>OV702287.1:55131627-59931627 GCA_916181665.1 Avena sativa | reverse complement strand
TGTGTTCTTTTCACATACCACCTATGGATCCACTAGTGTCATTGAAATGTGTATTATTTTCAACTACCACCCATGGATCCACTAGTGTCATTGCATGTGTGTTCTTTTTAGTAACAACAACCAGAGTCATTTTGCATGTGTGATCTCTTCACATACCACCTATGGATCCACCAGTGTCATTGCATGTGTGTTCTTTTTAGCAACAACAACCAGAGTCATTTTGCATGTGTGTTCTTTTGACATACCACCTATGGCTCCACCAGTGTGATTTAAATGTGTATTATTTTCAACTACCACCCATGGATCCACCAGTGTCATTGCATGTGTCTTCTTTTTAGTAACAACAACCAGAGTCATTTTGCACGTGTGATCTCTTCAAATTCCACCTATGGATCCACCAGTGTCATTGCATGTGTGTTCTTTTTAGTTACAACAAGAGTCATTGAAATGTGTGTTCTTCTCACATACCACCTATGGATCCACCAGTGTCATTGCATGTGTGTTCATTTCACTAACAACCACCAGAGTTATTGCATGTCTGTTCTTTTCATATACCACATATGGATCCACCAGTGTTATTGAAATGTGTGTTCTCTACAGAGACCACACATGGATCCACTAGTGTCATTGCATGTGTGTTCTTTTTAGTAACAACCAGAGTCATTTTGCATGTGTGTTCTTTTCACATACCACATATGGATCCACCAATGTCATTGCATGCGTGTTGTTTTCACATACCACCTATGGATCCACCAGTGTCATTGCATGTGTTTTCTTTTCACAATCCACCCATGGATCCTACCAGTGTCATTTTGCATGTGTGTTCTTCTCACATACCACCTATGGATCCACCAGTGTCATTGCATGTGTGTTCATTTCACTAACAACAACCAGAGTCATTGCATGTGTGTTCTTTTCACATACCAAATATGGATCCACCAGTGTGATTGAAATGTGTGTTCTCCATAGAGACCACACATGGATCCACCAGTGTCATTGCATGTGTGTTCTTTTCACTAACAACAACCAGAGTCATTGCATGTTTGTTCTTTTCACATACCACATATGGATCCACCAGTGTCATTGAAATGCGTGTTCTCTACAGAGACCACACATGGATCCACCAGTGTCATTGCATGTGTGTTCTTTTTAGTAACAACAGCCAGAGTCATTTTGCATGTGCGTTCTTCTCACATACCACCTATGGATCCACCATTGTCATTGCATGTGTGGTCTTTTCACTAACAACAACCAGAGTTATTGCGTGTGTGTTCTTTTCACATACCACATATGGATCCACAAGTGTCATTGAAATGCATGTTCTCTACAAAGACCACACAAGGATCCACCAGTGTCATTGCATGTGTGTTCTTTTTAGTAATGACAACTAGTCATTTTGCATGTGTGTTCTTTTCTCATACCACCTATGGATCCACCAGTGTCATTGCATGTGTGTTCTCTTCACAATACACCTATGGATCCACCAGTGTCATTGCATGTGTGTTCTTTTCACATACCACATATGGATCACCAGTGTCATTGCATGTGTGTTCTTTTCACAATCCACCCCTGGGTCCACCAGTGTCATTGCATGTTTGTTCTTTTTAGTAACAACCATAGTCATTTTGCATGTGTGTTCTTTTCACATACCACCTATGGATCCACCGGTGTCATTGCATGTGTTTTCTTTTCACAATCCACCCATGGATCCCACCAGTGTCATTTTGCATGTGTGTTCTTTTTAGTAACAACAACCAGTGTCATTGCATTTGTGTTCATTTCATAATCCACCTATGGATCCACCAGTGTCATTGCATGTGTGTTCTTTTTAGTAACAACAAATAGAGTCATTTTGCATGTGTGTTCTTCTCACATACCACCTATGGATCCACTAGTGTCATTGCATGTGTGTTCTTTTTAGTAACAACAATCAATGACATGGCATGTGTGTTCTCTTCGGAGACCACACATGGATCCACCAGTGTCATTGCATGTGTGTTCTTTTTACTAACAACAACAAGAGTCATTGAAATGTGTGCTCTCTTTAGAGACCACACATGGATCGACCAGTGTCATTCCATGTGTGTTCTTTTCACTAACAACAACCATACTCATTGCATGTGTGTTCTTTCCACATACCACATATGGATCCACCAGTGTCATTGCATGTGTGCTCTTTTAACAATCCACCCATGGATCCACCAGTGTCATTGCATGTGTGTTCTTTTTAGTAACAACAACCAGAGTCATTTTGCATGTGTGTTCTTTTCAAATACCACCCATGGATCCACCAGTGTCATTGCATGTGTGTTCTTTTTAGTAACAACCAGAGCCATCTTGCATGTGTGTTCTTTTCACATACCACCTATGGCTCCACCAGTGTGATTGAAATGTGTATTATTTTCAACTACCACCCATGGATCCACCAGTGTCATTGCATGTGTCTTCTTTTTAGTAACAACAACCAGAGTCATTTTGCACGTGTGATCTCTTCACATACCACCTATGGATCCACCAGTGTCATTGCATGTGTGTTCTTTTTAGTAACAACCAGAGCCATCTTGCATGTGTGTTCTTTTCACATACCACCTATGGCTCCACCAGTGTGATTTAAATGTGTATTATTTTCAACTACCACCCATGGATCCACCAGTGTCATTGCATGTGTCTTCTTTTTAGTAACAACAACCAGAGTCATTTTGCACGTGTGATCTCTTCAAATTCCACCTATGGATCCACCAGTGTCATTGCATGTGTGTTCTTTTTAGTTACAACAACCAGAGTCATTGAAATGTGTGTTCTTCTCACATACCACCTATGGATCCACCAGTGTCATTGCATGTGTGTTCATTTCACTAACAACCACCAGAGTTATTTCATGTCTGTTCTTTTCATATACCACATATGGATCCACCAGTGTTATTGAAATGTGTGTTCTCTACAGAGACCACACATGGATCCACTAGTGTCATTGCATGTGTGTTCTTTTTAGTAACAACCAGAGTCATTTTGCATGTGTGTTCTTTTCACATACCACATATGGATCCACGAGTGTCATTGCATGCGTGTTGTTTTCAAATACCACCTATGGATCCACCAGTGTCATTGGATGTGTTTTCTTTTCACAATCCACCCATGGATCCCACCAGTGTCATTTTGCATGTGTGTTCTTTTTAGTAACAACAACCAGAGTCATTTTGCATGTGTGTTCTCTTCACATACCACCTATGGATCCACCAGTGTCATTGCATGTGTGTTCTCTTCACAATCCACCTATGGATCCACCAGTGTCTTTGCACTTGTTCATTTTAGTAACAACAACCAGTGTCATTGCATGTGTGCTCTCTTTAGAGACCACACATGGATCCACCAGTGTCATTGCATATGTGTTCTTTTTACTAACAACAAGAGTCATTGAAATGTGTACTCTCTTCAGAGACCACACATGGATCCACCAGTGTCATTGCATGTGTGTTCTTTTCACATACCACATATGGATCACCAGTGTCATTGCATGTGTGTTCCTTTCACAATCCACCCATGGATCCACCAGTGTCATTGCATGTGTGTTCTTTTTAGTAACAACCAGAGTCATTTTGCATGTGTGTTCTTTTCACATACCACCTATGGATCCACCAGTGTCATTGCATGTGTTTTCTTTTCACAATCCAACCATGGATCCCACCAGTGTCATTTTGCATGTGTGTTCTTCTTAGTAACAACAACCAGAGTCATTTTGCATGTGTGTTCTCTTCACATACCACCTATGGATCGACTAGTGTCATTGCATGTGTGTTCTTCTCACATACCACCTATGGATCCACCAGTGTCATCGCACGTGTGTTCATTTCACTAACAACAACCAGAGTCATTGCATGTGTGTTCTTTTCACATACCACATATGGATCCACCAGTGTGATTGAAATGTGTGTTCTCTACAGAGACCACACATGGATCCACCAGTGTCATTGCATGTGTGTTCTTTTCACTAACAACAACCAGAGTCATTGCATGTGTGTTCTTTTCACATACCACATATGGATCCACCACTGTCATTGAAATGCGTCTTCTATAAAGAGACCACACATGGATCCACCAGTGTCATTGCATGTGTGTTCTTTTCACTAACAACAACAAGAGTCATTGCATGTGTGTTCTTTTCACATACCACATATGGATCCACCAGTGTCATTGAAATGCGTGTTCTCTACAGAGACCACACATGGATCCACCAGTGTCATTGCGTGTGTGTTCTTTTTAGTAACAACAAACAGAGTCATTTTGCATGTGTGTTCTTCTCACATACCACCTATGGATCCACCAGTGTCATAGCATGTGTGTTCTTTTCACTAATAACAACCAGAGTTATTGCGTGTGTGTTCTTTTCACATACCACATATGGATCCACCAGTGTCATTGAAATGCGTGTTCTCTACAGAGACCACATATGGATCCACCAGTGTCATTGAAATGCGTGTTCTCTACAGAGACCACATATGGATCCACCAGTGTCATTGCACATGTGTTCTTTTTAGTAACAACAACCAGTCATTTTGCATGTGTGTTCTTTTCACATACCACCTATGGATCCACCAGTGTCATTGCATGTGTGTTCTCTTCACAATACACCTATGGATCCACCAGTGTCATTGCATGTGTGTTCTTTATAGTAACAACCGGAGTCATTGCATGTGTGTTCTTTTCACATACCACATATCGATCACCAGTGTCGTTGCGTGTGTGTTCTTTTCACAATCCACCCATGGATCCACCAGTGTCATTGCATGTGTGTTCTTTTTAGTAACAACCAGAGTCATTGCATGTGTGTTCTTTTCACATACCACATATGGATCACCAGTGTCATTGCATGTGTGTTCTTTTCACAATCCACCCATGGAACCACCAGTGTTATTGCATGTGTGTTCTTTTTATTTACAACAACCAGAGTCATTGAAATGTGTGTTCTTCTCACATACCACCTATGGATACACCAGTGTCATTGCATGTGTGTTCATTTCAGTAACAATGACCAGAGTTATTGCATGTGTGTTCTTTTCACATACCACATATGGATCCACCAGTGTGATTGAAATGTGTGTTCTCTACAGAGACCACACATGGATCCACTAGTGTCATTGCATGTGTGTTCTTTTTAGTAACAACCAGAGTCATTTTGCATGTGTGTTCTTTTCACATACCATATGTGGATCCACCAGTGTCATTGCATGTGTGTTCTTTTCACAATCCGCCCATGGATCCACCGATGTCATTGCATGTGTGTTCTTTTTAGTAACAACCAGAGTCATTTTGCATGTGTGTTATTTTCACATACCACCTATGGATCCTCCAGTGTCATTGCATGTGTTTTCTTTTCACAATCAACCCATGGATCCCACCAGTGTCATTTTGCATGTGTGTTCTTTTTAGTAACAACAACCAGAGTCATTTTGCATGTGTGTTCACTTCACATACCACCTATGGATCCACCAGTGTCATTGCATGTGTGTTCTCTTCACAATCCACCTATGGATCCACTAGTGTCATTGCATGTGTTCTTTTTAGTAACAACAACCAGTGTCATTGCATGTGTGCTCTCTTCAGAGACCAGACATGGATCCACCAGTGTCATTGCATGTGTGTTCTTTTTACTAACAACAACAAGAGTCATTAAAATGTGTGCTCTCTTCAAAGACCACACATGGATCCACCAGTGTCATTGCATGTGTGTTCTTTTCACAATCCACCCATGGATGCACCAGTGTCATTGCATGTGTGTTCTTTTCACAATCCACCAGTGTTATTGCATGTATGTTCTTTTTAGTAACAACCAGAGTCATTTTGCATGTGTGTTCTTTTCACATACCACCTATGGATCCACCAGTGTCATTGCATGTGTGTTCTTTTCACAATCCACCCATGGATCCCACCAGTGTCATTTTGCATGTGTGTTCTTTTTAGTAATGACAACCAGAGTCATTTTGCATGTGTGTTCTCTTCACATACCACCTAAGGATCCACCAGTGTCATTGCATGTGTGTTCTTCTCACATACCCCGTATGGATCCACCAGTGTCATTGAAATGCGTGTTCTCTACAGAGACCACACATGGATCCACTAGTGTCATTGCATCTGTGTTCTTTTTAGTAAAAACAACCAGAGTCATTTTGCATTTGTGTTCTTCTCACATACCACCTATCGATCCACTAGTGTCATTGCATGTGTGTTCTTTTCACTAACAACAACGAGAGTCATTGCATGTGTGTTCTCTTCACATACCACCTATGGATCCACCAGAGTCATTGCATGTGTGTTCTTTTCACATACCACATATGGATCCACCGGTGTCATTGAAATGCGTGTTCTCTACAGAGACCACACATGGATCCACCAGTGTCACTGCATGTGTGTTCTTTTTAGTAACAACAACCAGAGTCATTTTGCATGTGTGTTCTTCTCACATACCACCTATGGATCCACCAGTGTCATTGCATGTGTGTTCTTTTCACTAACAACAACCAGAGTCATTGCATGTGTGTTCTTTTCACATACCACATATGGATCCACCAGTGTCATTGAAATGCATGTTCTCTATAGAGACCACACATGGATCCACCAGTGTCATTGCATGTCTGTTCTTTTTAGTAACAACAAACAGTCATTTTGCATGTGTGTTCTTTTCACATACCACCTATGGATCCACCAGTGTCATTGCATGTGTGTTCTCTTCACAATCCACCTATGGATCCACCAGTGTCATTACATGTGTGTTCTTTTTAGTAACAACCAGAGTCATTGCATGTGTGTTCTTTTCACTAACAACAACCGGAGTCAATGCATGTGTGTTCTTTTCACATACCACATACGGATCACCAGTGTCATTGCATCTGTGTTCTTTTCACAATCCACCCATGGATCCACCAGTTTCATTGCATGTGTGTTCTTTTTAGTAACAACCAGAGTCATTGCATGTGTTTTCTTTTCACAATCCACCCATGGATCCCACCAGTGTCATTTTGCATGTGTGTTCTTTTTAGTAACAACAACCAGAGTCATTTTGCATGTGTGTTCTCTTCACATACCACCTATGGATCCACCAGTGTCATTGCATGTGTGTTCTCTTCACAATCCACCTATGGATCCACCAGTGTAATTGCATGTGTTCTTTTTAGTAACAACAACCAGTGTCATTGCATGTGTGATATCTTCAGAGAATACACATGGATCCACCTGTGTCATTACCATGTGTGTTCTTTTTACTAACAACAACAAGATTCATTGAAATGTGTGCTCTCTTCAAAGACCACACATGGATCCACCATTGTCATTGCATGTGTGTTCTTTTCACAATCCACCCATGGATCCACCAGTGTCATTGCATGTGTGTTGTTTTCACAATCAACCCATGGATCCACCAGTGTCATTGCATGTATGTTCTTTTTAGTAACAACCAGAGTCATTTTGCATGTGTGTTCTTTTCACATACCACCTATGGATCCACCAGTGTCATTGCATGTGTTTTCTTTTCACAATCCACCCATGGATCCCACCAGTGTCATTTTGCATGTGTGTTCTTTTTAGTAACAACAACTAGAGTCATTTTTCATGTGTGTTATCTTCACATACCTCCTATGGATCCACCAGTGTCATTGCATGTGTGTTCTTCTCACATACCACGTATGGATCCACCAGTGTCATTGCATGTGTGTTCATTTCACTAACAACAACCAGAGTCATTGCATGTGTGTTCTTTTCACATACCACATATGGATCCACCAGTGTCATTGAAATGCGTGTTCTCTATAGAGACCACACATGGATCCACCAGTGTCATTGCATGTTTGTTCTTTTTAGTAACAACAACCAGTCATTTTGCATGTGTGTTCTTTTCACATACCACCTATGGATCCACCAGTGTCATTGCATGTGTGTTCTCTTCACAATCCACCTATGGATCCACTAGTGTCATTATATGTGTGTTCTTTTTAGTAACAACCAGAGTCATTGCATGTGTGTTATTTTCACTAACAACAACCGGAGTCAATGCATGTGTGTTCTTTTCACATACCACATATGGCTCACCAGTGTCATTGCATCTGTGTTCTTTTCACAATCCACCCATGGATCCACCAGTGTCATTGCATGTGTGTTCTTTTTAGTAACAACCAGAGTCATTGCATGTGTTTTCCTTTCACAATCCACTCATGGATCCCACCCGTGTCATTTTGCATGTTTGTTCTTTTTAGTAACAACAACCAGAGTCATTTTGCATGTGTGTTCTCTTCACATACCACCTATGGATCCACCAGTGTCATTGCATGTGTGTTCTCTTCACAATCCACCTATGGATCCACCAGTGTCATTGCATGTGTTCTTTTTAGTAACAACAACCAGTGTCATTGCATGTGTGATATCTTCAGAGAATACACATGGATCCACCTGTGTCATTACCATGTGTGTTATTTTTACTAACAACAACAAGAGTCATTGAAATGTGTGCTCTCTTCAGAGACCACACATGGATCCACTAGTGTCATTGCATGTGTGTTCTTTTCACAATCCACCCATGGATCCACCAGTGTCATTGCATGTGTGTTTTTTTCACAATCCACCCATGGATCCACCAGTTTCATTGCATGTATGTTCTTTTTAGTAACAACCAGAGTCATTTTGCATGTGTGTTCTTTTCACATACCACCTATGGATCCACCAGTGTCATTGCATGTGTTTTCTTTTCACATCCACCCATGGATCCCACCAGTGTCATTTTGCATGTGTGTTCATTTTAGTAACAACAACCAGAGTCATTTTTCATGTGTGTTCTCTTCACATACCACCTAAGGATCCACCAGTGTCATTGCATGTGTGTTCTTCTCACATACCCCGTATGGATCCACCAGTGTCATTGCATGTGTGTTCATTTCACTAACAACTACCTGAGTCATTACATGTGTGTTCTTTTCACATACCACATATGGATCCACCAGTGTCATTGAAATGTGTGTTCTCTACAGAGACCACACATGGATCCACCAGTGTCATTGCATGTGTGTTCTTTTTAGTAACAACCAGAGTCATTGCATGTGTGTTCTTTTCACATACCACATATGGATCCACCAGTGTCATTGAAATGCGTGTTCTCTACAGAGACCACACATGGATCCACTAGTGTCATTGCATCTGTGTTCTTTTTAGTAACAACAACCAGAGTCATTTTGCATGTGTGTTCTTCTCACATACCACCTATCGAACCAACAGTGTCATTGCATGTGTGTTCTTTTCACTAACAACAACCAGAGTCATTGCATGTGTGTTCTCTTCACATACCACCTATGGATCCACCAGTGTCATTGTATGTGTGTTCTTCTCACATAACACGTATGGATCCACCAGTGTCATTGCATGTGTGTTCATTTCACTAACAACAACCAGAGTCATTGCATGTGTGTTCTTTTCACATACCACATATGGATCCACCAGTGTGATTGAAATGTGTGTTCTCTACAGAGACCACACATGGATCCACCTGTGTCATTGCATGTGTGTTCTTTTTAGTAACAACCAGCGTCATTGCATGTGTGTTCTTTTCACATACCACATATGGATCCACCAGTGTCATTGAAATGCATGTTCTCTACAGAGACCACACATGGACCACCAGTGTCATTGCATGTGTGTTCTTTTTAGTAACAACAACCAGAGTCATTTTGCATGTGTGTTCTTCTCACATACCACCTATGGATCCACCAGTGTCATTGCATGTGTGTTCTTTTCACTAACAACAACCAGAGTCATTGCATGTGTGTTCTTTTCACATACCACATATGGATCCACCAGTGTCATTGAAATGCGTGTTCTCTATAGAGACCACACATGGATCCACCAGTGTCATTGCATGTCTGTTCTTTTTAGTAACAACAACTAGTCATTTTGCATGTGTGTTCTTTTCACATACCACCTATGGATCCACCAGTGTCATTGCATGTGTGTTCTCTTCACAATCCACCTATGGATCCACCAGTGTCATTACATGTGTGTTCTTTTTAGTAACAACCAGAGTCATTACATGTGTGTTCTTTTCACTAACAACAACCGGAGTCAATGCATGTGTGTTCTTTTCACATACCACATATGGATCACCAGTGTCATTCCATCTGTGTTCTTTTCACAATCCACCCATGGATCCACCAGTGTCATTCAATGTGTGTTCTTTTTAGTAACAACCAGAGTCATTGCATGTGTTTTCTTTTCACAATCCACCCATGGATCCCACCAGTGTCATTTTGCATGTGTGTTCTTTTTAGTAACAACAACCAGAGTCATTTTGCATGTGTGTTCTCTTCACATACCACCTATGGATCCACCAGTGTCATTGCATGTGTTTTCTCTTCACAATCCACCTATGGATCCACCAGTGTCATTGCACTTGTTCTTTTTAGTAACAACAACCAGTGTCATTGCATGTGTGATCTCTTCAGAGACCACACATGGATCCACCCGTGTCATTGCATGTGTGTTCTTTTTACTAACAAGAACAAGAGTCATTGAAATGTGTGCTCGCTTCAGAGACCACACATGGATCCACCAGTGTCATTACATGTGTGTTCTTTTCACAATCCACCCATGGATCCACCAGTGTCATTGCATGTGTGTTCTTTTCACAATCCACCCATGGGTCCACCAGTGTCATTGCATGTATGTTCTTTTTAGTAACAACCAGAGTCATTTTGCATGTGTGTTCTTTTCACATACCACCTATGGATCCACCAGTGTCATTGCATGTGTTTTCTTTTCACAATCCACCCATGGATCCCACCAGTGTCATTTTGCATGTGTGTTCTTTTTAGTAACAACAACTAGAGTCATTTTTCATGTGTGTTCTCTTCACATACCACCTAAGGATCCACCAGTGTCATTGCATGTGTGTTCTTCTCACCTACCCCGTATGGATCCACCAGTGTCATTGCATGTGTGTTCATTTCACTAAAAACTACCTGAGTCATTACATGTGTGTTCTCTTCACATACCACATATGGATCCACCAGTGTCATTGAAATGCGTGTTCTCTACAGAGACCACACATGGATCCACCAGTGTCATTGCATGTGTGTTCTTTTTAGTAACAACCAGAGTCATTGCATGTGTGTTCTTTTCACATACCACATATGGATCCACCAGTGTCATTGAAATGCGTGTTCTCTACAGAGACCACACATGGATCCACTAGTGTCATTGCATCTGTGTTCTTTTTAGTAACAACAACCAGAGTCATTTTGCATGTGTGTTCTTCTCACATACCACCTATCAATCCACCAGTGTCATTGCATGTGTGTTCTTTTCACTAACAACAACCAGAGTCATTGCATGTGTGTTCTCTTCACATACCACCTATGGATCCACCAGTGTCATTGTATGTGTGTTCTTCTCACATAACACGTATGGATCCACCAGTGTCATTGCATGTGTGTTCATTTCACTAACAACAACCAGAGTCATTGCATGTGTGTTCTTTTCACATACCACATATGGATCCACCAGTGTGATTGAATTGTGTGTTCTCTACAGAGACCACAAATGGATCCACCTATGTAATTGCATGTGTGTTCTTTTTAGTAACAACCAGCGTCATTGCATGTGTGTTCTTTTCACATACCACATATGGATCCACCAGTGTCATTGAAATGCGTGTTCTCTACAGAGACCACACATGGATCCACCAGTGTCATTGCATGTGTGTTCCTTTTAGTAACAACAACCAGAGTCATTTTGTATGTGTGTTCTTCTCACATACCACCTATGGATCCACCAGTGTCATTGCATGTGTGTTCTTTTCACTAACAACCAGAGTCATTGCATGTGTGTTGTTTTCACATACCACATATGGATCCACCAGTGTCATTGAAATGCGTGTTCTCTATAGAGACCACACATGGATCCACCAGTGTCATTGCATGTCTGTTCTTTTTAGTAACAACAACTAGTCATTTTGCATGTGTGTTCTTTTCACATACCACCTATGGATCCACCAGTGTCATTGCATGTGTGTTCTCTTCACAATCCACCTATGGATCCCCCAGTGTCATTACATGTGTGTTCTTTTTAGTAACAACCAGAGTCATTGCATGTGTGTTCTTTTCACTAACAACAACCGGAGTCAATGCATGTGTGTTCTTTTCACATACCACATATGGATCACCAGTGTCATTCCATCTGTGTTCTTTTCACAATCCACCCATGGATCCACCAGTGTCATTCAATCTGTGTTCTTTTTAGTAACAACCAGAGTCATTGCATGTGTTTTCTTTTCACAATCCACCCATGGATCCCACCAGTGTCATTTTGCATGTGTGTTCTTTTTAGTAACAACAACCAGAGTCATTTTGCATGTGTGTTCTCTTCACATACCACCTATGGATCCACCAGTGTCATTGCATGTGTGTTCTCTTCACAATCCACCTATGGATCCACCAGTGTCATTGCACTTGTTCTTTTTAGTAACAACAACCAGTGTCATTGCATGTGTGATCTCTTCAGAGACCACACATGGATCCACCTGTGTCATTGCATGTCTGTTCTTTTTACTAACAAGAACAAGAGTCATTGAAATGTGTGCTCGCTTCAGAGACCACACATGGATCCACCAGTGTCATTGCATGTGTGTTCTTTTCACAATCCACCCATGGATCCATCACTGTCATTGCATGTGTGTTCTTTTCACAATCCACCCATGGGTCCACCAGTGTCATTGCATGTATGTTCTTTTTAGTAACAACCAGAGTCATTTTGCATGTGTGTTCTTTTCACATACCACCTATGGATCCACCAGTGTCATTGCATGTGTTTTCTTTTCACAATCCACCCATGGATCCCACCAGTGTCATTTTGCATGTGTGTTCTTTTTAGTAACAACAACTAGAGTCATTTTTCATGTGTGTTCTCTTCACATACCACCTAAGGATCCACCAGTGTCATTGCATGTGTGTTCTTCTCACATACCCCGTATGGATCCACCAGTGTCATTGCATGTGTGTTCATTTCAGTAACAACTACCTGAGTCATTACATGTGTGTTCTCTTCACATACCACATATGGATCCACCAGTGTCATTGAAATGCGTGTTCTCTACAGAGACCACCCATGGATCCACCAGTGTCATTGCATGTGTGTTCTTTTTAGTAACAACCAGAGTCATTGCATGTGTGTTCTTTTCACTAACAACAACCAGAGTCATTGCATGTGTGTTCGTTTCACATACCACATATGGATCACCAGTGTCATTGCATGTGTGTTCTTTTCACAATGCACCCATGGATCCACCAGTGTTATTGCATGTGTGTTCTTTTTATTTACAACACCCAGAGTCATTAAAATGTGTGTTCTTCTCACATACCACCTATGGATCCACCAGTGTCATTGCATGTGTGTTCATTTCACTAACAATGACCAGAGTCATTGCATGTGTGTTCTTTTCACATACCACATATGGATCCACCAGTGTGATTGAAATGTGTGTTCTCTACAGAGACCATACATGGATCCACTAGTGTCATTGCATGTGTGTTCTTTTTAGTAACAACCAGAGTCATTTTGCATGTGTGTTCTTTTCACATACCACATGTGGATCCACCAGTGTCATTGCATGTGTGTTCATTTCATAATCCACCCATGGATCCACCGGTGTCATTGCATGTGTGTTCTTTTTAGTAACAACCAGAGTCATTTTGCATGTGTGTTATTTTCACTTACCACCTATGGATCCACCAGTGTCATTGCATGTGTTTTCTTTTCACAATCCACCCATGGATCCCACCAGTGTCATTTTGCATGTGTGTTCTTTTTAGTAACAACAACTAGAGTCATTTTTCATGTGTGTTCTCTTGACATACCTCCTATGGATCCACCAGTGTCATTGCATGTGTGTTCTTCTCACATACCACGTATGGATCCACCAGTGTCATTGCATGTGTGTTAATTTCACTAACAACAACCAGAGTCATTGCATGTGTGTTATTTTCACATACCACATATGGATCCAGCAGTGTCATTGAAATGCGTGTTCTCTATAGAGACCACACATGGATCCACCAGTGTCATTGCATGTTTGTTCTTTTTAGTAACAACAACCAGTCATTTTGCATGTGTGTTCTTTTCACATACCACCTATGGATCCACCAGTGTCATTGCATGTGTGTTCTCTTCACAATCCACCTATGGATCCACCAGTGTCATTACATGTGTGTTCTTTTTAGTAACAACCAGAGTCATTGCATGTGTGTTCTTTTCACTAACAACAAGCGGAGTCGATGCATGTGTGTTCTTTTCACATACCAGATATGGATCACCAGTGTCATTGCATCTGTGTTCTTTTCACAATCCACCCATGGATCCACCAGTGTCATTGCATGTGTGTTCTTTTTAGTAACAACCAGAGTCATTGCATGTGTTTTCTTTTCACAATCCACCCATGGATCCCACCCGTGTCATTTTGCATGTGTGTTCTTTTTAGTAACAATAACCAGAGTCATTTGGCATGTGTGTTCTCTTCACATACCACCTATGGATCCACCAGTGTCATTGCATGTGTGTTCTTCTCACATACCACGTATGGATCCACCAGTGTCATTGCATGTGTGTTAATTTCACTAACAACAACCAGAGTCATTGCATGTGTGTTCTTTTCACATACCACATATGGATCCAGCAGTGTCATTGAAATGCGTGTTCTCTATAGAGACCACACATGGATCCACCAGTGTCATTGCATGTTTGTTCTTTTTAGTAACAACAACCAATCATTTTGCATGTGTGTTCTTTTCACATACCACCTATGGATCCACCAGTGTCATTGCATGTGTGTTCTCTTCACAATCCACCTATGGATCCACCAGTGTCATTACATGTGTGTTCTTTTTAGTAACAACCAGAGTCATTGCATGTGTGTTCTTTTCACTAACAACAAGCGGAGTCAATGCATGTGTGTTCTTTTCACATACCAGATATGGATCACCAGTGTCATTGCATCTGTGTTCTTTTCACAATCCACCCATGGATCCACCAGTGTCATTGCATGTGTGTTCTTTTTAGTAACAACCAGAGTCATTGCATGTGTTTTCTTTTCACAATCCACCCATGGATCCCACCCGTGTCATTTTGCATGTGTGTTCTTTTTAGTAACAATAACCAGAGTCATTTGGCATGTGTGTTCTCTTCACATACCACCTATGGATCCACCAGTGTCATTGCATGTGTGTTCTCTTCACAATCCACCTATGGATCCACCAGTGTCATTGCATGTGTTCTTTTTATTAACAACAACCAGTGTCATTGCATGTGTGATCTCTTCAGAGACCACACATGGATCCACCTGTGTCATTGCATGTGTGTTCTTTTTACTAACAACAACAAGAGTCATTGAAATGTGTGCTCTCTTCAGAGACCACACATGGATCCACCAGTGTCATTGCATGTGTGTTCTTTTCACAATCCACCCATGGATCCACCAGTGTCATTGCATGTGTGTTCTTTTCACAATCCACCCATGGATCCACCAGTGTCATTGCATGTATGTTCTTTTTAGTAACAACCAGAGTCATTTTGCATGTGTGTTCTTTTCACATACCACCTATGGATCCACCAGTGTCATTGCATGTGTTTTCTTTTCACAATCCACCCATCGATCCCACCAGTGTCATTTTGCATGTGTGTTCATTTTAGTAACAACAACCAGAGTCATTTTTCATGTGTGTTCTCTTCACATACCACCTAAGGATCCACCAGTGTCATTGCATGTGTGTTCTTCTCACATACCCCGTATGAATCCACCAGTGTCATTGCATGTGTGTTCATTTCACTAACAACTACCTGAGTCATTACATGTGTGTTCTTTTCACATACCACATATGGATCCACCAGTGTCATTGAAATGCGTGTTCTCTACAGAGACCACACATGGATCCACCAGTGTCATTGCATGTGTGTTCTTTTTAGTAACAACCAGAGTCATTGCATGTGTGTTCTTTTCACATACCACATATGGATCCACCAGTGTCATTGAAATGCGTGTTCTCTATAGAGACCACACATGGATCCACCAGTGTCATTGCATGTCTGTTCTTTTTAGTATAAACAACTAGTCATTTTGCATGTGTGTTCTTTTCACATACCACCTATGGATCCACCAGTGTCATTGCATGTGTGTTCTCTTCACAATCCACCTATGGATCCACCAGTGTCATTACATGTGTGTGTTTTTTAGTAACAACCAGAGTCATTGCATGTGTGTTCTTTTCACTAACAACAACCGGAGTCAATGCATGTGTGTTCTTTTCACATACCACATATGGATCACCAGTGTCATTCCATCTGTGTTCTTTTCACAATCCACCCATGGATCCACCAGTGTCATTCAATGTGTGTTCTTTTTAGTAACAACCAGAGTCATTGCATGTGTTTTCTTTTCACAATCAACCCATGGATCCCACCAGTGTCATTTTGCATGTGTGTTCTTTTTAGTAACAACAACCAGAGTCATTTTGCATGTGTGTTCTCTTCACATACCACCTATGGATCCACCAGTGTCATTGCATGTGTGTTCTCTTCACAATCCACCTATGGATCCACCAGTGTCATTACACTTGTTCTTTTTAGTAACAACCAGTGTCATTGCATGTGTGATCTCTTCAGAGAACACACATGGATCCACCTGTGTCATTGCATGTGTGTTCTTTTTACTAACAAGAACAAGAGTCATTGAAATGTGTGCTCGCTTCAGAGACCACACATGGATCCACCAGTGTCATTGCATGTGTGTTCTTTTCACAATCCACCCATGGATCCACCAGTGTCATTGCATGTGTGTTCTTTTCACAATCAACCCATGGGTCCACCAGTGTCATTGCATGTATGTTCTTTTTAGTAACAACCAGAGTCATTTTGCATGTGTGTTCTTTTCACATACCACCTATGGATCCACTAGTGTCATTGCATGTGTTTTCTTTTCACAATCCACCCATGGATCCCACCAGTGTCATTTTGCATGTGTGTTCTTTTTAGTAACAACAACTAGAGTCATTTTTCATGTGTGTTCTCTTCACATACCACCTAAGGATCCACCAGTGTCATTGCATGTGTGTTCTTCTCACATACCCCGTATGGATCCACCAGTGTCATTGCATGTGTGTTCATTTCACTAACAACTACCTGAGTCATTACATGTGTGTTCTCTTCACATACCATATATGGATCCACCAGTGTCATTGAAATGCGTGTTCTCTACAGAGACCACACATGGATCCACCAGTGTCATTGCATGTGTGTTCTTTTTAGTAACAGACAGAGTCATTGCATGTGTGTTCTTTTCACATACCACATATGGATCCACCAGTGTCATTGAAATGCATGTTCTCTACAGAGACCACACATGGATCCACTAGTGTCATTGCATCTGTGTTCATTTTAGTAACAACAACCAGAGTCATTTTGCATGTGTGTTCTTCTCACATACCACCTATCAATCCACCAGTGTCATTGCATGTGTGTTCTTTTCACTAACAACAACCAGAGTCATTGCATGTGTGTTCTCTTCACATACCACCTATGGATCCACCAGTGTCATTGTATGTGTGTTCTTCTCACATACCACGTATGGATCCACCAGTGTCATTGCATGTGTGTTCATTTCACTAACAACAACCAGAGTCATTGCATGTGTGTTCTTTTCACATACCACATATGGATCCACCAGTGTGATTGAAATATGTGTTCTCTACAGAGACCACACATGGATCCACCAGTGTCATTGCATGTGTGTTCATTTCAGTAACAACTACCTGAGTCATTACATGTGTGTTCTCTTCACATACCACATATGGATCCACCAGTGTCATTGAAATGCGTGTTCTCTACAGAGACCACCCATGGATCCACCAGTGTCATTGCATGTGTGTTCTTTTTAGTAACAACCAGAGTCATTGCATGTGTGTTCTTTTCACTAACAACAACCAGAGTCATTGCATGTGTGTTCGTTTCACATACCACATATGGATCACCAGTGTCATTGCATGTGTGTTCTTTTCACAATGCACCCATGGATCCACCAGTGTTATTGCATGTGTGTTCTTTTTATTTACAACACCCAGAGTCATTAAAATGTGTGTTCTTCTCACATACCACCTATGGATCCACCAGTGTCATTGCATGTGTGTTCATTTCACTAACAATGACCAGAGTCATTGCATGTGTGTTCTTTTCACATACCACATATGGATCCACCAGTGTGATTGAAATGTGTGTTCTCTACAGAGACCATACATGGATCCACTAGTGTCATTGCATGTGTGTTCTTTTTAGTAACAACCAGAGTCATTTTGCATGTGTGTTCTTTTCACATACCACATGTGGATCCACCAGTGTCATTGCATGTGTGTTCTTTTCATAATCCACCCATGGATCCACCGGTGTCATTGCATGTGTGTTCTTTTTAGTAACAACCAGAGTCATTTTGCATGTGTCTTATTTTCACATACCACCTATGGATCCACCAGTGTCATTGCATGTGTTTTCTTTTCACAATCCACCCATGGATCCCACCAGTGTCATTTTGCATGTGTGTTCTTTTTAGTAACAACAACTAGAGTCATTTTTCATGTGTGTTCTCTTGACATACCTCCTATGGATCCACCAGTGTCATTGCATGTGTGTTCTTCTCACATACCACGTATGGATCCACCAGTGTCATTGCATGTGTGTTAATTTCACTAACAACAACCAGAGTCATTGCATGTGTGTTCTTTTCACATACCACATATGGATCCAGCAGTGTCATTGAAATGCGTGTTCTCTATAGAGACCACACATGGATCCACCAGTGTCATTGCATGTTTGTTCTTTTTAGTAACAACAACCAGTCATTTTGCATGTGTGTTCTTTTCACATACCACCTATGGATCCACCAGTGTCATTGCATGTGTGTTCTCTTCACAATCCACCTATGGATCCACCAGTGTCATTACATGTGTGTTCTTTTTAGTAACAACCAGAGTCATTGCATGTGTGTTCTTTTCACTAACAACAAGCGGAGTCAATGCATGTGTGTTCTTTTCACATACCAGATATGGATCACCAGTGTCATTGCATCTGTGTTCTTTTCACAATCCACCCATGGATCCACCAGTGTCATTGCATGTGTGTTCTTTTTAGTAACAACCAGAGTCATTGCATGTGTTTTCTTTTCACAATCCACCCATGGATCCCACCCGTGTCATTTTGCATGTGTGTTCTTTTTAGTAACAATAACCAGAGTCATTTGGCATGTGTGTTCTCTTCACATACCACCTATGGATCCACCAGTGTCATTGCATGTGTGTTCTCTTCACAATCCACCTATGGATCCACCAGTGTCATTGCATGTGTTCTTTTTATTAACAACAACCAGTGTCATTGCATGCGTGATCTCTTCAGAGACCACACATGGATCCACCTGTGTCATTGCATGTGTGTTCTTTTTACTAACAACAACAAGAGTCATTGAAATGTGTGCTCTCTTCAGAGACCACACATGGATCCACCAGTGTCATTGCATGTGTGTTCTTTTCACAATCCACCCATGGATCCACCAGTGTCATTGCATGTGTGTTCTTTTCACAATCCACCCATGGATCCACCAGTGTCATTGCATGTATGTTCTTTTTAGTAACAACCAGAGTCATTTTGCATGTGTGTTCTTTTCACATACCACCTATGGATCCACCAGTGTCATTGCATGTGTTTTCTTTTCACAATCCACCCATCGATCCCACCAGTGTCATTTTGCATGTGTGTTCATTTTAGTAACAACAACCAGAGTCATTTTTCATGTGTGTTCTCTTCACATACCACCTAAGGATCCACCAGTGTCATTGCATGTGTGTTCTTCTCACATACCCCGTATGAATCCACCAGTGTCATTGCATGTGTGTTCATTTCACTAACAACTACCTGAGTCATTACATGTGTGTTCTTTTCACATACCACATATGGATCCACCAGTGTCATTGAAATGCGTGTTCTCTACAGAGACCACACATGGATCCACCAGTGTCATTGCATGTGTGTTCTTTTTAGTAACAACCAGAGTCATTGCATGTGTGTTCTTTTCACATACCACATATGGATCCACCAGTGTCATTGAAATGCGTGTTCTCTATAGAGACCACACATGGATCCACCAGTGTCATTGCATGTCTGTTCTTTTTAGTATAAACAACTAGTCATTTTGCATGTGTGTTCTTTTCACATACCACCTATGGATCCACCAGTGTCATTGCATGTGTGTTCTCTTCACAATCCACCTATGGATCCACCAGTGTCATTACATGTGTGTTTTTTTTAGTAACAACCAGAGTCATTGCATGTGTGTTCTTTTCACTAACAACAACCGGAGTCAATGCATGTGTGTTCTTTTCACATACCACATATGGATCACCAGTGTCATTCCATCTGTGTTCTTTTCACAATCCACCCATGGATCCACCAGTGTCATTCAATGTGTGTTCTTTTTAGTAACAACCAGAGTCATTGCATGTGTTTTCTTTTCACAATCAACCCATGGATCCCACCAGTGTCATTTTGCATGTGTGTTCTTTTTAGTAACAACAACCAGAGTCATTTTGCATGTGTGTTCTCTTCACATACCACCTATGGATCCACCAGTGTCATTGCATGTGTGTTCTCTTCACAATCCACCTATGGATCCACCAGTGTCATTACACTTGTTCTTTTTAGTAACAACCAGTGTCATTGCATGTGTGATCTCTTCAGAGAACACACATGGATCCACCTGTGTCATTGCATGTGTGTTCTTTTTACTAACAAGAACAAGAGTCATTGAAATGTGTGCTCGCTTCAGAGACCACACATGGATCCACCAGTGTCATTGCATGTGTGTTCTTTTCACAATCCACCCATGGATCCACCAGTGTCATTGCATGTGTGTTCTTTTCACAATCCACCCATGGGTCCACCAGTGTCATTGCATGTATGTTCTTTTCAGTAACAACCAGAGTCATTTTGCATGTGTGTTCTTTTCACATACCACCTATGGATCCACCAGTGTCATTGCATGTGTTTTCTTTTCACAATCCACCCATGGATCCCACCAGTGTCATTTTGCATGTGTGTTCTTTTTAGTAACAACAACTAGAGTCATTTTTCATGTGTGTTCTCTTCACATACCACCTAAGGATCCACCAGTGTCATTGCATGTGTGTTCTTCTCACATACCCCGTATGGATCCACCAGTGTCATTGCATGTGTGTTCATTTCACTAACAACTACCTGAGTCATTACATGTGTGTTCTCTTCACATACCATATATGGATCCACCAGTGTCATTGAAATGCGTGTTCTCTACAGAGACCACACATGGATCCACCAGTGTCATTGCATGTGTGTTCTTTTTAGTAACAGACATAGTCATTGCATGTGTGTTCTTTTCACATACCACATATGGATCCACCAGTGTCATTGAAATGCATGTTCTCTACAGAGACCACACATGGATCCACTAGTGTCATTGCATCTGTGTTCATTTTAGTAACAACAACCAGAGTCATTTTGCATGTGTGTTCTTCTCACATACCACCTATCAATCCACCAGTGTCATTGCATGTGTGTTCTTTTCACTAACAACAGCCAGAGTCATTGCATGTGTGTTCTCTTCACATACCACCTATGGATCCACCAGTGTCATTGTATGTGTGTTCTTCTCACATACCACGTATGGATCCACCAGTGTCATTGCATGTGTGTTCATTTCACTAACAACAACCAGAGTCATTGCATGTGTGTTCTTTTCACATACCACATATGGATCCACCAGTGTGATTGAAATATGTGTTCTCTACAGAGACCACACATGGATCCACCAGTGTCATTGCATGTGTGTTCATTTCAGTAACAACTACCTGAGTCATTACATGTGTGTTCTCTTCACATACCACATATGGATCCACCAGTGTCATTGAAATGCGTGTTCTCTACAGAGACCACCCATGGATCCACCAGTGTCATTGCATGTGTGTTCTTTTTAGTAACAACCAGAGTCATTGCATGTGTGTTCTTTTCACTAACAACAACCAGAGTCATTGCATGTGTGTTCGTTTCACATACCACATATGGATCACCAGTGTCATTGCATGTGTGTTCTTTTCACAATGCACCCATGGATCCACCAGTGTTATTGCATGTGTGTTCTTTTTATTTACAACACCCAGAGTCATTAAAATGTGTGTTCTTCTCACATACCACCTATGGATCCACCAGTGTCATTGCATGTGTGTTCATTTCACTAACAATGACCAGAGTCATTGCATGTGTGTTCTTTTCACATACCACATATGGATCCACCAGTGTGATTGAAATGTGTGTTCTCTACAGAGACCATACATGGATCCACTAGTGTCATTGCATGTGTGTTCTTTTTAGTAACAACCAGAGTCATTTTGCATGTGTGTTCTTTTCACATACCACATGTGGATCCACCAGTGTCATTGCATGTGTGTTCTTTTCATAATCCACCCATGGATCCACCGGTGTCATTGCATGTGTGTTCTTTTTAGTAACAACCAGAGTCATTTTGCATGTGTCTTATTTTCACATACCACCTATGGATCCACCAGTGTCATTGCATGTGTTTTCTTTTCACAATCCACCCATGGATCCCACCAGTGTCATTTTGCATGTGTGTTCTTTTTAGTAACAACAACTAGAGTCATTTTTCATGTGTGTTCTCTTGACATACCTCCTATGGATCCACCAGTGTCATTGCATGTGTGTTCTTCTCACATACCACGTATGGATCCACCAGTGTCATTGCATGTGTGTTAATTTCACTAACAACAACCAGAGTCATTGCATGTGTGTTCTTTTCACATACCACATATGGATCCAGCAGTGTCATTGAAATGCGTGTTCTCTATAGAGACCACACATGGATCCACCAGTGTCATTGCATGTTTGTTCTTTTTAGTAACAACAACCAGTCATTTTGCATGTGTGTTCTTTTCACATACCACCTATGGATCCACCAGTGTCATTGCATGTGTGTTCTCTTCACAATCCACCTATGGATCCACCAGTGTCATTACATGTGTGTTCTTTTTAGTAACAACCAGAGTCATTGCATGTGTGTTCTTTTCACTAACAACAAGCGGAGTCAATGCATGTGTGTTCTTTTCACATACCAGATATGGATCACCAGTGTCATTGCATCTGTGTTCTTTTCACAATCCACCCATGGATCCACCAGTGTCATTGCATGTGTGTTCTTTTTAGTAACAACCAGAGTCATTGCATGTGTTTTCTTTTCACAATCCACCCATGGATCCCACCCGTGTCATTTTGCATGTGTGTTCTTTTTAGTAACAATAACCAGAGTCATTTGGCATGTGTGTTCTCTTCACATACCACCTATGGATCCACCAGTGTCATTGCATGTGTGTTCTCTTCACAATCCACCTATGGATCCACCAGTGTCATTGCATGTGTTCTTTTTAGTAACAACAACCAGTGTCATTGCATGTGTGATCTCTTCAGAGACCACACATGGATCCACCTGTGTCATTGCATGTGTGTTCTTTTTACTAACAACAACAAGAGTCATTGAAATGTGTGCTCTCTTCAGAGACCACACATGGATCCACCAGTGTCATTGCATGTGTGTTCTTTTCACAATCCACCCATGGATCCACCAGTGTCATTGCATGTGTGTTTTTTTCACAATCCACCCATGGATCCACCAGTGTCATTGCATGTATGTTCTTTTTAGTAACAACCAGAGTCATTTTGCATGTGTGTTCTTTTCACATACCACCTATGGATCCACCAGTGTCATTGCATGTGTTTTCTTTTCACAATCCACCCATCGATCCCACCAGTGTCATTTTGCATGTGTGTTCATTTTAGTAACAACAACCAGAGTCATTTTTCATGTGTGTTCTCTTCACATACCACCTAAGGATCCACCAGTGTCATTGCATGTGTGTTCTTCTCACATACCCCGTATGAATCCACCAGTGTCATTGCATGTGTGTTCATTTCACTAACAACTACCTGAGTCATTACATGTGTGTTCTTTTCACATACCACATATGGATCCACCAGTGTCATTGAAATGCGTGTTCTCTACAGAGACCACACATGGATCCACCAGTGTCATTGCATGTGTGTTCTTTTTAGTAACAACCAGAGTCATTGCATGTGTGTTCTTTTCACATACCACATATGGATCCACCAGTGTCATTGAAATGCGTGTTCTCTATAGAGACCACACATGGATCCACCAGTGTCATTGCATGTCTGTTCTTTTTAGTATAAACAACTAGTCATTTTGCATGTGTGTTCTTTTCACATACCACCTATGGATCCACCAGTGTCATTGCATGTGTGTTCTCTTCACAATCCACCTATGGATCCACCAGTGTCATTACATGTGTGTTTTTTTTAGTAACAACCAGAGTCATTGCATGTGTGTTCTTTTCACTAACAACAACCGGAGTCAATGCATGTGTGTTCTTTTCACATACCACATATGGATCACCAGTGTCATTCCATCTGTGTTCTTTTCACAATCCACCCATGGATCCACCAGTGTCATTCAATGTGTGTTCTTTTTAGTAACAACCAGAGTCATTGCATGTGTTTTCTTTTCACAATCCACCCATGGATCCCACCAGTGTCATTTTGCATGTGTGTTCTTTTTAGTAACAACAACCAGAGTCATTTTGCATGTGTGTTCTCTTCACATACCACCTATGGATCCACCAGTGTCATTGCATGTGTGTTCTCTTCACAATCCACCTATGGATCCACCAGTGTCATTACACTTGTTCTTTTTAGTAACAACCAGTGTCATTGCATGTGTGATCTCTTCAGAGAACACACATGGATCCACCTGTGTCATTGCATGTGTGTTCTTTTTACTAACAAGAACAAGAGTCATTGAAATGTGTGCTCGCTTCAGAGACCACACATGGATCCACCAGTGTCATTGCATGTGTGTTCTTTTCACAATCCACCCATGGATCCACCAGTGTCATTGCATGTGTGTTCTTTTCACAATCCACCCATGGGTCCTCCAGTGTCATTGCATGTATGTTCTTTTTAGTAACAACCAGAGTCATTTTGCATGTGTGTTCTTTTCACATACCACCTATGGATCCACCAGTGTCATTGCATGTGTTTTCTTTTCACAATCCACCCATGGATCCCACCAGTGTCATTTTGCATGTGTGTTCTTTTTAGTAACAACAACTAGAGTCATTTTTCATGTGTGTTCTCTTCACATACCACCTAAGGATCCACCAGTGTCATTGCATGTGTGTTCTTCTCACATACCCCGTATGGATCCACCAGTGTCATTGCATGTGTGTTCATTTCACTAACAACTACCTGAGTCATTACATGTGTGTTCTCTTCACATACCATATATGGATCCACCAGTGTCATTGAAATGCGTGTTCTCTACAGAGACCACACATGGATCCACCAGTGTCATTGCATGTGTGTTCTTTTTAGTAACAGACAGAGTCATTGCATGTGTGTTCTTTTCACATACCACATATGGATCCACCAGTGTCATTGAAATGCATGTTCTCTACAGAGACCACACATGGATCCACTAGTGTCATTGCATCTGTGTTCATTTTAGTAACAACAACCAGAGTCATTTTGCATGTGTGTTCTTCTCACATACCACCTATCAATCCACCAGTGTCATTGCATGTGTGTTCTTTTCACTAACAACAGCCAGAGTCATTGCATGTGTGTTCTCTTCACATACCACCTATGGATCCACCAGTGTCATTGTATGTGTGTTCTTCTCACATACCACGTATGGATCCACCAGTGTCATTGCATGTGTGTTCATTTCACTAACAACAACCAGAGTCATTGCATGTGTGTTCTTTTCACATACCACATATGGATCCACCAGTGTGATTGAAATATGTGTTCTCTACAGAGACCACACATGAATCCACCAGTGTCATTGCATGTGTGTTCATTTCAGTAACAACTACCTGAGTCATTACATGTGTGTTCTCTTCACATACCACATATGGATCCACCAGTGTCATTGAAATGCGTGTTCTCTACAGAGACCACCCATGGATCCACCAGTGTCATTGCATGTGTGTTCTTTTTAGTAACAACCAGAGTCATTGCATGTGTGTTCTTTTCACTAACAACAACCAGAGTCATTGCATGTGTGTTCGTTTCACATACCACATATGGATCACCAGTGTCATTGCATGTGTGTTCTTTTCACAATGCACCCATGGATCCACCAGTGTTATTGCATGTGTGTTCTTTTTATTTACAACACCCAGAGTCATTGAAATGTGTGTTCTTCTCACATACCACCTATGGATCCACCAGTGTCATTGCATGTGTGTTCATTTCACTAACAATGACCAGAGTCATTGCATGTGTGTTCTTTTCACATACCACATATGGATCCACCAGTGTGATTGAAATGTGTGTTCTCTACAGAGACCATACATGGATCCACTAGTGTCATTGCATGTGTGTTCTTTTTAGTAACAACCATAGTCATTTTGCATGTGTGTTCTTTTCACATACCACATGTGGATCCACCAGTGTCATCGCATGTGTGTTCTTTTCATAATCCACCCATGGATCCACCGGTGTCATTGCATGTGTGTTCTTTTTAGTAACAACCAGAGTCATTTTGCATGTGTGTTATTTTCACATACCACCTATGGATCCACCAGTGTCATTGCATGTGTTTTCTTTTCACAATCCACCCATGGATCCCACCAGTGTCATTTTGCATGTGTGTTCTTTTTAGTAACAACAACTAGAGTCATTTTTCATGTGTGTTCTCTTGACATCCCTCCTATGGATCCACCAGTGTCATTGCATGTGTGTTCTTCTCACATACCACGTATGGATCCACCAGTGTCATTGCATGTGTGTTCACTTCACTAACAACAACCAGAGTCATTGCATGTGTGTTCTTTTCACATACCACATATGGATCTAGCAGTGTCATTGAAATGCGTGTTCTCTATAGAGACCACACATGGATCCACCAGTGTCATTGCATGTCTGTTCTTTTTAGTAACAACAACCAGTCATTTTGCATGTGTGTTCTTTTCACATACCACCTATGGATCCACCAGTGTCATTGCATGTGTGTTCTCTTCACAATCCACCTATGGATCCACCAGTGTCATTACATGTGTGTTCTTTTTAGTAACAACCAGAGTCATTGCATGTGTGTTCTTTTCACTAACAACAAGCGGAGTCAATGCATGTGTGTTCTTTTCACATACCAGATATGGATCACCAGTGCCATTGCATCTGTGTTCTTTTCACAATCCACCCATGGATCCACCAGTGTCATTGCATGTGTGTTCTTTTTAGTAACAACCAGAGTTATTGCATGTGTTTTCTTTTCACAATCCACCCATGGATCCCACCCGTGTCATTTTGCATGTGTGTTCTTTTTAGTAACAATAACCAGAGTCATTTTGCATGTGTGTTCTCTTCACATACCACCTATGGATCCACCAGTGTCATTGCATGTGTGTTCTCTTCACAATCCACCTATGGATCCACCAGTGTCATTGCATGTGTTCTTTTTAGTAACAACAACCAGTGTCATTGCATGTGTGATCTCTTCAGAGACCACACATGGATCCACCTGTGTCATTGCATGTGTGTTCTTTTTACTAACAACAACAAGAGTCATTGAAATGTGTGCTCTCTTCAGAGACCACACATGGATCCACCAGTGTCATTGCATGTGTGTTCTTTTCACAATCCACCCATGGATCCACCAGTGTCATTGCATGTGTGTTCTTTTCACAATCCACCCATGGATCCACCAGTGTCATTGCATGTATGTTCTTTTTAGTAACAACCAGAGTCATTTTGCATGTGTGTTCTTTTCACATACCACCTATGGATCCACCAGTGTCATTGCATGTGTTTTCTTTTCACAATCCACCCATCGATCCCACCAGTGTCATTTTGCATGTGTGTTCATTTTAGTAACAACAACTAGAGTCATTTTTCATGTGTGTTCTCTTCACATACCACCTAAGGATCCACCAGTGTCATTGCATGTGTGTTCTTCTCACATACCCCGTATGAATCCACCAGTGTCATTGCATGCGTGTTCATTTCACTAACAACTACCTGAGTCATTACATGTGTGTTCTTTTCACATACCACATATGGATCCACCAGTGTCATTGAAATGCGTGTTCTCTACAGAGACCACACATGGATCCACTAGTGTCATTGCATCTGTGTTCTTTTTAGTAACAACAACCAGAGTCATTTTGCATGTGTGTTCTTCTCACATACCACCTACCGATCCACCAGTGTCATTGCATGTGTGTTCTTTTCACTAACAACAACCAGAGTCATTGCATGTGTGTTCTCTTCACATACCACCTATGGATCCACCAGTGTCATTGTATGTGTGTTCTTCTCACATAACACGTATGGATCCACCAGTGTCATTGCATGTGTGTTCATTTCACTAACAACAACCAGAGTCATTGCATGTGTGTTCTTTTCACATACCACATATGGATCCACCAGTGTGATTGAAATGTGTGTTCTCTACAGAAACCACACATGGATCCACCTGTGTCATTGCATGTGTGTTCTTTTTAGTAACAATAAGCGTCATTGCATGTGTGTTCTTTTCACATACCACATATGGATCCACTAGTGTCATTGAAATGTGTGTTCTCTACAGAGACCACACATGGATCCACCAGTGTCATTGCATGTGTGTTCTTTTTAGTAACAACAACTAGAGTCATTTTGCATGTGTGTTCTTCTCACATACCACCTATGGATCCACCAGTGTCATTGCATGTGTGTTCTTTTCACTAACAACAACCAGAGTCATTGCATGTGTGTTCTTGTCACATACCACATATGGATCCACCAGTGTCATTGAAATGCGTGTTCTCTATAGAGACCACACATGGATCCACCAGTGTCATTGCATGTCTGCTCTTTTTAGTAACAACAACCAGTCATTTTGCATGTGTGTTCTTTTCACATACCACCTATGGATCCACCAGTGTCATTGCATGTGTGTTCTCATCACAATCCACCTATGGATCCACCAGTGTCATTACATGTGTGTTCTTTTTAGTAACAACCAGAGTCATTGCATGTTTGTTCTTTTCACTAACAACAATCGGAGTCAATGCATGTGTGTTCTTTTCACATACCACATATGGATCACCAGTGTCATTGCATATGTGTTCTTTTCACAATCCACCCATGGATCCACCAGTGTCATTGCATGTGTGTTCTTTTTAGTAACAACCAGAGTCATTGCATGTGTTTTCTTTTCACAATCCACCCATGGATCCCACCAGTGTCATTTTGCATGTGTGTTCTTTTTAGTAACAACAACCAGAGTCATTTTGCATGTGTGTTCTCTTCACATACCACCTATGGATCCACCAGTGTCATTGCATGTGTGTTCTTTTTAGCAACAACAACCAGAGTCATTTTGCATGTGTGTTCTTTTCACATACCACCTATGGCTCCACCAGTGTGATTGAAATGTGTATTATTTTCAACTACCACCCATGGATCCACCAGTGTCATTGCATGTGTCTTCTTTTTAGTAACAACCAGAGTCATTTTGCACGTGTGATCTCTTCAAATTCCACCTATGGATCCACCAGTGTCATTGCATGTGTGTTCTTTTTAGTTACAACAAGAGTCATTGAAATGTGTGTTCTTCTCACATACCACCTATGGATCCACCAGTGTCATCGCACGTGTGTTCATTTCACTAACAACAACCAGAGTCATTGCATGTGTGTTCTTTTCACATACCACATATGGATCCACCAGTGTGATTGAAATGTGTGTTCTCTACAGAGACCACACATGGATCCACCAGTGTCATTGCATGTGTGTTCTTTTCACTAACAACAACCAGAGTCATTGCATGTGTGTTCTTTTCACATACCACATATGGATCCACCAGTGTCATTGAAATGCGTCTTCTATAAAGAGACCACACATGGATCCACCAGTGTCATTGCATGTGTGTTCTTTTCACTAACAACAACCAGAGTCATTGCATGTGTGTTCTTTTCACATACCACATATGGATCCACCAGTGTCATTGAAATGCGTGTTCTCTACAGAGACCACACATGGATCCACCAGTGTCATTGCGTGTGTGTTCTTTTTAGTAACAACAAACAGAGTCATTTTGCATGTGTGTTCTTCTCACATACCACCTATGGATCCACCAGTGTCATAGCATGTGTGTTCTTTTCACTAATAACAACCAGAGTTATTGCGTGTGTGTTCTTTTCACATACCACATATGGATCCACCAGTGTCATTGAAATGCGTGTTCTCTACAGAGACCACATATGGATCCACCAGTGTCATTGCACATGTGTTCTTTTTAGTAACAACAACCAGTCATTTTGCATGTGTGTTCTTTTCACATACCACCTATGGATCCACCAGTGTCATTGCATGTGTGTTCTCTTCACAATACACCTATGGATCCACCAGTGTCATTGCATGTGTGTTCTTTATAGTAACAACCGGAGTCATTGCATGTGTGTTCTTTTCACATACCACATATCGATCACTAGTGTCGTTGCGTGTGTGTTCTTTTCACAATCCACCCATGGATCCACCAGTGTCATTGCATGTGTGTTCTTTTTAGTAACAACCAGAGTCATTGCATGTGTGTTCTTTTCACATACCACATATGGATCACCAGTGTCATTGCATGTGTGTTCTTTTCACAATCCACCCATGGAACCACCAGTGTTATTGCATGTGTGTTCTTTTTATTTACAACAACCAGAGTCATTGAAATGTGTGTTCTTCTCACATACCACCTATGGATACACCAGTGTCATTGCATGTGTGTTCATTTCAGTAACAATGACCAGAGTTATTGCATGTGTGTTCTTTTCACATACCACATATGGATCCACCAGTGTGATTGAAATGTGTGTTCTCTACAGAGACCACACATGGATCCACTAGTGTCATTGCATGTGTGTTCTTTTTAGTAACAACTAGAGTCATTTTGCATGTGTGTTCTTTTCACATACCATATGTGGATCCACCAGTGTCATTGCATGTGTGTTCTTTTCACAATCCGCCCATGGATCCACCGATGTCATTGCATGTGTGTTCTTTTTAGTAACAACCAGAGTCATTTTGCATGTGTGTTATTTTCACATACCACCTATGGATCCTCCAGTGTCATTGCATGTGTTTTCTTTTCACAATCAACCAATGGATCCCACCAGTGTCATTTTGCATGTGTGTTCTTTTTAGTAACAACAACCAGAGTCATTTTGCATGTGTGTTCACTTCACATACCACCTATGGATCCACCAGTGTCATTGCATGTGTGTTCTCTTCACAATCCACCTATGGATCCACTAGTGTCATTGCATGTGTTCTTTTTAGTAACAACAACCAGTGTCATTGCATGTGTGCTCTCTTCAGAGACCAGACATGGATCCACCAGTGTCATTGCATGTGTGTTCTTTTTACTAACAACAACAAGAGTCATTAAAATGTGTGCTCTCTTCAGAGACCACACATGGATCCACCAGTGTCATTGCATGTGTGTTCTTTTCACAATCCACCCATGGATGCACCAGTGTCATTGCATGTGTGTTCTTTTCACAATCCACCAGTGTTATTGCATGTATGTTCTTTTTAGTAACAACCAGAGTCATTTTGCATGTGTGTTCTTTTCACATACCACCTATGGATCCACCAGTGTCATTGCATGTGTGTTCTTTCCACAATCCACCCATGGATCCCACCAGTGTCATTTTGCATGTGTGTTCTTTTTAGTAATGACAACCAGAGTCATTTTGCATGTGTGTTCTCTTCACATACCACCTAAGGATCCACCAGTGTCATTGCATGTGTGTTCTTCTCACATACCCCGTATGGATCCACCAGTGTCATTGCATGTGTGTTCATTTCACTAACAACTACCTGAGTCATTACATGTGTGTTCTTTTCACATACCACATATGGATCCACCAGTGTCATTGAAATGCGTGTTCTCTACAGAGACCATACATGGATCCACCAGTGTCATTGCATGTGTGTCCTTTTTAGTAACAACCAGAGTCATTGCATGTGTGTTCTTTTCACATACCACATATGGATTCACCAGTGTCATTGAAATGCGTGTTCTCTACAGAGACCACACATGGATCCACTAGTGTCATTGCATCTGTGTTCTTTTTAGTAAAAACAACCAGAGTCATTTTGCATTTGTGTTCTTCTCACATACCACCTATCGATCCACTAGTGTCATTGCACGTGTGTTCTTTTCACTAACAACAACGAGAGTCATTGCATGTGTGTTCTCTTCACATACCACCTATGGATCCACCAGTGTCATTGTATGTGTGTTCTTCTCACATACCACGTATGGATCCACAAGTGTCATTGCATGTGTGTTCATTTCACTAACAACAACCAGAGTCATTGCATGTGTGTTCTTTTCACATACCACATATGGATCCACCGGTGTCATTGAAATGCGTGTTCTCTACAGAGACCACACATGGATCCACCAGTGTCACTGCATGTGTGTTCTTTTTAGTAACAACAACCAGAGTCATTTTGCATGTGTGTTCTTCTCACATACCACCTATGGATCCACCAGTGTCATTGCATGTGTGTTCTTTTCACTAACAACAACCAGAGTCATTGCATGTGTGTTCTTTTCACATACCACATATGGATCCACCAGTGTCATTGAAATGCATGTTCTCTATAGAGACCACACATGGATCCACCAGTGTCATTGCATGTCTGTTCTTTTTAGTAACAACAAACAGTCATTTTGCATGTGTGTTCTTTTCACATACCACCTATGGATCCACCAGTGTCATTGCATGTGTGTTCTCTTCACAATCCACCTATGGATCCACCAGTGTCATTACATGTGTGTTCTTTTTAGTAACAACCAGAGTCATTGCATGTGTGTTCTTTTCACTAACAACAACCGGAGTCAATGCATGTGTGTTCTTTTCACATAGCACATACGGATCACCAGTGTCATTGCATCTGTGTTCTTTTCACAATCCACCCATGGATCCACCAGTTTCATTGCATGTGTGTTCTTTTTAGTAACAACCAGAGTCATTGCATGTGTTTTCTTTTCACAATCCACCCATGGATCCCACCAGTGTCATTTTGCATGTGTGTTCTTTTTAGTAACAACAACCAGAGTCATTTTGCATGTGTGTTCTCTTCACATACCACCTATGGATCCACCAGTGTCATTGCATGTGTGTTCTCTTCACAATCCACCTATGGATCCACCAGTGTAATTGCATGTGTTCTTTTTAGTAACAACAACCAGTGTCATTGCATGTGTGATATCTTCAGAGAATACACATGGATCCACCTGTGTCATTACCATGTGTGTTCTTTTTACTAACAACAACAAGATTCATTGAAATGTGTGCTCTCTTCAAAGACCACACATGGATCCACCATTGTCATTGCATGTGTGTTCTTTTCACAATCCACCCATGGATCCACCAGTGTCATTGCATGTGTGTTGTTTTCACAATCAACCCATGGATCCACTAGTGTCATTGCATGTATGTTCTTTTTAGTAACAACCAGAGTCATTTTGCATGTGTGTTCTTTTCACATACCACCTATGGATCCACCAGTGTCATTGCATGTGTTTTCTTTTCACAATCCACCCATGGATCCCACCAGTGTCATTTTGCATGTGTGTTCTTTTTAGTAACAACAACTAGAGTCATTTTTCATGTGTGTTATCTTCACATACCTCCTATGGATCCACCAGTGTCATTGCATGTGTGTTCTTCTCACATACCACGTATGGATCCACCAGTGTCATTGCATGTGTGTTCATTTCACTAACAACAACCAGAGTCATTGCATGTGTGTTCTTTTCACATACCACATATGGATCCACCAGTGTCATTGAAATGCGTGTTCTCTATAGAGACCACACATGGATCCACCAGTGTCATTGCATGTTTGTTCTTTTTAGTAACAACAACCAGTCATTTTGCATGTGTGTTCTTTTCACATACCACCTATGGATCCACCAGTGTCATTGCATGTGTGTTCTCTTCACAATCCACCTATGGATCCACTAGTGTCATTATATGTGTGTTCTTTTTAGTAACAACCAGAGTCATTGCATGTGTGTTCTTTTCACTAACAACAACCGGAGTCAATGCATGTGTGTTCTTTTCACATACCACATATGGATCACCAGTGTCATTGCATCTGTGTTCTTTTCACAATCCACCCATGGATCCACCAGTGTCATTGCATGTGTGTTCTTTTTAGTAACAACCAGAGTCATTGCATGTGTTTTCCTTTCACAATCCACTCATGGATCCCACCCGTGTCATTTTGCATGTGTGTTCTTTTTAGTAACAACAACCAGAGTCATTTTGCATGTGTGTTCTCTTCACATACCACCTATGGATCCACCAGTGTCATTGCATGTGTGTTCTCTTCACAATCCACCTATAGATCCACCAGTGTCATTGCATGTGTTCTTTTTAGTAACAACAACCAGTGTCATTGCATGTGTGATATCTTCAGAGAATACACATGGATCCACCTGTGTCATTACCATGTGTGTTATTTTTACTAACAACAACAAGAGTCATTGAAATGTGTGCTCTCTTCAGAGACCACACATGGATCCACTAGTGTCATTGCATGTGTGTTCTTTTCACAATCCACCCATGGATCCACCAGTGTCATTGCATGTGTTTTTTTTTCACAATCCACCCATGGATCCACCAGTGTCATTGCATGTATGTTCTTTTTAGTAACAACCAGAGTCATTTTGCATGTGTGTTCTTTTCACATACCACCTATGGATCCACCAGTGTCATTGCATGTGTTTTCTTTTCACATCCACCCATGGATCCCACCAGTGTCATTTTGCATGTGTGTTCATTTTAGTAACAACAACCAGAGTCATTTTTCATGTGTGTTCTCTTCACATACCACCTAAGGATCCACCAGTGTCATTGCATGTGTGTTCTTCTCACATACCCCGTATGGATCCACCAGTGTCATTGCATGTGTGTTCATTTCACTAACAACTACCTGAGTCATTACATGTTTGTTCTTTTCACATACCACATATGGATCCACCAGTGTCATTGAAATGCGTGTTCTCTACAGAGACCACACATGGATCCACCAGTGTCATTGCATGTGTGTTCTTTTTAGTAACAACCAGAGTCATTGCATGTGTGTTCTTTTCACATACCACATATGGATCCACCAGTGTCATTGAAATGCGTGTTCTCTACAGAGACCACACATGGATCCACTAGTGTCATTGCATCTGTGTTCTTTTTAGTAACAACAACCAGAGTCATTTTGCATGTGTGTTCTTCTCACATACCACCTATCGAACCAACAGTGTCATTGCATGTGTGTTCTTTTCACTAACAACAACCAGAGTCATTGCATGTGTGTTCTCTTCACATACCACCTATGGATCCACCAGTGTCATTGTATGTGTGTTCTTCTCACATAACACGTATGGATCCACCAGTGTCATTGCATGTGTGTTCATTTCACTAACAACAACCAGAGTCATTGCATGTGTGTTCTTTTCACATACCATATATGGATCCACCAGTGTGATTGAAATGTGTGTTCTCTACAGAGACCACACATGGATCCACCTGTGTCATTGCATGTGTGTTCTTTTTAGTAACAACCAGCGTCATTGCATGTGTGTTCTTTTCACATACCACATATGGATCCACCAGTGTCATTGAAATGCATGTTCTCTACAGAGACCACACATGGACCACCAGTGTCATTGCATGTGTGTTCTTTTTAGTAACAACAACCAGAGTCATTTTGCATGTGTGTTCTTCTCACATACCACCTATGGATCCACCAGTGTCATTGCATGTGTGTTCTTTTCACTAACAACAACCAGAGTCATTGCATGTGTGTTCTTTTCACATACCACATATGGATCCACCAGTGTCATTGAAATGCATGTTCTCTATAGAGACCACACATGGATCCACCAGTGTCATTGCATGTCTGTTCTTTTTAGTAACAACAACTAGTCATTTTGCATGTGTGTTCTTTTCACATACCACCTATGGATCCACCAGTGTCATTGCATGTGTGTTCTCTTCACAATCCACCTATGGATCCACCAGTGTCATTACATGTGTGTTCTTTTTAGTAACAACCAGAGTCATTACATGTGTGTTCTTTTCACTAACAACAACCGGAGTCAATGCATGTGTGTTCTTTTCACATACCACATATGGATCACCAGTGTCATTCCATCTGTGTTCTTTTCACAATCCACCCATGGATCCACCAGTGTCATTCAATGTGTGTTCTTTTTAGTAACAACCAGAGTCATTGCATGTGTTTTCTTTTCACAATCCACCCATGGATCCCACCAGTGTCATTTTGCATGTGTGTTCTTTTTAGTAACAACAACCAGAGTCATTTTGCATGTGTGTTCTCTTCACATACCACCTATGGATCCACCAGTGTCATTGCATGTGTTTTCTCTTCACAATCGACCTATGGATCCACCAGTGTCATTGCACTTGTTCTTTTTAGTAACAACAACCAGTGTCATTGCATGTGTGATCTCTTCAGAGACCACACATGGATCCACCTGTGTCATTGCATGTGTGTTCTTTTTACTAACAAGAACAAGAGTCATTGAAATGTGTGCTCGCTTCAGAGACCACACATGGATCCACCAGTGTCATTACATGTGTGTTCTTTTCACAATCCACCCATGGATCCACCAGTGTCATTGCATGTGTGTTCTTTTCACAATCCACCCATGGGTCCACCAGTGTCATTGCATGTATGTTCTTTTTAGTAACAACCAGAGTCATTTTGCATGTGTGTTCTTTTCACATACCACCTATGGATCCACCAGTGTCATTGCATGTGTTTTCTTTTCACAATCCACCCATGGATCCCACCAGTGTCATTTTGCATGTGTGTTCTTTTTAGTAACAACAACTAGAGTCATTTTTCATGTGTGTTCTCTTCACATACCACCTAAGGATCCACCAGTGTCATTGCATGTGTGTTCTTCTCACCTACCCCGTATGGATCCACCAGTGTCATTGTATGTGTGTTCATTTCACTAAAAACTACCTGAGTCATTACATGTGTGTTCTCTTCACATACCACATATGGATCCACCAGTGTCATTGAAATGCGTGTTCTCTACAGAGACCACACATGGATCCACCAGTGTCATTGCATGTGTGTTCTTTTTAGTAACAACCAGAGTCATTGCATGTGTGTTCTTTTCACATACCACATATGGATCCACCAGTGTCATTGAAATGCGTGTTCTCTACAGAGACCACACATGGATCCACTAGTGTCATTGCATCTGTGTTCTTTTTAGTAACAACAACCAGAGTCATTTTGCATGTGTGTTCTTCTCACATACCACCTATCAATCCACCAGTGTCATTGCATGTGTGTTCTTTTCACTAACAACAACCAGAGTCATTGCATGTGTGTTCTCTTCACATACCACCTATGGATCCACCAGTGTCATTGTATGTGTGTTCTTCTCACATAACACGTATGGATCCACCAGTGTCATTGCATGTGTGTTCATTTCACTAACAACAACCAGAGTCATTGCATGTGTGTTCTTTTCACATACCACATATGGATCCACCAGTGTGATTGAATTGTGTGTTCTCTACAGAGACCACAAATGGATCCACCTGTGTCATTGCATGTGTGTTCTTTTTAGTAACAACCAGCGTCATTGCATGTGTGTTCTTTTCACATACCACATATGGATCCACCAGTGTCATTGAAATGCGTGTTCTCTACAGAGACCACACATGGATCCACCAGTGTCATTGCATGTGTGTTCTTTTTAGTAACAACAACCAGAGTCATTTTGTATGTGTGTTCTTCTCACATACCACCTATGGATCCACCAGTGTCATTGCATGTGTGTTCTTTTCACTAACAACAACCAGAGTCATTGCATGTGTGTTCTTTTCACATACCACATATGGATCCACCAGTGTCATTGAAATGCGTGTTCTCTATAGAGACCACACATGGATCCACCAGTGTCATTGCATGTCTGTTCTTTTTAGTAACAACAACTAGTCATTTTGCATGTGTGTTCTTTTCACATACCACCTATGGATCCACCAGTGTCATTGCATGTGTGTTCTCTTCACAATCCACCTATGGATCCCCCAGTGTCATTGCATGTGTGTTCTTTTTAGTAACAACCAGAGTCATTGCATGTGTTTTCCTTTCACAATCCACTCATGGATCCCACCCGTGTCATTTTGCATGTGTGTTCTTTTTAGTAACAACAACCAGAGTCATTTTGCATGTGTGTTCTCTTCACATACCACCTATGGATCCACCAGTGTCATTGCATGTGTGTTCTCTTCACAATCCACCTATGGATCCACCAGTGTCATTGCATGTGTTCTTTTTAGTAACAACAACCAGTGTCATTGCATGTGTGATATCTTCAGAGAATACACATGGATCCACCTGTGTCATTACCATGTGTGTTATTTTTACTAACAACAACAAGAGTCATTGAAATGTGTGCTCTCTTCAGAGACCACACATGGATCCACTAGTGTCATTGCATGTGTGTTCTTTTCACAATCCACCCATGGATCCACCAGTGTCATTGCATGTGTGTTTTTTTCACAATCCACCCATGGATCCACCAGTGTCATTGCATGTATGTTCTTTTTAGTAACAACCAGAGTCATTTTGCATGTGTGTTCTTTTCACATACCACCTATGGATCCACCAGTGTCATTGCATGTGTTTTCTTTTCACATCCACCCATGGATCCCACCAGTGTCATTTTGCATGTGTGTTCATTTTAGTAACAACAACCAGAGTCATTTTTCATGTGTGTTCTCTTCACATACCACCTAAGGATCCACCAGTGTCATTGCATGTGTGTTCTTCTCACATACCCCGTATGGATCCACCAGTGTCATTGCATGTGTGTTCATTTCACTAACAACTACCTGAGTCATTACATGTGTGTTCTTTTCACATACCACATATGGATCCACCAGTGTCATTGAAATGCGTGTTCTCTACAGAGACCACACATGGATCCACCAGTGTCATTGCATGTGTGTTCTTTTTAGTAACAACCAGAGTCATTGCATGTGTGTTCTTTTCACATACCACATATGGATCCACCAGTGTCATTGAAATGCGTGTTCTCTACAGAGACCACACATGGATCCACTAGTGTCATTGCATCTGTGTTCTTTTTAGTAACAACAACCAAAGTCATTTTGCATGTGTGTTCTTCTCACATACCACCTATCGAACCAACAGTGTCATTGCATGTGTGTTCTTTTCACTAACAACAACCAGAGTCATTGCATGTGTGTTCTCTTCACATACCACCTATGGATCCACCAGTGTCATTGTATGTGTGTTCTTCTCACATAACACGTATGGATCCACCAGTGTCATTGCATGTGTGTTCATTTCACTAACAACAACCAGAGTCATTGCATGTGTGTTCTTTTCACATACCACATATGGATCCACCAGTGTGATTGAAATGTGTGTTCTCTACAGAGACCACACATGGATCCACCTGTGTCATTGCATGTGTGTTCTTTTTAGTAACAACCAGCGTCATTGCATGTGTGTTCTTTTCACATACCACATATGGATCCACCAGTGTCATTGAAATGCATGTTCTCTACAGAGACCACACATGGACCACCAGTGTCATTGCATGTGTGTTCTTTTTAGTAACAACAACCAGAGTCATTTTGCATGTGTGTTCTTCTCACATACCACCTATGGATCCACCAGTGTCATTGCATGTGTGTTCTTTTCACTAACAACAACCAGAGTCATTGCATGTGTGTTCTTTTCACATACCACATATGGATCCACCAGTGTCATTGAAATGCGTGTTCTCTACAGAGACCACACATGGATCCACTAGTGTCATTGCATCTGTGTTCTTTTTAGTAACAACAACCAGAGTCATTTTGCATGTGTGTTCTTCTCACATACCACCTATCGAACCAACAGTGTCATTGCATGTGTGTTCTTTTCACTAACAACAACCAGAGTCATTGCATGTGTGTTCTCTTCACATACCACCTATGGATCCACCAGTGTCATTGTATGTGTGTTCTTCTCACATAACACGTATGGATCCACCAGTGTCATTGCATGTGTGTTCATTTCACTAACAACAACCAGAGTCATTGCATGTGTGTTCTTTTCACATACCATATATGGATCCACCAGTGTGATTGAAATGTGTGTTCTCTACAGAGACCACACATGGATCCACCTGTGTCATTGCATGTGTGTTCTTTTTAGTAACAACCAGCGTCATTGCATGTGTGTTCTTTTCACATACCACATATGGATCCACCAGTGTCATTGAAATGCATGTTCTCTACAGAGACCACACATGGACCACCAGTGTCATTGCATGTGTGTTCTTTTTAGTAACAACAACCAGAGTCATTTTGCATGTGTGTTCTTCTCACATACCACCTATGGATCCACCAGTGTCATTGCATGTGTGTTCTTTTCACTAACAACAACCAGAGTCATTGCATGTGTGTTCTTTTCACATACCACATATGGATCCACCAGTGTCATTGAAATGCATGTTCTCTATAGAGACCACACATGGATCCACCAGTGTCATTGCATGTCTGTTCTTTTTAGTAACAACAACTAGTCATTTTGCATGTGTGTTCTTTTCACATACCACCTATGGATCCACCAGTGTCATTGCATGTGTGTTCTCTTCACAATCCACCTATGGATCCACCAGTGTCATTACATGTGTGTTCTTTTTAGTAACAACCAGAGTCATTACATGTGTGTTCTTTTCACTAACAACAACCGGAGTCAATGCATGTGTGTTCTTTTCACATACCACATATGGATCACCAGTGTCATTCCATCTGTGTTCTTTTCACAATCCACCCATGGATCCACCAGTGTCATTCAATGTGTGTTCTTTTTAGTAACAACCAGAGTCATTGCATGTGTTTTCTTTTCACAATCCACCCATGGATCCCACCAGTGTCATTTTGCATGTGTGTTCTTTTTAGTAACAACAACCAGAGTCATTTTGCATGTGTGTTCTCTTCACATACCACCTATGGATCCACCAGTGTCATTGCATGTGTTTTCTCTTCACAATCCACCTATGGATCCACCAGTGTCATTGCACTTGTTCTTTTTAGTAACAACAACCAGTGTCATTGCATGTGTGATCTCTTCAGAGACCACACATGGATCCACCTGTGTCATTGCATGTGTGTTCTTTTTACTAACAAGAACAAGAGTCATTGAAATGTGTGCTCGCTTCAGAGACCACACATGGATCCACCAGTGTCATTACATGTGTGTTCTTTTCACAATCCACCCATGGATCCACCAGTGTCATTGCATGTGTGTTCTTTTCACAATCCACCCATGGGTCCACCAGTGTCATTGCATGTATGTTCTTTTTAGTAACAACCAGAGTCATTTTGCATGTGTGTTCTTTTCACATACCACCTATGGATCCACCAGTGTCATTGCATGTGTTTTCTTTTCACAATCCACCCATGGATCCCACCAGTGTCATTTTGCATGTGTGTTCTTTTTAGTAACAACAACTAGAGTCATTTTTCATGTGTGTTCTCTTCACATACCACCTAAGGATCCACCAGTGTCATTGCATGTGTGTTCTTCTCACCTACCCCGTATGGATCCACTAGTGTCATTGTATGTGTGTTCATTTCACTAAAAACTACCTGAGTCATTACATGTGTGTTCTCTTCACATACCACATATGGATCCACCAGTGTCATTGAAATGCGTGTTCTCTACAGAGACCACACATGGATCCACCAGTGTCATTGCATGTGTGTTCTTTTTAGTAACAACCAGAGTCATTGCATGTGTGTTCTTTTCACATACCACATATGGATCCACCAGTGTCATTGAAATGCGTGTTCTCTATAGAGACCACACATGGATCCACTAGTGTCATTGCATCTGTGTTCTTTTTAGTAACAACAACCAGAGTCATTTTGCATGTGTGTTCTTCTCACATACCACCTATCAATCCACCAGTGTCATTGCATGTGTGTTCTTTTCACTAACAACAACCAGAGTCATTGCATGTGTGTTCTCTTCACATACCACCTATGGATCCACCAGTGTCATTGTATGTGTGTTCTTCTCACATAACACGTATGGATCCACCAGTGTCATTGCATGTGTGTTCATTTCACTAACAACAACCAGAGTCATTGCATGTGTGTTCTTTTCACATACCACATATGGATCCACCAGTGTGATTGAATTGTGTGTTCTCTACAGAGACCACAAATGGATCCACCTGTGTCATTGCATGTGTGTTCTTTTTAGTAACAACCAGCGTCATTGCATGTGTGTTCTTTTCACATACCACATATGGATCCACCAGTGTCATTGAAATGCGTGTTCTCTACAGAGACCACACATGGATCCACCAGTGTCATTGCATGTGTGTTCTTTTTAGTAACAACAACCAGAGTCATTTTGTATGTGTGTTCTTCTCACATACCACCTATGGATCCACCAGTGTCATTGCATGTGTGTTCTTTTCACTAACAACAACCAGAGTCATTGCATGTGTGTTCTTTTCACATACCACATATGGATCCACCAGTGTCATTGAAATGCGTGTTCTCTATAGAGACCACACATGGATCCACCAGTGTCATTGCATGTCTGTTCTTTTTAGTAACAACAACTAGTCATTTTGCATGTGTGTTCTTTTCACATACCACCTATGGATCCACCAGTGTCATTGCATGTGTGTTCTCTTCACAATCCACCTATGGATCCCCCAGTGTCATTGCATGTGTGTTCTTTTTAGTAACAACCAGAGTCATTGCATGTGTTTTCCTTTCACAATCCACTCATGGATCCCACCCGTGTCATTTTGCATGTGTGTTCTTTTTAGTAACAACAACCAGAGTCATTTTGCATGTGTGTTCTCTTCACATACCACCTATGGATCCACCAGTGTCATTGCATGTGTGTTCTCTTCACAATCCACCTATGGATCCACCAGTGTCATTGCATGTGTTCTTTTTAGTAACAACAACCAGTGTCATTGCATGTGTGATATCTTCAGAGAATACACATGGATCCACCTGTGTCATTACCATGTGTGTTATTTTTACTAACAACAACAAGAGTCATTGAAATGTGTGCTCTCTTCAGAGACCACACATGGATCCACTAGTGTCATTGCATGTGTGTTTTTTTCACAATCCACCCATGGATCCACCAGTGTCATTGCATGTATGTTCTTTTTAGTAACAACCAGAGTCATTTTGCATGTGTGTTCTTTTCACATACCACCTATGGATCCACCAGTGTCATTGCATGTGTTTTCTTTTCACATCCACCCATGGATCCCACCAGTGTCATTTTGCATGTGTGTTCATTTTAGTAACAACAACCAGAGTCATTTTTCATGTGTGTTCTCTTCACATACCACCTAAGGATCCACCAGTGTCATTGCATGTGTGTTCTTCTCACATACCCCGTATGGATCCACCAGTGTCATTGCATGTGTGTTCATTTCACTAACAACTACCTGAGTCATTACATGTGTGTTCTTTTCACATACCACATATGGATCCACCAGTGTCATTGAAATGCGTGTTCTCTACAGAGACCACACATGGATCCACCAGTGTCATTGCATGTGTGTTCTTTTTAGTAACAACCAGAGTCATTGCATGTGTGTTCTTTTCACATACCACATATGGATCCACCAGTGTCATTGAAATGCGTGTTCTCTACAGAGACCACACATGGATCCACTAGTGTCATTGCATCTGTGTTCTTTTTAGTAACAACAACCAAAGTCATTTTGCATGTGTGTTCTTCTCACATACCACCTATCGAACCAACAGTGTCATTGCATGTGTGTTCTTTTCACTAACAACAACCAGAGTCATTGCATGTGTGTTCTCTTCACATACCACCTATGGATCCACCAGTGTCATTGTATGTGTGTTCTTCTCACATAACACGTATGGATCCACCAGTGTCATTGCATGTGTGTTCATTTCACTAACAACAACCAGAGTCATTGCATGTGTGTTCTTTTCACATACCACATATGGATCCACCAGTGTGATTGAAATGTGTGTTCTCTACAGAGACCACACATGGATCCACCTGTGTCATTGCATGTGTGTTCTTTTTAGTAACAACCAGCGTCATTGCATGTGTGTTCTTTTCACATACCACATATGGATCCACCAGTGTCATTGAAATGCATGTTCTCTACAGAGACCACACATGGACCACCAGTGTCATTGCATGTGTGTTCTTTTTAGTAACAACAACCAGAGTCATTTTGCATGTGTGTTCTTCTCACATACCACCTATGGATCCACCAGTGTCATTGCATGTGTGTTCTTTTCACTAACAACAACCAGAGTCATTGCATGTGTGTTCTTTTCACATACCACATATGGATCCACCAGTGTCATTGAAATGCATGTTCTCTATAGAGACCACACATGGATCCACCAGTGTCATTGCATGTCTGTTCTTTTTAGTAACAACAACTAGTCATTTTGCATGTGTGTTCTTTTCACATACCACCTATGGATCCACCAGTGTCATTGCATGTGTGTTCTCTTCACAATCCACCTATGGATCCACCAGTGTCATTACATGTGTGTTCTTTTTAGTAACAACCAGAGTCATTACATGTGTGTTCTTTTCACTAACAACAACCAGAGTCAATGCATGTGTGTTCTTTTCACATACCACATATGGATCACCAGTGTCATTCCATCTGTGTTCTTTTCACAATCCACCCATGGATCCACCAGTGTCATTCAATGTGTGTTCTTTTTAGTAACAACCAGAGTCATTGCATGTGTTTTCTTTTCACAATCCACCCATGGATCCCACCAGTGTCATTTTGCATGTGTGTTCTTTTTAGTAACAACAACCAGAGTCATTTTGCATGTGTGTTCTCTTCACATACCACCTATGGATCCACCAGTGTCATTGCATGTGTTTTCTCTTCACAATCCACCTATGGATCCACCAGTGTCATTGCACTTGTTCTTTTTAGTAACAACAACCAGTGTCATTGCATGTGTGATCTCTTCAGAGACCACACATGGATCCACCTGTGTCATTGCATGTGTGTTCTTTTTACTAACAAGAACAAGAGTCATTGAAATGTGTGCTCGCTTCAGAGACCACACATGGATCCACCAGTGTCATTACATGTGTGTTCTTTTCACAATCCACCCATGGATCCACCAGTGTCATTGCATGTGTGTTCTTTTCACAATCCACCCATGGGTCCACCAGTGTCATTGCATGTATGTTCTTTTTAGTAACAACCAGAGTCATTTTGCATGTGTGTTCTTTTCACATACCACCTATGGATCCACCAGTGTCATTGCATGTGTTTTCTTTTCACAATCCACCCATGGATCCCACCAGTGTCATTTTGCATGTGTGTTCTTTTTAGTAACAACAACTAGAGTCATTTTTCATGTGTGTTCTCTTCACATACCACCTAAGGATCCACCAGTGTCATTGCATGTGTGTTCTTCTCACCTACCCCGTATGGATCCACCAGTGTCATTGTATGTGTGTTCATTTCACTAAAAACTACCTGAGTCATTACATGTGTGTTCTCTTCACATACCACATATGGATCCACCAGTGTCATTGAAATGCGTGTTCTCTACAGAGACCACACATGGATCCACCAGTGTCATTGCATGTGTGTTCTTTTTAGTAACAACCATAGTCATTGCATGTGTGTTCTTTTCACATACCACATATGGATCCACCAGTGTCATTGAAATGCGTGTTCTCTACAGAGACCACACATGGATCCACTAGTGTCATTGCATCTGTGTTCTTTTTAGTAACAACAACCAGAGTCATTTTGCATGTGTGTTCTTCTCACATACCACCTATCAATCCACCAGTGTCATTTCATGTGTGTTCTTTTCACTAACAACAACCAGAGTCATTGCATGTGTGTTCTCTTCACATACCACCTATGGATCCACCAGTGTCATTGTATGTGTGTTCTTCTCACATAACACGTATGGATCCACCAGTGTCATTGCATGTGTGTTCATTTCACTAACAACAACCAGAGTCATTGCATGTGTGTTCTTTTCACATACCACATATGGATCCACCAGTGTGAATGAATTGTGTGTTCTCTACAGAGACCACAAATGGATCCACCTGTGTCATTGCATGTGTGTTCTTTTTAGTAACAACCAGCGTCATTGCATGTGTGTTCTTTTCACATACCACATATGGATCCACCAGTGTCATTGAAATGCGTGTTCTCTACAGAGACCACACATGGATCCACCAGTGTCATTGCATGTGTGTTCTTTTTAGTAACAACAACCAGAGTCATTTTGTATGTGTGTTCTTCTCACATACCACCTATGGATCCACCAGTGTCATTGCATGTGTGTTCTTTTCACTAACAACAACCAGAGTCATTGCATGTGTGTTCTTTTCACATACCACATATGGATCCACCAGTGTCATTGAAATGCGTGTTCTCTATAGAGACCACACATGGATCCACCAGTGTCATTGCATGTCTGTTCTTTTTAGTAACAACAACTAGTCATTTTGCATGTGTGTTCTTTTCACATACCACCTATGGATCCACCAGTGTCATTGCATGTGTGTTCTCTTCACAATCCACCTATGGATCCCCCAGTGTCATTACATGTGTGTTCTTTTTAGTAACAACCAGAGTCATTGCATGTGTGTTCTTTTCACTAACAACAACCGGAGTCAATGCATGTGTGTTCTTTTCACATACCACATATGGATCACCAGTGTCATTCCATCTGTGTTCTTTTCACAATCCACCCATGGATCCACCAGTGTCATTCAATCTGTGTTGTTTTTAGTAACAACCAGAGTCATTGCATGTGTTTTCTTTTCACAATCCACCCATGGATCCCACCAGTGTCATTTTGCATGTGTGTTCTTTTTAGTAACAACAACCAGAGTCATTTTGCATGTGTGTTCTCTTCACATACCACCTATGGATCCACCAGTGTCATTGCATGTGTGTTCTCTTCACAATCCACCTATGGATCCACCAGTGTCATTGCACTTGTTCTTTTTAGTAACAACAACCAGTGTCATTGCATGTGTGATCTCTTCAGATACCACACATGGATCCACCTGTGTCATTGCATGTCTGTTCTTTTTACTAACAAGAACAAGAGTCATTGAAATGTGTGCTCGCTTCAGAGACCACACATGGATCCACCAGTGTCATTGCATGTGTGTTCTTTTCACAATCCACCCATGGATCCATCAGTGTCATTGCATGTGTGTTCTTTTCACAATCCACCCATGGGTCCACCAGTGTCATTGCATGTATGTTCTTTTTAGTAACAACCAGAGTCATTTTTCATGTGTGTTCTTTTCACATACCACCTATGGATCCACCAGTATCATTGCATGTGTTTTCTTTTCACAATCCACCCATGGATCCCATCAGTGTCATTTTGCATGTGTGTTCTTTTTAGTAACAACAACTAGAGTCATTTTTCATGTGTGTTCTCTTCACATACCACCTAAGGATCCACCAGTGTCATTGCATGTGTGTTCTTCTCACATACCCCGTATGGATCCACCAGTGTCATTGCATGTGTGTTCATTTCACTAACAACTACCTGAGTCATTACATGTGTGTTCTCTTCACATACCACATATGGATCCACCAGTGTCATTGAAATGCGTGTTCTCTACAGAGACCACCGATGGATCCACCAGTGTCATTGCATGTGTGTTCTTTTTAGTAACAACCAGAGTCATTGCATGTGTGTTCTTTTCACTAACAACAACCAGAGTCATTGCATGTGTGTTCGTTTCACATACCACATATGGATCACCAGTGTCATTGCATGTGTGTTCTTTTCACAATGCACCCATGGATCCACCAGTGTTATTGCATGTGTGTTCTTTTTATTTACAACACCCAGAGTCATTAAAATGTGTGTTCTTCTCACATACCACCTATGGATCCACCAGTGTCATTGCATGTGTGTTCATTTCACTAACAATGACCAGAGTCATTGCATGTATGTTCTTTTCACATACCACATATGGATCCACCAGTGTGATTGAAATGTGTGTTCTCTACAGAGACCATACATGGATCCACTAGTGTCATTGCATGTGTGTTCTTTTTAGTAACAACCAGAGTCATTTTGCATGTGTGTTCTTTTCACATACCACATGTGGATCCACCAGTGTCATTGCATGTGTGTTCTTTTCATAATCCACCCATGGATCCACCGGTGTCATTGCATGTGTGTTCTTTTTAGTAACAACCAGAGTCATTTTGCATGTGTGTTATTTTCACATATCACCTATGGATCCACCAGTGTCATTGCATTTGTTTTCTTTTCACAATCCACCCATGGATCCCACCAGTGTCATTTTGCATGTGTGTTCTTTTTAGTAACAACAACTAGAGTCATTTTTCATGTGTGTTCTCTTGACATACCTCCTATGGATCCACCAGTGTCATTGCATGTGTGTTCTTCTCACATACCACGTATGGATCCACCAGTGTCATTGCATGTGTGTTAATTTCACTAACAACAACCAGAGTCATTGCATGTGTGTTCTTTTCACATACCACATATGGATCCAGCAGTGTCATTGAAATGCGTGTTCTCTATAGAGACCACACATGGATCCACCAGTGTCATTGCATGTTTGTTCTTTTTAGTAACAACAACCAGTCATTTTGCATGTGTGTTCTTTTCACATACCACCTATGGATCCACCAGTGTCATTGCATGTGTGTTCTCTTCACAATCCACCTATGGATCCACCAGTGTCATTACATGTGTGTTCTTTTTAGTAACAACCAGAGTCATTGCATGTGTGTTCTTTTCACTAACAACAAGCGGAGTCAATGCATGTGTGTTCTTTTCACATACCAGATATGGATCACCAGTGTCATTGCATCTGTGTTCTTTTCACAATCCACCCATGGATCCACCAGTGTCATTGCATGTGTGTTCTTTTTAGTAACAACCAGAGTCATTGCATGTGTTTTCTTTTCACAATCCACCCATGGATCCCACCCGTGTCATTTTGCATGTGTGTTCTTTTTAGTAACAATAACCAGAGTCATTTGGCATGTGTGTTCTCTTCACATACCACCTATGGATCCACCAGTGTCATTGCATGTGTGTTCTCTTCACAATCCACCTATGGATCCACCAGTGTCATTGCATGTGTTCTTTTTAGTAACAACAACCAGTGTCATTGCATGTGTGATCTCCTCAGAGACCACACATGGATCCACCTGTGTCATTGCATGTGTGTTCTTTTTACTAACAACAACAAGAGTCATTGAAATGTGTGCTCTCTTCAGAGACCACACATGGATCCACCAGTGTCATTGCATGTGTGTTCTTTTCACAATCCACCCATGGATCCACCAGTGTCATTGCATGTGTGTTCTTTTCACAATCCACCCATGGATCCACCAGTGTCATTGCATGTATGTTCTTTTTAGTAACAACCAGAGTCATTTTGCATGTGTGTTCTTTTCACATACCACCTATGGATCCACCAGTGTCATTGCATGTGTTTTCTTTTCACAATCCACCCATCGATCCCACCAGTGTCATTTTGCATGTGTGTTCATTTTAGTAACAACAACCAGAGTCATTTTTCATGTGTGTTCTCTTCACATACCACCTAAGGATCCACCAGTGTCATTGCATGTGTGTTCTTCTCACATACCCCGTATGAATCCACCAGTGTCATTGCATGTGTGTTCATTTCACTAACAACTACCTGAGTCATTACATGTGTGTTCTTTTCACATACCACATATGGATCCACCAGTGTCATTGAAATGCGTGTTCTCTACAGAGACCACACATGGATCCACCAGTGTCATTGCATGTGTGTTCTTTTTAGTAACAACCAGAGTCATTGCATGTGTGTTCTTTTCACATACCACATATGGATCCACCAGTGTCATTGAAATGCGTGTTCTCTATAGAGACCACACATGGATCCACCAGTGTCATTGCATGTCTGTTCTTTTTAGTATAAACAACTAGTCATTTTGCATGTGTGTTCTTTTCACATACCACCTATGGATCCACCAGTGTCATTGCATGTGTGTTCTCTTCACAATCCACCTATGGATCCACCAGTGTCATTACATGTGTGTTTTTTTTAGTAACAACCAGAGTCATTGCATGTGTGTTCTTTTCACTAACAACAACCGGAGTCAATGCATGTGTGTTCTTTTCACATACCACATATGGATCACCAGTGTCATTCCATCTGTGTTCTTTTCACAATCCACCCATGGATCCACCAGTGTCATTCAATGTGTGTTCTTTTTAGTAACAACCAGAGTCATTGCATGTGTTTTCTTTTCACAATCCACCCATGGATCCCACCAGTGTCATTTTGCATGTGTGTTCTTTTTAGTAACAACAACCAGAGTCATTTTGCATGTGTGTTCTCTTCACATACCACCTATGGATCCACCAGTGTCATTGCATGTGTGTTCTCTTCACAATCCACCTATGGATCCACCAGTGTCATTACACTTGTTCTTTTTAGTAACAACCAGTGTCATTGCATGTGTGATCTCTTCAGAGAACACACATGGATCCACCTGTGTCATTGCATGTGTGTTCTTTTTACTAACAAGAACAAGAGTCATTGAAATGTGTGCTCGCTTCAGAGACCACACATGGATCCACCAGTGTCATTGCATGTGTGTTCTTTTCACAATCCACCCATGGATCCACCAGTGTCATTGCATGTGTGTTCTTTTCACAATCCACCCATGGGTCCACCAGTGTCATTGCATGTATGTTCTTTTTAGTAACAACCAGAGTCATTTTGCATGTGTGTTCTTTTCACATACCACCTATGGATCCACCAGTGTCATTGCATGTGTTTTCTTTTCACAATCCACCCATGGATCCCACCAGTGTCATTTTGCATGTGTGTTCTTTTTAGTAACAACAACTAGAGTCATTTTTCATGTGTGTTCTCTTCACATACCACCTAAGGATCCACCAGTGTCATTGCATGTGTGTTCTTCTCACATACCCCGTATGGATCCACCAGTGTCATTGCATGTGTGTTCATTTCACTAACAACTACCTGAGTCATTACATGTGTGTTCTCTTCACATACCATATATGGATCCACCAGTGTCATTGAAATGTGTGTTCTCTACAGAGACCACACATGGATCCACCAGTGTCATTGCATGTGTGTTCTTTTTAGTAACAGACAGAGTCATTGCATGTGTGTTCTTTTCACATACCACATATGGATCCACCAGTGTCATTGAAATGCATGTTCTCTACAGAGACCACACATGGATCCACTAGTGTCATTGCATCTGTGTTCATTTTAGTAACAACAACCAGAGTCATTTTGCATGTGTGTTCTTCTCACATACCACCTATCAATCCACCAGTGTCATTGCATGTGTGTTCTTTTCACTAACAACAACAAGAGTCATTGCATGTGTGTTCTCTTCACATACCACCTATGGATCCACCAGTGTCATTGTATGTGTGTTCTTCTCACATACCACGTATGGATCCACCAGTGTCATTGCATGTGTGTTCATTTCACTAACAACAACCAGAGTCATTGCATGTGTGTTCTTTTCACATACCACATATGGATCCACCAGTGTGATTGAAATATGTGTTCTCTACAGAGACCACACATGGATCCACCTGTTTCATTGCATGTGTGTTCTTTATAGTAACAACCGGAGTCATTGCATGTGTGTTCTTTTCACATACCACATATGGATCACCAGTGTCGTTGCATGTGTGTTCTTTTCACAATCCACCCATGGATCCACCAGTGTCATTGCATGTGTGTTCTTTTTAGTAACAACCAGAGTCATTGCATGTGTGTTCTTTTCACTAACAACAACCAGAGTCATTGCATGTGTGTTCGTTTCACATACCACATATGGATCACCAGTGTCATTTCATGTGTGTTCTTTTCACAATGCACCCATGGATCCACCAGTGTTATTGCATGTGTGTTCTTTTTATTTACAACACCCAGAGTCATTGAAATGTGTGTTCTTCTCACATACCACCTATGGATCCACCAGTGTCATTGCATGTGTGTTCATTTCACTAACAATGACCAGAGTCATTGCATGTGTGTTCTTTTCACATACCACATATGGATCCACCAGTGTGATTGAAATGTGTGTTCTCTACAGAGACCATACATGGATCCACTAGTGTCATTGCATGTGTGTTCTTTTTAGTAACAACCAGAGTCATTTTGCATGTGTGTTCTTTTCACATACCACATGTGGATCCACCAGTGTCATCGCATGTGTGTTCTTTTCATAATCCACCCATGGATCCACCGGTGTCATTGCATGTGTGTTATTTTTAGTAACAACCAGAGTCATTTTGCATGTGTGTTATTTTCACATACCACCTATGGATCCACCAGTGTCATTGCATGTGTTTTCTTTTCACAATCCACCCATGGATCCCACCAGTGTCATTTTGCATGTGTGTTCTTTTTAGTAACAACAACTAGAGTCATTTTTCATGCGTGTTCTCTTGACATACCTCCTATGGATCCACAAGTGTCATTGCATGTGTGTTCTTCTCACATACCACGTATGGATCCACCAGTGTCATTGCATGTGTGTTCACTTCACTAACAACAACCAGAGTCATTGCATGTGTGTTCTTTTCACATACCACATATGGATCCAGCAGTGTCATTGAAATGCGTGTTCTCTATAGAGACCACACATGGATCCACCAGTGTCATTGCATGTCTGTTCTTTTTAGTAACAACAACCAGTCATTTTGCATGTGTGTTCTTTTCACATACCACCTATGGATCCACCAGTGTCATTGCATGTGTGTTCTCTTCACAATCCACCTATGGATCCACCAGTGTCATTACATGTGTGTTCTTTTTAGTAACAACCAGAGTCATTGCATGTGTGTTCTTTTCACTAACAACAAGCGGAGTCAATGCATGTGTGTTCTTTTCACATACCAGATATGGATCACCAGTGCCATTGCATCTGTGTTCTTTTCACAATCCACCCATGGATCCACCAGTATCATTGCATGTGTGTTCTTTTTAGTAACAACCAGAGTTATTGCATGTGTTTTCTTTTCACAATCCACCCATGGATCCCACCCGTGTCATTTTGCATGTGTGTTCTTTTTAGTAACAATAACCAGAGTCATTTTGCATGTGTGTTCTCTTCACATACCACCTATGGATCCACCAGTGTCATTGCATGTGTGTTCTCTTCACAATCCACCTATGGATCCACCAGTGTCATTGCATGTGTTCTTTTTAGTAACAACAACCAGTGTCATTGCATGTGTGATCTCTTCAGAGACCACACATGGATCCACCTGTGTCATTGCATGTGTGTTCTTTTTACTAACAACAACAAGAGTCATTGAAATGTGTGCTCTCTTCAGAGACCACACATGGATCCACCAGTGTCATTGCATGTGTGTTCTTTTCACAATCCACCCATGGATCCACCAGTGTCATTGCATGTGTGTTCTTTTCACAATCCACCCATGGATCCACCAGTGTCATTGCATGTATGTTCTTTTTAGTAACAACCAGAGTCATTTTGCATGTGTGTTCTTTTCACATACCACCTATGGATCCACCAGTGTCATTGCATGTGTTTTCTTTTCACAATCCACCCATCGATCCCACCAGTGTCATTTTGCATGTGTGTTCATTTTAGTAACAACAACTAGAGTCATTTTTCATGTGTGTTCTCTTCACATACCACCTAAGGATCCACCAGTGTCATTGCATGTGTGTTCTTCTCACATACCCCGTATGAATCCACCAGTGTCATTGCATGTGTGTTCATTTCACTAACAACTACCTGAGTCATTACATGTGTGTTCTTTTCACATACCACATATGGATCCACCAGTGTCATTGAAATGCGTGTTCTCTACAGAGACCACACATGGATCCACCAGTGTCATTGCATGTGTGTTCTTTTTAGTAACAACCAGAGTCATTGCATGTGTGTTCTTTTCACATACCACATATGGATCCACCAGTGTCATTGAAATGCTTGTTCTCTACAGAGACCACACATGGATCCACTAGTGTCATTGCATCTGTGTTCTTTTTAGTAACAACAACCAGAGTCATTTTGCATGTGTGTTCTTCTCACATACCACCTACCGATCCACCAGTGTCATTGCATGTGTGTTCTTTTCACTAACAACAACCAGAGTCATTGCATGTGTGTTCTCTTCATATACCACCTATGGATCCACCAGTGTCATTGTATGTGTGTTCTTCTCACATAACACGTATGGATCCACCAGTGTCATTGCATGTGTGTTCATTTCACTAACAACAACCAGAGTCATTGCATGTGTGTTCTTTTCACATACCACATATGGATCCACCAGTGTGATTGAAATGTGTGTTCTCTACAGAAACCACACATGGATCCACCTGTGTCATTGCATGGGTGTTCTTTTTAGTAACAATAAGCGTCATTGCATGTGTGTTCTTTTCACATACCACATATGGATCCACCAGTGTCATTGAAATGCGTGTTCTCTACAGAGACCACACATGGATCCACCAGTGTCATTGCATGTGTGTTCTTTTTAGTAACAACAACTAGAGTCATTTTGCATGTGTGTTCTTCTCACATACCACCTATGGATCCACCAGTGTCATTGCATGTGTGTTCTTTTCACTAACAACAACCAGAGTCATTGCATGTGTGTTCTTGTCACATACCACATATGGATCCACCAGTGTCATTGAAATGCGTGTTCTCTATAGAGACCACACATGGATCCACCAGTGTCATTGCATGTCTGCTCTTTTTAGTAACAACAACCAGTCATTTTGCATGTGTGTTCTTTTCACATACCACCTATGGATCCACCAGTGTCATTGCATGTGTGTTCTCTTCACAATCCACCTATGGATCCACCAGTGTCATTACATGTGTGTTCTTTTTAGTAACAACCAGAGTCATTGCATGTGTGTTCTTTTCACTAACAACAATCGGAGTCAATGCATGTGTGTTCTTTTCACATACCACATATGGATCACCAGTGTCATTGCATATGTGTTCTTTTCACAATCCACCCATGGATCCACCAGTGTCATTGCATGTGTGTTCTTTTTAGTAACAACCAGAGTCATTGCATGTGTTTTCTTTTCACAATCCACCCATGGATCCCACCAGTGTCATTTTGCATGTGTGTTCTTTTTAGTAACAACAACCAGAGTCATTTTGCATGTGTGTTCTCTTCACATACCACCTATGGATCCACCAGTGTCATTGCATGTGTGTTCTCTTCACAATCCACCTATGGATCCACCAGTGTCATTGCATGTGTGATCTCTTCAGAGACCACACATGGATCCACCTGTGTCATTGCATGTGTGTTCTTTTTACTAACAACAAGAAGAGTCATTGAAATGTGTGCTCTCTTCAGAGACCACACATGGATCCACCAGTGTCATTGCATGTGTGTTCTTTTCACAATCCACCCATGGATCCACCAGTGTCATTGCATGTGTGTTCTTTTCACAATCCACCCATGGATCCACCAGTGTCATTGCATGTATGTTCTTTTTAGTAACAACCAGAGTCATTTTGCATGTGTGTTCTTTTCACATACCACCTATGGATCCACCAGTGTCTTTGCATGTGTTTTCTTTTCACAATCCACCCATGGATCCCACCAGTGTCATTTTGCATGTGTGTTCTTTTTGGTAACAACAACTAGAGTCATTTTTCATGTGTGTTCTCTTCAGATACCCCCTAAGGATCCACCAGTGTCATTGCATGTGTGTTCTTCTCACATACCCCGTATGGATCCACCAGTGTCATTGCATGTGTGTTCATTTCACTAACAACTACCTGAGTCATTACATGTGTGTTCTCTTCACATACCACATATGGATCCACCAGTGTCATTGAAATCCGTGTTCTCTATAGAGACCACACATGGATCCACCAGTGTCATTGCATGTCTGCTCTTTTTAGTAACAACAACCAGTCATTTTGCATGTGTGTTCTTTTCACATACCACCTATGGATCCACCAGTGTCATTGCATGTGTGTTCTCTTCACAATCCACCTATGGATCCACCAGTGTCATTACATGTGTGTTCTTTTTAGTAACAACCAGAGTCATTGCATGTGTGTTCTTTTCACTAACAACAATCGGAGTCAATGCATGTGTGTTCTTTTCACATACCACATATGGATCACCAGTGTCATTGCATATGTGTTCTTTTCACAATCCACCCATGGATCCACCAGTGTCATTGCATGTGTGTTCTTTTTAGTAACAACCAGAGTCATTGCATGTGTTTTCTTTTCACAATCCACCCATGGATCCCACCAGTGTCATTTTGCATGTGTGTTCTTTTTAGTAACAACAACCAGAGTCATTTTGCATGTGTGTTCTCTTCACATACCACCTATGGATCCACCAGTGTCATTGCATGTGTGTTCTCTTCACAATCCACCTATGGATCCACCAGTGTCATTGCATGTGTGATCTCTTCAGAGACCACACATGGATCCACCTGTGTCATTGCATGTGTGTTCTTTTTACTAACAACAAGAAGAGTCATTGAAATGTGTGCTCTCTTCAGAGACCACACATGGATCCACCAGTGTCATTGCATGTGTGTTCTTTTCACAATCCACCCATGGATCCACCAGTGTCATTGCATGTGTGTTCTTTTCACAATCCACCCATGGATCCACCAGTGTCATTGCATGTATGTTCTTTTTAGTAACAACCAGAGTCATTTTGCATGTGTGTTCTTTTCACATACCACCTATGGATCCACCAGTGTCTTTGCATGTGTTTTCTTTTCACAATCCACCCATGGATCCCACCAGTGTCATTTTGCATGTGTGTTCTTTTTGGTAACAACAACTAGAGTCATTTTTCATGTGTGTTCTCTTCAGATACCCCCTAAGGATCCACCAGTGTCATTGCATGTGTGTTCTTCTCACATACCCCGTATGGATCCACCAGTGTCATTGCATGTGTGTTCATTTCACTAACAACTACCTGAGTCATTACATGTGTGTTCTCTTCACATACCACATATGGATCCACCAGTGTCATTGAAATGCGTGTTCTCTACAGAGACCACACATGGATCCACCAGTGTCATTGCATGTGTGTTCTTTTTAGTAACAACCAGAGTCATTGCATGTGTGTTCTTTTCACATACCACATATGGATCCACCAGTGTCATTGAAATGTGTGTTCTCTATAGAGACCACACATGGATCCACCAGTGTCATTGCATGTCTGTTTTTTTAGTAACAACCAGTCATTTTGCATGTGTGTTCTTTTCACATACCACCTATGGATCCACCAGTGTCATTACATGTGTGTTCTCTTCACAATCCACCTATGGATCCACCAGTGTCATTACATGTGTGTTCTTTTTAGTAACAACCAGAGTCATTGCATGTGCGTTCTTTTCACTAACAACAACCGGAGTCAATGCATGTGTGTTCTTTCACATACCACATATGGATCACCAGTGTCATTGCATCTGTGTTCTTTTCAGAATCCACCCATGGATCCACCAGTGTCATTGCATGTGTGTTCTTTTTAGTAACAACCAGAGTCATTGCATGTGTTTTCTTTTCACAATCCACCCATGGATCCCACCAGTGTCATTTTGCATGTGTGTTCTTTTTAGTAACAACAACCAGAGTAATTTTGCATGTGTGTTCTCTTCACATACCACCTATGGATCCACCAGTGTCATTGCATGTGTGTTCTCTTCACAATCCACCTACGGATCCACCAAGGTCATTGCATGTGTTCTTTTTAGTAACAACAACCAGTGTCATTGCATGTGTGATCTCTTCAGAGACCACACATGGATCCACCTGTGTCATTGCATGTGTGTTCTTTTTACTAAGAACAACAAGAGTCATTGAAATGTGTGCTCTCTTCAGAGACCACACATGGATCCACCAGTGTCATTGCATGTGTGTTCTTTTCACAATCCACCCATGGATCCACCAGTGTCATTGCATGTGTGTTCTTTTCACAATCCACCCATGGATCCACCAGTGTCATTGCATGTATGTTCTTTTTTAGTAACAACCAGAGTCATTTTGCATGTGTGTTCTTCTCACATACCACCTATGGATCCACCTGTGTCATTGCATGTGTTTTCTTTTCACAATCCACCCATGGATCCCACCAGTGTCATTTTGCATGTGTGTTCTTTTTAGTAACAACAACTAGAGTCATTTTTCTTGTGTGTTCTCTTCACATACCACCTAAGGATCCACCAGTGTGATTGCATGTGTGTTCTTCTCACATACCTCGTATGGATCCACCAGTGTAATTGCATGTGTGTTCATTTCACTAACAACTACCTGAGTCATTACATGTGTGTTCTTTTCACATACCACATATGGATCCACCAGTGTCATTGAAATGCATGTTCTCTACAGAGACCACACATGGATCCACCAGTGTCATTGCATGTGTGTTCTTTTTAGTAACAACCAGAGTCATTGCATGTGTGTTCTTTTCACATACCACATATGGATCCACCAGTGTCATTAAATGCGTGTTCTCTACAGAGACCACACATGGATCCACTAGTGTCATTGCATCTGTGTTCTTTTTAGTAACAACAACCAGAGTCATTTTGCATGTGTGTTCTTCTCACATACCACCTATCGATCCACTAGTGTCATTGCATGTGTGTTCTTTTCACTAACAACAACCAGAGTCATTGCATGTGTGTTCTCTTCACATACCACCTATGGATCCACCAGTGTCATTGTATGTGTGTTCTTCTCACATAACACGTATGGATCCACCAGTGTCATTGCATGTGTGTTCATTTCACTAACAACAACCAGAGTCATTGCATGTGTGTTCTTTTCACATACCACATATGGATCCACCAGTGTGATTGAAATGTGTGTTCTCTACAGAGACCACACATGGATCCACCTGTGTCATTGCATGGGTTTTCTTTTTAGTAACAATAAGCGTCATTGCATGTGTGTTCTTTTCACATACCACATATGGATCCACCAGTGTCATTGAAATGCGTGTTCTCTACAGAGACCACACATGGATCCACCAGTGTCATTGCATGTGTGTTCTTTTTAGTAACAACAACCAGAGTCATTTTGCATGTGTGTTCTTCTCACATACCACCTATGGATCCACCAGTGTCATTGCATGTGTGTTCTTTTCACTAACAACAACCAGAGTCATTGCATGTGTGTTCTTTTCACATACCACCTATGGATCCACCAGTGTCATTGCATGTGTGTTCTCTTCACAATCCACCTATGGATCCACCAGTGTCATTACATGTGTGTTCTTTTTAGTAACAACCAGAGTCATTGCATGTGTGTTCTTTTCACTAACAACAATCGGAGTCAATGCATGTGTGTTCTTTTCACATACCACATATGGATCACTAGTGTCATTGCATCTGTGTTCTTTTCACAATCCACCCAAGGATCCACCAGTGTCATTGCATGTGTGTTCTTTTTAGTAACAACCAGTTCACAATCCACACATGGATCCACCAGTGTCATTGCATGTCTGCTCTTTTTAGTAACAACAACCAGAGTCATTTTGCATGTGTGTTCTCTTCACATACCACCTATGGATCCACCAGTGTCATTGCATGTGTGTTCTCTTCACAATCCACCTATGGATCCACCAGTGTCATTGCATGTGTTCTTTTTAGTAACAACAACCAGTGTCATTGCATGTGTGATCTCTTCAGAGACCACACATGGATCCACCTGTGTCATTGCATGTGTGTTCTTTTTACTAACAACAACAAGAGTCATTGAAATGTGTGCTCTCTTCAGAGACCACACATGGATCCACCAGTGTCATTGCATGTGTGTTCTTTTCACAATCCACCCATGGATCCACCAGTGTCATTGCATGTGTGTTCTTTTCACAATCCACCCATGGATCCACCAGTGTCATTGCATGTATGTTCTTTTTAGTAACAACCAGAGTCATTTTGCATGTGTGTTCTTTCCACATACCACCTATGGATCCACCAGTGTCATTGCATGTGTTTTGTTTTCACAATCCACCCATCGATCCCACCAGTGTCATTTTGCATGTGTGTTCTTTTTAGTAACAATAACTAGAGTCATTTTTCATGTGTGTTCTCTTCACATACCACCTAAGGATCCACCAGTGTCATTGTATGTGTGTTCTTCTCACATACCCCGTATGGATCCACCAGTGGCATTGCATGTGTGTCCATTTCACTAACAACTACCTGAGTCATTACATGTGTGTTCTCTTCACATACCACATATGGATCCACCAGTGTCATTGAAATGCGTGTTCTCTATAGAGACCACACATGGATCCACCAGTGTCATTGCATGTGTGTTCTTTTTAGTAACAACCAGAGTCATTGCATGTGTGTTCTTTTCACATACCACATATGGATCCACCAGTGTCATTGAAATGCGTGTTCTCTACAGAGACCACACATGGATCCACCAGTGTCATTGCATGTGTGTTCTTTTTAGTAACAACCAGAGTCATTGCATGTGTGTTCTTTTCACATACCACATATGGATCCACCAGTGTCATTGAAATGCGTGTTCTCTACAGAGTCCACACATGGATCCACTAGTGTCATTGCATCTGTGTTCTTTTTAGTAACAACAACCAGAGTCATTTTGCATGTGTGTTCTTCTCACATACCACCTATCGATCCACCAGTGTCATTGCATGTGTGTTCTTTTCACTAACAACAACCAGAGTCATTGCATGTGTGTTCTCTTCACATACCACCTATGGATCCACCAGTGTCATTGTATGTGTGTTCTTCTCACATAACACGTATGGATCCACCATTGTCATTGCATGTGTGTTCATTTCACTAACAACAACCAGAGTCATTGCATGTGTGTTCTTTTCACATACCACATATGGATCCACCAGTGTGATTGAAATGTGTGTTCTCTATAGAGACCACACATGGATCCACCTGTGTCATTGCATGTGTGTTCTTTATAGTAACAACCGGAGTCATTGCATGTGTGTTCTTTTCACATACCACATATGGATAACCAGTGTCGTTGCATGTGTGTTCTTTTCACAATCCACCCATGGATACACCAGTGTCATTGCATGTGTGTTCTTTTTAGTAACAACCAGAGTCATTGCATGTGTGTTCTTTTCACTAACAACAACCAGAGTCATTGCATGTGTGTTCTTTTCACATACCACATATGGATCACCAGTGTCATTGCATGTGTGTTCTTTTCACAATCCACCCATGGATCCACCAGTGTTATTGCATGTGTGTTCTTTTTATTTACAACAACCAGAGTCATTGAAATGTGTGTTCTTCTCACATACCACCTATGGATCCACCAGTGTCATTGCATGTGTGTTCATTTCACTAACAATGACCAGAGTCATTGCATGTGTGTTCTTTTCACATACCACATATGGATCCACCAGTGTGATTGAAATGTGTGTTCTCTACAGAGACCATACATGGATCCACTAGTTTCATTGCATGTGTGTTCTTTTTAGTAACAACCAGAGTCATTTTGCATGTGTGTTCTTTTCACATACCAGATGTGGATCCACCAGTGTCATTGCATGTGTGTTCTTTTCATAATCCACCCATGGATCCACCGGTGTCATTGCATGTGTGTTCTTTTTAGTAACAACCAGAGTCATTTTGCATGTGTGTTCTTTTCACATACCACCTATGGATCCACCAGTGTCATTGGATGTGTTTTCTTTTCACAATCAACCCATGGATCCCACCAGTGTCATTTTGCATGTGTGTTCTTTTTAGTAACAACAACCAGAGTCATTTTGCATGTGTATTCTCTTCACATACCACCTATGGATCCACCAGTGTCATTGCATGTGTGTTCTCTTCACAATCCACCTATGGATCCACCAGTGTCATTGCATGTGTTCTTTTTAGTAACAACAACCAGTGTCATTGCATGTGTGCTCTCTTCAGAGACCACACATGGATCCACCAGTGTCATTGCATGTGTGTTCTTTTTACTAACAACAACAAGAGTCATTGAAATGTGTGCTCTCTTTAGAGACCACACATGGATCCACCAGTGTCATTGCTTGTGCGTTCTTTTCACAATCCACCAGTGTCATTGCATGTATGTTCTTTTTAGTAACAACCAGAGTTATTTTGCATGTGTGTTCTTTTCACAATCCACCCATGGATCCCACCAGTGTCATTTTGCATGTGTGTTCTTTTTAGTAACAACAACTAGAGTCATTTTTCATGTGTGTTCTCTTCACATACCACCTAAGGATCCACCAGTGTCATTGCATGTGTGTTCTTCTCACATACCTCGTATGGATCCACCAGTGTCATTGCATGTGTGTTCATTTCACTAACAACTACCTGAGTCATTACATGTGTGTTCTTTTCACATACCACATATGGATCCACCAGTGTCATTGAAATGCGTGTTCTCTACAGAGACCACACATGGATCCACCAGTGTCATTGCATGTGTGTTCTTTTTAGTAACAACCAGAGTCATTGCATGTGTGTTCTTTTCACATACCACATATGGATCCACCAGTGTCATTAAATGCGTGTTCTCTACAGAGACCACACATGGATCCACTAGTGTCATTGCATTTGTGTTCTTTTTAGTAACAATAACCAGAGTCATTTTGCATGTGTGTTCTTCTCACATACCACCTATCGATCCACCAGTGTCATTGCATGTGTGTTCTTTTCACTAACAACAACCAGAGTCATTGCATGTGTGTTCTCTTCACATACCACCTATGGATCCACCAGTGTCATTGTATGTGTGTTCTTCTCACATAACACGTATGGATCCACCAGTGTCATTGCATGTGTGTTCATTTCACTAACAACAACCAGAGTCATTGCATGTGTGTTCTTTTCACATACCACATATGGATCCACCAGTGTGATTGAAATGTGTGTTCTCTACAGAGACCACACATGGATCCACCTGTGTCATTGCATGGGTGTTCTTTCTAGTAACAATGAGCGTCATTGCATGAGTGTTCTTTTCACATACCACATATGGATCCACCAGTGTCGTTGAAATGCGTGTTCTCTACAGAGACCACACATGGATCCACCAGTGTCATTGCATGTGTGTTCTTTTTAGTAACAACAACCAGAGTCATTTTGCATGTGTGTTCTTCTCACATACCACCTATGGATCCACCAGTGTCATTGCATGTGTGTTCTTTTCACTAACAACAACCAGAGTCATTGCATGTGTGTTCTTGTCACATACCACATATGGATCCACCAGTGTCATTGAAATGCGTGTTCTCTATAGAGACCACACGTGGATCCACCAGTGTCATTGCATGTCTGCTCTTTTTAGTAACAACAACCAGTCATTTTGCATGTGTGTTCTTTTCACATACCACCTATGGATCCACCAGTGTCATTGCATGTGTGTTCTCTTCACAATCCACCTATGGATCCACCAGTTTCATTACATGTGTGTTCTTTTTAGTAACAACCAGAGTCATTGCATGTGTGTTCTTTTCACTAACAAAAATTGGAGTCAATGGATGTGTGTTCTTTTCACATACCACATATGGATCACCAGTGTCATTGCATCTGTGTTCTTTTCACAATCCACCCATGGATCCACCAGTGTCATTGCATGTGTGTTCTTTTTAGTAACAACCAGTGTCATTGCATGTGTTTTCTTTTCACAATCCACACATGGATCCCACCAGTGTCATTTTGCATGTGTGTTCTTTTTAGTAACAACAACTAGAGTCATTTTGCATGTGTGTTCTCTTCACATACCACCTATGGATCCACCTGTGTCATTGCATGTGTGTTCTCTTCACAATCCACCTATGGATCCACCAGTGTCATTGCATGTGTTCTTTTTAGTAACAACAACCAGTGTCATTGCATGTGTGATCTCTTCAGAGACCACACATGGATCCACCTGTGTCATTGCATGTGTGTTCTTTTTACTAACAACAACAAGAGTCATTGAAATGTGTGCTCTCTTCAGAGACCACACATGGATCCACCAGTGTCATTGCATGTGTGTTCTTTTCACAATCCACCCATCGATCCACCAGTGTCATTGCATGTGTGTTCTTTTCACAATCCACCCATGGATCCACCAGTGTCATTGCATGTATGTTCTTTTTAGTAACAACCAGAGTCATTTTGCATGTGTGTTCTTTTCACATACCACCTATGGATCCACCAGTGTCATTGCATGTGTTTTCTTTTCACAATCCACCCATGGATCCCACCAGTGTCATTTTGCATGTGTGTTCTTTTTAGTAACAACAACTAGAGTCATTTTTCATGTGTGTTCTCTTCACATACCACCTAAGGATCCACCAGTGTCATTGCATGTGTGTTCTTCTCACATACCCCGTATGGATCCACCAGTGTCATTGCATGTGTGTTCATTTCACTAACAACTACCTGAGTCATTACATGTGTGTTCTCTTCACATACCACATATGGATCCACCAGTGTCATTGAAATGCGTGTTCTCTACAGAGACCACACATGGATCCACCAGTGTCATTGCATGTGTGTTCTTTTTAGTAACAACCAGAGTCATTGCATGTGTGTTCTTTTCACATACCACATATGGATCCACCAGTGTCATTGAAATGCGTGTTCTCTACAGAGACCACACATGGATCCACCAGTGTCATTGCATGTGTGTTCTTTTTAGTAACAACCTGAGTCATTGCATGTGTGTTCTTTTCACATACCACATATGGATCCACCAGTGTCATTAAATGCGTGTTCTCTAGAGAGACCACACATGGATCCACTAGTGTCATTGCATCTGTGTTCTTTTTAGTAACAACAACCAGGGTCATTTTGCATGTGTGTTCTTCTCACATACCACCTATCGATTCCCCAGTGTCATTGCATGTGTGTTCTTTTCACTAACAACAACCAGAGTCATTGCATGTGTGTTCTCTTCACATACCACCTATGGATCCACCAGTGTCATTGTATGTGTGTTCTTCTCACATAACACGTATGGATCCACCACTATCATTGCATGTGTGTTCATTTCACTAACAACAACCAGAGTCATTGCATGTGTGTTCTTTTCACATACCACATATGGATCCACCAGTGTGATTGAAATGTGTGTTCTCTATAGAGACCACACATGGATCCACCTGTGTCATTGCATGTGTGTTCTTTATAGTAACAACCGGAGTCATTGCATGTGTGTTCTTTTCACATACCACATATGGATCACCAGTGTCATTGCATGTGTGTTCTTTTCACAATCCACCCATGGATCCACCAGTGTTATTGCATGTGTGTTCTTTTTATTTACAACAACCAGAGTCATTGAAATGTGTGTTCTTCTCACATACCACCTATGGATCCACCAGTGTCATTGCATGTGTGTTCATTTCACTAACAATGACCAGAGTCATTGCATGTGTGTTCTTTTCACATACCACATATGGATCCACCAGTGTGATTGAAATGTGTGTTCTCTACAGAGACCACACATGGATCCACCTGTGTCATTGCATGTGTGTTCTTTATAGTAACAACCGGAGTCATTGCATGTGTGTTCTTTTCACATACCACATATGGATCACCAGTGTCATTGCATGTGTGTTCTTTTCCCAATCCACCCATGGATCCACCAGTGTTATTGCATGTGTGTTCTTTTTATTTACAACAACCAGAGTCATTGAAATGTGTGTTCTTCTCACATACCACCTATGGATCCACCAGTGTCATTGCATGTGTGTTCATTTCACTAACAATGACCAGAGTCATTGCATGTGTGTTCTTTTCACATACCACATATGGATCCACCAGTGTGATTGAAATGTGTGTTCTCTACAGAGACCATACATGGATCCACTAGTGTCATTGCATGTGTGTTCTTTTTAGTAACAACCAGAGTCATTTTGCATGTGTGTTCTTTTCACATACCAGATGTGGATCCACCAGTGTCATTGCATGTGTGTTATTTTCATAATCCACCCATGGATCCACCGGTGTCATTGCATGTGTGTTCTTTTTAGTAACAACCAGAGTCATTTTGCATGTGTGTTCTTTTCACATACCACCTATGGATCCACCAGTGTCATTGCATGTGTTTTCTTTTCACAATCAACCCATGGATCCCACCAGTGTCATTTTGCATGTGTGTTCTTTTTAGTAACAACAACCATGTCATTTTGCATGTGTGTTCTCTTCACATACCACCTATGGATCCACCAGTGTCATTGCATGTGTGTTCTCTTCACAATCCACCTATGGATCCACCAGTGTCATTGCATGTGTTCTTTTTAGTAACAACAACCAGTGTCATTGCATGTGTGCTCTCTTCAGAGACCACACATGGATCCACCAGTGTCATTGCATGTGTGTTCTTTTTACTAACAACAACAAGAGTCATTGAAATGTGTGCTCCCTTTAGAGACCACACATGGATCCACCAGTGTCATTGCATGTGTGTTCTTTTCACAATCCACCCATGGATCCACCAGTGTCATTGCATGTGCGTTCTTTTCACAATCCACCAGTGTCATTGCATGTATGTTCTTTTTAGTAACAACCAGAGTTATTTTGCATGTGTGTTCTTTTCACAATCCACCCATGGATCCCACCAGTGTCATTTTGCATGTGTGTTCTTTTTAGTAACAACAACTAGAGTCATTTTTCATGTGTGTTCTCTTCACATACCACCTAAGGATCCACCAGTGTCATTGCATGTGTGTTCTTCTCACATACCTCGTATGGATCCACCAGTGTCATTGCATGTGTTCTTTTTAGTAACAACAACCAGTGTCATTGCATGTGTGCTCTCTTCAGAGACCACACATGGATCCACCAGTGTCATTGCATGTGTGTTCTTTTTACTAACAACAACAAGATTCATTGAAATGTGTGCTCCCTTTAGAGACCACACATGGATCCACCAGTGTCATTGCATGTGTGTTCTTTTCACAATCCACCCATGGATCCACCAGTGTCATTGCATGTGCGTTCTTTTCACAATCCACCAGTGTCATTGCATGTATGTTCTTTTTAGTAACAACCAGAGTTATTTTGCATGTGTGTTCTTTTCACAATCCACCCATGGATCCCACCAGTGTCATTTTGCATGTGTGTTCTTTTTAGTAATGACAACCAGAGTCATTTTGCATGTGTGTTCTCTTCACATACCACCTAAGGATCCACCAGTGTCATTGCATGTGTGTTCTTCTCACATAGCCCGTATGGATCCACCAGTGTCATTACATGTGTGTTCATTTCACTAACAACTACCTGAGTCATTACATGTGTGTTCTTTTCACATACCACATATGGATCCACCAGTGTCATTGAAATGCGTGTTCTCTACAAAGACCACACATGGATCCACCAGTGTCATTGCATGTGTGTTCTTTTTAGTAACAACCAGATTCATTGCATGTGTGTTCTTTTCACATACCACATATGGATCCACCAGTGTCATTGAAATGCGTGTTCTCTACAGAGACCACACATGGATCCACTAGTGTCATTGCATCTGTGTTCTTTTTAATAACAGCAACTAGAGTCATTTTGCATGTGTGTTCTTCTCACATACCACCTATCGATCCACCAGTGTCATTGCATGTGTGTTCTTTTCACTAACAACAACCAGAGTCATTGCATGTGTGTTCTCTTCACATACCACCTATGGATCCACCAGTGTCATTGTATGTGTGTTCTTCTCACATACCACGTATGGATCCACCAGTGTCATTGCATGTGTGTTCTTTTCACTAACAACAACCAGAGTCATTGCATGTGTGTTCTCTTCACAATCCACCTATGGATCCACCAGTGTCATTGCATGTGTTCTTTTTAGTAACAACAACCAGTGTCATTGCATGTGTGCTCTCTTCAGAGACCACACATGGATCCACCAGTGTCATTGCATGTGTGTTCTTTTTACTAACAACAACAAGAGTCATTGAAATGTGTGCTCTCTTTAGAGACCACACATGGATCCACCAGTGTCATTGCATGTGTGTTCTTTTCACAATACACCCATGGATCCACCAGTGTCATTGCTTGTGCGTTCTTTTCACAATCCACCAGTGTCATTGCATGTATGTTCTTTTTAGTAACAACCAGAGTTATTTTGCATGTGTGTTCTTTTCACAATCCACCCATGGATCCCACCAGTGTCATTTTGCATGTGTGTTCTTTTTAGTAACAACAACTAGAGTCATTTTTCATGTGTGTTCTCTTCACATACCACCTAAGGATCCACCAGTGTCATTGCATGTGTGTTCTTCTCACATACCTCGTATGGATCCACCAGTGTCATTGCATGTGTGTTCATTTCACTAACAACTACCTGAGTCATTACATGTGTGTTCTTTTCACATACCACATATGGATCCACCAGTGTCATTGAAATGCGTGTTCTCTACAGAGACCACACATGGATCCACTAGTGTCATTGCATTTGTGTTCTTTTTAGTAACAATAACCAGAGTCATTTTGCATGTGTGTTCTTCTCACATACCACCTATCGATCCACCAGTGTCATTGCATGTGTGTTCTTTTCACTAACAACAACCAGAGTCATTGCATGTGTGTTCTCTTCACATACCACCTATGGATCCACCAGTGTCATTGTATGTGTGTTCTTCTCACATAACACGTATGGATCCACCAGTGTCATTGCATGTGTGTTCATTTCACTAACAACAACCAGAGTCATTGCATGTGTGTTCTTTTCACATACCACATATGGATCCACCAGTGTGATTGAAATGTGTGTTCTCTACAGAGACCACACATGGATCCACCTGTGTCATTGCATGGGTGTTCTTTCTAGTAACAATGAGCGTCATTGCATGAGTGTTCTTTTCACATACCACATATGGATCCACCAGTGTCATTGAAATGCGTGTTCTCTACAGAGACCACACATGGATCCACCAGTGTCATTGCATGTGTGTTCTTTTTAGTAACAACAACCAGAGTCATTTTGCATGTGTGTTCTTCTCACATACCACCTATGGATCCACCAGTGTCATTGCATGTGTGTTCTTTTCACTAACAACAACCAGAGTCATTGCATGTGTGTTCTTGTCACATACCACATATGGATCCACCAGTGTCATTGAAATGCGTGTTCTCTATAGAGACCACACGTGGATCCACCAGTGTCATTGCATGTCTGCTCTTTTTAGTAACAACAACCAGTCATTTTGCATGTGTGTTCTTTTCACATACCACCTATTGATCCACCAGTGTCATTGCATGTGTGTTCTCTTCACAATCCACCTATGGATCCACCAGTTTCATTACATGTGTGTTCTTTTTAGTAACAACCAGAGTCATTGCATGTGTGTTCTTTTCACTAACAAAAATCGGAGTCAATGGATGTGTGTTCTTTTCACATACCACATATGGATCACCAGTGTCATTGCATCTGTGTTCTTTTCACAATCCACCCATGGATCCACCAGTGTCATTGCATGTGTGTTCTTTTTAGTAACAACCAGTGTCATTGCATGTGTTTTCTTTTCACAATCCACACATGGATCCCACCAGTGTCATTTTGCATGTGTGTTCTTTTTAGTAACAACAACCAGAGTCATTTTGCATGTGTGTTCTCTTCACATACCACCTATGGATCCACCTGTGTCATTGCATGTGTGTTCTCTTCACAATCCACCTATGGATCCACCAGTGTCATTGCATGTGTTCTTTTTAGTAACAACAACCAGTGTCATTGCATGTGTGATCTCTTCAGAGACCACACATGGATCCACCTGTGTCATTGCATGTGTGTTCTTTTTACTAACAACAACAAGAGTCATTGAAATGTGTGCTCTCTTCAGAGACCACACATGGATCCACCAGTGTCATTGCATGTGTGTTCTTTTCACAATCCACCCATCGATCCACCAGTGTCATTGCATGTGTGTTCTTTTCACAATCCACCCATGGATCCACCAGTGTCATTGCATGTATGTTCTTTTTAGTAACAACCAGAGTCATTTTGCATGTGTGTTCTTTTCACATACCACCTATGGATCTACCAGTGTCATTGCATGTGTTTTCTTTTCACAATCCACCCATGGATCCCACCAGTGTCATTTTGCATGTGTGTTCTTTTTAGTAACAACAACTAGAGTCATTTTTCATGTGTGTTCTCTTCACATACCACCTAAGGATCCACCAGTGTCATTGCATGTGTGTTCTTCTCACATACCCCGTATGGATCCACCAGTGTCATTGCATGTGTGTTCATTTCACTAACAACTACCTGAGTCATTACATGTGTGTTCTCTTCACATACCACATATGGATCCACCAGTGTCATTGAAATGCGTGTTCTCTACAGAGACCACACATGGATCCACCAGTGTCATTGCATGTGTGTTCTTTTTAGTAACAACCAGAGTCATTGCATGTGTGTTCTTTTCACATACCACATATGGATCCACCAGTGTCATTGAAATGCGTGTTCTCTACAGAGACCACACATGGATCCACAAGTGTCATTGCATGTGTGTTCTTTTTAGTAACAACCTGAGTCATTGCATGTGTGTTCTTTTCACATACCACATATGGATCCACCAGTGTCATTAAATGCGTGTTCTCTACAGAGACCACACATGGATCCACTAGTGTCATTGCATCTGTGTTCTTTTTAGTAACAACAACCAGGGTCATTTTGCATGTGTGTTCTTCTCACATACCACCTATCGATCCACCAGTGTCATTGCATGTGTGTTCTTTTCACTAACAACAACCAGAGTCATTGCATGTGTGTTCTCTTCACATACCACCTATGGATCCACCAGTGTCATTGTATGTGTGTTCTTCTCACATAACACGTATGGATCCACCACTGTCATTGCATGTGTGTTCATTTCACTAACAACAACCAGAGTCATTGCATGTGTGTTCTTTTCACATACCACATATGGATCCACCAGTGTGATTAAAATGTGTGTTCTCTACAGAGACCACACATGGATCCACCTGTGTCATTGCATGTGTGTTCTTTATAGTAACAACCGGAGTCATTGCATGTGTGTTCTTTTCACATACCACATATGGATCACCAGTGTCATTGCATGTGTGTTCTTTTCACAATCCACCCATGGATCCACCAGTGTTATTGCATGTGTGTTCTTTTTATTTACAACAACCAGAGTCATTGAAATGTGTGTTTCTTCTCACATACCACCTATGGATCCACCAGTGTCATTGCATGTGTGTTCATTTCACTAACAATGACCAGAGTCATTGCATGTGTGTTCTTTTCACATACCACATATGGATCCACCAGTGTGATTGAAATGTGTGTTCTCTACAGAGACCATACATGGATCCACTAGTGTCATTGCATGTGTGTTCTTTTTAGTAACAACCAGAGTCATTTTGCATGTGTGTTCTTTTCACATACCAGATGTGGATCCACCAGTGTCATTGCATGTGTGTTATTTTCATAATCCACCCATGGATCCACCGGTGTCATTGCATGTGTGTTCTTTTTAGTAACAACCAGAGTCATTTTGCATGTGTGTTCTTTTCACATACCACCTATGGATCCACCAGTGTCATTGCATGTGTGTTCTTTTCACAATCCACCCATGGATCCCACCAGTGTCATTTTGCATGTGTGTTCTTTTTAGTAACAACAACTAGAGTCATTTTTCATGTGTGTTCTCTTCACATACCACCTAAGGATCCACCAGTGTCATTGCATGTGTGTTCTTCTCACATACCTCGTATGGATCCACCAATGTCATTGCATGTGTTCTTTTTAGTAACAACAACCAGTGTCATTGCATGTGTGCTCTCTTCAGAGACCACACATGGATCCACCAGTGTCATTGCATGTGTGTTCTTTTTACTAACAACAACAAGAGTCATTGAAATGTGTGCTCCCTTTAGAGACCACACATGGATCCACCAGTGTCATTGCATGTGTGTTCTTTTCACAATCCACCCATGGATCCACCAGTGTCATTGCATGTGCGTTCTTTTCACAATCCACCAGTGTCATTGCATGTATGTTCTTTTTAGTAACAACCAGAGTTATTTTGCATGTGTGTTCTTTTCACAATCCACCCATGGATCCCACCAGTGTCATTTTGCATGTGTGTTCTTTTTAGTAATGACAACCAGAGTCATTTTGCATGTGTGTTCTCTTCACATACCACCTAAGGATCCACCAGTGTCATTGCATGTGTGTTCTTCTCACATAGCCCGTATGGATCCACCAGTGTCATTACATGTGTGTTCATTTCACTAACAACTACCTGAGTCATTACATGTGTGTTATTTTCACATACCACATATGGATCCACCAGTGTCATTGAAATGCGTGTTCTCTACAAAGACCACACATGGATCCACCAGTGTCATTGCATGTGTGTTCTTTTTAGTAACAACCAGATTCATTGCATGTGTGTTCTTTTCACATACCACATATGGATCCACCAGTGTCATTGAAATGCGTGTTCTCTACAGAGACCACACATGGATCCACTAGTGTCATTGCATCTGTGTTCTTTTTAGTAAAAACAACTAGAGTCATTTTGCATGTGTGTTCTTCTCACATACCACCTATCGATCCACCAGTGTCATTGCATGTGTGTTCTTTTCACTAACAACAACCAGAGTCATTGCATGTGTGTTCTCTTCACATACCACCTATGGATCCACCAGTGTCATTGTATGTGTGTTCTTCTCACATACCACGTATGGATCCACCAGTGTTATTGCATGTGTGTTCATTTCACTAACAACAACCAGAGTCATTGCATGTGTGTTCTTTTCACATACCACATATGGATCCACCAGTGTGATTAAAATGTGTGCTCTCTACAGAGACCACACATGGATCCACCAGTGTCATTGCATGTGTGTTCTTTTTAGTAACAACCTTCGTGATTGCATGTGTGTTCTTTTCACATACCACATATGGATCCACCAGTGTCATTGAAATGCGTGTTCTCTACAGAGACCACACATGGATCCACCAGTGTCATTGCATGTGTGTTCTTTTTAGTAACAACAACCAGAGTCATTTTGCATGTGTGTTCTTCTCACATACCACCTATGGATCCACCAGTGTCATTGCATGTGTGTTCTTTTCACTAACAACAACAAGAGTCATTGCATGTGTGTTGTTTTCACATACCACATATGGATCCACCAGTGTCATTGAAATGCGTGTTCTCTATAGAGATCACACATGGATCCACCAGTGTCATTGCCTGTCTGTTCTTTTTAGTAACAACAACCAGTCATTTTGCATGTGTTTTCTTTTCACATACCACCTATGGATCCACCAGTGTCATTGCATGTGTGTTCTTTTCACATACCACATATGGATCCACCAGTGTCATTAAATGCGTGTTCTCTACAGAGACCACACATGGATCCACTAGTGTCATTGCATCTGTGTTCTTTTTAGTAACAACAACCAGGGTCATTTTGCATGTGTGTTCTTCTCACATACCACCTATCGATCCACCAGTGTCATTGCATGTGTGTTCTTTTCACTAACAACAACCAGAGTCATTGCATGTGTGTTCTCTTCACATACCACCTATGGATCCACCAGTGTCATTGTATGTGTGTTCTTCTCACATAACACGTATGGATCCACCACTGTCATTGCATGTGTGTTCATTTCACTAACAACAACCAGAGTCATTGCATGTGTGTTCTTTTCACATACCACATATGGATCCACCAGTGTGATTAAAATGTGTGTTCTCTACAGAGACCACACATGGATCCACCTGTGTCATTGCATGTGTGTTCTTTATAGTAACAACCGGAGTCATTGCATGTGTGTTCTTTTCACATACCACATATGGATCACCAGTGTCATTGCATGTGTGTTCTTTTCACAATCCACCCATGGATCCACCAGTGTTATTGCATGTGTGTTCTTTTTATTTACAACAACCAGAGTCATTGAAATGTGTGTTTCTTCTCACATACCACCTATGGATCCACCAGTGTCATTGCATGTGTGTTCATTTCACTAACAATGACCAGAGTCATTGCATGTGTGTTCTTTTCACATACCACATATGGATCCACCAGTGTGATTGAAATGTGTGTTCTCTACAGAGACCATACATGGATCCACTAGTGTCATTGCATGTGTGTTCTTTTTAGTAACAACCAGAGTCATTTTGCATGTGTGTTCTTTTCACATACCAGATGTGGATCCACCAGTGTCATTGCATGTGTGTTATTTTCATAATCCACCCATGGATCCACCGGTGTCATTGCATGTGTGTTCTTTTTAGTAACAACCAGAGTCATTTTGCATGTGTGTTCTTTTCACATACCACCTATGGATCCACCAGTGTCATTGCATGTGTGTTCTTTTCACAATCCACCCATGGATCCCACCAGTGTCATTTTGCATGTGTGTTCTTTTTAGTAACAACAACTAGAGTCATTTTTCATGTGTGTTCTCTTCACATACCACCTAAGGATCCACCAGTGTCATTGCATGTGTGTTCTTCTCACATACCTCGTATGGATCCACCAATGTCATTGCATGTGTTCTTTTTAGTAACAACAACCAGTGTCATTGCATGTGTGCTCTCTTCAGAGACCACACATGGATCCACCAGTGTCATTGCATGTGTGTTCTTTTTACTAACAACAACAAGAGTCATTGAAATGTGTGCTCCCTTTAGAGACCACACATGGATCCACCAGTGTGATTGCATGTGTGTTCTTTTCACAATCCACCCATGGATCCACCAGTGTCATTGCATGTGCGTTCTTTTCACAATCCACCAGTGTCATTGCATGTATGTTCTTTTTAGTAACAACCAGAGTTATTTTGCATGTGTGTTCTTTTCACAATCCACCCATGGATCCCACCAGTGTCATTTTGCATGTGTGTTCTTTTTAGTAATGACAACCAGAGTCATTTTGCATGTGTGTTCTCTTCACATACCACCTAAGGATCCACCAGTGTCATTGCATGTGTGTTCTTCTCACATAGCCCGTATGGATCCACCAGTGTCATTACATGTGTGTTCATTTCACTAACAACTACCTGAGTCATTACATGTGTGTTATTTTCACATACCACATATGGATCCACCAGTGTCATTGAAATGCGTGTTCTCTACAAAGACCACACATGGATCCACCAGTGTCATTGCATGTGTGTTCTTTTTAGTAACAACCAGATTCATTGCATGTGTGTTCTTTTCACATACCACATATGGATCCACCAGTGTCATTGAAATGCGTGTTCTCTACAGAAACCACACATGGATCCACTAGTGTCATTGCATCTGTGTTCTTTTTAGTAACAACAACTAGAGTCATTTTGCATGTGTGTTCTTCTCACATACCACCTATCGATCCACCAGTGTCATTGCATGTGTGTTCTTTTCACTAACAACAACCAGAGTCATTGCATGTGTGTTCTCTTCACATACCACCTATGGATCCACCAGTGTCATTGTATGTGTGTTCTTCTCACATACCACGTATGGATCCACCAGTGTCATTGCATGTGTGTTCATTTCACTAACAACAACCAGAGTCATTGCATGTGTGTTCTTTTCACATACCACATATGGATCCACCAGTGTGATTAAAATGTGTGCTCTCTAGAGAGACCACACATGGATCCACCAGTGTCATTGCATGTGTGTTCTTTTTAGTAACAACCTTCGTGATTGCATGTGTGTTCTTTTCACATACCACATATGGATCCACCAGTGTCATTGAAATGCGTGTTCTCTACAGAGACCACACATGGATCCACCAGTGTCATTGCATGTGTTTTCTTTTTAGTAACAACAACCAGAGTCATTTTGCATGTGTGTTCTTCTCACATACCACCTATGGATCCACCAGTGTCATTGCATGTGTGTTCTTTTCACTAACAACAACAAGAGTCATTGCATGTGTGTTGTTTTCACATACCACATATGGATCCACCAGTGTCATTGAAATGCGTGTTCTCTATAGAGATCACACATGGATCCACCAGTGTCATTGCCTGTCTGTTCTTTTTAGTAACAACAACCAGTCATTTTGCATGTGTTTTCTTTTCACATACCACCTATGGATCCACCAGTGTCATTGCATGTGTGTTCTTTTCACAATCCACCCATGGATCCACCAGTGTCATTGCATGTGCGTTCTTTTCACAATCCACCAGTGCCATTGCATGTATGTTCTTTTTAGTAACATCCAGAGTTATTTTGCATGTGTGTTCTTTTCACATACCACCTATGCATCCACCAGTGTCATTGCATGTGTTTTCTTTTCACAATCCACCCATGGATCCCACCAGTGTCATTTTGCATGTGTGTTCTTTTTAGTAATGACAACCAGAGTCATTTTGCATGTGTGTTCTCTTCACATACCACCTAAGGATGCACCAGTGTCATTGCATGTGTGTTCTTCTCACATACCCCATATGGATCCACCGGTGTCATTACATGTGTGTTCATTTCACTAACAACTACCTGAGTCATTACATGTGTGTTCTTTTCACATACCACATATGGATCCACCAGTGGCATTGAAATGCGTGTTCTCTACAAAGACCACAAATGGATCCACCAGTGTCATTGCATGTGTGTTCTTTTTAGTAACAACCAAATTCATTGCATGTGTGTTCTTTTCACATACCACATATGGATCCACCAGTGTCATTGAAATGCGTGTTCTCTACAGAGACCACACATGGATCCACTAGTGTCATTGCATATGTGTTCTTTTTAGTAACAACAACTAGAGTCATTTTGCATGTGTGTTCTTCTCACATACCACCTATCGATCCACCAGTGTCATTGCATGTGTGTTCTTTTCACTAACAACAACCAGAGTCATTGCATGTGTGTTCTCTTCACATACCACCTATGGATCCACCAGTGTCATTGTATGTGTGTTCTTCTCACATACCACGTATGGATCCACCAGTGTCATTGCATGTGTGTTCTTTTTAGTTACAACAACCAGAGTCATTGAAATGTGTGTTCTTCTCACATACCACCTATGGATCCACCAGTGTCATTGCATGTGTGTTCATTTCACTAACAACCACCAGAGTTATTGCATGTCCGTTCTTTTCATATACCACATATGGATCCACCAGTGTTATTGAAATGTGTGTTCTCTACAGAGACCACTCATGGATCCCACCCGTGTCATTTTGCATGTTTGTTCTTTTTAGTAACAACAACCAGAGTCATTTTGCATGTGTGTTCTTTTCACATACCACCTATGGATCCACCAGTGTCATTGAAATGTGTATTATTTTCAACTACCACCCATGGATCCACCAGTGTCATTGCATGTGTCTTCTTTTTAGTAACAACAACCAGAGTCATTTTGCACGTGTGATCTCTTCAAATTCCACCTATGGATCCACCAGTGTCATTGCATGTGTGTTCTTTTTAGTTACAACAACCAGAGTCATTGAAATGTGTGTTCTTCTCACATACCACCTATGGATCCACCAGTGTCATTGCATGTGTGTTCATTTCACTAACAACCAGCAGAGTTATTGCGTGTCTGTTCTTTTCATATACCACATATGGATCCACCAGTGTGATTGAAATGTGTGTTCTCTACAGAGACCACACATGGATCCACTAGTGTCATTGCATGTGTGTTCTTTTTAGTAACAACCAGAGTCATTTTGCATGTGTGTTCTTTTCACATACCACATGTGGATCCACCAGTGTCATTGCATGTGTGTTCTTTTCACAATCCACCCATGGATCCACCGGTGTCATTGCATGTGTGTTCTTTTTAGTAACAACCAGAGTCATTTTGCATGTGCGTTCTTTTCTCATACCACCTATGGATCCACCAGTGTAATTGCATGTGTTTTCTTTTCACAATCCACCCATGGATCCCACCAGTGTCATTTTGCATGTGTGTTCTTTTTAGTAACAACAACCAGAGTCATTTTGCATGTGTGTTCTCTTCACATACCACCTATGGATCCACCAGTGTCATTGCATGTGTGTTCTTCTCACATACCACCTATGGATCCACCAGTGTCATTGCATGTGTGTTCATTTCACTAACAACAACCAGAGTCATTGCATGTGTGTTATTTTCACATACCAAATATGGATCCACCAGTGTGATTGAAATGTGTGTTCTCTATAGAGACCACATGTGGATCCACCAGTGTCATTGCATGTGTGTTCTTTTCAATAACAACAACCAGAGTCATTGCATGTTTGTTCTTTTCACATACCACATATGGATCCACCAGTGTCATTGAAATGCGTGTTCTCTACAGAGACCACACATGGATCCACCAGTGTCATTGCATGTGTGTTCTTTTTAGTAATAACAGCCAGAGTCATTTTGCATGTGTGTTCTTTTCACATACCACCTATGCATCCACCAGTGTCATTGCATGTGTGTTCTTTTCACTAACAACAACCAGAGTTATTGCGTGTGTGTTCTTTTCACATACCACATATGGATCCACCAGTGTCATTGAAATGCATGTTCTCTACAAAGACCACACAAGGATCCACCAGTGTCATTGCATGTGTGTTCTTTTTAGTAACGACAACCAGTCATTTTGCATGTGTGTTCTTTTCACATACCACCTATGGATCCACCAGTGTCATTGCATGTGTGTTCTCTTCACAATACACCTATGGATCCACCAGTGTCATTGCATGTGTGTTCTTTTCACATACCACATATGGATCACCAGTGTCATTGCATGTGTGTTCTTTTCACAATCCACCCATTGATCCACCAGTGTCATTGCATGTGTGTTCTTTTTAGTAACAGCAGAGTCATTTTGCATGTGTGTTCTTTTCACATACCACCTATGGATCCACCGGTGTCATTGCATGTGTTTTCTTTTCACAATCCACCCATGGATCCCACCAGTGTCATTTTGCATGTGTGTTCTTTTTAGTAACAACAACCAGTGTCATTGCATGTGTGTTCATTTCATAATCCACCTATGGATCCACCAGTGTCATTGCATGTGTGTTCTTTTTAGTAATAACAAATAGAGTCATTTTGCATGTGTGTTCTTCTCACATACCACCTATGGATCCACTAGTGTCATTACATGTGTGTTCTTTTTAGTAACAACAATCAGTGTCATGGCATGTGTGTTCTCTTCAGAGACCACACATGGATCCACCAGTGTCATTGCATGTGTGTTCTTTTTACTAACAACATCAAGATTCATTGAAATGTGTGCTCTCTTTAGAGACCACACATAGATCGACCAGTGTCATTGCATGTGTGTTCTTTTCACTAACAACAACCAGACTCATTGCATGTGTGTTCTTTCCACATACCACATATGGATCCACCAGTGTCATTGCATGTGTGCTCTTTTAACAATCCACCCATGGATCCACCAGTGTCATTGCATGTGTGTTCTTTTTAGTAACAACAACCAGAGTCATTTTGCATGTGTGTTCTTTTCACATACCACCTATGGATCCACTAGTGTCATTGAAATGTGTATTATTTTCAACTACCACCCATGGATCCACTAGTGTCATTGCATGTGTGTTCTTTTTAGTAACAACAACCAGAGTCATTTTGCATGTGTGATCTCTTCACATACCACCTATGGATCCACCAGTGTCATTGCATGTGTGTTCTTTTTAGTAACAACCAGAGTCATCTTGCATGTGTGTTCTTTTCACATACCACCTATGGCTCCACCAGTGTGATTGAAATGTGTATTATTTTCAACTACCACCCATGGATCCACCAGTGTCATTGCATGTGTCTTCTTTTTAGTAACAACCAGAGTCATTTTGCACGTGTGATCTCTTCAAATTCCACCTATGGATCCACCAGTGTCATTGCATGTGTGTTCTTTTTAGTTACAACAACCAGAGTCATTGAAATGTGTGTTCTTCTCACATACCACCTATGGATCCACCAGTGTCATTGCATGTGTGTTCATTTCACTAACAACCACCAGAGTTATTGCATGTCTGTTCTTTTCATATACCACATATGGATCCACCAGTGTTATTGAAATGTGTGTTCTCTACAGAGACCACACATGGATCCACTAGTGTCATTGCATGTGTGTTCTTTTTAGTAACAACCAGAGTCATTTTGCATGTGTGTTCTTTTCACATACCACATATGGATCCACGAGTGTCATTGCATGCGTGTTGTTTTCAAATACCACCTATGGATCCACCAGTGTCATTGCATGTGTTTTCTTTTCACAATCCACCCATGGATCCCACCAGTGTCATTTTGCATGTGTGTTCTTTTTAGTAACAACAACCAGAGTCATTTTGCATGTGTGTTCTCTTCACATACCACCTATGGATCCACCAGTGTCATTGCATGTGTGTTCTCTTCACAATCCACCTATGGATCCACCAGTGTCTTTGCACTTGTTCATTTTAGTAACAACAACCAGTGTCATTGCATGTGTGCTCTCTTTAGAGACCACACATGGATCCACCAGTGTCATTGCATGTGTTCTTTTTACTAACAACAAGAGTCATTGAAATGTGTACTCTCTTCAGAGACCACACATGGATCCACCAGTGTCATTGCATGTGTGTTCTTTTCACATACCACATATGGATCACCAGTGTCATTGCATGTGTGTTCCTTTCACAATCCACCCATGGATCCACCAGTGTCATTGCATGTGTGTTCTTTTTAGTAACAACCAGAGTCATTTTGCATGTGTGTTCTTTTCACATACCACCTATGGATCCACCAGTGTCATTGCATGTGTTTTCTTTTCATAATCCAACCATGAATCCCACCAGTGTCATTTTGCATGTGTGTTCTTCTTAGTAACAACAACCAGAGTCATTTTGCATGTGTGTTCTCTTCACATACCACCTATGGATCGACTAGTGTCATTGCATGTGTGTTCTTCTCACATACCACCTATGGATCCACCAGTGTCATCGCACGTGTGTTCATTTCACTAACAACAACCAGAGTCATTGCATGTGTGTTCTTTTCACAAACCACATATGGATCCACCAGTGTGATTGAAATGTGTGTTCTCTACAGAGACCACACATGGATCCACCAGTGTCATTGCATGTGTGTTCTTTTCACTAACAACAACCAGAGTCATTGCATGTGTGTTCTTTTCACATACCACATATGGATCCACCAGTGTCATTGAAATGCGTGTTCTCTAAAGAGACCACACATGGATCCACCAGTGTCATTGCATGTGTGTTCTTTTCACTAACAACAACCAGAGTCATTGCATGTGTGTTCTTTTCACATACCACATATGGATCCACCAGTGTCATTGAAATGCGTGTTCTCTACAGAGACCACACATGGATCCACCAGTGTCATTGCATGTGTGTTCTTTTTAGTAACAATAAACAGAGTCATTTTGCATGTGTGTTCTTCTCACATACCACCTATGGATCCACCAGTGTCATAGCATGTGTGTTCTTTTCACTAATAACAACCAGAGTTATTGCGTGTGTGTTCTTTTCACATACCACATATGGGTCCACCAGTGTCATTGAAATGCGTGTTCTCTACAGAGACCACATATGGATCCACCAGTGTCATTGCACGTGTGTTCTTTTTAGTAACAACAACCAGTCATTTTGCATGTGTGTTCTTTTCACATACCACCTATGGATCCACCAGTGTCATTGCATGTGTGTTCTCTTCACAATACACCTATGGATCCACCAGTGTCATTGCATGTGTGTTCTTTATAGTAACAACCGGAGTCATTGCATGTGTGTTCTTTTCACATACCACATATCGATCACCAGTGTCGTTGCGTGTGTGTTCTTTTCACAATCCACCCATGGATCCACCAGTGTCATTGCATGTGTGTTCTTTTTAGTAACAACCAGAGTCATTGCATGTGTGTTCTTTTCACATACCACATATGGATCACCAGTGTCATTGCATGTGTGTTCTTTTCACAATCCACCCATGGATCCACCAGTGTTATTGCATGTGTGTTCTTTTTATTTACAACAACCAGAGTCATTGAAATGTGTGTTCTTCTCACATACCACCTATGGATCCACCAGTGTCATTGCATGTGTGTTCATTTCAGTAACAATGACCAGAGTCATTGCATGTGTGTTCTTTTCACATACCACATATGGATCCACCAGTGTGATTGAAATGTTTTTTCTCTACAGAGACCACACATGGATCCACTAGTGTCATTGCATGTGTGTTCTTTTTAGTAACAACCAGAGTCATTTTGCATGTGTGTTCTTTTCACATACCATATGTGGATCCACCAGTGTCATTGCATGTGTGTTCTTTTCACAATCCGCCCATGGATCCACCGATGTCATTGCATGTGTGTTCTTTTTAGTAACAACCAGAGTCATTTTGCATGTGTGTTATTTTCACATACCACCTATGGATCCTCCAGTGTCATTGCATGTGTTTTCTTTTCACAATCAACCCATGGATCCCACCAGTGTCATTTTGCATGTGTGTTCTTTTTAGTAACAACAACCAGAGTCATTTTGCATGTGTGTTCACTTCACATACCACCTATGGATCCACCAGTGTCATTGCATGTGTGTTCTCTTCACAATCCACCTATGGATCCACTAGTGTCATTGCATGTGTTCTTTTTAGTAACAACAACCAGTGTCATTGCATGTGTGCTCTCTTTAGAGACCAGACATGGATCCACCAGTGTCATTGCATGTGTGTTCTTTTTACTAACAACAACAAGAGTCATTAAAATGTGTGCTCTCTTCAGAGACCACACATGGATCCACCAGTGTCATTGCATGTGTGTTCTTTTCACAATCCACCCATGGATGCACCAGTGTCATTGCATGTGTGTTCTTTTCACAATCCACCAGTGTTATTGCATGTATGTTCTTTTTAGTAACAACCAGAGTCATTTTTCATGTGTGTTCTTTTCACATACCACCTATGGATCCACCAGTGTCATTGCATGTGTGTTCTTTTCACAATCCACCCATGGATCCCACCAGTGTCATTTTGCATGTGTGTTCTTTTTAGTAATGACAACCAGAGTCATTTTGCATGTGTGTTCTCTTCACATACCACCTAAGGATCCACCAGTGTCATTGCATGTGTGTTCTTCTCACATACCCCGTATGGATCCACCAGTGTCATTGCATGTGTGTTCATTTCACTAACAACTACCTGAGTCATTACATGTGTGTTCTTTTCACATACCACATATGGATCCACCAGTGTCATTGAAATGCGTGTTCTCTACAGAGACCACACATGGATCCACCAGTGTCATTGCATGTGTGTTCTTTTTAGTAACAACCAGAGTCATTGCATGTGTGTTCTTTTCACATACCACATATGGATTCACCAGTGTCATTGAAATGCGTGTTCTCTACAGAGACCACACATGGATCCACTAGTGTCATTGCATCTGTGTTCTTTTTAGTAAAAACAACCAGAGTCATTTTGCATGTGTGTTCTTCTCACATACCACCTATCGATCCACCAGTGTCATTGCATGTGTGTTCTTTTCACTAACAACAACGAGAGTCATTGCATGTGTGTTATCTTCACATACCACCTATGGATCCACCAGTGTCATTGTATGTGTGTTCTTCTCACATACCACGTATGGATCCACAAGTGTCATTGCATGTGTGTTCATTTCACTAACAACAACCAGAGTCATTGCATGTGTGTTCTTTTCACATACCACATATGGATCCACAAGTGTGATTGAAATGTGTGTTCTCTACAGAGACCACACATGGATCCACCAGTGTCATTGCATGTGTGTTCTTTTTAGTAACAACCAGCGTCATTGCATGTGTGTTCTTTTCACATACCACATATGGATCCACCGGTGTCATTGAAATGCGTGTTCTCTACAGAGACCACACATGGATCCACCAGTGTCACTGCATGTGTGTTCTTTTTAGTAACAACAACCAGAGTCATTTTGCATGTGTGTTCTTCTCACATACCACCTATGGATCCACCAGTGTCATTGCATGTGTGTTCTTTTCACTAACAACAACCAGAGTCATTGCATGTGTGTTCTTTTCACATACCACATATGGATCCACCAGTGTCATTGAAATGCATGTTCTCTATAGAGACCACACATGGATCCACCAGCGTCATTGCATGTGTCTTCATTTCATAATCCACCTATGGATCCACCAGTGTCATTGCATGTGTGTTCTTTTTAGTAACAACAAATAGAGTCATTTTGCATGTGTGTTCTTCTCACATACCACCTATGGATCCACTAGTGTCATTGCATGTGTGTTCTTTTTAGTAACAACAATCAGTGTCATGGCATGTGTGTTCTCTTTAGATACCACACATGGATCCACCAGTGTCATTGCATGTGTGTTATTTTTACTAACAACAACAAGAGTCATTGAAATGTGTGCTCTCTTTAGAGACCACACATGGATCGACCAGTGTCATTGCATGTGTGTTCTTTTCACTAACAACAACCAGACTCATTGCATGTGTGTTCTTTCCACATACCACATATGGATCCACCAGTGTCATTGCATGTGTGCTCTTTTAAAAATCCACCCATGGATCCACCAGTGTCATTGCATGTGTGTTCTTTTTAGTAACAACAACCAGAGTCATTTTGCATGTGTGTTCTTTTCACATACCACCTATGGATCCACTAGTGTCATTGAAATGTGTATTATTTTCAACTACCACCCATGGATCCACTAGTGTCATTGCATGTGTGTTATTTTTAGTAACAACAACCAGAGTCATTTTGCATGTGTGATCTCTTCACATACCACCTATGGATCCACCAGTGTCATTGCATGTGTGTTCTTTTTAGTAACAACAACCAGAGTCATTTTGCATGTGTGTTCTTTTCACATACCACCTATGGCTCCACCAGTGTGATTGAAATGTGTATTATTTTCAACTACCACCCATGGATCCACCAGTGTCATTGCATGTGTATTCTTTTTAGTAACAACAACCAGAGTCATTTTGCACGTGTGATCTCTTCAAATTCCACCTATGGATCCACCAGTGTCATTGCATGTGTGTTCTTTTTAGTTACAACAACCAGAGTCATTGAAATGTGTGTTCTTCTCACATACCACCTATGGATCCACCAGTGTCATTGTATGTGTGTTCATTTCACTAACAACCACCAGAGTTATTGCATGTCTGTTCTTTTCATATACCACATATGGATCCACCAGTGTTATTGAAATGTGTGTTCTCTACAGAGACCACACATGGATCCACTAGTGTCATTGCATGTGTGTTCTTTTTAGTAACAACCAGAGTCATTTTGCATGTGTGTTCTTTTCACATACCACATATGGATCCACCAGTGTCATTGCATGCGTGTTGTTTTCACATACCACCTATGGATCCACCAGTGTCATTGCATGTGTTTTCTTTTCACAATCCACCCATGGATCCCACCAGTGTCAGTTTGCATGTGTGTTCTTCTCACATACCACCTATGGATCCACCAGTGTCATTTCATGTGTGTTCATTTCACTAACAACAACCAGAGTCATTGCATGTGTGTTCTTTTCACATACCAAATATGGATCCACCAGTGTGATTGAAATGTGTGTTCTCTATAGAGACCACACATGGATCCACCAGTGTCATTGCATGTGTGTTCTTTTCACTAACAACAACTAGAGTCATTGCATGTTTGTTCTTTTCACATACCACATATGGATCCACCAGTGTCATTGAAATGCGTGTTCTCTACAGAGACCACACATGGATCCACCAGTGTCATTGCATGTGTGTTCTTTTTAGTAACAACAGCCAGAGTCATTTTGCATGTGTGTTCTTCTCACATACCACCTATGGATCCACCAGTGTCATTGCATGTGTGTTCTTTTCACTAACAACAACCAGAGTTATTGCGTGTGTGTTCTTTTCACATACCACATATGGATCCACCAGTGTCATTGAAATGCATGTTCTCTACAAAGACCACACAAGGATCCACCAGTGTCATTGCATGTGTGTTCTTTTTAGTAACGACAACCAGTCATTTTGCATGTGTGTTCTTTTCACATACCACCTATGGATCCACCAGTGTCATTGCATGTGTGTTCTCTTCACAATACACCTATGGATCCACCAGTGTCATTGCATGTGTGTTCTTTTCACATACCACATATGGATCACCAGTGTCATTGCATGTGTGTTCTTTTCACAATCCACCCATGGATCCACCAGTGTCATTGCATGTGTGTTCTTTTTAGTAACAACCAGAGTCATTTTGCATGTGTGTTCTTTTCACATACCACCTATGGATCCACCGGTGTCATTGCATGTGTTTTCTTTTCACAATTCACCCATGGATCCCACCAGTGTCATTTTGCATGTGTGTTCTTTTTAGTAACAACAACCAGTGTCATTGCATGTGTGTTCATTTCATAATCCACCTATGGATCCACCAGTGTCATTGCATGTGTGTGATTTTTAGTAACAACGAATAGAGTCATTTTGCATGTGTGTTCTTCTCACATACCACCTATGGATCCACTAGTGTCATTGCATGTGTGTTCTTTTTAGTAACAACAATCAGTGTCATGGCATGTGTGTTCTCTTCAGAGACCACACATGGATCCACCAGTGTCATTGCATGTGTGTTCTTTTCACATACCACCTATGGCTCCACCAGTGTCATTGAAATGTGTATTATTTTCAACTACCACCCATGGATCCACCAGTGTCATTGCATGTGTCTTCTTTTTAGTAACAACAACCAGAGTCATTTTGCACGTGTGATCTCTTCAAATTCCACCTATGGATCCACTAGTGTCATTGCATGTGTGTTCTTTTTAGTTAGAACAACCAGAGTCATTGAAATGTGTGTTCTTCTCACATACCACCTATGGATCCACCAGTGTCATTGCATGTGTGTTCATTTCACTAACAACCAGCAGAGTTATTGCGTGTCTGTTCTTTTCATATACCACATATGGATCCACCAGTGTGATTGAAATGTGTGTTCTCTACAGAGACCACACATGGATCCACTAGTGTCATTGCATGTGTGTTCTTTTTAGTTACAACCAGAGTCATTTTGCATGTGTGTTCTTTTCACATACCACATGTGGATCCACCAGTGTCATTGCATGTGTGTTCTTTTCACAATCCACCCATGGATCCACCGGTGTCATTGCATGTGTGTTCTTTTTAGTAACAACCAGAGTCATTTTGCATGTGTGTTCTTTTCTCATACCACCTTTGGATCCACCAGTGTAATTGCATGTGTTTTATTTTCACAATCCACCCATGGATCCCACCAGTGTCATTTTGCATGTGTGTTCTTTTTAGTAACAACAACCAGAGTCATTTTGCATGTGTGTTCTCTTCACATACCACCTATGGATCCACCAGTGTCATTGCATGTGTGTTCTTCTCACATACCACCTATGGATCCACCAGTGTCATTGCATGTGTGTTCATTTCACTAACAACAACCAGAGTCATTGCATGTGTGTTCTTTTCACATACCAAATATGGATCCACCAGTGTGATTGAAATGTGTGTTCTATATAGAGACCACACATGGATCCACCAGTGTCATTGCATGTGTGTTCTTTTCAATAACAACAACCAGAGTCATTGCATGTTTGTTCTTTTCACATACCACATATGGATCCACCAGTGTCATTGAAATGCGTGTTCTCTACAGAGACCACACATTGATCCACCAGTGTCATTGCATGTGTGTTCTTTTTAGTAATAACAGCCAGAGTCATTTTGCATGTGTGTTCTTCTCACATACCACCTATGCATCCACCAGTGTCATTGCATGTGTGTTCTTTTCACTAACAACAACCAGAGTTATTGCGTGTGTGTTCTTTTCACATACCACATATGGATCCACCAGTGTCATTGAAATGCATGTTCTCTACAAAGACCACACAAGGATCCACCAGTGTCATTGCATGAGTGTTCTTTTTAGTAACGACAACCAGTCATTTTGCATGTGTGTTCTTTTCACATACCACCTATGGATCCACCAGTGTCATTGCATGTGTGTTCTCTTCACAATACACCTATGGATCCACCAGTGTCATTGCATGTGTGTTCTTTTCACATACCACATATGGATCACCAGTGTCATTGCATGTGTGTTCTTTTCACAATCCACCCATGGATCCACCAGTGTCATTGCATGTGTGTTCTTTTTAGTAACAGCAGAGTCATTTTGCATGTGTGTTCTTTTCACATACCACCTATGGATCCACCGGTGTCATTGCATGTGTTTTCTTTTCACAATCCACCCATGGATCCCACCAGTGTCATTTTGCATGTGTGTTCTTTTTAGTAACAACAACCAGTGTCATTGCATGTGTGTTCATTTCATAATCCACCTATGGATCCACCAGTGTCATTGCATGTGTGTTCTTTTTAGTAACAACAAATAGAGTCATTTTGCATGTGTGTTCTTCTCACGTACCACCTATGGATCCACTAGTGTCATTGCATGTGTGTTTTTTTTAGTAACAACAATCAGTGTCATGGCATGTGTGTTCTCTTCAGAGACCACACATGGATCCACCAGTGTCATTGCATGTGTGTTCTTTTTACTAACAACAACAAGAGTCATTGAAATGTGTGCTCTCTTTAGAGACCACACATGGATCGACCAGTGTCATTGCATGTGTGTTCTTTTCAGTAACAACAACCAGACTCATTGCATGTGTGTTCTTTCCACATACCACATATGGATCCGCCAGTGTCATTGCATGTGTGCTCTTTTAACAATCCACCCATGGATCCACCAGTGTCATTGCATGTGTGTTCTTTTTAGTAACAACAACCAGAGTCATTTTGCATGTGTGTTCTTTTCACATACCACCTATGGATCCACTAGTGTCATTGAAATGTGTATTATTTTCAACTACCACCCATGGATCCACTAGTGTCATTGCATGTGTGTTCTTTTTAGTAACAACAACCAGAGTCATTTTGCATGTGTGATCTCTTCACATACCACCTATGGATCCACCAGTGTCATTGCATGTGTGTTCTTTTTAGCAACAACAACCAGAGTCATTTTGCATGTGTGTTCTTTTCACATACCACCTATGGCTCCACCAGTGTGATTGAAATGTGTATTATTTTCAACTACCACCCATGGATCCACCAGTGTCATTGCATGTGTCTTCTTTTTAGTAACAACAACCAGAGTCATTTTGCACGTGTGATCTCTTCAAATTCCACCTATGGATCCACCAGTGTCATTGCATGTGTCTTCTTTTTAGTTACAACAAGAGTCATTGAAATGTGTGTTCTTCTCACATACCACCTATGGATCCACCAGTGTCATTGCATGTGTGTTCATTTCACTAACAACCACCAGAGTTATTGCATGTCTGTTCTTTTCATATACCACATATGGATCCACCAGTGTTATTGAAATGTGTGTTCTCTACAGAGACCACACATGGATCCACTAGTGTCATTGCATGTGTGTTCTTTTTAGTAACAACCAGAGTCATTTTGCATGTGTGTTCTTTTCACATACCACATATGGATCCACCAATGTCATTGCATGCGTGTTGTTTTCACATACCACCTATGGATCCACCAGTGTCATTGCATGTGTTTTCTTTTCACAATCCACCCATGGATCCTACCAGTGTCATTTTGCATGTGTGTTCTTTTCACATACCACATATGGATCCACCAGTGTGATTGAAATGTGTGTTCTCTACAGAGACCACACATGGATCCACTAGTGTCATTGCATGTGTGTTCTTTTTAGTAACAACCAGAGTCATTTTGCATGTGTGTTCTTTTCACATACCATATGTGGATCCACCAGTGTCATTGCATGTGTGTTCTTTTCACAATCCGCCCATGGATCCACCAATGTCATTGCATGTGTGTTCTTTTTAGTAACAACCAGAGTCATTTTGCATGTGTGTTATTTTCACATACCACCTATGGATCCTCCAGTGTCATTGCATGTGTTTTCTTTTCACAATCAACCCATGGATCCCACCAGTGTCATTTTGCATGTGTGTTCTTTTTAGTAACAACAACCAGAGTCATTTTGCATGTGTGTTCACTTCACATACCACCTATGGATCCACCAGTGTCATTGCATGTGTGTTCTCTTCACAATCCACCTATGGATCCACTAGTGTCATTGCATGTGTTCTTTTTAGTAACAACAACCAGTGTCATTGCATGTGTGCTCTCTTCAGAGACCGGACATGGATCCACCAGTGTCATTGCATGTGTGTTCTTTTTACTAACAACAACAAGAGTCATTAAAATGTGTGCTCTCTTCAGAGACCACACATGGATCCACCAGTGTCATTGCATGTGTGTTCTTTTCACAATCCACCCATGGATGCACCAGTGTCATTGCATGTGTGTTCTTTTCACAATCCACCAGTGTTATTGCATGTATGTTCTTTTTAGTAACAACCAGAGTCATTTTGCATGTGTGTTCTTTTCACATACCACCTATGGATCCACCAGTGTCATTGCATGTGTGTTCTTTTCACAATCCACCCATGGATCCCACCAGTGTCATTTTGCATGTGTGTTCTTTTTAGTAATGACAACCAGAGTCATTTTGCATGTGTGTTCTCTTCACATACCACCTAAGGATCCACCAGTGTCATTGCATGTGTGTTCTTCTCACATACCCCGTATGGATCCACCAGTGTCATTGCATGTGTGTTCATTTCACTAACAACTACCTGAGTCATTACATGTGTGTTCTTTTCACATACCACATATGGATCCACCAGTGTCATTGAAATGCGTGTTCTCTACAGAGACCATACATGGATCCACCAGTGTCATTGCATGTGTGTCCTTTTTAGTAACAACCAGAGTCATTGCATGTGTGTTCTTTTCACATACCACATATGGATTCACCAGTGTCATTGAAATGCGTGTTCTCTACAGAGACCACACATGGATCCACTAGTGTCATTGCATCTGTGTTCTTTTTAGTAAAAACAACCAGAGTCATTTTGCATTTGTGTTCTTCTCACATACCACCTATCGATCCACTAGTGTCATTGCATGTGTGTTCTTTTCACTAACAACAACGAGAGTCATTGCATGTGTGTTCTCTTCACATACCACCTATGGATCCACCAGTGTCATTGTATGTGTGTTCTTCTCACATACCACGTATGGATCCACAAGTGTCATTGCATGTGTGTTCATTTCACTAACAACAACCAGAGTCATTGCATGTGTGTTCTTTTCACATACCACATATGGATCCACCGGTGTCATTGAAATGCGTGTTCTCTACAGAGACCACACATGGATCCACCAGTGTCACTGCATGTGTGTTCTTTTTAGTAACAACAACCAGAGTCATTTTGCATGTGTGTTCTTCTCACATACCACCTATGGATCCACCAGTGTCATTGCATGTGTGTTCTTTTCACTAACAACAACCAGAGTCATTGCATGTGTGTTCTTTTCACATACCACATATGGATCCACCAGTGTCATTGAAATGCATGTTCTCTATAGAGACCACACATGGATCCACCAGTGTCATTGCATGTCTGTTCTTTTTAGTAACAACAAACAGTTATTTTGCATGTGTGTTCTTTTCACATACCACCTATGGATCCACCAGTGTCATTGCATGTGTGTTCTCTTCACAATCCACCTATGGATCCACCAGTGTCATTACATGTGTGTTCTTTTTAGTAACAACCAGAGTCATTGCATGTGTGTTCTTTTCACTAACAACAACCGGAGTCAATGCATGTGTGTTCTTTTCACATACCACATACGGATCACCAGTGTCATTGCATCTGTGTTCTTTTCACAATCCACCCATGGATCCACCAGTTTCATGGCATGTGTGTTCTTTTTAGTAACAACCAGAGTCATTGCATGTGTTTTCTTTTCACAATCCACCCATGGATCCCACCAGTGTCATTTTGCATGTGTGTTCTTTTTAGTAACAACAACCAGAGTCATTTTGCATGTGTGTTCTCTTCACATACCACCTATGGATCCACCAGTGTCATTGCATGTGTGTTCTCTTCACAATCCACCTATGGATCCACCAGTGTAATTGCATGTGTTCTTTTTAGTAACAACAACCAGTGTCATTGCATGTGTGATATCTTCAGAGAATACACATGGATCCACCTGTGTCATTACCATGTGTGTTCTTTTTACTAACAACAACAAGATTCATTGAAATGTGTGCTCTCTTCAAAGACCACACATGGATCCACCATTGTCATTGCATGTGTGTTCTTTTCACAATCCACCCATGGATCCACCAGTGTGATTGCATGTGTGTTGTTTTCACAATCAACCCATGGATCCACCAGTGTCATTGCATGTATGTTCTTTTTAGTAACAACCAGAGTCATTTTGCATGTGTGTTCTTTTCACATACCACCTATGGATCCACCAGTGTCATTGCATGTGTTTTCTTTTCACAATCCACCCATGGATCCCACCAGTGTCATTTTGCATGTGTGTTCTTTTTAGTAATGACAACCAGAGTCATTTTGCATGTGTGTTCTCTTCACATACCACCTAAGGATCCACCAGTGTCATTGCATGTGTGTTCTTCTCACATACCCCGTATGGATCCACCAGTGTCATTGCATGTGTGTTCATTTCACTAACAACTACCTGAGTCATTACATGTGTGTTCTTTTCACATACCACATATGGATCCACCAGTGTCATTGAAATGCGTGTTCTCTACAGAGACCATACATGGATCCACCAGTGTCATTGCATGTGTGTCCTTTTTAGTAACAACCAGAGTCATTGCATGTGTGTTCTTTTCACATACCACATATGGATTCACCAGTGTCATTGAAATGCGTGTTCTCTACAGAGACCACACATGGATCCACTAGTGTCATTGCATCTGTGTTCTTTTTAGTAAAAACAACCAGAGTCATTTTGCATTTGTGTTCTTCTCACATACCACCTATCGATCCACTAGTGTCATTGCATGTGTGTTCTTTTCACTAACAACAACGAGAGTCATTGCATGTGTGTTCTCTTCACATACCACCTATGGATCCACCAGTGTCATTGTATGTGTGTTCTTCTCACATACCACGTATGGATCCACAAGTGTCATTGCATGTGTGTTCATTTCACTAACAACAACCAGAGTCATTGCATGTGTGTTCTTTTCACATACCACATATGGATCCACCGGTGTCATTGAAATGCGTGTTCTCTACAGAGACCACACATGGATCCACCAGTGTCACTGCATGTGTGTTCTTTTTAGTAACAACAACCAGAGTCATTTTGCATGTGTGTTCTTCTCACATACCACCTATGGATCCACCAGTGTCATTGCATGTGTGTTCTTTTCACTAACAACAACCAGAGTCATTGCATGTGTGTTCTTTTCACATACCACATATGGATCCACCAGTGTCATTGAAATGCATGTTCTCTATAGAGACCACACATGGATCCACCAGTGTCATTGCATGTCTGTTCTTTTTAGTAACAACAAACAGTTATTTTGCATGTGTGTTCTTTTCACATACCACCTATGGATCCACCAGTGTCATTGCATGTGTGTTCTCTTCACAATCCACCTATGGATCCACCAGTGTCATTACATGTGTGTTCTTTTTAGTAACAACCAGAGTCATTGCATGTGTGTTCTTTTCACTAACAACAACCGGAGTCAATGCATGTGTGTTCTTTTCACATACCACATACGGATCACCAGTGTCATTGCATCTGTGTTCTTTTCACAATCCACCCATGGATCCACCAGTTTCATGGCATGTGTGTTCTTTTTAGTAACAACCAGAGTCATTGCATGTGTTTTCTTTTCACAATCCACCCATGGATCCCACCAGTGTCATTTTGCATGTGTGTTCTTTTTAGTAACAACAACCAGAGTCATTTTGCATGTGTGTTCTCTTCACATACCACCTATGGATCCACCAGTGTCATTGCATGTGTGTTCTCTTCACAATCCACCTATGGATCCACCAGTGTAATTGCATGTGTTCTTTTTAGTAACAACAACCAGTGTCATTGCATGTGTGATATCTTCAGAGAATACACATGGATCCACCTGTGTCATTACCATGTGTGTTCTTTTTACTAACAACAACAAGATTCATTGAAATGTGTGCTCTCTTCAAAGACCACACATGGATCCACCATTGTCATTGCATGTGTGTTCTTTTCACAATCCACCCATGGATCCACCAGTGTGATTGCATGTGTGTTGTTTTCACAATCAACCCATGGATCCACCAGTGTCATTGCATGTATGTTCTTTTTAGTAACAACCAGAGTCATTTTGCATGTGTGTTCTTTTCACATACCACCTATGGATCCACCAGTGTCATTGCATGTGTTTTCTTTTCACAATCCACCCATGGATCCCACCAGTGTCATTTTGCATGTGTGTTCTTTTTAGTAACAACAACTAGAGTCATTTTTCATGTGTGTTATCTTCACATACCTCCTATGGATCCACCAGTGTCATTGCATGTGTGTTCTTCTCACATACCACGTATAGATCCACCAGTGTCATTGCATGTGTGTTCATTTCACTAACAACAACCAGAGTCATTGCATGTGTGTTCTTTTCACATACCACATATGGATCCACCAGTGTCATTGAAATGCGTGTTCTCTATAGAGACCACACATGGATCCACCAGTGTCATTGCATGTTTGTTCTTTTTAGTAACAACAACCAGTCATTTTGCATGTGTGTTCTTTTCACATACCACCTATGGATCCACCAGTGTCATTGCATGTGTGTTCTTTTCACTAACAACAACCGGAGTCAATGCATGTGTGTTCTTTTCACATACCACATATGGATCACCAGTGTCATTGCATCTGTGTTCTTTTCACAATCCACCCATGGATCCACCAGTGTCATTGCATGTGTGTTCTTTTTAGTAACAACCAGAGTCATTGCATGTGTTTTCCTTTCACAATCCACTCATGGATCCCACCCGTGTCATTTTGCATGTGTGTTCTTTTTAGTAACAACAACCAGAGTCATTTTGCATGTGTGTTCTCTTCACATACCACCTATGGATCCACCAGTGTCATTGCATGTGTGTTCTCTTCACAATCCACCTATGGATCCACCAGTGTCATTGCATGTGTTCTTTTTAGTAACAACAACCAGTGTCATTGCATGTGTGATATCTTCAGAGAATACACATGGATCCACCTGTGTCATTACCATGTGTGTTATTTTTACTAACAACAACAAGAGTCATTGAAATGTGTGCTCTCTTCAGAGACCACACATGGATCCACTAGTGTCATTGCATGTGTGTTTTTTTCACAATCCACCCATGGATCCACCAGTGTCATTGCATGTATGTTCTTTTTAGTAACAACCAGAGTCATTTTGCATGTGTGTTCTTTTCACATACCACCTATGGATCCACCAGTGTCATTGCATGTGTTTTCTTTTCACATCCACCCATGGATCCCACCAGTGTCATTTTGCATGTGTGTTCATTTTAGTAACAACAACCAGAGTCATTTTTCATGTGTGTTCTCTTCACATACCACCTAAGGATCCACCAGTGTCATTGCATGTGTGTTCTTCTCACATACCCCGTATGGATCCACCAGTGTCATTGCATGTGTGTTCATTTCACTAACAACTACCTGAGTCATTACATGTGTGTTCTTTTCACATACCACATATGGATCCACCAGTGTCATTGAAATGCGTGTTCTCTACAGAGACCACACATGGATCCACCAGTGTCATTGCATGTGTGTTCTTTTTAGTAACAACCAGAGTCATTGCATGTGTGTTCTTTTCACATACCACATATGGATCCACCAGTGTCATTGAAATGCGTGTTCTCTACAGAGACCACACATGGATCCACTAGTGTCATTGCATCTGTGTTCTTTTTAGTAACAACAACCAGAGTCATTTTGCATGTGTGTTCTTCTCACATACCACCTATCGAACCAACAGTGTCATTGCATGTGTGTTCTTTTCACTAACAACAACCAGAGTCATTGCATGTGTGTTCTCTTCACATACCACCTATGGATCCACCAGTGTCATTGTATGTGTGTTCTTCTCACATAACACGTATGGATCCACCAGTGTCATTGCATGTGTGTTCATTTCACTAACAACAACCAGAGTCATTGCATGTGTGTTCTTTTCACATACCACATATGGATCCACCAGTGTGATTGAAATGTGTGTTCTCTACAGAGACCACACATGGATCCACCTGTGTCATTGCATGTGTGTTCTTTTTAGTAACAACCAGCGTCATTGCATGTGTGTTCTTTTCACATACCACATATGGATCCACCAGTGTCATTGAAATGCATGTTCTCTACAGAGACCACACATGGACCACCAGTGTCATTGCATGTGTGTTCTTTTTAGTAACAACAACCAGAGTCATTTTGCATGTGTGTTCTTCTCACATACCACCTATGGATCCACCAGTGTCATTGCATGTGTGTTCTTTTCACTAACAACAACCAGAGTCATTGCATGTGTGTTCTTTTCACATACCACATATGGATCCACCAGTGTCATTGAAATGCGTGTTCTCTATAGAGACCACACATGGATCCACCAGTGTCATTGCATGTCTGTTCTTTTTAGTAACAACAACTAGTCATTTTGCATGTGTGTTCTTTTCACATACCACCTATGGATCCACCAGTGTCATTGCATGTGTGTTCTCTTCACAATCCACCTATGGATCCACCAGTGTCATTACATGTGTGTTCTTTTTAGTAACAACCAGAGTCATTACATGTGTGTTCTTTTCACTAACAACAACCGGAGTCAATGCATGTGTGTTCTTTTCACATACCACATATGGATCACCAGTGTCATTCCATCTGTGTTCTTTTCACAATCCACCCATGGATCCACCAGTGTCATTCAATGTGTGTTCTTTTTAGTAACAACCAGAGTCATTGCATGTGTTTTCTTTTCACAATCCACCCATGGATCCCACCAGTGTCATTTTGCATGTGTGTTCTTTTTAGTAACAACAACCAGAGTCATTTTGCATGTGTGTTCTCTTCACATACCACCTATGGATCCACCAGTGTCATTGCATGTGTTTTCTCTTCACAATCCACCTATGGATCCACCAGTGTCATTGCACTTGTTCTTTTTAGTAACAACAACCAGTGTCATTGCATGTGTGATCTCTTCAGAGACCACACATGGATCCACCTGTGTCATTGCATGTGTGTTCTTTTTACTAACAAGAACAAGAGTCATTGAAATGTGTGCTCGCTTCAGAGACCACACATGGATCCACCAGTGTCATTACATGTGTGTTCTTTTCACAATCCACCCATGGATCCACCAGTGTCATTGCATGTGTGTTCTTTTCACAATCCACCCATGGGTCCACCAGTGTCATTGCATGTATGTTCTTTTTAGTAACAACCAGAGTCATTTTGCATGTGTGTTCTTTTCACATACCACCTATGGATCCACCAGTGTCATTGCATGTGTTTTCTTTTCACAATCCACCCATGGATCCCACCAGTGTCATTTTGCATGTGTGTTCTTTTTAGTAACAACAACTAGAGTCATTTTTCATGTGTGTTCTCTTCACATACCACCTAAGGATCCACCAGTGTCATTGCATGTGTGTTCTTCTCACCTACCCCGTATGGATCCACCAGTGTCATTGCATGTGTGTTCATTTCACTAAAAACTACCTGAGTCATTACATGTGTGTTCTCTTCACATACCACATATGGATCCACCAGTGTCATTGAAATGCGTGTTCTCTACAGAGACCACACATGGATCCACCAGTGTCATTGCATGTGTGTTCTTTTTAGTAACAACCAGAGTCATTGCATGTGTGTTCTTTTCACATACCACATATGGATCCACCAGTGTCATTGAAATGCGTGTTCTCTACAGAGCCCACACATGGATCCACTAGTGTCATTGCATCTGTGTTCTTTTTAGTAACAACAACCAGAGTCATTTTGCATGTGTGTTCTTCTCACATACCACCTATCAATCCACCAGTGTCATTGCATGTGTGTTCTTTTCACTAACAACAACCAGAGTCATTGCATGTGTGTTCTCTTCACATACCACCTATGGATCCACCAGTGTCATTGTATGTGTGTTCTTCTCACATAACACGTATGGATCCACCAGTGTCATTGCATGTGTGTTCATTTCACTAACAACAACCAGAGTCATTGCATGTGTGTTCTTTTCACATACCACATATGGATCCACCAGTGTGATTGAATTGTGTGTTCTCTACAGAGACCACAAATGGATCCACCTGTGTCATTGCATGTGTGTTCTTTTTAGTAACAACCAGCGTCATTGCATGTGTGTTCTTTTCACATACCACATATGGATCCACCAGTGTCATTGAAATGCGTGTTCTCTACAGAGACCACACATGGATCCACCAGTGTCATTGCATGTGTGTTCTTTTTAGTAACAACAACCAGAGTCATTTTGTATGTGTGTTCTTCTCACATACCACCTATGGATCCACCAGTGTCATTGCATGTGTGTTCTTTTCACTAACAACAACCAGAGTCATTGCATGTGTGTTCTTTTCACATACCACATATGGATCCACCAGTGTCATTGAAATGCGTGTTCTCTATAGAGACCACACATGGATCCACCAGTGTCATTGCATGTCTGTTCTTTTTAGTAACAACAACTAGTCATTTTGCATGTGTGTTCTTTTCACATACCACCTATGGATCCACCAGTGTCATTGCATGTGTGTTCTCTTCACAATCCACCTATGGATCCCCCAGTGTCATTACATGTGTGTTCTTTTTAGTAACAACCAGAGTCATTGCATGTGTGTTCTTTTCACTAACAACAACCGGAGTCAATGCATGTGTGTTCTTTTCACATACCACATATGGATCACCAGTGTCATTCCATCTGTGTTCTTTTCACAATCCACCCATGGATCCACCAGTGTCATTCAATCTGTGTTCTTTTTAGTAACAACCAAAGTCATTGCATGTGTTTTCTTTTCACAATCCACCCATGGATCCCACCAGTGTCATTTTGCATGTGTGTTCTTTTTAGTAACAACAACCAGAGTTATTTTGCATGTGTGTTCTCTTCACATACCACCTATGGATCCACCAGTGTCATTGCATGTGTGTTCTCTTCACAATCCACCTATGGATCCACCAGTGTCATTGCACTCGTTCTTTTTAGTAACAACAACCAGTGTCATTGCATGTGTGATCTCTTCAGAGACCACACATGGATCCACCTGTGTCATTGCATGTCTGTTCTTTTTACTAACAAGAACAAGAGTCATTGAAATGTGTGCTCGCTTCAGAGACCACACATGGATCCACCAGTGTCATTGCATGTGTGTTCTTTTCACAATCCACCCATGGATCCATCAGTGTCATTGCATGTGTGTTCTTTTCACAATCCACCCATGGGTCCACCAGTGTCATTGCATGTATGTTCTTTTTAGTAACAACCAGAGTCATTTTGCATGTGTGTTCTTTTCACATACCACCTATGGATCCACCAGTGTCATTGCATGTGTTTTCTTTTCACAATCCACCCATGGATCCCACCAGTGTCATTTTGCATGTGTGTTCTTTTTAGTAACAACAACTAGAGTCATTTTTCATGTGTGTTCTCTTCACATACCACCTAAGGATCCACCAGTGTCATTGCATGTGTGTTCTTCTCACATACCCCGTATGGATCCACCAGTGTCATTGCATGTGTGTTCATTTCACTAACAACTACCTGAGTCATTACATGTGTGTTCTCTTCACATACCACATATGGATCCACCAGTGTCATTGAAATGCGTGTTCTCTACAGAGACCACCCATGGATCCACCAGTGTCATTGCATGTGTGTTCTTTTTAGTAACAACCAGAGTCATTGCATGTGTGTTCTTTTCACTAACAACAACCAGAGTCATTGCATGTGTGTTCGTTTCACATACCACATATGGATCACCAGTGTCATTGCATGTGTGTTCTTTTCACAATGCACCCATGGATCCACCAGTGTTATTGCATGTGTGTTCTTTTTATTTACAACACCCAGAGTCATTAAAATGTGTGTTCTTCTCACATACCACCTATGGATCCACCAGTGTCATTACATGTGTGTTCATTTCACTAACAATGACCAGAGTCATTGCATGTGTGTTCTTTTCACATACCACATATGGATCCACCAGTGTGATTGAAATGTGTGTTCTCTACAGAGACCATACATGGATCCACTAGTGTCATTGCATGTGTGTTCTTTTTAGTAACAACCAGAGTCATTTTGCATGTGTGTTCTTTTCACATACCACATGTGGATCCACCAGTGTCATCGCATGTGTGTTCTTTTCATAATCCACCCATGGATCCACCGGTGTCATTGCATGTGTGTTCTTTTTAGTAACAACCAGAGTCATTTTGCATGTGTGTTATTTTCACATACCACCTATGGATCCACCAGTGTCATTGCATGTGTTTTCTTTTCACAATCCACCCATGGATCCCACCAGTGTCATTTTGCATGTGTGTTCTTTTTAGTAACAACAACTAGAGTCATTTTTCATGTGTGTTCTCTTGACATACCTCCTATGGATCCACCAGTGTCATTGCATGTGTGTTCTTCTCACATACCACGTATGGATCCACCAGTGTCATTGCATGTGTGTTCACTTCACTAACAACAACCAGAGTCATTGCATGTGTGTTCTTTTCACATACCACATATGGATCCAGCAGTGTCATTGAAATGCGTGTTCTCTATAGAGACCACACATGGATCCACCAGTGTCATTGCATGTCTGTTCTTTTTAGTAACAACTACCAGTCATTTTGCATGTGTGTTCTTTTCACATACCACCTATGGATCCACCAGTGTCATTGCATGTGTGTTCTCTTCACAATCCACCTATGGATCCACCAGTGTCATTACATGTGTGTTCTTTTTAGTAACAACCAGAGTCATTGCATGTGTGTTCTTTTCACTAACAACAAGCGGAGTCAATGCATGTGTGTTCTTTTCACATACCAGATATGGATCACCAGTGCCATTGCATCTGTGTTCTTTTCACAATCCACCCATGGATCCACCAGTGTCATTGCATGTGTGTTCTTTTTAGTAACAACCAGAGTTATTGCATGTGTTTTCTTTTCACAATCCACCCATGGATCCCACCCGTGTCATTTTGCATGTGTGTTCTTTTTAGTAACAATAACCAGAGTCATTTTGCATGTGTGTTCTCTTCACATACCACCTATGGATCCACCAGTGTCATTGCATGTGTGTTCTCTTCACAATCCACCTATGGATCCACCAGTGTCATTGCATGTGTTCTTTTTAGTAACAACAACCAGTGTCATTGCATGTGTGATCTCTTCAGAGACCACACATGGATCCACCTGTGTCATTGCATGTGTGTTCTTTTTACTAACAACAACAAGAGTCATTGAAATGTGTGCTCTCTTCAGAGACCACACATGGATCCACCAGTGTCATTGCATGTGTGTTCTTTTCACAATCCACCCATGGATCCACCAGTGTCATTGCATGTGTGTTCTTTTCACAATCCACCCATGGATCCACCAGTGTCATTGCATGTATGTTCTTTTTAGTAACAACCAGAGTCATTTTGCATGTGTGTTCTTTTCACATACCACCTATGGATCCACCAGTGTCATTGCATGTGTTTTCTTTTCACAATCCACCCATCGATCCCACCAGTGTCATTTTGCATGTGTGTTCATTTTAGTAACAACAACCAGAGTCATTTTCATGTGTGTTCTCTTCACATACCACCTAAGGATCCACCAGTGTCATTGCATGTGTGTTCTTCTGACATACCCCGTATGAATCCACCAGTGTCATTGCATGTGTGTTCATTTCACTAACAACTACCTGAGTCATTACATGTGTGTTCTTTTCACATACCACATATGGATCCACCAGTGTCATTGAAATGCGTGTTCTCTACAGAGACCACACATGGATCCACCAGTGTCATTGCATGTGTGTTCTTTTTAGTAACAACCAGAGTCATTGCATGTGTGTTCTTTTCACATACCACATATGGATCCACCAGTGTCATTGAAATGCTTGTTCTCTACAGAGACCACACATGGATCCACTAGTGTCATTGCATCTGTGTTCTTTTTAGTAACAACAACCAGAGTCATTTTGCATGTGTGTTCTTCTCACATACCACCTACCGATCCACCAGTGTCATTGCATGTGTGTTCTTTTCACTAACAACAACCAGAGTCATTGCATGTGTGTTCTCTTCACATACCACCTATGGATCCACCAGTGTCATTGTATGTGTGTTCTTCTCACATAACACGTATGGATCCACCAGTGTCATTGCATGTGTGTTCATTTCACTAACAACAACCAGAGTCATTGCATGTGTGTTCTTTTCACATACCACATATGGATCCACCAGTGTGATTGAAATGTGTGTTCTCTACAGAAACCACACATGGATCCACCTGTGTCATTGCATGGGTGTTCTTTTTAGTAACAATAAGCGTCATTGCATGTGTGTTCTTTTCACATACCACATATGGATCCACCAGTGTCATTGAAATGCGTGTTCTCTATAGAGACCACACATGGATCCACTAGTGTCATTGCATGTGTGTTCTTTTTAGTAACAACAACTAGAGTCATTTTGCATGTGTGTTCTTCTCACATACCACCTATGGATCCACCAGTATCATTGCATGTGTGTTCTTTTCACTAACAACAACCAGAGTCATTGCATGTGTGTTCTTGTCACATACCACATATGGATCCACCAGTGTCATTGAAATGCGTGTTCTCTATAGAGACCACACATGGATCCACCAGTGTCATTGCATGTCTGCTCTTTTTAGTAACAACAACCAGTCATTTTGCATGTGTGTTCTTTTCACATACCACCTATGGATCCACCAGTGTCATTGCATGTGTGTTCTCATCACAATCCACCTATGGATCCACCAGTGTCATTACATGTGTGTTCTTTTTAGTAACAACTAGAGTCATTGCATGTGTGTTCTTTTCACTAACAACAATCGGAGTCAATGCATGTGTGTTCTTTTCACATACCACATATGGATCACCAGTGTCATTGCATATGTGTTCTTTTCACAATCCACCCATGGATCCACCAGTGTCATTGCATGTGTGTTCTTTTTAGTAACAACCAGAGTCATTGCATGTGTTTTCTTTTCACAATCCACCCATGGATCCCACCAGTGTCATTTTGCATGTGTGTTCTTCTTAGTAACAACAACCAGAGTCATTTTGCATGTGTGTTCTCTTCACATACCACCTATGGATCCACCAGTGTCATTGCATGTGTGTTCTCTTCACAATCCACCTATGGATCCACCAGTGTCATTGCATGTGTGATCTCTTCAGAGACCACACATGGATCCACCTGTGTCATTGCATGTGTGTTCTTTTTACTAACAACAAGAAGAGTCATTGAAATGTGTGCTCTCTTCAGAGACCACACATGGATCCACCAGTGTCATTGCATGTGTGTTCTTTTCACAATCCACCCATGGATCCACCAGTGTCATTGCATGTGTGTTCTTTTCACAATCCACCCATGGATCCACCAGTGTCATTGCATGTATGTTCTTTTTAGTAACAACCAGAGTCATTTTGCATGTGTGTTCTTTTCACATACCACCTATGGATCCTCCAGTGTCTTTGCATGTGTTTTCTTTTCACAATCCACCCATGGATCCCACCAGTGTCATTTTGCATGTGTGTTCTTTTTGGTAACAACAACTAGAGTCATTTTTCATGTGTGTTCTCTTCAGATACCCCCTAAGGATCCACCAGTGTCATTGCATGTGTGTTCTTCTCACATACCCCGTATGGATCCACCAGTGTCATTGCATGTGTGTTCATTTCACTAACAACTACCTGAGTCATTACATGTGTGTTCTCTTCACATACCACATATGGATCCACCAGTGTCATTGAAATCCGTGTTCTCTATAGAGACCACACATGGATCCACCAGTGTCATTGCATGTCTGCTCTTTTTAGTAACAACAACCAGTCATTTTGCATGTGTGTTCTTTTCACATACCACCTATGGATCCACCAGTGTCATTGCATGTGTGTTCTCTTCACAATCCACCTATGGATCCACCAGTGTCATTACATGTGTGTTCTTTTTAGTAACAACCAGAGTCATTGCATGTGTGTTCTTTTCACTAACAACAATCGGAGTCAATGCATGTGTGTTCTTTTCACATACCACATATGGATCACCAGTGTCATTGCATATGTGTTCTTTTCACAATCCACCCATGGATCCACAAGTGTCATTGCATGTGTGTTCTTTTTAGTAACAACCAGAGTCATTGCATGTGTTTTCTTTTCACAATCCACCCATGGATCCCACCAGTGTCATTTCGCATGTGTGTTCTTTTTAGTAACAACAACCAGAGTCATTTTGCATGTGTGTTCTCTTCACATACCACCTATGGATCCACCAGTGTCATTGCATGTGTGTTCTCTTCACAATCCACCTATGGATCCACCAGTGTCATTGCATGTGTGATCTCTTCAGAGACCACACATGGATCCACCTGTGTCATTGCATGTGTGTTCTTTTTACTAACAACAAGAAGAGTCATTCAAATGTGTGCTCTCTTCAGAGACCACACATGGATCCACCAGTGTCATTGCATGTGTGTTCTTTTCACAATCCACCCATGGATCCACCAGTGTCATTGCATGTGTGTTCTTTTCACAATCCACCCATGGATCCACTAGTGTCATTGCATGTATGTTCTTTTTAGTAACAACCAGAGTCATTTTGCATGTGTGTTCTTCTCACATACCACCTATGGATCCACCAGTGTCATCGCACGTGTGTTCATTTCACTAACAACAACCAGAGTCATTGCATGTGTGTTCTTTTCACATACCACATATGGATCCACCAGTGTGATTGAAATGTGTGTTCTCTACAGAGACCACACATGGATCCACCAGTGTCATTGCATGTGTGTTCTTTTCACTAACAACAACCAGAGTCATTGCATGTGTGTTCTTTTCACATACCACATATGGATCCACCAGTGTCATTGAAATGCGTCTTCTATAAAGAGACCACACATGGATCCACCAGTGTCATTGCATGTGTGTTCTTTTCACTAACAACAACCAGAGTCATTGCATGTGTGTTCTTTTCACATACCACTTATGGATCCACCAGTGTCATTGAAATGCGTGTTCTCTACAGAGACCACACATGGATCCACCAGTGTCATTGCGTGTGTGTTCTTTTTAGTAACAACAAACAGAGTCATTTTGCATGTGTGTTCTTCTCACATACCACCTATGGATCCACCAGTGTCATAGCATGTGTGTTCTTTTCACTAATAACAACCAGAGTTATTGCGTGTGTGTTCTTTTCACATACCACATATGGATCCACCAGTGTCATTGAAATGCGTGTTCTCTACAGAGACCACATATGGATCCACCAGTGTCATTGCACATGTGTTCTTTTTAGTAACAACAACCAGTCATTTTGCATGTGTGTTCTTTTCACATACCACCTATGGATCCACCAGTGTCATTGCATGTGTGTTCTCTTCACAATACACCTATGGATCCACCAGTGTCATTGCATGTGTGTTCTTTATAGTAACAACCGGAGTCATTGCATGTGTGTTTTTTTCACATACCACATATCGATCACCAGTGTCGTTGCGTGTGTGTTCTTTTCACAATCCACCCATGGATCCACCAGTGTCATTGCATGTGTGTTCTTTTTAGTAACAACCAGAGTCATTGCATGTGTGTTCTTTTCACATACCACATATGGATCACCAGGGTCATTGCATGTGTGTTCTTTTCACAATCAACCCATGGAACCACCAGTGTTATTGCATGTGTGTTCTTTTTATTTACAACAACCAGAGTCATTGAAATGTGTGTTCTTCTCACATACCACACATGGATCCACTAGTGTCATTGCATGTGTGTTCTTTTTAGTAACAACCAGAGTCATTTTGCATGTGTGTTCTTTTCACATACCATATGTGGATCCACCAGTGTCATTGCATGTGTGTTCTTTTCACAATCCGCCCATGGATCCACCGATGTCATTGCATGTGTGTTCTTTTTAGTAACAACCAGAGTCATTTTGCATGTGTGTTATTTTCACATACCACCTATGGATCCTCCAGTGTCATTGCATGTGTTTTCTTTTCACAATCAACCCATGGATCCCACCAGTGTCATTTTGCATGTGTGTTCTTTTTAGTAACAACAACCAGAGTCATTTTGCATGTGTGTTCACTTCACATACCACCTATGGATCCACCAGTGTCATTGCATGTGTGTTCTCTTCACAATCCACCTATGGATCCACTAGTGTCATTGCATGTGTTCTTTTTAGTAACAACAACCAGTGTCATTGCATGTGTGCTCTCTTCAGAGACCAGACATGGATCCACCAGTATCATTGCATGTGTGTTCTTTTTACTAACAACAACAAGAGTCATTAAAATGTGTGCTCTCTTCAGAGACCACACATGGATCCACGAGTGTCATTGCATGTGTGTTCTTTTCACAATCCACCCATGGATGCACCAGTGTCATTGCATGTGTGTTCTTTTCACAATCCACCAGTGTTATTGCATGTATGTTCTTTTTAGTAACAACCAGAGTCATTTTGCATGTGTGTTCTTTTCACATACCACCTATGGATCCACCAGTGTCATTGCATGTGTGTTCTTTTCACAATCCACCCATGGATCCCACCAGTGTCATTTTGCATGTGTGTTCTTTTTAGTAATGACAACCAGAGTCATTTTGCATGTGTGTTCTCTTCACATACCACCTAAGGATCCACCAGTGTCATTGCATGTGTGTTCTTCTCACATACCCCGTATGGATCCACCAGTGTCATTGCATGTGTGTTCATTTCACTAACAACTACCTGAGTCATTACATGTGTGTTCTTTTCACATACCACATATGGATCCACCAATGTCATTGAAATGCGTGTTCTCTACAGAGACCATACATGGATCCACCAGTGTCATTGCATGTGTGTCCTTTTTAGTAACAACCAGAGTCATTGCATGTGTGTTCTTTTCACATACCACATATGGATTCACCAGTGTCATTGAAATGCGTGTTCTCTACAGAGACCACACATGGATCCACTAGTGTCATTGCATCTGTGTTCTTTTTAGTAAAAACAACCAGAGTCATTTTGCATTTGTGTTCTTCTCACATACCACCTATCGATCCACTAGTGTCATTGCATGTGTGTTCTTTTCACTAACAACAACGAGAGTCATTGCATGTGTGTTCTCTTCACATACCACCTATGGATCCACCAGTGTCATTGTATGTGTGTTCTTCTCACATACCACGTATGGATCCACAAGTGTCATTGCATGTGTGTTCATTTCACTAACAACAACCAGAGTCATTGCATGTGTGTTCTTTTCACATACCACATACGGATCCACCGGTGTCATTGAAATGCGTGTTCTCTACAGAGACCACACATGGATCCACCAGTGTCACTGCATGTGTGTTCTTTTTAGTAACAACAACCAGAGTCATTTTGCATGTGTGTTCTTCTCACATACCACCTATGGATCCACCAGTGTCATTGCATGTGTGTTCTTTTCACTAACAACAACCAGAGTCATTGCATGTGTGTTCTTTTCACATACCACATATGGATCCACCAGTGTCATTGAAATGCATGTTCTCTATAGAGACCACACATGGATCCACCAGTGTCATTGCATGTCTGTTCTTTTTAGTAACAACAAACAGTCATTTTGCATGTGTGTTCTTTTCACATACCACCTATGGATCCACCAGTGTCATTGCATGTGTGTTCTCTTCACAATCCACCTATGGATCCACCAGTGTCATTACATGTGTGTTCTTTTTAGTAACAACCAGAGTCATTGCATGTGTGTTCTTTTCACTAACAACAACCGGAGTCAATGCATGTGTGTTCTTTTCACATACCACATACGGATCACCAGTGTCATTGCATCTGTGTTCTTTTCACAATCCACCCATGGATCCACCAGTTTCATTGCATGTGTGTTCTTTTTAGTAACAACCAGAGTCATTGCATGTGTTTTCTTTTCACAATCCACCCATGGATCCCACCAGTGTCATTTTGCATGTGTGTTCTTTTTAGTAACAACAACCAGAGTCATTTTGCATGTGTGTTCTCTTCACATACCACCTATGGATCCACCAGTGTCATTGCATGTGTGTTCTCTTCACAATCCACCTATGGATCCACCAGTGTAATTGCATGTGTTCTTTTTAGTAACAACAACCAGTGTCATTGCATGTGTGATATCTTCAGAGAATACACATGGATCCACCTGTGTCATTACCATGTGTGTTCTTTTTACTAACAACAACAAGATTCATTGAAATGTGTGCTCTCTTCAAAGACCACACATGGATCCACCATTGTCATTGCATGTGTGTTCTTTTCACAATCCACCCATGGATCCACCAGTGTCATTGCATGTGTGTTGTTTTCACAATCAACCCATGGATCCACCAGTGTCATTGCATGTATGTTCTTTTTAGTAACAACCAGAGTCATTTTGCATGTGTGTTCTTTTCACATACCACCTATGGATCCACCAGTGTCATTGCATGTGTTTTCTTTTCACAATCCACCCATGGATCCCACCAGTGTCATTTTGCATGTGTGTTCTTTTTAGTAACAACAACTAGAGTCATTTTTCATGTGTGTTATCTTCACATACCTCCTATGGATCCACCAGTGTCATTGCATGTGTGTTCTTCTCACATACCACGTATGGATCCACCAGTGTCATTGCATGTGTGTTCATTTCACTAACAACAACCAGAGTCATTGCATGTGTGTTCTTTTCACATACCACATATGGATCCACCAGTGTCATTGAAATGCGTGTTCTCTATAGAGACCACACATGGATCCACCAGTGTCATTGCATGTTTGTTCTTTTTAGTAACAACAACCAGTCATTTTGCATGTGTGTTCTTTTCACATACCACCTATGGATCCACCAGTGTCATTGCATGTGTGTTCTTTTCACTAACAACAACCGGAGTCAATGCATGTGTGTTCTTTTCACATACCACATATGGATCACCAGTGTCATTGCATCTGTGTTCTTTTCACAATCCACCCATGGATCCACCAGTGTCATTGCATGTGTGTTCTTTTTAGTAACAACCAGAGTCATTGCATGTGTTTTCCTTTCACAATCCACTCATGGATCCCACCCGTGTCATTTTGCATGTGTGTTCTTTTTAGTAACAACAACCAGAGTCATTTTGCATGTGTGTTCTCTTCACATACCACCTATGGATCCACCAGTGTCATTGCATGTGTGTTCTTTTTAGTAACAACAACCAGAGTCATTTTGCACGTGTGATCTCTTCAAATTCCACCTATGGATCCACTAGCGTCATTGCATGTGTGTTCTTTTTAGTTAGAACAACTAGAGTCATTGAAATGTGTGTTCTTCTCACATACCACCTATGGATCCACCAGTGTCATTGCATGTGTGTTCATTTCACTAACAACCAGCAGAGTTATTGCGTGTCTGTTCTTTTCATATACCACATATGGATCAACCAGTGTGATTGAAATGTGTGTTCTCTACAGAGACCACACATGGATCCACTAGTGTCATTGCATGTGTGTTCTTTTTAGTTACAACCAGAGTCATTTTGCATGTGTGTTCTTTTCACATACCACATGTGGATCCACCAGTGTCATTGCATGTGTGTTCTTTTCACAATCCACCCATGGATCCACCGGTGTCATTGCATGTGTGTTCTTTTTAGTAACAACCAGAGTCATTTTGCATGTGTGTTCTTTTCTCATACCACCTTTGGATCCACCAGTGTAATTGCATGTGTTTTATTTTCACAATCCACCCATGGATCCCACCAGTGTCATTTTGCATGTGTGTTCTTTTTAGTAACAACAACCAGAGTCATTTTGCATGTGTGTTCTCTTCACATACCACCTATGGATCCACCAGTGTCATTGCATGTGTGTTCTTTTCACTAACAACAACCAGAGTCATTGCATGTGTGTTCTTGTCACATACCACATATGGATCCACCAGTGTCATTGAAATGCGTGTTCTCTATAGAGACCACACATGGATCCACCAGTGTCATTGCATGTCTGCTCTTTTTAGTAACAACAACCAGTCATTTTGCATGTGTGTTCTTTTCACATACCACCTATGGATCCACCAGTGTCATTGCATGTGTGTTCTCATCACAATCCACCTATGGATCCACCAGTGTCATTACATGTGTGTTCTTTTTAGTAACAACCAGAGTCATTGCATGTGTGTTCTTTTCACTAACAACAATCGGAGTCAATGCATGTGTGTTCTTTTCACATACCACATATGGATCACCAGTGTCATTGCATATGTGTTCTTTTCACAATCCACCCATGGATCCACCAGTGTCATTGCATGTGTGTTCTTTTTAGTAACAACCAGAGTCATTGCATGTGTTTTCTTTTCACAATCCACCCATGGATCCCACCAGTGTCATTTTGCATGTGTGTTCTTTTTAGTAACAACAACCAGAGTCATTTTGCATGTGTGTTCTCTTCACATACCACCTATGGATCCACCAGTGTCATTGCATGTGTGTTCTCTTCACAATCCACCTATGGATCCACCAGTGTCATTGCATGTGTGATCTCTTCAGAGACCACACATGGATCCACCTGTGTCATTGCATGTGTGTTCTTTTTACTAACAACAAGAAGAGTCATTGAAATGTGTGCTCTCTTCAGAGACCACACATGGATCCACCAGTGTCATTGCATGTGTGTTCTTTTCACAATCCACCCATGGATCCACCAGTGTCATTGCATGTGTGTTCTTTTCACAATCCACCCATGGATCCACCAGTGTCATTGCATGTATGTTCTTTTTAGTAACAACCAGAGTCATTTTGCATGTGTGTTCTTTTCACATACCACCTATGGATCCTCCAGTGTCTTTGCATGTGTTTTCTTTTCACAATCCACCCATGGATCCCACCAGTGTCATTTTGCATGTGTGTTCTTTTTGGTAACAACAACTAGAGTCATTTTTCATGTGTGTTCTCTTCAGATACCCCCTAAGGATCCACCAGTGTCATTGCATGTGTGTTCTTCTCACATACCCCGTATGGATCCACCAGTGTCATTGCATGTGTGTTCATTTCACTAACAACTACCTGAGTCATTACATGTGTGTTCTCTTCACATACCACATATGGATCCACCAGTGTCATTGAAATCAGTGTTCTCTATAGAGACCACACATGGATCCACCAGTGTCATTGCATGTCTGCTCTTTTTAGTAACAACAACCAGTCATTTTGCATGTGTGTTCTTTTCACATACCACCTATGGATCCACCAGTGTCATTGCATGTGTGTTCTCTTCACAATCCACCTATGGATCCACCAGTGTCATTACATGTGTGTTCTTTTTAGTAACAACCAGAGTCATTGCATGTGTGTTCTTTTCACTAACAACAATCGGAGTCAATGCATGTGTGTTCTTTTCACATACCACATATGGATCACCAGTGTCATTGCATATGTGTTCTTTTCACAATCCACCCATGGATCCACCAGTGTCATTGCATGTGTGTTCTTTTTAGTAACAACCAGAGTCATTGCATGTGTTTTCTTTTCACAATCCACCCATGGATCCCACCAGTGTCATTTCGCATGTGTGTTCTTTTTAGTAACAACAACCAGAGTCATTTTGCATGTGTGTTCTCTTCACATACCACCTATGGATCCACCAGTGTCATTGCATGTGTGTTCTCTTCACAATCCACCTATGGATCCACCAGTGTCATTGCATGTGTGATCTCTTCAGAGACCACACATGGATCCACCTGTGTCATTGCATGTGTGTTCTTTTTACTAACAACAAGAAGAGTCATTCAAATGTGTGCTCTCTTCAGAGACCACACATGGATCCACCAGTGTCATTGCATGTGTGTTCTTTTCACAATCCACCCATGGATCCACCAGTGTCATTGCATGTGTGTTCTTTTCACAATCCACCCATGGATCCACTAGTGTCATTGCATGTATGTTCTTTTTAGTAACAACCAGAGTCATTTTGCATGTGTGTTCTTCTCACATACCACCTATGGATCCACCAGTGTCATCGCACGTGTGTTCATTTCACTAACAACAACCAGAGTCATTGCATGTGTGTTCTTTTCACATACCACATATGGATCCACCAGTGTGATTGAAATGTGTGTTCTCTACAGAGACCACACATGGATCCACCAGTGTCATTGCATGTGTGTTCTTTTCACTAACAACAACCAGAGTCATTGCATGTGTGTTCTTTTCACATACCACATATGGATCCACCAGTGTCATTGAAATGCGTCTTCTATAAAGAGACCACACATGGATCCACCAGTGTCATTGCATGTGTGTTCTTTTCACTAACAACAACCAGAGTCATTGCATGTGTGTTCTTTTCACATACCACTTATGGATCCACCAGTGTCATTGAAATGCGTGTTCTCTACAGAGACCACACATGGATCCACCAGTGTCATTGCGTGTGTGTTCTTTTTAGTAACAACAAACAGAGTCATTTTGCATGTGTGTTCTTCTCACATACCACCTATGGATCCACCAGTGTCATAGCATGTGTGTTCTTTTCACTAATAACAACCAGAGTTATTGCGTGTGTGTTCTTTTCACATACCACATATGGATCCACCAGTGTCATTGAAATGCGTGTTCTCTACAGAGACCACATATGGATCCACCAGTGTCATTGCACATGTGTTCTTTTTAGTAACAACAACCAGTCATTTTGCATGTGTGTTCTTTTCACATACCACCTATGGATCCACCAGTGTCATTGCATGTGTGTTCTCTTCACAATACACCTATGGATCCACCAGTGTCATTGCATGTGTGTTCTTTATAGTAACAACCGGAGTCATTGCATGTGTGTTCTTTTCACATACCACATATCGATCACCAGTGTCGTTGCGTGTGTGTTCTTTTCACAATCCACCCATGGATCCACCAGTGTCATTACATGTGTGTTCTTTTTAGTAACAACCAGAGTCATTGCATGTGTGTTCTTTTCACATACCACATATGGATCACCAGGGTCATTGCATGTGTGTTCTTTTCACAATCAACCCATGGAACCACCAGTGTTATTGCATGTGTGTTCTTTTTATTTACAACAACCAGAGTCATTGAAATGTGTGTTCTTCTCACATACCACACATGGATCCACTAGTGTCATTGCATGTGTGTTCTTTTTAGTAACAACCAGAGTCATTTTGCATGTGTGTTCTTTTCACATACCATATGTGGATCCACCAGTGTCATTGCATGTGTGTTCTTTTCACAATCCGCCCATGGATCCACCGATGTCATTGCATGTGTGTTCTTTTTAGTAACAACCAGAGTCATTTTGCATGTGTGTTATTTTCACATACCACCTATGGATCCTCCAGTGTCATTGCATGTGTTTTCTTTTCACAATCAACCCATGGATCCCACCAGTGTCATTTTGCATGTGTGTTCTTTTTAGTAACAACAACCAGAGTCATTTTGCATGTGTGTTCACTTCACATACCACCTATGGATCCACCAGTGTCATTGCATGTGTGTTCTCTTCACAATCCACCTATGGATCCACTAGTGTCATTGCATGTGTTCTTTTTAGTAACAACAACCAGTGTCATTGCATGTGTGCTCTCTTCAGAGACCAGACATGGATCCACCAGTGTCATTGCATGTGTGTTCTTTTTACTAACAACAACAAGAGTCATTAAAATGTGTGCTCTCTTCAGAGACCACACATGGATCCACGAGTGTCATTGCATGTGTGTTCTTTTCACAATCCACCCATGGATGCACCAGTGTCATTGCATGTGTGTTCTTTTCACAATCCACCAGTGTTATTGCATGTATGTTCTTTTTAGTAACAACCAGAGTCATTTTGCATGTGTGTTCTTTTCACATACCACCTATGGATCCACCAGTGTCATTGCATGTGTGTTCTTTTCACAATCCACCCATGGATCCCACCAGTGTCATTTTGCATGTGTGTTCTTTTTAGTAATGACAACCAGAGTCATTTTGCATGTGTGTTCTCTTCACATACCACCTAAGGATCCACCAGTGTCATTGCATGTGTGTTCTTCTCACATACCCCGTATGGATCCACCAGTGTCATTGCATGTGTGTTCATTTCACTAACAACTACCTGAGTCATTACATGTGTGTTCTTTTCACATACCACATATGGATCCACCAATGTCATTGAAATGCGTGTTCTCTACAGAGACCATACATGGATCCACCAGTGTCATTGCATGTGTGTCCTTTTTAGTAACAACCAGAGTCATTGCATGTGTGTTCTTTTCACATACCACATATGGATTCACCAGTGTCATTGAAATGCGTGTTCTCTACAGAGACCACACATGGATCCACTAGTGTCATTGCATCTGTGTTCTTTTTAGTAAAAACAACCAGAGTCATTTTGCATTTGTGTTCTTCTCACATACCACCTATCGATCCACTAGTGTCATTGCATGTGTGTTCTTTTCACTAACAACAACGAGAGTCATTGCATGTGTGTTCTCTTCACATACCACCTATGGATCCACCAGTGTCATTGTATGTGTGTTCTTCTCACATACCACGTATGGATCCACAAGTGTCATTGCATGTGTGTTCATTTCACTAACAACAACCAGAGTCATTGCATGTGTGTTCTTTTCACATACCACATATGGATCCACCGGTGTCATTGAAATGCGTGTTCTCTACAGAGACCACACATGGATCCACCAGTGTCACTGCATGTGTGTTCTTTTTAGTAACAACAACCAGAGTCATTTTGCATGTGTGTTCTTCTCACATACCACCTATGGATCCACCAGTGTCATTGCATGTGTGTTCTTTTCACTAACAACAACCAGAGTCATTGCATGTGTGTTCTTTTCACATACCACATATGGATCCACCAGTGTCATTGAAATGCATGTTCTCTATAGAGACCACACATGGATCCACCAGTGTCATTGCATGTCTGTTCTTTTTAGTAACAACAAACAGTCATTTTGCATGTGTGTTCTTTTCACATACCACCTATGGATCCACCAGTGTCATTGCATGTGTGTTCTCTTCACAATCCACCTATGGATCCACCAGTGTCATTACATGTGTGTTCTTTTTAGTAACAACCAGAGTCATTGCATGTGTGTTCTTTTCACTAACAACAACCGGAGTCAATGCATGTGTGTTCTTTTCACATACCACATACGGATCACCAGTGTCATTGCATCTGTGTTCTTTTCACAATCCACCCATGGATCCACCAGTTTCATTGCATGTGTGTTCTTTTTAGTAACAACCAGAGTCATTGCATGTGTTTTCTTTTCACAATCCACCCATGGATCCCACCAGTGTCATTTTGCATGTGTGTTCTTTTTAGTAACAACAACCAGAGTCATTTTGCATGTGTGTTCTCTTCACATACCACCTATGGATCCACCAGTGTCATTGCATGTGTGTTCTCTTCACAATCCACCTATGGATCCACCAGTGTAATTGCATGTGTTCTTTTTAGTAACAACAACCAGTGTCATTGCATGTGTGATATCTTCAGAGAATACACATGGATCCACCTGTGTCATTACCATGTGTGTTCTTTTTACTAACAACAACAAGATTCATTGAAATGTGTGCTCTCTTCAAAGACCACACATGGATCCACCATTGTCATTGCATGTGTGTTCTTTTCACAATCCACCCATGGATCCACCAGTGTCATTGCATGTGTGTTGTTTTCACAATCAACCCATGGATCCACCAGTGTCATTGCATGTATGTTCTTTTTAGTAACAACCAGAGTCATTTTGCATGTGTGTTCTTTTCACATACCACCTATGGATCCACCAGTGTCATTGCATGTGTTTTCTTTTCACAATCCACCCATGGATCCCACCAGTGTCATTTTGCATGTGTGTTCTTTTTAGTAACAACAACTAGAGTCATTTTTCATGTGTGTTATCTTCACATACCTCCTATGGATCCACCAGTGTCATTGCATGTGTGTTCTTCTCACATACCACGTATGGATCCACCAGTGTCATTGCATGTGTGTTCATTTCACTAACAACAACCAGAGTCATTGCATGTGTGTTCTTTTCACATACCACATATGGATCCACCAGTGTCATTGAAATGCGTGTTCTCTATAGAGACCACACATGGATCCACCAGTGTCATTGCATGTTTGTTCTTTTTAGTAACAACAACCAGTCATTTTGCATGTGTGTTCTTTTCACATACCACCTATGGATCCACCAGTGTCATTGCATGTGTGTTCTTTTCACTAACAACAACCGGAGTCAATGCATGTGTGTTCTTTTCACATACCACATATGGATCACCAGTGTCATTGCATCTGTGTTCTTTTCACAATCCACCCATGGATCCACCAGTGTCATTGCATGTGTGTTCTTTTTAGTAACAACCAGAGTCATTGCATGTGTTTTCCTTTCACAATCCACTCATGGATCCCACCCGTGTCATTTTGCATGTGTGTTCTTTTTAGTAACAACAACCAGAGTCATTTTGCATGTGTGTTCTCTTCACATACCACCTATGGATCCACCAGTGTCATTGCATGTGTGTTCTTTTTAGTAACAACAACCAGAGTCATTTTGCACGTGTGATCTCTTCAAATTCCACCTATGGATCCACTAGTGTCATTGCATGTGTGTTCTTTTTAGTTAGAACAACCAGAGTCATTGAAATGTGTGTTCTTCTCACATACCACCTATGGATCCACCAGTGTCATTGCATGTGTGTTCATTTCACTAACAACCAGCAGAGTTATTGCGTGTCTGTTCTTTTCATATACCACATATGGATCAACCAGTGTGATTGAAATGTGTGTTCTCTACAGAGACCACACATGGATCCACTAGTGTCATTGCATGTGTGTTCTTTTTAGTTACAACCAGAGTCATTTTGCATGTGTGTTCTTTTCACATACCACATGTGGATCCACCAGTGTCATTGCATGTGTGTTCTTTTCACAATCCACCCATGGATCCACCGGTGTCATTGCATGTGTGTTCTTTTTAGTAACAACCAGAGTCATTTTGCATGTGTGTTCTTTTCTCATACCACCTTTGGATCCACCAGTGTAATTGCATGTGTTTTATTTTCACAATCCACCCATGGATCCCACCAGTGTCATTTTGCATGTGTGTTCTTTTTAGTAACAACAACCAGAGTCATTTTGCATGTGTGTTCTCTTCACATACCACCTATGGATCCACCAGTGTCATTGCATGTGTGTTCTTCTCACATACCACCTATGGATCCACCAGTGTCATTGCATGTGTGTTCATTTCACTAACAACAACCAGAGTCATTGCATGTGTGTTCTTTTCACATACCAAATATGGATCCACCAGTGTGATTGAAATGTGTGTTCTATATAGAGACCACACATGGATCCACCAGTGTCATTGCATGTGTGTTCTTTTCAATAACAACAACCAGAGTCATTGCATGTTTGTTCTTTTCACATACCACATATGGATCCACCAGTGTCATTGAAATGCGTGTTCTCTACAGAGACCACACATGGATCCACCAGTGTCATTGCATGTGTGTTCTTTTTAGTAATAACAGCCAGAGTCATTTTGCATGTGTGTTCTTCTCACATACCACCTATGCATCCACCAGTGTCATTGCATGTGTGTTCTTTTCACTAACAACAACCAGAGTTATTGCGTGTGTGTTCTTTTCACATACCACATATGGATCCACCAGTGTCATTGAAATGCATGTTCTCTACAAAGACCACACAAGGATCCACCAGTGTCATTGCATGAGTGTTCTTTTTAGTAACGACAACCAGTCATTTTGCATGTGTGTTCTTTTCACATACCACCTATGGATCCACCAGTGTCATTGCATGTGTGTTCTCTTCACAATACACCTATGGATCCACCAGTGTCATTGCATGTGTGTTCTTTTCACATACCACATATGGATCACCAGTGTCATTGCATGTGTGTTCTTTTCACAATCCACCCATGGATCCACCAGTGTCATTGCATGTGTGTTCTTTTTAGTAACAGCAGAGTCATTTTGCATGTGTGTTCTTTTCACATACCACCTATGGATCCACCGGTGTCATTGCATGTGTTTCTTTTCACAATCCACCCATGGATCCCACCAGTGTCATTTTGCATGTGTGTTCTTTTTAGTAACAACAACCAGTGTCATTGCATGTGTGTTCATTTCATAATCCACCTATGGATCCACCAGTGTCATTGCATGTGTGTTCTTTTTAGTAACAACCAATAGAGTCATTTTGCATGTGTGTTCTTCTCACATACCACCTATGGATCCACTAGTGTCATTGCATGTGTGTTTTTTTTAGTAACAACAATCAGTGTCATGGCATGTGTGTTCTCTTCAGAGACCACACATGGATCCACCAGTGTCATTGCATGTGTGTTCTTTTTACTAACAACAACAAGAGTCATTGAAATGTGTGCTCTCTTTAGAGACCACACATGGATCGACCAGTGTCATTGCATGTGTGTTCTTTTCACTAACAACAACCAGACTCATTGCATGTATGTTCTTTCCACATACCACATATGGATCCGCCAGTGTCATTGCATGTGTGCTCTTTTAACAATCCACCCATGGATCCACCAGTGTCATTGCATGTGTGTTCTTTTTAGTAACAACAACCAGAGTCATTTTGCATGTGTGTTCTTTTCACATACCACCTATGGATCCACTAGTGTCATTGAAATGTGTATTATTTTCAACTACCACCCATGGATCCACTAGTGTCATTGCATGTGTGTTCTTTTTAGTAACAACAACCAGAGTCATTTTGCATGTGTGATCTCTTCACATACCACCTATGGATCCACCAGTGTCATTGCATGTGTGTTCTTTTTAGCAACAACAACCAGAGTCATTTTGCATGTGTGTTCTTTTCACATACCACCTATGGCTCCACCAGTGTGATTGAAATGTGTATTATTTTCAACTACCACCCATGGATCCACCAGTGTCATTGCATGTGTCTTCTTTTTAGTAACAACCAGAGTCATTTTGCACGTGTGATCTCTTCAAATTCCACCTATGGATCCACCAGTGTCATTGCATGTGTGTTCTTTTTAGTTACAACAAGAGTCATTGAAATGTGTGTTCTTCTCACATACCACCTATGGATCCACCAGTGTCATTGCATGTGTGTTCATTTCACTAACAACCACCAGAGTTATTGCATGTCTGTTCTTTTCATATACCACATATGGATCCACCAGTGTTATTGAAATGTGTGTTCTCTACAGAGACCACACATGGATCCACTAGTGTCATTGCATGTGTGTTCTTTTTATTAACAACCAGAGTCATTTTGCATGTGTGTTCTTTTCACATACCACATATGGATCCACCAATGTCATTGCATGCGTGTTGTTTTCACATACCACCTATGGATCCACCAGTGTCATTGCATGTGTTTTCTTTTCACAATCCACCCATGGATCCTACCAGTGTCATTTTGCATGTGTGTTCTTCTCACATACCACCTATGGATCCACCAGTGTCATTGCATGTGTGTTCATTTCACTAACAACAACCAGAGTCATTGCATGTGTGTTCTTTTCACATACCAAATATGGATCCACCAGTGTGATTGAAATGTGTGTTCTCTATAGAGACCACACATGGATCCACCAGTGTCATTGCATGTCTGTTCTTTTCACTAACAACAACCAGAGTCATTGCATGTTTGTTCTTTTCACATACCACATATGGATCCACCAGTGTCATTGAAATGCGTGTTCTCTACAGAGACCACACATGGATCCACCAGTGTCATTGCATGTGTGTTCTTTTTAGTAACAACAGCCAGAGTCATTTTGCATGTGCGTTCTTCTCACATACCACCTATGGATCCACCAGTGTCATTGCATGTGTGGTCTTTTCACTAACAACAACCAGAGTTATTGCGTGTGTGTTCTTTTCACATACCACATATGGATCCACCAGTGTCATTGAAATGCATGTTCTCTACAAAGACCACACAAGGATCCACCAGTGTCATTGCATGTGTGTTCTTTTTAGTAATGACAACTAGTCATTTTGCATGTGTGTTCTTTTCTCATACCACCTATGGATCCACCAGTGTCATTGCATGTGTGTTCTCTTCACAATACACCTATGGATCCACCAGTGTCATTGCATGTGTGTTCTTTTCACATACCACATATGGATCACCAGTGTCATTGCATGTGTGTTCTTTTCACAATCCACCCCTGGGTCCACCAGTGTCATTGCATGTTTGTTCTTTTTAGTAACAACCAGAGTCATTTTGCATGTGTGTTCTTTTCACATACCACCTATGGATCCACCGGTGTCATTGCATGTGTTTTCTTTTCACAATCCACCCATGGATCCCACCAGTGTCATTTTGCATGTGTGTTCTTTTTAGTAACAACAACAAGTGTCATTGCATGTGTGTTCATTTCATAATCCACCTATGGATCCACCAGTGTCATTGCATGTGTGTTCTTTTTAGTAACAACAAATAGAGTCATTTTGCATGTGTGTTCTTCTCACATACCACCTATGGATCCACTAGTGTCATTGCATGTGTGTTCTTTTTAGTAACAACAATCAATGACATGGCATGTGTGTTCTCTTCGGAGACCACACATGGATCCACCAGTGTCATTGCATGTGTGTTCTTTTTACTAACAACAACAAGAGTCATTGAAATGTGTGCTCTCTTTAGAGACCACACATGGATCGACCAGTGTCATTCCATGTGTGTTCTTTTCACTAACAACAACCATACTCATTGCATGTGTGTTCTTTCCGCATACCACATATGGATCCACCAGTGTCATTGCATGTGTGCTCTTTTAACAATCCACCCATGGATCCACCAGTGTCATTGCATGTGTGTTCTTTTTAGTAACAACAACCAGAGTCATTTTGCATGTGTGTTCTTTTCACATACCACCCATGGATCCACCAGTGTCATTGCATGTGTGTTCTTTTTAGTAACAACCAGAGCCATCTTGCATGTGTGTTCTTTTCACATACCACCTATGGCTCCACCAGTGTGATTGAAATGTGTATTATTTTCAACTACCACCCATGGATCCACCAGTGTCATTGCATGTGTCTTCTTTTTAGTAACAACAACCAGAGTCATTTTGCACGTGTGATCTCTTCACATACCACCTATGGATCCACCAGTGTCATTGCATGTGTGTTCTTTTTAGTAACAACCAGAGCCATCTTGCATGTGTGTTCTTTTCACATACCACCTATGGCTCCACCAGTGTGATTTAAATGTGTATTATTTTCAACTACCACCCATGGATCCACCAGTGTCATTGCATGTGTCTTCTTTTTAGTAACAACAACCAGAGTCATTTTGCACGTGTGATCTCTTCAAATTCCACCTATGGATCCACCAGTGTCATTGCATGTGTGTTCTTTTTAGTTACAACAACCAGAGTCATTGAAATGTGTGTTCTTCTCACATACCACCTATGGATCCACCAGTGTCATTGCATGTGTGTTCATTTCACTAACAACCACCAGAGTTATTTCATGTCTGTTCTTTTCATATACCACATATGGATCCACCAGTGTTATTGAAATGTGTGTTCTCTACAGAGACCACACATGGATCCACTAGTGTCATTGCATGTGTGTTCTTTTTAGTAACAACCAGAGTCATTTTGCATGTGTGTTCTTTTCACATACCACATATGGATCCACGAGTGTCATTGCATGCGTGTTGTTTTCAAATACCACCTATGGATCCACCAGTGTCATTGGATGTGTTTTCTTTTCACAATCCACCCATGGATCCCACCAGTGTCATTTTGCATGTGTGTTCTTTTTAGTAACAACAACCAGAGTCATTTTGCATGTGTGTTCTCTTCACATACCACCTATGGATCCACCAGTGTCATTGCATGTGTGTTCTCTTCACAATCCACCTATGGATCCACCAGTGTCTTTGCACTTGTTCATTTTAGTAACAACAACCAGTGTCATTGCATGTGTGCTCTCTTTAGAGACCACACATGGATCCACCAGTGTCATTGCATATGTGTTCTTTTTACTAACAACAAGAGTCATTGAAATGTGTACTCTCTTCAGAGACCACACATGGATCCACCAGTGTCATTGCATGTGTGTTCTTTTCACATACCACATATGGATCACCAGTGTCATTGCATGTGTGTTCCTTTCACAATCCACCCATGGATCCACCAGTGTCATTGCATGTGTGTTCTTTTTAGTAACAACCAGAGTCATTTTGCATGTGTGTTCTTTTCACATACCACCTATGGATCCACCAGTGTCATTGCATGTGTTTTCTTTTCACAATCCAACCATGGATCCCACCAGTGTCATTTTGCATGTGTGTTCTTCTTAGTAACAACAACCAGAGTCATTTTGCATGTGTGTTCTCTTCACATACCACCTATGGATCGACTAGTGTCATTGCATGTGTGTTCTTCTCACATACCACCTATGGATCCACCAGTGTCATCGCACGTGTGTTCATTTCACTAACAACAACCAGAGTCATTGCATGTGTGTTCTTTTCACATACCACATATGGATCCACCAGTGTGATTGAAATGTGTGTTCTCTACAGAGACCACACATGGATCCACCAGTGTCATTGCATGTGTGTTCTTTTCACTAACAACAACCAGAGTCATTGCATGTGTGTTCTTTTCACATACCACATATGGATCCACCAGTGTCATTGAAATGCGTCTTCTATAAAGAGACCACACATGGATCCACCAGTGTCATTGCATGTGTGTTCTTTTCACTAACAACAACCAGAGTCATTGCATGTGTGTTCTTTTCACATACCACATATGGATCCACCAGTGTCATTGAAATGCGTGTTCTCTACAGAGACCACACATGGATCCACCAGTGTCATTGCGTGTGTGTTCTTTTTAGTAACAACAAACAGAGTCATTTTGCATGTGTGTTCTTCTCACATACCACCTATGGATCCACCAGTGTCATAGCATGTGTGTTCTTTTCACTAATAACAACCAGAGTTATTGCGTGTGTGTTCTTTTCACATACCACATATGGATCCACCAGTGTCATTGAAATGCGTGTTCTCTACAGAGACCACATATGGATCCACCAGTGTCATTGAAATGCGTGTTCTCTATAGAGACCACATATGGATCCACCAGTGTCATTGCACATGTGTTCTTTTTAGTAACAACAACCAGTCATTTTGCATGTGTGTTCTTTTCACATACCACCTATGGATCCACCAGTGTCATTGCATGTGTGTTCTCTTCACAATACACCTATGGATCCACCAGTGTCATTGCATGTGTGTTCTTTATAGTAACAACCGGAGTCATTGCATGTGTGTTCTTTTCACATACCACATATCGATCACCAGTGTCGTTGCGTGTGTGTTCTTTTCACAATCCACCCATGGATCCACCAGTGTCATTGCATGTGTGTTCTTTTTAGTAACAACCAGAGTCATTGCATGTGTGTTCTTTTCACATACCACATATGGATCACCAGTGTCATTGCATGTGTGTTCTTTTCACAATCCACCCATGGAACCACCAGTGTTATTGCATGTGTGTTCTTTTTATTTACAACAACCAGAGTCATTGAAATGTGTGTTCTTCTCACATACCACCTATGGATACACCAGTGTCATTGCATGTGTGTTCATTTCAGTAACAATGACCAGAGTTATTGCATGTGTGTTCTTTTCACATACCACATATGGATCCACCAGTGTGATTGAAATGTGTGTTCTCTACAGAGACCACACATGGATCCACTAGTGTCATTGCATGTGTGTTCTTTTTAGTAACAACCAGAGTCATTTTGCATGTGTGTTCTTTTCACATACCATATGTGGATCCACCAGTGTCATTGCATGTGTGTTCTTTTCACAATCCGCCCATGGATCCACCGATGTCATTGCATGTGTGTTCTTTTTAGTAACAACCAGAGTCATTTTGCATGTGTGTTATTTTCACATACCACCTATGGATCCTCCAGTGTCATTGCATGTGTTTTCTTTTCACAATCAACCCATGGATCCCACCAGTGTCATTTTGCATGTGTGTTCTTTTTAGTAACAACAACCAGAGTCATTTTGCATGTGTGTTCACTTCACATACCACCTATGGATCCACCAGTGTCATTGCATGTGTGTTCTCTTCACAATCCACCTATGGGTCCACTAGTGTCATTGCATGTGTTCTTTTTAGTAACAACAACCAGTGTCATTGCATGTGTGCTCTCTTCAGAGACCAGACATGGATCCACCAGTGTCATTGCATGTGTGTTCTTTTTACTAACAACAACAAGAGTCATTAAAATGTGTGCTCTCTTCAGAGACCACACATGGATCCACCAGTGTCATTGCATGTGTGTTCTTTTCACAATCCACCCATGGATGCACCAGTGTCATTGCATGTGTGTTCTTTTCACAATCCACCAGTGTTATTGCATGTATGTTCTTTTTAGTAACAACCAGAGTCATTTTGCATGTGTGTTCTTTTCACATACCACCTATGGATCCACCAGTGTCATTGCATGTGTGTTCTTTTCACAATCCACCCATGGATCCCACCAGTGTCATTTTGCATGTGTGTTCTTTTTAGTAATGACAACCAGAGTCATTTTGCATGTGTGTTCTCTTCACATACCACCTAAGGATCCACCAGTGTCATTGCATGTGTGTTCTTCTCACATACCCCGTATGGATCCACCAGTGTCATTGAAATGCGTGTTCTCTACAGAGACCACACATGGATCCACTAGTGTCATTGCATCTGTGTTCTTTTTAGTAAAAACAACCAGAGTCATTTTGCATTTGTGTTCTTCTCACATACCACCTATCGATCCACTAGTGTCATTGCATGTGTGTTCTTTTCACTAACAACAACGAGAGTCATTGCATGTGTGTTCTCTTCACATACCACCTATGGATCCACCAGTGTCATTGTATGTGTGTTCTTCTCACATACCACGTATGGATCCACAAGTGTCATTGCATGTGTGTTCATTTCACTAACAACAACCAGAGTCATTGCATGTGTGTTCTTTTCACATACCACATATGGATCCACCGGTGTCATTGAAATGCGTGTTCTCTACAGAGACCACACATGGATCCACCAGTGTCACTGCATGTGTGTTCTTTTTAGTAACAACAACCAGAGTCATTTTGCATGTGTGTTCTTCTCACATACCACCTATGGATCCACCAGTGTCATTGCATGTGTGTTCTTTTCACTAACAACAACCAGAGTCATTGCATGTGTGTTCTTTTCACATACCACATATGGATCCACCAGTGTCATTGAAATGCATGTTCTCTATAGAGACCACACATGGATCCACCAGTGTCATTGCATGTCTGTTCTTTTTAGTAACAACAAACAGTCATTTTGCATGTGTGTTCTTTTCACATACCACCTATGGATCCACCAGTGTCATTGCATGTGTGTTCTCTTCACAATCCACCTATGGATCCACCAGTGTCATTACATGTGTGTTCTTTTTAGTAACAACCAGAGTCATTGCATGTGTGTTCTTTTCACTAACAACAACCGGAGTCAATGCATGTGTGTTCTTTTCACATACCACATACGGATCACCAGTGTCATTGCATCTGTGTTCTTTTCACAATCCACCCATGGATCCACCAGTTTCATTGCATGTGTGTTCTTTTTAGTAACAACCAGAGTCATTGCATGTGTTTTCTTTTCACAATCCACCCATGGATCCCACCAGTGTCATTTTGCATGTGTGTTCTTTTTAGTAACAACAACCAGAGTCATTTTGCATGTGTGTTCTCTTCACATACCACCTATGGATCCACCAGTGTCATTGCATGTGTGTTCTCTTCACAATCCACCTATGGATCCACCAGTGTAATTGCATGTGTTCTTTTTAGTAACAACAACCAGTGTCATTGCATGTGTGATATCTTCAGAGAATACACATGGATCCACCTGTGTCATTACCATGTGTGTTCTTTTTACTAACAACAACAAGATTCATTGAAATGTGTGCTCTCTTCAAAGACCACACATGGATCCACCATTGTCATTGCATGTGTGTTCTTTTCACAATCCACCCATGGATCCACCAGTGTCATTGCATGTGTGTTGTTTTCACAATCAACCCATGGATCCACCAGTGTCATTGCATGTATGTTCTTTTTAGTAACAACCAGAGTCATTTTGCATGTGTGTTCTTTTCACATACCACCTATGGATCCACCAGTGTCATTGCATGTGTTTTCTTTTCACAATCCACCCATGGATCCCACCAGTGTCATTTTGCATGTGTGTTCTTTTTAGTAACAACAACTAGAGTCATTTTTCATGTGTGTTATCTTCACATACCTCCTATGGATCCACCAGTGTCATTGCATGTGTGTTCTTCTCACATACCACGTATGGATCCACCAGTGTCATTGCATGTGTGTTCATTTCACTAACAACAACCAGAGTCATTGCATGTGTGTTCTTTTCACATACCACATATGGATCCACCAGTGTCATTGAAATGCGTGTTCTCTATAGAGACCACACATGGATCCACCAGTGTCATTGCATGTTTGTTCTTTTTAGTAACAACAACCAGTCATTTTGCATGTGTGTTCTTTTCACATACCACCTATGGATCCACCAGTGTCATTGCATGTGTGTTCTCTTCACAATCCACCTATGGATCCACTAGTGTCATTATATGTGTGTTCTTTTTAGTAACAACCAGAGTCATTGCATGTGTGTTCTTTTCACTAACAACAACCGGAGTCAATGCATGTGTGTTCTTTTCACATACCACATATGGATCACCAGTGTCATTGCATCTGTGTTCTTTTCACAATCCACCCATGGATCCACCAGTGTCATTGCATGTGTGTTCTTTTTAGTAACAACCAGAGTCATTGCATGTGTTTTCCTTTCACAATCCACTCATGGATCCCACCCGTGTCATTTTGCATGTTTGTTCTTTTTAGTAACAACAACCAGAGTCATTTTGCATGTGTGTTCTCTTCACATACCACCTATGGATCCACCAGTGTCATTGCATGTGTGTTCTCTTCACAATCCACCTATGGATCCACCAGTGTCATTGCATGTGTTCTTTTTAGTAACAACAACCAGTGTCATTGCATGTGTGATATCTTCAGAGAATACACATGGATCCACCTGTGTCATTACCATGTGTGTTATTTTTACTAACAACAACAAGAGTCATTGAAATGTGTGCTCTCTTCAGAGACCACACATGGATCCACTAGTGTCATTGCATGTGTGTTCTTTTCACAATCCACCCATGGATCCACCAGTGTCATTGCATGTGTGTTTTTTTCACAATCCACCCATGGATCCACCAGTGTCATTGCATGTATGTTCTTTTTAGTAACAACCAGAGTCATTTTGCATGTGTGTTCTTTTCACATACCACCTATGGATCCACCAGTGTCATTGCATGTGTTTTCTTTTCACATCCACCCATGGATCCCACCAGTGTCATTTTGCATGTGTGTTCATTTTAGTAACAACAACCAGAGTCATTTTTCATGTGTGTTCTCTTCACATACCACCTAAGGATCCACCAGTGTCATTGCATGTGTGTTCTTCTCACATACCCCGTATGGATCCACCAGTGTCATTGCATGTGTGTTCATTTCACTAACAACTACCTGAGTCATTACATGTGTGTTCTTTTCACATACCACATATGGATCCACCAGTGTCATTGAAATGCGTGTTCTCTACAGAGACCACACATGGATCCACCAGTGTCATTGCATGTGTGTTCTTTTTAGTAACAACCAGAGTCATTGCATGTGTGTTCTTTTCACATACCACATATGGATCCACCAGTGTCATTGAAATGCGTGTTCTCTACAGAGACCACACATGGATCCACTAGTGTCATTGCATCTGTGTTCTTTTTAGTAACAACAACCAGAGTCATTTTGCATGTGTGTTCTTCTCACATACCACCTATCGAACCAACAGTGTCATTGCATGTGTGTTCTTTTCACTAACAACAACCAGAGTCATTGCATGTGTGTTCTCTTCACATACCACCTATGGATCCACCAGTGTCATTGTATGTGTGTTCTTCTCACATAACACGTATGGATCCACCAGTGTCATTGCATGTGTGTTCATTTCACTAACAACAACCAGAGTCATTGCATGTGTGTTCTTTTCACATACCACATATGGATCCACCAGTGTGATTGAAATGTGTGTTCTCTACAGAGACCACACATGGATCCACCTGTGTCATTGCATGTGTGTTCTTTTTAGTAACAACCAGCGTCATTGCATGTGTGTTCTTTTCACATACCACATATGGATCCACCAGTGTCATTGAAATGCATGTTCTCTACAGAGACCACACATGGACCACCAGTGTCATTGCATGTGTGTTCTTTTTAGTAACAACAACCAGAGTCATTTTGCATGTGTGTTCTTCTCACATACCACCTATGGATCCACCAGTGTCATTGCATGTGTGTTCTTTTCACTAACAACAACCAGAGTCATTGCATGTGTGTTCTTTTCACACACCACATATGGATCCACCAGTGTCATTGAAATGCGTGTTCTCTATAGAGACCACACATGGATCCACCAGTGTCATTGCATGTCTGTTCTTTTTAGTAACAACAACTAGTAATTTTGCATGTGTGTTCTTTTCACATACCACCTATGGATCCACCAGTGTCATTGCATGTGTGTTCTCTTCACAATCCACCTATGGATCCACCAGTGTCATTACATGTGTGTTCTTTTTAGTAACAACCAGAGTCATTACATGTGTGTTCTTTTCACTAACAACAACCGGAGTCAATGCATGTGTGTTCTTTTCACATAGCACATATGGATCACCAGTGTCATTCCATCTGTGTTCTTTTCACAATCCACCCATGGATCCACCAGTGTCATTCAATGTGTGTTCTTTTTAGTAACAACCAGAGTCATTGCATGTGTTTTCTTTTCACAATCCACCCATGGATCCCACCAGTGTCATTTTGCATGTGTGTTCTTTTTAGTAACAACAACCAGAGTCATTTTGCATGTGTGTTCTCTTCACATACCACCTATGGATCCACCAGTGTCATTGCATGTGTTTTCTCTTCACAATCCACCTATGGATCCACCAGTGTCATTGCACTTGTTCTTTTTAGTAACAACAACCAGTGTCATTGCATGTGTGATCTCTTCAGAGACCACACATGGATCCACCTGTGTCATTGCATGTGTGTTCTTTTTACTAACAAGAACAAGAGTCATTGAAATGTGTGCTCGCTTCAGAGACCACACATGGATCCACCAGTGTCATTACATGTGTGTTCTTTTCACAATCCACCCATGGATCCACCAGTGTCATTGCATGTGTGTTCTTTTCACAATCCACCCATGGGTCCACCAGTGTCATTGCATGTATGTTCTTTTTAGTAACAACCAGAGTCATTTTGCATGTGTGTTCTTTTCACATACCACCTATGGATCCACCAGTGTCATTGCATGTGTTTTCTTTTCACAATCCACCCATGGATCCCACCAGTGTCATTTTGCATGTGTGTTCTTTTTAGTAACAACAACTAGAGTCATTTTTCATGTGTGTTCTCTTCACATACCACCTAAGGATCCACCAGTGTCATTGCATGTGTGTTCTTCTCACCTACCCCGTATGGATCCACCAGTGTCATTGCATGTGTGTTCATTTCACTAAAAACTACCTGAGTCATTACATGTGTGTTCTCTTCACATACCACATATGGATCCACCAGTGTCATTGAAATGCGTGTTCTCTACAGAGACCACACATGGATCCACCAGTGTCATTGCATGTGTGTTCTTTTTAGTAACAACCAGAGTCATTGCATGTGTGTTCTTTTCACATACCACATATGGATCCACCAGTGTCATTGAAATGCGTGTTCTCTACAGAGACCACACATGGATCCACTAGTGTCATTGCATCTGTGTTCTTTTTAGTAACAACAACCAGAGTCATTTTGCATGTGTGTTCTTCTCACATACCACCTATCAATCCACCAGTGTCATTGCATGTGTGTTCTTTTCACTAACAACAACCAGAGTCATTGCATGTGTGTTCTCTTCACATACCACCTATGGATCCACCAGTGTCATTGTATGTGTGTTCTTCTCACATAACACGTATGGATCGACCAGTGTGATTGCATGTGTGTTCATTTCACTAACAACAACCAGAGTCATTGCATGTGTGTTCTTTTCACATACCACATATGGATCCACCAGTGTGATTGAATTGTGTGTTCTCTACAGAGACCACAAATGGATCCACCTATGTCATTGCATGTGTGTTCTTTTTAGTAACAACCAGCGTCATTGCATGTGTGTTCTTTTCACATACCACATATGGATCCACCAGTGTCATTGAAATGCGTGTTCTCTACAGAGACCACACATGGATCCACCAGTGTCATTGCATGTGTGTTCTTTTTAGTAACAACAACCAGAGTCATTTTGTATGTGTGTTCTTCTCACATACCACCTATGGATCCACCAGTGTCATTGCATGTGTGTTCTTTTCACTAACAACAACCAGAGTCATTGCATGTGTGTTCTTTTCACATACCACATATGGATCCACCAGTGTCATTGAAATGCGTGTTCTCTATAGAGACCACACATGGATCCACCAGTGTCATTGCATGTCTGTTCTTTTTAGTAACAACAACTAGTCATTTTGCATGTGTGTTCTTTTCACATACCACCTATGGATCCACCAGTGTCATTGCATGTGTGTTCTCTTCACAATCCACCTATGGATCCCCCAGTGTCATTACATGTGTGTTCTTTTTAGTAACAACCAGAGTCATTGCATGTGTGTTCTTTTCACTAACAACAACCGGAGTCAATGCATGTGTGTTCTTTTCACATACCACATATGGATCACCAGTGTCATTCCATCTGTGTTCTTTTCACAATCCACCCATGGATCCACCAGTGTCATTCAATCTGTGTTCTTTTTAGTAACAACCAGAGTCATTGCATGTGTTTTCTTTTCACAATCCACCCATGGATCCCACCAGTGTCATTTTGCATGTGTGTTCTTTTTAGTAACAACAACCAGAGTCATTTTGCATGTGTGTTCTCTTCACATACCACCTATGGATCCACCAGTGTCATTGCATGTGTGTTCTCTTCACAATCCACCTATGGATCCACCAGTGTCATTGCACTTGTTCTTTTTAGTAACAACAACCAGTGTCATTGCATGTGTGATCTCTTCAGAGACCACACATGGATCCACCTGTGTCATTGCATGTCTGTTCTTTTTACTAACAAGAACAAGAGTCATTGAAATGTGTGCTCGCTTCAGAGACCACACATGGATCCACCAGTGTCATTGCATGTGTGTTCTTTTCACAATCCACCCATGGATCCATCAGTGTCATTGCATGTGTGTTCTTTTCACAATCCACCCATGGGTCCACCAGTGTCATTGCATGTATGTTCTTTTTATTAACAACCAGAGTCATTTTGCATGTGTGTTCTTTTCACATACCACCTATGGATCCACCAGTGTCATTGCATGTGTTTTCTTTTCACAATCCACCCATGGATCCCACCAGTGTCATTTTGCATGTGTGTTCTTTTTAGTAACAACAACTAGAGTCATTTTTCATGTGTGTTCTCTTCACATACCACCTAAGGATCCACCAGTGTCATTGCATGTGTGTTCTTCTCACATACCCCGTATGGATCCACCAGTGTCATTGCATGTGTGTTCATTTCAGTAACAACTACCTGAGTCATTACATGTGTGTTCTCTTCACATACCACATATGGATCCACCAGTGTCATTGAAATGCGTGTTCTCTACAGAGACCACCCATGGATCCACCAGTGTCATTGCATGTGTGTTCTTTTCACTAACAACAACCAGAGTCATTGCATGTGTGTTCGTTTCACATACCACATATGGATCACCAGTGTCATTGCATGTGTGTTCTTTTCACAATGCACCCATGGATCCACCAGTGTTATTGCATGTGTGTTCTTTTTATTTACAACACCCAGAGTCATTAAAATGTGTGTTCTTCTCACATACCACCTATGGATCCACCAGTGTCATTGCATGTGTGTTCATTTCACTAACAATGACCAGAGTCATTGCATGTGTGTTCTTTTCACATACCACATATGGATCCACCAGTGTGATTGAAATGTGTGTTCTCTACAGAGACCATACATGGATCCACTAGTGTCATTGCATGTGTGTTCTTTTTAGTAACAACCAGAGTCATTTTGCATGTGTGTTCTTTTCACATACCACATGTGGATCCACCAGTGTCATTGCATGTGTGTTCTTTTCATAATCCACCCATGGATCCACCGGTGTCATTGCATGTGTGTTCTTTTTAGTAACAACCAGAGTCATTTTGCATGTGTGTTATTTTCACATACCACCTATGGATCCACCAGTGTCATTGCATGTGTTTTCTTTTCACAATCCACCCATGGATCCCACCAGTGTCATTTTGCATGTGTGTTCTTTTTAGTAACAACAACTAGAGTCATTTTTCATGTGTGTTCTCTTGACATACCTCCTATGGATCCACCAGTGTCATTGCATGTGTGTTCTTCTCACATACCACGTATGGATCCACCAGTGTCATTGCATGTGTGTTAATTTCACTAACAACAACCAGAGTCATTGCATGTGTGTTCTTTTCACATACCACATATGGATCCAGCAGTGTCATTGAAATGCGTGTTCTCTATAGAGACCACACATGGATCCACCAGTGTCATTGCATGTTTGTTCTTTTTAGTAACAACAACCAGTCATTTTGCATGTGTGTTCTTTTCACATACCACCTATGGATCCACCAGTGTCATTGCATGTGTGTTCTCTTCACAATCCACCTATGGATCCACCAGTGTCATTACATGTGTGTTCTTTTTAGTAACAACCAGAGTCATTGCATGTGTGTTCTTTTCACTAACAACAAGCGGAGTCAATGCATGTGTGTTCTTTTCACATACCAGATATGGATCACCAGTGTCATTGCATCTGTGTTCTTTTCACAATCCACCCATGGATCCACCAGTGTCATTGCATGTGTGTTCTTTTTAGTAACAACCAGAGTCATTGCATGTGTTTTCTTTTCACAATCCACCCATGGATCCCACCCGTGTCATTTTGCATGTGTGTTCTTTTTAGTAACAATAACCAGAGTCATTTGGCATGTGTGTTCTCTTCACATACCACCTATGGATCCACCAGTGTCATTGCATGTGTGTTCTCTTCACAATCCACCTATGGATCCACCAGTGTCATTGCATGTGTTCTTTTTAGTAACAACAACCAGTGTCATTGCATGTGTGATCTCTTCAGAGACCACACATGGATCCACCTGTGTCATTGCATGTGTGTTCTTTTTACTAACAACAACAAGAGTCATTGAAATGTGTGCTCTCTTCAGAGACCACACATGGATCCACCAGTGTCATTGCATGTGTGTTCTTTTCACAATCCACCCATGGATCCACCAGTGTCATTGCATGTGTGTTCTTTTCACAATCCACCCATGGATCCACCAGTGTCATTGCATGTATGTTCTTTTTAGTAACAACCAGAGTCATTTTGCATGTGTGTTCTTTTCACATACCACCTATGGATCCACCAGTGTCATTGCATGTGTTTTCTTTTCACAATCCACCCATCGATCCCACCAGTGTCATTTTGCATGTGTGTTCATTTTAGTAACAACAACCAGAGTCATTTTTCATGTGTGTTCTCTTCACATACCACCTAAGGATCCACCAGTGTCATTGCATGTGTGTTCTTCTCACATACCCCGTATGAATCCACTAGTGTCATTGCATGTGTGTTCATTTCACTAACAACTACCTGAGTCATTACATGTGTGTTCTTTTCACATACCACATATGGATCCACCAGTGTCATTGAAATGCGTGTTCTCTACAGAGACCACACATGGATCCACCAGTGTCATTGCATGTGTGTTCTTTTTAGTAACAACCAGAGTCATTGCATGTGTGTTCTTTTCACATACCACATATGGATCCACCAGTGTCATTGAAATGCGTGTTCTCTATAGAGACCACACATGGATCCACCAGTGTCATTGCATGTCTGTTCTTTTTAGTATAAACAACTAGTCATTTTGCATGTGTGTTCTTTTCACATACCACCTATGGATCCACCAGTGTCATTGCATGTGTGTTCTCTTCACAATCCACCTATGGATCCACCAGTGTCATTACATGTGTGTTTTTTTTAGTAACAACCAGAGTCATTGCATGTGTGTTCTTTTCACTAACAACAACCGGAGTCAATGCATGTGTGTTCTTTTCACATACCACATATGGATCACCAGTGTCATTCGATCTGTGTTCTTTTCACAATGCACCCATGGATCCACCAGTGTCATTCAATGTGTGTTCTTTTTAGTAACAACCAGAGTCATTGCATGTGTTTTCTTTTCACAATCCACCCATGGATCCCACCAGTGTCATTTTGCATGTGTGTTCTTTTTAGTAACAACAACCAGAGTCATTTTGCATGTGTGTTCTCTTCACATACCACCTATGGATCCACCAGTGTCATTGCATGTGTGTTCTCTTCACAATCCACCTATGGATCCACCAGTGTCATTACACTTGTTCTTTTTAGTAACAACCAGTGTCATTGCATGTGTGATCTCTTCAGAGAACACACATGGATCCACCTGTGTCATTGCATGTGTGTTCTTTTTACTAACAAGAACAAGAGTCATTGAAATGTGTGCTCGCTTCAGAGACCACACATGGATCCACCAGTGTCATTGCATGTGTGTTCATTTCACAATCCACCCATGGATCCACCAGTGTCATTGCATGTGTGTTCTTTTCACAATCCACCCATGGGTCCACCAGTGTCATTGCATGTATGTTCTTTTTAGTAACAACCAGAGTCATTTTGCATGTGTGTTCTTTTCACATACCACCTATGGATCCACCAGTGTCATTGCATGTGTTTTCTTTTCACAATCCACCCATGGATCCCACCAGTGTCATTTTGCATGTGTGTTCTTTTTAGTAACAACAACTAGAGTCATTTTTCATGTGTGTTCTCTTCACATACCACCTAAGGATCCACCAGTGTCATTGCATGTGTGTTCTTCTCACATACCCCGTATGGATCCACCAGTGTCATTGCATGTGTGTTCATTTCACTAACAACTACCTGAGTCATTACATGTGTGTTCTCTTCACATACCATATATGGATCCACCAGTGTCATTGAAATGCGTGTTCTCTAGAGAGACCACACATGGATCCACCAGTGTCATTGCATGTGTGTTCTTTTTAGTAACAGACAGAGTCATTGCATGTGTGTTCTTTTCACATACCACATATGGATCCACCAGTGTCATTGAAATGCATGTTCTCTACAGAGACCACACATGGATCCACTAGTGTCATTGCATCTGTGTTCATTTTAGTAACAACAACCAGAGTCATTTTGCATGTGTGTTCTTCTCACATACCACCTATCAATCCACCAGTGTCATTGCATGTGTGTTCTTTTCACTAACAACAACCAGAGTCATTGCATGTGTGTTCTCTTCACATACCACCTATGGATCCACCAGTGTCATTGTATGTGTGTTCTTCTCACATACCACGTATGGATCCACCAGTGTCATTGCATGTGTGTTCATTTCACTAACAACAACCAGAGTCATTGCATGTGTGTTCTTTTCACATACCACATATGGATCCACCAGTGTGTTTGAAATATGTGTTCTCTAAAGAGACCACACATGGATCCACCTGTTTCATTGCATGTGTGTTCTTTATAGTAACAACCGGAGTCATTGCATGTGTGTTCTTTTCACATACCACATATGGATCACCAGTGTCGTTGCATGTGTGTTCTTTTCACAATCCACCCATGGATCCACCAGTGTCATTGCATGTGTGTTCTTTTTAGTAACAACCAGAGTCATTGCATGTGTGTTCTTTTCACTAACAACAACCGGAGTCATTGCATGTGTGTTCGTTTCACATACCACATATGGATCACCAGTGTCATTGCATGTGTGTTCTTTTCACAATGCACCCATGGATCCACCAGTGTCATTCAATGTGTGTTCTTTTTAGTAACAACCAGAGTCATTGCATGTGTTTTCTTTTCACAATCCACCCATGGATCCCACCAGTGTCATTTTGCATGTGTGTTCTTTTTAGTAACAACAACCAGAGTCATTTTGCATGTGTGTTCTCTTCACATACCACCTATGGATCCACCAGTGTCATTGCATGTGTGTTCTCTTCACAATCCACCTATGGATCCACCAGTGTCATTACACTTGTTCTTTTTAGTAACAACCAGTGTCATTGCATGTGTGATCTCTTTAGAGAACACACATGGATCCACCTGTGTCATTGCATGTGTGTTCTTTTTACTAACAAGAACAAGAGTCATTGAAATGTGTGCTCGCTTCAGAGACCACACATGGATCCACCAGTGTCATTGCATGTGTGTTCTTTTCACAATCCACCCATGGATCCACCAGTGTCATTGCATGTGTGTTCTTTTCACAATCCACCCATGGGTCCACCAGTGTCATTGCATGTATGTTCTTTTTAGTAACAACCAGAGTCATTTTGCATGTGTGTTATTTTCACATACCACCTATGGATCCACCAGTGTCATTGCATGTGTTTTCTTTTCACAATCCACCCATGGATCCCACCAGTGTCATTTTGCATGTGTGTTCTTTTTAGTAACAACAACTAGAGTCATTTTTCATGTGTGTTCTCTTCACATACCACCTAAGGATCCACCAGTGTCATTGCATGTGTGTTCTTCTCACATACCCCGTATGGATCCACCAGTGTCATTGCATGTGTGTTCATTTCACTAACAACTACCTGAGTCATTACATGTGTGTTCTCTTCACATACCATATATGGATCCACCAGTGTCATTGAAATGCGTGTTCTCTACAGAGACCACACATGGATCCACCAGTGTCATTGCATGTGTGTTCTTTTTAGTAACAGACAGAGTCATTGCATGTGTGTTCTTTTCACATACCACATATGGATCCACCAGTGTCATTGAAATGCATGTTCTCTACAGAGACCACACATGGATCCACTAGTGTCATTGCATCTGTGTTCATTTTAGTAACAACAACCAGAGTCATTTTGCATGTGTGTTCTTCTCACATACCACCTATCAATCCACCAGTGTCATTGCATGTGTGTTCTTTTCACTAACAACAACCAGAGTCATTGCATGTGTGTTCTCTTCACATACCACCTATGGATCCACCAGTGTCATTGTATGTGTGTTCTTCTCACATACCACGTATGGATCCACCAGTGTCATTGCATGTGTGTTCATTTCACTAACAACAACCAGAGTCATTGCATGTGTGTTCTTTTCACATACCACATATGGATCCACCAGTGTGATTGAAATATGTGTTCTCTACAGAGACCACACATGGATCCACCTGTTTCATTGCATGTGTGTTCTTTATAGTAACAACCGGAGTCATTGCATGTGTGTTCTTTTCACATACCACATATGGATCACCAGTGTCGTTGCATGTGTGTTCTTTTCACAATCCACCCATGGATCCACCAGTGTCATTGCATGTGTGTTCTTTTTAGTAACAACCAGAGTCATTGCATGTGTGTTCTTTTCACTAACAACAACCAGAGTCATTGCATGTGTGTTCGTTTCACATACCACATATGGATCACCAGTGTCATTGCATGTGTGTTCTTTTCACAATGCACCCATGGATCCACCAGTGTTATTGCATGTGTGTTCTTTTTATTTACAACACCCAGAGTCATTGAAATGTGTGTTCTTCTCACATACCACCTATGGATCCACCAGTGTCATTGCATGTGTGTTCATTTCACTAACAATGACCAGAGTCATTGCATGTGTGTTCTTTTCACATACCACATATGGATCCACCAGTGTGATTGAAATGTGTGTTCTCTACAGAGACCATACATGGATCCACTAGTGTCATTGCATGTGTGTTCTTTTTAGTAACAACCAGAGTCATTTTGCATGTGTGTTCTTTTCACATACCACATGTGGATCCACCAGTGTCATCGCATGTGTGTTCTTTTCATAATCCACCCATGGATCCACCGGTGTCATTGCATGTGTGTTCTTTTTAGTAACAACCAGAGTCATTTTGCATGTGTGTTATTTTCACATACCACCTATGGATCCACCAGTGTCATTGCATGTGTTTTCTTTTCACAATCCACCCATGGATCCCACCAGTGTCATTTTGCATGTGTGTTCTTTTTAGTAACAACAACTAGAGTCATTTTTCATGTGTCTTCTCTTGACATCCATCCTATGGATCCACCAGTGTCATTGCATGTGTGTTCTTCTCACATACCACGTATGGATCCACCAGTGTCATTGCATGTGTGTTCACTTCACTAACAACAACCAGAGTCATTGCATGTGTGTTCTTTTCACATACCACATATGGATCCAGCAGTGTCATTGAAATGCGTGTTCTCTATAGAGACCACACATGGATCCACCAGTGTCATTGCATGTCTGTTCTTTTTAGTAACAACAACCAGTCATTTTGCATGTGTGTTCTTTTCACATACCACCTATGGATCCACCAGTGTCATTGCATGTGTGTTCTCTTCACAATCCACCTATGGATCCACCAGTGTCATTACATGTGTGTTCTTTTTAGTAACAACCAGAGTCATTGCATGTGTGTTCTTTTCACTAACAACAAGCGGAGTCAATACATGTGTGTTCTTTTCACATACCAGATATGGATCACCAGTGCCATTGCATCTGTGTTCTTTTCACAATCCACCCATGGATCCACCAGTGTCATTGCATGTGTGTTCTTTTTAGTAACAACCAGAGTTATTGCATGTGTTTTCTTTTCACAATCCACCCATGGATCCCACCCGTGTCATTTTGCATGTGTGTTCTTTTTAGTAACAATAACCAGAGTCATTTTGCATGTGTGTTCTCTTCACATACCACCTATGGATCCACCAGTGTCATTGCATGTGTGTTCTCTTCACAATCCACCTATGGATCCACCAGTGTCATTGCATGTGTTCTTTTTAGTAACAACAACCAGTGTCATTGCATGTGTGATCTCTTCAGAGACCACACATGGATCCACCTGTGTCATTGCATGTGTGTTCTTTTTACTAACAACAACAAGAGTCATTGAAATGTGTGCTCTCTTCAGAGACCACACATGGATCCACCAGTGTCATTGCATGTGTGTTCTTTTCACAATCCACCCATGGATCCACCAGTGTCATTGCATGTGTGTTCTTTTCACAATCCACCCATGGATCCACCAGTGTCATTGCATGTATGTTCTTTTTAGTAACAACCAGAGTCATTTTTCATGTGTGTTCTCTTCACATACCACCTAAGGATCCACCAGTGTCATTGCATGTGTGTTCTTCTCACATACCCCGTATGAATCCACCAGTGTCATTGCATGTGTGTTCATTTCACTAAGAACTACCTGAGTCATTACATGTGTGTTCTTTTCACATACCACATATGGATCCACCAGTGTCATTGAAATGCGTGTTCTCTATAGAGACCACACATGGATCCACCAGTGTCATTGCATGTGTGTTCTTTTTAGTAACAACCAGAGTCATTGCATGTGTGTTCTTTTCACATACCACATATGGATCCACCAGTGTCATTGAAATGCGTGTTCTCTATAGAGACCACACATGGATCCACCAGTGTCATTGCATGTCTGTTCTTTTTAGTATAAACAACTAGTAATTTTGCATGTGTGTTCTTTTCACATACCACCTATGGATCCACCAGTGTCATTGCATGTGTGTTCTCTTCACAATCCACTTATGGATCCACCAGTGTCATTGCATGTGTTCTTTTTAGTAACAACAACCAGTGTCATTGCATGTGTGATCTCTTCAGAGACCACACATGGATCCACGTGTGTCATTGCATGTGTGTTCTTTTTACTAACAACAACAAGAGTCATTGAAATGTGTGCTCTCTTCAGAGACCACACATGGATCCACCAGTGTCATTGCATGTGTGTTCTTTTTACAATCCACCCATGGATCCACCAGTGTCATTGCATGTGTGTTCTTTTCACAATCCACCCATGGTTCCACCAGTGTCATTGCATGTATGTTCTTTTTAGTAACAACCAGAGTCATTTTGCATGTGTGTTCTTTTCACATACCACCTATGGATCCACCAGTGTCATTGCATGTGTTTTCTTTTCACAATCCACCCATCGATCCCACCAGTGTCATTTTGCATGTGTGTTCATTTTAGTAACAACAACCAGAGTCATTTTTCATGTGTGTTCTCTTCACATACCACCTAAGGATCCACCAGTGTCATTGCGTGTGTGTTCTTCTCACATACCCCGTATGAATCCACCAGTGTCATTGCATGTGTGTTCATTTCACTAAGAACTACCTGAGTCATTACATGTGTGTTCTTTTCACATACCACATATGGATCCACCAGTGTCATTGAAATGCGTGTTCTCTATAGAGACCACACATGGATCCACCAGTGTCATTGCATGTGTGTTCTTTTTAGTAACAACCAGAGTCATTGCATGTGTGTTCTTTTCACATACCACATATGGATCCACCAGTGTCATTGAAATGCGTGTTCTCTATAGAGACCACACATGGATCCACCAGTGTCATTGCATGTCTGTTCTTTTTAGTATAAACAACTAGTCATTTTGCATGTGTGTTCTTTTCACATACCACCTATGGATCCACCAGTGTCATTACATGTGTGTTCTTTTCACATACCACATATGGATCCACCAGTGTCATTGAAATGCGTGTTCTCTATAGAGACCACACATGGATCCACCAGTGTCATTGCATGTGTGTTCTTTTTAGTAACAACCAGAGTCATTGCATGTGTGTTCTTTTCACATACCACATATGGATCCACCAGTGTCATTGAAATGCGTGTTCTCTATAGAGACCACACATGGATCCACCAGTGTCATTGCATGTCTGTTCTTTTTAGTATAAACAACTAGTCATTTTGCATGTGTGTTCTTTTCACATACCACCTATGGATCCACCAGTGTCATTGCATGTGTGTTCTCTTCACAATCCACCTATGGATCCACCAGTGTCATTACATGTGTGTTTTTTTAGTAACAACCAGAGTCATTGCATGTGTGTTCTTTTCACTAACAACAACCGGAGTCAATGCATGTGTGTTCTTTTCACATACCACATATGGATCACCAGTGTCATTCCATCTGTGTTCTTTTCACAATCCACCCATGGATCCACCAGTGTCATTCAATGTGTGTTCTTTTTAGTAACAACCAGAGTCATTGCATGTGTTTTCTTTTCACAATCCACCCATGGATCCCACCAGTGTCATTTTGCATGTGTGTTCTTTTTAGTAACAACAACCAGAGTCATTTTGCATGTGTGTTCTCTTCACATACCACCTATGGATCCACCAGTGTCATTGCATGTGTGTTCTCTTCACAATCCACCTATGGATCCACCAGTGTCATTACACTTGTTCTTTTTAGTAACAACCAGTGTCATTGCATGTGTGATCTCTTCAGAGAACACACATGGATCCACCTGTGTCATTGCATGTGTGTTCTTTTTACTAACAAGAACAAGAGTCATTGAAATGTGTGCTCGCTTCAGAGACCACACATGGATCCACCAGTGTCATTGCATGTGTGTTCTTTTCACAATCCACCCATGGATCCACCAGTGTCATTGCATGTGTGTTCTTTTCACAATCCACCCATGGGTCCACCAGTGTCATTGCATGTATGTTCTTTTTAGTAACAACCAGAGTCATTTTGCATGTGTGTTCTTTTCACATACCACCTATGGATCCACCAGTGTCATTGCATGTGTTTTCTTTTCACAATCCACCCATGGATCCCACCAGTGTCATTTTGCATGTGTGTTCTTTTTAGTAACAACAACTAGAGTCATTTTTCATGTGTGTTCTCTTCACATACCACCTAAGGATCCACCAGTGTCATTGCATGTGTGTTCTTCTCACATACCCCGTATGGATCCACCAGTGTCATTGCATGTGTGTTCATTTCACTAACAACTACCTGAGTCATTACATGTGTGTTCTCTTCACATACCATATATGGATCCACCAGTGTCATTGAAATGCGTGTTCTCTACAGAGACCACACATGGATCCACCAGTGTCATTGCATGTGTGTTCTTTTTAGTAACAGACAGAGTCATTGCATGTGTGTTCTTTTCACATACCACATATGGATCCACCAGTGTCATTGAAATGCATGTTCTCTACAGAGACCACACATGGATCCACTAGTGTCATTGCATCTGTGTTCATTTTAGTAACAACAACCAGAGTCATTTTGCATGTGTGTTCTTCTCACATACCACCTATCAATCCACCAGTGTCATTGCATGTGTGTTCTTTTCACTAACAACAACTAGAGTCATTGCATGTGTGTTCTCTTCACATACCACCTATGGATCCACCAGTGTCATTGTATGTGTGTTCTTCTCACATACCACGTATGGATCCACCAGTGTCATTGCATGTGTGTTCATTTCACTAACAACAACCAGAGTCATTGCATGTGTGTTCTTTTCACATACCACATATGGATCCACCAGTGTGATTGAAATATGTGTTCTCTACAGAGACCACACATGGATCCACCTGTTTCATTGCATGTGTGTTCTTTATAGTAACAACCGGAGTCATTGCATGTGTGTTCTTTTCACATACCACATATGGATCACCAGTGTCGTTGCATGTGTGTTCTTTTCACAATCCACCCATGGATCCACCAGTGTCATTGCATGTGTGTTCTTTTTAGTAACAACCAGAGTCATTGCATGTGTGTTCTTTTCACTAACAACAACCAGAGTCATTGCATGTGTGTTCGTTTCACATACCACATATGGATCACCAGTGTCATTGCATGTGTGTTCTTTTCACAATGCACCCATGGATCCACCAGTGTTATTGCATGTGTGTTCTTTTTATTTACAACACCCAGAGTCATTGAAATGTGTGTTCTTCTCACATACCACCTATGGATCCACCAGTGTCATTGCATGTGTGTTCATTTCACTAACAATGACCAGAGTCATTGCATGTGTGTTCTTTTCACATACCACATATGGATCCACCAGTGTGATTGAAATGTGTGTTCTCCACAGAGACCATACATGGATCCACTAGTGTCATTGCATGTGTGTTCTTTTTAGTAACAACCAGAGTCATTTTGCATGTGTGTTCTTTTCACATACCACATGTGGATCCACCAGTGTCATCGCATGTGTGTTCTTTTCATAATCCACCCATGGATCCACCGGTGTCATTGCATGTGTGTTCTTTTTAGTAACAACCAGAGTCATTTTGCATGTGTGTTATTTTCACATACCACCTATGGATCCACCAGTGTCATTGCATGTGTTTTCTTTTCACAATCCACCCATGGATCCCACCAGTGTCATTTTGCATGTGTGTTCTTTTTAGTAACAACAACTAGAGTCATTTTTCATGTGTCTTCTCTTGACATCCCTCCTATGGATCCACCAGTGTCATTGCATGTGTGTTCTTCTCACATACCACGTATGGATCCACCAGTGTCATTGCATGTGTGTTCACTTCACTAACAACAACCAGAGTCATTGCATGTGTGTTCTTTTCACATACCACATATGGATCCAGCAGTGTCATTGAAATGCGTGTTCTCTATAGAGACCACACATGGATCCACCAGTGTCATTGCATGTCTGTTCTTTTTAGTAACAACAACCAGTCATTTTGCATGTGTGTTCTTTTCACATACCACCTATGGATCCACCAGTGTCATTGCATGTGTGTTCTCTTCACAATCCACCTATGGATCCACCAGTGTCATTACATGTGTGTTCTTTTTAGTAACAACCAGAGTCATTGCATGTGTGTTCTTTTCACTAACAACAAGCGGAGTCAATGCATGTGTGTTCTTTTCACATACCAGATATGGATCACCAGTGCCATTGCATCTGTGTTCTTTTCACAATCCACCCATGGATCCACCAGTGTCATTGCATGTGTGTTCTTTTTAGTAACAACCAGAGTTATTGCATGTGTTTTCTTTTCACAATCCACCCATGGATCCCACCCATGTCATTTTGCATGTGTGTTCTTTTTAGTAACAATAACCAGAGTCATTTTGCATGTGTGTTCTCTTCACATACCACCTATGGATCCACCAGTGTCATTGCATGTGTGTTCTCTTCACAATCCACCTATGGATCCACCAGTGTCATTGCATGTGTTCTTTTTAGTAACAACAACCAGTGTCATTGCATGTGTGATCTCTTCAGAGACCACACATGGATCCACCTGTGTCATTGCATGTGTGTTCTTTTTACTAACAACAACAAGAGTCATTGAAATGTGTGCTCTCTTCAGAGACCACACATGGATCCACCAGTGTCATTGCATGTGTGTTCTTTTCACAATCCACCCATGGATCCACCAGTGTCATTGCATGTGTGTTCTTTTCACAATCCACCCATGGATCCACCAGTGTCATTGCATGTATGTTCTTTTTAGTAACAACCAGAGTCATTTTGCATGTGTGTTCTTTTCACATACCACCTATGGATCCACCAGTGTCATTGCATGTGTTTTCTTTTCACAATCCACCCATCGATCCCACCAGTGTCATTTTGCATGTGTGTTCATTTTAGTAACAACAACTAGAGTCATTTTTCATGTGTGTTCTCTTCCCATACCACCTAAGGATCCCCCAGTGTCATTGCATGTGTGTTCTTCTCACATACCCCGTATGAATCCACCAGTGTCATTGCATGTGTGTTCATTTCACTAACAACTACCTGAGTCATTACATGTGTGTTCTTTTCACATACCACATATGGATCCACCAGTGTCATTGAAATGCTTGTTCTCTACAGAGACCACACATGGATCCACTAGTGTCATTGCATCTGTGTTCTTTTTAGTAACAACAACCAGAGTCATTTTGCATGTGTGTTCTTCTCACATACCACCTACCGATCCACCAGTGTCATTGCATGTGTGTTCTTTTCACTAACAACAACCAGAGTCATTGCATGTGTGTTCTCTTCACATACCACCTATGGATCCACCAGTGTCATTGTATGTGTGTTCTTCTCACATAACACGTATGGATCCACCAGTGTCATTGCATGTGTGTTCATTTCACTAACAACAACCAGAGTCATTGCATGTGTGTTCTTTTCACATACCACATATGGATCCACCAGTGTGATTGAAATGTGTGTTCTCTACAGAAACCACACATGGATCCACCTGTGTCATTGCATGGGTGTTCTTTTTAGTAACAATAAGCGTCATTGCATGTGTGTTCTTTTCACATACCACATATGGATCCACCAGTGTCATTGAAATGTGTGTTCTCTACAGAGACCACACATGGATCCACCAGTGTCATTGCATGTGTGTTCTTTTTAGTAACAACAACTAGAGTCATTTTGCATGTGTGTTCTTCTCACATACCACCTATGGATCCACCAGTGTCATTGCATGTGTGTTCTTTTCACTAACAACAACCAGAGTCATTGCATGTGTGTTCTTGTCACATACCACATATGGATCCACCAGTGTCATTGAAATGCGTGTTCTCTATAGAGACCACACATGGATCCACCAGTGTCATTGCATGTCTGCTCTTTTTAGTAACAACAACCAGTCATTTTGCATGTGTGTTCTTTTCACATACCACCTATGGATCCACCAGTGTCATTGCATGTGTGTTCTCATCACAATCCACCTATGGATCCACCAGTGTCATTACATGTGTGTTCTTTTTAGTAACAACCAGAGTCATTGCATGTGTGTTCTTTTCACTAACAACAATCGGAGTCAATGCATGTGTGTTCTTTTCACATACCACATATGGATCACCAGTGTCATTGCATATGTGTTCTTTTCACAATCCACCCATGGATCCACCAGTGTCATTGCATGTGTGTTCTTTTTAGTAACAACCAGAGTCATTGCATGTGTTTTCTTTTCACAATCCACCCATGGATCCCACCAGTGTCATTTTGCATGTGTGTTCTTTTTAGTAACAACAACCAGAGTCATTTTGCATGTGTGTTCTCTTCACATACCACCTATGGATCCACCAGTGTCATTGCATGTGTGTTCTCTTCACAATCCACCTATGGATCCACCAGTGTCATTGCATGTGTGATCTCTTCAGAGACCACACATGGATCCACCTGTGTCATTGCATGTGTGTTCTTTTTACTAACAACAAGAAGAGTCATTGAAATGTGTGCTCTCTTCAGAGACCACACATGGATCCACCAGTGTCATTGCATGTGTGTTCTTTTCACAATCCACCCATGGATCCACCAGTGTCATTGCATGTGTGTTCTTTTCACAATCCACCCATGGATCCACCAGTGTCATTGCATGTATGTTCTTTTTAGTAACAACCAGAGTCATTTTGCATGTGTGTTCTTCTCACATACCACCTATGGATCCACCAGTGTCATCGCACGTGTGTTCATTTCACTAACAACAACCAGAGTCATTGCATGTGTGTTCTTTTCACATACCACATATGGATCCACCAGTGTGATTGAAATGTGTGTTCTCTACAGAGACCACACATGGATCCACCAGTGTCATTGCATGTGTGTTCTTTTCACTAACAACAACCAGAGTCATTGCATGTGTGTTCTTTTCACATACCACATATGGATCCACCAGTGTCATTGAAATGCGTCTTCTATAAAGAGACCACACATGGATCCACCAGTGTCATTGCATGTGTGTTCTTTTCACTAACAACAACCAGAGTCATTGCATGTGTGTTCTTTTCACATACCACATATGGATCCACCAGTGTCATTGAAATGCGTGTTCTCTACAGAGACCACACATGGATCCACCAGTGTCATTGCGTGTGTGTTCTTTTTAGTAACAACAAACAGAGTCATTTTGCATGTGTGTTCTTCTCACATACCACCTATGGATCCACCAGTGTCATAGCATGTGTGTTCTTTTCACTAATAACAACCAGAGTTATTGCGTGTGTGTTCTTTTCACATACCACATATGGATCCACCAGTGTCATTGAAATGCGTGTTCTCTACAGAGACCACACATGGATCCACCAGTGTCATTGCGTGTGTGTTCTTTTTAGTAACAACAAACAGAGTCATTTTGCATGTGTGTTCTTCTCACATACCACCTATGGATCCACCAGTGTCATAGCATGTGTGTTCTTTTCACTAATAACAACCAGAGTTATTGCGTGTGTGTTCTTTTCACATACCACATATGGATCCACCAGTGTCATTGAAATGCGTGTTCTCTACAGAGACCACATATGGATCCACCAGTGTCATTGCACATGTGTTCTTTTTAGTAACAACAACCAGTCATTTTGCATGTGTGTTCTTTTCACATACCACCTATGGATCCACCAGTGTCATTGCATGTGTGTTCTCTTCACAATACACCTATGGATCCACCAGTGTCATTGCATGTGTGTTCTTTATAGTAACAACCGGAGTCATTGCATGTGTGTTCTTTTCACATACCACATATCGATCACCAGTGTCGTTGCGTGTGTGTTCTTTTCACAATCCACCCATGGATCCACCAGTGTCATTGCATGTGTGTTCTTTTTAGTAACAACCAGAGTCATTGCATGTGTGTTCTTTTCACATACCACATATGGATCACCAGTGTCATTGCATGTGTGTTCTTTTCACAATCCACCCATGGAACCACCAGTGTTATTGCATGTGTGTTCTTTTTATTTACAACAACCAGAGTCATTGAAATGTGTGTTCTTCTCACATACCACCTATGGATACACCAGTGTCATTGCATGTGTGTTCATTTCAGTAACAATGACCAGAGTTATTGCATGTGTGTTCTTTTCACATACCACATATGGATCCACCAGTGTGATTGAAATGTGTGTTCTCTATAGAGACCACACATGGATCCACTTGTGTCATTGCATGTGTGTTCTTTTTAGTAACAACCAGAGTCATTTTGCATGTGTGTTCTTTTCACATACCATATGTGGATCCACCAGTGTCATTGCATGTGTGTTCTTTTCACAATCCGCCCATGGATCCACCGATGTCATTGCATGTGTGTTCTTTTTAGTAACAACCAGAGTCATTTTGCATGTGTGTTATTTTCACATACCACCTATGGATCCTCCAGTGTCATTGCATGTGTTTTCTTTTCACAATCAACCCATGGATCCCACCAGTGTCATTTTGCATGTGTGTTCTTTTTAGTAACAACAACCAGAGTCATTTTGCATGTGTGTTCACTTCACATACCACCTATGGATCCACCAGTGTCATTGCATGTGTGTTCTCTTCACAATCCACCTATGGATCCACTAGTGTCATTGCATGTGTTCTTTTTAGTAACAACAACCAGTGTCATTGCATGTGTGCTCTCTTCAGAGACCAGACATGGATCCACCAGTGTCATTGCATGTGTGTTCTTTTTACTAACAACAACAAGAGTCATTAAAATGTGTGCTCTCTTCAGAGACCACACATGGATCCACCAGTGTCATTGCATGTGTGTTCTTTTCACAATCCACCCATGGATGCACCAGTGTCATTGCATGTGTGTTCTTTTCACAATCCACCAGTGTTATTGCATGTATGTTCTTTTTAGTAACAACCAGAGTCATTTTGCATGTGTGTTCTTTTCACATACCACCTATGGATCCACCAGTGTCATTGCATGTGTGTTCTTTCCACAATCCACCCATGGATCCCACCAGTGTCATTTTGCATGTGTGTTCTTTTTAGTAATGACAACCAGAGTCATTTTGCATGTGTGTTCTCTTCACATACCACCTAAGGATCCACCAGTGTCATTGCATGTGTGTTCTTCTCACATACCCCGTATGGATCCACCAGTGTCATTGCATGTGTGTTCATTTCACTAACAACTACCTGAGTCATTACATGTGTGTTCTTTTCACATACCACATATGGATCCACCAGTGTCATTGAAATGCGTGTTCTCTACAGAGACCATACATGGATCCACCAGTGTCATTGCATGTGTGTCCTTTTTAGTAACAACCAGAGTCATTGCATGTGTGTTCTTTTCACATACCACATATGGATTCACCAGTGTCATTGAAATGCGTGTTCTCTACAGAGACCACACATGGATCCACCAGTGTCATTGCATGTGTGTTCTTTTCACAATCCACCCATGGATCCACCAGTGTCATTGCATGTGTGTTCTTTTCACAATCCACCCATGGATCCACCAGTGTCATTGCATGTATGTTCTTTTTAGTAACAACCAGAGTCATTTTGCATGTGTGTTCTTCTCACATACCACCTATGGATCCACCAGTGTCATCGCACGTGTGTTCATTTCACTAACAACAACCAGAGTCATTGCATGTGTGTTCTTTTCACATACCACATATGGATCCACCAGTGTGATTGAAATGTGTGTTCTCTACAGAGACCACACATGGATCCACCAGTGTCATTGCATGTGTGTTCTTTTCACTAACAACAACCAGAGTCATTGCATGTGTGTTCTTTTCACATACCACATATGGATCCACCAGTGTCATTGAAATGCGTCTTCTATAAAGAGACCACACATGGATCCACCAGTGTCATTGCATGTGTGTTCTTTTCACTAACAACAACCAGAGTCATTGCATGTGTGTTCTTTTCACATACCACATATGGATCCACCAGTGTCATTGAAATGCGTGTTCTCTACAGAGACCACACATGGATCCACCAGTGTCATTGCGTGTGTGTTCTTTTTAGTAACAACAAACAGAGTCATTTTGCATGTGTGTTCTTCTCACATACCACCTATGGATCCACCAGTGTCATAGCATGTGTGTTCTTTTCACTAATAACAACCAGAGTTATTGCGTGTGTGTTCTTTTCACATACCACATATGGATCCACCAGTGTCATTGAAATGCGTGTTCTCTACAGAGACCACATATGGATCCACCAGTGTCATTGCACATGTGTTCTTTTTAGTAACAACAACCAGTCATTTTGCATGTGTGTTCTTTTCACATACCACCTATGGATCCACCAGTGTCATTGCATGTGTGTTCTCTTCACAATACACCTATGGATCCACCAGTGTCATTGCATGTGTGTTCTTTATAGTAACAACCGGAGTCATTGCATGTGTGTTCTTTTCACATACCACATATCGATCACCAGTGTCGTTGCGTGTGTGTTCTTTTCACAATCCACCCATGGATCCACCAGTGTCATTGCATGTGTGTTCTTTTTAGTAACAACCAGAGTCATTGCATGTGTGTTCTTTTCACATACCACATATGGATCACCAGTGTCATTGCATGTGTGTTCTTTTCACAATCCACCCATGGAACCACCAGTGTTATTGCATGTGTGTTCTTTTTATTTACAACAACCAGAGTCATTGAAATGTGTGTTCTTCTCACATACCACCTATGGATACACCAGTGTCATTGCATGTGTGTTCATTTCAGTAACAATGACCAGAGTTATTGCATGTGTGTTCTTTTCACATACCACATATGGATCCACCAGTGTGATTGAAATGTGTGTTCTCTATAGAGACCACACATGGATCCACTTGTGTCATTGCATGTGTGTTCTTTTTAGTAACAACCAGAGTCATTTTGCATGTGTGTTCTTTTCACATACCATATGTGGATCCACCAGTGTCATTGCATGTGTGTTCTTTTCACAATCCGCCCATGGATCCACCGATGTCATTGCATGTGTGTTCTTTTTAGTAACAACCAGAGTCATTTTGCATGTGTGTTATTTTCACATACCACCTATGGATCCTCCAGTGTCATTGCATGTGTTTTCTTTTCACAATCAACCCATGGATCCCACCAGTGTCATTTTGCATGTGTGTTCTTTTTAGTAACAACAACCAGAGTCATTTTGCATGTGTGTTCACTTCACATACCACCTATGGATCCACCAGTGTCATTGCATGTGTGTTCTCTTCACAATCCACCTATGGATCCACTAGTGTCATTGCATGTGTTCTTTTTAGTAACAACAACCAGTGTCATTGCATGTGTGCTCTCTTCAGAGACCAGACATGGATCCACCAGTGTCATTGCATGTGTGTTCTTTTTACTAACAACAACAAGAGTCATTAAAATGTGTGCTCTCTTCAGAGACCACACATGGATCCACCAGTGTCATTGCATGTGTGTTCTTTTCACAATCCACCCATGGATGCACCAGTGTCATTGCATGTGTGTTCTTTTCACAATCCACCAGTGTTATTGCATGTATGTTCTTTTTAGTAACAACCAGAGTCATTTTGCATGTGTGTTCTTTTCACATACCACCTATGGATCCACCAGTGTCATTGCATGTGTGTTCTTTCCACAATCCACCCATGGATCCCACCAGTGTCATTTTGCATGTGTGTTCTTTTTAGTAATGACAACCAGAGTCATTTTGCATGTGTGTTCTCTTCACATACCACCTAAGGATCCACCAGTGTCATTGCATGTGTGTTCTTCTCACATACCCCGTATGGATCCACCAGTGTCATTGCATGTGTGTTCATTTCACTAACAACTACCTGAGTCATTACATGTGTGTTCTTTTCACATACCACATATGGATCCACCAGTGTCATTGAAATGCGTGTTCTCTACAGAGACCATACATGGATCCACCAGTGTCATTGCATGTGTGTCCTTTTTAGTAACAACCAGAGTCATTGCATGTGTGTTCTTTTCACATACCACATATGGATTCACCAGTGTCATTGAAATGCGTGTTCTCTACAGAGACCACACATGGATCCACTAGTGTCATTGCATCTGTGTTCTTTTTAGTAAAAACAACCAGAGTCATTTTGCATTTGTGTTCTTCTCACATACCACCTATCGATCCACTAGTGTCATTGCATGTGTGTTCTTTTCACTAACAACAACGAGAGTCATTGCATGTGTGTTCTCTTCACATACCACCTATGGATCCACCAGTGTCATTGTATGTGTGTTCTTCTCACATACCACGTATGGATCCACAAGTGTCATTGCATGTGTGTTCATTTCACTAACAACAACCAGAGTCATTGCATGTGTGTTCTTTTCACATACCACATATGGATCCACCGGTGTCATTGAAATGCGTGTTCTCTACAGAGACCACACATGGATCCACCAGTGTCACTGCATGTGTGTTCTTTTTAGTAACAACAACCAGAGTCATTTTGCATGTGTGTTCTTCTCACATACCACCTATGGATCCACCAGTGTCATTGCATGTGTGTTCTTTTCACTAACAATAACCAGAGTCATTGCATGTGTGTTCTGTTCACATACCACATATGGATCCACGAGTGTCATTGAAATGCATGTTCTCTATAGAGACCACACATGGATCCACCAGTGTCATTGCATGTCTGTTCTTTTTAGTAACAACAAACAGTCATTTTGCATGTGTGTTCTTTTCACATACCACCTATGGATCCACCAGTGTCATTGCATGTGTGTTCTCTTCACAATCCACCTATGGATCCACCAGTGTCATTACATGTGTGTTCTTTTTAGTAACAACCAGAGTCATTGCATGTGTGTTCTTTTCACTAACAACAACCGGAGTCAATGCATGTGTGTTCTTTTCACATACCACATACGGATCACCAGTGCCATTGCATCTGTGTTCTTTTCACAATCCACCCATGGATCCACCAGTTTCATTGCATGTGTGTTCTTTTTAGTAACAACCAGAGTCATTGCATGTGTTTTCTTTTCACAATCCACCCATGGATCCCACCAGTGTCATTTTGCATGTGTGTTCTTTTTAGTAACAACAACCAGAGTCATTTTGCATGTGTGTTCTCTTCACATACCACCTATGGATCCACCAGTGTCATTGCATGTGTGTTCTCTTCACAATCCACCTATGGATCCACCAGTGTAATTGCATGTGTTCTTTTTAGTAACAACAACCAGTGTCATTGCATGTGTGATATCTTCAGAGAATACACATGGATCCACCTGTGTCATTACCATGTGTGTTCTTTTTACTAACAACAACAAGATTCATTGAAATGTGTGCTCTCTTCAAAGACCACACATGGATCCACCATTGTCATTGCATGTGTGTTCTTTTCACAATCCACCCATGGATCCACCAGTGTCATTGCATGTGTGTTGTTTTCACAATCAACCCATGGATCCACCAGTGTCATTGCATGTATGTTCTTTTTAGTAACAACCAGAGTCATTTTGCATGTGTGTTCTTTTCACATACCACCTATGGATCCACCAGTGTCATTGCATGTGTTTTCTTTTCACAATCCACCCATGGATCCCACCAGTGTCATTTTGCATGTGTGTTCTTTTTAGTAACAACAACTAGAGTCATTTTTCATGTGTGTTATCTTCACATACCTCCTATGGATCCACAAGTGTCATTGCATGTGTGTTCTTCTCACATACCACGTATGGATCCACCAGTGTCATTGCATGTGTGTTCATTTCACTAACAACTACCTGAGTCATTGCATGTGTGTTCTTTTCACATACCACATATGGATCCACCAGTGTCATTGAAATGCGTGTTCTCTATAGAGACCACACATGGATCCACCAGTGTCATTGCATGTTTGTTCTTTTTAGTAACAACAACCAGTCATTTTGCATGTGTGTTCTTTTCACATACCACCTATGGATCCACAAGTGTCATTGCATGTGTGTTCTCTTCCAAATCCACCTATGGATCCACTAGTGTCATTATATGTGTGTTCTTTTTAGTAACAACCAGAGTCATTGCATGTGTGTTCTTTTCACTAACAACAACCGGAGTCAATGCATGTGTGTTCTTTTCACATACCACATATGGATCACCAGTGTCATTGCATCTGTGTTCTTTTCACAATCCACCCATGGATCCACCAGTGTCATTGCATGTGTGTTCTTTTTAGTAACAACCAGAGTCATTGCATGTGTTTTCCTTTCACAATCCACTCATGGATCCCACCCGTGTCATTTTGCATGTGTGTTCTTTTTAGTAACAACAACCAGAGTCATTTTGCATGTGTGTTCTCTTCACATACCACCTATGGATCCACCAGTGTCATTGCATGTGTGTTCTCTTCACAATCCACCTATGGATCCACCAGTGTCATTGCATGTGTTCTTTTTAGTAACAACCACCAGTGTCATTGCATGTGTGATATCTTCAGAGAATACACATGGATCCACCTGTGTCATTACCATGTGTGTTATTTTTACTAACAACAACAAGAGTCATTGAAATGTGTGCTCTCTTCAGAGACCACACATGGATCCACTAGTGTCATTGCATGTGTGTTCTTTTCACAATCCACCCATGGATCCACCAGTGTCATTGCATGTGTGTTTTTTTCACAATCCACCCATGGATCCACCAGTGTCATTGCATGTATGTTCTTTTTAGTAACAACCAGAGTCATTTTGCATGTGTGTTCTTTTCACATACCACCTATGGATCCACCAGTGTCATTGCATGTGTTTTCTTTTCACATCCACCCATGGATCCCACCAGTGTCATTTTGCATGTGTGTTCATTTTAGTAACAACAACCAGAGTCATTTTTCATGTGTGTTCTCTTCACATACCACCTAAGGATCCACCAGTGTCATTGCATGTGTGTTCTTCTCACATACCCCGTATGGATCCACCAGTGTCATTGCATGTGTGTTCATTTCACTAACAACTACCTGAGTCATTACATGTGTGTTCTTTTCACATACCACATATGGATCCACCAGTGTCATTGAAATGCGTGTTCTCTACAGAGACCACACATGGATCCACCAGTGTCATTGCATGTGTTTCTTTTTAGTAACAACCAGAGTCATTGCATGTGTGTTCTTTTCACATACCACATATGGATCCACCAGTGTCATTGAAATGCGTGTTCTCTACAGAGACCACACATGGATCCACTAGTGTCATTGCATCTGTGTTCTTTTTAGTAACAACAACCAGAGTCATTTTGCATGTGTGTTCTTCTCACATACCACCTATCGAACCAACAGTGTCATTGCATGTGTGTTCTTTTCACTAACAACAACCAGAGTCATTGCATGTGTGTTCTCTTCACATACCACCTATGGATCCACCAGTGTCATTGTATGTGTGTTCTTCTCACATAACACGTATGGATCCACCAGTGTCATTGCATGTGTGTTCATTTCACTAACAACAACCAGAGTCATTGCATGTGTGTTCTTTTCACATACCACATATGGATCCACCAGTGTGATTGAAATGTGTGTTCTCTACAGAGACCACACATGGATCCACCTGTGTCATTGCATGTGTGTTCTTTTTAGTAACAACCAGCGTCATTGCATGTGTGTTCTTTTCACATACCACATATGGATCCACCAGTGTCATTGAAATGCATGTTCTCTACAGAGACCACACATGGACCACCAGTGTCATTGCATGTGTGTTCTTTTTAGTAACAACAACCAGAGTCATTTTGCATGTGTGTTCTTCTCACATACCACCTATGGATCCACCAGTGTCATTGCATGTGTGTTCTTTTCACTAACAACAACCAGAGTCATTGCATGTGTGTTCTTTTCACATACCACATATGGATCCACCAGTGTCATTGAAATGCGTGTTCTCTATAGAGACCACACATGGATCCACCAGTGTCATTGCATGTCTGTTCTTTTTAGTAACAACAACTAGTCATTTTGCATGTGTGTTCTTTTCACATACCACCTATGGATCCACCAGTGTCATTGCATGTGTGTTCTCTTCACAATCCACCTATGGATCCACCAGTGTCATTACATGTGTGTTCTTTTTAGTAACAACCAGAGTCATTACATGTGTGTTCTTTTCACTAACAACAACCGGAGTCAATGCATGTGTGTTCTTTTCACATACCACATATGGATCACCAGTGTCATTCCATCTGTGTTCTTTTCACAATCCACCCATGGATCCACCAGTGTCATTCAATGTGTGTTCTTTTTAGTAACAACCAGAGTCATTGCATGTGTTTTCTTTTCACAATCCACCCATGGATCCCACCAGTGTCATTTTGCATGTGTGTTCTTTTTAGTAACAACAACCAGAGTCATTTTGCATGTGTGTTCTCTTCACATACCACCTATGGATCCACTAGTGTCATTGCATGTGTTTTCTCTTCACAATCCACCTATGGATCCACCAGTGTCATTGCACTTGTTCTTTTTAGTAACAACAACCAGTGTCATTGCATGTGTGATCTCTTCAGAGACCACACATGGATCCACCTGTGTCATTGCATGTGTGTTCTTTTTACTAACAAGAACAAGAGTCATTGAAATGTGTGCTCGCTTCAGAGACCACACATGGATCCACCAGTGTCATTACATGTGTGTTCTTTTCACAATCCACCCATGGATCCACCAGTGTCATTGCATGTGTGTTCTTTTCACAATCCACCCATGGGTCCACCAGTGTCATTGCATGTATGTTCTTTTTAGTAACAACCAGAGTCATTTTGCATGTGTGTTCTTTTCACATACCACCTATGGATCCACCAGTGTCATTGCATGTGTTTTCTTTTCACAATCCACCCATGGATCCCACCAGTGTCATTTTGCATGTGTGTTCTTTTTAGTAACAACAACTAGAGTCATTTTTCATGTGTGTTCTCTTCACATACCACCTAAGGATCCAACAGTGTCATTGCATGTGTGTTCTTCTCACCTACCCCGTATGGATCCACCAGTGTCATTGCATGTGTGTTCATTTCACTAAAAACTACCTGAGTCATTACATGTGTGTTCTCTTCACATACCACATATGGATCCACCAGTGTCATTGAAATGCGTGTTCTCTACAGAGACCACACATGGATCCACCAGTGTCATTGCATGTGTGTTCTTTTTAGTAACAACCAGAGTCATTGCATGTGTGTTCTTTTCACATACCACATATGGATCCACCAGTGTCATTGAAATGCGTGTTCTCTACAGAGACCACACATGGATCCACTAGTGTCATTGCATCTGTGTTCTTTTTAGTAACAACAACCAGAGTCATTTTGCATGTGTGTTCTTCTCACATACCACCTATCAATCCACCAGTGTCATTGCATGTGTGTTCTTTTCACTAACAACAACCAGAGTCATTGCATGTGTGTTCTCTTCACATACCACCTATGGATCCACCAGTGTCATTGTATGTGTGTTCTTCTCACATAACACGTATGGATCCACCAGTGTCATTGCATGTGTGTTCATTTCACTAACAACAACCAGAGTCATTGCATGTGTGTTCTTTTCACATACCACATATGGATCCACCAGTGTGATTGAATTGTGTGTTCTCTACAGAGACCACAAATGGATCCACCTGTGTCATTGCATGTGTGTTCTTTTTAGTAACAACCAGCGTCATTGCATGTGTGTTCTTTTCACATACCACATATGGATCCACCAGTGTCATTGAAATGCGTGTTCTCTACAGAGACCACACATGGATCCACCAGTGTCATTGCATGTGTGTTCTTTTTAGTAACAACAACCAGAGTCATTTTGTATGTGTGTTCTTCTCACATACCACCTATGGATCCACCAGTGTCATTGCATGTGTGTTCTTTTCACTAACAACAACCAGAGTCATTGCATGTGTGTTCTTTTCACATACCACATATGGATCCACCAGTGTCATTGAAATGCGTGTTCTCTATAGAGACCACACATGGATCCACCAGTGTCATTGCATGTCTGTTCTTTTTAGTAACAACAACTAGTCATTTTGCATGTGTGTTCTTTTCACATACCACCTATGGATCCACCAGTGTCATTGCATGTGTGTTCTCTTCACAATCCACCTATGGATCCCCCAGTGTCATTACATGTGTGTTCTTTTTAGTAACAACCAGAGTCATTGCATGTGTGTTCTTTTCACTAACAACAACCGGAGTCAATGCATGTGTGTTCTTTTCACATACCACATATGGATCACCAGTGTCATTCCATCTGTGTTCTTTTCACAATCCACCCATGGATCCACCAGTGTCATTCAATCTGTGTTCTTTTTAGTAACAACCAGAGTCATTGCATGTGTTTTCTTTTCACAATCCACCCATGGATCCCACCAGTGTCATTTTGCATGTGTGTTCTTTTTAGTAACAACAACCAGAGTCATTTTTCATGTGTGTTCTCTTCACATACCACCTATGGATCCACCAGTGTCATTGCATGTGTGTTCTCTTCACAATCCACCAGTGTCATTGCATGTGTGATCTCTTCAGAGACCACACATGGATCCACCTGTGTCATTGCATGTCTGTTCTTTTTACTAACAAGAACAAGAGTCATTGAAATGTGTGCTCGCTTCAGAGACCACACATGGATCCACCAGTGTCATTGCATGTGTGTTCTTTTCACAATCCACCCATGGATCCATCAGTGTCATTGCATGTGTGTTCTTTTCACAATCCACCCATGGGTCCACCAGTGTCATTGCATGTATGTTCTTTTTAGTAACAACCAGAGTCATTTTGCATGTGTGTTCTTTTCACATACCACCTATGGATCCACCAGTGTCATTGCATGTGTTTTCTTTTCACAATCCACCCATGGATCCCACCAGTGTCATTTTGCATGTGTGTTCTTTTTAGTAACAACAACTAGAGTCATTTTTCATGTGTGTTCTCTTCACATACCACCTAAGGATCCACCAGTGTCATTGCATGTGTGTTCTTCTCACATACCCCGTATGGATCCACCAGTGTCATTGCATGTGTGTTCATTTCACTAACAACTACCTGAGTCATTACATGTGTGTTCTCTTCACATACCACATATGGATCCACCAGTGTCATTGAAATGCGTGTTCTCTACAGAGACCACCCATGGATCCACCAGTTTCATTGCATGTGTGTTCTTTTTAGTAACAACCAGAGTCATTGCATGTGTGTTCTTTTCACTAACAACAACCAGAGTCATTGCATGTGTGTTCGTTTCACATACCACATATGGATCACCAGTGTCATTGCATGTGTGTTCTTTTCACAATGCACCCATGGATCCACCAGTGTTATTGCATGTGTGTTCTTTTTATTTACAACACCCAGAGTCATTAAAATGTGTGTTCTTCTCACATACCACCTATGGATCCACCAGTGTCATTGCATGTGTGTTCTTTTCACATACCACATATGGATCCACCAGTGTGATTGAAATGTGTGTTCTCTACAGAGACCATACATGGATCCACTAGTGTCATTGCATGTGTGTTCTTTTTAGTAACAACCAGAGTCATTTTGCATGTGTGTTCTTTTCACATACCACATGTGGATCCACCAGTGTCATTGCATGTGTGTTCTTTTAATAATCCACCCATGGATCCACTGGTGTCATTGCATGTGTGTTCTTTTTAGTAACAACCAGAGTCATTTTGCATGTGTGTTATTTTCACATACCACCTATGGATCCACCAGTGTCATTGCATGTGTTTTCTTTTCACAATCCACCCATGGATCCCACCAGTGTCATTTTGCATGTGTGTTCTTTTTAGTAACAACAACTAGAGTCATTTTTCATGTGTGTTCTCTTGACATACCTCCTATGGATCCACCAGTGTCATTGCATGTGTGTTCTTCTCACATACCACGTATGGATCCACCAGTGTCATTGCATGTGTGTTAATTTCACTAACAACAACCAGAGTCATTGCATGTGTGTTCTTTTCACATACCACATATGGATCCAGCAGTGTCATTGAAATGTGTGTTCTCTATAGAGACCACACATGGATCCACCAGTGTCATTGCATGTTTGTTCTTTTTAGTAACAACAACCAGTCATTTTGCATGTGTGTTCTTTTCACATACCACCTATGGATCCACCAGTGTCATTGCATGTGTGTTCTCTTCACAATCCACCTATGGATCCACCAGTGTCATTACATGTGTGTTCTTTTTAGTAACAACCAGAGTCATTGCATGTGTGTTCTTTTCACTAACAACAAGCGGAGTCAATGCATGTGTGTTCTTTTCACATACCAGATATGGATCACCAGTGTCATTGCATCTGTGTTCTTTTCACAATCCACCCATGGATCCACCAGTGTCATTGCATGTGTGTTCTTTTTAGTAACAACCAGAGTCATTGCATGTGTTTTCTTTTCACAATCCACCCATGGATCCCACCCGTGTCATTTTGCATGTGTGTTCTTTTTAGTAACAATAACCAGAGTCATTTGGCATGTGTGTTCTCTTCACATACCACCTATGGATCCACCAGTGTCATTGCATCACAATCCACCTATGGATCCACCAGTGTCATTGCATGTGTTCTTTTTAGTAACAACAACCAGTGTCATTGCATGTGTGATCTCTTCAGAGACCACACATGGATCCACCTGTGTCATTGCATGTGTGTTCTTTTTACTAACAACAACAAGAGTCATTGAAATGTGTGCTCTCTTCAGAGACCACACATGGATCCACCAGTGTCATTGCATGTGTGTTCTTTTCACAATCCACCCATGGATCCACCAGTGTCATTGCATGTGTGTTCTTTTCACAATCCACCCATGGATCCACCAGTGTCATTGCATGTATGTTCTTTTTAGTAACAACCAGAGTCATTTTGCATGTGTGTTCTTTTCACATACCACCTATGGATCCACCAGTGTCATTGCATGTGTTTTCTTTTCACAATCCACCCATCGATCCCACCAGTGTCATTTTGCATGTGTGTTCATTTTAGTAACAACAACCAGAGTCATTTTTCATGTGTGTTCTCTTCACATACCACCTAAGGATCCACCAGTGTCATTGCATGTGTGTTCTTCTCACATACCCCGTATGAATCCACCAGTGTCATTGCATGTGTGTTCATTTCACTAACAACTACCTGAGTCATTACATGTGTGTTCTTTTCACATACCACATATGGATCCACCAGTGTCATTGAAATGCGTGTTCTCTACAGAGACCACACATGGATCCACCAGTGTCATTGCATGTGTGTTCTTTTTAGTAACAACCAGAGTCATTGCATGTGTGTTCTTTTCACATACCACATATGGATCCACCAGTGTCATTGAAATGCGTGTTCTCTATAGAGACCACACATGGATCCACCAGTGTCATTGCATGTCTGTTCTTTTTAGTATAAACAACTAGTCATTTTGCATGTGTGTTCTTTTCACATACCACCTATGGATCCACCAGTTTCATTGCATGTGTGTTCTCTTCACAATCCACCTATGGATCCACCAGTGTCATTACATGTGTGTTTTTTTTAGTAACAACCAGAGTCATTGCATGTGTGTTCTTTTCACTAACAACAACCGGAGTCAATGCATGTGTGTTCTTTTCACATACCACATATGGATCACCAGTGTCATTCCATCTGTGTTCTTTTCACAATCCACCCATGGATCCACCAGTGTCATTCAATGTGTGTTCTTTTTAGTAACAACCAGAGTCATTGCATGTGTTTTCTTTTCACAATCCACCCATGGATCCCACCAGTGTCATTTTGCATGTGTGTTCTTTTTAGTAACAACAACCAGAGTCATTTTGCATGTGTGTTCTCTTCACATACCACCTATGGATCCACCAGTGTCATTGCATGTGTGTTCTCTTCACAATCCACCTATGGATCCACCAGTGTCATTACACTTGTTCTTTTTAGTAACAACCAGTGTCATTGCATGTGTGATCTCTTCAGAGAACACACATGGATCCACCTGTGTCATTGCATGTGTGTTCTTTTTACTAACAAGAACAAGAGTCATTGAAATGTGTGCTCGCTTCAGAGGCCACACATGGATCCACCAGTGTCATTGCATGTGTGTTCTTTTCACAATCCACCCATGGATCCACCAGTGTCATTGCATGTGTGTTCTTTTCACAATCCACCCATGGGTCCACCAGTGTCATTGCATGTATGTTCTTTTTAGTAACAACCAGAGTCATTTTGCATGTGTGTTCTTTTCACATACCACCTATGGATCCACTAGTGTCATTGCATGTGTTTTCTTTTCACAATCCACCCATGGATCCCACCAGTGTCATTTTGCATGTGTGTTCTTTTTAGTAACAACAACTAGAGTCATTTTTCATGTGTGTTCTCTTCACATACCACCTAAGGATCCACCAGTGTCATTGCATGTGTGTTCTTCTCACATACCCCGTATGGATCCACCAGTGTCATTGCATGTGTGTTCATTTCACTAACAACTACCTGAGTCATTACATGTGTGTTCTCTTCACATACCATATATGGATCCACCAGTGTCATTGAAATGCGTGTTCTCTACAGAGACCACACATGGATCCACCAGTGTCATTGCATGTGTGTTCTTTTTAGTAACAGATAGAGTCATTGCATGTGTGTTCTTTTCACATACCACATATGGATCCACCAGTGTCATTGAAATGCATGTTCTCTACAGAGACCACACATGGATCCACTAGTGTCATTGCATCTGTGTTCATTTTAGTAACAACAACCAGAGTCATTTTGCATGTGTGTTCTTCTCACATACCACCTATCAATCCACCAGTGTCATTGCATGTGTGTTCTTTTCACTAACAACAACCAGAGTCATTGCATGTGTGTTCTCTTCACATACCACCTATGGATCCACCAGTGTCATTGTATGTGTGTTCTTCTCACATACCACGTATGGATCCACCAGTGTCATTGCATGTGTGTTCATTTCACTAACAACAACCAGAGTCATTGCATGTGTGTTCTTTTCACATACCACATATGGATCCACCAGTGTGATTGAAATATGTGTTCTCTACAGAGACCACACATGGATCCACCTGTTTCATTGCATGTGTGTTCTTTATAGTAACAACCGGAGTCATTGCATGTGTGTTCTTTTCACATACCACATATGGATCACCAGTGTCGTTGCATGTGTGTTCTTTTCACAATCCACCCATGGATCCACCAGTGTCATTGCATGTGTGTTCTTTTTAGTAACAACCAGAGTCATTGCATGTGTGTTCTTTTCACTAACAACAACCAGAGTCATTGCATGTGTGTTCGTTTCACATACCACATATGGATCACCAGTGTCATTTCATGTGTGTTCTTTTCACAATGCACCCATGGATCCACCAGTGTTATTGCATGTGTGTTCTTTTTATTTACAACACCCAGAGTCATTGAAATGTGTGTTCTTCTCACATACCACCTATGGATCCACCAGTGTCATTGCATGTGTGTTCATTTCACTAACAATGACCAGAGTCATTGCATGTGTGTTCTTTTCACATACCACATATGGATCCACCAGTGTGATTGAAATGTGTGTTCTCTACAGAGACCATACATGGATCCACTAGTGTCATTGCATGTGTGTTCTTTTTAGTAACAACCAGAGTCATTTTGCATGTGTGTTCTTTTCACATACCACATGTGGATCCACCAGTGTCATCGCATGTGTGTTCTTTTCATAATCCACCCATGGATCCACCGGTGTCATTGCATGTGTGTTCTTTTTAGTAACAACCAGAGTCATTTTGCATGTGTGTTATATTCACATACCACCTATGGATCCACCAGTGTCATTGCATGTGTTTTCTTTTCACAATCCACCCATGGATCCCACCAGTGTCATTTTGCATGTGCGTTCTTTTTAGTAACAACAACTAGAGTCATTTTTCATGTGTGTTCTCTTGACATACCTCCTATGGATCCACAAGTGTCATTGCATGTGTGTTCTTCTCACATACCACGTATGGATCCACCAGTGTCATTGAAATGCGTGTTCTCTATAGAGACCACACATGGATCCACCAGTGTCATTGCATGTCTGTTCTTTTTAGTAACAACAACTAGTCATTTTGCATGTGTGTTCTTTTCACATACCACCTATGGATCCACCAGTGTCATTGCATGTGTGTTCTCTTCACAATCCACCTATGGATCCCCCAGTGTCATTACATGTGTGTTCTTTTTAGTAACAACCAGAGTCATTGCATGTGTGTTCTTTTCACTAACAACAACCGGAGTCAATGCATGTGTGTTCTTTTCACATACCACATATGGATCACCAGTGTCATTCCATCTGTGTTCTTTTCACAATCCACCCATGGATCCACCAGTGTCATTCAATCTGTGTTCTTTTTAGTAACAACCAGAGTCATTGCATGTGTTTTCTTTTCACAATCCACCCATGGATCCCACCAGTGTCATTTTGCATGTGTGTTCTTTTTAGTAACAACAACCAGAGTCATTTTGCATGTGTGTTCTCTTCACATACCACCTATGGATCCACCAGTGTCATTGCATGTGTGTTCTCTTCACAATCCACCAGTGTCATTGCATGTGTGATCTCTTCAGAGACCACACATGGATCCACCTGTGTCATTGCATGTCTGTTCTTTTTACTAACAAGAACAAGAGTCATTGAAATGTGTGCTCGCTTCAGAGACCACACATGGATCCACCAGTGTCATTGCATGTGTGTTCTTTTCACAATCCACCCATGGATCCATCAGTGTCATTGCATGTGTGTTCTTTTCACAATCCACCCATGGGTCCACCAGTGTCATTGCATGTATGTTCTTTTTAGTAACAACCAGAGTCATTTTGCATGTGTGTTCTTTTCACATACCACCTATGGATCCACCAGTGTCATTGCATGTGTTTTCTTTTCACAATCCACCCATGGATCCCACCAGTGTCATTTTGCATGTGTGTTCTTTTTAGTAACAACAACTAGAGTCATTTTTCATGTGTGTTCTCTTCACATACCACCTAAGGATCCACCAGTGTCATTGCATGTGTGTTCTTCTCACATACCCCGTATGGATCCACCAGTGTCATTGCATGTGTGTTCATTTCACTAACAACTACCTGAGTCATTACATGTGTGTTCTCTTCACATACCACATATGGATCCACCAGTGTCATTGAAATGCGTGTTCTCTACAGAGACCACCCATGGATCCACCAGTGTCATTGCATGTGTGTTCTTTTTAGTAACAACCAGAGTCATTGCATGTGTGTTCTTTTCACTAACAACAACCAGAGTCATTGCATGTGTGTTCGTTTCACATACCACATATGGATCACCAGTGTCATTGCATGTGTGTTCTTTTCACAATGCACCCATGGATCCACCAGTGTTATTGCATGTGTGTTCTTTTTATTTACAACACCCAGAGTCATTAAAATGTGTGTTCTTCTCACATACCACCTATGGATCCACCAGTGTCATTGCATGTGTGTTCATTTCACTAACAATGACCAGAGTCATTGCATGTGTGTTCTTTTCACATACCACATATGGATCCACCAGTGTGATTGAAATGTGTGTTCTCTACAGAGACCATACATGGATCCACTAGTGTCATTGCATGTGTGTTCTTTTTAGTAACAACCAGAGTCATTTTGCATGTGTGTTCTTTTCACATACCACATGTGGATCCACCAGTGTCATTGCATGTGTGTTCTTTTAATAATCCACCCATGGATCCACTGGTGTCATTGCATGTGTGTTCTTTTTAGTAACAACCAGAGTCATTTTGCATGTGTGTTATTTTCACATACCACCTATGGATCCACCAGTGTCATTGCATGTGTTTTCTTTTCACAATCCACCCATGGATCCCACCAGTGTCATTTTGCATGTGTGTTCTTTTTAGTAACAACAACTAGAGTCATTTTTCATGTGTGTTCTCTTGACATACCTCCTATGGATCCACCAGTGTCATTGCATGTGTGTTCTTCTCACATACCACGTATGGATCCACCAGTGTCATTGCATGTGTGTTAATTTCACTAACAACAACCAGAGTCATTGCATGTGTGTTCTTTTCACATACCACATATGGATCCAGCAGTGTCATTGAAATGTGTGTTCTCTATAGAGACCACACATGGATCCACCAGTGTCATTGCATGTTTGTTCTTTTTAGTAACAACAACCAGTCATTTTGCATGTGTGTTCTTTTCACATACCACCTATGGATCCACCAGTGTCATTGCATGTGTGTTCTCTTCACAATCCACCTATGGATCCACCAGTGTCATTACATGTGTGTTCTTTTTAGTAACAACCAGAGTCATTGCATGTGTGTTCTTTTCACTAACAACAAGCGGAGTCAATGCATGTGTGTTCTTTTCACATACCAGATATGGATCACCAGTGTCATTGCATCTGTGTTCTTTTCACAATCCACCCATGGATCCACCAGTGTCATTGCATGTGTGTTCTTTTTAGTAACAACCAGAGTCATTGCATGTGTTTTCTTTTCACAATCCACCCATGGATCCCACCCGTGTCATTTTGCATGTGTGTTCTTTTTAGTAACAATAACCAGAGTCATTTGGCATGTGTGTTCTCTTCACATACCACCTATGGATCCACCAGTGTCATTGCATCACAATCCACCTATGGATCCACCAGTGTCATTGCATGTGTTCTTTTTAGTAACAACAACCAGTGTCATTGCATGTGTGATCTCTTCAGAGACCACACATGGATCCACCTGTGTCATTGCATGTGTGTTCTTTTTACTAACAACAACAAGAGTCATTGAAATGTGTGCTCTCTTCAGAGACCACACATGGATCCACCAGTGTCATTGCATGTGTGTTCTTTTCACAATCCACCCATGGATCCACCAGTGTCATTGCATGTGTGTTCTTTTCACAATCCACCCATGGATCCACCAGTGTCATTGCATGTATGTTCTTTTTAGTAACAACCAGAGTCATTTTGCATGTGTGTTCTTTTCACATACCACCTATGGATCCACCAGTGTCATTGCATGTGTTTTCTTTTCACAATCCACCCATCGATCCCACCAGTGTCATTTTGCATGTGTGTTCATTTTAGTAACAACAACCAGAGTCATTTTTCATGTGTGTTCTCTTCACATACCACCTAAGGATCCACCAGTGTCATTGCATGTGTGTTCTTCTCACATACCCCGTATGAATCCACCAGTGTCATTGCATGTGTGTTCATTTCACTAACAACTACCTGAGTCATTACATGTGTGTTCTTTTCACATACCACATATGGATCCACCAGTGTCATTGAAATGCGTGTTCTCTACAGAGACCACACATGGATCCACCAGTGTCATTGCATGTGTGTTCTTTTTAGTAACAACCAGAGTCATTGCATGTGTGTTCTTTTCACATACCACATATGGATCCACCAGTGTCATTGAAATGCGTGTTCTCTATAGAGACCACACATGGATCCACCAGTGTCATTGCATGTCTGTTCTTTTTAGTATAAACAACTAGTCATTTTGCATGTGTGTTCTTTTCACATACCACCTATGGATCCACCAGTTTCATTGCATGTGTGTTCTCTTCACAATCCACCTATGGATCCACCAGTGTCATTACATGTGTGTTTTTTTTAGTAACAACCAGAGTCATTGCATGTGTGTTCTTTTCACTAACAACAACCGGAGTCAATGCATGTGTGTTCTTTTCACATACCACATATGGATCACCAGTGTCATTCCATCTGTGTTCTTTTCACAATCCACCCATGGATCCACCAGTGTCATTCAATGTGTGTTCTTTTTAGTAACAACCAGAGTCATTGCATGTGTTTTCTTTTCACAATCCACCCATGGATCCCACCAGTGTCATTTTGCATGTGTGTTCTTTTTAGTAACAACAACCAGAGTCATTTTGCATGTGTGTTCTCTTCACATACCACCTATGGATCCACCAGTGTCATTGCATGTGTGTTCTCTTCACAATCCACCTATGGATCCACCAGTGTCATTACACTTGTTCTTTTTAGTAACAACCAGTGTCATTGCATGTGTGATCTCTTCAGAGAACACACATGGATCCACCTGTGTCATTGCATGTGTGTTCTTTTTACTAACAAGAACAAGAGTCATTGAAATGTGTGCTCGCTTCAGAGGCCACACATGGATCCACCAGTGTCATTGCATGTGTGTTCTTTTCACAATCCACCCATGGATCCACCAGTGTCATTGCATGTGTGTTCTTTTCACAATCCACCCATGGGTCCACCAGTGTCATTGCATGTATGTTCTTTTTAGTAACAACCAGAGTCATTTTGCATGTGTGTTCTTTTCACATACCACCTATGGATCCACTAGTGTCATTGCATGTGTTTTCTTTTCACAATCCACCCATGGATCCCACCAGTGTCATTTTGCATGTGTGTTCTTTTTAGTAACAACAACTAGAGTCATTTTTCATGTGTGTTCTCTTCACATACCACCTAAGGATCCACCAGTGTCATTGCATGTGTGTTCTTCTCACATACCCCGTATGGATCCACCAGTGTCATTGCATGTGTGTTCATTTCACTAACAACTACCTGAGTCATTACATGTGTGTTCTCTTCACATACCATATATGGATCCACCAGTGTCATTGAAATGCGTGTTCTCTACAGAGACCACACATGGATCCACCAGTGTCATTGCATGTGTGTTCTTTTTAGTAACAGATAGAGTCATTGCATGTGTGTTCTTTTCACATACCACATATGGATCCACCAGTGTCATTGAAATGCATGTTCTCTACAGAGACCACACATGGATCCACTAGTGTCATTGCATCTGTGTTCATTTTAGTAACAACAACCAGAGTCATTTTGCATGTGTGTTCTTCTCACATACCACCTATCAATCCACCAGTGTCATTGCATGTGTGTTCTTTTCACTAACAACAACCAGAGTCATTGCATGTGTGTTCTCTTCACATACCACCTATGGATCCACCAGTGTCATTGTATGTGTGTTCTTCTCACATACCACGTATGGATCCACCAGTGTCATTGCATGTGTGTTCATTTCACTAACAACAACCAGAGTCATTGCATGTGTGTTCTTTTCACATACCACATATGGATCCACCAGTGTGATTGAAATATGTGTTCTCTACAGAGACCACACATGGATCCACCTGTTTCATTGCATGTGTGTTCTTTATAGTAACAACCGGAGTCATTGCATGTGTGTTCTTTTCACATACCACATATGGATCACCAGTGTCGTTGCATGTGTGTTCTTTTCACAATCCACCCATGGATCCACCAGTGTCATTGCATGTGTGTTCTTTTTAGTAACAACCAGAGTCATTGCATGTGTGTTCTTTTCACTAACAACAACCAGAGTCATTGCATGTGTGTTCGTTTCACATACCACATATGGATCACCAGTGTCATTTCATGTGTGTTCTTTTCACAATGCACCCATGGATCCACCAGTGTTATTGCATGTGTGTTCTTTTTATTTACAACACCCAGAGTCATTGAAATGTGTGTTCTTCTCACATACCACCTATGGATCCACCAGTGTCATTGCATGTGTGTTCATTTCACTAACAATGACCAGAGTCATTGCATGTGTGTTCTTTTCACATACCACATATGGATCCACCAGTGTGATTGAAATGTGTGTTCTCTACAGAGACCATACATGGATCCACTAGTGTCATTGCATGTGTGTTCTTTTTAGTAACAACCAGAGTCATTTTGCATGTGTGTTCTTTTCACATACCACATGTGGATCCACCAGTGTCATCGCATGTGTGTTCTTTTCATAATCCACCCATGGATCCACCGGTGTCATTGCATGTGTGTTCTTTTTAGTAACAACCAGAGTCATTTTGCATGTGTGTTATATTCACATACCACCTATGGATCCACCAGTGTCATTGCATGTGTTTTCTTTTCACAATCCACCCATGGATCCCACCAGTGTCATTTTGCATGTGCGTTCTTTTTAGTAACAACAACTAGAGTCATTTTTCATGTGTGTTCTCTTGACATACCTCCTATGGATCCACAAGTGTCATTGCATGTGTGTTCTTCTCACATACCACGTATGGATCCACCAGTGTCATTGCATGTGTGTTCACTTCACTAACAACAACCAGAGTCATTGCATGTGTGTTCTTTTCACATACCACATATGGATCCAGCAGTGTCATTGAAATGCGTGTTCTTTATAGAGACCACACATGGATCCACCAGTGTCATTGCATGTCTGTTCTTTTTAGTAACAACAACCAGTCATTTTGCATGTGTGTTCTTTTCACATACCACCTATGGATCCACCAGTGTCATTTCATGTGTGTTCTCTTCACAATCCACCTATGGATCCACCAGTGTCATTACATGTGTGTTCTTTTTAGTAACAACCAGAGTCATTGCATGTGTGTTCTTTTCACTAACAACAAGCGGAGTCAATGCATGTGTGTTCTTTTCACATACCAGATATGGATCACCAGTGCCATTGCATCTGTGTTCTTTTCACAATCCACCCATGGATCCACCAGTGTCATTGCATGTGTGTTCTTTTTAGTAACAACCAGAGTTATTGCATGTGTTTTCTTTTCACAATCCACCCATGGATCCCACCCGTGTCATTTTGCATGTGTGTTCTTTTTAGTAACAATAACCAGAGTCATTTTGCATGTGTGTTCTCTTCACATACCACCTATGGATCCACCAGTGTCATTGCATGTGTGTTCTCTTCACAATCCACCTATGGATCCACCAGTGTCATTGCATGTGTTCTTTTTAGTAACAACAACCAGTGTCATTGCATGTGTGATCTCTTCAGAGACCACACATGGATCCACCTGTGTCATTGCATGTGTGTTCTTTTTACTAACAACAACAAGAGTCATTGAAATGTGTGCTCTCTTCAGAGACCACACATGGATCCACCAGTGTCATTGCATGTGTGTTCTTTTCACAATCCACCCATGGATCCACCAGTGTCATTGCATGTGTGTTCTTTTCACAATCCACCCATGGATCCACAAGTGTCATTGCATGTATGTTCTTTTTAGTAACAACCAGAGTCATTTTGCATGTGTGTTCTTTTCACATACCACCTATGGATCCACCAGTGTCATTGCATGTGTTTTCTTTTCACAATCCACCCATCGATCCCACCAGTGTCATTTTGCATGTGTGTTCATTTTAGCAACAACAACTAGAGTCATTTTTCATGTGTGTTCTCTTCACATACCACCTAAGGATCCACCAGTGTCATTGCATGTGTGTTCTTCTCACATACCCCGTATGAATCCACCAGTGTCATTGCATGTGTGTTCATTTCACTAACAACTACCTGAGTCATTACATGTGTGTTCTTTTCACATACCACATATGGATCCACCAGTGTCATTGAAATGTGTGTTCTCTACAGAGACCACACATGGATCCACCAGTGTCATTGCATGTGTGTTCTTTTTAGTAACAACCAGAGTCATTGCATGTGTGTTCTTTTCACATACCACATATGGATCCACCAGTGTCATTGAAATGCTTGTTCTCTACAGAGACCACACATGGATCCACTAGTGTCATTGCATCTGTGTTCTTTTTAGTAACAACAACCAGAGTCATTTTGCATGTGTGTTCTTCTCACATACCACCTACCGATCCACCAGTGTCATTGCATGTGTGTTCTTTTCACTAACAACAACCAGAGTCATTGCATGTGTGTTCTCTTCACATACCACCTATGGATCCACCAGTGTCATTGTATGTGTGTTCTTCTCACATAACACGTATGGATCCACCAGTGTCATTGCATGTGTGTTCATTTCACTAACAACAACCAGAGTCATTGCATGTGTGTTCTTTTCACATACCACATATGGATCCACCAGTGTGATTGAAATGTGTATTCTCTACAGAAACCACACATGGATCCACCTGTGTCATTGCATGGGTGTTCTTTTTAGTAACAATAAGCGTCATTGCATGTGTGTTCTTTTCACATACCACATATGGATCCACCAGTGTCATTGAAATGCGTGTTCTCTACAGAGACCACACATGGATCCACCAGTGTCATTGCATGTGTGTTCTTTTTAGTAACAACAACTAGAGTCATTTTGCATGTGTGTTCTTCTCACATACCACCTATGGATCCACCAGTGTCATTGCATGTGTGTTCTTTTCACTAACAACAACCAGAGTCATTGCATGTGTGTTCTTGTCACATACCACATATGGATCCACCAGTGTCATTGAAATGCGTGTTCTCTATAGAGACCACACATGGATCCACCAGTGTCATTGAATGTCTGCTCTTTTTAGTAACAACAACCAGTCATTTTGCATGTGTGTTCTTTTCACATACCACCTATGGATCCACCAGTGTCATTGCATGTGTGTTCTCTTCACAATCCACCTATGGATCCACCAGTGTCATTACATGTGTGTTCTTTTTAGTAACAACCAGAGTCATTGCATGTGTGTTCTTTTCACTAACAACAATCGGAGTCAATGCATGTGTGTTCTTTTCACATACCACATATGGATCACCAGTGTCATTGCATATGTGTTCTTTTCACAATCCACCCATGGATCCACCAGTGTCATTGCATGTGTGTTCTTTTTAGTAACAACCAGAGTCATTGCATGTGTTTTCTTTTCACAATCCACCCATGGATCCCACCAGTGTCATTTTGCATGTGTGTTCTTTTTAGTAACAACAACCAGAGTCATTTTGCATGTGTGTTCTCTTCACATACCACCTATGGATCCACCAGTGTCATTGCATGTGTGTTCTCTTCACAATCCACCTATGGATCCACCAGTGTCATTGCATGTGTGATCTCTTCAGAGACCACACATGGATCCACCTGTGTCATTGCATGTGTGTTCTTTTTACTAACAACAAGAAGAGTCATTGAAATGTGTGCTCTCTTCAGAGACCACACATGGATCCACCAGTGTCATTGCATGTGTGTTCTTTTCACAATCCACCCATGGATCCACCAGTGTCATTGCATGTGTGTTCTTTTCACAATCCACCCATGGATCCACCAGTGTCATTGCATGTGTGTTCTTTTCACAATCCACCCATGGATCCACCAGTGTCATTGCATGTATGTTCTTTTTAGTAACAACCAGAGTCATTTTGCATGTGTGTTCTTTTCACATACCACCTATGGATCCACCAGTGTCTTTGCATGTGTTTTCTTTTCACAATCCACCCATGGATCCCACCAGTGTCATTTTGCATGTGTGTTCTTTTTGGTAACAACAACTAGAGTCATTTTTCATGTGTGTTCTCTTCAGATACCCCCTAAGGATCCACCAGTGTCATTGCATGTGTGTTCTTCTCACATACCCCGTATGGATCCACCAGTGTCATTGCATGTGTGTTCATTTCACTAACAACTACCTGAGTCATTACATGTGTGTTCTCTTCACATACCACATATGGATCCACCAGTGTCATTGAAATCCGTGTTCTCTATAGAGACCACACATGGATCCACCAGTGTCATTGCATGTCTGCTCTTTTTAGTAACAACAACCAGTCATTTTGCATGTGTGTTCTTTTCACATACCACCTATGGATCCACCAGTGTCATTGCATGTGTGTTCTCTTCACAATCCACCTATGGATCCACCAGTGTCATTACATGTGTGTTCTTTTTAGTAACAACCAGAGTCATTGCATGTGTGTTCTTTTCACTAACAACAATCGGAGTCAATGCATGTGTGTTATTTTCACATACCACATATGGATCACCAGTGTCATTGCATATGTGTTCTTTTCACAATCCACCCATGGATCCACCAGTGTCATTGCATGTGTGTTCTTTTTAGTAACAACCAGAGTCATTGCATGTGTTTTCTTTTCACAATCCACCCATGGATCCCACCAGTGTCATTTTGCATGTGTGTTCTTTTTAGTAACAACAACCAGAGTCATTTTGCATGTGTGTTCTCTTCACATACCACCTATGGATCCACCAGTGTCATTGCATGTGTGTTCTCTTCACAATCCACCTATGGATCCACCAGTGTCATTGCATGTGTGATCTCTTCAGAGACCACACATGGATCCACCTGTGTCATTGCATGTGTGTTCTTTTTACTAACAACAAGAAGAGTCATTGAAATGTGTGCTCTCTTCAGAGACCACACATGGATCCACCAGTGTCATTGCATGTGTGTTCTTTTCACAATCCACCCATGGATCCACCAGTGTCATTGCATGTGTGTTCTTTTCACAATCCACCCATGGATCCACCAGTGTCATTGCATGTATGTTCTTTTTAGTAACAACCAGAGTCATTTTGTATGTGTGTTCTTTTCACATACCACCTATGGATCCACCAGTGTCTTTGCATGTGTTTTCTTTTCACAATCCACCCATGGATCCCACCAGTGTCATTTTGCATGTGTGTTATTTTTGGTAACAACAACTAGAGTCATTTTTCATGTGTGTTCTCTTCAGATACCCCCTAAGGATCCACCAGTGTCATTGCATGTGTGTTCTTCTCACATACCCCGTATGGATCCACCAGTGTCATTGCATGTGTGTTCATTTCACTAACAACTACCTGAGTCATTACATGTGTGTTCTCTTCACATACCACATATGGATCCACCAGTGTCATTGAAATGCGTGTTCTCTACAGAGACCACACATGGATCCACCAGTGTCATTGCATGTGTGTTCTTTTTAGTAACAACCAGAGTCATTGCATGTGTGTTCTTTTCACATACCACATATGGATCCACCAGTGTCATTGAAATGTGTGTTCTCTATAGAGACCACACATGGATCCACCAGTGTCATTGCATGTCTGTTTTTTTTAGTAACAACCAGTCATTTTGCATGTGTGTTCTTTTCACATACCACCTATGGATCCACCAGTGTCATTACATGTGTGTTCTCTTCACAATCCACCTATGGATCCACCAGTGTCATTACATGTGTGTTCTTTTTAGTAACAACCAGAGTCATTGCATGTGCGTTCTTTTCACTAACAACAACCGGAGTCAATGCATGTGTGTTCTTTCACATACCACATATGGATCACCAGTGTCATTGCATCTGTGTTCTTTTCAGAATCCACCCATGGATCCACCAGTGTCATTGCATGTGTGTTCTTTTTAGTAACAACCAGAGTCATTGCATGTGTTTTCTTTTCACAATCCACCCATGGATCCCACCAGTGTCATTTTGCATGTGTGTTCTTTTTAGTAACAACAACCAGAGTAATTTTGCATGTGTGTTCTCTTCACATACCACCTATGGATCCACCAGTGTCATTGCATGTGTGTTCTCTTCACAATCCACCTACGGATCCACCAAGGTCATTGCATGTGTTCTTTTTAGTAACAACAACCAGTGTCATTGCATGTGTGATCTCTTCAGAGACCACACATGGATCCACCTGTGTCATTGCATGTGTGTTCTTTTTACTAAGAACAACAAGAGTCATTGAAATGTGTGCTCTCTTCAGAGACCACACATGGATCCACCAGTGTCATTGCATGTGTGTTCTTTTCACAATCCACCCATGGATCCACCAGTGTCATTGCATGTGTGTTCTTTTCACAATCCACCCATGGATCCACCAGTGTCATTGCATGTATGTTCTTTTTTAGTAACAACCAGAGTCATTTTGCATGTGTGTTCTTTTCACATACCACCTATGGATCCACCTGTGTCATTGCATGTGTTTTCTTTTCACAATCCACCCATGGATCCCACCAGTGTCATTTTGCATGTGTGTTCTTTTTAGTAACAACAACTAGAGTCATTTTTCATGTGTGTTCTCTTCACATACCACCTAAGGATCCACCAGTGTTATTGCATGTGTGTTCTTCTCACATACCTCGTATGGATCCACCAGTGTAATTGCATGTGTGTTCATTTCACTAACAACTACCTGAGTCATTACATGTGTGTTCTTTTCACATACCACATATGGATCCACCAGTGTCATTGAAATGCATGTTCTCTACAGAGACCACACATGGATCCACCAGTGTCATTGCATGTGTGTTCTTTTTAGTAACAACCAGAGTCATTGCATGTGTGTTCTTTTCACATACCACATATGGATCCACCAGTGTCATTAAATGCGTGTTCTCTACAGAGACCACACATGGATCCACTAGTGTCATTGCATCTGTGTTCTTTTTAGTAACAACAACCAGAGTCATTTTGCATGTGTGTTCTTCTCACATACCACCTATCGATCCACTAGTGTCATTGCATGTGTGTTCTTTTCACTAACAACAACCAGAGTCATTGCATGTGTGTTCTCTTCACATACCACCTATGGATCCACCAGTGTCATTGTATGTGTGTTCTTCTCACATAACACGTATGGATCCACCAGTGTCATTGCATGTGTGTTCATTTCACTAACAACAACCAGAGTCATTGCATGTGTGTTCTTTTCACATACCACATATGGATCCACCAGTGTGATTGAAATGTGTGTTCTCTACAGAGACCACACATGGATCCACCTGTGTCATTGCATGGGTTTTCTTTTTAGTAACAATAAGCGTCATTGCATGTGTGTTCTTTTCACATACCACATATGGATCCACCAGTGTCATTGAAATGCGTGTTCTCTACAGAGACCACACATGGATCCACCAGTGTCATTGCATGTGTGTTCTTTTTAGTAACAACAACCAGAGTCATTTTGCATGTGTGTTCTTCTCACATACCACCTATGGATCCACCAGTGTCATTGCATGTGTGTTCTTTTCACTAACAACAACCAGAGTCATTGCATGTGTGTTCTTTTCACATACCACCTATGGATCCACCAGTGTCATTGCATGTGTGTTCTCTTCACAATCCACCTATGGATCCACCAGTGTCATTACATGTGTGTTCTTTTTAGTAACAACCAGAGTCATTGCATGTGTGTTCTTTTCACTAACAACAATCGGAGTCAATGCATGTGTGTTCTTTTCACATACCACATATGGATCACTAGTGTCATTGCATCTGTGTTCTTTTCACAATCCACCCAAGGATCCACCAGTGTCATTGCATGTGTGTTCTTTTTAGTAACAACCAGTTCACAATCCACCCATGGATCCCACCAGTGTCATTTTGCATGTGTGTTCTTTTTAGTAACAACAACCAGAGTCATTTTGCATGTGTTTTCTCTTCACATACCACCTATGGATCCACCAGTGTCATTGCATGTGTGTTCTCTTCACAATCCACCTATGGATCCACCAGTGTCATTGCATGTGTTCTTTTTAGTAACAACAACCAGTGTCATTGCATGTGTGATCTCTTCAGAGACCACACATGGATCCACCTGTGTCATTGCATGTGTGTTCTTTTTACTAACAACAACAAGAGTCATTGAAATGTGTGCTCTCTTCAGAGACCACACATGGATCCACCAGTGTCATTGCATGTGTGTTCTTTTCACAATCCACCCATGGATCCACCAGTGTCATTGCATGTGTGTTCTTTTCACAATCCACCCATGGATCCACCAGTGTCATTGCATGTATGTTCTTTTTAGTAACAACCAGAGTCATTTTGCATGTGTGTTCTTTCCACATACCACCTATGGATCCACCAGTGTCATTGCATGTGTTTTCTTTTCACAATCCACCCATCGATCCCACTAGTGTCATTTAGCATGTGTGTTCTTTTTAGTAACAATAACTAGAGTCATTTTTCATGTGTGTTCTCTTCACATACCACCTAAGGATCCACCAGTGTCATTGTATGTGTGTTCTTCTCACATACCCCGTATGGATCCACCAGTGGCATTGCATGTGTGTCCATTTCCCTAACAACTACCTGAGTCATTACATGTGTGTTCTCTTCACATACCACATATGGATCCACCAGTGTCATTGAAATGCGTGTTCTCTATAGAGACCACACATGGATCCACCAGTGTCATTGCATGTGTGTTCTTTTTAGTAACAACCAGAGTCATTGCATGTGTGTTCTTTTCACATACCACATATGGATCCACCAGTGTCATTGAAATGCGTGTTCTCTACAGAGACCACACATGGATCCACCAGTGTCATTGCATGTGTGTTCTTTTTAGTAACAACCAGAGTCATTGCATGTGTGTTCTTTTCACATACCACATATGGATCCACCAGTGTCATTGAAATGCGTGTTCTCTACAGAGACCACACATGGATCCACTAGTGCCATTGCATCTGTGTTCTTTTTAGTAACAACAACCAGAGTCATTTTGCATGTGTGTTCTTCTCACATACCACCTATCGATCCACCAGTGTCATTGCATGTGTGTTCTTTTCACTAACAACAACCAGAGTCATTGCATGTGTGTTCTCTTCACATACCACCTATGGATCCACCAGTGTCATTGTATGTGTGTTCTTCTCACATAACACGTATGGATCCACCATTGTCATTGCATGTGTGTTCATTTCACTAACAACAACCAGAGTCATTGCATGTGTGTTCTTTTCACATACCACATATGGATCCACCAGTGTGATTGAAATGTGTGTTCTCTATAGAGACCACACATGGATCCACCTGTGTCATTGCATGTGTGTTCTTTATAGTAACAACCGGAGTCATTGCATGTGTGTTCTTTTCACATACCACATATGGATCACCAGTGTCGTTGCATGTGTGTTCTTTTCACAATCCACCCATGGATACACCAGTGTCATTGCATGTGTGTTCTTTTTAGTAACAACCAGAGTCATTGCATGTGTGTTCTTTTCACTAACAACAACCAGAGTCATTGCATGTGTGTTCTTTTCACATACCACATATGGATCACCAGTGTCATTGCATGTGTGTTCTTTTCACAATCCACCCATGGATCCACCAGTGTTATTGCATGTGTGTTCTTTTTATTTACAACAACCAGAGTCATTGAAATGTGTGTTCTTCTCACATACCACCTATGGATCCACCAGTGTCATTGCATGTGTGTTCATTTCACTAACAATGACCAGAGTCATTGCATGTGTGTTCTTTTCACATACCACATATGGATCCACCAATGTGATTGAAATGTGTGTTCTCTACAGAGACCATACATGGATCCACTAGTGTCATTGCATGTGTGTTCTTTTTAGTAACAACCAGAGTCATTTTGCATGTGTGTTCTTTTCACATACCAGATGTGGATCCACCAGTGTCATTGCATGTGTGTTCTTTTCATAATCCACCCATGGATCCACCGGTGTCATTGCATGTGTGTTCTTTTTAGTAACAACCAGAGTCATTTTGCATGTGTGTTCTTTTCACATACCACCTATGGATCCACCAGTGTCATTGGATGTGTTTTCTTTTCACAATCAACCCATGGATCCCACCAGTGTCATTTTGCATGTGTGTTCTTTTTAGTAACAACAACCAGAGTCATTTTGCATGTGTATTCTCTTCACATACCACCTATGGATCCACCAGTGTCATTGCATGTGTGTTCTCTTCACAATCCACCTATGGATCCACCAGTGTCATTGCATGTGTTCTTTTTAGTAACAACAACCAGTGTCATTGCATGTGTGCTCTCTTCAGAGACCACACATGGATCCACCAGTGTCATTGCATGTGTGTTCTTTTTACTAACAACAACAAGAGTCATTGAAATGTGTGCTCTCTTTAGAGACCACACATGGATCCACCAGTGTCATTGCTTGTGCGTTCTTTTCACAATCCACCAGTGTCATTGCATGTATGTTCTTTTTAGTAACAACCTGAGTTATTTTGCATGTGTGTTCTTTTCACAATCCACCCATGGATCCCACCAGTGTCATTTTGCATGTGTGTTCTTTTTAGTAACAACAACTAGAGTCATTTTTCATGTGTGTTCTCTTCACATACCACCTAAGGATCCACCAGTGTCATTGCATGTGTGTTCTTCTCACATACCTCGTATGGATCCACCAGTGTCATTGCATGTGTGTTCATTTCACTAACAACTACCTGAGTCATTACATGTGTGTTCTTTTCACATACCACATATGGATCCACCAGTGTCATTGAAATGCGTGTTCTCTACAGAGACCACACATGGATCCACCAGTGTCATTGCATGTGTGTTCTTTTTAGTAACAACCAGAGTCATTGCATGTGTGTTCTTTTCACATACCACATATGGATCCACCAGTGTCATTAAATGCGTGTTCTCTACAGAGACCACACATTGATCCACTAGTGTCATTGCATTTGTGTTCTTTTTAGTAACAATAACCAGAGTCATTTTGCATGTGTGTTCTTCTCACATACCACCTATCGATCCACCAGTGTCATTGCATGTGTGTTCTTTTCACTTACAACAACCAGAGTCATTGCATGTGTGTTCTCTTCACATACCACCTATGGATCCACCAGTGTCATTGTATGTGTGTTCTTCTCACATAACACGTATGGATCCACCAGTGTCATTGCATGTGTGTTCATTTCACTAACAACAACCAGAGTCATTGCATGTGTGTTCTTTTCACATACCACATATGGATCCACCAGTGTGATTGAAATGTGTGTTCTCTACAGAGACCACACATGGATCCACCTGTGTCATTGCATGGGTGTTCTTTCTAGTAACAATGAGCGTCATTGCATGAGTGTTCTTTTCACATACCACATATGGATCCACCAGTGTCGTTGAAATGCGTGTTCTCTACAGAGACCACACATGGATCCACCAGTGTCATTGCATGTGTGTTCTTTTTAGTAACAACAACCAGAGTCATTTTGCATGTGTGTTCTTCTCACATACCACCTATGGATCCACCAGTGTCATTGCATGTGTGTTCTTTTCACTAACAACAACCAGAGTCATTGCATGTGTGTTCTTGTCACATACCACATATGGATCCACCAGTGTCATTGAAATGCGTGTTCTCTATAGAGACCACACGTGGATCCACCAGTGTCATTGCATGTCTGCTCTTTTTAGTAACAACAACCAGTCATTTTGCATGTGTGTTCTTTTCACATACCACCTATGGATCCACCAGTGTCATTGCATGTGTGTTCTCTTCACAATCCACCTATGGATCCACCAGTTTCATTACATGTGTGTTCTTTTTAGTAACAACCAGAGTCATTGCATGTGTGTTCTTTTCACTAACAAAAATCGGAGTCAATGGATGTGTGTTCTTTTCACATACCACATATGGATCACCAGTGTTATTGCATCTGTGTTCTTTTCACAATCCACCCATGGATCCACCAGTGTCATTGCATGTGTGTTCTTTTTAGTAACAACCAGTGTCATTGCATGTGTTTTCTTTTCACAATCCACACATGGATCCCACCAGTGTCATTTTGCATGTGTGTTCTTTTTAGTAACAACAACCAGAGTCATTTTGCATGTGTGTTCTCTTCACATACCACCTATGGATCCACCTGTGTCATTGCATGTGTGTTCTCTTCACAATCCACCTATGGATCCACCAGTGTCATTGCATGTGTTCTTTTTAGTAACAACAACCAGTGTCATTGCATGTGTGATCTCTTCAGAGACCACACATGGATCCACCTGTGTCATTGCATGTGTGTTCTTTTTACTAACAACAACAAGAGTCATTGAAATGTGTGCTCTCTTCAGAGACCACACATGGATCCACCAGTGTCATTGCATGTGTGTTCTTTTCACAATCCACCCATCGATCCACCAGTGTCATTGCATGTGTGTTCTTTTCACAATCCACCCATGGATCCACCAGTGTCATTGCATGTATGTTCTTTTTAGTAACAACCAGAGTCATTTTGCATGTGTGTTCTTTTCACATACCACCTATGGATCCACCAGTGTCATTGCATGTGTTTTCTTTTCACAATCCACCCATGGATCCCACTAGTGTCATTTTGCATGTGTGTTCTTTTTAGTAACAACAACTAGAGTCATTTTTCATGTGTGTTCTCTTCACATACCACCTAAGGATCCACCAGTGTCATTGCATGTGTGTTCTTCTCACATACCCCGTATGGATCCACCAGTGTCATTGCATATGTGTTCATTTCACTAACAACTACCTGAGTCATTACATGTGTGTTCTCTTCACATACCACATATGGATCCACCAGTGTCATTGAAATGCGTGTTCTCTACAGAGACCACACATGGATCCACCAGTGTCATTGCATGTGTGTTCTTTTTAGTAACAACCAGAGTCATTGCATGTGTGTTCTTTTCACATACCACATATGGATCCACCAGTGTCATTGAAATGCGTGTTCTCTACAGAGACCACACATGGATCCACCAGTGTCATTGCATGTGTGTTCTTTTTAGTAACAACCTGAGTCATTGCATGTGTGTTCTTTTCACATACCACATATGGATCCACCAGTGTCATTAAATGCGTGTTCTCTACAGAGACCACACATGGATCCACTAGTGTCATTGCATCTGTGTTCTTTTTAGTAACAACAACCAGGGTCATTTTGCATGTGTGTTCTTCTCACATACCACCTATCGATCCACCAGTGTCATTGCATGTGTGTTCTTTTCACTAACAACAACCAGAGTCATTGCATGTGTGTTCTCTTCACATACCACCTATGGATCCACCAGTGTCATTGTATGTGTGTTCTTCTCACATAACACGTATGGATCCACCACTGTCATTGCATGTGTGTTCATTTCACTAACAACAACCAGAGTCATTGCATGTGTGTTCTTTTCACATACCACATATGGATCCACCAGTGTGATTGAAATGTGTGTTCTCTACAGAGACCACACATGGATCCACCTGTGTCATTGCATGTGTGTTCTTTATAGTAACAACCGGAGTCATTGCATGTGTGTTCTTTTCACATACCACATATGGATCACCAGTGTCGTTGCATGTGTGTTCTTTTCACAATCCACCCATGGATCCACCAGTGTCATTGCATGTGTGTTCTTTTTAGTAACAACCAGAGTCATTGCATGTGTGTTCTTTTCACTAACAACAACCAGAGTCATTGCATGTGTGTTCTTTTCACATACCACATATGGATCACCAGTGTCATTGCATGTGTGTTCTTTTCACAATCTACCCATGGATCCACCAGTGTTATTGCATGTGTGTTCTTTTTATTTACAACAACCAGAGTCATTGAAATGTGTGTTCTTCTCACATACCACCTATGGATCCACCAGTGTCATTGCATGTGTGTTCATTTCACTAACAATGACCAGAGTCATTACATGTGTGTTCTTTTCACATACCACATATGGATCCACCAGTGTGATTGAAATGTGTGTTCTCTACAGAGACCATACATGGATCCACTAGTGTCATTGCATGTGTGTTCTTTTTAGTAACAACCAGAGTCATTTTGCATGTGTGTTCTTTTCACATACCAGATGTGGATCCACCAGTGTCATTGCATGTGTGTTATTTTCATAATCCACCCATGGATCCACCGGTGTCATTGCATGTGTGTTCTTTTTAGTAACAACCAGAGTCATTTTGCATGTGTGTTCTTTTCACATACCACCTATGGATCCACCAGTGTCATTGCATGTGTTTTCTTTTCACAATCAACCCATGGATCCCACCAGTGTCATTTTGCATGTGTGTTCTTTTTAGTAACAACAACCATGTCATTTTGCATGTGTGTTCTCTTCACATACCACCTATGGATCCACCAGTGTCATTGCATGTGTGTTCTCTTCACAATCCACCTATGGATCCACCAGTGTCATTGCATGTGTTCTTTTTAGTAACAACAACCAGTGTCATTGCATGTGTGCTCTCTTCAGAGACCACACATGGATCCACCAGTGTCATTGCATGTGTGTTCTTTTTACTAACAACAACAAGAGTCATTGAAATGTGTGCTCCCTTTAGAGACCACACATGGATCCACCAGTGTCATTGCATGTGTGTTCTTTTCACAATCCACCCATGGATCCACCAGTGTCATTGCATGTGCGTTCTTTTCACAATCCACCAGTGTCATTGCATGTATGTTCTTTTTAGTAATAACCAGAGTTATTTTGCATGTGTGTTCTTTTCACAATCCACCCATGGATCCCACCAGTGTCATTTTGCATGTGTGTTCTTTTTAGTAACAACAACTAGAGTCATTTTTCATGTGTGTTCTCTTCACATACCACCTAAGGATCCACCAGTGTCATTGCATGTGTGTTCTTCTCACATACCTCGTATGGATCCACCAGTGTCATTGCATGTGTTCTTTTTAGTAACAACAACCAGTGTCATTGCATGTGTGCTCTCTTCAGAGACCACACATGGATCCACCAGTGTCATTGCATGTGTGTTCTTTTTACTAACAACAACAAGAGTCATTGAAATGTGTGCTCCCTTTAGAGACCACACATGGATCCACCAGTGTCATTGCATGTGTGTTCTTTTCACAATCCACCCATGGATCCACTAGTGTCATTGCATGTGCGTTCTTTTCACAATCCACCAGTGTCATTGCATGTATGTTCTTTTTAGTAACAACCAGAGTTATTTTGCATGTGTGTTCTTTTCACAATCCACCCATGGATCCCACCAGTGTCATTTTGCATGTGTGTTCTTTTTAGTAATGACAACCAGAGTCATTTTGCATGTGTGTTCTCTTCACATACCACCTAAGGATCCACCAGTGTCATTGCATGTGTGTTCTTCTCACATAGCCCGTATGGATCCACCAGTGTCATTACATGTGTGTTCATTTCACTAACAACTACCTGAGTCATTACATGTGTGTTCTTTTCACATACCACATATGGATCCACCAGTGTCATTGAAATGCGTGTTCTCTACAAAGACCACACATGGATCCACCAGTGTCATTGCATGTGTGTTCTTTTTAGTAACAACCAGATTCATTGCATGTGTGTTCTTTTCACATACCACATATGGATCCACCAGTGTCATTGAAATGCGTGTTCTCTACAGAGACCACACATGGATCCACTAGTGTCATTGCATCTGTGTTCTTTTTAGTAACAACAACTAGAGTCATTTTGCATGTGTGTTCTTCTCACATACCACCTATCGATCCACCAGTGTCATTGCATGTGTGTTCTTTTCACTAACAACAACCAGAGTCATTGCATGTGTGTTCTCTTCACATACCACCTATGGATCCACCAGTGTCATTGTATGTGTGTTCTTCTCACATACCACGTATGGATCCACCAGTGTCATTGCATGTGTGTTCTTTTCACTAACAACAACCAGAGTCATTGCATGTGTGTTCTCTTCACAATCCACCTATGGATCCACCAGTGTAATTGCATGTGTTCTTTTTAGTAACAACAACCAGTGTCATTGCATGTGTGCTCTCTTCAGAGACCACACATGGATCCACCAGTGTCATTGCATGTGTGTTCTTTTTACTAACAACAACAAGAGTCATTGAAATGTGTGCTCTCTTTAGAGGCCACACATGGATCCACCAGTGTCATTGCATGTGTGTTCTTTTCACAATACACCCATGGATCCACCAGTGTCATTGCTTGTGCGTTCTTTTCACAACCCACCAGTGTCATTGCATGTATGTTCTTTTTAGTAACAACCAGAGTTATTTTGCATGTGTGTTCTTTTCACAATCCACCCATGGATCCCACCAGTGTCATTTTGCATGTGTGTTCTTTTTAGTAACAACAACTAGAGTCATTTTTCATGTGTGTTCTCTTCACATACCACCTAAGGATCCACCAGTGTCATTGCATGTGTGTTCTTCTCACATACCTCGTATGGATCCACCAGTGTCATTGCATGTGTGTTCATTTCACTAACAACTACCTGAGTCATTACATGTGTGTTCTTTTCACATACCACATATGGATCCACCAGTGTCATTGAAATGCGTGTTCTCTACAGAGACCACACATGGATCCACCAGTGTCATTGCATGTGTGTTCTTTTTAGTAACAACCAGAGTCATTGCATGTGTGTTCTTTTCACATACCACATATGGATCCACCAGTGTCATTAAATGCGTGTTCTCTACAGAGACCACACATGGATCCACTAGTGTCATTGCATTTGTGTTCTTTTTAGTAACAATAACCAGAGTCATTTTGCATGTGTGTTCTTCTCACATACCACCTATCGATCCACCAGTGTCATTGCATGTGTGTTCTTTTCACTAACAACAACCAGAGTCATTGCATGTGTGTTCTCTTCACATACCACCTATGGATCCACCAGCGTCATTGTATGTGTGTTCTTCTCACATAACACGTATGGATCCACCAGTGTCATTGCATGTGTGTTCATTTCACTAACAACAACCAGAGTCATTGCATGTGTGTTCTTTTCACATACCACATATGGATCCACCAGTGTGATTGAAATGTGTGTTCTCTACAGAGACCACACATGGATCCACCTGTGTCATTGCATGGGTGTTCTTTCTAGTAACAATGAGCGTCATTGCATGAGTGTTCTTTTCACATACCACATATGGATCCACCAGTGTCATTGAAATGCGTGTTCTCTACAGAGACCACACATGGATCCACCAGTGTCATTGCATGTGTGTTCTTTTTAGTAACAACAACCAGAGTCATTTTGCATGTGTGTTCTTCTCACATACCACCTATGGATCCACCAGTGTCATTGCATGTGTGTTCTTTTCACTAACAACAACCAGAGTCATTGCATGTGTGTTCTTGTCACATACCACATATGGATCCACCAGTGTCATTGAAATGCGTGTTCTCTATAGAGACCACACGTGGATCCACCAGTGTCATTGCATGTCTGCTCTTTTTAGTAACAACAACCAGTCATTTTGCATGTGTGTTCTTTTCACATACCACCTATGGATCCACCAGTGTCATTGCATGTGTGTTCTCTTCACAATCCACCTATGGATCCACCAGTTTCATTACATGTGTGTTCTTTTTAGTAACAACCAGAGTCATTGCATGTGTGTTCTTTTCACTAACAAAAATCGGAGTCAATGGATGTGTGTTCTTTTCACATACCACATATGGATCACCAGTGTCATTGCATCTGTGTTCTTTTCACAATCCACCCATGGATCCACCAGTGTCATTGCATGTGTGTTCTTTTTAGTAACAACCAGTGTCATTGCATGTGTTTTCTTTTCACAATCCACAGATGGATCCCACCAGTGTCATTTTGCATGTGTGTTCTTTTTAGTAACAACAACCAGAGTCATTTTGCATGTGTGTTCTCTTCACATACCACCTATGGATCCACCTGTGTCATTGCATGTGTGTTCTCTTCACAATCCACCTATGGATCCACCAGTGTCATTGCATGTGTTCTTTTTAGTAACAACAACCAGTGTCATTGCATGTGTGATCTCTTCAGAGACCACACATGGATCCACCTGTGTCATTGCATGTGTGTTCTTTTTACTAACAACAACAAGAGTCATTGAAATGTGTGCTCTCTTCAGAGACCACACATGGATCCACCAGTGTCATTGCATGTGTGTTCTTTTCACAATCCACCCATCGATCCACCAGTGTCATTGCATGTGTGTTCTTTTCACAATCCACCCATGGATCCACCAGTGTCATTGCATGTATGTTCTTTTTAGTAACAACCAGAGTCATTTTGCATGTGTGTTCTTTTCACATACCACCTATGGATCCACCAGTGTCATTGCATGTGTTTTCTTTTCACAATCCACCCATGGATCCCACCAGTGTCATTTTGCATGTGTGTTCTTTTTAGTAACAACAACTAGAGTCATTTTTCATGTGTGTTCTCTTCACATACCACCTAAGGATCCACCAGTGTCATTGCATGTGTGTTCTTCTCACATACCCCGTATGGATCCACCAGTGTCATTGCATGTGTGTTCATTTCACTAACAACTACCTGAGTCATTACATGTGTGTTCTCTTCACATACCACATATGGATCCACCAGTGTAATTGAAATGCGTGTTCTCTACAGAGACCACACATGGATCCACCAGTGTCATTGCATGTGTGTTCTTTTTAGTAACAACCAGAGTCATTGCATGTGTGTTCTTTTCACATACCACATATGGATCCACCAGTGTCATTGAAATGCGTGTTCTCTACAGAGACCACACATGGATCCACCAGTGTCATTGCATGTGTGTTCTTTTTAGTAACAACCTGAGTCATTGCATGTGTGTTCTTTTCACATACCACATATGGATCCACCAGTGTCATTAAATGCGTGTTCTCTACAGAGACCACACATGGATCCACTAGTGTCATTGCATCTGTGTTCTTTTTAGTAACAACAACCAGGGTCATTTTGCATGTGTGTTCTTCTCACATACCACCTATCGATCCACCAGTGTCATTGCATGTGTGTTCGTTTCACTAACAACAACCAGAGTCATTGCATGTGTGTTCTCTTCACATACCACCTATGGATCCACCAGTGTCATTGTATGTGTGTTCTTCTCACATAACACGTATGGATCCACCACTTTCATTGCATGTGTGTTCATTTCACTAACAACAACCAGAGTCATTGCATGTGTGTTCTTTTCACATACCACATATGGATCCACCAGTGTGATTGAAATGTGTGTTCTCTATAGAGACCACACATGGATCCACCTGTGTCATTGCATGTGTGTTCTTTATAGTAACAACCGGAGTCATTGCATGTGTGTTCTTTTCACATACCACATATGGATCACCAGTGTCATTGCATGTGTGTTCTTTTCACAATCCACCCATGGATCCACCAGTGTTATTGCATGTGTGTTCTTTTTATTTACAACAACCAGAGTCATTGAAATGTGTGTTCTTCTCACATACCACCTATGGATCCACCAGTGTCATTGCATGTGTGTTCATTTCACTAACAATGACCAGAGTCATTGCATGTGTGTTCTTTTCACATACCACATATGGATCCACCAGTGTGATTGAAATGTGTGTTCTCTACAGAGACCACACATGGATCCACCTGTGTCATTGCATGTGTGTTCTTTATAGTAACAACCGGAGTCATTGCATGTGTGTTCTTTTCACATACCACATATGGATCACCAGTGTCATTGCATGTGTGTTCTTTTCCCAATCCACCCATGGATCCACCAGTGTTATTGCATGTGTGTTCTTTTTATTTACAACAACCAGAGTCATTGAAATGTGTGTTCTTCTCACATACCACCTATGGATCCACCAGTGTCATTGCATGTGTGTTCATTTCACTAACAATGACCAGAGTCATTGCATGTGTGTTCTTTTCACATACCACATATGGATCCACCAGTGTGATTGAAATGTGTGTTCTCTACAGAGACCATACATGGATCCACTAGTGTCATTGCATGTGTGTTCTTTTTAGTAACAACCAGAGTCATTTTGCATGTGTGTTCTTTTCACATACCAGATGTGGATCCACCAGTGTCATTGCATGTGTGTTATTTTCATAATCCACCCATGGATCCACCGGTGTCATTGCATGTGTGTTCTTTTTAGTAACAACCAGAGTCATTTTGCATGTGTGTTCTTTTCACATACCACCTATGGATCCACCAGTGTCATTGCATGTGTTTTCTTTTCACAATCAACCCATGGATCCCACCAGTGTCATTTTGCATGTGTGTTCTTTTAAGTAACAACAACCATGTCATTTTGCATGTGTGTTCTCTTCACATACCACCTATGGATCCACCAGTGTCATTGCATGTGTGTTCTCTTCACAATCCACCTATGGATCCACCAGTGTCATTGCATGTGTTCTTTTTAGTAACAACAACCAGTGTCATTGCATGTGTGCTCTCTTCAGAGACCACACATGGATCCACCAGTGTCATTGCATGTGTGTTCTTTTTACTAACAACAACAAGAGTCATTGAAATGTGTGCTCCCTTTAGAGACCACACATGGATCCACCAGTGTCATTGCATGTGTGTTCTTTTCACAATCCACCCATGGATCCACCAGTGTCATTGCATGTGCGTTCTTTTCACAATCCACCAGTGTCATTGCATGTATGTTCTTTTTAGTAACAACCAGAGTTATTTTGCATGTGTGTTCTTTTCACAATCCACCCATGGATCCCACCAGTGTCATTTTGCATGTGTGTTCTTTTTAGTAACAACAACTAGAGTCATTTTTCATGTGTGTTCTCTTCACATACCACCTAAGGATCCACCAGTGTCATTGCATGTGTGTTCTTCGCACATACCTCGTATGGATCCACCAGTGTCATTGCATGTGTTCTTTTTAGTAACAACAACCAGTGTCATTGCATGTGTGCTCTCTTCAGAGACCACACATGGATCCACCAGTGTCATTGCATGTGTGTTCTTTTTACTAACAACAACAAGAGTCATTGAAATGTGTGCTCCCTTTAGAGACCACACATGGATCCACCAGTGTCATTGCATGTGTGTTCTTTTCACAATCCACCCATGGATCCACCAGTGTCATTGCATGTGCGTTCTTTTCACAATCCACCAGTGTCATTGCATGTATGTTCTTTTTAGTAACAACCAGAGTTATTTTGCATGTGTGTTCTTTTCACAATCCACCCATGGATCCCACCAGTGTCATTTTGCATGTGTGTTCTTTTTAGTAATGACAACCAGAGTCATTTTGCATGTGTGTTCTCTTCACATACCACCTAAGGATCCACCAGTGTCATTGCATGTGTGTTCTTCTCACATAGCCCGTATGGATCCACCAGTGTCATTACATGTGTGTTCATTTCACTAACAACTACCTGAGTCATTACATGTTTGTTCTTTTCACATACCACATATGGATCCACCAGTGTCATTGAAATGCGTGTTCTCTACAAAGACCACACATGGATCCACCAGTGTCATTGCATGTGTGTTCTTTTTAGTAACAACCAGATTCATTGCATGTGTGTTCTTTTCACATACCACATATGGATCCACCAGTGTCATTGAAATGCGTGTTCTCTACAGAGACCACACATGGATCCACTAGTGTCATTGCATCTGTGTTCTTTTTAGTAACAACAACTAGAGTCATTTTGCATGTGTGTTCTTCTCACATACCACCTATCGATCCACCAGTTTCATTGCATGTGTGTTCTTTTCACTAACAACAACCAGAGTCATTGCATGTGTGTTCTCTTCACATACCACCTATGGATCCACCAGTGTCATTGTATGTGTGTTCTTCTCACATACCACGTATGGATCCACCAGTGTCATTGCATGTGTGTTCTTTTCACTAACAACAACCAGAGTCATTGCATGTGTGTTCTCTTCACAATCCACCTATGGATCCACCAGTGTCATTGCATGTGTTCTTTTTAGTAACAACAACCAGTGTCATTGCATGTGTGCTCTCTTCAGAGACCACACATGGATCCACCAGTGTCATTGCATGTGTGTTCTTTTTACTAACAACAACAAGAGTCATTGAAATGTGTGCTCTCTTTAGAGACCACACATGGATCCACCAGTGTCATTGCATGTGTGTTCTTTTCACAATACACCCATGGATCCACCAGTGTCATTGCTTGTGCGTTCTTTTCACAATCCACCAGTGTCATTGCATGTATGTTCTTTTTAGTAACAACCAGAGTTATTTTGCATGTGTGTTCTTTTCACAATCCACCCATGGATCCCACCAGTGTCATTTTGCATGTGTGTTCTTTTTAGTAACAACAACTAGAGTCATTTTTCATGTGTGTTCTCTTCACATACCACCTAAGGATCCACCAGTGTCATTGCATGTGTGTTCTTCTCACATACCTCGTATGGATCCACCAGTGTCATTGCATGTGTGTTCATTTCACTAACAACTACCTGAGTCATTACATGTGTGTTCTTTTCACATACCACATATGGATCCACCAGTGTCATTGAAATGCGTGTTCTCTACAGAGACCACACATGGATCCACTAGTGTCATTGCATTTGTGTTCTTTTTAGTAACAATAACCAGAGTCATTTTGCATGTGTGTTCTTCTCACATACCACCTATCGATCCACCAGTGTCATTGCATGTGTGTTCTTTTCACTAACAACAACCAGAGTCATTGCATGTGTGTTCTCTTCACATACCACCTATGGATCCACCAGTGTCATTGTATGTGTGTTCTTCTCACATAACACGTATGGATCCACCAGTGTCATTGCATGTGTGTTCATTTCACTAACAACAACCAGAGTCATTGCATGTGTGTTCTTTTCACATACCACATATGGATCCACCAGTGTGATTGAAATGTGTGTTCTCTACAGAGACCACACATGGATCCACCTGTGTCATTGCATGGGTGTTCTTTCTAGTAACAATGAGCGTCATTGCATGAGTGTTCTTTTCACATACCACATATGGATCCACCAGTGTCATTGAAATGCGTGTTCTCTACAGAGACCACACATGGATCCACCAGTGTCATTGCATGTGTGTTCTTTTTAGTAACAACAACCAGAGTCATTTTGTATGTGTGTTCTTCTCACATACCACCTATGGATCCACCAGTGTCATTGCATGGGTGTTCTTTTCACTAACAACAACCAGAGTCATTGCAGGTGTGTTCTTGTCACATACCACATATGGATCCACCAGTGTCATTGAAATGCGTGTTCTCTATAGAGACCACACGTGGATCCACCAGTGTCATTGCATGTCTGCTCTTTTTAGTAACAACAACCAGTCATTTTGCATGTGTGTTCTTTTCACATACCACCTATGGATCCACCAGTGTCATTGCATGTGTGTTCTCTTCACAATCCACCTATGGATCCACCAGTTTCATTACATGTGTGTTCTTTTTAGTAACAACCAGAGTCATTGCATGTGTGTTCTTTTCACTAACAAAAATCGGAGTCAATGGATGTGTGTTCTTTTCACATACCACATATGGATCACCAGTGTCATTGCATCTGTGTTCTTTTCACAATCCACCCATGGATCCACCAGTGTCATTGCATGTGTGTTCTTTTTAGTAACAACCAGTGTCATTGCATGTGTTTTCTTTTCACAATCCACACATGGATCCCACCAGTGTCATTTTGCATGTGTGTTCTTTTTAGTAACAACAACCAGAGTCATTTTGCATGTGTGTTCTCTTCACATACCACCTATGGATCCACCTGTGTCATTGCATGTGTGTTCTCTTCACAATCCACCTATGGATCCACCAGTGTCATTGCATGTGTTCTTTTTAGTAACAACAACCAGTGTCATTGCATGTGTGATCTCTTCAGAGACCACACATGGATCCACCTGTGTCATTGCATGTGTGTTCTTTTTACTAACAACAACAAGAGTCATTGAAATGTGTGCTCTCTTCAGAGACCACACATGGATCCACCAGTGTCATTGCATGTGTGTTCTTTTCACAATCCACCCATCGATCCACCAGTGTCATTGCATGTGTGTTCTTTTCACAATCCACCCATGGATCCACCAGTGTCATTGCATGTATGTTCTTTTTAGTAACAACCAGAGTCATTTTGCATGTGTGTTCTTTTCACATACCACCTATGGATCCACCAGTGTCATTGCATGTGTTTTATTTTCGCAATCCACCCATGGATCCCACCAGTGTCATTTTGCATGTGTGTTCTTTTTAGTAACAACAACTAGAGTCATTTTTCATGTGTGTTCTCTTCACATACCACCTAAGGATCCACCAGTGTCATTGCATGTGTGTTCTTATCACATACCCCGTATGGATCCACCAGTGTCATTGCATGTGTGTTCATTTCACTAACAACTACCTGAGTCATTACATGTGTGTTCTCTTCACATACCACATATGGATCCACCAGTGTCATTGAAATGCGTGTTCTCTACAGAGACCACACATGGATCCACCAGTGTCATTGCATGTGTGTTCTTTTTAGTAACAACCAGAGTCATTGCATGTGTGTTCTTTTCACATACCACATATGGATCCACCAGTGTCATTGAAATGCGTGTTCTCTACAGAGACCACACATGGATCCACAAGTGTCATTGCATGTGTGTTCTTTTTAGTAACAACCTGAGTCATTGCATGTGTGTTCTTTTCACATACCACATATGGATCCACCAGTGTCATTAAATGCGTGTTCTCTACAGAGACCACACATGGATCCACTAGTGTCATTGCATCTGTGTTCTTTTTAGTAACAACAACCAGGGTCATTTTGCATGTGTGTTCTTCTCACATACCACCTATCGATCCACCAGTGTCATTGCATGTGTGTTCTTTTCACTAACAACAACCAGAGTCATTGCATGTGTGTTCTCTTCACATACCACCTATGGATCCACCAGTGTCATTGTATGTGTGTTCTTCTCACATAACACGTATGGATCCACCACTGTCATTGCATGTGTGTTCATTTCACTAACAACAACCAGAGTCATTGCATGTGTGTTCTTTTCACATACCACATATGGATCCACCAGTGTGATTAAAATGTGTGTTCTCTACAGAGACCACACATGGATCCACCTGTGTCATTGCATGTGTGTTCTTTATAGTAACAACCGGAGTCATTGCATGTGTGTTCTTTTCACATACCACATATGGATCACCAGTGTCATTGCATGTGTGTTCTTTTCACAATCCACCCATGGATCCACCAGTGTTATTGCATGTGTGTTCTTTTTATTTACAACAACCAGAGTCATTGAAATGTGTGTTTCTTCTCACATACCACCTATGGATCCACCAGTGTCATTGCATGTGTGTTCATTTCACTAACAATGACCAGAGTCATTGCATGTGTGTTCTTTTCACATACCACATATGGATCCACCAGTGTGATTGAAATGTGTGTTCTCTACAGAGACCATACATGGATCCACTAGTGTCATTGCATGTGTGTTCTTTTTAGTAACAACCAGAGTCATTTTGCATGTGTGTTATTTTCACATACCAGATGTGGATCCACCAGTGTCATTGCATGTGTGTTATTTTCATAATCCACCCATGGATCCACCGGTGTCATTGCATGTGTGTTCTTTTTAGTAACAACCAGAGTCATTTTGCATGTGTGTTCTTTTCACATACCACCTATGGATCCACCAGTGTCATTGCATGTGTGTTCTTTTCACAATCCACCCATGGATCCCACCAGTGTCATTTTGCATGTGTGTTCTTTTTAGTAACAACAACTAGAGTCATTTTTCATGTGTGTTCTCTTCACATACCACCTAAGGATCCACCAGTGTCATTGCATGTGTGTTCTTCTCACATACCTCGTATGGATCCACCAATGTCATTGCATGTGTTCTTTTTAGTAACAACAACCAGTGTCATTGCATGTGTGCTCTCTTCAGGGACCACACATGGATCCACCAGTGTCATTGCATGTGTGTTCTTTTTACTAACAACAACAAGAGTCATTGAAATGTGTGCTCCCTTTAGAGACCACACATGGATCCACCAGTGTCATTGCATGTGTGTTCTTTTCACAATCCACCCATGGATCCACCAGTGTCATTGCATGTGCGTTCTTTTCACAATCCACCAGTGTCATTGCATGTATGTTCTTTTTAGTAACAACCAGAGTTATTTTGCATGTGTGTTCTTTTCACAATCCACCCATGGATCCCACCAGTGTCATTTTGCATGTGTGTTCTTTTTAGTAATGACAACCAGAGTCATTTTGCATGTGTGTTCTCTTCACATACCACCTAAGGATCCACCAGTGTCATTGCATGTGTGTTCTTCTCACATAGCCCGTATGGATCCACCAGTGTCATTACATGTGTGTTCATTTCACTAACAACTACCTGAGTCATTACATGTGTGTTATTTTCACATACCACATATGGATCCACCAGTGTCATTGAAATGCGTGTTCTCTACAAAGACCACACATGGATCCACCAGTGTCATTGCATGTGTGTTCTTTTTAGTAACAACCAGATTCATTGCATGTGTGTTCTTTTCACATACCACATATGGATCCACCAGTGTCATTGAAATGCGTGTTCTCTACAGAGACCACACATGGATCCACTAGTGTCATTGCATCTGTGTTCTTTTTAGTAACAACAACTAGAGTCATTTTGCATGTGTGTTCTTCTCACATACCACCTATCGATCCACCAGTGTCATTGCATGTGTGTTCTTTTCACTAACAACAACCAGAGTCATTGCATGTGTGTTCTCTTCACATACCACCTATGGATCCACCAGTGTCATTGTATGTGTGTTCTTCTCACATACCACGTATGGATCCACCAGTGTCATTGCATGTGTGTTCATTTCACTAACAACAACCAGAGTCATTGCATGTGTGTTCTTTTCACATACCACATATGGATCCACCAGTGTGATTAAAATGTGTGCTCTCTACAGAGACCACACATGGATCCACCAGTGTCATTGCATGTGTGTTCTTTTTAGTAACAACCTTCGTGATTGCATGTGTGTTCTTTTCACATACCACATATGGATCCACCAGTGTCATTGAATTGCGTGTTCTCTACAGAGACCACACATGGATCCACCAGTGTCATTGCATGTGTGTTCTTTTTAGTAACAACAACCAGAGTCATTTTGCATGTGTGTTCTTCTCACATACCACCTATGGATCCACCAGTGTCATTGCATGTGTGTTCTTTTCACTAACAACAACAAGAGTCATTGCATGTGTGTTGTTTTCACATACCACATATGGATCCACCAGTGTCATTGAAATGCGTGTTCTCTATAGAGATCACACATGGATCCACCAGTGTCATTGCCTGTCTGTTCTTTTTAGTAACAACAACCAGTCATTTTGCATGTGTTTTCTTTTCACATACCACCTATGGATCCACCAGTGTCATTGCATGTGTGTTCTTTTCACAATCCACCCATGGATCCACCAGTGTCATTGCATGTGCGTTCTTTTCACAATCCACCAGTGCCATTGCATGTATGTTCTTTTTAGTAACATCCAGAGTTATTTTGCATGTGTGTTCTTTTCACATACCACCTATGCATCCACCAGTGTCATTGCATGTGTTTTCTTTTCACAATCCACCCATGGATCCCACCAGTGTCATTTTGCATGTGTGTTCTTTTTAGTAATGACAACCAGAGTCATTTTGCATGTGTGTTCTCTTCACATACCACCTAAGGATGCACCAGTGTCATTGCATGTGTGTTCTTCTCACATACCCCATATGGATCCACCGGTGTCATTACATGTGTGTTCATTTCACTAACAACTACCTGAGTCATTACATGTGTGTTCTTTTCACATACCACATATGGATCCACCAGTGGCATTGAAATGCGTGTTCTCTACAAAGACCACAAATGGATCCACCAGTGTCATTGCATGTGTGTTCTTTTTAGTAACAACCAAATTCATTGCATGTGTGTTCTTTTCACATACCACATATGGATCCACCAGTGTCATTGAAATGCGTGTTCTCTACAGAGACCACACATGGATCCACTAGTGTCATTGCATATGTGTTCTTTTTAGTAACAACAACTAGAGTCATTTTGCATGTGTGTTCTTCTCACATACCACCTATCGATCCACCAGTGTCATTGCATGTGTGTTCTTTTCACTAACAACAACCAGAGTCATTGCATGTGTGTTCTCTTCACATACCACCTATGGATCCACCAGTGTCATTGTATGTGTGTTCTTCTCACATACCACGTATGGATCCACCAGTGTCATTGCATGTGTGTTCTTTTTAGTTACAACAACCAGAGTCATTGAAATGTGTGTTCTTCTCACATACCACCTATGGATCCACCAGTGTCATTGCATGTGTGTTCATTTCACTAACAACCACCAGAGTTATTGCATGTCCGTTCTTTTCATATACCACATATGGATCCACCAGTGTTATTGAAATGTGTGTTCTCTACAGAGACCACACATGGATCCACTAGTGTCATTGCATGTGTGTTCTTTTTAGTAACAACAACCAGAGTCATTTTGCATGTGTGTTCTTTTCACATACCACCTATGGATCCACCAGTGTCATTGAAATGTGTATTATTTTCAACTACCACCCATGGATCCACCAGTGTCATTGCATGTGTCTTCTTTTTAGTAACAACAACCAGAGTCATTTTGCACGTGTGATCTCTTCAAATTCCACCTATGGATCCACCAGTGTCATTGCATGTGTGTTCTTTTTAGTTACAACAACCAGAGTCATTGAAATGTGTGTTCTTCTCACATACCACCTATGGATCCACCAGTGTCATTGCATGTGTGTTCATTTCACTAACAACCAGCAGAGTTATTGCGTGTCTGTTCTTTTCATATACCACATATGGATCCACCAGTGTGATTGAAATGTGTGTTCTCTACAGAGACCACACATGGATCCACTAGTGTCATTGCATGTGTGTTCTTTTTAGTAACAACCAGAGTCATTTTGCATGTGTGTTCTTTTCACATACCACATGTGGATCCACCAGTGTCATTGCATGTGTGTTCTTTTCACAATCCACCCATGGATCCACCGGTGTCATTGCATGTGTGTTCTTTTTAGTAACAACCAGAGTCATTTTGCATGTGCGTTCTTTTCTCATACCACCTATGGATCCACCAGTGTAATTGCATGTGTTTTCTTTTCACAATCCACCCATGGATCCCACCAGTGTCATTTTGCATGTGTGTTCTTTTTAGTAACAACAACCAGAGTCATTTTGCATGTGTGTTCTCTTCACATACCACCTATGGATCCACCAGTGTCATTGCATGTGTGTTCTTCTCACATACCACCTATGGATCCACCAGTGTCATTGCATGTGTGTTCATTTCACTAACAACAACCAGAGTCATTGCATGTGTGTTCTTTTCACATACCAAATATGGATCCACCAGTGTGATTGAAATGTGTGTTCTCTATAGAGACCACACATGGATCCACCAGTGTCATTGCATGTGTGTTCTTTTCAATAACAACAACCAGAGTCATTGCATGTTTGTTCTTTTCACATACCACATATGGATCCACCAGTGTCATTGAAATGCGTGTTCTCTACAGAGACCACACATGGATCCACCAGTGTCATTGCATGTGTGTTCTTTTTAGTAATAACAGCCAGAGTCATTTTGCATGTGTGTTCTTTTCACATACCACCTACGCATCCACCAGTGTCATTGCATGTGTGTTCTTCTCACTAACAACAACCAGAGTTATTGCGTGTGTGTTCTTTTCACATACCACATATGGATCCACCAGTGTCATTGAAATGCATGTTCTCTACAAAGACCACACAAGGATCCACCAGTGTCATTGCATGTGTGTTCTTTTTAGTAACGACAACCAGTCATTTTGCATGTGTGTTCTTTTCACATACCACCTATGGATCCACCAGTGTCATTGCATGTGTGTTCTCTTCACAATACACCTATGGATCCACCAGTGTCATTGCATGTGTGTTCTTTTCACATACCACATATGGATCACCAGTGTCATTGCATGTGTGTTCTTTTCACAATCCACCCATTGATCCACCAGTGTCATTGCATGTGTGTTCTTTTTAGTAACAGCAGAGTCATTTTGCATGTGTGTTCTTTTCACATACCACCTATGGATCCACCGGTGTCATTGCATGTGTTTTCTTTTCACAATCCACCCATGGATCCCACCAGTGTCATTTTGCATGTGTGTTCTTTTTAGTAACAACAACCAGTGTCATTGCATGTGTGTTCATTTCATAATCCACCTATGGATCCACCAGTGTCATTGCATGTGTGTTCTTTTTAGTAATAACAAATAGAGTCATTTTGCATGTGTGTTCTTCTCACATACCACCTATGGATCCACTAGTGTCATTACATGTGTGTTCTTTTTAGTAACAACAATCAGTGTCATGGCATGTGTGTTCTCTTCAGAGACCACACATGGATCCACCAGTGTCATTGCATGTGTGTTCTTTTTACTAACAACAACAAGATTCATTGAAATGTGTGCTCTCTTTAGAGACCACACATGGATCGACCAGTGTCATTGCATGTGTGTTCTTTTCACTAACAACAACCAGACTCATGGCATGTGTGTTCTTTCCACATACCACATATGGATCCACCAGTGTCATTGCATGTGTGCTCTTTTAACAATCCACCCATGGATCCACCAGTGTCATTGCATGTGTGTTCTTTTTAGTAACAACAACCAGAGTCATTTTGCATGTGTGTTCTTTTCACATACCACCTATGGATCCACTAGTGTCATTGAAATGTGTATTATTTTCAACTACCACCCATGGATCCACTAGTGTCATTGCATGTGTGTTCTTTTTAGTAACAACAACCAGAGTCATTTTGCATGTGTGATCTCTTCACATACCACCTATGGATCCACCAGTGTCATTGCATGTGTGTTCTTTTTAGTAACAACCAGAGTCATCTTGCATGTGTGTTCTTTTCACATACCACCTATGGCTCCACCAGTGTGATTGAAATGTGTATTATTTTCAACTACCACCCATGGATCCACCAGTGTCATTGCATGTGTCTTCTTTTTAGTAACAACAACCAGAGTCATTTTGCACGTGTGATCTCTTCAAATTCCACCTATGGATCCACCAGTGTCATTGCATGTGTGTTCTTTTTAGTTACAACAACCAGAGTCATTGAAATGTGTGTTCTTCTCACATACCACCTATGGATCCACCAGTGTCATTGCATGTGTGTTCATTTCACTAACAACCACCAGAGTTATTGCATGTCTGTTCTTTTCATATACCACATATGGATCCACCAGTGTTATTGAAATGTGTGTTCTCTACAGAGACCACACATGGATCCACTAGTGTCATTGCATGTGTGTTCTTTTTAGTAACAACCAGAGTCATTTTGCATGTGTGTTCTTTTCACATACCACATATGGATCCACGAGTGTCATTGCATGCGTGTTGTTTTCAAATACCACCTATGGATCCACCAGTGTCATTGCATGTGTTTTATTTTCACAATCCACCCATGGATCCCACCAGTGTCATTTTGCATGTGTGTTCTTTTTAGTAACAACAACCAGAGTCATTTTGCATGTGTGTTCTCTTCACATACCACCTATGGATCCACCAGTGTCATTGCATGTGTGTTCTCTTCACAATCCACCTATGGATCCACCAGTGTCTTTGCACTTGTTCATTTTAGTAACAACAACCAGTGTCATTGCATGTGTGCTCTCTTTAGAGACCACACATGGATCCACCAGTGTCATTGCATGTGTTCTTTTTACTAACAACAAGAGTCATTGAAATGTGTACTCTCTTCAGAGACCACACATGGATCCACCAGTGTCATTGCATGTGTGTTCTTTTCACATACCACATATGGATCACCAGTGTCATTGCATGTGTGTTCCTTTCACAATCCACCCATGGATCCACCAGTGTCATTGCATGTGTGTTCTTTTTAGTAACAACCAGAGTCATTTTGCATGTGTGTTCTTTTCACATACCACCTATGGATCCACCAGTGTCATTGCATGTGTTTTCTTTTCATAATCCAACCATGAATCCCACCAGTGTCATTTTGCATGTGTGTTCTTCTTAGTAACAACAACCAGAGTCATTTTGCATGTGTGTTCTCTTCACATACCACCTATGGATCGACTAGTGTCATTGCATGTGTGTTCTTCTCACATACCACCTATGGATCCACCAGTGTCATCGCACGTGTGTTCATTTCACTAACAACAACCAGAGTCATTGCATGTGTGTTCTTTTCACAAACCACATATGGATCCACCAGTGTGATTGAAATGTGTGTTCTCTACAGAGACCACACATGGATCCACCAGTGTCATTGCATGTGTGTTCTTTTCACTAACAACAACCAGAGTCATTGCATGTGTGTTCTTTTCACATACCACATATGGATCCACCAGTGCCATTGAAATGCGTGTTCTCTAAAGAGACCACACATGGATCCACCAGTGTCATTGCATGTGTGTTCTTTTCACTAACAACAACCAGAGTCATTGCATGTGTGTTCTTTTCACATACCACATATGGATCCACCAGTGTCATTGAAATGCGTGTTCTCTACAGAGACCACACATGGATCCACCAGTGTCATTGCATGTGTGTTCTTTTTAGTAACAACAAACAGAGTCATTTTGCATGTGTGTTCTTCTCACATACCACCTATGGATCCACCAGTGTCATAGCATGTGTGTTCTTTTCACTAATAACAACCAGAGTTATTGCGTGTGTGTTCTTTTCACATACCACATATGGGTCCACCAGTGTCATTGAAATGCGTGTTCTCTACAGAGACCACATATGGATCCACCAGTGTCATTGCACGTGTGTTCTTTTTAGTAACAACAACCAGTCATTTTGCATGTGTGTTCTTTTCACATACCACCTATGGATCCACCAGTGTCATTGCATGTGTGTTCTCTTCACAATACACCTATGGATCCACCAGTGTCATTGCATGTGTGTTCTTTATAGTAACAACCGGAGTCATTGCATGTGTGTTCTTTTCACATACCACATATCGATCACCAGTGTCGTTGCGTGTGTGTTCTTTTCACAATCCACCCATGGATCCACCAGTGTCATTGCATGTGTGTTCTTTTTAGTAACAACCAGAGTCATTGCATGTGTGTTCTTTTCACATACCACATATGGATCACCAGTGTCATTGCATGTGTGTTCTTTTCACAATCCACCCATGGATCCACTAGTGTTATTGCATGTCTGTTCTTTTTATTTACAACAACCAGAGTCATTGAAATGTGTGTTCTTCTCACATACCACCTATGGATCCACCAGTGTCATTGCATGTGTGTTCATTTCAGTAACAATGACCAGAGTCATTGCATGTGTGTTCTTTTCACATACCACATATGGATCCACCAGTGTGATTGAAATGTTTTTTCTCTACAGAGACCACACATGGATCCACTAGTGTCATTGCATGTGTGTTCTTTTTAGTAACAACCAGAGTCATTTTGCATGTGTGTTCTTTTCACATACCATATGTGGATCCACCAGTGTCATTGCATGTGTGTTCTTTTCACAATCCGCCCATGGATCCACCGATGTCATTGCATGTGTGTTCTTTTTAGTAACAACCAGAGTCATTTTGCATGTGTGTTATTTTCACATACCACCTATGGATCCTCCAGTGTCATTGCATGTGTTTTCTTTTCACAATCAACCCATGGATCCCACCAGTGTCATTTTGCATGTGTGTTCTTTTTAGTAACAACAACCAGAGTCATTTTGCATGTGTGTTCACTTCACATACCACCTATGGATCCACCAGTGTCATTGCATGTGTGTTCTCTTCACAATCCACCTATGGATCCACTAGTGTCATTGCATGTGTTCTTTTTAGTAACAACAACCAGTGTCATTGCATGTGTGCTCTCTTTAGAGACCAGACATGGATCCACCAGTGTCATTGCATGTGTGTTCTTTTTACTAACAACAACAAGAGTCATTAAAATGTGTGCTCTCTTCAGAGACCACACATGGATCCACCAGTGTCATTGCATGTGTGTTCTTTTCACAATCCACCCATGGATGCACCAGTGTCATTGCATGTGTGTTCTTTTCACAATCCACCAGTGTTATTGCATGTATGTTCTTTTTAGTAACAACCAGAGTCATTTTGCATGTGTGTTCTTTTCACATACCACCTATGGATCCACCAGTGTCATTGCATGTGTGTTCTTTTCACAATCCACCCATGGATCCCACCAGTGTCATTTTGCATGTGTGTTCTTTTTAGTAATGACAACCAGAGTCATTTTGCATGTGTGTTCTCTTCACATACCACCTAAGGATCCACCAGTGTCATTGCATGTGTGTTCTTCTCACATACCCCGTATGGATCCACCAGTGTCATTGCATGTGTGTTCATTTCACTAACAACTACCTGAGTCATTACATGTGTGTTCTTTTCACATACCACATATGGATCCACCAGTGTCATTGAAATGCGTGTTCTCTACAGAGACCACACATGGATCCACCAGTGTCATTGCATGTGTGTTCTTTTTAGTAACAACCAGAGTCATTGCATGTGTGTTCTTTTCACATACCACATATGGATTCACCAGTGTCATTGAAATGCGTGTTCTCTACAGAGACCACACATGGATCCACTAGTGTCATTGCATCTGTGTTCTTTTTAGTAAAAACAACCAGAGTCATTTTGCATGTGTGTTCTTCTCACATACCACCTATCGATCCACCAGTGTCATTGCATGTGTGTTCTTTTCACTAACAACAACGAGAGTCATTGCATGTGTGTTATCTTCACATACCACCTATGGATCCACCAGTGTCATTGTATGTGTGTTCTTCTCACATACCACGTATGGATCCACAAGTGTCATTGCATGTGTGTTCATTTCACTAACAACAACCAGAGTCATTGCATGTGTGTTCTTTTCACATACCACATATGGATCCACAAGTGTGATTGAAATGTGTGTTCTCTACAGAGACCACACATGGATCCACCAGTGTCATTGCATGTGTGTTCTTTTTAGTAACAACCAGCGTCATTGCATGTGTGTTCTTTTCACATACCACATATGGATCCACCGGTGTCATTGAAATGCGTGTTCTCTACAGAGACCACACATGGATCCACCAGTGTCACTGCATGTGTGTTCTTTTTAGTAACAACAACCAGAGTCATTTTGCATGTGTGTTCTTCTCACATACCACCTATGGATCCACCAGTGTCATTGCATGTGTGTTCTTTTCACTAACAACAACCAGAGTCATTGCATGTGTGTTCTTTTCACATACCACATATGGATCCACCAGTGTCATTGAAATGCATGTTCTCTATAGAGACCACACATGGATCCACCAGCGTCATTGCATGTGTGTTCATTTCATAATCCACCTATGGATCCACCAGTGTCATTGCATGTGTGTTCTTTTTAGTAACAACAAATAGAGTCATTTTGCATGTGTGTTCTTCTCACATACCACCTATGGATCCACTAGTGTCATTGCATGTGTGTTCTTTTTAGTAACAACAATCAGTGTCATGGCATGTGTGTTCTCTTTAGAGACCACACATGGATCCACCAGTGTCATTGCATGTGTGTTCTTTTTACTAACAACAACAAGAGTCATTGAAATGTGTGCTCTCTTTAGAGACCACACATGGATCGACCAGTGTCATTGCATGTGTGTTCTTTTCACTAACAACAACCAGACTCATTGCATGTGTGTTCTTTCCACATACCACATATGGATCCACCAGTGTCATTGCATGTGTGCTCTTTTAAAAATCCACCCATGGATCCACCAGTGTCATTGCATGTGTGTTCTTTTTAGAAACAACAACCAGAGTCATTTTGCATGTGTGTTCTTTTCACATACCACCTATGGATCCACTAGTGTCATTGAAATGTGTATTATTTTCAACTACCACCCATGGATCCACTAGTGTCATTGCATGTGTGTTCTTTTTAGTAACAACAACCAAAGTCATTTTGCATGTGTGATCTCTTCACATACCACCTATGGATCCACCAGTGTCATTGCATGTGTGTTCTTTTTAGTAACAACAACCAGAGTCATTTTGCATGTGTGTTCTTTTCACATACCACCTATGGCTCCACCAGTGTGATTGAAATGTGTATTATTTTCAACTACCACCCATGGATCCACCAGTGTCATTGCATGTGTATTCTTTTTAGTAACAACAACCAGAGTCATTTTGCACGTGTGATCTCTTCAAATTCCACCTATGGATCCACCAGTGTCATTGCATGTGTGTTCTTTTTAGTTACAACAACCAGAGTCATTGAAATGTGTGTTCTTCTCACATACCACCTATGGATCCACCAGTGTCATTGTATGTGTGTTCATTTCACTAACAACCACCAGAGCTATTGCATGTCTGTTCTTTTCATATACCACATATGGATCCACCAGTGTTATTGAAATGTGTGTTCTCTACAGAGACCACACATGGATCCACTAGTGTCATTGCATGTGTGTTCTTTTTAGTAACAACCAGAGTCATTTTGCATGTGTGTTCTTTTCACATACCACATATGGATCCACCAGTGTCATTGCATGCGTGTTGTTTTCACATACCACCTATGGATCCACCAGTGTCATTGCATGTGTTTTCTTTTCACAATCCACCCATGGATCCCACCAGTGTCAGTTTGCATGTGTGTTCTTCTCACATACCACCTATGGATCCACCAGTGTCATTTCATGTGTGTTCATTTCACTAACAACAACCAGAGTCATTGCATGTGTGTTCTTTTCACATACCAAATATGGATCCACCAGTGTGATTGAAATGTGTGTTCTCTATAGAGACCACACATGGATCCACCAGTGTCATTGCATGTGTGTTCTTTTCACTAACAACAACTAGAGTCATTGCATGTTTGTTCTTTTCACATACCACATATGGATCCACCAGTGTCATTGAAATGCGTGTTCTCTACAGAGACCACAAATGGATCCACCAGTGTCATTGCATGTGTGTTCTTTTTAGTAACAACAGCCAGAGTCATTTTGCATGTGTGTTCTTCTCACATACCACCTATGGATCCACCAGTGTCATTGCATGTGTGTTCTTTTCACTAACAACAACCAGAGTTATTGCGTGTGTGTTCTTTTCACATACCACATATGGATCCACCAGTGTCATTGAAATGCATGTTCTCTACAAAGACCACACAAGGATCCACCAGTGTCATTGCATGTGTGTTCTTTTTAGTAACGACAACCAGTCATTTTGCATGTGTGTTCTTTTCACATACCACCTATGGATCCACCAGTGTCATTGCATGTGTGTTCTCTTCACAATACACCTATGGATCCACCAGTGTCATTGCATGTGTGTTCTTTTCACATACCACATATGGATCACCAGTGTCATTGCATGTGTGTTCTTTTCACAATCCACCCATGGATCCACCAGTGTCATTGCATGTGTGTTCTTTTTAGTAACAACCAGAGTCATTTTGCATGTGTGTTCTTTTCACATACCACCTATGGATCCACCGGTGTCATTGCATGTGTTTTCTTTTCACAATTCACCCATGGATCCCACCAGTGTCATTTTGCATGTGTGTTCTTTTTAGTAACAACAACCAGTGTCATTGCATGTGTGTTCATTTCATAATCCACCTATGGATCCACCAGTGTCATTGCATGTGTGTGATTTTTAGTAACAACGAATAGAGTCATTTTGCATGTGTGTTCTTCTCACATACCACCTATGGATCCACTAGTGTCATTGCATGTGTGTTCTTTTTAGTAACAACAATCAGTGTCATGGCATGTGTGTTCTCTTCAGAGACCACACATGGATCCACCAGTGTCATTGCATGTGTGTTCTTTTCACATACCACCTATGGCTCCACCAGTGTCATTGAAATGTGTATTATTTTCAACTACCACCCATGGATCCACCAGTGTCATTGCATGTGTCTTCTTTTTAGTAACAACAACCAGAGTCATTTTGCACGTGTGATCTCTTCAAATTCCACCTATGGATCCACTAGTGTCATTGCATGTGTGTTCTTTTTAGTTAGAACAACCAGAGTCATTGAAATGTGTGTTCTTCTCACATACCACCTATGGATCCACCAGTGTCATTGCATGTGTGTTCATTTCACTAACAACCAGCAGAGTTATTGCGTGTCTGTTCTTTTCATATACCACATATGGATCCACCAGTGTGATTGAAATGTGTGTTCTCTACAGAGACCACACATGGATCCACTAGTGTCATTGCATGTGTGTTCTTTTTAGTTACAACCAGAGTCATTTTGCATGTGTGTTCTTTTCACATACCACATGTGGATCCACCAGTGTCATTGCATGTGTGTTCTTTTCACAATCCACCCATGGATCCACCGGTGTCATTGCATGTGTGTTCTTTTTAGTAACAACCAGAGTCATTTTGCATGTGTGTTCTTTTCTCATACCACCTTTGGATCCACCAGTGTAATTGCATGTGTTTTATTTTCACAATCCACCCATGGATCCCACCAGTGTCATTTTGCATGTGTGTTCTTTTTAGTAACAACAACCAGAGTCATTTTGCATGTGTGTTCTCTTCACATACCACCTATGGATCCACCAGTGTCATTGCATGTGTGTTCTTCTCACATACCACCTATGGATCCACCAGTGTCATTGCATGTGTGTTCATTTCACTAACAACAACCAGAGTCATTGCATGTGTGTTCTTTTCACATACCAAATATGGATCCACCAGTGTGATTGAAATGTGTGTTCTATATAGAGACCACACATGGATCCACCAGTGTCATTGCATGTGTGTTCTTTTCAATAACAACAACCAGAGTCATTGCATGTTTGTTCTTTTCACATACCACATATGGATCCACCAGTGTCATTGAAATGCGTGTTCTCTACAGAGACCACACATGGATCCACCAGTGTCATTGCATGTGTGTTCTTTTTAGTAATAACAGCCAGAGTCATTTTTCATGTGTGTTCTTCTCACATACCACCTATGCATCCACCAGTGTCATTGCATGTGTGTTCTTTTCACTAACAACAACCAGAGTTATTGCGTGTGTGTTCTTTTCACATACCACATATGGATCCACCAGTGTCATTGAAATGCATCTTCTCTACAAAGACCACACAAGGATCCACCAGTGTCATTGCATGAGTGTTCTTTTTAGTAACGACAACCAGTCATTTTGCATGTGTGTTCTTTTCACATACCACCTATGGATCCACCAGTGTCATTGCATGTGTGTTCTCTTCACAATACACCTATGGATCCACCAGTGTCATTGCATGTGTGTTCTTTTCACATACCACATATGGATCACCAGTGTCATTGCATGTGTGTTCTTTTCACAATCCACCCATGGATCCACCAGTGTCATTGCATGTGTGTTCTTTTTAGTAACAGCAGAGTCATTTTGCATGTGTGTTCTTTTCACATACCACCTATGGATCCACCGGTGTCATTGCATGTGTTTTCTTTTCACAATCCACCCATGGATCCCACCAGTGTCATTTTGCATGTGTGTTCTTTTTAGTAACAACAACCAGTGTCATTGCATGTGTGTTCATTTCATAATCCACCTATGGATCCACCAGTGTCATTGCATGTGTCTTCTTTTTAGTAACAACAAATAGAGTCATTTTGCATGTGTGTTCTTCTCACATACCACCTATGGATCCACTAGTGTCATTGCATGTGTGTTTTTTTTAGTAACAACAATCAGTGTCATGGCATGTGTGTTCTCTTCAGAGACCACACATGGATCCACCAGTGTCATTGCATGTGTGTTCTTTTTACTAACAACAACAATAGTCATTGAAATGTGTGCTCTCTTTAGAGACCACACATGGATCGACCAGTGTCATTGCATGTGTGTTCTTTTCACTAACAACAACCAGACTCATTGCATGTGTGTTCTTTCCACATACCACATATGGATCCGCCAGTGTCATTGCATGTGTGCTCTTTTAACAATCCACCCATGGATCCACCAGTGTCATTGCATGTGTGTTCTTTTTAGTAACAACAACCAGAGTCATTTTGCATGTGTGTTCTTTTCACATACCACTTATGGATCCACTAGTGTCATTGAAATGTGTATTATTTTCAACTACCACCCATGGATCCACTAGTGTCATTGCATGTGTGTTCTTTTTAGTAACAACAACCAGAGTCATTTTGCATGTGTGATCTCTTCACATACCACCTATGGATCCACCAGTGTCATTGCATGTGTGTTCTTTTTAGCAACAACAACCAGAGTCATTTTGCACGTGTGTTCTTTTCACATACCACCTATGGCTCCACCAGTGTGATTGAAATGTGTATTATTTTCAACTACCACCCATGGATCCACCAGTGTCATTGCATGTGTCTTCTTTTTAGTAACAACAACCAGAGTCATTTTGCACGTGTGATCTCTTCAAATTCCACCTATGGATCCACCAGTGTCATTGCATGTGTGTTCTTTTTAGTTACAACAAGAGTCATTGAAATGTGTGTTCTTCTCACATACCACCTATGGATCCACCAGTGTCATTGCATGTGTGTTCATTTCACTAACAACCACCAGAGTTATTGCATGTCTGTTCTTTTCATATACCACATATGGATCCACCAGTGTTATTGAAATGTGTGTTCTCTACAGAGACCACACATGGATCCACTAGTGTCATTGCATGTGTGTTCTTTTTAGTAACAACCAGAGTCATTTTGCATGTGTGTTCTTTTCACATACCACATATGGATCCACCAATGTCATTGCATGCGTGTTGTTTTCACATACCACCTATGGATCCACCAGTGTCATTGCATGTGTTTTCTTTTCACAATCCACCCATGGATCCTACCAGTGTCATTTTGCATGTGTGTTCTTTTCACATACCACATATGGATCCACCAGTGTGATTGAAATGATTGTTCTCTACAGAGACCACACATGGATCCACTAGTGTCATTGCATGTGTGTTCTTTTTAGTAACAACCAGAGTCATTTTGCATGTGTGTTCTTTTCACATACCATATGTGGATCCACCAGTGTCATTGCATGTGTGTTCTTTTCACAATCCGCCCATGGATCCACCGATGTCATTGCATGTGTGTTCTTTTTAGTAACAACCAGAGTCATTTTGCATGTGTGTTATTTTCACATACCACCTATGGATCCTCCAGTGTCATTGCATGTGTTTTCTTTTCACAATCAACCCATGGATCCCACCAGTGTCATTTTGCATGTGTGTTCTTTTTAGTAACAACAACCAGAGTCATTTTGCATGTGTGTTCACTTCACATACCACCTATGGATCCACCAGTGTCATTGCATGTGTGTTCTCTTCACAATCCACCTATGGATCCACTAGTGTCATTGCATGTGTTCTTTTTAGTAACAACAACCAGTGTCATTGCATGTGTGCTCTCTTCAGAGACCAGACATGGATCCACCAGTGTCATTGCATGTGTGTTCTTTTTACTAACAACAACAAGAGTCATTAAAATGTGTGCTCTCTTCAGAGACCACACATGGATCCACCAGTGTCATTGCATGTGTGTTCTTTTCACAATCCACCCATGGATGCACCAGTGTCATTGCATGTGTGTTCTTTTCACAATCCACCAGTGTTATTGCATGTATGTTCTTTTTAGTAACAACCAGAGTCATTTTGCATGTGTGTTCTTTTCACATACCACCTATGGATCCACCAGTGTCATTGCATGTGTGTTCTTTTCACAATCCACCCATGGATCCCACCAGTGTCATTTTGCATGTGTGTTCTTTTTAGTAATGACAACCAGAGTCATTTTGCATGTGTGTTCTCTTCACATACCACCTAAGGATCCACCAGTGTCATTGCATGTGTGTTCTTCTCACATACCCCGTATGGATCCACCAGTGTCATTGCATGTGTGTTCATTTCACTAACAACTACCTGAGTTATTACATGTGTGTTCTTTTCACATACCACATATGGATCCACCAGTGTCATTGAAATGCGTGTTCTCTACAGAGACCATACATGGATCCACCAGTGTCATTGCATGTGTGTCCTTTTTAGTAACAACCAGAGTCATTGCATGTGTGTTCTTTTCACATACCACATATGGATTCACCAGTGTCATTGAAATGCGTGTTCTCTACAGAGACCACACATGGATCCACTAGTGTCATTGCATCTGTGTTCTTTTTAGTAAAAACAACCAGAGTCATTTTGCATTTGTGTTCTTCTCACATACCACCTATCGATCCACTAGTGTCATTGCATGTGTGTTCTTTTCACTAACAACAACGAGAGTCATTGCATGTGTGTTCTCTTCACATACCACCTATGGATCCACCAGTGTCATTGTATGTCTGTTCTTCTCACATACCACGTATGGATCCACAAGTGTCATTGCATGTGTGTTCATTTCACTAACAACAACCAGAGTCATTGCATGTGTGTTCTTTTCACATACCACATATGGATCCACCGGTGTCATTGAAATGCGTGTTCTCTACAGAGACCACACATGGATCCACCAGTGTCACTGCATGTGTGTTCTTTTTAGTAACAACAACCAGAGTCATTTTGCATGTGTGTTCTTCTCACATACCACCTATGGATCCACCAGTGTCATTGCATGTGTGTTCTTTTCACTAACAACAACCAGAGTCATTGCATGTGTGTTCTTTTCACATACCACATATGGATCCACCAGTGTCATTGAAATGCATGTTCTCTATAGAGACCACACATGGATCCACCAGTGTCATTGCATGTCTGTTCTTTTTAGTAACAACAAACAGTCATTTTGCATGTGTGTTCTTTTCACATACCACCTATGGATCCACCAGTGTCATTGCATGTGTGTTCTCTTCACAATCCACCTATGGATCCACCAGTGTCATTACATGTGTGTTCTTTTTAGTAACAACCAGAGTCATTGCATGTGTGTTCTTTTCACTAACAACAACCAGAGTCAATGCATGTGTGTTCTTTTCACATACCACATACGGATCACCAGTGTCATTGCATCTGTGTTCTTTTCACAATCCACCCATGGATCCACCAGTTTCATGGCATGTGTGTTCTTTTTAGTAACAACCAGAGTCATTGCATGTGTTTTCTTTTCACAATCCACCCATGGATCCCACCAGTGTCATTTTGCATGTGTGTTCTTTTTAGTAACAACAACCAGAGTCATTTTGCATGTGTGTTCTCTTCACATACCACCTATGGATCCACCAGTGTCATTGCATGTGTGTTCTCTTCACAATCCACCTATGGATCCACCAGTGTAATTGCATGTGTTCTTTTTAGTAACAACAACCAGTGTCATTGCATGTGTGATATCTTCAGAGAATACACATGGATCCACCTGTGTCATTACCATGTGTGTTCTTTTTACTAACAACAACAAGATTCATTGAAATGTGTGCTCTCTTCAAAGACCACACATGGATCCACCATTGTCATTGCATGTGTGTTCTTTTCACAATCCACCCATGGATCCACCAGTGTCATTGCATGTGTGTTGTTTTCACAATCAACCCATGGATCCACCAGTGTCATTGCATGTATGTTCTTTTTAGTAACAACCAGAGTCATTTTGCATGTGTGTTCTTTTCACATACCACCTATGGATCCACCAGTGTCATTGCATGTGTTTTCTTTTCACAATCCACCCATGGATCCCACCAGTGTCATTTTGCATGTGTGTTCTTTTTAGTAACAACAACTAGAGTCATTTTTCATGTGTGTTATCTTCACATACCTCCTATGGATCCACCAGTGTCATTGCATGTGTGTTCTTCTCACATACCACGTATGGATCCACCAGTGTCATTGCATGTGTGTTCATTTCACTAACAACAACCAGAGTCATTGCATGTGTGTTCTTTTCACATACCACATATGGATCCACCAGTGTCATTGAAATGCATGTTCTCTATAGAGACCACACATGGATCCACCAGTGTCATTGCATGTTTGTTCTTTTTAGTAACAACAACCAGTCATTTTGCATGTGTGTTCTTTTCACATACCACCTATGGATCCACCAGTGTCATTGCATGTGTGTTCTTTTCACTAACAACAACCGGAGTCAATGCATGTGTGTTCTTTTCACATACCACATATGGATCACCAGTGTCATTGTATCTGTGTTCTTTTCACAATCCACCCATGGATCCACCAGTGTCATTGCATGTGTGTTCTTTTTAGTAACAACCAGAGTCATTGCATGTGTTTTCCTTTCACAATCCACTCATGGATCCCACCCGTGTCATTTTGCATGTGTGTTCTTTTTAGTAACAACAACCAGAGTCATTTTGCATGTGTGTTCTCTTCACATACCACCTATGGATCCACCAGTGTCATTGCATGTGTGTTCTCTTCACAATCCACCTATGGATCCACCAGTGTCATTACACTTGTTCTTTTTAGTAACAACCAGTGTCATTGCATGTGTGATCTCTTCAGAGAACACACATGGATCCACCTGTGTCATTGCATGTGTGTTCTTTTTACTAACAAGAACAAGAGTCATTGAAATGTGTGCTCGCTTCAGAGACCACACATGGATCCACCAGTGTCATTGCATGTGTGTTCTTTTCACAATCCACCCATGGATCCACCAGTGTCATTGCATGTGTGTTCTTTTCACAATCCACCCATGGGTCCACCAGTGTCATTGCATGTATGTTCTTTTTAGTAACAACCAGAGTCATTTTGCATGTGTGTTCTTTTCACATACCACCTATGGATCCACTAGTGTCATTGCATGTGTTTTCTTTTCACAATCCACCCATGGATCCCACCAGTGTCATTTTGCATGTGTGTTCTTTTTAGTAACAACAACTAGAGTCATTTTTCATGTGTGTTCTCTTCACATACCACCTAAGGATCCACCAGTGTCATTGCATGTGTGTTCTTCTCACATACCCCGTATGGATCCACCAGTGTCATTGCATGTGTGTTCATTTCACTAACAACTACCTGAGTCATTACATGTGTGTTCTCTTCACATACCATATATGGATCCACCAGTGTCATTGAAATGCGTGTTCTCTACAGAGACCACACATGGATCCACCAGTGTCATTGCATGTGTGTTCTTTTTAGTAACAGACAGAGTCATTGCATGTGTGTTCTATTCACATACCACATATGGATCCACCAGTGTCATTGAAATGCATGTTCTCTACAGAGACCACACATGGATCCACTAGTGTCATTGCATCTGTGTTCATTTTAGTAACAACAACCAGAGTCATTTTTCATGTGTGTTCTTCTCACATACCACCTATCAATCCACCAGTGTCATTGCATGTGTGTTCTTTTCACTAACAACAACCAGAGTCATTGCATGTGTGTTCTCTTCACATACCACCTATGGATCCACCAGTGTCATTGTATGTGTGTTCTTCTCACATACCACGTATGGATCCACCAGTGTCATTGCATGTGTGTTCATTTCACTAACAACAACCAGAGTCATTGCATGTGTGTTCTTTTCACATACCACATATGGATCCACCAGTGTGATTGAAATATGTGTTCTCTATAGAGACCACACATGGATCCACCTGTTTCATTGCATGTGTGTTCTTTATAGTAACAACCGGAGTCATTGCATGTGTGTTCTTTTCACATACCACATATGGATCACCAGTGTCGTTGCATGTGTGTTCTTTTCACAATCCACCCATGGATCCACCAGTGTCATTGCATGTGTGTTCTTTTTAGTAACAACCAGAGTCATTGCATGTGTGTTCTTTGCACTAACAACAACCAGAGTCATTGCATGTGTGTTCGTTTCACATACCACATATGGATCACCAGTGTCATTGCATGTGTGTTCTTTTCACAATGCACCCATGGATCCACCAGTGTTATTGCATGTGTGTTCTTTTTATTTACAACACCAAGAGTCATTGAAATGCGTGTTCTTCTCACATACCACCTATGGATCCACCAGTGTCATTGCATGTGTGTTCATTTCACTAACAATGACCAGAGTCATTGCATGTGTGTTCTTTTCACATACCACATATGGATCCACCAGTGTGATTGAAATGTGTGTTCTCTACAGAGACCATACATGGATCCACTAGTGTCATTGCATGTGTGTTCTTTTTAGTAACAACCAGAGTCATTTTGCATGTGTGTTCTTTTCACATACCACATGTGGATCCACCAGTGTCATCGCATGTGTGTTCTTTTCATAATCCACCCATGGATCCACCGGTGTCATTGCATGTGTGTTCTTTTTAGTAACAACCAGAGTCATTTTGCATGTGTGTTATTTTCACATACCACCTATGGATCCACCAGTGTCATTGCATGTGTTTTCTTTTCACAATCCACCCATGGATCCCACCAGTGTCATTTTGCATGTGTGTTCTTTTTAGTAACAACAACTAGAGTCATTTTTCATGTTTGTTCTCTTGACATACCTCCTATGGATCCACCAGTGTCATTGCATGTGTGTTCTTCTCACATACCACGTATGGATCCACCAGTGTCATTGCATGTGTGTTCACTTCACTAACAACAACCAGAGTCATTGCATGTGTGTTCTTTTCACATACCACATATGGATCCAGCAGTGTCATTGAAATGCGTGTTCTCTATAGAGACCACACATGGATCCACCAGTGTCATTGCATGTCTGTTCTTTTTAGTAACAACTACCAGTCATTTTGCATGTGTGTTCTTTTCACATACCACCTATGGATCCACCAGTGTCATTGCATGTGTGTTCTCTTCACAATCCACCTATGGATCCACCAGTGTCATTACATGTGTGTTCTTTTTAGTAACAACCAGAGTCATTGCATGTGTGTTCTTTTCACTAACAACAAGCGGAGTCAATGCATGTGTGTTCTTTTCACATACCAGATATGGATCACCAGTGCCATTGCATCTGTGTTCTTTTCACAATCCACCCATGGATCCACCAGTGTCATTGCATGTGTGTTCTTTTTAGTAACAACCAGAGTTATTGCATGTGTTTTCTTTTCACAATCCACCCATGGATCCCACCCGTGTCATTTTGCATGTGTGTTCTTTTTAGTAACAATAACCAGAGTCATTTTGCATGTGTGTTCTCTTCACATACCACCTATGGATCCACCAGTGTCATTGCATGTGTGTTCTCTTCACAATCCACCTATGGATCCACCAGTGTCATTGCATGTGTTCTTTTTAGTAACAACAACCAGTGTCATTGCATGTGTGATCTCTTCAGAGACCACACATGGATCCACCTGTGTCATTGCATGTGTGTTCTTTTTACTAACAACAACAAGAGTCATTGAAATGTGTGCTCTCTTCAGAGACCACACATGGATCCACTAGTGTCATTGCATGTGTGTTCTTTTCACAATCCACCCATGGATCCACCAGTGTCATTGCATGTGTGTTCTTTTCACAATCCACCCATGGATCCACCAGTGTCATTGCATGTATGTTCTTTTTAGTAACAACCAGAGTCATTTTGCATGTGTGTTCTTTTCACATACCACCTATGGATCCACCAGTGTCATTGCATGTGTTTTCTTTTCACAATCCACCCATCGATCCCACCAGTGTCATTTTGCATGTGTGTTCATTTTAGTAACAACAACTAGAGTCATTTTTCATGTGTGTTCTCTTCACATACCACCTAAGGATCCACCAGTGTCATTGCATGTGTGTTCTTCTCACATACCCCGTATGAATCCACCAGTGTCATTGCATGTGTGTTCATTTCACTAACAACTACCTGAGTCATTACATGTGTGTTCTTTTCACATACCACATATGGATCCACCAGTGTCATTGAAATGCGTGTTCTCTACAGAGACCACACATGGATCCACCAGTGTCATTGCATGTGTGTTCTTTTTAGTAACAACCAGAGTCATTGCATGTGTGTTCTTTTCACATACCACATATGGATCCACCAGTGTCATTGAAATGCTTGTTCTCTTCAGAGACCACACATGGATCCACTAGTGTCATTGCATCTGTGTTCTTTTTAGTAACAACAACCAGAGTCATTTTGCATGTGTGTTCTTCTCACATACCACCTACCGATCCACCAGTGTCATTGCATGTGTGTTCTTTTCACTAACAACAACCAGAGTCATTGCATGTGTGTTCTCTTCACATACCACCTATGGATCCACCAGTGTCATTGTATGTGTGTTCTTCTCACATAACACGTATGGATCCACCAGTGTCATTGCATGTGTGTTCATTTCACTAACAACAACCAGAGTCATTGCATGTGTGTTCTTTTCACATACCACATATGGATCCACCAGTGTGATTGAAATGTGTGTTCTCTACAGAAACCACACATGGATCCACCTGTGTCATTGCATGGGTGTTCTTTTTAGTAACAATAAGCGTCATTGCATGTGTGTTCTTTTCACATACCACATATGGATCCACCAGTGTCATTGAAATGCGTGTTCTCTACAGAGACCACACATGGATCCACCAGTGTCATTGCATGTGTGTTCTTTTTAGTAACAACAACTAGAGTCATTTTGCATGTGTGTTCTTCTCACATACCACCTATGGATCCACCAGTGTCATTGCATGTGTGTTCTTTTCACTAACAACAACCAGAGTCATTGCATGTGTGTTCTTGTCACATACCACATATGGATCCACCAGTGTCATTGAAATGCGTGTTCTCTATAGAGACCACACATGGATCCACCAGTGTCATTGCATGTCTGCTCTTTTTAGTAACAACAACCAGTCATTTTGCATGTGTGTTCTTTTCACATACCACCTATGGATCCACCAGTGTCATTGCATGTGTGTTCTCATCACAATCCACCTATGGATCCACCAGTGTCATTACATGTGTGTTCTTTTTAGTAACAACCAGAGTCATTGCATGTGTGTTCTTTTCACTAACAACAATCGGAGTCAATGCATGTGTGTTCTTTTCACATACCACATATGGATCACCAGTGTCATTGCATATGTGTTCTTTTCACAATCCACCCATGGATCCACCAGTGTCATTGCATGTGTGTTCTTTTTAGTAACAACCAGAGTCATTGCATGTGTTTTCTTTTCACAATCCACCCATGGATCCCACCAGTGTCATTTTGCATGTGTGTTCTTTTTAGTAACAACAACCAGAGTCATTTTGCATGTGTGTTCTCTTCACATACCACCTATGGATCCACCAGTGTCATTGCATGTGTGTTCTCTTCACAATACACCTATGGATCCACCAGTGTCATTGCATGTGTGATCTCTTCAGAGACCACACATGGATCCACCTGTGTCATTGCATGTGTGTTCTTTTTACTAACAACAAGAAGAGTCATTGAAATGTGTGCTCTCTTCAGAGACCACACATGGATCCACCAGTGTCATTGCATGTGTGTTCTTTTCACAATCCACCCATGGATCCACCAGTGTCATTGCATGTGTGTTCTTTTCACAATCCACCCATGGATCCACCAGTGTCATTGCATGTATGTTCTTTTTAGTAACAACCAGAGTCATTTTGCATGTGTGTTCTTTTCACATACCACCTATGGATCCACCAGTGTCTTTGCATGTGTTTTCTTTTCACAATCCACCCATGGATCCCACCAGTGTCATTTTGCATGTGTGTTCTTTTTGGTAACAACAACTAGAGTCATTTTTCATGTGTGTCTCTTCAGATACCCCCTAAGGATCCACCAGTGTCATTGCATGTGTGTTCTTCTCACATACCCCGTATGGATCCACCAGTGTCATTGCATGTGTGTTCATTTCACTAACAACTACCTGAGTCATTACATGTGTGTTCTCTTCACATACCACATATGGATCCACCAGTGTCATTGAAATCCGTGTTCTCTATAGAGACCACACATGGATCCACCAGTGTCATTGCATGTCTGCTCTTTTTAGTAACAACAACCAGTCATTTTGCATGTGTGTTCTTTTCACATACCACCTATGGATCCACCAGTGTCATTGCATGTGTGTTCTCTTCACAATCCACCTATGGATCCACCAGTGTCATTACATGTGTGTTCTTTTTAGTAACAACCAGAGTCATTGCATGTGTGTTCTTTTCACTAACAACAATCGGAGTCAATGCATGTGTGTTCTTTTCACATACCACATATGGATCACCAGTGTCATTGCATATGTGTTCTTTTCACAATCCACCCATGGATCCACCAGTGTCATTGCATGTGTGTTCTTTTTAGTAACAACCAGAGTCATTGCATGTGTTTTCTTTTCACAATCCACCCATGGATCCCACCAGTGTCATTTTGCATGTGTGTTCTTTTTAGTAACAACAACCAGAGTCATTTTGCATGTGTGTTCTCTTCACATACCACCTATGGATCCACCAGTGTCATTGCATGTGTGTTCTCTTCACAATCCACCTATGGATCCACCAGTGTCATTGCATGTGTGATCTCTTCAGAGACCACACATGGATCCACCTGTGTCATTGCATGTGTGTTCTTTTTACTAACAACAAGAAGAGTCATTGAAATGTGTGCTCTCTTCAGAGACCACACATGGATCCACCAGTGTCATTGCATGTGTGTTCTTTTCACAATCCACCCATGGATCCACCAGTGTCATTGCATGTGTGTTCTTTTCACAATCCACCCATGGATCCACCAGTGTCATTGCATGTATGTTCTTTTTAGTAACAACCAGAGTCATTTTGCATGTGTGTTCTTCTCACATACCACCTATGGATCCACCAGTGTCATCGCACGTGTGTTCATTTCACTAACAACAACCAGAGTCATTGCATGTGTGTTCTTTTCACATACCACATATGGATCCACCAGTGTGATTGAAATGTGTGTTCTCTACAGAGACCACACATGGATCCACCAGTGTCATTGCATGTGTGTTCTTTTCACTAACAACAACCAGAGTCATTGCATGTGTGTTCTTTTCACATACCACATATGGATCCACCAGTGTCATTGAAATGCGTCTTCTATAAAGAGACCACACATGGATCCACCAGTGTCATTGCATGTGTGTTCTTTTCACTAACAACAACCAGAGTCATTGCATGTGTGTTCTTTTCACATACCACATATGGATCCACCAGTGTCATTGAAATGCGTGTTCTCTACAGAGACCACACATGGATCCACCAGTGTCATTGCGTGTGTGTTCTTTTTAGTAACAACAAACAGAGTCATTTTGCATGTGTGTTCTTCTCACATACCACCTATGGATCCACCAGTGTCATAGCATGTGTGTTCTTTTCACTAATAACAACCAGAGTTATTGCGTGTGTGTTCTTTTCACATACCACATATGGATCCACCAGTGTCATTGAAATGCGTGTTCTCTACAGAGACCACATATGGATCCACCAGTGTCATTGCACATGTGTTCTTTTTAGTAACAACAACCAGTCATTTTGCATGTGTGTTCTTTTCACATACCACCTATGGATCCACCAGTGTCATTGCATGTGTGTTCTCTTCACAATACACCTATGGATCCACCAGTGTCATTGCATGTGTGTTCTTTATAGTAACAACCGGAGTCATTGCATGTGTGTTCTTTTCACATACCACATATCGATCACCAGTGTCGTTGCGTGTGTGTGTTCTTTTCACAATCCACCCATGGATCCACCAGTGCCATTGCATGTGTGTTCTTTTTAGTAACAACCAGAGTCATTGCATGTGTGTTCTTTTCACATACCACATATGGATCACCAGGGTCATTGCATGTGTGTTCTTTTCACAATCCACCCATGGAACCACCAGTGTTATTGCATGTGTGTTCTTTTTATTTACAACAACCAGAGTCATTGAAATGTGTGTTCTTCTCACATACCACCTATGGATACACCAGTGTCATTGCATGTGTGTTCATTTCAGTAACAATGACCAGAGTTATTGCATGTGTGTTCTTTTCACATACCACATATGGATCCACCAGTGTGATTGAAATATGTGTTCTCTACAGAGACCACACATGGATCCACTAGTGTCATTGCATGTGTGTTCTTTTTAGTAACAACCAGAGTCATTTTGCATGTGTGTTCTTTTCACATACCATATGTGGATCCACCAGTGTCATTGCATGTGTGTTCTTTTCACAATCCGCCCATGGATCCACCGATGTCATTGCATGTGTGTTCTTTTTAGTAACAACCAGAGTCATTTTGCATGTGTGTTATTTTCACATACCACCTATGGATCCTCCAGTGTCATTGCATGTGTTTTCTTTTCACAATCAACCCATGGATCCCACCAGTGTCATTTTGCATGTGTGTTCTTTTTAGTAACAACAACCAGAGTCATTTTGCATGTGTGTTCACTTCACATACCACCTATGGATCCACCAGTGTCATTGCATGTGTGTTCTCTTCACAATCCACCTATGGATCCACTAGTGTCATTGCATGTGTTCTTTTTAGTAACAACAACCAGTGTCATTGCATGTGTGCTCTCTTCAGAGACCAGACATGGATCCACCAGTGTCATTGCATGTGTGTTCTTTTTACTAACAACAACAAGAGTCATTAAAATGTGTGCTCTCTTCAGAGACCACACATGGATCCACCAGTGTCATTGCATGTGTGTTCTTTTCACAATCCACCCATGGATGCACCAGTGTCATTGCATGTGTGTTCTTTTCACAATCCACCAGTGTTATTGCATGTATGTTCTTTTTAGTAACAACCAGAGTCATTTTGCATGTGTGTTCTTTTCACATACCACCTATGGATCCACCAGTGTCATTGCATGTGTGTTCTTTTCACAATCCACCCATGGATCCCACCAGTGTCATTTTGCATGTGTGTTCTTTTTAGTAATGACAACCAGAGTCATTTTGCATGTGTGTTCTCTTCACATACCACCTAAGGATCCACCAGTGTCATTGCATGTGTGTTCTTCTCACATACCCCGTATGGATCCACCAGTGTCATTGCATGTGTGTTCATTTCACTAACAACTACCTGAGTCATTACATGTGTGTTCTTTTCACATACCACATATGGATCCACCAGTGTCATTGAAATGCGTGTTCTCTACAGAGACCATACATGGATCCACCAGTGTCATTGCATGTGTGTCCTTTTTAGTAACAACCAGAGTCATTGCATGTGTGTTCTTTTCACATACCACATATGGATTCACCAGTGTCATTGAAATGCGTGTTCTCTACAGAGACCACACATGGATCCACTAGTGTCATTGCATCTGTGTTCTTTTTAGTAAAAACAACCAGAGTCATTTTGCATTTGTGTTCTTCTCACATACCACCTATCGATCCACTAGTGTCATTGCATGTGTGTTCTTTTCACTAACAACAACGAGAGTCATTGCATGTGTGTTCTCTTCACATACCACCTATGGATCCACCAGTGTCATTGTATGTGTGTTCTTCTCACATACCACGTATGGATCCACAAGTGTCATTGCATGTGTGTTCATTTCACTAACAACAACCAGAGTCATTGCATGTGTGTTCTTTTCACATACCACATATGGATCCACCGGTGTCATTGAAATGCGTGTTCTCTACAGAGACCACACATGGATCCACCAGTGTCACTGCATGTGTGTTCTTTTTAGTAACAACAACCAGAGTCATTTTGCATGTGTGTTCTTCTCACATACCACCTATGGATCCACCAGTGTCATTGCATGTGTGTTCTTTTCACTAACAACAACCAGAGTCATTGCATGTGTGTTCTTTTCACATACCACATATGGATCCACCAGTGTCATTGAAATGCATGTTCTCTATAGAGACCACACATGGATCCACCAGTGTCATTGCATGTCTGTTCTTTTTAGTAACAACAAACAGTCATTTTGCATGTGTGTTCTTTTCACATACCACCTATGGATCCACCAGTGTCATTGCATGTGTGTTCTCTTCACAATCCACCTATGGATCCACCAGTGTCATTACATGTGTGTTCTTTTTAGTAACAACCAGAGTCATTGCATGTGTGTTCTTTTCACTAACAACAACCGGAGTCAATGCATGTGTGTTCTTTTCACATACCACATACGGATCACCAGTGTCATTGCATCTGTGTTCTTTTCACAATCCACCCATGGATCCACCAGTTTCATTGCATGTGTGTTCTTTTTAGTAACAACCAGAGTCATTGCATGTGTTTTCTTTTCACAATCCACCCATGGATCCCACCAGTGTCATTTTGCATGTGTGTTCTTTTTAGTAACAACAACCAGAGTCATTTTGCATGTGTGTTCTCTTCACATACCACCTATGGATCCACCAGTGTCATTGCATGTGTGTTCTCTTCACAATCCACCTATGGATCCACCAGTGTAATTGCATGTGTTCTTTTTAGTAACAACAACCAGTGTCATTGCATGTGTGATATCTTCAGAGAATACACATGGATCCACCTGTGTCATTACCATGTGTGTTCTTTTTACTAACAACAACAAGATTCATTGAAATGTGTGCTCTCTTCAAAGACCACACATGGATCCACCATTGTCATTGCATGTGTGTTCTTTTCACAATCCACCCATGGATCCACCAGTGTCATTGCATGTGTGTTGTTTTCACAATCAACCCATGGATCCACCAGTGTCATTGCATGTATGTTCTTTTTAGTAACAACCAGAGTCATTTTGCATGTGTGTTCTTTTCACATACCACCTATGGATCCACCAGTGTCATTGCATGTGTTTTCTTTTCACAATCCACCCATGGATCCCACCAGTGTCATTTTGCATGTGTGTTCTTTTTAGTAACAACAACTAGAGTCATTTTTCATGTGTGTTATCTTCACATACCTCCTATGGATCCACCAGTGTCATTGCATGTGTGTTCTTCTCACATACCACGTATGGATCCACCAGTGTCATTGCATGTGTGTTCATTTCACTAACAACAACCAGAGTCATTGCATGTGTGTTCTTTTCACATACCACATATGGATCCACCAGTGTCATTGAAATGCGTGTTCTCTATAGAGACCACACATGGATCCACCAGTGTCATTGCATGTTTGTTCTTTTTAGTAACAACAACCAGTCATTTTGCATGTGTGTTCTTTTCACATACCACCTATGGATCCACCAGTGTCATTGCATGTGTGTTCTCTTCACAATCCACCTATGGATCCACTAGTGTCATTATATGTGGGTTCTTTTTAGTAACAACCAGAGTCATTGCATGTGTGTTCTTTTCACTAACAACAACCGGAGTCAATGCATGTGTGTTCTTTTCACATACCACATATGGATCTCCAGTGTCATTGCATCTGTGTTCTTTTCACAATCCACCCATGGATCCACCAGTGTCATTGCATGTGTGTTCTTTTTAGTAACAACCAGAGTCATTGCATGTGTTTTCCTTTCACAATCCACTCATGGATCCCACCCGTGTCATTTTGCATGTGTGTTCTTTTTAGTAACAACAACCAGAGTCATTTTGCATGTGTGTTCTCTTCACATACCACCTATGGATCCACCAGTGTCATTGCATGTGTGTTCTCTTCACAATCCACCTATGGATCCACCAGTGTCATTGCATGTGTTCTTTTTAGTAACAACAACCAGTGTCATTGCATGTGTGATATCTTCAGAGAATACACATGGATCCACCTGTGTCATTACCAGTGTGTTATTTTTACTAACAACAACAAGAGTCATTGAAATGTGTGCTCTCTTCAGAGACCACACATGGATCCACTAGTGTCATTGCATGTGTGTTCTTTTCACAATCCACCCATGGATCCACCAGTGTCATTGCATGTGTGTTTTTTTCACAATCCACCCATGGATCCACCAGTGTCATTGCATGTATGTTCTTTTTAGTAACAACCAGAGTCATTTTGCATGTGTGTTCTTTTCACATACCACCTATGGATCCACCAGTGTCATTGCATGTGTTTTCTTTTCACATCCACCCATGGATCCCACCAGTGTCATTTTGCATGTGTGTTCATTTTAGTAACAACAACCAGAGTCATTTTTCATGTGTGTTCTCTTCACATACCACCTAAGGATCCACCAGTGTCATTGCATGTGTGTTCTTCTCACATACCCCGTATGGATCCACCAGTGTCATTGCATGTGTGTTCATTTCACTAACAACTACCTGAGTCATTACATGTGTGTTCTTTTCACATACCACATATGGATCCACCAGTGTCATTGAAATGCGTGTTCTCTACAGAGACCACACATGGATCCACCAGTGTCATTGCATGTGTGTTCTTTTTAGTAACAACCAGAGTCATTGCATGTGTGTTCTTTTCACATACCACATATGGATCCACCAGTGTCATTGAAATGCGTGTTCTCTACAGAGACCACACATGGATCCACTAGTGTCATTGCATCTGTGTTCTTTTTAGTAACAACAACCAGAGTCATTTTGCATGTGTGTTCTTCTCACATACCACCTATCGAACCAACAGTGTCATTGCATGTGTGTTCTTTTCACTAACAACAACCAGAGTCATTGCATGTGTGTTCTCTTCACATACCACCTATGGATCCACCAGTGTCATTGTATGTGTGTTCTTCTCACATAACACGTATGGATCCACCAGTGTCATTGCATGTGTGTTCATTTCACTAACAACAACCAGAGTCATTGCATGTGTGTTCTTTTCACATACCACATATGGATCCACCAGTGTGATTGAAATGTGTGTTCTCTACAGAGACCACACATGGATCCACCTGTGTCATTGCATGTGTGTTCTTTTTAGTAACAACCAGCGTCATTGCATGTGTGTTCTTTTCACATACCACATATGGATCCACCAGTGTCATTGAAATGCATGTTCTCTACAGAGACCACACATGGACCACCAGTGTCATTGCATGTGTGTTCTTTTTAGTAACAACAACCAGAGTCATTTTGCATGTGTGTTCTTCTCACATACCACCTATGGATCCACCAGTGTCATTGCATGTGTGTTCTTTTCACTAACAACAACCAGAGTCATTGCATGTGTGTTCTTTTCACATACCACATATGGATCCACCAGTGTCATTGAAATGCGTGTTCTCTATAGAGACCACACATGGATCCACCAGTGTCATTGCATGTCTGTTCTTTTTAGTAACAACAACTAGTCATTTTGCATGTGTGTTCTTTTCACATACCACCTATGGATCCACCAGTGTCATTGCATGTGTGTTCTCTTCACAATCCACCTATGGATCCACCAGTGTCATTACATGTGTGTTCTTTTTAGTAACAACCAGAGTCATTACATGTGTGTTCTTTTCACTAACAACAACCGGAGTCAATGCATGTGTGTTCTTTTCACATACCACATATGGATCACCAGTGTCATTCCATCTGTGTTCTTTTCACAATCCACCCATGGATCCACCAGTGTCATTCAATGTGTGTTCTTTTTAGTAACAACCAGAGTCATTGCATGTGTTTTCTTTTCACAATCCACCCATGGATCCCACCAGTGTCATTTTGCATGTGTGTTCTTTTTAGTAACAACAACCAGAGTCATTTTGCATGTGTGTTCTCTTCACATACCACCTATGGATCCACCAGTGTCATTGCATGTGTTTTCTCTTCACAATCCACCTATGGATCCACCAGTGTCATTGCACTTGTTCTTTTTAGTAACAACAACCAGTGTCATTGCATGTGTGATCTCTTCAGAGACCACACATGGATCCACCTGTGTCATTGCATGTGTGTTCTTTTTACTAACAAGAACAAGAGTCATTGAAATGTGTGCTCGCTTCAGAGACCACACATGGATCCACCAGTGTCATTACATGTGTGTTCTTTTCACAATCCACCCATGGATCCACCAGTGTCATTGCATGTGTGTTCTTTTCACAATCCACCCATGGGTCCACCAGTGTCATTGCATGTATGTTCTTTTTAGTAACAACCAGAGTCATTTTGCATGTGTGTTCTTTTCACATACCACCTATGGATCCACCAGTGTCATTGCATGTGTTTTCTTTTCACAATCCACCCATGGATCCCACCAGTGTCATTTTGCATGTCTGTTCTTTTTAGTAACAACAACTAGAGTCATTTTTCATGTGTGTTCTCTTCACATACCACCTAAGGATCCACCAGTGTCATTGCATGTGTGTTCTTCTCACCTACCCCGTATGGATCCACCAGTGTCATTGCATGTGTGTTCATTTCACTAAAAACTACCTGAGTCATTACATGTGTGTTCTCTTCACATACCACATATGGATCCACCAGTGTCATTGAAATGCGTGTTCTCTACAGAGACCACACATGGATCCACCAGTGTCATTGCATGTGTGTTCTTTTTAGTAACAACCAGAGTCATTGCATGTGTGTTCTTTTCACATACCACATATGGATCCACCAGTGTCATTGAAATGCGTGTTCTCTACAGAGACCACACATGGATCCACTAGTGTCATTGCATCTGTGTTCTTTTTAGTAACAACAACCAGAGTCATTTTGCATGTGTGTTCTTCTCACATACCACCTATCAATCCACCAGTGTCATTGCATGTGTGTTCTTTTCACTAACAACAACCAGAGTCATTGCATGTGTGTTCTCTTCACATACCACCTATGGATCCACCAGTGTCATTGTATGTGTGTTCTTCTCACATAACACGTATGGATCCACCAGTGTCATTGCATGTGTGTTCATTTCACTAACAACAACCAGAGTCATTGCATGTGTGTTCTTTTCACATACCACATATGGATCCACCAGTGTGATTGAATTGTGTGTTCTCTACAGAGACCACAAATGGATCCACCTGTGTCATTGCATGTGTGTTCTTTTTAGTAACAACCAGCGTCATTGCATGTGTGTTCTTTTCACATACCACATATGGATCCACCAGTGTCATTGAAATGCGTGTTCTCTATAGAGACCACACATGGATCCACCAGTGTCATTGCATGTGTGTTCTTTTTAGTAACAACAACCAGAGTCATTTTGTATGTGTGTTCTTCTCACATACCACCTATGGATCCACCAGTGTCATTGCATGTGTGTTCTTTTCACTAACAACAACCAGAGTCATTGCATGTGTGTTCTTTTCACATACCACATATGGATCCACCAGTGTCATTGAAATGCGTGTTCTCTATAGAGACCACACATGGATCCACCAGTGTCATTGCATGTCTGTTCTTTTTAGTAACAACAACTAGTCATTTTGCATGTGTGTTCTTTTCACATACCACCTATGGATCCACCAGTGTCATTGCATGTGTGTTCTCTTCACAATCCACCTATGGATCCCCCAGTGTCATTACATGTGTGTTCTTTTTAGTAACAACCAGAGTCATTGCATGTGTGTTCTTTTCACTAACAACAACCGGAGTCAATGCATGTGTGTTCTTTTCACATACCACATATGGATCACCAGTGTCATTCCATCTGTGTTCTTTTCACAATCCACCCATGGATCCACCAGTGTCATTCAATCTGTGTTCTTTTTAGTAACAACCAGAGTCATTGCATGTATTTTCTTTTCACAATCCACCCATGGATCCCACCAGTGTCATTTTGCATGTGTGTTCTTTTTAGTAACAACAACCAGAGTCATTTTGCATGTGTGTTCTCTTCACATACCACCTATGGATCCACCAGTGTCATTGCATGTGTGTTCTCTTCACAATCCACCTATGGATCCACCAGTGTCATTGCCCTTGTTCTTTTTAGTAACAACAACCAGTGTCATTGCATGTGTGATCTCTTCAGAGACCACACATGGATCCACCTGTGTCATTGCATGTCTGTTATTTTTACTAACAAGAACAAGAGTCATTGAAATGTGTGCTCGCTTCAGAGACCACACATGGATCCACCAGTGTCATTGCATGTGTGTTCTTTTCACAATCCACCCATGGATCCATCAGTGTCATTGCATGTGTGTTCTTTTCACAATCCACCCATGGGTCCACCAGTGTCATTGCATGTATGTTCTTTTTAGTAACAACCAGAGTCATTTTGCATGTGTGTTCTTTTCACATACCACCTATGGATCCACCAGTGTCATTGCATGTGTTTTCTTTTCACAATCCACCCATGGATCCCACCAGTGTCATTTTGCATGTGTGTTCTTTTTAGTAACAACAACTAGAGTCATTTTTCATGTGTGTTCTCTTCACATACCACCTAAGGATCCACCAGTGTCATTGCATGTGTGTTCTTCTCACATACCCCGTATGGATCCACCAGTGTCATTGCATGTGTGTTCATTTCACTAACAACTACCTGAGTCATTACATGTGTGTTCTCTTCACATACCACATATGGATCCACCAGTGTCATTGAAATGCGTGTTCTCTACAGAGACCACCCATGGATCCACTAGTGTCATTGCATGTGTGTTCTTTTTAGTAACAACCAGAGTCATTGCATGTGTGTTCTTTTCACTAACAACAACCAGAGTCATTGCATGTGTGTTCGTTTCACATACCACATATGGATCACCAGTGTCATTGCATGTGTGTTCTTTTCACAATGCACCCATGGATCCACCAGTGTTATTGCATGTGTGTTCTTTTTATTTACAACACCCAGAGTCATTAAAATGTGTGTTCTTCTCACATACCACCTATGGATCCACCAGTGTCATTGCATGTGTGTTCATTTCACTAACAATGACCAGAGTCATTGCATGTGTGTTCTTTTCACATACCACATATGGATCCACCAGTGTGATTGAAATGTGTGTTCTCTACAGAGACCATACATGGATCCACTAGTGTCATTGCATGTGTGTTCTTTTTAGTAACAACCAGAGTCATTTTGCATGTGTGTTCTTTTCACATACCACATGTGGATCCACCAGTGTCATTGCATGTGTGTTCTTTTCATAATCCACCCATGGATCCACCGGTGTCATTGCATGTGTGTTCTTTTTAGTAACAACCAGAGTCATTTTGCATGTGTGTTATTTTCACATACCACCTATGGATCCACCTGTGTCATTGCATGTGTTTTCTTTTCACAATCCACCCATGGATCCCACCAGTGTCATTTTGCATGTGTGTTCTTTTTAGTAACAACAACTAGAGTCATTTTTCATGTGTGTTCTCTTGACATACCTCATATGGATCCACCAGTGTCATTGCATGTGTGTTCTTCTCACATACCACGTATGGATCCACCAGTGTCATTGCATGTGTGTTAATTTCACTAACAACAACCAGAGTCATTGCATGTGTGTTCTTTTCACATACCACATATGGATCCAGCAGTGTCATTGAAATGCGTGTTCTCTATAGAGACCACACATGGATCCACCAGTGTCATTGCATGTTTGTTCTTTTTAGTAACAACAACCAGTCATTTTGCATGTGTGTTCTTTTCACATACCACCTATGGATCCACCAGTGTCATTGCATGTGTGTTCTCTTCACAATCCACCTATGGATCCACCAGTGTCATTACATGTGTGTTCTTTTTAGTAACAACCAGAGTCATTGCATGTGTGTTCTTTTCACTAACAACAAGCGGTGTCAATGCATGTGTGTTCTTTTCACATACCAGATATGGATCACCAGTGTCATTGCATCTGTGTTCTTTTCACAATCCACCCATGGATCCACTAGTGTCATTGCATGTGTGTTCTTTTTAGTAACAACCAGAGTCATTGCATGTGTTTTCTTTTCACAATCCACCCATGGATCCCACCCGTGTCATTTTGCATGTGTGTTCTTTTTAGTAACAATAACCAGAGTCATTTGGCATGTGTGTTCTCTTCACATACCACCTATGGATCCACCAGTGTCATTGCATGTGTGTTCTCTTCACAATCCACCTATGGATCCACCAGTGTCATTGCATGTGTTCTTTTTAGTAACAACAACCAGTGTCATTGCATGTGTGATCTCTTCAGAGACCACACATGGATCCACCTGTGTCATTGCATGTGTGTTCTTTTTACTAACAACAACAAGAGTCATTGAAATGTGTGCTCTCTTCAGAGACCACACATGGATCCACCAGTGTCATTGCATGTGTGTTCTTTTCACAATCCACCCATTGATCCACCAGTGTCATTGCATGTGTGTTCTTTTCACAATCCACCCATGGATCCACCAGTGTCATTGCATGTATGTTCTTTTTAGTAACAACCAGAGTCATTTTGCATGTGTGTTCTTTTCACATACCACCTATGGATCCACCAGTGTCATTGCATGTGTTTTCTTTTCACAATCCACCCATCGATCCCACCAGTGTCATTTTGCATGTGTGTTCATTTTAGTAACAACAACCAGAGTCATTTTTCATGTGTGTTCTCTTCACATACCACCTAAGGATCCACCAGTGTCATTGCATGTGTGTTCTTCTCACATACCCCGTATGAATCCACCAGTGTCATTGCATGTGTGTTCATTTCACTAACAACTACCTGAGTCATTACATGTGTGTTCTTTTCACATACCACATATGGATCCACCAGTGTCATTGAAATGCGTGTTCTCTACAGAGACCACACATGGATCCACCAGTGTCATTGCATGTGTGTTCTTTTTAGTAACAACCAGAGTCATTGCATGTGTGTTCTTTTCACATACCACATATGGATCCACCAGTGTCATTGAAATGCGTGTTCTCTATAGAGACCACACATGGATCCACCAGTGTCATTGCATGTCTGTTCTTTTTAGTATAAACAACTAGTCATTTTGCATGTGTGTTCTTTTCACATACCACCTATGGATTCACCAGTGTCATTGCATGTGTGTTCTCTTCACAATCCACCTATGGATCCACCAGTGTCATTACATGTGTGTTTTTTTAGTAACAACCAGAGTCATTGCATGTGTGTTCTTTTCACTAACAACAACCGGAGTCAATGCATGTGTGTTCTTTTCACATACCACATATGGATCACCAGTGTCATTCCATCTGTGTTCTTTTCACAATCCACCCATGGATCCACCAGTGTCATTCAATGTGTGTTCTTTTTAGTAACAACCAGAGTCATTGCATGTGTTTTCTTTTCACAATCCACCCATGGATCCCACCAGTGTCATTTTGCATGTGTGTTCTTTTTAGTAACAACAACCAGAGTCATTTTGCATGTGTGTTCTCTTCACATACCACCTATGGATCCACCAGTGTCATTGCATGTGTGTTCTCTTCACAATCCACCTATGGATCCACCAGTGTCATTACACTTGTTCTTTTTAGTAACAACCAGTGTCATTGCATGTGTGATCTCTTCAGAGAACACACATGGATCCACCTGTGTCATTGCATGTGTGTTCTTTTTACTAACAACAACAAGAGTCATTGAAATGTGTGCTCGCTTCAGAGACCACACATGGATCCACCAGTGTCATTGCATGTGTGTTCTTTTCACAATCCACCCATGGATCCACCAGTGTCATTGCATGTGTGTTCTTTTCACAATCCACCCATGGGTCCACCAGTGTCATTGCATGTATGTTCTTTTTAGTAACAACCAGAGTCATTTTGCATGTGTGTTCTTTTCACATACCACCTATGGATCCACCAGTGTCATTGCATGTGTTTTCTTTTCTCAATCCACCCATGGATCCCACCAGTGTCATTTTGCATGTGTGTTCTTTTTAGTAACAACAACTAGAGTCATTTTTCATGTGTGTTCTCTTCACATACCACCTAAGGATCCACCAGTGTCATTGCATGTGTGTTCTTCTCACATACCCCGTATGGATCCACCAGTGTCATTGCATGTGTGTTCATTTCACTAACAACTACCTGAGTCATTACATGTGTGTTCTCTTCACATACCATATATGGATCCACCAGTGTCATTGAAATGCGTGTTCTCTACAGAGACCACACATGGATCCACCAGTGTCATTGCATGTGTGTTCTTTTTAGTAACAGACAGAGTCATTGCATGTGTGTTCTTTTCACATACCACATATGGATCCACCAGTGTCATTGAAATGCATGTTCTCTACAGAGACCACACGTGGATCCACTAGTGTCATTGCATCTGTGTTCATTTTAGTAACAACAACCAGAGTCATTTTGCATGTGTGTTCTTCTCACATACCACCTATCAATCCACTAGTGTCATTGCATGTGTGTTCTTTTCACTAACAACAACCAGAGTCATTGCATGTGTGTTCTCTTCACATACCACCTATGGATCCACCAGTGTCATTGTATGTGTGTTCTTCTCACATACCACGTATGGATCCACCAGTGTCATTGCATGTGTGTTCATTTCACTAACAACAACCAGAGTCATTGCATGTGTGTTCTTTTCACATACCACATATGGATCCACCAGTGTGATTGAAATATGTGTTCTCTACAGAGACCACACATGGATCCACCTGTTTCATTGCATGTGTGTTCTTTATAGTAACAACCGGAGTCATTGCATGTGTGTTCTTTTCACATACCACATATGGATCACCAGTGTCGTTGCATGTGTGTTCTTTTCACAATCCACCCATGGATCCACCAGTGTCATTGCATGTGTGTTCTTTTTAGTAACAACCAGAGTCATTGCATGTGTGTTCTTTTCACTAACAACAACCAGAGTCATTGCATGTGTGTTCGTTTCACATACCACATATGGATCACCAGTGTCATTTCATGTGTGTTCTTTTCACAATGCACCCATGGATCCACCAGTGTTATTGCATGTGTGTTCTTTTTATTTACAACACCCAGAGTCATTGAAATGTGTGTTCTTCTCACATACCACCTATGGATCCGCCAGTGTCATTGCATGTGTGTTCATTTCACTAACAATGACCAGAGTCATTGCATGTGTGTTCTTTTCACATACCACATATGGATCCACCAGTGTGATTGAAATGTGTGTTCTCTACAGAGACCATACATGGATCCACTAGTGTCATTGCATGTGTGTTCTTTTTAGTAACAACCAGAGTCATTTTGCATGTGTGTTCTTTTCACATACCACATGTGGATCCACCAGTGTCATCGCATGTGTGTTCTTTTCATAATCCACCCATGGATCCACCGGTGTCATTGCATGTGTGTTCTTTTTAGTAACAACCAGAGTCATTTTGCATGTGTGTTATTTTCACATACCACCTATGGATCCACCAGTGTCATTGCATGTGTTTTCTTTTCACAATCCACCCATGGATCCCACCAGTGTCATTTTGCATGTGTGTTCTTTTTAGTAACAACAACTAGAGTCATTTTTCATGTGTGTTCTCTTGACATACCTCCTATGGATCCACCAGTGTCATTGCATGTGTGTTCTTCTCACATACCACGTATGGATCCACCAGTGTCATTGCATGTGTGTTCACTTCACTAACAACAACCAGAGTCATTGCATGTGTGTTCTTTTCACATACCACATATGGATCCAGCAGTGTCATTGAAATGCGTGTTCTCTATAGAGACCACACATGGATCCACCAGTGTCATTGCATGTCTGTTCTTTTTAGTAACAACAACCAGTCATTTTGCATGTGTGTTCTTTTCACATACCACCTATGGATCCACCAGTGTCATTGCATGTGTGTTCTCTTCACAATCCACCTATGGATCCACCAGTGTCATTACATGTGTGTTCTTTTTAGTAACAACCAGAGTCATTGCATGTGTGTTCTTTTCACTAACAACAAGCGGAGTCAATGCATGTGTGTTCTTTTCACATACCAGATATGGATCACCAGTGCCATTGCATCTGTGTTCTTTTCACAATCCACCCATGGATCCACCAGTGTCATTGCATGTGTGTTCTTTTTAGTAACAACCAGAGTTATTGCATGTGTTTTCTTTTCACAATCCACCCATGGATCCCACCCGTGTCATTTTGCATGTGTGTTCTTTTTAGTAACAATAACCAGAGTCATTTTGCATGTGTGTTCTCTTCACATACCACCTATGGATCCACCAGTGTCATTGCATGTGTGTTCTCTTCACAATCCACCTATGGATCCACCAGTGTCATTGCATGTGTTCTTTTTAGTAACAACAACCAGTGTCATTGCATGTGTGATCTCTTCAGAGACCACACATGGATCCACCTGTGTCATTGCATGTGTGTTCTTTTTACTAACAACAACAAGAGTCATTGAAATGTGTGCTCTCTTCAGAGACCACACATGGATCCACCAGTGTCATTGCATGTGTGTTCTTTTCACAATCCACCCATGGATCCACCAGTGTCATTGCATGTGTGTTCTTTTCACAATCCACCCATGGACCCACCAGTGTCATTGCATGTATGTTCTTTTTAGTAACAACCAGAGTCATTTTGCATGTGTGTTCTTTTCACATACCACCTATGGATCCACCAGTGTCATTGCATGTGTTTTCTTTTCACAATCCACCCATCGATCCCACCAGTGTCATTTTGCATGTGTGTTCATTTTAGTAACAACAACTAGAGTCATTTTTCATGTGTGTTCTCTTCACATACCACCTAAGGATCCACCAGTGTCATTGCATGTGTGTTCTTCTCACATACCCCGTATGAATCCACCAGTGTCATTGCATGTGTGTTCATTTCACTAACAACTACCTGAGTCATTACATGTGTGTTCTTTTCACATACCACATATGGATCCACCAGTGTCATTGAAATGCGTGTTCTCTACAGAGACCACACATGGATCCACCAGTGTCATTGCATGAGTGTTCTTTTTAGTACCAACCAGAGTCATTGCATGTGTGTTCTTTTCACATACCACATATGGATCCACCAGTGTCATTGAAATGCTTGTTCTCTACAGAGACCACACATGGATCCACTAGTGTCATTGCATCTGTGTTCTTTTTAGTAACAACAACCAGAGTCATTTTGCATGTGTGTTCTTCTCACATACCACCTACCGATCCACCAGTGTCATTGCATGTGTGTTCTTTTCACTAACAACAACCAGAGTCATTGCATGTGTGTTCTCTTCACATACCACCTATGGATCCACCAGTGTCATTGTATGTGTGTTCTTCTCACATAACACGTATGGATCCACCAGTGTCATTGCATGTGTGTTCATTTCACTAACAACAACCAGAGTCATTGCATGTGTGTTCTTTTCACATACCACATATGGATCCACCAGTGTGATTGAAATGTGTGTTCTCTACAGAAACCACACATGGATCCACCTGTGTCATTGCATGGGTGTTCTTTTTAGTAACAATAAGCGTCATTGCATGTGTGTTCTTTTCACATACCACATATGGATCCACCAGTGTCATTGAAATGCGTGTTCTCTACAGAGACCACACATGGATCCACCAGTGTCATTGCATGTGTGTTCTTTTTAGTAACAACAACTAGAGTCATTTTGCATGTGTGTTCTTCTCACATACCACCTATGGATCCACCAGTGTCATTGCATGTGTGTTCTTTTCACTAACAACAACCAGAGTCATTGCATGTGTGTTCTTGTCACATACCACATATGGATCCACCAGTGTCATTGAAATGCGTGTTCTCTATAGAGACCACACATGGATCCACCAGTGTCATTGCATGTCTGCTCTTTTTAGTAACAACAACCAGTCATTTTGCATGTGTGTTCTTTTCACATACCACCTATGGATCCACCAGTGTCATTGCATGTGTGTTCTCTTCACAATCCACCTATGGATCCACCAGTGTCATTACATGTGTGTTCTTTTTAGTAACAACCAGAGTCATTGCATGTGTGTTCTTTTCACTAACAACAATCGGAGTCAATGCATGTGTGTTCTTTTCACATACCACATATGGATCACCAGTGTCATTGCATATGTGTTCTTTTCACAATCCACCCATGGATCCACCAGTGTCATTGCATGTGTGTTCTTTTTAGTAACAACCAGAGTCATTGCATGTGTTTTCTTTTCACAATCCACCCATGGATCCCACCAGTGTCATTTTGCATGTGTGTTCTTTTTAGTAACAACAACCAGAGTCATTTTGCATGTGTGTTCTCTTCACATACCACCTATGGATCCACCAGTGTCATTGCATGTGTGTTCTCTTCACAATCCACCTATGGATCCACCAGTGTCATTGCATGTGCGACCTCTTCAGAGACCACACATGGATCCACCTGTGTCATTTCATGTGTGTTCTTTTTACTAACAACAAGAAGAGTCATTGAAATGTGTGCTCTCTTCAGAGACCACACATGGATCCACCAGTGTCATTGCATGTGTGTTCTTTTCACAATCCACCCATGGATCCACCAGTGTCATTGCATGTGTGTTCTTTTCACAATCCACCCATGGATCCACCAGTGTCATTGCATGTATGTTCTTTTTAGTAACAACCAGAGTCATTTTGCATGTGTGTTCTTTTCACATACCACCTATGGATCCACCAGTGTCTTTGCATGTGTTTTCTTTTCACAATCCACCCATGGATCCCACCAGTGTCATTTTGCATGTGTGTTCTTTTTGGTAACAACAACTAGAGTCATTTTTCATGTGTGTTCTCTTCAGATACCCCCTAAGGATCCACCAGTGTCATTGCATGTGTGTTCTTCTCACATACCCCGTATGGATCCACCAGTGTCATTGCATGTGTGTTCATTTCACTAACAACTACCTGAGTCATTACATGTGTGTTCTCTTCACATACCACATATGGATCCACCAGTGTCATTGAAATCCGTGTTCTCTATAGAGACCACACATGGATCCACCAGTGTCATTGCATGTCTGCTCTTTTTAGTAACAACAACCAGTCATTTTGCATGTGTGTTCTTTTCACATACCACCTATGGATCCACCAGTGTCATTGCATGTGTGTTCTCTTCACAATCAACCTATGGATCCACCAGTGTCATTACATGTGTGTTCTTTTTAGTAACAACCAGAGTCATTGCATGTGTGTTCTTTTCACTAACAACAATCGGAGTCAATGCATGTGTGTTCTTTTCACATACCACATATGGATCACCAGTGTCATTGCATATGTGTTCTTTTCACAATCCACCCATGGATCCACCAGTGTCATTGCATGTGTGTTCTTTTTAGTAACAACCAGAGTCATTGCATGTGTTTTCTTTTCACAATCCACCCATGGATCCCACCAGTGTCATTTTGCATGTGTGTTCTTTTTAGTAACAACAACCAGAGTCATTTTGCATGTGTGTTCTCTTCACATACCACCTATGGATCCACCAGTGTCATTGCATGTGTGTTCTCTTCACAATCCACCTATGGATCCACCAGTGTCATTGCATGTGTGATCTCTTCAGAGACCACACATGGATCCACCTGTGTCATTGCATGTGTGTTCTTTTTACTAACAACAAGAAGAGTCATTGAAATGTGTGCTCTCTTCAGAGACCACACATGGATCCACCAGTGTCATTGCATGTGTGTTCTTTTCACAATCCACCCATGGATCCACCAGTGTCATTGCATGTGTGTTCTTTTCACAATCCACCCATGGATCCACCAGTGTCATTGCATGTATGTTCTTTTTAGTAACAACCGGAGTCATTTTGCATGTGTGTTCTTTTCACATACCACCTATGGATCCACCAGTGTCTTTGCATGTGTTTTCTTTTCACAATCCACCCATGGATCCCACCAGTGTCATTTTGCATGTGTGTTCTTTTTGGTAACAACAACTAGAGTCATTTTTCATGTGTGTTCTCTTCAGATACCCCCTAAGGAACCACCAGTGTGATTGCATGTGTGTTCTTCTCACATACCCCGTATGGATCCACCAGTGTCATTGCATGTGTGTTCATTTCACTAACAACTACCTGAGTCATTACATGTGTGTTCTCTTCACATACCACATATGGATCCACCAGTGTCATTGAAATGCGTGTTCTCTACAGAGACCACACATGGATCCACCAGTGTCATTGCATGTGTGTTCTTTTTAGTAACAACCAGAGTCATTGCATGTGTGTTCTTTTCACATACCACATATGGATCCACCAGTGTCATTGAAATGTGTGTTCTCTATAGAGACCACACATGGATCCACCAGTGTCATTGCATGTCTGTTTTTTTTAGTAACAACCAGTCATTTTGCATGTGTGTTCTTTTCACATACCACCTATGGATCCACCAGTGTCATTACATGTGTGTTCTCTTCACAATCCACCTATGGATCCACCAGTGTCATTACATGTGTGTTCTTTTTAGTAACAACCAGAGTCATTGCATGTGCGTTCTTTTCACTAACAACAACCGGAGTCAATGCATGTGTGTTCTTTCACATACCACATATGGATCACCAGTGTCATTGCATCTGTGTTCTTTTCAGAATCCACCCATGGATCCACCAGTGTCATTGCATGTGTGTTCTTTTTAGTAACAACCAGAGTCATTGCATGTGTTTTCTTTTCACAATCCACCCATGGATCCCACTAGTGTCATTTTGCATGTGTGTTCTTTTTAGTAACAACAACCAGAGTAATTTTGCATGTGTGTTCTCTTCACATACCACCTATGGATCCACCAGTGTCATTGCATGTGTGTTCTCTTCACAATCCACCTACGGATCCACCAAGGTCATTGCATGTGTTCTTTTTAGTAACAACAACCAGTGTCATTGCATGTGTGATCTCTTCAGAGACCACACATGGATCCACCTGTGTCATTGCATGTGTGTTCTTTTTACTAAGAACAACAAGAGTCATTGAAATGTGTGCTTTCTTCAGAGACCACACATGGATCCACCAGTGTCATTGCATGTGTGTTCTTTTCACAATCCACCCATGGATCCACCAGTGTCATTGCATGTGTGTTCTTTTCACAATCCACCCATGGATCCACCAGTGTCATTGCATGTATGTTCTTTTTTAGTAACAACCAGAGTCATTTTGCATGTGTGTTCTTTTCACATACCACCTATGGATCCACCTGTGTCATTGCATGTGTTTTCTTTTCACAATCCACCCATGGATCCCACCAGTGTCATTTTGCATGTGTGTTCTTTTTAGTAACAACAACTAGAGTCATTTTTCATGTGTGTTCTCTTCACATACCACCTAAGGATCCACCAGTGTCATTGCATGTGTGTTCTTCTCACATACCTCGTATGGATCCACCAGTGTAATTGCATGTGTGTTCATTTCACTAACAACTACCTGAGTCATTATATGTGTGTTCTTTTCACATACCACATATGGATCCACCAGTGTCATTGAAATGCGTGTTCTCTACAGAGACCACACATGGATCCACCAGTGTCATTGCATGTGTGTTCTTTTTAGTAACAACCAGAGTCATTGCATGTGTGTTCTTTTCACATACCACATATGGATCCACTAGTGTCATTAAATCCGTGTTCTCTACAGAGACCACACATGGATCCACTAGTGTCATTGCATCTGTGTTCTTTTTAGTAACAACAACCAGAGTCATTTTGCATGTGTGTTCTTCTCACATACCACCTATCGATCCACTAGTGTCATTGCATGTGTGTTCTTTTCACTAACAACAACCAGAGTCATTGCATGTGTGTTCTCTTCACATACCACCTATGGATCCACCAGTGTCATTGTATGTGTGTTCTTCTCACATAACACGTATGGATCCACCAGTGTCATTGCATGTGTGTTCATTTCACTAACAACAACCAGAGTCATTGCATGTGTGTTCTTTTCACATACCACATATGGATCCACCAGTGTGATTGAAATGTGTGTTCTCTACAGAGACCACACATGGATCCACCTGTGTCATTGCATGGGTTTTCTTTTTAGTAACAATAAGCGTCATTGCATGTGTGTTCTTTTCACATACCACATATGGATCCACCAGTGTCATTGAAATGCGTGTTCTCTACAGAGACCACACATGGATCCACCAGTGTCATTGCATGTGTGTTCTTTTTAGTAACAACAACCAGAGTCATTTTGCATGTGTGTTCTTCTCACATACCACCTATGGATCCACCAGTGTCATTGCATGTGTGTTCTTTTCACTAACAACAACCAGAGTCATTGCATGTGTGTTCTTTTCACATACCACCTATGGATCCACCAGTGTCATTGCATGTGTGTTCTCTTCACAATCCACCTATGGATCCACCAGTGTCATTACATGTGTGTTCTTTTTAGTAACAACCAGAGTCATTGCATGTGTGTTCTTTTCACTAACAACAATCGGAGTCAATGCATGTGTGTTCTTTTCACATACCACATATGGATCACTAGTGTCATTGCATCTGTGTTCTTTTCACAATCCACCCAAGGATCCACCAGTGTCATTGCATGTGTGTTCTTTTTAGTAACAACCAGTTCACAATCCACCCATGGATCCCACCAGTGTCATTTTGCATGTGTGTTCTTTTTAGTAACAACAACCAGAGTCATTTTGCATGTGTGTTCTCTTCACATACCACCTATGGATCCACCAGTGTCATTGCATGTGTGTTCTCTTCACAATCCACATATGGATCCACCAGTGTCATTGCATGTGTTCTTTTTAGTAACAACAACCAGTGTCATTGCATGTGTGATCTCTTCAGAGACCACACATGGATCCACCTGTGTCATTGCATGTGTGTTCTTTTTACTAACAACAACAAGAGTCATTGAAATGTGTGCTCTCTTCAGAGACCACACATGGATCCACCAATGTCATTGCATGTGTGTTCTTTTCACAATCCACCCATGGATCCACCAGTGTCATTGCATGTTTGTTCTTTTCACAATCCACCCATGGATCCACCAGTGTCATTGCATGTATGTTCTTTTTAGTAACAACCAGAGTCATTTTGCATGTGTGTTCTTTCCACATACCACCTATGGATCCACGAGTGTCATTGCATGTGTTTTCTTTTCACAATCCACCCATCGATCCCACCAGTGTCATTTTGCATGTGTGTTCTTTTTAGTAACAATAACTAGAGTCATTTTTCATGTGTGTTCTCTTCACATACCACCTAAGGATCCACCAGTGTCATTGTATGTGTGTTCTTCTCACATACCCCGTATGGATCCACCAGTGGCATTGCATGTGTGTCCATTTCACTAACAACTACCTGAGTCATTACATGTGTGTTCTCTTAACATACCACATATGGATCCACCAGTGTCATTGAAATGCGTGTTCTCTATAGAGACCACACATGGATCCACCAGTGTCATTGCATGTGTGTTCTTTTTAGTAACAACCAGAGTCATTGCATGTGTGTTCTTTTCACATACCACATATGGATCCACCAGTGTCATTGAAATGCGTGTTCTCTACAGAGACCACACATGGATCCACCAGTGTCATTGCATGTGTGTTCTTTTTAGTAACAACCAGAGTCATTGCATGTGTGTTCTTTTCACATACCACATATGGATCCACCAGTGTCATTGAAATGCGTGTTCTCTACAGAGACCACACATGGATCCACTAGTGTCATTGCATCTGTGTTCTTTTTAGTAACAACAACCAGAGTCATTTTGCATGTGTGTTCTTCTCACATACCACCTATCGATCCACCAGTGTCATTGCATGTGTGTTCTTTTCACTAACAACAACCAGAGTCATTGCATGTGTGTTCTCTTCACATACCACCTATGGATCCACCAGTGTCATTGTATGTGTGTTCTTCTCAGATAACACGTATGGATCCACCATTGTCATTGCATGTGTGTTCATTTCACTAACAACAACCAGAGTCATTGCATGTGTGTTCTTTTCACATACCACATATGGATCCACCAGTGTGATTGAAATGTGTGTTCTCTATAGAGACCACACATGGATCCACCTGTGTCATTGCATGTGTGTTCTTTATAGTAACAACCGGAGTCATTGCATGTGTGTTCTTTTCACATACCACATATGGATCACCAGTGTCGTTGCATGTGTGTTCTTTTCACAATCCACCCATGGATACACTAGTGTCATTGCATGTGTGTTCTTTTTAGTAACAACCAGAGTCATTGCATGTGTGTTCTTTTCACTAACAACAACCAGAGTCATTGCATGTGTGTTCTTTTCACATACCACATATGGATCACCAGTGTCATTGCATGTGTGTTCTTTTCACAATCCACCCATGGATCCACCAGTGTTATTGCATGTGTGTTCTTTTTATTTACAACAACCAGAGTCATTGAAATGTGTGTTCTTCTCACATACCACCTATGGATCCACCAGTGTCATTGCATGTGTGTTCATTTCACTAACAATGACCAGAGTCATTGCATGTGTGTTCTTTTCACATACCACATATGGATCCACCAGTGTGATTGAAATGTGTGTTCTCTACAGAGACCATACATGGATCCACTAGTGTCATTGCATGTGTGTTCTTTTTAGTAACAACCAGAGTCATTTTGCATGTGTGTTCTTTTCACATACCAGATGTGGATCCACCAGTGTCATTGCATGTGTGTTCTTTTCATAGTCCACCCATGGATCCACCGGTGTCATTGCATGTGTGTTCTTTTTAGTAACAACCAGAGTCATTTTGCATGTGTGTTCTTTTCACATACCACCTATGGATCCACCAGTGTCATTGGATGTGTTTTCTTTTCACAATCAACCCATGGATCCCACCAGTGTCATTTTGCATGTGTGTTCTTTTTAGTAACAACAACCAGAGTCATTTTGCTTGTGTATTCTCTTCACATACCACCTATGGATCCACCAGTGTCATTGCATGTGTGTTCTCTTCACAATCCACCTATGGATCCACCAGTGTCATTGCATGTGTTCTTTTTAGTAACAACAACCAGTGTCATTGCATGTGTGCTCTCTTCAGAGACCACACATGGATCCACCAGTGTCATTGCATGTGTGTTCTTTTTACTAACAACAACAAGAGTCATTGAAATGTGTGCTCTCTTTAGAGACCACACATGGATCCACCAGTGTCATTGCATGTGTGTTCTTTTCACAATACACCCATGGATCCACCAGTGTCATTGCTTGTGCGTTCTTTTCACAATCCACCAGTGTCATTGCATGTATGTTCTTTTTAGTAACAACCTGAGTTATTTTGCATGTGTGTTCTTTTCACAATCCACCCATGGATCCCACCAGTGTCATTTTGCATGTGTGTTCTTTTTAGTAACAACAACTAGAGTCATTTTTCATGTGTGTTCTCTTCACATACCACCTAAGGATCCACCAGTGTCATTGCATGTGTGTTCTTCTCACATACCTCGTATGGATCCACCAGTGTCATTGCATGTGTGTTCATTTCACTAACAACTACCTGAGTCATTACATGTGTGTTCTTTTCACATACCACATATGGATCCACCAGTGTCATTGAAATGCGTGTTCTCTACAGAGACCACACATGGATCCACCAGTGTCATTGCATGTGTGTTCTTTTTAGTAACAACCAGAGTCATTGCATGTGTGTTCTTTTCACATACCACATATGGATCCACCAGTGTCATTAAATGCGTGTTCTCTACAGAGACCACACATGGATCCACTAGTGTCATTGCATTTGTGTTCTTTTTAGTAACAATAACCAGAGTCATTTTGCATGTGTGTTCTTCTCACATACCACCTATCGATCCACCAGTGTCATTGCATGTGTGTTCTTTTCACTAACAACAACCAGAGTCATTGCATGTGTGTTCTCTTCACATACCACCTATGGATCCACCAGTGTCATTGTATGTGTGTTCTTCTCACATAACACGTATGGATCCACCAGTGTCATTGCATGTGTGTTCATTTCACTAACAACAACCAGAGTCATTGCATGTGTGTTCTTTTCACATACCACATATGGATCCACCAGTGTGATTGAAATGTGTGTTCTCTACAGAGACCACACATGGATCCACCTGTGTCATTGCATGGGTGTTCTTTCTAGTAACAATGAGCGTCATTGCATGAGTGTTCTTTTCACATACCACATATGGATCCACCAGTGTCATTGAAATGCGTGTTCTCTACAGAGACCACACATGGATCCACCAGTGTCATTGCATGTGTGTTCTTTTTAGTAACAACAACCAGAGTCATTTTGCATGTGTGTTCTTCTCACATACCACCTATGGATCCACCAGTGTCATTGCATGGGTGTTCTTTTCACTAACAACAACCAGAGTCATTGCATGTGTGTTCTTGTCACATACCACATATGGATCCACCAGTGTCATTGAAATGCGTGTTCTCTATAGAGACCACACGTGGATCCACCAGTGTCATTGCATGTCTGCTCTTTTTAGTAACAACAACCAGTCATTTTGCATGTGTGTTCTTTTCACATACCACCTATGGATCCACCAGTGTCATTGCATGTGTGTTCTCTTCACAATCCACCTATGGATCCACCAGTTTCATTACATGTGTGTTCTTTTTAGTAACAACCAGAGTCATTGCATGTGTGTTCTTTTCACTAACAAAAATCGGAGTCAATGGATGTGTGTTCTTTTCACATACCACATATGGATCACCAGTGTCATTGCATCTGTGTTCTTTTCACAATCCACCCATGGATCCACCAGTGTCATTGCATGTGTGTTCTTTTTAGTAACAACCAGTGTCATTGCATGTGTTTTCTTTTCACAATCCACACATGGATCCCACCAGTGTCATTTTGCATGTGTGTTCTTTTTAGTAACAACAACCAGAGTCATTTTGCATGTGTGTTCTCTTCACATACCACCTATGGATCCACCTGTGTCATTGCATGTGTGTTCTCTTCACAATCCACCTATGGATCCACCAGTGTCATTGCATGTGTTCTTTTTAGTAACAACAACCAGTGTCATTGCATGTGTGATCTCTTCAGAGACCACACATGGATCCACCTGTGTCATTGCATGTGTGTTCTTTTTACTAACAACAACAAGAGTCATTGAAATGTGTGCTCTCTTCAGAGACCACACATGGATCCACCAGTGTCATTGCATGTGTGTTCTTTTCACAATCCACCCATCGATCCACCAGTGTCATTGCATGTGTGTTCTTTTCACAATCCACCCATGGATCCACCAGTGTCATTGCATGTATGTTCTTTTTAGTAACAACCAGAGTCATTTTGCATGTGTGTTCTTTTCACAAACCACCTATGGATCCACCAGTGTCATTGCATGTGTTTTCTTTTCACAATCCACCCATGGATCCCACCAGTGTCATTTTGCATGTGTGTTCTTTTTAGTAACAACAACTAGAGTCATTTTTCATGTGTGTTCTCTTCACATACCACCTAAGGATCCACCAGTGTCATTGCATGTGTGTTCTTCTCACATACCCCGTATGGATCCACCAGTGTCATTGCATGTGTGTTCATTTCACTAACAACTACCTGAGTCATTACATGTGTGTTCTCTTCACATACCACATATGGATCCACCAGTGTCATTGAAATGCGTGTTCTCTACAGAGACCACACATGGATCCACCAGTGTCATTGCATGTGTGTTCTTTTTAGTAACAACCAGAGTCATTGCATGTGTGTTCTTTTCACATACCACATATGGATCCACCAGTGTCATTGAAATGCGTGTTCTCTACAGAGACCACACATGGATCCACCAGTGTCATTGCATGTGTGTTCTTTTTAGTAACAACCTGAGTCATTGCATGTGTGTTCTTTTCACATACCACATATGGATCCACCAGTGTCATTAAATGCGTGTTCTCTACAGAGACCACACATGGATCCACTAGTGTCATTGCATCTGTGTTCTTTTTAGTAACAACAACCAGGGTCATTTTGCATGTGTGTTCTTCTCACATACCACCTATCGATCCACCAGTGTCATTGCATGTGTGTTCTTTTCACTAACAACAACCAGAGTTATTGCATGTGTGTTCTCTTCACATACCACCTATGGATCCACCAGTGTCATTGTATGTGTGTTCTTCTCACATAACACGTATGGATCCACCACTGTCATTGCATGTGTGTTCATTTCACTAACAACAACCAGAGTCATTGCATGTGTGTTCTTTTCACATACCACATATGGATCCACCAGTGTGATTGAAATGTGTGTTCTCTACAGAGACCACACATGGATCCACCTGTGTCATTGCATGTGTGTTCTTTATAGTAACAACCGGAGTCATTGCATGTGTGTTCTTTTCACATACCACATATGGATCACCAGTGTCATTGCATGTGTGTTCTTTTCACAATCCACCCATGGATCCACCAGTGTCATTGCATGTGTGTTCTTTTTAGTAACAACCAGAGTCATTGCATGTGTGTTCTTTTCACTAACAACAACCAGAGTCATTGCATGTGTGTTCTTTTCACATACCACATATGGATCACCAGTGTCATTGCATGTGTGTTCTTTTCACAATCCACCCATGGATCCACCAGTGTTATTGCATGTGTGTTCTTTTTATTTACAACAACCAGAGTCATTGAAATGTGTGTTCTTCTCACATACCACCTATGGATCCACCAGTGTCATTGCATGTGTGTTCATTTCACTAACAATGACCAGAGTCATTGCATGTGTGTTCTTTTCACATACCACATATGGATCCACCAGTGTGATTGAAATGTGTGTTCTCTACAGAGACCATACATGGATCCACTAGTGTCATTGCATGTGTGTTCTTTTTAGTAACAACCAGAGTCATTTTGCATGTGTGTTCTTTTCACATACCAGATGTGGATCCACCAGTGTCATTGCATGTGTGTTATTTTCATAATCCACCCATGGATCCACCGGTGTCATTGCATGTGTGTTCTTTTTAGTAACAACCAGAGTCATTTTGCATGTGTGTTCTTTTCACATACCACCTATGGATCCACCAGTGTCATTGCATGTGTTTTCTTTTCACAATCAACCCATGGATCCCACCAGTGTCATTTTGCATGTGTGTTCTTTTTAGTAACAACAACCATGTCATTTTGCATGTGTGTTCTCTTCACATACCACCTATGGATCCACCAGTGTCATTGCATGTGTGTTCTCTTCACAATCCACCTATGGATCCACCAGTGTCATTGCATGTGTTCTTTTTAGTAACAACAACCAGTGTCATTGCATGTGTGCTCTCTTCAGAGACCACACATGGATCCACCAGTGTCATTGCATGTGTGTTCTTTTTACTAACAACAACAAGAGTCATTGAAATGTGTGCTCCCTTTAGAGACCACACATGGATCCACCAGTGTCATTGCATGTGTGTTCTTTTCACAATCCACCCATGGATCCACCAGTGTCATTGCATGTGCGTTCTTTTCACAATCCACCAGTGTCATTGCATGTATGTTCTTTTTAGTAATAACCAGAGTTATTTTGCATGTGTGTTCTTTTCACAATCCACCCATGGATCCCACCAGTGTCATTTTGCATGTGTGTTCTTTTTAGTAACAACAACTAGAGTCATTTTTCATGTGTGTTCTCTTCACATACCACCTAAGGATCCACCAGTGTCATTGCATGTGTGTTCTTCTCACATACCGCGTATGGATCCACCAGTGTCATTGCATGTGTTCTTTTTAGTAACAACAACCAGTGTCATTGCATGTGTGCTCTCTTCAGAGACCACACATGGATCCACCAGTGTCATTGCATGTGTGTTCTTTTTACTAACAACAACAAGAGTCATTGAAATGTGTGCTCCCTTTAGAGACCACACATGGATCCACCAGTGTCATTGCATGTGTGTTCTTTTCACAATCCACCCATGGATCCACCAGTGTCATTGCATGTGCGTTCTTTTCACAATCCACCAGTGTCATTGCATGTATGTTCTTTTTAGTAACAACCAGAGTTATTTTGCATGTGTGTTCTTTTCACAATCCACCCATGGATCCCACCAGTGTCATTTTGCATGTGTGTTCTTTTTAGTAATGACAACCAGAGTCATTTTGCATGTGTGTTCTCTTCACATACCACCTAAGGATCCACCAGTGTCATTGCATGTGTGTTCTTCTCACATAGCCCGTATGGATCCACCAGTGTCATTACATGTGTGTTCATTTCACTAACAACTACCTGAGTCATTACATGTGTGTTCTTTTCACATACCACATATGGATCCACCAGTATCATTGAAATGCGTGTTCTCTACAAAGACCACACATGGATCCACCAGTGTCATTGCATGTGTGTTCTTTTTAGTAACAACCAGATTCATTGCATGTGTGTTCTTTTCACATACCACATATGGATCCACCAGTGTCATTGAAATGCGTGTTCTCTACAGAGACCACACATGGATCCACTAGTGTCATTGCATCTATGTTCTTTTTAGTAACAACAACTAGAGTCATTTTGCATGTGTGTTCTTCTCAGATACCACCTATCGATCCACCAGTGTCATTGCATGTGTGTTCTTTTCACTAACAACAACCAGAGTCATTGCATGTGTGTTCTCTTCACATACCACCTATGGATCCACCAGTGTCATTGTATGTGTGTTCTTCTCACATACCACGTATGGATCCACCAGTGTCATTGCATGTGTGTTCTTTTCACTAACAACAACCAGAGTCATTGCATGTGTGTTCTCTTCACAATCCACCTATGGATCCACCAGTGTCATTGCATGTGTTCTTTTTAGTAACAACAACCAGTGTCATTGCATGTGTGCTCTCTTCAGAGACCACACATGGATCCACCAGTGTCATTGCATGTGTGTTCTTTTTACTAACAACAACAAGAGTCATTGAAATGTGTGCTCTCTTTAGAGACCACACATGGATCCACCAGTGTCATTGCATGTGTGTTCTTTTCACAATACACCCATGGATCCACCAGTGTCATTGCTTGTGCGTTCTTTTCACAATCCACCAGTGTCATTGCATGTATGTTCTTTTTAGTAACAACCAGAGTTATTTTGCATGTGTGTTCTTTTCACAATCCACCCATGGATCCCACCAGTGTCATTTTGCATGTGTGTTCTTTTTAGTAACAACAACTAGAGTCATTTTTCATGTGTGTTCTCTTCACATACCACCTAAGGATCCACCAGTGTCATTGCATGTGTGTTCTTCTCACATACCTCGTATGGATCCACCAGTGTCATTGCATGTGTGTTCATTTCACTAACAACTACCTGAGTCATTACATGTGTGTTCTTTTCACATACCACATATGGATCCACCAGTGTCATTGAAATGCGTGTTCTCTACAGAGACCACACATGGATCCACCAGTGTCATTGCATGTGTGTTCTTTTTAGTAACAACCAGAGTCATTGCATGTGTGTTCTTTTCACATACCACATATGGATCCACCAGTGTCATTAAATGCGTGTTCTCTACAGAGACCACACATGGATCCACTAGTGTCATTGCATTTGTGTTCTTTTTAGTAACAATAACCAGAGTCATTTTGCATGTGTGTTCTTCTCACATACCACCTATCGATCCACCAGTGTCATTGCATGTGTGTTCTTTTCACTAACAACAACCAGAGTCATTGCATGTGTGTTCTCTTCACATACCACCTATGGATCCACCAGTGTCATTGTATGTGTGTTCTTCTCACATAACACGTATGGATCCACCAGTGTCATTGCATGTGTGTTCATTTCACTAACAACAACCAGAGTCATTGCATGTGTGTTCTTTTCACATACCACATATGGATCCACCAGTGTGATTGAAATGTGTGTTCTCTACAGAGACCACACATGGATCCACCTGTGTCATTGCATGGGTGTTCTTTCTAGTAACAATGAGCGTCATTGCATGAGTGTTCTTTTCACATACCACATATGGATCCACCAGTGTCATTGAAATGCGTGTTCTCTACAGAGACCACACATGGATCCACCAGTGTCATTGCATGTGTGTTCTTTTTAGTAACAACCAGAGTCATTGCATGTGTGTTCTTTTCACATACCACATATGGATCCACCAGTGTCATTGAAATGCGTGTTCTCTACAGAGACCACACATGGATCCACCAGTGTCATTGCATGTGTGTTCTTTTTAGTAACAACCTGAGTCATTGCATGTGTGTTCTTTTCACATACCACATATGGATCCACCAGTGTCATTAAATGCGTGTTCTCTACAGAGACCACACATGGATCCACTAGTGTCATTGCATCTGTGTTCTTTTTAGTAACAACAACCAGGGTCATTTTGCATGTGTGTTCTTCTCACATACCACCTATCGATCCACCAGTGTCATTGCATGTGTGTTCTTTTCACTAACAACAACCAGAGTCATTGCATGTGTGTTCTCTTCACATACCACCTATGGATCCACGAGTGTCATTGTATGTGTGTTCTTCTCACATAACACGTATGGATCCACCACTGTCATTGCATGTGTGTTCATTTCACTAACAACAACCAGAGTCATTGCATGTGTGTTCTTTTCACATACCACATATGGATCCACCAGTGTGATTGAAATGTGTGTTCTCTACAGAGACCACACATGGATCCACCTGTGTCATTGCATGTGTGTTCTTTATAGTAACAACCGGAGTCATTGCATGTGTGTTCTTTTCACATACCACATATGGATCACCAGTGTCATTGCATGTGTGTTCTTTTCACAATCCACCCATGGATCCACCAGTGTTATTGCATGTGTGTTCTTTTTATTTACAACAACCAGAGTCATTGAAATGTGTGTTCTTCTCACATACCACCTATGGATCCACCAGTGTCATTGCATGTGTGTTCATTTCACTAACAATGACCAGAGTCATTGCATGTGTGTTCTTTTCACATACCACATATGGATCCACCAGTGTGATTGAAATGTGTGTTCTCTACAGAGACCACACATGGATCCACCTGTGTCATTGCATGTGTGTTCTTTATAGTAACAACCGGAGTCATTGCATGTGTGTTCTTTTCACATACCACATATGGATCACCAGTGTCATTGCATGTGTGTTCTTTTCACAATCCACCCATGGATCCACCAGTGTTATTGCATGTGTGTTCTTTTTATTTACAACAACCAGAGTCATTGAAATGTGTGTTCTTCTCACATACCACCTATGGATCCACCAGTGTCATTGCATGTGTGTTCATTTCACTAACAATGACCAGAGTCATTGCATGTGTGTTCTTTTCACATACCACATATGGATCCACCAGTGTGATTGAAATGTGTGTTCTCTACAGAGACCATACATGGATCCACTAGTGTCATTGCATGTGTGTTCTTTTTAGTAACAACCAGAGTCATTTTGCATGTGTGTTCTTTTCACATACCAGATGTGGATCCACCAGTGTCATTGCATGTGTGTTATTTTCATAATCCACCCATGGATCCACCGGTGTCATTGCATGTGTGTTCTTTTTAGTAACAACCAGAGTCATTTTGCATGTGTGTTCTTTTCACATACCACCTATGGATCCACCAGTGTCATTGCATGTGTTTTCTTTTCACAATCAACCCATGGATCCCACCAGTGTCATTTTGCATGTGTGTTCTTTTTAGTAACAACAACCATGTCATTTTGCATGTGTGTTCTCTTCACATACCACCTATGGATCCACCAGTGTCATTGCATGTGTGTTCTCTTCACAATCCACCTATGGATCCACCAGTGTCATTGCATGTGTTCTTTTTAGTAACAACAACCAGTGTCATTGCATGTGTGCTCTCTTCAGAGACCACACATGGATCCACCAGTGTCATTGCATGTGTTTTCTTTTTACTAACAACAACAAGAGTCATTGAAATGTGTGCTCCCTTTAGAGACCACACATGGATCCACCAGTGTCATTGCATGTGTGTTCTTTTCACAATCCACCCATGGATCCACCAGTGTCATTGCATGTGCGTTCTTTTCACAATCCACCAGTGTCATTGCATGTATGTTCTTTTTAGTAACAACCAGAGTTATTTTGCATGTGTGTTCTTTTCACAATCCACCCATGGATCCCACCAGTGTCATTTTGCATGTGTGTTCTTTTTAGTAACAACAACTAGAGTCATTTTTCATGTGTGTTCTCTTCACATACCACCTAAGGATCCACCAGTGTCATTGCATGTGTGTTCTTCTCACATACCTCGTATGGATCCACCAGTGTCATTGCATGTGTTCTTTTTAGTAACAACAACCAGTGTCATTGCATGTGTGCTCTCTTCAGAGACCACACATGGATCCACCAGTGTCATTGCATGTGTGTTCTTTTTACTAACAACAACAAGAGTCATTGAAATGTGTGCTCCCTTTAGAGACCACACATGGATCCACCAGTGTCATTGCATGTGTGTTCTTTTCACAATCCACCCATGGATCCACCAGTGTCATTGCATGTGCGTTCTTTTCACAATCCACCAGTGTCATTGCATGTATGTTCTTTTTAGTAACAACCAGAGTTATTTTGCATGTGTGTTCTTTTCACAATCCACCCATGGATCCCACCAGTGTCATTTTGCATGTGTGTTCTTTTTAGTAATGACAACCAGAGTCATTTTGCATGTGTGTTCTCTTCACATACCACCTAAGGATCCACCAGTGTCATTGCATGTGTGTTCTTCTCACATAGCCCGTATGGATCCACCAGTGTCATTACATGTGTGTTCATTTCACTAACAACTACCTGAGTCATTACATGTGTGTTCTTTTCACATACCACATATGGATCCACCAGTGTCATTGAAATGCGTGTTCTCTACAAAGACCACACATGGATCCACCAGTGTCATTGCATGTGTGTTCTTTTTAGTAACAACCAGATTCATTGCATGTGTGTTCTTTTCACATACCACATATGGATCCACCAGTGTCATTGAAATGCGTGTTCTCTACAGAGACCACACATGGATCCACTAGTGTCATTGCATCTGTGTTCTTTTTAGTAACAACAACTAGAGTCATTTTGCATGTGTGTTCTTCTCACATACCACCTATCGATCCACCAGTGTCATTGCATGTGTGTTCTTTTCACTAACAACAACCAGAGTCATTGCATGTGTGTTCTCTTCACATACCACCTATGGATCCACCAGTGTCATTGTATGTGTGTTCTTCTCACATACCACGTATGGATCCACCAGTGTCATTGCATGTGTGTTCTTTTCACTAACAACAACCAGAGTCATTGCATGTGTGTTCTCTTCACAATCCACCTATGGATCCACCAGTGTCATTGCATGTGTTCTTTTTAGTAACAACAACCAGTGTCATTGCATGTGTGCTCTCTTCAGAGACCACACATGGATCCACCAGTGTCATTGCATGTGTGTTCTTTTTACTAACAACAACAAGAGTCATTGAAATGTGTGCTCTCTTTAGAGACCACACATGGATCCACCAGTGTCATTGCATGTGTGTTCTTTTCACAATACACCCATGGATCCACCAGTGTCATTGCTTGTGCGTTCTTTTCACAATCCACCAGTGTCATTGCATGTATGTTCTTTTTAGTAACAACCAGAGTTATTTTGCATGTGTGTTCTTTTCACAATCCACCCATGGATCCCACCAGTGTCATTTTGCATGTGTGTTCTTTTTAGTAACAACAACTAGAGTCATTTTTCATGTGTGTTCTCTTCACATACCACCTAAGGATCCACCAGTGTCATTGCATGTGTGTTCTTCTCACATACCTCGTATGGATCCACCAGTGTCATTGCATGTGTGTTCATTTCACTAACAACTACCTGAGTCATTACATGTGTGTTCTTTTCACATACCACATATGGATCCACCAGTGTCATTGAAATGCGTGTTCTCTACAGAGACCACACATGGATCCACTAGTGTCATTGCATTTGTGTTCTTTTTAGTAACAATAACCAGAGTCATTTTGCATGTGTGTTCTTCTCACATACCACCTATCGATCCACCAGTGTCATTGCATGTGTGTTCTTTTCACTAACAACAACCAGAGTCATTGCATGTGTGTTCTCTTCACATACCACCTATGGATCCACCAGTGTCATTGTATGTGTGTTCTTCTCACATAACACGTATGGATCCACCAGTGTCATTGCATGTGTGTTCATTTCACTAACAACAACCAGAGTCATTGCATGTGTGTTCTTTTCACATACCACATATGGATCCACCAGTGTGATTGAAATGTGTGTTCTCTACAGAGACCACACATGGATCCACCTGTGTCATTGCATGGGTGTTCTTTCTAGTAACAATGAGCGTCATTGCATGAGTGTTCTTTTCACATACCACATATGGATCCACCAGTGTCATTGAAATGCGTGTTCTCTACAGAGACCACACATAGATCCACCAGTGTCATTGCATGTGTGTTCTTTTTAGTAACAACAACCAGAGTCATTTTGCATGTGTGTTCTTCTCACATACCACCTATGGATCCACCAGTGTCATTGCATGGGTGTTCTTTTCACTAACAACAACCAGAGTCATTGCATGTGTGTTCTTGTCACATACCACATATGGATCCACCAGTGTCATTGAAATGCGTGTTCTCTATAGAGACCACACGTGGATCCACCAGTGTCATTGCATGTCTGCTCTTTTTAGTAACAACAACCAGTCATTTTGCATGTGTGTTCTTTTCACATACCACCTATGGATCCACCAGTGTCATTGCATGTGTGTTCTCTTCACAATCCACCTACGGATCCACCAGTTTCATTACATGTGTGTTCTTTTTAGTAACAACCAGAGTCATTGCATGTGTGTTCTTTTCACTAACAAAAATCGGAGTCAATGGATGTGTGTTCTTTTCACATACCACATATGGATCACCAGTGTCATTGCATCTATGTTCTTTTCACAATCCACCCATGGATCCACCAGTGTCATTGCATGTGTGTTCTTTTTAGTAACAACCAGTGTCATTGCATGTGTTTTCTTTTCACAATCCACACATGGATCCCACCAGTGTCATTTTGCATGTGTGTTCTTTTTAGTAACAACAACCAGAGTCATTTTGCATGTGTGTTCTCTTCACATACCACCTATGGATCCACCTGTGTCATTGCATGTGTGTTCTCTTCACAATCCACCTATGGATCCACCAGTGTCATTGCATGTGTTCTTTTTAGTAACAACAACCAGTGTCATTGCATGTGTGATCTCTTCAGAGACCACACATGGATCCACCTGTGTCATTGCATGTGTGTTCTTTTTACTAACAACAACAAGAGTCATTGAAATGTGTGCTCTCTTCAGAGACCACACATGGATCCACCAGTGTCATTGCATGTGTGTTCTTTTCACAATCCACCCATCGATCCACCAGTGTCATTGCATGTGTGTTCTTTTCACAATCCACCCATGGATCCACCAGTGTCATTGCATGTATGTTCTTTTTAGTAACAACCAGAGTCATTTTGCATGTGTGTTCTTTTCACATACCACCTATGGATCCACCAGTGTCATTGCATGTGTTTTCTTTTCACAATCCACCCATGGATCCCACCAGTGTCATTTTGCATGTGTGTTCTTTTTAGTAACAACAACTAGAGTCATTTTTCATGTGTGTTCTCTTCACATACCACCTAAGGATCCACCAGTGTCATTGCATGTGTGTTCTTCTCACATACCCCGTATGGATCCACCAGTGTCATTGCATGTGTGTTCATTTCACTAACAACTACCTGAGTCATTACATGTGTGTTCTCTTCACATACCACATATGGATCCACCAGTGTCATTGAAATGCGTGTTCTCTACAGAGACCACACATGGATCCACCAGTGTCATTGCATGTGTGTTCGTTTTAGTAACAACCAGAGTCATTGCATGTGTGTTCTTTTCACATACCACATATGGATCCACCAGTGTCATTGAAATGCGTGTTCTCTACAGAGACCACACATGGATCCACCAGTGTCATTGCATGTGTGTTCTTTTTAGTAACAACCTGAGTCATTGCATGTGTGTTCTTTTCACATACCACATTTGGATCCACCAGTGTCATTAAATGCGTGTTCTCTACAGAGACCACACATGGATCCACTAGTGTCATTGCATCTGTGTTCTTTTTAGTAACAACAACCAGGGTCATTTTGCATGTGTGTTCTTCTCACATACCACCTATCGATCCACCAGTGTCATTGCATGTGTGTTCTTTTCACTAACAACAACCAGAGTCATTGCATGTGTGTTCTCTTCACATACCACCTATGGATCCACCAGTGTCATTGTATGTGTGTTCTTCTCACATAACACGTATGGATCCACCACTGTCATTGCATGTGTGTTCATTTCACTAACAACAACCAGAGTCATTGCATGTGTGTTCTTTTCACATACCACATATGGATCCACCAGTGTGATTAAAATGTGTGTTCTCTACAGAGACCACACATGGATCCACCTGTGTCATTGCATGTGTGTTCTTTATAGTAACAACCGGAGTCATTGCATGTGTGTTCTTTTCACATACCACATATGGATCACCAGTGTCATTGCATGTGTGTTCTTTTCACAATCCACCCATGGATCCACCAGTGTTATTGCATGTGTGTTCTTTTTATTTACAACAACCAGAGTCATTGAAATGTGTGTTTCTTCTCACATACCACCTATGGATCCACCAGTGTCATTGCATGTGTGTTCATTTCACTAACAATGACCAGAGTCATTGCGTGTGTGTTCTTTTCACATACCACATATGGATCCACCAGTGTGATTGAAATGTGTGTTCTCTACAGAGACCATACATGGATCCACTAGTGTCATTGCATGTGTGTTCTTTTTAGTAACAACCAGAGTCATTTTGCATGTGTGTTCTTTTCACATACCAGATGTGGATCCACCAGTGTCATTGCATGTGTGTTATTTTCATAATCCACCCATGGATCCACCGGTGTCATTGCATGTGTGTTCTTTTTAGTAACAACCAGAGTCATTTTGCATGTGTGTTCTTTTCACATACCACCTATGGATCCACCAGTGTCATTGCATGTGTGTTCTTTTCACAATCCACCCATGGATCCCACCAGTGTCATTTTGCATGTGTGTTCTTTTTAGTAACAACAACTAGAGTCATTTTTCATGTGTTCTCTCTTCACATATCACCTAAGGATCCACCAGTGTCATTGCATGTGTGTTCTTCTCACATACCTCGTATGGATCCACCAATGTCATTGCATGTGTTCTTTTTAGTAACAACAACCAGTGTCATTGCATGTGTGCTCTCTTCAGAGACCACACATGGATCCACCAGTGTCATTGCATGTGTGTTCTTTTTACTAACAACAACAAGAGTCATTGAAATGTGTGCTCCCTTTAGAGACCACACATGGATCCACCAGTGTCATTGCATGTGTGTTCTTTTCACAATCCACCCATGGATCCACCAGTGTCATTGCATGTGCGTTCTTTTCACAATCCACCAGTGTCATTGCATTTATGTTCTTTTTAGTAACAACCAGAGTTATTTTGCATGTGTGTTCTTTTCACAATCCACCCATGGATCCCACCAGTGTCATTTTGCATGTGTGTTCTTTTTAGTAATGACAACCAGAGTCATTTTGCATGTGTGTTCTCTTCACATACCACCTAAGGATCCACCAGTGTCATTGCATGTGTGTTCTTCTCACATAGCCCGTATGGATCCACCAGTGTCATTACATGTGTGTTCATTTCACTAACAACTACCTGAGTCATTAAATGTGTGTTCTTTTCACATACCACATATGGATCCACCAGTGTCATTGAAATGCGTGTTCTCTACAAAGACCACACATGGATCCACCAGTGTCATTGCATGTGTGTTCTTTTTAGTAACAACCAGATTCATTGCATGTGTGTTCTTTTCACATACCACATATGGATCCACCAGTGTCATTGAAATGCGTGTTCTCTATAGAGACCACACATGGATCCACTAGTGTCATTGCATCTGTGTTCTTTTTAGTAACAACAACTAGAGTCATTTTGCATGTGTGTTCTTCTCACATACCACCTATCGATCCACCAGTGTCATTGCATGTGTGTTCTTTTCACTAACAACAACCAGAGTCATTGCATGTGTGTTATCTTCACATACCACCTATGGATCCACCAGTGTCATTGTATGTGTGTTCTTCTCACATACCACGTATGGATCCACCAGTGTCATTGCATGTGTGTTCATTTCACTAACAACAACCAGAGTCATTGCATGTGTGTTCTTTTCACATACCACATATGGATCCACCAGTGTGATTAAAATGTGTGCTCTCTACAGAGACCACACATGGATCCACCAGTGTCATTGCATGTGTGTTCTTTTTAGTAACAACCTGCGTCATTGCATGTGTGTTCTTTTCACATACCACATACGGATCCACCAGTGTCATTGAAATGCGTGTTCTCTACAGAGACCACACATGGATCCACCAGTGTCATTGCATGTGTGTTCTTTTTAGTAACAACAACCAGAGTCATTTTGCATGTGTGTTCTTCTCACATACCACCTATGGATCCACCAGTGTCATTGCATGTGTGTTCTTTTCACTAACAACAACAAGAGTCATTGCATGTGTGTTGTTTTCACATACCACATATGGATCCACCAGTGTCATTGAAATGCGTGTTCTCTATAGAGATCACACATGGATCCACCAGTGTCATTGCCTGTCTGTTCTTTTTAGTAACAACAACCAGTCATTTTGCATGTGTTTTCTTTTCACATACCACCTATGGATCCACCAGTGTCATTGCATGTGTGTTCTTTTCACAATCCACCCATGGATCCACCAGTGTCACTGCATGTGCGTTCTTTTCACAATCCACCAGTGCCATTGCATGTATGTTCTTTTTAGTAACATCCAGAGTTATTTTGCATGTGTGTTCTTTTCACATACCACCTATGCATCCACCAGTGTCATTGCATGTGTTTTCTTTTCACAATCCACCCATGGATCCCACCAGTGTCATTTTGCATGTGTGTTCTTTTTAGTAATGACAACCAGAGTCATTTTGCATGTGTGTTCTCTTCACATACCACCTAAGGATGCACCAGTGTCATTGCATGTGTGTTCTTCTCACATACCCCATATGGATCCACCGGTGTCATTACATGTGTGTTCATTTCACTAACAACTACCTGAGTCATTACATGTGTGTTCTTTTCACATACCACATATGGATCCACCAGTGGCATTGAAATGCGTGTTCTCTACAAAGACCACAAATGGATCCACCAGTGTCATTGCATGTGTGTTCTTTTTAGTACCAACCAAATTCATTGCATGTGTGTTCTTTTCACATACCACATATGGATCCACCAGTGTCATTGAAATGCGTGTTCTCTACAGAGACCACACATGGATCCACTAGTGTCATTGCATATGTGTTCTTTTTAGTAACAACAACTAGAGTCATTTTGCATGTGTGTTCTTCTCACATACCACCTATCGATCCACCAGTGTCATTGCATGTGTGTTCTTTTCACTAACAACAACCAGAGTCATTGCATGTGTGTTCTCTTCACATACCACCTATGGATCCACCAGTGTCATTGTATGTGTGTTCTTCTCACATACCACGTATGGATCCACCACTGTCATTGCATGTGTGTTCATTTCACTAACAACACCCAGAGTCATTGCATGTGTGTTCTTTTCACATACCACATATGGATCCACCAGTGCGATTAAAATGTGTGTTCTCTATAGAGACCACACATGGATCCACTAGTGTCATTGCACGTGTGTTCTTTTTAGTAACAACCAGCGTCATTGCATGTGTGTTCTTTTCACATACCACATATGGATCCACCAGTGTCACTGAAATGCGTGTTCTCTACAGAGACCACACATGGATCCACCAGTGTCATTGCATGTGTGTTCTTTTTAGTAACAACCACCAGAGTCATTTTGCATGTGTGTTCTTCTCACATACCACCTATGGATCCACCAGTGTCATTGCATGTGTGTTCTTTTCACTAACAACAACAAGAGTCATTGCATGTGTGTTCTTTTCACATACCACATATGGATCCACCAGTGTCATTGAAATGCGTGTTCTCTATAGAGATCACACATGGATCCACCAGTGTCATTGCATGTCTGTTCTTTTTAGTAACAACAACCAGTCATTTTGCATGTGTGTTCTTTTCACATACCACCTATGGATCCACCAGTGTCATTGCATGTGTGTTCTCTTCACAATCCACCTATGGATCCACCAGTGTCATTACATGTGTGTTCTTTTTAGTAACAACCAGAGTCATTGCATGTGTGTTCTTTTCACTAACAACAACCGGAGTCAATGCATGTGTGTTCTTTTCACATACCACATATGGATCACCAGTGTCATTGCATCTGTGTTCTTTTCACAATCCAAACATGGATCCACCAGTGTCATTGCATGTGTGTTCTTTTTAGTAACAACCAGAGTCATTGCATGTGTTTTCTTTTCACAATCCACCCATGGATCCCACTAGTGTCATTTTGCATGTGTGTTCTTTTTAGTAACAACAACCAGAGTCATTTTGCATGTGTGTTCTCTTCACATACCACCTATGGATCCACCAGTGTCATTGCATGTGTGTTCTCTTCACAATCCACCTATGGATCCACCAGTGTCATTGCATGTGTGTTATTTTTAGTAACAACCAGCGTCATTGCATGTGTGTTCTTTTCACATACCACATATGGATCCACCAGTGTCATTGAAATGCGTGTTCTCTACAGAGACCACACATGGATCCACCAGTGTCATTGCATGTGTGTTCATTTTAGTAACAACAACCAGAGTCATTTTGCATGTGTGTTCTTCTCACATACCACCTATGGATCCACCAGTGTCATTGCATGTGTGTTCTTTTCACTAACAACAACCAGAGTCATTGCATGTGTGTTCTTTTCACATACCACATATGGATCCACCAGTGTCATTGAAATGTGTGTTCTCTATAGAGACCACACATGGATCTACCAGTGTCATTGCATGTCTATTCTTTTTAGTAACAACAACCAGTCATTTTGCATGTGTGTTCTTTTCACATACCACATATGGATCCACCAGTGTCATTGCATGTGTGTTCTCTTCACAATCCACCTATGGATCCAACGGTGTCATTACATGTGTGTTCTTTTTAGTAACAACCAGAGTCATTGCATGTGTGTTCTTTTCACTAACAACAACCGGAGTCAATGCATGTTCTTTTCACATACCACATATGGATCACCAGTGTCATTGCATCTGTGTTCTTTTCACAATCCACCCATGGATCCACCAGTGTCATTGCATGTGTGTTCTTTTTAGTAACAACCAGAGTCATTGCATGTGTTTTCTTTTCACAATCCACCCATGGATCCCACCAGTGTCATTTTGCATGTGTGTTCTTTTTAGTAACAACAACGAGAGTCATTTTGCATGTGTGTTCTCTTCACATACCACCTATGGATCCACCAGTGTCATTGCATGTGTGTTCTCTTCACAATCCACCTATGGATCCACCAGTGTCATTGCATGTGTTCTTTTTAGTAACAACAACTAGTGTCATTGCATGTGTGATCTCTTCAGAGACCACACATGGATCCACCTATGTCATTGCATGTGTGTTCTTTTTACTAACAACAACAAGAGTCATTGAAATGTGTGCTCCCTTCAAAGACCACACATGGATCCACCAGTGTCATTGCATGTGTGTTCTTTTCACAATCCACCCATGGATCCACCAGTGTCATTGCATGTGTGTTCTTTTCACAATCCACCCATGGATCCACCAGTGTCATTGCATGTATGTTCTTTTTAGTAACAACCAGAGTCATTTTGCATGTGTGTTCTTTTCACATACCACCTATGGATCCACCAGTGTCATTGCATGTGTTCTCTTTTCACAATCCACCCATGGATCCCACTAGTGTCATTTTGCATGTGTGTTCTTTTTAGTAACAACAACTAGAGTCATTTTTCATGTGTCTTCTCTTCACATACCTCCTATGGATCCACCAGTGTCATTGCATGTGTGTTCTTCTCACATACGACGTATGGATCCACCAATGTCATTGCATGTGTGTTCATTTCACTAACAACAACCAGAGTCATTGCATGTGTGTTCTTTTCACATACCACATATGGATCACTAGTGTCGTTGCATGTGTGTTCTTTTCACAATCCACCCAGGGATCCACCAGTGTCATTGCATGTGTGTTCTTTTCACTAACAACAACCAGATTCATTGCATGTGTGTTCTTTTCACATACCACATATGGATCACAAGTGTCATTGCATGTGTGTTCTTTTCACAATCCACCCATGGATCCACCAGTGTTATTGCATCTGTGTTCTTTTTATTTATAACAACCAGAGTCATTGAAATGTGTGTTCTTCTCACATACCACCTATGGATCCACCAGTGTCATTGCATGTGTGTTCATTTCACTAACAATGACCAGAGTCATTGCATGTGTGTTCTTCTCACATACCACATATGGATCCACCAGTGTGATTGAAATGTGTGTTCTCTACAGAGAGCACACATGGATCCACTAGTGTCATTGCATGTGTGTTCTCTACAGAGAGCACACATGGATCCACTAGTGTCATTGCATGTGTGTTCTTTTTAGTAACAACCAGAGTCATTTTGCATGTGTGTTCTTTTCACATACCACATGTGGATCCACCAGTGTCATTGCATGTGTGTTCTTTTCACAATCCACCCATGGATCGACCGGTGTCATTGCATGTGTGTTCTTTTTAGTAACAACCAGAGTCATTTTGCATGTGTGTTATTTTCACATACCACCTATGGATCCACCAGTGTTATTGCATGTGTTTTCTTTTCACAATCCACCCATGGATCCCACCAGTGTCATTTGGCATGTGTGTTCTTTTTAGTAACAACAACCAGAGTCATTTTGCATGTGTGTTCTCTTCACATACCACCTATGGATCCACCAGTGTCATTGCATGTGTGTTCTCTTCACAATCCACCTATGGATCCACCAGTGTCATTGCATGTGTTCTTTTTAGTAACAACAACCAGTTTCATTGCATGTGTGCTCTTTTTACTAACAACAACAAGAGTCATTGAAATGTGTGCTCTCTTCAGAGACCACACATGGATCCACCAGTATCATTGCATGTGTGTTCTTTTCACAATCCACCCATGGATCCACCAGTGTCATTGCATGTGCGTTCTTTTCACAATCCACCAGTGTCATTGCATGTATGTTCTTTTTAGTAACAACCTGAGTTATTTTGCATGTGTGTTCTTTTCACATACCACCTATGGATCCACCAGTGTCATTGCATGTGTTTTCTTTTCACAATCCACCCATGGATCCCACCAGTGTCATTTTGCATGTGTGTTCTTTTTAGTAATGACAACCAGAGTCATTTTGCATGTGTGTTCTCTTCACATACCACCTAAGGATCCACCAGTGTCATTGCATGTGTGTTCTTCTCACATACCCCGTATGGATCCACCAGTGTCATTACATGTGTGTTCATTTCACTAACAACTACCTGAGTCATTACATGTGTGTTCTTTTCACATACCACATCTGGATCCACCAGTGTCATTGAAATGCGTGTTCTCTACAGAGACCACACATGGATCCACCAGTGTCATTGCATGTGTGTTCTTTTTAGTAACAACCATATTCATTGCATGTGTGTTCTTTTCACATACCACATATGGATCCACCAGTGTCATTGAAATGCTGTTCTCTATAGAGACCACACATGGATCCACTAGTGTCATTGCATCTGTGTTCTTTTTAGTAACAACAACTAGAGTCATTTTGCATGTGTGTTCTTATCACATACCACCTATCGATCCACCAGTGTCATTGCATGTGTGTTCTTTTCACTAACAACAACCAGAGTCATTGCATGTGTGTTCTCTTCACATACCACCTATGGATCCACCAGTGTCATTGTATGTGTGTTCTTCTCACATACCACGTATGGATCCACCAGTGTCATTGCATGTGTGTTCATTTCACTAACAACAACCAGAGTCATTGCATGTGTGTTCTTTTCACATACCACATATGGATCCACCAGTGTCATTGCATGTGTGTTCTTTTTAGTAACAACCAGCGTCATTGCATGTCTGTTCTTTTCACATACCACATATGGATCCACCAGTGTCATTGAAATGTGTGTTCTCTACAGAGACCACACATGGATCCACCAGTGTCATTGCATGTGTGTTCTTTTTAGTAACAACCAGAGTCATTTTGCATGTGTGTTCTTCTCACATACCACCTATGGATCCACCAGTGTCATTGCATGTGTTCTTTTCACTAACAATAACCAGATTCATTGCATGTGTGTTCTTTTCACATACCACATATGGATCCACCAGTGTCATTGAAATGCGTGTTCTCTATAGAGACCACACATGGATGCACTAGTGTCATTGCATGTCTGTTCTTTTTAGTAACAACAACCAGTCATTTTGCATGTGTGTTCTTTTCACATACCACCTATGGATCCACCAGTGTCATTGCATGCGTGTTCTCTTCACAATCCACCTATGGATCCACCAGTGTCATTGCATGTGTTCTTTTTAGTAACAACAACTAGTGTCATTGCATGTGTGATCTCTTCAGAGACCACACATGGATCCACCTGTGTCATTGCATGTGTGTTCTTTTTACTAACAACAACAAGAGTCATTGAAATGTGTGCTCCCTTCAGAGACCACACATGGATCCACCAGTGTCATTGCATGTGTGTTCTTTTCACAATCCACCCATGGATCCACCAGTGTCATTGCATGTGTGTTCTTTTCACAATCCACCCATGGATCCACCAGTGTCATTGCATGTATGTTCTTTTTAGTAACAACCAGAGTCATTTTGCATGTGTGTTCTTTTCACATACCACCTATGGATCCACCAGTGTCATTGCATGTGTTTTCTTTTCACAATCCACCCATGGATCCCACTAGTGTCATTTTGCATGTGTGTTCTTTTTAGTAACAACAACTAGAGTCATTTTTCATGTGTCTTCTCTTCACATACCTCCTATGGATCCACCAGTGTCATTGCATGTGTGTTCTTTTTAGTAACAACCAGCGTCATTGCATGTCTGTTCTTTTCACATACCACATATGGATCCACCAGTGTCATTGAAATGCGTGTTCTCTACAGGGACCACACATGGATTCACCAGTGTCATTGCATGTGTGTTCTTTTTAGTAACAACAACCAGAGTCATTTTGCATGTGTGTTCTTCTCACATACCACCTATGGATCCACCAGTGTCATTGCATGTGTTCTTTTCACTAACAACAACCAGAGTCATTGCATGTGTGTTCTTTTCACATACCACATATGGATCCACCAGTGTCATTGAAATGCGTGTTCTCTATAGAGACCACACATGGATGCACCAGTGTCATTGCATGTCTGTTCTTTTTAGTAACAACAACCAGTCATTTTGCATGTGTGTTCTTTTCACATACCACCTATGGATCCACCAGTGTCATTGCATGTGTGTTCTCTTCAGAATCCACCTATGGATCCACCAGTGTCATTACATGTGTGTTCTTTTTAGTAACAACCTGAGTCATTGCATGTGTGTTCTTTTCACTAACAACAACCGGAGTCATTGCATGTGTGTTCTTTTCACATACCACATATGGATCACAAGTGTCATTGCATGTGTGTTCTTTTCACAATCCGCCCATGGATCCACCAGTGTCATTGCATGTGTGTTCTTTTTAGTAACAACCAGAGTCATTGCATGTGTTTTCTTTTCACAATCCACCCATGGATCCCACCAGTGTCATTTTGCATGTGTGTTCTTTTTAGTAACAACAACCAGAGTCATTTTGCATGTGTGTTCTCTTCACATACCACTTATGGATCCACCAGTGTCATTGCATGCGTGTTCTCTTCACAATCCACCTATGGATCCACCAGTGTCATTGCATGTGTTCTTTTTAGTAACAACAACTAGTGTCATTGCATGTGTGATCTCTTCAGAGACCACACATGGATCCACCTGTGTCATTGCATGTGTGTTCTTTTTACTAACAACAACAAGAGTCATTGAAATGTGTGCTCCCTTCAGAGACCACACATGGATCCACCAGTGTCATTGCATGTGTGTTCTTTTCACAATCCACCCATGGATCCACCAGTGTCATTGCATGTGTGTTCTTTTCACAATCCACCCATGGATCGACCAGTGTCATTGCATGTATGTTCTTTTTAGTAACAACCAGAGTCATTTTGCATGTGTGTTCTTTTCACATACCACCTATGGATCCACCAGTGTCATTGCATGTGTTTTCTTTTCACAATCCACCCATGGATCCCACTAGTGTCATTTTGCATGTGTGTTCTTTTTAGTAACAATAACTAGAGTCATTTTTCATGTGTCTTCTCTTCACATACCTCCTATGGATCCACCAGTGTCATTGCATGTGTGTTCTTTTTAGTAACAACCAGCGTCATTGCATGTCTGTTCTTTTCACATACCACATATGGATCCACCAGTGTCATTGAAATGCGTGTTCTCTACAGAGACCACACATGGATTCACCAGTGTCATTGCATGTGTGTTCTTTTTAGTAACAACAACCAGAGTCATTTTGCATGTGTGTTCTTCTCACATACCACCTATGGATCCACCAGTGTCATTGCATGTGTTCTTTTCACTAACAACAACCAGAGTCATTGCATGTGTGTTCTTTTCACATACCACATATGGATCCACCAGTGTCATTGAAATGCGTGTTCTCTATAGAGACCACACATGGATGCACCAGTGTCATTGCATGTATGTTCTTTTTAGTAACAACAACCAGTCATTTTGCATGTGTGTTCTTTTCACATACCACCTATGGATCCACCAGTGTCATTGCATGTGTGTTCTCTTCACAATCCACCTATGGATCCACCAGTGTCATTACATGTGTGTTCTTTTTAGTAACAACCTGAGTCATTGCATGTGTGTTCTTTTCACTAGCAACAACCGGAGTCATTGCATGTGTGTTCTTTTCACATACCACATATGGATCACAAGTGTCATTGCATGTGTGTTCTTTTCACAATCCGCCCATGGATCCACCAGTGTCATTGCATGTGTGTTCTTTTTAGTAACAACCAGAGTCATTGCATGTGTTTTCTTTTCACAATCCACCCATGGATCCCACCAGTGTCATTTTGCATGTGTGTTCTTTTTAGTAACAACAACCAGAGTCATTTTGCATGTGTGTTCTCTTCACATACCACTTATGGATCCACCAGTGTCATTGCATGTGTGTTCTCTTCACAATCCACCTATGGATCCACCAGTGTCATTGCATGTGTTCTTTTTAGTAACAACAACTAGTGTCATTGCATGTGTGATCTCTTCAGAGACCACACATGGATCCACCTGTGTCATTGCATGTGTGTTCTTTTTACTAACAACAACAAGAGTCATTGAAATGTGTGCTCCCTTCAGAGACCACACATGGATCCACCAGTGTCATTGCATGTGTGTTCTTTTCACAATCCACCCATGGATCCACCAGTGTCATTGCATGTGTGTTCTTTTCACAATCCACCCATGGATCCACCAGTGTCATTGCATGTATGTTCTTTTTAGTAACAACCAGAGTCATTTTGCATGTGTGTTCTTTTCACATACCACCTATGGATCCACCAGTGTCATTGCATGTGTTTTCTTTTCACAATCCACCCATGGATCCCACTAGTGTCATTTTGCATGTGTGTTCTTTTTAGTAACAACAACTAGAGTCATTTTTCATGTGTCTTCTCTTCACATACCTCCTATGGATCCACCAGTTTCATTGCATGTGTGTTCTTCTCACATACGACGTATGGATCCACTAGTGTCATTGCATGTGTGTTCATTTCACTAACAACAACCAGAGTCATTGCATGTGTGTTCTTTTCACATACCACATATGGATCACTAGTGTCGTTGCATGTGTGTTCTTTTCACAATCCACCCATGGATCCACCAGTGTCATTGCATGTGTGTTCTTTTTAGTAACAACCAGAGTCATTGCATGTGTGTTCTTTTCACTAACAACAACCAGAGTCATTGCATGTGTGTTCTTTTCACATACCACATATGGATCACCAGTGTCATTGCATGTGTGTTCTTTTCACAATCCACCCATGGATCCACCAGTGTTATTGCATCTGTGTTCTTTTTATTTACAACAACCAGAGTCATCGAAATGTGTGTTCTTCTCACATACCACCTATGGATCCACCAGTGTCATTGCATATGTGTTCATTTCACTAACAATGACCAGAGTCATTGCATGTGTGTTCTTTTCACATACCACATATGGATCCACCAGTGTGATTGAAATGTGTGTTCTCTACAGAGACCACACATGGATCCACTAGTGTCATTGCATGTGTGTTCTTTTTAGTAACAACCAGAGTCATTTTGCATGTGTGTTCTTTTCACATACCACATGTGGATCCACCAGTGTCATTGCATGTGTGTTCTTTTCACAATCCACCCATGGATCCACCGGTGTCATTGCATGTGTGTTCTTTTTAGTAACAACCAGAGTCATTTTGCATGTGTGTTATTTTCACATACCACCTATGGATCCACCAGTGTTATTGCATGTGTTTTCTTTTCACAATCAACCCATGGATCCCACCAGTGTCATTTGGCATGTGTGTTCTTTTTAGTAACAACAACCAGAGTCATTGCATGTGTTTTCTTTTCACATACCACATATGGATCCACCAGTGTCATTGAAATGCGTGTTCTCTATAGAGACCACACATGGATGCACTAGTGTCATTGCATGTCTGTTCTTTTTAGTAACAACAACCAGTCATTTTGCATGTGTGTTCTTTTCACATACCACCTATGGATCCACCAGTGTCATTGCATGTGTGTTCTCTTCACAATCCACCTATGGATCCACCAGTGTCATTACATGTGTGTTCTTTTTAGTAACAACCTGAGTCATTGCATGTGTGTTCTTTTCACTAACAACAACCGGAGTCATTGCATGTGTGTTCTTTTCACATACCACATATGGATCACAAGTGTCATTGCAGGTGTGTTCTTTTCACAATCCGCCCATGGATCCACCAGTGTCATTGCATGTGTGTTCTTTTTAGTAACAACCAGAGTCATTGCATGTGTTTTCTTTTCACAATCCACCCATGGATCCCACCAGTGTCATTTTGCATGTGTGTTCTTTTTAGTAACAACAACCAGAGTCATTTTGCATGTGTGTTCTCTTCACATACCACTTATGGATCCACCAGTGTCATTGCATGCGTGTTCTCTTCACAATCCACCTATGGATCCACCAGTGTCATTGCATGTGTTCTTTTTAGTAACAACAACTAGTGTCATTGCATGTGTGATCTCTTCAGAGACCACACATGGATCCACCTGTGTCATTGCATGTGTGTTCTTTTTACTAACAACAACAAGAGTCATTGAAATGTGTGCTCCCTTCAGAGACCACACATGGATCCACCAGTGTCATTGCATGTGTGTTCTTTTCACAATCCACCCATGGATCCACCGGTGTCATTGCATGTGTGTTCTTTTCACAATCCACCCATGGATCCACCAGTGTCATTGCATGTATGTTCTTTTTAGTAACAACCGGAGTCATTTTGCATGTGTGTTCTTTTCACATACCACCTATGGATCCACCAGTGTCATTGCATGTGTTTTCTTTTCACAATCCACCCATGGATCCCACTAGTGTCATTTTGCATGTGTGTTCTTTTTAGTAACAACAACTAGAGTCATTTTTCATGTGTCTTCTCTTCACATACCTCCTATGGATCCACCAGTGTCATTGCATGTGTGTTCTTTTTAGTAACAACCAGCGTCATTGCATGTCTGTTCTTTTCACATACCACATATGGATCCACCAGTGTCATTGAAATGCATGTTCTCTACAGAGACCACACATGGATTCACCAGTGTCATTGCATGTGTGTTCTTTTTAGTAACAACAACCAGAGTCATTTTGCATGTGTGTTCTTCTCACATACCACCTATGGATCCACCAGTGTCATTGCATGTGTTCTTTTCACTAACAACAACCATAGTCATTGCATGTGTGTTCTTTTCACATACCACATATGGATCCACCAGTGTCATTGAAATGCGTGTTCTCTATATAGACCACACATGGATGCACCAGTGTCATTGCATGTCTGTTCTTTTTAGTAACAACAACCAGTCATTTTGCATGTGTGTTCTTTTCACATACCACCTATGGATCCACCAGTGTCATTGCATGTGTGTTCTCTTCACAATCCACCTATGGATCCACCAGTGTCATTACATATGTGTTCTTTTTAGTAACAACCTGAGTCATTGCATGTGTGTTCTTTTCACTAACAACAACCGGAGTAATTGCATGTGTGTTCTTTTCACATACCACATATGGATCACAAGTGTCATTGCATGTGTGTTCTTTTCACAATCCGCCCATGGATCCACCAGTGTCATTGCATGTGTGTTCTTTTTAGTAACAACCAGAGTCATTGCATGTGTTTTCTTTTCACAATCCACCCATGGATCCCACCAGTGTCATTTTGCATGTGTGTTCTTTTTAGTAACAACAACCAGAGTCATTTTGCATGTGTGTTCTCTTCACATACCACTTATGGATCCACCAGTGTCATTGCATGCGTGTTCTCTTCACAATCCACCTATGGATCCACCAGTGTCATTGCATGTGTTCTTTTTAGTAACAACAACTAGTGTCATTGCATGTGTGATCTCTTCAGAGACCACACATGGATCCACCTGTGTCATTGCATGTGTGTTCTTTTACTAACAATAACAAGAGTCATTGAAATGTGTGCTCCCTTCAGAGACCACACATGGATCCACCAGTGTCATTGCATGTGTGTTCTTTTCACAATCCACCCATGGATCCACCAGTGTCATTGCATGTGTGTTCTTTTCACATACCACATATGGATCACTAGTGTCGTTGCATGTGTGTTCTTTTCACAATCCACCCATGGATCCACCAGTGTCATTGCATGTGTGTTCTTTTTAGTAACAACCAGAGTCATTGCATGTGTGTTCTTTTCACTAACAACAACCAGAGTCATTGCATGTGTGTTCTTTTCACATACCACATATGGATCACCAGTGTCATTGCATGTGTGTTCTTTTCACAATCCACCCATGGATCCACCAGTGTTATTGCATCTGTGTTCTTTTTATTTAAAACAACCAGAGTCATCGAAATGTGTGTTCTTCTCACATACCACCTATGGATCCACCAGTGTCATTACATATGTGTTCATTTCACTAACAATGACCAGAGTCATTGCATGTGTGTTCTTTTCACATACCACATATGGATCCACCAGTGTGATTGAAATGTGTGTTCTCTACAGAGACCACACATGGATCCACTAGTGTCATTGCATGTGTGTTCTTTTTAGTAACAACCAGAGTCATTTTGCATGTGTGTTCTTTTCACATACCACATGTGGATCCACCAGTGTCATTGCATGTGTGTTCTTTTCACAATCCACCCATGGATCCACCGGTGTCATTGCATGTGTGTTCTTTTTAGTAACAACCAGAGTCATTTTGCATGTGTGTTATTTTCACATACCACCTATGGATCCACCAGTGTTATTGCATGTGTTTTCTTTTCACAATCAACCCATGGATCCCACCAGTGTCATTTGGCATGTGTGTTCTTTTTAGTAACAACAACCAGAGTCATTGCATGTGTTTTCTTTTCACATACCACATATGGATCCACCAGTGTCATTGAAATGCGTGTTCTCTATAGAGACCACACATGGATGCACTAGTGTCATTGCATGTCTGTTCTTTTTAGTAACAACAACCAGTCATTTTGCATGTGTGTTCTTTTCACATACCACCTATGGATCCACCAGTGTCATTGCATGTGTGTTCTCTTCACAATCCACCTATGGATCCACCAGTGTCATTACATGTGTGTTCTTTTTAGTAACAACCTGAGTCATTGCATGTGTGTTCTTTTCACTAACAACAACCGGAGTCATTGCATGTGTGTTCTTTTCACATACCACATATGGATCACAAGTGTCATTGCAGGTGTGTTCTTTTCACAATCCGCCCATGGATCCACCAGTGTCATTGCATGTGTGTTCTTTTTAGTAACAACCAGAGTCATTGCATGTGTTTTCTTTTCACAATCCACCCATGGATCCCACCAGTGTCATTTTGCATGTGTGTTCTTTTTAGTAACAACAACCAGAGTCATTTTGCATGTGTGTTCTCTTCACATACCACTTATGGATCCACCAGTGTCATTGCATGCGTGTTCTCTTCACAATCCACCTATGGATCCACCAGTGTCATTGCATGTGTTCTTTTTAGTAACAACAACTAGTGTCATTGCATGTGTGATCTCTTCAGAGACCACACATGGATCCACCTGTGTCATTGCATGTGTGTTCTTTTTACTAACAACAACAAGAGTCATTGAAATGTGTGCTCCCTTCAGAGACCACACATGGATCCACCAGTGTCATTGCATGTGTGTTCTTTTCACAATCCACCCATGGATCCACCGGTGTCATTGCATGTGTGTTCTTTTCACAATCCACCCATGGATCCACCAGTGTCATTGCATGTATGTTCTTTTTAGTAACAACCGGAGTCATTTTGCATGTGTGTTCTTTTCACATACCACCTATGGATCCACCAGTGTCATTGCATGTGTTTTCTTTTCACAATCCACCCATGGATCCCACTAGTGTCATTTTGCATGTGTGTTCTTTTTAGTAACAACAACTAGAGTCATTTTTCATGTGTCTTCTCTTCACATACCTCCTATGGATCCACCAGTGTCATTGCATGTGTGTTCTTTTTAGTAACAACCAGCGTCATTGCATGTCTGTTCTTTTCACATACCACATATGGATCCACCAGTGTCATTGAAATGCATGTTCTCTACAGAGACCACACATGGATTCACCAGTGTCATTGCATGTGTGTTCTTTTTAGTAACAACAACCAGAGTCATTTTGCATGTGTGTTCTTCTCACATACCACCTATGGATCCACCAGTGTCATTGCATGTGTTCTTTTCACTAACAACAACCATAGTCATTGCATGTGTGTTCTTTTCACATACCACATATGGATCCACCAGTGTCATTGAAATGCGTGTTCTCTATATAGACCACACATGGATGCACCAGTGTCATTGCATGTCTGTTCTTTTTAGTAACAACAACCAGTCATTTTGCATGTGTGTTCTTTTCACATACCACCTATGGATCCACCAGTGTCATTGCATGTGTGTTCTCTTCACAATCCACCTATGGATCCACCAGTGTCATTACATATGTGTTCTTTTTAGTAACAACCTGAGTCATTGCATGTGTGTTCTTTTCACTAACAACAACCGGAGTAATTGCATGTGTGTTCTTTTCACATACCACATATGGATCACAAGTGTCATTGCATGTGTGTTCTTTTCACAATCCGCGCATGGATCCACCAGTGTCATTGCATGTGTGTTCTTTTTAGTAACAACCAGAGTCATTGCATGTGTTTTCTTTTCACAATCCACCCATGGATCCCACCAGTGTCATTTTGCATGTGTGTTCTTTTTAGTAACAACAACCAGAGTCATTTTGCATGTGTGTTCTCTTCACATACCACTTATGGATCCACCAGTGTCATTGCATGCGTGTTCTCTTCACAATCCACCTATGGATCCACCAGTGTCATTGCATGTGTTCTTTTTAGTAACAACAACTAGTGTCATTGCATGTGTGATCTCTTCAGAGACCACACATGGATCCACCTGTGTCATTGCATGTGTGTTCTTTTACTAACAATAACAAGAGTCATTGAAATGTGTGCTCCCTTCAGAGACCACACATGGATCCACCAGTGTCATTGCATGTGTGTTCTTTTCACAATCCACCCATGGATCCACCAGTGTCATTGCATGTGTGTTCTTTTCACATACCACATATGGATCACTAGTGTCATTGCATGTGTGTTCTTTTCACAATCCACCCATGGATCCACCAGTGTCATTGCATGTGTGTTCTTTTTAGTAACAACCAGAGTCATTGCATGTGGGTTCTTTTCACTAACAACAACCAGAGTCATTGCATGTGTGTTCTTTTCACATACCACATATGGATCACCAGTGTCATTGCATGTGTGTTCTTTTCACAATCCACCCATGGATCCACCAGTGTTATTGCATCTGTGTTCTTTTCATTTACAACAACCAGAGTCATCGAAATGTGTGTTCTTCTCACATACCACCTATGGATCCACCAGTGTCATTGCATGTGTGTTCATTTCACTAACAATGACCAGAGTCATTGCATGTGTGTTCTTTTCACATACCACATATGGATCCACCAGTGTGATTGAAATGTGTGTTCTCTACAGAGACCACACATGGATCCACTAGTGTCATTGCATGTGTGTTCTTTTTAGTAACAACCAGAGTCATTTTGCATGTGTGTTCTTTTCACATACCACATGTGGATCCACCAGTGTCATTGCATGTGTGTTCTTTTCACAATCCACCCATGGATCCACCGGTGTCATTGCATGTGTGTTCTTTTTAGTAACAACCAGAGTCATTTTGCATGTGTGTTATTTTCACATACCACCTATGGATCCACCAGTGTTATTGCATGTGTTTTCTTTTCACAATCAACCCATGGATCCCACCAGTGTCATTTGGCATGTGTGTTCTTTTTAGTAACAACAACCAGAGTCATTTTGCATGTGTGTTCTCTTCACATACCACCTATGGATTCACCAGTGTCATTGCATGTGTGTTCTCTTCACAATCCACCTATGGATCCACCAGTTTCATTGCATGTGTTCTTTTTAGTAACAACAACCAGTTTCATTGCATGTGTGCTCTTTTTACTAACAACAACAAGAGTCATTGAAATGTGTGCTCTCTTCAGAGACCACACATGGATCCACCAGTGTCATTGCATGTGTGTTCTTTTCACAATCCACCCATGGATCCACCAGTGTCATTGCATGTGCGTTCTTTTCACAATCCACCAGTGTCATTGCATGTTTGTTCTTTTTAGTAACAACCTGAGTTATTTTGCATGTGTGTTCTTTTCACATACCACCTATGGATCCACCAGTGTCATTGCATGTGTTTTCTTTTCACAATCCACCCATGGATCCCACCAGTGTCATTTTGCATGTGTGTTCTTTTTAGTAATGACAACCAGAGTCATTTTGCATGTGTGTTCTCTTCACATACCACCTAAGGATCCACCAGTGTCATTGCATGTGTGTTCTTCTCACATACCCCGTATGGATCCACCAGTGTCATTACATGTGTGTTCATTTCACTAACAACTACCTGAGTCATTACAATTGTGTTCTTTTCACATACCACATCTGGATCCACCAGTGTCATTGAAATGCGTGTTCTCTACAGAGACCACACATGGATCCACCAGTGTCATTGCATGTGTGTTCTTTTTAGTAACAACCATATTCATTGCATGTGTGTTCTTTTCACATACCACATATGGATCCACCAGTGTCATTGAAATGCGTGTTCTCTATAGAGACCACACATGGATCCACTAGTGTCATTGCATCTGTGTTCTTTTTAGTAACAACAACTAGAGTCATTTTGCATGTGTGTTCTTCTCACATACCACCTATCGATCCACCAGTGTCATTGCATGTTTGTTCTTTTCACTAACAACAACCAGAGTCATTGCATGTGTGTTCTCTTCACATACCACCTATGGATCCACCAGTGTCATTGTATGTGTGTTCTTCTCACATACCACGTATGGATCCACCAGTGTCATTGCATGTGTGTTCATTTCACTAACAACAACCAGAGTCATTGCATGTGTGTTCTTTTCACATACCACATATGGATCCACCAGTGTGATTGAAATGTGTGTTCTCTACAGAGACCACACATGGATCCACCAGTGTCATTGCATGTGTGTTCTTTTTAGTAACAACCAGCGTCATTGCATGTCTGTTCTTTTCACATACCACATATGGATCCACCAGTGTCATTGAAATGCGTGTTCTCTACAGAGACCACACATGGATCCACCAGTGTCATTGCATGTGTGTTCTTTTTAGTAACAACAACCAGAGTCATTTTGCATGTGTGTTCTTCTCACATACCACCTATGGATCCACCAGTGTCATTGCATGTGTTCTTTTCACTAACAACAACCAGAGTCATTGCATGTGTTTTCTTTTCACATACCACATATGGATCCACCAGTGTCATTGAAATGTGTGTTCTCTATAGAGACCACACATGGATGCACCAGTGTCATTGCATGTCTATTCTTTTTAGTAACAACAACTAGTCATTTTGCATGTGTGTTCTTTTCACATACCACCTATGGATCCACCAGTGTCATTGCATGTGTGTTCTCTTCACAATCCACCTATGGATCCACCAGTGTCATTACATGTGTGTTCTTTTTAGTAACAACCTGAGTCATTGCATGTGTGTTCTTTTCACTAACAACAACCGGAGTCATTGCATGTGTGTTCTTTTCACATACCACATATGGATCACAAGTGTCATTGCATGTGTGTTCTTTTCACAATCCGCCCATGGATCCACCAGTGTCATTGCATGTGTGTTCTTTTTAGTAACAACCAGAGTCATTGCATGTGTTTTCTTTTCACAATCCACCCATGGATCCCACCAGTGTCATTTTGCATGTGTGTTCTTTTTAGTAACAACAACCAGAGTTATTTTGCATGTGTGTTCTCTTCACATACCACTTATGGATCCACCAGTGTCATTGCATCTGTGTTCTCTTCACAATCCACCTATGGATCCACCAGTGTCATTGCATGTGTGTTCTTTTCACAATCCACCCATGGATCCACCAGTGTCATTGCATGTGCGTTCTTTTCACAATCCACCAGTGTCATTGCATGTTTGTTCTTTTTAGTAACAACCTGAGTTATTTTGCATGTGTGTTCTTTTCACATACCACCTATGGATCCACCAGTGTCATTGCATGTGTTTTCTTTTCACAATCCACCCATGGATCCCACCAGTGTCATTTTGCATGTGTGTTCTTTTTAGTAATGACAACCAGAGTCATTTTGCATGTGTGTTCTCTTCACATACCACCTAAGGATCCACCAGTGTCATTGCATGTGTGTTCTTCTCACATACCCCGTATGGATCCACCAGTGTCATTACATGTGTGTTCATTTCACTAACAACTACCTGAGTCATTACAATTGTGTTCTTTTCACATACCACATCTGGATCCACCAGTGTCATTGAAATGCGTGTTCTCTACAGAGACCACACATGGATCCACCAGTGTCATTGCATGTGTGTTCTTTTTAGTAACAACCATATTCATTGCATGTGTGTTCTTTTCACATACCACATATGGATCCACCAGTGTCATTGAAATGCGTGTTCTCTATAGAGACCACACATGGATCCACTAGTGTCATTGCATCTGTGTTCTTTTTAGTAACAACAACTAGAGTCATTTTGCATGTGTGTTCTTCTCACATACCACCTATCGATCCACCAGTGTCATTGCATGTTTGTTCTTTTCACTAACAACAACCAGAGTCATTGCATGTGTGTTCTCTTCACATACCACCTATGGATCCACCAGTGTCATTGTATGTGTGTTCTTCTCACATACCACGTATGGATCCACCAGTGTCATTGCATGTGTGTTCATTTCACTAACAACAACCAGAGTCATTGCATGTGTGTTCTTTTCACATACCACATATGGATCCACCAGTGTGATTGAAATGTGTGTTCTCTACAGAGACCACACATGGATCCACCAGTGTCATTGCATGTGTGTTCTTTTTAGTAACAACCAGCGTCATTGCATGTCTGTTCTTTTCACATACCACATATGGATCCACCAGTGTCATTGAAATGCGTGTTCTCTACAGAGACCACACATGGATCCACCAGTGTCATTGCATGTGTGTTCTTTTTAGTAACAACAACCAGAGTCATTTTGCATGTGTGTTCTTCTCACATACCACCTATGGATCCACCAGTGTCATTGCATGTGTTCTTTTCACTAACAACAACCAGAGTCATTGCATGTGTTTTCTTTTCACATACCACATATGGATCCACCAGTGTCATTGAAATGTGTGTTCTCTATAGAGACCACACATGGATGCACCAGTGTCATTGCATGTCTATTCTTTTTAGTAACAACAACTAGTCATTTTGCATGTGTGTTCTTTTCACATACCACCTATGGATCCACCAGTGTCATTGCATGTGTGTTCTCTTCACAATCCACCTATGGATCCACCAGTGTCATTACATGTGTGTTCTTTTTAGTAACAACCTGAGTCATTGCATGTGTGTTCTTTTCACTAACAACAACCAGAGTCATTGCATGTGTGTTCTTTTCACATACCACATATGGATCACAAGTGTCATTGCATGTGTGTTCTTTTCACAATCCGCCCATGGATCCACCAGTGTCATTGCATGTGTGTTCTTTTTAGTAACAACCAGAGTCATTGCATGTGTTTTCTTTTCACAATCCACCCATGGATCCCACCAGTGTCATTTTGCATGTGTGTTCTTTTTAGTAACAACAACCAGAGTTATTTTGCATGTGTGTTCTCTTCACATACCACTTATGGATCCACCAGTGTCATTGCATCTGTGTTCTCTTCACAATCCACCTATGGATCCACCAGTGTCATTGCATGTGTTCTTTTTAGTAACAACAACCAGTGTCATTGCATGTGTGATCTCTTCAGAGACCACACATGGATCCACCTGTGTCATTGCATGTGTGTTCTTTTTACTAACAACAACAAGAGTCATTGAAATGTGTGCTCTCTTCAGAGACCACACATGGATCCACCAGTGTCATTGCATGTGTGTTCTCTTCACAATCCACCTATGGATCCACCAGTGTCATTACATGTGTGTTCTTTTTAGTAACAACCTGAGTCATTGCATGTGTGTTCTTTTCACTAACAACAACCGGAGTCATTGCATGTGTGTTCTTTTCACATACCACATATGGATCACAAGTGTCATTGCATGTGTGTTCTTTTCACAATCCGCCCATGGATCCACCAGTGTCATTGCATGTGTGTTCTTTTTAGTAACAACCAGAGTCATTGCATGTGTTTTCTTTTCACAATCCACCCATGGATCCCACCAGTGTCATTTTGCATGTGTGTTCTTTTTAGTAACAACAACCAGAGTTATTTTGCATGTGTGTTCTCTTCACATACCACTTATGGATCCACCAGTGTCATTGCATCTGTGTTCTCTTCACAATCCACCTATGGATCCACCAGTGTCATTGCATGTGTTCTTTTTAGTAACAACAACCAGTGTCATTGCATGTGTGATCTCTTCAGAGACCACACATGGATCCACCTGTGTCATTGCATGTGTGTTCTTTTTACTAACAACAACAAGAGTCATTGAAATGTGTGCTCTCTTCAGAGACCACACATGGATCCACCAGTGTCATTGCATGTGTGTTCTTTTCACAATCCACCCATGGATCCACCAGTGTCATTGCATGTGTGTTCTTTTCACAATCCACCCATGGATCCACCAGTGTCATTGCAAGTATGTTCTTTTTAGTAACAACCAGAGTCATTTTGCATGTGTGTTATTTTCACATACCACCTATGGATCCACCAGTGTCATTGCATGTGTTTTCTTTTCACAATCCACCCATGGATCCCACCAGTGTCATTTTGCATGTGTGTTCTTTTTAGTAACAACAACTAGAGTCATTTTTCATGTGTCTTCTCTTCACATACCTCCTATGGATCCACCAGTGTCATTGCATGTGTGTTCTTCTCACATACCACGTATGGATCCACCAGTGTCATTGCATGTGTGTTCATTTAACTAACAACAACCAGAGTCATTGCATGTGTGTTCTTTCCATATACCACATATGGATCCACCGGTGTGATTGAAATGTGTGTTCTCTACAGAGACCACACATGGATCCACCAGTGTCATTGCATGTGTGTTCTTTTTAGTAACAACCAGAGTCATTGCATGTGTGTTCTTTTCACATACCACATATGGATCCACCAGTGTCATTGAAATGCGTGTTCTCTACAGAGACCACACATGGATCCACCAGTGTCATTGCATGTGTGTTCTTTTTAGTAACAACAACCAGAGTCATTTTGCATGTGTGTTCTTCTCACATACCACCTATGGATACACCAGTGTCATTGCATGTGTGTTCTTTTCACTAACAACAACCAGAGTCATTGCATGTGTGTTCTTTTCACATACCACATATGGATCCACCAGTGTCATTGAGATGCGTGTTCTCTACAGAGATACCACACATGGATCCACCAGTGTCATTGCATGTGTGTTCTTTTTAGTACCAACCTGCGACATTGCATGTGTGTTCTTTTCACATACCACATATGGATCCACTAGTGTCATTGAAATGCGTGTTCTCTACAGAGACCACACATGGATCCACCAGTGTCATTGCATGTGTGTTCTTTTTAGTAACAACAACCAGAGTCATTTTGCATGTGTGTTCTTCTCACATACCACCTATGGATCCACCAGTGTCATTGCATGTGTGTTCTTTTCACTAACAACAACCAGAGTCATTGCATGTGTGTTCTTTTCACATACCACATATGGATCCACCAGTGTCATTGAAATGCGTGTTCTCTATAGAGAGCACACATGGATCCACCAGTGTCATTGCATGTCTGTTCTTTTTAGTAACAACAACTAGTCATTTTGCATGTGTGTTCTTTTCACATACCACCTATGGATCCACCAGTGTCATTGCTTGTGTGTTCTCTTCACAATCCACCTATGGATCCACCAGTGTCATTGCATGTGTGTTCTTTTTAGTAACAACCAGAGTCATTGCATGTGTGTTCTTTTCACTAACAACAACCGGAGTCAATGCATGTGTGTTCTTTTCACATACCACATATGGATCACCAGTGTCATTGCATCTGTGTTCTTTTCACAATCCACCCATGGATCCACCAGTGTCATTGCATGTGTGTTCTTTTTAGTAAAAACCAGAGTCATTGCATGTGTTTTCTTTTCACAATCCACCCATGGATCCCACTAGTGTCATTTTGCATGTGTGTTCTTTTTAGTAACAACAACCAGAGTGATTTTGCATGTGTGTTCTCTTCACATACCACCTATGGATCCACCAGTGTCATTGCATGTGTGTTCTCTTCACAATCCACCTATGGATCCACCAGTGTCATTGCATGTGTTCTTTTTAGTAACAACCAGTGTCATTGCATGTGTGCTCTCTTCAGAGACCACACATGGATCCACCTGTGTCATTGCATGTGTGTTCTTTTTACTAACAACAACAAGAGTCATTGAAATGTGTGATCTCTTCAGAGACCACACATGGATCCAACAGTGTCATTGCATGTGTGTTCTTTTCACAATCCACCCATGGATCCACCAGTGTCATTGCATGTGTGTTCTTTTCACAATCCACCCATGGATCCACCAGTGTCATTGCATGTATGTTATATTTAGTAACAACCAGAGTCATTTTGCATGTGTGTTCTTTTCACATACCACCTATGGATCCACCAGTGTCATTGCATGTGTTTTATTTTCACAATCCACCCATGGATCCCACCAGTGTCATTTTTCATGTGTGTTCCTTTTAGTAACAACAACCAGAGTCATTTTGCATGTGTGTTCTCTTCACGTACCTCCTATGGATCCACCAGTGTCATTGCATGTGTGTTCTTCTCACATACCACAAATGGATCCACCAGTGTCATTGCATGTGTGTTCATTTCACTAACAACAACCAGAGTCATTGCATGTGTGTTCTTTTCAATACCACATATGGATCCACCAGTGTGATTGAAATGTGTGTTCTCTACAGAGACCACACATGGATCCACCAGTGTCATTGCATGTGTGTTCTTTTTAGTACCAACCAGAGTCATTGCATGTGTGTTCTTTTCACATACCACATATGAATCCACCAGTGTCATTGAAATGCGTGTTCTCTATAGAGACCACACATGGATCCACCAGTGTCATTGCATGTGTGTTCTTTTTAGTAACAGCAACCAGAGTCATTGCATGTGTGTTCTTTTCACATACCACATATGGATCCACCAGTGTCATTGAAATGCGTGTTCTCTACAGAGACCACACATGGATCCACCAGTGTCATTGCATGTCTGTTCTTTTTAGTAACAACAACCAGTCATTTTGCATGTGTGTTCTTTTCACATACCACCTACGGATCCACCAGTGTCATTGCATGTGTGTTCTTTTTAGTTACAACAACTAGAGTCATCGAAATGTGTGTTCTTCTCACATACCACCTATGGATCCACCAGTGTCATTGCATGTGTGTTCATTTCACTAGAATTAACCAGAGTCATTGCATGTGTGTTCTTTTCACATACCACATATGGATCCACCAGTGTGATTGAAATGTGTGTTCTCTACAGAGACCACACATGGATCCACCAGTGTTATTGCATGTGTGTTCTTTTTAGTAACAACTAGAGTCATTTTGCATGTGTGTTCTTTTCACATACCACATATGGATCCACCGGTGTCATTGCATGTGTGTTCTTTTCAGTTACAACCAGAGTCATTTTGCATGTGTGTTCTTTTCACATACCACCTATGGATCCACCGGCGTCATTGCATGTGTGTTCCTTTTAGTAACAACCAGAGTCATTTTGCATGTGTGTTGTTTTCACATACCACCTATGGATCCACCAGTGTCATTGCATGTGTTTTCTTTTCATAATCCACCCATGGATCCCACCAGTATCATTTTGCATGTGTGTTCTTTTTAGTAACAACAACCAGAGTCATTTTGCATGTGTGTTCTCTTCACATACCACCTATGGATCCACCAGTGTCATTGCATGTGTGTTCTTTTTAGTAACAACAAGCAGAGTCATTTTGCATGTGTGTTCTTCTCACATACCACCTATGGATCCACCAGTGTCATTGCATGTCTGTTCTTTTCACTAACAACAACAAGAGTCATTGCATGTGTGTTCTTTTCACATACCACATATGGATCCACCAGTGTCATTGAAATGCGTGTTCTCTATAGAGACCACACATGGATCCGCCAGTGTCATTGCATGTCAGTTGTTTTTAGTAACAACAACCAGTCATTTTGCATGTGTGTTCTTTTTACATACCACTTATGGATCCACCAGTGTCATTGCATGTGTGTTCTCTTCACAATCCACCTATGGATCCACCAGTGCCATTGTATGTGTGTTCTTTTTAGTAACAACCAGAGTCATTGCATGTGTGTTGTTTTCACTAACAACAACCGGAGTCAATGCATGTGTGTTCTTTTCACATACCACATATGGATCACCAGTGTCATTGCATCTGTGTTCTTTTCACAATCCACCCATGGATCCACCAGTGTCATTGCATGTGTGTTCTTTTTAGTAACAACCAGAGTCATTGCATGTGTTTTCTTTACACAATCCACCCATGGATCCCACCAGTGTCATTTTGCATGTGTGTTCTTTTTAGTAACAACAACAAGAGTCTTTTTTCATGTGTGTTCTCTTCACATACCACCTATAGATCCACCAGTGTCATTGCATGTGTGTTCTCTTCACAATCCACCTATGGATCCACCAGTGTCATTGCATGTGTTCTTTTTAGTAACAACAACCAGTGTCATTGCATGTGTGATCTCTTCAGAGACCACACATGGATCCACCTGTGTCATTGCATGTGTGTTCTTTTTACTAACAACAACAAGAGTCATTGAAATGTGTGCTCTCTTCAGAGACCACACATGGATCCACCAGTGTCATTGCATGTGTGTTCTTTTCACAATCCACCCATGGATCCACCAGTGATATTGCATGTGTGTTCTTTTCACAATCCACCCATGGATCCACCAGTGTCATTGCATGTATGTTCTTTTTAGTAACAACCAGAGTCATTTTGCATGTGTGTTCTTTTCACATACCACCTATGGATCCACCAGTGTCATTGCATGTGTTTTCTTTTCACAATCCACCCATGGATCCCACCAGTGTCATTTTGCATTTGTGTTCTTTTTAGTAACAACAACCAGAGTCATTTTCCATGTGTGTTCTCTTCACATACCTCCTATGGATCCACAAGTGTCATTGCATGTGTGTTGTTCTCACATACCACGTATGGATCCACCAGTGTCATTGCATGTGTGTTCATTTCACTAACAACAACCAGAGTCATTGCATGTGTTTTCTTTTCACATACCACATATGGATCCACCAGTGTGATTGAAATGTGTGTTCTCTACAGAGACCACACATGGATCCACCAGTGTCATTGCATGTGTGTTCTTTTTAGTAACAACTAGAGTAATTGCATGTGTGTTCTTTTCACATACCACATATGGATCCGCTAGTGTCATTGAAATGCGTGTTCTCTACAGAGAGCACACATGGATCCACCAGTGTCATTGCATGTGTGTTCTTTTTAGTAACAACAACCAGAGTCATTTTGCATGTGTGTTGTTCTCACATACCACCTATGGATCCACCAGTGTCATTGCATGTGTGTTCATTTCACTAGCAATAACCAGAGTCATTGCATGTGTGTTCTTTTCACATACCACATATGGATCCACCAGTGTGATTGAAATGTGTGTTCTCCACAGAGACCACACATGGATCCACAAGTGTTATTGCATGTGTGTTCTTTTTAGTAACAACCAGAGTCATTTTGCATGTGTGTTCTTTTCGCATACCACATATGGATCTGCCAGTGTCATTTCATGTGTGTTCTTTTCACAATCCACCCATGGATCCACCGGTGTCATTGCATGTGTGTTCTTTTCAGTTACAACCAGAGTCATTTTGCATGTGTGTTCTTTTCACATACCACCTATGGATCCACCGGTGTCATCGCATGTGTGTTCTTTTTAGTAACAACTAGAGTCATTTTGCATGTGTGTTCTTTTCAGATACCACCTATGGATCCACCAGTGTCATTGCATGTGTTTTCTTTTCACAATCCACCCATGGATCCCACCAGTGTCATTTTGCATGTGTGTTCTTTTTAGTAACAACAACCAAAGTCATTTTGCATGTGTGTTCTCTTCACATACCACCTATGGATCCACCAGTGTCATTGCATGTGTGTTCTCTTCACAATCCACCTATGGATCCACCAGTGTCATTGCATGTGTTCTTTTTAGTAACAAAAACCAGTGTCATTGCATGCGTGCTCTCTTCAGAGACCACACATGGATCCACCAGTGTCATTGCATGTGTGTTCTTTTTACTAACAACAAGAATAGTCATTGAAATGTGTGCTCTCTTCAGAGACCTCACATGGATGCACCAGTGTCATTGCATGTGTGTTCTTTTCACAATCCACCCATGGATCCACCAGTGTCATTGCATGTGTGTTCTTTTCACAATCCACCCATGGATCCACTAGTGTCATTGCATGTATGTTCTTTTTAGTAACAACCAGAGTCATTTTGCATGTGTGTTCTTTTCACATACCACCTATGGATCCACCAGTGTCATTGAAATGTGTATTATTTTCACAATCCACCCATGGATCCCACCAGTTTCATTTTGCATGCGTGTTCTTTTTAGTAACAACAACCAGAGTCATTTTGCATGTGTGTTCTCTTCACATACCACCTATGGATCCACCAGTGTTATTGCATGTGTGTTCTTCTCACATACCACGTATGGATCCACCAGTGTCATTGCATGTGTGTTCATTTCACTAATAACAACCAGAGTCATTGCATGTGTATTCTTTTCACATACCACATATGGACCCACCATTGTGATTGAAATGTGTGTTCTCTACAGAGACCACACATGGATCCACCAGTGTCATTGCATGTGTGTTCTTTTTAGTAACAACCAGAGTCATTGCATGTGTGTTCTTTTCACATACCACATATGGATCCACTAGTGTCATTGAAATGCGTGTTCTCTACAGAGAGCACACATGGATCCACCAGTGTCATTGCATGTGTGTTCTTTTTAGTAACAACAACCAGAGTCATTTTGCATGTGTGTTGTTCTCACATACCACCTATGGATCCACCAGTGTCATTGCATGTGTGTTCTTTTCACATACCACATATGGATCCACCAGTGTCATTGAAATGCGTGTTCTCTACAGAGACCACACATGGAATCACCAGTGTCATTGCATGTCTGTTCTTTTTAGTAACAACAACTAGTCATTTTGCATGTGTGTTCTTTTCACATACCACCTATGGATCCACCAATGTCATTGCATGTATATTCTCTTCACAATCCACCTATGGATCCACCAGTGTCATTGCATGTGTGTTCTTTTCACTAACAACAACCAGAGTCATTGCATGTGTGTTCTTTTCACATACCACATATGGATCCACCAGTGTCATTGAAATGCGTGTTCTCTATAGAGACCACACATGGATCCACCAGTGTCATTGCATGTCTGTTCTTTTTAGTAACAACAACTAGTCATTTTGCATGTGTGTTCTTTTCACATACCACCTATGGATCCACCAATGTCATTGCATGTATATTCTCTTCACAATCCACCTATGGATCCACCAGTGTCATTGCATGTGTGTTCTTTTTAGTAACAACCAGAGTCATTGCATGTGTGTTCTTTTCACTAACAGCAACCAGAGTCAATGCATGTGTGTTCTTTTCACATACCACATATGGATCACCAGTGTCATTGCATGTGTGTTCTTTTCACAATCCACCCATGGATCCACCAGTGTCATTGCATGTGTGTTCTTTTTAGTAACAACCAGAGTCATTTTGCATGTGTGTTCTTTTCACATACCACCTATGGATCCACCAGTGTCATGGCATGTGTTTTCTTTTCACAATCCACCCATGGATCCCACCAGTGTCATTTTGCATGTGTGTTCTTTTTAGTAACAACAACGAGAGTCATTTTGCATGTGTGATCTCTTCACATACCACCTATGGATCCACCAGTGTCATTGCATGTGTGTTCGTTTTAGTAACAACAACCAGAGTCATTTTGCATGTGTGTTCTTCACACATACCACCTATGGATCCACCAGTGTCATTGCATGTGTCTTCTTTTTAGTAACAACAACTAGTGTCCTTGCATGTGTGTTCTCTTCAGAGACCACACATGGATCCACCAGTGTCATTGCATGTGTGTTCTTTTTAGTAACAACAACTAGAGACATTGAAATGTGCGCTCTCTTTAGAGACCACACATGGATCCACCAGCGTCATTGCATGTGTGTTCTTTTCACTAACAACAACCAGAGTCATTGCATGTGTGTTCTTTTCACATACCACATATGGATCCACCAGTGTCATTGCATGTGTGTTGTTTTCACAATCCACCATGGATCCACCAGTGTCATTGCATGTGTGTTCTTTTTAGTAACAACAACCAGAGTCATTTTCTATGTGTGATCTCTTCAAATACCACATATGGATCTACCAGTGTCATTGCATGTGTGTTCTTTTTAGTAACAACAACCAGAGTCATTTTGCATGCGTGTTCTTTTCACATACCACCTATGGATCCACCAGTGTCATTGAAATGTGTATTATTTTCAACTACCACCCATGGATCCACCAATGTCATTGCATGTATGTTCTTTTTAGTAAGAACAACCAGAGTCATTTTGCATGTGTGACCTCTTCACATACCACCTATGGATCCACCAGTGTCATTGCATGTGTGTTCTTTTTAGTAACAACGACCAGAGTCATTGAAATGTGTGTTCTTCTCGCATACCACCTATGGATCCACTAGTGTCATTGCATGTGTGTTCATTTCACTAACAACAACCAGAGTCATTGCATGTGTGTTCTTTTCACATACCACATATGGATCCACCAGTGTGATTGAAATGTGTGTTCTCTACAGAGACCACACATGGATCCACCAATGTGATTGAAATGTGTGTTCTCTACAGAGACCACACATGGATCCACCAGTGTCATTGCATGTGTGTTCTTTTTAGTAACAACCAGAGTCATTTTGCATGTGTGTTCTTTTCACATACCACATATGGATCTACCAGTGTCATTGCATGTGTTTTCTTTTCACAATCCACCCATGGATCCCACCAGTGTCATTTTGCATGTGTGTTCATTTTAGTAACAACAACTAGACTCATTTTGCATGTGTTTTCTCTTCACATACCACCTATGGATCCACTAGTGTCATTGCATGTGTGTTCTCTTCACAATCCACCTATGGATCCACTAGTGTCATTGCACTTGTTCTTTTTAGTAACAAGAAACAGTGCCATTGCATGTGTGCTCTCTTTAGAGACCACACATGGATCCACCAGTGTCATTGCATGTGTTTTCTTTTTACTAACAACAACAAGAGTCATTGAAATTGTGTGCTCTCTTCAGAGACCACACATGGATCCACCAGTGTCATTGCATGTGTGTTCTTTTCACATACCACATATGGATCACCAGTGTCATTGCATGTGTGTTCTTTTCACAATCCACCCATGGATCCACCAGTGTCATTGCATGTTTGTTCTTTTTAGTAACAACTAGTCATTTTTCATGTGTGTTCTTTTCACATACCACTTATGGATCCACCAGTGTCATTGCATGTGTTTTCTTTTCACAATCCAACCATGGTTCCCACCAGTGTCATTTTGCAGGTGTGTTCTTTTTAGTAACAACAACCAGAGTCATTTTGCATGTGTGTTCCTTCACATACCACCTATGGATCCACCAGTGTCATTGCATGTGTGTTCTTCTCACATACCACCTATGGATCCACCAGTGTCATTGCATGTGTGTTCATTTCACTTACAACAACCATAGTCATTGCATGTGTGTTCTTTTCACATACCACATATGGATACACCAGTGTGATTGAAATGTGTGTTCTCTACAGAGACCACACATGGATCCACCAGTGTCATTGCATGTGTGTTTTTTTCACTAAGAACAACCAGAGTCATTGCATGTGTGTTCTTTTCACATACCACATATGGATCCACCAGTGTCATTGAAATTCGTGTTCTCTATAGAGACCACACATGGATCCACCCGTGTCATTGCATGTGTGTTCTTTATTGTAACAACAACCAGAGTCATTTTGCATGTGTGTTCTTCTCACATACCACCTATGGATCCACCAGTGTCATTGCACGTGTGTTCTTTTCACTAACAACAACCAGAGTCATTGCGTGTGTGTTCTTTTCACATACCACATATGGATCCACCAGTGTCATTGAAATCCGTGTTCTCTACAGAGACCACACATGGATCCACCAGTGTCATTGCATGTGTGTTCTTTTTAGTAACAAGAACCAGTCATTTTGCATGTGTGTTCTTTTCATATACCACGTATGGATCCACAAGTGTCATTGCATGTGTGTTCTCTTCAGAATCCACCTATGGATCCACCAGTGTCATTGCATGTGTGTTCTTTTTAGTAACAACCAGAGTCATTGCATGTGTGTTCTTTTCACATACCACATATGGATCACCATTGTCATTGCATGTGTGTTCTTTTCACAATCCACCCATGGATCCACCAGTGTCATTGCATGTGTGTTCTTTTTAGTAACAACCAGAGTCATTGCATGTGTGTTCTTTTCACTAACAACAACCAGAGTCATTGCATGTGTTTTTTTTCACATACCACATATGGATCACCAGTGTCATTGCATGTGTGTTCTTTTCACAATCCACCCATGGATCCATGAGTGTCATTGCATGCGTGTTCTTTATAGTAACAACTAGAGTCATTTTGCATGTGTGTTCTTTTCACATACCACCTATGGATCCACCAGTGTCATTGCATGTGTGATCTTTTCGCATACCACCTATGGATCCACTAGTGTCATTGAAATGTGTATTATTTTCAACTACCACCCATGGATCCACCAGTGTCATTGCATGTGTGTTCTTTTTAGTAAAAACAACCAGAGTTATTTTGCATGTGTGATCTCTTCACATACCAGCTATGGATCCACCAGTGTCATTGCATGTATGTTCTTTTTAGTAACAACAACCAGAGTCTTGGAAATGTGTGTTCTTCTCACATACCACCTATGGATCCACAAGTGTCATTGCATGTGTGTTCATTTCACTAACAAGAACCAGAGTCATCGCATGTGTGTTATTTTCACATACCACATATGGATCCACCAGTGTGATTGAAATGCGTGTTCTCTACACAGACCACACATGGATCCACCAGTGTCATTGCATGTGTGTTCTATTTAGTAACAACAACCAGAGTCATTGAAATGTGTGTTCTTCTCACATATCACCTATGGATCCACCAGTGTCATTGCATGTGTGTTCATTTCACTAACAATAACCAGAGTCATTGCATGTTTGTTCTTTTCACATACCACATATGGATCCACCAGTATGATTGAAATGTGTGTTCTCTACAGAGACCACACATGGATCCACCAGTTTCATTGCATGTCTGTTCTTTTTAGTAACAAGAAGCAGTCATTTTGCATGTGTGTTCTTATCACATACCACATATGGATCCACCAGTGTCATTGCATGTGTGTTCATTTCACTAACAACAACCAGAGCCATTGCATGTGTGTTCTTTTCACATACCACATATGGATCCACCAGTGTGATTGAAATGTGTGTTCTCTACAGAGACCACACATGGATGCACCAGTGTCATTGCATGTGTGTTCTTTTTAGTAACAACCAGAGTCATTGCATGTGTGTTCTTTTCACATACCACATATGGATCCACCAGTGTCATTGAAATGCGTGTTCTCTATAGATACCACACATGGATCCACCAGTGTCATTGCATGTGTGTTCTTTTTAGTAACAACCAGAGTCATTTTGCATGTGTGTTGTTCTCACATACCACCTATGGATCCACCAGTGTCATTGCATGTGTGTTCTTTTCACATACCACATATGGATCCACCAGTGTCACTGAAATGCGTGTTCTCTACAGAGACCACACATGGAATCACCAGTGTCATTGCATGTCTATTCTTTTTAGTAACGACAACGAGTCATTTTGCATGTGTGTTCTTTTCACATACCACCTATGGATCCACCAGTGTCATTGCATGTGTGTTCTCTTCACAATCCACCTATGGATCTACCAGTGTCATTGCATGTGTGTTCTTTTTATTAACAACCAGGGTCATTGCATGTGTGTTCTTTTCACTAACAACAACTGGAGTCAATGCATGTGTGTTCTTTTCACATACCACATATGGATCACCAGTGTCATTGCATGTGTTATCTTTTCACAATCCACCCATGGATCCACCAGTGTCATTGCATGTGTGTTCTTTTTAGTAACAACCAGAGTCATTTTGCATGTGTGTTCTTTTCACATACCACCTATGGATCCACCAGTGTCATGGCATGTGCTTTCTTTTCACAATCCACCCATGGATCCCACCAGTGTCATTTTGCATGTGTGTTCTTTTTAGTAACAAAAACCAGAGTCATTTTGCATGTGTGATCTCTTCACATACCACCTATGGATCCACCAGTGTCATTGCATGTGTGTTTGTTTTAGTAACAACAACCAGAGTCATTTTGCATGTGTGTTCTTCTCACATACCACCTATGGATCCACTAGTGTCATTGCATGTGTGTTCTTTTCACATACCACATATGGATCCACCAGTGTCATTGAAATGTGTGTTCTCTACAATGACCACACAAGGATCCACCAGTGTCATTGCATGTCTTTTCTTTTTAGTAACAACAAGTCATTTTGCATGTGTGTTCTTTTCACATACCAGCTATGGATCCACCAGTGTCATTGCATGTGTGTTCTTTTTAGTTACAACAACCAGAGTCATTGAAATGTGTGTTCTTCTCACATACCACCTATGGATCCACCAGTGTCATTGCATGTGTGTTCATTTCACTAGCAGTAACCAGAGTCATTGCATGTGTGTTCTTTTCACATACCACATATGGATCCACCAGTGTGATTGAAATGTGTGTTCTCTATAGAGAACACAGATGGATCCACCAGTGTTCTTGCATGTGTGTTCTTTTTAGTAACAACCAGAGTCATTTTGCATGTGTGTTCTTTTCACATACCACATAAGGATCCACCAGTGTCATTTCATGTGTGTTCTTTTCACAATCCACCCATGGATCCACCGGTGTCATTGCATGTGTGTTCTTTTCAGTTATAACCAGAGTCATTTTGCATGTGTATTCTTTTCACATACCACCTATGGATCCACCGGTGTCATTGCATGTGTGTTCTTTTTAGTAACAACCAGAGTCACTTTGCATGTGTGTTCTTTTCACATACCACCTATGGATCCACCAGTGTCATTGCATGTGTTTTGTTTTCACAATCCACCCATGGATCCCACCAGTGTCATTTTGCATGTGTGTTCTTTTTAGTAACAACAACCAGAGTCATTTTGCATGTGTGTTCTCTTCACATACCACCTATGGATCCACCAGTGTCATTGCATGTGTGTTCTCTTCACAATCCACCTATGGATCCACCAGTGTCATTGCATGTGTTCTTTTTAGTAACAAAAACCAGTGTCATTGCATGTGTTCTCTCTTCAGAGACCACACATGGATCCACCAGTGTCATTGCATGTGTGTTCTTTTTAATAACAACAAGAAGAGTCATTGAAATGTGTGCTCTCTTCAGAGACCACACATGGATGCACCGGTGTCATTGCATGGGTGTTCTTTTCACAATCCACCCATGGATCCACCAGTGTCATTGCATGTGTGTTCTTTTCACAATCCACCCATGGATCCACTAGTGTCATTGCATGTATGTTCTTTTTAGTAACAACCGGAGTCATTTTGCATGTGTCTTCTTTTCACATACCACCTATGGATCCGCCATTGTCATTGCATGTGTGTTCTTTTCACAATCCACCCATGGATCCACCAGTGTCATTGCATGTGTGTTCTTTTTAGTTACAGCCAGAGTCATTTTGCATGTGTGTTCTTTTCACATACCACCTATGGATCCACCAGTGTCATTGAAATGTGTATTATTTTCGCAATCCACCCATGGATCCCACCAATATCATTTTGCATGTGTGTTCTTTTCAGTAACAACAACCAAAGCCATTTTGCATGTGTGTTCTCTTCACATACCACCTATGGATCCACCAGTGTCATTGCATGTGTGTTCTTCTCACATACCACGTATGGATCCACCAGTGTCATTGCATGTGTGTTCATTTCACTAACAACAACCAGAGCCATTGCATGTGTGTTCTTTTCACATACCACATATGGATCCACCAGTGTGATTGAAATGTGTGTTCTCTACAGAGACCACACATGGATCCACCAGTGTCATTGCATGTGTGTTCTTTTTAGTAACAACCAGAGTCATTGCATGTGTGTTCTTTTCACATACCACATATGGATCCACCAGTGTCATTGAAATGCGTGTTCTCTATAGAGACCACACATGGATCCACCAGTGTCATTGCATGTGTGTTCTTTTTAGTAACAACCAGAGTTATTTTTCATGTGTGTTGTTCTCACATACCACCTATGGATCCACGAGTGTCATTGCATGTGTGTTCTTTTCACATACCACATATGGATCCACCAGTGTCATTGAAATGCGTGTTCTCTACAGAGACCACACATGGAATCACCAGTGTCATTGCATGTCTGTTCTTTTTAGGAACGACAACGAGTCATTTTGCATGTGTGTTCTTTTCACATGCCACCTATGGATCCACCAGTGTCATTGCATGTGTGTTCTCTTCACAATCCACCTATGGATCCACCAGTGTCATTGCATGTGTGTTCTTTTTATTAACAACCAGAGTCATTGCATGTGTGTTCTTTTCACTAACAACAACTGGAGTCAATGCATGTGTGTTCTTTTCACATACCACATATGGATCACCAGTGTCATTGCATGTGTTATCTTTTCACAATCCACCCATGGAGCCACTAGTGTCATTGCATGTATGTTCTTTTTAGTAACAACCGGAGTCATTTTGCATGTGTCTTCTTTTCACATACCACCTATGGATCCACCAGTGTCATTGAAATGTGTATTATTTCTCGCAATCCACCCATGGATCCCACCAGTGTCATTTTGCATGTGTGTTCTTTTCATTAACAACAACCAAAGCCATTTTGCATGTGTGTTCTCTTCACATACCACCTATGGATCCACCAGTGTCATTGCATGTGTGTTCTTCTCACATACCACGTATGGATCCACCAGTGTCATTGCATGTGTGTTCTTTTTAGTAACAACAAGAGTCACTTTGCATGTGTGTTCTTTTCACATACCACCTATGGATCCACCAGTGTCATTGCATGTGTTTTGTTTTCACAATCCACCCATGGATCCCACCAGTGTCATTTTGCATGTGTGTTCTTTTTAGTAACAACAAACAGAGTCATTTTGCAAGTGTGTTCTCTTCACATACCACCTATGGATCCACCAGTGTCATTGCATGTGTGTTCTCTTCACAATCCACCTATGGATCCACCAGTGTCATTGCATGTGTTCTTTTTAGTAACAAAAACCAGTGTCATTGCATGTGTTCTCTCTTCAGAGACCACACATGGATCCACCAGTGTCATTGCATGTGTGTTCTTTTTAATAACAACAAGAAGAGTCATTGAAATGTGTGCTCTCTTCAGAGACCACACATGGATGCACCAGTGTCATTGCATGTGTGTTCTTTTCACAATCCACCCATGGATCCACCAGTGTCATTGCATGTGTGTTCTTTTCACAATCCACCCATGGATCCACTAGTGTCATTGCATGTATGTTCTTTTTAGTAACAACCGGAGTCATTTTGCTTGTGTCTTCTTTTCACATACCCCCTATGGATCCGCCAGTGTCATTGCATGTGGGTTCTTTTCACAATCCACCCATGGATCCACCAGTGTCATTCCATGTGTGTTCTTTTCAGTTACAGCCAGAGTCATTTTGCATGTGTGTTCTTTTCACATACCACCTATGGATCCACCAGTGTCATTGAAATGTGTATTATTTTCGCAATCCACCCATGGATCCCACCAGTGTCATTTTGCATGTGTGTTATTTTCAGTAACAACAACCAAAGCCATTTTGCATGTGTGTTCTCTTCACATACCACCTATGGATCCACCAGTGTCATTGCATGTGTGTTCTTCTCACATACCACGTATGGATCCACCAGTGTCATTGCATGTGTGTTCATTTCACTAACAACAACCAGAGCCATTGCATGTGTGTTCTTTTCACATACCACATATGGATCCACCAGTGTGATTGAAATGTGTGTTCTCTACAGAGACCACACATGGATCCACCAGTGTCATTGCATGTGTGTTCTTTTCACATACCACATATGGATCCACCAGTGTCATTGAAATGCGTGTTCTCTATAGAGACCACACATGGATCCACCAGTGTCATTGCATGTGTGTTCTTTTTAGTAACAACCAGAGTCATTTTGCATGTGTGTTGTTCTCACATACCACCTATGGATCCACCAGTGTCATTGCATGTGTGTTCTTTTCACATACCACATATGGATCCACCAGTGTCATTGAAATGCGTGTTCTCTACAGAGACCACACATGGAATCACCAGTGTCATTGCATGTCTATTCTTTTTAGTTATGACAACAAGTCATTTTGCATGTGTGTTCTTTTCACATACCACCTATGGATCCACCAGTGTCATTGCATGTGTGTTCTCTTCACAATCCACCTATGGATCCACCAGTGTCATTGCATGTGTGTTCTTTTTATTAACAACCAGAGTCATTGCATGTGTGTTCTTTTCACTAACAACAACTGGAGTCAATGCATGTGTGTTCTTTTCACATACCACATATGGATCCACCAGTGTCATTGCATGTGTGTTCTTCTCACATACCACGTATGGATCCACCAGTGTCATTGCATGTGTGTTCATTTCACTAACAACAACCAGAGCCATTGCATGTGTGTTCTTTTCACATACCACATATGGATCCACCAGTGTGATTGAAATGTGTGTTCTCTACAGAGACCACACATGGATCCACCAGTGTCATTGCATGTGTGTTCTTTTTAGTAACAACCAGAGTCATTGCATGTGTGTTCTTTTCACATACCACATATGGATCCACCAGTGTCATTGAAATGCGTGTTCTCTATAGAGACCACACATGGATCCACCAGTGTCATTGCATGTGTGTTCTTTTTAGTAACAACCAGAGTTATTTTTCATGTGTGTTGTTCTCACATACCACCTATGGATCCACGAGTGTCATTGCATGTGTGTTCTTTTCACATACCACATATGGATCCACCAGTGTCATTGAAATGCGTGTTCTCTACAGAGACCACACATGGAATCACCAGTGTCATTGCATGTCTGTTCTTTTTAGGAACGACAACGAGTCATTTTGCATGTGTGTTCTTTTCACATGCCACCTATGGATCCACCAGTGTCATTGCATGTGTGTTCTCTTCACAATCCACCTATGGATCCACCAGTGTCATTGCATGTGTGTTCTTTTCACATACCACATATGGATCCACCAGTGTCATTGAAATGCGTGTTCTCTACAGAGACCACACATGGAATCACCAGTGTCATTGCATGTCTATTCTTTTTAGTTATGACAACGAGTCATTTTGCATGTGTGTTCTTTTCACATACCACCTATGGATCCACCAGTGTCATTGCATGTGTGTTCTCTTCACAATCCACCTATGGATCCACCAGTGTCATTGCATGTGTGTTCTTTTTATTAACAACCAGAGTCATTGCATGTGTGTTCTTTTCACTAACAACAACTGGAGTCAATGCATGTGTGTTCTTTTCACATACCACATATGGATTACCAGTGTCATTGCATGTGTTATCTTTTCACAATCCACCCATGGATCCACCAGTGTCATTGCATGTGTGTTCTTTTTAGTAACAACCAGAGTCATTTTGCATGTGTGTTCTTTTCACATACCACCTATGGATCCACCAGTGTCATGGCATGTGCTTTCTTTTCACAATCCACCCATGGATCCCACCAGTGTCATTTTGCATGTGTGTTCTTTTTAGTAACAACAACAAGAGTCATTTTGCATGTGTGATCTCTTCACATACCACCTATGGATCCACCAGTGTCATTGCATGTGTGTTTGTTTTAGTAACAACAACCAGAGTCATTTTGCATGTGTGTTCTTCTCACATACTACCTATGGATCCACCAGTGTCATTGCATGTGTGTTCTTTTTAGTAACAACAACTAGTGTCATTGCATGTGTGTTCTCTTTAGAGACCACACATGGATCCACCAGTGTCATTGCATGTGTGTTCTTTTTAGTAACAACAACAAGAGTCATTGAAATGTGTGCTCTCTTTAGAGACCACACATGGATCCACCAGCGTCATTGCATGTGTGTTCTTTTCACTAACAACAACCAGAGTCATTGCATGTGTGTTCTTTTCACATACCACATATGGATCCACCAGTGTCATTGCATGTGTGCTCTTTTCACAATCCACCCATGGATCCACCAGTGTCATTGCATGTGTGTTCATTTCACTAACAACCAGAGTCATTTTGCATGTGTGTTCTTCTCACATACCACCTATGGATCCACCAGTGTCATTGCATGTGTGTTATTTTTAGTAACAACAACCAGTGTCATTGCATGTGTGTTCTCTTCAGAGACCACACATGGATCCACCAGTGTCATTGCATGTGTGTTATTTTTAGTAACAACAACAAGAGTCATTGAAATGTGTGCTCTCCTTAGAGACCACACATGGATCCACCAGTGTCATTGCATGTGTGTTCTTTTCACTAACAACAACCAGAGTCATTGCATGTGTGTTCTTTTCACATACCACACATGGATCCACCAGTGTCATTGCATGTGTGCTCTTTTGACAATCCACCCATGGATCCACCAGTGTCATTGCATGTGTGTTCTTTTTAGTAACAACAACCAGAGTCATTTTGCATGTGTGTTCTTTTCACATACCACCTATGGATCCACCAGTGTCATTGAAATGTGTATTATTTTCAACTACCACCTATGGATCAACCAGTGTCATTGCTTGTGTGTTCTTTTTAGTAACAACCAGAGTCATTTTGCATGTGTGTTCTTTTCACATACCACCTATGGATCCACCAGTGTCATTGAAATGTGTATTATTTTCACAATCCACCCATGGATCCCACCAGTGTCATTTTGCATGTGTGTTCTTTTTAGTAACAACAACCAGAGTCATTTTGCATGTGTGTTCTCTTCACATACCACCTATGGATCCACCAGTGTCATTGCATGTGTGTTCTTCTCACATACCACGTATGGATCCACCAGTGTCATTGCATGTGTGTTCTTTTCACAATCCACCCATGGATCCACCAGTGTCATTGCATGTGTGTTCTTTTCACAATCCACCCATGGATCCACTAGTGTCGTTGCATGTATGTTCTTTTTAGTAACAACCAGAGTCGTTTTGCATGTGTGTTCTTTTCACATACCACCTATGGATCCACCAGTGTCATTGAAATGTGTATTATTTTCACAATCCACCCATGGATCCCACCAGTGTCATTTTGCATGTGTGTTATTTTTATTAACAACAACCAGAGTCATTTTGCATGTGTGTTCTCTTCACATACCACCTATGGATCCACCAGTGTCATTGCATGTGTGTTCTTCTCACATACCACGTATGGATCCACCAGTGTCATTGCATGTGTGTTCATTTCACTAACAACAACCAGAGTCATTGCATGTGTGTTCTTTTCACATACCACATATGGATCCACCAGTGTGATTGAAATGTGTGTTCTCTACAGAGACCGCACATGGATCCACCAATGTCATTGCATGTGTGTTCTTTTTAGTAACAACCAGAGTCATTGCATGTGTGTTCTTTTCACATACCACATATGGATCCACCAGTGTCATTGAAATGCGTGTTCTCTATAGAGACCACACATGGATCTACCAGTGTCATTGCATGTGTGTTCTTTTTAGTAACAACAACCAGAGTCATTTTGCATGTGTGTTCTTCTCACATACCACCTATGGATCCACCAGTGTCATTGCACGTGTGTTCTTTTCACTAACAACAACCAGAGTCATTGCATGTGTGTTCTTTTCACATACCACATATGGATCCACCAGTGTCATTGAAATGCGTGTTCTCTATAGAGACCACACATGGATCCACCAGTGTCATTGCATGTCTGTTCTTCTTAGTAACAACAACTAGTCATTTTGCATGTGTGTTATTTTCACATACCACCTATGGATCCACCAGTGTCATTGCATATGTGTTCTTTTCACATACCACATATGGATCCACCAGTGTCATTGAAATGCGTGTTCTCTACAGAGACCACACATGGAATCACCAGTGTCATTGCATGTCTGTTCTTTTTAGTAACGACAACGAGTCATTTTGCATGTGTGTTCTTTTCACATACCACCTATGGATCCACCAGTGTCATTGCATGTGTGTTCTCTTCACAATCGACCTATGGATCCACCAGTGTCATTGCATGTGTGTTCTTTTTATTAACAACCAGAGTCATTGCATGTGTGTTCTTTTCACTAACAACAACTGGAGTCAATGCATGTGTGTTCTTTTCACATACCACATATGGATCACCAGTGTCATTGCATGTGTTATCTTTTCACAATCCACCCATGGATCCACCAGTGTCATTGCATGTGTGTTCTTTTTAGTAACAACCAGTCATTTTGCATGTGTGTTCATTTCACATACCACCTATGGATCCACCAGTGTCATGGCATGTGTTTTCTTTTCACAATCCACCCATGGATCCCACCAGTGTCATTTTGCATGTGTGTTCTTTTTAGTAACAAAAACCAGAGTCATTTTGCATGTGTGATCTCTTCACATACCACCTATGGATCCACCAGTGTCATTGCATGTGTGTTTGTTTTAGTAACAACAACCAGAGTCATTTTGCATGTGTGTTCTTCTCACATACCACCTATGGATCCACCAGTGTCATTGCATGTGTGTTCTTTTTAGTAACAACAACTAGTGTCATTGCATGTGTGTTCTCTTCAGAGACCACACATGGATCCACCAGTGTCATTGCATGTGTGGTCTTTTTAGTAACAACAACAAGAGTCATTGAAATGTGTGCTCTCCTTAGAGACCACACATGGATCCACCAGTGTCATAGCATGTGTGTTCTTTTCACTAACAACAACCAGAGTCATTGCATGTGTGTTCATTTCACTAACAACCAGAGTCATTTTGCATGTGTGTTCTTCTCACATACCACCTATGGATCCACCAGTGTCATTGCATGTGTGTTATTTTTAGTAACAACAACCAGTGTCATTGCATGTGTGTTCTCTTCAGAGACCACACATGGATCCACCAGTGTCATTGCATGTGTGTTCTTTTTAGTAACAACAACAAGAGTCATTAAAATGTGTGCTCTCCTTAGAGACCACACATGGATCCACCAGTGTCATTGCATGTGTGTTCTTTTCACTAACAACAACCAGAGTCATTGCATGTGTGTTCTTTTCACATACCACACATGGATCCACCAGTGTCATTGCATGTGTGCTCTTTTGACAATCCACCCATGGATCCACCAGTGTCATTGCATGTGTGTTCTTTTTAGTAACAACAACCAGAGTCATTTTGCATGTGTGTTCTTTTCACATACCACCTATGGATCCACCAGTGTCATTGAAATGTGTATTATTTTCAACTACCACCTATGGATCAACCAGTGTCATTGCTTGTGTGTTCTTTTTAGTAACAAACAGAGTCATTTTGCATGTGTGGTCTTTTCACATACCACCTATGGATCCACCAGTGTCATTGAAATGTGTATTATTTTCACAATCCACCCATGGATCCCACCAGTGTCATTTTGCATGTGTGTTCTTTTTAGTAACAACAACCAGAGTCATTTTGCATGTGTGTTCTCTTCACATACCACCTATGGATCCACCAATGTCATTGCATGTGTGTTCTTCTCACATACCACGTATGGATCCACCAGTGTCATTGCATGTGTGTTCTTTTCACAATCCGCCCATGGATCCACCATTGTCATTGCATGTGTGTTCTTTTCACAATCCACCCATGGATCCACTAGTGTCATTGCATGTATGTTCTTTTTAGTAACAACCAGAGTCATTTTGCATGTTTGTTCTTTTCACATACCACCTATGGATCCACCAGTGTCATTGAAATGTGTATTATTTTCACAATCCACCCATGGATCCCACCAGTGTCATTTTGCATGTGTGTTCTTTTTAGTAACAACAACCAGAGTCATTTTGCATGTGTGTTGTCTTCACATACCACCTATGGATCCACCAGTGTCATTGCATGTGTGTTCTTCTCACATACCACGTATGGATCCACCAGTGTCATTGCATGTGTGTTCATTTCACTAACAACAACCAGAGTCACTGCATGTGTGTTCTTTTCACATACCACATATGGATCCACCAGTGTGATTGAAATGTGTGTTGTCTACAGAGACCGCACATGGATCCACCAGTGTCATTGCATGTGTGTTCTTTTTAGTAACAACCAGAGTCATTGCATGTGTGTTCTTTTCACATACCACATATGGATCCACCAGTGTCATTGAAATGCGTGTTCTCTACAGAGACCACACATGGATCCACCAGTGTCATTGCATGTGTGTTCTTTTTAGTAACAACAACCAGAGTCATTTTGCATGTGTGTTCTTCTCACATACCACCTATGGATCCACCAGTGTCATTGCACGTGTGTTCTTTTCACTAACAACAACCAGAGTCATTGCATGTGTGTTCTTTTCACATACCACATATGGATCCACCAGTGTCATTGAAATGCGTGTTCTCTATAGAGACCACACATGCATCCACCAGTGTCATTGCATGTCTGTTCTTTTTAGTAACAACAACCAGTCATTTTGCATGTGTGTTATTTTCACATACCACCTATGGATCCACCAGTGTCATTGCATGTGTGTTCTTTTTAGTTACAACAACCAGAGTCATTGAAATTTGTGTTCTTCTCACATACCACCTATGGATCCACCAGTGTCATTGCATGTGTGTTCATTTCACTAGCAATAACCAGAGTCATTGCATGTGTGTTCTTTTCAAATACCACATATGGATCCACCAGTGTGATTGAAATGTGTGTTCTCTACAGATACCACAGATGGATCCACCAGTGTTATTGCATGTGTGTTCTTTTTAGTAACAACCAGAGTCATTTTGCATGTGTGTTCTTTTCACATACCACATATGGACCCGCTAGTGTCATTGAAATGCGTGTTCTCTACAGAGAGCACACATGGATCCACCAGTGTCATTGCATGTGTGTTCTTTTTAGTAACAACAACCAGAGTCATTTTGCATGTGTGTTGTTCTCACATACCACATATGGATCACCAGTGTCATTGCATGTGTGTTCTTTTCACTAGCAATAACCAGTGTCATTGCATGTGTGTTCTTTTCACAATCCACCAATGGATCCACCAGTGTCATTGCATGTGTGTTCTTTTTAGTAACAACAACCAGAGTCATTTTGCATGTGTGTTGTTCTCGCATACCACCTATGGATCCACCAGTGTCATTGCATGTGTATTCATTTCACTAGCAATAACCAGTGTCATTGCATGTGTGTTCTTTTCACAATCCACCCATGGATCCACCAGTGTCATTGCATGTGTGTTCTTTTCAGTTACAGCCAGAGTCATTTTGCATGTGTGTTCTTTTCACATACCACCTATGGATCCACCGGTGTCATTGCATCTGTGTTCTTTTTAGTAACAACCAGAGTCATTTTGCATGTGTGATCTTTTCAGATACCACCTATGGATCCACCAGTGTCATTGCATGTGTTTTCTCTTCATAATCCACCCATGGATCCCACCAGTGTCATTTTGCATGTGTGTTCTTTTTAGTAACAACAACCAGAGTCATTTTGCATGTGTGTTCTCTTCACATACCACCTATGGATCCACCAGTGTCATTACATGTGTGTTCTCTTCACAATCCACCTATGGATCGACCAGTGTCATTGCATGTGTTATTTTTAGTAACAAAAACCAGTGTCATTGCATGTGTGCTCTCTTCAGAGACCACACATGGATCCACCAGTGTCATTGCATGTGTGTTCTTTTTACTAACAACAAGAAGAGTCATTGAAATGTGTGCTCTCTTCAGAGACCACACATGGATGCACCAGTGTCATTGCATGTGTGTTCTTTTCACAATCCACCCATGGATCCACTAGTGTCATTGCATGTATGTTCTTTTTAGTAACAACCAGAGTCATTATGCATGTGTGTTCTTTTCACATACCACCTATGGATCCACCAGTGTCATTGCATGTGTGTTCTTTTTAGTTACAACAACCAGAGTCATTGAAATTTGTGTTCTTCTCACATACCACCTATGGATCCACCAGTGTCATTGCATGTGTGTTCATTTCACTAGCAATAACCAGAGTCATTGCATGTGTGTTCTTTTCAAATACCACATATGGATTCACCACTGTGATTGAAATGTGTGTTATCTACAGAGACCACACATGGATGCACCAGTGTTATTGCATGTGTGTTCTTTTTAGTAACAACTAGAGTCATTTTGCATGTGTGTTCTTTTCACATACCACATATGGATCCGCCAGTGTCATTGAAATGCGTGTTCTCTACAGAGAGCACACATGGATCCACCAGTGTCATTGCATGTGTGTTCTTTTTAGTAACAACAACTAGAGTCATTTTGCATGTGTGTTGTTCTCACATACCACCTATGAATCCACCAGTGTCATTGCATGTGTGTTCTTTTCACATACCACATATGGATCCACCAGTGTCATTGAAATGCGTGTTCTCTACAGAGACCACACATGGAATCACCAGTGTCATTGCATGTCTGTTCTTTTTGGTAACAACAACTAGTCATTTTGCATGTGTGTTCTTTTCACATACCACCTATGGATCCACCATTGTCATTGCATGTGTGTTCTCTTCACAATCCACCTATGGATCCACCAGTGTCATTGCATGTGTCTTCTTTTTAGTAACAACAAGAGTCATTGCATGTGTGTTCTTTTCACTAACAACAACCAGAGTCAATGCATGTGTGTTCTTTTCACATACCACATATGGATCACCAGTGTCATTGCATGTGTGTTCTTTTCACAATCCACCCATGGATCCACCAGTGTCATTGCATGTGTGTTCTTTTTAGTAACAACCATAGTCATTTTGCATGTGTGTTCTTTTCACATACCACCTATGGATCACCAGTGTCATGGCATGTGTTTTCTTTTCACAATCCACCCATGGATCCCACCAGTGTCATTTTGCATGTGTGTTCGTTTTAGTAACAACAACCAGAGTCATTTTGCATGTGTGTTATTCTCACATACCACCTATGGATCCACCAGTGTCATTGCATGTGTGTACTTTTTAGTAACAACAACAAGATTCATTGAAATGTGTGCTCTCTTTAGAGACCACACATGGATCCACCAGCGTCATTGCATGTGTGTTCTTTTCACTAACAACAACCAGAGTCATTGCATGTGTGTTCTTTTCACATACCACATATGGATCCACCAGTGTCATTGTATGTGTGCTCTTTTCACAATCCACCCATGGATCCACCAGTGTCATTGTATGTGTGTTCTTTTTAGTAACAACAACCAGAGTCATTTTGCATGTGTGTTCTTTTCACATACCACCTATGGATCCACCAGTGTCATTGAAATGTGTATTATTTTCAACTACCACCCATGGATCCACTAGTGTCATTGCATGTGTGTTCTTTTTAGTAACAACAACCAGAGTCATTTTCCATGTGTGATCTCTTCACATACCACATATGGATCCACCAGTGTCATTGCATGTGTGTTCTTTTGAGTAACAACAACCAGAGTCATTTTGCATGCGTGTTCTTTTCACATACCACCTATGGATCCACCAGTGTCATTGAAATGTGTATTATTTTCAACTACCACACATGGATCCACCAATGTCATTGCATGTGTGTTCTTTTTAGTAAGAACAACCAGAGTCATTTTGCATGTGTGATCTCTTCACATACCACCTATGGATCCACCAGTGTCATTGCATGTGTGTTCTTTTTAGTAACAACGACCAGAGTCATTGAAATGTGTGTTCTTCTCACATACCACCTATGGATCCACTAGTGTCATTGCATGTGTGTTCATTTCACTAACAACAACCAGAGTCATTGCATGTGTGTTCTTTTCACATACCACATATGGATCCACCAGTGTGATTGAAATGTGTGTTCTCTACAGAGACCACACATGGATCCACCAGTGTCATTGCATGTGTGTTCTTTTTAGTAACTACCAGAGTCATTTTGCATGTGTTTTCTTTTCACAATCCACCCATGGATCCCACCAGTGTCATTTTGCATGTGTGTTCATTTTAGTAACAACAACAAGACTCATTTTGCATGTGTTTTCTCTTCACATACCACCTATGGATCCACCAGTGTCATTGCATGTGTGTTCTCTTCACAATCTACCTATGGATCCACCAGTGTCATTGCACTTGTTCTTTTTAGTAACAAGAAACAGTGTCATTGCATGTGTGCTCTCTTTAGAGACCACACATGGATCCACCAGTGTCATTGCATGTGTGTTCTTTTTACTAACAACAACAAGAGTCATTGAAATTGTGTGCTCTCTTCAGAGACCACACATGGATCCACCAGTGTCATTGCATGTGTGTTCTTTTCACATACCACATATGGATCACCAGTGTCATTGCATGTGTGTTCTTTTCACAATCCACCCATGGATCCACCAGTGTCATTGCATGTTTGTTCTTTTTAGTAACAACTAGAGTCATTTTTCATGTGTGTTCTTTTCACATACCACTTATGGATCCACCAGTGTCATTGCATGTGTTTTCTTTTCACAATCTAACCATGGTTCCCACCAGTGTCATTTTGCAGGTGTGTTCTTTTTAGTAACAACAACCAGATCATTTTGCATGTGTGTTCTCTTCACATACCACCTATGGATCCACCAGTGTCATTGCATGTGTGTTCTTCTCACATACCACCTATGGATCCACCAGTGTCATTGCATGTGTGTTCATTTCACTTACAACAACCATAGTCATTGCATGTGTGTTCTTTTCACATACCACATATGGATCCACCAGTGTGATTGAAATGTGTGTTCTCTACAGAGACCACACATGGATCCACCAGTGTCATTGCATGTGTGTTTTTTTCTAAGAACAACCAGAGTCATTGCATGTGTGTTCTTTTCACATACCACATATGGATCCACCAGTGTCATTGAAATGCGTGTTCTCTATAGAGACCACACATGGATCCACCCGTGTCATTGCATGTGTGTTCTTTATAGTAACAAAAACCAGAGTCATTTTGCATGTGTGTTCTTCTCACATACCACCTATGGATCCACCAGTGTCATTGCATGTGTGTTCTTTTCACTAACAACAACCAGAGTCATTGCGTGTGTGTTCTTTTAACATACCACATATGGATCCACCAGTGTCATTGAAATGCGTGTTCTCTACATAGACCACACATGGATCCACCAGTGTCATTGCATGTGTGTTCTTTTTAGTAACAACAACCAGTCATTTTGCATGTGTGTTCTTTTCATATACCACCTATGGATCCACCAGTGTCATTGCATATGTGTTCTTTTTAGTAACAACCAGAGTCATTGCATGTGTGTTCTTTTCACATACCACATATGGATCACCATTGTCATTGCATGTGTGTTCTTTTCACAATCCACCTATGGATCCACCAGTGTCATTGCATGTGTGTTCTTTTTAGTAACAACCAGAGTCATTGCATGTGTGTTCTTTTCACTAACAACAACCAGAGTTATTGCATGTGTGTTTTTTTCACATACCACATATGGATCACCAGTGTCATTGCATGTGTGTTCTTTTCACAATCCACCCATGGATCCACCAGTGTCATTGCATGCGTGTTCTGTTTAGTAACAACCAGAGTCATTTTGCATGTGTGTTCTTTTCACATATCACCTATGGATCCACCAGTGTCATTGCATGTGTGTTCTTTTCACATACCACCTATGGATCCACCAGTGTCATTGAAATGTGTATTATCTTCAACTACCACCCATGGATCCACCAGTGTCATTGCATGTGTGTTCTTTTTATTAACAACAACCAGAGTCATTTTGCATGTGTGACCTCTTCACATACCACCTATGGATCCACCAGTGTCATTGCATGTGTGTTCTTTTTAGTTACAACAACCAGAGTCATTGAAATTTGTGTTCTTCTCACATACCACCTATGGATCCACCAGTGTCATTGCATGTGTGTTCATTTCACTAGCAATAACCAGAGTCATTGCATGTGTGTTCTTTTCAAATACCACATATGGATTCACCAGTGTGATTGAAATGTGTGTTCTCTACAGAGACCACACATGGATCCACCAGTGTTATTGCATGTGTGTTCTTTTTAGTAACAACCAGAGTCATTTTGCATGTGTGTTCTTTTCACATACCACATATGGATCCGCCAGTGTCATTGAAATGCGTGTTCTCTACAGAGAGCACACATGGATCCACCAGTGTCATTGCATGTGTGTTCTTTTTAGTAACAACAACCAGAGTCATTTTGCATGTGTGTTGTTCTCACATACCACCTATGGATCCACCAGTGTCATTGCATGTGTGTTCTTTTCACATACCACATATGGATCCACCAGTGTCATTGAAATGCGTGTTCTCTACAGAGACCACACATGGAATCACCAGTGTCATTGCATGTCTGTTCTTTTTAGTAACAACAACTAGTCATTTTGCATGTGTGTTCTTTTCACATACCACCTATGGATCCACCAGTGTCATTGCATGTGTGTTCATTTCACTTACAACGACCATAGTCATTGCATGTGTGTTCTTTTCACATACCACATATGGATCCACCAGTGTGATTGAAATGTGTGTTCTCTACAGAGACCACACATGGATCCACCAGTGTCATTGCATGTGTGTTTTTTTCACTAAGAACAACCAGAGTCATTGCATGTGTGTTCTTTTCACATACCACATATGGATCCACGAGTGTCATTGAAATGTCTGTTCTCTATACAGACCACACATGGATCCACCCGTGTCATTGCATGTGTGTTCTTTATAGTAACAACAACCAGAGTCATTTTGCATGTGTGTTCTTCTCACATACCACCTACGGATCCACCAGTGTCATTGCATGTGTGTTCTTTTCACTAACAACAACCAGAGTCATTGCGTGTCTGTTCTTTTCACATACCACATATGGATCCACCAGTGTCATTGAAATGCGTGTTCTCTATAGAGACCACACATGGATCCACCAGTGTCATTGCATGTGTGTTCTTTTTAGTAACAACAACCAGTCATTTTGCATGTGTGTTCTTTTCATATACCACCTATGGATCCACCAGTGTCATTGCATGTGTGTTCTCTTCACAATCCACCTATGGATCCACCAGTGTCATTGCATATGTGTTCTTTTTAGTAACAACGAGAGTCATTGCATGTGTGTTCTTTTCACATACCACATATGGATCACCATTGTCATTGCATGTGTGTTCTTTTCACAATCCACCCATGGATCCACCAGTGTCATTGCATGTGTGTTCTTTTTAGCAATAACCAGAGTCATTGCATGTGTGTTCTTTTCACTAACAACAACCAGAGTTATTGCATGTGTGTTTTTTTCACATACCACATATGGATCACCAGTGTCATTGCATGTGTGTTCTTTTCACAATCCACCCATGGATCCACCAGTGTCATTGCATGCGTGTTCTTTTTAGTAACAACCAGAGTCATTTTGCATGTGTGTTCTTTTCACATACCACCTATGGATCCACCAGTGTCATTGCATGTGTGTTCTTTTCACATACCACCTATGGATCCACCAGTGTCATTGAAATGTGTATTATCTTCAACTACCACCCATGGATCCACCAGTGTCATTGCATGTGTGTTCTTTTTATTAACAACAACCAGAGTCATTTTGCATGTGTGACCTCTTCACATACCACCTATGGATCCACCAGTGTCATTGCATGTATGTTCTTTTTAGTAACAACAACCAGAGTCATGGAAATGTGTGTTCTTCTCACATACCACCTATGGATCCACAAGTGTCATTGCATGTGTGTTCATTTCACTAACAATAACCAGCGTCATCGCATGTGTGTTCTTTTCACATACCACATATGGATCCACCAGTGTCATTGAAATGCGTGTTCTCTACAGATAGCACACATGGATCCACCAGTGTCATTGCATGTGTGTTCTTTTTAGTAACAACAACCAGAGTCATTTTGCATGTGTGTTGTTCTCACATACAACCTATGGATCCACCAGTGTCATTGCATGTGTGTTCTTTTCACTAATAACAACCAGAGTCATTGCATGTGTGTTCTTTTCACATACCACATATGGATCCACCAGTGTCATTGAAATGCGTGTTCTCTATAGAGACCACACATGGATCCACCAGTGTCATTGCATGTCTGTTCTTTTTAGTAATAACAACCAGTCATTTTGCATGTGTGTTATTTTCACATACCACCTATGGATCCACCAGTGTCATTGCATGTGTGTTCTTTTTAGTTACAACAACCAGAGTCATTGAAATTTGTGTTCTTCTCACATACCACCTATGGATCCACTAGTGTCATTGCATGTGTGTTCATTTCACTAGCAATAACCAGAGTCATTGCATGTGTGTTCTTTTCAAATACCACATATGGATCCACCAGTGTGATTGAAATGTGTGTTCTCTACAGAGACCACACATGGATCCACCAGTGTTATTGCATGTGTGTTCTTTTTAGTAACAACCAGAGTCATTTTGCATGTGTGTTCTTTTCACATACCACATATGGATCCGCCAGTGTCATTGAAATACGTGTTCTCTACAGAGAGCACACATGGATCCACCAGTGTCATTGCATGTGTGTTCTTTTTAGTAACAACAACCAGAGTCATTTTGCATGTGTGTTGTTCTCACATACCACCTATGGATCCACCAGTGTCATTGCATGTGTGTTCTTTTCACATACCACATATGGATCCACTAGTGTCATTGAAATGCGTGTTCTCTACAGAGACCACACATGGAATCACCAGTGTCTTTGCATGTCTGTTCTTTTTAGTAACAACAACTAGTCATTTTGCATGTGTGTTCATTTCACATACCACCTATGGATCCACCAGTGTCATTGCATGTGTGTTCTTCTCACATACCACCTATGGATCCACCAGTGTCATTGCATGTGTGTTCATTTCACTTACAACAACCATAGTCATTGCATGTGTGTTCTTTTCACATACCACATATGGATCCACCAGTGTGATGGAAATGTGTGTTCTCTACAGAGACCACACATGGATCCACCAGTGTCATTGCATGTGTGTTTTTTTCACTAAGAACAACCAGAGTCATTGCATGTGTGTTCTTTTCACATACCACATATGGATCCACCAGTGTCATTGAAATGCCTGTTCTCTATACAGACCACACATGGATCCACCCGTGTCATTGCATGTGTGTTCTTTATAGTAACAACAACCAGAGTCATTTTGCATGTGTGTTCTTCTCACATACCACCTATGGATCCACCAGTGTCATTGCATGTGTGTTCTTTTCACTAACAACAACCAGAGTCATTGCGTGTGTGTTCTTTTCACATACCACATATGGATCCACCAGTGTCATTGAAATGCGTGTTCTCTACAGAGACCACACATGGATCCACCAGTGTCATTGCATGTGTGTTCTTTTTAGTAACAACAACCAGTCATTTTGCATGTGTGTTCTTTTCATATACCACCTATGGATCCACCAGTGTCATTGCATGTGTGTTCTCTTCACAATCCACCTATGGATCCACCAGTGTCATTGCATATGTGTTCTTTTTAGTAACAACGAGAGTCATTGCATGTGTGGTCTTTTCACATACCACATATGGATCACCATTGTCATTGCATGTGTGTTCTTTTCACAATCCACCCATGGATCCACCAGTGTCATTGCATGTGTGTTCTTTTTAGCAATAACCAGAGTCATTGCATGTGTGTTCTTTTCACTAACAACAACCAGAGTTATTGCATGTGTGTTTTTTTCACATACCACATATGGATCACCAGTGTCATTGCATGTGTGTTCTTTTCACAATCCACCCATGGATCCACCAGTGTCATTGCATGCGTGTTCTTTTTAGTAACAACCAGAGTCATTTTGCATGTGTGTTCTTTTCACATACCACCTATGGATCCACCAGTGTCATTGCATGTGTGTTCTTTTCACATACCACCTATGGATCCACCAGTGTCATTGAAATGTGTATTATCTTCAACTACCACCCATGGATCCACCAGTGTCATTGCATGTGTGTTCTTTTTATTAACAACAACCAGAGTCATTTTGCATGTGTGACCTCTTCACATACCACCTATGGATCCACCAGTGTCATTGCATGTATGTTCTTTTTAGTAACAACAACCAGAGTCATGGAAATTTGTGTTCTTCTCACATACCACCTATGGATCCACTAGTGTCATTGCATGTGTGTTCATTTCACTAGCAATAACCAGAGTCATTGCATGTGTGTTCTTTTCAAATACCACATATGGATCCACCAGTGTGATTGAAATGTGTGTTCTCTACAGAGACCACACATGGATCCACCAGTGTTATTGCATGTGTGTTCTTTTTAGTAACAACCAGAGTCATTTTGCATGTGTGTTCTTTTCACATACCACATATGGATCCGCCAGTGTCATTGAAATGCGTGTTCTCTACAGAGAGCACACATGGATCCACCAGTGTCATTGCATGTGTGTTCTTTTTAGTAACAACAACCAGAGTCATTTTGCATGTGTGTTGTTCTCACATACCACCTATGGATCCACCAGTGTCATTGCATGTGTGTTCTTTTCACATACCACATATGGATCCACTAGTGTCATTGAAATGCGTGTTCTCTACAGAGACCACACATGGAATCACCAGTGTCTTTGCATGTCTGTTCTTTTTAGTAACAACAACTAGTCATTTTGCATGTGTGTTCTTTTCACATACCACCTATGGATCCACCAGTGTCATTGCATGTGTGTTCTTCTCACATACCACCTATGGATCCACCAGTGTCATTGCATGTGTGTTCATTTCACTTACAACAACCATAGTCATTGCATGTGTGTTCTTTTCACATACCACATATGGATCCACCAGTGTGATGGAAATGTGTGTTCTCTACAGAGACCACACATGGATCCACCAGTGTCATTGCATGTGTGTTTTTTTCACTAAGAACAACCAGAGTCATTGCATGTGTGTTCTTTTCACATACCACATATGGATCCACCAGTGTCATTGAAATGCCTGTTCTCTATACAGACCACACATGGATCCACCCGTGTCATTGCATGTGTGTTCTTTATAGTAACAACAACCAGAGTCATTTTGCATGTGTGTTCTTCTCACATACCACCTATGGATCCACCAGTGTCATTGCATGTGTGTTCTTTTCACTAACAACAACCAGAGTCATTGCGTGTGTGTTCTTTTCACATACCACATATGGATCCACCAGTGTCATTGAAATGCGTGTTCTCTACAGAGACCACACATGGATCCACCAGTGTCATTGCATGTGTTTTCTTTTTAGTAACAACAACCAGTCATTTTGCATGTGTGTTCTTTTCATATACCACCTATGGATCCACCAGTGTCATTGCATGTGTGTTCTCTTCACAATCCACCTATGGATCCACCAGTGTCATTGCATATGTGTTCTTTTTAGTAACAACGAGAGTCATTGCATGTGTGGTCTTTTCACATACCACATATGGATCACCATTGTCATTGCATGTGTGTTCTTTTCACAATCCACCCATGGATCCACCAGTGTCATTGCATGTGTGTTCTTTTTAGCAATAACCAGAGTCATTGCATGTGTGTTCTTTTCACTAACAACAACCAGAGTTATTGCATGTGTGTTTTTTTCACATACCACATATGGATCACCAGTGTCATTGCATGTGTGTTCTTTTCACAATCCACCCATGGATCCACCAGTGTCATTGCATGCGTGTTCTTTTTAGTAACAACCAGAGTCATTTTGCATGTGTGTTCTTTTCACATACCACCTATGGATCCACCAGTGTCATTGCATGTGTGTTCTTTTCACATACCACCTATGGATCCACCAGTGTCATTGAAATGTGTATTATCTTCAACTACCACCCATGGATCCACCAGTGTAATTGCATGTGTGTTCTTTTTATTAACAACAACCAGAGTCATTTTGCATGTGTGACCTCTTCACATACCACCTATGGATCCACCAGTGTCATTGCATGTATGTTCTTTTTAGTAACAACAACCAGAGTCATGGAAATGTGTGTTCTTCTCACATACCACCTATGGATCCACAAGTGTCATTGCATGTGTGTTCATTTCAGTAACAATAACCAGCGTCATCGCATGTGTGTTCTTTTCACATACCACATATGGATCCACTAGTGTCATTGAAATGCGTGTTCTCTACAGAGAGCACACATGGATCCACCAGTGTCATTGCATGTGTGTTCTTTTTAGTAACAACAACCAGAGTCATTGCATGTGTGTTCTCTTCAGAGACCACACATGGATCCACTAGTGTCATTGCATGTGTGTTCTTTTTAGTAACAACAACAAGATTCATTGAAATGTGTGCTCTCTTTAGAGACCACACATGGATCCACCAGCGTCATTGCATGTGTGTTCTTTTCACTAACAACAACCAGAGTCATTGCATGTGTGTTCTTTTCACATACCACATATGGATCCACCAATGTCATTGCATGTGTGCTCTTTTCCCAATCCACCCATGGATCCACCAGTGTCATTGCATGTGTGTTCTTTTTAGTAACAACAACCAGAGTCATTTTGCATGTGTGTTCTTTTCACATACCACCTATGGATCCACCAGTGTCATTGAAATGTGTATTATTTTCAACTACCACCCATGGATCCACTAGTGTCATTGCATGTGTGTTCTTTTTAGTAACAACAACCAGAGTCATTTTCCATGTGTGATCTCTTCACATACCACATATGGATCCACCAGTGTCATTGCATGTGTGTTCTTTTTAGTAACAACAACCAGAGTCATTTTGCATGCGTGTTCTTTTCACATACCACCTATGGATCCACCAGTGTCATTGAAATGTGTATTATTTTCAACTACCACCCATGGATCCACCAATGTCATTGCATATGTGTTCTTTTTAGTAACAACAACCAGAGTCATTTTGCATGTGTGATCTCTTCACATACCACCTATGGATCCACCAGTGTCATTGCATGTGTGTTCTTTTTAGTAACAACGAACAGAGTCATTGAAATGTGTGTTCTTCTCACATACCACCTATGGATCCACTAGTGTCATTGCATGTGTGTTCATTTCACTAACAACAACCAGAGTCATTGCATGTGTGTTCTTTTCACATACCACATATGGATCCACCAGTGTGATTGAAATGTGTGTTTTCTACAGAGACCACACATGGATCCACCAGTGCCATTGCATGTGTGTTCTTTTTAGTAAATACCAGAGTCATTTTGCATGTGTGTTCTTTTCATATATCACATATGGATCCACCAGTGTCATTGCATGTGTTTTCTTTTCACAATCCACCCATGGATCCCACCAGTGTCATTTTGCATGTGTGTTCATTTTAGTAACAACAACTAGACTCATTTTGCATGTGTTTTCTCTTCACATACCACCTATGGATCCACCAGTGTCATTGCATGTGTGTTCTCTTCACAATCCACCTATGGATCCACCAGTGTCATTGCACTTGTTCTTTTTAGTAACAAGAAACAGTGTCATTGCATGTGTGCTCTCTTTAGAGACCACACATGGATCCACTAGTGTCATTGCATGTGTGTTCTTTTTACTAACAACAACAAGAGTCATTGAAATTGTGTGCTCTCTTCAGAGACCACACATGGATCCACCAGTGTCATTGCATGTGTGTTCTTTTCACATACCACATATGGATCACCAGTGTCATTGCATGTGTGTTCTTTTCACAATCCACCCATGGATCCACCAGTGTCATTGCATGTTTGTTCTTTTTAGTAACAACTAGAGTCATTTTTCATGTGTGTTCTTTTCACATACCACTTATGGATCCACCAGTGTCATTGCATGTGTTTTCTTTTCACAATCTAACCATGGTTCCCACCAGTGTCATTTTGTAGGTGTGTTCTTTTTAGTAACAACAACCAGAGTCATTTTGCATGTGTGTTCTCTTCACATACCACCTATGGATCCACCAGTGTCATTGCATGTGTGTTCTTCTCACATACCACCTATGGATCCACCAGTGTCATTGCATGTGTGTTCATTTCACTTACAACAACCATAGTCATTGCATGTGTGTTCTTTTCACATACCACATAAGGATCCACCAGTGTGATTGAAATGTGTGTTCTCTACAGAGACCACACATGGATCCACCAGTGTCATTGCATGTGTGTTTTTTTCACTAAGAACAACCAGAGTCATTGCATGTGTGTTCGTTTCACATACCACATATGGATCCACCAGTGTCATTGAAATGCGTGTTCTCTATAGAGACCACACATGGATCCACCCGTGTCATTGCATGTGTGTTCTTTATAGTAACAACAACCAGAGTCATTTTTCATGTGTGTTCTTCTCACATACCACCTATGGATCCACCAGTGTCATTGCATGTGTGTTCTTTTCACTAACAACAACCAGAGTCATTGCATGTGTGTTCTTTTCACATACCACATATGGATCCACCAGTGTCATTGAAATGCGTGTTCTCTATAGAGACCACACATGGATCCACCAGTGTCATTGCATGTGTGTTCTTTTTAGTAACAACAACCAGTCATTTTGCATGTGTGTTCTTTTCAAATACCACCTATGGATCCACCAGTGTCATTGCATGTGTGTTCTCTTCACAATCCACCTATGGATCCACCAGTGTCATTGCATATGTGTTATTTTTAGTAACAACCAGAGTCATTGCAGGTGTGTTCTTTTCACATACCACATATGGATCACCATTGTCATTGCATGTGTGTTCTTTTCACAATCCACCCATGGATCCACCAGTGTCATTGCATGTGTGTTCTTTTTAGTAACAACCAGAGTCATTGCATGTGTGTTCTTTTCACTAACAACAACCAGAGTTATTGCATGTGTTTTTTTCACATACCACATATGGATCACCAGTGTCATTGCATGTGTGTTCTTTTCACAATCCACCCATGGATCCACCAGTGTCATTGCATGCGTGTTCCTTTTAGTAACAACTAGAGTCATTTTGCATGTGTGTTATTTTCACATACCACCTATGGATCCACCAGTGTCATTGCATGTGTGTTCTTTTCACATACCACCTATGGATCCACCAGTGTCATTGAAATGTGTATTATTTTCAACTACCACCCATGGATCCACCAGTGTCATTGCATGTGTGTTCTTTTTAGTAACAACAACCAGAGTCATTTTGCATGTTTGATCTCTTCACATACCACCTATGGATCCACCAGTGTCATTGCATGTATGTTCTTTTTAGTAACAACAATCAGAGTCATGGAAATGTGTGTTCTTCTCACATACCACCTATGGATCCACAAGTGTCATTGCATGTGTGTTCATTTCACTAACAATAACCAGAGTCATCGCATGTGTGTTCTTTTCACATACCACATATGGATCCACCAGTGTGATTGAAATGTGTGTTCTCTACAGAGACCACACATGGATCCACCAGTGTCATTGCATGTCTGTTCTTTTTAGTAACAAGAAGCAGTCATTTTGCATGTGTGTTCTTTTCACATACCACCTATGGATCCACCAGTGTCATTGCATGTGTGTTCTCTTCACAATCCACCTATGGATCCACCAGTGTCATTCCATGTGTGTTCTTTTCACAATCCACCTATGGATCCACCAGTGTCATTGCATGTGTTCTTTTTAGTCACAACAACCAGTGTCATTTTGCATGTGTGTTCTCTTCACATACCACCTATGGATCCACCAGTGTCATTGCATGTGTGTTCTCTTCACAATCCACCTATGGATCCACCAGTGTCATTGCATGTGTTCTTTTTAGTCACAACAACCAGTGTCATTGCATGTGTGCTCTCTTTAGAGACCACACATGGATCCACCTGTGTCATTGCATGTGTGTTCTTTTTACTAACAACAACAAGAGTCATTGAAATATGTGCTCTCTTCAGAGACCACACATGGATCCACCAGTGTCATTGCATGTGTGTTCTTTTCACAATCCACCCATGGATCCACCGGTGTCATTGCATGTGTGTTCTTTTCACAATCCACCCATGGATCCACCAGTGTCATTGCATGTATGTTCTTTTTAGTAACAACCAGTCATTTTGCATGTGTGTTCTTTTCACATACCACCTATGGATCCACCAGTGTCATTGCATGTGTTTTCTTTTCACAATCCAACCGTGGATCCCACCAGTGTCATTTTGCATGTGCGTTCTTTTTAGTAACAACAATCAGAGTCATTTTGCATGTGTGTTCTCTTTACATACCACCTATGGATCCACCAGTGTCATTGCATGGGTGTTATTCTCACATACCACATATGGATCCACCAGTGTCATTGCATGTGTGTTCATTTCACTAACAACAACCAGAGTCATTGCATGTATGTTCTTTTCACATACCACATATGGATCCACCAGTGTGATTGAAATGTGTGTTCTCTACAGAGACCACACATGGATCCACCAGTGTCATTGCATGTGTGTTCTTTTCACTAACAACAACTAGAGTCATTGCATGTGTGTTCTTTTCACATACCACATATGGATCCACCAGTGTCATTGAAATGCGTGTTCTCTACAGAGACCACACATGGATCCACCAGTGTCATTGCATGTGTGTTCTTTTTAGTAACAACAACCCGAGTCATTTTGCATGTGTTCTTCTCACATACCACCTATGGATCCACCAGTGTCATTGCATGTGTGTTCTTTTCACTAACAACAACCAGAGTTATTGCGTGTGTGTTCTTTTCACATACCACATATGGATCCACCAGTGTCATTGAAATGCGTGTTCTCTACAGAGAACACACAAGGATCCACCAGTGTCATTGCATGTGTGTTGTTTTTAGTAACGACAACCAGTCATTTTGCATGTGTGTTCTTTTCACATACCACCTATGGATCCACCAGTGTCATTGCATGTGTGTTCTCTTCATAATTCACCTATGGATCCACCAGTGTCATTGCATGTGTGTTATTTTCACATACCACATATGGATCACCAGTGTCATTGCATGTGTGTTCTTTTCACAATCCACCCATGGATCCACCAGAGTCATTTTGCATGTGTGTTCTTTTCACATACCACCTATAGATCCACTGGTGTCATTGCATGTGTTTTCTTTTCACAATCCACCCATGGATCCACCAGTGTCATTGCATGTGTGTTCTTTTTAGTAACAACCAGAGTCATTTTGCATGTGTGTTCTTTTCACATACCACCTATGGATCCACCAGTGTCATTGCATGTGTTTTCTTTTTCACAATCCACCCATGGATCCCACCAGTGTCATTTTGCATGTGTGTTCTTTTTAGTAACAACAACCAGTGTCATTGCATGTGTGTTCATTTCATAATCCACCTATGGATCCACCAGTGTCATTGCATGTGTGTTCTTTTTAGTAACAACAACTAGAGTCATTTTGCATGTGTGTTCTTCTCACATACCACCTATGGATCCACTAGTGTCATTGCATGTGTGTTCTTTTTAGTAACAACAATTAGTGTCATGGCATGTGTGTTCTCTTCAGAGACCACACATGGATCCACCAGTGTCATTGCATGTGTGTTCTTTTCACTAACAACAACAAGAGTCATTGAAATGTGTGCTCTCTTTAGAGACCACACATGGATCGACCAGTGTCATTGCATGTGTGTTCTTTCCACATACCACATATGGATCCACCAGTGTCATTGCATGTGTGCTCTTTTCACAATCCACCCATGGATCCACCAGTGTCATTGCATGTGTGTTCTTTTTAGTAACAACAACCAGAGTCATTTTGCATGTGTGTTCTTTTCACATACCACCTATGGATCCACTAGTGTCATTGAAATGTGTATTATTTTCAACTACCACCCATGGATCCACTAGTGTCATTGCATGTGTGTTCTTTTTAGTAACAACAACCAGAGTCATTTCGCATGTGTGATCTCTTCACATACCACCTATGGATCCACCAGTGTCATTGCATGTGTGTTCTTTTTAGTAACAACAACCAGAGTCATTTTGCATGTGTGTTCTTTTCACATACCACCTATGGCTCCACTAGTGTCATTGAAATGTGTATTATTTTCAACTACCACCCATGGATCCACCAGTGTCATTGCATGTGTCTTCTTTTTAGTAACAACAACCAGAGTCATTTTGCACGTGTGATCTCTTCAAATTCCACCTATGGATCCACCAGTGTCATTGCATGTGTGTTCTTTTTAGTTACAACAACCAGAGTCATTGAAATGTGTGTTCTTCCCACATACCACCTATGGATCCACCAGTGTCATTGCATGTGTGTTCATTTCACTAACAACCACCAGAGTTATTGCATGTCTGTTCTTTTCACATACCACATATGGATCCACAAGTGTGATTAAAATGTGTGTTCCCTACAGAGACCACACATGGATCCACTAGTGTCATTGCATGTGTGTTCTTTTTAGTAGCAACCAGAGTCATTTTGCATGTGTGTTCTTTTCACATACCACCTATGGATCCACCAGTGTAATGGCATGTGTTTTCTTTTCACAATCCACCCATGGATCCCACCAGTGTCATTTTCCATGTGTCTTCTTTTTAGTAACAACAACCAGAGTCATTTTGCATGTGCGTTCTCTTCACATACCACCTATGGATCCACCAGTGTCATTGCATGTGTGTTCATTTCACTAACAACAACCAGAGTCATTGCATGTGTGTTCTTTTCACATACCAAATATGGATCCACCAGTGTGATTTAAATGTGTGTTCTCTATAGAGACCACACATGGATCCACCAGTGTCATTGCATGTGTGTTCTTTTCACATACCACATATGGATCACCAGTGTCATTGCATGTGTGTTCTTTTCACAATCCACACATGGATCTACCAGTGTCATTGCATGTGTGTTCTTTTTAGTAACAACCAGAGTCATTTTGCATGTGTGTTCTTTTCACATACAACCTATGGATCCACCGGTGTCATTGCATGTGTTTTCTTTTCACAATCCACCCATGGATCCCACCAGTGTCATTTTGCATGTGTGTTCTTTTTAGTAACAACAACCAGTGTCATTGCATGTGTGTTCATTTCATAATCCACCTATGGATCCACCAGTGTCATTGCATGTGTGTTCTTTTTAGTAACAACAAATAGAGTCATTTTGCATGTGTGTTCTTCTCACATACCACCTATGGATCCACTAGTGTCATTGCATGTGTGTTCTTTTTAGTAACAACAATTACTGTCATGGCATGTGTGTTCTCTTCAGAGACCACACATGGATCCACCAGTGTCATTGCATGTGTGTTCTTTTTACTAACAACAACAAGAGTCATTGAAATGTGTGCTCTCTTTAGAGACCACACATGGATCAACCAGTGTCATTGCATGTGTGTTCTTTTCACTAACAACAACCAGAGTCATTGCATGTGTGTTCTTTGCACATACCACATACGGATCCACCAGTGTCATTGCATGTGTGCTCTTTTCACAATCCACCCATGGATCCACCAATGTCATTGCATGTGTGTTCTTTTTAGTAACAACAACCAGAGTCATTTTGCATGTGTGTTCTTTTCACATACCACCTATGGCTCCACTAGTGTCATTGAAATGTGTATTATTTTCAACTACCACCCATGGATCCACCAGTGTCATTGCATGTGTCTTCTTTTTAGTAACAACAACCATAGTCATTTTGCACGTGTGATCTCTTCAAATTCCACCTATGGATCTACCAGTGTCATTGCATGTGTGTTCTTTTTAGTTACAACAACCAGAGTCATTGAAATGTGTGTTCTTCCCACATACCACCTATGGATCCACCAGTGTCATTGCATGTGTGTTCATTTCACTAACAACCACTAGAGTTATTGCATGTCTGTTCTTTTCACATACCACATATGGATCCACAAGTGTGATTGAAATGTGTGTTCCCTACAGAGACCACACATGGATCCACTAGTGTCATTGCATGTGTGTTCTTTTTAGTAACAACCAGAGTCATTTTGCATGTGTGTTCTTTTCACATACCACCTATGGATCCACCAGTGTAATGGCATGTGTTTTCTTTTCACAATCCACCCATGGATCCCACCAGTGTCATTTTCCATGTGTCTTCTTTTTAGTAACAACCAGAGTCATTTTGCATGTGTGTTCTCTTCACATACCACCTATGGATCCACCAGTGTCATTGCATGTGTGTTCTTATCACATACCACCTATGGATCCACCAGTGTCATTGCATGTGTGTTCATTTCACTAACAACAACCAGATTCATTGCATGTGTGTTCTTTTCACATACCAAATATGGAATCACCAGTGTGATTGAAATGTGTGTTCTTCTCACATACCACCTATGGATCCACTAGTGTTATTGCATGTGTGTTCTTTTCACTAACAACAACCAGAGTCATTGCATGTTTGTTCTTTTCACATACCACATATGGATCCACCAGTGTCATTGAAATGCGTGTTCTCTACAGAGACCACACATGGATCCACCAGTGTCATTCCATGTGTGTTCTTTTTAGTAACAACAGCCAGAGTCATTTTGCATGTGTGTTCTTTTCACATACCACATATGGATCCACCAGTGTCATTGCATGTGTGTTCTCTTCACAATACACCTATGGATCCACCAGTGTCATTGCATGTATGTTCTTTTCACATACCACATATGGATCACCAGTGTCATTGCATGTGTGTTCTTTTCACAATCCACCCATGGATCCATCAATGTCATTGCATGTGTGTTCTTTTTAGTAACAACCAGAGTCATTTTGCATGTGTGTTCTTTTCACATACCACCTATGGATCCACCGGTGTCATTGCATGTGTTTTCTTTTCACAATCCACCCATGGATCCCACCAGTGTCATTTTGCATGTGTGTTCTTTTTAGTAACAACAACCAGTGTCATTGCATGTGTGTTCATTTCATAATCCACCTATGGATCCACCAGTGTCATTGCATGTGTGTTCTTTTTAGTAACAACAAATAGAGTCATTTTGCATGTGTGTTCTTCTCACATACCACCTATGGATCCACTAGTGTCATTGCATGTGTGTTCTTTTTAGTAACAACAATTAGTGTCATGGCATGTGTGTTCTCTTCAGAGACCACACATGGATCCACCAGTGTCATTGCATGTGTGTTCTTTTTACTAACAACAACAAGAGTCATTGAAATGTGTGCTCTCTTTAGAGACCACACATGGATCAAGCAGTGTCATTGCATGTGTGTTCTTTTCACTAACAACAACCAGAGTCATTGCATGTGTGTTCTTTGCACATACCACATACAGATCCACTAGTGTCATTGCATGTGTGCTCTTTTCACAATCCACCCATGGATCCACCAGTGTCATTGCATGTGTGTTCTTTTTAGTAACAACAACCAGAGTCATTTTGCATGTGTGTTCTTTTCACATACCACCTATAGATCCACTAGTGTCATTGAAATGTGTATTATTTTCAACTACCACCCATGGATCCACTAGTGTCATTGCATGTGTGTTCTTTTTAGTAACAACAACCAGAGTCATTTTGCATGTGTGATCTCTGCACATACCACCTATGGATCCACCAGTGTCATTGCATGTGTGTTCTTTTTAGTAACAACAACCAGAGTCATTTTGCATGTGTGTTCTTTTCACATACCACCTATGGCTCCACCAGTGTCATTGAAATGTGTATTATTTTCAACTACCACCCATGGATCCACCAGTGTCATTGCATGTGTCTTCTTTTTAGTAACAACAACCAGAGTCATTTTGCACGTGTGATCTCTTCAAATTCAACCTATGGATCCACCAGTGTCATTGCATGTGTGTTCTTTTTAGTTACAACAACCAGAGTCATTGAAATGTGTCTTCTTCTCACATACCACCTATGGATCCACCAGTGTCATTGCATGTGTGTTCATTTCACTAACAACCACCAGAGTTATTGCATGTCTCTTCTTTTCATATACCACATATGGATCCACCAGTGTGATTGAAATGTGTGTGCTCTACAGAGACCACACATGGATCCACTAGTGTCATTGCATGTGTGTTCTTTTTAGTAACAACCAGAGTGATTTTGCATGTGTGTTCTTTTCACATACCACATGCGGATCCACCAGTGTCATTGCATGTGTGTTCTTTTCACAATCCACCCATGGATCCACCGGTGTCATTGCATGTGTGTTCTTTTTAGTAACAACCAGAGTCATTTTGCATGTGTGTTCTTTTCTCATACCACCTATGGATCCACCAGTGTAATTGCATGTGTTTTCTTTTCACAATCCACCCATGGATCCCACCAGTGTCATTTTGCATGTGTGTTCTTTTTAGTAACAACAACCAGAGTCATTTTGCATGTGTGTTCTCTTCACATACCACCTATGGATCCACCAGTGTCATTGAAATGTGTATTATTTTCAACTACCACCCATGGATCCACCAGTGTCATTGCATGTGTGTTCTTTTTAGTAACAACAACCAGAGTCATTTTGCATGTGTGTTCTTTTCACATACCACCTATGGCTCCACTAGTGTCATTGAAATGTGTATTATTTTCAACTACCACCCATGGATCCACCAGTGTCATTGCATGTGTCTTCTTTTTAGTAACAACAACCATAGTCATTTTGCACGTGTGATCTCTTCAAATTCCACCTATGGATCCACCAGTGTCATTGCATGTGTGTTCTTTTTAGTTACAACAACCAGAGTCATTGAAATGTGTGTTCTTCCCACATACCACCTATGGATCCACCAGTGTCATTGCATGTGTGTTCATTTCACTAACAACCACCAGAGTTATTGCATGTCTGTTCTTTTCACATACCACATATGGATCCACAAGTGTGATTGAAATGTGTGTTCCCTACAGAGACCACACATTGATCCACTAGTGTCATTGCATGTGTGTTCTTTTTAGTAACAACCAGAGTCATTTTGCATGTGTGTTCTTTTCACATACCACCTATGGATCCACCAGTGTAATGGCAAGTGTTTTCTTTTCACAATCCACCCATGGATCCCACCAGTGTCATTTTCCATGTGTCTTCTTTTTAGTAACAACAACCAGAGTCATTTTGCATGTGTGTTCTCTTCACATACCACCTATGGATCCACCAGTGTCATTGCATGTGTGTTCTTATCACATACCACCTATGGATCCACCAGTGTCATTGCATGTGTGTTCATTTCACTAACAACAACCAGATTCATTGCATGTGTGTTCTTTTCACATACCAAATATGGAATCACCAGTGTGATTGAAATGTGTGTTCTCTACAGAGACCACACATGGATCCACCAGTGTCATTGCATGTGTGTTCTTTTCACTAACAACAACCAGAGTCATTGCATGTTTGTTCTTTTCACATACCACATATGGATCCACCAGTGTCATTGAAATGCGTGTTCTCTACAGAGACCACACATGGATCCACCAGTGTCATTCCATGTGTGTTCTTTTTAGTAACAACAGCCAGAGTCATTTTGCATGTGTGTTCTTTTCACATACCACATATGGATCCACCAGTGTCATTGCATGTGTGTTCTCTTCACAATACACCTATGGATCCACCAGTGTCATTGCATGTATGTTCTTTTCACATACCACATATGGATCACCAGTGTCATTGCATGTGTGTTCTTTTCACAATCCACCCATGGATCCATCAATGTCATTGCATGTGTGTTCTTTTTAGTAACAACCAGAGTCATTTTGCATGTGTGTTCTTTTCACATACCACCTATGGATCCACCGGTGTCATTGCATGTGTTTTCTTTTCACAATCCACCCATGGATCCCACCAGTGTCATTTTGCATGTGTGTTCTTTTTAGTAACAACAACCAGTGTCATTGCATGTGTGTTCATTTCATAATCCACCTATGGATCCACCAGTGTCATTGCATGTGTGTTCTTTTTAGTAACAACAAATAGAGTCATTTTGCATGTGTGTTCTTCTCACATACCACCTATGGATCCACTAGTGTCATTGCATGTGTGTTATTTTTAGTAACAACAATTAGTGTCATGGCATGTGTGTTCTCTTTAGAGACCACACATGGATCCACCAGTGTCATTGCATGTGTGTTATTTTTACTAACAACAACAAGAGTCATTGAAATGTGTGCTCTCTTTAGAGACCACACATGGATCAAGCAGTGTCATTGCATGTGTGTTCTTTTCACTAACAACAACCAGAGTCATTGCATGTGTGTTCTTTGCACATACCACATACAGATCCACTAGTGTCATTGCATGTGTGCTCTTTTCACAATCCACCCATGGATCCACCAGTGTCATTGCATGTGTGTTCTTTTTAGTAACAACAACCAGAGTCATTTTGCATGTGTGTTCTTTTCACATACCACCTATGGATCCACTAGTGTCATTGAAATGTGTATTATTTTCAACTACCACCCATGGATCCACTAGTGTCATTGCATGTGTGTTCTTTTTAGTAACAACAACCAGAGTCATTTTGCATGTGTGATCTCTGCACATACCACCTATCGATCCACCAGTGTCATTGCATGTCTGTTCTTTTTAGTAACAACAACCAGAGTCATTTTGCATGTGTGTTCTTTTCACATACCACCTATGGCTCCACTAGTGTCATTGAAATGTGTATTATTTTCAACTACCACCCATGGATCCACCAGTGTCATTGCATGTGTCTTCTTTTTAGTAACAACAACCAGAGTCATTTTGCACGTGTGATCTCTTCAAATTCAACCTATGGATCCACCAGTGTCATTGCATGTGTGTTCTTTTTAGTTACAACAACCAGAGTCATTGAAATGTGTCTTCTTCTCACATACCACCTATGGATCCACCAGTGTCATTGCATGTGTGTTCATTTCACTAACAACCACCAGAGTTATTGCATGTCTCTTCTTTTCATATACCACATATGGATCCACCAGTGTGATTGAAATGTGTGTGCTCTACAGAGACCACACATGGATCCACTAGTGTCATTACATGTGTGTTCTTTTTAGTAACAACCAGAGTGATTTTGCATGTGTGTTCTTTTCACATACCACATGGGGATCCACCAGTGTCATTGCATGTGTGTTCTTTTCACAATCCACCCATGGATCCACCGGTGTCATTGCATGTGTGTTCTTTTTAGTAACAACCAGAGTCATTTTGCATGTGTGTTCTTTTCTCATACCACCTATGGATCCACCAGTGTAATTGCATGTGTTTTCTTTTCACAATCCACCCATGGATCCCACCAGTGTCATTTTGCATGTGTGTTCTTTTTAGTAACAACAACCAGAGTCATTTTGCATGTGTGTTCTTCTCACATACCACCTATGGATCCACCAGTGTCATTGCATGTGTGTTCATTTCACTAACAACAACCAGAGTCATTGCATGTGTGTTCTTTTCACATACCAAATATGGATCCACCAGTGTGATTGAAATGTGTGTTCTCTACAGAGACCACACATGGATCCACCAGTGTCATTGCATGTGTGTTCTTTTCACTAACAACAACCAGAGTCATTACATGTTTGTTCTTTTGACATACCACATATGGATCCACCAGTGTCATTGAAATGCGTGTTCTCTACAGAGACCACACATGGATCCACCAGTGTCATTGCATGTGTGTTCTTTTTAGTAACAACAGCCAGAGTCATTTTGCATGTGTGTTCTTCTCACATACCACCTTTGGATCCACCAGTGTCATTGCATGTGTGTTCTTTTCACTAACAACAACCAGAGTTATTGCGTGTGTGTTCTTTTCACATACCACATATGGATCCACCAGTGTCATTGAAATGCATGTTCTCTACAGAGACCACACAAGCATCCACCAGTGTCATTGCATGTGTGTTCTTTTTAGTAACGACAACCAGTCATTTTGCATGTGTGTTCTTTTCACATACCACCTATGGATCCACCAGTGTCATTGCATGTGTGTTCTCTTCACAATACACCTATGGATCCACCAGTGTCATTGCATGTGTGTTCTTTTCACATACCACATATAGATCACCAGTGTCATTGCATGTGTGTTCTTTTCACAATCCACCCATGGATCTACCGGTGTCATTGCATGTGTGTTCTTTTTAGTAACAACCAGAGTCATTTTGCATGTGTGTTCTTTTAACATACCACCTATGGATCCACCGGTGTCATTGCATGTGTTTTCTTTTCACAATCCACCCATGGATCCCACCAGTGTCATTTTGCATGTGTGTTCTTTTTAGTAACAACAACCAGTGTCATTGCATGTGTGTTCATTTCATAATCCACCTATGGATCCACCAGTGTCATTGCATGTGTGTTCTTTTTAGTAACAACAAATAGAGTCATTTTGCATGTGTGTTCTTCTCACATACCACCTATGGATCCACTAGTGTCATTGCATGTGTGTTCTTTTTAGTAACAACAATCAGTGTCATGGCATGTGTGTTCTCTTCACAGACCACACATGGATCCACGAGTGTCATTGCATGTGTGTTCTTTTTACTAACAACAACAAGAGTCATTGAAATGTGTGCTCTCTTTAGAGACCACACATGGATCCACCAGTGTCATTGCATGTGTGTTCTTTTCACAATCCACCCATGGATCCACCAGTGTCATTGCATGTGTGTTCTTTTTAGTAACAACAAATAGAGTCATTTTGCATGTGTGTTCTTCTCACATACCACCTATGGATCCACTAGTGTCATTGCATGTGTGTTCTTTTTAGTAACAACAATTAGTGTCATGGCATGTGTGTTCTCTTCAGAGACCACACATGGATCCACCAGTGTCATTGCATGTGTGTTCTTTTTACTAACAACAACAAGAGTCATTGAAATGTGTGCTCTCTTTAGAGACCACACATGGATCAAGCAGTGTCATTGCATGTGTGTTCTTTTCACTAACAACAACCAGAGTCATTGCATGTGTGTTCTTTGCACATACCACATACAGATCCACTAGTGTCATTGCATGTGTGCTCTTTTCACAATCCACCCATGGATCCACCAGTGTCATTGCATGTGTGTTCTTTTTAGTAACAACAACCAGAGTCATTTTGCATGTGTGTTCTTTTCACATACCACCTATAGATCCACTAGTGTCATTGAAATGTGTATTATTTTCAACTACCACCCATGGATCCACTAGTGTCATTGCATGTGTGTTCTTTTTAGTAACAACAACCAGAGTCATTTTGCATGTGTGATCTCTGCACATACCACCTATGGATCCACCAGTGTCATTGCATGTGTGTTCTTTTTAGTAACAACAACCAGAGTCATTTTGCATGTGTGTTCTTTTCACATACCACCTATGGCTCCACCAGTGTCATTGAAATGTGTATTATTTTCAACTACCACCCATGGATCCACCAGTGTCATTGCATGTGTCTTCTTTTTAGTAACAACAACCAGAGTCATTTTGCACGTGTGATCTCTTCAAATTCAACCTATGGATCCACCAGTGTCATTGCATGTGTGTTCTTTTTAGTTACAACAACCAGAGTCATTGAAATGTGTCTTCTTCTCACATACCACCTATGGATCCACCAGTGTCATTGCATGTGTGTTCATTTCACTAACAACCACCAGAGTTATTGCATGTCTCTTCTTTTCATATACCACATATGGATCCACCAGTGTGATTGAAATGTGTGTGCTCTACAGAGACCACACATGGATCCACTAGTGTCATTGCATGTGTGTTCTTTTTAGTAACAACCAGAGTGATTTTGCATGTGTGTTCTTTTCACATACCACATGCGGATCCACCAGTGTCATTGCATGTGTGTTCTTTTCACAATCCACCCATGGATCCACCGGTGTCATTGCATGTGTGTTCTTTTTAGTAACAACCAGAGTCATTTTGCATGTGTGTTCTTTTCTCATACCACCTATGGATCCACCAGTGTAATTGCATGTGTTTTCTTTTCACAATCCACCCATGGATCCCACCAGTGTCATTTTGCATGTGTGTTCTTTTTAGTAACAACAACCAGAGTCATTTTGCATGTGTGTTCTCTTCACATACCACCTATGGATCCACCAGTGTCATTGAAATGTGTATTATTTTCAACTACCACCCATGGATCCACCAGTGTCATTGCATGTGTGTTCTTTTTAGTAACAACAACCAGAGTCATTTTGCATGTGTGTTCTTTTCACATACCACCTATGGCTCCACTAGTGTCATTGAAATGTGTATTATTTTCAACTACCACCCATGGATCCACCAGTGTCATTGCATGTGTCTTCTTTTTAGTAACAACAACCATAGTCATTTTGCACGTGTGATCTCTTCAAATTCCACCTATGGATCCACCAGTGTCATTGCATGTGTGTTCTTTTTAGTTACAACAACCAGAGTCATTGAAATGTGTGTTCTTCCCACATACCACCTATGGATCCACCAGTGTCATTGCATGTGTGTTCATTTCACTAACAACCACCAGAGTTATTGCATGTCTGTTCTTTTCACATACCACATATGGATCCACAAGTGTGATTGAAATGTGTGTTCCCTACAGAGACCACACATTGATCCACTAGTGTCATTGCATGTGTGTTCTTTTTAGTAACAACCAGAGTCATTTTGCATGTGTGTTCTTTTCACATACCACCTATGGATCCACCAGTGTAATGGCAAGTGTTTTCTTTTCACAATCCACCCATGGATCCCACCAGTGTCATTTTCCATGTGTCTTCTTTTTAGTAACAACAACCAGAGTCATTTTGCATGTGTGTTCTCTTCACATACCACCTATGGATCCACCAGTGTCATTGCATGTGTGTTCTTATCACATACCACCTATGGATCCACCAGTGTCATTGCATGTGTGTTCATTTCACTAACAACAACCAGATTCATTGCATGTGTGTTCTTTTCACATACCAAATATGGAATCACCAGTGTGATTGAAATGTGTGTTCTCTACAGAGACCACACATGGATCCACCAGTGTCATTGCATGTGTGTTCTTTTCACTAACAACAACCAGAGTCATTGCATGTTTGTTCTTTTCACATACCACATATGGATCCACCAGTGTCATTGAAATGCGTGTTCTCTACAGAGACCACACATGGATCCACCAGTGTCATTCCATGTGTGTTCTTTTTAGTAACAACAGCCAGAGTCATTTTGCATGTGTGTTCTTTTCACATACCACATATGGATCCACCAGTGTCATTGCATGTGTGTTCTCTTCACAATACACCTATGGATCCACCAGTGTCATTGCATGTATGTTCTTTTCACATACCACATATGGATCACCAGTGTCATTGCATGTGTGTTCTTTTCACAATCCACCCATGGATCCATCAATGTCATTGCATGTGTGTTCTTTTTAGTAACAACCAGAGTCATTTTGCATGTGTGTTCTTTTCACATACCACCTATGGATCCACCGGTGTCATTGCATGTGTTTTCTTTTCACAATCCACCCATGGATCCCACCAGTGTCATTTTGCATGTGTGTTCTTTTTAGTAACAACAACCAGTGTCATTGCATGTGTGTTCATTTCATAATCCACCTATGGATCCACCAGTGTCATTGCATGTGTGTTCTTTTTAGTAACAACAAATAGAGTCATTTTGCATGTGTGTTCTTCTCACATACCACCTATGGATCCACTAGTGTCATTGCATGTGTGTTATTTTTAGTAACAACAATTAGTGTCATGGCATGTGTGTTCTCTTTAGAGACCACACATGGATCCACCAGTGTCATTGCATGTGTGTTATTTTTACTAACAACAACAAGAGTCATTGAAATGTGTGCTCTCTTTAGAGACCACACATGGATCAAGCAGTGTCATTGCATGTGTGTTCTTTTCACTAACAACAACCAGAGTCATTGCATGTGTGTTCTTTGCACATACCACATACAGATCCACTAGTGTCATTGCATGTGTGCTCTTTTCACAATCCACCCATGGATCCACCAGTGTCATTGCATGTGTGTTCTTTTTAGTAACAACAACCAGAGTCATTTTGCATGTGTGTTCTTTTCACATACCACCTATGGATCCACTAGTGTCATTGAAATGTGTATTATTTTCAACTACCACCCATGGATCCACTAGTGTCATTGCATGTGTGTTCTTTTTAGTAACAACAACCAGAGTCATTTTGCATGTGTGATCTCTGCACATACCACCTATCGATCCACCAGTGTCATTGCATGTCTGTTCTTTTTAGTAACAACAACCAGAGTCATTTTGCATGTGTGTTCTTTTCACATACCACCTATGGCTCCACTAGTGTCATTGAAATGTGTATTATTTTCAACTACCACCCATGGATCCACCAGTGTCATTGCATGTGTCTTCTTTTTAGTAACAACAACCAGAGTCATTTTGCACGTGTGATCTCTTCAAATTCAACCTATGGATCCACCAGTGTCATTGCATGTGTGTTCTTTTTAGTTACAACAACCAGAGTCATTGAAATGTGTCTTCTTCTCACATACCACCTATGGATCCACCAGTGTCATTGCATGTGTGTTCATTTCACTAACAACCACCAGAGTTATTGCATGTCTCTTCTTTTCATATACCACATATGGATCCACCAGTGTGATTGAAATGTGTGTGCTCTACAGAGACCACACATGGATCCACTAGTGTCATTACATGTGTGTTCTTTTTAGTAACAACCAGAGTGATTTTGCATGTGTGTTCTTTTCACATACCACATGGGGATCCACCAGTGTCATTGCATGTGTGTTCTTTTCACAATCCACCCATGGATCCACCGGTGTCATTGCATGTGTGTTCTTTTTAGTAACAACCAGAGTCATTTTGCATGTGTGTTCTTTTCTCATACCACCTATGGATCCACCAGTGTAATTGCATGTGTTTTCTTTTCACAATCCACCCATGGATCCCACCAGTGTCATTTTGCATGTGTGTTCTTTTTAGTAACAACAACCAGAGTCATTTTGCATGTGTGTTCTTCTCACATACCACCTATGGATCCACCAGTGTCATTGCATGTGTGTTCATTTCACTAACAACAACCAGAGTCATTGCATGTGTGTTCTTTTCACATACCAAATATGGATCCACCAGTGTGATTGAAATGTGTGTTCTCTACAGAGACCACACATGGATCCACCAGTGTCATTGCATGTGTGTTCTTTTCACTAACAACAACCAGAGTCATTACATGTTTGTTCTTTTGACATACCACATATGGATCCACCAGTGTCATTGAAATGCGTGTTCTCTACAGAGACCACACATGGATCCACCAGTGTCATTGCATGTGTGTTCTTTTTAGTAACAACAGCCAGAGTCATTTTGCATGTGTGTTCTTCTCACATACCACCTTTGGATCCACCAGTGTCATTGCATGTGTGTTCTTTTCACTAACAACAACCAGAGTTATTGCGTGTGTGTTCTTTTCACATACCACATATGGATCCACCAGTGTCATTGAAATGCATGTTCTCTACAGAGACCACACAAGCATCCACCAGTGTCATTGCATGTGTGTTCTTTTTAGTAACGACAACCAGTCATTTTGCATGTGTGTTCTTTTCACATACCACCTATGGATCCACCAGTGTCATTGCATGTGTGTTCTCTTCACAATACACCTATGGATCCACCAGTGTCATTGCATGTGTGTTCTTTTCACATACCACATATAGATCACCAGTGTCATTGCATGTGTGTTCTTTTCACAATCCACCCATGGATCTACCGGTGTCATTGCATGTGTGTTCTTTTTAGTAACAACCAGAGTCATTTTGCATGTGTGTTCTTTTAACATACCACCTATGGATCCACCGGTGTCATTGCATGTGTTTTCTTTTCACAATCCACCCATGGATCCCACCAGTGTCATTTTGCATGTGTGTTCTTTTTAGTAACAACAACCAGTGTCATTGCATGTGTGTTCATTTCATAATCCACCTATGGATCCACCAGTGTCATTGCATGTGTGTTCTTTTTAGTAACAACAAATAGAGTCATTTTGCATGTGTGTTCTTCTCACATACCACCTATGGATCCACTAGTGTCATTGCATGTGTGTTCTTTTTAGTAACAACAATCAGTGTCATGGCATGTGTGTTCTCTTCACAGACCACACATGGATCCACGAGTGTCATTGCATGTGTGTTCTTTTTACTAACAACAACAAGAGTCATTGAAATGTGTGCTCTCTTTAGAGACCACACATGGATCGACCAGTGTCATTGCATGTGTGTTCTTTTCACTAACAACAACCAGAGTCATTGCATGTGTGTTCTTTCCACATACCACATATGGATCCACCAGTGTCATTGCATGTGTGCTCTTTTCACAATCCACCCATGGATCCACCAGTGTCATTGCATGTGTGTTCTTTTTAGTAATAACAACTAGAGTCATTTTGCATGTGTGTTCTTTTCACATACCACCCATGGATCCACTAGTGTCATTGAAATGTGTATTATTTTCAACTACCACCCATGGATCCACTAGTGTCATTGCATGTGTGTTCTTTTTAGTAACAACAACCAGAGTCATTTTGCATGTGTGATCTCTTCACATACCACCTATGGATCCACCAGTGTCATTGCATGTGTGTTCTTTTCACTAACAACAACCAGAGTCATTGCATGTTTGTTCTTTTCACATACCACATATGGATCCACCAGTGTCATTGAAATGCGTGTTCTCTACAGAGACCACACATGGATCCACCAGTGTCATTCCATGTGTGTTCTTTTTAGTAACAACAGCCAGAGTCATTTTGCATGTGTGTTCTTTTCACATACCACCTATGGATCCACCAGTGTCATTGCATGTGTGTTCTCTTCACAATACACCTATGGATCCACCAGTGTCATTGCATGTGTGTTCTTTTCACATACCACATATGGATCACCAGTGTCATTGCATGTGTGTTCTTTTCACAATCCACCCATGGATCCACCAGTGTCATTGCATGTGTGTTCTTTTTAGTAACAACCAGAGTCATTTTGCATGTGTGTTCTTTTTCCATACCACCTATGGATCCACCGGTGTCATTGCATGTGTTTTCTTTTCACAATCCACCCATGGATCCCACCAGTGTCATTTTGCATGTGTGTTCTTTTTAGTAACAACAACCAGTGTCATTGCATGTGTGTTCATTTCATAATCCACCTATGGATCCACCAGTGTCATTGCATGTGTGTTCTTTTTAGTAACAACAAATATAGTCATTTTGCATGTGTGTTCTTCTCACATACCACCTATGGATCCACTAGTGTCATTGCATGTGTGTTCTTTTTAGTAACAACAATTAGTGTCATGGCATGTGTGTTCTCTTTAGAGACCACACATGGATCAACCAGTGTCATTGCATGTGTGTTCTTTTCACTAACAACAACCAGAGTCATTGCATGTGTGTTCTTTGCACATACCACATACGGATCCACCAGTGTCATTGCATGTGTGCTCTTTTCACAATCCACCCATGGATCCACCAGTGTCATTGCATGTGTGTTCTTTTTAGTAACAACAACCAGAGTCATTTTGCATGTGTGTTCTTTTCACATACCACCTATGGCTCCACTAGTGTCATTGAAATGTGTATTATTTTCAACTACCACCCATGGATCCACCGGTGTCATTGCATGTGTCTTCTTTTTAGTAACAACAACCAGAGTCATTTTGCACGTGTGATCTCTTCAAATTCCACCTATGGATCCACCAGTGTCATTGCATGTGTGTTCTTTTTAGTTACAACAACCAGAGTCATTGAAATGTGTGTTATTCCCACATACCACCTATGGATCCACCAGTGTCATTGCATGTGTGTTCATTTCAATAACAACCACCAGAGTTATTGCATGTCTGTTCTTTTCACATACCACATATGGATCCACAAGTGTGATTGAAATGTGTGTTCCCTACAGAGACCACACATGGATCCACGAGTGTCATTGCATGTGTGTTCTTTTCACTAACAACAACCAGAGTCATTGCATGTTTGTTCTTTTCACATACCACATATGGATCCACCAGTGTCATTGAAATGTGTGTTCTCTACAGAGACAACACATGGATCCACCAGTGTCATTCCATGTGTGTTCTTTTTAGTAACAACAGCCAGAGTCATTTTGCATGCGTGTTCTTTTCACATACCACCTATGGATCCACCAGTGTCATTGCATGTGTGTTCTTTTTAGTAACAACAACCAGTGTCATTGCATGTGTGTTCATTTCATAATCCACCTATGGATCCACCAGTGTCATTGCATGTGTGTTCTTTTTAGTAACAACAAATAGAGTCATTTTGCATGTGTGTTCTTCTCACATACCACCTATGGATCCACTAGTGTCATTGCATGTGTGTTCTTTTTAGTAACAACAATTAGTGTCATGGCATGTGTGTTCTCTTCAGAGACCACACATGGATCCACCAGTGTCATTGCATGTGTGTTCTTTTTACTAACAACAATAAGAGTCATTGAAATGTGTGCTCTCTTTAGAGACCACACATGCATCAACCAGTGTCATTGCATGTGTGTTCTTTTCACTAACAACAACCAGAGTCATTGCATGTGTGTTCTTTGCACATACCACATACGGATCCACTAGTGTCATTGCATTGTGCTCTTTTCACAATCCACCCATGGATCCACCAGTGTCATTGCATGTGTGTTCTTTTTAGTAACAACAACCAGAGTCATTTTGCATGTGTGTTCTTTTCACATACCACCTATGGATCCACTAGTGTCATTGAAATGTGTATTATTTTCAACTACCACCCATGGATCCACTAGTGTCATTGCATGTGTGTTCTTTTTAGTAACAACAACCAGAGTCATTTTGCATGTGTGATCTCTTCACATACCACCTATGGATCCACCAGTGTCATTGCATGTGTGTTCTTTTTAGTAACAACAACCAGAGTAATTTTGCATGTGTGTTCTTTTCACATACCACCTATGGCTCCACCAGTGTCATTGAAATGTGTATTATTTTCAACTCCCACCCATGGATCCACCAGTGTCATTGCATGTGTCTTCTTTTTAGTAACAACAACCAGAGTCATTTTGCACGTGTGATCTCTTCAAATTCAACCTATGGATCCACCAGTGTCATTGCATGTGTGTTCTTTTTAGTTACAACAACCAGAGTCATTAAAATGTGTGTTATTCTCACATACCACCTATGGATCCACCAGTGTCATTGCATGTGTGTTCATTTCACTAACAACCACCAGAGTTATTGCATGTCTCTTCTTTTCATATACCACATATGGATCCACCAGTGTGATTGAAATGTGTGTTCTCTACAGAGACCACACTTGGATCCACTAGTGTCATTGCATGTGTGTTGTTTTTAGTAACAACCAGAGTCATTTTGCATGTGTGTTCTTTTCACATACCACATGTGGATCCACCAGTGTCATTGCATGTGTGTTCTTTTCACAATCCACCCATGGATCCACCGGTGTCATTGCATGTGTGTTCTTTTTAGTAACAACCAGAGTGATTTTGCATGTGTGTTCTTTTCTCATACCACCTATGGATCCACCAGTGTAATTGCATGTGTTTTCTTTTCACAATCCACCCATGGATCCCACCAGTGTCATTTTGCATGTGTGTTCTTTTTAGTAACAACAACCAGAGTCATTTTGCATGTGTGTTCTCTTCACATACCACCTATGGATCCACCAGTGTCATTGCATGTGTGTTCTTCTCACATACCACCTATGGATCCACCAGTGTCATTGCATGTGTGTTCATTTCACTAACAACAACCAGAGTCATTGCATGTGTGTTCTTTTCACATACCAAATATGGATCCACCAGTGTGATTGAAATGTGTGTTCTCTACAGAGACCACACATGGATCCACCAGTGTCATTGCATGTGTGTTCTTTTCACTAACAACAACCAGAGTCATTGCATGTTTGTTCTTTTCACATACCACATATGGATGCACCAGTGTCATTGAAATGCGTGTTCTCTACAGAGACCACACATGGATCCACCAGTGTCATTGCATGTGTGTTCTTTTTAGTAACAACAGCCAGAGTCATTTTGCATGTGTGTTCTTCTCACATACCACCTCTGGATCCACCAGTGTCATTGCATGTGTGTTCTTTTCACTAACAACAACCAGAGTTATTGCGTGTGTGTTCTTTTCACATACCACATATGGATCCACCAGTGTCATTGAAATGCATGTTCTCTACAGAGACCACACAAGGATCCACCAGTGTCATTGCATGTGTGTTCTTTTTAGTAACGACAACCAGTCATTTTGCATGTGTGTTCCTTTCACATACCACCTATGGATCCACCAGTGTCATTGCATGTGTGTTCTCTTCACAATACACCTATGGATCCACCAGTGTCATTGCATGTGTGTTCTTTTCACATACCACATATGGATCACCAGTGTCATTGCATGTGTGTTCTTTTCAGAATCCACCCATGGATCTACCAGTGTCATTGCATGTGTGTTCTTTTTAGTAACAACCAGAGTCATTTTGCATGTGTGTTCTTTTCACATACCACCTATTAATCCACCGGTGTCATTGCATGTGTTTTCTTTTCACAATCCACCCATGGATCCCACAAGTGTCATTTTGCATGTGTGTTCTTTTTAGTAACAACAACCAGTGTCATTGCATGTGTGTTCATTTCATAATCCACTTATGGATCCACCAGTGTCATTGCATGTGTGTTCTTTTTAGTAACAACAAATAGAGTCATTTTGCATGTGTGTTCTTCTCACATACCACCTATGGATCCACTAGTGTCATTGCATGTGTGTTCTTTTTAGTAACAACAATTAGTGTCATGGCATGTGTGTTCTCTTCAGAGACCACACATGGATCCACCAGTGTCATTGCATGTGTGTTCTTTTTACTAACAACAACAAGAGTCATTGAAATGTGTGCTCTCTTTAGAGACCACCCATGGATCCACCAGTGGCATTGCATGTGTGTTCTTTTTAGTAACAACAACCAGAGTCATTGCATGTGTGTTCTTTGCACATACCACATACGGATCCACCAGTGTCATTGCATGTGTGCTCTTTTCACAATCCACCCATGGATCCACCAGTGTCATTGCATGTGTGTTCTTTTTAGTAACAACAACCAGAGTCATTTTGCATGTGTGTTCTTTTCACATACCAGCTATGGATCCACTAGTGTCATTGAAATGTGTATTATTTTCAACTACCACCCATGGATCCACTAGTGTCATTGCATGTGTGTTCTTTTTAGTAACAACAACCAGAGTCATTTTGCATGTGTGATCTCTTCACATACCACCTATGGATCCACCAGTGTCATTGCATGTGTGTTCTTTTTAGTAACAACAACCAGAGTCATTTTGCATGTGTGTTCTTTTCACATACCACCTATGGCTCCACCAGTGTGATTGAAATGTGTATTATTTTCAACTACCACCCATGGATCCACCAGTGTCATTGCATGTGTCTTCTTTTTAGTAACAACAACCAGAGTCATTTTGCACGTGTGATCTCTTCAAATTCAACCTATGGATCCACCAGTGTCATTGCATGTGTGTTCTTTTTAGTTACAACAACCAGAGTCATTGAAATGTGTGTTCTTCTCACATACCACCTATGGATCCACCAGTGTCATTGCATGTGTGTTCATTTCACTAACAACCACCAGAGTTATTGCATGTCTGTTCTTTTCATATACCACATATGGATCCACCAGTGTGATTGAAATGTGTGTTCTCTACAGAGACCACACATGGATCCACTAGTGTCATTGCATGTGTGTTCTTTTTAGTAACAACCAGAGTCATTTTGCATGTGTGTTCTTTTCACATACCACATATGGATCCACCAGTGTCATTGCATGCGTGTTGTTTTCACATACCACCTATGGATCCACCAGTGTCATTGCATGTGTTTTCTTTTCACAATCCACCCATGGATCCAACTAGTGTCATTTTGCATGTGTGTTCTTTTTAGTAACAACAACCAGAGTCATTTTGCATGTGTGTTCTCTTCACATACCACCTATGGATCCACCAGTGTCATTGCATGTGTGTTCTCTTCACAATCCACCTATGGATCCACCAGTGTCATTGCACTTGTTCTTTTTATTAACAACAACCCGTGTCATTGCATGTGTGTTCTTCTGACATACCACCTATGGATCCACCAGTGTCACTGCATGTGTGTTCTTTTCACTAACAACAACCAGAGTTATTGTGTGTGTGTTCTTTTCACATACCACATATGGATCCACTAGTGTCATTGAAATGCATGTTCTCTATAGAGACCACACAAGGATCCACCAGTGTCATTGCATGTGTGTTCCTTTTAGTAACGACAACCAGTCATTTTGCATGTATGTTCTTTTCACATACCACCTATGGATCCACCAGTGTCATTGCATGTGTGTTCTCTTCACAATACACCTATGGATCCACCAGTGTCATTGCATGTGTGTTCTTTTCACATACCACATATGGATCACCAGTGTCATTGCATGTGTGTTCTTTTCACAATCCACCCATGGATCCACCAGTGTCATTGCATGTGTGTTCTTTTTAGTAACAACCAGAGTCATTTTGCATGTGTGTTCTTTTCACATACCACCTATAGATCCACCGGTGTCATTGCATGTGTTTTCTTTTCACAATCCACCCATGGATCCCACCAGTGTCAGTTTGCATGTGTGTTCTTTTTAGTAACAACAACCAGTGTCATTGCATGTGTGTTCATTTCATAATCCACCTATGGATCCACCAGTGTCATTGCATGTGTGTTCTTTTTAGTAACAACAACTAGAGTCATTTTGCATGTGTGTTCTTCTCACATACCACCTATGGATCCACTAGTGTCATTACATGTGTGTTATTTTTAGTAACAACAATTAGTGTCATGGCATGTGTGTTCTCTTCAGAGACCACACATGGATCCACCAGTGTCATTGCATGTGTGTTCTTTTTACTAACAACAACAAGAGTCATTGAAATGTGTGCTCTCTTTAGAGACCACACATGGATCGACCAGTGTCATTGCATGTGTGTTCTTTTCACTAACAACAACCAGAGTCATTGCATGTGTGTTCTTTGCACATACCGCATATGGATCCACCAGTGTCATTGCATGTGTGCTGTTTTCACAATCCACCCATGGATCCACCAGTGTCATTGCATGTGTGTTCTTTTTAGTAACAACAACCAGAGTTATTTTGCATGTGTGTTCTTTTCACATACTACCTATGGATCCACTAGTGTCATTGAAATGTGTATTATTTTCAACTACCACCCATGGATCCACTAGTGTCATTGCATGTGTGTTCTTTTTAGTAACAACAACCAGAGTCATTTTGCATGTGTGATCTCTTCACATACCACCTATGGATCCACCAGTGTCATTGCATGTGTGTTCTTTTTAGTAACAACAACCAGAGTCATTTTGCATGTGTGTTCTTTTCACATACCACCTATGGCTCCACCAGTGTCATTGAAATGTGTATTATTTTCAACTACCACCCATGGATCCACCAGTGTCATTGCATGTGTCTTCTTTTTAGTAACAACAACCAGAGTCATTTTGCACGTGTGATCTCTTCAAATTCCACCTATGGATCCACCAGTGTCATTGCATGTGTGTTCTTTTTAGTTACAACAACCAGAGTCATTGAAATGTGTGTTCTTATCACATACCACCTATGGATCCACCAGTGTCATTGCATGTGTGTTCATTTCACTAACAACCAGCAGAGTTATTGCATGTATGTTCTTTTCATATACCACATATGGATCCACCAGTGTGATTGAAATGTGTGTTCTCTACAGAGACCACACATGGATCCACTAGTGTCATTGCATGTGTGTTCTTTTTAGTAACAACCAGAGTCATTTTGCATGTGTGTTCTTTTCACATACCACATGTGGATCCACCAGTGTCATTGCATGTGTGTTCTTTTCACAATCCACCCATGGATCCACCAGTGTCATTGCATGTGTGTTCTTTTTAGTAACAACCAGAGTCATTTTGCATGTGTGTTCTTTTCTCATACCACCTATGGATCCACCAGTGTAATTGCATGTGTTTTCTTTTCACAATCCACCCATGGATCCCACCAGTGTCATTTTGCATGTGTGTTCTTTTTAGTAACAACAACCAGAGTCATTTTGCATGTGTGTTCTCTTCACATACCACCTATGGATCCACAAGTGTCATTGCATGTGTGTTCTTCTCACATACCACCTATGGATCCACCAGTGTCATTGCATGTGTGTTCATTTCACTAACAACAACCAGAGTCATTGCATGTGTGTTCTTTTCACATACCAAATATGGATCCACCAGTGTGTTTGAAATGTGTGTTCTCTATAGAGACCACACATGGATCCACCAGTGTCATTGCATGTGTGTTCTTTTCACTAACAACCAGAGTCATTGCATGTTTGTTCTTTTCACATACGACATATGGATCCACCAGTGTCATTGAAATGCGTGTTCTCTACAGAGACCACACATGGATCCACCAGTGTCATTGCATGTGTGTTCTTTTTAGTAACAACAGCCAGAGTCATTTTGCATGTGTGTTCTTCTCACATACCACCTATGGATCCACCAGTGTCATTGCATGTGTGTTCTTTCACTAACAACAACCAGAGTTATTGCATGTGTGTTCTTTTCACATACCACATATGGATCCACCAGTGTCATTGAAATGCATGTTCTCTACAAAGACCACACAAGGATCCACCAGTGTCATTGCATGTGTGTTCTTTTTACTAACAACAACAAGAGTCATTGAAATGTGTGCTCTCTTTAGAGACCACACATGGATCGACCAGTGTCATTGCATGTGTGTTCTTTTCACTAACAACAACCAGAGTCATTGCATGTGTGTTCTTTGCACATACCGCATATGGATCCACCAGTGTCATTGCATGTGTGCTGTTTTCACAATCCACCCATGGATCCACCAGTGTCATTGCATGTGTGTTCTTTTTAGTAACAACAACCAGAGTTATTTTGCATGTGTGTTCTTTTCACATACTACCTATGGATCCACTAGTGTCATTGAAATGTGTATTATTTTCAACTACCACCCATGGATCCACTAGTGTCATTGCATGTGTGTTCTTTTTAGTAACAACAACCAGAGTCATTTTGCATGTGTGATCTCTTCACATACCACCTATGGATCCACCAGTGTCATTGCATGTGTGTTCTTTTTAGTAACAACAACCAGAGTCATTTTGCATGTGTGTTCTTTTCACATACCACCTATGGCTCCACCAGTGTCATTGAAATGTGTATTATTTTCAACTACCACCCATGGATCCACCAGTGTCATTGCATGTGTCTTCTTTTTAGTAACAACAACCAGAGTCATTTTGCACGTGTGATCTCTTCAAATTCCACCTATGGATCCACCAGTGTCATTGCATGTGTGTTCTTTTTAGTTACAACAACCAGAGTCATTGAAATGTGTGTTCTTATCACATACCACCTATGGATCCACCAGTGTCATTGCATGTGTGTTCATTTCACTAACAACCAGCAGAGTTATTGCATGTATGTTCTTTTCATATACCACATATGGATCCACCAGTGTGATTGAAATGTGTGTTCTCTACAGAGACCACACATGGATCCACTAGTGTCATTGCATGTGTGTTCTTTTTAGTAACAACCAGAGTCATTTTGCATGTGTGTTCTTTTCACATACCACATGTGGATCCACCAGTGTCATTGCATGTGTGTTCTTTTCACAATCCACCCATGGATCCACCAGTGTCATTGCATGTGTGTTCTTTTTAGTAACAACCAGAGTCATTTTGCATGTGTGTTCTTTTCTCATACCACCTATGGATCCACCAGTGTAATTGCATGTGTTTTCTTTTCACAATCCACCCATGGATCCCACCAGTGTCATTTTGCATGTGTGTTCTTTTTAGTAACAACAACCAGAGTCATTTTGCATGTGTGTTCTCTTCACATACCACCTATGGATCCACAAGTGTCATTGCATGTGTGTTCTTCTCACATACCACCTATGGATCCACCAGTGTCATTGCATGTGTGTTCATTTCACTAACAACAACCAGAGTCATTGCATGTGTGTTCTTTTCACATACCAAATATGGATCCACCAGTGTGTTTGAAATGTGTGTTCTCTATAGAGACCACACATGGATCCACCAGTGTCATTGCATGTGTGTTCTTTTCACTAACAACCAGAGTCATTGCATGTTTGTTCTTTTCACATACGACATATGGATCCACCAGTGTCATTGAAATGCGTGTTCTCTACAGAGACCACACATGGATCCACCAGTGTCATTGCATGTGTGTTCTTTTTAGTAACAACAGCCAGAGTCATTTTGCATGTGTGTTCTTCTCACATACCACCTATGGATCCACCAGTGTCATTGCATGTGTGTTCTTTCACTAACAACAACCAGAGTTATTGCATGTGTGTTCTTTTCACATACCACATATGGATCCACCAGTGTCATTGAAATGCATGTTCTCTACAAAGACCACACAAGGATCCACCAGTGTCATTGCATGTGTGTTCTTTTTAGTAACGACAACCAGTCATTTTGCATGTGTGTTCTTTTCACATACCACCTATGGATCCACCGGTGTCATTGCATGTGTTTTCTTTTCACAATCCACCCATGGATCCCACCAGTGTCAGTTTGCATGTGTGTTCTTTTTAGTAACAACAAATAGAGTCATTTTGCATGTGTGTTCTTCTCACATACCACATATGGATCCACTAGTGTCATTGCATGTGTGTTCTTTTTAGTAACAACAACCAGAGTCATTTTGCATGTGTGATGTCTTCACATACCACCTATGGATCCACCAGTGTCATTGCATGTGTGTTCTTTTTAGTAACAACAACCCGAGTCATTTTGCATGTGTGTTCTTTTCACATACCACCTATGGCTCCACCAGTGTGATTGAATTGTGTATTATTTTCAACTACCACCCATGGATCCACCAGTGTCATTGCATGTGTCTTCTTTTTAGTAACAACAACCAGAGTCATTTTGCACGTGTGATCTCTTCAAATTCCACCTATGGATCCACCAGTGTCATTGCATGTGTGTTCTTTTTAGTTACAACAACCAGAGTCATTGAAATGTGTGTTCTTCTCACACACCACCTATGGATCCACCAGTGTCATTGCATGTGTGTTCATTTCACTAACAACCAGCAGAGTTATTGCATGTCTGTTCTTTTCAGATACCACATATGGATCCACCAGTGTGATTGAAATGCGTGTTCTCTACAGAGACCACACATGGATCCACTAGTGTCATTGCATGTGTGTTCTTTTTAGTAACAACCAGAGTCATTTTGCATGTGTGTTCTTTTCACATACCACATGTGGATCCACCAGTGTTATTGCATGTGTGTTCTTTTCACAATCCACCCATGGATCCACCGGTGTCATTGCATGCGTGTTCTTTTTAGTAACAACCAGAGTCATTTTGCATGTGTGTTCTTTTCTCATACCACCTATGGATCCACCAGTGTAATTGCATGTGTTTTCTTTTCACAATCCACCCATGGATCCCAACAGTGTCATTTTGCATGTGTGTTCTTTTTAGTAACAACAACCAGAGTCATTTTGCATGTGTGTTCTCTTCACATACCACCAATGGATCCACAAGTGTCATTGCATGTGTGTTCTTCTCACATACCACCTATGGATCCACCAGTGTCATTGCATGTGTGTTCATTTCACTAACAACAACCAGAGTCATTGCATGTGTGTTCTTTTCACATACCAAATATGGATCCACCAGTGTGTTTGAAATGTGTGTTCTCTATAGAGACCACACATGGATCCACCAGTGTCATTGCATGTGTGTTCTTTTCACTAACAACCAGAGTCATTGCATGTTTGTTCTTTTCACATACGACATATGGATCCACCAGTGTCATTGAAATGCGTGTTCTCTACAGAGACCACACATGGATCCACCAGTGTCATTGCATGTGTGTTCTTTTTAGTAACAACAGCCAGAGTCATTTTGCATGTGTGTTCTTCTCACATACCACCTATGGATCCACCAGTGTCATTGCATGTGTGTTCTTTCACTAACAACAACCAGAGTTATTGCATGTGTGTTCTTTTCACATACCACATATGGATCCACCAGTGTCATTGAAATGCATGTTCTCTACAAAGACCACACAAGGATCCACCAGTGTCATTGCATGTGTGTTCTTTTTAGTAACAACAACCAGTCATTTTGCATGTGTGTTCTTTTCACATACCACCTATGGATCCACCGGTGTCATTGCATGTGTTTTCTTTTCACAATCCACCCATGGATCCCACCAGTGTCAGTTTGCATGTGTGTTCTTTTTAGTAACAACAAATAGAGTCATTTTGCATGTGTGTTCTTCTCACATACCACATATGGATCCACTAGTGTCATTGCATGTGTGTTCTTTTTAGTAACAACAACCAGAGTCATTTTGCATGTGTGATGTCTTCACATACCACCTATGGATCCACCAGTGTCATTGCATGTGTGTTCTTTTTAGTAACAACAACCCGAGTCATTTTGCATGTGTGTTCTTTTCACATACCACCTATGGCTCCACCAGTGTGATTGAATTGTGTATTATTTTCAACTACCACCCATGGATCCACCAGTGTCATTGCATGTGTCTTCTTTTTAGTAACAACAACCAGAGTCATTTTGCACGTGTGATCTCTTCAAATTCCACCTATGGATCCACCAGTGTCATTGCATGTGTGTTCTTTTTAGTTACAACAACCAGAGTCATTGAAATGTGTGTTCTTCTCACACACCACCTATGGATCCACCAGTGTCATTGCATGTGTGTTCATTTCACTAACAACCAGCAGAGTTATTGCATGTCTGTTCTTTTCAGATACCACATATGGATCCACCAGTGTGATTGAAATGCGTGTTCTCTACAGAGACCACACATGGATCCACTAGTGTCATTGCATGTGTGTTCTTTTTAGTAACAACCAGAGTCATTTTGCATGTGTGTTCTTTTCACATACCACATGTGGATCCACCAGTGTTATTGCATGTGTGTTCTTTTCACAATCCACCCATGGATCCACCGGTGTCATTGCATGCGTGTTCTTTTTAGTAACAACCAGAGTCATTTTGCATGTGTGTTCTTTTCTCATACCACCTATGGATCCACCAGTGTAATTGCATGTGTTTTCTTTTCACAATCCACCCATGGATCCCAACAGTGTCATTTTGCATGTGTGTTCTTTTTAGTAACAACAACCAGAGTCATTTTGCATGTGTGTTCTCTTCACATACCACCAATGGATCCACAAGTGTCATTGCATGTGTGTTCTTCTCACATACCACCTATGGATCCACCAGTGTCATTGCATGTGTGTTCATTTCACTAACAACAACCAGAGTCATTGCATGTGTGTTCTTTTCACATACCAAATATGGATCCACCAGTGTGTTTGAAATGTGTGTTCTCTATAGAGACCACACATGGATCCACCAGTGTCATTGCATGTGTGTTCTTTTCACTAACAACCAGAGTCATTGCATGTTTGTTCTTTTCACATACGACATATGGATCCACCAGTGTCATTGAAATGCGTGTTCTCTACAGAGACCACACATGGATCCACCAGTGTCATTGCATGTGTGTTCTTTTTAGTAACAACAGCCAGAGTCATTTTGCATGTGTGTTCTTCTCACATACCACCTATGGATCCACCAGTGTCATTGCATGTGTGTTCTTTCACTAACAACAACCAGAGTTATTGCATGTGTGTTCTTTTCACATACCACATATGGATCCACCAGTGTCATTGAAATGCATGTTCTCTACAAAGACCACACAAGGATCCACCAGTGTCATTGCATGTGTGTTCTTTTTAGTAACAACAACCAGTCATTTTGCATGTGTGTTCTTTTCACATACCACCTATGGATCCACCGGTGTCATTGCATGTGTTTTCTTTTCACAATCCACCCATGGATCCCACCAGTGTCAGTTTGCATGTGTGTTCTTTTTAGTAACAACAAATAGAGTCATTTTGCATGTGTGTTCTTCTCACATACCACATATGGATCCACTAGTGTCATTGCATGTGTGTTCTTTTTAGTAACAACAACCAGAGTCATTTTGCATGTGTGATGTCTTCACATACCACCTATGGATCCACCAGTGTCATTGCATGTGTGTTCTTTTTAGTAACAACAACCCGAGTCATTTTGCATGTGTGTTCTTTTCACATACCACCTATGGCTCCACCAGTGTGATTGAATTGTGTATTATTTTCAACTACCACCCATGGATCCACCAGTGTCATTGCATGTGTCTTCTTTTTAGTAACAACAACCAGAGTCATTTTGCACGTGTGATCTCTTCAAATTCCACCTATGGATCCACCAGTGTCATTGCATGTGTGTTCTTTTTAGTTACAACAACCAGAGTCATTGAAATGTGTGTTCTTCTCACACACCACCTATGGATCCACCAGTGTCATTGCATGTGTGTTCATTTCACTAACAACCAGCAGAGTTATTGCATGTCTGTTCTTTTCAGATACCACATATGGATCCACCAGTGTGATTGAAATGCGTGTTCTCTACAGAGACCACACATGGATCCACTAGTGTCATTGCATGTGTGTTCTTTTTAGTAACAACCAGAGTCATTTTGCATGTGTGTTCTTTTCACATACCACATGTGGATCCACCAGTGTTATTGCATGTGTGTTCTTTTCACAATCCACCCATGGATCCACCGGTGTCATTGCATGCGTGTTCTTTTTAGTAACAACCAGAGTCATTTTGCATGTGTGTTCTTTTCTCATACCACCTATGGATCCACCAGTGTAATTGCATGTGTTTTCTTTTCACAATCCACCCATGGATCCCACCAGTGTCATTTTGCATGTGTGTTCTTTTTAGTAACAACAACCAGAGTCATTTTGCATGTGTGTTCTCTTCACATACCACCTATGGATCCACCAGTGTCATTGCATGTGTGTTCTTCTCACATACCACCTATGGATCCACCAGTGTCATTCCATGTTTGTTCATTTCACTAACAACAACCAGAGTCATTGCATGTGTGTTCTTTTCACATACCAAATATGGATCCACCAGTGTGATTGAAATGTGTGTTCTCTATAGAGACCACACATGGATCCACCAGTGTCATTGCATGTGTGTTCTTTTCACTAACAACAACCAGAGTCATTGCATGTTTGTTCTTTTCACATACCACATATGGATCCACCAGTGTCATTGAAATGCGTGTTCTCTACAGAGACCACACATGGATCCACCAGTGTCATTGCATGTGTGTTCTTTTTAGTAACAACAGCCAGAGTCATTTTGCATGTGTGTTCTTCTCACATACCACCTATGGATCCACCAGTGTCATTGCATGTGTGTTCTTTTCACTAACAACAACCAGAGTTATTGCGTGTGTGTTCTTTTCACATACCACATATGGATCCACCAGTGTCATTGAAATGCATGTTCTCTACAAAGACCACACAAGGATCCACCAGTGTCATTGCATGTGTGTTATTTTTAGTAACAACCAGAGTCATTTTGCATGTGTGTTCTTTTCACGTACCACCTATGGATCCACCGGTGTCATTGCATGTGTTTTCTTTTCACAATCCACCCATGGATCCCACCAGTGTCAGTTTGCATGTGTGTTCTTTTTAGTAACAACAACCAGTGTCATTGCATGTGTGTTCATTTCATAATCCACCTATGGATCCACCAGTGTCATTGCATGTGTGTTCTTTTTAGTAACAACAAATAGAGTCATTTTGCATGTGTGTTCTTCTCACATACCACATATGGATCCACTAGTTTCATTGCATGTGTGTTCTTTTTGGTAACAACAATTGGTGTCATGGCATGTGTGTTCTCTTCAGAGACCACACATGGATCCACCAGTGTCATTGCATGTGTGTTCTTTTTACTAACAACAACAAGAGTCATTGAAATGTGTGCTCTTTTTAGAGACCACACATGGATCGACCAGTGTCATTGCATGTGTGTTCTTTTCACTAACAACAACCAGAGTCATTGCATGTGTGTTCTTTGCACATACCACATATGGATCCACCAGTGTCATTGCATGTGTGCTGTTTTCACAATCCACCCATGGATCCACCAGTGTCATTGCATGTGTGTTCTTTTTAGTAACAACAACCAGAGTTATTTTGCATGTGTGTTCTTTTCACATACCACCTATGGATCCACTAGTGTCATTGAAATGTGTATTATTTTCAACTACCACCCATGGATCCACTAGTGTCATTGCATGTGTGTTCTTTTTAGTAACAACAACCAGAGTCATTTTGCATGTGTGATGTCTTCACATACCACCTATGGATCCACCAGTGTCATTGCATGTGTGTTCTTTTTAGTAACAACAACCAGAGTCATTTTGCATGTGTGTTCTTTTCACATACCACCTATGGCTCCACCAGTGTGATTGAATTGTGTATTATTTTCAACTACCACCAATGGATCCACCAGTGTCATTGCATGTGTCTTCTTTTTAGTAACAACAACCAGAGTCATTTTGCACGTGTGATCTCTTCAAATTCCACCTATGGATCCACCAGTGTCATTGCATGTGTGTTCTTTTTAGTTACAACAACCAGAGTCATTGAAATGTGTGTTCTTCTTACATACCACCTATGGATCCACCAGTGTCATTGCATGTGTGTTCATTTCACTAACAACCAGCAGAGTTATTGCATGTCTGTTCTTTTCAGATACCACATATGGATCCACCAGTGTGATTGAAATGTGTGTTCTCTACAGAGACCACACATGGATCCACTAGTGTCATTGCATGTGTGTTCTTTTTAGTAACAACCAGAGTCATTTTGCATGTGTGTTCTTTTCACATACCACATGTGGATCCACCAGTGTTATTGCATGTGTGTTCTTTTCACAATCCACCCATGGATCCACCGGTGTCATTGCATGCGTGTTCTTTTTAGTAACAACCAGAGTCATTTTGCATGTGTGTTCTTTTCTCATACCACCTATGGATCCACCAGTGTAATTGCATGTGTTTTCTTTTCACAATCCACCCATGGATCCCACTAGTGTCATTTTGCATGTGTGTTCTTTTTAGTAACAACAAACAGAGTCATTTTGGATGTGTGTTCTCTTCACATACCACCTATGGATCCACCAGTGTCATTGCATGTGTGTTCTTCTCACATACCACCTATGGATCCACCAGTGTCATTGCATGTGTGTTCATTTCACTAACAACAACCAGAGTCATTGCATGTGTGTTCTTTTCACATACCAAATATGGATCCACCAGTGTGATTGAAATGTGTGTTCTCTATAGAGACCACACATGGATCCACCAGTGTCATTGCATGTGTGTTCTTTTCACTAACAACAACCAGAGTCATTGCATGTTTGTTCTTTTCACATACCACATATGGATCCACCAGTGTCATTGAAATGCGTGTTCTCTACAGAGACCACACATGGATCCACCAGTGTCATTGCATGTGTGTTCTTTTTAGTAACAACAGCCAGAGTCATTTTGCATGTGTGTTCTTCTCACATACCACCTATGGATCCACCAGTGTCATTGCATGTGTGTTCTTTTCACTAACAACAACCAGAGTTATTGCGTGTGTGTTCTTTTCACATACCACATATGGATCCACCAGTGTCATTGAAATGCATGTTCTCTACAAAGACCACACAACGATCCACCAGTGTCATTGCATGTGTGTTATTTTTAGTAACAACCAGAGTCATTTTGCATGTGTGTTCTTTTCACGTACCACTTATGGATCCACCGGTGTCATTGCATGTGTTTTCTTTTCACAATCCACCCATGGATCCCACCAGTGTCAGTTTGCATGTGTGTTCTTTTTAGTAACAACAACCAGTGTCATTGCATGTGTGTTCATTTCATAATCCACCTATGGATCCACCAGTGTCATTGCATGTGTGTTCTTTTTAGTAACAACAAATAGAGTCATTTTGCATGTGTGTTCTTCTCACATACCACCTATGGATCCACTAGTTTCATTGCATGTGTGTTCTTTTTAGTAACAACAATTAGTTTCATGGCATGTGTGTTCTCTTCAGAGACCACACATGGATCCACCAGTGTCATTGCATGTGTGTTCTTTTTACTAACAACAACAAGAGTCTTTGAAATGTGTGCTCTTTTTAGAGACCACACATGGATCGACCAGTGTCATTGCATGTGTGTTCTTTTCACTAACAACAACCAGAGTCATTGCATGTGTGTTCTTTGCACATACCACATATGGATCCACCAGTGTCATTGCATGTGTGCTGTTTTCACAATCCACCCATGGATCCACCAGTGTCATTGCATGTGTGTTCTTTTTAGTAACAACAACCAGAGTTATTTTGCATGTGTGTTCTTTTCACATACCACCTATGGATCCACTAGTGTCATTGAAATGTGTATTATTTTCAACTACCACCCATGGATCCACTAGTGTCATTGCATGTGTGTTCTTTTTACTAACAACAACCAGAGTCATTTTGCATGTGTGATGTCTTCACATACCACCTATGGATCCACCAGTGTCATTGCATGTGTGTTCTTTTTAGTAACAACAACCAGAGTCATTTTGCATGTGTGTTCTTTTCACATACCACCTATGGCTCCACCAGTGTGATTGAAATGTGTATTATTTTCAACTACCACCCATGGATCCACCAGTGTCATTGCATGTGTCTTCTTTTTAGTAACAACAACCAGAGTCATTTTGCACGTGTGATCTCTTCAAATTCCACCTATGGATCCACCAGTGTCATTGCATGTGTGTTCTTTTTAGTTACAACAACCAGAGTCATTGAAATGTGTGTTCTTCTCACATACCACCTATGGATCCACTAGTGTCATTGCATGTGTGTTCATTTCACTAACAACCAGCAGAGTTATTGCATGTCTGTTCTTTTCATATACCACATATGGATCCACCAGTGTCATTGAAATGCGTGTTCTCTATAGTGACCACACATGGATCCACTAGTGTCATTGCATCTGTGTTCTTTTTAGTAACAACAACAAAAGTCATTTTGCATGTGTGTTCTTCTCACATACCACATATGGATCCACCAGTGTCTTTGAAATGCGTGTTCTCTATAGAGACCACACATGGATCCACTAGTGTCATTGCATGTCTACTCTTTTTAGTAACAACAACCAGTCATTTTGCATGTGTGTTCTTCTCACATACCACCTATGGATCCACCAGTGTCATTGCATGTGTGTTCTTTTCACTAACAACAACCAGAGTTATTGCGTGTGTGTTCTTTTCACATACCACATATGGATCCACCAGTGTCATTCAAATGCATGTTCTCTACAAAGACCACACAACGATCCACGAGTGTCATTGCATGTGTGTTATTTTTAGTAACAACCAGAGTCATTTTGCATGTGTGTTCTTTTCACGTACCACCTATGGATCCACCGGTGTCATTGCATGTGTTTTCTTTTCACAATCCACCCATGGATCCCACCAGTGTCAGTTTGCATGTGTGTTCTTTTTAGTAACAACAACCAGTGTCATTGCATGTGTGTTCATTTCATAATCCACCTATGGATCCACCAGTGTCATTGCATGTGTGTTCTTTTTAGTAACAACAAATAGAGTCATTTTGCATGTGTGTTCTTCTCACATACCACCTATGGATCCACTAGTGTCATTGCATGTGTGTTCTTTTTAGTAACAACAATTAGTGTCATGGCATGTGTGTTCTCTTCAGAGACCACACATGGATCCACCAGTGTCATTGCATGTGTGTTCTTTTTACTAACAACAACAAGAGTCTTTGAAATGTGTGCTCTTTTTAGAGACCACACATGGATCGACCAGTGTCATTGCATGTGTGTTCTTTTCACTAACAACAACCAGAGTCATTGCATGTGTGTTCTTTGCACATACCACATATGGATCCACCAGTGTCATTGCATGTGTGCTGTTTTCACAATCCACCCATGGATCCACCAGTGTCATTGCATGTGTGTTCTTTTTAGTAACAACAACCAGAGTTATTTTGCATGTGTGTTCTTTTCACATACCACCTATGGATCCACTAGTGTCATTGAAATGTGTATTATTTTCAACTACCACCCATGGATCCACTAGTGTCATTGCATGTGTGTTCTTTTTAGTAACAACAACCAGAGTCATTTTGCATGTGTGATGTCTTCACATACCACCTATGGATCCACCAGTGTCATTGCATGTGTGTTCTTTTTAGTAACAACAACCAGAGTCATTTTGCATGTGTGTTCTTTTCACATACCACCTATGGCTCCACCAGTGTGATTGAAATGTGTATTATTTTCAACTACCACCCATGGATCCACCAGTGTCATTGCATGTGTCTTCTTTTTAGTAACAACAACCAGAGTCATTTTGCACGTGTGATCTCTTCAAATTCCACCTATGGATCCACCAGTGTCATTGCATGTGTGTTCTTTTTAGTTACAACAACCAGAGTCATTGAAATGTGTGTTCTTCTCACATACCACCTATGGATCCACTAGTGTCATTGCATGTGTGTTCATTTCACTAACAACCAGCAGAGTTATTGCATGTCTGTTCTTTTCATATACCACATATGGATCCACCAGTGTGATTGAAATGTGTGTTCTCTACAGAGACCACACATGGATCCACTAGTGTCATTGCATGTGTGTTCTTTTCACAATCCACCCATGGATCCACCGGTGTCATTGCATGCGTGTTCTTTTTAGTAACAACCAGAGTCATTTTGCATGTGTGTTCTTTTCTCATACCACCTATGGATCCACCAGTGTAATTGCATGTGTTTTCTTTTCACAATCCACCCATGGATCCCACCAGTGTCATTTTGCATGTGTGTTCTTTTTAGTAACAACAACCAGAGTCATTTTGCATGTGTGTTCTCTTCACATACCACCTATGGATCCACCAGTGTCATTGCATGTGTGTTCTTCTCACATACCACCTATGGATCCACCAGTGTCATTGCATGTGTGTTCATTTCACTAACAACAACCAGAGTCATTGCATGTGTGTTCTTTTCACATACCAAATATGGATCCACCAGTGTGATTGAAATGTGTGTTCTCTATAGAGACCACACATGGATCCACCAGTGTCATTGCATGTGTGTTCTTTTCACTAACAACAACTAGAGTCATTGCATGTTTGTTCTTTTCACATACCACATATGGATCCACCAGTGTCATTGAAATGCGTGTTCTCTACAGAGACCACACATGGATCCACCAGTGTCATTGCATGTGTGTTCTTTTTAGTAACAACAGCTAGAGTCATTTTGCATGTGTGTTCTTCTCACATACCACCTATGGATCCACCAGTGTCATTGCATGTGTGTTCTTTTCACTAACAACAACCAGAGTTATTGCGTGTGTGTTCTTTTCACATACCACATATGGATCCACCAGTGTCATTGAAATGCATGTTCTCTACAAAGACCACACAAGGATCCACCAGTGTCATTGCATGTGTGTTATTTTTAGTAACAACCAGAGTCATTTTGCATGTGTGTTCTTTTCACGTACCACCTATGGATCCACCGGTGTCATTGCATGTGTTTTCTTTTCACAATCCACCCATGGATCCCACCAGTGTCAGTTTGCATGTGTGTTCTTTTTAGTAACAACAACCAGTGTCATTGCATGTGTGTTCATTTCATAATCCACCTATGGATCCACCAGTGTCATTGCATGTGTGTTCTTTTTAGTAACAACAAATAGAGTCATTTTGCATGTGTGTTCTTCTCACATACCACCTATGGATCCACTAGTGTCATTGCATGTGTGTTCTTTTTAGTAACAACAATTAGTGTCATGGCATGTGTGTTCTCTTCAGAGACCACACATGGATCCACCAGTGTCATTGCATGTGTGTTCTTTTTACTAACAACAACAAGAGTCATTGAAATGTGTGCTCTTTTTAGAGACCACACATGGATCGACCAGTGTCATTGCATGTGTGTTCTTTTCACTAACAACAACCAGAGTCATTGCATGTGTGTTCTTTGCACATACCACATATGGATCCACCAGTGTCATTGCATGTGTGCTGTTTTCACAATCCACCCATGGATCCACCAGTGTCATTGCATGTGTGTTCTTTTTAGTAACAACAACCAGAGTTATTTTGCATGTGTGTTCTTTTCACATACCACCTATGGATCCACTAGTGTCATTGAAATGTGTATTATTTTCAACTACCACCCATGGATCCACTAGTGTCATTGCATGTGTGTTCTTTTTAGTAACAACAACCAGAGTCATTTTGCATGTGTGATGTCTTCACATACCACCTATGGATCCAGCAGTGTCATTGCATGTGTGTTCTTTTTAGTAACAACAACCAGAGTCATTTTGCATGTGTGTTCTTTTCACATACCACCTATGGCTCCACCAGTGTGATTGAAATGTGTATTATTTTCAACTACCACCCATGGATCCACCAGTGTCATTGCATGTGTCTTCTTTTTAGTAACAACAACCAGAGTCATTTTGCACGTGTGATCTCTTCAAATTCCACCTATGGTTCCACCAGTGGCATTGCATGTGTGTTCTTTTTAGTTACAACAACCAGAGTCATTGAAATGTGTGTTCTTCTCACATACCACCTATGGATCCACTAGTGTCATTGCATGTGTGTTCATTTCACTAACAACCAGCAGAGTTATTGCATGTCTGTTCTTTTCATATACCACATATGGATCCACCAGTGTGATTGAAATGTGTGTTCTCTACAGAGACCACACATGGATCCACTAGTGTCATTGCATGTGTGTTCTTTTCACAATCCACCCATGGATCCACCGGTGTCATTGCATGCGTGTTCTTTTTAGTAACAACCAGAGTCATTTTGCATGTGTGTTCTTTTCTCATACCACCTATGGATCCACCAGTGTAATTGCATGTGTTTTCTTTTCACAATCCACCCATGGATCCCACCAGTGTCATTTTGCATGTGTGTTTTTTTTAGTAACAACAACCAGAGTCATTTTGCCTGTGTGTTCTCTTCCCATACCACCTATGGATCCACCAGTGTCATTGCATGTGTGTTCTTCTCACATACCACCTATGGATCCACCAGTGTCATTGCATGTGTGTTCATTTCACTAACAACAACCAGAGTCATTGCATGTGTGTTCTTTTCACATACCAAATATGGATCCACCAGTGTGATTGAAATGTGTGTTCTCTATAGAGACCACACATGGATCCACCAGTGTCATTGCATGTGTGTTCTTTTCACTAACAACAACCAGAGTCATTGCATGTTTGTTCTTTTCACATACCACATATGGATCCACCAGTGTCATTGAAATGCGTGTTCTCTACAGAGACCACACATGGATCCACCAGTGTCATTGCATGTGTGTTCTTTTTAGTAACAACAGCCAGAGTCATTTTGCATGTGTGTTCTTCTCACATACCACCTATGGATCCACCAGTGTCATTGCATGTGTGTTCTTTTCACTAACAACAACCAGAGTTATTGCGTGTGTGTTCTTTTCACATACCACATATGGATCCACCAGTGTCATTGAAATGCATGTTCTCTACAAAGACCACACAAGGATCCACCAGTGTCATTGCATGTGTGTTATTTTTAGTAACAACCAGAGTCATTTTGCATGTGTGTTCTTTTCACGTACCACCTATGGATCCACCGGTGTCATTGCATGTGTTTTCTTTTCACAATCCACCCATGGATCCCACCAGTGTCAGTTTGCATGTGTGTTCTTTTTAGTAACAACAACCAGTGTCATTGCATGTGTGTTCATTTCATAATCCACCTATGGATCCACCAGTGTCATTGCATGTGTGTTCTTTTTAGTAACAACAAATAGAGTCATTTTGCATGTGTGTTCTTCTCACATACCACATATGGATCCACTAGTGTCATTGCATGTGTGTTCTTTTTAGTAACAACAATTGGTGTCATGGCATGTGTGTTCTCTTCAGAGACCACACATGGATCCACCAGTGTCATTGCATGTGTGTTCTTTTTACTAACAACAACAAGAGTCATTGAAATGTGTGCTCTTTTTAGAGACCACACATGGATCGACCAGTGTCATTGCATGTGTGTTCTTTTCACTAACAACAACCAGAGTCATTGCATGTGTGTTCTTTGCACATACCACATATGGATCCACCAGTGTCATTGCATGTGTGCTGTTTTCACAATCCACCCATGGATCCACCAGTGTCATTGCATGTGTGTTCTTTTTAGTAACAACAACCAGAGTTATTTTGCATGTGTGTTCTTTTCACATACCACCTATGGATCCACTAGTGTCATTGAAATGTGTATTATTTTCAACTACCACCCATGGATCCACTAGTGTCATTGCATGTGTGTTCTTTTTAGTAACAACAACCAGAGTCATTTTGCATGTGTGATGTCTTCACATACCACCTATGGATCCACCAGTGTCATTGCATGTGTGTTCTTTTTAGTAACAACAACCAGAGTCATTTTGCATGTGTGTTCTTTTCACATACCACCTATGGCTCCACCAGTGTGATTGAATTGTGTATTATTTTCAACTACCACCCATGGATCCACCAGTGTCATTGCATGTGTCTTCTTTTTAGTAACAACAACCAGAGTCATTTTGCACGTGTGATCTCTTCAAATTCCACCTATGGATCCACCAGTGTCATTGCATGTGTGTTCTTTTTAGTTACAACAACCAGAGTCATTGAAATGTGTGTTCTTCTCACATACCACCTATGGATCCACCAGTGTCATTGCATGTGTGTTCATTTCACTAACAACCAGCAGAGTTATTGCATGTCTGTTCTTTTCAGATACCACATATGGATCCACCAGTGTGATTGAAATGTGTGTTCTCTACAGAGACCACACATGGATACACTAGTGTCATTGCATGTGTGTTCTTTTTAGTAACAACCAGAGTCATTTTGCATGTGTGTTCTTTTCACATACCACATGTGGATCCACCAGTGTTATTGCATGTGTGTTCTTTTCACAATCCACCCATGGATCCACCGGTGTCATTGCATGCGTGTTCTTTTTAGTAACAACCAGAGTCATTTTGCATGTGTGTTCTTTTCTCATACCACCTATGGATCCACCAGTGTAATTGCATGTGTTTTCTTTTCACAATCCACCCATGGATCCCACCAGTGTCATTTTGCATGTGTGTTCTTTTTAGTAACAACAACCAGAGTCATTTTGCATGTGTGTTCTCTTCACATACCACCTATGGATCCACCAGTGTCATTGCATGTGTGTTCTTCTCACATACCACCTATGGATCCACCAGTGTCATTGCATGTGTGTTCATTTCACTAACAACAACCAGAGTCATTGCATGTGTGTTCTTTTCACATACCAAATATGGATCCACCAGTGTGATTGAAATGTGTGTTCTCTATAGAGACCACACATGGATCCACCAGTGTCATTGCATGTGTGTTCTTTTCACTAACAACAACCAGAGTCATTGCATGTTTGTTCTTTTCACATACCACATATGGATCCACCAGTGTCATTGAAATGCGTGTTCTCTATAGAGACCACACATGGATCCACCAGTGTCATTGCATGTGTGTTCTTTTTAGTAACAACAGCCAGAGTCATTTTGCATGTGTGTTCTTCTCACATACCACCTATGGATCCACCAGTGTCATTGCATGTGTGTTCTTTTCACTAACAACAACCAGAGTTATTGCGTGTGTGTTCTTTTCACATACCACATATGGATCCACCAGTGTCATTGAAATGCATGTTCTCTACAAAGACCACACAAGGATCCACCAGTGTCATTGCATGTGTGTTATTTTTAGTAACAACCAGAGTCATTTTGCATGTGTGTTCTTTTCACGTACCACCTATGGATCCACCGGTGTCATTGCATGTGTTTTCTTTTCACAATCCACCCATGGATCCCACCAGTGTCAGTTTGCATGTGTGTTCTTTTTAGTAACAACAACCAGTGTCATTGCATGTGTGTTCATTTCATAATCCACCTATGGATCCACCAGTGTCATTGCATGTGTGTTCTTTTTAGTAACAACAAATAGAGTCATTTTGCATGTGTGTTCTTCTCACATACCACCTATGGATCCACTAGTGTCATTGCATGTGTGTTCTTTTTAGTAACAACAATTAGTGTCATGGCATGTGTGTTCTCTTCAGAGACCACACATGGATCCACCAGTGTCATTGCATGTGTGTTCTTTTTACTAACAACAACAAGAGTCATTGAAATGTGTGCTCTTTTTAGAGACCACACATGGATCGACCAGTGTCATTGCATGTGTGTTCTTTTCACTAACAACAACCAGAGTCATTGCATGTGTGTTCTTTGCACATACCACATATGGATCCACCAGTGTCATTGCATGTGTGCTGTTTTCACAATCCACCCATGGATCCACCAGTGTCATTGCATGTGTGTTCTTTTTAGTAACAACAACCAGAGTTATTTTGCATGTGTGTTCTTTTCACATACCACCTATGGATCCACTAGTGTCATTGAAATGTGTATTATTTTCAACTACCACCCATGGATCCACTAGTGTCATTGCATGTGTGTTCTTTTTAGTAACAACAACCAGAGTCATTTTGCATGTGTGATGTCTTCACATACCACCTATGGATCCAGCAGTGTCATTGCATGTGTGTTCTTTTTAGTAACAACAACCAGAGTCATTTTGCATGTGTGTTCTTTTCACATACCACCTATGGCTCCACCAGTGTGATTGAAATGTGTATTATTTTCAACTACCACCCATGGATCCACCAGTGTCATTGCATGTGTCTTCTTTTTAGTAACAACAACCAGAGTCATTTTGCACGTGTGATCTCTTCAAATTCCACCTATGGTTCCACCAGTGGCATTGCATGTGTGTTCTTTTTAGTTACAACAACCAGAGTCATTGAAATGTGTGTTCTTCTCACATACCACCTATGGATCCACTAGTGTCATTGCATGTGTGTTCATTTCACTAACAACCAGCAGAGTTATTGCATGTCTGTTCTTTTCATATACCACATATGGATCCACCAGTGTGATTGAAATGTGTGTTCTCTACAGAGACCACACATGGATCCACTAGTGTCATTGCATGTGTGTTCTTTTCACAATCCACCCATGGATCCACCGGTGTCATTGCATGCGTGTTCTTTTTAGTAACAACCAGAGTCATTTTGCATGTGTGTTCTTTTCTCATACCACCTATGGATCCACCAGTGTAATTGCATGTGTTTTCTTTTCACAATCCACCCATGGATCCCACCAGTGTCATTTTGCATGTGTGTTTTTTTTAGTAACAACAACCAGAGTCATTTTGCCTGTGTGTTCTCTTCCCATACCACCTATGGATCCACCAGTGTCATTGCATGTGTGTTCTTCTCACATACCACCTATGGATCCACCAGTGTCATTGCATGTGTGTTCATTTCACTAACAACAACCAGAGTCATTGCATGTGTGTTCTTTTCACATACCAAATATGGATCCACCAGTGTGATTGAAATGTGTGTTCTCTATAGAGACCACACATGGATCCACCAGTGTCATTGCATGTGTGTTCTTTTCACTAACAACAACCAGAGTCATTGCATGTTTGTTCTTTTCACATACCACATATGGATCCACCAGTGTCATTGAAATGCGTGTTCTCTACAGAGACCACACATGGATCCACCAGTGTCATTGCATGTGTGTTCTTTTTAGTAACAACAGCCAGAGTCATTTTGCATGTGTGTTCTTCTCACATACCACCTATGGATCCACCAGTGTCATTGCATGTGTGTTCTTTTCACTAACAACAACCAGAGTTATTGCGTGTGTGTTCTTTTCACATACCACATATGGATCCACCAGTGTCATTGAAATGCATGTTCTCTACAAAGACCACACAAGGATCCACCAGTGTCATTGCATGTGTGTTATTTTTAGTAACAACCAGAGTCATTTTGCATGTGTGTTCTTTTCACGTACCACCTATGGATCCACCGGTGTCATTGCATGTGTTTTCTTTTCACAATCCACCCATGGATCCCACCAGTGTCAGTTTGCATGTGTGTTCTTTTTAGTAACAACAACCAGTGTCATTGCATGTGTGTTCATTTCATAATCCACCTATGGATCCACCAGTGTCATTGCATGTGTGTTCTTTTTAGTAACAACAAATAGAGTCATTTTGCATGTGTGTTCTTCTCACATACCACATATGGATCCACTAGTGTCATTGCATGTGTGTTCTTTTTAGTAACAACAATTGGTGTCATGGCATGTGTGTTCTCTTCAGAGACCACACATGGATCCACCAGTGTCATTGCATGTGTGTTCTTTTTACTAACAACAACAAGAGTCATTGAAATGTGTGCTCTTTTTAGAGACCACACATGGATCGACCAGTGTCATTGCATGTGTGTTCTTTTCACTAACAACAACCAGAGTCATTGCATGTGTGTTCTTTGCACATACCACATATGGATCCACCAGTGTCATTGCATGTGTGCTATTTTCACAATCCACCCATGGATCCACCAGTGTCATTGCATGTGTGTTCTTTTTAGTAACAACAACCAGAGTTATTTTGCATGTGTGTTCTTTTCACATACCACCTATGGATCCACTAGTGTCATTGAAATGTGTATTATTTTCAACTACCACCCATGGATCCACTAGTGTCATTGCATGTGTGTTCTTTTTAGTAACAACAACCAGAGTCATTTTGCATGTGTGATGTCTTCACATACCACCTATGGATCCACCAGTGTCATTGCATGTGTGTTCTTTTTAGTAACAACAACCAGAGTCATTTTGCATGTGTGTTCTTTTCACATACCACCTATGGCTCCACCAGTGTGATTGAATTGTGTATTATTTTCAACTACCACCCATGGATCCACCAGTGTCATTGCATGTGTCTTCTTTTTAGTAACAACAACCAGAGTCATTTTGCACGTGTGATCTCTTCAAATTCCACCTATGGATCCACCAGTGTCATTGCATGTGTGTTCTTTTTAGTTACAACAACCAGAGTCATTGAAATGTGTGTTCTTCTCACATACCACCTATGGATCCACCAGTGTCATTGCATGTGTGTTCATTTCACTAACAACCAGCAGAGTTATTGCATGTCTGTTCTTTTCAGATACCACATATGGATCCACCAGTGTGATTGAAATGTGTGTTCTCTACAGAGACCACACATGGATACACTAGTGTCATTGCATGTGTGTTCTTTTTAGTAACAACCAGAGTCATTTTGCATGTGTGTTCTTTTCACATACCACATGTGGATCCACCAGTGTTATTGCATGTGTGTTCTTTTCACAATCCACCCATGGATCCACCGGTGTCATTGCATGCGTGTTCTTTTTAGTAACAACCAGAGTCATTTTGCATGTGTGTTCTTTTCTCATACCACCTATGGATCCACCAGTGTAATTGCATGTGTTTTCTTTTCACAATCCACCCATGGATCCCACCAGTGTCATTTTGCATGTGTGTTCTTTTTAGTAACAACAACCAGAGTCATTTTGCATGTGTGTTCTCTTCACATACCACCTATGGATCCACCAGTGTCATTGCATGTGTGTTCTTCTCACATACCACCTATGGATCCACCAGTGTCATTGCATGTGTGTTCATTTCACTAACAACAACCAGAGTCATTGCATGTGTGTTCTTTTCACATACCAAATATGGATCCACCAGTGTGATTGAAATGTGTGTTCTCTATAGAGACCACACATGGATCCACCAGTGTCATTGCATGTGTGTTCTTTTCACTAACAACAACCAGAGTCATTGCATGTTTGTTCTTTTCACATACCACATATGGATCCACCAGTGTCATTGAAATGCGTGTTCTCTATAGAGACCACACATGGATCCACCAGTGTCATTGCATGTGTGTTCTTTTTAGTAACAACAGCCAGAGTCATTTTGCATGTGTGTTCTTCTCACATACCACCTATGGATCCACCAGTGTCATTGCATGTGTGTTCTTTTCACTAACAACAACCAGAGTTATTGCGTGTGTGTTCTTTTCACATACCACATATGGATCCACCAGTGTCATTGAAATGCATGTTCTCTACAAAGACCACACAAGGATCCACCAGTGTCATTGCATGTGTGTTATTTTTAGTAACAACCAGAGTCATTTTGCATGTGTGTTCTTTTCACGTACCACCTATGGATCCACCGGTGTCATTGCATGCGTTTTCTTTTCACAATCCACCCATGGATCCCACCAGTGTCAGTTTGCATGTGTGTTCTTTTTAGTAACAACAACCAGTGTCATTGCATGTGTGTTCATTTCATAATCCACCTATGGATCCACCAGTGTCATTGCATGTGTGTTCTTTTTAGTAACAACAAATAGAGTCATTTTGCATGTGTGTTCTTCTCACATACCACCTATGGATCCACTACTGTCATTGCATGTGTGTTCTTTTTAGTAACAACAATTAGTGTCATGGCATGTGTGTTCTCTTCAGAGACCACACATGGATCCACCAGTGTCATTGCATGTGTGTTCTTTTTACTAACAACAACAAGAGTCATTGAAATGTGTGCTCTTTTTAGAGACCACACATGGATCGACCAGTGTCATTGCATGTGTGTTCTTTTCACTAACAACAACCAGAGTCATTGCATGTGTGTTCTTAGCACATACCACATATGGATCCACCAGTGTCATTGCATGTGTGCTGTTTTCACAATCCACCCATGGATCCACCAGTGTCATTGCATGTGTGTTCTTTTTAGTAACAACAACCAGAGTTATTTTGCATGTGTGTTCTTTTCACATACCACCTATGGATCCACTAGTGTCATTGAAATGTGTATTATTTTCAACTACCACCCATGGATCCACTAGTGTCATTGCATGTGTGTTCTTTTTAGTAACAACAACCAGAGTCATTTTGCATGTGTGATGTCTTCACATACCACCTATGGATCCACCAGTGTCATTGCATGTGTGTTCTTTTTAGTAACAACAACCAGAGTCATTTTGCATGTGTGTTCTTTTCACATACCACCTATGGCTCCACCAGTGTGATTGAAATGTGTATTATTTTCAACTACCACCCATGGATCCACCAGTGTCATTGCATGTGTCTTCTTTTTAGTAACAACAACCAGAGTCATTTTGCACGTGTGATCTCTTCAAATTCCACCTATGGATCCACCAGTGTCATTGCATGTGTGTTCTTTTTAGTTACAACAACCAGAGTCATTGAAATGTGTGTTCTTCTCACATAGCACCTATGGATCCACTAGTGTCATTGCATGTGTGTTCATTTCACTAACAACCAGCAGAGTTATTGCATTTCTGTTCTTTTCATATACCACATATGGATCCACCAGTGTGATTGAAATGTGTGTTCTCTACAGAGACCACACATGGATCCACTAGTGTCATTGCATGTGTGTTCTTTTTAGTAACAACCAGAGTCATTTTGCATGTGTGTTCTTTTCACATACCACATGTGGATCCACCAGTGTCATTGCATGTGTGTTGTTTTCACAATCCACCCATGGATCCACCGGTGTCATTGCATGCGTGTTCTTTTTAGTAACAACCAGAGTCATTTGGCATGTGTGTTCTTTTCTCATACCACCTATGGATCCACCAGTGTAATTGCATGTGTTTTCTTTTCACAATCCACCCATGGATCCCACTAGTGTCATTTTGCATGTGTGTTCTTTTTAGTAACAACAACCAGAGTCATTTTGCATGTGTGTTCTCTTCACATACCACCTATGGATCCACCAGTGTCATTGCATGTGTGTTCTTCTCACATACCACCTATGGATCCACCAGTGTCATTGCACGTGTGTTCATTTCACTAACAACAACCAGAGTCATTGCATGTGTGTTCTTTTCACATACCAAATATGGATCCACCAGTGTGATTGAAATGTGTGTTCTCTATAGAGACCACACATGGATCCACCAGTGTCATTGCATGTGTGTTCTTTTCACTAACAACAACCAGAGTCATTGCATGTTTGTTCTTTTCACATACCACATATGGATCCACCAGTGTCATTGAAATGCATGTTCTCTACAGAGACCACACATGGATCCACCAGTGTCATTGCATGTGTGTTCTTTTTAGTAACAATATCCAGAGTCATTTTTCATGTGTGTTCTTCTCACATACCACCTATGGATCCACCAGTGTCATTGCATGTGTGTTCTTTTCACTAACAACAACCAGAGTTATTACGTGTGTGTTCTTTTCACATACCACCTATGGATCCACCAGTGTCATTGCATGTGTGTTCTTCTCACATACCACCTATGGATCCACCAGTGTCATTGCATGTGTGTTCATTTCACTAACAACAACCAGAGTCATTGCATGTGTGTTCTTTTCACATACCAAATATGGATCCACCAGTGTGATTGAAATGTGTGTTCTCTATAGAGACCACACATGGATCCACCAGTGTCATTGCATGTGTGTTCTTTTCACTAACAACAACCAGAGTCATTGCATGTGTGTTCTTTTCACATACCAAATATGGATCCACCAGTGTGATTGAAATGTGTGTTCTCTATAGAGACCACACATGGATCCACCAGTGTCATTGCATGTGTGTTCTTTTCACTAACAACAACCAGAGTCATTGCATGTTTGTTCTTTTCGCATACCACATATGGATCCACCAGTGTCATTGAAATGCATGTTCTCTACAGAGACCACACATGGATCCACCAGTGTCATTGCATGTGTGTTCTTTTTAGTAACAACAGCCAGAGTCATTTTGCATGTGTGTTCTTCTCACATACCACCTATGGATCCACCAGTGTCATTGCATGTGTGTTCTTTTCACTAACAACAACCAGAGTTATTGCGTGTGTGTTCTTTTCACATACCACATATGGATCCACCAGTGTCATTGAAATGCATGTTCTCTACAAAGACCACACAAGGATCCACCAGTGTCATTGCATGTGTGTTCTTTTTAGTAACAACCAGAGTCATTTTGCATGTGTGTTCTTTTCACATAATACCTATGGATCCACCGGTGTCATTGCATGTGTTTTCTTTTCACAATCCACCCATGGATCCCACCAGTGTCAGTTTGCATGTGTGTTCTTTTTAGTAACAACAACCAGTGTCATTGCATGTGTGTTCATTTCATAATCCACCTATGGATCCACCAGTGTCATTGCATGTGTGTTCTTTTTAGTAACAACAAATAGAGTCATTTTGCATGTGTGTTCTTCTCACATACCACCTATGGATCCACTAGTGTCATTGCATGTGTGTTCTTTTTAGTAACAACAATTAGTGCCATGGCATGTGTGTTCTCTTCAGAGAACACACATGGATCCACCAGTGTCATTGCATGTGTGTTCTTTTTACTAACAACAAGAGTCATTGAAATGTGTGCTCTTTTTAGAGACCACACATGGATCGACCAGTGTCATTGCATGTGTGTTCTTTTCACTAACAACAACCAGAGTCATTGCATGTGTGTTCTTTGCACATACCACATATGGATCCACCAGTGTCATTGCATGTGTGCTGTTTTCACAATCCACCCATGGATCCACCAGTGTCATTGCATGTGTGTTCTTTTTAGTAACAACAACCAGAGTTATTTTGCATGTGTGTTCTTTTCACATACCACCTATGGATCCACTAATGTCATTGAAATGTGTATTATTTTCAACTACCACCCATGGATCCACTAGTGTCATTGCATGTGTGTTCTTTTTAATAACAACAACCAGAGTCATTTTGCATGTGTGATGTCTTCACATACCACCTATGGATCCACCAGTGTCATTGCATGTGTGTTCTTTTTAGTAACAACAACCAGAGTCATTTTGCATGTGTGTTCTTTTCACATACCACCTATGGCTCCACCAGTGTGATTGAAATGTGTATTATTTTCAACTACCACCCATGGATCCACCAGTGTCATTGCATGTGTCTTCTTTTTAGTAACAACAACCAGAGTCATTTTGCACGTGTGATCTCTTCAAATTCCACCTATGGATCCACCAGTGTCATTGTATGTGTGTTCTTTTTAGTTACAACAACCAGAGTCATTGAAATGTGTGTTCTTCTCACATACCACCTATGGATCCACCAGTGTCATTGCATGTGTGTTCATTTCACTAACAACCAGCAGAGTTATTGCATGTCTGTTCTTTTCATATACCACATATGGATCCACCAGTGTGATTGAAATGTGTGTTCTCTACAGAGACCACACATGGATCCACTAGTGTCATTGCATGTGTGTTCTTTTTAGTAACAACCAGAGTCATTTTGCATGTGTGTTCTTTTCACATACCACATGTGGATCCACCAGTGTCATTGCATGTGTGTTCTTTTCACAATCCACCCATGGATCCACCGGTGTCATTGCATGTGTGTTCTTTTTAGTAACAACCAGAGTCATTTTGCATATGTGTTCTTTTCTCATACCACCTATGGATCCACCAGTGTAATTGCATGTGTTTTCTTTTCACAATCCACCCATGGATCCCACCAGTGTCATTTTGCATGTGTGTTCTTTTTAGTAACAACAACCAGAGTCATTTTGCATGTGTGTTCTCTTCACATACCACCTATGGATCCACCAGTGTCATTGCATGTGTGTTCTTCTCACATACCACCTATGGATCCACCAGTGTCATTGCATGTGTGTTCATTTCACTAACAACAACCATAGTCATTGCATGTGTGTTCTTTTCACATACCAAATATGGATCCACCAGTGTGATTGAAATGTGTGTTCTCTATAGAGACCACACATGGATCCACCAGTGTCATTGCATGTGTGTTCTTTTCACTAACAACAACCAGAGTCATTGCATGTTTGTTCTTTTCACATACCACATATGGATCCACCAGTGTCATTGAAATGCGTGTTCTCTACAGAGACCACACATGGATCCACCAGTGTCATTGCATGTGTGTTCTTTTTAGTAACAACAGCCAGAGTCATTTTGCATGTGTGTTCTTCTCACATACCACCTATGGATCCACCAGTGTCATTGCATGTGTGTTCTTTTCACTAACAACAACCAGAGTTATTGCGTGTGTGTTCTTTTCACATACCACATATGGATCCACCAGTGTCATTGAAATGCATGTTCTCTACAAAGACCACACAAGGATCCACCAGTGTCATTGCATGTGTGTTCTTTTTAGTAACAACCAGAGTCATTTTGCATGTGTGTTCTTTTCACATACCACCTATGGATCCACCGGTGTCATTGCATGTGTTTTCTTTTCACAATCCACCCATGGATGCCACCAGTGTCAGTTTGCATGTGTGTTCTTTTTAGTAACAACAACCAGTGTCATTGCATGTGTGTTCATTTCATAATCCACCTATGGATCCACCAGTGTCATTGCATGTGTGTTCTTTTTAGTAACAACAAATAGAGTCATTTTGCATGTGTGTTCTTCTCACATACCACCTATGGATCCACTAGTGTCATTGCATGTGTGTTCTTTTTAGTAACAACAAATAGTGTCATGGCATGTGTGTTCTCTTCAGAGACCACACATGGATCCACCAGTGTCATTGCATGTGTGTTCTTTTTACTAACAACAACAAGAGTCATTGAAATGTGTGCTCTTTTTAGAGACCACACATGGATCGACCAGTGTCATTGCATGTGTGTTCTTTTCACTAACAACAACCAGAGTCATTGCATGTGTGTTCTTTGCACATACCACATATGGATCCACCAGTGTCATCGCTTGTGTGCTCTTTTCACAATCCACCCATGGATCCACCAGTGTCATTGCATGTGTGTTCTTTTTAGTAACAACAACCAGAGTTATTTTGCATGTGTGTTCTTTTCACATACCACCTATGGATCCACTAGTGTCATTGAAATGTGTATTATTTTCAACTACCACCCATGGATCCACTAGTGTCATTGCATGTGTGTTCTTTTAGTAACAACAACCAGAGTCATTTTGCATAGGTGATGTCTTCACATACCACCTATGGATCCACCAGTGTCATTGCATGTGTGTTCTTTTTAGTAACAACAACCAGAGTCATTTTGCATGTGTGTTCTTTTCACATACCACCTATGGCTCCACCAGTGTGATTGAAATGTGTATTATTTTCAACTAACACCCATGGATCCACCAGTGTCATTGCATGTGTCTTCTTTTTAGTAACAACAACCAGAGTCATTTTGCACGTGTGATCTCTTCAAATTCCACCTATGGATCCACCAGTGTCATTGCATGTGTGTTCTTTTTAGTTACAACAACCAGAGTCATTGAAATGTGTGTTCTTCTCACATACCACCTATGGATCCACCAATGTCATTGCATGTGTGTTCATTTCACTAACAACTAGCAGAGTTATTGCATGTCTGTTCTTTTCATATACCACATATGGATCCACCAGTGTGATTGAAATGTGTGTTCTCTACAGAGACCACACATGGATCCACTAGTGTCATTGCATGTGTGTTATTTTTAGTAACAACCAGAGTCATTTTGCATGTGTGTTCTTTTCACATACCACATGTGGATCCACCAGTGTCATTGCATGTGTGTTCTTTTCACAATCCACCCATGGATCCACCGGTGTCATTGCATGTGTGTTCTTTTTAGTAACAACCAGAGTCATTTTGCATGCGTGTTCTTTTCTCATACCACCTATGGATCCAGCAGTGTAATTGCATGTGTTTTCTTTTCACAATCCACCCATGGATCCCACCAGTGTCATTTTGCATGTGTGTTCTTTTTAGTAACAACAACCAGAGTCATTTTGCATGTGTGTTCTCTTCACATACCACCTATGGATCCACCAGTGTCATTGCATGTGTGTTCTTCTCACATACCACCTATGGATCCACCAGTGTCATTGCATGTGTGTTCATTTCACTAACAACAACCAGAGTCATTGCATGTGTGTTCTTTTCACATACCAAATATGGATCCACCAGTGTGATTGAAATGTGTGTCCTCTATAGAGACCACACATGGATCCACCAGTGTCATTGCATGTGTGTTCTTTTCACTAACAACAACCAGAGTCATTGCATGTTTGTTCTTTTCACATACCACATATGGATCCACCAGTGTCATTGAAATGCGTGTTCTCTACAGAGACCACACATGGATCCACCAGTGTCATTGCATGTGTGTTCTTTTTAGTAACAACAGCCAGAGTCATTTTGCATGTGTGTTCTTTTCACATACCACCTATGGATCCACCAGTGTCATTGCATGTGTGTTATGTTCACTAACAACAACCAGAGTTATTGCGTGTGTGTTCTTTTCACATACCACATATGGATCCACCAGTGTCATTGAAATGCATGTTCTCTACAAAGACCACACAAGGATCCACCAGTGTCATTGCATGTGTGTTATTTTTAGTAACGACAACCAGTCATTTTGCATGTGTGTTCTTTTCACATACCACCTATGGATCCACTAGTGTCATTGCATGTGTGTTCTCTTCACAATACACCTATGGATCCACCAGTGTCATTGCATGTGTGTTCTTTTCACATACCACATATGGATCACCAGTGTCATTGCATGTGTGTTCTTTTCACAATCCACCCATGGATCCACCAGTGTCATTGCATGTGTGTTCTTTTTAGTAACAACCAGAGTCATTTTGCGTGTGTGTTCTTTTCACATACCACCTATGGATCCACCGGTGTCATTGCATGTGTTTTCTTTTCACAATCCACCCATGGATTCCACCAGTGTCATTTTGCATGTGTGTTCTTTTTAGTAACAACAACCAGTGTCATTGCATGTGTGTTCATTTCATAATCCACCTATGGATCCACCAATGTCATTGCATATGTGTTCTTTTTAGTAACAACAAATAGAGTCATTTTTCATGTGTGTTCTTCTCACATACCACCTATGGATCCACTAGTGTCATTGCATGTGTGTTCTTTTTAGTAACAACAATTAGTGTCATGGCATGTGTGTTCTCTTCAGAGACCACACATGGATCCACCAGTGTCATTGCATGTGTGTTCTTTTTACTAACAACAACAAGAGTCATTGAAATGTGTGCTCTCTTTAGAGACCACACATGGATCGACCAGTGTCATTGCATGTGTGTTCTTTTCACTAACAACAACCAGAGTCATTGCATGTGTGTTCTTTCCACATACCACATATGGATCCACCAGTGTCATTGCATGTGTGCTCTTTTAACAATCCACCCATGGATCCACCAGTGTCATTGCATGTGTGTTCTTTTTAGTAACAACAACCAGAGTCATTTTGCATGTGTGTTCTTTTCACATACCACCTATGGATCCACTAGTGTCATTGAAATGTGTATTATTTTCAACTACCACCCATGGATCCACTAGTGTCATTGCATGTGTGTTCTTTTTAGTAACAACAACCAGAGTCATTTTGCATGTGTGATCTCTTCACATACCACCTATGGATCCACCAGTGTCATTGCATGTGTGTTCTTTTTAGTAACAACAACCAGAGTCATTTTGCATGTGTGTTCTCTTCACATACCACCTATGGATCCACCAGTGTCATTGCATGTGTGTTCTTTTCACTAACAACCACAAGAGTTATTGCATGTCTGTTCTTTTCATATAGCACATATGGATCCACCAGTGTCATTGAAATGTGTGTTCTTTTTAGTAACAACAACCAGAGTCATTTTGCATGTGTGTTCTCTTCACATACCACCCATGGATCCACCAGTGTCATTGCATGTGTGTTCTTTTTAGTAACAACAACAAGAGTTATTTTGCATGTGTGTTCTTTTCACATACCACCTATGGCTCCACCAGTGTGATTGAAATGTGTATTATTTTCAACTACCACTCATGGATCCACCAGTGTCATTGCATGTGTCTTCTTTTTAGTAACAACAACCAGAGTCATTTTGCACGTGTGATCTCTTCAAATTCCACCTATGGATCCACCGGTGGCATTGCATGTGTGTTCTTTTTAGTTACAACAACCAGAGTCATTGAAATGTGTGTTCTTCTCACATACCACCTATGGATCCACCAGTGTCATTGGATGTGTGTTCATTTCACTAACAACCACAAGAGTTATTGCATGTCTGTTCTTTTCATATAGCACATATGGATCCACCAGTGTTATTGAAATGTGTGTTCTCTACAGAGACCACACATGGATTCACTAGTGTCATTGCATGTGTGTTCTTTTTAGTAACAACCAGAATCATTTTGCATGTGTGTTCTTTTCACATACCACATATGGATCCACCAGTGTCATTGCACTTGTTCTTTTTAGTAACAACAACCAGTGTCATTGCATGTGTGCTCTCTTCAGAGACCACACATGGATCCACCAGTGTCATTGCATGTGTGTTCTTTTTACTAACAACAAGAGTCATTGAAATGTGTGCTCTCTTCAGAGACCACACATGGATCCACCAGTGCCATTGCATGTGTGTTCTTTTCACATACCACATATGGATCACCAGTGTCATTGCATGTGTGTTCCTTTCACAATCCACCCATGGATCCACCAGTGTCATTGCATGTGTGTTCTTTTTAGTAACAACCAGAGTCATTTTGCATGTGTGTTCTTTTCACATACCACCTATGGATCCACCAGTGTCATTGCATGTGTTTTATTTTCACAATCCAACCATGGATCCCACCAGTGTCATTTTGCATGTGTGTTCTTTTTAGTAACAACAACCAGAGTCATTTTGCATGTGTGTTCTCTTCACATACCACCTATGGATCGACCAATGTCATTGTGTGTGTGTTCTTCTCACATACCACCTATGGATCCACCAGTGTCATTGCACGTGTGTTCATTTCACTAACAACAACCAGAGTCATTGCATGTGTGTTCTTTTCACATACCACATATGGATCCACCAGTGTGATTGAAATGTGTGTTCTCTACAGAGACCACACATGGATCCACCAGTGTCATTGCATGTGTGTTCTTTTTAGTAACAACACCCAGAGTCATTTTGCATGTGTGTTCTTCTCACATACCACCTATGGATCCACCAGTGTCATTGCATGTGTGTTCTTTTCACTAACAACAACCAGAGTTATTGCGTGTATGTTCTTTTCACATACCACATATGGATCCACCAGTGTCATTGAAATGCGTGTTCTCTACAGAGAACACACATGGATCCACCAGTGCCATTGCATGTGTGTTCTTTTTAGTAACAACAACCAGTCGTTTTGCATGTGTGTTCTTTTCACATACCACCTGTGGATCCACCAGTGTCATTGCATGTGTGTTCTCTTCACAATCCACCTATGGATCCACCAGTGTCATTGCATGTGTGTTCTTTATAGTAACAACCAGCTTCATTGCATGTGTGTTCTCTTCACATACCACATATGGATCACCAGTGTCGTTGCATGTGTGTTATTTTCACAATCCACCCATGGATCCACCAGTGTCATTGCATGTGTGTTCTTTTTAGTAACAACCAGAGTCATTGCATGTGTGTTCTTTTCACTAACAACAACCAGAGTCATTGCATGTGTGTTCTTTTCACATACCACATATGGATCACCAGTGTCATTGCATGTGTGTTCTTTTCACAATCCACCCATGGATCCACCAGTGTCATTGCATGTGTGTTCTTTTTAGTAACAACCAGAGTCATTGCATGTGTGTTCTTTTCACATACCACCTATGGATCCACCAGTGTCATTGCATGTGTGTTCTTTTCACATACCACCTATGGATCCACCAGTGTCATTGAAATATGTATTATTTTCATCTACCACCCATGGATCCACCAGTGTCAGTGCATGTGTGTTCTTTTTAGTAACAACAACCAGAGTCATTTTGCATGTGTGATCTCTTCAAATACCACCTATGGTTCCACCAGTGTCATTGCATGTGTGTTCTTTTTAGTAACAACAACCAGAGTCATTGAAATGTGTGTTCTTCTCAAATACCACCTATGGATCCACCAGTGTTATTGCATGTGTGTTCATTTCACTAACAATAACCAGAGTCATTGCATGTGTGTTCTTTTCACATACCACATATGGATCCACCAGTGTGATTGAAATGTGTGTTCTCTACAGAGACCACACATGGATCCACCAGTGTCATTGCATGTGTGTTCTTTTTAGTAACAACCAGAGTCATTTTGCATGTGTGTTCTTTTCACATACCACATATGGATCCACCAGTGTCATTGCATGTGTGTTCTTTTCACAATCCACCCATGGATCCACCGGTGTCATTGCATGTGTGTTCTTTTTAGTAACAACCAGAGTCATTTTGCATGTGTGTTCTTTTCACATACCACGTATGGATCCACCAGTGTCATTGCATGTGTTTTCTTTTCACAATCCAACCATGGATCCCACCAGTGTCATTTTGCATGTGTGTTCTTTTTAGTAACAACAACCAGAGTCATTTTGCATGTGTGTTCTCTTCACATACCACCTATGGATCCACCAGTGTCATTGCATGTGTGTTCTTCTCACATACCACCTATGGATCCACCAGTGTAATTGCACGTGCGTTCATTTCACTAACAACAACCAGAGTAATTGCATGTGTGTTCTTTTCACATACCACATATGGATCCACCAGTGTGATTGAAATGTGTTTTCTCTACAGAGACCAACTTGGATCCACCATTGTCATTGCATGTGTGTTCTTTTCACTAACAACAACCAGAGTCATTGCATGTGTGTTCTTTTCACATACCACATATGGATCCACCAGTGTCATTGAAATGTGTGTTCTCTATAGAGACCACACATGAATCCACCAGTGTCATTGCATGTGTGTTCTTTTTAGTAACAACAACCAGAGTCATTTTCCATGTGTGTTCTTCTCACATACCACCTATGGATCCACTAGTGTCATTGCATGTGTGTTCTTTTCACTAACAACAACCAGAGTCATTGCATGTTTGTTCTTTTCACATACCACATATGGATCCACCAGTGTCATTGAAATCCGTGTTCTATACAAAGAACACACATGGATCCACCAGTGTCATTGCATGTGTGTTCTTTTTAGTAACAACAACAAGTCATTTTGCATGTGTGTTCTTTTCACATACCACCTATGGATCCACCTGTGTCATTGCATGTGTGTTCTCTTCACAATCCACCTATGGATCCACCAGTGTCAATGCATGTGTGTTCTTTATAGTAACAACCAGAGTCATTGCATGTGTGTTCTTTTAACATACCACATATGGATCCACCAGTGTGATTGAAATGTGTGTTCTCTACAGAGACCACACATGGATCCACCAGTGTCATTGCATGTGTGTTCTTTTCACTAACAACAACCAGAGTCATTGCATGTGTGTTCTTTTCACATACCACATATGGATCCACCAGTGTCATTGATATGCGTGTTCTCTACAGAGACCACACATGGATCCACCAGTGTCATTGCATGTGTGTTCTTTTTAGTAACAACAACCAGAGTCATTTTGCATGTGTGTTCTCTTCACATACCACCTATGGATCGACCAATGTCATTGTGTGTGTGTTCTTCTCACATACCACCTATGGATCCACCAGTGTCATTGCACGTGTGTTCATTTCACTAACAAGAACCAGAGTCATTGCATGTGTGTTCTTTTCACATACCACATATGGATCCACCAGTGTGATTGAAATGTGTGTTCTCTACAGAGACCACACATGGATCCACCAGTGTCATTGCATGTGTGTTCTTTTTAGTAACAACACCCAGAGTCATTTTGCATGTGTGTTCTTCTCACATACCACCTATGGATCCACCAGTGTCATTGCATGTGTGTTCTTTTCACTAACAACAACCAGAGTTATTGCGTGTATGTTCTTTTCACATACCACATATGGATCCACCAGTGTCATTGAAATGCGTGTTCTCTACAGAGAACACACATGGATCCACCAGTGTCATTGCATGTGTGTTCTTTTTAGTAACAACAACCAGTCGTTTTGCATGTGTGTTCTTTTCACATACCACCTGTGGATCCACCAGTGTCATTGCATGTGTGTTCTCTTCACAATCCACCTATGGATCCACCAGTGTCATTGCATGTGTGTTCTTTATAGTAACAACCAGCTTCATTGCATGTGTGTTCTCTTCACATACCACATATGGATCACCAGTGTCGTTGCATGTGTGTTATTTTCACAATCCACCCATGGATCCACCAGTGTCATTGCATGTGTGTTCTTTTTAGTAACAACCAGAGTCATTGCATGTGTGTTCTTTTCACTAACAACAACCAGAGTCATTGCATGTGTGTTCTTTTCACATACCACATATGGATCCACCAGTGTGATTGAAATGTGTGTTCTCTACAGAGACCACACATGGATCCACCAGTGTCATTGCATGTGTGTTCTTTTCACTAACAACAACCAGAGTCATTGCATGTGTGTTCTTTTCACATACCACATATGGATCCACCAGTGTCATTGAAATGCGTGTTCTCTACAGAGACCACACATGGATCCACCAGTGTCATTGCATGTGTGTTCTTTTTAGTAACAACAACCAGAGTCATTTTGCATGTGTGTTCTTCTCACATACCACCTATGGATCCACCAGTGTCATAGCATGTGTGTTATTTTCACTAATAACAACCAGAGTTATTGCGTGTGTGTTCTTTTCACATACCACATATGGATCCACCAGTGTCATTGAAATGCGTGTTCTCTACAGAGACCACATATGGATCCACCAGTGTCATTGCATGTGTGTTCTTTTCACAATCCACCCATGGATCCACCAGTGTCATTGCATGTGTGTTCTTTTTAGTAACAACCAGAGTCATTTTGCATGTGTGTTCTTTTCACATACCACCTATGGATCCACCAGTGTCATTGCATGTGTTTTCTTTTCACAATCCACCCATGGATCCCACCAGTGTCAGTTTGCATGTGTGTTCTTTTTAGTAACAACAACCAGTGTCATTGCATGTGTGTTCTTTTTAGTAATAACAACGAGAGTCATTTTGCATGTGTATTCTTCTCACATACCACCTATGGATCCACTAGTGTCATTGCATGTGTGTTCTTTTTAGTAACAACAATTAGTGTCATGGCATGTGTGTTCTCTTCAGAGACCACACATGGATCCACCAGTGTCATTGCATGTGTGTTCTTTTTACTAACAACAACAAGAGTCATTGAAATGTGTGCTCTCTTTAGAGACCACACATGGATCGACTAGTGTCATTGCATGTGTGTTCTTTTCACTAACAACAACCAGAGTCATTGCATGTGTGTTCTTTGCACATAACGCATATGGATCCACCAGTGTCATTGCATGTGTGCTGTTTTCACAATCCACCCATGGATCCACCAGTGTCATTGCATGTGTGTTCTTTTTAGTAACAACAACCAGAGTTATTTTACATGTGTGTTCTTTTCACATACCACCTATGGATCCACTAGTGTCATTGAAATGTGTATTATTTTCAACTACCACCCATGGATCCACTAGTGTCATTGCATGTGTGTTCTTTTTAGTAACAACAACCAGAGTCATTTTGCATGTGTGATCTCTTCATATACCACCTATGGATCCACTAGTGTCATTGCATGTGTGTTCTTTTTAGTAACAACAACCAGAGTCATTTTGCATGTGTGTTCTTTTCACATACCACCCATGACTCCACCAGTGTCATTGAAATGTGTATTATTTTCAACTACCACCCATGGATCCACCAGTGTCATTGCATGTGTCTTCTTTTTAGTAACAACAACCAGAGTCATTTTGCACGTGTGATCTCTTCAAATTCCTCCTATGGATCCACCAGTGTCTTTGCATGTGTGTTCTTTTTAGTTACAACAACCAGAGTCATTGAAATGTGTGTTCTTCTCACATACCACCTATGGATCCACCAGTGTCATTGCATGTGTGTTCATTTCACTAACAACCAGCAGAGTTATTGCATGTCTGTCTTTTCATATACCACATATGGATCCACCAGTGTGATTGTAATGTGTGTTCTCTACAGAGACCACACATGGATCCACTAGTGTCATTGCATGTGTGTTCTTTTTAGTAACAACCAGAGTCATTTTGCATGTGTGTTCTTTTCACATACCACATGTGGATCCACCAGTGTCATTGCATGTGTGTTCTTTTCACAATCCACCCATGGATCCACCGGTGTCATTGCATGTGTGTTCTTTTTAGTAACAACCAGAGTCATTTTGCATGTGTGTTCTTTTCTCATACCACCTATGGATCCACCAGTGTAATTGCATGTGTTTTCTTTTCACAATCCACCCATGGATCCCACCAGTGTCATTTTGCATGTGTGTTCTTTTTAGTAACAACAACCAGAGTCATTTTGCATGTGTGTTCTCTTCACATACCACCTATGGATCCACCAGTGTCATTGCATGTGTGTTCTTCTCACATACCACCTATGGATCCACCAGTGTCATTGCATGTGTGTTCATTTCACTAACAACAACCAGAGTCATTGCATGTGTGTTCTTTTCACATACCAAATATGGATCCACCAGTGTGATTGAAATGTGTGTTCTCTATAGAGACCACACATGGATCCACCAGTGTCATTGCATGTGTGTTCTTTTCACTAACAACAACCAGAGTCATTGCATGTTTATTCTTTTCACATACCACATATGGATCCACCAGTGTCATTGAAATGCGTGTTCTCTACAGAGACCACACATGGATCCACCAGTGTCATTGCATGTGTGTTCTTTTTAGTAACAACAGCCAGAGTCATTTTCCATGTGTGTTCTTCTCACATACCACCTATGGAGCCACCAGTGTCATTGCATGTGTGTTCTTTTCACTAACAACAACCAGAGTTATGGCGTGTGTGTTCTTTTCACAATCCACCCATGGATCCACCAGTGTCATTGCATGTGTGTTCTTTTTAGTAACAACCAGAGTCATTTTGCATGTGTGTTCTTTTCACATACCACCTATGGATCCACCGGTGTCATTGCATGTGTTTTCTTTTCACAATCCACCCATGGATCCCACCAGTGTCAGTTTGCATGTGTGTTCTTTTTAGTAACAACAACCAGTGTCATTGCATGTGTGTTCATTTCATAATCCACCTATGGATCCACCAGTGTCATTGCATGTGTGTTCTTTTTAGTAACAACAAATAGAGTCATTTTGCATGTGTGTTCTTCTCACATACCACCTATGGATCCACTAGTGTCATTGCATGTGTGTTCTTTTTAGTAACAACAATTAGTGTCATGGCATGTGTGTTCTCTTCAGGACCACACATGGATCCACCAGTGTCATTGCATGTGTGTTCTTTTTACTGACAACAACAAGAGTCATTGAAATGTGTGCTCTTTTTAGAGACCACACATGGATCGACCACTGTCATTGCATGTGTGTTCTTTTCACTAACAACAACCAGAGTCATTGCATGTGTGTTCTTTGCACATACCACATATGGATCCACCAGTGTCATTGCATGTGTGCTGTTTTCACAATCCACCCATGGATCCACCAGTGTCATTGCATGTGTGTTCTTTTTAGTAACAACAACCAGAGTTATTTTGCATGTGTGTTCTTTTCACATACCACCTATGGATCCACTAGTGTCATTGAAATGTGTATTATTTTCAACTACCACCCATGGATCCACTAGTGTCATTGCATGTGTGTTCTTTTTAGTAACAACAACCAGAGTCATTTTGCATGTGTGATGTCTTCACATACCACCTATGGATCCACGAGTGGCATTGCATGTGTGTTATTTTTAGTAACAACAACCAGAGTCATTTTGCATGTGTGTTCTTTTCACATACCACCTATGGCTCCACCCGTGTGATTGAAATGTGTATTATTTTCAACTACCACCCATGGATCCACCAGTGTCATTGCATGTGTCTTCTTTTTAGTAACAACAACCAGAGTCATTTTGCACGTGTGATCTCTTCAAATTCCACCTATGGATCCACCAGTGTCATTGCATGTGTGTTCTTTTTAGTTACAACAACCAGAGTCATTGAAATGTGTGTTCTTCTCACATACCACCTATGGATCCACCAGTGTCATTGCATGTGTGTTCATTTCACTAACAACCAGCAGAGTTATTGCATGTCTGTTCTTTTCATATACCACATATGGATCCACCAGTGTGATTGAAATGTGTGTTCTCTACAGAGACCACACATGGATCCACTAGTGTCATTGCATGTGTGTTCTTTTTAGTAACAACCAGAGTCATTTTGCATGTGTGTTCTTTTCACATACCACATGTGGATCCACCAGTGTCATTGCATGTGTGTTCTTTTCAGAATCCACCCATGGATCCACCGGTGTCATTGCATGTGTGTTCTTTTTAGTAACAACCAGAGTCATTTTGCATGTGTGTTCTTTTCTCATACCACCTATGGATCCACCAGTGTAATTGCATGTGTTTTCTTTTCACAATCCACCCATGGATCCCACCAGTGTCATTTTGCATGTGTGTTCTTTTTAGTAACAACAACTAGAGTCATTTTGCATGTGTGTTCACATACCACCTATGGATCCACCAGTGTCATTGCATGTGTGTTCTTCTCACATACCACCTATGGATCCACCAGTGTCATTGCATGTGTGTTCATTTCACTAACAACAACCAGAGTCATTGCATGTGTGTTCTTTTCACATACCAAATATGGATCCACCAGTGTGATTGAAATGTGTGTTCTCTATAGAGACCACACATGGATCCACCAGTGTCATTGCATGTGTGTTCTTTTCACTAACAACAACCAGAGTCATTGCATGTTTGTTCTTTTCACGTACCACATATGGATCCACCAGTGTCATTGAAATGCGTGTTCTCTACAGAGACCACACATGGATCCACCAGTGTCATTGCATGTGTGTTCTTTTTAGTTACAACAGCCAGAGTCATTTTGCATGTGTGTTCTTCTCACATACCACCTATGGATCCACCAGTGTCATTGCATGTGTGTTCTTTTCACTAACAACAACCAGAGTTATTGCGTGTGTGTTCTTTTCACATACCACATATGGATCCACCAGTGTCATTGAAATGCATGTTCTCTACAAAGACCACACAAGGATCCACCAGTGTCATTGCATGTGTGTTCTTTTTAGTAACAACCAGAGTCATTTTGCATGTGTGTTCTTTTCACATACCACCTATGGATCCACCGGTGTCATTGCATGTGTTTTCTTTTCACAATCCACCCATGGATCCCACCAGTGTCAGTTTGCATGTGTGTTCTTTTTAGTAACAACAACCAGTGTCATTGCATGTGTGTTCATTTCATAATCCACCTATGGATCCACCAGTGTCATTGCATGTGTGTTCTTTTTAGTAACAACAAATAGAGTCATTTTGCATGTGTGTTCTTCTCACATACCACCTATGGATCCACTAGTGTCATTGCATGTGTGTTCTTTTTAGTAACAACAATTAGTGTCATGGCATGTGTGTTCTCTTCAGAGACCACACATGGATCCACCACTGTCATTGCATGTGTGTTCTTTTCACTAACAACAACCAGAGTCATTGCATGTGTGTTCTTTGCACATACCACATATGGATCCACCAGTGTCATTGCATGTGTGCTGTTTTCACAATCCACCCATGGATCCACCAGTGTCATTGCATGTGTGTTCTTTTTAGTAACAACAACCAGAGTTATTTTGCATGTGTGTTCTTTTCACATACCACCTATGGATCCACTAGTGTCATTGAAATGTGTATTATTTTCAACTACCACCCATGGATCCACTAGTGTCATTGCATGTGTGTTCTTTTTAGTAACAACAACCAGTGTCATTGCATGTGTGCTGTTTTCACAATCCACCCATGGATCCACCAGTGTCATTGCATGTGTGTTCTTTTTAGTAACAACAACCAGAGTTATTTTACATGTGTGTTCTTTTCACATACCACCTATGGATCCACTAGTGTCATTGAAATGTGTATTATTTTCAACTACCACCCATGGATCCACTAGTGTCATTGCATGTGTGTTCTTTTTAGTAACAACAACCAGAGTCATTTTGCATGTGTGATCTCTTCATGTACCACCTATGGATCCACCAGTGTCATTGCATGTGTGTTCTTTTTAGTAACAACAACCAGAGTCATTTTGCATGTGTGTTCTTTTCACATACCACCTATGGCTCCACCAGTGTTATTGAAATGTGTATTATTTTCAACTAACACCCATGGATCCACAAGTGTCATTGCATGTGTCTTATTTTTAGTAACAACAACCAGAGTCATTTTGCACGTGTGATCTCTTCAAATTCCACCTATGGATCCACCAGTGTCATTGCATGTGTGTTCTTTTTAGTTACAACAACAAGAGTCATTGAAATGTGTGTTCTTCTCACATACCACCTATGGATCCACCAGTGTCATTGCATGTGTGTTCATTTCACTAACAACCAGCAGAGTTATTGCATGTCTGTCTTTTCATATACCACATATGGATCCACCAGTGTGATTGTAATGTGTGTTCTCTACAGAGACCACACATGGATCCACTAGTGTCATTGCATGTGTGTTCTTTTTAGTAACAACCAGAGTCATTTTGCATGTGTGTTCTTTTCACATACCACGTGTGGATCCACCAGTGTCATTGCATGTGTGTTCTTTTCACAATCCACCCATGGATCCACCGGTGTCATTGCATGTGTGTTCTTTTTAGTAACAACCAGAGTCATTTTGCATGTGTGTTCTTTTCTCATACCACCTATGGATCCACCGGTGTAATTGCATGTGTTTTTTTTTCACAATCCACCCATGGATCCCACCAGTGTCATTTTGCATGTGTGTTCTTTTTAGTAACAACAACCAGAGTCATTTTGCATGTGTGTTCTCTTCACATACCACCTATGGATCCACCAGTGTCATTGCATGTGTGTTCTTCTCACATACCACCTATGGATCCACCAGTGTCATTGCATGTGTGTTCATTTCACTAACAACAACCAGAGTCATTGCATGTGTGTTCTTTTCACATACCAAATATGGATCCACCAGTGTGATTGAAATGTGTGTTCTCTATAGAGACCACACATGGATCCACCAGTGTCATTGCATGTGTGTTCTTTTCACTAACAACAACCAGAGTCATTGCATGTTTGTTCTTCTCACATACCACATATGGATCCACCAGTGTCATTGAAATGCGTGTTCTCTATAGAGACCACACGTGGATCCACCAGTGTCATTGCATGTGTGTTCTTTTTAGTAACAACAGCCAGAGTCATTTTGCATGTGTGTTCTTCTCACATACCACCTATGGATCCACCAGTGTCATTGCATGTGTGTTCTTTTCACTAACAACAACCAGAGTTATTGCGTGTGTGTTCTTTTCACATACCACATATGGATCCACCAGTGTCATTGAAATGCATGTTCTCCACAAAGACCACACAAGGATCCACCAGTGTCATTGCATGTGTGTTCTTTTTAGTAACGACAACCAGTCATTTTGCATGTGTGTTCTTTTCACATACCACCTATGGATCCACCAGTGTCATAGCATGTGTGTTCTCTTCACAATACACCTATGGATCCACCAGTGTCATTGCATGTGTGTTCTTTTCACATACCACATATGGATCACCAGTGTCATTGCATGTGTGTTCTTTTCACAATCCACCCATGGATCCACCAGTGTCATTGCATGTGTGTTCTTTTTAGTAACAACAAATAGAGTCATTTTGCATGTGTGTTCTTTTCACATACCACCTATGGATCCACCGGTGTCATTGCATGTGTTTTCTTTTCACAATCCACCCATGGATTCCACCAGTGTCATTTTGCATGTGTGTTCTTTTTAGTAACAACAACCAGTGTCATTGCATGTGTGTTCATTTCATAATCCACCTATGGATCCACCAATGTCATTGCATGTGTGTTCTTTTTAGTAACAACAAATAGAGTCATTTTGCATGCGTGTTCTTCTCACATACCACCTATGGATCCACTAGTGTCATTGCATGTGTGTTCTTTTTAGTAACAACAATTAGTGTCATCGCATGTGTGTTCTCTTCAGAGACCACACATGGATCCACTAGTGTCATTGCATGTGTGTTCTTTTTACTAACAACAACAAGGGTCATTGAAATGTGTGCTCTCTTTAGAGACCACACATGGATCGACCAGTGTCATTGCATGTGTGTTCTTTTCACTAACAACAACCAGAGTCATTGCATGTGTGTTCTTTCCACATACCACATATGGATCCACCAGTGTCATTGCATGTGTGCTCTTTTAACAATCCACTCTTGGATCCATCAGTGTCATTGCATGTGTGTTCTTTTTAGTAACAACAGCCAGAGTCATTTTGCATGTGTGTTCTTCTCACATACCACCTATGGATCCACTAGTGTCATTGCATGTGTGTTCTTTTCACTAACAACAACCAGAGTTATTGCGTGTGTTTTCTTTTCACTTACCACATATGGATCCACCAGTGTCATTGAAATGCATGTTCTCTACAAAGACCACACAAGGATCCACCAGTGTCATTGCATGTGTGTTCTTTTTAGTAACAACCAGAGTCATTTTGCATGTGTGTTCTTTTCACATACCACCTATGGATCCACCGGTGTCATTGCATGTGTTTTCTTTTCACAATCCACCCATGGATCCCACCAGTGTCAGTTTGCATGTGTGTTCTTTTTAGTAACAACAACCAGTGTCATTGCATGTGTGTTCAATTCATAATCCACCTATGGATCCACCAGTGTCATTGCATGTGTGTTCTTTTTAGTAACAGCAAATAGAGTCATTTTGCATGTGTGTTCTTCTCACATACCACCTATGGATCCACTAGTGTCATTGCATGTGTGTTCTTTTTAGTAACAACAATTAGTGTCATGGCATGTGTGTTCTCTTCAGAGACCACACATGGATCCACCAGTGTCATTGCATGTGTGTTTTTTTTACTAACAACAACAAGAGTCATTGAAATGTGTGCTCTTTTTAGAGACCACACATGGATCGACCAGTGTCATTGCATGTGTGTTCTTTTCACTAACAACAACCAGAGTCATTGCATGTGTGTTCTTTGCACATACCACATATGGATCCACCAGTGTCATTGCATGTGTGCTGTTTTCACAATCCACCCATGGATCCACCAGTGTCATTGCATGTGTGTTCTTTTTAGTAACAACAACCAGAGTTATTTTGCATGTGTGTTCTTTTCACATACCACCTATGGATCCACTAGTGTCATTGAAATGTGTATTATTTTCAACTACCACCTATGGATCCACTAGTGTCATTGCATGTGTGTTCTTTTTAGTAACAACAATTAGTGTCATTGCATGTGTGCTGTTTTCACAATCCACCCATGGATCCACCAGTGTCATTGCATGTGTGTTCTTTTTAGTAACAACAACCAGAGTTATTTTACATGTGTGTTCTTTTCACATACCACCTATGGATCCACTAGTGTCATTGAAATGTGTATTATTTTCAACTACCACCCATGGATCCACTAGTGTCATTGCATGTGTGTTCTTTTTAGTAACAACAACCAGAGTCATTTTGCATGTGTGATCTCTTCATATACCACCTATGGATCCACCAGTGTCATTGCATGTGTGTTCTTTTTAGTAACAACAACCAGAGTCATTTTGCATGTGTAGTCTTTTCACATACCACCTATGGCTCCACCAGTGTCATTGAAATGTGTATTATTTTCAACTACCACCCATGGATCCACCAGTGTCATTGCATGTGTCTTCTTTTTAGTAACAACAACCAGAGTCATTTTGCACGTGTGATCTCTTCAAATTCCACCTATGGATCCACCAGTGTCATTGCATGTGTGTTCTTTTTAGTTACAACAACCAGAGTCATTGAAATGTGTGTTCTTCTCACATACCACCTATGGATCCACCAGTGTCATTGCATGTGTGTTCATTTCACTAACAACCAGCAGAGTTATTGCATGTCTGTCTTTTCATATACCACATATGGATCCACCAGTGTGATTGTAATGTGTGTTCTCTACAGAGACCACACATGGATCCACTAGTGTCATTGCATATGTGTTCTTTTTAGTAACAACCAGAGTCATTTTGCATGTGTGTTCTTTTCACATACCACATGTGGATCCACCAGTGTCATTGCATGTGTGTTCTTTTCACAATCCACCCATGGATCCACCGGTGTCATTGCATGTGTGTTCTTTTTAGTAACAACCAGAGTCATTTTGCATGTGTGTTCTTTTCTCATACCACCTATGGATCCACCAGTGTAATTGCATGTGTTTTCTTTTCACAATCCACCCATGGATCCCACCAGTGTCATTTTGCATGTGTGTTCTTTTTAGTAACAACAAATAGAGTCATTTTGCATGTGTGTTCTTTTCACATACCACCTATGGATCCACCGGTGTCATTGCATGTGTTTTCTTTTCACAATCCACCCATGGATTCCACCAGTGTCATTTTGCATGTGTGTTCTTTTTAGTAACAACAACCAGTGTCATTGCATGTGTGTTCATTTCATAATCCACCTATGGATCCACCAATGTCATTGCATGTGTGTTCTTTTTAGTAACAACAAATAGAGTCATTTTGCATGCGTGTTCTTCTCACATACCACCTATGGATCCACTAGTGTCATTGCATGTGTGTTCTTTTTAGTAACAACAATTAGTGTCATCGCATGTGTGTTCTCTTCAGAGACCACACATGGATCCACTAGTGTCATTGCATGTGTGTTCTTTTTACTAACAACAACAAGGGTCATTGAAATGTGTGCTCTCTTTAGAGACCACACATGGATCGACCAGTGTCATTGCATGTGTGTTCTTTTCACTAACAACAACCAGAGTCATTGCATGTGTGTTCTTTCCACATACCACATATGGATCCACCAGTGTCATTGCATGTGTGCTCTTTTAACAATCCACTCTTGGATCCACCAGTGTCATTGCATGTGTGTTCTTTTTAGTAACAACAGCCAGAGTCATTTTGCATGTGTGTTCTTCTCACATACCACCTATGGATCCACTAGTGTCATTGCATGTGTGTTCTTTTCACTAACAACAACCAGAGTTATTGCGTGTGTTTTCTTTTCACTTACCACATATGGATCCACCAGTGTCATTGAAATGCATGTTCTCTACAAAGACCACACAAGGATCCACCAGTGTCATTGCATGTGTGTTCTTTTTAGTAACAACCAGAGTCATTTTGCATGTGTGTTCTTTTCACATACCACCTATGGATCCACCGGTGTCATTGCATGTGTTTTCTTTTCACAATCCACCCATGGATCCCACCAGTGTCAGTTTGCATGTGTGTTCTTTTTAGTAACAACAACCAGTGTCATTGCATGTGTGTTCAATTCATAATCCACCTATGGATCCACCAGTGTCATTGCATGTGTGTTCTTTTTAGTAACAGCAAATAGAGTCATTTTGCATGTGTGTTCTTCTCACATACCACCTATGGATCCACTAGTGTCATTGCATGTGTGTTCTTTTTAGTAACAACAATTAGTGTCATGGCATGTGTGTTCTCTTCAGAGACCACACATGGATCCACCAGTGTCATTGCATGTGTGTTTTTTTACTAACAACAACAAGAGTCATTGAAATGTGTGCTCTTTTTAGAGACCACACATGGATCGACCAGTGTCATTGCATGTGTGTTCTTTTCACTAACAACAACCAGAGTCATTGCATGTGTGTTCTTTGCACATACCACATATGGATCCACCAGTGTCATTGCATGTGTGCTGTTTTCACAATCCACCCATGGATCCACCAGTGTCATTGCATGTGTGTTCTTTTTAGTAACAACAACCAGAGTTATTTTGCATGTGTGTTCTTTTCACATACCACCTATGGATCCACTAGTGTCATTGAAATGTGTATTATTTTCAACTACCACCTATGGATCCACTAGTGTCATTGCATGTGTGTTCTTTTTAGTAACAACAATTAGTGTCATTGCATGTGTGCTGTTTTCACAATCCACCCATGGATCCACCAGTGTCATTGCATGTGTGTTCTTTTTAGTAACAACAACCAGAGTTATTTTACATGTGTGTTCTTTTCACATACCACCTATGGATCCACTAGTGTCATTGAAATGTGTATTATTTTCAACTACCACCCATGGATCCACTAGGGTCATTGCATGTGTGTTCTTTTTAGTAACAACAACCAGAGTCATTTTGCATGTGTGATCTCTTCATATACCACCTATGGATCCACCAGTGTCATTGCATGTGTGTTCTTTTTAGTAACAACAACCAGAGTCATTTTGCATGTGTGTTCTTTTCACATACCACCTATGGCTCCACCAGTGTCATTGAAATGTGTATTATTTTCAACTACCACCCATGGATCCACCAGTGTCATTGCATGTGTCTTCTTTTTAGTAACAACAACCAGAGTCATTTTGCACGTGTGATCTCTTCAAATTCCACCTATGGATCCACCAGTGTCATTGCATGTGTGTTCTTTTTAGTTACAACAACCAGAGTCATTGAAATGTGTGTTCTTCTCACATACCACCTATGGATCCACCAGTGTCATTGCATGTGTGTTCATTTCACTAACAACCAGCAGAGTTATTGCATGTCTGTCTTTTCATATACCACATATGGATCCACCAGTGTGATTGTAATGTGTGTTCTCTACAGAGACCACACATGGATCCACTAGTGTCATTGCATATGTGTTCTTTTTAGTAACAACCAGAGTCATTTTGCATGTGTGTTCTTTTCACATACCACATGTGGATCCACCAGTGTCATTGCATGTGTGTTCTTTTCACAATCCACCCATGGATCCACCGGTGTCATTGCATGTGTGTTCTTTTTAGTAACAACCAGAGTCATTTTGCATGTGTGTTCTTTTCTCATACCACCTATGGATCCACCAGTGTAATTGCATGTGTTTTCTTTTCACAATCCACCCATGGATCCCACCAGTGTCATTTTGCATGTGTGTTCTTTTTAGTAACAACAACCATAGTCATTTTGCATGTGTGTTCTCTTCACATACCACCTATGGATCCACCAGTGTCATTGCATGTGTGTTCTTCTCACATACCACCTATGGATCCACCAGTGTCATTGCATGTGTGTTCATTTCACTAACAACAACCAGAGTCATTGCATGTGTGTTCTTTTCACATACCAAATATGGATCCACCAGTGTGATTGAAATGTGTGTTCTCTATAGAGACCACACATGGATCCACCAGTGTCATTGCATGTGTGTTCTTTTCACTAACAACAACCAGAGTCATTGCATGTTTGTTCTTCTCACATACCACATATGGATCCACCAGTGTCATTGAAATGCGTGTTCTCTATAGAGACCACACGTGGATCCACCAGTGTCATTGCATGTGTGTTCTTTTTAGTAACAACAGCCAGAGTCATTTTGCATGTGTGTTCTTCTCACATACCACCTATGGATCCACCAGTGTCATTGCATGTGTGTTCTTTTCACTAACAACAACCAGAGTTATTGCGTGTGTGTTCTTTTCACATACCACATATGGATCCACCAGTGTCATTGAAATGCATGTTCTCTACAAAGACCACACAAGGATCCACCAGTGTCATTGCATGTGTGTTCTTTTTAGTAACGACAACCAGTCATTTTGCATGTGTGTTCTTTTCACATACCACCTATGGATCCACCAGTGTCATAGCATGTGTGTTCTCTTCACAATACACCTATGGATCCACCAATGTCATTGCATGTGTGTTCTTTTCACATACCACATATGGATCACCAGTGTCATTGCATGTGTGTTCTTTTCACAATCCACCCATGGATCCACCAGTGTCATTGCATGTGTGTTCTTTTTAGTAACAACAAATAGAGTCATTTTGCATGTGTGTTCTTTTCACATACCACCTATGGATCCACCGGTGTCATTGCATGTGTTTTCTTTTCACAATCCACCCATGGATTCCACCAGTGTCATTTTGCATGTGTGTTCTTTTTAGTAACAACAACCAGTGTCATTGCATGTGTGTTCATTTCATAATCCACCTATGGATCCACCAATGTCATTGCATGTGTGTTCTTTTTAGTAACAACAAATAGAGTCATTTTGCATGCGTGTTCTTCTCACATACCACCTATGGATCCACTAGTGTCATTGCATGTGTGTTCTTTTTAGTAACAACAATTAGTGTCATGGCATGTGTGCTCTCTTCAGAGACCACACATGGATCCACTAGTGTCATTGCATGTGTGTTCTTTTTACTAACAACAACAAGAGTCATTGGAATGTGTGCTCTCTTTAGAGACCACACATGGATCGACCAGTGTCATTGCATGTGTGTTCTTTTCACTAACAACAACCAGAGTCATTGCATGTGTGTTCTTTCCACATACCACATATGGATCCACCAGTGTCATTGCATGTGTGCTCTTTTAACAATCCACTCTTGGATCCACCAGTGTCATTGCATGTGTGTTCTTTTTAGTAACAACAGCCAGAGTCATTTTGCATGTGTGTTCTTCTCACATACCACCTATGGATCCACCAGTGTCATTGCATGTGTGTTCTTTTCACTAACAACAACCAGAGTTATTGCGTGTGTGTTCTTTTCACTTACCACATATGGATCCACCAGTGTCATTGAAATGCATGTTCTCTACAAAGACCACACAAGGATCCACCAGTGTCATTGCATGTGTCTTCTTTTTAGTAACAACCAGAGTCATTTTGCACGTGTGATCTCTTCAAATTCCACCTATGGATCCACCAGTGTCATTGCATGTGTGTTCTTTTTAGTTACAACAACCAGAGTCATTTAAATGTGTGTTCTTCTCACATACCACCTATGGATCCACCAGTGTCATTGCATGTGTGTTCATTTCACTAACAACCAGCAGAGTTATTGCATGTCTGTCTTTTCATATACCACATATGGATCCACCAGTGTGATTGTAATGTGTGTTCTCTACAGAGACCACACATGGATCCACTAGTGTCATTGCATGTGTGTTCTTTTTAGTAACAACCAGAGTCATTTTGCATGTGTGTTCTTTTCACATACCACATGTGGATCCACCAGTGTCATTGCATGTGTGTTCTTTTCACAATCCACCCATGGATCCACCGGTGTCATTGCATGTGTGTTCTTTTTAGTAACAACCAGAGTCATTTTGCATGTGTGTTCTTTTATCATACCACCTATGGATCCACCAGTGTAATTGCATGTGTTTTCTTTTCACAATCCACCCATGGATCCCACCAGTGTCATTTTGCATGTGTGTTCTTTTTAGTAACAACAACCAGAGTCATTTTGCATGTGTGTTCTCTTCACATACCACCTATGGATCCACCAGTGTCATTGCATGTGTGTTCTTCTCACATACCACCTATGGATCCACCAGTGTCATTGCATGTGTGTTCATTTCACTAACAACAACCAGAGTCATTGCATGTGTGTTCTTTTCACATACCAAATATGGATCCACCAGTGTGATTGAAATGTGTGTTCTCTATAGAGACCACACATGGATCCACCAGTGTCATTGCATGTGTGTTCTTTTCACTAACAACAACCAGAGTCATTGCATGTTTGTTCTTCTCACATACCACATATGGATCCACCAGTGTCATTGAAATGCGTGTTCTCTATAGAGACCACACGTGGATCCACCAGTGTCATTGCATGTGTGTTCTTTTTAGTAACAACAGCCAGAGTCATTTTGCATGTGTGTTCTTCTCACATACCACCTATGGATCCACTAGTGTCATTGCATGTGTGTTCTTTTCACTAACAACAACCAGAGTTATTGCGTGTGTGTTCTTTTCACATACCACATATGGATCCACCAGTGTCATTGAAATGCATGTTCTCTACAAAGACCACACAAGGATCCACCAGTGTCATTGCATGTGTGTTCTTTTTAGTAACGACAACCAGTCATTTTGCATGTGTGTTCTTTTCACATACCACCTATGGATCCACCAGTGTCATAGCATGTGTGTTCTCTTCACAATACACCTATGGATCCACCAGTGTCATTGCATGTGTGTTCTTTTCACATACCACATATGGATCACCAGTGTCATTGCATGTGTGTTCTTTTCACAATCCACCCATGGATCCACCAGTGTCATTGCATGTGTGTTCTTTTTAGTAACAACAAATAGAGTCATTTTGCATGTGTGTTCTTTTCACATACCACCTATGGATCCACCGGTGTCATTGCATGTGTTTTATTTTCACAATCCACCAGTGGATTCCACCAGTGTCATTTTGCATGTGTGTTCTTTTTAGTAACAACAACCAGTGTCATTGCATGTGTGTTCATTTCATAATCCACCTACGGATCCACCAATGTCATTGCATGTGTGTTCTTTTTAGTAACAACAAATAGAGTCATTTTGCATGCGTGTTCTTCTCACATACCACCTATGGATCCACTAGTGTCATTGCATGTGTGTTCTTTTTAGTAACAACAATTAGTGTCATGGCATGTGTGTTCTCTTCAGAGACCACACATGGATCCACTAGTGTCATTGCATGTGTGTTCTTTTTACTAACAACAACAAGAGTCATTGAAATGTGTGCTCTCTTTAGAGACCACACATGGATCGACCAGTGTCATTGCATGTGTGTTCTTTTCACTAACAACAACCAGAGTCATTGCATGTGTGTTCTTTCCACATACCACATATGGATCCACCAGTGTCATTGCATGTGTGCTCTTTTAACAATCCACTCTTGGATCCACCAGTGTCATTGCATGTGTGTTCTTTTTAGTAACAACAGCTAGAGTCATTTTGCATGTGTGTTCTTCTCACATACCACCTATGGATCCACCAGTGTCATTGCATGTGTGTTCTTTTCACTAACAACAACCAGAGTTATTGCGTGTGTGTTCTCTTCACTTACCACATATGGATCCACCAGTGTCATTGAAATGCATGTTCTCTACAAAGACCACACAAGGATCCACCAGTGTCATTGCATGTGTGTTCTTTTTAGTAACAACCAGAGTCATTTTGCTTGTGTGTTCTTTTCACATACCACCTATGGATCCACCGGTGTCATTGCATGTGTTTTCTTTTCACAATCCACCCATGGATCCCACCAGTGTCAGTTTGCATGTGTGTTCTTTTTAGTAACAACAACCAGTGTCATTGCATGTGTGTTCATTTCATAATCCACCTATGGATCCACCAGTGTCATTGCATGTGTGTTCTTTTTAGTAACAACAAATAGAGTCATTTTGCATGTGTGTTCTTCTCACATACCACCTATGGATCCACTAGTGTCATTGCATGTGTGTTCTTTTTAGTAACAACAATTAGTGTCATGGCATGTGTGTTCTCTTCAGAGACCACACATGGATCCACCAGTGTCATTGCATGTGTGTTCTTTTTACTAACAACAACAAGAGTCATTGAAATGTGTGCTCTTTTTAGAGACCACACATGGATCGACCAGTGTCATTGCATGTGTGTTCTTTTCACTAACAACAACCAGAGTCATTGCATGTGTGTTCTTTGCACATACCACATATGGATCCACCAGTGTCATTGCATGTGTGCTGTTTTCACAATCCACCCATGGATCCACCAGTGTCATTGCATGTGTGTTCTTTTTAGTAACAACAACCAGAGTTATTTTGCATGTGTGTTCTTTTCACATACCACCTATGGATCCACTAGTGTCATTGAAATGTGTATTATTTTCAACTACAACCCATGGATCCACTAGTGTCATTGCATGTGTGTTCTTTTTAGTAACAACAACCAGAGTCATTTTGCATGTGTGATGTCTTCACATACCACCTATGGATCCACCAATGTCATTGCATGTGTGTTATTTTTAGTAACAACAACCAGAGTCATTTTGCATGTGTGTTCTTTTCACATACCACCTATGGCTCCACCAGTGTGATTGAAATGTGTATTATTTTCAACTACCACCCATGGATCCACCAGTGTCATTGCATGTGTCTTCTTTTTAGTAACAACAACCAGAGTCATTTTGCACGTGTGATCTCTTCAAATTCCACCTATGGATCCACCAGTGTCATTGCATGTGTGTTCTTTTTAGTTACAACAACCAGAGTCATTGAAATGTGTGTTCTTCTCACATACCACCTATGGATCCACCAGTGTCATTGCACGTGTGTTCATTTCACTAACAACCAGCAGAGTTATTGCATGTCTGTTCTTTTCATATACCACATATGGATCCACCAGTGTGATTGAAATGTGTGTTCTCTACAGAGACCACACATGGATCCACTAGTGTCATTGCATGTGTGTTCTTTTTAGTAACAACCAGAGTCATTTTGCATGTGTGTTCTTTTCACATACCACATGTGGATCCACCAGTGTCATTGCATGTGTGTTCTTTTCACAATCCACCCATGGATCCACCGGTGTCATTGCATGTGTGTTCTTTTTAGTAACAACCAGAGTCATTTTGCATGTGTGTTCTTTTCTCATACCACCTATGGATCCACCAGTGTAATTGCATGTGTTTTCTTTTCACAATCCACCCATGGATCCCACCAGTGTCATTTTGCATGTGTGTTTTTTTTAGTAACAACAACCAGAGTCATTTTGCATGTGTGTTCTCTTCACATACCACCTATGGATCCACCAGTGTCATTGCATGTGTGTTCTTCTCACATACCACCTATGGATCCACCAGTGTCATTGCATGTGTGTTCATTTCACTAACAACAACCAGAGTCATTGCATGTGTGTTCTTTTCACATACCAAATATGGATCCACCAGTGTGTTTGAAATGTGTGTTCTCTATAGAGACCACACATGGATCCACCAGTGTCATTGCATGTGTGTTCTTTTCACTAACAACCAGAGTCATTGCATGTTTGTTCTTTTCACATACGACATATGGATCCACCAGTGTCATTGAAATGCGTGTTCTCTACAGAGACCACACATGGATCCACCAGTGTCATTGCATGTGTGTTCTTTTTAGTAACAACAGCCAGAGTCATTTTGCATGTGTGTTCTTCTCACATACCACCTATGGATCCACTAGTGTCATTGCATGTGTGTTCTTTTCACTAACAACAACCAGAGTTATTGCGTGTGTGTTCTTTTCACATACCACATATGGATCCACCAGTGTCATTGAAATGCATGTTCTCTACAAAGACCACACAAGGATCCACCAGTGTCATTGCATGTGTGTTCTTTTTAGTAACAACCAGAGTCATTTTGCATGTGTGTTCTTTTCACATACCACCTATGGATCCACCGGTGTCATTGCATGTGTTTTCTTTTCACAATCCACCCATGGATCCCACCAGTGTCAGTTTGCATGTGTGTTCTTTTTAGTAACAACAACCAGTGTCATTGCATGTGTGTTCATTTCATAATCCACCTATGTATCCACCAGTGTCATTGCATGTGTGTTCTTTTTAGTAACAACAAATAGAGTCATTTTGCATGTGTGTTCTTCTCACATACCACCTATGGATCCACTAGTGTCATTGCATGTGTGTTCTTTTTAGTAACAACAATTAGTGTCATGGCATGTGTGTTCTCTTCAGAGACCACACATGGATCCACCAGTGTCATTGCATGTGTGTTCTTTTTACTAACAACAACAAGAGTCATTGAAATGTGTGCTCTTTTTAGAGACCACACATGGATCGACCAGTGTCATTGCATGTGTGTTCTTTTCACTAACAACAACCAGAGTCATTGCATGTGTGTTCTTTGCACATACCACATATGGATCCACCAGTGTCATTGCATGTGTGCTATTTTCACAATCCACCCATGGATCCACAAGTGTCATTGCATGTGTGTTCTTTTTAGTAACAACAACCAGAGTTATTTTGCATGTGTGTTCTTTTCACATACCACCTATGGATCCACTAGTGTCATTGAAATGTGTATTATTTTCAACTACCACCCATGGATCCACTAGTGTCATTGCATGTGTGTTCTTTTTAGTAACAACAACCAGAGTCATTTTGCATGTGTGATGTCTTCACATACCACCTATGGATCCACCAATGTCATTGCATGTGTGTTATTTTTAGTAACAACAACCAGAGTCATTTTGCATGTGTGTTCTTTTCACATACCACCTATGGCTCCACCAGTGTGATTGAAATGTGTATTATTTTCAACTACCACCCATGGATCCACCAGTGTCATTGCATGTGTCTTCTTTTTAGTAACAACAACCAGAGTCATTTTGCACGTGTGATCTCTTCAAATTCCACCTATGGTTCCACCAGTGGCATTGCATGTGTGTTCTTTTTAGTTACAACAACCAGAGTCATTGAAATGTGTGTTCTTCTCACATACCACCTATGGATCCACTAGTGTCATTGCATGTGTGTTCATTTCACTAACAACCAGCAGAGTTATTGCATGTCTGTTCTTTTCATATACCACATATGGATCCACCAGTGTGATTGAAATGTGTGTTCTCTACAGAGACCACACATGGATCCACTAGTGTCATTGCATGTGTGTTCTTTTCACAATCCACCCATGGATCCACCGGTGTCATTGCATGCGTGTTCTTTTTAGTAACAACCAGAGTCATTTTGCATGTGTGTTCTTTTCTCATACCACCTATGGATCCACCAGTGTAATTGCATGTGTTTTCTTTTCACAATCCACCCATGGATCCCACCAGTGTCATTTTGCATGTGTGTTTTTTTTAGTAACAACAACCAGAGTCATTTTGCATGTGTGTTCTCTTCACATACCACCTATGGATCCACCAGTGTCATTGCATGTGTGTTCTTCTCACATACCACCTATGGATCCACCAGTGTCATTGCATGTGTGTTCATTTCACTAACAACAACCAGAGTCATTGCATGTGTGTTCTTTTCACATACCAAATATGGATCCACCAGTGTGTTTGAAATGTGTGTTCTCTATAGAGACCACACATGGATCCACCAGTGTCATTGCATGTGTGTTCTTTTCACTAACAACCAGAGTCATTGCATGTTTGTTCTTTTCACATACGACATATGGATCCACCAGTGTCATTGAAATGCGTGTTCTCTACAGAGACCACACATGGATCCACCAGTGTCATTGCATGTGTGTTCTTTTTAGTAACAACAGCCAGAGTCATTTTGCATGTGTGTTCTTCTCACATACCACCTATGGATCCACTAGTGTCATTGCATGTGTGTTCTTTTCACTAACAACAACCAGAGTTATTGCGTGTGTGTTCTTTTCACATACCACATATGGATCCACCAGTGTCATTGAAATGCATGTTCTCTACAAAGACCACACAAGGATCCACCAGTGTCATTGCATGTGTGTTCTTTTTAGTAACAACCAGAGTCATTTTGCATGTGTGTTCTTTTCACATACCACCTATGGATCCACCGGTGTCATTGCATGTGTTTTCTTTTCACAATCCACCCATGGATCCCACCAGTGTCAGTTTGCATGTGTGTTCTTTTTAGTAACAACAACCAGTGTCATTGCATGTGTGTTCATTTCATAATCCACCTATGTATCCACCAGTGTCATTGCATGTGTGTTCTTTTTAGTAACAACAAATAGAGTCATTTTGCATGTGTGTTCTTCTCACATACCACCTATGGATCCACTAGTGTCATTGCATGTGTGTTCTTTTTAGTAACAACAATTAGTGTCATGGCATGTGTGTTCTCTTCAGAGACCACACATGGATCCACCAGTGTCATTGCATGTGTGTTCTTTTTACTAACAACAACAAGAGTCATTGAAATGTGTGCTCTTTTTAGAGACCACACATGGATCGACCAGTGTCATTGCATGTGTGTTCTTTTCACTAACAACAACCAGAGTCATTGCATGTGTGTTCTTTGCACATACCACATATGGATCCACCAGTGTCATTGCATGTGTGCTATTTTCACAATCCACCCATGGATCCACAAGTGTCATTGCATGTGTGTTCTTTTTAGTAACAACAACCAGAGTTATTTTGCATGTGTGTTCTTTTCACATACCACCTATGGATCCACTAGTGTCATTGAAATGTGTATTATTTTCAACTACCACCCATGGATCCACTAGTGTCATTGCATGTGTGTTCTTTTTAGTAACAACAACCAGAGTCATTTTGCATGTGTGATGTCTTCACATACCACCTATGGATCCACCAATGTCATTGCATGTGTGTTATTTTTAGTAACAAAAACCAGAGTCATTTTTGCATGTGTGTTCTTTTCACATACCACCTATGGCTCCACCAGTGTGATTGAAATGTGTATTATTTTCAACTACCACCCATGGATCCACCAGTGTCATTGCATGTGTCTTCTTTTTAGTAACAACAACCAGAGTCATTTTGCACGTGTGATCTCTTCAAATTCCACCTATGGATCCACCAGTGTCATTGCATGTGTGTTCTTTTTAGTTACAACAACCAGAGTCATTGAAATGTGTGTTCTTCTCACATACCACCTATGGATCCACCAGTGTCATTGCACGTGTGTTCATTTCACTAACAACCAGCAGAGTTATTGCATGTCTGTTCTTTTCATATACCACATATGGATCCACCAGTGTGATTGCAATGTGTGTTCTCTATAGAGACCACACATGGATCCACTAGTGTCATTGCATGTGTGTTCTTTTTAGTAACAACCAGAGTCATTTTGCATGTGTGTTCTTTTCACATACCACATGTGGATCCACCAGTGTCATTGCATGTGTGTTCTTTTCACAATCCACCCATGGATCCACCGGTGTCATTGCATGTGTGTTCTTTTTAGTAACAACCAGAGTCATTTTGCATGTGTGTTCTTTTCTCATACCACCTATGGATCCACCAGTGTAATTGCATGTGTTTTCTTTTCACAATCCACCCACGGATCCCACCAGTGTCATTTTGCATGTGTGTTCTTTTTAGTAACAACAACCAGAGTCATTTTGCATGTGTGTTCTCTTCACATACCACCTATGGATCCACCAGTGTCATTCCATGTGTGTTCTTCTCACATACCACCTATGGATCCACCAGTGTCATTGCATGTGTGTTCATTTCACTAACAACAACCAGAGTCATTGCATGTGTGTTCTTTTCACATACCAAATATGGATCCACCAGTGTGATTGAAATGTGTGTTCTCTATAGAGACCACACATGGATCCACCAGTGTCATTGCATGTGTGTTCTTTTCACTAACAACAACCAGAGTCATTGCATGTTTGTTCTTTTCACATACCACATATGGATCCACCAGTGTCATTGAAATGCGTGTTCTCTACAGAGACCACACATGGATCCACCAGTGTCATTGCATGTGTGTTCTTTTTAGTAACAACAGCCAGAGTCATTTTGCATGTGTGTTCTTCTCACATACCACCTATGGATCCACCAGTGTCATTGCATGTGTGTTCTTTTCACTAACAACAACCAGAGTTATTGCGTGTGTGTTCTTTTCACATACCACATATGGATCCACCAGTGTCATTGAAATGCATGTTCTCTACAAAGACCACACAAGGATCCACCAGTGTCATTGCATGTGTGTTCTTTTTAGTAACAACCAGAGTCATTTTGCATGTGTGTTCTTTTCACATACCACCTATGGATCCACCGGTGTCATTGCATGTGTTTTCTTTTCACAATCCACCCATGGATCCCACCAGTGTCAGTTTGCATGTGTGTTCTTTTTAGTAATAACAACCAGTGTCATTGCATGTGTGTTCATTTCATAATCCACCTATGTATCCACCAGTGTCATTGCATGTGTGTTCTTTTTAGTAACAACAAATAGAGTCATTTTGTATGTGTGTTCTTCTCACATACCACCTATGGATCCACTAGTGTCATTGCATGTGTGTTCTTTTTAGTAACAACAATTAGTGTCATGGCATGTGTGTTCTCTTCAGAGACCACACATGGATCCACCAGTGTCATTGCATGTGTGTTCTTTTTACTAACAACAACAAGAGTCATTGAAATGTGTGCTCTTTTTAGAGACCACACATGGATCGACCAGTGTCATTGCATGTGTGTTCTTTTCACTAACAACAACCAGAGTCATTGCATGTGTGTTCTTTGCACATACCACATATGGATCCACCAGTGTCATTGCATGTGTGCTGTTTTCACAATCCACCCATGGATCCACCAGTGTCATTGCATGTGTGTTCTTTTTAGTAACAACAACCAGAGTTATTTTGCATGTGTGCTCTTTTCACATACCACCTATGGATCCACTAGTGTAATTGCATGTGTGTTCTTTTTAGTAACAACAAATAGAGTCATTTTGCATGCGTGTTCTTCTCACATACCACCTATGGATCCACTAGTGTCATTGCATGTGTGTTCTTTTTAGTAACAACAATTAGTGTCATGGCATGTGTGTTCTCTTCAGAGACCACACATGGATCCACTAGTGTCATTGCATGTGTGTTCTTTTTACTAACAACAACAAGAGTCATTGAAATGTGTGCTCTCTTTAGAGACCACACATGGATCGACCAGTGTCATTGCATGTGTGTTCTTTTCACTAACAACAACCAGAGTCATTGCATGTGTGTTCTTTCCACATACCACATATGGATCCACCAGTGTCATTGCATGTGTGCTCTTTTAACAATCCACTCTTGGATCCACCAGTGTCATTGCATGTGTGTTCTTTTTAGTAACAACAGCCAGAGTCATTTTGCATGTGTGTTCTTCTCACATACCACCTATGGATCCACCAGTGTCATTGCATGTGTGTTCTTTTCACTAACAACAACCAGAGTTATTGCGTGTGTGTTCTTTTCACTTACCACATATGGATCCACCAGTGTCATTGAAATGCATGTTCTCTACAAAGACCACACAAGGATCCACCAGTGTCATTGCATGTGTGTTCTTTTTAGTAACAACCAGAGTCATTTTTCATGTGTGTTCTTTTCACATACCACCTATGGATCCACCGGTGTCATTGCATGTGTTTTCTTTTCACAATCCACCCATGGATCCCACCAGTGTCAGTTTGCATGTGTGTTCTTTTTAGTAACAACAACCAGTGTCATTGCATGTGTGTTCATTTCATAATCCACCTATGGATCCACCAGTGTCATTGCATGTGTGTTCTTTTTAGTAACAACAAATAGAGTCATTTTGCATGTGTGTTCTTCTCACATACCACCTATGGATCCACTAGTGTCATTGCATGTGTGTTCTTTTTAGTAACAACAATTAGTGTCATGGCATGTGTGTTCTCTTCAGAGACCACACATGGATCCACCAGTGTCATTGCATGTGTGTTCTTTTTACTAACAACAACAAGAGTCATTGAAATGTGTGCTCTTTTTAGAGACCACACATGGATCGACCAGTGTCATTGCATGTGTGTTCTTTTCACTAACAACAACCAGAGTCATTGCATGTGTGTTCTTTGCACATACCACATATGGATCCACCAGTGTCATTGCATGTGTGCTGTTTTCACAATCCACCCATGGATCCACCAGTGTCATTGCATGTGTGTTCTTTTTAGTAACAACAACCAGAGTTATTTTGCATGTGTGTTCTTTTCACATACCACCTATGGATCCACTAGTGTCATTGAAATGTGTATTATTTTCAACTACCACCCATGGATCCACTAGTGTCATTGCATGTGTGTTCTTTTTAGTAACAACAACCAGAGTCATTTTGCATGTGTGATGTCTTCACATACCACCTATGGATCCACCAATGTCATTGCATGTGTGTTATTTTTAGTAACAACAACCAGAGTCATTTTGCATGTGTGTTCTTTTCACATACCACCTATGGCTCCACCAGTGTGATTGAAATGTGTATTATTTTCAACTACCACCCATGGATCCACCAGTGTCATTGCATGTGTCTTCTTTTTAGTAACAACAACCAGAGTCATTTTGCACGTGTGATCTCTTCAAATTCCACCTATGGATCCACAAGTGTCATTGCATGTGTGTTCTTTTTAGTTACAACAACCAGAGTCATTGAAATGTGTGTTCTTCTCACATACCACCTATGGATCCACCAGTGTCATTGCACGTGTGTTCATTTCACTAACAACCAGCAGAGTTATTGCATGTCTGTTCTTTTCATATACCACATATGGATCCACCAGTGTGATTGAAATGTGTGTTCTCTACAGAGACCACACATGGATCCACTAGTGTCATTGCATGTGTGTTCTTTTTAGTAACAACCAGAGTCATTTTGCATGTGTGTTCTTTTCACATACCACATGTGGATCCACCAGTGTCATTGCATGTGTGTTCTTTTCACAATCCACCCATGGATCCACCGGTGTCATTGCATGTGTGTTCTTTTTAGTAACAACCAGAGTCATTTTGCATGTGTGTTCTTTTCTCATACCACCTATGGATCCACCAGTGTAATTGCATGTGTTTTCTTTTCACAATCCACCCATGGATCCCACCAGTGTCATTTTGCATGTGTGTTCTTTTTAGTAACAACAACCAGAGTCATTTTGCATGTGTGTTCTCTTCACATACCACCTATGGATCCACCAGTGTCATTGCATGTGTGTTCTTCTCACATACCACCTATGGATCCACCAGTGTCATTGCATGTGTGTTCATTTCACTAACAACAACCAGAGTCATTGCATGTGTGTTCTTTTCACATACCAAATATGGATCCACCAGTGTGATTGAAATGTGTGTTCTCTATAGAGACCACACATGGATCCACCAGTGTCATTGCATGTGTGTTCTTTTCACTAACAACAACCAGAGTCATTGCATGTTTGTTCTTTTCACATACCACATATGGATCCACCAGTGTCATTGAAATGCGTGTTCTCTACAGAGACCACACATGGATCCACCAGTGTCATTGCATGTGTGTTCTTTTTAGTAACAACAGCCAGAGTCATTTTGCATGTGTGTTCTTCTCACATACCACCTATGGATCCACCAGTGTCATTGCATGTGTGTTCTTTTCACTAACAACAACCAGAGTTATTGTGTGTGTGTTCTTTTCACATACCACATATGGATCCACCAGTGTCATTGAAATGCATGTTCTCTACAAAGACCACACAAGGATCCACCAGTGTCATTGCATGTGTGTTCTTTTTAGTAACAACCAGAGTCATTTTGCATGTGTGTTCTTTTCACATACCACCTATGGATCCACCGGTGTCATTGCATGTGTTTTCTTTTCACAATCCACCCATGGATCCCACCAGTGTCAGTTTGCATGTGTGTTCTTTTTAGTAACAACAACCAGTGTCATTGCATGTGTGTTCATTTCATAATCCACCTATGTATCCACCAGTGTCATTGCATGTGTGTTCTTTTTAGTAACAACAAATAGAGTCATTTTGTATGTGTGTTCTTCTCACATACCACCTATGGATCCACTAGTGTCATTGCATGTGTGTTCTTTTTAGTAACAACAATTAGTGTCATGGCATGTGTGTTCTCTTCAGAGACCACACATGGATCCACCAGTGTCATTGCATGTGTGTTCTTTTTACTAACAACAACAAGAGTCATTGAAATGTGTGCTCTTTTTAGAGACCACACATGGATCGACCACTGTCATTGCATGTGTGTTCTTTTCACTAACAACAACCAGAGTCATTGCATGTGTGTTCTTTGCACATACCACATATGGATCCACCAGTGTCATTGCATCTGTGCTGTTTTCACAATCCACCCATGGATCCACCAGTGTCATTGCATGTGTGTTCTTTTTAGTAACAACAACCAGAGTTATTTTGCATGTGTGTTCTTTTCACATACCACCTATGGATCCACTAGTGTCATTGAAATGTGCATTATTTTCAACTACCACCCATGGATCCACTAGTGTCGTTGCATGTGTGTTCTTTTTAGTAACAACAACCAGAGTCATTTTGCATGTGTGATGTCTTAACATACCACCTATGGATCCACTAGTGTCATTGCATGTGTGTTCTTTTTAGTAACAACAACCAGAGTCATTTTGCATGTGTGTTCTTTTCACATACCACCTATGGCTCCACCAGTGTGATTGAAATGTGTATTATTTTCAACTACCACCCATGGATCCACCAGTGTCATTGCATGTGTCTTCTTTTTAGTAACAACAACCAGAGTCATTTTGCACGTGTGATCTCTTTAAATTCCACCTATGAATCCACCAGTGTCATTGCATGTGTGTTCTTTTTAGTTACAACAACCAGAGTCATTGAAATGTGTGTTCTTCTCACATACCACCTATGGATCCACCAGTGTCATTGCATGTGTGTTCATTTCACTAACAACCAGCAGAGTTATTGCATGTCTGTTCTTTTCATATACCACATATGTATCCACCAGTGTGATTGAAATGTGTGTTCTCTACCAAGACCACACATGGATCCACTAGTGTCATTGCATGTGTGTTCTTTTTAGTAACAACCAGAGTCATTTTGCATGTGTGTTCTTTTCACATACCACATGTGGATCCACCAGTGTCATTGCATGTGTGTTCTTTTCACATTCCACCCATGGATCCACCGGCGTCATTGCATGTGTGTTCTTTTTAGTAACAACCAGAGTCATTTTGCATGTGTGTTCTTTTCTCATACCACCTATGGATCCACCAGTGTAATTGCATGTGTTTTCTTTTCACAATCCACCCATGGATCCCACCAGTGTCATTTTGCATGTGTGTTCTTTTTAGTAACAACAACCAGAGTCATTTTGCATGTGTGTTCTCTTCACATACCACCTATGGATCCACCAGTGTCATTGCATGTGTGTTCATTTCACTAACAACAACCAGAGTCATTGCATGTGTGTTCTTTTCACATACCAAATATGGATCCACCAGTGTGATTGAAATGTGTGTTCTCTATAGAGACCACACATGGATCCACCAGTGTCATTGCATGTGTGTTCTTTTCACTAACAACAACCAGAGTCATTGCATGTTTGTTCTTTTCACATACCACATATGGATCCACCAGTGTCATTGAAATGCGTGTTCTCTATAGAGACCACACGTGGATCCACCAGTGTCATTGCATGTGTGTTCTTTTTAGTAACAACAGCCAGAGTCATTTTGCATGTGTGTTCTTCTCACATACCACCTATGGATCCACTAGTGTCATTGCATGTGTGTTCTTTTCACTAACAACAACCAGAGTTATTGCGTGTATGTTCTTTTCACATACCACATATGGATCCACCAGTGTCATTGAAATGTGTGTTCTGTACAGAGAACACACATGGATCCACCAGTGTCGTTGCATGTGTGTTCTTTTTAGTAACAACAACCAGTCGTTTTGCATGTGTGTTCTTTTCACATACCACCTGTGGATCCACCAGTGTCATTGCATGTGTGTTCTCTTCACAATCCACCTATGGATCCACCAGTGTCATTGCATGTGTGTTCTCTTCACATACCACATATGGATCACCAGTGTTGTTGCATGTGTGTTCTTTTCACAATCCACCCATGGATCCACCAGTGTCATTGCATGTGTGTTCTTTTTAGTAACAACCAGAGTCATTGCATGTGTGTTCTTTTCACTAACAACAACCAGAGTCATTCCATGCGTGTTCTTTTCACATACCACATATGGATCACCAGTGTCATTGCATGTGTGTTCTTTTCACAATCCACCCATGGATCCACCAGTGTCATTGCATGTGTGTTCTTTTTAGTAACAACCAGAGTCATTTTGCATGTGTGTTCTTTTCACATACCACCTATGGATCCACCGGTGTCATTACATGTGTTTTCTTTTCACAATCCACCCATGGATTCCACCAGTGTCATTTTGCATGTGTGTTCTTTTTAGTAACAACAACCAGTGTCATTGCATGTGTGTTCATTTCATAATCCACCTATGGATCCACCAATGTCATTGCATGTGTGTTCTTTTTAGTAACAACAAATAGAGTCATTTTGCATGCGTGTTCTTCTCACATACCACCTATGGATCCACTAGTGTCATTGCATGTGTGTTCTTTTTAGTAACAACAATTAGTGTGATGGCATGTGTGTTCTCTTCAGAGACCACACATGTATCCACTAGTGTCATTGCATGTGTGTTCTTTTTACTAACAACAACAAGAGTCATTGAAATGTGTGCTCTCTTTAGAGACCACACATGGATCGACCAGTGTCATTGCATGTGTGTTCTTTTCACTAACAACAACCAGAGTCATTGCATGTGTGTTCTTTCCACATACCACATATGGATCCACCAGTGTCATTGCATGTGTGCTCTTTTAACAATCCACTCTTGGATCCACCAGTGTCATTGCATGTGTGTTCTTTTTAGTAACAACAGCCAGAGTCATTTTGCATGTGTGTTCTTCTCACGTACCACCTATGGATCCACCAGTGTCATTGCATGTGTGTTCTTTTCACTAACAACAACCGGAGTTATTGCGTGTGTGTTCTTTTCACTTACCACATATGGATCCACCAGTGTCATTGAAATGCATGTTCTCTACAAAGACCACACAAGGATCCACCAGTGTCATTGCATGTGTGTTCTTTTTAGTAACAACCAGAGTCATTTTGCATGTGTGTTCTTTTCACATACCACCTATGGATCCACCGGTGTCATTGCATGTGTTTTCTTTTCACAATCCACCCATGGATCCCACCAGTGTCAGTTTGCATGTGTGTTCTTTTTAGTAACAACAACCAGTGTCATTGCATGTGTGTTCATTTCATAATCCACCTATGGATCCACCAGTGTCCTTGCATGTGTGTTCTTTTTAGTAACAACAAATAGAGTCATTTTGCATGTGTGTTCTTCTCACATACCACCTATGGATCCACTAGTGTCATTGCATGTGTGTTCTTTTTAGTAACAACAATTAGTGTCATGGCATGTGTGTTCTCTTCAGAGACCACACATGGATCCACCAGTGTCATTGCATGTGTGTTCTTTTTACTAACAACAACAAGAGTCATTGAAATGTGTGCTCTTTTTAGAGACCACACATGGATCGACCAGTGTCATTGCATGTGTGTTCTTTTCACTAACAACAACCAGAGTCATTGCATGTGGGTTCTTTGCACATACCACATATGGATCCACCAGTGTCATTGCATGTGTGCTGTTTTCACAATCCACCCATGGATCCACCAGTGTCATTGCATGTGTGTTCTTTTTAGTAACAACAACCAGAGTTATTTTGCATGTGTGTTCTTTTCACATACCACCTATGGATCCACTAGTGTCATTGAAATGTGTATTATTTTCAACTACCACCCATGGATCCACTAGTGTCATTGCATGTGTGTTCTTTTTAGTAACAACATCCAGAGTCATTTTGCATGTGTGATGTCTTCACATACCACCTATGGATCCACCAATGTCATTGCATGTGTGTTATTTTTAGTAACAACAACCAGAGTCATTTTGCATGTGTGTTCTTTTCACATACCACCTATGGCTCCACCAGTGTGATTGAAATGTGTATTATTTTCAACTACCACCCATGGATCCACCAGTGTCATTGCATGTGTCTTCTTTTTAGTAACAACAACCAGAGTCATTTTGCACGTGTGATCTCTTCAAATTCCACCTATGGATCCACCAGTGTCATTGCATGTGTGTTCTTTTTAGTTACAACAACCAGAGTCATTGAAATGTGTGTTCTTCTCACATACCACCTATGGATCCACCAGTGTCATTGCACGTGTGTTCATTTCACTAACAACCAGCAGAGTTATTGCATGTCTGTTCTTTTCATATACCACATATGGATCCACCAGTGTGATTGAAATGTGTGTTCTCTACAGAGACCACACATGGATCCACTAGTGTCATTGCATGTGTGTTCTTTTTAGTAACAACCAGAGTCATTTTGCATGTGTGTTCTTTTCACATACCACATGTGGATCCACCAGTGTCATTGCATGTGTGTTCTTTTCACAATCCACCCATGGATCCACCGGTGTCATTGCATGTGTGTTCTTTTTAGTAACAACCAGAGTCATTTTGCATGTGTGTTCTTTTCTCATACCACCTATGGATCCACCAGTGTAATTGCATGTGTTTTCTTTTCACAATCCACCCATGGATCCCACCAGTGTCATTTTGCATGTGTGTTCTTTTTAGTAACAACAACCAGAGTCATTTTGCAGGTGTGTTCTCTTCACATACCACCTATGGATCCACCAGTGTCATTGCATGTGTGTTCTTCTCACATACCTTCTATGGATCCACCAGTGTCATTGCATGTGTGTTCATTTCACTAACAACAACCAGAGTCATTGCATGTGTGTTCTTTTCACATACCAAATATGGATCCACCAGTGTGATTGAAATGTGTGTTATCTATAGAGACCACACATGGATCCACCAGTGTCATTGCATGTGTGTTATTTTCACTAACAACAACCAGAGTCATTGCATGTTTGTTCTTTTCACATACCACATATGGATCCACCAGTGTCATTGAAATGCGTGTTCTCTACAGAGACCACACATGGATCCACCAGTGTCATTGCATGTGTGTTCTTTTTAGTAACAACAGCCAGAGTCATTTTGCATGTGTGTTCTTCTCACATACCACCTATGGATCCACCAGTGTCATTGCATGTGTGTTCTTTTCACTAACAACAACCAGAGTTATTGCATGTGTGTTCTTTTCACATACCACATATGGATCCACCAGTGTCATTGAAATGCATGTTCTCTACAAAGACCCCACAAGGATCCACCAGTGTCATTGCATGTGTGTTCTTTTTAGTAACAACCAGAGTCATTTTGCATGTGTGTTCTTTTCACATACCACCTATGGATCCACCGGTGTCATTGCATGTGTTTTCTTTTCATAATCCACACATGGATCCCACCAGTGTCAGTTTGCATGTGTGTTCTTTTTAGTAACAACAACCAGTGTCATTGCATGTGTGTTCATTTCATAATCCACCTATGTATCCACCAGTGTCATTGCATGTGTGTTCTTTTTAGTAACAACAAATAGAGTCATTTTGTATGTGTGTTCTTCTCACATACCACCTATGGATCCACTAGTGTCATTGCATGTGTGTTCTTTTTAGTAACAACAATTAGTGTCATGGCATGTGTGTTCTCTTCAGAGACCACACATGGATCCACCAGTGTCATTGCATGTGTGTTCTTTTTACTAACAACAACAAGAGTCATTGAAATGTGTGCTCTTTTTAGAGACCACACATGGATCGACCACTGTCATTGCATGTGTGTTCTTTTCACTAACAACAACCAGAGTCATTGCATGTGTGTTCTTTGCACATACCACATATGGATCCACCAGTGTCATTGCATCTGTGCTGTTTTCACAATCCACCCATGGATCCACCAGTGTCATTGCATGTGTGTTCTTTTTAGTAACAATAACCAGAGTTATTTTGCATGTGTGTTCTTTCCACATACCACCTATGGATCCACTAGTGTCATTGAAATGTGCATTATTTTCAACTACCACCCATGGATCCACTAGTGTCGTTGCATGTGTGTTCTTTTTAGTAACAACAACCAGAGTCATTTTGCATGTGTGATGTCTTAACATACCACCTATGGATCCACCAGTGTCATTGCATGTGTGTTCTTTTTAGTAACAACAACCAGAGTCATTTTTCATGTGTGTTCTTTTCACATACCACCTATGGCTCCACCAGTGTGATTGAAATGTGTATTATTTTCAACTACCACCCATGGATCCACCAGTGTCATTGCATGTGTCTTCTTTTTAGTAACAACAACCAGAGTCATTTTGCACGTGTGATCTCTTCAAATTCCACCTATGAATCCACCAGTGTCATTGCATGTGTGTTCTTTTTAGTTACAACAACCAGAGTCATTGAAATGTGTGTTCTTCTCACATACCACCTATGGATCCACCAGTGTCATTGCATGTGTGTTCATTTCACTAACAACCAGCAGAGTTATTGCATGTCTGTTCTTTTCATATACCACATATGGATCCACCAGTGTGATTGAAATGTGTGTTCTCTACCAAGACCACACATGGATCCACTAGTGTCATTGCATGTGTGTTCTTTTTAGTAACAACCAGAGTCATTTTGCATGTGTGTTCTTTTCACATACCACATGTGGATCCACCAGTGTCATTGCATGTGTGTTCTTTTCACATTCCACCCATGGATCCACCGGTGTCATTGCATGTGTGTTCTTTTTAGTAACAACCAGAGTCATTTTGCATGTGTGTTCTTTTCTCATACCACCTATGGATCCACCAGTGTAATTGCATGTGTTTTCTTTTCACAATCCACCCATGGATCCCACCAGTGTCATTTTGCATGTGTGTTCTTTTTAGTAACAACAACCAGGGTCATTTTGCATGTGTGTTCTCTTCACATACCACCTATGGATCCACCAGTGTCATTGCATGTGTGTTCATTTCACTAACAACAACCAGAGTCATTGCATGTGTGTTCTTTTCACATACCAAATATGGATCCACCAGTGTGATTGAAATGTGTGTTCTCTATAGAGACCACACATGGATCCACCAGTGTCATTGCATGTGTGTTCTTTTCACTAACAACAACCAGAGTCATTGCATGTTTGTTCTTTTCACATACCACATATGGATCCACCAGTGTCATTGAAATGCGTGTTCTCTATAGAGACCACACGTGGATCCACCAGTGTCATTGCATGTGTGTTCTTTTTAGTAACAACAGCCAGAGTCATTTTGCATGTGTGTTCTTCTCACATACCACCTATGGATCCACCAGTGTCATTGCATGTGTGTTCTTTTCACTAACAACAACCAGAGTTATTGCGTGTATGTTCTTTTCACATACCACATATGGATCCACCAGTGTCATTGAAATGTGTGTTCTGTACAGAGAACACACATGGATCCACCAGTGTAGTTGCATGTGTGTTCTTTTTAGTAACAACAACCAGTCGTTTTGCATGTGTGTTCTTTTCACATACCACCTGTGGATCCACCAGTGTCATTGCATGTGTGTTCTCTTCACAATCCACCTATGGATCCACCAGTGTCATTGCATGTGTGTTCTCTTCACATACCACATATGGATCACCAGTGTTGTTGCATGTGTGTTCTTTTCACAATCCACCCATGGATCCACCAGTGTCATTGCATGTGTGTTCTTTTTAGTAACAACCAGAGTCATTGCATGTGTGTTCTTTTCACTAACAACAACCAGAGTCATTGCATGTGTGTTCTTTTCACATACCACATATGGATCACCAGTGTCATTGCATGTGTGTTCTTTTCACAATCCACCCATGGATCCACCAGTGTCATTGCATGTGTGTTCTTTTTAGTAACAACCAGAGTCATTTTGCATGTGTGTTCTTTTCACATACCACCTATGGATCCACCGGTGTCATTACATGTGTTTTCTTTTCACAATCCACCCATGGATTCCACCAGTGTCATTTTGCATGTGTGTTCTTTTTAGTAACAACAACCAGTGTCATTGCATGTGTGTTCATTTCATAATCCACCTATGGATCCACCAATGTCATTGCATATGTGTTCTTTTTAGTAACAACAAATAGAGTCATTTTGCATGTGTGTTCTTCTCACATACCACCTATGGATCCACTAGTGTCATTGCATGTGTGTTCTTTTTAGTAACAACAATTAGTGTCATGGCATGTGTGTTCTCTTCAGAGACCACACATGGATCCACCAGTGTCATTGCATGTGTGTTCTTTTTACTAACAACAACAAGAGTCATTGAAATGTGTGCTCTCTTTAGAGACCACACATGGATCGACCAGTGTCATTGCATGTGTGTTCTTTTCACTAACAACAACCAGAGTCCTTGCATGTGTGTTCTCTTCACATACCACATATGGATCACCAGTGTTGTTGCATGTGTGTTCTTTTCACAATCCACCCATGGATCCACCAGTGTCATTGCATGTGTGTTCTTTTTAGTAACAACCAGAGTCATTGCATGTGTGTTCTTTTCACTAACAACAACCAGAGTCATTGCATGTGTGTTCTTTTCACATACCACATATGGATCACCAGTGTCATTGCATGTCTGTTCTTTTCACAATCCACCCATGGATCCATCAGTGTCATTGCATGTGTGTTCTTTCTAGTAACAACCAGAGTCATTTTGCATGTGTGTTCTTTTCACATACCACCTATGGATCCACCGGTGTCATTACATGTGTTTTCTTTTCACAATCCACCCATGGATTCCACCAGTGTCATTTTGCATGTGTGTTCTTTTTAGTAACAACAACCAGTGTCATTGCATGTGTGTTCATTTCATAATCCACCTATGGATCCACCAATGTCATTGCATGTGTGTTCTTTTTAGTAACAACAAATAGAGTCATTTTGCATGTGTGTTCTTCTCACATACCACCTATGGATCCACACGTGTCATTGCATGTGTGTTCTTTTTAGTAACAACAATTAGTGTCATGGCATGTGTGTTCTCTTCAGAGACCACACATGGATCCACCAGTGTCATTGCATGTGTGTTCTTTTCACAATCCACCCATGGATCCACAAGTGTCATTGCATGTGTGTTCTTTTCACATACCACATATGGATCCACCAGTGTGATTGAAATGTGTGTTCTCTACGAAGACCACACATGGATCCACTAGTGTCATTGCATGTGTGTTCTTTTTACTAACAACAACAAGAGTCATTGAAATGTGTGCTCTCTTTAGAGACCACACATGGATCGACCAGTGTCATTGCATGTGTGTTCTTTTCACTAACAACAACCAGAGTCATTGCATGTGTGTTCTTTCCACATACCACATATGGATCCACCAGTGTCATTGCATGTGTGCTCTTTTAACAATCCACCCATGGATCCACCAGTGTCATTGCATGTGTGTTCTTTTTAGTAACAACAACCAGAGTCATTTTGCATGTGTGTTCTTTTCACATACCACCTATGGATCCACTAGTGTCATTGAAATGTGTATTATTTTCAACTACCACCCATGGATCCACTAGTGTCATTGCATGTGTGTTCTTTTTAGTACCAACAACCAGAGTCATTTTGCATGTGTGATCTCTTCACATACCACCTATGGATCCACCAGTGTCATTGCATGTGTGTTCTTTTTAGTAACAACAACCAGAGTCATTTTGCATGTGTGTTCTTTTCACATACCACCTATGGCTCTACCAGTGTGATTGAAATGTGATTTATTTTCAACTACCACCCATGGATTCACCAGTGTCATTGCATGTGTCTTCTTTTTAGTAACAACAACCAGAGTCATTTTGCACGTGCGATCTCTTCAAATTCCACCTATGGATCCACCAGTGTCATTGCATTTGTGTTCTTTTTAGTTACAACAACCAGAGTCATTGAAATGTGTGTTCTTCTCACATACCACCTATGGATCCACCAGTGTCATTGAATGTGTGTTCATTTCACTAACAACCACCAGAGTTATTGCATGTCTGTTCTTTTCATATACCACATATGAATCCACCAGTGTTATTGAAATGTGTGTTCTCTACAGAGACCACACATGGATCCACTAGTCTCATTGCATGTGTGTTCTTTTTAGTAACAACCAGAGTCATTTTGCATGTGTGTTCTTTTCACATACCACATATGGATCCACCAGTGTCATTGCATGCGTGTTGTTTTCACATACGACCTATGGATCCACCAGTGTCATTGCATGTGTTTTCTTTTCACAATCCACCCATGGATCCCACCAGTGTCATTTTGCATGTGTGTTCTTTTTAGTAACAACAACCAGAGTCATTTTGCATGTGTGTTCTCTTCACATACCACCTATGGATCCACCAGTGTCATTGCATGTGTGTTCTCTTCACAATCCACCTATGGATCCACCAGTGTCATTGCACTTGTTCTTTTTAGTAACAACAACCAGTGTCATTGCATGTGTGCTCTCTTCAGAGACCACACATGGATCCACCAGTGTCATTGCATGTGTGTTCTTTTTACTAACAACAAGAGTCATTGAAATGTGTGCTCTCTTCAGAGACCACACATGGATCCACCAGTGTCATTGCATGTGTGTTCTTTTCACATACCACATATGGATCACCAGTGTCATTGCATGTGTGTTCCTTTCACAATCCACCCATGGATCCACCAGTGTCATTGCATGTGTGTTCTTTTTAGTAACAACCAGAGTCATTTTGCATGTGTGTTCTTTTCACATACCACATATGGATCCACCAGTGTCATTGCATGTGTGTTCTTTTCACAATCCACCCATGGATCCACCGGTGTCATTTCATGTGTGTTCTTTTTAGTAACAACCAGAGTCATTTTGCATGTGTGTTCTTTTCACATACCACCTATGGATCCACCAGTGTCATTGCATGTGTTTTCTTTTCACAATCCAACCATGGATCCCACCAGTGTCATTTTGCATGTGTGTTCTTTTTAGTAACAACAACCAGAGTCATTTTGCATGTGTGTTCTCTTCACATACCACCTATGGATCAACCAGTGTCATTGCATGTGTGTTCTTCTCACACACCACCTATGGATCCACCAGTGTCATTGCCCGTGTGTTCATTTCACTAACAACAACCAGAGTCATTGCATGTGTGTTCTTTTCACATACCACATATGGATCCACCAGTGTGATTGAAATGTGTTTTCTCTACAGAGACCAACTTGGATCCACCAGTGTCATTGCATGTGTGTTCTTTTCACTAACAACAACCAGAGTCATTGCATGTGTGTTCTTTTCACATACCACATATGGATCCACCAGCGTCATTGAAATGCGTGTTCTCTACAGAGACCACATATGGATCCACCAGTGTCATTGCATGTGTGTTCTTTTTAGTAACAATAACCAGAGTCATTTTGCATGTGTGTTCTTCTCACATACCACCTATGGATCCACCAGTGTCATTGCATGTGTGTTCTTTTCACTAACAACAACCAGAGTTATTGCGTGTATGTTCTTTTCACATACCACATATGGATCCACCAGTGTCATTGAAATCTGTGTTCTCTACAGAGAACACACATGGATCCACCAGTGTCATTGCATGTGTGTTCTTTTTAGTAACAACAACCAGTCATTTTGCATGTGTGTTCTTTTCACATACCACCTATGGATCCACCAGTGTCATTGCATGTGTGTTCTCTTCACAATCCACCTATGGATCCACCAGTGTCATTGCATGTGTGTTCTTTATAGTAACAACCAGAGTCATTGCATGTTTGTTCTTTTCACATACCACATATGGATCCACCAGTGTGATTGAAATGTGTGTTCTCTACAGAGACCACACATGGATCCACCAGTGTCATTGCATGTGTGTTATTTTCACTAATAACAACCAGAGTTATTGCGTGTGTGTTCTTTTCACATACCACATATGGATCCACCAGTGTCACTGAAATGCGTGTTCTCTACAGAGACCACATATGGATCCACCGGTGTCATTGCATGTGTGTTCTTTTTAGTAACAACAACCAGTCATTTTGCATGTGTGTTCTTTTCACATACCACCTATGGATCCACCAGTGTCATTGCATGTGTGTTCTCTTCACAATCCACATATGGATCCACCAGTGTCATTACATGTGTGTTCTTTTTAGTAACAACCAGAGTCATTGCATGTGTGTTCTTTTCACTAACAACAACCGGAGTCAATGCATGTGTGTTCTTTTCACATACCACATATGGATCACCAGTGTCATTGCATGTATGTTCTTTTCACAATCCACCCATGGATCCACCAGTGTTATTGGATGTGTGTTCTTTTTATTTACAACAACCAGAGTCATTGAAATGTGTGTTCTTCTCACATACCACCTATGGATCCACCAGTGTCATTGCATGTGTGTTCATTTCAGTAACAATGACCAGAGTCATTGCATGTGTGTTCTTTTCACATACCACATATGGATCCACCAGTGTGATTGAAATGTGTGTTCTCTACAGAGACCACACATGGATCCACTAGTGTCATTGCATGTGTGTTCTTTTTAGTAACAACCAGAGTCATTTTGCATGTGTGTTCTTTTCACATACCATATGTGGATCCACCAGTGTCATTGCATGTGTGTTCTTTTCACAATCCGCCCATGGATCCACCGATGTCATTGCATGTGTGTTCTTTTTAGTAACAACCAGAGTCATTTTGCATGTGTGTTATTTTCACATACCACCTATGGATCCACCAGTGTCATTGCATGTGTTTTCTTTTCACAATCAACACATGGATCCCACCAGTGTCATTTTGCATGTGTGTTCTTTTTAGTAACAACAACCAGAGTCATTTTGCATGTGTGTTCACTTCACATACCACCTATGGATCCACCAGTGTCATTGCATGTGTGTTCTCTTCACAATCCACCTATGGATCCACTAGTGTCATTGCATGTGTTCTTTTTAGTAACAACAACCAGTGTCATTGCATGTGTGCTCTCTTTAGAGACAACACATGGATCCACCAGTGTCATTGCATGTGTGTTCTTTTTACTAACAACAACAAGAGTCATTGAAATGTGTGCTCTCTTCAGAGACCACACATGGATCCACCAGTGTCATTGCATGTGTGTTCTTTTCACAATCCACCCATGGATGCACCAGTGTCATTGCATGTGTGTTCTTTTCACCATCCACCAGTGTTATTGCATGTATGTTCTTTTTAGTAACAACCAGAGTCATTTTGCATGTGTGTTCTTTTCACATACCACCTATGGATCCACCAGTGTCATTGCATGTGTGTTCTTTTCACAATCCACCCATGGATCCCACCAGTGTCATTTTGCATGTGTGTTCTTTTTAGTAATGACAACCAGAGTCATTTTGCATGTGTGTTCTCTTCACATACCACCTAAGGATCCACCAGTGTCATTGCATGTGTGTTCTTCTCACATACCCCGTATGGATCCACCAGTGTCATTGCATGTGTGTTCATTTCACTAACAACTACCTGAGTCATTACATGTGTGTTCTTTTCACATACCACATATGGATCCACCAGTGTCATTGAAATGCGTGTTCTCTATAGAGACCACACATGGATCCACCAGTGTCATTGCATGTGTGTTCTTTTTAGTAACAACCAAAGTCATTGCATGTGTGTTCTTTTCACATACCACATATGGATCCACCAGTGTCATTGAAATGCGTGTTCTCTACAGAGACCACACATGGATCCACTAGTGTCATTGCATCTGTGTTCTTTTTAGTAAAAACAACCAGAGTCATTTTGCATGTGTGTTCTTCTCACATACCACCTATCGATCCACCAGTGTCATTGCATGTGTGTTCTTTTCACTAACAACAACGAGAGTCATTGCATGTGTGTTCTCTTCACATACCACTTATGGATCCACCAGTGTCATTGTATGTGTGTTCTTCTCACATACCACGTATGGATCCACAAGTGTCATTGCATGTGTGTTCATTTCACTAACAACAACCAGAGTCATTGCATGTGTGTTCTTTTCACATACCACATATGGATCCACAAGTGTGATTGAAATGTGTGTTCTCTACAGAGACCACACATGGATCCACCAGTGTCATTGCATGTGTGTTCTTTTTAGTAACAACCAGAGCCATTGCATGTGTGTTCTTTTCACTAACAACAACCGGAGTCAATGCATGTGTGTTCTTTTCACATACCACATACGGATCACCAGTTTCATTGCATCTGTGTTCTTTTCACAATCCACCCATGGATCCAGCAGTGTCCTTGCATGTGTGTTCTTTTTAGTAACAACCAGAGTCATTGCATGTGTTTTCTTTTCATAATCCACCCATGGATCCCACCAGTGTCATTTTGCATGTGTGTTCTTTTTAGTAACAACAACCAGAGTCATTTTGCATGTGTGTTCTCTTCACATACCACCTATGGATCCACCAGTGTCATTGCATATGTGTTCTCTTCACAATCCACCTATGGATCCACCAGTGTCATTATATGTGTGTTCTTTTTAGTAACAACCAGATTCATTGCATGTGTGTTCTTTTCACTAACAACAACCGGAGTCAATGCATGTGTGTTCTTTTCACATACCACATACGGATCACCAGTGTCATTGCATCTGTGTTCTTTTCACAATCCACCCATGGATCCACCAGTGTCATTGCATGTGTGTTCTTTTTAGTAACAACCAGAGTCATGGCATGTGTTTTCTTTTCACAATCCACCCATGGATCCCACCAGTGTCATTTTGCATGTGTGTTCTTTTTAGTAACAACAACCAGAGTCATTTTGCATGTGTGTTCTCTTCACATACCACCTATGGATCCACCAGTGTCATTGCATGTGTGTTCTCTTCACAATCCACCTATGGATCCACCAGTGTCATTGCATGTGTTCTTTTTAGTAACCACAACCAGTGTCATTGCATGTGTGATATCTTCAGAGACCACACATGGATCCACCTGTGTCATTGCATATGTGTTCTTTTTACTAACAACAACAAGATTCATTGAAATGTGTGCTCTCTTCAAAGACCACACATGGATCCACCAGTGTCATTGCATGTGTGTTCTTTTCACAATCCACCCATGGATCCACCAGTGTCATTGCATGTGTGTTCTTTTTAGTAACAACCAGAGTCATTGCATGTGTTTTCTTTTCACAATCCACCCATGGATCCCACCAGTGTCATTTTGCATGTGTGTTCTTTTTAGTAACAACAACTAGAGTCATTTTGCATGTGTGTTCTCTTCACATACCACCTATGGATCCACCAGTGTCATTGCATGTGTGTTCTCTTCACAATCCACCTATGGATCCACCTGTGTCATTGCATGTGTTCTTTTTAGTAACAACAACCAGTGTCATTGCATGTGTTATATCTTCAGAGACCACACATGGATCCACCTGTGTCATTGCATGTGTGTTCTTTTTACTAACAACAACAAGATTCATTGAAATGTGTGCTCTCTTCAAAGACCACACATGGATCCACCAGTGTCATTGCATGTGTGTTCTTTTCACAATCCACCCATGGATCCACCAGTGTCATTGCATGTGTGTTTTTTTCACAATCAACCCATGGATCCACCAGTGTCATTGCATGTATGTTCTTTTTAGTAACAACCAGAGTCATTTTGCATGTGTGTTCTTTTCACATACCACCTATGGATCCACCAGTGTCATTGCATGTGTTTTCTTTTCACAATCCACCCATGGATCCCACCAGTGTAATTTTGCATGTGTGTTCTTTTTAGTAACAACAACTAGAGTCATTTTTCATGTGTGTTATCTTCACATACCTCCTATGGATCCACCAGTGTCATTGCATGTGTGTTCTTCTCATATACCACGTATGGATCCACCAGTGTCATTGCATGTGTGTTCATTTCACTAACAATAACCAGAGTCATTGCATGTGTGTTCTTTTCACATACCACATATGGATCCACCAGTGTCATTGAAATGCGTGTTCTCTATAGAGACCACACATGGATCCACCAGTGTCATTGCATGTCTATTCTTTTTAGTAACAACAACCAGTCATTTTGCATGTGTGTTCTTTTCACATACCACCTACGGATCCACCAGTGTCATTGCATGTGTGTTCTCTTCACAATCCACCTATGGATCCACCAGTGTCATTACATGTGTGTTCTTTTTAGTAACAACCAGAGTCATTGCATGTGTGTTCTCTTCACATACCACCCATGGATCCACCAGTGTCATTGCATGTGTGTTCTTTTTAGTAACAACCAGAGTCATTTTGCATGTGTGATCTCTTCACATACCACCTATGGATCCACCAGTGTCATTGCATGTGTGTTCTTTTTAGTAACAACAACCAGAGTCATTTTGCATGTGTGTTCTTCTCACATACCACCTAAGGATCCACCAGTGTCATTGCATGTGTGTTCTTTTCACTAACAACAACAAGAGTCATTGCATGTGTGTTCTTTTCACATACCACATATGGATCCACCAATGTCATTGAAATGCGTGTTCTCTACAGAGACCACACATGGATCCACTAGTGTCATTGCATCTGTGTTCTTTTTAGTAACAACAACCAGAGTCATTTTGCATGTGTGTTCTTCTCACATACCACCTATCGATATACCAGTGTCATTGCATGTGTGTTCTTTTCACTAACAACAACCAGAGTCATTGCATGTGTGTTCTCTTCACATACCACCTATGGATCCACCAGTGTCATTGTATGTGTGTTCTTCTCACATAACATGTATGGATCCACCAGTGTCATTGCATGTGTGTTCATTTCACTAACAACAACCAGAGTCATTGCATGTGTGTTCTTTTCACATACCACATATGGATCCACCAGTGTGATTGAAATGTGTGTTCTCTACAGAGACCACACATGGATCCACCTGTGTCATTGCATGTGTGTTCTTTTTAGTAACAACCAGCGTCATTGCATGTGTGTTCTTTTCACATACCACATATGGATCCACCAGTGTCATTGAAATGCGTGTTCTCTACAGAGACCACACATGGATCCACCAGTGTCATTGCATGTGTGTTCTTTTTAGTAACAACAACCAGAGTCATTTTGCATGTGTGTTCTCTTCACATACCACCTATGGATCCACTAGTGTCATTGCATGTGTGTTCTCTTCACAATCCACCTATGGATCCACCTGTGTCATTGCATGTGTTCTTTTTAGTAACAACAACCAGTGTCATTGCATGTGTGATATCTTCAGAGGCCACACATGGATCCACCTGTGTCATTGCATGTGTGTTCTTTTTACTAACAACAACAAGATTCATTGAAATGTGTGCTCTCTTCAAAGACCACACATGGATCCACCAGTGTCATTGCATGTGTGTTCTTTTCACAATCCACCCATGGATCCACCAGTGTCATTGCATGTGTGTTGTTTTCACAATCAACCCATGGATCCACCAGTGTCATTGCATGTGTGTTCTTTTTAGTAACAACCAGAGTCATGGCATGTGTTTTCTTTTCACAATCCACCCATGGATCCCACCAGTGTCATTTTGCATGTGTGTTCTTTTTAGTAACAACAACCAGAGTCATTTTGCATGTGTGTTCTCTTCACATACCACCTATGGATCCACCAGTGTCATTGCATGTGTGTTCTCTTCACAATCCACCTATGGATCCACCAGTGTCATTGCATGTGTTCTTTTTAGTAACCACAACCAGTGTCATTGCATGTGTGATATCTTCAGAGACCACACATGGATCCACCTGTGTCATTGCATATGTGTTCTTTTTACTAACAACAACAAGATTCATTGAAATGTGTGCTCTCTTCAAAGACCACACATGGATCCACCAGTGTCATTGCATGTGTGTTCTTTTCACAATCCACCCATGGATCCACCAGTGTCATTGCATGTGTGTTCTTTTTAGTAACAACCAGAGTCATTGCATGTGTTTTCTTTTCACAATCCACCCATGGATCCCACCAGTGTCATTTTGCATGTGTGTTCTTTTTAGTAACAACAACTAGAGTCATTTTGCATGTGTGTTCTCTTCACATACCACCTATGGATCCACCAGTGTCATTGCATGTGTGTTCTCTTCACAATCCACCTATGGATCCACCTGTGTCATTGCATGTGTTCTTTTTAGTAACAACAACCAGTGTCATTGCATGTGTTATATCTTCAGAGACCACACATGGATCCACCTGTGTCATTGCATGTGTGTTCTTTTTACTAACAACAACAAGATTCATTGAAATGTGTGCTCTCTTCAAAGACCACACATGGATCCACCAGTGTCATTGCATGTGTGTTCTTTTCACAATCCACCCATGGATCCACCAGTGTCATTGCATGTGTGTTTTTTTCACAATCAACCCATGGATCCACCAGTGCCATTGCATGTATGTTCTTTTTAGTAACAACCAGAGTCATTTTGCATGTGTGTTCTTTTCACATACCACCTATGGATCCACCAGTGTCATTGCATGTGTTTTCTTTTCACAATCCACCCATGGATCCCACCAGTGTAATTTTGCATGTGTGTTCTTTTTAGTAACAACAACTAGAGTCATTTTTCATGTGTGTTATCTTCACATACCTCCTATGGATCCACCAGTGTCATTGCATGTGTGTTCTTCTCATATACCACGTATGGATCCACCAGTGTCATTGCATGTGTGTTCATTTCACTAACAATAACCAGAGTCATTGCATGTGTGTTCTTTTCACATACCACATATGGATCCACCAGTGTCATTGAAATGCGTGTTCTCTATAGAGACCACACATGGATCCACCAGTGTCATTGCATGTCTATTCTTTTTAGTAACAACAACCAGTCATTTTTCATGTGTGTTCTTTTCACATACCACCTACGGATCCACCAGTGTCATTGCATGTGTGTTCTCTTCACAATCCACCTATGGATCCACCAGTGTCATTACATGTGTGTTCTTTTTAGTAACAACCAGAGTCATTGCATGTGTGTTCTCTTCACATACCACCCATGGATCCACCAGTGTCATTGCATGTGTGTTCTTTTTAGTAACAACCAGAGTCATTTTGCATGTGTGATCTCTTCACATACCACCTATGGATCCACCAGTGTCATTGCATGTGTGTTCTTTTTAGTAACAACAACCAGAGTCATTTTGCATGTGTGTTCTTCTCACATACCACCTAAGGATCCACCAGTGTCATTGCATGTGTGTTCTTTTCACTAACAACAACAAGAGTCATTGCATGTGTGTTCTTTTCACATACCACATATGGATCCACCAGTGTCATTGAAATGCGTGTTCTCTACAGAGACCACACATGGATCCACTAGTGTCATTGCATCTGTGTTCTTTTTAGTAACAACAACCAGAGTCATTTTGCATGTGTGTTCTTCTCACATACCACCTATCGATATACCAGTGTCATTGCATGTGTGTTCTTTTCACTAACAACAACCAGAGTCATTGCATGTGTGTTCTCTTCACATACCACCTATGGATCCACCAGTGTCATTGTATGTGTGTTCTTCTCACATAACATGTATGGATCCACCAGTGTCATTGCATGTGTGTTCATTTCACTAACAACAACCAGAGTCATTGCATGTGTGTTCTTTTCACATACCACATATGGATCCACCAGTGTGATTGAAATGTGTGTTCTCTACAGAGACCACACATGGATCCACCTGTGTCATTGCATGTGTGTTCTTTTTAGTAACAACCAGCGTCATTGCATGTGTGTTCTTTTCACATACCACATATGGATCCACCAGTGTCATTGAAATGCGTGTTCTCTACAGAGACCACACATGGATCCACCAGTGTCATTGCATGTGTGTTCTTTTTAGTAACAACAACCAGAGTCATTTTGCATGTGTGTTCTCTTCACATACCACCTATGGATCCACCAGTGTCATTGCATGTGTGTTCTCTTCACAATCCACCTATGGATCCACCTGTGTCATTGCATGTGTTCTTTTTAGTAACAACAACCAGTGTCATTGCATGTGTGATATCTTCAGAGGCCACACATGGATCCACCTGTGTCATTGCATGTGTGTTCTTTTTACTAACAACAACAAGATTCATTGAAATGTGTGCTCTCTTCAAAGACCACACATGGATCCACCAGTGTCATTGCATGTGTGTTCTTTTCACAATCCACCCATGGATCCACCAGTGTCATTGCATGTGTGTTGTTTTCACAATCAACCCATGGATCCACCAGTGTCATTGCATGTATGTTCTTTTTAGTAACAACCAGAGTCATTTTGCATGTGTGTTCTTTTCACATACCACCTATGGATCCACCAGTGTCATTGCATGTGTTTTCTTTTCACAATCCACCCATGGATCCCACCAGTGTAATTTTGCATGTGTGTTCTTTTTAGTAACAACAACTAGAGTCATTTTTCATGTGTGTTATCTTCACATACCTCCTATGGATCCACCACTGTCATTGCATGTGTGTTCTTCTCATATACCACGTATGGATCCACCAGTGTCATTGCATGTGTGTTCATTTCACTAACAATAACCAGAGTCATTGCATGTGTGTTCTTTTCACATACCACATATGGATCCACCAGTGTCATTGAAATGCGTGTTCTCTATAGAGACCACACATGGATCCACCAGTGTCATTGCATGTCTATTCTTTTTAGTAACAACAACCAGTCATTTTGCATGTGTGTTCTTTTCACATACCACCTATGGATCCACCAGTGTCATTGCATGTGTGTTCTCTTCACAATCCACCTATGGATCCACCAGTGTCATTACATGTGTGTTCTTTTTAGTAACAACCAGAGTCATTGCATGTGTGTTCTTTTAACTAACAACAACCAGAGTCAATGCATGTGTGTTCTTTTCACATACCACATATGGATCACCAGTGTCATTGCATCTGTGTTCTTTTCACAATCCACCCATGGATCCACCAGTGTCATTACATGTGTGTTCTTTTTAGTAACAACCAGAGTCATTGCATGTGTTTTCTTTTCACAATCCACTCATGGATCCCACCCGTGTCATTTTGCATGTGTGTTCTTTTTAGTAACAACAAACAGAGTCATTTTGCATGTGTGTTCTCTTCACATACCACCTATGGATCCACCAGTGTTATTGCATGTGTGTTCTCTTCACAATCCACCTATGGATCCACCAGTGTCATTGCATGTGTTCTTTTTAGTAACAACAACCAGTGTCATTGCATGTGTGATCTCTTCAGAGACCACACATGGATCCACCTGTGTCATTGCATGTGTGTTCTTTTTACTAACAACAACAAGAGTCATTGAAATGTGTGCTCTCTTCAGAGACCACACATGGATCCACCAGTGTCATTGCATGTGTGTTCTTTTCACAATCCACCCATGGATCCACAAGTGTCATTGCATGTGTGTTCTTTTCACAATCCACCCATGGATCCACCAGTGTCATTGCATGTATGTTCTTTTTAGTAAAAACCAGAGTCATTTTGCATGTGTGTTCTTTTCACATACCACCTATGGATCCACCAGTGTCATTGCATGTGTTTTCTTTTCACATCCACCCATGGATCCCACCAGTGTCATTTTGCATGTGTGTTCATTTTAGTAACAACAACCAGAGTCATTTTTCATGTGTGTTCTCTTCACATACCACCTAAGGATCCACCAGTGTCATTGCATGTGTGTTCTTCTCACATACCCCGTATGGATCCACCAGTGTCATTGCATGTGTGTTCATTTCACTAACAACAACCAGAGTCATTACATGTGTGTTCTTTTCACATAGCACATATGGATCCACCAGTGTCATTGAAATGCGTGTTCTCTACAGAGACCACACATGGATCCACCAGTGTCATTGCATGTGTGTTCTTTTTAGTAACAACCAGAGTCATTGCATGTGTGTTCTTTTCACATACCACATATGGATCCACCAGTGTCATTGAAATGCGTGTTCTCTACAGAGACCACACATGGATCCACTAGTGTCATTGCATCTGTGTTCTTTTTAGTAACAACAACCAGAGTCATTTTGCCTGTGTGTTCTTCTCACATACCACCTATCGATCCACCAGTGTCATTGCATGTGTGTTCTTATCACTAACAACAACCAGAGTCATTGCATGTGTGTTCTCTTCACATACCACCTATGGATCCACCAGTGTCATTGTATGTGTGTTCTTCTCACATAACACGTATGGATCCACCAGTGTCATTGCATGTGTGTTCATTTCACTAACAACAACCAGAGTCATTGCATGTGTGTTCTTTTCACATACCACATATGGATCCACCAGTGTGATTGAAATGTGTGTTCTCTACAGAGACCACACATGGATCCACCTGTGTCATTGCATGTGTGTTCTTTTTAGTAACAACCAGCGTCATTGCATGTGTGTTCTTTTCACATACCACATATGGATCCACCAGTGTCATTGAAATGCGTGTTCTCTACAGAGACCACACATGGATCCACCAGTGTCATTGCATGTGTGTTCTTTTTAGTAACAACAACCAGAGTCATTTTGCATGTGTGTTCTTCTCACATACCACCTATGGATCCACCAGTTTCATTGCATGTGTGTTCTTTTCACTAACAACAACCAGAGTCATTGCATGTGTGTTCTTTTCACATACCACATATGGATCCACCAGTGTCATTGAAATGCGTGTTCTCTATAGAGACCACACATGGATCCACCAGTGTCATTGCATGTCTGTTCTTTTTAGTAACAACAACCAGTCATTTTGCATGTGTGTTCTTTTCACATACCACCTATGGATCCACCAGTGTCATTGCATGTGTGTTCTCTTCACAATCCACCTATGGATCCACCAGTGTCATTAGATGTGTGTTCTTTTTAGTAACAACCAGAGTCATTGCATGTGTGTTCTTTTCACTAACAACAACCGGAGTCAATGCATGTGTGTTCTTTTCACATACCACATATGGATCACCAGTGTCATTGCATCTGTGTTCTTTTCACAATCCACCCATGGATCCACCAGTGTCATTGCATGTGTGTTCTTTTTTGTAACAACCAGAGTCATTGCATGTGTTTTCTTTTCACAATCCACCCATGGATCCCACCAGTGTCATTTTGCATGTGTGTTCTTTTTAGTAACAACAACCAGAGTCATTTTGCATGTGTGTTCTCTTCACATACCACCTATGGATCCACCAGTGTCATTGCATGTGTGTTCTCTTCACAATCCACCTATGGATCCACCAGTGTCATTGCATGTGTTCTTTTTAGTAACAACAACCAGTGTCATTGCATGTGTGATCTCTTCAGAGACCACACATGGATCCACCTATGTCATTGCATGTGTGTTCTTTTTACTAACAACAACAAGAGTCATTGAAATGTGTGCTCTCTTCAGAGACCACACATGGATCCACCAGTGTCATTACATGTGTGTTCTTTTCACAATCCACCCATGGATCCACCAGTGTCATTGCATGTGTGTTCTTTTCACAATCCACCCATGGCTCCACCAGTGTCATTGCATGTATGTTCTTTTTAGTAAAAACCAGAGTCATTTTGCATGTGTGTTCTTTTCACATACCACCTATGGATCCACCAGTGTCATTGCATGTGTTTTCTTTTCACATCCACCCATGGATCCCACCAGTGTCATTTTGCATGTGTGTTCATTTTAGTAACAACAACCAGAGTCATTTTTCATGTGTGTTCTTTTTTGTAACAACCAGAGTCATTGCATGTGTTTTCTTTTCACAATCCACCCATGGATCCCACCAGTGTCATTTTGCATGTGTGTTCTTTTTAGTAACAACAACCAGAGTCATTTTGCATGTGTGTTCTCTTCACATACCACCTATGGATCCACCAGTGTCATTGCATGTGTGTTCTCTTCACAATCCACCTATGGATCCACCAGTGTCATTGCATGTGTTCTTTTTAGTAACAACAACCAGTGTCATTGCATGTGTGATCTCTTCAGAGACCACACATGGATCCACCTATGTCATTGCATGTGTGTTCTTTTTACTAACAACAACAAGAGTCATTGAAATGTGTGCTCTCTTCAGAGACCACACATGGATCCACCAGTGTCATTACATGTGTGTTCTTTTCACAATCCACCCATGGATCCACCAGTGTCATTGCATGTGTGTTGTTTTCACAATCAACCCATGGATCCACCAGTGTCATTGCATGTATGTTCTTTTTAGTAACAACCAGAGTCATTTTTTATGTGTGTTCTTTTCACATACCACCTATGGATCCACCAGTGTCATTGCATGTGTTTTCTTTTCACAATCCACCCATGGATCCCACCAGTGTCATTTTGCATGTGTGTTCTTTTTAGTAACAACAACTAGAGTCATTTTTCATGTGTGTTATCTTCACATACCTCCTATGGATCCACCAGTGTCATTGCATGTGTGTTCTTCTCACATAACACGTATGGATCCACCAGTGTCATTGCATGTGTGTTCATTTCACTAACAACAACCAGAGTCATTGCATGTGTGTTCTTTTCACATACCACATATGGATCCACCAGTGTGATTGAAATGTGTGTTCTCTACAGAGACCACACATGGATCCACCTGTGTCATTGCATGTGTGTTCTTTTTAGTAACAACCAGCGTCATTGCATGTGTGTTCTTTTCACATACCACATATGGATCCACCAGTGTCATTGAAATGCGTGTTCTCTACAGAGACCACACATGGATCCACCAGTGTCATTGCATGTGTGTTCTTTTTAGTAACAACAACCAGAGTCATTTTGCATGTGTGTTCTTCTCACATACCACCTATGGATCCACCAGTTTCATTGCATGTGTGTTCTTTTCACTAACAACAACCAGAGTCATTGCATGTGTGTTCTTTTCACATACCACATATGGATCCACCAGTGTCATTGAAATGCGTGTTCTCTATAGAGACCACACATGGATCCACCAGTGTCATTGCATGTCTGTTCTTTTTAGTAACAACAACCAGTCATTTTGCATGTGTGTTCTTTTCACATACCACCTATGGATCCACCAGTGTCATTGCATGTGTGTTCTCTTCACAATCCACCTATGGATCCACCAGTGTCATTAGATGTGTGTTCTTTTTAGTAACAACCAGAGTCATTGCATGTGTGTTCTTTTCACTAACAACAACCGGAGTCAATGCATGTGTGTTCTTTTCACATACCACATATGGATCACCAGTGTCATTGCATCTGTGTTCTTTTCACAATCCACCCATGGATCCACCAGTGTCATTGCATGTGTGTTCTTTTTTGTAACAACCAGAGTCATTGCATGTGTTTTCTTTTCACAATCCACCCATGGATCCCACCAGTGTCATTTTGCATGTGTGTTCTTTTTAGTAACAACAACCAGAGTCATTTTGCATGTGTGTTCTCTTCACATACCACCTATGGATCCACCAGTGTCATTGCATGTGTGTTCTCTTCACAATCCACCTATGGATCCACCAGTGTCATTGCATGTGTTCTTTTTAGTAACAACAACCAGTGTCATTGCATGTGTGATCTCTTCAGAGACCACACATGGATCCACCTATGTCATTGCATGTGTGTTCTTTTTACTAACAACAACAAGAGTCATTGAAATGTGTGCTCTCTTCAGAGACCACACATGGATCCACCAGTGTCATTACATGTGTGTTCTTTTCACAATCCACCCATGGATCCACCAGTGTCATTGCATGTGTGTTCTTTTCACAATCCACCCATGGATCCACCAGTGTCATTGCATGTATGTTCTTTTTAGTAAAAACCAGAGTCATTTTGCATGTGTGTTCTTTTCACATACCACCTATGGATCCACCAGTGTCATTGCATGTGTTTTCTTTTCACATCCACCCATGGATCCCACCAGTGTCATTTTGCATGTGTGTTCATTTTAGTAACAACAACCAGAGTCATTTTTCATGTGTGTTCTCTTCACATACCACCTAAGGATCCACCAGTGTCATTGCATGTGTGTTCTTCTCACATACCCCGTATGGATCCACCAGTGTCATTGCATGTGTGTTCATTTCACTAACAACAACCAGAGTCATTACATGTGTGTTCTTTTCACATAGCACATATGGATCCACCAGTGTCATTGAAATGCGTGTTCTCTACAGAGACCACACATGGATCCACCAGTGTCATTGCATGTGTGTTCTTTTTAGTAACAACCAGAGTCATTGCATGTGTGTTCTTTTCACATACCACATATGGATCCACCAGTGTCATTGAAATGCGTGTTCTCTACAGAGACCACACATGGATCCACTAGTGTCATTGCATCTGTGTTCTTTTTAGTAACAACAACCAGAGTCATTTTGCATGTGTGTTCTTCTCACATACCACCTATCGATCCACCAGTGTCATTGCATGTGTGTTCTTTTCACTAACAACAACCAGAGTCATTGCATGTGTGTTCTCTTCACATACCACCTATGGATCCACCAGTGTCATTGTATGTGTGTTCTTCTCACATAACATGTATGGATCCACCAGTGTCATTGCATGTGTGTTCATTTCACTAACAACAACCAGAGTCATTGCATGTGTGTTCTTTTCACATACCACATATGGATCCACCAGTGTGATTGAAATGTGTGTTCTCTACAGAGACCACACATGGATCCACCTGTGTCATTGCATGTGTGTTCTTTTTAGTAACAACCAGCGTCATTGCATGTGTGTTCTTTTCACATACCACATATGGATCCACCAGTGTCATTGAAATGCGTGTTCTCTACAGAGACCACACATGGATCAACCAGTGTCATTGCATGTGTGTTCTTTTTACTAACAACAACCAGAGTCATTTTGCATGTGTGTTCTTCTCACATACCACCTATGGATCCACCAGTGTCATTGCATGTGTGTTCTTTTCACTAACAACAACCAGAGTCATTGCATGTGTGTTCTTTTCACATACCACATATGGATCCACCAGTGTCATTGAAATGCGTGTTCTCTATAGAGACCACACTTGGATCCACCAGTGTCATTGCATGTCTGTTCTTTTTAGTAACAACAACCAGTCATTTTGCATGTGTGTTCTTTTCACATACCACCTATGGATCCACCAGTGTCATTGCATGTGTGTTCTCTTCACAATCCACCTATGGATCCACCAGTGTCATTACATGTGTGTTCTTTTTAGTAACAACCAGAGTCATTGCATGTGTGTTCTTTTCACTAACAACAACCGGAGTCAATGCATGTGTGTTCTTTTCACATACCACATATGGATCACCAGTGTCATTGCATCTGTGTTCTTTTCACAATCCACCCATGGATCCACCAGTGTCATTGCATGTGTGTTCTTTTTAGTAACAACCAGAGTCATTGCATGTGTTTTCTTTTCACAATCCACCCATGGATCCCACCAGTGTCATTTTGCATGTGTGTTCTTTTTAGTAACAACAACCAGAGTCATTTTGCATGTGTGTTCTCTTCACATACCACCTATGGATCCACCAGTGTCATTGCATGTGTGTTCTCTTCACAATCCACCTATGGATCCACCAGTGTCATTGCATGTGTTCTTTTTACTAACAACAACCAGTGTCATTGCATGTGTGATCTCTTCAGGGACCACACATGGATCCACCTGTGTCATTGCATGTGTGTTCTTTTTACTAACAACAACAATAGTCATTGAAATGTTTGCTCTCTTCAGAGACCACACATGGATCCACCAGTGTCATTGCATGTGTGTTCTTTTCACAATCCACCCATGGATCCACTAGTGTTATTGCATGTGTGTTCTTTTCATAATCCACCCATGGATCCACCAGTGTTATTGCATGTATGTTCTTTTTAGTAACAACCAGAGTCATTTTGCATGTGTGTTCTTTTCACATACCACCTATGGATCCACCAGTGTCATTGCATGTGTTTTCTTTTCACAATCCACCCATGGATCCCACCAGTGTCATTTTGCATGTGTGTTCTTTTTAGTAACAACAACTAGAGTCATTTTTCATGTGTGTTCTCTTCACATACCACCTAAGGATCCACCAGTGTCATTGCATGTGTGTTCTTCTCACATACCCCGTATGGATCCACCAGTGTCATTGCATGTGTGTTCATTTCACTAACAACTACCTGAGTCATTACATGTGTGTTCTCTTCACATAACACATATGGATCCACCAGTGTGATTGAAATGCGTGTTCTCTACAGAGACCACACATGGATCCACTAGTGTCATTGCATGTGTGTTCTTTTTAGTAACAACCAGAGTCATTGCATGTGTGTTCTTTTCACATACCACATATGGATCCACCAGTGTCATTGAAATGCGTGTTCTCTACAGAGACCACACATGTATCCACTAGTGTCATTGCATCTGTGTTCTTTTTAGTAACAACAACCAGAGTCATTTTGCATGTGTGTTCTTCTCACATACCACCTATCGATCCACCAGTGTCATTGCATGTGTGTTCTTTTCACTAACAACAACCAGAGTCATTGCATGTGTGTTCTCTTCACATACCACCTATGGATCCACCAGTGTCATTGTATGTGTGTTCTTCTCACATAACACGTATGGATCCACCAGTGTCATTGCATGTGTGTTCTTTTCACTAACAACAACAAGAGTCATTGAATGTGTGTTCTATTCACATACCACCTATGGATCCACCAGTGTCATTGTATGTGTGTTCTTCTCACATACCACGTATGGATCCACAAGTGTCATTGCATGTGTCTTCATTTCACTAACAACAACCAGAGTCATTGCATGTGTGTTCTTTTCACATACCACATATGGATCCACAAGTGTGATTGAAATGTATGTTCTCTACAGAGACCACACATGGATCCACCAGTGTCATTGCATGTGTGTTCTTTTTAGTAACAACCAGCGTCATTGCATGTGTGTTCTTTTCACATACCACATATGGATCCACCGGTGTCATTGAAATGCGTGTTCTCTACAGAGACCACACATGGATCCACCAGTGTCACTGCATGTGTATTCTTTTTAGTAACAACAACCAGAGTCATTTTGCATGTGTGTTCTTCTCACATACCACCTATGGATCCACCAGTGTCATTGCATGTGTGTTCTTTTCACTAACAACAACCAGAGTCATTGCATGTGTGTTCTTTTCACATACCACATATGGATCCACCAGTGTCATTGAAATGCATGTTCTCTATAGAGACCACACATGGATCCACCAGTGTCATTGCATGTCTGTTCTTTTTAGTAACAACAAACAGTCATTTTGCATGTGTGTTCTTTTCACATACCACCTATGGATCCACCAGTGTCATTGCATGTGTGTTCTCTTCACAATCCACCTATGGATCCACCAGTGTCATTACATGTGTGTTCTTTTTAGTAACAACCAGAGTGATTGCATGTGTGTTCTTTTCACTAACAACAACCGGAGTCAATGCATGTGTGTTCTTTTCACATACCATATACGGATCACCAGTGTCATTGCATCTGTGTTCTTTTCACAATCCACCCATGGATCCACCAGTGTCATTGCATGTGTGTTCTTTTTAGTAACAACCAGAGTCATTGCATGTGTTTTCTTTTCACAATCCACCCATGGATCCCACCAGTGTCATTTTGCATCTGTGTTATTTTTAGTAACAACAACCAGAGTCATTTTGCATGTGTGTTCTCTTCACATACCACCTATGGATCCACCAGTGTCATTGCATGTGTGTTCTCTTCACAATCCACCTATGGATCCACCAGTGTCATTGCATGTGTTCTTTTTACTAACAACAACCAGTGTCATTGCATGTGTGATATCTTCAGAGACCACACATGGATCCACCTTTGTCATTGCATGTGTGTTCTTTTTACTAACAACAACAAGATTCATTGAAATGTGTGCTCTCTTCAAAGACCACACATGGATCCACCAGTGTCATTGCATGTGTGTTCTTTTCACAATCCACCCATGGATCCACCAGTGTCATTGCATGTATGTTCTTTTTAGTAACAACCAGAGTCATTTTGCATGTGTGTTCTTTTCACATACCACCTATGGATCCACCAGTGTCATTGCATGTGTTTTCTTTTCACAATCCACCCATGGATCCCACCAGTGTCATTTTGCATGTGTGTTCTTTTTACTAACAACAACTAGAGTCATTTTTCATGTGTGTTATCTTCACATACCTCCTATGGATCCACCAGTGTCATTGCATGTGTGTTCTTCTCACATACCACGTATGGATCCACAAGTGTCATTGCATGTGTGTTCATTTCACTAACAACAACCAGAGTCATTGCATGTGTGTTCTTTTCACATACCACATATGGATCCACTAGTGTCATTGAAATGCGTGTTCTCTATAGAGACCACACATGGATCCACCAGTGTCATTGCATGTCTGTTCTTTTTAGTAACAACAACCAGTCATTTTGCATGGGTGTTCTTTTCACATACCACCTATGGATCCACCAGTGTGATTGCATGTGTGTTCTCTTCACAATCCACCTATGGATCCATCAGTGTCATTACATGTGTGTTCTTTTTAGTAACAAACAGAGTCATTGCATGTGTGTTCTTTTCACTAACAACAACCGGAGTCAATGCATGTGTGTTCTTTTCACATACCACATATGGATCACCAGTGTCATTGCATTTGTGTTCTTTTCACAATCCACCCATGGATCCACCAGTGTCATTGCATGTGTGTTCTTTTTAGTAACAACCAGAGTCATTGCATGTGTTTTCTTTTCACAATCCACTCATGGATCCCACCCGTGTCATTGCATGCGTGTTCTTTTTAGTAACAACAATTAGTGTCATGGCATGTGTGTTCTCTTCAGAGACCACACATGGATCCACCAGTGTCATTGCATGTGTGTTCTTTTTACTAACAACAACAAGAGTCATTGAAATGTGTGCTCTCTTTAGAGACCACACATGGATCGACCAGTGTCATTGCATGTGTGTTCTTTTCACTAACAACAACCAGAGTCATTGCATGTGTGTTCTTTCCACATACCACATATGGATCCACCAGTGTCATTGCATGTGTGCTCTTTTAACAATCCACCCATGGATCCACCAGTGTTATTGCATGTGTGTTCTTTTTAGTAACAACAACCAGAGTCATTTTGCATGTGTGTTCTTTTCACATACCACCTATGGATCCACTAGTGTCATTGAAATGTGTATTATTTTCAACTACCACCCATGGATCCACTAGTGTCATTGCATGTGTGTTCTTTTTAGTAACAACAACCAGAGTCATTTTGCATGTGTGATCTCTTCACATACCACCTATGGATCCACCAGTGTCATTGCATGTGTGTTCTTTTTAGTAACAACAACAAGAGTCATTTTGCATGTGTGTTCTTTTCACATACCACCTATGGCTGCACCAGTGTGATTGAAATGTGTATTATTTTCAACTACCACCCATGGATCCACCAGTGTCATTGCATGTGTCTTCTTTTTAGTAACAACAACCAGACTCATTTTGCACGTGTGATCTCTTCAAATTCCACCTATGGATCCACCAGTGTCATTGCATGTGTGTTCTTTTTAGTTACAACAACCAGAGTCATTGAAATGTGTGTTCTTCTCACATACCACCTATGGATCCACCAGTGTCATTGCATGTGTGTTCATTTCACTAACAACCACCAGAGTTATTGCATGTCTGTTCTTTTCATATACCACATATGGATCCACCAGTGTTATTGAAATGTGTGTTCTCTACAGAGACCACACATGGATCCACTAGTGTCATTGCATGTGTGTTCTTTTTAGTAACAACCAGAGTCATTTTGCATGTGTGTTCTTTTCACATACCACATATGGATCCACCAGTGTCATTGCATGCGTGTTGTTTTCACATACCACCTATGGATCCACCAGTGTCATTGCATGTGTTTTCTTTTCACAATCCACCCATGGATCCCACCAGTGTCATTTTGCATGTGTGTTCTTTTTAGTAACAAGAACCAAAGTCATTTTGCATGTGTGTTCTCTTCACATACCACCTATGGATCCACCAGTGTCATTGCATGTGTGTTCTCTTCACAATCCACCTATGGATCCACCAGTGTCATTGCACTTGTTCTTTTTAGTAACAACAACCAGTGTCATTGCATGTGTGCTCTCTTCAGAGACCACACATGGATCCACCAGTGTCATTGCATGTGTGTTCTTTTTACTAACAACAAGAGTCATTGAAATGTGTGCTCTCTTCAGAGACCACACATGGATCCACCAGTGTCATTGCATGTGTGTTCTTTTCACATACCACATATGGATCACCAGTGTCATTGCATGTGTGTTCCTTTAACAATCCACCCATGGATCCACCAGTGTCATTGCATGTGTGTTCTTTTTAGTAACAAATAGAGTCATTTTGCATGTGTGTTCTTTTCACATACCACCTATGGATCCACCAGTGTCATTGCATGTGTTTTCTTTTCACAATCCAACCATGGATCCCACCAGTGTCATTTTGCATGTGTGTTCTTTTTAGTAACAACAACCAGAGTCATTTTGCATGTGTGTTCTCTTCACATACCACCTATGGATCGACCAGTGTCATTGCGTGTGTGTTCTTCTCACATACCACCTATGGATCCACCAGTGTCATTGCACGTGTGTTCATTTCACTAACAACAACCAGAGTCATTGCATGTGTGTTCTTTTCACATACCACATATGGATCCACCAGTGTGATTGAAATGTGTGTTCTCTACAGAGACCACACATGGATCCACCTGTGTCATTGCATGTGTGTTCTTTTTAGTAACAACCAGCAGAGTCATTTTGCATGTGTGTTCTTCTCACATACCACCTATGGATCCACCAGTGTCATTGCATGTGTGTTCTTTTCACTAACAACAACCAGAGTTATTGCGTGTATGGTCTTTTTACATACCACATATGGATCCACCAGTGTCACTGAAATGCGTGTTCTCTACAGAGAACACACATGGATCCACCAGTGTCATTACATGTGTGTTCTTTTTAGTAACAACAACCAGTCGTTTTGCATGTGTGTTCTTTTCACATACCACCTATGGATCCACCAGTGTCATTGCATGTGTGTTCTCTTCACAATCCACCTATGGATCCACCAGTGTCATTGCATGTGTGTTCTTTATAGTAACAACCAGCTTCATTGCATGTGTGTTCTCTTCACATACCACATATGGATCACCAGTGTCGTTGCATGTGTGTTCTTTTCACAATCCACCCATGGATCCACCAGTGTCATTGCATGTGTGTTCTTTTTAGTAACAACCAGAGTCATTGCATGTGTGTTCTTTTCACTAACAACAACCAGAGTCATTGCATGTGTGTTCTTTTCACATACCACATATGGATCACCAGTGTCATTGCATGTGTGTTCTTTTCACAATCCACCCATGGATCCACCAGTGTCATTGCATGTGTGTTCTTTTTAGTAACAACCAGAGTCATTTTGCATGTGTGTTATTTTCACATACCACCTATGGACCCACCAGTGTCATTGCATGTGTGTTCTTTTCACATACCACCTATGGATCCACCAGTGTCATTGCATGTGTTTTCTTTTCACAATCCAACCATGGATCCCACCAGTGTCATTTTGCATGTGTGTTCTTTTTAGTAACAACAACCAGAGTCATTTTGCATGTGTGTTCTCTTCACATACCACCTATGGATCGACCAGTGTCATTGCGTGTGTGTTCTTCTCACATACCACCTATGGATCCACCAGTGTCATTGCACGTGTGTTCATTTCACTAACAACAACCAGAGTCATTGCATGTGTGTTCTTTTCACATACCACATATGGATCCACCAGTGTGATTGAAATGTGTGTTCTCTACAGAGACCACACATGGATCCACCTGTGTCATTGCATGTGTGTTCTTTTTAGTAACAACCAGCAGAGTCATTTTGCATGTGTGTTCTTCTCACATACCACCTATGGATCCACCAGTGTCATTGCATGTGTGTTCTTTTCACTAACAACAACCAGAGTTATTGCGTGTATGTTCTTTTTACATACCACATATGGATCCACCAGTGTCACTGAAATGCGTGTTCTCTACAGAGAACACACATGGATCCACCAGTGTCATTACATGTGTGTTCTTTTTAGTAACAACAACCAGTCGTTTTGCATGTGTGTTCTTTTCACATACCACCTATGGATCCACCAGTGTCATTGCATGTGTGTTCTCTTCACAATCCACCTATGGATCCACCAGTGTCATTGCATGTGTGTTCTTTATAGTAACAACCTGCTTCATTGCATGTGTGTTCTCTTCACATACCACATATGGATCACCAGTGTCGTTGCATGTGTGTTCTTTTCACAATCCACCCATGGATCCACCAGTGTCATTGCATGTGTGTTCTTTTTAGTAACAACCAGAGTCATTGCATGTGTGTTCTTTTCACTAACAACAACCAGAGTCATTGCATGTGTGTTCTTTTCACATACCACATATGGATCACCAGTGTCATTGCATGTGTGTTCTTTTCACAATCCACCCATGGATCCACCAGTGTCATTGCATGTGTGTTCTTTTTAGTAACAACCAGAGTCATTTTGCATGTGTGTTCTTTTCACATACCACCTATGGACCCACCAGTGTCATTGCATGTGTGTTCTTTTCACATACCACCTATGGATCCACCAGTGCCATTGAAATATGTATTATTTTCATCTACCACCCATGGATCCACCAGTGTCAGTGCATGTGTGTTCTTTTTAGTAACAACAACCAGAGTCATTTTGCATGTGTGATCTCTTCAAATACCACCTATGGTTCCACTAGTGTCATTGCATGTGTGTTCTTTTTAGTAGCAACAACCAGAGTCATTGAAATGTGTTCTTCTCACATACCACCTATGGATCCACTAGTGTTATTGCATGTGTGTTCATTTCACTAACAATAACCAGAGTCATTGCATGTGTGTTCTTTTCACATACCACATATGGATCCACCAGTGTGATTGAAATGTGTGTTCTCTACAGAGACCACACATGGATCCACCAGTGTCATTGCATGTGTGTTCTTTTTAGTAACAACCAGAGTCATTTTGCATGTGTGTTCTTTTCACATACCACATATGGATCCACCAGTGTCATTGCATGTGTGTTCTTTTCACAATCCACCCATGGATCCACCGGTGTCATTGCATGTGTGTTCTTTTTAGTAACAACCAGAGTCATTTTGCATGTGTGTTCTTTTCACATACCACCTATGGATCCACCAGTGTCATTGCATGTGTTTTCTTTTCACAATCCAACCATGGATCCCACCAGTGTCATTTTGCATGTGTGTTCTTTTTAGTAACAACAACCAGAGTCATTTTGCATGTGTGTTCTTTTCACATACCACCTATGGATCCACCAGTGTCATTGCATGTGTATTCTTCTCACATACCACCTATGGATCCACCAGTGTCATTGCACGTGTGTTCATTTCACTAACAACAACCAGAGTCATTGCATGTGTGTTCTTTTCACATACCACATATGGATCCACCAGTGTGATTGAAATGTGTTTTCTCTACAGAGACCAACTTGGATCCACCAGTGTCATTGCATGTGTGTTCTTTTCACTAACAACAACCAGAGTCATTGCATGTGTGTTCTTTTCACATACCACATATGGATCCACCAGTGTCATTGAAATGCGTGTTCTCTACAGAGACCACACATGGATCCACCAGTGTCGTTGCATGTGTGTTCTTTTCACAATCCACCCATGGATCCACCAGTGTCATTGCATGTGTGTTCTTTTTAGTAACAACCAGAGTCATTGCATGTGTGTTCTTTTCACTAACAACAACCAGAGTCATTGCATGTGTGTTCTTTTCACATACCACATATGGATCACCAGTGTCATTGCATGTGTGTTCTTTTCACAATCCACCCATGGATCCACCAGTGTCAGTGCATGTGTGTTCTTTTTAGTAACAACCAGAGTCATTTTGCATGTGTGTTCTTTTCACATACCACCTATGGACCCACCAGTGTCATTGCATGTGTGTTCTTTTCACATACCACCTATGGATCCACCAGTGCCATTGAAATATGTATTATTTTCATCTACCACCCATGGATCCACCAGTGTCAGTGCATGTGTGTTCTTTTTAGTAACAACAACCAGAGTCATTTTGCATGTGTGATCTCTTCAAATACCACCTATGGTTCCACTAGTGTCATTGCATGTGTGTTCTTTTTAGTAGCAACAACCAGAGTCATTGAAATGTGTTCTTCTCACATACCACCTATGGATCCACTAGTGTTATTGCATGTGTGTTCATTTCACTAACAATAACCAGAGTCATTGCATGTGTGTTCTTTTCACATACCACATATGGATCCACCAGTGTGATTGAAATGTGTGTTCTCTACAGAGACCACACATGGATCCACCAGTGTCATTGCATGTGTGTTCTTTTTAGTAACAACCAGAGTCATTTTGCATGTGTGTTCTTTTCACATACCACATATGGATCCACCAGTGTCATTGCATGTGTGTTCTTTTCACAATCCACCCATGGATCCACCGGTGTCATTGCATGTGTGTTCTTTTTAGTAACAACCAGAGTCATTTTGCATGTGTGTTCTTTTCACATACCACCTATGGATCCACCAGTGTCATTGCATGTGTTTTCTTTTCACAATCCAACCATGGATCCCACCAGTGTCATTTTGCATGTGTGTTCTTTTTAGTAACAACAACCAGAGTCATTTTGCATGTGTGTTCTTTTCACATACCACCTATGGATCCACCAGTGTCATTGCATGTGTATTCTTCTCACATACCACCTATGGATCCACCAGTGTCATTGCACGTGTGTTCATTTCACTAACAACAACCAGAGTCATTGCATGTGTGTTCTTTTCACATACCACATATGGATCCACCAGTGTGATTGAAATGTGTTTTCTCTACAGAGACCAACTTGGATCCACCAGTGTCATTGCATGTGTGTTCTTTTCACTAACAACAACCAGAGTCATTGCATGTGTGTTCTTTTCACATACCACATATGGATCCACCAGTGTCATTGAAATGCGTGTTCTCTACAGAGACCACACATGGATCCACCAGTGTCATTGCATGTGTGTTCTTTTTAGTAACAACAACCAGAGTCATTTTGCATGTGTGTTCTTCTCACATACCACCTATGGATCCACCAGTGTCATTGCATGTGTGTTCTTTTCACTAACAACAACCAGAATTATTACGTGTATGTTCTTTTCACATACCACATATGGATCCACCAGTGTCATTGAAATCCGTGTTCTCCACAGAGAACACACATGGATCCACCAGTGTCATTGCATGTGTGTTCTTTTTAGTAACAACAACCAGTCATTTTGCATGTGTGTTCTTTTCACATACCACCAATGGATCCACCAGTGTCATTGCATGTGTGTTCTCTTCACAATCCACCTATGGATCCACCAGTGTCATTGCATGTGTGTTCTTTATAGTAACAACCAGAGTCATTGCATGTGTGTTCTCTTCACATACCACATATGGATCCACTAGTGTGATTGAAATGTGTGTTCTCTATAGAGACCACACATGGATCCACAAGTGTCATTGCATGTGAGTTCTTTTCACTAACAACAACCAGAGTCATTGCATGTGTGTTCTTTTCACATACCACATATGGATCCACCAGTGTCATTGAAATGCGTGTTCTCTACAGAGACCACACATGGATCCACCAGTGTCATTGCATGTGTGTTCTTTTTAGTAACAACAACCAGAGTCATTTTGCATGTGTGTTCTTCTCACATACCACCTATCGATCCACCAGTGTCATAGCATGTGTGTTATTTTCACTAATAACAACTAGAGTTATTGCGTGTGTGTTCTTCTCACATACCACATATGGATCCACCAGTGTCATTGAAATGCGTGTTCTCTACAGAGACCACATATGGATCCACCAGTGTCATTGCATGTGTGTTCTTTTTAGTAACAACAACCAGTCATTTTGCATGTGTGTTCTTTTCACATACCACCTATGGATCCACCAGTGTCATTGCATGTGTGTTCTCTTCACAATCCACCTATGGATCCACAAGTGTCATTGCATGTGTGTTCTTTATAGTAACAACCGGAGTCATTGCATGTGTGTTCTTTTCACATAACACATATCGATCACCAGTGTCGTTGCATGTGTGTTCTTTTCACAATCCACCCATGGATCCACAAGTGTCATTGCATGTGTGTTCTTTTTAGTAACAACCAGAGTCATTGTATGTGTGTTCTTTTCACATACCACATATGGATCACCAGTGTCATTGCATGTGTGTTCTTTTCACAATCCACCCATGGATCCACCAGTGTTATTGGATGTGTGTTCTTTTTATTTACAACAAATAGAGTCATTGAAATGTGTGTTCTTCTCACATACCACCTATGGATCCACCAGTGTAATTGCATGTGTGTTCATTTCAGTAACAATGACCAGAGTCATTGCATGTGTGTTCTTTTCACATACCACATATGGATCCACCAGTGTGATTGAAATGTGTGTTCTCTACAGAGACCACACATGGATCCACTAGTGTCATGGCATGTGTGTTCTTTTTAGTAACAACCAGAGTCATTTTGCATGTGTGTTCTTTTCACATACCATATGTGGATCCACCAGTGTCATTGCATGTGTGTTCTTTTCACAATCCGCCCATGGATCCACCGATGTCATTGCATGTGTGTTCTTTTTAGTAACAACCAGAGTCATTTTGCATGTGTGTTATTTTCACATACCACCTATGGATCCACCAGTGTCATTGCATGTATTTTGTTTTCACAATCAACCCATGGATCCCACCAGTGTCATTTTGCATGTGCGTTCTTTTTAGTAACAACAACCAGAGTCATTTTGCATGTGTGTTCACTTCACATACCACCTATGGATCCACCAGTGTCATTGCATGTGTGTTCTTTTTACTAACAACAACAAGAGTCATTGAAATGTGTGCTCTCTTCAGAGACCACACATGGATCCACCAGTGTCATTGCATGTGTGTTCTTTTCACAATCCACCCATGGATGCACCAGTGTCATTGCATGTGTGTTCTTTTCACAATCCACCCATGGATGCACCAGTGTCATTGCATGTGTGTTCTTTTCACAATCCACCAGTGTTATTGCATGTATGTTCTTTTTAGTAACAACCAGAGTCATTTTGCATGTGTGTTCTTTTCACATACCACCTATGGATCCACCAGTGTCATTGCATGTGTGTTCTTTTCACAATCCACCCATGGATCCCACCAGTGTCATTTTGCATGTGTGTTCTTTTTAGTAATGACAACCAGAGTCATTTTGCATGTGTGTTCTCTTCACATACCACTTAAGGATCCACTAGTGTCATTGCATGTGTGATCTTCTCACATACCCCGTATGGATCCACCAGTGTCATTGCATGTGTGTTCATTTCACTAACAACTACCTGAGTCATTACATGTGTGTTCTTTTCACATACCACATATGGATCCACCAGTGTCATTGAAATGCGTGTTCTCTATAGAGACCACACATGGATCCACCAGTGTCATTGCATGTGTGTTCTTTTTAGTAACAACCAGAGTCATTGCATGTGTGTTCTTTTCACATACCACATATGGATCCACCAGTGTCATTGAAATGCGTGTTCTCTACAGAGACCACACATGGATCCACTAGTGTCATTGCATCTGTGTTCTTTTTAATAAAAACAACCAGAGTCATTTTGCATGTGTGTTCTTCTCACATACCACCTATCGATCCACCAGTGTCATTGCATGTGTGTTCTTTTCACTGACAACAACGAGAGTCATTGCATGTGTGTTCTCTTCACATACCACCTATGGATCCACCAGTGTCATTGTATGTGTGTTCTTCTCACATACCACGTATGGATCCACAAGTGTCATTGCATGTGTGTTCATTTCACTAACAACAACCAGAGTCATTGCATGTGTGTTCTTTTCACATACCACATATGGATCCACAAGTGTGATTGAAATGTGTGTTCTCTACAGAGACCACACATGGATCCACCAGTGTCATTGCATGTGTGTTCTTTTTAGTAACAACCAGCGTCAGTGCATGTGTGTTCTTTTCACATACCACATATGGATCCACCGATGTCATTGAAATGCGTGTTCTCTACAGAGACCACACATGGATCCACCAGTGTCACTGCATGTGTATTCTTTTTAGTAACAACAACCAGAGTCATTTTGCATGTGTGTTCTTCTCACATACCACGTATGGATCCACCAGTGTCATTGCATGTGTGTTCTTTTCACTAACAACAACCAGAGTCATTGCATGTGTGTTCTTTTCACATACCACATATAGATCCACAAGTGTCATTGAAATGCATGTTCTCTATAGAGACCACACATGGATCCATCAGTGTCATTGCATGTGTGTTCTTTTTAGTAACAACCAGCGTCATTGCATGTGTGTTCTTTTCACATACCACCTATGGATCCACCAGTGTCATTGCATGTGTGTTCTCTTCACAATCCACCTATGGATCCACCAGTGTCATTACATGTGTGTTCTTTTTAGTAACAACCAGAGTCATTGCATGCGTGTTCTTTTCACTAACAACAACCGGAGTCAATGCGTGTGTGTTCTTTTCACATACCACATATGGATCACCAGTGTCATTGCATCTGTGTTCTTTTCACAATCCACCCATGGATCCACTAGTGTCATTGCATGTGTGTTCTTTTTAGTAACAACCAGAGTAATTGCATGTTTTTTCTTTTCGCAATCCACTCATGGATCCCACCCATGTCATTTTGCATGTGTGTTCTTTTTAGTAACAACAACCAGAGTCATTTTGCATGTGTGTTCTCTTCACATACCACCTATGGATCCACCAGTGTCATTGCATGTGTGTTCTCTTCACAATCCACCTATGGATCCACCAGTGTCATTGCATGCGTTCTTTTTAGTAACAACAACCAGTGTCATTGCATGTGTGATCTCTTCAGAGACCACACATGGATCCACCTGTGTCATTGCATGTGTGTTCATTTTACTAACAACAACAAGAGTCATTGAAATGTGTGCTCTCTTCAGAGACCACACATGGATCCACCAGTGTCATTACATGTGTGTTCTTTTCACAATCCACCCATGGATCCACCAGTGTCATTGCATGTGTGTTCTTTTCACAATCCACCCATGGATCCACCAGTGTCATTGCATGTATGTTCTTTTTAGTAACAACCAGAGTCATTTTGCATGTGTGTTCTTTTCACATACCACCTATGGATCCACCAGTGTCATTGCATGTGTTTTCTTTTCACATCCACCCATGGATCCCACCAGTGTCATTTTGCATGTGTGTTCATTTTAGTAACAACAACTAGAGTCATTTTTCATGTGTGTTCTCTTCACATACCACCTAAGGATCCACCAGTGTCTTTGCATGTGTGTTCTTCTCACATACCCCGTATGGATCCACCAGTGTCATTGCATGTGTGTTCATTTCACTAACAACTACCTGAGTCATTACATGTGTGTTCTTTTCACATACCACATATGGATCCACCAGTGTCATTGAAATGCGTGTTCTCTACAGAGACCACACATGGATCCACCAGTGTCATTGCATGTGTGTTCTTTTTAGTAACAACCAGAGTCATTGCATGTGTGTTCTTTTCACATACCACATATGGATCCACCAGTGTCATTGAAATGCGTGTTCTCTACAGAGACCACACATGGATCCACTAGTATCATTGCATCTGTGTTCTTTTTAGTAACAACAACCAGAGTCATTTTGCATGTGTGTTCTTCTCACATACCACCTATCGATCCACCAGTGTCATTGCATGTGTGTTCTTTTCACTAACAACAACCAGAGTCATTGCATGTGTGTTCTCTTCACATACCACCTATGGATCCACTAGTGTTATTGTATGTGTGTTCTTCTCACATAACACGTATGGATCCACCAGTGTCATTGCATGTGTGTTCATTTCACTAACAACAACCAGAGTCATTGCATGTGTGTTCTTTTCACATACCACATATGGATCCACCAGTGTGATTGAAATGTGTGTTCTCTACATAGACCACACATGGATCCACCTGTGTCATTGCATGTGTGTTCTTTTTAGTAACAACCAGCGTCATTGCATGTGTGTTCTTTTCACATACCACATATGGATCCACCAGTGTCATTGAAATGCGTGTTCTCTACAGAGACCACACATGGATCCACCAGTGTTATTGCATGTGTGTTCTTTTCAGTAACAACAACCAGAGTCATTTTGCATGTGTGTTCTTCTCATATACCACCTATGGATCCACTAGTGTCATTGCATGTGTGTTCTTTTCACTAACAACAACCAGAGTCATTGCATGTGTGTTCTTTTCACATACCACATATGAATCCACCAGTGTCATTGAAATGCGTGTTCTCTATAGAGACCACACATGGATCCACCAGTGTCATTGCATGTCTATTCTTTTTAGTAACAACAACCAGTCATTTTGCATGTGTGTTCTTTTCACATACCACCTATGGATCCACCAGTGTCATTGCATGTGTGTTCTCTTCACAATCCACCTATGGATCCACCAGTGTCATTACATGTGTGTTCTTTTTAGTAACAACCAGAGTCATTGCATCTGTGCTTTTCACTAACAACAACCGGAGTCAATGCATGTGTGTTCTTTTCACATACCACATATGGATCACCAGTGTCATTGCATCTGTGTTCTTTTCACAATCCACCCATGGATCCACAGGTGTCATTTCATGTGTGTTCTTTTTAGTAACAACCAGAGTCATTGCATGTGTTTTCTTTTCACAATCCACCCATGGATCCCACCAGTGTCATTTTGCATGTGTGTTCTTTTCAGTAACAACAACCAGAGTCATTTTGCATGTGTGTTCTCTTCAAATACCACCTATGGATCCACCAGTGTCATTGCATGTGTGTTCTCTTCACAATCCAAGTATGGATCCACCAGTGTCATTGCATGTGTTCTTTTTACTAACAACAACCAGTGTCATTGCATGTGTGATCTCTTCAGAGACCACACATGGATCCACCTGTGTCATTGCATGTGTGTTCTTTTTACTAACAACAACAAGAGTCATTGAAATGTGTGCTCTCTTCAGAGACCACACATGGATCCACCAGTGTCATTGCATGTGTGTTCTTTTCACAATCCACCCATGGATCCACAAGTGTCATTGCATCTGTGTTCTTTTCACAATCCACCCATGGATCCACCAGTGTCATTGCATGTATGTTCTTTTTAGTAACAACCAGAGTCATTTTGCATGTGTGTTCTTTTCACATACCACCTATAGATCCACCAGTGTCATTGCATGTGTTTTCTTTTCACAATCCACCCATGGATCCCACCAGTGTCATTTTGCATGTGTGTTCTTTTTAGTAACAACAACTAGAGTCATTTTTCATGTGTGTTCTCTTCACATACCACCTAAGGATCCACCACTGTCATTGCATGTGTGTTCTTCTCACATACCCCGTATGGATCCACCAGTGTCATTGCATGTGTGTTCATTTCACTAACAACTACCTGAGTCATTACATGTGTGTTCTCTTCACATACCACATATGGATCCACCAGTGTGATTGAAATGCGTGTTCTCTACAGAGACCACACATGGATCCACTAGTGTCATTGCATGTGTGTTCTTTTTAGTAACAACCAGAGTCATTGCATGTGTGTTCTTTTCACATACCACATATGGATCCACCAGTGTCATTGAAATGCGTGTTCTCTACAGAGACCACACATGGATCCACTAGTGTCATTGCATCTGTGTTCTTTTTAGTAACAACAACCAGAGTCATTTTGCATGTGTGTTCTTCTCACATACCACCTATCGATCCACCAGTGTCATTGCATGTGTTATCTTTTCACTAACAACAACCAGAGTCATTGCATGTGTGTTCTCTTCACATACCACCTATGGATCCACCAGCGTCATTGTATGTGTGTTCTTCTCACATAACACGTATGGATCCACCAGTGTCATTGCATGTGTGTTCTTTTCACTAACAACAACGAGAGTCATTGCATGTGTGTTCTCTTCACATACCACCTATGGATCCACCTGTGTCATTGTATGTGTGTTCTTCTCACATACCACGTATGGATCCACAAGTGTCATTGCATGTGTGTTCATTTCACTAACAACAACCAGAGTCTTTGCATGTGTGTTCTTTTCACATACCACATATGGATCCACAAGTGTGATTGAAATGTGTGTTCTCTACAGAGACCACACATGGATCCACCAGTGTCATTGCATGTGTGTTCTTTTTAGTAACAACCGGCGTCATTGCATGTGTGTTCTTTTCACATACCACATATGGATCCACCGGTGTCATTGAAATGCGTGTTCTCTACAGAGACCACACATGGATCCACCAGTGTCACTACATGTGTGTTCTTTTTAGTAACAACAACCAGAGTCATTTTGCATGTGTGTTCTTCTCACATACCACCTATGGATCCACCAGTGTCATTGCATGTGTGTTCTTTTCACTAACAACAACCAGAGTCATTGCATGTGTGTTCTTTTCACATACCACATATGGATCCACCAGTGTCATTGAAATGCATGTTCTCTATAGAGACCACACATGGATCCACCAGTGTCATTGCATGTCTGTTCTTTTTAGTAACAACAAACAGTCATTTTGCATGTGTGTTCTTTTCACATACCACCTATGGATCCACCAGTGTCATTGCATGTGTGTTCTCTTCATAATCCACCTATGGATCCACCAGTGTCATTACATGTGTGTTCTTTTTAGTAACAACCAGAGTCATTGCATGTGTGTTCTTTTCACTAACAACAACCGGAGTCAATGCATGTCTGTTCTTTTCACATACCACATACGGATCACCAGTTTCATTGCATTTGTGTTCTTTTCACAATCCACCCATGGATCCACCAGTGTTATTGCATGTGTGTTCTTTTTAGTAACAACCAGAGTCATTGCATGTGTTTTCTTTTCACAATCCACCCATGGATCCCACCAGTGTCATTTTGCATGTGTGTTCTTTTTAGTAACAACAACCAGAGTCATTTTCCATGTGTGTTCTCTTCACATACCACCCATGGATCCACCAGTGTCATTGCATGTGTGTTCTCTTCACAATCCACCTATGGATCCACCAGTGTCATTGCATGTGTTCTTTTTAGTAACAACAACCAGTGTCATTGCATGTGTGATATCTTCAGAGACCACACATGGATCCACCCGTGTCATTGCATGTGTGTTCTTTTTACTAACAACAACAAGATTCATTCAAATGTGTGCTCTCTTCATAGACCACACATGGATCCACCAGTGTCATTGCATGTGTGTTCTTTTCACAATCCACCCATGGATCCACCAGTCTCATTGCATGTGTGTTGTTTTCACAATCAACCCATGGATCCACCAGTGTCATTGCATGTATGTTCTTTTTAGTAACAACCAGAGTCATTTTGCATGTGTGTTCTTTTCACATACCACCTATGGATCCACCAGTGTCATTGCATGTGTTTTCTTTTCCCAATCCACCCATGGATCCCACCAGTGTCATTTTGCATGTGTGTTCTTTTTAGTAACAACAACTAGAGTCATTTTTCATGTGTGTTATCTTCACATACCTCCTATGGATCCACCAGTGTCATTGCATGTGTGTTCTTCTCACATACCACATAGGGATCCACCAGTGTAATTGCATGTGTGTTCATTTCACTAACAACAACCAGAGTCATTGCATGTGTGTTCTTTTCACATACCACATATGGATCCACCAGTGTCATTGAAATGCGTGTTCTCTATAGAGACCACACATGGATCCACCAGTGTCATTGCATGTCTGTTCTTTTTAGTAACAACAACTAGTCATTTTGCATGTGTGTTCTTTTCACATACCACCTATGGATCCACCAGTGTCATTGCATGTGTGTTCTCTTCACAATCCACCTATGGATCCACCAGTGTCATTACATGTGTGTTCTTTTTACTAACAACAACAAGAGTCATTGAAATGTGTGCTCTCTTCAGAGACCACACATGGATCCACCAGTGTCATTGCATGTGTGTTCTTTTCACAATCCACCCATGGATCCACAAGTGTCATTGCATGTGTGTTCTTTTCACAATCCACCCATGGATCCACCAGTGTCATTGCATGTATGTTCTTTTTAGTAACAACCAGAGTCATTTTGCATGTGTGTTCTTTTCACATACCACCTATAGATCCACCAGTGTCATTGCATGTGTTTTCTTTTCACAATCCACCCATGGATCCCACCAGTGTCATTTTGCATGTGTGTTCTTTTTAGTAACAACAACTAGAGTCATTTTTCATGTGTGTTCTCTTCACATACCTCCTATGGATCCACCAGTGTCATTGCATGTGTGTTCTTCTCACATACCACATAGGGATCCACCAGTGTAATTGCATGTGTGTTCATTTCACTAACAACAACCAGAGTCATTGCATGTGTGTTCTTTTCACATACCACATATGGATCCACCAGTGTCATTGAAATGCGTGTTCTCTATAGAGACCACACATGGATCCACCAGTGTCATTGCATGTCTGTTCTTTTTAGTAACAACAACTAGTCATTTTGCATGTGTGTTCTTTTCACATACCACCTATGGATCCACCAGTGTCATTGCATGTGTGTTCTCTTCACAATCCACCTATGGATCCACCAGTGTCATTACATGTGTGTTCTTTTTACTAACAACAACAAGAGTCATTGAAATGTGTGCTCTCTTCAGAGACCACACATGGATCCACCAGTGTCATTGCATGTGTGTTCTTTTAACAATCCACCCATGGATCCACAAGTGTCATTGCATGTGTGTTCTTTTCACAATCCACCCATGGATCCACCAGTGTCATTGCATGTATGTTCTTTTTAGTAACAACCAGAGTCATTTTGCATGTGTGTTCTTTTCACATACCACCTATAGATCCACCAGTGTCATTGCATGTGTTTTCTTTTCACAATCCACCCATGGATCCCACCAGTGTCATTTTGCATGTGTGTTCTTTTTAGTAACAACAACTAGAGTCATTTTTCATGTGTGTTCTCTTCACATACCACCTAAGGATCCACCAGTGTCATTGCATGTATGTTCTTTTTAGTAACAACCAGAGTCATTTTGCATGTGTGTTCTTTTCACATACCACCTATGGATCCACCAGTGTCATTGCATGTGTTTTCTTTTCACAATCCACCCATGGATCCCACCAGTGTCATTTTGCATGTGTGTTCTTTTTAGTAACAACAACTAGAGTCATTTTTCATGTGTGTTATCTTCACATACCTCCTATGGATCCACCAGTGTCATTGCATGTGTGTTCTTCTCACATACCACATAGGGATCCACCAGTGTAATTGCATGTGTGTTCATTTCACTAACAACAACCAGAGTCATTGCATGTGTGTTCTTTTCACATACCACATATGGATCCACCAGTGTCATTGAAATGCGTGTTCTCTATAGAGACCACACACGGATCCACCAGTGTCATTGCATGTCTGTTCTTTTTAGTAACAACAACTAGTCATTTTGCATGTGTGTTCTTTTCACATACCACCTATGGATCCACCAGTGTCATTGCATGTGTGTTCTCTTCACAATCCACCTATGGATCCACCAGTGTCATTACATGTGTGTTCTTTTTACTAACAACAACAAGAGTCATTGAAATGTGTGCTCTCTTCAGAGACCACACATGGATCCACCAGTGTCATTGCATGTGTGTTCTTTTCACAATCCACCCATGGATCCACAAGTGTCATTGCATGTGTGTTCTTTTCACAATCCACCCATGGATCCACCAGTGTCATTGCATGTATGTTCTTTTTAGTAACAACCAGAGTCATTTTGCATGTGTGTTCTTTTCACATACCACCTATAGATCCACCAGTGTCATTGCATGTGTTTTCTTTTCACAATCCACCCATGGATCCCACCAGTGTCATTTTGCATGTGTGTTCTTTTTAGTAACAACAACTAGAGTCATTTTTCATGTGTGTTCTCTTCACATACCACCTAAGGATCCACCACTGTCATTGCATGTGTGTTCTTCTCACATACCCCGTATGGATCCACCAGTGTCATTGCATGTGTGTTCATTTCACTAACAACTACCTGAGTCATTACATGTGTGTTCTCTTCACATACCACATATGGATCCACCAGTGTGATTGAAATGCGTGTTCTCTACAGAGACCACACATGGATCCACCAGTGTCATTGCATGTGTGTTCTTTTTAGTAACAACCAGAGTCATTGCATGTGTGTTCTTTTCACATACCACATATGGATCCACCAGTGTCATTGAAATGCGTGTTCTCTACAGAGACCACACATGGATCCACTAGTGTCATTGCATCTGTGTTCTTTTTAGTAACAACAACCAGAGTCATTTTGCATGTGTGTTCTTCTCACATACCACCTATCGATCCACCAGTGTCATTGCATGTGTGTTCTTTTCACTAACAACAACCAGAGTCATTGCATGTGTGTTCTCTTCACATACCACCTATGGATCCACCAGCGTCATTGTATGTGTGTTCTTCTCACATAACACGTATGGATCCACCAGTGTCATTGCATGTGTGTTCTTCTCACTAACAACAACTAGAGTCATTGCATGTGTGTTCTCTTCACATACCACCTATGGATCCACCAGTGTCATTGTATGTGTGTTCTTCTCACATACCACGTATGGATCCACAAGTGTCATTGCATGTGTGTTCATTTCACTAACAACAACCAGAGTCATTGCATGTGTGTTCTTTTTAGTAACAACAAACAGTCATTTTGCATGTGTGTTCTTTTCACATACCACCTATGGATCCACCAGTGTCATTGCATGTGTGTTCTCTTCACAATCCACCTATGGATCCACCAGTGTCATTACATGTGTGTTCTTTTTAGTAACAACCAGAGCCATTGCATGTGTGTTCTTTTCACTAACAACAACCGGAGTCAATGCATGTGTGTTCTTTTCACATACCACATACGGATCACCAGTTTCATTGCATCTGTGTTCTTTTCACAATCCACCCATGGATCCACCAGTGTTATTGCATGTGTGTTCTTTTTAGTAACAACCAGAGTCATTGCATGTGTTTTCTTTTCACAATCCACCCATGGATCCCACCAGTGTCATTTTGCATGTGTGTTCTTTTTAGTAACAACAACCAGAGTCATTTTGCATGTGTGTTCTCTTCACATACCACCTATGGATCCACCAGTGTCATTGCATGTGTGTTCTCTTCACAATCCACCTATGGATCCACCAGTGTCATTGCATGTGTTCTTTTTAGTAACAACAACCAGTGTCATTGCATGTGTGATATCTTCAGAGACCACACATGGATCCACCAGTGTCATTACATGTGTGTTCTTTTTACTAACAACAACAAGAGTCATTGAAATGTGTGCTCTCTTCAGAGACCACACATGGATCCACCAGTGTCATTGCATGTGTGTTCTTTTCACAATCCACCCATGGATCCACCAGTGTCATTGCATGTGTGTTGTTTTCACAATCAACCCATGGATCCACCAGTGTCATTGCATGTATGTTCTTTTTAGTAACAACCAGAGTCATTTTTTATGTGTGTTCTTTTCACATACCACCTATGGATCCACCAGTGTCATTGCATGTGTTTTCTTTTCACAATCCACCCATGGATCCCACCAGTGTCATTTTGCATGTGTGTTCTTTTTAGTAACAACAACTAGAGTCATTTTTCATGTGTGTTATCTTCACATACCTCCTATGGATCCACCAGTGTCATTGCATGTGTGTTCTTCTCACATACCACGTATGGATCCACCAGTGTAATTGCATGTGTGTTCATTTCACTAACAACAACCAGAGTCATTGCATGTGTGTTCTTTTCACATACCACATATGGATCCACCAGTGCCATTGAAATGCGTGTTCTCTATAGAGACCACACATGGATCCACCAGTGTCATTGCATGTCTGTTCTTTTTAGTAACAACAACCAGTCATTTTGCATGTGTGTTCTTTTCACATACCTCCTATGGATCCACCAGTGTCATTTCATGTGTGTTCTCTTCACAATCCACCTATGGATCCACCAGTGTCATTACATGTGTGTTCTTTTTAGTAACAACCAGAGTCATTGCATGTGTGTTCTTTTCACTAACAACAACCGGACTCAATGCATGTGTGTTCTTTTCACATACCACATATGGATCACCAGTGTCATTGCATCTGTGTTCTTTTCACAATCCACCCATGGATCCACCAGTGTCATTGCATGTGTGTTCTTTTTAGTAACAACCAGAGTCATTGCATGTGTTTTCTTTTCACAATCCACTCATGGATCCCACCCGTGTCATTTTGCATGTGTGTTCTTTTTAGTAACAACAACCAGAGTCATTTTGCATGTGTGTTCTCTTGACATACCACCTATGGATCCACCAGTGTCATTGCATGTGTGTTCTCTTCACAATCCACCTATGGATCCACTAGTGTCATTGCATGTGTTCTTTTTAGTAACAACAACCAGTGTCATTGCATGTGTGATCTCTTCAGAGACCACACATGGATCCACCTGTGTCATTGCATGTGTGTTCTTTTTACTAACAACAACAAGAGTCATTGAAATGTGTGCTCTCTTCAGAGACCACACATGGATCCACCAGTGTCATTACATGTGTGTTCTTTTCACAATCCACCCATGGATCCACCAGTGTCATTGCATGTGTGTTCTTTTCACAATCCACCCATGGATCCACCAGTGTCATTGCATGTATGTTCTTTTTAGTAACAACCAGAGTCATTTTGCATGTGTGTTCTTTTCACATACCACCTATGGATCCACCAGTGTCATTGCATGTGTTTTCTTTTCACATCCACCCATGGATCCCACCAGTGTCATTTTGCATGTGTGTTCATTTTAGTAACAACAACCAGAGTCATTTTTCATGTGTGTTCTCTTCACATACCACCTAAGGATCCACCAGTGTCATTGCATGTGTGTTCTTCTCACATACCCCGTATGGATCCACCAGTGTCATTGCATGTGTGTTCATTTCACTAACAACTACCCGAGTCATTACATGTGTGTTCTTTTCACATACCACATATGGATCCACCAGTGTCATTGAAATGCGTGTTCTCTACAGAGACCACACATGGATCCACCAGTGTCATTGCATGTGTGTTCTTTTTAGTAACAACCAGAGTCATTGCATGTGTGTTCATTTCACATACCACATATGGATCCACCAGTGTCATTGAAATGCGTGTTCTCTACAGAGACCACACATGGATCCACTAGTGTCATTGCATCTGTGTTCTTTTCAGTAACAACAACCAGAGTCATTTTGCATGTGTGTTCTTCTCACATACCACCTATCAATCCACGAGTGTCATTGCATGTGTGTTCTTTTCACTAACAACAACCAGAGTCATTGCATGTGTGTTCTCTTCACATACCACCTATGGATCCACCAGTGTCATTGTATGTGTGTTCTTCTCACATAACACGTATGGATCCACCAGTGTCATTGCATGTGTGCTCATTTCACTAACAACAACCAGAGTCATTGCATGTGTGTTCTTTTCACATACCACATATGGATCCACCAGTGTGATTGAAATGTGTGTTCTCTACAGAGACCACACATGGATCCACCTGTGTCATTGCATGTGTGTTCTTTTTAGTAACAACCAGCGTCATTGCATGTGTGTTCTTTTCACATACCACATATGGATCCACTAGTGTCATTGAAATGCGTGTTCTCTACAGGGACCACACATGGATCCACCAGTGTCATTGCATGTGTGTTCTTTTTAGTAACAGCAACCAGAGTCATTTTGCATGTGTGTTCTTCTCACATACCACCTATGGATCCACCAGTGTCATTGCATGTGTGTTCTTTTCACTAACAACAACCAGAGTCATTGCATGTGTGTTCTTTTCACATACCACATATGGATCCACCAGTGTCATTGAAATGCGTGTTCTCTATAGAGACCACACATGGATCCACCAGTGTCATTGCATGTCTATTCTTTTTAGTAACAACAACCAGTAATTTTGCATGTGTGTTCTTTTCACATACCACCTATGGATCCACCAGTGTCATTGCATGTGTGTTCTCTTCACAATCCACCTATGGATCCACCAGTGTCATTACATGTGTGTTCTTTTTAGTAACAACCAGAGTCATTGCATGTGTGTTCTTTTCACTAACAACAACCGGAGTCAATGCATGTGTGTTCTTTTCACATACCACATATGGATCACCAGTGTCATTGCATCTGTGTTCTTTTCACAATCCACCCATGGATCCACCAGTGTCATTGCATGTGTGTTCTTTTTAGTAACAACCAGAGTCATTGCATGTGTTTTCTTTTCACAATCCACCCATGGATCCCACCAGTGTCATTTTGCATGTGTGTTCTTTTTAGTAACAACAACCAGAGTCATTTTGCATGTGTGTTCTGTTCACATACCACCTATGGATCCACCAGTGTCATTGCATGTGTGTTCTCTTCACAATCCACCTATGGATCCACCAGTGTCATTGCATGTGTTCTTTTTAGTAACAACAACCAGTGTCATTGCATGTGTGATATCTTCAGAGACCACACATGGATCCACCAGTGTCATTACATGTGTGTTCTTTTTACTAACAACAACAAGAGTCATTGAAATGTGTGCTCTCTTCAGAGACCACACATGGATCCACCAGTGTCATTGCATGTGTGTTCTTTTCACAATCCACCCATGGATCCACCAGTGTCATTGCATGTGTGTTGTTTTCACAATCAACCCATGGATCCACCAGTGTCATTGCATGTATGTTCTTTTTAGTAACAACCAGAGTCATTTTTTATGTGTGTTCTTTTCACATACCACCTATGGATCCACCAGTGTCATTGCATGTGTTTTCTTTTCACAATCCACCCATGGATCCCACCAGTGTCATTTTGCATGTGTGTTCTTTTTAGTAACAACAACTAGAGTCATTTTTCATGTGTGTTATCTTCACATACCTCCTATGGATCCACCAGTGTCATTGCATGTGTGTTCTTCTCACATACCACGTATGGATCCACCAGTGTAATTGCATGTGTGTTCATTTCACTAACAACAACCAGAGTCATTGCATGTGTGTTCTTTTCACATACCACATATGGATCCACCAGTGCCATTGAAATGCGTGTTCTCTATAGAGACCACACATGGATCCACCAGTGTCATTGCATGTCTGTTCTTTTTAGTAACAACAACCAGTCATTTTGCATGTGTGTTCTTTTCACATACCTCCTATGGATCCACCAGTGTCATTTCATGTGTGTTCTCTTCACAATCCACCTATGGATCCACCAGTGTCATTACATGTGTGTTCTTTTTAGTAACAACCAGAGTCATTGCATGTGTGTTCTTTTCACTAACAACAACCGGACTCAATGCATGTGTGTTCTTTTCACATACCACATATGGATCACCAGTGTCATTGCATCTGTGTTCTTTTCACAATCCACCCATGGATCCACCAGTGTCATTGCATGTGTGTTCTTTTTAGTAACAACCAGAGTCATTGCATGTGTTTTCTTTTCACAATCCACTCATGGATCCCACCCGTGTCATTTTGCATGTGTGTTCTTTTTAGTAACAACAACCAGAGTCATTTTGCATGTGTGTTCTCTTGACATACCACCTATGGATCCACCAGTGTCATTGCATGTGTGTTCTCTTCACAATCCACCTATGGATCCACTAGTGTCATTGCATGTGTTCTTTTTAGTAACAACAACCAGTGTCATTGCATGTGTGATCTCTTCAGAGACCACACATGGATCCACCTGTGTCATTGCATGTGTGTTCTTTTTACTAACAACAACAAGAGTCATTGAAATGTGTGCTCTCTTCAGAGACCACACATGGATCCACCAGTGTCATTACATGTGTGTTCTTTTCACAATCCACCCATGGATCCACCAGTGTCATTGCATGTGTGTTCTTTTCACAATCCACCCATGGATCCACCAGTGTCATTGCATGTATGTTCTTTTTAGTAACAACCAGAGTCATTTTGCATGTGTGTTCTTTTCACATACCACCTATGGATCCACCAGTGTCATTGCATGTGTTTTCTTTTCACATCCACCCATGGATCCCACCAGTGTCATTTTGCATGTGTGTTCATTTTAGTAACAACAACCAGAGTCATTTTTCATGTGTGTTCTCTTCACATACCACCTAAGGATCCACCAGTGTCATTGCATGTGTGTTCTTCTCACATACCCCGTATGGATCCACCAGTGTCATTGCATGTGTGTTCATTTCACTAACAACTACCCGAGTCATTACATGTGTGTTCTTTTCACATACCACATATGGATCCACCAGTGTCATTGAAATGCGTGTTCTCTACAGAGACCACACATGGATCCACCAGTGTCATTGCATGTGTGTTCTTTTTAGTAACAACCAGAGTCATTGCATGTGTGTTCATTTCACATACCACATATGGATCCACCAGTGTCATTGAAATGCGTGTTCTCTACAGAGACCACACATGGATCCACTAGTGTCATTGCATCTGTGTTCTTTTCAGTAACAACAACCAGAGTCATTTTGCATGTGTGTTCTTCTCACATACCACCTATCAATCCACGAGTGTCATTGCATGTGTGTTCTTTTCACTAACAACAACCAGAGTCATTGCATGTGTGTTCTCTTCACATACCACCTATGGATCCACCAGTGTCATTGTATGTGTGTTCTTCTCACATAACACGTATGGATCCACCAGTGTCATTGCATGTGTGCTCATTTCACTAACAACAACCAGAGTCATTGCATGTGTGTTCTTTTCACATACCACATATGGATCCACCAGTGTGATTGAAATGTGTGTTCTCTACAGAGACCACACATGGATCCACCTGTGTCATTGCATGTGTGTTCTTTTTAGTAACAACCAGCGTCATTGCATGTGTGTTCTTTTCACATACCACATATGGATCCACTAGTGTCATTGAAATGCGTGTTCTCTACAGGGACCACACATGGATCCACCAGTGTCATTGCATGTGTGTTCTTTTTAGTAACAGCAACCAGAGTCATTTTGCATGTGTGTTCTTCTCACATACCACCTATGGATCCACCAGTGTCATTGCATGTGTGTTCTTTTCACTAACAACAACCAGAGTCATTGCATGTGTGTTCTTTTCACATACCACATATGGATCCACCAGTGTCATTGAAATGCGTGTTCTCTATAGAGACCACACATGGATCCACCAGTGTCATTGCATGTCTATTCTTTTTAGTAACAACAACCAGTAATTTTGCATGTGTGTTCTTTTCACATACCACCTATGGATCCACCAGTGTCATTGCATGTGTGTTCTCTTCACAATCCACCTATGGATCCACCAGTGTCATTACATGTGTGTTCTTTTTAGTAACAACCAGAGTCATTGCATGTGTGTTCTTTTCACTAACAACAACCGGAGTCAATGCATGTGTGTTCTTTTCACATACCACATATGGATCACCAGTGTCATTGCATCTGTGTTCTTTTCACAATCCACCCATGGATCCACCAGTGTCATTGCATGTGTGTTCTTTTTAGTAACAACCAGAGTCATTGCATGTGTTTTCTTTTCACAATCCACCCATGGATCCCACCAGTGTCATTTTGCATGTGTGTTCTTTTTAGTAACAACAACCAGAGTCATTTTGCATGTGTGTTCTCTTCACATACCACCTATGGATCCACCAGTGTCATTGCATGTGTGTTCTCTTCACAATCCACCTATGGATCCACCAGTGTCATTGCATGTGTTCCTTTTACTAACAACAACCAGTGTCATTGCATGTGTGATCTCTTCAGAGACCACACATGGATCCACCTATGTCATTGCATGTGTGTTCTTTTCACAATCCACCCATGGATCCACCAGTGTCATTGCATGTGTGTTCTTTTCACAATCCACCCATGGATCCACCAGTGTCATTGCATGTATGTTCTTTTTAGTAACAACCAGAGTCATTTTGCATGTGTGTTCTTTTCACATACCACCTATGGATCCACCAGTGTCATTGCATGTGTTTTCTTTTCACATTCCACCCATGGATCCCACCAGTGTCATTTTGCATGTGTGTTCTTTTTAGTAACAACAACTAGAGTCATTTTTCATGTGTGTTCTCTTCACATACCACCTAAGGATCCACCAGTGTCATTGCATGTGTGTTCTTCTCACATACCCCGTATGGATCCACCAGTGTCATTGCATGTGTGTTCATTTCACTAACAACTACCTGAGTCATTACATGTGTGTTCTCTTCACATACCACATATGGATCCACCAGTGTCATTGAAATGCGTGTTCTCTACAGAGACCACACATGGATCCACTAGTGTCATTGCATCTGTGTTCTTTTTTGTAACAACAACCAGAGTCATTTTGCATGTGTGTTCTTTTTAGTAACAACCAGAGTCATTGCATGTGTGTTCTTTTCACATACCACATATGGATCCACCAGTGTCATTGAAATGCGTGTTCTCTACAGAGACCACACATGGATCCACTAGTGTCATTCCATCTATGTTCTTTTTTGTAACAACAACCAGAGTCATTTTGCATGTGTGTTCTTCTCACATACCACCTATCGATCCACCAGTGTCATTGCATGTGTGTTCTTTTCACTAACAACAACCAGAGTCATTGCATGTGTGTTATCTTCACATACCACCTATGGATCCACCAGTGTCATTGTATGTGTGTTCTTCTCACATACCACGTATGGATCCACCAGTGTCATTGCATGTGTGTTCATTTCATAACAACCAGAGTCATTGGATGTGTGTTCTTTTCACATACCACATATGGATCCACCAGTGTGATTGAAATATGTGTTCTCTACAGAGACCACACATGGATCCACCTGTGTCATTGCATGTGTGTTCTTTATAGTAACAACCGGAGTCATTGCATGTGTGTTCTTTTCACATACCACATATGGATCACCAGTGTCGTTGCATGTGTTTTCTTTTCACAATCCAGCCATGGATCCACCAGTGTCATTGAATGTGTGTTCTTTTTAGTAACAACCAGAGTCATTGCATGTATGTTCTTTTCACTAACAACAACCAGAGTCATTGCATGTGTGTTCTTTTCACATACCACATATGGATCACCAGTGTCATTGCATGTGTGTTCATTTCACAATCCACCCATGGATCCACCAGTGTTATTGCATGTGTGTTCTTTTTATTTACAACAACCAGAGTCATTGAAATGTGTGTTCTTCTCACATACCACCTATGGATCCACCAGTGTCATTGCATGTGTGTTCATTTCACTAACAATGACCAGAGTCATTGCATGTGTGTTCTTTTCACATACCACATATGGATCCACCAGTGTGATTGAAATGTGTGTTCTCTACAGAGACCATACATGGATCCACTAGTGTCATTGCATGTGTGTTCTTTTTAGTAAAAAACCAGAGTGATTTTGCATGTGTGTTCTTTTCACATACCACGTGTGGATCCACCAGTGTCATTGCATGTGTGTTCTTTTCATAATACACCCATGGATCCACCGGTGTCATTGCATGTGTGTTCTTTTTAGTAACAACCAGAGTCATTTTGCATGTGTGTTATTTTCACATACCACCTATGGATCCACCAGTGTCATTGCATGTGTTTTCTTTTCACAATCCACCCATGGATCCCACCAGTGTCATTTTGCATGTGTGTTCTTTTTAGTAACAACAACTAGAGTCATTTTTCATGTGTGTTCTCTTCACATACCTCCTATGGATCCACCAGTGTCATTGCATGTGTGTTCTTCTCACATACCACGTATGGATCCACCAGTGTCATTGCATGTGTGTTCATTTCACTAACAACAACCAGAGTCATTGCATGTGTGTTCTTTTCACATACCACATATGGATCCACCAGTGTCATTGAAATGCGTGTTCTCTATAGAGACCACACATGGATCCACCAGTGTCATTGCATGTCTGTTCTTTTTAGTAACAACAACCAGTCATTTTGCATGTGTGTTCTTTTCACATACCACCTATGGATCCACCAGTGTCATTGCATGTGTGTTCTCTTCACAATCCACCTATGGATCCACCAGTGTCATTGCATGTGTGTTCTCTTCACAATCCACCTATGGATCCACCAGTGTCATTACATGTGTGTTCTTTTTAGTAACAACCAGAGTCATTGCATGTGTGTTCCTTTCACTAACAACAACCGGAGTTAATGCATGTGTGTTCTTTTCACATACCACATATGGATCACCAGTGTCATTGCATCTGTGTTCTTTTCACAATCCACCCATGGATCCACCAGTGTCATTGCATGTGTGTTCTTTTTAGTAACAACCAGAGTCATTGCATGTGTTTTCTTTTCACAATCCACCCATGGATCCCACCCGTGTCATTTTGCATGTGTGTTCTTTTTAGTAACAACAACCAGAGTCATTTTGCATGTGTGTTCTCTTCAATACCACCTATGGATCCACCAGTGTCATTGCATGTGTGTTCTCTTCACAATCCACCTATGGATCCACCACTGTCATTGCATGTGTTCTTTTTAGTAACAACAACCAGTGTCATTGCATGTGTGATCTCTTCAGAGACCACACATGGATCCACCTGTGTCATTGCATGTGTGTTCTTTTTACTAACAACAACAAGAGTCATTGAAATGTGTGCTCTCTTCAGAGACCACACATGGATCCACCAGTGTCATTGCATGTGTGTTCTTTTCACAATCCACCCATGGATCCACCAGTGTCATTGCATGTGTGTTCTTTTCACAATCCACCCATGGATCCACTAGTGTCATTGCATGTATGTTCTTTTTAGTAACAACCAGAGTCATTTTGCATGTGTGTTCTTTTCACATACCACCTATGGATCCACCAGTGTCATTGCATTTGTTTTCTTTTCACAATCCACGCATCGATCCCACCAGTGCATTTTGCATGTGTGTTCATTTTAGTAACAACAACCAGAGTCATTTTTCATGTGTGTTCTCTTCACATACCACCTAAGGATCCACCAGTGTCATTGCATGTGTGTTCTCTTCATAATCCACCCATGGATCCACCAGTGTCATTGCATGTGTGTTCTTTTCACAATCCACCCATGGATCCACTAGTATCAGTGCATGTATGTTCTTTTTAGTAACAACCAGAGTCATTTTGCATGTGGTCTCTTTTCACATACCACCAATGGATCCACCAGTGTCATTGAAATGTGTATTATTTTCACAATCCACCCATGGATCCCACCAGTGTCATTTTGCATGTGTGTTCTTTTTAGTAACAACAACCAGAGTCATTTTTCATGTGTGTTCTTTTCACATACCACCTATGGATCCACCAGTGTCATTGCATGTGTTTTCTTTTCACAATCCACCCATGGATCCCACCAGTGTAATTTTGCGTGTGTGTTCTTTTTAGTAACAACAACTAGAGTCATTTTTCATGTGTGTTCTCTTCACATACCACCTAAGGATCCACCAGTGTCATTGCATGTGTGTTCTTCTCACATACCCCGTATGGATCCACCAGTGTAATTGCATGTGTGTTCATTTCACTAACAACTACCTGAGTCATTACATGTGTTTTCTCTTCACATACCACATATGGATCCACCAGTGTCATTGAAATGCGTGTTCTCTACAGAGACCACACATGGATCCACCAGTGTCATTGCATGTGTGTTCTTTTTAGTAACAACCAGAGTCATTGCATGTGTGTTCTTTTCACATACCATATATGGATCCACCAGTGTCATTGAAATGCGTGTTCTCTACAGAGACCACACATGGATCCACTAGTGTCATTGCATCTGTGTTCTTTTTAGTAACAACAACCAGAGTCATTTTGCATGTGTGTTCTTCTCACATACCACCTATCGATCCACTAGTGTCATTGCATGTGTGTTCTTTTCACTAACAACAACTAGAGTCATTGCATGTGTGTTCTCTTCACATACCACCTATGGATCCACCAGTGTCATTGTATGTGTGTTCTTCTCACATAACACGTATGGATCCACCAGTGTCATTGCATGTGTGTTCATTTCACTAACAACAACCAGAGTCATTGCATGTGTGTTCTTTTCACATACCACATATGGATCCACCAGTATGATTGAAATGTGTGTTCTCTACAGAGACCACACATGGATCCACCTGTGTCATTGCATGGGTGTTCTTTTTAGTAACAATAAGCGTCATTGCATGTGTGTTCTTTTCACATACCACATATGGATCCACCAGTGTCATTGAAATGCGTGTTCTCTATAGAGACCACACATGGATCCACCAGTGTCATTGCATGTGTGTTCTTTTTAGTAACAACAACCAGAGTCATTTTGCATGTGTGTTCTTCTCACATACCACCTATGGATCCACCAGTGTCATTGCATGTCTGTTCTTTTCACTAACAACAACCAGAGTCATTGCATGTGTGTTCTTTTCACATACCACATATGGATCCACCAGTGTCTTTGAAATGCGTGTTCTCTATAGAGACCACACATGGATCCACTAGTGTCATTGCATGTCTACTCTTTTTAGTAACAACAACCAGTCATTTTGCATGTGTGTTCTTTTCACATACCACCTATGGATCCACCAGTGTCATTGCATGTGTGTTCTCTTCACAATCCACCTATGGATCCACCAGTGTCATTACATGTGTGTTCTTTTTAGTAACAACCAGAGTCATTGCATGTGTGTTCTTTTCACTAACAACAACCGGAGTCAATGCATGTGTGTTCTTTTCACATACCACATAGGGATCACCAGTGTCATTGCATCTGTGTTCTTTTCACAATCCACCCATGGATCCACCAGTGTCATTGCATGTGTGTTCTTTTTAGTAACAACCAGAGTCATTGCATGTGTTTTCTTTTCACAATCCACCCATGGATCCCACCAGTGTCATTTTGCATGTGTGTTCTTTTTAGTAACAACAACCAGAGTCATTTTGCATGTGTGTTCTCTTCACATACCACCTATGGATCCACCAGTGTCATTGCATGTGTGTTCTCTTCACAATCCACCTATGGATCCACCAGTGTCATTGTATGTGTTCTTTTTAGTAACAACAACCAGTGTCATTGCATGTGTGATCTCTTCAGAGACCACACATGGATCCACCTGTGTCATTGCATGTGTGTTCTTTTTACTAACAACAACAAGAGTCATTGCAATGTGTGCTCTCTTCAGAGACCACACATGGATCCACCAGTGTCATTGCATGTGTGTTCTTTTTAGTAACAACAACTAGTCATTTTGCATGTGTGTTCTTTTCACATACCACCTATGGATCCACCAGTGTCATTGCATGTGTGTTCTCTTCACAATCCACCTATGGATCCACCAGTGTCATTACATGTGTGTTCTTTTTAGTAACAACCAGAGTCATTGCATGTGTGTTCTTTTCACTAACAACAACCGGAGTCAATGCATGTGTGTTCTTTTCACATACCACATATCGATCACCAGTGTCATTGCATCTGTGTTCTTTTCACAATCCACCCATGGATCCACCAGTGTCATTGCATGTGTGTTCTTTTTAGTAACAACCAGAGTCATTGCATTTGTTTTCTTTTCACAATCCACCCATGGATCCCACCAGTGTCATTTTGCATGTGTGTTCTTTTTAGTAACAACAACCAGAGTCATTTTGCATGTGTGTTCTCTTCACATACCACCTATGGATCCACCAGTGTCATTGCATGTGTGTTCTCTTCACAATCCACCTATGGATCCACCAGTGTCATTGCATGTGTTCTTTTTAGTAACAATAACCAGTGTCATTGCATGTGTGATCTCTTCAGAGACCACACATGGATCCACCTGTGTCATTGCATGTGTGTTCTTTTTACTAACAACAACAAGAGTCATTGAAATGTGTGCTCTCTTTAGAGACCACACATGGATCCACCAGTGTCATTGCATGTGTGTTCTTTTCACAATCCACCCATGGATCCACCAGTGTCATTGCATGTGTGTTATTTTCACAATCCACCCATGGATCCACCAATGTCATTGCATGTATGTTCTTTTTAGTAACAACCAGAGTCATTTTGCATGTGTGTTCTTTTCACATACCACCTATGCATCCACCAGTGTCATTGCATGTGTTTTCTTTTCACAATCCACCCATGGATCCCACCAGTGTCATTTTGCATGTGTGTTCTTTTTAGTAACAACAACTAGAGTCATTTTTCATGTGTGTTCTCTTCACATACCACCTAAGGATCCACCAGTGTCATTGCATGTGTGTTCTTCTCACATACCCCGTATGGATCCACCAGTGTCATTGCATGTGTGTTCATTTCACTAACAACTACCTGAGTCATTACATGTGTTTTCTCTTCACATACCACATATGGATCCACCAGTGTCATTGAAATGCGTGTTCTCTACAGAGACCAAAACATGGATCCACCAGTGTCATTGCATGTGTGTTCTTTTTAGTAACAACCAGAGTCATTGCATGTGCGTTCTTTTCACATACCACATATGGATCCACCAGTGTCATTGAAATGCGTGTTATCTATAGAGACCACACATGGATCCACCAGTGTCATTGCATGTCTGTTCTTTTTAGTAACAACAACTAGTCATTTTGCATGTGTGTTCTTTTCACATACCACCTATGGATCCACCAGTGTCATTGCATGTGTGTTCTCTTCACAATCCACCTATGGATCCACCAGTGTCATTACATGTGTGTTCTTTTTAGTAACAACCAGAGTCATTGCATGTGTGTTCTTTTCACTAACAACAACCGGAGTCAATGCATGTGTGTTCTTTTCACATACCACATATGGATCACCAGTGTCATTGCATCTGTGTTCTTTTCACAATCCACCCATGGATCCACCAGTGTCATTGCATGTGTGTTCTTTTTAGTAACAACCAGAGTCATTGCATGTGTTTTCTTTTCACAATCCACCCATGGATCCCACCAGTGTCATTTTGCATGTGTGTTCTTTTTAGTAACAACAACCAGAGTCATTTTGCATGTGTGTTCTCTTCACATACCACCTATGGATCCACCAGTGTCATTGCATGTGTGTTCTCTTCACAATCCACCTACGGATCCACCAGTGTCATTGCATGTGTTCTTTTTAGTAACAACAACCAGTGTCATTGCATGTGTGATCTCTTCAGAGACCACACATGGATCCACCTGTGTCATTGCATGTGTGTTCTTTTTACTAACAACAACAAGAGACATTGAAATGTGTGATCTCTTTAGAGACCACACATGGATCCACCAGTGTCATTGCATGTGTGTTCTTTTCACAATCCACCCATGGATCCACCAGTGTCATTGCATGTGTGTTCTTTTCACAATACACCCATGGATCCACCAGTGTCATTGCATGTATGTTCTTTTTAGTAACAACCAGAGTCATTTTGCATGTGTGTTCTTTTCACATACCACCTATGGATCCACCAGTGTCATTGCATGTGTTTTCTTTTCACAATCCACCCATGGATCCCACAAGTGTCATTTTGCATGTGTGTTCTTTTTAGTAACAACAACTAGAGTCATTTTTCATGTGTGTTCTCTTCACATACCACCTAAGGATCCACCAGTGTCATTGCATGTGTGTTCTTCTCACATACCCCGTATGGATCCACCAGTGTCATTGCATGTGTGTTCATTTCACTAACAACTACCTGAGTCGTTACATGTGTGTTCTTTTCACATACCACATATGGATCCACCAGTGTCATTGAAATGCGTGTTCTCTACAGAGACCACACATGGATCCACCAGTGTCATTGCATGTGTGTTCTTTTTAGTAACAACCAGAGTCATTGCATGTGTGTTCTTTTCACATACCACATATGGATCCACCAGTGTCATTGAAATGCGTGTTCTCTACAGTGACCACACATGGATCCACTAGTGTCATTGCATCTGTGTTCTTTTTAGTAACAACAACCAGAGTCATTTTGCATGTGTGTTCTTCTCACATACCACATATGGATCCACCAGTGTCTTTGAAATGCGTGTTCTCTATAGAGACCACACATGGATCCACTAGTGTCATTGCATGTCTACTCTTTTTAGTAACAACAACCAGTCATTTTGCATGTGTGTTCTTTTCACATACCACCTATGGATCCACCAGTGTCATTGCATGTGTGTTCTCTTCACAATCCACCTATGGATCCACCAGTGTCATTACATGTGTGTTCTTTTTAGTAACAACCAGAGTCATTGCATGTGTGTTCTTTTCACTTACAACAACCGGAGTCAATGCATGTGTGTTCTTTTCACATACCACATATGGATCACCAGTGTCATTGCATCTGTGTTCTTTTCACAATCCACCCATGGATCCACCAGTGTCATTGCATGTGTGTTCTTTTTAGTAACAACCAGAGTCATTGCATGTGTTTTCTTTTCACAATCCACCCATGGATCCCACCAGTGTCATTTTGCATGTGTGTTCTTTTTAGTAACAACAACCAGAGTCATTTTGCATGTGTGTTCTCTTCACATACCACCTATGGATCCACCAGTGTCATTGCATGTGTGTTCTCTTCACAATCCACCTATGGATCCACCGGTGTCATTGCATGTGTTCTTTTTAGTAACAACAACCAGTGTCATTGCATGTGTGATCTCTTTAGAGACCACACATGGATCCACCTGTGTCATTGCATGTGTGTTCTGTTTACTAACAACAACAAGAGTCATTGAAATGTGTGCTCTCTTTAGAGACCACACATGGATCCACCAGTGTCATTGCATGTGTGTTCTTTTCACAATCCACCCATGGATCCACCAGTGTCATTGCATGTGTGTTCTTTTCACAATCCACCCATGGATCCACCAATGTCATTGCATGTATGTTCTTTTTAGTAACAACCAGAGTCATTTTGCATGTGTGTTCTTTTCACATACCACCTATGGATCCACCAGTGTCATTGCATGTGTTTTATTTTCACAATCCACCCATGGATCCCACCAGTGTCATTTTGCATGTGTGTTCTTTTTAGTAACAACAACTAGAGTCATTTTTCATGTGTGTTCTCTTCACATACCACCTAAGGATCCACCAGTGTCATTGCATGTGTGTTCTTCTCACATACCCCGTATGGATCCACCAGTGTCATTGCATGTGTGTTCATTTCACTAACAACTACCTGAGTCATTACATGTGTTTTCTCTTCACATACCACATATGGATCCACCAGTGTCATTGAAATGCGTGTTCTCTACAGAGACCAAAACATGGATCCACCAGTGTCATTGCATGTGTGTTCTTTTTAGTAACAACCAGAGTCATTGCATGTGCGTTCTTTTCACATACCACATATGGATCCACCAGTGTCATTGAAATGCGTGTTCTCTATAGAGACCACACATGGATCCGCCAGTGTCATTGCATGTCTGTTCTTTTTAGTAACAACAACTAGTCATTTTGCATGTGTGTTATTTTCACATACCACCTATGGATCCACCAGTGTCATTGCATGTGTGTTCTCTTCACAATCCACCTATGGATCCACCAGTGTCATTACATGTGTGTTCTTTTTAGTAACAACCAGAGTCATTGCATGTGTGTTCTTTTCACTAACAACAACCGGAGTCAATGCATGTGTGTTCTTTTCACATACCACATATGGATCACCAGTGTCATTGCATCTGTGTTCTTTTCACAATCCACCCATGGATCCACCAGTGTCATTGCAGGTGTGTTCTTTTTAGTAACAACCAGAGTCATTGCATGTGTTTTCTTTTCACAATCCACCCATGGATCCCACCAGTGTCATTTTGCATGTGTGTTCTTTTTAGTAACAACAACCAGAGTCATTTTGCATGTGTGTTCTCTTCACATACCACCTATGGATCCACCAGTGTCATTGCATGTGTGTTCTCTTCACAATCCACCTACGGATCCACCAGTGTCATTGCATGTGTTCTTTTTAGTAACAACCAGTGTCATTGCATGTGTGATCTCTTCAGAGACCACACATGGATCCACCTGTGTCATTGCATGTGTGTTCTTTTTACTAACAACAACAAGGGTCATTGAAATGTGTGCTCTCTTTAGAGACCACACATGGATCCACCAGTGTCATTGCATGTGTGTTCTTTTCACAATCCACCCATGGATCCACCAGTGTCATTGCATGTGTGTTCTTTTCACAATACACCCATGGATCCACCAGTGTCATTGCATGTATGTTCTTTTTAGTAACAACCAGAGTCATTTTGCATGTGTGTTCTTTTCACATACCACCTATGGATCCACCAGTGTCATTGCATGTGTTTTCTTTTCACAATCCACCCATGGATCCCACCAGTGTCATTTTGCATGTGTGTTCTTTTTAGTAACAACAACTAGACTCATTTTTCATGTGTGTTCTCTTCACATACCACCTAAGGATCCACCAGTGTCATTGCATGTGTGTTCTTCTCACATACCCCGTATGGATCCACCAGTGTCATTGCATGTGTGTTCATTTCACTAACAACTACCTGAGTCGTTACATGTGTGTTCTTTTCACATACCACATATGGATCCACCAGTGTCATTGAAATGCGTGTTCTCTACAGAGACCACACATGGATCCACCAGTGTCATTGCATGTGTGTTCTTTTTAGTAACAACCAGAGTCATTGCATGTGTGTTCTTTTCACATACCACATAAGGATCCACCAGTGTCATTGAAATGCGTGTTCTCTATAGTGACCACACATGGATCCACTAGTGTCATTGCATCTGTGTTCTTTTTAGTAACAACAACCAGAGTCATTTTGCATGTGTGTTCTTCTCACATACCACATATGGATCCACCAGTGTCTTTGAAATGCGTGTTCTCTATAGAGACCACACATGGATCCACTAGTGTCATTGCATGTCTACTCTTTTTAGTAACAACAACCAGTCATTTTGCATGTGTGTTCTTTTCACATACCACCTATGGATCCACCAGTGTCATTGCATGTGTGTTCTCTTCACAATCCACCTATGGATCCACCAGTGTCATTACATGTGTGTTCTTTTTAGTAACAACCAGAGTCATTGCATGTGTGTTCTTTTCACTAACAACAACCGGAGTCAATGCATGTGTGTTCTTTTCACATACCACATATGGATCACCAGTGTCATTGCATCTGTGTTCTTTTCACAATCCACCCATGGACCCACCAGTGTCATTGCATGTGTGTTCTTTTTAGTAACAACCATAGTCATTGCATGTGTTTTCTTTTCACAATCCACCCATGGATCCCACCAGTGTCATTTTGCATGTGTGTTCTTTTTAGTAACAACAACCAGAGTCATTTTGCATGTGTGTTCTCTTCACATACCACCTATGGATCCACCAGTGTCATTGCATGTGTGTTCTCTTCACAATCCACCTATGGATCCACCAGTGTCATTGCATGTGTTCTTTTTAGTAACAACAACCAGTGTCATTGCATGTGTGATCTCTTCAGAGACCACACATGGATCCACCTGTGTCATTGCATGTGTGTTCTTTTTACTAACAACAACAAGAGTCATTGAAATGTGTGCTCTCTTTAGAGACCACACATGGATCCACCAGTGTCATTGCATGTGTGTTCTTTTCACAATCCACCCATGGATCCACCAGTGTCATTGCATGTGTGTTCTTTTCACAATCCACCCATGGATCCACCAATGTCATTGCATGTATGTTCTTTTTAGTAACAACCAGAGTCATTTTGCATGTGTGTTCTTTTCACATACCACCTATGGATCCACCAGTGTCATTGCATGTGTTTTATTTTCACAATCCACCCATGGATCCCACCAGTGTCATTTTGCATATGTGTTCTTTTTAGTAACAACAACTAGAGTCATTTTTCATGTGTGTTCTCTTCACATACCACCTAAGGATCCACCAGTGTCATTGCATGTGTGTTCTTCTCACATACCCCGTATGGATCCACCAGTGTCATTGCATGTGTGTTCTTCTCACATACCCCGTATGGATCCACCAGTGTCATTGCATGTGTGTTCATTTCACTAACAACTACCTGAGTCATTACATGTGTTTTCTCTTCACATACCACATATGGATCCACCAGTGTCATTGAAATGCGTGTTCTCTACAGAGACCAAAACATGGATCCACCAGTGTCATTGCATGTGTGTTCTTTTTAGTAACAACCAGAGTCATTGCATGTGCGTTCTTTTCACATACCACATATGGATCCACCAGTGTCATTGAAATGCGTGTTCTCTATAGAGACCACACATGGATCCACCAGTGTCATTGCATGTCTGTTCTTTTTAGTAACAACAACTAGTCATTTTGCATGTGTGTTATTTTCACATACCACCTATGGATCCACCAGTGTCATTGCATGTGTGTTCTCTTCACAATCCACCTATGGATCCACCAGTGTCATTACATGTGTGTTCTTTTTAGTAACAACCAGAGTCATTGCATGTGTGTTCTTTTCACTAACAACAACCGGAGTCAATGCATGTGTGTTCTTTTCACATACCACATATGGATCACCAGTGTCATTGCATCTGTGTTCTTTTCACAATCCACCCATGGATCCACCAGTGTCATTGCATGTGTGTTCTTTTTAGTAACAACCAGAGTCATTGCATGTGTTTTCTTTTCACAATCCACCCATGGATCCCACCAGTGTCATTTTGCATGTGTGTTCTTTTTAGTAACAACAACCAGAGTCATTTTGCATGTGTGTTCTCTTCACATACCACCTATGGATCCACCAGTGTCATTGCATGTGTGTTCTCTTCACAATCCACCTACGGATCCACCAGTGTCATTGCATGTGTTCTTTTTAGTAACAACAACCAGTGTCATTGCATGTGTGATCTCTTCAGAGACCACACATGGATCCACCTGTGTCATTGCATGTGTGTTCTTTTTACTAACAACAACAAGAGTCATTGAAATGTGTGCTCTCTTTAGAGACCACACATGGATCCACCAGTGTCATTGCATGTGTGTTCTTTTCAAAATCCACCCATGGATCCACTAGTGTCATTGCATGTGTGTTCTTTTCACAATCCACCCATGGATCCACTAGTGTCATTGCATGTATATTCTTTTTAGTAACAACCAGAGTCATTTTGCATGTGTGTTCTTTTCACATACCACCTATGGATCCACCAGTGTCATTGCATTTGTTTTCTTTTCACAATCCACGCATCGATCCCACCAGTGCATTTTGCATGTGTGTTCATTTTAGTAACAACAACCAGAGTCATTTTTCATGTGTGTTCTCTTCACATACCACCTAAGGATCCACCAGTGTCATTACATGTGTGTTCTCTTCATAATCCACCCATGGATCCACCAGTGTCATTGCATGTGTGTTCTTTTCACAATCCACCCATGGATCCACTAGTGTCATTGCATGTATGTTCTTTTTAGTAACAACTAGAGTCATTTTGCATGTGGTATCTTTTCACATACCACCAATGGATCCACCAGTGTCATTGAAATGTGTATTATTTTCACAATCCACCCATGGATCCCACCAGTGTCATTTTGCATGTGTGTTCTTTTTAGTAACAACAACCAGAGTCATTTTTCATGTGTGTTCTTTTCACATACCACCTATGGATCCACCAGTGTCATTGCATGTGTTTTCTTTTCACAATCCACCCATGGATCCCACCAGTGTCATTTTGCGTGTGTGTTCTTTTTAGTAACAACAACTAGAGTCATTTTTCATGTGTGTTCTCTTCACATACCACCTAAGGATCCACCAGTGTCATTGCATGTGTGTTCTTCTCACATACCCCGTATGGATCCACCAGTGTCATTGCATGTGTGTTCATTTCACTAATAACTACCTGAGTCATTACATGTCTTTTCTCTTCACATACCACATATGGATCCACCAGTGTCATTGAAATGCGTGTTCTCTACAGAGACCACACATGGATCCACCAGTGTCATTGCATGTGTGTTCTTTTTAGTAACAACCAGAGTCATTGCATGTGTGTTCTTTTCACATACCATATATGGATCCACCAGTGTCATTGAAATGCGTGTTCTCTACAGAGACCACACATGGATCCACTAGTGTCATTGCATCTGTGTTCTTTTTAGTAACAACAACCAGAGTCATTTTGCATGTGTGTTCTTCTCACATACCACCTATCGATCCACTAGTGTCATTGCATGTGTGTTCTTTTCACTAACAACAACTAGAGTCATTGCATGTGTGTTCTCTTCACATACCACCTATGGATCCACCAGTGTCATTGTATTTGTGTTCTTCTCACATAACACGTATGGATCCACCAGTGTCATTGCATGTGTGTTCATTTCACTAACAACAACCAGAGTCATTGCATGTGTGTTCTTTTCACATACCACATATGGATCCACCAGTGTGATTGAAATGTGTGTTCTCTACAGAGACCACACATGGATCCACCTGTGTCATTGCATGGGTGTTCTTTTTAGTAACAATAAGCGTCATTGCATGTGTGTTCTTTTCACATACCACATATGGATCCACCAGTGTCATTGAAATGCGTGTTCTCTATAGAGACCACACATGGATCCACCAGTGTCATTGCATGTGTGTTCTTTTTAGTAACAACAACCAGAGTCATTTTGCATGTGTGTTCTTCTCACATACCACCTATGGATCCACCAGTGTCATTGCATGTCTGTTCTTTTCACTAACAACAACCAGAGTCATTGCATGTGTGTTCTTTTCACATACCACATATGGATCCACCAGTGTCTTTGAAATGTGTGTTCTCTATAGAGACCACACATGGATCCACTAGTGTCATTGCATGTCTACTCTTTTTAGTAACAACAACCAGTCATTTTGCATGTGTGTTCTTTTCACATACCACCTATGGATCCACCAGTGTCATTGCATGTGTGTTCTCTTCACAATCCACCTATGGATCCACCAGTGTCATTACATGTGTGTTCTTTTTAGTAACAACCAGAGTCATTGCATGTGTGTTCTTTTCACTAACAACAACCGGAGTCAATGCATGTGTGTTCTTTTCACATACCACATATGGATCACCAGTGTCATTGCATCTGTGTTCTTTTCACAATCCACCCATGGATCCACCAGTGTCATTGCATGTGTGTTCTTTTTAGTAACAACCAGAGTCATTGCATGTGTTTTCTTTTCACAATCCACCCATGGATCCCACCAGTGTCATTTTGCATGTGTGTTCTTTTTAGTAACAACAACCAGAGTCATTTTGCATGTGTGTTCTCTTCACATACCACCTATGGATCCACCAGTGTCATTGCATGTGTGTTCTCTTCACAATCCACCTATGGATCCACCAGTGTCATTGCATGTGTTCTTTTTAGTAACAACAACCAGTGTCATTGCATGTGTGATCTCTTCAGCGACCACACATGGATCCACCTGTGTCATTGCATGTGTGTTCTTTTTACTAACAACAACAAGAGTCATTGAAATGTGTGCTCTCTTTAGAGACCACACATGGATCCACCAGTGTCATTGCATGTGTGTTCTTTTCACAATCCACCCATGGATCCACCAGTGTCATTGCATGTGTGTTCTTTTCACAATCCACCCATGGATCCACCAATGTCATTGCATGTATGTTCTTTTTAGTAACAACCAGAGTCATTTTGCATGTGTGTTCTTTTCACATACCACCTATGGATCCACCAGTGTCATTGCATGTGTTTTCTTTTCACAATCCACCCATGGATCCCACCAGTGTCATTTTGCATGTGTGTTCTTTTTAGTAACAACAACTACAGTCATTTTTCATGTGTGTTCTCTTCACATACCACCTAAGGATCCACCAGTGTCATTGCATGTGTGTTCTTCTCACATACCCCGTATGGATCCACCAGTGTCATTGCATGTGTGTTCATTTCACTAACAACTACCTGAGTCATTACATGTGTTTTCTCTTCACATACCACATATGGATCCACCAGTGTCATTGAAATGCGTGATCTCTACAGAGACCAAAACATGGATCCACCAGTGTCATTGCATGTGTGTTCTTTTTAGTAACAACTAGAGTCATTGCATGTGCGTTCTTTTCACATACCACATATGGATCCACCAGTGTCATTGAAATGCGTGTTCTCTATAGAGACCACACATGGATCCACCAGTGTCATTGCATGTCTGTTCTTTTTAGTAACAACAACTAGTCATTTTGCATGTGTGTTCTTTTCACATACCACCTATGGATCCACCAGTGTCATTGCATGTGTGTTCTCTTCACAATCCACCTATGGATCCACCAGTGTCATTACATGTGTGTTCTTTTTAGTAACAACCAGAGTCATTGCATGTGTGTTCTTTTCACTAACAACAACCGGAGTCAATGCATGTGTGTTCTTTTCACATACCACATATGGATCACCAGTGTCATTGCATCTGTGTTCTTTTCACAATCCACCCATGGATCCACCAGTGTCATTGCATGTGTGTTCTTTTTAGTAACAACCAGAGTCATTGCATGTGTTTTCTTTTCACAATCCACCCATGGATCCCACCAGTGTCATTTTGCATGTGTGTTCTTTTTAGTAACAACAACCAGAGTCATTTTGCATGTGTGTTCTCTTCACATACCACCTATGGATCCACCAGTGTCATTGCGTGTGTGTTCTCTTCACAATCCACCTACGGATCCAGCAGTGTCATTGCATGTGTTCTTTTTAGTAACAACAACTAGTGTCATTGCATGTGTGATCTCTTCAGAGACCACACATGGATCCACCTGTGTCATTGCATGTGTGTTCTTTTTACTAACAACAACAAGAGTCATTGAAATGTGTGCTCTCTTTAGAGACCACACATGGATCCACCAGTGTCATTGCATGTGTGTTCTTTTCACAATCCACCCATGGATCCACCAGTGTGATTGCATGTGTGTTCTTTTCACAATACACCCATGGATCCACCAGTGTCATTGCATGTATGTTCTTTTTAGTAACAACCAGAGTCATTTTGCATGTGTGTTCTTTTCACATACCACCTGTGGATCCACCAGTGTCATTGCATGTGTTTTCTTTTCACAATCCACCCATGGATCCCACCAGTGTCATTTTGCATGTGTGTTCTTTTTAGTAACAACAACTAGAGTCATTTTTCATGTGTGTTCTCTTCACATACCACCTAAGGATCCACCAGTGTCATTGCATGTGTGTTCTTCTCACATACCCCGTATGGATCCACCAGTGTCATTGCATGTGTGTTCATTTCACTAACAACTACCTGAGTCGTTACATGTGTGTTCTTTTCACATACCACATATGGATCCACCAGTGTCATTGAAATGCGTGTTCTCTACAGAGACCACACATGGATCCACCAGTGTCATTGCATGTGTGTTCTTTTTAGTAACAACCAGAGTCATTGCATGTGTGTTCTTTTCACATACCACATATGGTTCCACCAGTGTCATTGAAATGCGTGTTCTCTACAGTGACCACACATGGATCCACTAGTGTCATTGCATCTGTGTTCTTTTTAGTAACAACAACCAGAGTCATTTTGCATGTGTGTTCTTCTCACATACCACATATGGATCCACCAGTGTCTTTGAAATGCGTGTTCTCTATAGAGACCACACATGGATCCACTAGTGTCATTGCATGTCTACTCTTTTTAGTAACAACAACCAGTCATTTTGCATGTGTGTTCTTTTCACATACCACCTATGGATCCACCAGTGTCATTGCATGTGTGTTCTCTTCACAATCCACCTATGGATCCACCAGTGTCATTACATGTGTGTTCTTTTTAGTAACAACCAGAGTCATTGCATGTGTGTTCTTTTCACCAACAACAACCGGAGTCAATGCATGTGTGTTCTTTTCACATACCACATATGGATCACCAGTGTCATTGCATCTGTGTTCTTTTCACAATCCACCCATGGATCCACCAGTGTCATTGTATGTGTGTTCTTTTTAGTAACAACCAGAGTCATTGCATGTGTTTTCTTTTCACAATCCACCCATGGATCCCACCAGTGTCATTTTGCATGTGTGTTCTTTTTAGTAACAACAACCAGAGTCATTTTGCATGTGTGTTCTCTTCACATACCACCTATGGATCCACCAGTGTCATTGCATGTGTGTTCTCTTCACAATCCACCTATGGATCCACCGGTGTCATTGCATGTGTTCTTTTTAGTAACAACAACCAGTGTCATTGCATGTGTGATCTCTTCAGAGACCACACATGGATCCACCTGTGTCATTGCATGTGTGTTCTTTTTACTAACAACAACAAGAGTCATTGAAATGTGTGCTCTCTTTAGAGACCACACATGGATCCACCAGTGTCATTGCATGTGTGTTCTTTTCACAATCCACCCATGGAACCACCAGTGTCATTGCATGTGTGTTCTTTTCACAATCCACCCATGGATCCACCAATGTCATTGCATGTATGTTCTTTTTAGTAACAACCAGAGTCATTTTGCATGTGTGTTCTTTTCACATACCACCTATGGATCCACCAGTGTCATTGCATGTGTTTTATTTTCACAATCCACCCATGGATCCCACCAGTGTCATTTTGCATGTGTGTTCTTTTTAGTAACAACAACTAGAGTCATTTTTCATGTGTGTTCTCTTCACATACCACCTAAGGATCCACCAGTGTCATTGCATGTGTGTTCTTCTCACATACCCCGTATGGATCCACCAGTGTCATTGCATGTGTGTTCATTTCACTAACAACTACCTGAGTCATTACATGTGTTTTCTCTTCACATACCACATATGGATCCACCAGTGTCATTGAAATGCGTGTTCTCTATAGAGACCAAAACATGGATCCACCAGTGTCATTGCATGTGTGTTCTTTTTAGTAACAACCAGAGTCATTGCATGTGCGTTCTTTTCACATACCACATATGGATCCACCAGTGTCATTGAAATGCGTGTTCTCTATAGAGACCACACATGGATCCACCAGTGTCATTGCCTGTCTGTTCTTTTTAGTAACAACAACTAGTCATTTTGCATGTGTGTTCTTTTCACATACCACCTATGGATCCACCAGTGTCATTGCATGTGTGTTCTCTTCACAATCCACCTATGGATCCACCAGTGTCATTACATGTGTGTTCTTTTTAGTAACAACCAGAGTCATTGCATGTGTGTTCTTTTCACTAACAACAACCGGAGTCAATGCATGTGTGTTCTTTTCACATACCACATATGGATCACCAGTGTCATTGCATCTGTGTTCTTTTCACAATCCACCCATGGATCCACCAGTGTCATTGCATGTGTGTTCTTTTTAGTAACAACCAGAGTCATTGCATGTGTTTTCTTTTCACAATCCACCCATGGATCCCACCCGTATCATTTTGCATGTGTGTTCTTTTTAGTAACAACAACCAGAGTCATTTTGCATGTGTGTTCTCTTCAATACCACCTATGGATCCACCAGTGTCATTGCATGTGTGTTCTCTTCACAATCCACCTATGGATCCACCACTGTCATTGCATGTGTTCTTTTTAGTAACAACAACCAGTGTCATTGCATGTGTGATCTCTTCAGAGACCACACATGGATCCACCTGTGTCATTGCATGTGTGTTCTTTTTACTAACAACAACAAGAGTCATTGAAATGTGTGCTCTCTTCAGAGACCACACATGGATCCACCAGTGTCAATGCATGTGTGTTCTTTTCACAATCCACCCATGGATCCACCAGTGTCATTGCATGTGTGTTCTTTTCACAATCCACCCATGGATCCACTAGTGTCATTGCATGTATGTTCTTTTTAGTAACAATCAGAGTCATTTTGCATGTGTGTTCTTTTCACATACCACCTATGGATCCACTAGTGTCATTGCATTTGTTTTCTTTTCACAATCCACGCATCGATCCCACCAGTGCATTTTGCATGTGTGTTCATTTTAGTAACAACAACCAGAGTCATTTTTCATGTGTGTTCTCTTCACATACCACCTAAGGATCCACCAGTGTCATTGCATGTGTGTTCTCTTCATAATCCACCCATGGATCCACCAGTGTCATTGCATGTGTGTTCTTTTCACAATCCACCCATGGATCCACTAGTGTCATTGCATGTATGTTCTTTTTAGTAACAACCAGAGTCATTTTGCATGTGGTCTCTTTTCACATACCACCAATGGATCCACCAATGTCATTGAAATGTGTATTATTTTCACAATCCACCCATGGATCCCACCAGTGTCATTTTGCATGTGTGTTCTTTTTAGTAACAACAACCAGAGTCATTTTTCATGTGTGTTCTTTTCACATACCACCTATGGATCCACCAGTGTCATTGCATGTGTTTTCTTTTCACAATCCACCCATGGATCCCACCAGTGTCATTTTGCGTGTGTGTTCTTTTTAGTAACAACAACTAGAGTCATTTTTCATGTGTGTTCTCTTCACATACCACCTAAGGATCCACCAGTGTCATTGCATGTGTGTTCTTCTCACATACCCCGTATGGATCCACCAGTGTCATTGCATGTGTGTTCATTTCACTAACAACTACCTGAGTCATTACATGTGTTTTCTCTTCACATACCACATATGGATCCACCAGTGTCATTGAAATGCGTGTTCTCTACAGAGACCACACATGGATCCACCAGTGTCATTGCATGTGTGCTCTTTTTAGTAACAACCAGAGTCATTGCATGTGTGTTCTTTTCACATACCATATATGGATCCACCAGTGTCATTGAAATGCGTGTTCTCTACAGAGACCACACATGGATCCACTAGTGTCATTGCATCTGTGTTCTTTTTAGTAACAACAACCAGAGTCATTTTGCATGTGTGTTCTTCTCACATACCACCTATCGATCCACTAGTGTCATTGCATGTGTGTTCTTTTCACTAACAACAACTAGAGTCATTGCATGTGTGTTCTCTTCACATACCACCTATGGATCCACCAGTGTCATTGTATGTGTGTTCTTCTCACATAACACGTATGGATCCACCAGTGTCATTGCATGTGTGTTCATTTCACTAACAACAACCAGAGTCATTGCATGTGTGTTCTTTTCACAAACCACATATGGATCCACCAGTGTGATTGAAATGTGTGTTCTCTACAGAGACCACACATGGATCCACCTGTGTCATTGCATGGGTGTTCTTTTTAGTAACAATAAGCGTCATTGCATGTGTGTTCTTTTCACATACCACATATGGATCCACCAGTGTCATTGAAATGCGTGTTCTCTATAGAGACCACACATGGATCCACCAGTGTCATTGCATGTGTGTTCTTTTTAGTAACAACAACCAGAGTCATTTTGCATGTGTGTTCTTCTCACATACCACCTATGGATCCACCAGTGTGATTGCATGTCTGTTCTTTTCACTAACAACAACCAGAGTCATTGCATGTGTGTTCTTTTCACATACCACATATGGATCCACCAGTGTCTTTGAAATGCGTGTTCTCTATAGAGACCACACATGGATCCACTAGTGTCATTGCATGTCTACTCTTTTTAGTAACAACAACCAGTCATTTTGCATGTGTGTTCTTTTCACATACCACCTATGGATCCACCAGTGTCATTGCATGTGTGTTCTCTTCACAATCCACCTATGGATCCACCAGTGTCATTACATGTGTGTTCTTTTTAGTAACAACCAGAGTCATTGCATGTGTGTTCTTTTCACTAACAACAACCGGAGTCAATGCATGTGTGTTCTTTTCACATACCACATATGGATCACCAGTGTCATTGCATCTGTGTTCTTTTCACAATCCACCCATGGATCCAGCAGTGTCATTGCATGTGTGTTCTTTTTAGTAACAACCAGAGTCATTGCATGTGTTTTCTTTTCATAATCCACCCATGGATCCCACCAATGTCATTTTGCATGTGTGTTCTTTTTAGTAACAACAACCAGAGTCATTTTGCATGTGTGTTCTCTTCACATACCACCTATGGATCCACCAGTGTCATTGCATGTGTGTTCTCTTCACAATCCACCTATGGATCCACCAGTGTCATTGCATGTGTTCTTTTTAGTAACAACAACCAGTGTCATTGCATGTGTGATCTCTTCAGAGACCACACATGGATCCACCTGTGTCATTGCATGTGTGTTCTTTTTACTAACGACAACAAGAGTCATTGAAATGTGTGCTCTCTTTAGAGACCACACATGGATCCACCAGTGTCATTGCATGTGTGTTCTTTTCACAATCCACCCATGGATCCACCAGTGTCATTGCATGTGTGTTATTTTCACAATCCACCCATGCATCCACCAATGTCATTGCATGTATGTTCTTTTTAGTAACAACCAGAGTCATTTTGCATGTGTGTTCTTTTCACATACCACCTATGGATCCACCAGTGTCATTGCATGTGTTTTATTTTCACAATCCACCCATGGATCCCACCAGTGTCATTTTGCATGTGTGTTCTTTTTAGTAACAACAACTAGAGTCATTTTTCATGTGTGTTCTCTTCACATACCACCTAAGGATCCACCAGTGTCATTGCATGTGTGTTCTTCTCACATACCCCGTATGGATCCACCAGTGTCATTGCATGTGTGTTCATTTCACTAACAACTACCTGAGTCATTACATGTGTTTTCTCTTCACATACCACATATGGATCCACCAGTGTCATTGAAATGCGTGTTCTCTACAGAGACCAAAACATGGATCCACCAGTGTCATTGCATGTGTGTTCTTTTTAGTAACAACCAGAGTCATTGCATGTGCGTTCTTTTCACATACCACATATGGATCCACCAGTGTCATTGAAATGCGTGTTCTCTATAGAGACCACACATGGATCCACCAGTGTCATTGCATGTCTGTTCTTTTTAGTAACAACAACTAGTCATTTTGCATGTGTGTTCTTTTCACATACCACCTATGGATCCACCAGTGTCATTGCATGTGTGTTCTCTTCACAATCCACCTATGGATCCACCAGTGTCATTACATGTGTGTTCTTTTTAGTAACAACCAGAGTCATTGCATGTGTGTTCTTTTCACTAACAACAACCGGAGTCAATGCATGTGTGTTCTTTTCACATACCACATATGGATCACCAGTGTCATTGCATCTGTGTTCTTTTCACAATCCACCCATGGATCCACCAGTGTCATTGCATGTGTGTTCTTTTTAGTAACAACCAGAGTCATTGCATGTGTTTTCTTTTCACAATCCACCCATGGATCCCACCATTGTCATTTTGCATGTGTGTTCTTTTTAGTAACAACAACCAGAGTCATTTTGCATGTGTGTTCTCTTCACATACCACCTATGGATCCACCAGTGTCATTGCATGTGTGTTCTCTTCACAATCCACCTACGGATCCACCAGTGTCATTGCATGTGTTCTTTTTAGTAACAACAACCAGTGTCATTGCATGTGTGATCTCTTCAGAGACCACACATGGATCCACCTGTGTCATTGCATGTGTGTTCTTTTTACTAACAACAACAAGAGACATTGAAATGTGTGATCTCTTTAGAGACCACACATGGATCCACCAGTGTCATTGCATGTGTGTTCTTTTCACAATCCACCCATGGATCCACCAGTGTCATTGCATGTGTGTTCTTTTCACAATACACCCATGGATCCACCAGTGTCATTGCATGTATGTTCTTTTTAGTAACAACCAGAGTCATTTTGCATGTGTGTTCTTTTCACATACCACCTATGGATCCACCAGTGTCATTGCATGTGTTTTCTTTTCACAATCCACCCATGGATCCCACCAGTGTCATTTTGCATGTGTGTTCTTTTTAGTAACAACAACTAGAGTCATTTTTCATGTGTGTTCTCTTCACATACCACCTAAGGATCCACCAGTGTCATTGCATGTGTGTTCTTCTCACATACCCCGTATGGATCCACCAGTGTCATTGCATGTGTGTTCATTTCACTAACAACTACCTGAGTCGTTACATGTGTGTTCTTTTCACATACCACATATGGATCCACCAGTGTCATTGAAATGCGTGTTCTCTACAGAGACCACACATGGATCCACCAGTGTCATTGCATGTGTGTTCTTTTTAGTAACAACCAGAGTCATTGCATGTGTGTTCTTTTCACATACCACATATGGATCCACCAGTGTCATTGAAATGCGTGTTCTCTACAGTGACCACACATGGATCCACTAGTGTCATTGCATCTGGGTTCTTTTTAGTAACAACAACCAGAGTCATTTTGCATGTGTGTTCTTCTCACATACCACATATGGATCCACCAGTGTCTTTGAAATGCGTGTTCTCTATAGAGACCACACATGGATCCACTAGTGTCATTGCATGTCTACTCTTTTTAGTAACAACAACCAGTCATTTTGCATGTGTGTTCTTTTCACATACCACCTATGGATCCACCAGTGTCATTGCATGTGTGTTCTCTTCAGAATCCACCTATGGATCCACCAGTGTCATTACATGTGTGTTCTTTTTAGTAACAACCAGAGTCATTGCATGTGTGTTCTTTTCACTAACAACAACCGGAGTCAATGCATGTGTGTTCTTTTCACATACCACATATGGATCACCAGTGTCATTGCATCTGTGTTCTTTTCATAATCCACCCATGGATCCACCAGTGCCATTGCATGTGTGTTCTTTTTAGTAACAACCAGAGTCATTGCATGTGTTTTCTTTTCACAATCCACCCATGGATCCCACCAGTGTCATTTTGCATGTGTGTTCTTTTTAGTAACAACAACCAGAGTCATTTTGCATGTGTGTTCTCTTCACATACCACCTATGGATCCACCAGTGTCATTGCATGTGTGTTCTCTTCACAATCCACCTATGGATCCACCGGTGTCATTGCATGTGTTCTTTTTAGTAACAACAACTAGTGTCATTGCATGTGTGATCTCTTCAGAGACCACACATGGATCCACCTGTGTCATTGCATGTGTGTTCTTTTTACTAACAACAACAAGAGTCATTGAAATGTGTGCTCTCTTTAGAGACCACACATGGATCCACCAGTGTCATTGCATGTGTGTTCTTTTCACAATCCACCCATGGATCCACCAGTGTCATTGCATGTGTGTTCTTTTCACAATCCACCCATGGATCCACCAATGTCATTGCATGTATGTTCTTTTTAGTAACAACCAGAGTCATTTTGCATGTGTGTTCTTTTCACATACCACCTATGGATCCACCAGTGTCATTGCATGTGTTTTATTTTCACAATCCACCCATGGATCCCACCAGTGTCATTTTGCATGTGTGTTCTTTTTAGTAACAACAACTAGAGTCATTTTTCATGTGTGTTCTCATCACATACCACCTAAGGATCCACCAGTGTCATTGCATGTGTGTTCTTCTCACATACCCCATATGGATCCACCAGTGTCATTGCATGTGTGTTCATTTCACTAACAACTACCTGAGTCATTACATGTGTTTTCTCTTCACATACCACATATGGATCCACCAGTGTCATTGAAATGCGTGTTCTCTACAGAGACCAAAACATGGATCCACCAGTGTCATTGCATGTGTGTTCTTTTTAGTAACAACCAGAGTCATTGCATGTGCGTTCTTTTCACATACCACATATGGATCCACCAGTGTCATTGAAATGCGTGTTCTCTATAGAGACCACACATGGATCCACCAGTGTCATTGCATGTCTGTTCTTTTTAGTAACAACAACTAGTCATTTTGCATGTGTGTTCTTTTCACATACCACCTATGGATCCACCAGTGTCATTGCATGTGTGTTCTCTTCACAATCCACCTATGGATCCACCAGTGTCATTACATGTGTGTTCTTTTTAGTAACAACCAGAGTCATTGCATGTGTGTTCTTTTCACTAACAACAACCGGAGTCAATGCATGTGTGTTCTTTTCACATACCACATATGGATCACCAGTGTCATTGCATCTATGTTCTTTTCACAATCCACCCATGGATCCACCAGTGTCATTGCATGTGTGTTCTTTTTAGTAACAACCAGAGTCATTGCATGTGTTTTCTTTTCACAATCCACCCATGGATCCCACCAGTGTCATTTTGCATGTATGTTCTTTTTAGTAACAACAACCAGAGTCATTTTGCATGTGTGTTCTTTTTAGTAACAACAACCAGAGTCATTTTGCATGTGTGTTCTCTTCACATACCACCTATGGATCCACCAGTGTCATTGCATGTGTGTTCTCTTCACAATCCACCTACGGATCCACCAGTGTCATTGCATGTGTTCTTTTTAGTAACAACAACCAGTGTCATTGCATGTGTGATCTCTTCAGAGACCACACATGGATCCACCTGTGTCATTGCATGTGTGTTCTTTTTACTAACAACAACAAGAGTCATTGAAATGTGTGCTCTCTTTAGAGACCACACATGGATCCACCAGTGTCATTGCATGTGTGTTCTTTTCACAATCCACTCATGGATCCACCAGTGTAATTGCATGTGTGTTCTTTCATACACCCATGGATCCACCAGTGTCATTGCATGTATGTTCTTTTTAGTAACAACCAGAGTCATTTTGCATGTGTGTTCTTTTCACATACCACCTATGGATACACCAGTGTCATTGCATGTGTTTTCTTTTCACAATCCACCCATGGATCCCACCAGTGTCATTTTGCATGTGTGTTCTTTTTAGTAACAACAACTAGACTCATTTTTCATGTGTGTTCTCTTCACATACCACCTAAGGATCCACCAGTGTCATTGCATGTGTGTTCTTCTCACATACCCCGTATGGATCCACCAGTGTCATTGCATGTGTGTTCATTTCACTAACAACTACCTGAGTCGTTACATGTGTGTTCTTTTCACATACCACATAAGGATCCACCAGTGTCATTGAAATGCGTGTTCTCTACAGAGACCACACATGGATCCACCAGTGTCATTGCATGTGTGTTCTTTTTAGTAACAACCAGAGTCATTGCATGTGTGTTCTTTTCACATACCACATATGGATCCACCAGTGTCATTGAAATGCGTGTTCTCTATAGTGACCACACATGGATCCACTAGTGTCATTGCATCTGTGTTCTTTTTAGTAACAACAACCAGAGTCATTTTGCATGTGTGTTCTTCTCACATACCACATATGGATCCACCAGTGTCTTTGAAATGCGTGTTCTCTATAGAGACCACACATGGATCCACTAGTGTCATTGCATGTCTACTCTTTTTAGTAACAACAACCAGTCATTTTGCATGTGTGTTCTTTTCACATCCCACCTATGGATCCACCAGTGTCATTGCATGTGTGTTCTCTTCACAATCCACCTATGGATCCACCAGTGTCATTACATGTGTGTTCTTTTTAGTAACAACCAGAGTCATTGCATGTGTGTTCTTTTCACTAACAACAACCGGAGTCAATGCATGTGTGTTCTTTTCACATACCACATATGGATCACCAGTGTCATTGCATCTGTGTTCTTTTCACAATCCACCCATGGATCCACCAGTGTCATTGCATGTGTGTTCTTTTTAGTAACAACCAGAGTCATTGCATGTGTTTTCTTTTCACAATCCACCCATGGATCCCACCAGTGTCATTTTGCATGTGTGTTCTTTTTCGTAACAACAACCAGAGTCATTTTGCATGTGTGTTCTCTTCACATACCACCTATGGATCCACCAGTGTCATTGCATGTGTGTTCTCTTCACAATCCACCTATGGATCCACCAGTGTCATTGCATGTGTTCTTTTTAGTAACAACAACCAGTGTCATTGCATGTGTGATCTCTTCAGAGACCACACATGGATCCACCTGTGTCATTGCATGTGTGTTCTTTTTACTAACAACAACAAGAGTCATTGAAATGTGTGCTCTCTTTAGAGACCACACATGGATCCACCAGTGTCATTGCATGTGTGTTCTTTTCACAATCCACTCATGGATCCACCAGTGTCATTGCATGTGTGTTCTTTTCACAATACACCCATGGATCCACCAGTGTCATTGCATGTATGTTCTTTTTAGTAACAACCAGAGTCATATTGCATGTGTGTTCTTTTCACATACCACCTATGGATCCACCAGTGTCATTGCATGTGTTTTCTTTTCACAATCCACCCATGGATCCCACCAGTGTCATTTTGCATGTGTGTTCTTTTTAGTAACAACAACTAGACTCATTTTTCATGTGTGTTCTCTTCACATACCACCTAAGGATCCACCAGTGTCATTGCATGTGTGTTCTTCTCACATACCCCGTATGGATCCACCAGTGTCTTTGCATGTGTGTTCATTTCACTAACAACTACCTGAGTCGTTACATGTGTGTTCTTTTCACATACCACATATGGATCCACCAGTGTCATTGAAATGCGTGTTCTCTACAGAGACCACACATGGATCCACCAGTGTCATTGCATGTGTGTTCTTTTTAGTAACAACCAGAGTCATTGCATGTGTGTTCTTTTCACATACCACATATGGATCCACCAGTGTCATTGAAATGCGTGTTCTCTATAGTGACCACACATGGATCCACTAGTTTCATTGCATCTGTGTTCTTTTTAGTAACAACAACCAGAGTCATTTTGCATGTGTGTTCTTCTCACATACCACATATGGATCCACCAGTGTCTTTGAAATGCGTGTTCTCTATAGAGACCACACATGGATCCACTAGTGTCATTGCATGTCTACTCTTTTTAGTAACAACAACCAGTCATTTTGCATGTGTGTTCTTTTCACATCCCACCTATGGATCCACCAGTGTCATTGCATGTGTGTTCTCTTCAGAATCCACCTATGGATCCACCAGTGTCATTACATGTGTGTTCTTTTTAGTAACAACCAGAGTCATTGCATGTGTGTTCTTTTCACTAACAACAACCGGAGTCAATGCATGTGTGTTCTTTTCACATACCACATATGGATCACCAGTGTCATTGCATCTGTGTTCTTTTCACAATCCACCCATGGATCCACCAGTGTCATTGCATGTGTGTTCTTTTTAGTAACAACCAGAGTCATTGCATGTGTTTTCTTTTCACAATCCACCCATGGATCCCACCAGTGTCATTTTGCATGTGTGTTCTTTTTCGTAACAACAACCAGAGTCATTTTGCATGTGTGTTCTCTTCACATACCACCTATGGATCCACCAGTGTCATTGCATGTGTGTTCTCTTCACAATCCACCTATGGATCCACCAGTGTCATTGCATGTGTTCTTTTTAGTAACAACAACCAGTGTCATTGCATGTGTGATCTCTTCAGAGACCACACATGGATCCACCTGTGTCATTGCATGTGTGTTCTTTTTACTAACAACAACAAGAGTCATTGAAATGTGTGCTCTCTTTAGAGACCACACATGGATCCACCAGTGTCATTGCATGTGTGTTCTTTTCACAATCCACTCATGGATCCACCAGTGTCATTGCATGTGTGTTCTTTTCACAATACACCCATGGATCCACCAGTGTCATTGCATGTATGTTCTTTTTAGTAACAACCAGAGTCATATTGCATGTGTGTTCTTTTCACATACCACCTATGGATCCACCAGTGTCATTGCATGTGTTTTCTTTTCACAATCCACCCATGGATCCCACCAGTGTCATTTTGCATGTGTGTTCTTTTTAGTAACAACAACTAGACTCATTTTTCATGTGTGTTCTCTTCACATACCACCTAAGGATCCACCAGTGTCATTGCATGTGTGTTCTTCTCACATACCCCGTATGGATCCACCAGTGTCTTTGCATGTGTGTTCATTTCACTAACAACTACCTGAGTCGTTACATGTGTGTTCTTTTCACATACCACATATGGATCCACCAGTGTCATTGAAATGCGTGTTCTCTACAGAGACCACACATGGATCCACCAGTGTCATTGCATGTGTGTTCTTTTTAGTAACAACCAGAGTCATTGCATGTGTGTTCTTTTCACATACCACATATGGATCCACCAGTGTCATTGAAATGCGTGTTCTCTATAGTGACCACACATGGATCCACTAGTTTCATTGCATCTGTGTTCTTTTTAGTAACAACAACCAGAGTCATTTTGCATGTGTGTTCTTCTCACATACCACATATGGATCCACCAGTGTCTTTGAAATGCGTGTTCTCTATAGAGACCACACATGGATCCACTAGTGTCATTGCATGTCTACTCTTTTTAGTAACAACAACCAGTCATTTTGCATGTGTGTTCTTTTCACATACCACCTATGGATCCACCAGTGTCATTGCATGTGTGTTCTCTTCACAATCCACCTATGGATCCACCAGTGTCATTACATGTGTGTTCTTTTTAGTAACAACCAGAGTCATTGCATGTGTGTTCTTTTCACTAACAACAACCGGAGTCAATGCATGTCTGTTCTTTTCACATACCACATATGGATCACCAGTGTCATTGCATCTGTGTTCTTTTCACAATCCACCCATGGATCCACCAGTGTCATTGCATGTGTGTTCTTTTTAGTAACAACCAGAGTCATTGCATGTGTTTTCTTTTCACAATCCACCCATGGATCCCACCAGTGTCATTTTGCATGTGTGTTCTTTTTAGTAACAACAACCAGAGTCATTTTGCATGTGTGTTCTCTTCACATACCACCTATGGATCCACCAGTGTCATTGCATGTGTGTTCTCTTCACAATCCACCTATGGATCCACCAGTGTCATTGCATGTGTTCTTTTTAGTAACAACAACCAGTGTCATTGCATCTGTGATCTCTTTAGAGACCACACATGGATCCACCTGTGTCATTGCATGTGTGTTCTTTTTACTAACAACAACAAGAGTCATTGAAATGTGTGCTCTCTTTAGAGACCACACATGGATCCACCAGTGTCATTGCATGTGTGTTCTTTTCACAATCCACCCATGGATCCACCAGTGTCATTGCATGTGTGTTCTTTTCACAATCCACCCATGGATCCACCAATGTCATTGCATGTATGTTCTTTTTAGTAACAACCAGAGTCATTTTGCATGTGTGTTCTTTTCACATACCACCTATGGATCCACCAGTGTCATTGCATGTGTTTTATTTTCACAATCCACCCATGGATCCCACCAGTGTCATTTTGCATGTGTGTTCTTTTTAGTAACAACAACTAGAGTCATTTTTCATGTGTGTTCTCTTCACATACCACCTAAGGATCCACCAGTGTCATTGCATGTGTGTTCTTCTCACATACCCCGTATGGATCCACCAGTGTCATTGCATGTGTGTTCATTTCACTAACAACTACCTGAGTCATTACATGTGTTTTCTCTTCACATACCACATATGGATCCACCAGTGTCATTGAAATGCGTGTTCTCTACAGAGACCAAAACATGGATCCACCAGTGTCATTGCATGTGTGTTCTTTTTAGTAACAACCAGAGTCATTGCATGTGCGTTCTTTTCACATACCACATATGGATCCACCAGTGTCATTGAAATGCGTGTTCTCTATAGAGACCACACATGGATCCACCAGTGTCATTGCATGTCTGTTCTTTTTAGTAACAACAACTAGTCATTTTGCATGTGTGTTCTTTTCACATACCACCTATGGATCCACCAGTGTCATTGCATGTGTGTTCTCTTCACAATCCACCTATGGATCCACCAGTGTCATTACATGTGTGTTCTTTTTAGTAACAACCAGAGTCATTGCATGTGTGTTCTTTTCACTAACAACAACCGGAGTCAATGCATGTGTGTTCTTTTCACATACCACATATGGATCACCAGTGTCATTGCATCTGTGTTCTTTTCACAATCCACCCATGGATCCACCAGTGTCATTGCATGTGTGTTCTTTTTAGTAACAACCAGAGTCATTGCATGTGTTTTCTTTTCACAATCCACCCATGGATCCCACCAGTGTCATTTTGCATGTGTGTTCTTTTTAGTAACAACAACCAGAGTCATTTTGCATGTGTGTTCTCTTCACATACCACCTATGGATCCACCAGTGTCATTGCATGTGTGTTCTCTTCACAATCCACCTACGGATCCACCAGTGTCATTGCATGTGTTCTTTTTAGTAACAACAACCAGTGTCATTGCATGTGTGATCTCTTCAGAGACCACACATGGATCCACCTGTGTCATTGCATGTGTGTTCTTTTTACTAACAACAACAAGAGTCATTGAAATGTGTGCTCTCTTTAGAGACCACACATGGATCCACCAGTGTCATTGCATGTGTGTTCTTTTCACAATCCACCCATGGATCCACCAGTGTCATTGCATGTGTGTTCTTTTCACAATCCACCCATGGATCCACTAGTGTCATTGCATGTATATTCTTTTTAGTAACAACCAGAGTCATTTTGCATGTGTGTTCTTTTCACATACCACCTATGGATCCACCAGTGTCATTGCATTTGTTTTCTTTTCACAATCCACGCATCGATCCCACCAGTGCATTTTGCATGTGTGTTCATTTTAGTAACAACAACCAGAGTCATTTTTCATGTGTGTTCTCTTCACATACCACCTAAGGATCCACAAGTGTCATTGCATGTGTGTTCTCTTCATAATCCACCCATGGATCCACCAGTGTCATTGCATGTGTGTTCTTTTCACAATCCACCCATGGATCCACTAGTGTCATTGCATGTATGTTCTTTTTAGTAACAACCAGAGTCATTTTGCATGTGGTATCTTTTCACATACCACCAATGGATCCACCAGTGTCATTGAAATGTGTATTATTTTCACAATCCACCCATGGATCCCACCAGTGTCATTTTGCATGTGTGTTATTTTTAGTAACAACAACCAGAGTCATTTTTCATGTGTGTTCTTTTCACATACCACCTATGGATCCACCAGTGTCATTGCATGTGTTTTCTTTTCACAATCCACCCATGGATCCCACCAGTGTCATTTTGCGTGTGTGTTCTTTTTAGTAACAACAACTAGAGTCATTTTTCATGTGTGTTCTCTTCACATACCACCTAAGGATCCACCAGTGTCATTGCATGTGTGTTCTTCTCACATACCCCGTATGGATCCACCAGTGTCATTGCATGTGTGTTCATTTCACTAACAACTACCTGAGTCATTACATGTGTTTTCTCTTCACATACCACATATGGATCCACCAGTGTGATTGAAATGCGTGTTCTCTACAGAGACCACACATGGATCCACCAGTGTCATTGCATGTGTGTTCTTTTTAGTAACAACCAGAGTCATTGCATGTGTGTTCTTTTCACATACCATATATGGATCCACCAGTGTCATTGAAATGCGTGTTCTCTACAGAGACCACACATGGTTCCACTAGTGTCATTGCATCTGTGTTCTTTTTAGTAACAAGAACCAGAGTCATTTTGCATGTGTGTTCTTCTCACATACCACCTATCGATCCACTAGTGTCATTGCATGTGTGTTCTTTTCACTAACAACAACTAGAGTCATTGCATGTGTGTTCTCTTCACATACCACCTATGGATCCACCAGTGTCATTGTATGTGTGTTCTTCTCACATAACACGTATGGATCCACCAGTGTCATTGCATGTGTGTTCATTTCACTAACAACAACCAGAGTCATTGCATGTGTGTTCTTTTCACATACCACATATGGATCCACCAGTGTGATTGAAATGTGTGTTCTCTACAGAGACCACACATGGATCCACCTGTGTCATTGCATGGGTGTTCTTTTTAGTAACAATAAGCGTCATTGCATGTGTGTTCTTTTCACATACCACATATGGATCCACCAGTGTCATTGAAATGCGTGTTCTCTATAGAGACCACACATGGATCCACCAGTGTCATTGCATGTGTGTTCTTTTTAGTAACAACAACTAGAGTCCTTTTGCATGTGTGTTCTTCTCACATACCACCCATGGATCCACCAGTGTCATTGCATGTCTGTTCTTTTCACTAACAACAACCAGAGTCATTGCATGTGTGTTCTTTTCACATACCACATATGGATCCACCAGTGTCTTTGAAATGCGTGTTCTCTATAGAGACCACACATGGATCCACTAGTGTCATTGCATGTCTACTCTTTTTAGTAACAACAACCAGTCATTTTGCATGTGTGTTCTTTTCACATACCACCTATGGATCCACCAGTGTCATTGCATGTGTGTTCTCTTCACAATCCACCAATGGATCCACCAGTGTCATTACATGTGTGTACTTTTTAGTAACAACCAGAGTCATTGCATGTGTGTTCTTTTCACTAACAACAACCGGAGTCAATGCATGTGTGTTCTTTTCACATACCACATATGGATCACCAGTGTCATTGCATCTGTGTTCTTTTCACAATCCACCCATGGATCCACCAGTGTCATTGCATGTGTGTTCTTTTTAGTAACAACCGGAGTCATTGCATGTGTTTTCTTTTCACAATCCACCCATGGATCCCACCAGTGTCATTTTGCATGTGTGTTCTTTTTAGTAACAACAACCAGAGTCATTTTGCATGTGTGTTCTCTTCACATACCACCTATGGATCCACCAGTGTCATTGCATGTGTTCTTTTTAGTAACAACAACCAGTGTCATTGCATGTGTGATCTCTTCAGAGACCACACATGGATCCACCTGTGTCATTGCATGTGTGTTCTTTTCACAATCCACCCATGGATCCACCAGTGTCATTGCATGTGTGTTCTTTTCACAATCCACCCATGGATCCACCAATGTCATTGCATGTATGTTCTTTTTAGTAACAACCAGAGTCATTTTGCATGTGTGTTCTTTTCACATACCACCTATGGATCCACCAGTGTCATTGCATGTGTTTTCTTTTCACAATCCACCCATGGATCCCACCAGTGTCATTTTGCATGTTTGTTCTTTTTAGTAACAACAACTAGAGTCATTTTTCATGTGTGTTCTCTTCACATACCACCTAAGGATCCACCAGTGTCATTGCATGTGTGTTCTTCTCACATACCCCGTATGGATCCACCAGTGTCATTGCATGTGTGTTCATTTCACTAACAACTACCTGAGTCGTTACATGTGTGTTCTTTTCACATACCACATATGGATCCACCAGTGTCACTGAAATGTGTGTTCTCTACAGAGACCACACATGGATCCACCAGTGTCATTGCATGTGTGTTCTTTTTAGTAACAACCAGAGTCATTGCATGTGTGTTCTTTTCACATACCATATATGGATCCACCAGTGTCATTGAAATGCGTGTTCTCTACAGAGACCACACATGGATCCACTAGTGTCATTGCATCTGTGTTCTTTTTAGTAACAACAACCAGAGTCATTTTGCATGTGTGTTCTTTTCACATACCACCTATGGATCCACCAGTGTCATTGCATGTGTGTTCTCTTCACAATCCACCTATGGATCCACCAGTGTCATTACATGTGTGTTCTTTTTAGTAACAACCAGAGTCATTGCATGTGTGTTCTTTTCACTAACAACAACCGGAGTCAATGCATGTGTGTTCTTTTCACATACCACATATGGATCACCAGTGTCATTGCATCTGTGTTATTTTCACAATCCACCCATGGATCCACCAGTGTCATTGCATGTGTGTTCTTTTTAGTAACAACCAGAGTCATTGCATGTGTTTTCTTTTCACAATCCACCCATGGATCCCACCAGTGTCATTTTGCATGTGTGTTCTTTTTAGTAACAACAACCAGAGTCATTTTGCATGTGTGTTCTCTTCACATACCACCTATGGATCCACCAGTGTCATTGCATGTGTGTTCTCTTCACAATCCACCTACGGATCCACCAGTGTCATTGCATGTGTTCTTTTTAGTAACAACCAGTGTCATTGCATGTGTGATCTCTTCAGAGACCACACATGGATCCACCTGTGTCATTGCATGTGTGTTCTTTTTACTAACAACAACAAGAGTCATTGAAATGTGTGCTCTCTTTAGAGACCACACATGGATCCACCAGTGTCATTGCATGTGTGTTCTTTTCACAATCCACCCATGGATCCACCAGTGTCATTGCATGTGTGTTCTTTTCACAATACACCCATGGATCCACCAGTGTCATTGCATGTATGTTCTTTTTAGTAACAACCAGAGTCATTTTGCATGTGTGTTCTTTTCACATACCACCTATGGATCCACCAGTGTCATTGCATGTGTTTTCTTTTCACAATCCACCCATGGATCCCACCAGTGTCATTTTGCATGTGTGTTCTTTTTAGTAACAACAACTAGAGTCATTTTTCATTTGTGTTCTCTTCACATACCACCTAAGGATCCACCAGTGTCATTGCATGTGTGTTCTTCTCACATACCCCGTATGGATCCACCAGTGTCATTGCATGTGTGTTCATTTCACTAACAAGTACCTGAGTCGTTACATGTGTGTTCTCTTCACATACCACATATGGATCCACTAGTGTCATTGAAATGCGTGTTCTCTACAGAGACCACACATGGATCCACCAGTGTCATTGCATGTGTGTTCTTTTTAGTAACAACCAGAGTCATTGCATGTGTGTTATTTTCACATACCACATATGGATCCACCAGTGTCATTGAAATGCGTGTTCTCTATAGAGACCACACATGGATCCACCAGTGTCATTGCATGTCTGTTCTTTTTAGTAACAACAACCAGTCATTTTGCATGTGTGTTCTTTTCACATACCACCTATGGATCCACCAGTGTCATTGCATGTGTGTTCTCTTTACAATCCACCTATGGATCCACCAGTGTCATTACATGTGTGTTCTTTTTAGTAACAACCAGAGTCATTGCATGTGTGTTCTTTTCACTAACAACAACCGGAGTCAATGCATGTGTGTTCTTTTCACATACCACATATGGATCACCAATGACATTGCATCTGTGTTCTTTTCACAATCCACCCATGGATCCACCAGTGTCATTGCATGTGTGTTCTTTTTAGTAACAAACAGAGTCATTGCATGTGTTTTCTTTTCACAATCCACCCATGGATCCCACCAGTGTCATTTTGCATGTGTGTTCTTTTTAGTAACAACAACCAGAGTCATTTTGCATGTGTGTTCTCTTCACATACCACCTATGGATCCACCAGTGTCATTGCATGTGTGTTCTCTTCACAATCCACCTATGGATCCACCAGTGTCATTGTATGTGTTCTTTTTAGTAACAACAACCAGTGTCATTGCATGTGTGATCTCTTCAGAGACCACACATGGATCCACCTGTGTCATTGCATGTGTGTTCTTTTTACTAACAACAACAAGAGTCATTGCAATGTGTGCTCTTTTCAGAGACCACACATGGATCCACCAGTGTCATTGCATGTGTGTTCTTTTCACAATCCACCCATGGATCCACCAGTTTCATTGCATGTGTGTTCTTCTCACATAACACGTATGGATCCACCAATGTCATTGCATGTGTGTTCATTTCACTAACAACAACCAGAGTCATTGCATGTGTGTTCTTTTCACATACCACATATGGATCCACCAGTGTGATTGAAATGTGTGTTCTCTACAGAGACCACACATGGATCCACCTGTGTCATTGCATGGGTGTTCTTTTTAGTAACAATAAGCGTCATTGCATGTGTGTTCTTTTCACATACCACATATGGATCAACCAGTGTCATTGAAATGTGTGTTCTCTATAGAGACCACACATGGATCCACCAGTGTCATTGCATGTGTGTTCTTTTTAGTAACAACAACCAGAGTCATTTTGCATGTGTGTTCTTCTCACATACCACCTATGGATCCACCAGTGTCATTGCATGTGTGTTCTTTTCACTAACAACAACCAGAGTCATTGCATGTGTGTTCTTTTCACATACCACATATGGATCCACCAGTGTCATTGAAATCCGTGTTCTCTATAGAGACCACACATGGATCCACCAGTGTCATTGCATGTCTGCTCTTTTTAGTAATAACAACCAGTCATTTTGCATGTGTGTTCTTTTCACATACCACCTATGGATCCACCAGTGTCATTGCATGTGTGTTCTCTTCACAATCCACCTATGGATCCACCAGTGTCATTACATGTGTGTTCTTTTTAGTAACAACCAGAGTCATTGCATGTGTGTTCTTTTCACTAACAACAACCGGAGTCAATGCATGTGTGTTCTTTTCACATACCACATATGGATCACCAGTGTCATTGCATCTGTGTTCTTTTCACAATCCACCCATGGATCCACCAGTGTCATTGCATGTGTGTTCTTTTTAGTAACAACCGGAGTCATTGCATGTGTTTTCTTTTCACAATCCACCCATGGATCCCACCAGTGTCATTTTGCATGTGTGTTCTTTTTAGTAACAACAACCAGAGTCATTTTGCATGTGTGTTCTCTTCACATACCACCTATGGATCCACCAGTGTCATTGCATGTGTTCTTTTTAGTAACAACAACCAGTGTCATTGCATGTGTGATCTCTTCAGAGACCACACATGGATCCACCTGTGTCATTGCATGTGTGTTCTTTTCACAATCCACCCATGGATCCACCAGTGTCATTGCATGTGTGTTCTTTTCACAATCCACCCATGGATCCACCAATGTCATTGCATGTATGTTCTTTTTAGTAACAACCAGAGTCATTTTGCATGTGTGTTCTTTTCACATACCACCTATGGATCCACCAGTGTCATTGCATGTGTTTTCTTTTCACAATCCACCCATGGATCCCACCAGTGTCATTTTGCATGTTTGTTCTTTTTAGTAACAACAACTAGAGTCATTTTTCATGTGTGTTCTCTTCACATACCACCTAAGGATCCACCAGTGTCATTGCATGTGTGTTCTTCTCACATACCCCGTATGGATCCACCAGTGTCATTGCATGTGTGTTCATTTCACTAACAACTACCTGAGTCGTTACATGTGTGTTCTTTTCACATACCACATATGGATCCACCAGTGTCACTGAAATGTGTGTTCTCTACAGAGACCACACATGGATCCACCAGTGTCATTGCATGTGTGTTCTTTTTAGTAACAACCAGAGTCATTGCATGTGTGTTCTTTTCACATACCATATATGGATCCACCAGTGTCATTGAAATGCGTGTTCTCTACAGAGACCACACATGGATCCACTAGTGTCATTGCATCTGTGTTCTTTTTAGTAACAACAACCAGAGTCATTTTGCATGTGTGTTCTTTTCACATACCACCTATGGATCCACCAGTGTCATTGCATGTGTGTTCTCTTCACAATCCACCTATGGATCCACCAGTGTCATTACATGTGTGTTCTTTTTAGTAACAACCAGAGTCATTGCATGTGTGTTCTTTTCACTAACAACAACCGGAGTCAATGCATGTGTGTTCTTTTCACATACCACATATGGATCACCAGTGTCATTGCATCTGTGTTATTTTCACAATCCACCCATGGATCCACCAGTGTCATTGCATGTGTGTTCTTTTTAGTAACAACCAGAGTCATTGCATGTGTTTTCTTTTCACAATCCACCCATGGATCCCACCAGTGTCATTTTGCATGTGTGTTCTTTTTAGTAACAACAACCAGAGTCATTTTGCATGTGTGTTCTCTTCACATACCACCTATGGATCCACCAGTGTCATTGCATGTGTGTTCTCTTCACAATCCACCTACGGATCCACCAGTGCCATTGCATGTGTTCTTTTTAGTAACAACAACCAGTGTCATTGCATGTGTGATCTCTTCAGAGACCACACATGGATCCACCTGTGTCATTGCATGTGTGTTCTTTTTACTAACAACAACAAGAGTCATTGAAATGTGTGCTCTCTTTAGAGACCACACATGGATCCACCAGTGTCATTGCATGTGTGTTCTTTTCACAATCCACCCATGGATCCACCAGTGTCATTGCATGTGTGTTCTTTTCACAATACACCCATGGATCCACCAGTGTCATTGCATGTATGTTCTTTTTAGTAACAACCAGAGTCATTTTGCATGTGTGTTCTTTTCACATACCACCTATGGATCCACCAGTGTCATTGCATGTGTTTTCTTTTCACAATCCACCCATGGATCCCACCAGTGTCATTTTGCATGTGTGTTCTTTTTAGTAACAACAACTAGAGTCATTTTTCATGTGTGTTCTCTTCACATACCACCTAAGGATCCACCAGTGTCATTGCATGTGTGTTCTTCTCACATACCCCGTATGGATCCACCAGTGTCATTGCATGTGTGTTCATTTCACTAACAAGTACCTGAGTCGTTACATGTGTGTTCTCTTCACATACCACATATGGATCCACTAGTGTTATTGAAATGCGTGTTCTCTACAGAGACCACACATGGATCCACCAGTGTCATTGCATGTGTGTTCTTTTTAGTAACAACCAGAGTCATTGCATGTGTGTTATTTTCACATACCACATATGGATCCACCAGTGTCATTGAAATGCGTGTTCTCTATAGAGACCACACATGGATCCACCAGTGTCATTGCATGTCTGTTCTTTTTAGTAACAACAACCAGTCATTTTGCATGTGTGTTCTTTTCACATACCACCTATGGATCCACCAGTGTCATTGCATGTGTGTTCTCTTTACAATCCACCTATGGATCCACCAGTGTCATTACATGTGTGTTCTTTTTAGTAACAACCAGAGTCATTGCATGTGTGTTCTTTTCACTAACAACAACCGGAGTCAATGCATGTGTGTTCTTTTCACATACCACATATGGATCACCAATGACATTGCATCTGTGTTCTTTTCACAATCCACCCATGGATCCACCAGTGTCATTGCATGTGTGTTCTTTTTAGTAACAAACAGAGTCATTGCATGTGTTTTCTTTTCACAATCCACCCATGGATCCCACCAGTGTCATTTTGCATGTGTGTTCTTTTTAGTAACAACAACCAGAGTCATTTTGCATGTGTGTTCTCTTCACATACCACCTATGGATCCACCAGTGTCATTGCATGTGTGTTCTCTTCACAATCCACCTATGGATCCACCAGTGTCATTGTATGTGTTCTTTTTAGTAACAACAACCAGTGTCATTGCATGTGTGATCTCTTCAGAGACCACACATGGATCCACCTGTGTCATTGCATGTGTGTTCTTTTTACTAACAACAACAAGAGTCATTGCAATGTGTGCTCTTTTCAGAGACCACACATGGATCCACCGGTGTCATTGCATGTGTGTTCTTTTCACAATCCACCCATGGATCCACCAGTTTCATTGCATGTGTGTTCTTCTCACATAACACGTATGGATCCACCAATGTCATTGCATGTGTGTTCATTTCACTAACAACAACCAGAGTCATTGCATGTGTGTTCTTTTCACATACCACATATGGATCCACCAGTGTGATTGAAATGTGTGTTCTCTACAGAGACCACACATGGATCCACCTGTGTCATTGCATGGGTGTTCTTTTTAGTAACAATAAGCGTCATTGCATGTGTGTTCTTTTCACATACCACATATGGATCCACCAGTGTCATTGAAATGTGTGTTCTCTATAGAGACCACACATGGATCCACCAGTGTCATTGCATGTGTGTTCTTTTTAGTAACAACAACCAGAGTCATTTTGCATGTGTGTTCTTCTCACATACCACCTATGGATCCACCAGTGTCATTGCATGTGTGTTCTTTTTACTAACAACAACCAGAGTCATTGCATGTGTGTTCTTTTCACATACCACATATGGATCCACCAGTGTCATTGAAATCCGTGTTCTCTATAGAGACCACACATGGATCCACCAGTGTCATTGCATGTCTGCTCTTTTTAGTAACAACAACCAGTCATTTTGCATGTGTGTTCTTTTCACATACCACCTATGGATCCACCAGTGTCATTGCATGTGTGTTCTCTTCACAATCCACCTATGGATCCACCAGTGTCATTACATGTGTGTTCTTTTTAGTAACAACCAGAGTCATTGCATGTGTGTTCTTTTCACTAACAACAACCGGAGTCAATGCATGTGTGTTCTTTTCACATACCACATATGGATCACCAGTGTCATTGCATCTGTGTTCTTTTCACAATCCACCCATGGATCCACCAGTGTCATTGCATGTGTGTTCTTTTTAGTAACAACCAGAGTCATTGCATGTGTTTTCTTTTCACAATCCACCCATGGATCCCACCAGTGTCATTTTGCATGTGTGTTCTTTTTAGTAACAACAACCAGAGTCATTTTGCATGTGTGTTCTCTTCACATACCACCTATGGATCCACCAGTGTCATTGCATGTGTGTTCTCTTCACAATCCACCTATGGATCCACTAGTGTCATTGCATGTGTTCTTTTTAGTAACAACAACCAGTGTCATTGCATGTGTGATCTCTTCAGAGACCACACATGGATCCACCTGTGTCATTGCATGTGTGTTCTTTTTACTAACAACAACAAGAGTCATTGCAATGTGTGCTCTCTTCAGAGACCACACATGGATCCACCAGTGTCATTGCATGTGTGTTCTTTTCACAATCCACCCATGGATCCACCAGTGTCATTGCATGTGTGTTCTTTTCACAATCCACCCATGGATCCACCAGTGTCATTGCATGTATGTTCTTTTTAGTAACAACCAGAGTCATTTTGCATGTGTGTTCTTTTCACATACCACCTATGGATCCACCAGTGTCATTGCATGTGTTTTATTTTCACAATCCACCCATGGATCCCACCAGTGTCATTTTGCATGTGTGTTCTTTTTAGTAACAACAACTAGAGTCATTTTTCATGTGTGTTCTCTTCACATACCACCTAAGGATCCACCAGTGTCAATGCATTTGTGTTCTTCTCATATACCCCGTATGGATCCACCAGTGTCATTGCATGTGTGTTCATTTCACTAACAACTACCTGAGTCATTACATGTGTGTTCTCTTCACATACCACATATGGATCCACTAGTGTCATTGAAATGCGTGTTCTCTACAGAGACCACACATGGATCCACCAGTGTCATTGCATGTGTGTTCTTTTTAGTAACAACCAGAGTCATTGCATGTGTGTTCTTTTCACATACCACATATGGATCCACTAGTGTCATTGAAATGCGTGTTCTCTATAGAGACCACACATGGATCCACCAGTGTCATTGCATGTCTGTTCTTTTTAGTAACAACAACCAGTCATTTTGCATGTGTGTTCTTTTCACATACCACCTATGGATCCACCAGTGTCATTGCATGTGTGTTCTCTTCACAATCCACCTATGGATCCACCAGTGTCATTACATGTGTGTTCTTTTTAGTAACAACCAGAGTCATTGCATGTGTGTTCTTTTCACTAACAACAACCGGAGTCAATGCATGTGTGTTCTTTTCACATACCACATATGGATCACCAATGACATTGCATTTGTGTTCTTTTCACAATCCACCCATGGATCCACCAGTGTCATTGCATGTGTGTTCTTTTTAGTAACAACCAGAGTCATTGCATGTGTTTTCTTTTCACAATCCACCCATGGATCCCACCAGTGTCATTTTGCATGTGTGTTCTTTTTAGTAACAACAACCAGAGTCATTTTGCATGTGTGTTCTCTTCACATACCACCTATGGATCCACCAGTGTCATTGCATGTGTGTTCTCTTCACAATCCACCTATGGATCCACCAGTGTCATTGTATGTGTTCTTTTTAGTAACAACAACCAGTGTCATTGCATGTGTGATCTCTTCAGAGACCACACATGGATCCACCTGTGTCATTGCATGTGTGTTCTTTTTACTAACAACAACAAGAGTCATTGCAATGTGTGCTCTTTTCAGAGACCACACATGGATCCACCAGTGTCATTGCATGTGTGTTCTTTTCACAATCCACCCATGGATCCACCAGTGTCATTGCATGTGTGTTCTTCTCACATAACACGTATGGATCCACCAATGTCATTGCATGTGTGTTCATTTCACTAACAACAACCAGAGTCATTGCATGTGTGTTCTTTTCACATACCACATATGGATCCACCAGTGTGATTGAAATGTGTGTTCTCTACAGAGACCACACATGGATCCACCTGTGTCATTGCATGGGTGTTCTTTTTAGTAACAATAAGCGTCATTGCATGTGTGTTCTTTTCACATACCACATATGGATCCACCAGTGTCATTGAAATGTGTGTTCTCTATAGAGACCACACATGGATCCACCAGTGTCATTGCATGTGTGTTCTTTTTAGTAACAACAACCAGAGTCATTTTGCATGATTGTTCTTCTCACATACCACCTATGGATCCACCAGTGTCATTGCATGTGTGTTCTTTTCACTAACAACAACCAGAGTCATTGCATGTGTGTTCTTTTCACATACCACATATGGATCCACCAGTGTCATTGAAATCCGTGTTCTCTATAGAGACCACACATGGATCCACCAGTGTCATTGCATGTCTGCTCTTTTTAGTAACAACAACCAGTCATTTTGCATGTGTGTTCTTTTCACATACCACCTATGGATCCACCAGTGTCATTGCATGTGTGTTCTCTTCACAATCCACCTATGGATCCACCAGTGTCATTACATGTGTGTTCTTTTTAGTAACAACCAGAGTCATTGCATGTGTGTTCTTTTCACTAACAACAACCGGAGTCAATGCATGTGTGTTCTTTTCACATACCACATATGGATCACCAGTGTCATTGCATCTGTGTTCTTTTCACAATCCACCCATGGATCCACCAGTGTCATTGCATGTGTGTTCTTTTTAGTAACAACCAGAGTCATTGCATGTGTTTTCTTTTCACAATCCACCCATGGATCCCACCAGTGTCATTTTGCATGTGTGTTCTTTTTAGTAACAACAACCAGAGTCATTTTGCATGTGTGTTCTCTTCACATACCACCTATGGATCCACCAGTGTCATTGCATGTGTGTTCTCTTCACAATCCACCTATGGATCCACCAGTGTCATTGCATGTGTTCTTTTTAGTAACAACAACCAGTGTCATTGCATGTGTGATCTCTTCAGAGACCACACATGGATCCACCTGTGTCATTGCATGTGTGTTCTTTTTACTAACAACAACAAGAGTCATTGCAATGTGTGCTCTCTTCAGAGACCACACATGGATCCACCAGTGTCATTGCATGTGTGTTCTTTTCACAATCCACCCATGGATCCACCAGTGTCATTGCATGTGTGTTCTTTTCACAATCCACCCATGGATCCACCAGTGTCATTGCATGTATGTTATTTTTAGTAACAACCAGAGTCATTTTGCATGTGTGTTCTTTTCACATACCACCTATGGATCCACCAGTGTCATTGCATGTGTTTTATTTTCACAATCCACCCATGGATCCCACCAGTGTCATTTTGCATGTGTGTTCTTTTTAGTAACAACAACTAGAGTCATTTTTCATGTGTGTTCTCTTCACATACCACCTAAGGATCCACCAGTGTCAATGCATTTGTGTTCTTCTCATATACCCCGTATGGATCCACCAGTGTCATTGCATGTGTGTTCATTTCACTAACAACTACCTGAGTCATTACATGTGTGTTCTCTTCACATACCACATATGGATCCACTAGTGTCATTGAAATGCGTGTTCTCTACAGAGACCACACATGGATCCACTAGTGTCATTGCATGTGTGTTCTTTTTAGTAACAACCAGAGTCATTGCATGTGTGTTCTTTTCACATACCACATATGGATCCACCAGTGTCATTGAAATGCGTGTTCTCTATAGAGACCACACATGGATCCACCAGTGTCATTGCATGTCTGTTCTTTTTAGTAACAACAACCAGTCATTTTGCATGTGTGTTCTTTTCACATACCACCTATGGATCCACTAGTGTCATTGCATGTGTGTTCTCTTCACAATCCACCTATGGATCCACCAGTGTCATTACATGTGTGTTCTTTTTAGTAACAACCAGAGTCATTGCATGTGTGTTCTTTTCACTAACAACAACCGGAGTCAATGCATGTGTGTTCTTTTCACATACCACATATGGATCACCAATGTCATTGCATCTGTGTTCTTTTCACAATCCACCCATGGATCCACCAGTGTCATTGCATGTGTGTTCTTTTTAGTAACAACCAGAGTCATTGCATGTGTTTTCTTTTCACAGTCCACCCATGGATCCCACCAGTGTCATTTTGCATGTGTGTTCTTTTTAGTAACAACAACCAGAGTCATTTTGCATGTGTGTTCTCTTCACATACCACCTATGGATCCACCAGTGTCATTGCATGTGTGTTCTCTTCACAATCCACCTATGGATCCACCAGTGTCATTGCATGTGTTCTTTTCAGTAACAACAACCAGTGTCATTGCATGTGTGATCTCTTCGGAGACGACACATGGATCCACCTGTGTCATTGCATGTGTGTTCTTTTTACTAACAACAACAAGAGTCATTGCAATGTGTGCTCTCTTCAGAGACCACACATGGATCCACCAGTGTCATTGCATGTGTGTTCTTTTCACAATCCACCCATGGATCCACCAGTGTCATTGCATGTATGTTCTTTTTAGTAACAACCAGAGTCATTTTGCATGTGTGTTCTTTTCACATACCACCTATGGATCCACCAGTTTCATTGCATGTGTTTTCTTTTCACAATCCACCCATGGATCCCACCAGTGTCATTTTGCATGTGTGTTCTTTTTAGTAACAACAACTAGAGTCATTTTTCATGTGTGTTCTCTTCACATACCACCTAAGGATCCACCAGTGTCATTGCATGTGTGTTCTTCTCACATACCCCGTATGGATCCACCAGTGTCATTGCATGTGTGTTCATTTCACTAACAACTACCTGAGTCATTACATGTGTTTTCTCTTCACATACCACATATGGATCCACCAGTGTCATTGAAATGCGTGTTCTCTACAGAGACCAAAACATGGATCCACCAGTGTCATTGCATGTGTGTTCTTTTTAGTAACAACCAGAGTCATTGCATGTGCGTTCTTTTCACATACCACATATGGATCCACCAGTGTCATTGAAATGCGTGTTCTCTATAGAGACCACACATGGATCCACCAGTGTCATTGCATGTCTGTTCTTTTTAGTAACAACAACTAGTCATTTTGCATGTGTGTTCTTTTCACATACCAGCTATGGATCCACCAGTGTCATTGCATGTGTGTTCTCTTCACAATCCACCTATGGATCCACCAGTGTCATTACATGTGTGTTCTTTTTAGTAACAACCAGAGTCATTGCATGTGTGTTCTTTTCACTAACAACAACCGGAGTCAATGCATGTGTGTTCTTTTCACATACCACATATGGATCACCAGTGTCATTGCATTTGTGTTCTTTTCACAATCCACCCATGGATCCACCAGTGTCATTGCATGTGTGTTCTTTTTAGTAACAACCAGAGTCATTGCATGTGTTTTCTTTTCACAATCCACCCATGGATCCCACCAGTGTCATTTTGCATGTGTGTTCTTTTTAGTAACAACAACCAGAGTCATTTTGCATGTGTGTTCTCTTCACATACCACCTATGGATCCACCAGTGTCATTGCATGTGTGTTCTCTTCACAATCCACCTACGGATCCACCAGTGTCATTGCATGTGTTCTTTTTAGTAACAACAACCAGTGTCATTGCATGTGTGATCTCTTCAGAGACCACACATGGATCCACCTGTGTCATTGCATGTGTGTTCTTTTTACTAACAACAACAAGAGTCATTGAAATGTGTGCTCTCTTTAGAGACCACACATGGATCCACCAGTGTCATTGCATGTGTGTTCTTTTCACAATCCACCCATGGATCCACCAGTGTCATTGCATGTGTGTTCTTTTCACAATACACCCATGGATCCACCAGTGTCATTGCATGTATGTTCTTTTTAGTAACAACCAGAGTCATTTTGCATGTGTGTTCTTTTCACATACCACCTATGGATCCACCAGTGTCATTGCATGTGTTTTCTTTTCACAATCCACCCATGGATCCCACCAGTGTCATTTTCCATGTGTGTTCTTTTTAGTAACAACAACTAGAGTCATTTTTCATGTGTGTTCTCTTCACATACCACCTAAGGATCCACCAGTGTCATTGCATGTGTGTTCTTCTCACATACCCCGTATGGATCCACCAGTGTCATTGCATGTGTGTTCATTTCACTAACAACTACCTGAGTCGTTACATGTGTGTTCTTTTCACATACCACATATGGATCCACCAGTGTCATTGAAATGCGTGTTCTCTACAGAGACCACACATGGATCCACCAGTGTCATTGCATGTGTGTTCTTTTTAGTAACAACCAGAGTCATTGCATGTGTGTTCTTTTCACATACCACATATGGATCCACCAGTGTCATTGAAATGCGTGTTCTCTACAGAGACCACACATGGATCTACTAGTGTCATTGCATCTGTGTTCTTTTTAGTAACAACAACAAAAGTCATTTTGCATGTGTGTTCTTCTCACATACCACCTATCGATCCACCAGTCTCATTGCATGTGTGTTCTTTTCACTAACAACAACCAGAGTCATTGCATGTGTGTTCTCTTCACATACCACCTATGGATCCACCAGTATCATTGTATGTGTGTTCTTCTCACATACCACGTATGGATCCACCAGTGTCATTGCATGTGTGTTCATTTCACTAACAACAACGAGAGTCATTGCATGTGTGTTCTTTTCACATACCACATATGGATCCACCAGTGTGATTGAAATGTGTGTTCTCTACAGAGACCACACATGGATCCACCTGTGTCATTGCATGTGTGTTCTTTGTAGTAACAACCGGAGTCATTGCATGTGTGTTCTTTTCACAAACCACATATGGATCACCAGTGTCGTTGCATGTGTGTTCTTTTCACAATCCACCCATGGATCCACCAGTGTCATTGCATGTGTGTTCTTTTTAGTAACAACCAGAGTCATTGCATGTGTGTTCTTTTCACTAACAACAACCAGAGTCTTTGCATGTGTGTTCTTTTCACATACCACATATGGATCACCAGTGTCATTGCATGTGTGTTCTTTTCACAATCCACCCATGGATCCATCAGTGTTATTGCATGTGTGTTCTTTTTATTTACAACAACCAGAGTCATTGAAATGTGTGTTCTTCTCACATACCACCTATGGATCCACCAGTGCCATTGCATGTGTGTCCATTTCACTAACAATGACCAGAGTCATTGCATGTGTGTTCTTTTCACATACCACATATGGATCCACCAGTGTGATTGAAATGTGTGTTCTCTACAGAGACCATACATGGATCCACTAGTGTCATTGCATGTGTGTTCTTTTTAGTAACAACCAGAGTCATTTTGCATGTGTGTTCTTTTCACATACCACATGTGGATCCACCAGTGTCATTGCATGTGTGTTCTTTTCATAATCCACCCATGGATCCACCGGTGTCATTGCATGTGTGTTCTTTTTAGTAACAACCAGAGTCATTTTGCATGTGTGTTCTTTTCACATACCACCTATGGATCCACCAGTGTCATTGCATGTGTTTTCTTTTCACAATCAACCCATGGATCCCACCAGTGTCATTTTGCATGTGTGTTCTTTTTAGTAACAACAACCAGAGTCATTTTGCATGTGTATTCTTTTCACATACCACCTATGGATCCACCAGTGTCATTGCATGTGTGTTCTCTTCACAATCCACCTATGGATCCACCAGTGTCATTGTATGTGTTCATTTTAGTAACAACAACCAGTGTCATTGCATGTGTGCTCTCTTCAGAGACCACACATGGATCCACCAGTGTCATTGCATGTGTGTTCTTTTTACTAACAACAACAAGAGTCATTGAAATGTGTGCTCTCTTCAGAGACCACACATGGATCCACCAGTGTCATTGCATGTGTGGTCTTTTCACAATCCACCCATGGATCCACCAGTGTCATTGCATGTGCGTTCTTTTCACAATCCACCAGTGTCATTGCATGTATGTTATTTTTAGTAACAACCAGAGTTATTTTGCATGTGTGTTCTTTTCACATACCACCTATGGATCCACCAGTGTCATTGCATGTGTTTTATTTTCACAATCCACCCATGGATCCCACCAGTGTCATTTTGCATGTGTGTTCTTTTTAGTAATGACAACCAGAGTCATTTTGCATGTGTGTTCTCTTCACATACCACCTAAGGATCCACCAGTGTCATTGCATGTGTGTTCTTCTCACATACCCCGTATGGATACACCAGTGTCATTACATGTGTGTTCATTTCACTAACAACTACCTGAGTCATTACATGTGTGTTCTTTTCACATACCACATATGGATCCACCAGTGTCATTGAAATGCGTGTTCTCTACAAAGACCACACATGGATCCACCAGTGTCATTGCATGTGTGTTCTTTTTAGTAACAACCAGATTCATTGCATGTGTGTTCTTTTCACATACCACATATGGATCCACCAGTGTCATTGAAATGCGTGTTCTCTACAGAGACCACACATGGATCCACTAGTGTCATTGCATCTGTGTTATTTTTAGTAACAACAACTATAGTCATTTTGCATGTGTGTTCTTCTCACATACCACCTATCGATCCACCAGTGTCATTGCATGTGTGTTCTTTTCACTAACAACAACCAGAGTCATTGCATGTGTGTTCTCTTCACATACCACCTATGGATCCACCAGTGTCATTGTATGTGTGTTCTTCTCACATACCACGTATGGATCCACCAGTGTCATTGCATGTGTGTTCATTTCACAAACAACAACCAGAGTCATTGCATGTGTGTTCTTTTCACATACCACATATGGATCCACCAGTGTGATTAAAATGTGTGTTCTCTACAGAGACCACACATGGATCCACCAGTGTCATTGCATGTGTGTTCTTTTTAGTAACAACCAGCGTCATTGCATGTGTGTTCTTTTCACATACCACATATGGATCCTCCAGTGTCATTGCATGTGTGTTCTTTTCACTAACAACCAGAGTCATTGCATGTGTGTTCTTTTCACATACCACATATGGATCACCAGTGTCATTGCATGTGTGTTCTTTTCACAATCCACCCATGGATCCACCAGTGTTATTGCATGTGTGTTCTTTTTATTTACAACAACCAGAGTCATTGAAATGTGTGTTCTTCTCACATACCACCTATGGATCCACCAGTGTCATTGCATGTGTGTTCATTTCCCTAACAATGACCAGAGTCATTGCATGTGTGTTCTTTTCACATAACACATATGGATCCACCAGTGTGATTGAAATGTGTGTTCTCTACAGAGACCATATATGGATCCACTAGTGTCATTGCATGTGTGTTCTTTTTAGTAACAACCAGAGTCATTTTGCATGTGTGTTCTTTTCACATACCACATGTGGATCTACCAGTGTCATTGCATGTGTGTTCTTTTCATAATCCACCCATGGATCCACCGGTGTCATTGCATGTGTGTTCTTTTTAGTAACAACCAGAGTCATTTTGCATGTGTGTTCTTTTCACATACCACCTATGGATCCACCAGTGTCATTGCATGTGTTTTCTTTTCACAATCAACCCATGGATCTCACCAGTGTCATTTTGCATGTGTGTTCTTTTTAGTAACAACAACCAGAGTCATTTTGCATGTGTATTCTTTTCACATACCACCTATGGATCCACCAGTGTCATTGCATGTGTGTTCTCTTCACAATCCACCTATGGATCCACCATTGTCATTGTATGTGTTCATTTTAGTAACAACAACCAGTGTCATTGCATGTGTGCTCTCTTCAGAGACCACACATGGATCCACCAGTGTCATTGCATGTGTGTTCTTTTTACTAACAACAACAAGAGTCATTGAAATGTGTGCTCTCTTCAGAGACCACACATGGATCCACCAGTGTCATTGCATGTGTGTTCTTTTCACAATCCACCCATGGATCCACCAGTGTCATTGCATGTGCGTTCTTTTCACAATCCACCAGTGTCATTGCATGTATGTTCTTTTTAGTAACAACCAGAGTTATTTTGCAGGTGTGTTCTTTTCACATACCACCTATGGATCCACCAGTGTCATTGCATGTGTTTTCTTTTCACAATCCACCCATGGATCCCACCAGTGTCATTTTGCATGTGTGTTCTTTTTAGTAATGACAACCAGAGTCATTTTGCATGTGTGTTCTCTTCACATACCACCTAAGGATCCACCAGTGTCATTGCATGTGTGTTCTTCTCACATAGCCCGTATGGATCCACCAGTGTCATTACATGTGTGTTAATTTCACTAACAACTACCTGAGTAATTACATGTGTGTTCTTTTCACATACCACATATGGATCCACCAGTGTCATTGAAATGCGTGTTCTCTACAAAGACCACACATGGATCCACCAGTGTCATTGCATGTGTGTTCTTTTTAGTAACAACCATATTCATTGCATGTGTGTTCTTTTCACATACCACATATGGATCCACCAGTGTCATTGAAATGCGTGTTTTCTACAGAGACCACACATGGATCCACTAGTGTCATTGCATCTGTGTTCTTTTTTGTAACAACAACTAGAGTCATTTTGCATGTGTGTTCTTCTCACATACCACCTATCGATCCACCAGTGTCATTGCATGTGTGTTCTTTTCACTAACAACAACCAGAGTCATTGCATGTGTGTTCTCTTCACATACCACCTATGGATCCACCAGTGTCATTGTATGTGTGTTCTTCTCACATACCACGTATGGATCCACCAGTGTCATTTCATGTGTGTTCATTTCACTAACAACAACCAGAGTCATTGCATGTGTGTTCTTTTCACATACCACATATGGATCCACCAGTGTGATTAAAATGTGTGTTCTCTATAGAGACCACACATGGACCCACCAGTGTCATTGCATGTGTGTTCTTTTTAGTAACAACCAGCGTCATTGCATGTGTGTTCTTTTCACATACCACATATGGATCCACCAGTGTCATTGAAATGAGTGTTCTCTATAGAGACCACACATGGATCCACCAGTGTCATTGCATGTGTGTTCTTTTTAGTAACAACAACCAGAGTCATTTTGCATGTGTGTTATTCTCACATACCATCTATGGATCCACCAGTGTCATTGCATGTGTGTTCTTTTCACTAACAACAACAAGAGTCATTGCATGTGTGTTCTTTTCACATACCACATATGGATCCACCAGTGTCATTGAAATGCGTGTTCTCTATAGAGATCACACATGGATCCACCAGTGTCATTGCATGTCTGTTATTTTTAGTAACAACAACCCGTCATTTTGCATGTGTGTTCTTTTCACATACCACCTATGGATCCACCAGTGTCATTGCATGTGTGTTCTTTTCACAATCCACCCATGGATCCACCAGTGTCATTGCATGTGCGTTCTTTTCACAATCCACCAGTGTCATTGCATGTATGTTCTTTTTAGTAACAACCAGAGTTATTTTGCAGGTGTGTTCTTTTCACATACCACCTATGGATCCACCAGTGTCATTGCATGTGTTTTCTTTTCACAATCCACCCATGGATCCCACCAGTGTCATTTTGCATGTGTGTTCTTTTTAGTAATGACAACCAGAGTCATTTTGCATGTGTGTTCTCTTCACATACCACCTAAGGATCCACCAGTGTCATTGCATGTGTGTTCTTCTCACATAGCCCGTATGGATCCACCAGTGTCATTACATGTGTGTTCATTTCACTAACAACTACCTGAGTAATTACATGTGTGTTCTTTTCACATACCACATATGGATCCACCAGTGTCATTGAAATGCGTGTTCTCTACAAAGACCACACATGGATCCACCAGTGTCATTGCATGTGTGTTCTTTTTAGTAACAACCATATTCATTGCATGTGTGTTCTTTTCACATACCACATATGGATCCACCAGTGTCATTGAAATGCGTGTTTTCTACAGAGACCACACATGGATCCACTAGTGTCATTACATCTGTGTTCTTTTTAGTAACAACAACTAGAGTCATTTTGCATGTGTGTTCTTCTCACATACCACCTATCGATCCACCAGTGTCATTGCATGTGTGTTCTTTTCACTAACAACAACCAGAGTCATTGCATGTGTGTTCTCTTCACATACCACCTATGGATCCACCAGTGTCATTGTATGTGTGTTCTTCTCACATACCACGTATGGATCCACCAGTGTCATTGCATGTGTGTTCATTTCACTAACAACAACCATAGTCATTACATGTGTGTTCTTTTCACATACCACATATGGATCCACCAGTGTGATTAAAATGTGTGTTCTCTACAGAGACCACACATGGATCCACCAGTGTCATTGCATGTGTGTTCTTTTTAGTAACAACCAGCGTCATTGCATGTGTGTTCTTTTCACATACCACATATGGATCCACCAGTGCCATTGAAATGCGTGTTCTCTATAGAGACCACACATGGATCCACCAGTGTCATTGCATGTGTGTTCTTTTTAGTAACAACAACCAGAGTCATTTTGCATGTGTGTTCTTCTCACATACCACCTATGGATCCACCAGTGTCATTGCATGTGTGTTCTTTTCACTAACAACAACAAGAGTCATTGCATGTGTGTTCTTTTCACATACCACATATGGATCCACCAGTGTCATTGAAATGCGTGTTCTCTATAGAGATCACACATGGATCCACCAGTGTCATTGCATGTCTGTTCTTTTTAGTAACAACAACCAGTCATTTTGCATGTGTGTTCTTTTCACATACCACCTATGGATCCACCAGTGTCATTGCATGTGTGTTCTTTTCACAATCCACCCATGGATCCACCAGTGTCATTGCATGTGCGTTCTTTTCACAATCCACCAGTGTCATTGCATGTATGTTCTTTTTAGTAACAACCAGAGTCATTTTGCATGTGTGTTCTCTTCACATACCACCTATGGATCCACCAGTGTCATTGCATGTGTGTTCTCTTCACAATCCACCTACGGATCCACCAGTGTCATTGCATGTGTTCTTTTTAGTAACAACAACCAGTGTCATTGCATGTGTGATCTCTTCAGAGACCACACATGGATCCACCTGTGTCATTGCATGTGTGTTCTTTTTACTAACAACAACAAGAGACATTGAAATGTGTGATCTCTTTAGAGACCACACATGGATCCACCAGTGTCATTGCATGTGTGTTCTTTTCACAATCCACCCATGGATCCACCAGTGTCATTGCATGTGTGTTCTTTTCACAATACACCCATGGATCCACCAGTGTCATTGCATGTATGTTCTTTTTAGTAACAACCAGAGTCATTTTGCATGTGTGTTCTTTTCACATACCACCTATGGATCCACCAGTGTCATTGCATGTGTTTTCTTTTCACAATCCACCCATGGATCCCACCAGTGTCATTTTGCATGTGTGTTCTTTTTAGTAACAACAACTAGAGTCATTTTTCATGTGTGTTCTCTTCACATACCACCTAAGGATCCATCAGTGTCATTGCATGTGTGTTCTTCTCACATACCCCGTATGGATCCACCAGTGTCATTGCATGTGTGTTCATTTCACTAACAACTACCTGAGTCGTTACATGTGTGTTCTTTTCACATACCACATATGGATCCACCAGTGTCATTGAAATGCGTGTTCTCTACAGAGACCACACATGGATCCACCAGTGTCATTGCATGTGTGTTCTTTTTAGTAACAACCAGAGTCATTGCATGTGTGTTCTTTTCACATACCACATATGGATCCACCAGTGTCATTGAAATGCGTGTTCTCTACAGTGACCACACATGGATCCACTAGTGTCATTGCATCTGTGTTCTTTTTAGTAACAACAACCAGAGTCATTTTGCATGTGTGTTCTTCTCACATACCACATATGGATCCACCAGTGTCTTTGAAATGCGTGTTCTCTATAGAGACCACACATGGATCCACTAGTGTCATTGCATGTCTACTCTTTTTAGTAACAACAACCAGTCATTTTGCATGTGTGTTCTTTTCATATACCACCTATGGATCCACCAGTGTCATTGCATGTGTGTTCTCTTCACAATCCACCTATGGATCCACCAGTGTCATTACATGTGTGTTCTTTTTAGTAACAACCAGAGTCATTGCATGTGTGTTCTTTTCACTAACAACAACCAGAGTCATTGCATGTGTGTTCTCTTCACATACCACCTATGTATCCACCAGTGTCATTGTATGTGTGTTCTTCTCACATACCACGTATGGATCCACCAGTGTCATTGCATGTGTGTTCATTTCACTAACAACAACCATAGTCATTGCATGTGTGTTCTTTTCACATACCACATATGGATCCACCAGTGTGATTAAAATGTGTGTTCTCTACAGAGACCACACATGGATCCACCAGTGTCATTGCATGTGTGTTCTTTTTAGTAACAACCAGCGTCATTGCATGTGTGTTCTTTTCACATACCACATATGGATCCACCAGTGCCATTGAAATGCGTGTTCTCTATAGAGACCACACATGGATCCACCAGTGTCATTGCATGTGTGTTCTTTTTAGTAACAACAACCAGAGTCATTTTGCATGTGTGTTCTTCTCACATACCACCTATGGATCCACCAGTGTCATTGCATGTGTGTTCTTTTCACTAACAACAACAAGAGTCATTGCATGTGTGTTCTTTTCACATACCACATATGGATCCACCAGTGTCATTGAAATGCGTGTTCTCTATAGAGATCACACATGGATCCACCAGTGTCATTGCATGTCTGTTCTTTTTAGTAACAACAACCAGTCATTTTGCATGTGTGTTCTTTTCACATACCACCTATGGATCCACCAGTGTCATTGCATGTGTGTTCTTTTCACAATCCACCCATGGATCCACCAGTGTCATTGCATGTGCGTTCTTTTCACAATCCACCAGTGTCATTGCATGTATGTTCTTTTTAGTAACAACCAGAGTCATTTTGCATGTGTGTTCTCTTCACATACCACCTATGGATCCACCAGTGTCATTGCATGTGTGTTCTCTTCACAATCCACCTACGGATCCACCAGTGTCATTGCATGTGTTCTTTTTAGTAACAACAACCAGTGTCATTGCATGTGTGATCTCTTTAGAGACCACACATGGATCCACCTGTGTCATTGCATGTGTGTTCTTTTTACTAACAACAACAAGAGACATTGAAATGTGTGATCTCTTTAGAGACCACACATGGATCCACCAGTGTCATTGCATGTGTGTTCTTTTCACAATCCACCCATGGATCCACCAGTGTCATTGCATGTATGTTCTTTTTAGTAACAACCAGAGTCATTTTGCATGTGTGTTCTTTTCACATACCACCTATGGATCCACCAGTGTCATTGCATGTGTTTTCTTTTCACAATCCACCCATGGATCCCACCAGTGTCATTTTGCATGTGTGTTCTTTTTAGTAACAACAACTAGAGTCATTTTTCATGTGTGTTCTCTTCACATACCACCTAAGGATCCACCAGTGTCATTGCATGTGTGTTCTTCTCACATACCCCGTATGGATCCACCAGTGTCATTGCATGTGTGTTCATTTCACTAACAACTACCTGAGTCGTTACATGTGTGTTCTTTTCACATACCACATATGGATCCACCAGTGTCATTGAAATGCGTGTTCTCTACAGAGACCACACATGGATCCACCAGTGTCATTGCATGTGTGTTCTTTTTAGTAACAACCAGAGTCATTGCATGTGTGTTCTTTTCACATACCACATATGGATCCACCAGTGTCATTGAAATGCGTGTTCTCTACAGTGACCACACATGGATCCACTAGTGTCATTGCATCTGTGTTATTTTTAGTAACAACAACCAGAGTCATTTTGCATGTGTGTTCTTCTCACATACCACATATGGATCCACCAGTGTCTTTGAAATGCGTGTTCTCTATAGAGACCACACATGGATCCACTAGTGTCATTGCATGTCTACTCTTTTTAGTAACAACAACCAGTCATTTTGCATGTGTGTTCTTTTCATATACCACCTATGGATCCACCAGTGTCATTGCATGTGTGTTCTCTTCACAATCCACCTATGGATCCACCAGTGTCATTACATGTGTGTTCTTTTTAGTAACAACCAGAGTCATTGCATGTGTGTTCTTTTCACTAACAACAACCGGAGTCAATGCATGTGTGTTCTTTTCACATACCACATATGGATCACCAGTGTCATTGCATCTGTGTTCTTTTCACAATCCACCCATGGATCCACCAGTATCATTGCATGTGTGTTCTTTTTAGTAACAACCAGAGTCATTGCATGTGTTTTCTTTTCACAATCCACCCATGGATCCCACCAGTGTCATTTTGCATGTGTGTTCTTTTTAGTAACAACAACCAGAGTCATTTTGCATGTGTGTTCTATTCACATACCACCTATGGATCCACCAGTGTCATTGCATGTGTGTTCTCTTCACAATCCACCTATGGATCCACCGGTGTCATTGCATGTGTTCTTTTTAGTAACAACAACCAGTGTCATTGCATGTGCGATCTCTTCAGAGACCACACATGGATCCACCTGTGTCATTGCATGTTTGTTCTTTTTACTAACAACAACAAGAGTCATTGAAATGTGTGCTCTCTTTAGAGACCACACATGGATCCACCAGTGTCATTGCATGTGTGTTCTTTTCACAATCCACCCATGGATCCACCAGTGTCATTGCATGTGTGTTCTTTTCACAATCCACCCATGGATCCACCAATGTCATTGCATGTATGTTCTTTTTAGTAACAACCAGAGTCATTTTGCATGTGTGTTTTTTTCACATACCACCTATGGATCCACCAGTGTCATTGCATGTGTTTTATTTTCACAATCCACCCATGGATCCCACCAGTGTCATTTTGCATGTGTGTTCTTTTTAGTAACAACAACTAGAGTCATTTTTCATGTGTGTTCTCTTCACATACCACCTAAGGATCCACCAGTGTCATTGCATGTGTGTTCTTCTCACATACCACCTATCGATCCACCAGTCTCATTGCATGTGTGTTCTTTTTAGTAACAACTACCTGAGTCATTACATGTGTTTTCTCTTCACATACCACATATGGATCCACCAGTGTCATTGAAATGCGTGTTCTCTACAGAGACCAAAACATGGATCCACCAGTGTCATTGCATGTGTGTTCTTTTTAGTAACAACCAGAGTCGTTGCATGTGCGTTCTTTTCACATACCACATATGGATCCACCAGTGTCATTGAAATGCGTGTTCTCTATAGTGACCACACATGGATCCACTAGTGTCATTGCATCTGTGTTCTTTTTAGTAACAACAACCAGAGTCATTTTGCATGTGTGTTCTTCTCACATACCACATATGGATCCACCAGTGTCATTGCATGTGTGTTCTTCTCACATACCCCGTATGGATCCACCAGTGTCATTGCATGTGTGTTCATTTCACTAACAACTACCTGAGTCGTTACATGTGTGTTCTTTTCACATACCACATATGGATCCACCAGTGTCATTGAAATGCGTGTTCTCTACAGAGACCACACATGGATCCACCAGTGTCATTGCATGTGTGTTCTTTTTAGTAACAACCAGAGTCATTGCATGTGTGTTCTTTTCACATACCACATATGGATCCACCAGTGTCATTGAAATGCGTGTTCTCTACAGTGACCACACATGGATCCACTAGTGTCATTGCATCTGTGTTCTTTTTAGTAACAACAACAAAAGTCATTTTGCATGTGTGTTCTTCTCACATACCACATATGGATCCACCAGTGTCTTTGAAATGCGTGTTCTCTATAGAGACCACACATGGATCCACTAGTTTCATTGCATGTCTACTCTTTTTTGTAACAACAACCAGTCATTTTGCATGTGTGTTCTTTTCACATACCACCTATGGATCCACCAGTGTCATTGCATGTGTGTTCTCTTCACAATCCACCTATGGATCCACCAGTGTCATTACATGTGTGTTATTTTTAGTAACAACCAGAGTCATTGCATGTGTGTTCTTTTCACTAACAACAACCGGAGTCAATGCATGTGTGTTCTTTTCACATACCACATATGGATCACCAGTGTCATTGCATCTGTGTTCTTTTCACAATCCACCCATGGATCCACCAGTGTCATTGCATGTGTGTTCTTTTTAGTAACAACCAGAGTCATTGCATCTGTTTTCTTTTCACAATCCACCCATGGATCCCACCAGTGTCATTTTGCATGTGTGTTCTTTTTAGTAACAACAACCAGAGTCATTTTGCATGTGTGTTCTCTTCACATACCACCTATGGATCCACCAGTGTCATTGCATGTGTGTTCTCTTCACAATCCACCTATGGATCCACCAGTGTCATTGCATGTGTTCTTTTTAGTAACAACAACCAGTGTCATTGCATGTGTGATCTCTTCAGAGACCACACATGGATCCGCCTGTGTCATTGCATGTGTGTTCTTTTTACTAACAACAACAAGAGTCATTGAAATGTGTGCTCTCTTTAGAGACCACACATGGATCCACCAGTGTCATTGCATGTGTGTTCTTTTCACAATCCACCCATGGATCCACCAGTGTCATTGCATGTGTGTTCTTCTCACAATCCACCCATGGATCCACCAATGTCATTGCATGTATGTTCTTTTTAGTAACAACCAGAGTCATTTTGCATGTGTGTTCTTTTCACATACCACCTATGGATCCACCAGTGTCATTGCATGTGTTTTATTTTCACAATCCACCCATGGATCCCACCAGTGTCATTTTGCATGTGTGTTCTTTTTAGTAACAACAACTAGAGTCATTTTTCATGTGTGTTCTCTTCACATACCACCTAAGGATCCACCAGTGTCATTGCATGTGTGTTCTTCTCACATACCCCGTATGGATCCACCAGTGTCATTGCATGTGTGTTCATTTCACATACCACATATGGATCCACCAGTGTCATTGAAATGCGTGTTCTCTATAGTGACCACACATGGATCCACTAGTGTCATTGCATCTGTGTTCTTTTTAGTAACAACAACAAAAGTCATTTTGCATGTGTGTTCTTCTCACATACCACATATGGATCCACCAGTGTCTTTGAAATGCGTGTTCTCTATAGAGACCACACATGGATCCACTAGTGTCATTGCATGTCTACTCTTTTTAGTAACAACAACCAGTCATTTTGCATGTGTGTTCTTTTCACATACCACCTATGGATCCACCAGTGTCATTGCATGTGTGTTCTCTTCACAATCCACCTATGGATCCACCAGTGTCATTACATGTGTGTTCTTTTTAGTAACAACCAGAGTCATTGCATGTGTGTTCTTTTCACTAACAACAACCGGAGTCAATGCATGTGTGTTCTTTTCACATACCACATATGGATCACCAGTGTCATTGCATCTGTGTTCTTTTCACAATCCACCCATGGATCCACCAGTGTCATTGCATGTGTGTTCTTTTTAGTAACAACCAGAGTCATTGCATGTGTTTTCTTTTCACAATCCACCCATGGATCCCACCAGTGTCATTTTGCATGTGTGTTCTTTTTAGTAACAACAACCAGAGTCATTTTGCATGTGTGTTCTCTTCACATACCACCTATGGATCCACCAGTGTCATTGCATGTGTGTTCTCTTCACAATCCACCTATGGATCCACCAGTGTCATTGCATGTGTTCTTTTTAGTAACAACAACCAGTGTCATTGCATGTGTGATCTCTTCAGAGACCACACATGGATCCACCTGTGTCATTGCATGTGTGTTCTTTTTACTAACAACAACAAGAGTCATTGAAATGTGTGCTCTCTTTAGAGACCACACATGGATCCACCAGTGTCATTGCATGTGTGTTCTTTTCACAATCCACCCATGGATCCACCAGTGTCATTGCATGTGTGTTCTTTTCACAATCCACCCATGGATCCACCAATGTCATTGCATGTATGTTCTTTTTAGTAACAACCAGAGTCATTTTGCATGTGTGTTCTTTTCACATACCACCTATGGATCCACCAGTGTCATTGCATGTGTTTTATTTTCACAATCCACCCATGGATCCCACCAGTGTCATTTTGCATGTGTGTTCTTTTCAGTAACAACAACTAGAGTCATTTTTCATGTGTGTTCTCTTCACATACCACCTAAGGATCCACCAGTGTCATTGCATGTGTGTTCTCCTCACATACCCCGTATGGATCCACCAGTGTCATTGCATGTGTGTTCATTTCACTAACAACTACCTGAGTCATTACATGTGTTTTCTCTTCACATACCACATATGGATCCACCAGTGTCATTGAAATGCGTGTTCTCTACAGAGACCAAAACATGGATCCACCAGTGTCATTGCATGTGTGTTCTTTTTAGTAACAACCAGAGTCATTGCATGTGCGTTCTTTTCACATACCACATATGGATCCACCAGTGTCATTGAAATGCGTGTTCTCTATAGAGACCACACATGGATCCACCAGTGTCATTGCATGTCTGTTCTTTTTAGTAACAACAACTAGTCATTTTGCATGTGTGTTCTTTTCACATACCACCTATGGATCCACCAGTGTCATTGCATGTGTGTTCTCTTCACAATCCACCTATGGATCCACCAGTGTCATTACATGTGTGTTCTTTTTAGTAACAACCAGAGTCATTGCATGTGTGTTCTTTTCACTAACAACAACCGGAGTCAATGCATGTGTGTTCTTTTCACATACCACATATGGATCACCAGTGTCATTGCATCTGTGTTCTTTTCACAATCCACCCATGGATCCACCAGTGTCATTGCATGTGTGTTCTTGTTAGTAACAACCAGAGTCATTGCATGTGTTTTCTTTTCACAATCCACCCATGGATCCCACCAGTGTCATTTTGCATGTGTGTTCTTTTTAGTAACAACAACCAGAGTCATTTTGCATGTGTGTTCTCTTCACATACCACCTATGGATCCACCAGTGTCATTGCATGTGTGTTCTCTTCACAATCCACCTACGGATCCACCAGTGTCATTGCATGTGTTCTTTTTAGTAACAACAACCAGTGTCATTGCATGTGTGATCTCTTCAGAGACCACACATGGATCCACCTGTGTCATTGCATGTGTGTTCTTTTTACTAACAACAACAAGAGTCATTGAAATGTGTGCTCTCTTTAGAGACCACACATGGATCCACCAGTGTCATTGCATGTGTGTTCTTTTCACAATCCACCCATGGATCCACCAGTGTCATTGCATGTGTGTTCTTTTCACAATCCACCCATGGATCCACTAGTGTCATTGCATGTATATTCTTTTTAGTAACAACCAGAGTCATTTTGCATGTGTGTTCTTTTCACATACCACCTATGGATCCACCAGTGTCATTGCATTTGTTTTCTTTTCACAATCCACGCATCGATCCCACCAGTGCATTTTGCATGTGTGTTCATTTTAGTAACAATAACCAGAGTCATTTTTCATGTGTGTTCTCTTCACATACCACCTAAGGATCCACCAGTGTCATTGCATGTGTGTTCTCTTCATAATCCACCCATGGATCCACCAGTGTCATTGCATGTGTGTTCTTTTCACAATCCACCCATGGATCCACTAGTGTCATTGCATGTATGTTCTTTTTAGTAACAACCAGAGTCATTTTGCATGTGGTATCTTTTCACATACCACCAATGGATCCACCAGTGTCATTGAAATGTGTATTATTTTCACAATCCACCCATGGATCCCACCAGTGTCATTTTGCATGTGTGTTCTTTTTAGTAACAACAACCAGAGTCATTTTTCATGTGTGTTCTTTTCACATACCACCTATGGATCCACCAGTGTCATTGCATGTGTTTTCTTTTCACAATCCACCCATGGATCCCACCAGTGTCATTTTGCGTGTGTGTTCTTTTTAGTAACAACAACCAGAGTCGTTGCATGTGCGTTCTTTTCACATACCACATATGGATCCACCAGTGTCATTGAAATGCGTGTTCTCTATAGTGACCACACATGGATCCACTAGTGTCATTGCATCTGTGTTCTTTTTAGTAACAACAACCAGAGTCATTTTGCATGTGTGTTCTTCTCACATACCACCTATCGATCCACTAGTGTCATTGCATGTGTGTTCTTTTCACTAACAACAACTAGAGTCATTGCATGTCTGTTCTCTTCACATTCCACCTATGGATCCACCAGTGTCATTGTATGTGTGTTCTTCTCACATAACACGTATGGATCCACCAGTGTCATTGCATGTGTGTTCATTTCACTAACAACAACCAGAGTCATTGCATGTGTGTTCTTTTCACATACCACATATGGATCCACCAGTGTGATTGAAATGTGTGTTCTCTACAGAGACCACACATGGATCCACCTGTGTCATTGCATGGGTGTTCTTTTTAGTAACAATAAGCGTCATTGCATGTGTGTTCTTTTCACATACCACATATGGATCCACCAGTGTCATTGAAATGCGTGTTCTCTATAGAGACCACACATGGATCCACCAGTGTCATTGCATGTGTGTTCTTTTTAGTAACAACAACCAGAGTCATTTTGCATGTGTGTTCTTCTCACATACCACCTATGGATCCACCAGTGTCATTGCATGTTTGTTCTTTTCACTAACAACAACCAGAGTCATTGCATGTGTGTTCTTTTCACATACCACATATGGATCCACCAATGTCTTTGAAATGCGTGTTCTCTATAGAGACCACACATGGATCCACTAGTGTCATTGCATGTCTACTCTTTTTAGTAACAACAACCAGTCATTTTGCATGTGTGTTCTTTTCACATACCACCTATGGATCCACCAGTGTCATTGCATGTGTGTTCTCTTCACAATCCACCTATGGATCCACCAGTGTCATTACATGTGTGTTCTTTTTAGTAACAACCAGAGTCATTGCATGTGTGTTCTTTTCACTAACAACAACCGGAGTCAATGCATGTGTGTTCTTTTCACATACCACATATGGATCACCAGTGTCATTGCATCTGTGTTCTTTTCACAATCCACCCATGGATCCACCAGTGTCATTGCATGTGTGTTCTTTTTAGTAACAACCAGAGTCATTGCATGTGTTTTCTTTTCACAATCCACCCATGGATCCCACCAGTGTCATTTTGCATGTGTGTTCTTTTTAGTAACAACAACCAGAGTCATTTTGCATGTGTGTTCTCTTCACATACCACCTATGGATCCACCAGTGTCATTGCATGTGTGTTCTCTTCACAATCCACCTATGGATCCACCAGTGTCATTGCATGTGTTCTTTTTAGTAACAACAACCAGTGTCATTGCATGTGTGATCTCTTCAGAGACCACACATGGATCCACCTGTGTCATTGCATGTGTGTTCTTTTTACTAACAACAACAAGAGTCATTGAAATGTGTGCTCTCTTTAGAGACCGCACATGGATCCACCAGTGTCATTGCATGTGTGTTCTTTTCACAATCCACCCATGGATCCACCAGTGTCATTGCATGTGTGTTCTTTTCACAATCCACCCATGGATCCACCAATGTCATTGCATGTATGTTCTTTTTAGTAACAACCAGAGTCATTTTGCATGTGTGTTCTTTTCACATACCACCTATGGATCCACCAGTGTCATTGCATGTGTTTTCTTTTCACAATCCACCCATGGATCCCACCAGTGTCATTTTGCATGTGTGTTCTTTTTAGTAACAACAACTAGAGTCATTTTTCATGTGTGTTCTCTTCACATACCACCTAAGGATCCACCAGTGTCATTGCATGTGTGTTCTTCTCACATACCCCGTATGGATCCACCAGTGTCATTGCATGTGTGTTCATTTCACTAACAACTACCTGAGTCGTTACATGTGTGTTCTTTTCACATACCACATATGGATCCACCAGTGTCATTGAAATGCGTGTTCCCTACAGAGACCACACATGGATCCACCAGTGTCATTGCATGTGTGTTCTTTTCAGTAACAACCAGAGTCATTGCATGTGTGTTCTTTTCACATACCATATATGGATCCACCAGTGTCATTGAAATGCGTGTTCTCTACAGAGACCACACATGGATCCACTAGTGTCATTGCATCTGTGTTCTTTTTAGTAACAACAACCAGAGTCATTTTGCATGTGTGTTCTTTTCACATACCACCTATGGATCCACCAGTGTCATTGCATGTGTGTTCTCTTCACAATCCACCTATGGATCCACCAGTGTCATTACATGTGTGTTCTTTTTAGTAACAACCAGAGTCATTGCATGTATGTTCTTTTCACTAACAACAACCGGAGTCAATGCATGTGTGTTCTTTTCACATACCACATATGGATCACCAGTGTCATTGCATCTGTGTTCTTTTCACAATCCACCCATGGATCCACCAGTGTCATTGCATGTGTGTTCTTTTTAGTAACAACCAGAGTCATTGCATGTGTTTTCTTTTCACAATCCACCCATGGATCCCACCAGTGTCATTTTGCATGTGTGTTCTTTTTAGTAACAACCAGAGTCATTTTGCATGTGTGTTCTTTTCACATACCACCTATGGATCCACCAGTGTCATTGCATTTGTTTTCTTTTCACAATCCACGCATCGATCCCACCAGTGCATTTTGCATGTGTGTTCATTTTAGTAACAACAACCAGAGTCATTTTTCATGTGTGTTCTCTTCACATACCACCTAAGGATCCACCAGTGTCATTGCATGTGTGTTCTCTTCATAATCCACCCATGGATCCACCAGTGTCATTGCATGTGTGTTCTTTTCACAATCCACCCATGGATCCACTAGTGTCATTGCATGTATGTTCTTTTTAGTAACAACCAGAGTCATTTTGCATGTGGTATCTTTTCACATACCACCAATGGATCCACCAGTGTCATTGAAATGTGTATTATTTTCACAATCCACCCATGGATCCCACCAGTGTCATTTTGCATGTGTGTTCTTTTTAGTAACAACAACCAGAGTCATTTTTCATGTGTGTTCTTTTCACATACCACCTATGGATCCACCAGTGTCATTGCATGTGTTTTCTTTTCACAATCCACCCATGGATCCCACCAGTGTCATTTTGCGTGTGTGTTCTTTTTAGTAACAACAACCAGAGTCGTTGCATGTGCGTTCTTTTCACATACCACATATGGATCCACCAGTGTCATTGAAATGCGTGTTCTCTATAGTGACCACACATGGATCCACTAGTGTCATTGCATCTGTGTTCTTTTTAGTAACAACAACCAGAGTCATTTTGCATGTGTGTTCTTCTCACATACCACCTATCGATCCACTAGTGTCATTGCATGTGTGTTCTTTTCACTAACAACAACTAGAGTCATTGCATGTGTGTTCTCTTCACATTCCACCTATGGATCCACCAGTGTCATTGTATGTGTGTTCTTCTCACATAACACGTATGGATCCACCAGTGTCATTGCATGTGTGTTCATTTCACTAACAACAACCAGAGTCATTGCATGTGTGTTCTTTTCACATACCACATATGGATCCACCAGTGTGATTGAAATGTGTGTTCTCTACAGAGACCACACATGGATCCACCTGTGTCATTGCATGGGTGTTCTTTTTAGTAACAATAAGCGTCATTGCATGTGTGTTCTTTTCACATACCACATATGGATCCACCAGTGTCATTGAAATGCGTGTTCTCTATAGAGACCACACATGGATCCACCAGTGTCATTGCATGTGTGTTCTTTTTAGTAACAACAACCAGAGTCATTTTGCATGTGTGTTCTTCTCACATACCACCTATGGATCCACCAGTGTCATTGCATGTTTGTTCTTTTCACTAACAACAACCAAAGTCATTGCATGTGTGTTCTTTTCACATACCACATATGGATCCACCAATGTCTTTGAAATGCGTGTTCTCTATAGAGACCACACATGGATCCACTAGTGTCATTGCATGTCTACTCTTTTTAGTAACAACAACCAGTCATTTTGCATGTGTGTTCTTTTCACATACCACCTATGGATCCACCAGTGTCATTGCATGTGTGTTCTCTTCACAATCCACCTATGGATCCACCAGTGTCATTACATGTGTGTTCTTTTTAGTAACAACCAGAGTCATTGCATGTGTGTTCTTTTCACTAACAACAACCGGAGTCAATGCATGTGTGTTCTTTTCACATACCACATATGGATCACCAGTGTCATTGCATCTGTGTTCTTTTCACAATCCACCCATGGATCCACCAGTGTCATTGCATGTGTGTTCTTTTTAGTAACAACCAGAGTCATTGCATGTGTTTTCTTTTCACAATCCACCCATGGATCCCACCAGTGTCATTTTGCATGTGTGTTCTTTTTAGTAACAACAACCAGAGTCATTTTGCATGTGTGTTCTCTTCACATACCACCTATGGATCCACCAGTGTCATTGCATGTGTGTTCTCTTCACAATCCACCTATGGATCCACCAGTGTCATTGCATGTGTTCTTTTTAGTAACAACAACCAGTGTCATTGCATGTGTGATCTCTTCAGAGACCACACATGGATCCACCTGTGTCATTGCATGTGTGTTCTTTTTACTAACAACAACAAGAGTCATTGAAATGTGTGCTCTCTTTAGAGACCGCACATGGATCCACCAGTGTCATTGCATGTGTGTTCTTTTCACAATCCACCCATGGATCCACCAGTGTCATTGCATGTGTGTTCTTTTCACAATCCACCCATGGATCCACCAATGTCATTGCATGTATGTTCTTTTTAGTAACAACCAGAGTCATTTTGCATGTGTGTTCTTTTCACATACCACCTATGGATCCACCAGTGTCATTGCATGTGTTTTCTTTTCACAATCCACCCATGGATCCCACCAGTGTCATTTTGCATGTGTGTTCTTTTTAGTAACAACAACTAGAGTCATTTTTCATGTGTGTTCTCTTCACATACCACCTAAGGATCCACCAGTGTCATTGCATGTGTGTTCTTCTCACATACCCCGTATGGATCCACCAGTGTCATTGCATGTGTGTTCATTTCACTAACAACTACCTGAGTCGTTACATGTGTGTTCTTTTCACATACCACATATGGATCCACCAGTGTCATTGAAATGCGTGTTCCCTACAGAGACCACACATGGATCCACCAGTGTCATTGCATGTGTGTTCTTTTTAGTAACAACCAGAGTCATTGCATGTGTGTTCTTTTCACATACCATATATGGATCCACCAGTGTCATTGAAATGCGTGTTCTCTACAGAGACCACACATGGATCCACTAGTGTCATTGCATCTGTGTTCTTTTTAGTAACAACAACCAGAGTCATTTTGCATGTGTGTTCTTTTCACATACCACCTATGGATCCACCAGTGTCATTGCATGTGTGTTCTCTTCACAATCCACCTATGGATCCACCAGTGTCATTACATGTGTGTTCTTTTTAGTAACAACCAGAGTCATTGCATGTGTGTTCTTTTCACTAACAACAACCAGAGTCAATGCATGTGTGTTCTTTTCACATACCACATATGGATCACCAGTGTCATTGCATCTGTGTTCTTTTCACAATCCACCCATGGATCCACCAGTGTCATTGCATGTGTGTTCTTTTTAGTAACAACCAGAGTCATTGCATGTGTTTTCTTTTCACAATCCACCCATGGATCCCACCAGTGTCATTTTGCATGTGTGTTCTTTTTAGTAACAACAACCAGAGTCATTTTGCATGTGTGTTCTCTTCACATACCACCTATGGATCCACCAGTGTCATTGCATGTGTGTTCTCTTCACAATCCACCTACGGATCCACCAGTGTCATTGCATGTGTTCTTTTTAGTAACAACAACCAGTGTCATTGCATGTGTGATCTCTTCAGAGACCACACATGGATCCACCTGTGTCATTGCATGTGTGTTCTTTTTACTAACAACAACAAGAGTCATTGAAATGTGTGCTCTCTTTAGAGACCACACATGGATCCACCAGTGTCATTGCATGTGTGTTCTTTTCACAATCCACCCATGGATCCACCAGTGTCATTGCATGTGTGTTCTTTTCACAATACACCCATGGATCCACCAGTGTCATTGCATGTATGTTCTTTTTAGTAACAACCAGAGTCATTTTGCATGTGTGTTCTTTTCACATACCACCTATGGATCCACCAGTGTCATTGCATGTGTTTTCTTTTCACAATCCACCCATGGATCCCACCAGTGTCATTTTGCATGTGTGTTCTTTTTAGTAACAACAACTAGAGTCATTTTTCATGTGTGTTCTCTTCACATACCACCTAAGAATCCACCAGTGTCATTGCATGTGTGTTCTTCTCACATACCCCGTATGGATCCACCAGTGTCATTGCATGTGTGTTCATTTCACTAACAACTACCTGAGTCGTTACATGTGTGTTCTTTTCACATACCACATATGGATCCACCAGTGTCATTGAAATGCGTGTTCTCTACAGAGACCACACATGGATCCACCAGTGTCATTGCATGTGTGTTCTTTTTAGTAACAACCAGAGTCATTGCATGTGTGTTCTTTTCACATACCACATATGGATCCACCAGTGTCATTGAAATGCGTGTTCTCTACAGTGACCACACATGGATCCACTAGTGTCATTGCATCTGTGTTCTTTTTAGTAACAACAACCAGAGTCATTTTGCATGTGTGTTCTTCTCACATACCACATATGGATCCACCAGTGTCTTTGAAATGCGTGTTCTCTATAGAGACCACACATGGATCCACTAGTGTCATTGCATGTCTACTCTTTTTAGTAACAACAACCAGTCATTTTGCATGTGTGTTCTTTTCACATACCACCTATGGATCCACCAGTGTCATTGCATGTGTGTTCTCTTCACAATCCACCTATGGATCCACCAGTGTCATTACATGTGTGTTCTTTTTAGTAACAACCAGAGTCATTGCATGTGTGTTCTTTTCACTAACAACAACCGGAGTCAATGCATGTGTGTTCTTTTCACATACCACATATGGATCACCAGTGTCATTGCATCTGTGTTCTTTTCACAATCCACCCATGGATCCACCAGTGTCATTGCATGTGTGTTCTTTTTAGTAACAACCAGAGTCATTGCATGTGTTTTCTTTTCACAATCCACCCATGGATCCCACCAGTGTCATTTTGCATGTGTGTTCTTTTTAGTAACAACAACCAGAGTCATTTTGCATGTGTGTTCTGTTCACATACCACCTATGGATCCACCAGTGTCATTGCATGTGTGTTCTCTTCACAATCCACCTATGGATCCACCGGTGTCATTGCATGTGTTCTTTTTAGTAACAACAACCAGTGTCATTGCATGTGTGATCTCTTCAGAGACCACACATGGATCCACCTGTGTCATTGCATGTGTGTTCTTTTTACTAACAACAACAAGGGTCATTGAAATGTGTGCTCTCTTTAGAGACCACACATGGATCCACCAGTGTCATTGCATGTGTGTTCTTTTCACAATCCACCCATGGATCCACCAGTGTCATTGCATGTGTGTTCTTTTCACAATCCACCCATGGATCCACCAATGTCATTGCATGTATGTTCTTTTTAGTAACAACCAGAGTCATTTTGCATGTGTGTTCTTTTCACATACCACCTATGCATCCACCAGTGTCATTGCATGTGTTTTATTTTCACAATCCACCCATGGATCCCACCAGTGTCATTTTGCATGTGTGTTCTTTTTAGTAACAACAACTAGAGTCATTTTTCATGTGTGTTCTCTTCACATACCACCTAAGGATCCACCAGTGTCATTGCATGTGTGTTCTTCTCACATACCCCGTATGGATCCACCAGTGTCATTGCATGTGTGTTCATTTCACTAACAACTACCTGAGTCATTACATGTGTTTTCTCTTCACATACCACATATGGATCCACCAGTGTCATTGAAATGCGTGTTCTCTACAGAGACCAAAACATGGATCCACCAGTGTCATTGCATGTGTGTTCTTTTTAGTAACAACCAGAGTCATTGCATGTGCGTTCTTTTCACATACCACATATGGATCCACCAGTGTCATTGAAATGCGTGTTCTCTATAGAGACCACACATGGATCCACCAGTGTCATTGCATGTCTGTTCTTTTTAGTAACAACAACTAGTCATTTTGCATGTGTGTTCTTTTCACATACCACCTATGGATCCACCAGTGTCATTGCATGTGTGTTCTCTTCACAATCCACCTATGGATCCACCAGTGTCATTACATGTGTGTTCTTTTTAGTAACAACCAGAGTCATTGCATGTGTGTTCTTTTCACTAACAACAACCAGAGTCAATGCATGTGTGTTCTTTTCACATACCACATATGGATCACCAGTGTCATTGCATCTGTGTTCTTTTCACAATCCACCCATGGATCCACCAGTGTCATTGCATGTGTGTTCTTTTTAGTAACAACCAGAGTCATTGCATGTGTTTTCTTTTCACAATCCACCCATGGATCCCACCAGTGTCATTTTGCATGTGTGTTCTTTTTAGTAACAACAACCAGAGTCATTTTGCATGTGTGTTCTCTTCACATACCACCTATGGATCCACCAGTGTCATTGCATGTGTGTTCTCTTCACAATCCACCTACGGATCCACCAGTGTCATTGCATGTGTTCTTTTTAGTAACAACAACCAGTGTCATTGCATGTGTGATCTCTTCAGAGACCACACATGGATCCACCTGTGTCATTGCATGTGTGTTCTTTTTACTAACAATAACAAGAGTCATTGAAATGTGTGCTCTCTTTAGAGACCACACATGGATCCACCAGTGTCATTGCATGTGTGTTCTTTTCACAATCCACCCATGGATCCACCAGTGTCATTGCATGTGTGTTCTTTTCACAATACACCCATGGATCCACCAGTGTCATTGCATGTATGTTCTTTTTAGTAACAACCAGAGTCATTTTGCATGTGTGTTCTTTTCACATACCACCTATGGATCCACCAGTGTCATTGCATGTGTTTTCTTTTCACAATCCACCCATGGATCCCACCAGTGTCATTTTGCATGTGTGTTCTTTTTAGTAACAACAACCAGACTCATTTTTCATGTGTGTTCTCTTCACATACCACCTAAGGATCCACCAGTGTCATTGCATGTGTGTTCTTCTCACATACCCCGTATGGATCCACTAGTGTCATTGCATGTGTGTTCATTTCACTAACAACTACCTGAGTCGTTACATGTGTGTTCTTTTCACATACCACATATGGATCCACCAGTGTCATTGAAATGTGTGTTCTCTACAGAGACCACACATGGATCCACCAGTGTCATTGCATGTGTGTTCTTTTTAGTAACAACCAGAGTCATTGCATGTGTGTTCTTTTCACATACCACATATGGATCCACCAGTGTCATTGAAATGCGTGTTCTCTATAGAGACCACACATGGATCCACCAGTGTCATTGCATGTCTGTTCTTTTTAGTAACAATAACTAGTCATTTTGCATGTGTGTTCTTTTCACATACCACCTATGGATCCACCAGTGTCATTGCATGTGTGTTCTCTTCACAATCCACCTATGGATCCACCAGTGTCATTACATGTGTGTTCTTTTTAGTAACAACCAGAGTCATTGCATGTGTGTTCTTTTCACTAACAACAACCGGATTCAATGCATCTGTGTTCTTTTCAGATACCACATATGGATCACCAGTGTCATTGCATCTGTGTTCTTTTCACAATCAACCCATGGATCCACGAGTGTCATTGCATGTGTGTTCTTTTTAGTAACAACCAGAGTCATTGCATGTGTTTTCTTTTCACAATCCACCCATGGATCCCACCAGTGTCATTTTGCATGTGTGTTCTTTTTAGTAACAACAACCAGAGTCATTTTGCATGTGTGTTCTCTTCACATACCACCTATGGATCCACCAGTGTCATTGCATGTGTGTTCTCTTCACAATCCACCTACGGATCCACCAGTGTCATTGCATGTGTGTTCTTTTTAGTAACAACCAGAGTCATTGCATGTGTTTTCTTTTCACAATCCACCCATGGATCCCACCAGTGTCATTTTGCATGTGTGTTCTTTTTAGTAACAACAACCAGAGTCATTTTGCATGTGTGTTCTCTTCACATACCACCTATGGATCCACCAGTGTCATTGCATGTGTGTTCTCTTCACAATCCACCTACGGATCCACCAGTGTCATTGCATGTGTTCTTTTTAGTAACAACAACCAGTGTCATTGCATGTGTGATCTCTTCAGAGACCACACATGGATCCACCTGTGTCATTGCATGTGTGTTCTTTTTACTAACAACAACAAGAGTCATTGAAATGTGTGCTCTCTTTAGAGACCACACATGGATCCACCAGTGTCATTGCATGTGTGTTCTTTTCACAATCCACCCATGGATCCACCAGTGTCATTGCATGTGTGTTCTTTTCACAATACACCCATGGATCCACCAGTGTCATTGCATGTATGTTCTTTTTAGTAACAACCAGAGTCATTTTGCATGTGTGTTCTTTTCACATACCACCTATGGATCCACCAGTGTCATTGCATGTGTTTTCTTTTCACAATCCACCCATGGATCCCACCAGTGTCATTTTGCATGTGTGTTCTTTTTAGTAACAACAACTAGAGTCATTTTTCATGTGTGTTCTCTTCACATACCACCTAAGAATCCACCAGTGTCATTGCATGTGTGTTCTTCTCACATACCCCGTATGGATCCACCAGTGTCATTGCATGTGTGTTCATTTCACTAACAACTACCTGAGTCGTTACATGTGTGTTCTTTTCACATACCACATATGGATCCACCAGTGTCATTGAAATGCGTGTTCTCTACAGAGACCACACATGGATCCACCAGTGTCATTGCATGTGTGTTCTTTTTAGTAACAACCAGAGTCATTGCATGTGTGTTCTTTTCACATACCACATATGGATCCACCAGTGTGATTGAAATGCGTGTTCTCTACAGTGACCACACATGGATCCACTAGTGTCATTGCATCTGTGTTCTTTTTAGTAACAACAACCAGAGTCATTTTGCATGTGTGTTCTTCTCACATACCACATATGGATCCACCAGTGTCTTTGAAATGCGTGTTCTCTATAGAGACCACACATGGATCCACTAGTGTCATTGCATGTCTACTCTTTTTAGTAACAACAACCAGTCATTTTGCATGTGTGTTCTTTTCACATACCACCTATGGATCCACCAGTGTCATTGCATGTGTGTTCTCTTCACAATCCACCTATGGATCCACCAGTGTCATTACATGTGTGTTCTTTTTAGTAACAACCAGAGTCATTGCATGTGTGTTCTTTTCACTAACAACAACCGGAGTCAATGCATGTGTGTTCTTTTCACATACCACATATGGATCACCAGTGTCATTGCATCTGTGTTCTTTTCACAATCCACCCATGGATCCACCAGTGTCATTGCATGTGTGTTCTTTTTAGTAACAACCAGAGTCATTGCATGTGTTTTCTTTTCACAATCCACCCATGGATCCCACCAGTGTCATTTTGCATGTGTGTTCTTTTTAGTAACAACAACCAGAGTCATTTTGCATGTGTGTTCTGTTCACATACCACCTATGGATCCACCAGTGTCATTGCATGTGTGTTCTCTTCACAATCCACCTATGGATCCACCGGTGTCATTGCATGTGTTCTTTTTAGTTACAACAACCAGTGTCATTGCATGTGTGATCTCTTCAGAGACCACACATGGATCCACCTGTGTCATTGCATGTGTGTTCTTTTTACTAACAACAACAAGGGTCATTGAAATGTGTGCTCTCTTTAGAGACCACACATGGATCCACCAGTGTCATTGCATGTGTGTTCTTTTCACAATCCACCCATGGATCCACCAGTGTCATTGCATGTGTGTTCTTTTCACAATCCACCCATGGATCCACCAATGTCATTGCATGTATGTTCTTTTTAGTAACAACCAGAGTCATTTTGCATGTGTGTTCTTTTCACATACCACCTATGCATCCACCAGTGTCATTGCATGTGTTTTATTTTCACAATCCACCCATGGATCCCACCAGTGTCATTTTGCATGTGTGTTCTTTTTAGTAACAACAACTAGAGTCATTTTTCATGTGTGTTCTCTTCACATACCACCTAAGGATCCACCAGTGTCATTGCATGTGTGTTCTTCTCACATACCCCGTATGGATCCACCAGTGTCATTGCATGTGTGTTCATTTCACTAACAACTACCTGAGTCATTACATGTGTTTTCTCTTCACATACCACATATGGATCCACCAGTGTCATTGAAATGCGTGTTCTCTACAGAGACCAAAACATGGATCCACCAGTGTCATTGCATGTGTGTTCTTTTTAGTAACAACCAGAGTCATTGCATGTGCGTTCTTTTCACATACCACATATGTATCCACCAGTGTCATTGAAATGCGTGTTCTCTATAGAGACCACACATGGATCCACCAGTGTCATTGCATGTCTGTTCTTTTTAGTAACAACAACTAGTCATTTTGCATGTGTGTTCTTTTCACATACCACCTATGGATCCACCAGTGTCATTGCATGTGTGTTCTCTTCACAATCCACCTATGGATCCACCAGTGTCATTACATGTGTGTTCTTTTTAGTAACAACCAGAGTCATTGCATGTGTGTTCTTTTCACTAACAACAACCAGAGTCAATGCATGTGTGTTCTTTTCACATACCACATATGGATCACCAGTGTCATTGCATCTGTGTTCTTTTCACAATCCACCCATGGATCCACCAGTGTCATTGCATGTGTGTTCTTTTTAGTAACAACCAGAGTCATTGCATGTGTTTTCTTTTCACAATCCACCCATGGATCCCACCAGTGTCATTTTGCATGTGTGTTCTTTTTAGTAACAACAACCAGAGTCATTTTGCATGTGTGTTCTCTTCACATACCACCTATGGATCCACCAGTGTCATTGCATGTGTGTTCTCTTCACAATCCACCTACGGATCCACCAGTGTCATTGCATGTGTTCTTTTTAGTAACAACAACCAGTGTCATTGCATGTGTGATCTCTTCAGAGACCACACATGGATCCACCTGTGTCATTGCATGTGTGTTCTTTTTACTAACAACAACAAGAGTCATTGAAATGTGTGCTCTCTTTAGAAACCACACATGGATCCACCAGTGTCATTGCATGTGTGTTCTTTTCACAATCCACCCATGGATCCACCAGTGTCATTGCATGTGTGTTCTTTTCACAATACACCCATGGATCCACCAGTGTCATTGCATGTATGTTCTTTTTAGTAACAACCAGAGTCATTTTGCATGTGTGTTCTTTTCACATACCACCTATGGATCCACCAGTGTCATTGCATGTGTTTTCTTTTCACAATCCACCCATGGATCCCACCAGTGTCATTTTGCATGTGTGTTCTTTTTAGTAACAACAACCAGACTCATTTTTCATGTGTGTTCTCTTCACATACCACCTAAGGATCCACCAGTGTCATTGCATGTGTGTTCTTCTCACATACCCCGTATGGATCCACCAGTGTCATTGCATGTGTGTTCATTTCACTAACAACTACCTGAGTCGTTACATGTGTGTTCTTTTCACATACCACATATGGATCCACCAGTGTCATTGAAATGTGTGTTCTCTACAGAGACCACACATGGATCCACCAGTGTAATTGCATGTGTGTTCTTTTTAGTAACAACCAGAGTCATTGCATGTGTGTTCTTTTCACATACCACATATGGATCCACCAGTGTCATTGAAATGCGTGTTCTCTATAGAGACCACACATGGATCCACCAGTGTCATTGCATGTCTGTTCTTTTTAGTAACAACAACTAGTCATTTTGCATGTGTGTTCTTTTCACATACCACCTATGGATCCACCAGTGTCATTGCATGTGTGTTCTCTTCACAATCCACCTATGGATCCACCAGTGTCATTACATGTGTGTTCTTTTTAGTAACAACCAGAGTCATTGCATGTGTGTTCTTTTCACTAACAACAACCGGATTCAATGCATCTGTGTTCTTTTCAGATACCACATATGGATCACCAGTGTCATTGCATCTGTGTTCTTTTCACAATCAACCCATGGATCCACGAGTGTCATTGCATGTGTGTTCTTTTTAGTAACAACCAGAGTCATTGCATGTGTTTTCTTTTCACAATCCACCCATGGATCCCACCAGTGTCATTTTGCATGTGTGTTCTTTTTAGTAACAACAACCAGAGTCATTTTGCATGTGTGTTCTCTTCACATACCACCTATGGATCCACCAGTGTCATTGCATGTGTGTTCTCTTCACAATCCACCTACGGATCCACCAGTGTCATTGCATGTGTTCTTTTTAGTAACAACAACCAGTGTCATTGCATGTGTGATCTCTTCAGAGACCACACATGGATCCACCTGTGTCATTGCATGTGTGTTCTTTTTACTAACAACAACAAGAGTCATTGAAATGTGTGCTCTCTTTAGAGACCACACATGGATCCACCAGTGTCATTGCATGTGTGTTCTTTTCACAATCCACCCATGGATCCACCAGTGTCATTGCATGTGTGTTCTTTTCACAATACACCCATGGATCCACCAGTGTCATTGCATGTATGTTCTTTTTAGTAACAACCAGAGTCATTTTGCATGTGTGTTCTTTTCACATACCACCTATGGATCCACCAGTGTCATTGCATGTGTTTTCTTTTCACAATCCACCCATGGATCCCACCTGTGTCATTTTGCATGTGTGTTCTTTTTAGTAACAACAACTAGACTCATTTTTCATGTGTGTTCTCTTCACATACCACCTAAGGATCCACCAGTGTCATTACATGTGTGTTCTTCTCACATACCCCGTATGGATCCACCAGTGTCATTGCATGTGTGTTCATTTCACTAACAACTACCTGAGTCGTTACATGTGTGTTCTTTTCACATACCACATATGGATCCACCAGTGTCATTGAAATGCGTGTTCTCTACAGAGACCACACATGGATCCACCTGTGTCATTGCATGGGTGTTCTTTTTAGTAACAATAAGCGTCATTGCATGTGTGTTCTTTTCACATACCACATATGGATCCACCAGTGTCATTGAAATGTGTGTTCTCTATAGAGACCACACATGAATCCACCAGTGTCATTGCATGTGTGTTCTTTTTAGTAACAACAACCAGAGTCATTTTGCATGTGTGTTCTTCTCACATACCACCTATGGATCCACCAGTGTCATTGCATGTGTGTTCTTTTCACTAACAACAACCAGAGTCATTGCATGTGTGTTCTTTTCACATACCACATATGGATCCACCAGTGTCATTGAAATCCGTGTTCTCTATAGAGACCACACATGGATCCACCAGTGTCATTGCATGTCTGCTCTTTTTAGTAACAACAACCAGTCATTTTGCATGTGTGTTCTTTTCACATACCACCTATGGATCCACCAGTGTCATTGCATGTGTGTTCTCTTCACAATCCACCTATGGATCCACCAGTGTCATTACATGTGTGTTCTTTTTAGTAACAACCAGAGTCATTGCATGTGTGTTCTTTTCACTAACAACAACCGGAGTCAATGCATGTGTGTTCTTTTCACATACCACATATGGATCACCAGTGTCATTGCATCTGTGTTCTTTTCACAATCCACCCATGGATCCACCAGTGTCATTGCATGTGTGTTCTTTTTAGTAACAACCAGAGTCATTGCATGTGTTTTCTTTTCACAATCCACCCATGGATCCCACCAGTGTCATTTTGCATGTGTGTTCTTTTTAGTAACAACAACCAGAGTCATTTTGCATGTGTGTTCTCTTCACATACCACCTATGGATCCACCAGTGTCATTGCATGTGTGTTCTCTTCACAATCCACCTATGGATCCACCAGTGTCATTGCATGTGTTCTTTTTAGTAACAACAACCAGTGTCATTGCATGTGTGATCTCTTCAGAGACCACACATGGATCCACCTGTGTCATCGCATGTGTGTTCTTTTTACTAACAACAACAAGAGTCATTGCAATGTGTGCTCTCTTCAGAGACCACACATGGATCCACCAGTGTCATTGCATGTGTGTTCTTTTCACAATCCACCCATGGATCCACCAGTGTCATTGCATGTGTGTTCTTTTCACAATCCACCCATGGATCCACCAGTGTCATTACATGTATGTTCTTTTTAGTAACAACCAGAGTCATTTTGCATGTGTGTTCTTTTCACATACCACCTATGGATCCACCAGTGTCATTGCATGTGTGTTCTTTTCACAATCCACCCATGGATCCACCAGTGTCATTGCATGTGCGTTCTTTTCACAATCCACCCATGGATCCACCAGTGTCATTGCATGTATGTTCTTTTTAGTAACAACCAGAGTCATTTTGCATGTGTGTTCTTTTCACATACCACCTATGGATCCACCAGTGTCATTGCATGTGTTTTCTTTTCATAATCCACCCATGGATCCCACCAGTGTCATTTTGCATGTGTGTTCTTTTTAGTAACAACAAACAGACTCATTTTGCCTGTGTGTTCTCTTCATATACCACCTATGGATCCACCAGTGTCATTGCATGTGTGTTCTCTTCACAATCCACCTATGGATCCACCAGTGTCATTGCACTTGTTCTTTTTAGTAACAACAAACAGTGTCATTGCATGTGTGCTCTTTTTAGTAACAACAACTAGAGTCATTTTTCATGTGTGTTCTCTTCACATACCACCTAAGGATCCACCAGTGTCAATGCATTTGTGTTCTTCTCATATACCCCGTATGGATCCACCAGTCTCATTGCATGTGTGTTCATTTCACTAACAACTACCTGAGTCATTACATGTGTGTTCTCTTCACATACCACATATGGATCCACTAGTGTCATTGAAATGCGTGTTCTCTACAGAGACCACACATGGATCCACCAGTGTCATTGCATGTGTGTTCTTTTTAGTAACAACCAGAGTCATTGCATGTGTGTTCTTTTCACATACCACATATGGATCCACCAGTGTCATTGAAATGCGTGTTCTCTATAGAGACCACACATGGATCCACCAGTGTCATTGCATGTCTGTTCTTTTTAGTAACAACAACCAGTCATTTTGCATGTGTGTTCTTTTCACATACCACCTATGGATCCACCAGTGTCATTGCATGTGTGTTCTCTTCACAATCCACCTATGGATCCACCAGTGTCATTACATGTGTGTTCTTTTTAGTAACAACCAGAGTCATTGCATGTGTGTTCTTTTCACTAACAACAACCGGAGTCAATGCATGTGTGTTCTTTTCACATACCACATATGGATCACCAATGTCATTGCATCTGTGTTCTTTTCACAATCCACCCATGGATCCACCAGTGTCATTGCATGTGTGTTCTTTTTAGTAACAACCAGAGTCATTGCATGTGTTTTCTTTTCACAATCCACCCATGGATCCCACCAGTGTCATTTTGCATGTGTGTTCTTTTTAGTAACAACAACCAGAGTCATTTTGCATGTGTGTTCTCTTCACATACCACCTATGGATCCACCAGTGTCATTGCATGTGTGTTCTCTTCACAATCCACCTATGGATCCACCAGTGTCATTGTATGTGTTCTTTTTAGTAACAACAACCAGTGTCATTGCATGTGTGATCTCTTCAGAGACCACACATGGATCCACCTGTGTCATTGCATGTGTGTTCTTTTTACTAACAACAACAAGAGTCATTGCAATGTGTGCTCTCTTCAGAGACCACACATGGATCCACCAGTGTCATTGCATGTGTGTTCTTTTCACAATCCACCCATGGATCCACCAGTGTCATTGCATGTGTGTTCTTCTCACATAACACGTATGGATCCACCAATGTCATTGCATGTGTGTTCATTTCACTAACAACAACCAGAGTCATTGCATGTGTGTTCTTTTCACATACCACATATGGATCCACTAGTGTGATTGAAATGTGTGTTCTCTACAGAGACCACACATGGATCCACCTGTGTCATTGCATGGGTGTTCTTTTTAGTAACAATAAGCGTCATTGCATGTGTGTTCTTTTCACATACCACATATGGATCCACCAGTGTCATTGAAATGTGTGTTCTCTATAGAGACCACACATGGATCCACCAGTGTCATTGCATGTGTGTTCTTTTTAGTAACAACAACCAGTGTCATTTTGCATGTGTGTTCTTCTCACATACCACCTATGGATCCACCAGTGTCATTGCATGTGTGTTCTTTTCACTAACAACAACCAGAGTCATTGCATGTGTGTTCTTTTCACATACCACATATGGATCCACCAGTGTCATTGAAATCCGTGTTCTCTATAGAGACCACACATGGATCCACCAGTGTCATTGCATGTCTGCTCTTTTTAGTAACAACAACCAGTCATTTTGCATGTGTGTTCTTTTCACATACCACCTATGGATCCACCAGTGTCATTGCATGTGTGTTCTCTTCACAATCCACCTATGGATCCACCAGTGTCATTACATGTGTGTTCTTTTTAGTAACAACCAGAGTCATTGCATGTGTGTTCTTTTCACTAACAACAACCGGATTCAATGCATCTGTGTTCTTTTCAGATACCACATATGGATCACCAGTGTCATTGCATCTGTGTTCTTTTCACAATCAACCCATGGATCCACGAGTGTCATTGCATGTGTGTTCTTTTTAGTAACAACCAGAGTCATTGCATGTGTTTTCTTTTCACAATCCACCCATGGATCCCACCAGTGTCATTTTGCATGTGTGTTCTTTTTAGTAACAACAACCAGAGTCATTTTGCATGTGTGTTCTCTTCACATACCACCTATGGATCCACCAGTGTCATTGCATGTGTGTTCTCTTCACAATCCACCTACGGATCCACCAGTGTCATTGCATGTGTTCTTTTTAGTAACAACAACCAGTGTCATTGCATGTGTGATCTCTTCAGAGACCACACATGGATCCACCTGTGTCATTGCATGTGTGTTCTTTTTACTAACAACAACAAGAGTCATTGAAATGTGTGCTCTCTTTAGAGACCACACATGGATCCACCAGTGTCATTGCATGTGTGTTCTTTTCACAATCCACCCATGGATCCACCAGTGTCATTGCATGTGTGTTCTTTTCACAATACACCCATGGATCCACCAGTGTCATTGCATGTATGTTCTTTTTAGTAACAACCAGAGTCATTTTGCATGTCTGTTCTTTTCACATACCACCTATGGATCCACCAGTGTCATTGCATGTGTTTTCTTTTCACAATCCACCCATGGATCCCACCTGTGTCATTTTGCATGTGTGTTCTTTTTAGTAACAACAACTAGACTCATTTTTCATGTGTGTTCTCTTCACATACCACCTAAGGATCCACCAGTGTCATTACATGTGTGTTCTTCTCACATACCCCGTATGGATCCACCAGTGTCATTGCATGTGTGTTCATTTCACTAACAACTACCTGAGTCGTTACATGTGTGTTCTTTTCACATACCACATATGGATCCACCAGTGTCATTGAAATGCGTGTTCTCTACAGAGACCACACATGGATCCACCAGTGTCATTGCATGTGTGTTCTTTTTAGTAACAACCAGAGTCATTGCATGTGTGTTCTTTTCACATACCACATATGGATCCACCAGTGTCATTGAAATGCGTGTTCTCTACAGTGACCACACATGGATCCACTAGTGTCATTGCATCTGTGTTCTTTTTAGTAACAACAACCAGAGTCATTTTGCATGTGTGTTCTTCTCACATACCACCTATCGATCCACCTGTGTCATTGCATGTGTGTTCTTTTTAGTAACAACCAGAGTCATTGCATGTGTGTTCTTTTCACTAACAACAACCGGAGTCAATGCATGTGTGTTCTTTTCACATACCACATATGGATCACCAATGTCATTGCATCTGTGTTCTTTTCACAATCCACCCATGGATCCACCAGTGTCATTGCATGTGTGTTCTTTTTAGTAACAACCAGAGTCATTGCATGTGTTTTCTTTTCACAATCCACCCATGGATCCCACCAGTGTCATTTTGCATGTGTGTTCTTTTTAGTAACAACAACCAGAGTCATTTTGCATGTGTGTTCTCTTCACATACCACCTATGGATCCACCAGTGTCATTGCATGTGTGTTCTCTTCACAATCGACCTATGGATCCACCAGTGTCATTGCATGTGTTCTTTTTAGTAACAACAACCAGTGTCATTGCATGTGTGATCTCTTCAGAGACCACACATGGATCCACCTGTGTCATTGCATGTGTGTTCTTTTTACTAACAACAACAAGTCATTGAAATGTGTGCTCTCTTCAGAGACCACACATGGATCCACCAGTGTCACTGCATGTGTGTTCTTTTCACAATCCACCCATGGATCCACCAGTGTCATTGCATGTGTGTTCTTTTCACAATACACCCATGGATCCACCAGTGTCATTGCATGTATGTTCTTTTTAGTAACAACCAGAGTCATTTTGCATGTGTGTTCTTTTCACATACCACCTATGGATCCACCAGTGTCATTGCATGTGTTTTCTTTTCACAATCCACCCATGGATCCCACCTGTGTCATTTTGCATGTGTGTTCTTTTTAGTAACAACAACTAGACTCATTTTTCATGTGTGTTCTCTTCACATACCACCTAAGGATCCACCAGTGTCATTACATGTGTGTTCTTCTCACATACCCCGTATGGATCCACCAGTGTCATTGCATGTGTGTTCATTTCACTAACAACTACCTGAGTCGTTACATGTGTGTTCTTTTCACATACCACATATGGATCCACCAGTGTCATTGAAATGCGTGTTCTCTACAGAGACCACACATGGATCCACCAGTGTCATTGCATGTGTGTTCTTTTTAGTAACAACCAGAGTCATTGCATGTGTGTTCTTTTCACATACCACATATGGATCCACCAGTGTCATTGAAATGCGTGTTCTCTACAGTGACCACACATGGATCCACTAGTGTCATTGCATCTGTGTTCTTTTTAGTAACAACAACCAGAGTCATTTTGCATGTGTGTTCTTCTCACATACCACCTATCGATCCACCTGTGTCATTGCATGTGTGTTCTTTTCACTAACAACAACCAGAGTCATTGCATGTGTGTTCTCTTCACATACCACCTATGGATCCACCAGTGTCATTGTATGTGTGTTCTTCTCACATAACACGTATGGATCCACCAATGTCATTGCATGTGTGTTCATTTCACTAACAACAACCAGAGTCATTGCATGTGTGTTCTTTTCACATACCACATATGGATCCACCAGTGTGATTGAAATGTGTGTTCTCTACAGAGACCACACATGGATCCACCTGTGTCATTGCATGGGTGTTCTTTTTAGTAACAATAAGCGTCATTGCATGTGTGTTCTTTTCACATACCACATATGGATCCACCAGTGTCATTGAAATGTGTGTTCTCTATAGAGACCACACATGAATCCACCAGTGTCATTGCATGTGTGTTCTTTTTAGTAACAACAACCAGAGTCATTTTGCATGTGTGTTCTTCTCACATACCACCTATGGATCCACCAGTGTCATTGCATGTGTGTTCTTTTCACTAACAACAACCAGAGTCATTGCATGTGTGTTCTTTTCACATACCACATATGGATCCACCAGTGTCATTGAAATCCGTGTTCTCTATAGAGACCACACATGGATCCACCAGTGTCATTGCATGTCTGCTCTTTTTAGTAACAACAACCAGTCATTTTGCATGTGTGTTCTTTTCACATACCACCTATGGATCCACCAGTGTCATTGCATGTGTGTTCTCTTCACAATCCACCTATGGATCCACCAGTGTCATTACATGTGTGTTCTTTTTAGTAACAACCAGAGTCATTGCATGTGTGTTCTTTTCACTAACAACAACCGGAGTCAATGCATGTGTGTTCTTTTCACATACCACATATGGATCACCAGTGTCATTGCATCTGTGTTCTTTTCACAATCCACCCATGGATCCACCAGTGTCATTGCATGTGTGTTCTTTTTAGTAACAACCAGAGTCATTGCATGTGTTTTCTTTTCACAATCCACCCATGGATCCCACCAGTGTCATTTTGCATGTGTGTTCTTTTTAGTAACAACAACCAGAGTCATTTTGCATGTGTGTTCTCTTCACATACCACCTATGTATCCACCAGTGTCATTGCATGTGTGTTCTCTTCACAATCCACCTATGGATCCACCAGTGTCATTGCATGTGTTCTTTTTAGTAACAACAACCAGTGTCATTGCATGTGTGATCTCTTCAGAGACCACACATGGATCCACCTGTGTCATCGCATGTGTGTTCTTTTTACTAACAACAACAAGAGTCATTGCAATGTGTGCTCTCTTCAGAGACCACACATGGATCCACCAGTGTCATTGCATGTGTGTTCTTTTCACAATCCACCCATGGATCCACCAGTGTCATTGCATGTGTGTTCTTTTCACAATCCACCCATGGATCCACCAGTGTCATTACATGTATGTTCTTTTTAGTAACAACCAGAGTCATTTTGCATGTGTGTTCTTTTCACATACCACCTATGGATCCACCAGTGTCATTGCATGTGTGTTCTTTTCACAATCCACCCATGGATCCACCAGTGTCATTGCATGTGCGTTCTTTTCACAATCCACCCATGGATCCACCAGTGTCATTGCATGTATGTTCTTTTTAGTAACAACCAGAGTCATTTTGCATGTGTGTTCTTTTCACATACCACCTATGGATCCACCAGTGTCATTGCATGTGTTTTCTTTTCATAATCCACCCATGGATCCCACCAGTGTCATTTTGCATGTGTGTTCTTTTTAGTAACAACAAACAGACTCATTTTGCCTGTGTGTTCTCTTCATATACCACCTATGGATCCACCAGTGTCATTGCATGTGTGTTCTCTTCACAATCCACCTATGGATCCACCAGTGTCATTGCACTTGTTCTTTTTAGTAACAACAAACAGTGTCATTGCATGTGTGCTCTTTTTAGTAACAACAACTAGAGTCATTTTTCATGTGTGTTCTCTTCACATACCACCTAAGGATCCACCAGTGTCAATGCATTTGTGTTCTTCTCATATACCCCGTATGGATCCACCAGTCTCATTGCATGTGTGTTCATTTCACTAACAACTACCTGAGTCATTACATGTGTGTTCTCTTCACATACCACATATGGATCCACTAGTGTCATTGAAATGCGTGTTCTCTACAGAGACCACACATGGATCCACCAGTGTCATTGCATGTGTGTTCTTTTTAGTAACAACCAGAGTCATTGCATGTGTGTTCTTTTCACATACCACATATGGATCCACCAGTGTCATTGAAATGCGTGTTCTCTATAGAGACCACACATGGATCCACCAGTGTCATTGCATGTCTGTTCTTTTTAGTAACAACAACCAGTCATTTTGCATGTGTGTTCTTTTCACATACCACCTATGGATCCACCAGTGTCATTGCATGTGTGTTCTCTTCACAATCCACCTATGGATCCACCAGTGTCATTACATGTGTGTTCTTTTTAGTAACAACCAGAGTCATTGCATGTGTGTTCTTTTCACTAACAACAACCGGAGTCAATGCATGTGTGTTCTTTTCACATACCACATATGGATCACCAATGTCATTGCATCTGTGTTCTTTTCACAATCCACCCATGGATCCACCAGTGTCATTGCATGTGTGTTCTTTTTAGTAACAACCAGAGTCATTGCATGTGTTTTCTTTTCACAATCCACCCATGGATCCCACCAGTGTCATTTTGCATGTGTGTTCTTTTTAGTAACAACAACCAGAGTCATTTTGCATGTGTGTTCTCTTCACATACCACCTATGGATCCACCAGTGTCATTGCATGTGTGTTCTCTTCACAATCCACCTATGGATCCACCAGTGTCATTGTATGTGTTCTTTTTAGTAACAACAACCAGTGTCATTGCATGTGTGATCTCTTCAGAGACCACACATGGATCCACCTGTGTCATTGCATGTGTGTTCTTTTTACTAACAACAACAAGAGTCATTGCAATGTGTGCTCTCTTCAGAGACCACACATGGATCCACCAGTGTCATTGCATGTGTGTTCTTTTCACAATCCACCCATGGATCCACCAGTGTCATTGCATGTGTGTTCTTCTCACATAACACGTATGGATCCACCAATGTCATTGCATGTGTGTTCATTTCACTAACAACAACCAGAGTCATTGCATGTGTGTTCTTTTCACATACCACATATGGATCCACTAGTGTGATTGAAATGTGTGTTCTCTACAGAGACCACACATGGATCCACCTGTGTCATTGCATGGGTGTTCTTTTTAGTAACAATAAGCGTCATTGCATGTGTGTTCTTTTCACATACCACATATGGATCCACCAGTGTCATTGAAATGTGTGTTCTCTATAGAGACCACACATGGATCCACCAGTGTCATTGCATGTGTGTTCTTTTTAGTAACAACAACCAGTGTCATTTTGCATGTGTGTTCTTCTCACATACCACCTATGGATCCACCAGTGTCATTGCATGTGTGTTCTTTTCACTAACAACAACCAGAGTCATTGCATGTGTGTTCTTTTCACATACCACATATGGATCCACCAGTGTCATTGAAATCCGTGTTCTCTATAGAGACCACACATGGATCCACCAGTGTCATTGCATGTCTGCTCTTTTTAGTAACAACAACCAGTCATTTTGCATGTGTGTTCTTTTCACATACCACCTATGGATCCACCAGTGTCATTGCATGTGTGTTCTCTTCACAATCCACCTATGGATCCACCAGTGTCATTACATGTGTGTTCTTTTTAGTAACAACCAGAGTCATTGCATGTGTGTTCTTTTCACTAACAACAACCGGAGTCAATGCATGTGTGTTCTTTTCACATACCACATATGGATCACCAGTGTCATTGCATCTGTGTTCTTTTCACAATCCACCCATGGATCCACCAGTGTCATTGCATGTGTGTTCTTTTTAGTAACAACCAGAGTCATTGCATGTGTTTTCTTTTCACAATCCACCCATGGATCCCACCAGTGTCATTTTGCATGTGTGTTCTTTTTAGTAACAACAACCAGAGTCATTTTGCATGTGTGTTCTCTTCACATACCACCTATGGATCCACCAGTGTCATTGCATGTGTGTTCTCTTCACAATCCACCTATGGATCCACCAGTGTCATTGCATGTGTTCTTTTTAGTAACAACAACCAGTGTCATTGCATGTGTGATCTCTTCAGAGACCACACATGGATCCACCTGTGTCATTGCATGTGTGTTCTTTTTACTAACAACAACAAGAGTCATTGCAATGTGTGCTCTCTTCAGAGACCACACATGGATCCACCAGTGTCATTGCATGTGTGTTCTTTTCACAATCCACCCATGGATCCACCAGTGTCATTGCATGTGTGTTCTTTTCACAATCCACCCATGGATCCACCAGTGTCATTGCATGTATGTTCTTTTTAGTAACAACCAGAGTCATTTTGCATGTGTGTTCTTTTCACATACCACCTATGGATCCACCAGTGTCATTGCATGTGTTTTATTTTCACAATCCACCCATGGATCCCACCAGTGTCATTTTGCATGTGTGTTCTTTTTAGTAACAACAACTAGAGTCATTTTTCATGTGTGTTCTCTTCACATACCACCTAAGGATCCACCAGTGTCAATGCATTTGTGTTCTTCTCATATACCCCGTATGGATCCACCAGTGTCATTGCATGTGTGTTCATTTCACTAACAACTACCTGAGTCATTACATGTGTGTTCTCTTCACATACCACATATGGATCCACTAGTGTCATTGAAATGCGTGTTCTCTACAGAGACCACACATGGATCCACCAGTGTCATTGCATGTGTGTTCTTTTTAGTAACAACCAGAGTCATTGCATGTGTGTTCTTTTCACAAACCACATATGGATCCACCAGTGTCATTGAAATGCGTGTTCTCTATAGAGACCAGACATGGATCCACCAGTGTCATTGCATGTCTGTTCTTTTTAGTAACAACAACCAGTCATTTTGCATGTGTGTTCTTTTCACATACCACCTATGGATCCACCAGTGTCATTGCATGTGTGTTCTCTTCACAATCCACCTATGGATCCACCAGTGTCATTACATGTGTGTTCTTTTTAGTAACAACCAGAGTCATTGCATGTGTGTTCTTTTCACTAACAACAACCGGAGTCAATGCATGTGTGTTCTTTTCACATACCACATATGGATCACCAATGTCATTGCATCTGTGTTCTTTTCACAATCCACCCATGGATCCACCAGTGTCATTGCATGTGTGTTCTTTTTAGTAACAACCAGAGTCATTGCATGTGTTTTCTTTTCACAATCCACCCATGGATCCCACCAGTGTCATTTTGCATGTGTGTTCTTTTTAGTAACAACAACCAGAGTCATTTTGCATGTGTGTTCTCTTCACATACCACCTATGGATCCACCAGTGTCATTGCATGTGTGTTCTCTTCACAATCGACCTATGGATCCACCAGTGTCATTGCATGTGTTCTTTTTAGTAACAACAACCAGTGTCATTGCATGTGTGATCTCTTCAGAGACCACACATGGATCCACCTGTGTCATTGCATGTGTGTTCTTTTTACTAACAACAACAAGTCATTGAAATGTGTGCTCTCTTCAGAGACCACACATGGATCCACCAGTGTCACTGCATGTGTGTTCTTTTCACAATCCACCCATGGATCCACCAGTGTCATTGCATGTGTGTTCTTTTCACAATCAACCCATGGATCCACCAGTGTCATTGCATGTATGTTCTTTTTAGTAACAACCAGAGTCATTTTGCATGTGTGTTCTTTTCACCCACCTATGGATCCACCAGTGTCATTGCATGTGTTTTCTTTTCACAATCCACCCATGGATCCCACCAGTGTCATTTTGCATGTGTGTTCTTTTTAGTAACAACAACTAGAGTCATTTTTCATGTGTGTTCTCTTCACATACCACCTAAGGATCCATCAGTGTCATTGCATGTGTGTTCTTCTCACATACCCCGTATGGATCCACCAGTGTCATTGCATGTGTGTTCATTTCACTAACAACTACCTGAGTCATTACATGTGTGTTCTCTTCACATACCACATATGGATCCACCAGTGTCATTGAAATGCGTGTTCTCTACAGAGACCACACATGGATCCACCAGTGTCATTGCATGTGTGTTCTTTTTAGTAACAACTAGAGTCATTGCATGTGTGTTCTTTTCACATACCACATATGGATCCACCAGTGTCATTGAAATGCGTGTTCTCTACAGAGACCACACATGGATCCACTAGTGTCATTGCATCTGTGTTCTTTTTAGTAACAACAACAAAAGTCATTTTGCATGTGTGTTCTTCTCACATACCACCTATCGATCCACCAGTCTCATTGCATGTGTGTTCTTTTCACTAACAACAACCAGAGTCATTGCATGTGTGTTCTCTTCACATACCACCTATGGATCCACCAGTATCATTGTATGTGTGTTCTTCTCACATACCACGTATGGATCCACCAGTGTCATTGAATGTGTGTTCATTTCACTAACAACAACGAGAGTCATTGCATGTGTGTTCTTTTCACATACCACATATGGATCCACCAGTGTGATTGAAATGTGTGTTCTCTACAGAGACCACACATGGAACCACCTGTGTCATTGCATGTGTGTTCTTTATAGTAACAACCGGAGTCATTGCATGTGTGTTCTTTTCACATACCACATATGGATCACCAGTGTCGTTGCATGTGTGTTCTTTTCACAATCCACCCATGGATCCACCAGTGTCATTGCATGTGTGTTCTTTTTAGTAACAACCAGAGTCATTGCATGTGTGTTCTTTTCACTAACAACAACCAGAGTCTTTGCATGTGTGTTCTTTTCACATACCACATATGGATCACCAGTGTCATTGCATGTGTGTTCTTTTCACAATCCACCCATGGATCCATCAGTGTTATTGCATGTGTGTTCTTTTTATTTACAACAACCAGAGTCATTGAAATGTGTGTTCTTCTCACATACCACCTATGGATCCACCAGTGCCATTGCATGTGTGTCCATTTCACTAACAATGACCAGAGTCATTGCATGTGTGTTCTTTTCACATACCACATATGGATCCACCAGTGTGATTGAAATGTGTGTTCTCTATAGAGACCATACATGGATCCACTAGTGTCATTGCATGTGTGTTCTTTTTAGTAACAACCAGAGTCATTTTGCATGTGTGTTCTTTTCACATACCACATGTGGATCCACCAGTGTCATTGTATGTGTGTTCTTTTCATAATCCACCCATGGATCCACCGGTGTCATTGCATGTGTGTTCTTTTTAGTAACAACCAGAGTCATTTTGCATGTGTGTTATTTTCACATACCACCTATGGATCCACCAGTGTCATTGCATGTGTTTTCTTTTCACAATCAACCCATGGATCCCACCAGTGTCATTTTGTATGTGTGTTCTTTTTAGTAACAACAACCAGAGTCATTTTGCATGTGTATTCTCTTCACATAACACCTATGGATCCACCAGTGTCATTGCATGTGTGTTCTCTTCACAATCCACCTATGGATCCACCAGTGTCATTACATGTGTTCTTTTTAGTAACAACAACCAGTGTCATTGCATGTGTGCTCTCTTCAGAGACCACACATGGATCGACCAGTGTCATTGCATGTGTGTTCTTTTTACTAACAACAACAAGAGTCATTGAAATGTGTTCTCACTTCAGAGACCACACATGGATCCACCAGTGTCATTGCATGTGTGTTCTTTTCACAATCCACCCATGGATCCACCAGTGTCATTGCATGTGCGTTCTTTTCACAATCCACCAGTGTCATTGCATGTATGTTCTTTTTAGTAACAACCAGAGTTATTTTGCATGTGTGTTCTTTTCACATACCACCTATGGATCCACCAGTGTCATTGCATGTGTTTTCTTTTCACAATCCACCCATGGATCCCACCAGTGTCATTTTGCATGTGTGTTCTTTTTAGTAATGACAACCAGAGTCATTTTGCATGTGTGTTCTCTTCACATACCACCTAAGGATCCACCAGTGTCATTGCATGTGTGTTCTTCTCACATACCCCGTATGGATACACAAGTGTCATTACATGTGTGTTCATTTCACTAACAACTACCTGAGTCATTACATGTGTGTTCTTTTCACATACCACATATGGATCCACCAGTGTCATTGAAATGCGTGTTCTCTACAAAGACCACACATGGATCCACCAGTGTCATTGCATGTGTGTTCTTTTTAGTAACAACCAGATTCATTGCATGTGTGTTCTTTTCACATACCACATATGGATCCACCAGTGTCATTGAAATGCGTGTTCTCTACAGAGACCACACATGGATCCACTAGTGTCATTGCATCTGTGTTCTTTTTAGTAACAACAACTAGAGTCATTTTGCATGTGTGTTCTTCTCACATACCACCTATCGATCCACCAGTGTCATTGCATGTGTGTTCTTTTCACTAACAACAACCAGAGTCATTGCATGTGTGTTCTCTTCACATACCACCTATGGATCCACCAGTGTCATTGTATGTGTGTTCTTCTCACATACCACGTATGGATCCACCAGTGTCATTGCATGTGTGTTCATTTCACTAACAACAACCAGAGTCATTGCATGTGTGTTCTTTTCACATACCACATATGGATCCACCGGTGTGATTAAAATGTGTGTTCTCAACAGAGACCACACATGGATCCACCAGTGTCATTGCATGTGTGTTCTTTTTAGTAACAACCAGCGTCATTGCATGTGTGTTCTTTTCACATACCACATATGGATCCTCCATTTTCATTGCATGTGTGTTCTTTTCACTAACAACCAGAGTCATTGCATGTGTGTTCTTTTCACATACCACATATGGATCACCAGTGTCATTGCATGTGTGTTCTTTTCACAATCCACCCATGGATCCACCAGTGTTATTGCATGTGTGTTCTTTTTATTTACAACAACCAGAGTCATTGAAATGTGTGTTCTTCTCACATACCACCTATGGATCCACCAGTGTCATTGCATGTGTGTTCATTTCCCTAACAATGACCAGAGTCATTGCATGTGTGTTCTTTTCACATAACACATATGGATCCACCAGTGTGATTGAAATGTGTGTTCTCTACAGAGACCATATATGGATCCACTAGTGTCATTGCATGTGTGTTCTTTTTGGTAACAACCAGAGTCATTTTGCATGTGTGTTCTTTTCACATACCACATGTGGATCTACCAGTGTCATTGCATGTGTGTTCTTTTCATAATCCACCCATGGATCCACCGGTGTCATTTCATGTGTGTTCTTTTTAGTAACAACCAGAGTCATTTTGCATGTGTGTTCTTTTCACATACCACCTATGGATCCACCAGTGTCATTGCATGTGTTTTCTTTTCACAATCAACCCATGGATCCCACCAGTGTCATTTTGCATGTGTGTTCTTTTTAGTAACAACAACCAGAGTCATTTTGCATGTGTATTCTTTTCACATACCACATATGGATCCACCAGTGTCATTGCATGTGTCTTCTCTTCACAATCCACCTATGGATCCACCAGTGTCATTGTATGTGTTCTTTTTAGTAACAACAACCAGTGTCATTGCATGTGTGCTCTCTTCAGAGACCACACATGGATCCACCAGTGTCATTGCATGTGTGTTCTTTTTACTAACAACAACAAGAGTCATTGAAATGTGTGCTCTCTTCAGAGACCACACATGGATCCACCAGTGTCATTGCATGTGTGTTTTTTTCACAATCCACCCATGGATCCACCAGTGTCATTGCATGTGCGTTCTTTTCACAATCCACCAGTGTCATTGCATGTATGTTCTTTTTAGTAACAACCAGAGTTATTTTGCAGGTGTGTTCTTTTCACATACCACCTATGGATCCACCAGTGTCATTGCATGTGTTTTCTTTTCACAATCCACCCATGGATCCCACCAGTGTCATTTTGCATGTGTGTTCTTTTTAGTAATGACAACCAGAGTCATTTTGCATGTGTGTTCTCTTCACATACCACCTAAGGATCCACCAGTGTCATTGCATGTGTGTTCTTCTCACATAGCCCGTATGGATCCACCAGTGTCATTACATGTGTGTTCATTTCACTAACAACTACCTGAGTAATTACATGTGTGTTCTTTTCACATACCACATATGGATCCACCAGTGTCATTGAAATGCGTGTTCTCTACAAAGACCACACATGGATCCACCAGTGTCATTGCATGTGTGTTCTTTTAGTAACAACCAGATTCATTGCATGTGTGTTCTTTTCACATACCACATATGGATCCACCAGTGTCATTGAAATGCGTGTTCTCTACAGAGACCACACATGGATCCACTAGTGTCATTGCATCTGTGTTCTTTTTAGTAACAACAACTAGAGTCATTTTGCATGTGTGTTCTTCTCACATACCACCTATCGATCCACCAGTGTCATTGCATGTGTGTTCTTTTCACTAACAACAACCAGAGTCATTGCATGTGTGTTCTCTTCACATACCACCTATGGATCCACCAGTGTCATTGTATGTGTGTTCTTCTCACATACCACGTATGGATCCACCAGTGTCATTGCATGTGTGTTCATTTCACTAACAACAACCAGAGTCATTGCATGTGTGTTCTTTTCACATACCACATATGGATCCACCAGTGTGATTAAAATGTGTGTTCTCTATAGAGACCACACATGGACCCACCAGTGTCATTGCATGTGTGTTCTTTTTAGTAACAACCAGCGTCATTGCATGTGTGTTCTTTTCACATACCACATATGGATCCACCAGTGTCATTGAAATGCGTGTTCTCTACAGAGACCACACATGGATCCACCAGTGTCATTGCATGTGTGTTCTTTTTAGTAACAACAACCAGAGTCATTTTGCATGTGTGTTATTCTCACATACCACCTATGGATCCACCAGTGTCATTGCATGTGTGTTCTTTTCACTAACAACAACAAGAGTCATTGCATGTGTGTTCTTTTCACATACCACATATGGATCCACCAGTGTCATTGAAATGCGTGTTCTCTATAGAGATCACACATGGATCCACCAGTGTCATTGCATGTCTGTTCTTTTTAGTAACAACAACCAGTCATTTTGCATGTGTGTTCTTTTCACATACCACCTATGGATCCACCAGTGTCATTGCATGTGTGTTCTTTTCACAATCCACCCATGGATCCACCAGTGTCATTGCATGTGCGTTCTTTTCACAATCCACCAGTGTCATTGCATGTATGTTCTTTTTAGTAACAACCAGAGTTATTTTGCAGGTGTGTTCTTTTCACATACCACCTATGGATCCACCAGTGTCATTGCATGTGTTTTCTTTTCACAATCCACCCATGGATCCCACCAGTGTCATTTTGCATGTGTGTTCTTTTTAGTAATGATAACCAGAGTCATTTTGCATGTGTGTTCTCTTCACATACCACCTAAGGATCCACCAGTGTCATTGCATGTGTGTTCTTCTCACATAGCCCGTATGGATCCACCAGTGTCATTACATGTGTGTTCATTTCACTAACAACTACCTGAGTAATTACATGTGTGTTCTTTTCACATACCACATATGGATCCACCAGTGTCATTGAAATGCGTGTTCTCTACAAAGACCACACATGGATCCACCAGTGTCATTGCATGTGTGTTCTTTTTAGTAACAACCATATTCATTGCATGTGTGTTCTTTTCACATACCACATATGGATCCACCAGTGTCATTGAAATGCGTGTTTTCTACAGAGACCACACATGGATCCACTAGTGTCATTGCATATGTGTTCTTTTTAGTAACAACAACTAGAGTCATTTTGCATGTGTGTTCTTCTCACATACCACCTATCGATCCACCAGTGTCATTGCATGTGTGTTCTTTTCACTAACAACAACCAGAGTCATTGCATGTGTGTTCTCTTCACATACCACCTATGGATCCACCAGTGTCATTGTATGTGTGTTCTTCTCACATACCACGTATGGATCCACCAGTGTCATTGCATGTGTGTTCATTTCACTAACAACAACCAGAGTCATTGCATGTGTGTTCTTTTCACATACCACATATGGATCCACCAGTGTGATTAAAATGTGTGTTCTCTACAGAGACCACACATGGATCCACCAGTGTCATTGCATGTGTGTTCTTTTTAGTAACAACCAGCGTCATTGCATGTGTGTTCTTTTCACATACCACATATGGATCCACCAGTGCCATTGAAATGCGTGTTCTCTACAGAGACCACACATGGATCCACCAGTGTCATTGCATGTGTGTTCTTTTTAGTAACAACAACCAGAGTCATTTTGCATGTGTGTTCTTCTCACATAGCACCTATGGATCCACCAGTGTCATTGCATGTGTGTTCTTTTCACTAACAACAACAAGAGTCATTGCATGTGTGTTCTTTTCACATACCACATATGGATCCACCAGTGTCATTGAAATGCGTGTTCTCTATAGAGATCACACATGGATCCACCAGTGTCATTGCATGTCTGTTCTTTTTAGTAACAACAACCAGTCATTTTGCATGTGTGTTCTTTTCACATACCACCTATGGATCCACCAGTGTCATTGCATGTGTGTTCTTTTCACAATCCACCCATGGATCCACCAGTGTCATTGCATGTGCGTTCTTTTCACAATCCACCAGTGTCATTGCATGTATGTTCTTTTTAGTAACAACCAGAGTTATTTTGCATGTGTGTTCTTTTCACATACCACCTATGGATCCACCAGTGTCATTGCATGTGTTTTCTTTTCACAATCCACCCATGGATCCCACCAGTGTCATTTTGCATGTGTGTTCTTTTCAGTAATGACAACCAGAGTCATTTTGCATGTGTGTTCTCTTCACATACCACCTAAGGATCCACCAGTGTCATTGCATGTGTGTTCTTCTCACATACCCCGTATGGATACACCAGTGTCATTACATGTGTGTTCATTTCACTAACAACTACCTGAGTCATTACATGTGTGTTCTTTTCACATACCACATATGGATCCACCAGTGTCATTGAAATGCGTGTTCTCTACAAAGACCACACATGGATCCACCAGTGTCATTGCATGTGTGTTCTTTTTAGTAACAACCAGATTCATTGCATGTGTGTTCTTTTCACATACCACATATGGATCCACCAGTGTCATTGAAATGCGTGTTCTCTACAGAGACCACACATGGATCCACTAGTGTCATTGCATCTGTGTTCTTTTTAGTAACAACAACTAGAGTCATTTTGCATGTGTGTTCTTCTCACATACCACCTATTGATCCACCAGTGTCATTGCATGTGTGTTCTTTTCACTAACAACAACCAGAGTCATTGCATGTGTGTTCTCTTCACATACCACCTATGGATCCACCAGTGTCATTGTATGTGTGTTCTTCTCACATACCACGTGTGGATCCACCAGTGTCATTGCATGTGTATTCATTTCACAAACAACAACCAGAGTCATTGCATGTGTGTTCTTTTCACATACCACATATGGATCCACCAGTGTGATTAAAATGTGTGTTCTCTACAGAGACCACACATGGATCCACCGGTGTCATTGCATGTGTGTTCTTTTTAGTAACAACCAGCGTCATTGCATGTGTGTTCTTTTCACATACCACATATGGATCCTCCAGTGTCATTGCATGTGTGTTCTTTTCACTAACAACCAGAGTCATTGCATGTGTGTTCTTTTCACATACCACATATGGATCACCAGTGTCATTGCATGTGTGTTGTTTTCACAATCCACCCATGGATCCACCAGTGTTATTGCATGTGTGTTCTTTTTATTTACAACAACCAGAGTCATTGAAATGTGTGTTCTTCTCACATACCACCTATGGATCCACCAGTGTCATTGCATGTGTGTTCATTTCCCTAACAATGACCAGAGTCATTGCATGTGTGTTCTTTTCACATAACACATATGGATCCACCAGTGTGATTGAAATGTGTGTTCTCTACAGAGACCATATATGGATCCACTAGTGTCATTGCATGTGTGTTCTTTTTAGTAACAACCAGAGTCATTTTGCATGTGTGTTCTTTTCACATACGACATGTGGATCTACCAGTGTCATTGCATGTGTGTTCTTTTCATAATCCACCCATGGATCCACCGGTGTCATTGCATGTGTGTTCTTTTTAGTAACAACCAGAGTCATTTTGCATGTGTGTTCTTTTCACATACCACCTATGGATCCACCAGTGTCATTGCATGTGTTTTCTTTTCACAATCAACCCATGGATCCCACCAGTGTCATTTTGCATGTGTGTTCTTTTTAGTAACAACAACCAGAGTCATTTTGCATGTGTATTCTTTTCACATACCACCTATGGATCCACCAGTGTCATTGCATGTGTGTTCTCTTCACAATCCACCTATGGATCCACCAGTGTCATTGTATGTGTTCTTTTTAGTAACAACAACCAGTGTCATTGCATGTGTGCTCTCTTCAGAGACCACACATGGATCCACCAGTGTCATTGCATGTGTGTTCTTTTTACTAACAACAACAAGAGTCATTGAAATGTGTGCTCTCTTCAGAGACCACACATGGATCCACCAGTGTCATTGCATGTGTGTTCTTTTCACAATCCACCCATGGATCCACCAGTGTCATTGCATGTGCGTTCTTTTCACAATCCACCAGTGTCATTGCATGTATGTTCTTTTTAGTAACAACCAGAGTTATTTTGCAGGTGTGTTTTTTGCACATACCACCTATGGATCCACCAGTGTCATTGCATGTGTTTTCTTTTCAGAATCCACCCATGGATCCCACCAGTGTCATTTTGCATGTGTGTTCTTTTTAGTAATGACAACCAGAGTCATTTTGCATGTGTGTTCTCTTCACATACCACCTAAGGATCCACCAGTGTCATTGCATGTGTGTTCTTCTCACATAGCCCGTATGGATCCACCAGTGTCATTACATGTGTGTTCATTTCACTAACAACTACCTGAGTAATTACATGTGTGTTCTTTTCACATACCACATATGGATCCACCAGTGTCATTGAAATGCGTGTTCTCTACAAAGACCACACATGGATCCACCAGTGTCATTGCATGTGTGTTCTTTTAGTAACAACCAGATTCATTGCATGTGTGTTCTTTTCACATACCACATATGGATCCACCAGTGTCATTGAAATGCGTGTTCTCTATAGAGACCACACATGGATCCACTAGTGTCATTGCATCTGTGTTCTTTTTAGTAACAACAACTAGAGTCATTTTGCATGTGTGTTCTTCTCACATACCACCTATCGATCCACCAGTGTCATTGCATGTGTGTTCTTTTCACTAACAACAACCAGAGTCATTGCATGTGTGTTCTCTTCACATACCACCTATGGATCCACCAGTGTCATTGTATGTGTGTTCTTCTCACATACCACGTATGGATCCACCAGTGTCATTGCATGTGTGTTCATTTCACTAACAACAACCAGAGTCATTGCATGTGTGTTCTTTTCACATACCACATATGGATCCACCAGTGTGATTAAAATGTGTGTTCTCTACAGAGACCACACATGGACCCACCAGTGTCATTGCATGTGTGTTCTTTTTAGTAACAACCAGCGTCATTGCATGTGTGTTCTTTTCACATACCACATATGGATCCACCAGTGTCATTGAAATGCGTGTTCTCTACAGAGACCACACATGGATCCACCAGTGTCATTGCATGTGTGTTCTTTTTAGTAACAACAACCAGAGTCATTTTGCATGTGTGTTATTCTCACATACCACCTATGGATCCACCAGTGTCATTGCATGTGTGTTCTTTTCACTAACAACAACAAGAGTCATTGCATGTGTGTTCTTTTCACATACCACATATGGATCCACCAGTGTCATTGAAATGCGTGTTCTCTATAGAGATCACACATGGATCCACCAGTGTCATTGCATGTCTGTTCTTTTTAGTAACAACAACCAGTCATTTTGCATGTGTGTTCTTTTCACATACCACCTATGGATCCACCAGTGTCATTGCATGTGTGTTCTTTTCACAATCCACCCATGGATCCACCAGTGTCATTGCATGTGCGTTCTTTTCACAATCCACCAGTGTCATTGCATGTATGTTCTTTTTAGTAACAACCAGAGTTATTTTGCAGGTGTGTTCTTTTCACATACCACCTATGGATCCACCAGTGTCATTGCATGTGTTTTCTTTTCACAATCCACCCATGGATCCCACCAGTGTCATTTTGCATGTGTGTTCTTTTTAGTAATGACAACCAGAGTCATTTTGCATGTGTGTTCTCTTCACATACCACCTAAGGATCCACCAGTGTCATTGCATGTGTGTTCTTCTCACATAGCCCGTATGGATCCACCAGTGTCATTACATGTGTGTTCATTTCACTAACAACTACCTGAGTAATTACATGTGTGTTCTTTTCACATACCACATATGGATCCACCAGTGTCATTGAAATGCGTGTTCTCTACAAAGACCACACATGGATCCACCAGTGTCATTGCATGTGTGTTCTTTTTAGTAACAACCATATTCATTGCATGTGTGTTCTTTTCACATACCACATATGGATCCACCAGTGTCATTGAAATGCGTGTTTTCTACAGAGACCACACATGGATCCACTAGTGTCATTGCATATGTGTTCTTTTTAGTAACAACAACTAGAGTCATTTTGCATGTGTGTTCTTCTCACATACCACCTATCGATCCACCAGTGTCATTGCATGTGTGTTCTTTTCACTAACAACAACCAGAGTCATTGCATGTGTGTTCTCTTCACATACCACCTATGGATCCACTAGTGTCATTGTATGTGTGTTCTTCTCACATACCACGTATGGATCCACCAGTGTCATTGCATGTGTGTTCATTTCACTAACAACAACCAGAGTCATTGCATGTGTGTTCTTTTCACATACCACATATGGATCCACCAGTGTGATTAAAATGTGTGTTCTCTACAGAGACCACACATGGATCCACCAGTGTCATTGCATGTGTGTTCTTTTTAGTAACAACCAGCGTCATTGCATGTGTGTTCTTTTCACATACCACATATGGATCCACCAGTGCCATTGAAATGCGTGTTCTCTACAGAGACCACACATGGATCCACCAGTGTCATTGCATGTGTGTTCTTTTTAGTAACAACAACCAGAGTCATTTTGCATGTGTGTTCTTCTCACATACCACCTATGGATCCACCAGTGTCATTGCATGTGTGTTCTTTTCACTAACAACAACAAGAGTCATTGCATGTGTGTTCTTTTCACATACCACATATGGATCCACCAGTGTCATTGAAATGCGTGTTCTCTATAGAGATCACACATGGATCCACCAGTGTCATTGCATGTCTGTTCTTTTTAGTAACAACAACCAGTCATTTTGCATGTGTGTTCTTTTCACATACCACCTATGGATCCACCAGTGTCATTGCATGTGTGTTCTTTTCACAATCCACCCATGGATCCACCAGTGTCATTGCATGTGCGTTCTTTTCACAATCCACCAGTGTCATTGCATGTATGTTCTTTTTAGTAACAACCAGAGTTATTTTGCATGTGTGTTCTTTTCACATACCACCTATGGATCCACCAGTGTCATTGCATGTGTTTTCTTTTCACAATCCACCCATGGATCCCACCAGTGTCATTTTGCATGTGTGTTCTTTTCAGTAATGACAACCAGAGTCATTTTGCATGTGTGTTCTCTTCACATACCACCTAAGGATCCACCAGTGTCATTGCATGTGTGTTCTTCTCACATACCCCGTATGGATACACCAGTGTCATTACATGTGTGTTCATTTCACTAACAACTACCTGAGTCATTACATGTGTGTTCTTTTCACATACAACATATGGATCCACCAGTGTCATTGAAATGCGTGTTCTCTACAAAGACCACACATGGATCCACCAGTGTCATTGCATGTGTGTTCTTTTTAGTAACAACCAGATTCATTGCATGTGTGTTCTTTTCACATACCACATATGGATCCACCAGTGCCATTGAAATGCGTGTTCTCTACAGAGACCACACATGGATCCACTAGTGTCATTGCATCTGTGTTCTTTTTAGTAACAACAACTAGAGTCATTTTGCATGTGTGTTCTTCTCACATACCACCTATCGATCCACCAGTGTCATTGCATGTGTGTTCTTTTCACTAACAACAACCAGAGTCATTGCATGTGTGTTCTCTTCACATACCACCTATGGATCCACCAGTGTCATTGTATGTGTGTTCTTCTCACATACCACGTATGGATCCACCAGTGTCATTGCATGTGTATTCATTTCACAAACAACAACCAGAGTCATTGCATGTGTGTTCTTTTCACATACCACATATGGATCCACCAGTGTGATTAAAATGTGTGTTCTCTACAGAGACCACACATGGATCCACCGGTGTCATTGCATGTGTGTTCTTTTTAGTAACAACCAGCGTCATTGCATGTGTGTTCTTTTCACATACCACATATGGATCCTCCAGTGTCATTGCATGTGTGTTCTTTTCACTAACAACCAGAGTCATTGCATGTGTGTTCTTTTCACATACCACATATGGATCACCAGTGTCATTGCATGTGTGTTCTTTTCACAATCCACCCATGGATCCACCAGTGTTATTGCATGTGTGTTCTTTTTATTTACAACAACCAGAGTCATTGAAATGTGTGTTCTTCTCACATACCACCTATGGATCCACCAGTGTCATTGCATGTGTGTTCATTTCCCTAACAATGACCAGAGTCATTGCATGTGTGTTCTTTTCACATAACACATATGGATCCACCAGTGTGATTGAAATGTGTGTTCTCTACAGAGACCATATATGGATCCACTAGTGTCATTGCATGTGTGTTCTTTTTAGTAACAACCAGAGTCATTTTGCATGTGTGTTCTTTTCACATACCACATGTGGATCTACCAGTGTCATTGCATGTGTGTTCTTTTCATAATCCACCCATGGATCCACCGGTGTCATTGCATGTGTGTTCTTTTTAGTAACAACCAGAGTCATTTTGCATGTGTGTTCTTTTCACATACCACCTATGGATCCACCAGTGTCATTGCATGTGTTTTCTTTTCACAATCAACCCATGGATCCCACCAGTGTCATTTTGCATGTGTGTTCTTTTTAGTAACAACAACCAGAGTCATTTTGCATGTGTATTCTTTTCACATACCACCTATGGATCCACCAGTGTCATTGCATGTGTGTTCTCTTCACAATCCACCTATGGATCCACCAGTGTCATTGTATGTGTTCTTTTTAGTAACAACAACCAGTGTCATTGCATGTGTGCTCTCTTCAGAGACCACACATGGATCCACCAGTGTCATTGCATGTGTGTTCTTTTTACTAACAACAACAAGAGTCATTGAAATGTGTGCTCTCTTCAGAGACCACACATGGATCCACCAGTGTCATTGCATGTGTGTTCTTTTCACAATCCACCCATGGATCCACCAGTGTCATTGCATGTGCGTTCTTTTCACAATCCACCAGTGTCATTGCATGTATGTTCTTTTTAGTAACAACCAGAGTTATTTTGCAGGTGTGTTTTTTGCACATACCACCTATGGATCCACCAGTGTCATTGCATGTGTTTTCTTTTCAGAATCCACCCATGGATCCCACCAGTGTCATTTTGCATGTGTGTTCTTTTTATTAATGACAACCAGAGTCATTTTGCATGTGTGTTCTCTTCACATACCACCTAAGGATCCACCAGTGTCATTGCATGTGTGTTCTTCTCACATAGCCCGTATGGATCCACCAGTGTCATTACATGTGTGTTCATTTCACTAACAACTACCTGAGTAATTACATGTGTGTTCTTTTCACATACCACATATGGATCCACCAGTGTCATTGAAATGCGTGTTCTCTACAAAGACCACACATGGATCCACCAGTGTCATTGCATGTGTGTTCTTTTAGTAACAACCAGATTCATTGCATGTGTGTTCTTTTCACATACCACATATGGATCCACCAGTGTCATTGAAATGCGTGTTCTCTACAGAGACCACACATGGATCCACTAGTGTCATTGCATCTGTGTTCTTTTTAGTAACAACAACTAGAGTCATTTTGCATGTGTGTTCTTCTCACATACCACCTATCGATCCACCAGTGTCATTGCATGTGTGTTCTTTTCACTAACAACAACCAGAGTCATTGCATGTGTGTTCTCTTCACATACCACCTATGGATCCACCGGTGTCATTGTATGTGTGTTCTTCTCACATACCACGTATGGATCCACCAGTGTCATTGCATGTGTGTTCATTTCACTAACAACAACCAGAGTCATTGCATGTGTGTTCTTTTCACATACCACATATGGATCCACCAGTGTGATTAAAATGTGTGTTCTCTACAGAGACCACACATGGACCCACCAGTGTCATTGCATGTGTGTTCTTTTTAGTAACAACCAGCGTCATTGCATGTGTGTTCTTTTCACATACCACATATGGATCCACCAGTGTCATTGAAATGCGTGTTCTCTACAGAGACCACACATGGATCCACCAGTGTCATTGCATGTGTGTTCTTTTTAGTAACAACAACCAGAGTCATTTTGCATGTGTGTTATTCTCACATACCACCTATGGATCCACCAGTGTCATTGCATGTGTGTTCTTTTCACTAACAACAACAAGAGTCATTGCATGTGTGTTCTTTTCACATACCACATATGGATCCACCAGTGTCATTGAAATGCGTGTTCTCTATAGAGATCACACATGGATCCACCAGTGTCATTGCATGTCTGTTCTTTTTAGTAACAACAACCAGTCATTTTGCATGTGTGTTCTTTTCACATACCACCTATGGATCCACCAGTGTCATTGCATGTGTGTTCTTTTCACAATCCACCCATGGATCCACCAGTGTCATTGCATGTGCGTTCTTTTCACAATCCACCAGTGTCATTGCATGTATGTTCTTTTTAGTAACAACCAGAGTTATTTTGCAGGTGTGTTCTTTTCACATACCACCTATGGATCCACCAGTGTCATTGCATGTGTTTTCTTTTCACAATCCACCCATGGATCCCACCAGTGTCATTTTGCATGTGTGTTCTTTTTAGTAATGACAACCAGAGTCATTTTGCATGTGTGTTCTCTTCACATACCACCTAAGGATCCACCAGTGTCATTGCATGTGTGTTCTTCTCACATAGCCCGTATGGATCCACCAGTGTCATTACATGTGTGTTCATTTCACTAACAACTACCTGAGTAATTACATGTGTGTTCTTTTCACATACCACATATGGATCCACCAGTGTCATTGAAATGCGTGTTCTCTACAAAGACCACACATGGATCCACCAGTGTCATTGCATGTGTGTTCTTTTTAGTAACAACCATATTCATTGCATGTGTGTTCTTTTCACATACCACATATGGATCCACCAGTGTCATTGAAATGCGTGTTTTCTACAGAGACCACACATGGATCCACTAGTGTCATTGCATATGTGTTCTTTTTAGTAACAACAACTAGAGTCATTTTGCATGTGTGTTCTTCTCACATACCACCTATCGATCCACCAGTGTCATTGCATGTGTGTTCTTTTCACTAACAACAACCAGAGTCATTGCATGTGTGTTCTCTTCACATACCACCTATGGATCCACCAGTGTCATTGTATGTGTGTTCTTCTCACATACCACGTATGGATCCACCAGTGTCATTGCATGTGTGTTCATTTCACTAAGAACAACCAGAGTCATTGCATGTGTGTTCTTTTCACATACCACATATGGATCCACCAGTGTGATTAAAATGTGTGTTCTCTACAGAGACCACACATGGATCCACCAGTGTCATTGCATGTGTGTTCTTTTTAGTAACAACCAGCGTCATTGCATGTGTGTTCTTTTCACATACCACATATGGATCCACCAGTGCCATTGAAATGCGTGTTCTCTACAGAGACCACACATGGATCCACCAGTGTCATTGCATGTGTGTTCTTTTTAGTAACAACAACCAGAGTCATTTTGCATGTGTGTTCTTCTCACATACCACCTATGGATCCACCAGTGTCATTGCATGTGTGTTCTTTTCACTAACAACAACAAGAGTCATTGCATGTGTGTTCTTTTCACATACCACATATGGATCCACCAGTGTCATTGAAATGCGTGTTCTCTATAGAGATCACACATGGATCCACCAGTGTCATTGCATGTCTGTTCTTTTTAGTAACAACAACCAGTCATTTTGCATGTGTGTTCTTTTCACATACCACCTATGGATCCACCAGTGTCATTGCATGTGTGTTCTTTTCACAATCCACCCATGGATCCACCAGTGTCATTGCATGTGCGTTCTTTTCACAATCCACCAGTGTCATTGCATGCATGTTCTTTTTAGTAACAACCAGAGTTATTTTGCATGTGTGTTCTTTTCACATACCACCTATGGATCCACCAGTGTCATTGCATGTGTTTTCTTTTCACAATCCACCCATGGATCCCACCAGTGTCATTTTGCATGTGTGTTCTTTTCAGTAATGACAACCAGAGTCATTTTGCATGTGTGTTCTCTTCACATACCACCTAAGGATCCACCAGTGTCATTGCATGTGTGTTCTTCTCACATACCCCGTATGGATACACCAGTGTCATTACATGTGTGTTCATTTCACTAACAACTACCTGAGTCATTACATGTGTGTTCTTTTCACATACAACATATGGATCCACCAGTGTCATTGAAATGCGTGTTCTCTACAAAGACCACACATGGATCCACCAGTGTCATTGCATGTGTGTTCTTTTTAGTAACAACCAGATTCATTGCATGTGTGTTCTTTTCACATACCACATATGGATCCACCAGTGTCATTGAAATGCGTGTTCTCTACAGAGACCACACATGGATCCACTAGTGTCATTGCATCTGTGTTCTTTTTAGTAACAACAACTAGAGTCATTTTGCATGTGTGTTCTTCTCACATACCACCTATCGATCCACCAGTGTCATTGCATGTGTGTTCTTTTCACTAACAACAACCAGAGTCATTGCATGTGTGTTCTCTTCACATACCACCTATGGATCCACCAGTGTCATTGTATGTGTGTTCTTCTCACATACCACGTATGGATCCACCAGTGTCATTGCATGTGTATCCATTTCACAAACAACAACCAGAGTCATTGCATGTGTGTTCTTTTCACATACCACATATGGATCCACCAGTGTGATTAAAATGTGTGTTCTCTACAGAGACCACACATGGATCCACCGGTGTCATTGCATGTGTGTTCTTTTTAGTAACAACCAGCGTCATTGCATGTGTGTTCTTTTCACATACCACATATGGATCCTCCAGTGTCATTGCATGTGTGTTCTTTTCACTAACAACCAGAGTCATTGCATGTGTGTTCTTTTCACATACCACATATGGATCACCAGTGTCATTGCATGTGTGTTCTTTTCACAATCCACCCATGGATCCACCAGTGTTATTGCATGTGTGTTCTTTTTATTTACAACAACCAGAGTCATTGAAATGTGTGTTCTTCTCACATACCACCTATGGATCCACCAGTGTCATTGCATGTGTGTTCATTTCCCTAACAATGACCAGAGTCATTGCATGTGTGTTCTTTTCACATAACACATATGGATCCACCAGTGTGATTGAAATGTGTGTTCTCTACAGAGACCATATATGGATCCACTAGTGTCATTGCATGTGTGTTCTTTTTAGTAACAACCAGAGTCATTTTGCATGTGTGTTCTTTTCACATACCACATGTGGATCTACCAGTGTCATTGCATGTGTGTTCTTTTCATAATCCACCCATGGATCCACCGGTGTCATTGCATGTGTGTTCTTTTTAGTAACAACCAGAGTCATTTTGCATGTGTGTTCTTTTCACATACCACCTATGGATCCACCAGTGTCATTGCATGTGTTTTCTTTTCACAATCAACCCATGGATCCCACCAGTGTCATTTTGCATGTGTGTTCTTTTTAGTAACAACAACTAGAGTCATTTTGCATGTGTATTCTTTTCACATACCACCTATGGATCCACCAGTGTCATTGCATGTGTGTTCTCTTCACAATCCACCTATGGATCCACCAGTGTCATTGTATGTGTTCTTTTTAGTAACAACAACCAGTGTCATTGCATGTGTGCTCTCTTCAGAGACCACACATGGATCCACCAGTGTCATTGCATGTGTGTTCTTTTTACTAACAACAACAAGAGTCATTGAAATGTGTGCTCTCTTCAGAGACCACACATGGATCCACCAGTGTCATTGCATGTGTGTTCTTTTCACAATCCACCCATGGATCCACCAGTGTCATTGCATGTGCGTTCTTTTCACAATCCACCAGTGTCATTGCATGTATGTTCTTTTTAGTAACAACCAGAGTTATTTTGCAGGTGTGTTTTTTGCACATACCACCTATGGATCCACCAGTGTCATTGCATGTGTTTTCTTTTCAGAATCCACCCATGGATCCCACCAGTGTCATTTTGCATGTGTGTTCTTTTTAGTAATGACAACCAGAGTCATTTTGCATGTGTGTTCTCTTCACATACCACCTAAGGATCCACCAGTGTCATTGCATGTGTGTTCTTCTCACATAGCCCGTATGGATCCACCAGTGTCATTACATGTGTGTTCATTTCACTAACAACTACCTGAGTAATTACATGTGTGTTCTTTTCACATACCACATATGGATCCACCAGTGTCATTGAAATGCGTGTTCTCTACAAAGACCACACATGGATCCACCAGTGTCATTGCATGTGTGTTCTTTTAGTAACAACCAGATTCATTGCATGTGTGTTCTTTTCACATACCACATATGGATCCACCAGTGTCATTGAAATGCGTGTTCTCTACAGAGACCACACATGGATCCACTAGTGTCATTGCATCTGTGTTCTTTTTAGTAACAACAACTAGAGTCATTTTGCATGTGTGTTCTTCTCACATACCACCTATCGATCCACCAGTGTCATTGCATGTGTGTTCTTTTCACTAACAACAACCAGAGTCATTGCATGTGTGTTCTCTTCACATACCACCTATGGATCCACCAGTGTCATTGTATGTGTGTTCTTCTCACATACCCCGTATGGATCCACCAGTGTCATTGCATGTGTGTTCATTTCACTAACAACAACCAGAGTCATTGCATGTGTGTTCTTTTCACATACCACATATGGATCCACCAGTGTGATTAAAATGTGTGTTCTCTACAGAGACCACACATGGACCCACCAGTGTCATTGCATGTGTGTTCTTTTTAGTAACAACCAGCGTCATTGCATGTGTGTTCTTTTCACATACCACATATGGATCCACCAGTGTCATTGAAATGCGTGTTCTCTACAGAGACCACACATGGATCCACCAGTGTCATTGCATGTGTGTTCTTTTTAGTAACAACAACCAGAGTCATTTTGCATGTGTGTTATTCTCACATACCACCTATGGATCCACCAGTGTCATTGCATGTGTGTTCTTTTCACTAACAACAACAAGAGTCATTGCATGTGTGTTCTTTTCACATACCACATATGGATCCACCAGTGTCATTGAAATGCGTGTTCTCTATAGAGATCACACATGGATCCACCAGTGTCATTGCATGTCTGTTCTTTTTAGTAACAACAACCAGTCATTTTGCATGTGTGTTCTTTTCACATACCACCTATGGATCCACCAGTGTCATTGCATGTGTGTTCTTTTCACAATCCACCCATGGATCCACCAGTGTCATTGCATGTGCGTTCTTTTCACAATCCACCAGTGTCATTGCATGTATGTTCTTTTTAGTAACAACCAGAGTTATTTTGCAGGTGTGTTCTTTTCACATACCACCTATGGATCCACCAGTGTCATTGCATGTGTTTTCTTTTCACAATCCACCCATGGATCCCACCAGTGTCATTTTGCATGTGTGTTGTTTTTAGTAATGACAACCAGAGTCATTTTGCATGTGTGTTCTCTTCACATACCACCTAAGGATCCACCAGTGTCATTGCATGTGTGTTCTTCTCACATAGCCCGTATGGATCCACCAGTGTCATTACATGTGTGTTCATTTCACGAACAACTACCTGAGTAATTACATGTGTGTTCTTTTCACATACCACATATGGATCCACCAGTGTCATTGAAATGCGTATTCTCTACAAAGACCACACATGGATCCACCAGTGTCATTGCATCTGTGTTCTTTTTAGTAACAACCAGATTCATTGCATGTGTGTTCTTTTCACATACCACATATGGATCCACCAGTGTCATTGAAATGCGTGTTTTCTACAGAGACCATACATGGATCCACTAGTGTCATTGCATATGTGTTCTTTTTAGTAACAACAACTAGAGTCATTTTGCATGTGTGTTCTTCTCACATACCACCTATCGATCCACCAGTGTCATTGCATGTGTGTTCTTTTCACTAACAACAACCAGAGTCATTGCATGTGTGTTCTCTTCACATACCACCTATGGATCCACCAGTGTCATTCTATGTGTGTTCTTCTCACATACCACGTATGGATCCACCAGTGTCATTGCATGTGTGTTCATTTCACTAACAACAACCAGAGTCATTGCATGTGTGTTCTTTTCACATACCACATATGGATCCACCAGTGTGATTAAAATGTGTGTTCTCTACAGAGACCACACATGGATCCACCAGTGTCATTGCATGTGTGTTCTTTTTAGTAACAACCAGCGTCATTGCATGTGTGTTCTTTTCACATACCACATATGGATCCACCAGTGCCATTGAAATGCGTGTTCTCTACAGAGACCACACATGGATCCACCAGTGTCATTGCATGTGTGTTCTTTTTAGTAACAACAACCAGAGTCATTTTGCATGTGTGTTCTTCTCACATACCACCTATGGATCCACCAGTGTCATTGCATGTGTGTTCTTTTCACTAACAACAACAAGAGTCATTGCATGTGTGTTCTTTTCACATACCACATATGGATCCACCAGTGTCATTGAAATGCGTGTTCTCTATAGAGATCACACATGGATCCACCAGTGTCATTGCATGTCTGTTCTTTTTAGTAACAACAACCAGTCATTTTGCATGTGTGTTCTTTTCACATACCACCTATGGATCCACCAGTGTCATTGCATGTGTGTTCTTTTCACAATCCACCCATGGATCCACCAGTGTCATTGCATGTGCGTTCTTTTCACAATCCACCAGTGTCATTGCATGTATGTTCTTTTTAGTAACAACCAGAGTTATTTTGCATGTGTGTTCTTTTCACATACCACCTATGGATCCACCAGTGTCATCGCATGTGTTTTCTTTTCACAATCCACCCATGGATCCCACCAGTGTCATTTTGCATGTGTGTTCTTTTTAGTAATGACAACCAGAGTCATTTTGCATGTGTGTTCTCTTCACATACCACCTAAGGATGCACCAGTGTCATTGCGTGTGTGTTCTTCTCACATACCCCATATGGATCCACCAGTGTCATTACATGTGTGTTCATTTCACTAACAACTACCTGAGTCATTACATGTGTTTTCTTTTCACATACCACATATGGATCCACCAGTGTCATTGTAATGCCTGTTCTCTACAAAGACCACACATGGATCCCCCGGTGTCATTGCATGTGTGTTCTTTTTAGTAACAACTAGATTCATTGCATGTGTGTTCTTTTCACATACCACATATGGATCCACCAGTGTCATTGAAATACGTGTTCTCTACAGAGACCACACATGGATCCACTAGTGTCATTGCATGTGTGTTCTTTTTAGTAACAACAACTAGTCATTTTGCATGTGTGTTCTTCTCACATACCACCTATCGATCCACCAGTGTCGTTGCATGTGTGTTCTTTTCACTAACAACCAGAGTCATTGCATGTGTGTTCTCTTCACATACCACCTATGGATCCACCAGTGTCATTGTATGTGTGTTCTTCTCACATACCACGTATGGATCCACCACTGTCATTGCATGTGTGTTCATTTCACTAACAACAACCAAAGTCATTGCATGTGTGTTCTTTTCACATACCACATATGGATCCACTAGTGTGATTAAAATGTGTGTTCTCTACAGAGACCACACATGGATCCACTAGTGTCATTGCATGTGTGTTCTTTTTAGTAACAACCAGCGTCATTGCATGTGTGTTCTTTTTAGTAACAAACAGCGTCATTGCATGTGTGTTCTTTTCACATACCACATATGGATCCACCAGTGTCATTGAAATGCGTGTTCTCTACAGAGACCACACATGGATCCACCAGTGTCATTGCATGTGTGTTCTTTTTAGTAACAACAACCAGAGTCATTTTGCATGTGTGTTCTCTTCACATACCACCTATGGATCCACCAGTGTCATTGCATGTGTGTTCTCTTCACAATCCACCTATGGATCCACCAGTGTCATTGCATGTGTGTTCTTTTTAGTAACAACCAGCATCATTGCATGTGTGTTCTTTTCACATACCACATATGGATCCACCAGTGCCATTGAAATGCGTGTTCTCTACAGAGACCACACATGGATCCACCAGTGTCATTGCATGTGTGTTCTTTTTAGTAACAACAACCAGAGTCATTTTGCATGTGTGTTCTTCTCACATACCACCTATGGATCCACCAGTGTCATTGCATGTGTGTTCTTTTCACTAACAACAACCAGAGTCATTGCATGTGTGTTCTTTTCACATACCACATATGGATCCACCAGTGTCATTGAAATGCGTGTTCTCTATAGAGACCACACATGGATCTACCAGTGTCATTGCATGTCTGTTCTTTTTAGTAACAACAACCAGTCATTTTCCATGTGTGTTATTTTCACATACCACCTATGGATCCACCAGTGTCATTGCATGTGTGTTCTCTTCACAATCCACCTATGGATCCAACAGTGTCATTACATGTGTGTTCTTTTTAGTAACAACCAGAGTCATTGCATGTGTGTTCTTTTCACTAACAACAACCGGAGTCAATGCATGTGTGTTCTTTTCACATACCACATACGGATCACCAGTGTCATTGCATCTGTGTTCTTTTCACAATACACCCATGGATCCACCAGTGTCATTGCATGTGTGTTCTTTTTAGTAACAACCAAAGTCATTGCATGTGTTTTATTTTCACAATCCACCCATGGATCCCACCAGTGTCATTTTGCATGTGTGTTCTTTTTAGTAACAACAACCAGAGTCATTTTGCATGTGTGTTCTCTTCACATACCAGCTATGGATCCACCAGTGTCATTGCATGTGTGTTCTCTTCACAATCCACCTATGGATCCACCAGTGTCATTGCATGTGTTCTTTTTAGTAACAACAACCAGTGTCATTGCATGTGTGATCTCTTCAGAGACCACACATGGATCCACCCGTGTCATTGCATGTGTGTTCTTTTTACTAACAACAACAAGAGTCATTGAAATGTGTGCTCCCTTCAGAGACCACACATGGATCCACCAGTGTCATTGCATGTGTGTTCTTTTCACAATCCACCCATGGATCCACCAGTGTCATTACATGTATGTTCTTTTTAGTAACAACCAGAGTCATTTTGCATGTGTGTTCTTTTCACATACCACCTATGGATCCACCTGTGTCATTGCATGTGTTTTCTTTTCACAATCCACCCATGGATCCCACCAGTGTCATTTTACATGTGTGTTCTTTTTAGTAACAACAACTAGAGTCATTTGTCATGTGTCTTCTCTTCACATGCCTCCTATGGATCCACCAGTGTCATTGCATGTGTGTTCTTCTCACATACCACGTATGGATCCACCAGTGTCATTGCATGTGTGTTCATTTCACTAACAACAACCAGAGTCATTGCATGTGTGTTCTTTTCACATACCACATATGGATCACCAGTGTCGTTGCATGTGTGTTCTTTTCACAATCCACCCATGGATCCACCAGTGTCATTGCATGTGTGTTCTTTTTAGTAACAACCAGAGTCATTGCATGTGTGTTCTTTTCACTAACAACAACCAGAGTCATTGCATGTGTGTTCTTTTCACATACCACATATGGATCACAGTGTCAGTGCATGTGTGTTCTTTTCACAATCCACCCATGGATCCACCAGTGTTATTGCATCTGTGTTCTTTTTATTTACAACAACCAGAGTCATTGAAATGTGTGTTCTTCTCACATATCACCTATGGATCCACCAATGTCATTGCATGTGTATTCATTTCACTAACAATGACCAGAGTCATTGCATGTGTGTTCTTTTCACATACCACATATGGATCCACCAGTGTGATTGAAATGTGTGTTCTCTACGGAGATCACACATGGATCCACTAGTGTCATTGCATGTGTGTTCTTTTTAGTAACAACCAGAGTCATTTTGCATGTGTGTTCTTTTCACATACCACATGTGGATCCACCAGTGTCATTGCATGTGTGTTCTTTTCACAATCCACCCATGGATCCACCGGTGTCATTGCATGTGTGTTCTTTTTAGTAACAACCAGAGTCATTTTGCATGTGTGTTATTTTCACATACCACCTATGGATCCACCAGTGTTATTGCATGTGTTTTCTTTTCACAATCAACCCATGGATCCCACCAGTGTCATTTGGCATGTGTGTTCTTTTTAGTAACAACAACCTGAGTCATTTTGCATGTGTGTTCTCTTCACATACCACCTATGGATCCACCAGTGTGATTGCATGTGTGTTCTCTTCACAATCCACCTATGAATCCACCAGTGTCATTGCATGTGTTCTTTTTAGTAACAACAACCAGTGTCATTGCATGTGTGCTCTCTTCAGAGACCACACATGGATCCACCAGTATCATTGCATGTTTGTTCTTTTTACTAACAACAACAAGAGTCATTGAAATGTGTGCTCTCTTCAGGGACCACCTATGGATCCACCAGTGTCATTGCATGTGCGTTCTTTTCAAAATCCACCCATGGATCCACTAGTGTCATTGCATGTGCGTTCTTTTCACAATCCACCAGTGTCATTGCATGTATGTTCTTTTTAGTAACAACCAGAGTTATTTTCCATGTGTGTTCTTTTCACATACCACCTATGGATCCACCAGTGTCATTGCATGTGTTTTCTTTTCACAATCCACCCATGGATCCCACCAGTGTCATTTTGCATGTGTGTTCTTTTTAGTAATGACAACCAGAGTTATTTTGCATGTGTGTTCTCTTCACATACCACCTAAGGATCCACCAGTGTCATTGCATGTGTGTTCTTCTCACATACCCCATATGGATCCACCAGTGTCATTACATGTGTGTTCATTTCACTAACAACTACCTGAGTCATTACATGTGTGTTCTTTTCACATACCACATCTGGATCCACCAGTGTCATTGAAATGTGTGTTCTCTACAGAGACCACACATGGATCCACCAGTGTCATTGCATGTGTGTTCTTTTTAGTAACAACCAGCGTCATTGCATGTGTGTTCTTTTCACATACCACATGTGGATCCACCAGTGTCATTGAAATGCGTGTTCTCTACAGAGACCACACATGGATCCACCAGTGTCATTACATGTGTGTTCTTTTTAGTAACAACAACCAGAGTCATTTTGCATGTGTGTTCTTCTCACATACCACCTATGGATGCACCAGTGTCATTGCATGTGTGTTCTTTTCACTAACAACAACCAGAGTCATTGCATGTGTGTTCTTTTCACATACCACATATGGATCCACCAGTGTCATTGAAATGCGTGTTCTCTATAGAGACCACACATGGATCCACCAGTGTCATTGCATGTCTGTTCTTTTTAGTAACAACAACCAGTCATTTTGCATGTGTGTTCTTTTCACATACCACCTATGGATCCACCAGTGTCATTGCATGTGTGTTCTCTTCACAATCGACCGATGGATCCACTAGTGTCATTACATGTGTGTTCTTTTTAGTAACAACCTGAGTCATTGCATGTGTGTTCTTTTCACTAACAACAACCGGAGTCATTGCATGTGTGTTCTTTTCACATACCACATATGGATCACAAGTGTCATTGCATGTGTGTTCTTTTCACAATCCACCCATGGATCCACCAGTGTCATTGCATGTGTGTTCTTTTTAGTAACAACCAGAGTCATTGCATGTGTTTTCTTTTCAGAATCCACCCATGCATCCCACCAGTGTCATTTTGCATGTGTGTTCTTTTTAGTAACAACAACCAGAGTCATTTTGCATGTGTGTTCTCTTCACATACCACCTATGGATCCACTAGTGTCATTGCATGTGTGTTATCTTCACAATCCACCTATGGATCCACCAGTGTCATTGCATGTGTTCTTTTTAGTAACAACAACCAGTGTCATTGCATGTGTGATCTCTTCAGAGACCACACATGGATCCACCTGTGTCATTGCATGTGTGTTCTTTTTACTAACAACAACAAGAGTCATTGAAATGTGTGCTCTCTTCAGAGACCACACATGGATCCACCAGTGTCATTGCATGTGTGTTCTTTTCACAATCCACCCATGGATCCACCAGTGTCATTGCATGTGTGTTCTTTTCACAATCCACCCATGGATCCACCAGTGTCATTGCATGTATGTTCTTTTTAGTAACAACCAGAGTAATTTTGCATGTGTGTTCTTTTCACATACCACCTATGGATCCACCAGTGTCATTGCATGTGTTTTCTTTTCACAATCCACCCATGGATCCCACCTGTGTCATTTTGCATGTGTGTTCTTTTTAGTAACAACAACTAGAGTCATTTCTCTTGTGTCTTCTCTTCACATACCTCCTATGGATCCACCAGTGTCATTGCATGTGTGTTTTTCTCACATACCACGTATGGATCCACCAGTGTCATTGCATGTGTGTTCATTTCACTAACAACTACCTGGGTCATTACATGTGTGTTCTTTTCACATACCACATCTGGATCCACCAGTGTCATTGAAATGCGTGTTCTCTACAGAGACCACACATGGATCCACCAGTGTCATTGCATGTGTGTTATTTTTAGTAACAACCAGAGTCATTGCATGTGTGTTCTTTTCACATACCACATATGGATCCACCAGTGTCATTGAAATGCCTGTTCTCTACAGAGACCACACATGGATCCACTAGTGTCATTGCATCTGTGTTCTTTTTAGTAACAACAACTAGAGTCATTTTGCATGTGTGTTCTTCTCACATACCACCTATCGATCCACCAGTGTCATTGCATGTGTGTTCTTTTGACTAACAGCAACCAGAGTCATTGCATGTGTGTTCTCTTCACATACCACCTATGGATCCACCAGTGTCATTGTATGGGTGTTCTTCTCACATACCACGTATGGATCTGCCAGTGTCATTGCATGTGTGTTCATTTCACTAACAACAACCAGAGTCATTGCATGTGTGTTCTTTTCACATACCACATATGGATCCACTAGTGTGATTGAAATGTGTGTTCTCTACAGAGACCACACATGGATCCACCAGTGTCATTGCATGTGTGTTCTTTTTAGTAACAACCAGCGTCATTGCATGCCTGTTCTTTTCACATACCACATATGGATCCACCAGTGTCATTGAAATGCGTGTTCTCTACAGAGACCACACATGGATCCACCAGTGTCATTGCATGTGTGTTATTTTTACTAACAACAACCAGAGTCATTTTGCATGTGTGTTCTTCTCACATACCACCTATGGATCCACCAGTGTCATTGCATGTGTTCTTTTCACTAACAACAACCAGAGTCATTGCATGTGTGTTCTTTTCACATTCCACATATGGATCCACCAGTGTCATTGAAATGCGTGTTCTCTATAGAGACTACACATGGATCCACCAGTGTCATTGCATGTCTGTTCTTTTTAGTAACAACAACCAGTCATTTTGCATGTGTGTTCTTTTCACATACCACCTATGGATCCACCAGTGTCATTGCATGTGTGTTCTCTTCACAATCCACCTATGGATCCACCAGTGTCATTACATGTGTGTTCTTTTTAGTAACAACCAGAGTCATTGCATGTGTGTTCTTTTCACTAACAACAACCGGAGTCATTGCATGTGTGTTCTTTTCACATACCACATATGGATCACAAGTGTCATTCATGTGTGTTCTTTTCACAATCCGCCCATGGATCCACCAGTGTCATTGCATTGTGTTCTTTTTAGTAACAACCAGAGTCATTGCATGTGTTCTCTTTTCACAATCCACCCATGGATCCCACCAGTGTAATTTTGCATGTGTGTTCTTTTTAGTAACAACAACCAGAGTCATTTTGCATGTGTGTTCTCTTCACATACCACCTATGGATCCACCAGTGTCATTGCATGTGTGTTCTCTTCACAATCCACCTATGGATCCACCAGTGTCATTGCATGTGTTCTTTTTAGTAACAACAACCAGTGTCATTGCATGTGTGATCTCTTCCGAGACCACACATGGATCCACCTGTGTCATTGCATGTGTGTTCTTTTCACAATCCACCCATGGATCCACCAGTGTCATTGCATGTGTCTTCTTTTCACAATCCACCCATGGATCCACCAGTGTCATTGCATGTATGTTCTTTTTAGTAACAACCAGAGTCATTTTGCATGTGTGTTCTTTTCACATACCACCTATGGATCCACAAGTGTCATTGCATGTGTTTTCTTTTCACAATCCACCCATGGATCCCACTAGTGTCATTTTGCATGTGTGTTCTTTTTAGTAACAACAACTAGAGTCATTTTTCATGTGTCTTCTCTTCACATACCTCCTATGGATCCACCAGTGTCATTGCATGTGTGTTCTTCTCACATACCACGTATGGATCCACCAGTGTCATTGCATGTGTGTTCATTTCACTAACAACAACCAGAGTCATTGCATGTGTGTTCTTTTCATATACCACATATGGATCCACCAGTGTGATTGAAATGTGTGTTCTCTACAAAGACCACACATGGATCCACCAGTGTCATTGCATGTGTGTTCTTTTTAGTAACAACCAGAGTCATTGCATGTGTGTTCTTTTCACATACCACATATGGATCCACCAGTGTCATTGAAATGCGTGTTCTCTACAGAGACCACACATGGATCCACCAGTGTCATTGCATGTGTGTTCTTTTTAGTAACAACAACCAGAGTCATTTTGCATGTGTGTTCTTCTCACATACCACCTATGGATCCACCAGTGTCATTGCATGTGTTCTTTTCACTAACAACAACAAGAGTCATTGCATGTGTGTTCTTTTCACATACCACATATGGATCCAGCAGTGTCATTGAAATGCGTGTTCTCTACAGAGACCACACATGGATCCACCAGTGTCATTGCATGTGTGTTATTTTTAGTAACAACCAGAGTCATTGCATGTGTGTTCTTTTCACATACCACATATGGATCCACCAGTGTCATTGAAATGCCTGTTCTCTACAGAGACCACACATGGATCCACTAGTGTCATTGCATCTGTGTTCTTTTTAGTAACAACAACTAGAGTCATTTTGCATGTGTGTTCTTCTCACATACCACCTATCGATCCACCAGTGTCATTGCATGTGTGTTCTTTTGACTAACAGCAACCAGAGTCATTGCATGTGTGTTCTCTTCACATACCACCTATGGATCCACCAGTGTCATTGTATGGGTGTTCTTCTCACATACCACGTATGGATCCGCCAGTGTCATTGCATGTGTGTTCATTTCACTAACAACAACCAAAGTCATTGCATGTGTGTTCTTTTCACATACCACATATGGATCCACTAGTGTGATTGAAATGTGTGTTCTCTACAGAGACCACACATGGATCCACCAGTGTCATTGCATGTGTGTTCTTTTTAGTAACAACCAGCGTCATTGCATGCCTGTTCTTTTCACATACCACATATGGATCCACCAGTGTCATTGAAATGCGTGTTCTCTATAGAGACCACACATGGATCCACCAGTGTCATTGCATGTGTGTTATTTTTACTAACAACAACCAGAGTCATTTTGCATGTGTGTTCTTCTCACATACCACCTATGGATCCACCAGTGTCATTGCATGTGTTCTTTTCACTAACAACAACCAGAGTCATTGCATGTGTGTTCTTTTCACATACCACATATGGATCCACCAATGTCATTGAAATGCGTGTTCTCTATAGAGACTACACATGGATCCACCAGTGTCATTGCATGTCTGTTCTTTTTAGTAACAACAACCAGTCATTTTGCATGTGTGTTCTTTTCACATACCACCTATGGATCCACCAGTGTCATTGCATGTGTGTTCTGTTCACAATCCACCTATGGATCCACCAGTGTCATTACATGTGTGTTCTTTTTAGTAACAACCAGAGTCATTGCATGTGTGTTCTTTTCACTAACAACAACCGGAGTCATTGCATGTGTGTTCTTTTCACATACCACATATGGATCACAAGTGTCATTGCATGTGTGTTCTTTTCACAATCCTCCCATGGATCCACCAGTGTCATTGCATTGTGTTCTTTTTAGTAACAACCAGAGTCATTGCATGTGTTCTCTTTTCACAATCCACCCATGGATCCCACCAGTGTCATTTTGCATGTGTGTTCTTTTTAGTAACAACAACCAGAGTCATTTTGCATGTGTGTTCTCTTCACATACCACCTATGGATCCACCAGTGTCATTGCATGTGTGTTCTCTTCACAATCCACCTATGGATCCACCAGTGTCATTGCATGTGTTCTTTTTAGTAACAACAACCAGTGTCATTGCATGTGTGATCTCTTCCGAGACCACACATGGATCCACCTGTGTCATTGCATGTGTGTTCTTTTCACTAACAACAACCAGAGTCATTGCATGTGTGTTCTTTTCACATACCACATATGGATCCACTAGTGTGATTGAAATGTGTGTTCTCTACAGAGACCACACATGGATCCACCAGTGTCATTGCATGTGTGTTCTTTTTAGTAACAACCAGCGTCATTGCATGCCTGTTCTTTTCACATACCACATATGGATCCACCAGTGTCATTGAAATGCGTGTTCTCTATAGAGACCACACATGGATCCACCAGTGTCATTGCATGTGTGTTATTTTTACTAACAACAACCAGAGTCATTTTGCATGTGTGTTCTTCTCACATACCACCTATGGATCCACCAGTGTCATTGCATGTGTTCTTTTCACTAACAACAACCAGAGTCATTGCATGTGTGTTCTTTTCACATACCACATATGGATCCACCAATGTCATTGAAATGCGTGTTCTCTATAGAGACTACACATGGATCCACCAGTGTCATTGCATGTCTGTTCTTTTTAGTAACAACAACCAGTCATTTTGCATGTGTGTTCTTTTCACATACCACCTATGGATCCACCAGTGTCATTGCATGTGTGTTCTCTTCACAATCCACCTATGGATCCACCAGTGTCATTACATGTGTGTTCTTTTTAGTAACAACCAGAGTCATTGCATGTGTGTTCTTTTCACTAACAACAACCGGAGTCATTGCATGTGTGTTCTTTTCACATACCACATATGGATCACAAGTGTCATTGCATGTGTGTTCTTTTCACAATCCGCCCATGGATCCACCAGTGTCATTGCATTGTGTTCTTTTTAGTAACAACCAGAGTCATTGCATGTGTTCTCTTTTCACAATCCACCCATGGATCCCACCAGTGTCATTTTGCATGTGTGTTCTTTTTAGTAACAACAACCAGAGTCATTTTGCATGTGTGTTCTCTTCACATACCACCTATGGATCCACCAGTGTCATTGCATGTGTGTTCTCTTCACAATCCACCTATGGATCCACCAGTGTCATTGCATGTGTTCTTTTTAGTAACAACAACCAGTGTCATTGCATGTGTGATCTCTTCCGAGACCACACATGGATCCACCTGTGTCATTGCATGTGTGTTCTTTTCACAATCCACCCATGGATCCACCAGTGTCATTGCATGTGTGTTCTTTTCACAATCCACCCATGGATCCACCAGTGTCATTGCATGTATGTTCTTTTTAGTAACAACCAGAGTCATTTTGCATGTGTGTTCTTTTCACATACCACCTATGGATCCACAAGTGTCATTGCATGTGTTTTCTTTTCACAATCCACCCATGGATCCCACCAGTGTCATTTTGCATGTGTGTTCTTTTTAGTAACAACAACTAGAGTCATTTTTCATGTGTCTTCTCTTCACATACCTCCTATGGATCCACCAGTGCCATTGCATGTGTGTTCTTCTCACATACCACGTATGGATCCACCAGTGTCATTGCATGTGTGTTCATTTCACTAACAACAACCAGAGTCATTGCATGTGTGTTCTTTTCATATACCACATATGGATCCACCAGTGTGATTGAAATGTGTGTTCTCTACAAAGACCACACATGGATCCACCAGTGTCATTGCATGTGTGTTCTTTTTAGTAACAACCAGAGTCATTGCATGTGTGTTCTTTTCACATACCACATATGGATCCACCAGTGTCATTGAAATGCGTGTTCTCTACAGAGACCACACATGGATCCACCAGTGTCATTGCATGTGTGTTCTTTTTAGTAACAACAACCAGAGTCATTTTGCATGTGTGTTCTTCTCACATACCACCTATGGATCCACCAGTGTCATTGCATGTGTTCTTTTCACTAACAACAACAAGAGTCATTGCATGTGTGTTCTTTTCACATACCACATATGGATCCAGCAGTGTCATTGAAATGCGTGTTCTCTATAGAGACCACACCTGGATCCACCAGTGTCATTGCATGTCTGTTCTTTTTAGTAACAACAACCAGTCATTTTGCATGTGTGTTCTTTTCACGTACCACCTATGGATCCACCAGTGTCATTGCATGTGTGTTCTCTTCACAATCCACCTATGGATCCACCAGTGTCATTACATGTGTGTTCTTTTTAGTAACAACCTGAGTCATTGCATGTGTGTTCTTTTCACTAACAACAACCGGAGTCATTGCATGTGTGTTCTTTTCACATACCACATATGGATCACAAGTGTCGTTGCATGTGTGTTCTTTTCACAATCCGCCCATGGATCCACCACTGTCATTGCATGTGTGTTCTTTTTAGTAACAACCAGAGTCATTGCATGTGTTTTCTTTTCACAATCCACCCATGGATCCCACCAGTGTCATTTTGCATGTGTGTTCTTTTTAGTAACAACAACCAGAGTCATTTTGCATGTGTGTTCTCTTCACATACCACCTATGGATCCACCAGTGTCATTGCATGTGTGTTCTCTTCACAATCCACCTATGGATCCACCAGTGTCATTGCATGTGTTCTTTTTAGTAACAACAACCAGTGTCATTGCATGTGTGCTCTCTTCAGAGACCACACATGGATCCACCTGTGTCATTGCATGTGTGTTCTTTTTACTAACAACAACAAGAGTCATTGAAATGTGTGCTCTCTTCAGAGACCACACATGGATCCACCAGTGTCATTGCATGTGTGTTCTTTTCACAATCCACCCATGGATCCACCAGTGTCATTGCATGTGTGTTCTTTTCACAATCCACCATGGATCCACCAGTGTCATTGCATGTATGTTCTTTTTAGTAACAACCAGAGTCATTTTGCATGTGTGTTCTTCTCACATACCACCTATCGATCCACCAGTGTCATTGCATGTGTGTTCTTTTCACTAATAACAACCAGAGTCATTGCATGTTCTCTTCACATACCACCTATGGATCTAGCAGTGTCATTGTATGTGTGTTCTTCTCACATACCACGTATGGATCCACCAATGTCATTGCATGTGTGTTCATTTCACTAACAACAACCAGAGTCATTGCATGTGTGTTCTTTTCACATACCACATATGGATCACCAGTGTCATTGCATGTGTGTTCTTTTCACAATCCACCCATGGATCCACCAGTGTCATTGCATGTATGTTATTTTTAGTAACAACCAGAGTCATTTTGCATGTGTGTTCTTTTCACATACCACCTATGGATCCACCAGTGTCATTGCATGTGTTTTCTTTTCACAATCCACCCATGGATCCCACCAGTGTCATTTTGCATGTGTGTTCCTTTTAGTAACAACAACCAGAGTCATTTTGCATGTATGTTCTCTTCACATACCTCCTATGGATCCACCAGTGTCATTGCATGTGTTTTCTTTTCACAATCCACCCATGGATCCCACCAATGTCATTTTGCATGTGTGTTCCTTTTAGTAACAACAACCAGAGTCATTTTGCATGTATGTTCTCTTCACGTACCTCCTATGGATCCACCAGTGTCATTGCATGTATGTTCTTTTTAGTAACAACCAGAGTCATTTTGCATGTGTGTTCTTTTCACATACCACCTATGGATCCACCAGTGTCATTGCATGTGTTTTCTTTTCACAATCCACCCATGGATCCCACCAGTGTCATTTTGGATGTGTGTTCTCTTTAGTAACAACCAGAGTCATTTTGCATGTGTGTTCTCTTCACATACCTCCTATGGATCCACCAGTGTCGTTGCATGTGTGTTGTTCTCACATACCACGTATGGATCCACCAGTGTCATTGCATGTGTGTTCATTTCACTAACAACAACCAGAGTCATTGCATGTGTGTTCTTTTCACATACCACATATGGATCCACCAATGTCATTGAAATGCGTGTTCTCTATAGAGACTACACATGGATCCACCAGTGTCATTGCATGTCTGTTCTTTTTAGTAACAACAACCAGTCATTTTGCATGTGTGTTCTTCTCACATACCACCTATGGATCCACCAGTGTCATTGCATGTGTTCTTTTCACTAACAACAACCAGAGTCATTGCATGTGTGTTCTTTTCACATACCACATATGGATCCACCAATGTCATTGAAATGCGTGTTCTCTATAGAGACTACACATGGATCCACCAGTGTCATTGCATGTCTGTTCTTTTTAGTAACAACAACCAGTCATTTTGCATGTGTGTTCTTTTCACATACCACCTATGGATCCACCAGTGTCATTGCATGTGTGTTCTCTTCACAATCCACCTATGGATCCACCAGTGTCATTACATGTGTGTTCTTTTTAGTAACAACCAGAGTCATTGCATGTGTGTTCTTTTCACTAACAACAACCGGAGTCATTGCATGTGTGTTCTTTTCACATACCACATATGGATCACAAGTGTCATTGCATGTGTGTTCTTTTCACAATCCGCCCATGGATCCACCAGTGTCATTGCATTGTGTTCTTTTTAGTAACAACCAGAGTCATTGCATGTGTTCTCTTTTCACAATCCACCCATGGATCCCACCAGTGTCATTTTGCATGTGTGTTCTTTTTAGTAACAACAACCAGAGTCATTTTGCATGTGTGTTCTCTTCACATACCACCTATGGATCCACCAGTGTCATTGCATGTGTGTTCTCTTCACAATCCACCTATGGATCCACCAGTGTCATTGCATGTGTTCTTTTTAGTAACAACAACCAGTGTCATTGCATGTGTGATCTCTTCCGAGACCACACATGGATCCACCTGTGTCATTGCATGTGTGTTCTTTTCACTAACAACAACCAGAGTCATTGCATGTGTGTTCTTTTCACATACCACATATGGATCCACTAGTGTGATTGAAATGTGTGTTCTCTACAGAGACCACACATGGATCCACCAGTGTCATTGCATGTGTGTTCTTTTTAGTAACAACCAGCGTCATTGCATGCCTGTTCTTTTCACATACCACATATGGATCCACCAGTGTCATTGAAATGCGTGTTCTCTATAGAGACCACACATGGATCCACCAGTGTCATTGCATGTGTGTTATTTTTACTAACAACAACCAGAGTCATTTTGCATGTGTGTTCTTCTCACATACCACCTATGGATCCACCAGTGTCATTGCATGTGTTCTTTTCACTAACAACAACCAGAGTCATTGCATGTGTGTTCTTTTCACATACCACATATGGATCCACCAATGTCATTGAAATGCGTGTTCTCTATAGAGACTACACATGGATCCACCAGTGTCATTGCATGTCTGTTCTTTTTAGTAACAACAACCAGTCATTTTGCATGTGTGTTCTTTTCACATACCACCTATGGATCCACCAGTGTCATTGCATGTGTGTTCTCTTCACAATCCACCTATGGATCCACCAGTGTCATTACATGTGTGTTCTTTTTAGTAACAACCAGAGTCATTGCATGTGTGTTCTTTTCACTAACAACAACCGGAGTCATTGCATGTGTGTTCTTTTCACATACCACATATGGATCACAAGTGTCATTGCATGTGTGTTCTTTTCACAATCCGCCCATGGATCCACCAGTGTCATTGCATTGTGTTCTTTTTAGTAACAACCAGAGTCATTGCATGTGTTCTCTTTTCACAATCCACCCATGGATCCCACCAGTGTCATTTTGCATGTGTGTTCTTTTTAGTAACAACAACCAGAGTCATTTTGCATGTGTGTTCTCTTCACATACCACCTATGGATCCACCAGTGTCATTGCATGTGTGTTCTCTTCACAATCCACCTATGGATCCACAAGTGTCATTGCATGTGTTCTTTTTAGTAACAACAACCAGTGTCATTGCATGTGTGATCTCTTCCGAGACCACACATGGATCCACCTGTGTCATTGCATGTGTGTTCTTTTCACAATCCACCCATGGATCCACCAGTGTCATTGCATGTGTGTTCTTTTCACAATCCACCCATGGATCCACCAGTGTCATTGCATGTATGTTCTTTTTAGTAACAACCAGAGTCATTTTGCATGTGTGTTCTTTTCACATACCACCTATGGATCCACAAGTGTCATTGCATGTGTTTTCTTTTCACAATCCACCCATGGATCCCACCAGTGTCATTTTGCATGTGTGTTCTTTTTAGTAACAACAACTAGAGTCATTTTTCATGTGTCTTCTCTTCACATACCTCCTATGGATCCACCAGTGCCATTGCATGTGTGTTCTTCTCACATACCACGTATGGATCCACCAGTGTCATTGCATGTGTGTTCATTTCACTAACAACAACCAGAGTCATTGCATGTGTGTTCTTTTCATATACCACATATGGATCCACCAGTGTGATTGAAATGTGTGTTCTCTACAAAGACCACACATGGATCCACCAGTGTCATTGCATGTGTGTTCTTTTTAGTAACAACCAGAGTCATTGCATGTGTGTTCTTTTCACATACCACATATGGATCCACCAGTGTCATTGAAATGCGTGTTCTCTACAGAGACCACACATGGATCCACCAGTGTCATTGCATGTGTGTTCTTTTTAGTAACAACAACCAGAGTCATTTTGCATGTGTGTTCTTCTCACATACCACCTATGGATCCACCAGTGTCATTGCATGTGTTCTTTTCACTAACAACAACAAGAGTCATTGCATGTGTGTTCTTTTCACATACCACATATGGATCCAGCAGTGTCATTGAAATGCGTGTTCTCTATAGAGACCACACCTGGATCCACCAGTGTCATTGCATGTCTGTTCTTTTTAGTAACAACAACCAGTCATTTTGCATGTGTGTTCTTTTCACGTACCACCTATGGATCCACCAGTGTCATTGCATGTGTGTTCTCTTCACAATCCACCTATGGATCCACCAGTGTCATTACATGTGTGTTCTTTTTAGTAACAACCTGAGTCATTGCATGTGTGTTCTTTTCACTAACAACAACCGGAGTCATTGCATGTGTGTTCTTTTCACATACCACATATGGATCACAAGTGTCGTTGCATGTGTGTTCTTTTCACAATCCGCCCATGGATCCACCAGTGTCATTGCATGTGTGTTCTTTTTAGTAACAACCAGAGTCATTGCATGTGTTTTCTTTTCACAATCCACCCATGGATCCCACCAGTGTCATTTTGCATGTGTGTTCTTTTTAGTAACAACAACCAGAGTCATTTTGCATGTGTGTTCTCTTCACATACCACCTATGGATCCACCAGTGTCATTGCATGTGTGTTCTCTTCACAATCCACCTATGGATCCACCAGTGTCATTGCATGTGTTCTTTTTAGTAACAACAACCAGTGTCATTGCATGTGTGCTCTCTTCAGAGACCACACATGGATCCACCTGTGTCATTGCATGTGTGTTCTTTTTACTAACAACAACAAGAGTCATTGAAATGTGTGCTCTCTTCAGAGACCACACATGGATCCACCAGTGTCATTGCATGTGTGTTCTTTTCACAATCCACCCATGGATCCACCAGTGTCATTGCATGTGTGTTCTTTTCACAATCCACCATGGATCCACCTGTGTCATTGCATGTATGTTCTTTTTAGTAACAACCAGAGTCATTTTGCATGTGTGTTCTTCTCACATACCACCTATCGATCCACCAGTGTCATTGCATGTGTGTTCTTTTCACTAATAACAACCAGAGTCATTGCATGTTCTCTTCACATACCACCTATGGATCTAGCAGTGTCATTGTATGTGTGTTCTTCTCACATACCACGTATGGATCCACCAATGTCATTGCATGTGTGTTCATTTCACTAACAACAACCAGAGTCATTGCATGTGTGTTCTTTTCACATACCACATATGGATCACCAGTGTCATTGCATGTGTGTTCTTTTCACAATCCACCCATGGATCCACCAGTGTCATTGCATGTATGTTATTTTTAGTAACAACCAGAGTCATTTTGCATGTGTGTTCTTTTCACATACCACCTATGGATCCACCAGTGTCATTGCATGTGTTTTCTTTTCACAATCCACCCATGGATCCCACCAGTGTCATTTTGCATGTGTGTTCCTTTTAGTAACAACAACCAGAGTCATTTTGCATGTATGTTCTCTTCACATACCTCCTATGGATCCACCAGTGTCATTGCATGTGTTTTCTTTTCACAATCCACCCATGGATCCCACCAGTGTCATTTTGCATGTGTGTTCCTTTTAGTAACAACAACCAGAGTCATTTTGCATGTATGTTCTCTTCACGTACCTCCTATGGATCCACCAGTGTCATTGCATGTATGTTCTTTTTAGTAACAACCAGAGTCATTTTGCATGTGTGTTCTTTTCACATACCACCTATGGATCCACCAGTGTCATTGCATGTGTTTTCTTTTCACAATCCACCCATGGATCCCACCAGTGTCATTTTGGATGTGTGTTCTCTTTAGTAACAACCAGAGTCATTTTGCATGTGTGTTCTCTTCACATACCTCCTATGGATCCACCAGTGTCGTTGCATGTGTGTTGTTCTCACATACCACGTATGGATCCACCAGTGTCATTGCATGTGTGTTCATTTCACTAACAACAACCAGAGTCATTGCATGTGTGTTCTTTTCACATACCACATATGGATCCACCAGTGAGATTGAAATGTGTGTTCTCTACAGAGACCACACATGGATCCACCAGTGTTATTGCATGTGTTTTCTTTTTAGTAACAACCAGAGTCATTGCATGTGTGTTCTTTTCACATACCACATATGGATCCACAAGTGTCATTGAAATGCGTGTTCTCTACAAAGACCACACATGGATCCACCAGTGTCATTGCATGTGTGTTCTTTTTAGTAACAACAACCAGAGTCATTTTGCATGTGTGTTCTTCTCACATACCACCTATGGATCCACCAGTGTCATTGCATGTGTGTTCTTTTCACTAACAACAACCAGAGTCATTGCATGTGTGTTCTTTTCACATACCACATATGGATCCGCCAGTGTCATTGAAATGTGTGTTCTCTATAGAGACCACACATGGATCCACCAGTGTCATTGCATGTCTGTTCTTTTTAGTAACAACAACCAGTCATTTTCCATGTGTGTTATTTTCACATACCACCTATGGATCCACCAGTGTCATTGCATGTGTGTTCTTTTTAGTTACAACAACCAGAGTCATTGAAATGTGTGTTCTTCTCAAATACCACCTATGGATCCACCAGTGTCATTGCATGTGTGTTCATTTCACTAGCAATAACCAGAGTCATTGCATGTGTTCTTTTCACATACCACATATGGATCCACCAGAGTGATTGAAATGTGCGTTCTCCACAGAGACCACACATGGATCCACCAGTGTTATTGCATGTGTGTTCTTTTTAGTAACAACCAGAGTCATTTTGCATGTGTGTTCTTTTCACATACCACGTATGGATTTGCCAGTGTCATTTCATGTGTGTTCTTTTCACAATCCACCGATGGATCCACCGATGTCATTGCATGTGTGTTCTTTTCAGTTACAACCAGAGTCATATTGCATGTGTGTTCTTTTCACATACCACCTATGGATCCACCGGTGTCATCGCATGTGTGTTCTTTTTAGTAACAACCAGAGTCACTTTGCATGTGTGTTCTTTTCAGATACCACCTATGGATCCACCAGTGTCATTGCATGTGTTTTCTTTTCACAATCCACCCATGGATCCCACCAGTGTCATTTTGCATGTGTGTTCTTTTTAGTAACAACAACTAGAGTATTTTTTCATGTGTGTTCTCTTCACATACCACATATGGATCCACCAGTGTCATTGCATGTGTGTTCTCTTCACAATCCACCTATGGATCCACCAGTGTCATTGCATGTGTTCTTTTTAGTAACAACAACCAGTGTCATTGCATGTGTGATCTCTTTAGAGACCACACATGGATCCACCTGTGTCATTGCATGTGTGTTCTTTTTACTAACAACAACAAGAGTCATTGAAATGTGTGCTCTCTTCAGAAACCACACATGGATCCACCAGTGTCATTGCATGTGTGTTCTTTTCACAATCCACCCATGGATCCACCAGTGTCATTGCATGTGTGTTCTTTTCACAATCCACCCATGGATCCACCAGTGTCATTGCATGTATGTTCTTTTTAGTAACAACCAGAGTCATTTTGCATGTGTGTTCTTTTCACATACCACCTATGGATCCACCAGTGTCATTGCATGTGTTTTCTTTTCACAATCCACCCATGGATCCCACCAGTGTCATTTTGCATGTGTGTTCTCTTTAGTAACAACCAGAGTCATTTTGCATGTGTGTTCTCTTCACATACCTCCTATGGATCCACCAGTGTCGTTGCATGTGTGTTGTTCTCACATACCACGTATGGATCCACCACTGTCATTGCATGTGTGTTCATTTCACTAACAACAACCAGAGTCATTGCATGTGTGTTCTTTTCACATACCACATATGGATCCACCAGTGAGATTGAAAATGTGTGTTCTCTACAGAGACCACACATGGATCCACCAGTGTCATTGCATGTGTGTTCTTTTTAGTAACAACCAGAGTCATTGCATGTGTGTTCTTTTCACATACCACATATGGATCCACCAGTGTCATTGAAATGCGTGTTCTCTACAAAGACCACACATGGATCCACCAGTGTCATTGCATGTGTGTTCTTTTTAGTAACAACAACCAGAGTCATTTTGCATGTGTGTTCTTCTCACATACCACCTATGGATCCACCAGTGTCATTGCATGTGTGTTCTTTTCACTAACAACAACCAGAGTCATTGCATGTGTGTTCTTTTCACATACCACATATGGATCCGCCAGTGTCATTGAAATGTGTGTTCTCTATAGAGACCACACATGGATCCACCAGTGTCATTGCATGTCTGTTCTTTTTAGTAACAACAACTAGTCATTTTGCATGTGTGTTATTTTCACATACCACCTATGGATCCACCAGTGTCATTGCATGTGTGTTCTTTTTAGTTACAACAACCAGAGTCATTGAAATGTGTGTTCTTCTCACATACCACCTATGGATCCACTAGTGTCATTGCATGTGTGTTCATTTCACTAGCAATAACCAGAGTCATTGCATGTGTGTTCTTTTCACATACCACAAATGGATCCACCAGTGTGATTGAAATGTGCGTTCTCCACAGAGACCACACATGGATCCACCAGTGTTATTGCATGTGTGTCTTTTTAGTAACAACCAGAGTCATTTTGCATGTGTGTTCTTTTCACATACCACATATGGATCTGCCAGTGTCATTTCATGTGTGTTCTTTTCACAATCCACCGATGGATCCACCGGTGTCATTGCATGTGTGTTCTTTTTAGTTACAACCAGAGTCATTTTGCATGTGTGTTCTTTACACATACCACCTATGGATCCACCGGTGTCATCTCATGTGTGTTCTTTTTAGTAACAACCAGAGTCATTTTGCATGTGTGTTCTTTTCAGATACCACCTATGGATCCACCAGTGTCATTGCATGTGTTTTCTTTTCACAATCCACCCATGGATCCCACCAGTGTCATTTTGCATGTGTGTTCTTTTTAGTAACAACAACCAGAGTCATTTTGCATGTGTGTTCTCTTCACATACCACCTATGGATCCACCAGTGTCATTGCATGTGTGTTCTCTTCACAATCCACCTATGGATCCACCAGTGTCATTGCATGTGTTCTTTTAGTAACAAAAACCAGTGTCATTGCATTTGTGCTCTCTTCAGAGACCACACATGGATCCACCAGTGTCATTGAAATGTGTGCTCTCTTTAGAGACCTCACATGGATGCACCAGTGTCATTGCATGTGTGTTCTTTTCACAATCCACCCATGGATCCACCAGTGTCATTGCATGTGTGTTATTTTCACAATCCACCCATGGATCCACTAGTGTCATTGCATGTATGTTCTTTTTAGTAACAACCAGAGTCATTTTGCATGTGTGTTCTTTTCACATACCACCTATGGATCCATCAGTGTCATTGAAATGTGTATTATTTTCACAATCCACCCATGGATCCCACCAGTGTCATTTTGCATGTGTGTTCTTTTCAGTAACAACAACCAGAGCCATTTTACATGTGTGTTCTCTTCACATACCACCTATGGATCCACCAGTGTCATTGTATGTGTGTTCTTCTCACATACCACGTATGGATCCACCAGTGTCACTGCATGTGTGTTCATTTCACTAACAACAACCAGAGCCATTACATGTGTGTTCTTTTCACATACCACATATGGATCCACCAGTGTGATTGAAATGTGTGTTCTCTACAGAGACCACACATGGATCCACCAGTGTCATTGCATGTATGTTCTTTTTAGTAACAACCAGAGTCATTGCATGTGTGTTCTTTTCACATACCACATATGAATCCACTAGTGTCATTGAAATGCATGTTCTCTATAGAGACCACACATGGATCCACCAGTGTCATTGCATGTGTGTTCTTTTTAGTAACAACCAGAGTCATTTTGCATGTGTGTTCTTCTCACATACCACCTATGGATCCACCAGTGTCATTGCATGTGTGTTCTTTTCACATACCACATATGGATCCACCAGTGTCATTGAAATGCGTGTTCTCTACAGAGACCACACATGGAATCACCAGTGTCATTGCATGTTTGTTCTTTTTAGTAACAACAACTAGTCATTTTGCATGTGTGTTCTTTTCACATACCACCTATGGATCCACCAGTGTCATTGCATGTGTGTTCTCTTCACAATCCACCTATGGATCCACCAGTGTCATTGCATGTGTGTTCTTTTTATTAACAACCAGAGTCATTGCATGTGTGTTCTTTTCACTAACAACAACTGGAGTCAATGCATGTGTGTTCTTTTCACATACCACATATGGATCACCAGTGTCATTGCATGTGTTATCTTTTCACAATCCACCCATGGATCCACCAGTGTCATTGCATGTGTGTTCTTTTTAGTAACAACCAGAGTCATTTGGCATGTGTGTTCTTTTCACATACCACCTATGGATCCACTAGTGTCATGGCATGTGTTTTCTTTTCACAATCCACCCATGGATCCCACCAGTGTCATTTTGCATGTGTGTTCTTTTAGTAACAATAACCAGAGTCATTTTGCATGTGTGTTCTTTTTAGTAACAACAACCAGAGTCATTTTGCATGTGTGATCTCTTCACATACCACCTATGGATCCACCAGTGTCATTGCATGTGTGTTCTTTTTAGTAACAACAACCAGAGTCATTTTGCATGTGTGTTCTTCTCACATACCACCTATGGATCCACCAGTGTCATTGCATGTGTGTTATTTTTAGTAACAACAACCAGTGTCATTGCATGTGTGTTCTCTTCAGAGACCACACATGGATCCACCAGTGTCATTGCATGTGTGTTCTTTTTAGTAACAACAACAAGAGTCATTGAAATGTGTGCTCTCCTTAGAGACCACACATGGATACACCAGTGTCATTGCATGTGTGTTCTTTTCACTAACAACAACCAGAGTCATTGCATGTGTGTTCTTTTCACATACCACACATGGATCCACCAGTGTCATTGCATTGGTGCTCTTTTCACAATCCACCCATGGATCCACCAGTGTCATTGCATGTGTGTTCTTTTTAGTAACAACAACCAGAGTCATTTTGCATGTGTGTTATTTTCACATACCACCTATGGATCCACCAGTGTCATTGAAATGTGTATTATTTTCAACTACCACCCATGGATCAACCAGTGTCATTGCTTGTGTGTTCTTTTTAGTAACAACTAGAGTCATTTTGCATGTGTGTTCTTTTCACATACCACCTATGGATCCACCAGTGCCATTGAAATGTGTATTATTTTCACAATCCACCCATGGATCCCACCAGTGTCATTTTGCATGTGTGTTCTTTTTATTAACAACCAGACTAATTTCATGTGTGTTCTTTTCACTAACAACAACTAGAGTCAATGCATGTGTGTTCTTTTCACATACCACATATGGATCACCAGTGTCATTGCATGTGTTATCTTTTCAATCCACCCATGGATCCACCAGTGTCATTGCATGTGTGTTCTTTTTAGTAACAACCAGAGTCATTTGGCATGTGTGTTCTTTTCACATACCACCTATGGATCGACTAGTGTCATGGCATGTGTTTTCTTTTCATAATCCACCCATGGATCCCACTAGTGTCATTTTGCATGTGTGTTCTTTTTAGTAACAACAACCAGAGTCATTTTGCATGTGTGTTCTTTTTAGTAACAACAACCAGAGTCATTTTGCATGTGTGATCTTTTCACATACCACCTATGGATCCACCAGTGTCATTGCATGTGTGTTCTTTTTAGTAACAACAACCACAGTCATTTTGCATGTATGTTCTTCTCACATACCACCTATGGATCCACCAGTGTCATTGCATGTGTGTTCTTTTTAGTAACAACAACCAGTGTCATTGCATGTGTGTTCTCTTCAGAGACCACACATGGATCCACCAGTGTCATTGCATGTGTGTTCTTTTTAGTAACAACTACAAGAGTCATTGAAATGTGTGCTCTCCTTAGAGACCACACATGGATCCACCAGTGTCATTGCATGTGTGTTCTTTTCGCTAACAACAACCAGAGTCATTGCATGTGTGTTCTTTTCACATACCACACATGGATCCACCAGTGTCATTGCATTGGTGCTCTTTTCACAATCCACCCATGGATCCACCAGTGTCATTGCATGTGTGTTCTTTTTAGTAACAACAACCAGAGTCATTTTGCATGTGTGTTCTTTTCACATACCACCTATGGATCCACCAGTGTCATTGAAATGTGTATTATTTTCAACTACCACCCATGGATCAACCAGTGTCATTGGTTGTGTGTTCTTTTTAGTAACAACCAGAGTCATTTTGCATGTGTGTTCTTTTCACATACAACCTATGGATCCACCAGTGTCATTGAAATGTGTATTATTTTCACAATCCACCCATGGATCTCACCAGTGTCATTTTGCATGTGTGTTCTTTTTATTAACAACCAGAGTCATTGCATGTGTGTTCTTTTCACTAACAACAACTGGAGTCAATACATGTGTGTTCTTTTCACATACCACATATGGATCACCAGTGTCATTGCATGTGTTATCTTTTCACAATCCACCCATGGATCCACCAGTGTCATTGCATGTGTGTTCTTTTTAGTAACAACCAGAGTCATTTGGCATGTGTGTTCTTTTCACATACCACCTATGGATCCACTAGTGTCATGGCATATGTTTTCTTTTCACAATCCACCCATGGATCCCACCAGTGTCATTTTGCATGTGTGTTCTTTTTAGTAACAACAACCAGAGTCATTTTGCATGTGTGTTCTTTTTAGTAACAACAACCAGAGTCATTTTGCATGTGTGATTTCTTCACATACCACTTATGGATCCACCAGTGTCATTGCATGTGTGTTCTTTTTAGTAACAACAACCAGAGTCATTTTGCATGTGTGTTCTTCTCACATACCACCTATGGATCCACCAGTGTCATTGCATGTGTGTTCTTTTTAGTAACAACAACCAGTGTCATTGCATGTGTGTTCTCTTCAGAGACAACACATGGATCCACCAGTGTCATTGCATGTGTGTTCTTTTTAGTAACAACAACAAGAGTCATTGAAATGTGTGCTCTCCTTAGAGACCACACATGGATCCACCAGTGTCATTGCATGTGTGTTCTTTTCACTAACAACAACCAGAGTCATTGCATGTGTGTTCTTTTCACATACCACACATGGATCCACCAGTGCCATTGCATGTGTGCTCTTTTAACAATCCACCCATGGATCCACCAGTGTCATTGCATGTGTGTTCTTTTTAGTAACAACAACCAGAGTCCTTTTGCATGTGTGTTCTTTTCACATCCCACCTATGGATCCACCAGTGTCATTGAAATGTGTATTATTTTCACAATCCACCCATGGATCCCACCAGTGTCATTTTGCATGTGTGTTCTTTTTAGTAACAACAACCAGAGTCATTTTGCATGTGTGTTCTTTTCACATACCACCTATGGATCCACCAGTGTCATTGAAATGTGTATTATTTTCACAATCCACCCATGGATCCCACCAGTGTCATTTTGCATGTGTGTTCTTTTTAGTAACAACAACCAGAGTCATTTTGCATGTGTGTTCTCTTCACATACCACCTATGGATCCACCAGTGTCATTGCATGTGTGTTCTTCTCACATACCACGTATGGATCCCACCAGTGTCATTTTGCATGTGTGTTCTTTTTAGTAACAACAACCAGAGTCATTTTGCATGTGTGTTCTCTTCACATACCACCTATGGATCCACCAGTGTCATTGCATGTGTGTTCTTCTCACATACCACGTATGGATCCACCAGTGTCATTGCATGTGTGTTCATTTCACTAACAACAACCAGAGTCATTGCATGTGTGTTCTTTTCACATACCACATATGGATCCACCAGTGTGATTGAAATGTGTGTTCTCTAGAGAAACCACACATGGATCCACCAGTGTCATTGCATGTGTGTTCTTTTTAGTAACAACCAGAGTCACTGCATGTGTGTTCTTTTCACATACCACATATGGATCCACCAGTGTCATTGAAATGCGTGTTCTCTACAGAGACCACACATGGATCCCCTAGTGTCATTGCATGTGTGTTCTTTCTAGTAACAACAACCAGAGTCATTTTGCATGTGTGTTCTTCTCACATACCACCTATGGATCCACCAGTGTCATTGCATCTGTGTTCTTTTCACTAACAACAACCAGAGTCAATGCATGTGTGTTCTTTTCACATACCACATATGGATCACCAGTGTCATTGCATGTGTTATCTTTTCACAATCCACCCATGGATCCACCAGTGTCATTGCATGTGTGTTCTTTTTAGTAACAACCAGAGTCATTTGGCATGTGTGTTCTTTTCACATACCACCTATGGATCGACTAGTGTCATGGCATGTGTTTTCTTTTCACAATCCACACATGGATCCCACCAGTGTCATTTTGCATGTGTGTTCTTTTTAGTAACAACAACCAGAGTCATTTTGCATGTGTGTTCTTTTTAGTAACAACAACCAGAGTCATTTTGCATGTGTGATCTCTTCACATTCCACCTATGGATCCACCAGTGTCATTGCATGTGTGTTCTTTTTAGTAACAACAACCACAGTCATTTTGCATGTGTGTTCTTCTCACATACCACCTATGGATCCACCAGTGTCATTGCATGTGTGTTCTTTTTAGTAACAACAACCAGTGTCATTGCATGTGTGTTCTCTTCAGAGACCACACATGGATCCACCAGTGTCATTGCATGTGTGTTCTTTTTAGTAACAACAACAAGAGTCATTGAAATGTGTGCTCTCCTTAGCGACCACACATGGATCCACGAGTGTCATTGCATGTGTGTTCTTTTTAGTAACAACAACAAGAGTCATTGAAATGTGTGCTCTCCTTAGAGACCACACATGGATCCACTAGTGTCATTGCATGTGTGTTCTTTTCACTAACAACAACCAGAGTCCTTGCATGTGTGTTCTTTTCACATACCACACATGGATCCACCAGTGTCATTGCATTGGTGCCCTTTTCACAATCCACCCATGGATCCACCAGTGTCATTGCATGTGTGTTCTTTTTGGTAACAACAACCCGAGTCATTTTGCATGTGTGTTCTTTTCACATACCACCTATGGATGCACCAGTGTCATTGCATGTGTGTTCTTTTCACATACCACCTATGGATCCACTAGTGTCATGGCATATGTTTTCTTTTCACAATCCACCCATGGATCCCACCAGTGTCATTTTGCATGTGTGTTCTTTTTAGTAACAACAACCAGAGTCATTTTGCATGTGTGTTCTTTTTAGTAACAACAACCAGAGTCATTTTGCATGTGTGATCTCTTCACATACCACCTATGGATCCACCAGTGTCATTGCATGTGTGTTCTTTTTAGTAACAACAACTAGAGTCATTTTGCATGTGTGTTCTTCTCACATACCACCTATGGATCCACCAGTGTCATTGCATGTGTGTTCTTTTTAGTAACAACAACCAGTGTCATTGCATGTGTGTTCTCTTCAGAGACCACACATGGATCCACCAGTGTCATTGCATGTGTGTTCTTTTTAGTAACAACAACAAGAGTCATTGAAATGTGTGCTCTCCTTAGAGACCACACATGGATCCACCAGTGTCATTGCATGTGTGTTCTTTTCACTAACAACAACCAGAGTCATTGCATGTGTGTTCTTTTCACATACCACACATGGATCCACCAGTGCCATTGCATGTGTGCTCTTTTAACAATCCACCCATGGATCCACCAGTGTCATTGCATGTGTGTTCTTTTTAGTAACAACAACCAGAGTCCTTTTGCATGTGTGTTCTTTTCACATACCACCTATGGATCCACCAGTGTCATTGAAATGTGTATTATTTTCACAATCCACCCATGGATCCCACCAGTGTCATTTTGCATGTGTGTTCTTTTTAGTAACAACAACCAGAGTCATTTTGCATGTGTGTTCTTTTCACATACCACCTATGGATCCACCAGTGTCATTGAAATGTGTATTATTTTCACAATCCACCCATGGATCCCACCAGTGTCATTTTGGATGTGTGTTCTTTTTAGTAACAACAACCAGAGTCATTTTGCATGTGTGTTCTTTTCACATACCACCTATGGATCCACCAGTGTCATTGAAATGTGTATTATTTTCACAATCCACCCATGGATCCCACCAGTGTCATTTTGCATGTATGTTCTTTTTAGTAACAACAACCAGAGTCATTTTGCATGTGTGTTCTCTTCACATACCACCTATGGATCCACCAGTGTCATTGCATGTGTGTTCTTCTCACATACCACGTATGGATCCCACCAGTGTCATTTTGCATGTGTGTTCTTTTTAGTAACAACAACCAGAGTCATTTTGCATGTGTGTTCTCTTCACATACCACCTATGGATCCACCAGTGTCATTGCATGTGTGTTCTTCTCACATACCACGTATGGATCCACCAGTGTCATTGCATGTGTGTTCATTTCACTAACAACAACCAGAGTCATTGCATGTGTGTTCTTTTCACATACCACATATGGATCCACCAGTGTGATTGAAATGTGTGTTCTCTAGAGAAACCACACATGGATCCACCAGTGTCATTGCATGTGTGTTCTTTTTAGTAACAACCAGAGTCATTGCATGTGTGTTATTTTCACATACCACATATGGATCCACTAGTGTCATTGAAATGCGTGTTCTCTACAGAGACCACACATGGATCCCCTAGTGTCATTGCATGTGTGTTCTTTCTAGTAACAACAACCAGAGTCATTTTGCATGTGTGTTCTTCTCACATACCACCTATGGATCCACCAGTGTCATTGCATCTGTGTTCTTTTCACTAACAACAACCAGAGTCAATGCATGTGTGTTCTTTTCACATACCACATATGGATCACCAGTGTCATTGCATGTGTTATCTTTTCACAATCCACCCATGGATCCACCAGTGTCATTGCATGTGTGTTCTTTTTAGTAACAACCAGAGTCATTTGGCATGTGTGTTCTTTTCACATACCACCTATGGATCGAATAGTGTCATGGCATGTGTTTTCTTTTCACAATCCACCCATGGATCCCACCAGTGTCATTTTGCATGTGTGTTCTTTTTAGTAACAACAACCAGAGTCATTTTGCATGTGTGTTCTTTTTAGTAACAACAACCAGAGTCATTTTGCATGTGTGATCTCTTCACATACCACCTATGGATCCACCAGTGTCATTGCATGTGTGTTCTTTTTAGTAACAACAACCACAGTCATTTTGCATGTGTGTTCTTCTCACATACCACCTATGGATCCACCAGTGTCATTGCATGTGTGTTCTTTTTAGTAACAACAACCAGTTTCATTGCATGTGTGTTCTCTTCAGAGACCACACATGGATCCACCAGTGTCATTGCATGTGTGTTCTTTTTAGTAACAACAACAAGAGTCATTGAAATGTGTGCTCTCCTTAGAGACCACACATGGATCCACCAGTGTCATTGCATGTGTGTTCTTTTTAGTAACAACAACAAGAGTCATTGAAATGTGTGCTCTCCTTAGAGACCACACATGGATCCACCAGTGTCATTGCATGTGTGTTCTTTTCACTAACAACAACCAGAGTCATTGCATGTGTGTTCTTTTCACATACCACACATGGATCCACCAGTGTCATTGCATTGGTGCCCTTTTCACAATCCACCCATGGATCCACCAGTGTCATTGCATGTGTGTTCTTTTTAGTAACAACAACCAGAGTCATTTTGCATGTGTGTTCTTTTCACATACCACCTATGGATCCACCAGTGTCATTGAAATGTGTATTATTTTCAACTACCACCCATGGATCAACCAGTGTCATTGGTTGTGTGTTCTTTTTAGTAACAACCAGAGTCATTTTGCATGTGTGTTCTTTTCACATACCACCTATGGATCCACCAGTGTCATTGAAATGTGTATTATTTTCACAATCCACCCATGGATCCCACCAGTGTCATTTTGCATGTGTGTTCTTTTTATTAACATCCAGAGTCATTGCATGTGTGTTCTTTTCACTAACAACAACTGGAGTCAATGCATGTGTGTTCTTTTCACATACCACATATGGATCACCAGTGTCATTGCATGTGTTATCTTTTCACAATCCACCCATGGATCCACCAGTGTCATTGCATGTGTGTTCTTTTCACATACCACCTATGGATCCACTAGTGTCATGGCATATGTTTTCTTTTCACAATCCACCCATGGATCCCACCAGTGTCATTTTGCATGTGTGTTCTTTTTAGTAACAACAACCAGAGTCATTTTGCATGTGTGTTCTTTTTAGTAACAACAACCAGAGTCATTTTGCATGTGTGATCTCTTCACATACCACCTATGGATCCACCAGTGTCATTGCAAGTGTGTTCTTTTTAGTAACAACAACCAGAGTCATTTTGCATGTGTGTTCTTCTCACATACCACCTATGGATCCACCAGTGTCATTGCATGTGTGTTCTTTTTAGTAACAACAACCAGTGTCATTGCATGTGTGTTCTCTTCAGAGACCACACATGGATCCACCAGTGTCATTGCATGTGTGTTCTTTTTAGTAACAACAACAAGAGTCATTGAAATGTGTGCTCTCCTTAGAGACCACACATGGATCCACCAGTGTCATTGCATGTGTGTTCTTTTCACTAACAACAACCAGAGTCATTGCATGTGTGTTCTTTTCACATACCACACATGGATCCACCAGTGCCATTGCATGTGTGCTCTTTTAACAATCCACCCATGGATCCACCAGTGTCATTGCATGTGTGTTCTTTTTAGTAACAACAACCGGAGTCCTTTTGCATGTGTGTTCTTTTCACATACCACCTATGGAACCACCAGTGTCATTGAAATGTGTATTATTTTCAGCTACCACCCATGGATCAACCAGTGTCATTGCTTGTGTGTTCTTTTTAGTAACAACCAGAGTCATTTTGCATGTGTGTTCTTTTCACATACCACCTATGGATCCACCAGTGTCATTGAAATGTGTATTATTTTCACAATCCACCCATGGATCCCACCAGTGTCATTTTGCATGTGTGTTCTTTTTAGTAACAACAACCAGAGTCATTTTGCATGTGTGTTCTCTTCACATACCACCTATGGATCCACCAGTGTCATTGCATGTGTGTTCTTCTCACATACCACGTATGGATCCCACCAGTGTCATTTTGCATGTGTGTTCTTTTTAGTAACAACAACCAGAGTCATTTTGCATGTGTGTTCTCTTCACATACCACCTATGGATCCACTAGTGTCATTGCATGTGTGTTCTTCTCACATACCACGTATGGATCCACCAGTGTCATTGCATGTGTGTTCATTTCACTAACAACAACCAGAGTCATTGCATGTGTGTTCTTTTCACATACCACATATGGATCCACCAGTGTGATTGAAATGTGTGTTCTCTAGAGAAACCACACATGGATCCACCAGTGTCATTACATGTGTGTTCTTTTTAGTAACAACCAGAGTCATTGCATGTGTGTTCTTTTCACATACCACATATGGATCCACCAGTGTCATTGAAATGCGTCTTCTCTACAGAGACCACACATGGATCCCCTAGTGTCATTGCATGTGTGTTCTTTCTAGTAACAACAACCAGAGTCATTTTGCATGTGTGTTCTTCTCACATACCACCTATGGATCCACCAGTGTCATTGCATCTGTGTTCTTTTCACTAACAACAACCAGAGTCATTGCATGTGTGTTCTTTTCACATACCACATATGGATCCACCAGTGTCATTGAAATGCGTGTTCTCTATAGAGACCACACATGGATCCACCAGTGTCGTTGCATGTCTGTTCTTTTTAGTAACAACCAGAGTCATTTTGCATGTGTGTTATTTTCACATACCACCTATGGATCCACCAGTGTCATTGCATGTGTGTTCTTTTTAGTTACAACAACCAGAGTCATTAAAATGTGTGTTCTTCTCACATACCACCTATGGATCCACCAGTGTCATTGCATGTGTATTCATTTCACTAGCAATAACCAGAGTCATTGCATGTGTGTTCTTTTCACATACCACATATGGATCCACCAGTGTGATTGAAATGTGTGTTCTCTACAGAGACCACACATGGATCCACCAGTGTTATTGCATGTGTGTTCTTTTTAGTAACAACCAGAGTCATTTTGCATGTGTGTTCTTTTCACATACCACATATGGATCCGCCAGTGTCATTGCATGTGTGTTCTTTTCACAATCCACCCATGGATCCACCAGTGTCATTGCATGTGTGTTCTTTTCAGTAACAACAACCAGTGTCATTGCATGTGTGTTCTCTTCAGAGACCACACATGGATCCACCAGTGTCATTGCATGTGTGTTCTTTTTAGTAACAACAACAAGAGTCATTGAAATGTGTGCTCTCCTTAGAGACCACACATGGATCCACCAGTGTCATTGCATGTGTGTTCTTTTCACTAACAACAACCAGAGTCATTGCATGTGTGTTCTTTTCACATACCACACATGGATCCACCAGTGCCATTGCATGTGTGCTCTTTTAACAATCCACCCATGGATCCACCAGTGTCATTGCATGTGTGTTCTTTTTAGTAACAACAACCGGAGTCCTTTTGCATGTGTGTTCTTTTCACATACCACCTATGGAACCACCAGTGTCATTGAAATGTGTATTATTTTCAGCTACCACCCATGGATCAACCAGTGTCATTGCTTGTGTGTTCTTTTTAGTAACAACCAGAGTCATTTTGCATGTGTGTTCTTTTCACATACCACCTATGGATCCACCAGTGTCATTGAAATGTGTATTATTTTCACAATCCACCCATGGATCCCACCAGTGTCATTTTGCATGTGTGTTCTTTTTAGTAACAACAACCAGAGTCATTTTGCATGTGTGTTCTCTTCACATACCACCTATGGATCCACCAGTGTCATTGCATGTGTGTTCTTCTCACATACCACGTATGGATCCCACCAGTGTCATTTTGCATGTGTGTTCTTTTTAGTAACAACAACCAGAGTCATTTTGCATGTGTGTTCTCTTCACATACCACCTATGGATCCACTAGTGTCATTGCATGTGTGTTCTTCTCACATACCACGTATGGATCCACCAGTGTCATTGCATGTGTGTTCATTTCACTAACAGCAACCAGAGTCATTGCATGTGTGTTCTTTTCACATACCACATATGGATCCACCAGTGTGATTGAAATGTGTGTTCTCTAGAGAAACCACACATGGATCCACCAGTGTCATTGCATGTGTGTTCTTTTTAGTAACAACCAGAGTCATTGCATGTGTGTTCTTTTCACATACCACATATGGATCCACCAGTGTCATTGAAATGCGTCTTCTCTACAGAGACCACACATGGATCCCCTAGTGTCATTGCATGTGTGTTCTTTCTAGTAACAACAACCAGAGTCATTTTGCATGTGTGTTCTTCTCACATACCACCTATGGATCCACCAGTGTCATTGCATCTGTGTTCTTTTCACTAACAACAACCAGAGTCATTGCATGTGTGTTCTTTTCACATACCACATATGGATCCACCAGTGTCATTGAAATGCGTGTTCTCTATAGAGACCACACATGGATCCACCAGTGTCGTTGCATGTCTGTTCTTTTTAGTAACAACCAGAGTCATTTTGCATGTGTGTTATTTTCACATACCACCTATGGATCCACCAGTGTCATTGCATGTGTGTTCTTTTTAGTTACAACAACCAGAGTCATTAAAATGTGTGTTCTTCTCACATACCACCTATGGATCCACCAGTGTCATTGCATGTGTATTCATTTCACTAGCAATAACCAGAGTCACTGCATGTGTGCTCTTTTCACATACCACATATGGATCCACCAGTGTGATTGAAATGTGTGTTCTCTACAGAGACCACACATGGATCCACCAGTGTTATTGCATGTGTGTTCTTTTTAGTAACAACCAGAGTCATTTTGCATGTGTGTTCTTTTCACATACCACATATGGATCCGCCAGTGTCATTGCATGTGTGTTCTTTTCACAATCCACCCATGGATCCACCAGTGTCATTGCATGTGTGTTCTTTTCAGTAACAACAACCAGTGTCATTGCATGTGTGTTCTCTTCAGAGACCACACATGGATCCACCAGTGTCATTGCATGTGTGTTCTTTTTAGTAACAACAACAAGAGTCATTGAAATGTGTGCTCTCCTTAGAGACCACACATGGATCCACCAGTGTCATTGCATGTGTGCTCTCTTTAGAGACCACACATGGATCCACCAGTGTCATTGCATGTGTGTTCTTTTTACTAACAACAAGAAGAGTCATTGAAATGTGTGCTCTCTTCAGAGACCACACATGGATGCACCAGTGATATTGCATGTGTGTTCTTTTCACAATCCACCCATGGATCCACCAGTGTCATTGCATGTGTGTTCTTTTCACAATCCACCCATGGATCCACTACTGTCATTGCATGTATGTTCTTTTTAGTAACAACCAGAGTCATTTTCCATGTGTGTTCTTTTCACATACCACCTATGGATCCACCAGTGTCATTGAAATGTGTATTATTTTCACAATCCACCCGTGGATCCCACCAGTTTCATTTTGCATGCGTGTTCTTTTTAGTAACAACAACCAGAGTCATTTTGCATGTGTGTTCTCTTCACATACCACCTATGGATCCACCAGTGTCATTGCATGTGTGTTCTTCTCACATACCACGTATGGATCCACCAGTGTCATTGCATGTGTGTTCATTTCACTAACAACAACCAGAGTCATTGCATGTGTATTGTTTTCACATACCACATATGGATCCACCAGTGTGATTGAAATGTGTGTTCTCTACAGAGACCACACATGGATCCACCAGTGTCATCGCATGTGTGTTCTTTTTAGTAACAACCAGAGTCATTGCATGTGTGTTCTTTTCACATACCACATATGGATCCACCAGTGTCATTGAAATGCGTGTTCTCTACAGAGAGCACACATGGATCCACCAGTGTCATTGCATGTGTGTTCTTTTTAGTAACAACAACAAGAGTCATTTTGCATGTGTGTTGTTCTCACATACCACCTATGGATCCACCATTGTCATTGCATGTTTGTTCTTTTCACTAATAACAACCAGAGTCATTTTGCATGTGTGTTCTTTTCACATACCACATATGGATCCGCTAGTGTCATTGAAATGCGTGTTCTCTATAGAGACCACACATGGATCCACTAGTGTCATTGCATGTCTGTTCTTTTTAGTAACAACAACCAGTCATTTTGCATGTGTGTTATTTTCACATACCACCTATGGATCCACCAGTGTCATTGCATGTGTGTTCCTTTTAGTTACAACAACCAGAGTCATTGAAATGTGTGTTCTTCTCACATACCACCTATGGATCCACCAGTGTCATTGCATGTGTATTCATTTCACTAGCAATAACCAGAGTCATTGCATGTGTGTTCTTTTCACATACCACATATGGATCCACCAGTGTGATTGAAATGTGTGTTCTCTACAGAGACCACACATGGATCCACCAATGTTATTGCATGTGTGTTCTTTTTAGTAACAACTAGAGTCATTTTGCATGTGTGTTCTTTTCACATACCACATATGGATCCGCCAGTGTCATTGCATATGTGTTCTTTTCACAATCCAACCATGGATCCACCAGTGTCATTGCATGTGTGTTCTTTTCAGTTACAACCAGAGTCATTTTGCATGTGTGTTCTTTTCACATACCACCTATGGATCCACCGGTGTCATTGCATGTGTGTTCTTTTTAGTAACAACCAGAGTCATTTTGCATGTGTGTTCTTTTCAGATACCACCTATGGATCCACCAGTGTCATTGCATGTGTTTTCTCTTCACAATCCACCCATGGATCCGACCAGTGTCATTTTGCATGTGTGTTCTTTTTAGTAACAACAACCAGAGTCATTTTGCATGTGTGTTCTCTTCACATACCACCTATGGATCCACCAGTGTCATTGCATGTGTGTTCTTCTCACATACCACGTATGGATCCCACCAGTGTCATTTTGCATGTGTGTTCTTTTTAGTAACAACAACCAGAGTCATTTTGCATGTGTTTTCTCTTCACATACCACCTATGGATCCACCAGTGTCATTGCATGTGTGTTCTTCTCACATACCACGTATGGATCCACCAGTGTCATTGCATGTGTGTTCATTTCACTAACAACAACCAGAGTCATTGCATGTGTGTTCTTTTCACATACCACATATGGATCCACCAGTGTGATTGAAATGTGTGTTCTCTAGAGAAACCACACATGGATCCGCCAGTGTCATTGCATGTGTGTTCTTTTTAGTAACAACCAGAGTCATTGCATGTGTGTTCTTTTCACATACCACATATGGATCCACCAGTGTCATTGAAATGTGTCTTCTCTACAGAGACCACACATGGATCCCCTAGTGTCATTGCATGTGTGTTCTTTCTAGTAACGACAACCAGAGTCATTTTGCATGTGTGTTCTTCTCACATACCACCTATGGATCCACCAGTGTCATTGCATCTGTGTTCTTTTCACTAACAACAACCAGAGTCATTGCATGTGTGTTCTTCTCACATACCACATATGGATCCACCAGTGTCATTGAAATGCGTGTTCTCTTTAGAGACCACACATGGATCCACCAGTGTCGTTGCATGTCTGTTCTTTTTAGTAACAACCAGAGTCATTTTGCATGTGTGTTATTTTCACATACCACCTATGGATCCACCAGTGTCATTGCATGTGTGTTCTTTTTAGTTACAACAACCAGAGTCATTAAAATGTGTGTTCTTCTCACATACCACCTATGGATCCACCAGTGTCATTGCATGTGTATTCACTTCACTAGCAATAATCAGAGTCATTGCATGTGTGTTCTTTTCACATACCACATATGGATCCACCAGTGTGATTGAAATGTGTGTTCTCTACAGAGACCACACATGGATCCACCAGTGTTATTGCATGTGTGTTCTTTTTAGTAACAACCAGAGTCATTTTGCATGTGTGTTCTTTTCACATACCACATATGGATCCGCCAGTGTCATTGCATGTGTGTTCTTTTCACAATCCACCCATGGATCCACCAGTGTCATTGCATGTGTGTTCTTTTCAGTTACAACCAGAGTCATTTTGCATGTGTGTTCTTTTCACATACCACCTATGGATCCACCGGTGTCATTGCATGTGTGTTCTTTTTAGTAACAACCAGATTCATTTTGCATGTGTGTTCTCTTCACATACCACCTATGGATCCACCAGTGTCATTGCATGTGTGTTCTCTTCACAATCCACCTATGGATCCACCAGTGTCATTGCATGTGTTCTTTTTATTAACAAAAACCAGTGTCATTGCATGTGTGCTCTCTTCAGAGACCACACATGGATCCACCAGTGTCATTGCATGTGTGTTCTTTTTACTAACAACAAGAAGAGTCATTGAAATGTGTGCTCTCTTCAGAGACCACACATGGATGCACCAGTGTCATTGCATGTGTGTTATTTTCACAATCCACCCATGGATCCACCAGTGTCATTGCATGTGTGTTCTTTTCACAATCCACCCATGGATCCACTACTGTCATTGCATGTATGTTCTTTTTAGTAACAACCAGAGTCATTTTCCATGTGTGTTCTTTTCACATACCACCTATGGATCCACCATTGTCATTGCATGTTTGTTCTTTTCACAATCCACCCGTGGATCCCACCAGTTTCATTTTGCATGCGTGTTCTTTTTAGTAACAACAACCAGAGTCATTTTGCATGTGTCTTCTCTTCACATACCACCTATGGATCCACCAGTATCATTGCATGTGTGTTCTTCTCACATACCACCTATGGATCCACCAGTGTCATTGCATGTGTGTTCATTTCACTAACAACAACCAGAGTCATTGCATGTGTATTCTTTTCACATACCACATATGGATCCACCAGTGTGATTGAAATGTGTGTTCTCTACAGAGACCACACATGGATCCACCAGTGTCATCGCATGTGTGTTCTTTTTAGTAACAACCAGAGTCATTGCATGTGTGTTCTTTTCACATACCACATATGGATCCACCAGTGTCATTGAAATGCGTGTTCTCTACAGAGAGCACACATGGATCCACCAGTGTCATTGCATGTGTGTTCTTTTTAGTAACAACAACAAGAGTCATTTTGCATGTGTGTTGTTCTCACATACCACCTATGGATCCACCATTGTCATTGCATGTTTGTTCTTTTCACTAATAACAACCAGAGTCATTTTGCATGTGTGTTCTTTTCACATACCACATATGGATCCGCTAGTGTCATTGAAATGCGTGTTCTCTATAGAGACCACATATGGATCCACTAGTGTCATTGCATGTCTGTTCTTTTTAGTAACAACAACCAGTCATTTTGCATGTGTGTTATTTTCACATACCACCTATGGATCCACCAGTGTCATTGCATGTGTGTTCTTTTTAGTTACAACAACTAGAGTCATTGAAATGTGTGTTCTTCTCACATACCACCTATGGATCCACCAGTGTCATTGCATGTGTATTCATTTCACTAGCAATAACCAGAGTCATTGCATGTGTGTTCTTTTCACATACCACATATGGATCCACCAGTGTGATTGAAATGTGTGTTCTCTACAGAGACCACACATAGATCCACCAATGTTATTGCATGTGTGTTCTTTTTAGTAACAACTAGAGTCATTTTGCATGTGTGTTCTTTTCACATACCACATATGGATCCGCCAGTGTCATTGCATGTGTGTTCTTTTCACAATCCACCCATGGATCCACCAGTGTCATTGCATGTGTGTTCTTTTCAGTTACAACCAGAGTCATTTTGCATGTGTGTTCTTTTCACATACCACCTATGGATACACCGGTGTCATTGCATGTGTGTTCTTTTTAGTAACAACCAGAGTCATTTTGCATGTGTGTTTTTTTCAGATACCACCTATGGATCCACCAGTGTCATTGCATGTGTTTTCTCTTCACAATCCACCCATGGATCCCACCAGTGTCATTTTGCATGTGTGTTCTTTTTAGTAACAACAACCAGAGTCATTTTGCATGTGTGTTCTCTTCACAATCCACCTATGCATCCACCAGTGTCATTGCATGTGTGTTCTTCTCACATACCACGTATGGATCCCACCAGTGTCATTTTGCATGTGTGTTCTTTTTAGTAACAACAACCATAGTAATTTTGCATGTGTGTTCTCTTCACATACCACCTATGGATCCACCAGTGTCATTGCATGTGTGTTCTTCTCACATACCACGTATGGATCCACCAGTGTCATTGCATGTGTGTTCATTTCACTAACAACAACCAGAGTCATTGCATGTGTGTTCTTTTCACATACCACATATGGATCCACCAGTGTGATTGAAATGTGTGTTCTCTAGAGAAACCACACATGGATCCACCAGTGTCATTGCATGTGTGTTCTTTTTAGTAACAACCAGAGTCATTGCATGTGTGTTCTTTTCACATACCACATATGGATCCACCAGTGTCATTGAAATGCGTCTTCTCTACAGAGACCACACATGGATCCCCTAGTGTCATTGCATGTGTGTTCTTTCTAGTAACAACAACCAGAGTCATTTTACATGTGTGTTCTTCTCACATACCACCTATGGATCCACCAGTGTCATTGCATCTGTGTTCTTTTCACTAACAACAACCAGAGTCATTGCATGTGTGTTCTTTTCACATACCACATATGGATCCACCAGTGTCATTGAAATGCGTGTTCTCTACAGAGAGCACACATGGATCCACCAGTGTCATTGCATGTGTGTTCTTTTTAGTAACAACAACCAGAGTCATTTTGCATGTGTGTTGTTCTCACATACCACCTATGGATCCACCATTGTCATTGCATGTTTGTTCTTTTCACTAATAACAACCAGAGTCATTGCATGTGTGTTCTTTTCACATACCACATATGGATCCATCAGTGTCATTGAAATGCGTGTTCTCTATAGAGACCACACATGGATCCACCAGTGTCATTGCATGTCTGTTCTTTTTAGTAATAACAACCAGTCATTTTGCATGTGTGTTCTTTTCACAATCCACCCATGGATCCACCAGTGTCATTGCATGTGTGTTCTTTTCACAATCCACCCATGGATCCACTAGTGTCATTGCATGTATGTTCTTTTTAGTAACAACCAGAGTCATTTTGCATGTGTGTTCTTTTCACATACCACCTATGGATCCACCAGTGTCATTGAAATGTGTATTATTTTCACAATCCACCCATGGATCCCACCAGTTTCATTTTGAATGCGTGTTATTTTTAGTAACAACAACCAGAGTCATTTTGCATGTGTGTTGTCTTCACATAACACCTATGGATCCACCAGTGTCATTGCATGTGTGTTCTTCTCACATACCACGTATGGATCCACCAGTGTCATTGCATGTGTGTTCATTTCACTAACAACAACCAGAGTCATTGCATGTGTATTCTTTTCACATACCACATATGGATCCACCAGTGTGATTGAAATGTGTGTTCTCTACAGAGACCACACATGGATCCACCAGTGTCATTGCATGTGTGTTCTTCTCACATACCACGTATGGATCCACCAGTGTCATTGCATGTGTGTTCATTTCACTAACAACAACCAGAGTCATTGCATGTGTATTCTTTTCACATACCACATATGGATCCACCAGTGTGATTGAAATGTGTGTTCTCTACAGAGACCACACATGGATCCACCAGTGTCATCGCATGTGTGTTCTTTTTAGTAACAACCAGAGTCATTGCATGTGTGTTCTTTTCACATACCACATATGGATCCACCAGTGTCATTGAAATGCGTGTTCTCTACAGAGAGCACACATGGATCCACCAGTGTCATTGCATGTGTGTTCGTTTTAGTAACAACAACCAGAGTCATTTTGCATGTGTGTTGTTCTCACATACCACCTATGGATCCACCATTGTCATTGCATGTTTGTTATTTTCACTAATAACAACCAGAGCCATTGCATGTGTGTTCTTTTCACATACCACATATGGATCCATCAGTGTCATTGAAATGCGTGTTCTCTATAGAGACCACACATGGATCCACCAGTGTCATTGCATGTCTGTTCTTTTTAGTAATAACAACCAGTCATTTTGCATGTGTGTTATTTTCACATACCACCTATGGATCCACCAGTGTCATTGCATGTGTGTTCTTTTTAGTTACAACAACCAGAGTCATTAAAATTTGTGTTCTTCTCACATACCACCTATGGATCCACCAGTGTTATTGCATGTGTGTTCATTTCACTAGCAAAAACCAGAGTCATTGCATTTGTGTTCTTTTCAAATACCACATATGGATCCACGAGTGTTATTGCATGTGTGTTCTTTTTAGTAACAACCAGAGTCATTTTGCATGTGTGTTCTTTTCACATACCACATATGGATCCGCCAGTGTCATTGAAATGTGTGTTCTCTACAGAGAGCACACATGGATCCACCAGTGTCATTGCATGTGTGTTCTTTTTAGTAACAACAACCAGAGTCATTTTGCATGTGTGTTGTTCTCACATACCACCTATGGATCCACCAGTGTCATTGCATGTGTGTTCTTTTCACATACCACATATGGATCCACCAGTGTCATTGAAATGCGTGTTCTCTACAGAGACCACACATGGAATCACCAGTGTCATTGCATGTCTATTCTTTTTAGTTACGACAACGAGTCATTTTGCATGTATGTTCTTTTCACATACCACCTATGGATCCACCAGTGTCATTGCATGTGTGTTCTCTTCACAATCCACCTATGGATCCACCAGTGTCATTCCATGTGTGTTCTTTTTAGTAACAACCAGAGTCATTGCATGTGTGTTCTTTTCACTAACAACAACCAGATTCAATGCATGTGTGTTCTTTTCACATACCACGTATGGATCACCAGTGTCATTGCATGTGTGTTCTTTTCACAATCCACCCATGGATCCACCAGTGTCATTGCATGTGTGTTCTTTTTAGTAACAACCAGAGTCATTTTGCATGTGTGTTCTTTTCACATACCACCTATGGATCCACCAGTGTCATGGCAAGTGTTTTCTTTTCACAATCCACCCATGGATCCCACCAGTGTCATTTTGCATATGTGTTCTTTTTAGTAACAACAACCAGAGTCATTTTGCATGTGTGATCTCTTCACATACCACCTATGGATCCACCAGTGTCATTGCATGTGTGTTCGTTTTACTAACAACAACCAGAGTCATTTTGCATGTGTGTTCTTCTCACATACCACCTATGGATCCACCAGTGTCATTGCATGTGTGTTCTTTTTAGTAACAACAACTAGTGTCATTGCATGTGTGTTCTCTTCAGAGACCACACATGGATCCACCAGTGTCATTGCATGTGTGTTCTTTTTAGTAACAACAACAAGAGTCATTGAAATGTGTGCTCTCTTTAGAGACCACACATGGATCCACCAGCGTCATTGCATGTGTGTTCTTTTCACTAACAACAACCAGAGTCATGGCATGTGTGTTCTTTTCACATACCACATATGGATCCACCAGTGTCATTGCATGTGTGCTCTTTTCACAATCCACCCATGGATCCACCAGTGTCATTGCATGTGTGTTCATTTCACTAACAACAACCAGAGTCATTTTGCATGTGTGTTCTTCTCACATACCACCTATGGATCCACCAGTGTCATTGCATGTGTGTTATTTTTAGTAACAACAACCAGTGTCATTGCATATGTGTTCTCTTCAGAGACCACACATGGATCCACCAGTGTCATTGCATGTGTGTTCTTTTTAGTAACAACAACAAGAGTCATTGAAATGTGTGCTCTCCGTAGAGACCACACATGGATCCACCAGTGTCATTGCATGTGTGTTCTTTTCACTAACAAAAACCAGAGTCATTGCATGTGTGTTCTTTTCACATACCACACATGGATCCACCAGTGTCATTGCATGTGTGATCTTTTGACAATCCACCCATGGATCCACCAGTGCCATTGCATGTGTGTTCTTTTTAGTAACAACAACCAGAGTCATTTTGCATGTGTGTTCTTTTCACATACCACCTATGGATCCACCAGTGTCATTGAAATGTGTATTATTTTCAACTACCACCTATGGATCAACCAGTGTCATTGCTTGTGTGTTATTTTTAGTAACAACCAGAGTCATTTTGCATGTGTGTTCTTTTCACATACCACCTATGGATCCACCAGTGTCATTGAAATGTGTATTATTTTCACAATCCACCCATGGATCCCACCAGTGTCATTTTGCATGTGTGTTCTTTTTAGTAACAACAACCAGAGTCATTTTGCATGTGTGTTCTCTTCACATACCACCTATGGATCCACCAGTGTCATTGCATGTGTGTTCTTCTCACATACCACGTATGGATCCACCAGTGTCATTGCATGTGTGTTCTTTTCACAATCCACCCATGGATCCACCAGTGTCATTGCATGTGTGTTCTTTTCACAATCCACCCATGGATCCACTAGTGTCATTGCATGTATGTTCTTTTTAGTAACAACCAGAGTCATTTTGCATGTGTGTTCTTTTCACATACCACCTATGGATCCACAAGTGTCATTGAAATGTGTATTATTTTCACAATCCACCCATGGATCCCACCAGTTTCATTTTGCATGCGTGTTATTTTTAGTAACAACAACCAGAGTCATTTTGCATGTGTGGTGTCTTCACATACCACCTATGGATCCACTAGTGTCATTGCATGTGTGTTCTTCTCACATACCACGTATGGATCCACCTGTGTCATTGCATGTGTGTTCATTTCACTAACAACAACCAGAGTCATTGCATGTGTATTCTTTTCACATACCACATATGGATCCACCAGTGTGATTGAAATGTGTGTTCTCTACAGAGACCACACATGGATCCACCAGTGTCATTTCATGTGTGTTCTTTTTAGTAACAACCAGAGTCATTGCATGTGTGTTGTTTTCACATACCACATATGAATCCACCAGTGTCATTGAAATGCGTGTTCTCTGCAGAGAGCACACATGGATCCACCAGTGTCATTGCATGTGTGTTCTTTTTAGTAACAACAACCAGAGTCATTTTTCATGTGTGTTGTTCTCACATACCACCTATGGATCCACCAGTGTCATTGCATGTGTGTTCTTTTCACTAATAACAACCAGAGTCATTGCATGTGTGTTATTTTCACATACCACATATGGATCCACCAGTGTCATTGAAATGCGTGTTCTCTATAGAGACCACACATGGATCCACCAGTGTCATTGCATGTCTGTTCTTTTTAGTAATAACAACCAGTCATTTTGCATGTGTGTTATTTTCACATACCACCTATGGATCCACCAGTGTCATTGCATGTGTGTTCTTTTTAGTTACAACAACCAGAGTCATTGAAATTTGTGTTCTTCTCACATACCACCTATGGATCCACCAGTGTCATTGCATGTGTGTTCATTTCACTAGCAATAACCAGAGTCATTGCATGTGTGTTCTTTTCAAATACCACATATGGATCCACCAGTGTGATTGAAATGTGTGTTCTCTATAGAGACCACACATGGATCCACCAGTGTTATTGCATGTGTGTTCTTTTTAGTAACAACCAGAGTCATTTTGCATGTGTTTTCTTTTCACATACCACATATGGATCCGCCAGTGTCATTGAAATGCGTGTTCTGTACAGAGAGCACACATGGATCCACCAGTGTCATTGCATGTGTGTTCTTTTTAGTAACAACAACCAGAGTCATTTTGCATGTGTGTTGTTCTCACATACCACCTATGGATCCATCAGTGTCATTGCATGTGTGTTCTTTTCACATACCACATATGGATCCACCAGTGTCATTGAAATGCGTGTTCTCTATAGAGACCACACATGGAATCACCAGTGTCATTGCATGTCTGTTCTTTTTAGTAACAACAACTAGTCATTTTGCATGTGTGTTCTTTTCACATACCACCTATGGATCCACAAGTGTCATTGCATGTGTGTTCTCTTCACAATCCACCTATGGATCCACCAGTGTCATTGCATGTGTGTTCTTTTTAGTAACAACCAGAGTCATTGCATGTGTGTTCTTTTCACTAACAACAACCAGAGTCAATGCATGTGTGTTCTTTTCACATACCACATATGGATCACCAGTGTCATTGCATGTGTGTTCTTTTCACAATCCACCCATGGATCCACCAGTGTCATTGCATGTGTGTTCTTTTTAGTAACAACCAGAGTCATTTTGCATGTGTGTTCTTTTCACATACCACCTATGGATCCACCAGTGTCACGGCATGTGTTTTCTTTTCACAATCCACCCATGGATCCCACCAGTGTCATTTTGCATGTGTGTTCTTTATAGTAACAACAACCAGAGTCATTTTGCATGTGTGTTCTTCTCACATACCACCTATGGATCCACCAGTGTCATTGCATGTGTGTTTTTTCACTAACAACAACCAGAGTCATTGCGTGTGTGTTCTTTTCACATACCACATATGGATCCACCAGTGTCATTGAAATGCGTGTTCTCTACAGAGACCACACATGGATCCACCAGTGTCATTGCATGTGTGTTCTTTTTAGTAACAACAACTAGTCATTTTGCATGTGTGTTCTTTTCAAATACCACCTATGGATCCACCAGTGTCATTGCATGTGTGTTCTCTTCACAATCCACCTATGGATGCACCAGAGTCATTGCATGTGTGTTCTTTTCACATACCACATATGGATCACCATTGTCATTGCATGTGTGTTCTTTTCACAATCCACCCATGGATCCACCAGTGTCATTGCATGTGTGTTCTTTTTAGTAACAACCAGAGTCATTGCATGTGTGTTCTTTTCACTAACAACAACCAGAGTTATTGCATGTGTGTTTTTTCACATACCACATATGGATCACCAGTGTCATTGCATGTGTGTTCTTTTCACAATCCACCCATGGATCCACCAGTGTCATTGCATGCGTGTTCTTTTTAGTAACAACCAGAGTCATTTTGCATGTGGGTTCTTTTCACATACCACCTATGGATCCACCAGTGTCATTGCATGTGTGTTCTTTTCACATACCACCTATGGATCCACCAGTGTCATTGAAATGTGTATTATTTTCAACTACCACCCATGGATCCACCAGTGTCATTGCATGTGTGTTCTTTTTAGTAACAACAACCAGAGTCATTTTGCATGTGTGATCTCTTCACATACCACCTATGGATCCACTAGTGTCATTGCATGTATGTTCTTTTTAGTAACAACAACCAGAGTCATGGAAATGTGTGTTCTTCTCACATACCACATATGGATCCACAAGTGCCATTGCATGTGTGTTCATTTCACTAACAATAACCAGAGTCATCGCATGTGTGTTCTTTTCACATACCACATATGGATCCACTAGTGTGATTGAAATGCGTGTTCTCTACACAGACCACACATGGATCCACCAGTGTCATTGCATGTGTGTTCATTTCACTAACAATAACCAGAGTCATTGCATGTTTGTTCTTTTCACATACCACATATGGATCCACCAGTGTGATTGAAATGTGTGTTCTCTACAGAGACCACACATGGATCCACCAGTGTCATTGCATGTCTGTTCTTTTTAGTAACAAGAAGCAGTCATTTTGCATGTGTGTTCTTTTCACATACCACCTATGGATCACCCAGTGTCATTGCATGTGTGTTCTCTTCACAATCCACCTATGGATCCACCAGTGTCATTCCATGTGTTTTCTTTTTAGTAACAACCAGAGTCATTGCAGTTGTGTTCTTTCCACTAACAACAACCGGAGTCAGTGCATGTGTGTTCTTTTCACATACCACATATGGATCACCAGTGGCATTGCATCTGTGTTCTTTTCACAATCCACCCATGGATCCACCAGTGTCATTGCATGTGTGTTCTTTTTAGTAACAACCAGAGTCATTGCATGTGTTTTCTTTTCACAATCCACCAATGGATCCCACCAGTGTCATTTTGCATGTGTGTTATTTTTAGTAACAACAACCAGAGTCATTTTGCATGTGTGTTCTCTTCACATACCACCTATGGATCCACCAGTGTCATTGCATGTGTGTTCTCTTCACAATCCACCTATGGATCCACCAGTGTCATTGCATGTGTTCTTTTTAGTCACAACAACCAGTGTCATTGCATGTGTGCTCTCTTCAGAGACCACACATGGATCCACCTGTGTCATTGCATGTGTGTTCTTTTTACTAACAACAACAAGAGTCATTGAAATATGTGCTCTCTTCAGAGACCACACATGGATCCACTAGTGTCATTGCCTGTGTGTTCTTTTCACAATCCACCCATGGATCCACCGGTGTCATTGCATGTGTGTTCTTTTCACCATCCACCCATGGATCCACCAGTGTCGTTGCATGTGTGTTCTTTTTAGTAACAACCAGTCATTTTGCATGTGTGTTCTTTTCACATACCACCTATGGATCCACCAGTGTCATTGCATGTGTTTTGTTTTCACAATCCACCCCTGGATCCCACCAGTGTCATTTTGCATGTGTGTTCTTTTTAGTAACAACAACCAGAGTCATTTTCCATGTGTGTTCTCTTCACATACCTCCTATGGATCCACCAGTGTCATTGCATGTGTGTTCTTCTCACATTCCACGTATGGATCCACCAGTGTCATTGCATGTGTCTTCATTTCACAAACAACAACCAGAGTCATTGCATGTGTGTTCTTTTCACATACCACATATGGATCCACTAGTGTGATTGAAATGTGTGTTCTCTACAGAGACCACACTTGGATCCACCAGTGTCATTGCATGTGTGTTCTTTTTAGTAACAACCAGAGTCATTGCATGTGTGTTCTTTTCACATACCACATATGGATCCACCAGTGTCATTGAAATGCGTGTTCTCTACAAAGACCACACATGGATCCACCAATGTCATTGCATGTGTGTTCTTTTTAGTAACAACAACCAGAGTCATTTTGCATGTGTGTTCTTCTCACATACCACCTATGGATCCACCAGTGTCATTGCATGTGTGTTCTTTTCACTAACAACAACCAGAGTCATTGCATGTGTGTTCTTTTCACATACCACATATGGATCCACTAGTGTCATTGAAATGCGTGTTCTCTACAACGACCACACAAGGATCCACCAGTGTCATTGCATGTCTTTTCTTTTTAGTAACAACAACCAGTCATTTTGCATGTGTGTTCTTTTCACATACCACCTATGGATCCACCAGTGTCATTGCATGTGTGTTCTTTTTAGTTACAACAACCAGAGTCATTGAAATGTGTGTTCTTCTCACATACCACCTATGGATCCACCAGTGTCATTGCATGTGTGTTCATTTCACTAGTAGTAACCAGAGTCATTGCATGTGTGTTCTTTTCACATACCACATATGGATCCACCAGTGTGATTGAAATGTGTGTTCTCTATAGAGACCACACATGGATCCACCAGTGTTATTGCATGTGTGTTCTTTTTAGTAACAACCAGAGTCATTTTGCATGTGTGTTCTTTTCACATACCACATATGGATCCGCCAGTGTCATTGCATGTGTGTTCTTTTCACAATCCACCCATGGATCCACCGGTGTCATTGCATGTGTGTTCTTTTCAGTTACAACCAGAGTCATTTTGCATGTGTATTCTTTTCACATACCACCTATGGATCCACCGGTGTCATTGCATGTGTGTTCTTTTTAGTAACAACCAGAGTCATTTTGCATGTGTGTTCTTTTCACATACCACCTATGGATCCACCAGTGTCATTGCATGTGTTTTGTTTTCACAATCCTCCCATGGATCCCACCAGTGTCATTTTGCATGTGTGTTCTTTTTAGTAGCAACAACCAGAGTCATTTTCCACGTGTGTTCTCTTCACATACCACCTATGGATCCACCAGTGTCATTGCATGTGTGTTCTCTTCAAAATCCACCCATGGATCCACCAGTGTCATTGCATGTGTGTTCTTTTCACAATCCACCCATGGATCCACTAGTGTCATTGCATGTATGTTCTTTTTAGTAACAACCAAAGTCATTTTGCATGTGGTCTCTTTTCACATACCACCAATGGATCCACCAGTGTCATTGAAATGTGTATTATTTTCACAATCCACCCATGGATCCCACCAGTGTCATTTTGCATGTGTGTTCTTTTTAGTAACAACAACCAGAGTCATTTTGCATGTGTGTTCTCTTCACATACCACCTATGGATCCACCAGTGTCATTGCATGCGTGTTCTTCTCACATACCACGTATGGATCCACCAGTGTCATTGCATGTGTGTTCATTTCACTAGCAACAACCAGAGCCATTGCATGTGTGTTCTTTTCACATACCACATATGGATCCACCAGTGTGATTGAAATGTGTGTTCTCTACAGAGACCACACATGGATCCACCAGTGTCATTGCATGTGTGTTCTTTTTAGTAACAACCAGAGTCATTGCATGTGTGTTCTTTTCACATACCACATATGGATCCACCAGTGTCATTGAAATGCGTGTTCTCTATAGAGACCACACATGGATCCACCAGTGTCATTGCATGTGTGTTGTTTTTAGTAACAACAACCAGAGTCATTTTGCATGTGTGTTGTTCTCACATACCACCTATGGATCCACCAGTGTCATTGCATGTGTGTTCTTTTCACATACCACATATGGATCCACCAGTGTCATTGAAATGCGTGTTCTCTACAGAGACCACACATGGAATCACAAGTGTCATTGGATGTTTGTTCTTTTTAGTAACAACAACTAGTCATTTTGCATGTGTGTTCTTTTCACATACCACCTATGGATCCACCAGTGTCATTGCATGTGTGTTCTCTTCAAAATCCACCTATGGATCCACCAGTGTCATTGCATGTGTGTTCTTTTTAGTAATAACCAGTGTCATTTTGCATGTGTGTTCTTTTCAGATGCCACCTATGGATCCACTAGTGTCATGGCATGTGTTTTCTTTTCACAATCAACCCATGGATCCCACCAGTGTCATTTTGCATGTGTGTTCTTTTTAGTAACAACAACCAGAGTCATTTTGCATGTGTGTTCTTTTTAGTAACAACAACCAGAGTCATTTTGCATGTGTGATCTCTTCACATACCACATAGGGATCCACCAGTGTCATTGCATGTGTGTTCTTTTTAGTAACAACAACCAGTGTCATTGCATGTGTGTTCTCTTCAGAGACCACACATGGATCCACCAGTGTCATTGCATGTGTGTTCTTTTTAGTAACAACAACAAGAGTTATTGAAATGTGTGCTATCCATAGAGACCACACATGGATCCACCAGTGTCATTGCATGTGTGTTCTTTTTAGTAACAACAACAAGAGTCATTGAAATGTGTGCTATCCTTAGAGACCACACATGGATCCACCAGTGTCATTGCATGTGTGCTCTTTTCACAATCCACCCATGGATCCACCAGTGTCATTGCATGTGTGTTCTTTTTAGTAACAACAACCAGAGTCATTTTGCATGTGTGTTCTTTTCACATACCACCTATGGATCCACTGGTGTCATTGAAATGTGTATTATTTTCAACTACCACCCATGGATCAACCAGTGTCATTGCTTCTGTGTTCTTTTTAGTAACAACCAGAGTCATTTTGCATGTCTGTTCTTTTCACATACCACCTATGGATCCACCAGTGTCATTGAAATGTGTATTATTTTCATAATCCACCCACGGATCCCACCAGTGTTATTTTGCATGTGTGTTCTTTTTAGTAACAACAACCAGAGTCATTTCGCATGTGTGTTCTCTTCACATACCACCTATGGATCCACCAATGTCATTGCATGTGTGTTCTTCTCACATACCACGTATGGATCCACCAGTGTCATTGCATGTGTGTTCTTTTCACAATCCACCCATGGATCCACCAGTGTCATTGCATGTGTGTTCTTTTCACAATCCACCGATGGATCCACCAGTGTCATTGCATGTATGTTCTTTTTAGTAACAACCAGAGTCATTTTGCATGTGTGTTCTTTTCACATACCACCTATGGATCCACCAGTGTCATTGAAATGTGTATTATTTTCACAATCCACCCATGGATCCCACCAGTGTCATTTTGCATGTGTGTTCTTTTTAGTAACAACAACCAGAGTCATTTTGCATGTGTGTTCTCTTCACATACCACCTATGGATCCACCAGTGTCATTGCATGTGTGTTCTTCTCACCTACCACGTATGGATCCACCTGTGTCATTGCATGTGTGTTCATTTCACTAACAACAACCAGAGTCATTGCATGTGTGTTCTGTTCACATACCACATATGGATCCACCAGTGTGATTGAAATGTGTGTTCTCTACAGAGACCACACATGGATCCACCAGTGTCATTATATCTGTGTTCTTATTAGTAACAACCAGAGTCATTGCATGTGTGTTCTTTTCACATACCACATATGGATCCACCAGTGTCATTGAAATGCGTGTTCTCTATAGAGACCACACATGGATCCACCAGTGTCATTGCATGTGTGTTCTTTTTAGTAACAACCAGAGTCATTTTGCATGTGTGTTGTTCTCACATACCACCTATGGATCCACTAGTATCATTGCATGTGTGTTCTTTTCACATACCACATATGGATCCACCAGTCTCATTGAAATGCGTGTTCTCTACAGAGACCACACATGGAATCACCAGTGTCATTGCATGTCTGTTCTTTTTAGTAACAACAACTAGTCATTTTGCATGTGTGTTCTTTTCACATACCACCTATGGATCCACCAGTGTCATTGCATGTGTGTTCTCTTCACAATCCACCTATGGATCCACCAGTGTCATTGCATGTGTGTTCTTTTTATTAACAACCAGAGTCATTGCATGTGAATTCTTTTCACTAACAACAACTGGAGTCAATGCATGTGTGTTCTTTTCACATACCACATATGGATCACCAGTGTCATTGCATGTGTGTTCTTTTCACAATCCACCCATGGATCCACCAGTGTCATTGCATGTGTGTTCTTTTTAGTAACAACCAGAGTCATTTTGCATGTGTGTTCTTTTCACATACCACCTATGGATCCACCAGTGTCATGGCATGTGTTTTCTTTTCACAATCCACCCATGGATCCCACGAGTGTCATTTTGCATGTGCGTTCTTTTTAGTAACAACAACCAGAGTCATTTTGCATGAGTGATCTCTTCACATACCACCTATGGATCCACCAGTGTCATTGCATGTGTGTTCTTTTTAGTAACAACAACCAGAGTCATTTTGCATGTGTGTTCTTCTCACATACCACCTATGGATCCACCAGTGTCATTGCATGTGTGTTCTTTTTAGTAACAAGAACCAGTGTCATTGCATGTGTGTTCTCTTCAGAGACCACACATGGATCCACCAGTGTCATTTCATGTGTGCTCTTTTTAGTAACAACAACAAGAGTCATTGAAATGTTTGCTCTCCTTAGAGACCACACATGGATCCACCAGTGTCATTGCATGTGTGTTCTTTTCACTAACAACAACCAGAGTCATTGCATGTGTGTTCTTTTCACATACCACATATGGATCCACCAGTGTCATTGCATGTGTGCTCTTTTCACAATCCACCCATGGATCCACCAGTGTCATTACATGTGTGTTCTTTTTAGTAACAACAACCAGAGTCATGTTGCATGTGTGTTCTTTTCACATACCACCTATGGATCCACCAGTGTCATTGAAATGTGTATTATTTTCAACTACCACCCATGGATCAACCAGTGTCATTGCATGTGTGTTCTTTTAAGTAACAACAACCAGAGTCATTTTCCATGTGTGATCTCTTCACATACCACATATGGATCCACCAGTGTCATTGCACGTGTGTTCTTTTTAGTAACAACAACCAGAGTCATTTTGCATGCGTGTTCTTTTCACATACCACCTATGGCTCCACCAGTGTCATTGAAATGTGTATTCTTTTCAACTACCACCCAAGGATCCACCAGTGTCATTGCATGTGTGTTCTTTTTAGTAACAACAACCAGAGTCATTTTGCATGTGTGATCTCTTCACATACCACCTATGGATCCACTAGTGTCATTGCATGTGTGTTCTTTTTAGTAACAACGACCAGAGTCATTGAAATGTGTGTTCTTCTCACATACCACCTATGGATCCACTAGTTTCATTGCATGTGTGTTCATTTCACTAACAACAACCAGAGTCATTGCATGTGTGTTCTTTTCACATACCACATATGGATCCACCAGTGTGATTGAAATGTGTGTTCTCTACAGAGACCACACATGGATCCACCAGTGTCATTGCATGTGTGTTCTTTTTAGTAACTACCAGAGTCATTTTGCATGTGTGTTCTTTTCACATACCACATATGGATCCACTAGTGTCATTGCATGTGTTTTCTTTTCACAATCCACCCATGGATCCCACCAGTGTCATTTTGCATGTGTGTTCTTTTTAGTAACAACAACCAGACTCATTTTGCCTGTGTGTTCTCTTCATATACCACCTATGGATCCACCAGTGTCATTGCATGTGTGTTCTCTTCACAATCCACCTATGGATCCACCAGTGTCATTGCACTTGTTCTTTTTAGTAACAACAAACAGTGTCATTGCATGTGTGCTCTCTTTAGAGACCACACATGGATCCACCAGTGTCATTGCATGTGTGTTCTTTTTGCTAACAACAACAAGAGTCATTGAAATGTGTGCTCTCTTCGGAGACCACACATGGATCCACCAGTGTCATTGCATGTGTGTTCTTTTCATAATCCACCCATGGATCCACCAGTGTCATTGCATGTGTGTTCTTTTTAGTAACAACCAGAGAAATTTTTCATGTGTGTTCTTTTCACATACCACCTATGGATCCACCAGTGTCATTGCATGTGTTTTCTTTTCACAATCCAACCATGGATCCCACCAGTGTCATTTTGCAGGTGTGTTCTTTTTTGTAACAACAACCAGAGTAATTTTGCATGTGTGTTCTCTTCACATACCACCTATGGATCCACCAGTGTCATTGCATGTGTGTTCTTCTCACATAGCACCTATGGATCCACCAGTGTCATTGCATGTGTGTTCATTTCACTAACAACAACCAGAGTCATTGCATGTGTGTTCTTTTCACATACCACATATGGATCCACTAGTGTGATTGAAATGTGTGTTCTCTACAGAGACCACACACGGATCCACCAGTGTCATTGCATGTGTGTTTTTTCACTAACAACAACCAGAGTCATTGCATGTGTGTTCTTTTCACATACCACATATGGATCCACCAGTGTCATTGAAATGCGTGTTCTCTACAGAGACCACACATGGATCCACCAGTGTCATTACATGTGTGTTCTTTTTAGTAACAACAACCAGAGTAATTTTGCATGTGTGTTCTTCTCACATACCACATATGGATCCACCAGTGTCATTGCATGTGTGTTCTTTTCACTAACAACAACAAGAGTCATTGCATGTGTGTTCTTTTCACATACCACATATGGATCCACCAGTGTCATTGAAATGCGTGTTCTCTATAGAGACCACACATGGATCCACCAGTGTCATTACATGTCTGTTTTTTTAGTAACAACAACCAGTCATTTTGCATGTGTGTTCTTTTCACATACCACCTATGGATCCACCAGTGTCATTGCATGTGTGTTCTTCTCACATAGCACCTATGGATCCACCAGTGTGATTGAAATGTGTGTTCTCTATAGAGACCACACATGGATCCACCAGTGTTATTGCATGTGTGTTCTTTTTAGTAACAACCAGAGTCATTTTGCATGTGTGTTCTTTTCACATACCACATATGGATCCGCCAGTGTCATTGCATGTGTGTTCTTTTCACAATCCACCCATGGATCCACCGGTGTCATTGCATGTGTGTTCTTTTCAGTTACAACCAGAGTCATTTTGCATGTGTATTCTTTTCACATACCACCTATGGATCCACCGGTGTCATTGCATGTGTGTTCTTTTTAGTAACAACCAGAGTCATTTTGCATGTGTGTTCTTTTCACATACCACCTATGGATCCACCAGTGTCATTGCATGTGTTTTGTTTTCACAATCCACCCATGGATCCCACCAGTGTCATTTTGCATGTGTGTTCTTTTTAGTAGCAACAACCAGAGTCATTTTCCATGTGTGTTCTCTTCACATACCACCTATGGATCCACCAGTGTCATTGCATGTGTGTTCTCTTCACAATCCACCCATGGATCCACCAGTGTCATTGCATGTGTGTTCTTTTCACAATCCACCCATGGATCCACTAGTGTCATTGCATGTATGTTCTTTTTAGTAACAACCAAAGTCATTTTGCATGTGGTCTCTTTTCACATACCACCAATGGATCCACCAGTGTCATTGAAATGTGTATTATTTTCACAATCCACCCATGGATCCCACCAGTGTCATTTTGCATGTGTGTTCTTTTTAGTAACAACAACCAGAGTCATTTTGCATGTGTGTTCTCTTCACATACCACCTATGGATCCACCAGTGTCATTGCATGCGTGTTCTTCTCACATACCACGTATGGATCCACCAGTGTCATTGCATGTGTGTTCATTTCACTAGCAACAACCAGAGCCATTGCATGTGTGTTCTTTTCACATACCACATATGGATCCACCAGTGTGATTGAAATGTGTGTTCTCTACAGAGACCACACATGGATCCACCAGTGTCATTGCATGTGTGTTCTTTTTAGTAACAACCAGAGTCATTGCATGTGTGTTCTTTTCACATACCACATATGGATCCACCAGTGTCATTGAAATGCGTGTTCTCTATAGAGACCACACATGGATCCACCAGTGTCATTGCATGTGTGTTGTTTTTAGTAACAACAACCAGAGTCATTTTGCATGTGTGTTGTTCTCACATACCACCTATGGATCCACCAGTGTCATTGCATGTGTGTTCTTTTCACATACCACATATGGATCCACCAGTGTCATTGAAATGCGTGTTCTCTACAGAGACCACACATGGAATCACAAGTGTCATTGCATGTTTGTTCTTTTTAGTAACAACAACTAGTCATTTTGCATGTGTGTTCTTTTCACATACCACCTATGGATCCACCAGTGTCATTGCATGTGTGTTCTCTTCAAAATCCACCTATGGATCCACCAGTGTCATTGCATGTGTGTTCTTTTTAGTAATAACCAGTGTCATTTTGCATGTGTGTTCTTTTCAGATGCCACCTATGGATCCACTAGTGTCATGGCATGTGTTTTCTTTTCACAATCAACCCATGGATCCCACCAGTGTCATTTTGCATGTGTGTTCTTTTTAGTAACAACAACCAGAGTCATTTTGCATGTGTGTTCTTTTTAGTAACAACAACCAGAGTCATTTTGCATGTGTGATCTCTTCACATACCACATAGGGATCCACCAGTGTCATTGCATGTGTGTTCTTTTTAGTAACAACAACCAGTGTCATTGCATGTGTGTTCTCTTCAGAGACCACACATGGATCCACCAGTGTCATTGCATGTGTGTTCTTTTTAGTAACAACAACAAGAGTTATTGAAATGTGTGCTATCCATAGAGACCACACATGGATCCACCAGTGTCATTGCATGTGTGTTCTTTTTAGTAACAACAACAAGAGTCATTGAAATGTGTGCTATCCTTAGAGACCACACATGGATCCACCAGTGTCATTGCATGTGTGCTCTTTTCACAATCCACCCATGGATCCACCAGTGTCATTGCATGTGTGTTCTTTTTAGTAACAACAACCAGAGTCATTTTGCATGTGTGTTCTTTTCACATACCACCTATGGATCCACTGGTGTCATTGAAATGTGTATTATTTTCAACTACCACCCATGGATCAACCAGTGTCATTGCTTGTGTGTTCTTTTTAGTAACAACCAGAGTCATTTTGCATGTCTGTTCTTTTCACATACCACCTATGGATCCACCAGTGTCATTGAAATGTGTATTATTTTCATAATCCACCCACGGATCCCACCAGTGTTATTTTGCATGTGTGTTCTTTTTAGTAACAACAACCAGAGTCATTTCGCATGTGTGTTCTCTTCACATACCACCTATGGATCCACCAATGTCATTGCATGTGTGTTCTTCTCACATACCACGTATGGATCCACCAGTGTCATTGCATGTGTGTTCTTTTCACAATCCACCCATGGATCCACCAGTGTCATTGCATGTGTGTTCTTTTCACAATCCACCGATGGATCCACCAGTGTCATTGCATGTATGTTCTTTTTAGTAACAACCAGAGTCATTTTGCATGTGTGTTCTTTTCACATACCACCTATGGATCCACCAGTGTCATTGAAATGTGTATTATTTTCACAATCCACCCATGGATCCCACCAGTGTCATTTTGCATGTGTGTTCTTTTTAGTAACAACAACCAGAGTCATTTTGCATGTGTGTTCTCTTCACATACCACCTATGGATCCACCAGTGTCATTGCATGTGTGTTCTTCTCACCTACCACGTATGGATCTACCAGTGTCATTGCATGTGTGTTCATTTCACTAACAACAACCAGAGTCATTGCATGTGTGTTCTGTTCACATACCACATATGGATCCACCAGTGTGATTGAAATGTGTGTTCTCTACAGAGACCACACATGGATCCACCAGTGTCATTATATCTGTGTTCTTATTAGTAACAACCAGAGTCATTGCATGTGTGTTCTTTTCACATACCACATATGGATCCACCAGTGTCATTGAAATGCGTGTTCTCTATAGAGACCACACATGGATCCACCAGTGTCATTGCATGTGTGTTCTTTTTAGTAACAACCAGAGTTATTTTGCATGTGTGTTGTTCTCACATACCACCTATGGATCCACCAGTATCATTGCATGTGTGTTCTTTTCACATACCACATATGGATCCACCAGTCTCATTGAAATGCGTGTTCTCTACAGAGACCACACATGGAATCACCAGTGTCATTGCATGTCTGTTCTTTTTAGTAACAACAACTAGTCATTTTGCATGTGTGTTCTTTTCACATACCACCTATGGATCCACCAGTGTCATTGCATGTGTGTTCTCTTCACAATCCACCTATGGATCCACCAGTGTCATTGCATGTGTGTTCTTTTTATTAACAACCAGAGTCATTGCATGTGAATTCTTTTCACTAACAACAACTGGAGTCAATGCATGTGTGTTCTTTTCACATACCACATATGGATCACCAGTGTCATTGCATGTGTGTTCTTTTCACAATCCACCCATGGATCCACCAGTGTCATTGCATGTGTGTTCTTTTTAGTAACAACCAGAGTCATTTTGCATGTGTGTTCTTTTCACATACCACCTATGGATCCACCAGTGTCATGGCATGTGTTTTCTTTTCACAATCCACCCATGGATCCCACGAGTGTCATTTTGCATGTGCGTTCTTTTTAGTAACAACAACCAGAGTCATTTTGCATGAGTGATCTCTTCACATACCACCTATGGATCCACCAGTGTCATTGCATGTGTGTTCTTTTTAGTAACAACAACCAGAGTCATTTTGCATGTGTGTTCTTCTCACATACCACCTATGGATCCACCAGTGTCATTGCATGTGTGTTCTTTTTAGTAACAAGAACCAGTGTCATTGCATGTGTGTTCTCTTCAGAGACCACACATGGATCCACCAGTGTCATTGCATGTGTGCTCTTTTTAGTAACAACAACAAGAGTCATTGAAATGTTTGCTCTCCTTAGAGACCACACATGGATCCACCAGTGTCATTGCATGTGTGTTCTTTTCACTAACAACAACCAGAGTCATTGCATGTGTGTTCTTTTCACATACCACATATGGATCCACCAGTGTCATTGCATGTGTGCTCTTTTCACAATCCACCCATGGATCCACCAGTGTCATTGCATGTGTGTTCTTTTTAGTAACAACAACCAGAGTCATTTTGCATGTGTGTTCTTTTCACATACCACCTATGGATCCACCAGTGTCATTGAAATGTGTATTATTTTCAACTACCACCCATGGATCAACCAGTGTCATTGCATGTGTGTTCTTTTAAGTAACAACAACCAGAGTCATTTTCCATGTGTGATCTCTTCACATACCACATATGGATCCACCAGTGTCATTGCACGTGTGTTCTTTTTAGTAACAACAACCAGAGTCATTTTGCATGCGTGTTCTTTTCACATACCACCTATGGCTCCACCAGTGTCATTGAAATGTGTATTATTTTCAACTACCACCCAAGGATCCACCAGTGTCATTGCATGTGTGTTCTTTTTAGTAACAACAACCAGAGTCATTTTGCATGTGTGATCTCTTCACATACCACCTATGGATCCACTAGTGTCATTGCATGTGTGTTCTTTTTAGTAACAACGACCAGAGTCATTGAAATGTGTGTTCTTCTCACATACCACCTATGGATCCACTAGTTTCATTGCATGTGTGTTCATTTCACTAACAACAACCAGAGTCATTGCATGTGTGTTCTTTTCACATACCACATATGGATCCACCAGTGTGATTGAAATGTGTGTTCTCTATAGAGACCACACATGGATCCACCAGTGTCATTGCATGTGTGTTCTTTTTAGTAACTACCAGAGTCATTTTGCATGTGTGTTCTTTTCACATACCACATATGGATCCACTAGTGTCATTGCATGTGTTTTCTTTTCACAATCCACCCATGGATCCCACCAGTGTCATTTTGCATGTGTGTTCTTTTTAGTAACAACAACCAGACTCATTTTGCCTGTGTGTTCTCTTCATATACCACCTATGGATCCACCAGTGTCATTGCATGTGTGTTCTCTTCACAATCCACCTATGGATCCACCAGTGTCATTGCACTTGTTCTTTTTAGTAACAACAAACAGTGTCATTGCATGTGTGCTCTCTTTAGAGACCACACATGGATCCACCAGTGTCATTGCATGTGTGTTCTTTTTGCTAACAACAACAAGAGTCATTGAAATGTGTGCTCTCTTCGGAGACCACACATGGATCCACCAGTGTCATTGCATGTGTGTTCTTTTCATAATCCACCCATGGATCCACCAGTGTCATTGCATGTGTGTTCTTTTTAGTAACAACCAGAGAAAATTTTCATGTGTGTTCTTTTCACATACCACCTATGGATCCACCAGTGTCATTGCATGTGTTTTCTTTTCACAATCCAACCATGGATCCCACCAGTGTCATTTTGCAGGTGTGTTCTTTTTTGTAACAACAACCAGAGTCATTTTGCATGTGTGTTCTCTTCACATACCACCTATGGATCCACCAGTGTCATTGCATGTGTGTTCTTCTCACATAGCACCTATGGATCCACCAGTGTCATTGCATGTGTGTTCATTTCACTAACAACAACCAGAGTCATTGCATGTGTGTTCTTTTCACATACCACATATGGATCCACTAGTGTGATTGAAATGTGTGTTCTCTACAGAGACCACACACGGATCCACCAGTGTCATTGCATGTGTGTTTTTTCACTAACAACAACCAGAGTCATTGCATGTGTGTTCTTTTCACATACCACACATGGATCCACCAGTGTCATTACATGTGTGTTCTTTTTAGTAACAACAACCAGAGTAATTTTGCATGTGTGTTCTTCTCACATACCACATATGGATCCACCAGTGTCATTGCATGTGTGTTCTTTTCACTAACAACAACAAGAGTCATTGCATGTGTGTTCTTTTCACATACCACATATGGATCCACCAGTGTCATTGAAATGCGTGTTCTCTATAGAGACCACACATGGATCCACCAGTGTCATTACATGTCTGTTTTTTTAGTAACAACAACCAGTCATTTTGCATGTGTGTTCTTTTCACATACCACCTATGGATCCACCAGTGTCATTGCATGTGTGTTCTCTTCACAATCCACCTATCGATCCACCAGTGTCATTGCAAGTGTGTTCTTTTTAGTAACAACCAGAGTCATTGCATGTGTGTTCTTTTCACTAACAACAACCAGAGTCATTTCGCATGTGTGATCTCTTCACATACCACCTATGGATCCACCAGTGTCATTGCATGTGTGTTCTTTTCACTAACAACAACCAGAGTCATTGCATGTGTGTTATTTTCACATACCACATCTGGATCCACCAGTGTCATTGAAATGTGTGTTCTTGATAGAGACCACACATGGATCCACCAGTGTCATTGCATGTCTGTTCTTTTTAGTAACAACAACCAGTCATTTTGCATGTGTGTTCTTTTCACATACCACCTATGGATCCTCTAGTGTCATTGCATGTGTGTTCTCTTCACAATCCACCTACCGATCCACCACTGTCATTGCAAGTGTGTTCTTTTAGTAACAACCAGAGTCATTGCATGTGTGTTCTTTTCACTAACAACAACCAGAGTCATTCCGCATGTGTGTTCTCTTCACATACCACCTATGGATCCACCAGTGTCATTGCATGTGTGTTCTTCTCACATACCACGTATGGATCCACCAGTGTCATTGCATGTGTGTTCTTTTCACAATCCACCCATGGATCCACCAGTGTCATTGCATGTGTGTTCTTTTCACAATCCACCCATGGATCCACTAGTGTCATTGCATGTATGTTCTTTTTAGTAACAACCAGAGTCATTTTGCATGTGTGTTCTTTTCACATACCACCTATGGATCCACCAGTGTCATTGAAATGTTTATTATTTTCACAATCCACCCATGGATCCCACCAGTGTCATTTTGCATGTGTGTTCTTTTTAGTAACAACAACCAGAGTCATTTTGCATGTGTGTTCTCTTCACATACCACCTATGGATCCACCAGTGTCATTGCATGTGTGTTCTTCTCACATACCACGTATGGATCCACCAGTGTCATTGCATGTGTGTTCATTTCACTAACAACAACCAGAGTCATTGCATGTGTGTTCTTTTCACATACCACATATGGATCCACCAGTGTGATTGAAATGTGTGTTCTCTATATGGACCACACATGGATCCACTAGTGTCATTGTATGTGTGTTCTTATTAGTAACAGCCAGAGTCATTGCATGCGTGTTCTTTTCACATACCACCTATGGATCGACCAGTGTCATTGAAATGTGTATTATTTTCAAATACCACCCATTGATCCACCAGTGTCATTGCATGTGTGTTCTTTTTAGTAACAACAACCAGAGTCATTTTGCATGTGTGATCTCTTCACATACCACCTATGGATCCACTAGTGTCATTGCATGTGTGTTCTTTTTAGTAACAACGACCAGAGTCATTGAATGTGTGTTCTTTTCACATACCACATATGGATCCACTAGTTTCATTGCATGTGTGTTCATTTCACTAACAACAACCAGAGTCATTGCATGTGTGTTCTTTTCACATACCACATATGGATCCACCAGTGTGATTGAAATGTGTGTTCTCTACAGAGACCACACATGGATCTACCAGTGTCATTGCATGTGTGTTCTTTTTAGTAACTACCAGAGTCATTTTGCATGTGTGTTCTTTTCACATACCACATATGGATCCACCAGTGTCATTGCATGTGTTTTCTTTTCACAATCCACCCATGGATCCCACCAGTGTCATTTTGCATGTGTGTTCTTTTTAGTAACAACAACCAGACTCATTTTGCCTGTGTGTTCTCTTCACATACCACCTATGGATCCACCAGTGTCTTTGCATGTGTGTTCTCTTCACAATCTACCTATGGATCCACCAGTGTCATTGCACTTGTTCTTTTTAGTAACAACAAACAGTGTCATTGCATGTGTGCTCTCTTTAGAGACCACACATGGATCCACCAGTGTCATTGCATGTGTGTTCTTTTTGCTAACAACAACAAGAGTCATTGAAATGTGTGCTCTCTTCGGAGACCACACATGGATCCACCAGTGTCATTGCATGTGTGTTCTTTTCACATACCACATATGGATCACCAGTGTCATTGCATGTGTGTTCTTTTCATAATCCACCCATGGATCCACCAGTGTCATTGCATGTGTGTTCTTTTTAGTAACAACCAGAGTCATTTTTCATGTGTGTTCTTTTCACATACCACCTATGGATCCACCAGTGTCATTGCATGTGTTTTCTTTTCACAATCCAACCATGGATCCCACCAGTGTCATTTTGGAGGTGTGTTCTTTTTTGTAACAACAACCAGAGTCATTTTGCATGTGTGTTCTCTTCACATACCACCTATGGATCCACCAGTGTCATTGCATGTGTGTTCTTCTCACATAGCACCTATGGATCCACCAGTGTCATTGCATGTGTGTTCATTTCACTAACAACAACCAGAGTCATTGCATGTGTGTTCTTTTCACATACCACATATGGATCCACTAGTGTGATTGAAATGTTTGTTCTCTACAGAGACCACACACGGATCCACCAGTGTCATTGCATGTGTGTTTTTTTCACTAACAACAACCAGAGTCATTGCATGTGTGTTCTTTTCACATACCACATATGGATCCACCAGTGTCATTGAAATGCGTGTTCTCTACAGAGACCACACATGGATCCACCAGTGTCATTGCATGTGTGTTCTTTTTAGTAACAACAACCAGAGTAATTTTGCATGTGTGTTCTTCTCACATACCACATATGGATCCACCAGTGTCATTGCATGTGTGTTCTTTTCACTAACAACAACAAGAGTCATTGCATGTGTGTTCTTTTCACATACCACATATGGATCCACCAGTGTCATTGAAATGCGTGTTCTCTATAGAGACTACACATGGATCCACCAGTGTCATTGCATGTCTGTTCTTTTTAGTAACAACAACCAGTGATTTTGCATGTGTGTTCTTTTCACATACCACCTATGGATCCACCAGTGTCATTGCATGTGTGTTCTCTTCACAATCCACCTATGCATCCACCAGTGTCATTGCATGTGCGTTATTTTTAGTAACAACCAGAGTCATTGCATGTGTGTTCTTTTCACATACCACCTATGGATCACAAGTGTCATTGCATGTGTGTTCTTTTCACAATCCACCCATGGATCCACCAGTGTCACTGCATGTGTGTTATTTTTAGTAACAACCAAAGTCATTTTGCATGTGTGTTCTTTTCACATACACCCTATGGATCGACCAGTGTCATTGCATGTGTTTTCTTTTCACAATCCACCCATGGATCCCACCAGTGTCATTTTGCACGTGTGTTCTTTTTAGTAACAACAACCAGAGTCATTTTGCATGTGTGATCTCTTCACATACCACATATGGATCCACCAGTGTCATTGTATGTGTGTTCTTCTCACATACCACGTATGGATCCACCAGTGTCATTGCATGTGTGTTCATTTCACTAACAACAACCAGAGTCATTGCATGTGTGTTCTTTGCACATACCACATATGGATCCACCAGTGTGATTGAAATGTGTGTTCTCTACAGAGACCACACATGGATCCACCAGTGTCATTGCATGTGTGTTCTTTTTACTAACAACAACAAGAGTCATTGCATGTGTGTTCTTTTCACATACCACATATGGATCCACCAGTGTCATTGAAATGCGTGTTCTCTACAGAGACCACACATGGATCCACCAGTGTCATTGCATGTGTGTTTTTTTTAGTAACAACAACCAGAGTCATTTTGCATGTGTATTCTTCTCACATACCACCTATGGATCCACCAGTGTCATTGCATGTGTGTTCTTTTCACTAACAACAACCAGAGTCATTGCATGTGTGTTATTTTCACATACCACATCTGGATCCACTAGTGTCATTGATATGCGTGTTCTCTATAGAGACCACACATGGATCCACCAGTGTCATTTCATGTCTGTTCTCTTTAGTAACAACAACCAGTCATTTTGCATGTGTGTTCTTTTCACAAACCACCTATGGATCCACCAGTGTCATTGCATGTGTTTTCTTTTCACAATCCAACCATGGATCCCACCAGTGTCATTTTGGAGGTGTGTTCTTTTTTGTAACAACAACCAGAGTCATTTTGCATGTGTGTTCTCTTCACATACCACCTATGGATCCACCAGTGTCATTGCATGTGTGTTCTTCTCACATAGCACCTATGGATCCACCAATGTCATTGCATGTGTGTTCATTTCACTAACAACAACCAGAGTCATTGCATGTGTGTTCTTTTCACATACCACATATGGATCCACTAGTGTGATTGAAATGTTTGTTCTCTACAGAGACCACACACGGATCCACCAGTGTCATTGCATGTGTGTTTTTTTCACTAACAACAACCAGAGTCATTGCATGTGTGTTCTTTTCACATACCACATATGGATCCACCAGTGTCATTGAAATGCGTGTTCTCTACAGAGACCACACATGGATCCACCAGTGTCATTGCATGTGTGTTCTTTTTAGTAACAACAACCAGAGTAATTTTGCATGTGTGTTCTTCTCACATACCACATATGGATCCACCAGTGTCATTGCATGTGTGTTCTTTTCACTAACAACAACAAGAGTCATTGCATGTGTGTTCTTTTCACATACCACATATGGATCCACCAGTGTCATTGAAATGCGTGTTCTCTATAGAGACTACACATGGATCCACCAGTGTCATTGCATGTCTGTTCTTTTTAGTAACAACAACCAGTGATTTTGCATGTGTGTTCTTTTCACATACCACCTATGGATCCACCAGTGTCATTGCATGTGTGTTCTCTTCACAATCCACCTATGCATCCACCAGTGTCATTGCATGTGTGTTATTTTTAGTAACAACCAGAGTCATTGCATGTGTGTTCTTTTCACATACCACCTATGGATCACAAGTGTCATTGCATGTGTGTTCTTTTCACAATCCACCCATGGATCCACCAGTGTCACTGCATGTGTGTTATTTTTAGTAACAACCAAAGTCATTTTGCATGTGTGTTCTTTTCACATACACCCTATGGATCGACCAGTGTCATTGCATGTGTTTTCTTTTCACAATCCACCCATGGATCCCACCAGTGTCATTTTGCACGTGTGTTCTTTTTAGTAACAACAACCAGAGTCATTTTGCATGTGTGATCTCTTCACATACCACATATGGATCCACCAGTGTCATTGTATGTGTGTTCTTCTCACATACCACGTATGGATCCACCAGTGTCATTGCATGTGTGTTCATTTCACTAACAACAACCAGAGTCATTGCATGTGTGTTCTTTGCACATACCACATATGGATCCACCAGTGTGATTGAAATGTGTGTTCTCTACAGAGACCACACATGGATCCACCAGTGTCATTGCATGTGTGTTCTTTTTACTAACAACAACAAGAGTCATTGCATGTGTGTTCTTTTCACATACCACATATGGATCCACCAGTGTCATTGAAATGCGTGTTCTCTACAAAGACCACACATGGATCCACCAGTGTCATTGCATGTGTGTTTTTTTTAGTAACAACAACCAGAGTCATTTTGCATGTGTATTCTTCTCACATACCACCTATGGATCCACCAGTGTCATTGCATGTGTGTTCTTTTCACTAACAACAACCAGAGTCATTGCATGTGTGTTATTTTCAAATACCACATCTGGATCCACTAGTGTCATTGAAATGCGTGTTCTCTATAGAGACCACACATGGATCCACCAGTGTCATTTCATGTCTGTTCTCTTTAGTAACAACAACCAGTCATTTTGCATGTGTGTTCTTTTCACAAACCACCTATGGATCCACCAGTGTCATTGCATGTGTGTTCTCTTCACAATCCACCTATCGATCCACCAGTGTCATTGCAAGTGTGTTCTTTTTAGTAACAACCAGAGTCATTGCATGTGTGTTCTTTTCACTAACAACAACCAGAGTCATTGCATGTGTATTCTTTTCACATACCACATATGGATCACAAGTGTCATTGCATGTGTGTTCTTTTCACAATCCACCCATGGATCCACTAGTGTCATTGCATGTGTGTTCTTTTCAGTAAAAACCAGAGTCATATTGCATGTGCGTTCTTTTGACATACACCCTATGGATACACCAGTATCATTGCATGTGTTTTCTTTTCACAATCCTCCCATGGATCCCACTAGTGTCATTTTGCATGTGTGTTCTTTTCAGTAACAACAACCAGAGTCATTTGCATGTGTGATCTCTTCACATACCACCTATGGATCCACCAGTGTCATTGTATGTGTGTTCTTTTTAGTAACAACAACCAGAGTCATTTTGCATGTGTGTTTTGCTCACATACCACCTATGGATCCACCAGTGTCATTGCATGTGTGTTCTTTTTAGTAACAACAACCAGTGTCATTGCATGTGTGTTCTCTTCAGAGACCACACATGGATTCACCAGTGTCATTGCATGTGTGTTCTTTTTACTAACAACAACAAGAGTCATTGAAATGTGTGATCTCTTTAGAGACCACACATGGATCCACCAGTGTCATTGCATGTGTGTTCTTTTCACTAACAACAACCAGAGTCATTGCATGTGTTCTTTTCACATACCACATATGGATCCACCAGTGTCATTGCATGTGTGCTCTTTTCACAATCCACCCATGGATCCACCAGTGTCATTGCATGTGTGTTCTTTTTAGTAACAATAACCAAAGTCATTTTGCATGTGTGTTCTTTTCACATACCACCTATGGACCCACCAGTGTCATTGAAATGTGTATTATTTTCAACTACCACCCATGGATCCACTAGTGTCATTGCATGTGTGTTCTTTTTAGTAACAACAGCCAGAGGCATTTTCCATGTGTGATCTCTTCACATACCACATATGGATCCACCAGTGTCATTGCATATGTGTTCTTTTTAGTAACAACAACCAAAGTCATTTTGCATGTGTGTTCTTTTCACATACCACCTATGGATCCACCAGTGTCATTGCATGTGTGTTCTCTTCACAATCCACCTATGCATCCACCAGTGTCATTGCATGTGTGTTCTTTTTAGTAACAACCAGAGTCATTGCATGTGTGTTCTTTTCACATACCACCTATGGATCACAAGTGTCATTGCATGTGTGTTCTTTTCACAATCCACCCATGGATCCACCAGTGTCACTGCATGTGTGTTATTTTTAGTAACAACCAAAGTCATTTTGCATGTGTGTTCTTTTCACATACACCCTATGGATCGACCAGTGTCATTGCATGTGTTTTCTTTTCACAATCCACCCATGGATCCCACCAGTGTCATTTTGCACGTGTGTTCTTTTTAGTAACAACAACCAGAGTCATTTTGCATGTGTGATCTCTTCACATACCACATATGGATCCACCAGTGTCATTGTATGTGTGTTCTTCTCACATACCACGTATGGATCCACCAGTGTCATTGCATGTGTGTTCATTTCACTAACAACAACCAGAGTCATTGCATGTGTGTTCTTTGCACATACCACATATGGATCCACCAGTGTGATTGAAATGTGTGTTCTCTACAGAGACCACACATGGATCCACCAGTGTCATTGCATGTGTGTTCTTTTTACTAACAACAACAAGAGTCATTGCATGTGTGTTCTTTTCACATACCACATATGGATCCACCAGTGTCATTGAAATGCGTGTTCTCTACAGAGACCACACATGGATCCACCAGTGTCATTGCATGTGTTTTTTTTAGTAACAACAACCAGAGTCATTTTGCATGTGTATTCTTCTCACATACCACCTATGGATCCACCAGTGTCATTGCATGTGTGTTCTTTTCACTAACAACAACCAGAGTCATTGCATGTGTGTTATTTTCACATACCACATCTGGATCCACTAGTTTCATTGAAATGCGTGTTCTCTATAGAGACTACACATGGATCCACCAGCGTCATTGCATGTCTGTTCTTTTTAGTAACAACAACCAGTCATTTTGCATGTGTGTTCTTTTCACATACCACCTATGGATCCACCAGTGTCATTGCATGTGTGTTCTCTTCACAATCCACCTATGCATCCACCAGTGTCATTGCATGTGTGTTCTTTTTAGTAACAACCAGAGTCATTGCATGTGTGTTCTTTTCACATACCACCTATGGATCACAAGTGTCATTGCATGTGTGTTCTTTTCACAATCCACCCATGGATCCACCAGTGTCACTGCATGTGTGTTATTTTTAGTAACAACCAAAGTCATTTTGCATGTGTGTTCTTTTCACATACACCCTATGGATCGACCAGTGTCATTGCATGTGTTTTCTTTTCACAATCCACCCATGGATCCCACCAGTGTCATTTTGCACGTGTGTTCTTTTTAGTAACAACAACCAGAGTCATTTTGCATGTGTGATCTCTTCACATACCACATATGGATCCACCAGTGTCATTGTATGTGTGTTCTTCTCACATACCACGTATGGATCCACCAGTGTCATTGCATGTGTGTTAATTTCACTAACAACAACCAGAGTCATTGCATGTGTGTTCTTTGCACATACCACATATGGATCCACCAGTGTGATTGAAATGTGTGTTCTCTACAGAGACCACACATGGATCCACTAGTGTCATTGCATGTGTGTTCTTTTTACTAACAACAACAAGAGTCATTGCATGTGTGTTCTTTTCACATACCACATATGGATCCACCAGTGTCATTGAAATGCGTGTTCTCTACAGAGACCACACATGGATCCACCAGTGTTATTGCATGTGTGTTTTTTTTAGTAACAACAACCAGAGTCATTTTGCATGTGTATTCTTCTCACATACCACCTATGGATCCACCAGTGTCATTGCATGTGTGTTCTTTTCACTAACAACAACCAGAGTCATTGCATGTGTGTTATTTTCACATACCACATCTGGATCCACTAGTGTCATTGAAATGCGTGTTCTCTATAGAGACCACACATGGATCCACCAGTGTCATTTCATGTCTGTTCTCTTTAGTAACAACAACCAGTCATTTTGCATGTGTGTTCTTTTCACAAACCACCTATGGATCCACCAGTGTCATTGCATGTGTGTTCTCTTCACAATCCAGCTATCGATCCACCAGTGTCATTGCAAGTGTGTTCTTTTTAGTAACAACCAGAGTCATTGCATGTGTGTTCTTTTCACTAACAACAACCAGAGTCATTGCATGTGTATTCTTTTCACATACCACATATGGATCACAAGTGTCATTGCATGTGTGTTCTTTTCACAATCCACCCATGGATCCACTAGTGTCATTGCATGTGTGTTCTTTTCAGTAAAAACCAGAGTCATATTGCATGTGTGTTCTTTTGACATACACCCTATGGATACACCAGTATCATTGCATGTGTTTTCTTTTCACAATCCTCCCATGGATCCCACTAGTGTCATTTTGCATGTGTGTTCTTTTCAGTAACAACAACCAGAGTCATTTGCATGTGTGATCTCTTCACATACCACCTATGGATCCACCAGTGTCATTGTATGTGTGTTCTTTTTAGTAACAACAACCAGAGTCATTTTGCATGTGTGTTTTGCTCACATACCACCTATGGATCCACCAGTGTCATTGCATGTGTGTTCTTTTTAGTAACAACAACCAGTGTCATTGCATGTGTGTTCTCTTCAGAGACCACACATGGATTCACCAGTGTCATTGCATGTGTGTTCTTTTTACTAACAACAACAAGAGTCATTGAAATGTGTGATCTCTTTAGAGACCACACATGGATCCACCAGTGTCATTGCATGTGTGTTCTTTTCACTAACAACAACCAGAGTCATTGCATGTGTTCTTTTCACATACCACATATGGATCCACCAGTGTCATTGCATGTGTGCTCTTTTCACAATCCACCCATGGATCCACCAGTGTCATTGCATGTGTGTTCTTTTTAGTAACAATAACCAAAGTCATTTTGCATGTGTGTTCTTTTCACATACCACCTATGGACCCACCAGTGTCATTGAAATGTGTATTATTTTCAACTACCACCCATGGATCCACTAGTGTCATTGCATGTGTGTTCTTTTTAGTAACAACAGCCAGAGGCATTTTCCATGTGTGATCTCTTCACATACCACATATGGATCCACCAGTGTCATTGCATATGTGTTCTTTTTAGTAACAACAACCAAAGTCATTTTGCATGTGTGTTCTTTTCACATACCACCTATGGATCCACCAGTGTCATTGAAATGTGTATTATTTTCAACTACCACCCATGGATCCACCAGTGTCATTGCATGTGTGTTCTTTTTAGTAACAACCAGAGTCATTTTGCATGTGTGATCTCTTCACATACCACCTATGGATCCACCAGTGTCATTGCATGTGTGTTCTTTTTAGTAACAACAACCAGAGTCATTTTGCATGTGTGTTCTTCTCACATACCACCTAAGGATCCACCAGTGTCATTGCATGTGTGTTCTTTTCACTAACAACAACAAGAGTCATTGCATGTGTGTTCTTTTCACATACCACATATGGATCCACCAGTGTCATTGAAATGCGTGTTCTCTATAGAGACCACACATGGATCCACCAGTGTCATTGCATGTCTGTTCTTTTGAGTAACAACAACCAGTCATTTTGCATGTGTGTTCTTTTCACATACCACCTATGGATCCACCAGTGTCATTGCATGTGTGTTCTCTTCACAATCCACCTATGCATCCACCAGTGTCATTGCATGTGTGTTCTTTTTAGTAACAACCAGAGTCATTGCATGCGTGTTCTTTTCACTAACAACAACCAGAGTCATTGCATGTGTTTTTTTTTCACATACCACATATGGATCACATGTGTCATTGCATGTGTGTTCCTTTCTCAATCCACCCATGGATCCACCAGTGTCACTGCATGTGTGTTCTTTTTAGTAACAACCAAAGTCATTTTGCATGTGTGTTCTTTTCACATACACCCTATGGATCCACCAGTGTCATTGCATGTGTTTTCTTTTCACAATCCACCCATGGATCCCACCAGTGTCATTTTGCACGTGTGTTCTTTTTAGTAACAACAACCAGAGTCATTTTGCATGTGTGATCTCTTCACATACCACCTATGGATCCACCAGTGTCATTATATGTGTGTTCTTCTCACATACCACGTATGGATCCACCAGTGTCATTGCATGTGTGTTCATTTCACTAACAACAACCAGAGTCATTGCATGTGTGTTCTTTGCACATACCACATATGGATCCACCAGTGTGATTGAAATGTGTGTTCTCTATAGAGACCACACATGGATCCACCAGTGTCATTGCATGTGTGTTCTTTTTAGTAACAACCAGAGTCATTGCATGTGTGTTCTTTTCACATACCACATATGGATCCACCAGTGTCATTGAAATGCGTGTTCTCTACAGAGACCACACATGGATCCACCAGTGTCATTGCATGTGTGTTCTTTTTAGTAACAACAACCAGAGTCATTTTGCATGTGTGTTCTTCTCACATACCACCTATGGATCCACCAGTGTCATTGAATGTGTGTTCTTTTCACTAACAACAACCAGAGTCATTGCATGTGTGTTCTTTTCACATACCACATATGGATCCGCCAGTGTCATTGAAATGTGTGTTCTCTATAGAGACCACACATGGATCCACCAGTGTCATTGCATGTCTGTTCTTTTGAGTAACAACAACCAGTCATTTTGCATGTGTGTTCTTTTCACATACCACCTATGGATCCACCAGTGTCATTGCATGTGTGTTCTCTTCACAATCCACCTATGCATCCACCAGTGTCATTGCATGTGTGTTCTTTTTAGTAACAACCAGAGTCATTGCATGCGTGTTCTTTTCACTAACAACAACCAGAGTCATTGCATGTGTGTTTTTTTCACATACCACATATGGATCACATGTGTCATTGCATGTGTGTTCCTTTCTCAATCCACCCATGGATCCACCAGTGTCACTGCATGTGTGTTCTTTTTAGTAACAACCAAAGTCATTTTGCATGTGTGTTCTTTTCACATACACCCTATGGATCCACCAGTGTCATTGCATGTGTTTTCTTTTCACAATCCACCCATGGATCCCACCAGTGTCATTTTGCACGTGTGTTCTTTTTAGTAACAACAACCAGAGTCATTTTGCATGTGTGATCTCTTCACATACCACCTATGGATCCACCAGTGTCATTATATGTGTGTTCGTCTCACATACCACGTATGGATCCACCAGTGTCATTGCATGTGTGTTCATTTCACTAACAACAACCAGAGTCATTGCATGTGTGTTCTTTGCACATACCACATATGGATCCACCAGTGTGATTGAAATGTGTGTTCTCTATAGAGACCACACATGGATCCACCAGTGTCATTGCATGTGTGTTCTTTTTAGTAACAACCAGAGTCATTGCATGTGTGTTCTTTTCACATACCACATATGGATCCACCAGTGTCATTGAAATGCGTGTTCTCTACAGAGACCACACATGGATCCACCAGTGTCATTGCATGTGTGTTCTTTTTAGTAACAACAACCAGAGTCATTTTGCATGTGTATTCTTCTCACATACCACCTATGGATCCACTAGTGTCATTGCATGTGTGTTCTTTTCACTAACAACAACCAGAGTCATTGCATGTGTTCTTTTCACATACCACATATGGATCCACCAGTGTCATTGCATGTGTGCTCTTTTCACAATCCACCCATGGATCCACCAGTGTCATTGCATGTGTGTTCTTTTTAGTAACAATAACCAAAGTCATTTTGCATGTGTGTTCTTTTCTCATACCACCTATGGACCCACCAGTGTCATTGAAATGTGTATTATTTTCAACTACCACCCATGGATCCACTAGTGTCATTGCATGTGTGTTCTTTTTAGTAACAACAGCCAGAGGCATTTTCCATGTGTGATCTCTTCACATACCACATATGGATCCACCAGTGTCATTGCATATGTGTTCTTTTTAGTAACAACAACCAAAGTCATTTTGCATGTGTGTTCTTTTCACATACCACCTATGGATCCATCAGTGTCATTGAAATGTGTATTATTTTCAACTACCACCCATGGATCCACCAGTGTCATTGCATGTGTGTTCTTTTTAGTAACAACCAGAGTCATTTTGCATGTGTGATCTCTTCACATACCACCTATGGATCCACCAGTGTCATTGCATGTGTGTTCTTTTTAGTAACAACAACCAGAGTCATTTTGCATGTGTGTTCTTCTCACATACCACCTATGGATCCACCAGTGTCATTGCATGTGTGTTCTTTTCACTAACAACAACAAGAGTCATTGCATGTGTGTTCTTTTCACATACCACATATGGATCCACCAGTGTCATTGAAATGCGTGTTCTCTATAGAGACCACACATGGATCCACCAGTGTCATTGCATGTCTGTTCTTTTTAGTAACAACAACCAGTCATTTTGCATGTGTGTTCTTTTCACATACCACCTATGGATCCACCAGTGTCATTGCATGTGTGTTCTCTTCACAATCCACCTATGCATCCACCAGTGTCATTGCATGTGTGTTCTTTTTAGTAACAACCAGAGTCATTGCATGCGTGTTCTTTTCACTAACAACAACCAGAGTCATTGCATGTGTGTTTATTTCACATACCACATATGGATCACATGTGTCATTGCATGTGTGTTCCTTTCTCAATCCACCCATGGATCCACCAGTGTCACTACATGTGTGTTCTTTTTTGTAACAACCAAAGTCATTTTGCATGTGTGTTCTTTTCACATACACCCTATGGATCCAGCAGTGTCATTGCATGTGTTTTCTTTTCACAATCCACCCATGGATCCCACCAGTGTCATTTTGCACGTGTGTTCTTTTTAGTAACAACAACCAGAGTCATTTTGCATGTGTGATCTCTTCACATACCACCTATGGATCCACCAGTGTCATTGTATGTGTGTTCTTCTCACATACCACGTATGGATCCACCAGTGTCATTGCATCTGTGTTCATTTCACTAACAACAACCAGAGTCATTGCATGTGTGTTCTTTGCACATACCACATATGGATCCACCAGTGTGATTGAAATGTGTGTTCTCTACAGAGACCACACATGGATCCACCAGTGTCATTGCATGTGTGTTCTTTTTAGTAACAACCAGAGTCATTGCATGTGTGTTCTTTTCACATACCACATATGGATCCACCAGTGTCATTGATATGCGTGTTCTCTACAGAGACCACACATGGATCCACCAGTGTCATTGCATGTGTGTTCTTTTTAGTAACAACAACAAGAGTCATTTTGCATGTGTATTCTTCTCACATACCACCTATGGATCCACTAGTGTCATTGCATGTGTGTTCTTTTCACTAACAACAACCAGAGTCATTGCATGTGTGTTATTTTCACATACCACATATGGATCCACCAGTGTCATTGAAATGCGTGTTCTCTATAGAGACCACACATGGATCCACCAGTGTCATTGCATGTCTGTTCTTTTTAGTAACAACAACCAGTCATTTTGCATGTGTGTTCTTTTCACATACCACCTATGGATCCACCAGTGTCATTGCATGTGTGTTCTCTTCACAATCCACCTATCGATCCACCAGTGCCATTGCAAGTGTGTTCTTTTTAGTAACAACCAGAGTAATTGCATGTTTGTTCTTTTCACTAACAACAACCAGAGTCATTGCATGTGTATTCTTTTCACATACCACATATGGATCACAAGTGTCATTGCATGTGTGTTCTTTTCACAATCCACCCATGGATCCACCAGTGTCATTGCATGTCTGTTCTTTTCAGTAACAACAAGAGTCATATTGCATGTGTGTTCTTTTGACATACACCCTATGGATACACCAGTGTCATTGCATGTGTTTTATTTTCACAATCCTCCCATGGATCCCACTAGTGTCATTTTGCATGTGTGTTCTTTTTAGTAACAACAACCAGAGTCATTTTGCATGTGTGATCTCTTCACATACCACCTATGGATCCACCAGTGTCATTGCATGTGTGTTCTTTTTAGTAACAACAACCAGAGTCATTTTGCATGTGTGTTTTTCTCACATACCACCTATGGATCCACCAGTGTCATTGCATGTGTGTTCTTTTTAGTAACAACAACCAGTGTCAATGCATGTGTGTTCTCTTCAGAGACCACACATGGATCCACCAGTGTCATTGCATGTGTGTTCTTTTTACTAACAACAACAAGAGTCATTGAAATGTGTGCTCTCTTTAGAGACCACACATGGATCCACCAGTGTCATTGCATGTGTGTTCTTTTCACTAACAACAACCAGAGTCATTACATGTGTTCTTTTCACATACCACATATGGATCCACCAGTGTCATTGCATGTGTGCTCTTTTCACAATCCACCCATGGATCCACCAGTGTCATTGCATGTGTGTTCTTTTTAGTAACAATAATCAAAGTCATTTTGCATGTGTGTTCTTTTCACATACCACCTATGGATCCACCAGTGTCATTGAAATGTGTATTATTTTCAACTACCACCCATGGATCCACTAGTGTCATTGCATGTGTGTTCTTTTTAGTAACAACAACCAGAGTCATTTTGCATGTGTATTCTTCTCACATACCACCTATGGATCCACTAGTGTCATTGCATGTGTGTTCTTTTCACTAACAACAAACCAGAGTCATTGCATGTGTTCTTTTCACATACCACATATGGATCCACCAGTGTCATTGCATGTGTGCTCTTTTCACAATCCACCCATGGATCCACCAGTGTCATTGCATGTGTGTTCTTTTTAGTAACAATAACCAAAGTCATTTTGCATGTGTGTTCTTTTCTCACACCACCTATGGACCCACCAGTCTCATTGAAATGTGTATTATTTTCAACTACCACCCATGGATCCACTAGTGTCATTGCATGTGTGTTCTTTTTAGTAACAACAGCCAGAGGCATTTTCCATGTGTGATCTCTTCACATACCACATATGGATCCACCAGTGTCATTGCATATGTGTTCTTTTTAGTAACAACAACCAAAGTCATTTTGCATGTGTGTTCTTTTCACATACCACCTATGGATCCATCAGTGTCATTGAAATGTGTATTATTTTCAACTACCACCCATGGATCCACCAGTGTCATTGCATGTGTGTTCTTTTTAGTAACAACCAGAGTCATTTTGCATGTGTGATCTCTTCACATACCACCTATGGATCCACCAGTGTCATTGCATGTGTGTTCTTTTTAGTAACAACAACCAGAGTCATTTTGCATGTGTGTTCTTCTCACATACCACCTATGGATCCACCAGTGTCATTGCATGTGTGTTCTTTTCACTAACAACAACAAGAGTCATTGCATGTGTGTTCTTTTCACATACCACATATGGATCCACCAGTGTCATTGAAATGCGTGTTCTCTATAGAGACCACACATGGATCCACCAGTGTCATTGCATGTCTGTTCTTTTTAGTAACAACAACCAGTCATTTTGCATGTGTGTTCTTTTCACATACCACCTATGGATCCACCAGTGTCATTGCATGTGTGTTCTCTTCACAATCCACCTATGCATCCACCAGTGTCATTGCATGTGTGTTCTTTTTAGTAACAACCAGAGTCATTGCATGCGTGTTCTTTTCACTAACAACAACCAGAGTCATTGCATGTGTGTTTATTTCACATACCACATATGGATCACATGTGTCATTGCATGTGTGTTCCTTTCTCAATCCACCCATGGATCCACCAGTGTCACTACATGTGTGTTCTTTTTTGTAACAACCAAAGTCATTTTGCATGTGTGTTCTTTTCACATACACCCTATGGATCCAGCAGTGTCATTGCATGTGTTTTCTTTTCACAATCCACCCATGGATCCCACCAGTGTCATTTTGCACGTGTGTTCTTTTTAGTAACAACAACCAGAGTCATTTTGCATGTGTGATCTCTTCACATACCACCTATGGATCCACCAGTGTCATTGTATGTGTGTTCTTCTCACATACCACGTATGGATCCACCAGTGTCATTGCATGTGTGTTCATTTCACTAACAACAACCAGAGTCATTGCATGTGTGTTCTTTGCACATACCACATATGGACCCACCAGTGTGATTGAAATGTGTGTTCTCTACAGAGACCACACATGGATCCACTAGTGTCATTGCATGTGTGTTCTTTTTAGTAACAACCAGAGTCATTGCATGTGTGTTCTTTTCACATACCACATATGGATCCACCAGTGTCATTGATATGCGTGTTCTCTATAGAGACCACACATGGATCCACCAGTGTCATTGCATGTGTGTTCTTTTTAGTAACAACAACAAGAGTCATTTTGCATGTGTATTCTTCTCACATACCACCTATGGATCCACCAGTGTCATTGCATGTGTGTTCTTTTCACTAACAACAACCAGAGTCATTGCATGTGTGTTATTTTCACATACCACATATGGATCCACCAGTGTCATTGAAATGCGTGTTCTCTATAGAGACCACACATGGATCCACCAGTGTCATTGCATGTCTGTTCTTTTTAGTAACAACAACCAGTCATTTTGCATGTGTGTTCTTTTCACATACCACCTATGGATCCACCAGTGTCATTGCATGTGTGTTCTCTTCACAATCCACCTATCGATCCACCAGTGCCATTGCAAGTGTGTTCTTTTTAGTAACAACCAGAGTAATTGCATGTTTGTTCTTTTCACTAACAACAACCAGAGTCATTGCATGTGTATTCTTTTCACATACCACATATGGATCACAAGTGTCATTGCATGTGTGTTCTTTTCACAATCCACCCATGGATCCACCAGTGTCATTGCATGTCTGTTCTTTTCAATAACAACAAGAGTCATATTGCATGTGTGTTCTTTTGACATACACCCTATGGATACACCAGTGTCATTGCATGTGTTTTATTTTCACAATCCTCCCATGGATCCCACTAGTGTCATTTTGCATGTGTGTTCTTTTTAGTAACAACAACCAGAGTCATTTTGCATGTGTGATCTCTTCACATACCACCTATGGATCCACCAGTGTCATTGCATGTGTGTTCTTTTTAGTAACAACAACCAGAGTCATTTTGCATGTGTGTTTTTCTCACATACCACCTATGGATCCACCAGTGTCATTGCATGTGTGTTCTTTTTAGTAACAACAACCAGTGTCAATGCATGTGTGTTCTCTTCAGAGACCACACATGGATCCACCAGTGTCATTGCATGTGTGTTGTTTTTACTAACAACAACAAGAGTCATTGAAATGTGTGCTCTCTTTAGAGACCACATATGGATCCACCAGTGTCATTGCATGTGTGTTCTTTTCACTAACAACAACCAGAGTCATTACATGTGTTCTTTTCACATACCACATACGGATCCACCAGTGTCATTGCATGTGTGCTCTTTTCACAATCCACCCATGGATCCACCAGTGTCATTGCATGTGTGTTCTTTTTAGTAACAATAATCAAAGTCATTTTGCATGTGTGTTCTTTTCACATACCACCTATGGATCCACCAGTGTCATTGAAATGTGTATTATTTTCAACTACCACCCATGGATCCACTAGTGTCATTGCATGTGTGTTCTTTTTAGTAACAACAGCCAGAGGAATTTTCCATGTGTGATCTCTTCACATACCACATTTGGATCCACCAGTGTCGTTGCATATGTGTTCTTTTTAGTAACAACAACCAAAGTCATTTTGCATGTGTGTTCTTTTCACATACCACCTATGGATCCACCAGTGTCATTGAAATGTGTATTATTTTCAACTACCACCCATGGATCCACCAGTGTCATTGCATGTGTGTTCTTTTTAGTAACAACTAGAGTCATTTTGCATGTGTGATCTCTTCACATACCACCTATGGATCCACCAGTGTCATTGCATGTGTGTTCTTTTTAGTAACAACAACCAGAGTCATTTTGCATGTGTGTTCTTCTCACATACCACCTATGGATCCACCAGTGTCATTGCATGTGTGTTCTTTTCACTAACAACAACAAGAGTCATTGCATGTGTGTTCTTTTCACATACCACATATGGATCCACTAGTGTCATTGAAATGCGTGTTCTCTATAGAGACCACACATGGATCCACTAGTGTCATTGCATGTCTGTTCTTTTTAGTAACAACAACCAGTCATTTTGCATGTGTGTTCTTTTCACATACCACCTATGGATCCACCAGTGTCATTGCATGTGTGTTCTCTTCACAATCCACCTATGCATCCACCAGTGTCATTGCATGTGTGTTCTTTTTAGTAACAACTAGAGTCATTGCATGTGTGTTCTTTTCACTAACAACAACCAGAGTCATTGCATGTGTGTTCTTTTCACATACCACATATGGATCACATGTGTCATTGCATGTGTGTTCCTTTCACAATCCACCCATGGATCCACCAGTGTCATTGCATGTGTGTTCTTTTTAGTAACAACCAAAGTCATTTTGCATGAGTGTTCTTTTCACATACACCCTATGGATCCACCAGTGTCATTGCATGTGTTTTCTTTTCACAATCCACCCATGGATCCCACCAGTGTCATTTTGCACGTGTGTTCTTTTTAGTAACAACAACCAGAGTCATTATGCATGTGTGATCTCTTCACATACCACCTATGGATCCACCAGTGTCATTGTATGTGTGTTCTTCTCACATACCACGTATGGATCCACCAGTGTCATTGCATGTGTGTTCATTTCACTAACAACAACCAGAGTCATTGCATGTGTGTTCTTTTCACATACCACATATGGATCCACCAGTGTGATTGAAATGTGTGTTCTCTACAGAGACCACACATGGATACACCAGTGTCATTGCATGTGTGTTCTTTTTAGTAACAACCAGAGTCATTGCATGTGTTTTTTTTTCACATACCACATATGGATCCACCAGTGTCATTGCATGTGTGTTCTTTTGACATACACCCTATAGATACACCAGTGTCATTGCATGTGTTTTGCTTTCACAATCCTCCCATGGATCCCACTAGTGTCATTTTGCATGTGTGTTCTTTTTAGTAACAACAACCAGAGTCATTTTGCATGTGTGTTTTTCTCACATACCACCTATCGATCCACCAGTGTCATTGCATGTGTGTTCTTTTTAGTAACAACAACCAGTGTCATTGCATGTGTGTTCTCTTCAGAGACCACACATGGATCCACCAGTGTCATTGCATGTGTGTTCTTTTTACTAACAACAACAAGAGTCATTGAAATGTGTGCTCTCTTTAGAGACCACACATGGATCCACCTGTGTCATTGCATGTGTTTTATTTTCACTAACAACAACCAGAGTCATTGCATGTGTTCTTTTCACATACCACATATGGATCCACCAGTGTCATTGCATGTGTGCTCTTTTCACAATCCACCCATGGATCCACCAGTGTCATTGCATGTGTGTTCTTTTTAGTAACAATAATCAAAGTCATTTTGCATGTGTGTTCTTTTCACATACCACCTATGGATCCACCAGTGTCATTCAAATGTGTATTATTTTCAACTACCACCCATGGATCCACTAGCTTCATTGCATGTGTGTTCTTTTTAGTAACAACAGCCAGAGGCATTTTCCATGTGTAATCTCTTCACATACCACATATGGATCCACCAGTGTCATTGCATATGTGTTCTTTTTAGTAACAACAACCAAAGTCATTTTGCATGTGTGTTCTTTTCACATACCACATATGGATCCACCAGTGTGATTGAAATGTGTGTTCTCTACAGAGACCACACATGGATACACCAGTGTCATTGCATGTGTGTTCTTTTTAGTAACAACCAGAGTCATTGCATGTGTTTTTTTTTCACATACCACATATGGATCCACCAGTGTCATTGCATGTGTGTTCTTTTGACATACACCCTATAGATACACCAGTGTCATTGCATGTGTTTTCTTTTCACAATCCTCCCATGGATCCCACTAGTGTCATTTTGCATGTGTGTTCTTTTTAGTAACAACAACCAGAGTCATTTTGCATGTGTCATCTCTTCACATACCACCTATGGATCCACCAATGTCATTGCATGTGTGTTCTTTTTAGTAACAACAACCAGAGTCATTTTGCATGTGTGTTTTTCTCACATACCACCTATCGATCCACCAGTGTCATTGCATGTGTGTTCTTTTTAGTAACAACAACCAGTGTCATTGCATGTGTGTTCTCTTCAGAGACCACACATGGATCCACCAGTGTCATTGCATGTGTGTTCTTTTTACTAACAACAACAAGAGTCATTGATATGTGTGCTCTCTTTAGAGACCACACATGGATCCACCAGTGTCATTGCATGTGTTTTCTTTTCACTAACAACAACCAGAGTCATTGCATGTGTTCTTTTCACATACCACATATGGATCCACCAGTGTCATTGCATGTGTGCTCTTTTCACAATCCACCCATGGATCCACCAGTGTCATTGCATGTGTGTTCTTTTTAGTAACAATAATCAAAGTCATTTTGCATGTGTGTTCTTTTCACATACCACCTATGGATCCACCAGTGTCATTCAAATGTGTATTATTTTCAACTACCACCCATGGATCCACTAGTGTCATTGCATGTGTGTTCTTTTTAGTAACAACAGCCAGAGGCATTTTCCATGTGTAATCTCTTCACATACCACATATGGATCCACCAGTGTCATTGCATATGTGTTCTTTTTAGTAACAACAACCAAAGTCATTTTGCATGTGGGTTCTTTTCACATACCACATATGGATCCACCAGTGTGATTGAAATGTGTGTTCTCTACAGAGACCACACATGGATACACCAGTGTCATTGCATGTGTGTTCTTTTTAGTAACAACCAGAGTCATTGCATGTGTTTTTTTTTTCACATACCACATATGGATCCACCAGTGTCATTGCATGTGTGTTCTTTTGACATACACCCTATAGATACACCAGTGTCATTGCATGTGTTTTCTTTTCACAATCCTCCCATGGATCCCACTAGTGTCATTTTGCATGTGTGTTCTTTTTAGTAACAACAACCAGAGTCATTTTGCATGTGTCATCTCTTCACATACCACCTATGGATCCACCAATGTCATTGCATGTGTGTTCTTTTTAGTAACAACAACCAGAGTCATTTTGCATGTGTGTTTTTCTCACATACCACCTATCGATCCACCAGTGTCATTGCATGTGTGTTCTTTTTAGTAACAACAACCAGTGTCATTGCATGTGTGTTCTCTTCAGAGACCACACATGGATCCACCAGTGTCATTGCATGTGTGTTCTTTTTACTAACAACAACAAGAGTCATTGAAATGTGTGCTCTCTTTAGAGACCACACATGGATCCACCAGTGTCATTGCATGTGTTTTCTTTTCACTAACAACAACCAGAGTCATTGCATGTGTTTTTTCACATACCACATATGGATCCACCAGTGTCATTGCATGTGTGCTCTTTTCACAAGCCACCCATGGATCCACCAGTGTCATTGCATGTGTGTTCTTTTTAGTAACAATAATCAAAGTCATTTTGCATGTGTGTTCTTTTCACATACCACCTATGGATCCACCAGTGTCATTCAAATGTGTATTATTTTCAACTACCACCCATGGATCCACTAGTGTCATTGCATGTGTGTTCTTTTTAGTAACAACAGCCAGAGGCATTTTCCATGTGTAATCTCTTCACATACCACATATGGATCCACCAGTGTCATTGCATATGTGTTCTTTTTAGTAACAACAACCAAAGTCATTTTGCATGTGTGTTCTTTTCACATACCACCTATGGATCCACCAGTGTCATTGAAATGTGTATTATTTTCAACTACCACCCATGGATCCACCAGTGTCATTGCATGTGTGTTCTTTTTAGTAACAACCAGAGTCATTTTGCATGTGTGATCTCTTCACATACCACCTATGGATCCACCAGTGTCATTGCATGTGTGTTCTTTTTAGTAACAACAACCAGAGTCATTTTGCATGTGTGTTCTTTTCACATACCACATATGGATCCACCAGTGTCATTGAAATGCGTGTTCTCTATAGAGACCACACATGGATCCACTAGTGTCATTGTATGTCTGTTCTTTTTAGTAACAACAACCAGTCATTTTGCATGTGTGTTCTTTTCACATACCACCTATGGATCCACCAGTGTCATTGCATGTGTGTTCTCTTCACAATCCACCTATGCATCCACCAGTGTCATTGCATGTGTGTTCTTTTTAGTAACAACCAGAGTCATTGCATGTGTGTTCTTTTCACTAATAACAACCAGAGTCATTGCATGTGTGTTCTTTTCACATACCACATATGGATCACATGTGTCATTGCATGTGTGTTCCTTTCACAATCCACCCATGGATCCACCAGTGTCATTGCATGTGTGTTCTTTTTAGTAACAACCAAAGTCATTTTGCATGAGTGTTCTTTTCACATACACCCTATGGATCCACCAGTGTCATTGCATGTGTTTTCTTTTCACAATCCACCCATGGATCCCACCGGTGTCATTTTGCACGTGTGTTCTTTTTAGTAACAACAACCAGAGTCATTTTGCATGTGTGATCTCTTCACATACCACCTATGGATCCACCAGTGTCATTGTATGTGTGTTCTTCTCACATACCACGTATGGATCCACCAGTGTCATTGCATGTGTGTTCATTTCACTAACAACAACCAGAGTCATTGCATGTGTGTTCTTTTCACATACCACATATGGATCCACCAGTGTGATTGAAATGTGTGTTCTCTACAGAGACCACACATGGATACACCAGTGTCATTGCATGTGTGTTCTTTTTAGTAACAACCAGAGTCATTGCATGTGTTTTTTTTTCACATACCACATATGGATCCACCAGTGTCATTGAAATGCGTGTACTCTACAGAGACCACACATGGATCCACCAGTGTCATTGCATGCGTGTTCTTTTTAGTAACAACAACCAGAGTCATTTTGCATGTGTATTCTTCTCACATACCACCTATGGATCCACCAGTGTCATTGCATGTGTGTTCTTTTCACTAACAACAACCAGAGTCATTGCATGTGTGTTCTTTTCACATACCACATATGGATCCACCAGTGTCATTGAAATGCGTGTTCTCTATAGAGACCACACATGGATCCACCAGTGTCATTGCATGTCTGTTCTTTTTAGTAACAACAACCAGTCATTTTGCATGTGTGTTCTTTTCACATACCACCTATGGATCCACCAGTGTCATTGCATGTGTGTTCTCTTCACAATCCACCTATGGATCCACCAGTGTCATTGCATGTGTGTTCTTCTCACATACCACGTATGGATCCACCAGAGTCATTGCATGTGTGTTCTTTTCACATACCACATATGGATCACAAGTGTCATTGCATGTATGTTCTTTTCACAATCCACCCATGGATCCACCAGTGTCATTGCATGTGTGTTCTTTTCAGTAACAACCAGAGTCATATTGCATGTGTGTTCTTTTGACATACACCCTATGGATCCACCAGTGTCATTGCATGTGTTTTCTTTTCACAATCCTCCCATGGATCCCACCAGTGTCATTTTGCATGTGTGTTCTTTTTAGTAACAACAACCAGAGTCATTTCGCATGTGTGATCTCTTCACATACCACCTATGGATCCACCAGTGTCATTGCATGTGTGTTCTTTTTAGTAACAAAAACCAGAGTCATTTTGCATGTGTGTTCTTCTCACATACCACCTATGGATCCACCAGTGTCATTGCATGTGTGTTCTTTTTAGTAACAACAACCAGTGTCATTGCATGTGTGTTCTCTTCAGAGACCACACATGGATCCACCAGTGTCATTGCATGTGTGTTCTTTTTACTAACAACAACAAGAGTCATTGAAATGTGTGCTCTCTTTAGAGACCACACATGGATCCACCAGTGTCATTGCATGTGTTTTCTTTTCACTAACAACAACCAGAGTCATTGCATGTGTTTTTTCACATACCACATATGGATCCACCAGTGTCATTGCATGTGTGCTCTTTTCACAATCCACCCATGGATCCACCAATGTCATTGCATGTGTGTTCTTTTTAGTAACAATAATCAAAGTCATTTTGCATGTGTGTTCTTTTCACATACCACCTATGGATCCACCAGTGTCATTCAAATGTGTATTATTTTCAACTACCACCCATGGATCCACTAGTGTCATTGCATGTGTGTTCTTTTTAGTAACAACAGCCAGAGGCATTTTCCATGTGTAATCTCTTCACATACCACATATGGATCCACCAGTGTCATTGCATATGTGTTCTTTTTAGTAACAACAACCAAAGTCATTTTGCATGTGTGTTCTTTTCACATACCACATATGGATCCACCAGTGTGATTGAAATGTGTGTTCTCTATAGAGACCACACATGGATACACCAGTGTCATTGCATGTGTGTTCTTTTTAGTAACAACCAGAGTCATTGCATGTGTTTTTTTTTCACATACCACATATGGATCCACCAGTGTCATTGCATGTGTGTTCTTTTGACATACACCCTATAGATACACCAGTGTCATTGCATGTGTTTTCTTTTCACAATCCTCCCATGGATCCCACTAGTGTCATTTTGCATGTGTGTTCTTTTTAGTAACAACAACCAGAGTCATTTTGCATGTGTCATCTCTTCACATACCACCTATGGATCCACCAATGTCATTGCATGTGTGTTCTTTTTAGTAACAACAACCAGAGTCATTTTGCATGTGTGTTTTTCTCACATACCACCTATCGATCCACCAGTGTCATTGCATGTGTGTTCTTTTTAGTAACAACAACCAGTGTCATTGCATGTGTGTTCTCTTCAGAGACCACACATGGATCCACCAGTGTCATTGCATGTGTGTTCTTTTTACTAACAACAACAAGAGTCATTGAAATGTGTGCTCTCTTTAGAGACCACACATGGATCCACCAGTGTCATTGCATGTGTTTTCTTTTCACTAACAACAACCAGAGTCATTGCATGTGTTCTTTTCACATACCACATATGGATCCACCAGTGTCATTGCATGTGTGCTCTTTTCACAATCCACCCATGGATCCACCAGTGTCATTGCATGTGTGTTCTTTTTAGTAACAATAATCAAAGTCATTTTGCATGTGTGTTCTTTTCACATACCACCTATGGATCCACCAGTGTCATTCAAATGTGTATTATTTTCAACTACCACCCATGGATCCACTAGTGTCATTGCATGTGTGTTCTTTTTAGTAACAACAGCCAGAGGCATTTTCCATGTGTAATCTCTTCACATACCACATATGGATCCACCAGTGTCATTGCATATGTGTTCTTTTTAGTAACAACAACCAAAGTCATTTTGCATGTGGGTTCTTTTCACATACCACATATGGATCCACCAGTGTGATTGAAATGTGTGTTCTCTACAGAGACCACACATGGATACACCAGTGTCATTGCATGTGTGTTCTTTTTAGTAACAACCAGAGTCATTGCATGTGTTTTTTTTTTCACATACCACATATGGATCCACCAGTGTCATTGCATGTGTGTTCTTTTGACATACACCCTATAGATACACCAGTGTCATTGCATGTGTTTTCTTTTCACAATCCTCCCATGGATCCCACCAGTGTCATTTTGCATGTGTGTTCTTTTTAGTAACAACAACCAGAGTCATTTTGCATGTGTCATCTCTTCACATACCACCTATGGATCCACCAATGTCATTGCATGTGTGTTCTTTTTAGTAACAACAACCAGAGTCATTTTGCATGTGTGTTTTTCTCACATACCACCTATCGATCCACCAGTGTCATTGCATGTGTGTTCTTTTTAGTAACAACAACCAGTGTCATTGCATGTGTGTTCTCTTCAGAGACCACACATGGATCCACCAGTGTCATTGCATGTGTGTTCTTTTTACTAACAACAACAAGAGTCATTGAAATGTGTGCTCTCTTTAGAGACCACACATGGATCCACCAGTGTCATTGCATGTGTTTTCTTTTCACTAACAACAACCAGAGTCATTGCATGTGTTTTTTCACATACCACATATGGATCCACCAGTGTCATTGCATGTGTGCTCTTTTCACAAGCCACCCATGGATCCACCAGTGTCATTGCATGTGTGTTCTTTTTAGTAACAATAATCAAAGTCATTTTGCATGTGTGTTCTTTTCACATACCACCTATGGATCCACCAGTGTCATTCAAATGTGTATTATTTTCAACTACCACCCATGGATCCACTAGTGTCATTGCATGTGTGTTCTTTTTAGTAACAACAGCCAGAGGCATTTTCCATGTGTAATCTCTTCACATACCACATATGGATCCACCAGTGTCATTGCATATGTGTTCTTTTTAGTAACAACAACCAAAGTCATTTTGCATGTGTGTTCTTTTCACATACCACCTATGGATCCACCAGTGTCATTGAAATGTGTATTATTTTCAACTACCACCCATGGATCCACCAGTGTCATTGCATGTGTGTTCTTTTTAGTAACAACCAGAGTCATTTTGCATGTGTGATCTCTTCACATACCACCTATGGATCCACCAGTGTCATTGCATGTGTGTTCTTTTTAGTAACAACAACCAGAGTCATTTTGCATGTGTGTTCTTTTCACATACCACATATGGATCCACCAGTGTCATTGAAATGCGTGTTCTCTATAGAGACCACACATGGATCCACTAGTGTCATTGTATGTCTGTTCTTTTTAGTAACAACAACCAGTCATTTTGCATGTGTGTTCTTTTCACATACCACCTATGGATCCACCAGTGTCATTGCATGTGTGTTCTCTTCACAATCCACCTATGCATCCACCAGTGTCATTGCATGTGTGTTCTTTTTAGTAACAACCAGAGTCATTGCATGTGTGTTCTTTTCACTAATAACAACCAGAGTCATTGCATGTGTGTTCTTTTCACATACCACATATGGATCACATGTGTCATTGCATGTGTGTTCCTTTCACAATCCACCCATGGATCCACCAGTGTCATTGCATGTGTGTTCTTTTTAGTAACAACCAAAGTCATTTTGCATGAGTGTTCTTTTCACATACACCCTATGGATCCACCAGTGTCATTGCATGTGTTTTCTTTTCACAATCCACCCATGGATCCCACCGGTGTCATTTTGCACGTGTGTTCTTTTTAGTAACAACAACCAGAGTCATTTTGCATGTGTGATCTCTTCACATACCACCTATGGATCCACCAGTGTCATTGTATGTGTGTTCTTCTCACATACCACGTATGGATCCACCAGTGTCATTGCATGTGTGTTCATTTCACTAACAACAACCAGAGTCATTGCATGTGTGTTCTTTTCACATACCACATATGGATCCACCAGTGTGATTGAAATGTGTGTTCTCTACAGAGACCACACATGGATACACCAGTGTCATTGCATGTGTGTTCTTTTTAGTAACAACCAGAGTCATTGCATGTGTTTTTTTTTCACATACCACATATGGATCCACCAGTGTCATTGAAATGCGTGTACTCTACAGAGACCACACATGGATCCACCAGTGTCATTGCATGCGTGTTCTTTTTAGTAACAACAACCAGAGTCATTTTGCATGTGTATTCTTCTCACATACCACCTATGGATCCACCAGTGTCATTGCATGTGTGTTATTTTCACTAACAACAACCAGAGTCATTGCATGTGTGTTCTTTTCACATACCACATATGGATCCACCAGTGTCATTGAAATGCGTGTTCTCTATAGAGACCACACATGGATCCACCAGTGTCATTGCATGTCTGTTCTTTTTAGTAACAACAACCAGTCATTTTGCATGTGTGTTCTTTTCACATACCACCTATGGATCCACCAGTGTCATTGCATGTGTGTTCTCTTCACAATCCACCTATGGATCCACCAGTGTCATTGCATGTGTGTTCTTCTCACATACCACGTATGGATCCACCAGAGTCATTGCATGTGTGTTCTTTTCACTAACAACAACCATAGTCATTGCATGTGTGTTCTTTTCACATACCACATATGGATCACAAGTGTCATTGCATGTATGTTCTTTTCACAATCCACCCATGGATCCACCAGTGTCATTGCATGTGTGTTCTTTTCAGTAACAACCAGAGTCATATTGCATGTGTGTTCTTTTGACATACACCCTATGGATCCACCAGTGTCATTGCATGTGTTTTCTTTTCACAATCCTCCCATGGATCCCACCAGTGTCATTTTGCATGTGTGTTCTTTTTAGTAACAACAACCAGAGTCATTTCGCATGTGTGATCTCTTCACATACCACCTATGGATCCACCAGTGTCATTGCATGTGTGTTCTTTTTAGTAACAAAAACCAGAGTCATTTTGCATGTGTGTTCTTCTCACATACCACCTATGGATCCACCAGTGTCATTGCATGTGTGTTCTTTTTAGTAACAACAACCAGTGTCATTGCATGTGTGTTCTCTTCAGAGACCACACATGGATCCACCAGTGTCATTGCATGTGTGTTCTTTTTACTAACAACAACAAGAGTCATTGAAATGTGTGCTCTCTTTAGAGACCACACATGGATCCACCAGTGTCATTGCATGTGTTTTCTTTTCACTAACAACAACCAGAGTCATTGCATGTGTTTTTTCACATACCACATATGGATCCACCAGTGTCATTGCATGTGTGCTCTTTTCACAATCCACCCATGGATCCACCAGTGTCATTGCATGTGTGTTCTTTTTAGTAACAATAATCAAAGTCATTTTGCATGTGTGTTCTTTTCACATACCACCTATGGATCCACCAGTGTCATTCAAATGTGTATTATTTTCAACTACCACCCATGGATCCACTAGTGTCATTGCATGTGTGTTCTTTTTAGTAACAACAGCCAGAGGCATTTTCCATGTGTAATCTCTTCACATACCACATATGGATCCACCAGTGTCATTGCATATGTGTTCTTTTTAGTAACAACAACCAAAGTCATTTTGCATGTGTGTTCTTTTCACATACCACCTATGGATCCACCAGTGTCATTGAAATGTGTATTATTTTCAACTACCACCCATGGATCCACCAGTGTCATTGCATGTGTGTTCTTTTTAGTAACAACCAGAGTCATTTTGCATGTGTGATCTCTTCACATACCACCTATGGATCCACCAGTGTCATTGCATGTGTGTTCTTTTTAGTAACAACAACCAGAGTCATTTTGCATGTGTGTTCTTTTCACATACCACATATGGATCCACCAGTGTCATTGAAATGCGTGTTCTCTATAGAGACCACACATGGATCCACTAGTGTCATTGCATGTCTGTTCTTTTTAGTAACAACAACCAGTCATTTTGCATGTGTGTTCTTTTCACATACCACCTATGGATCCACCAGTGTCATTGCATGTGTGTTCTCTTCACAATCCACCTATGCATCCACCAGTGTCATTGCATGTGTGTTCTTTTTAGTAACAACCAGAGTCATTGCATGTGTGTTCTTTTCACTAATAACAACCAGAGTCATTGCATGTGTGTTCTTTTCACATACCACATATGGATCACATGTGTCATTGCATGTGTGTTCCTTTCACAATCCACCCATGGATCCACCAGTGTCATTGCATGTGTGTTCTTTTTAGTAACAACCAAAGTCATTTTGCATGAGTGTTCTTTTCACATACACCCTATGGATCCACCAGTGTCATTGCATGTGTTTTCTTTTCACAATCCACCCATGGATCCCACCGGTGTCATTTTGCACGTGTGTTCTTTTTAGTAACAACAACCAGAGTCATTTTGCATGTGTGATCTCTTCACATACCACCTATGGATCCACCAGTGTCATTGTATGTGTGTTCTTCTCACATACCACGTATGGATCCACCAGTGTCATTGCATGTGTGTTCATTTCACTAACAACAACCAGAGTCATTGCATGTGTGTTCTTTTCACATACCACATATGGATCCACCAGTGTGATTGAAATGTGTGTTCTCTACAGAGACCACACATGGATACACCAGTGTCATTGCATGTGTGTTCTTTTTAGTAACAACCAGAGTCATTGCATGTGTTTTTTTTTCACATACCACATATGGATCCACCAGTGTCATTGAAATGCGTGTACTCTACAGAGACCACACATGGATCCACCAGTGTCATTGCATGCGTGTTCTTTTTAGTAACAACAACCAGAGTCATTTTGCATGTGTATTCTTCTCACATACCACCTATGGATCCACCAGTGTCATTGCATGTGTGTTCTTTTCACTAACAACAACCAGAGTCATTGCATGTGTGTTCTTTTCACATACCACATATGGATCCACCAGTGTCATTGAAATGCGTGTTCTCTATAGAGACCACACATGGATCCACCAGTGTCATTGCATGTCTGTTCTTTTTAGTAACAACAACCAGTCATTTTGCATGTGTGTTCTTTTCACATACCACCTATGGATCCACCAGTGTCATTGCATGTGTGTTCTCTTCACAATCCACCTATGGATCCACCAGTGTCATTGCATGTGTGTTCTTCTCACATACCACGTATGGATCCACCAGAGTCATTGCATGTGTGTTCTTTTCACTAACAACAACCATAGTCATTGCATGTGTGTTCTTTTCACATACCACATATGGATCACAAGTGTCATTGCATGTATGTTCTTTTCACAATCCACCCATGGATCCACCAGTGTCATTGCATGTGTGTTCTTTTCAGTAACAACCAGAGTCATATTGCATGTGTGTTCTTTTGACATACACCCTATGGATCCACCAGTGTCATTGCATGTGTTTTCTTTTCACAATCCTCCCATGGATCCCACCAGTGTCATTTTGCATGTGTGTTCTTTTTAGTAACAACAACCAGAGTCATTTCGCATGTGTGATCTCTTCACATACCACCTATGGATCCACCAGTGTCATTGCATGTGTGTTCTTTTTAGTAACAAAAACCAGAGTCATTTTGCATGTGTGTTCTTCTCACATACCACCTATGGATCCACCAGTGTCATTGCATGTGTGTTCTTTTTAGTAACAACAACCAGTGTCATTGCATGTGTGTTCTCTTCAGAGACCACACATGGATCCACCAGTGTCATTGCATGTGTGTTCTTTTTACTAACAACAACAAGAGTCATTGAAATGTGTGCTCTCTTTAGAGACCACACATGGATCCACCAGTGTCATTGCATGTGTGTTCTTTTCACTAACAATAACCAGAGTCATTGCATGTGTGTTCTTTTCACATACCACATATGGATCCACCAGTGTCATTGCATGTGTGCTCTTTTCACAATCCACCCATGGATCCACCAGTGTCATTGCATGTGTGTTCTTTTTATTAACAATAACCAAAGTCATTTTACATGTGAGTTCTTTTCACATACACCCTATGGATCCACCAGTGTCATTGCATGTGTTTTCTTTTCACAATCCACCCATGGATCCCACCAGTGTCATTTTGCACGTGTGTTCTTTTTAGTAACAACCAGAGTCATTTTGCATGTGTGATCTCTTCACATACCACCTATGGATCCACCAGTGTCATTGCATATGTGTTCTTTTTAGTAACAACAACCAAAGTCATTTTGCATGTGTGTTCTTTTCACGTACCACCTATGGATCCACCAGTGTCATTGAAATGTGTATTATTTTCAACTACCACCCATGGATCCACTAGTGTCATTGCATGTGTGTTCTTTTTAGTAACAACAACCAGAGTCATTTTGCATGTGTGATCTCTTCACATACCACCTATGGATCCACCAGTGTCATTGCGTGTGTGTTCTTTTTAGTAACAACAACCAAAAGTCATTGAAATTTGTGTTCTTGTTACATACCACCTATGGATCCACTAGTGTCATTGCATGTGTGTTCATTTCACTAACAACAACCAGAATCATTGCATGTGTGTTCTTTTCACATACCACATATGTATCCGCCAGTGTGATTCAAATGTGTGTTCTCTACAGAGACCACACATGGATCCACAAGTGTCATTGCATGTGTGTTCTTTTTAGTAACAACCGGAGTCATTTTGCATGTGTGTTCTTTTCACATACCACATGTGGATCCACCAGTGTCATTGCATGTGTGTTCTTTTCACAATCCACCCATGGATCCACCGGTGTCATTGCATGTGTGTTCTTTTTAGTAACAACCAGAGTCCTTTTGCATGTGTGTTCTTTTCAGATACCACCTATGGATCCACTAGTGTCATTGCATGTGTTTTCTTTTCACAATCAACCCATTGATCCCACCAGTGTCATTTTGCATGTGTGTTCTTTTTAGTAACAACCAGAGTCATTTTGCATGTGTGTTCTCTTCACATACCACCTATGGATCCACCAGTGTCATTGCATGTGTGTTCTCTTCACAATCCACCTATGGATTCACCAGTGTCATTGCATGTGTGTTATTTTTAATAACAACAACAAGAGTCATTGAAATGTGTGCTCTCTTTAGAGACCACACATGGATCGACCAGTGTCATTGCATGTGTGTTCTTTTCACTAACAACAACCAGAGTCATTGCATATGTGTTCTTTTCACATACCACATATGGATCCACCAGTGTCATTGCATTTGTGTTCTCTTCACAATCCACCTATGGATTCACCAGTGTCATTGCATGTGTGTTCTTTTTACTAACAACAACAAGAGTCATCGAAATGTGTGCTCTCGTTAGAGACCACACATGGATCGACCAGCGTCATTGCATGTGTGTTCTTTTCACTAACAACAACCAGAGTCATTGCATATGTGTTCTTTTCACATACCACATATGGATCCACCAGTGTCATTGCATGTGTGCTCTTTTCACAATCCACCCATGGATCCACCAGTATCATTGCATGTGTGTTCTTTTTAGTAACAACAACCAGAGTCATTTTGCATGTGTGTTCTTTTCACATACCACCTATGGAGCCACCAGTGTCATTCAAATGTGTATTATTTTCAACTACCACCCATTGATCCACCATTGTTATTGCATGTGTGTTCTTTTTAGTAACAACAACCAGAGTCATTTTGGATGTGTGATCTCTTCACATACCACCTATGGATCCACCAGTGTCATTGCATGTGTGTTTTTTAGTAACAACAACCAGAGTCATTTTGCATGTGTGTTCTTTTCACATACCACCTATGGATCCACCAGTGTCATTGAAATGTGTATTATTTTCAACTACCACCCATGGATCCACCAGTGTCATTGCATGTGTGTTCTTTTTAGTAACAACAACTAGAGTCATTTTGCATATTTTATCTCTTCACATACCACCTATGGATCCACCACTGTCATTGCATGTGTGTTCTTTTTAGTAACAACAACCAGAGTCATTGAAATGTGTGTTCTTCTCACATACCACCTATGGATCCACCAGTGTCATTGCATGTGTGTTCATTTCACTAACAACAACTAGAGTCATTGCATGTGTGTTCTTTTCACATACCACATATGGATCCACCAGTGTGATTGAAATGTGTGTACTCTAAAGAGACCACACATGGATCCACCAGTGTCATTGCATGTGTGTTCTTTTTACTAACAACAACAAGAGTCATTGAAATGTGTGGTCTCTTCAGAGACCACACATGGATCCACCAGTGTCATTGCATCTGTGTTCTTTTCATTAACAACAACCAGATTCATTGCATGTGTGTTCTTTTCACATACCACATATGGATCACCAGTGTCATTTCATGTGTGTTCTTTCCACAATCCACCCACGGATCCACCAGTGTCATTGCATGTGTGTTCTTTTTAGTAACAACCAGAGTCATTTTGCATGTGTGTTCTTTTCACATACCACCTATGGATCCACCAGTGTCATTGCATGTGTTTTCTTTTCACAATCCACCCATGGATCCCACCAGTGTCATTTTGCATGTGTGTTCTTTTTAGTAACAACAAAAAGAGTCATTTTGCATGTGTGTTCTCTTCACATACCACCTATGGATCCACCAGTGTCATTGCCTGTGTGTTCTTCTCACATAACACCTATGGATCCACCAGTGTCATTGCATGCGTGTTCATTTCACTAAGAACAACCAGAGTCATTGCATGTGTGTTCTTTTCACATACCACATATGGATCCACCAGTGTGATTGAAATGTGTGTTCTTTTTAGTAACAACCAGAGTCATTTTGCATGTGTGTTCTTTTCACATACCACATATGGATCCACCAGTGTCATTGCATGTGTGTTCTTTTCACAATCCACCCATGGATCCACCGGTGTCATTGCATGTGTGTTCTTTTTAGTAACAACCAGAGTTATTTTGCATGTGTGTTCTTTTCACATACCACCTATGGATCCACCGGTGTCATTGCATGTGTTTCATTTTCACAATCCACCCATGGATCCCACCAGTGTCATTTTGCATGTGTGTTCTTTTTAGTAACAACAACCAGATTCATTTTGCATTTGTGTTCTCTTCACATACCACCTACGGATCCACCAGTGTCATTGCATGTGTGTTCTCTTCACAATCCACCTATGGATCCACCAGTGTCATTGCATGTGTCTTCTCTTCACAATCCACCTATGGATCCACCAGTGTCATTGCATGTGTTCTTTTTAGTAACAACAACTAGTGTCATTGCATGTCTGCTCTCTTCAAAGACCACACATGGATCCACCAGTGCCATTGCATGTGTGTTCTTTTCACAATCCACCCATGGATCCACCAGTGTCATTGCATGTGTGTTCTTTTTAGTAACAACCAGAGTCATTTTGCATGTGTGTTATCCTCACATACCACCTATGGATCCACCAGTGTCATTGCATGTGTGTTCTTTTCACTAACAACAACCAGAGTCATTGCATGTGTGTTCTTTTCACATACCACATATCGATCCAGGAGTGGCATTGAAATGCGTGTTCTCTATAGAGACCACACATGGATCCACCAGTGTCATTGCATGTGTCTTATTTTTAGTAACAACAACCAGAGTCATTTTGCATGTGTGTTCTTCTCACATACCACCTATGGATCCACCATTGTCATTGCATGTGTGTTCTTTTCACTAACAACAACAAGAGTCATTGCATGTGTGCTCTTTTCACATACCACATATGGATCCACCAGTGTCATTGAAATGCGTGTTCTTTATAGAGACCACACATGGATCCACCAGTGTCATTGCATGTGTGTTCTTTTTAGTAACAACAACCAGTCATTTTGCATGTGTGTTCTTTTCACATACCACCTATGGATCCACCAGTGGCATTGCATGTGTGTTCTCTTCACAATCCACTTATGGATCCACCAATGTCATTGCATGTGTGTTCTTTTTAGTAACAACAAGAGTCATTGCATGTGTGTTCTTTTCACATACCATATATGGATCACCAGTGTCATTGCATGTGTGTTCTTTTCACAATCCACCTATGGATCCACTAGTGTCATTGCATGTGTCTTCTTTTTAGTAACAACCAGAGTCATTTTGGATGTGTGTTCTTTTCACATACCACATATGGATCCACCAGTGTCATTGCATGTGTGTTGTTTTTACTAACAACAACAAGAGTCATTGAAGTGTGTGCTCTCTTCAGAGATCACACATGGATCCACCAGTGTCATTGCATGTGTGTTCTTTTTAGTAACAATAACCAGAGTCATTGAAATGTGTGTTCTTCTCACATACCACCTATGGATCCACTAGTGTCATTGCATGTGTGTTCATTTCACTAACAACAACCAGAGTCATTGCATGTGTGTTCTTTTCACATACCACATATGGATACACTAGTGTGATTGAAATGTGTGTTCTCTATAAAGACCACACATGGATCCACCAGTGTCATTGCATGTGTGTTCTTTTTACTAACAACAACAAGAGTCTTGAAATGTGTGCTCTCTTCAGAGACCACACATGGATCCACCAGTGTCATTGCATGTGTGTTCTTTTCACTAACAACAACCAAAGTCATTGCATGTGTGTTCTTTTCACATACCACATATGGATCACCATTGTCATTGCATGTGTGTTCTTTTCACAATCCATCCATGGATCCACCAGTTTCATTGCATGTGTGTTCTTTTTAGTAACAACCAGAGTCATTTTGCATGTGTGTTCTTTTCACATACCACCTATGGATCCACCAGTGTCATTGCATGTGTTTTCTTTTCACAATCCACCCATGGATCCCACCAGTGTCATTTTGCATGTGTGTTCTTTTTAGTAACAACAACTAGAGTCATTTTGCATTTGTGTTCTCTTCACATACCACCTATCGATCCACCAGTGTCATTGCATGTGCGTTAGTAAAAACAAGTAGAGTCATTGAAATGTGTGTTCTTATCACATACCACCTATGGATCCACCAGTGTCATTGCATGTGTGTTCATTTCACTAACAACAACCAGAGTCATTGCATGTGTGTTCTTTTCACATACCACATATGGATCCACCTGTGTGATTGGAATGTGTGTTCTCTACAAAGACCACACATGGATCCACTTGTGTCATTGCATGTTTGTTCTTTTTACTAACAACAACAAGAGTCATTGAAATGTGTGATCTCTTCAGAGACCACACATGGATCCACCAGTGTCATTGCATGTGTGTTCTTTTTAGTAACAACAACCAGAGTTATTTTGCATGTGTGTTCTTTTCACAAACCACCTATGGATCCACCAGTGTCATTGCATGTGTTTTCTTTTCACAATCCACCCATGTATCCACCAGTGTCATTGCATGTGTGTTCTTTTTAGTAACAACAACCAGAGTCATTTTGCATGTGTGTTCTCTTTACAGACGACCTATGGATCCACCAGTGTCATTGCATGTGTTTTCTTTTTACAATCCACCCATCGATCCCACCAGTGTCATTTTGCATGTGTGTTCTTTTTAGTAACAACAACCAGAGTCATTTTGCATGTGTGTTCTCTTCACATACCACCTATGAATCCACTAGTGTCATTGCATGTGTGTTCATTTCACTAACAACAACCAGAGTCATTCCATGTGTGTTCTTTTCACATACCACATATGGATCCACCAGTGTGATTGAAATGTGTGTTCTCTAGAAAGACCACACATTAATCCACTAGTGTCATTGCATGTGTGTTCTTTTTACTAACAACAACAAGAGTCATTGAAATGTGTGCTCTCTTCAGAGACCACACATGGATCCACCAGTGTCATTGCATGTGTGTTCTTTTCACTAACAACAACCAGAGTCATTGCATGTGTGTTCTTTTCACTTACCACATATGGATCACCAGTGTCATTGCATGTGTGTTCTTTTCACAATCCACCCATGGATCCACCAGTGTCATTACATGTGTGTTCTTTTTAGTAACAACCAAAATCATTTTGCATGTGTGTTCTTTTCACATACCACCTATGGATCCACCAGTGTCATTGCATGTGTTTTCTTTTCAAAATCCACCCATGGATCCCACCAGTGTTATTTTGCATGTGTGTTCTTTTTAGTAACAACAACCAGAATCATTTTGCATGTGTATTCTCTTCACATACCACCTATGGATCCACTAGTGTCATTGCATGTGTGTTCTTCTCACATACCACGTATGGATCCACCAGTGTCATTGCATGTGTGTTCATTTCACTAACAACAACCAGAGTCATTGCATGTGTGTTCTTTTCACATACCACATATGGATCCACCAGTGTGATTGAAATGTGTGTTCTCTACAGAGACAACACATGGATCCACCCGTGTCATTGCATGTGTGTTCTTTTTAGTAACAACCAGAGTTATTTTGCATGTGTGTTCTTTTCACATACCACCTATGGATCCACCAGTGTCATTGCATGTGTGTTCTTTTCACAATCCACCCATGGATCCACTAGTGTCATTGCATGTGTGTTCTTTTTAGTAACAACGAGAGTCATTTTGCATGTGTGTTCTTTTCACATACCACCTATGGATCCACCAGTGTCATTGCATGTGTTTTCTTTTTACAATCCACCCATGGATCCCACCAGTGTCATTTTGCATGTGTGTTCTTTTTAGTAACAACAACCAGAGTCATTTTGCATGTGTGTTCTCTTCATATACCACCTATGGATCCACCAGTGTCATTGAAATGCGTGTTCTCTATAGAGACCACACATGGATCCACCAGTGTCATTGCATGTGTGTTCTTTTTAGTAACAACAACCAGTCATTTTGCATGTGTGTTCTTTTCACATACCACCTATGGATCCACCAGTGGCATTGCATGTGTGTTCTCTTCACAATCCACCTATGGATCCACCAGTGTCATTGCATGTGTGTTCCTTTTAGTAACAACAAGAGTCATTGCATGTGTGTTCTTTTCACATACCATATATGGATCACCAGTGTCATTGCATGTGTGTTCTTTTCACAATCCACCCATGGATCCACCAGTGTCATTGCATGTGTCTTCTTTTTAGTAACAAACAGAGTCATTTTGCATGTGTGTTCTTTTCACATACCACATATGGATCCACCAGTGTCATTGCATGTGTGTTCTTTTCACATACCACATATGGATCCACCAGTGTCATTGCATGTGTGTTCTTTTCACAATCCACCCATGGATCCACCGGTGTCATTGCATATGTGTTCTTTTTAGTAACAACCAGCGTCATTTTGCATGTGTGTTCTTTTCACATACCACCTATGGATCCACTAGTGTCATTGCATGTGTTTTCTTTTCACAATCCACCCATGGATCCCACCAGTGTCATTTTGCATGTGTGTTCTTTTTAGTAACAACAACCAGAGTCATTTTGCATGTGTGTTCTTTTCACATACCACCTATGGATCCACTAGTGTCATTGCATGTGTTTTCTTTTCACAATCCACCCATGGATCCCACCAGTGTCATTTTGCATGTGTGTTCTTTTTAGTAACAACAACCAGTGTCATTGCATGTGTTCTCTCTTCAGAGACCACACATGGATCCACCAGTGTCATTGCATGTGTATTCTTTTTACTAAGAACAAGAAGATTCATTGAAATGTGTGCTCTCTTCAGAGACCACACATGGATCCACCAGTGTCATTGCATGTGTGTTCTTTTCACAATCCACCCATGGATCCACCAGTGTCATTGCATGTGTGTTCATTTCACTAACAACAACCAGAGTCATTCCATGTGTGTTCTTTTCACATACCACATATGGATCCACCAGTGTGATTGAAATGTGTGTTCTCTAGAAAGACCACACATTAATCCACTAGTGTCATTGCATGTGTGTTCTTTTTACTAACAACAACAAGAGTCATTGAAATGTGTGCTCTCTTCAGAGACCACACATGGATCCACCAGTGTCATTGCATGTGTGTTCTTTTCACTAACAACAACCAGAGTCATTGCATGTGTGTTCTTTTCACTTACCACATATGGATCACCAGTGTCATTGCATGTGTGTTCTTTTCACAATCCACCCATGGATCCACCAGTGTCATTACATGTGTGTTCTTTTTAGTAACAACCAAAATCATTTTGCATGTGTGTTCTTTTCACATACCACCTATGGATCCACCAGTGTCATTGCATGTGTTTTCTTTTCAAAATCCACCCATGGATCCCACCAGTGTTATTTTGCATGTGTGTTCTTTTTAGTAACAACAACCAGAATCATTTTGCATGTGTATTCTCTTCACATACCACCTATGGATCCACTAGTGTCATTGCATGTGTGTTCTTCTCACATACCACGTATGGATCCACCAGTGTCATTGCATGTGTGTTCATTTCACTAACAACAACCAGAGTCATTGCATGTGTGTTCTTTTCACATACCACATATGGATCCACCAGTGTGATTGAAATGTGTGTTCTCTACAGAGACAACACATGGATCCACCCGTGTCATTGCATGTGTGTTCTTTTTAGTAACAACCAGAGTTATTTTGCATGTGTGTTCTTTTCACATACCACCTATGGATCCACCAGTGTCATTGCATGTGTGTTCTTTTCACAATCCACCCATGGATCCACTAGTGTCATTGCATGTGTGTTCTTTTTAGTAACAACGAGAGTCATTTTGCATGTGTGTTCTTTTCACATACCACCTATGGATCCACCAGTGTCATTGCATGTGTTTTCTTTTTACAATCCACCCATGGATCCCACCAGTGTCATTTTGCATGTGTGTTCTTTTTAGTAACAACAACCAGAGTCATTTTGCATGTGTGTTCTCTTCATATACCACCTATGGATCCACCAGTGTCATTGAAATGCGTGTTCTCTATAGAGACCACACATGGATCCACCAGTGTCATTGCATGTGTGTTCTTTTTAGTAACAACAACCAGTCATTTTGCATGTGTGTTCTTTTCACATACCACCTATGGATCCACCAGTGGCATTGCATGTGTGTTCTCTTCACAATCCACCTATGGATCCACCAGTGTCATTGCATGTGTGTTCCTTTTAGTAACAACAAGAGTCATTGCATGTGTGTTCTTTTCACATACCATATATGGATCACCAGTGTCATTGCATGTGTGTTCTTTTCACAATCCACCCATGGATCCACCAGTGTCATTGCATGTGTCTTCTTTTTAGTAACAAACAGAGTCATTTTGCATGTGTGTTCTTTTCACATACCACATATGGATCCACCAGTGTCATTGCATGTGTGTTCTTTTCACAATCCACCCATGGATCCACCGGTGTCATTGCATATGTGTTCTTTTTAGTAACAACCAGCGTCATTTTGCATGTGTGTTCTTTTCACATACCACCTATGGATCCACTAGTGTCATTGCATGTGTTTTCTTTTCACAATCCACCCATGGATCCCACCAGTGTCATTTTGCATGTGTGTTCTTTTTAGTAACAACAACCAGAGTCATTTTGCATGTGTGTTCTTTTCACATACCACCTATGGATCCACTAGTGTCATTGCATGTGTTTTCTTTTCACAATCCACCCATGGATCCCACCAGTGTCATTTTGCATGTGTGTTCTTTTTAGTAACAACAACCAGTGTCATTGCATGTGTTCTCTCTTCAGAGACCACACATGGATCCACCAGTGTCATTGCATGTGTATTCTTTTTACTAAGAACAAGAAGATTCATTGAAATGTGTGCTCTCTTCAGAGACCACACATGGATCCACCAGTGTCATTGCATGTGTGTTCTTTTCACAATCCACCCATGGATCCACCAGTGTCATTGCATGTGTGTTCTTTTTAGTAACAACAACCAGAGTCATCTTGCATTTGTGTTCTTTTCACATACCACCTATGGATCCACCAGTGTCATTGAAATGTGTATTATTTTCAACTACCACCCATGGATCCACCAGTGTCATTGCATGTGTGTTCTTTTTAGTAACAACAACCAGAGTCATTTTGCATGTGTGATCTCTTCACATACCATCTATGGATCCACCAGTGTCATTGCATGTGTGTTCTTTTTAGTAACAACAACCAGAGTCATTTTGCATGTGTGTACTTTTCACATACCACCTATGGATCCACCAGTGTCATTGAAATGTGTATTGTTTTCAACTACCAACCATGGATCCACCAATGTCATTGCGTGTGTGTTCTTTTTAGTAACAACAACCAGAGTCATTTTGCATGTGTGATCTCTTCACATACCACCTATGGAGACACCAGTGTCATTGCATGTGTGTTCTTTTTAGTAACAACAACCAGAGTCATTGAAATGTGTGTTCTTCTCACATACCACCTATGGATCCACTAGTGTCATTGCATGTGTGTTCATTTCAGTAACAACAACCAGAGTCATTGCATGTGTGTTCTTTTCACATTCGACATATGGATACACCAGTGTGATTGAAATGTGTGTTCTCTACAAAGACCACACATGGATTCACCAGTGTCATTGCATGTGTGTTCTTTTTACTAACAACAACAAGAGTCATTGAAATGTGTGCTCTCTTCAGAGACCACACATGGATCCACCAGTGTCATTGCATGTGTGTTCTTTTCACTAACAACAACCAGAGTCATTGCATGTGTGTTCTTTTCACATACCACATATGGATCACCAGTGTCATTGCATGTGTGTTCTTTTCACAATCCACCCATGGATCCACCAGTGTTATTGCATGTGTGTTCTTTTTAGTAACAACCAGAGTCATTTTGCATGTGTGTACTTCTCACATACCACCTATGGATCCACCAGTGTCATTGCATGTGTGTTCTTTTCACATACCACCTATGGATCCACCAGTGTCATTGCATGTGTTTTCTTTTCAAAATCCACCCATGGATCCCACCAGTGTCATTTTGCATGTGTGTTCTTTTTAGTAACAACAACTAGAGTCATTTTGCATGTGTGTTCTCTTCACATACCACCTATCGATCCACCAGTGTCATTGCATGTGTGTTCTTTTTAGTAAAATCAACTAGAGTCATTGAAATGTGTGTTCTTCTCACATACCACCTATGGATCCACCAGTGTCATTGCATGTGTGTTCATTTCACTAACAACAACCAGAGTCATTGCATGTGTGTTCTTTTCACATACCACATATGGATCCACCTGTGTGATTGGAATGTGTGTTCTCTACAAAGACCACACATGGATCCACTAGTGTCATTGCATGTGTGTTCTTTTTACTAACAATAACAAGAGTCATTGAAATGTGTGATCTCTTCAAAGACCACACATGGATCCACCAGTGTCATTGCATGTGTGTTCTTTTCACTAACAACAACCAGAGTCATTGCATGTGTGTTCTTTTCACATACCACATATGGATCACCAGTGTCATTGCATGTGTGTTCTTTTCACAATCCACCCATGGATCCACCAGTGTCATTGCATGTGTCTTCTTTTTAGTAACAACCAGAGTCATTTTGCATGTGTGTTCTTTTCACATACCACATATGGATCCACCAGTTTCATTACATGTGTGTTCTTTTCACAATCCACACATGGATCCACCGGTGTCATTGCATATGTGTTCTTTTTAGTAACAACCAGAGTCATTTTGCATGTGTGTTCTTTTCACATACCACCTATGGATCCACCAGTGTCATTGCATGTGTTTTATTTTCACAATCCACCCATGGATCCCACCAGTGTCATTTTGCGTGTGTGTTCTTTTTAGTAACAACAACCAGAGTCATTTTGCATGTGTGATCTCTTCACATACCACCTATGGATCCACCAGTGTCATTACATGTGTGTTCTTTTTAGTAACAACCAGAGTCATTTTTCATGTGTGTTCTTTTCACATACCACCTATGGATCCACCAGTGTCATTGAAATGTGTATTGTTTTCAACTACCACCGATGGATCCACCAGTGTCATTGCATGTGTGTTCTTTTTAGTATCAACAACCAGAGTCATTTTGCATGTGTGATCTCTTCACATACCACCTATGGATCCACCAGTGTCATTGCATGTGTTTTCTTTTCACAATCCACCCATGGATCCCACCAGTGTCATTTTGCATGTGTGTTCTTTTTAGTAACAACAACCAGAGTCATTTTGCATGTGTGTTCTCTTCACATACCACCTATGGATCCACCAGTGTCATTGCATGTGTGTTCTCTTCACAATCCACCTATGGATCCATCAGTGTCATTGCATGTGTGTTCTTTTTACTAAGAACAAGAAGATTCATTGAAATGTGTGCTCTCTTCAGAGACCACACATGGATCCACCAGTGTCATTGCATGTGTGTTCTTTTCACAATCCACCCATGGATCCACCAGTGTCATTGCATGTGTGTTTTAGTAACAACAACCAGAGTCATTTTGCATGTGTGTTCTTTTCACATACCACGTATGGATCCACCAGTGTCATTGAAATGTGTATTATTTTCAACTACCACCCATGGATCCACCAGTGTCATTGCATGTGTGTTCTTTTTAGTAACAACAACCAGAGTCATTTTGCATGTGTGATCTATTCACATACCATCTATGGATCCACCAGTGTCATTGCATGTGTGTTCTTTTTAGTAACAACAACCAGAGTCATTTTGCATGTGTGTACTTTTCACATACCACCTATGGATCCACCAGTGTCATTGAAATGTGTATTGTTTTCAACTACCAACCATGGATCCACCAATGTCATTGCGTGTGTGTTCTTTTTAGTAACAACAACCAGAGTCATTTTGCATGTGTGATCTCTTCACATACCACCTATGGAGACACCAGTGTCATTGCATGTGTGTTCTTTTTAGTAACAACAACCAGAGTCATTGAAATGTGTGTTCTTCTCACATACCACCTATGGATCCACTAGTGTCATTGCATGTGTGTTCATTTCAGTAACAACAACCAGAGTCATTGCATGTGTGTTCTTTTCACATTCGACATATGGATACACTAGTGTGATTGAAATGTGTGTTCTCTACAAAGACCACACATGGATTCACCAGTGTCATTGCATGTGTGTTCTTTTTACTAACAACAACAAGAGTCATTGAAATGTGTGCTCTCTTCAGAGACCACACATGGATCCACCAGTGTCATTGCATGTGTGTTCTTTTCACTAACAACAACCAGAGTCATTGCATGTGTGTTCTTTTCACATACCACATATGGATCACCAGTGTCATTGCATGTGTGTTCTTTTCACAATCCACCCATGGATCCACCAGTGTTATTGCATGTGTGTTCTTTTTAGTAACAACCAGAGTCATTTTGCATGTGTGTACTTCTCACATACCACCTATGGATCCACCAGTGTCATTGCATGTGTGTTCTTTTCACATACCACCTATGGATCCACCAGTGTCATTGCATGTGTTTTCTTTTCAAAATCCACCCATGGATACCACCAGTGTCATTTTGCATGTGTGTTCTTTTTAGTAACAACAACTAGAGTCATTTTGCATGTGTGTTCTCTTCACATACCACCTATCGATCCACCAGTGTCATTGCATGTGTCTTCTTTTTAGTAAAAACAACCAGATTCATTGAAATGTGTGTTCTTCTCACATACCACCTATGGATCCACCAGTGTCATTGCATGTGTGTTCATTTCACTAACAACAACCAGAGTCATTGCATGTGTGTTCTTTTCACATACCACATATGGATCCACCTGTGTGATTGGAATATGTGTTCTCTACAAAGACCACACATGGATCCACTAGTGTTATTGCATGTGTGTTCTCTTTACTAACAACAACAAGAGTCATTGAAATGTGTGCTCTCTTCAGAGACCACACATCGATCCACCAGTGTCATTGCATGTGTGTTCTTTTCACTAACAAAAACCAGAGTCATTGCATGTGTGTTCTTTTCACATACCACATATGGATCACCAGTGTCATTGCATGTGTGTTGTTTTCACAATCCACCCATGGATCCACCAGTGTTATTGCATGTGTGTTCTTTTTAGTAACAAACAGAGTCATTTTTCATGTCTGTTCTTTTCACATGCCACCTATGGATCCACCAGTGTTATTGCATGTGTTTTCTTTTCACAATCCACCCATGGATCCCACCAGTGTCATTTTGCATGTGTGTTCTTTTTAGTAACAACAACCAGAGTCATCTTGCATTTGTGTTCTTTTCACATACCACCTATGGATCCACCAGTGTCATTGAAATGTGTATTATTTTCAACTACCACCCATGGATCCACCAGTGTCATTGCATGTGTGTTCTTTTTAGTAACAACAACCAGAGTCATTTTGCATGTGTGATCTCTTCACATACCATCTATGGATCCACCAGTGTCATTGCATGTGTGTTCTTTTTAGTAACAACAACCAGAGTCATTTTGCATGTGTGTACTTTTCACATACCACCTATGGATCCACCAGTGTCATTGAAATGTGTATTGTTTTCAACTACCAACCATGGATCCACCAATGTCATTGCGTGTGTGTTCTTTTTAGTAACAACAACCAGAGTCATTTTGCATGTGTGATCTCTTCACATACCACCTATGGAGACACCAGTGTCATTGCATGTGTTTTCTTTTCACAATCCACCCATGGATCCCACCAGTGTCATTTTGCATGTGTGTTCTTTTTAGTAACAACAACCAGAGTCATTTTGCATGTGTGTTCTCTTCACATACCACCTATGGATCCACCAGTATCATTGCATGTGTGTTCTCTTCACAATCCACCTATGGATCCATCAGTGTCATTGCATGTGTTCTTTTTAGTAACAACAACCAGTGTCATTGCATGTGTTCTCTCTTCAGAGACCACACATGGATCCACCAGTGTCATTGCATGTGTGTTCTTTTTACTAAGAACAAGAAGATTCATTGAAATGTGTGCTCTCTTCAGAGACCACACATGGATCCACCAGTGTCATTGCATGTGTGTTCTTTTCACAATCCACCCATGGATCCACCAGTGTCATTGCATGTGTGTTTTAGTAACAACAACCAGAGTCATTTTGCATGTGTGTTCTTTTCACATACCACGTATGGATCCACCAGTGTCATTGAAATGTGTATTATTTTCAACTACCACCCATGGATCCACCAGTGTCATTGCATGTGTGTTCTTTTTAGTAACAACAACCAGAGTCATTTTGCATGTGTGATCTATTCACATACCACCTATGGAGACACCAGTGTCATTGCATGTGTGTTATTTTTAGTAACAACAACCAGAGTCATTGAAATGTGTGTTCTTCTCACATACCACCTATGGATCCACTAGTGTCATTGCATGTGTGTTCATTTCACTAACAACAACCATAGTCATTGCATGTGTGTTATTTTCACATACCACATATGGATACACCAGTGTGATTGAAATGTGTGTTCTCTACAAAGACCACACATGGATCCACCAGTGTCATTGCATGTGTGTTATTTTTACTAACAACAACAAGAGTCATTGAAATGTGTGCTCTCTTCAGATACCACACATGGATCCACCAGTGTCATTGCATGTGTGTTCTTTTCACTAACAACAACCAGAGTCATTGCATGTGTGTTCTTTTCACATACCACATATGGATCACCAGTGTCATTGCATGTGTGTTTTTTCACAATTCACCCATGGATCCACCAGTGTCATTGCATGTGTGTTCTTTTTAGTAACAACCAGAGTCATTTTGCATGTGTGTTCTTTTCAGATACCACCTATGGATCCACCAGTGTCATTGCATGTGTTTTCTTTTCACAATCCACCCATGGATCCCACCAGTGTCATTTTGCATGTGTGTTCTTTTTAGTAACAACAACTAGAGTCATTTTGCATGTGTGTTCTCTTCACATACCACCTATCGATCCACCAGTGTCATTGCATGTGTCTTCTTTTTAGTAAAAACAACCAGATTCATTGAAATGTGTGTTCTTCTCACATACCACCTATGGATCCACCAGTGTCATTGCATGTGTGTTCATTTCACTAACAACAACCAGAGTCATTGCATGTGTGTTCTTTTCACATACCACATATGGATCCACCTGTGTGATTGGAATATGTGTTCTCTACAAAGACCACACATGGATCCACTAGTGTTATTGCATGTGTGTTCTCTTTACTAACAACAACAAGAGTCATTGAAATGTGTGCTCTCTTCAGAGACCACACATCGATCCACCAGTGTCATTGCATGTGTGTTCTTTTCACTAACAAAAACCAGAGTCATTGCATGTGTGTTCTTTTCACATACCACATATGGATCACCAGTGTCATTGCATGTGTGTTGTTTTCACAATCCACCCATGGATCCACCAGTGTTATTGCATGTGTGTTCTTTTTAGTAACAAACAGAGTCATTTTTCATGTCTGTTCTTTTCACATGCCACCTATGGATCCACCAGTGTTATTGCATGTGTTTTCTTTTCACAATCCACCCATGGATCCCACCAGTGTCATTTTGCATGTGTGTTCTTTTTAGTAACAACAACCAGAGTCTTCTTGCATTTGTGTTCTTTTCACATACCACCTATGGATCCACCAGTGTCATTGAAATGTGTATTATTTTCAACTACCACCCATGGATCCACCAGTGTCATTGCATGTGTGTTCTTTTTAGTAACAACAACCAGAGTCATTTTGCATGTGTGATCTCTTCACATACCATCTATGGATCCACCAGTGTCATTGCATGTGTGTTCTTTTTAGTAACAACAACCAGAGTCATTTTGCATGTGTGTACTTTTCACATACCACCTATGGATCCACCAGTGTCATTGAAATGTGTATTGTTTTCAACTACCAACCATGGATCCACCAATGTCATTGCGTGTGTGTTCTTTTTAGTAACAACAACCAGAGTCATTTTGCATGTGTGATCTCTTCACATACCACCTATGGAGACACCAGTGTCATTGCATGTGTTTTCTTTTCACAATCCACCCATGGATCCCACCAGTGTCATTTTGCATGTGTGTTCTTTTTAGTAACAACAACCAGAGTCATTTTGCATGTGTGTTCTCTTCACATACCACCTATGGATCCACCAGTATCATTGCATGTGTGTTCTCTTCACAATCCACCTATGGATCCATCAGTGTCATTGCATGTGTTCTTTTTAGTAACAACAACCAGTGTCATTGCATGTGTTCTCTCTTCAGAGACCACACATGGATCCACCAGTGTCATTGCATGTGTGTTCTTTTTACTAAGAACAAGAAGATTCATTGAAATGTGTGCTCTCTTCAGAGACCACACATGGATCCACCAGTGTCATTGCATGTGTGTTCTTTTCACAATCCACCCATGGATCCACCAGTGTCATTGCATGTGTGTTTTAGTAACAACAACCAGAGTCATTTTGCATGTGTGTTCTTTTCACATACCAGCTATGGATCCACCAGTGTCATTGAAATGTGTATTGTTTTCAACTACCACCCATGGATCCACCAATGTCATTGCATGTGTGTTCTTTTTAGTAACAACAACCAGAGTCATTTTGCATGTGTGATCTCTTCACATACCACCTATGGAGACACCAGTGTCATTGCATGTGTGTTATTTTTAGTAACAACAACCAGAGTCATTGAAATGTGTGTTCTTCTCACATACCACCTATGGATCCACTAGTGTCATTGCATGTGTGTTCATTTCACTAACAACAACCATAGTCATTGCATGTGTGTTATTTTCACATACCACATATGGATACACCAGTGTGATTGAAATGTGTGTTCTCTACAAAGACCACACATGGATCCACCAGTGTCATTGCATGTGTGTTATTTTTACTAACAACAACAAGAGTCATTGAAATGTGTGCTCTCTTCAGATACCACACATGGATCCACCAGTGTCATTGCATGTGTGTTCTTTTCACTAACAACAACCAGAGTCATTGCATGTGTGTTCTTTTCACATACCACATATGGATCACCAGTGTCATTGCATGTGTGTTTTTTCACAATTCACCCATGGATCCACCAGTGTCATTGCATGTGTGTTCTTTTTAGTAACAACCAGAGTCATTTTGCATGTGTGTTCTTTTCAGATACCACCTATGGATCCACCAGTGTCATTGCATGTGTTTTCTTTTCACAATCCACCCATGGATCCCACCAGTGTCATTTTGCATGTGTGTTCTTTTTAGTAACAACAACTAGAGTCATTTTGCATGTGTGTTCTCTTCACATACCACCTATCGATCCACCAGTGTCATTGCATGTGTCTTCTTTTTAGTAAAAACAACCAGATTCATTGAAATGTGTGTTCTTCTCACATACCACCTATGGATCCACCAGTGTCATTGCATGTGTGTTCATTTCACTAACAACAACCAGAGTCATTGCATGTGTGTTCTTTTCACATACCACATATGGATCCACCTGTGTGATTGGAATATGTGTTCTCTACAAAGACCACACATGGATCCACTAGTGTTATTGCATGTGTGTTCTCTTTACTAACAACAACAAGAGTCATTGAAATGTGTGCTCTCTTCAGAGACCACACATCGATCCACCAGTGTCATTGCATGTGTGTTCTTTTCACTAACAAAAACCAGAGTCATTGCATGTGTGTTCTTTTCACATACCACATATGGATCACCAGTGTCATTGCATGTGTGTTGTTTTCACAATCCACCCATGGATCCACCAGTGTTATTGCATGTGTGTTCTTTTTAGTAACAAACAGAGTCATTTTTCATGTCTGTTCTTTTCACATGCCACCTATGGATCCACCAGTGTTATTGCATGTGTTTTCTTTTCACAATCCACCCATGGATCCCACCAGTGTCATTTTGCATGTGTGTTCTTTTTAGTAACAACAACCAGAGTCTTTTTGCCTTTGTGTTCTCTTCACATACCACCTATGGATCCACTAGTGTCATTGCATGTGTGTTCTTCTCACATACCACCTATGGATCCACCAGTGTCATTGCATGTGTGTTCATTTCACTAACAACAACCAGAGTCATTCCATGTGTGTTCTTTTCTCATACCACATATGGATCCACCAGTGTGATTGAAATGTGTGTTCTCTACAAAGACCACACATGTATCCACTAGTGTCATTGCATGTGTGTTCTTTTTACTAACAACAACAAGAGTCATTGAAATGTGTGCTCTCTTCAGAGACCACACATGGATCCACCAGTGTCATTGCATGTGTGTTCTTTTCACTAACAACAAGAGTCATTGCATGTGTGTTCTTTTCACATACCACATATGGATCACCAGTGTCATTGCATGTGTGTTCTTTTCACAATCCACCCATGGATCCACCAGTGTCATTGCATGTGTGTTCTTTTTAGTAACAACCAGAATCATTTTGCATGTGTGTTCTTTTCACATACCACCTATGGATCCACCAGTGTCATTGCATGTGTTTTCTTTTCAAAATCCACCCATGGATCCCACCAGTGTTATTTTGCATGTGTGTTCTTCTTAGTAACAACAACCAGAGTCATTTTGCATGTGTGTTCTCTTCACATACCACCTGTGGATCCACTAGTGTCATTGCATGTGTGTTCTTTTCACTAACAACAACCAGAGTCATTGCATGTGTGTTCTTTTCACATACCACATATGGATCCACCAGTGTGATTGAAATGTGTGTTCTCTATAGAGACAACACATGGATCCACCCGTGTCATTGCATGTGTGTTCTTTTTAGTAACATACAGAGTTATTTTGCATGTGTGTTCTTTTCACATACCACCTATGGATCCACCAGTGTCATTGCATGTGTGTTCTTTTTAGTAACAACAACCAGTCATTTTGCATGTGTGTTCTTTTGACATACCACCTATGGATCCACCAGTGTCATTGCATGTGTGTTCTCTTCACATTGCACCTATGGATCCACCAGTGTCATTGCATGTGTGTTCTTTTTAGTAACAACAACCAGTGCCATTGCATGTGTGTTCTCTTCAGAGACCACACATGGATCCACCAGTGTCATTGCATGTGTGTTCTTTTTACTAACAACAACAAGAGTCATTGAAATGTGTGCTCTCTTCAGAGACCACACATGGATCCACCAGTGTCATTGCATGTGTGTTGTTTTTAGTAACAACAACCAGAGTCATTTTGCATGTGTGTTCTTCTCACATGCCACCTATGGATCCACCAGTGTTATTGCATGTGTTTTCTTTTCACAATCCACCCATGGATCCCACCAGTGTCATTTTGCATGTGTTTTCTTTTTAGTAACAACAACCAGAGTCATTTTGCATGTGTGTTCTCTTCACATACCACCTATGGATCCACTAGTGTCATTGCATGTGTGTTCTTCTCACATACCACCTATGGATCCACCAGTGTCATTGCATGTGTGTTCATTTCACTAACAACAACCAGAGTCATTCCATGTGTGTTCTTTTCACATACCACATATGGATCCACCAGTGTGATTGAAATGTGTGTTCTCTACAAAGACCACACATGGATACACTAGTGCCATTGCATGTGTGTTCTTTTTACTAACAACAACAAGAGTCATCGAAATGTGTGCTCTCTTCAGAGACCACACATGGATCCACCAGTGTCATTGCATGTGTGTTCTTTTCACTAACAACAACCAGAGTCATTGCATGTGTGTTCTTTTCACATACCACATATGGATCACCAGTGGCATTGCATGTGTGTTCTTTTCACAATCCACCCATGGATCCACCAGTGTCATTGCATGTGTGTTCTTTTTAGTAACAACCAGAATCATTTTGCATGTGTGTTCTTTTCACATACCACCCATGGATCCACCAGTGTCATTGAAATGTGTATTGTTTTCAACTACCACCCATGGATCCACCAATGTCATTGCATGTGTGTTCTTTTTAGTAACAACAACCAGAGTCATTTTGCATGTGTGATCTCTTCACATACCACCTATGGAGACACCAGTGTCATTACATGTGTGTTATTTTTCGTAACAACAACCAGAGTCATTGAAATGTGTGTTCTTCTCACATACCACCTATGGATCCACTAGTGTCATTGCATGTGTGTTCATTTCACTAACAACAACCATAGTCATTGCATGTGTGTTCTTTTCACATACCACATATGGATACACCAGTGTGATTGAAATGTGTGTTCTCTATAGAGACCACACATGGATCCACCAGTGTCATTGCATTTGTGTTCTTTTCACTAACAACAACCAGAGTCATTGCATGTTTGTTCTTTTCACATACCACATATGGATCACCAGTGTCATTGCATGTGTGTTTTTTCACAATTCACCCATGGATCCACCAGTGTCATTGCATGTGTGTTCTTTTTAGTAACAACCAGAGTCATTTTGCATGTGTGTTCTTTTCACATACCACCTATGGATCCACCAGTGTCATTGCATGTGTTTTCTTTTCACAATCCACCCATGGATCCCACCAGTGTCATTTTGCATGTGTGTTCTTTTTAGTAACAACAAATAGAGTCATTTTGCATGTGTGTTCTCTTCACATACCACCTATCGATCCACCAGTGTCATTGCATGTGTCTTCTTTTTAGTAAAAACAACCAGATTCATTGAAATGTGTGTTCTTCTCACATACCACCTATGGATCCACCAGTGTCATTGCATGTGTGTTCATTTCACTAACAACAACTAGAGTCATTGCATGTGTGTTCTTTTCACATACCACATATGGATCCACCTGTGTGATTGGAATGTGTGTTCTCTACAAAGACCACACATGGATCCACTAGTGTTATTGCATGTGTGTTCTTTTTACTAACAACAAGAGTCATTGAAATGTGTGCTCTCTTCAGAGACCACACATCGATCCACCAGTGTCATTGCATGTGTGTTCTTTTCACTAACAAAAACCAGAGTCATTGCATGTGTGTTCTTTTCACATACCACATATGGATCACCAGTGTCATTGCATGTGTGTTGTTTTCACAATCCACCCATGGATCCACCAGTGTTATTGCATGTGTGTTCTTTTTAGTAACAAACAGAGTCATTTTTCATGTGTGTTCTTTTCACATGCCACCTATGGATCCACCAGTGTTATTGCATGTGTTTTCTTTTCACAATCCACCCATGGATCCCACCAGTGTCATTTTGCATGTGTGTTCTTTTTAGTAACAACAACCAGAGTCTTTTTGCATGTGTGTTCTCTTCACATACCACCTATGGATCCACTAGTGTCATTGCATGTGTGTTCTTCTCACATACCACCTATGGATCCACCAGTGTCATTGCATGTGTGTTCATTTCACTAACAACAACCAGAGTCATTCCATGTGTGTTCTTTTCACATACCACATATGGATCCACCAGTGTGATTGAAATGTGTGTTCTCTACAAAGACCACACATGGATCCACTAGTGTCATTGCATGTGTGTTCTTTTTACTAACAACAACAAGAGTCATTGAAATGTGTGCTCTCTTCAGAGACCACACATGGATCCACCAGTGTCATTGCATGTGTGTTCTTTTCACTAACAACAAGAGTCATTGCATGTGTGTTCTTTTCACATACCACATATGGATCACCAGTGTCATTGCATGTGTGTTCTTTTCACAATCCACCCATGGATCCACCAGTGTCATTGCATGTGTGTTCTTTTTAGTAACAACCAGAATCATTTTGCATGTGTGTTCTTTTCACATACCACCTATGGATCCACCAGTGTCATTGCATGTGTTTCTTTTCAAAATCCACCCATGGATCCCACCAGTGTTATTTTGCATGTGTGTTCTTCTTAGTAACAACCAGAGTCATTTTGCATGTGTGTTCTCTTCACATACCACCTGTGGATCCACTACTGTCATTGCATGTGTGTTCTTTTCACTAACAACAACCAGAGTCATTGCATGTGTGTTCTTTTCACATACCACATATGGATCCACCAGTGTGATTGAAATGTGTGTTCTCTATAGAGACAACACATGGATCCACCCGTGTCATTGCATGTGTGTTCTTTTTAGTAACATACAGAGTTATTTTGCATGTGTGTTCTTTTCACATACCAACTATGGATCCACCAGTGTCATTGCATGTGTGTTCTTTTCACAATCCACCCATGGATCCACTAGTGTCATTGCATGTGTGTTCTTTTTAGTAACAACAAGAGTCATTTTGCATGTGTGTTCTTTTCACATACCACCTATGGATCCACCAGTGTCATTGCATGTGTTTTCTTTTTACAATCCACCCATGGTTCCCACCAGTGTCATTTTGCATGTGTGTTCTTTTTAGTAACAACAACCAGAGTCATTTTGCATGTGTGTTCTCTTCATATACCACCTATGGATCCACCAATGTCATTGCTTGTGTGTTCTTTTTAGCAACAACAACTAGAGTCAGTTTGCATGTCTGTTCTTTTCACATACCACCTATGGATCCACGAGTGTCATTGCATGTGTGTTCTTTTAACCATCCACCCATGGATCCACTAGTGTCATTGCATGTGTGTTCTTTTTAGTAACAACAACTAGAGTCATTTTGCATGTGTGTTCTTGTCACATACCACCTATGGATCCACCAGTGTCATTGCATGTGTGTTCTTTTTACTAACAACAACAAGAGTCATTGAAATGTGTGCTCTCTTCAGATACCACACATGGATCCACCAGTGTCATTGCATGTGTGTTCTTTTCACTAACAACAACCAGAGTCATTGCATGTGTGTTCTTCTGACATACCACATATGGATCCACCAGTGTCATTGAAATGCGTGTTCTCTACAGAGACCACAAATTGCATGTGTGTTCTTTTTAGTAACAACAACCAGAGTCATTTTGCATGTGTGTTCTTCTCACATACCACCTATGGATCCACCAGTGTCATTGCATGTGTGTTCTTTTCACTAACAACAACTAGAGTCATTGCATGTGTGTTCTTTTCACATACCACATATGGATCCACCAGTGTCATTGAAATGCGTGTTCGCTACAAAGACCACACATGGATCCACCAGTGTCATTGCATGTGTGTTCTTTTTACTAACAACAACAAGAGTCATTGAAATGTGTGTTCTTTTGACATACCACCTATGGATCCACCAGTGTCATTGCATGTGTGTTCTCTTCACATTGCACCTATGGATCCACCAGTGTCATTGCATGTGTGTTCTTTTTAGTAACAACAACCAGTGTCATTGCATGTTTGTTCTCTTCAGAGACCACACATGGATCCACCAGTGTCATTGCATGTGGTATCTTTTTTACTAACAACAACAAGAGTCATTGAAATGTGTGCTCTCTTCAGAGACCACACATGGATCCACCAGTGTCATTGCATGTGTGTTGTTTTTAGTCACAACAACCAGAGTCATTTTGCATGTGTGTTCTTCTCACATACCACCTATGGATCCACCAGTGTCATTGCATGTGTGTTCTTGTCACAATCCACCTATGGATCCACCAGTGTCATTGCATGTGTGTTCTTTTTAGTAACAACAACCAGAGTCCTTTTGCATGTGTGTTCTTTTCACAATCCACCCATGGATCCACCAGTGTCATTGCATGTGTGTTCTTTTTAGTAACAACAACCAGAGTCATTTTGCATGTGTGTGCTTTTCACATACCACCTATGGATCCACCAGTGTCATTGAAATGTGTATTTTTTTCAACTACCACCCATGGATCCACCAGTGTCATTGCATGTGTGTTCTTTTTAGTAACAACAACCAGAGTCATTTTGCATGTGTGTTCTTTTCACATACCACCTATGGATCCACCAGTGTCATTGAAATGTGTATTGTTTTCAACTACCACCCATGGATCCACCAGTGTCATTGTATGTGTGTTCTTTTTGTAACAACAACCAGAGTCATTTTGCATGTGTGATCTCTTCACATACCACCTATGGATCCACCAGTGTCATTGCATGTGTGTTCTTTTTAGTAACAACAACCAGAGTCATTTGGCAAGTGTGTTCTTTTCACATACCACCTATGGATCCACCAGTGTCATTGAAATGTGTATTGTTTTCAACTACCACCCATGGATCCACCAATGTCATTGCATGTGTGTTCTTTTTAGTAACAACAACGAGAGTCATTTTGCATGTGTGATCTCTTCACATACCACCTATGGAGACACCAGTGTCATTGCATGTGTGTTATTTTTAGTTACAACAACTAGAGTCATTGAAATGTGTGTTCTTCTCACATACCACCTATGGATCCACTAGTGTCATTGCATGTGTGTTCATTTCACTAACAACAACCATAGTCATTGCATGTGTGTTCTTTTCACATACCACATATGGATACACCAGTGTGATTGAAATGTGTGTTCTCTACAAAGACCACACATGGATCCACCAGTGTCATTGCATGTGTGTTCTTTTTACTAACAACAACAAGAGTCATTGAAATGTGTGCTCCCTTCAGATACCACACATGGATCCACCAGTGTCATTGCATGTGTGTTCTTTTCACTAACAACAACCAGAGTCATTGCATGTGTGTTCTTTTCACATACCACATATGGATCACCAGTGTCATTGCATGTGTGTTTTTTCACAACTCACCCATGGATCCACCAGTGTCATTGCATGTGTGTTCTTTTTAGTAACAACCAGAGTCATTTTGCATGTGTGTTCTTTTCACATACCACCTATGGATCCACCAGTGTCATTGCATGTGTTTTCTTTTCACAATCCACCAATGGATCCCACCAGTTTCATTTTGCATGTGTGTTCTTTTTAGTAACAACAACTAGAGTCATTTTGCATGTGTGTTCTCTTCACATACCACCTATCGATCCACCAGTGTCATTGCATGTGTGTTCTTTTTAGTAAAAACAACCAGATTCATTGAAATGTGTGTTCTTCTCACATACCACCTATGGATCCACTAGTGTCATTGCATGTGTGTTCATTTCACTAACAACAACCAGAGTCATTGCATATGTGTTCTTTTCACATACCACATATGGATCCACCTGTGTGATTGGAATGTGTGTTCTCTACAAAGACCACACATGGATCCACTAGTGTTATTGCATGTGTGTTCTTTTTACTAACAACAACAAGAGTCATTGAAATGTGTGCTCTCTTCAGAGACCACACATCGATCCACCAGTGTCATTGCATGTGTGTTCTTTTCACTAACAAAAACCAGAGTCATTGCATGTGTGTTCTTTTCACATACCACATATGGATCACCAGTGTCATTGCATGTGTGTTGTTTTCACAATCCACCCATGGATCCACCAGTGTTATTGCATGTGTGTTCTTTTTAGTAACAACAACCAGAGTCATTGCATGTGTGTTCTTTTCACATACCACATATGGATCACCAGTGTCATTGCATGTGTGTTCTTTTCACAATCCACCCATGGATCCACCAGTGTCATTGCATGTGTCTTCTTTTTAGTAACAACCAGAGTCATTTTGCAGGTGTGTTCTTTTCACATACCACATATGGATCCACCAGTTTCATTGCATGTGTGTCCTTTTCACAATCCACACATGGATCCACCGGTGTCATTGCATATGTGTTCTTTTTAGTAACCAACCAGAGTCATTTTGCATGTGTGTTCTTTTCACATACCACCTATGGATCCACTAGTGTCATTGCATGTGTTTTATTTTCACAATCCACCCATGGATCCCACCAGTGTCATTTTGCGTGTGTGTTCTTTTTAGTAACAACAACCAGAGTCATTTTGCATGTGTGATCTCTTCACATACCACCTATGGATCCACCAGTGTCATTACATGTGTGTTCTTTTTAGTAACAACAACCAGAGTCATTTTTCATGTGTGTTCTTTTCACATACCACCTATGGATCCACCAGTGTCATTGAAATGTGTATTGTTTTCAACTACCACCCATGGATCCACCAGTGTCATTGCATGTGTGTTCTTTTTAGTAACAACAACTAGAGTCATTTTGCATGTGTGATCTCTTCACATACCACCTATGGATCCACCAGTGTCATTGCATGTGTTTTCTTTTCACAATCCACCCATGGATCCCACCAGTGTCATTTTGCATGTGTGTTCTTTTTAGTAACAACAACCAGAGTCATTTTGCATGTGTGTTCTCTTCACATACCACCTATGGATCCACCAGTGTCATTGCATGTGTGTTCTCTTCACAATCCACCTATGGATCCACCAGTGTCATTGCATGTGTTCTTTTTAGTAACAACAACCAGTGTCATTGCATGTGTTCTCTCTTCAGAGACCACACATGGATCCACCAGTGTCATTGCATGTGTGTTCTTTTTACTAAGAACAAGAAGATTCATTGAAATGTGTGCTCTCTTCAGAGACCACATATGGATCCACCAGTGTCATTGCATGTGTGTTCTTTTCACAATCCACCCATGGATCCACCAGTGTCATTGCATGTGTGTTCTTTTTAGTAACAACAACCAGAGTCATTTTGCATGTGTGTTCTTTTCACATACCACCTATGGATCCACCAGTGTCATTGAAATGTGTATTTTTTTCAACTACCACCCATGGATCCACCAGTGTCATTGCATGTGTGTTCTTTTTAGTAACAACAACCAGAGTCATTTTGCATGTGTGTTCTTTTCACATACCACCTATGGATCCACCAGTGTCATTGAAATGTGTATTATTTTCAACTACCACCCATGGATCCACCAGTGTCATTGCATGTGTGTTCTTTTTAGTAACAACAACCAGAGTCATTTTGCATGTGTGATCTCTTCACATACCACCTATGGATCCACCAGTGTCATTGCATGTGTGTTCTTTTTAGTAACAACAACCAGAGTCATTTGGCATGTGTGTTCTTTTCACATACCACCTATGGATCCACCAGTGTCATTGAAATGTGTATTGTTTTCAACTACCACCCATGGATCCACCAATGTCATTGCATGTGTGTTCTTTTTAGTAACAACAACGAGAGTCATTTTGCATGTGTGATCTCTTCACATACCACCTATGGAGACACCAGTGTCATTGCATGTGTGTTATTTTTAGTTACAACAACTAGAGTCATTGAAATGTGTGTTCTTCTCACATATCACCTATGGATCCACTAGTGTCATTGCATGTGTGTTCATTTCACTAACAACAACCATAGTCATTGCATGTGTGTTCTTTTCACATACCACATATGGATACACCAGTGTGATTGAAATGTGTGTTCTCTACAAAGACCACACATGGATCCACCAGTGTCATTGCATGTGTGTTCTTTTTACTAACAACAACAAGAGTCATTGAAATGTGTGCTCTCTTCAGATACCACACATGGATCCACCAGTGTCATTGCATGTGTGTTCTTTTCACTAACAACAACCAGAGTCATTGCATGTGTGTTCTTTTCACATACCACATATGGATCACCAGTGTCATTGCATGTGTGTTTTTTCACAATTCACCCATGGATCCACCAGTGTCATTGCATGTGTGTTCTTTTTAGTAACAACCAGAGTCATTTTGCATGTGTGTTCTTTTCACATACCACCTATGGATCCACCAGTGTCATTGCATGTGTTTTCTTTTCACAATCCACCAATGGATCCCACCAGTTTCATTTTGCATGTGTGTTCTTTTTAGTAACAACAACTAGAGTCATTTTGCATGTGTGTTCTCTTCACATACCACCTATCGATCCACCAGTGTCATTGCATGTGTGTTCTTTTTAGTAAAAACAACCAGATTCATTGAAATGTGTGTTCTTCTCACATACCACCTATGGATCCACTAGTGTCATTGCATGTGTGTTCATTTCACTAACAACAACCAGAGTCATTGCATGTGTGTTCTTTTCACATACCACAAATGGATCCACCTGTGTGATTGGAATGTGTGTTCTCTACAAAGACCACACATGGATCCACTAGTGTTATTGCATGTGTGTTCTTTTTACTAACAACAACAAGAGTCATTGAAATGTGTGCTCTCTTCAGAGACCACACATCGATCCACCGGTGTCATTGCATGTGTGTTCTTTTCACTAACAAAAACCAGAGTCATTGCACGTGTGTTCTTTTCACATACCACATATGGATCACCAGTGTCATTGCATGTGTGTTGTTTTCACAATCCACCCATGGATCCACCAGTGGTATTGCATGTGTGTTCTTTTTAGTAACAACAACCAGAGTCATTGCATGTGTGTTCTTTTCACATACCACATATGGATCACCAGTGTCATTGCATGTGTGTTCTTTTCACAATCCACCCATGGATCCACCAGTGTCATTGCATGTGTCTTCTTTTTAGTAACAACCAGAGTCATTTTGCATGTGTGTTCTTTTCACATACCACATATGGATCCACCAGTTTCATTGCATGTGTGTTCTTTTCACAATCCACACATGGATCCACCGGTGTCATTGCATATGTGTTCTTTTTAGTAACAACCAAAGTCATTTTGCATGTGTGTTCTTTTCACATACCACCTATGGATCCACCAGTGTCATTGCATGTGTTTTATTTTCACAATCCACCCATGGATCCCACCAGTGTCATTTTGCCTGTGTGTTCTTTTTAGTAACAACAACCAGAGTCATTGTGCATGTGTGATCTCTTCACATACCACCTATGGATCCACCAGTGTCATTACATGTGTGTTCTTTTTAGTAACAACAACCAGAGTCATTTTTCATGTGTGTTCTTTTCACATACCACCTATGGATCCACCAGTGTCATTGAAATGTGTATTGTTTTCAACTACCACCCATGGATCCACCAGTGTCATTGCATGTGTGTTCTTTTTAGTAACGATAACTAGAGTCATTTTGCATGTGTGATCTCTTCACATACCACCTATGGATCCACCAGTGTCATTGCATGTGTTTTCTTTTCACAATCCACCCATGGATCCCACCAGTGTCATTTTGCATGTGTGTTCTTTTTAGTAACAACAACCAGAGTCATTTTGCATGTGTGTTCTCTTCACATACCACCTATGGATCCACCAGTGTCATTGCATGTGTGTTCTCTTCACAATCCACCTATGGATCCACCAGTGTCATTGCATGTGTTCTTTTTAGTAACAACAACCAGTGTCATTGCATGTGTTCTCTCTTTAGAGACCACACATGGATCCACCAGTGTCATTGCATGTGTGTTCTTTTTACTAAGAACAAGAAGATTCATTGAAATGTGTGCTCTCTTCAGAGACCACATATGGATCCACCAGTGTCATTGCATGTGTGTTCTTTTCACAATCCACCCATGGATCCACCAGTGTCATTGCATGTGTGTTCTTTTTAGTAACAACAACCAGAGTCATTTTGCATGTGTGTTCTTTTCACATACCACCTATGGATCCACCAGTGTCATTGAAATGTGTATTTTTTTCAACTACCACCCATGGATCCACCAGTGTCATTGCATGTGTGTTCTTTTTAGTAACAACAACCAGAGTCATTTTGCATGTGTGATCTCTTCACATACCACCTATGGATCCACCAGTGTCATTGCATGTGTGTTCTTTTTAGTAACAACAACCAGAGTCCTTTTGCATGTGTGTTCTTTTCACATACCACCTATGGATCCACCAGTGTCATTGAAATGTGTATTGTTTTCAACTACCACCCATGGATCCACCAATGTCATTGCATGTGTGTTCTTTTTAGTAACAAAAACTAGAGTCATTTTGCATGTGTGTTCTCTTCACATACCATTTATCAATCCACCAGTGTCATTGCATGTGTGTTCTTTTTAGTAAAAACAACCAGATTCATTGAAATGTGTGTTCTTCTCACATACCACCTATGGATCCACCAGTGTCATTGCATGTGTGTTCATTTCACTAACAACAACCAGAGTCATTGAATGTGTGTTCTTTTCACATACCACATATGGATCCACCTGTGTGATTGGAATGTGTGTTCTCTACAAAGACCACACATGGATCCACTAGTGTTATTGCATGTGTGTTCTTTTTACTAACAACAACAAGAGTCATTGAAATGTGTGCTCTCTTCAGAGACCACACATCGATCCACCAGTGTCATTGCATGTGTGTTATTTTCACTAACAAAAACCAGAGTCCTTGCATGTGTGTTCTTTTCACATACCACATATGGATCACCAGTGTCATTGCATGTGTGTTGTTTTCACAATCCACCCATGGATCCACCAGTGTTATTGCATGTGTGTTCTTTTTAGTAACAACCAGAGTCATTTTTCATGTGTGTTCTTTTCACATGCCACCTATGGATCCACCAGTGTCATTGCATGTGTGTTCTTTTTAGTAACAACAACAGAGTCATTTTGCATGTGTGTTCTTTTCACATACCACCTATGGATCCACCAGTGTCATTGAAATGTGTATTGTTTTCAACTACCACCCATGGAGCCACCAATGTCATTGCATGTGTGTTCTTTTTAGTAACAACAACTAGAGTCATTTTGCATGTGTGTTCTCTTCGCATACCACCTATCGATCCACCAGTGTCATTGCATGTGTGTTCTTTTTAGTAAAAACAACCAGATTCATTGAAATGTGTGTTCTTCTCACATACCACCTATGGATCCACCAGTGTCATTGCATGTGTGTTCATTTCACTAACAACAACCAGAGTCATTGCATGTGTGTTCTTTTGTCATACCACATATGGATCCACCAGTGTCATTGAAATGCGTGTTCTCTACAGAGACCACAAATTGCATGTGTGTTCTTTTTAGTAACAACAACCAGAGTCATTTTGCATGTGTGTTCTTCTCACATACCACCTATGGATCCACTAGTGTCATTGCATGTGTGTTCTTTGCACTAAAAACAACTAGAGTCATTGCATGTGTGTTCTTTTCACATACCACCTATGGATCCACCAGTGTCATTGAAATGTGTATTTTTTTCAACTACCACCCATGGATCCACCAGTGTCATTGCATGTGTGTTCTTTTTAGTAACAACAACCAGAGTCATTTTGCATGTGTGATCTCTTCACATACCACCCATGGATCCACCAGTGTCATTGCATGTGTGTTCTTTTTAGTAACAACAACCAGAGTCATTTTGCATGTGTGTTCTTTTCACATACCACCTATGGATCCACCAGTGTCATTGAAATGTGTATTGTTTTCAACTACCACCCATGGATCCACCAATGTCATTGCATGTGTGTTCTTTTTAGTAACAACAACTAGAGTCATTTTGCATGTGTGTTCTCTTCACATACCACCTATGGATCCACCAGTGTCATTACATGTGTGTTCTTTTTAGTAACAACAACCAGAGTCATTTTTCATGTGTGTTCTTTTCACATACCACCTATGGATCCACCAGTGTCATTGAAATGTGTATTGTTTTCAACTACCACCCATGGATCCACCAGTGTCATTGCATGTGTGTTCTTTTTAGTAACGATAACTAGAGTCATTTTGCATGTGTGATCTCTTCACATACCACCTATGGATCCACCAGTGTCATTGCATGTGTTTTCTTTTCACAATCCACCCATGGATCCCACCAGTGTCATTTTGCATGTGTGTTCTTTTTAGTAACAACAACCAGAGTCATTTTGCATGTGTGTTCTCTTCACATACCACCTATGGATCCACCAGTGTCATTGCATGTGTGTTCTCTTCACAATCCACCTATGGATCCACCAGTGTCATTGCATGTGTTCTTTTTAGTAACAACAACCAGTGTCATTGCATGTGTTCTCTCTTTAGAGACCACACATGGATCCACCAGTGTCATTGCATGTGTGTTCTTTTTACTAAGAACAAGAAGATTCATTGAAATGTGTGCTCTCTTCAGAGACCACATATGGATCCACCAGTGTCATTGCATGTGTGTTCTTTTCACAATCCACCCATGGATCCACCAGTGTCATTGCATGTGTGTTCTTTTTAGTAACAACAACCAGAGTCATTTTGCATGTGTGTTCTTTTCACATACCACCTATGGATCCACCAGTGTCATTGAAATGTGTATTTTTTTCAACTACCACCCATGGATCCACCAGTGTCATTGCATGTGTGTTCTTTTTAGTAACAACAACCAGAGTCATTTTGCATGTGTGATCTCTTCACATACCACCTATGGATCCACCAGTGTCATTGCATGTGTGTTCTTTTTAGTAACAACAACCAGAGTCATTTTGCATGTGTGTTCTTTTCACATACCACCTATGGATCCACCAGTGTCATTGAAATGTGTATTGTTTTCAACTACCACCCATGGATCCACCAATGTCATTGCATGTGTGTTCTTTTTAGTAACAAAAACTAGAGTCATTTTGCATGTGTGTTCTCTTCACATACCATTTATCAATCCACCAGTGTCATTGCATGTGTGTTCTTTTTAGTAAAAACAACCAGATTCATTGAAATGTGTGTTCTTCTCACATACCACCTATGGATCCACCAGTGTCATTGCATGTGTGTTCATTTCACTAACAACAACCAGAGTCATTGAATGTGTGTTCTTTTCACATACCACATATGGATCCACCTGTGTGATTGGAATGTGTGTTCTCTACAAAGACCACACATGGATCCACTAGTGTTATTGCATGTGTGTTCTTTTTACTAACAACAACAAGAGTCATTGAAATGTGTGCTCTCTTCAGAGACCACACATCGATCCACCAGTGTCATTGCATGTGTGTTCTTTTCACTAACAAAAACCAGAGTCCTTGCATGTGTGTTCTTTTCACATACCACATATGGATCACCAGTGTCATTGCATGTGTGTTGTTTTCACAATCCACCCATGGATCCACCAGTGTTATTGCATGTGTGTTCTTTTTAGTAACAACCAGAGTCATTTTTCATGTGTGTTCTTTTCACATGCCACCTATGGATCCACCAGTGTCATTGCATGTGTGTTCTTTTTAGTAACAACAACAGAGTCATTTTGCATGTGTGTTCTTTTCACATACCACCTATGGATCCACCAGTGTCATTGAAATGTGTATTGTTTTCAACTACCACCCATGGAGCCACCAATGTCATTGCATGTGTGTTCTTTTTAGTAACAACAACTAGAGTCATTTTGCATGTGTGTTCTCTTCGCATACCACCTATCGATCCACCAGTGTCATTGCATGTGTGTTCTTTTTAGTAAAAACAACCAGATTCATTGAAATGTGTGTTCTTCTCACATACCACCTATGGATCCACCAGTGTCATTGCATGTGTGTTCATTTCACTAACAACAACCAGAGTCATTGCATGTGTGTTCTTTTGTCATACCACATATGGATCCACCAGTGTCATTGAAATGCGTGTTCTCTACAGAGACCACAAATTGCATGTGTGTTCTTTTTAGTAACAACAACCAGAGTCATTTTGCATGTGTGTTCTTCTCACATACCACCTATGGATCCACTAGTGTCATTGCATGTGTGTTCTTTGCACTAAAAACAACTAGAGTCATTGCATGTGTGTTCTTTTCACATACCACCTATGGATCCACCAGTGTCATTGAAATGTGTATTTTTTTCAACTACCACCCATGGATCCACCAGTGTCATTGCATGTGTGTTCTTTTTAGTAACAACAACCAGAGTCATTTTGCATGTGTGATCTCTTCACATACCACCCATGGATCCACCAGTGTCATTGCATGTGTGTTCTTTTTAGTAACAACAACCAGAGTCATTTTGCATGTGTGTTCTTTTCACATACCACCTATGGATCCACCAGTGTCATTGAAATGTGTATTGTTTTCAACTACCACCCATGGATCCACCAATGTCATTGCATGTGTGTTCTTTTTAGTAACAACAACTAGAGTCATTTTGCATGTGTGTTCTCTTCACATACCACCTATCCATCCACCAGTGTCATTGCATGTGTGTTCTTTTTAGTAAAAACAACCAGATTCATTGAAATGTGTGTTCTTCTCACATACCACCTATGGATCCACCAGTGTCATTGCATGTGTTCATTTCACTAACAACAACCAGAGTCATTGCATGTGTGTTCTTTTCACATACCACATATGGATCCACCTGTGTGATTGGAATGTGTGTTCTCTACAAAGACCACACATGGATCCACTAGTGTTATTGCATGTGTGTTCTTTTTACTAACAACAACAAGAGTCATTGAAATGTGTGCTCTCTTCAGAGACCACACATCGATCCACCAGTGTCATTGCATGTGTGTTCTTTTCACTAACAAAAACCAGAGTCCTTGCATGTGTGTTCTTTTCACATACCACATATGGATCACCAGTGTCATTGCATGTGTGTTGTTTTCACAATCCACCCATGGATCCACCAGTGTTATTGCATGTGTGTTCTTTTTAGTAACAACCAGAGTCATTTTTCATGTGTGTTCTTTTCACATGCCACCTATGGATCCACCAGTGTCATTGCATGTGTGTTCTTTTTAGTAACAACAACCAGAGTCATTTTGCATGTGTGTTCTTTTCACATACCACCTATGGATCCACCAGTGTCATTGAAATGTGTATTGTTTTCAACTACCACCCATGGATCCACCAATGTCATTGCATGTGCGTTCTTTTTAGTAACAACAACTAGAGTCATTTTGCATGTGTGTTCTCTTCACATACCACCTATCGATCCACCAGTGTCATTGCATGTGTGTTCTTTTTAGTAAAAACAACCAGATTCATTGAAATGTGTGTTCTTCTCACATACCACCTATGGATCCACCAGTGTCATTGCATGTGTGTTCATTTCACTAACAACAACCAGAGTCATTGCATGTGTGTTCTTTTCACATACCACATATGGATCCACCTGTGTGATTGGAATGTGTGTTCTCTACAAAGACCACACATGGATCCACCAGTGTTATTGCATGTGTGTTCTTTTTACTAACAACAACAAGAGTCATTGAAATGTGTGCTCTCTTCAGAGACCACACATCGATCCACCAGTGTCATTGCATGTGTGTTCTTTTCACTAACAAAAACCAGAGTCCTTGCATGTGTGTTCTTTTCACATACCACATATGGATCACCAGTGTCATTGCATGTGTGTTGTTTTCACAATCCACCCATGGATCCACCAGTGTTATTGCATGTGTGTTCTTTTTAGTAACAACCAAAGTCATTTTTCATGTGTGTTCTTTTCACATGCCACCTATGGATCCACCAGTGTTATTGCATGTGTTTTCTTCTCACAATCCACCCATGGATCCCACCAGTGTCATTTTGCATGTGTGTTCTTTTTAGTAACAACAACCAGAGTCATTTTGCATGTGTGTTCTCTTCACATACCACCTATGGATCCACTAGTGTCATTGCATGTGTGTTTTTCTCACATACCACCTATGGATCCACCAGTGTCATTGCATGTGTGTTCATTTCACTAACAACAACCAGAGTCATTCCATGTGTGTTCTTTTCACATACCACATATGGATCCACCAGTGTGATTGAAATGTGTGTTCTCTACAAAGACCACACATGGATCCACTAGTGTCATTGCATGTGTGTTCTTTTTACTAACAACAACAAGAGTCATTGAAATGTGTGCTCTCTTTAGAGACCACACATGGATCCACTAGTGTCATTGCATGTGTGTTCTTTTCACTAACAAAAACCAGAGTCCTTGCATGTGTGTTCTTTTCACATACCACATATGGATCACCAGTGTCATTGCATGTGTGTTTTTTTCACAATCCACCCATGGATCCACCTGTGTTATTGCATGTGTGTTCTTTTTAGTAACAACCAGAGTCATTTTTCATGTGTGTTCTTTTCACATGCCACCTATGGATCCACCAGTGTCATTGCATGTGTGTTCTTTTTAGTAACAACAACCAGAGTCATTTTGCATGTGTGTTCTTTTCACATACCACCTATGGATCCACCAGTGTCATTGAAATGTGTATTGTTTTCAACTACCACCCATGGATCCACCAATGTCATTGCATGTGTGTTCTTTTTAGTAACAACAACTAGAGTCATTTTGCATGTGTGTTCTCTTCACATACCACCTATCCATCCACCAGTGTCATTGCATGTGTGTTCTTTTTAGTAAAAACAACCAGATTCATTGAAATGTGTGTTCTTCTCACATACCACCTATGGATCCACCAGTGTCATTGCATGTGTGTTCATTTCACTAACAACAACCAGAGTCATTGCATGTGTGTTCTTTTCACATACCACATATGGATCCACCTGTGTGATTGGAATGTGTGTTCTCTACAAAGACCACACATGGATCCACTAGTGTTATTGCATGTGTGTTCTTTTTACTAACAACAACAAGAGTCATTGAAATGTGTGCTCTCTTCAGAGACCACACATCGATCCACCAGTGTCATTGCATGTGTGTTCTTTTCACTAACAAAAACCAGAGTCCTTGCATGTGTGTTCTTTTCACATACCACATATGGATCACCAGTGTCATTGCATGTGTGTTGTTTTCACAATCCACCCATGGATCCACCAGTGTTATTGCATGTGTGTTCTTTTTAGTAACAACCAGAGTCATTTTTCATGTGTGTTCTTTTCACATGCCACCTATGGATCCACCAGTGTCATTGCATGTGTGTTCTTTTTAGTAACAACAACCAGAGTCATTTTGCATGTGTGTTCTTTTCACATACCACCTATGGATCCACCAGTGTCATTGAAATGTGTATTGTTTTCAACTACCACCCATGGATCCACCAATGTCATTGCATGTGTGTTCTTTTTAGTAACAACAACTAGAGTCATTTTGCATGTGTGTTCTCTTCACATACCACCTATCGATCCACCAGTGTCATTGCATGTGTGTTCTTTTTAGTAAAAACAACCAGATTCATTGAAATGTATGTTCTTCTCAAATACCACCTATGGATCCACCAGTGTCATTGCATGTGTGTTCATTTCACTAACAACAACCAGAGTCATTGCATGTGTGTTCTTTTCACATACCACATATGGATCCACCTGTGTGATTGGAATGTGTGTTCTCTACAAAGACCACACATGGATCCACTAGTGTTATTGCATGTGTGTTATTTTTACTAACAACAACAAGAGTCATTGAAATGTGTGCTCTCTTCAGAGACCACACATCGATCCACCAGTGTCATTGCATGTGTGTTCTTTTCACTAACAAAAACCAGAGTCCTTGCATGTGTGTTCTTTTCACATACCACATATGGATCACCAGTGTCATTGCATGTGTGTTGTTTTCACAATCCACCCATGGATCCACCAGTGTTATTGCATGTGTGTTCTTTTTAGTAACAACCAGAGTCATTTTTCATGTGTGTTCTTTTCACATGCCACCTATGGATCCACCAGTGTCATTGCATGTGTGTTCTTTTTAGTAACAACAACCAGAGTCATTTTGCATGTGTGTTCTTTTCACATACCACCTATGGATCCACCAGTGTCATTGAAATGTGTTTTGTTTTCAACTACCACCCATGGAGCCACCAATGTCATTGCATGTGTGTTCTTTTTAGTAACAACAACTAGAGTCATTTTGCATGTGTGTTCTCTTCGCATACCACCTATCGATCCACCAATGTCATTGCATGTGTGTTCTTTTTAGTAAAAACAACCAGATTCATTGAAATGTGTGTTCTTCTCACATACCACCTATGGATCCACCAGTGTCATTGCATGTGTGTTCATTTCACTAACAACAACCAGAGTCATTGCATGTGTGTTCTTTTGTCATACCACATATGGATCCACCAGTGTCATTGAAATGCGTGTTCTCTACAGAGACCACAAATTGCATGTGTGTTCTTTTTAGTAACAACAACCAGAGTCATTTTGCATGTGTGTTCTTCTCACATACCACCTATGGATCCACTAGTGTCATTGCATGTGTGTTCTTTGCACTAAAAACAACTAGAGTCATTGCATGTGTGTTCTTTTCACATACCACCTATGGATCCACCAGTGTCATTGAAATGTGTATTTTTTTCAACTACAACCCATGGATCCACCAGTGTCATTGCATGTGTGTTCTTTTTAGTAACAACAACCAGAGTCATTTTGCATGTGTGATCTCTTCACATACCACCCATGGATCCACCAGTGTCATTGCATGTGTGTTCTTTTTAGTAACAACAACCAGAGTCATTTTGCATGTGTGTTCTTTTCACATACCACCTATGGATCCACCAGTGTCATTGAAATGTGTATTGTTTTCAACTACCACCCATGGATCCACCAATGTCATTGCATGTGTGTTCTTTTTAGTAACAACAACTAGAGTCATTTTGCATGTGTGTTCTCTTCACATACCACCTATCCATCCACCAGTGTCATTGCATGTGTGTTCTTTTTAGTAAAAACAACCAGATTCATTGAAATGTGTGTTCTTCTCACATACCACCTATGGATCCACCAGTGTCATTGCATGTGTTCATTTCACTAACAACAACCAGAGTCATTGCATGTGTGTTCTTTTCACATACCACATATGGATCCACCTGTGTGATTGGAATGTGTGTTCTCTACAAAGACCACACATGGATCCACTAGTGTTATTGCATGTGTGTTCTTTTTACTAACAACAACAAGAGTCATTGAAATGTGTGCTCTCTTCAGAGACCACACATCGATCCACCAGTGTCATTGCATGTGTGTTATTTTCACTAACAAAAACCAGAGTCCTTGCATGTGTGTTCTTTTCACATACCACATATGGATCACCAGTGTCATTGCATGTGTGTTGTTTTCACAATCCACCCATGGATCCACCAGTGTTATTGCATGTGTGTTCTTTTTAGTAACAACCAGAGTCATTTTTCATGTGTGTTCTTTTCACATGCCACCTATGGATCCACCAGTGTCATTGCATGTGTGTTCTTTTTAGTAACAACAACCAGAGTCATTTTGCATGTGTGTTATTTTCACATACCACCTATGGATCCACCAGTGTCATTGAAATGTGTATTGTTTTCAACTACCACCCATGGATCCACCAATGTCATTGCATGTGCGTTCTTTTTAGTAACAACAACTAGAGTCATTTTGCATGTGTGTTCTCTTCACATACCACCTATCGATCCACCAGTGTCATTGCATGTGTGTTCTTTTTAGTAAAAACAACCAGATTCATTGAAATGTGTGTTCTTCTCACATACCACCTATGGATCCACCAGTGTCATTGCATGTGTGTTCATTTCACTAACAACAACCAGAGTCATTGCATGTGTGTTCTTTTCACATACCACATATGGATCCACCTGTGTGATTGGAATGTGTGTTCTCTACAAAGACCACACATGGATCCACCAGTGTTATTGCATGTGTGTTCTTTTTACTAACAACAACAAGAGTCATTGAAATGTGTGCTCTCTTCAGAGACCACACATCGATCCACCAGTGTCATTGCATGTGTGTTCTTTTCACTAACAAAAACCAGAGTCCTTGCATGTGTGTTCTTTTCACATACCACATATGGATCACCAGTGTCATTGCATGTGTGTTGTTTTCACAATCCACCCATGGATCCACCAGTGTTATTGCATGTGTGTTCTTTTTAGTAACAACCAAAGTCATTTTTCATGTGTGTTCTTTTCACATGCCACCTATGGATCCACCAGTGTTATTGCATGTGTTTTCTTCTCACAATCCACCCATGGATCCCACCAGTGTCATTTTGCATGTGTGTTCTTTTTAGTAACAACAACCAGAGTCATTTTGCATGTGTGTTCTCTTCACATACCACCTATGGATCCACTAGTGTCATTGCATGTGTGTTTTTCTCACATACCACCTATGGATCCACCAGTGTCATTGCATGTGTGTTCATTTCACTAACAACAACCAGAGTCATTCCATGTGTGTTCTTTTCACATACCACATATGGATCCACCAGTGTGATTGAAATGTGTGTTCTCTACAAAGACCACACATGGATCCACTAGTGTCATTGCATGTGTGTTCTTTTTACTAACAACAACAAGAGTCATTGAAATGTGTGCTCTCTTTAGAGACCACACATGGATCCACTAGTGTCATTGCATGTGTGTTCTTTTCACTAACAAAAACCAGAGTCCTTGCATGTGTGTTCTTTTCACATACCACATATGGATCACCAGTGTCATTGCATGTGTGTTTTTTTCACAATCCACCCATGGATCCACCTGTGTTATTGCATGTGTGTTCTTTTTAGTAACAACCAGAGTCATTTTTCATGTGTGTTCTTTTCACATGCCACCTATGGATCCACCAGTGTCATTGCATGTGTGTTCTTTTTAGTAACAACAACCAGAGTCATTTTGCATGTGTGTTCTTTTCACATACCACCTATGGATCCACCAGTGTCATTGAAATGTGTATTGTTTTCAACTACCACCCATGGATCCACCAATGTCATTGCATGTGTGTTCTTTTTAGTAACAACAACTAGAGTCATTTTGCATGTGTGTTCTCTTCACATACCACCTATCCATCCACCAGTGTCATTGCATGTGTGTTCTTTTTAGTAAAAACAACCAGATTCATTGAAATGTGTGTTCTTCTCACATACCACCTATGGATCCACCAGTGTCATTGCATGTGTGTTCATTTCACTAACAACAACCAGAGTCATTGCATGTGTGTTCTTTTCACATACCACATATGGATCCACCTGTGTGATTGGAATGTGTGTTCTCTACAAAGACCACACATGGATCCACTAGTGTTATTGCATGTGTGTTCTTTTTACTAACAACAACAAGAGTCATTGAAATGTGTGCTCTCTTCAGAGACCACACATCGATCCACCAGTGTCATTGCATGTGTGTTCTTTTCACTAACAAAAACCAGAGTCCTTGCATGTGTGTTCTTTTCACATACCACATATGGATCACCAGTGTCATTGCATGTGTGTTGTTTTCACAATCCACCCATGGATCCACCAGTGTTATTGCATGTGTGTTCTTTTTAGTAACAACCAGAGTCATTTTTCATGTGTGTTCTTTTCACATGCCACCTATGGATCCACCAGTGTCATTGCATGTGTGTTCTTTTTAGTAACAACAACCAGAGTCATTTTGCATGTGTGTTCTTTTCACATACCACCTATGGATCCACCAGTGTCATTGAAATGTGTATTGTTTTCAACTACCACCCATGGATCCACCAATGTCATTGCATGTGTGTTCTTTTTAGTAACAACAACTAGAGTCATTTTGCATGTGTGTTCTCTTCACATACCACCTATCGATCCACCAGTGTCATTGCATGTGTGTTCTTTTTAGTAAAAACAACCAGATTCATTGAAATGTATGTTCTTCTCACATACCACCTATGGATCCACCAGTGTCATTGCATGTGTGTTCATTTCACTAACAACAACCAGAGTCATTGCATGTGTGTTCTTTTCACATACCACATATGGATCCACCTGTGTGATTGGAATGTGTGTTCTCTACAAAGACCACACATGGATCCACTAGTGTTATTGCATGTGTGTTATTTTTACTAACAACAACAAGAGTCATTGAAATGTGTGCTCTCTTCAGAGACCACACATCGATCCACCAGTGTCATTGCATGTGTGTTCTTTTCACTAACAAAAACCAGAGTCCTTGCATGTGTGTTCTTTTCACATACCACATATGGATCACCAGTGTCATTGCATGTGTGTTGTTTTCACAATCCACCCATGGATCCACCAGTGTTATTGCATGTGTGTTCTTTTTTAGTAACAACCAGAGTCATTTTTCATGTGTGTTCTTTTCACATGCCACCTATGGATCCACCAGTGTCATTGCATGTGTGTTCTTTTTAGTAACAACAACCAGAGTCATTTTGCATGTGTGTTCTTTTCACATACCACCTATGGATCCACCAGTGTCATTGAAATGTGTATTGTTTTCAACTACCACCCATGGATCCACCAATGTCATTGCATGTGTGTTCTTTTTAGTAACAACAACTAGAGTCATTTTGCATGTGTGTTCTCTTCACATACCACCTATCGATCCACCAGTGTCATTGCATGTGTGTTCTTTTTAGTAAAAACAACCAGATTCATTGAAATGTGTGTTCTTCTCACATACCACCTATGGATCCACCAGTGTCATTGCATGTGTGTTCATTTCACTAACAACAACCAGAGTCATTGCATGTGTGTTCTTTTGTCATACCACATATGGATCCACCAGTGTCATTGAAATGCGTGTTCTCTACAGAGACCACAAATTGCATGTGTGTTCTTTTTAGTAACAACAACCAGAGTCATTTTGCATGTGTGTTCTTCTCACATACCACCTATGGATCCACTAGTGTCATTGCATGTGTGTTCTTTGCACTAAAAACAACTAGAGTCATTGCATGTGTGTTCTTTTCACATACCACCTATGGATCCACCAGTGTCATTGAAATGTGTATTTTTTTCAACTACCACCCATGGATCCACCAGTGTCATTGCATGTGTGTTCTTTTTAGTAACAACAACCAGAGTCATTTTGCATGTGTGATCTCTTCACATACCACCCATGGATCCACCAGTGTCATTGCATGTGTGTTCTTTTTAGTAACAACAACCAGAGTCATTTTGCATGTGTGTTCTTTTCACATACCACCTATGGATCCACCAGTGTCATTGAAATGTGTATTGTTTTCAACTACCACCCATGGATCCACCAATGTCATTGCATGTGTGTTCTTTTTAGTAACAACAACTAGAGTCATTTTGCATGTGTGTTCTCTTCACATACCACCTATCGATCCACCAGTGTCATTGCATGTGTGTTCTTTTTAGTAAAAACAACCAGATTCATTGAAATGTATGTTCTTCTCACATACCACCTATGGATCCACCAGTGTCATTGCATGTGTGTTCATTTCACTAACAACAACCAGAGTCATTGCATGTGTGTTCTTTTCACATACCACATATGGATCCACCTGTGTGATTGGAATGTGTGTTCTCTACAAAGACCACACATGGATCCACTAGTGTTATTGCATGTGTGTTATTTTTACTAACAACAACAAGAGTCATTGAAATGTGTGCTCTCTTCAGAGACCACACATCGATCCACCAGTGTCATTGCATGTGTGTTCTTTTCACTAACAAAAACCAGAGTCCTTGCATGTGTGTTCTTTTCACATACCACATATGGATCACCAGTGTCATTGCATGTGTGTTGTTTTCACAATCCACCCATGGATCCACCAGTGTTATTGCATGTGTGTTCTTTTTAGTAACAACCAGAGTCATTTTTCATGTGTGTTCTTTTCACATGCCACCTATGGATCCACCAGTGTCATTGCATGTGTGTTCTTTTTAGTAACAACAACCAGAGTCATTTTGCATGTGTGTTCTTTTCACATACCACCTATGGATCCACCAGTGTCATTGAAATGTGTATTGTTTTCAACTACCACCCATGGATCCACCAATGTCATTGCATGTGTGTTCTTTTTAGTAACAACAACTAGAGTCATTTTGCATGTGTGTTCTCTTCACATACCACCTATCGATCCACCAGTGTCATTGCATGTGTGTTCTTTTTAGTAAAAACAACCAGATTCATTGAAATGTGTGTTCTTCTCACATACCACCTATGGATCCACCAGTGTCATTGCATGTGTGTTCATTTCACTAACAACAACCAGAGTCATTGCATGTGTGTTCTTTTGTCATACCACATATGGATCCACCAGTGTCATTGAAATGCATGTTCTCTACAGAGACCACAAATTGCATGTGTGTTCTTTTTAGTAACAACAACCAGAGTCATTTTGCATGTGTGTTCTTCTCACATACCACCTATGGATCCACTAGTGTCATTGCATGTGTGTTCTTTGCACTAAAAACAACTAGAGTCATTGCATGTGTGTTCTTTTCACATACCACCTATGGATCCACCAGTGTCATTGAAATGTGTATTTTTTTCAACTACCACCCATGGATCCACCAGTGTCATTGCATGTGTGTTCTTTTTAGTAACAACAACCAGAGTCATTTTGCATGTGTGATATCTTCACATACCACCCATGGATCCACCAGTGTCATTGCATGTGTGTTCTTTTTAGTAACAACAACCAGAGTCATTTTGCATGTGTGTTCTTTTCACATACCACCTATGGATCCACCAGTGTCATTGAAATGTGTATTGTTTTCAACTACCACCCATGGATCCACCAATGTCATTGCATGTGTGTTCTTTTTAGTAACAACAACTAGAGTCATTTTGCATGTGTGTTCTCTTCACATACCACCTATCGATCCACCAGTGTCATTGCATGTGTGTTCTTTTTAGTAAAAACAACCAGATTCATTGAAATGTGTGTTCTTCTCACATACCACCTATGGATCCACCAGTGTCATTGCATGTGTGTTCATTTCACTAACAACAACCAGAGTCATTGCATGTGTGTTCTTTTCACATACCACATATGGATCCACCTGTGTGATTGGAATGTGTGTTCTCTACAAAGACCACACATGGATCCACTAGTGTTATTGCATGTGTGTTCTTTTTACTAACAACAACAAGAGTCATTGAAATGTGTGCTCTCTTCAGAGACCACACATCGATCCACCAGTGTCATTGCATGTGTGTTCTTTTCACTAACAAAAACCAGAGTCCTTGCATGTGTGTTCTTTTCACATACCACATATGGATCACCAGTGTCATTGCATGTGTGTTGTTTTCACAATCCACCCATGGATCCACCAGTGTTATTGCATGTGTGTTCTTTTTAGTAACAACCAGAGTCATTTTTCATGTGTGTTCTTTTCACATGCCACCTATGGATCCACCAGTGTCATTGCATGTGTGTTCTTTTTAGTAACAACAACCAGAGTCATTTTGCATGTGTGTTCTTTTCACATACCACCTATGGATCCACCAGTGTCATTGAAATGTGTATTGTTTTCAACTACCACCCATGGATCCACCAATGTCATTGCATGTGTGTTCTTTTTAGTAACAACAACTAGAGTCATTTTGCATGTGTGTTCTCTTCACATACCACCTATCCATCCACCAGTGTCATTGCATGTGTGTTCTTTTTAGTAAAAACAACCAGATTCATTGAAATGTGTGTTCTTCTCACATACCACCTATGGATCCACCAGTGTCATTGCATGTGTGTTCATTTCACTAACAACAACCAGAGTCATTGCATGTGTGTTCTTTTCACATACCACATATGGATCCACCTGTGTGATTGGAATGTGTGTTCTCTACAAAGACCACACATGGATCCACCAGTGTTATTGCATGTGTGTTCTTTTTACTAACAACAACAAGAGTCATTGAAATGTGTGCTCTCTTCAGAGACCACACATCGATCCACCAGTGTCATTGCATGTGTGTTCTTTTCACTAACAAAAACCAGAGTCCTTGCATGTGTGTTCTTTTCACATACCACATATGGATCACCAGTGTCATTGCATGTGTGTTGTTTTCACAATCCACCCATGGATCCACCAGTGTTATTGCATATGTGTTCTTTTTAGTAACAACCAAAGTCATTTTTCATGTGTGTTCTTTTCACATGCCACCTATGGATCCACCAGTGTTATTGCATGTGTTTTCTTCTCACAATCCACCCATGGATCACACCAGTGTCATTTTGCATGTGTGTTCTTTTTAGTAACAACAACCAGAGTCATTTTGCATGTGTGTTCTCTTCACATACCACCTATGGATCCACTAGTGTCATTGCATGTGTGTTTTTCTCACATACCACCTATTGATCCACCAGTGTCATTGCATGTGTGTTCATTTCACTAACAACAACCAGAGTCATTCCATGTGTGTTCTTTTCACATACCACATATGGATCCACCAGTGTGATTGAAATGTGTGTTCTCTACAAAGACCACACATGGATCCACTAGTGTCATTGCATGTGTGTTCTTTTTACTAACAACAACAAGAGTCATTGAAATGTGTGCTCTCTTTAGAGACCACACATGGATCCACTAGTGTCATTGCATGTGTGTTCTTTTCACTAACAAAAACCAGAGTCCTTGCATGTGTGTTCTTTTCACATACCACATATGGATCACCAGGGTCATTGCATGTGTGTTGTTTTCACAATCCACCCATGGATCCACCTGTGTTATTGCATGTGTGTTCTTTTTAGTAACAACCAGAGTCATTTTTCATGTTTGTTCTTTTCACATGCCACCTATGGATCCACCAGTGTCATTGCATGTGTGTTCTTTTTAGTAACAACAACCAGAGTCATTTTGCATGTGTGTTCTTTTCACATACCACCTATGGATCCACCAGTGTCATTGAAATGTGTATTGTTTTCAACTACCACCCATGGATCCACCAATGTCATTGCATGTGTGTTCTTTTTAGTAACAACAACTAGAGTCATTTTGCATGTGTGTTCTCTTCACATACCACCTATCCATCCACCAGTGTCATTGCATGTGTGTTCTTTTTAGTAAAAACAACCAGATTCATTGAAATGTGTGTTCTTCTCACATACCACCTATGGATCCACCAGTGTCATTGCATGTGTGTTCATTTCACTAACAACAACCAGAGTCATTGCATGTGTGTTCTTTTCACATACCACATATGGATCCACCTGTGTGATTGGAATGTGTGTTCTCTACAAAGACCACACATGGATCCACTAGTGTTATTGCATGTGTGTTCTTTTTACTAACAACAACAAGAGTCATTGAAATGTGTGCTCTCTTCAGAGACCACACATCGATCCACCAGTGTCATTGCATGTGTGTTCTTTTCACTAACAAAAACCAGAGTCCTTGCATGTGTGTTCTTTTCACATACCACATATGGATCACCAGTGTCATTGCATGTGTGTTGTTTTCACAATCCACCCATGGATCCACCAGTGTTATTGCATGTGTGTTCTTTTTAGTAACAACCAGAGTCATTTTTCATGTGTGTTCTTTTCACATGCCACCTATGGATCCACCAGTGTCATTGCATGTGTGTTCTTTTTAGTAACAACAACCAGAGTCATTTTGCATGTGTGTTCTTTTCACATACCACCTATGGATCCACCAGTGTCATTGAAATGTGTATTGTTTTCAACTACCACCCATGGATCCACCAATGTCATTGCATGTGTGTTCTTTTTAGTAACAACAACTAGAGTCATTTTGCATGTGTGTTCTCTTCACATACCACCTATCGATCCACCAGTGTCATTGCATGTGTGTTCTTTTTAGTAAAAACAACCAGATTCATTGAAATGTATGTTCTTCTCAAATACCACCTATGGATCCACCAGTGTCATTGCATGTGTGTTCATTTCACTAACAACAACCAGAGTCATTGCATGTGTGTTCTTTTCACATACCACATATGGATCCACCTGTGTGATTGGAATGTGTGTTCTCTACAAAGACCACACATGGATCCACTAGTGTTATTGCATGTGTGTTATTTTTACTAACAACAACAAGAGTCATTGAAATGTGTGCTCTCTTCAGAGACCACACATCGATCCACCAGTGTCATTGCATGTGTGTTCTTTTCACTAACAAAAACCAGAGTCCTTGCATGTGTGTTCTTTTCACATACCACATATGGATCACCAGTGTCATTGCATGTGTGTTGTTTTCACAATCCACCCATGGATCCACCAGTGTTATTGCATGTGTGTTCTTTTTAGTAACAACCAGAGTCATTTTTCATGTGTGTTCTTTTCACATGCCACCTATGGATCCACCAGTGTCATTGCATGTGTGTTCTTTTTAGTAACAACAACCAGAGTCATTTTGCATGTGTGTTCTTTTCACATACCACCTATGGATCCACCAGTGTCATTGAAATGTGTATTGTTTTCAACTACCACCCATGGATCCACCAATGTCATTGCATGTGTGTTCTTTTTAGTAACAACAACTAGAGTCATTTTGCATGTGTGTTCTCTTCACAAACCACCTATCGATCCACCAGTGTCATTGCATGTGTGTTCTTTTTAGTAAAAACAACCAGATTCATTGAAATGTGTGTTCTTCTCACATACCACCTATGGATCCACCAGTGTCATTGCATGTGTGTTCATTTCACTAACAACAACCAGAGTCATTGCATGTGTGTTCTTTTCACATACCACATATGGATCCACCTGTGTGATTGGAATGTGTGTTCTCTACAAAGACCACACATGGATCCACCGGTGTTATTGCATGTGTGTTCTTTTTACTAACAACAACAAGAGTCATTGAAATGTGTGCTCTCTTCAGAGACCACACATCGATCCACCAGTGTCATTGCATGTGTGTTCTTTTCACTAACAAAAACCAGAGTCCTTGCATGTGTGTTGTTTTCACATACCACATATGGATCACCAGTGTCATTGCATGTGTGTTGTTTTCACAATCCACCCATGGATCCACCAGTGTTATTGCATGTGTGTTCTTTTTAGTAACAACCAAAGTCATTTTTCATGTGTGTTCTTTTCACATGCCACCTATGGATCCACCAGTGTTATTGCATGTGTTTTCTTCTCACAATCCACCCATGGATCCCACCAGTGTCATTTTGCATGTGTGTTCTTTTTAGTAACAACAACCAGAGTCATTTTGCATGTGTGTTCTCTTCACATACCACCTATGGATCCACTAGTGTCATTGCATGTGTGTTCTTCTCACATACCACCTATGGATCCACCAGTGTCATTGCATGTGTGTTCATTTCACTAACAACAACCAGAGTCATTCCATGTGTGTTCTTTTCACATACCACATATGGATCCACCAGTGTGATTGAAATGTGTGTTCTCTACAAAGACCACACATGGATCCACTAGTGTCATTGCATGTGTGTTCTTTTTACTAACAACAACAAGAGTCATTGAAATGTGTGCTCTCTTCAGAGACCACACATGGATCCACTAGTGTCATTGCATGTGTGTTCTTTTCACTAACAACAACCAGAGTCATTGCATGTGTGTTCTTTTCACATACCACATATGGATCACCAGTGTCATTGCATGTGTGTTCTTTTCACAATCCACCCATGGATCCACCAGTGTCATTGCATGTGTGTTCTTTTTAGTAACAACGAGAATCATTTTGCATGTGTGTTCTTTTCACATACCACCTATGGATCCACCAGTGTCATTGCACGTGTTTTCTTTTCAAAATCCACCCATGGATCCCACCAGTGTTATTTTGCATGTGTGTTCTTCTTAGTAACAACAACCAGAGTCATTTTGCATGTGTGTTCTCTTCACATACCACCTGTGGATCCACTAGTGTCATTGCATGTGTGTTCTTTTCAGTAACAACAACCAGAGTCATTGCATGTGTGTTCTTTTCACATACCACATACGGATCCAACAGTGTGATTGAAATGTGTGTTCTCTACAGAGACAACACATGGATCCACCCGTGTCATTGCATGTGTGTTCTTTTTAGTAACATACAGAGTTATTTTGCATGTGTGTTCTTTTCACATACCACCTATGGATCCACCAGTGTCATTGCATGTGTGTTCTTTTCACAATCCACCCATGGATCGACTATTGTCATTGCATGTGTGTTCTTTTTAGTAACAACGAGAGTCATTTTGCATGTGTGTTCTTTTCACATACCACCTATGGATCCACCAGTGTCATTGCATGTGTTTTCTTTTTACAATCCACCCATGGATCACACCAGTGTCATTTTGCATGTGTGTTCTTTTTAGTAACAACAACCAGAGTCATTTTGCATGTGTGTTCTCTTCATATACCACCTATGGATCCACCAGTATCATTACTTGTGTGTTCTTTTTAGCAACAACAACTAGAGTCATTTTGCATGTTTGTTCTTTTCACATACCACCTATGGATCCACGAGTGTCATTGCATGTGTGTTCTTTTAACCATCCACCCATGGATCCACTAGTGTCATTGCATGTGTGTTCTTTTTAGTAACAACAACTAGAGTCATTTTGCATGTGTGTTCTTGTCACATACCACCTATGGATCCACCAGTGTCATTGCATGTGTGTTCTTTTCACTAACAACAACTAGAGTCATTGCATGTGTGTTCTTTTGACATACCACATATGGATCCACCAGTGTCATTGAAATGCGTGTTCTCTACAGAGACCACAAATTGCATGTGTGTTCTTTTTAGTAACAACAACCAGAGTCATTTTGCATGTGTGTTCTTCTCACATACCACCTATGGATCCACCAGTGTCATTCCATGTGTGTTCTTTTCACTAATAACAACTAGAGTCATTGCATGTGTGTTCTTTTACATTCCACATATGGATCCACCAGTGTCATTGAAATGCGTGTTCGCTACAAAGACCACACATGGATCCACCAGTGTCATTGCATGTGTGTTCTTTTTAGTAACAACAACCAGTCATTTTGCATGTGTGTTCTTTTGACATACCACCTATGGATCCACCAGTGTCATTGCATGTGTGTTCTCTTCAGATTGCACCTATGGATCCACCAGTGTCATTGCATGTGTGTTCTTTTTAGTAACAACAACCAGTGTCATTGCATGTCTGTTCTCTTCAGAGACCACACATGGATCCACCAGTGTCATTGCATGTGTGTTCTTTTTACTAACAACAACAAGAGTCATTGAAATGTGTGCTCTCTTCAGAGACCACACATGGATCCACCAGTGTCATTGCATGTGTGTTGTTTTTAGTCACAACAACCAGAGTCATTTTGCATGTGTGTTCTTCTCACATACCACCTATGGATCCACCAGTGTCATTGCATGTGTGTTCTTGTCACAATCCACCTATGGATCCACAAGTGTCATTGCATGTGTGTTCTTTTTAGTAACAACAACCAGAGTCATTTTGCATGTGTGTTCTTTTCACAAACCACCTATAGATCCACCAGTGTCATTGCATGTGTGTTCTTTTCACAATCCACCCATGTATCCACCAGTGTCATTGCATGTGTGTTCTTTTTAGTAACAACAACCAGAGTCATTTTGCATGTGTGTTCTTTTCACATACCACATATGGATCCACCAGTGTCATTGCATGTGTTTTCTTTTTACAATCCACCCATGGATCCCACCAGTGTCATTTTGCATGTGTGTTCTTTTTAGTAACAACAACCAGAGTCATTTTGCATGTGTGTTCTCTTCACATACCACCTATGTATCCACCAGTGTCATTGCTTGTGTGTTCTTTTTAGTAACAACAACCAGAGTCATTTTGCATGTGTGTTCTTTTCACATACCACCTATGGATCCACCAGTGTCATTGCATGTGTGTTCTTTTCACAATCCACCCATGGATCCACTAGTGTCATTGCATCTGTGTTCTTTTTAGTAACAACAACCAGAGTCATTTTGCATGTGTGTTCTTGTCACATACCACCTATGGATCCACCAGTGTCATTGCATGTGTGTTCTTTTCACTAACAATAACCAGAGTTATTGCATGTGTGTTCTTTTGACATACCACATATGGATCCACCAGTGTTATCGAAATGCGTGTTCTCTACAGAGACCACAAATTGCATGTGTGTTCTTTTTAGTAACAACAACCAGAGTCATTTTGCATGTGTGTTCTTCTCACATACCACCTATGGATCCACCAGTGTCATTGAAATGTGTATTATTTTCAACTACCACCCATGGATCCACCAGTGTCATTGAAATGTGTGTTCTTTTTAGTAACAACAACCGGAGTCATTTTGCATGTGTGTTCTTCTCACATACCACCTATGGATCCACCAGTGTCATTGCATGTGTGTTCTTTTCACTAAAAACAACTAGAGTCATTGCATGTGTGTTCTTTTCACATACCACATATGGATCCACCAGTGTCATTGAAATGCGTGTTCGCTACAGAGACCAGACATGGATCCACCAGTGTCATTGCATGTGTGTTCTTTTTAGTAACAACAACCAGTCATTTTGCATGTGTGTTCTTTTGACATACCACCTATGGATCCACCAGTGTCATTGAAATGTGTATTGTTTTCAACTACCACCCATGGATCCACCAATGTTATTGCATGTGTGTTCTTTTTAGTAACAACAACCAGAGTCATTTTGCATGTGTGATCTCTTCACATACCACCTATGGAGACACCAGTGTCATTGCATGTGTGTTATTTTTAGTAACAACCACCAGAGTCATTGAAATGTGTGTTCTTCTCACATACCACCTATGGATCCACTAGTGAAATTGCATGTGTGTTCATTTCACTAACAACAACCATAGTCATTGCATGTGTGTTCTTTTCACATACCACATATGGATACACCAGTGTGATTGAAATGTGTGTTCTCTACAAAGACCACACATGGATCCACCAGTGTCATTGCATGTGTGTTCTTTTTACTAACAACAACAAGAGTCATTGAAATGTGTGCTCTCTTCAGATACCACACATGGATCCACCAGTGTCATTGCATGTGTGTTCTTTTCACTAACAACAACCAGAGTCATTGCATGTGTGTTCTTTTCACATACCACATATGGATCACCAGTGTCATTGCATGTGTGTTTTTTCACAATTCACCCATGGATCCACCAGTGTCATTGCATGTGTGTTCTTTTTAGTAACAACCAGAGTCATTTTGCATGTGTGTTCTTTTCACATACCACCTATGGATCCACCAGTGTCATTGCATGTGTTTTCTTTTCACAATCCACCCATGGATCCGACCAGTGTAATTTTGCATGTGTGTTATTTTTAGTAACAACAACTAGAGTCATTTTGCATGTGTGTTCTCTTCACATACCACCTATCGATCCACCAGTGTCATTGCATGTGTGTTCTTTTTAGTAAAAACAACCAGATTCATTGAAATGTGTGTTCTTCTCACATACCACCTATGGATCCACCAGTGTCATTGCATGTGTGTTCATTTTACTAACAACAACCAGAGTCATTGCATGTGTGTTCTTTTCACATACCACATATGGATCCACCTGTGTGATTGGAATGTGTGTTCTCTACAAAGACCACACATGGATCCACTAGTGTTATTGCATGTGTGTTCTTTTTACTAACAACAACAAGAGTCATTGAAATGTGTGCTCTATTCAGAGACCACACATCGATCCACCAGTGTCATTGCATGTGTGTTCTTTTCACTAACAAAAACCAGAGTCATTGCATCTGTGTTCTTTTCACATACCACATATGGATCACCAGTGTCATTGCATGTGTGTTGTTTTCACAATCCACCCATGGATCCACCAGTGTTATTGCATGTGTGTTCTTTTTAGTAACAACCAGAGTCATTTTTCATGTGTGTTCTTTTCAGATGCCACCTATGGATCCACCAGTGTTATTGCATGTGTTTACTTTTCACAATCCATCCATGGATCCCACCAGTGTCATTTTGCATGTGTGTTCTTTTTAGTAACAACAACCAGAGTCATTTTGCATGTGTGTTCTCTTCACATACCACCTATGGATCCACTAGTGTCATTGCATGTGTGTTCTTCTCACATACCACCTATGGATCCACCAGTGTCATTGCATGTGTGTTCATTTCACTAACAACAACCAGAGTCATTCCATGTGTGTTCTTTTCACATACCACATATGGATCCACCAGTGTCATTGCATGTGTGTTCTTTTTAGTAACAACAACCAGAGTCATTACATGTGTGTTCTTTTCACATACCACATATGGATCACCAGTGTCATTGCATGTGTGTTCTTTTCACAATCCACCCATGGATCCACTAGTGTCATTGCATGTGTCTTCTTTTTAGTAACAACCAGAGTCATTTTGCATGTGTGTTCTTTTCACATACCACATATGGATCCACCAGTTTCATTGCACGTGTGTTCTTTTCACAATCCACACATGGATCCACCGGTGTCATTGCATATGTGTTCTTTTTAGTAACAACTAGAGTCATTTTGCATGTGTGTTCTTTTCACATACCACCTATGGATCCACCAGTGTCATTGCATGTGTTTTATTTTCACAATCCACCCATGGATCCACCAGTGTCATTGCATGTGTGTTCTTTTTAGTAACAACCAGAATCATTTTGCATGTGTGTTCTTTTCACATGCCACCTATGGATCCACCAGTGTTATTGCATGTGTTTTATTTTCACAATCCTCCCATGGATCCCACAAGTGTCATTTTGCATGTGTGTTCTTTTTAGTAACAACAACCAGAGTCATTTTGCATGTGTGATCTCTTCACATACCACCTATGGATCCACCAGTGTCATTACATGTGTGTTCTTTTTAGTAACAACAACCAGAGTCATTTTTCATGTGTGTTCTTTTCACATACCACCTATGGATCCACCAGTGTCACTGAAATGTGTATTGTTTTCAACTACCACCCATGGATCCACCAGTGTCATTGCATGTGTGTTCTTTTTAGTAACAACCAGAGTCATTTTCCATGTGTGATCTCTTCACATACCACCTATAAATCCACCAGTGTCATTGCATGTGTTTTCTTTTCACAATCCACCCATGGATCCCACCAGTGTCATTTTGCATGTGTGTTCTTTTTAGTAACAACAACCAGAGTCATTTTGCATGTGTGTTCTCTTCACATACCACCTATGGATCCACCACTGTCATTGCATGTGCGTTCTCTTCACAATCCACCTATGGATCCACCAGTGTCATTGCATGTGTTCTTTTTCGTAACAACAACCAGTGTCATTGCATGTGTTCTCTCTTCAGAGACCACACATGGATCCACCAGTGTCATTGCATGTGTGTTCTTTTTACTAAGAACAAGAAGATTCATTGAAATGTGTGCTCTCTTCAGCGACCACACATGGATCCACCAATGTCATTGCATGTGTGTTCTTTTCACAATCCACCCATGGATCCACCAGTGTCATTGCATGTGTGTTCTTTTTAGTAACAACAACCAGAGTCATTTTGCATGTGTGTTCTTTTCACATACCACCTATGGATCCACCAGTGTCATTGAAATGTGTATTATTTTCAACTACCACCCATGGATCCACCAGTGTCATTGCATGTGTGTTCTTTTTAGTAACAATAACCAGAGTCATTTTGCATGTGTGATATCTTCACATACCACCTATGGATCCACCAGTGTCATTGCATGTGTGTTCTTTTTAGTAACAACAACCAGAGTCATTTTGCATGTGTGTTCTTTTCACATACCACCTATGGATCCACCAGTGTCATTGAAATGTGTATTGTTTTCATCTACCACCCATGGATCCACCAATGTCATTGCATGTGTGTTCTTTTTAGTAACAACAACCAGAGTCATTTTGCATGTGTGATCTCTTCACATACCACCAATGGAGACACCAGTGTCATTGCATGTGTGTTAGTTTTAGTAACAACAACCAGAGTCATTGAAATGTGTGTTCTTCTCACATACCACCTATGGATCCACTAGTATCATTGCATGTGTGTTCATTTCACTAACAACAACCATAGTCATTGCATGTGTGTTCTTTTCACATACCACATATGGATACACCAGTGTGATTGAAATGTGTGTTCTCTACAAAGACCACACATGGATCCACCAGTGTCATTGCATGTGTGTTCTTTTTACTAACAACAACAAGAGTCATTGAAATGTGTGCTCTCTTCAGATACCACACATGGATCCACCAGTGTCATTGCATGTGTGTTCTTTTCACTAACAACAACCAGAGTCATTGCATGTGTGTTCTTTTCACATACCACATATGGATCACCAGTGTCATTGCATGTGTGTTTTTTCACAATTCACCCATGGATCCACCAGTGTCATTGCATGTGTGTTCTTTTTAGTAACAACCAGAGTCATTTTGCATGTGTGTTCTTTTTACATACCACCTATGGATCCACCAGTGTCATTGCATGTGTTTTCTTTTCACAGTCCACCCATGGATCCCACCAGTGTCATTTTGCATGTGTGTTCTTTTTAGTAACAACAACTAGAGTCATTTTGCATGTGTGTTCTCTTCACATACCACCTATCGATCCACCAGTGTCATTGCATGTGTGTTCTTTTTAGTAAAAACAACCAGACTCATTGAAATGTGTGTTCTTCTCACATACCACCTATGGATCCACCAGTGTCATTGCACGTGTGTTCATTTCACTAACAACAACCAGAGTCATTGCATGTGTGTTCTTTTCACATACCACATATGGATCCACCTGTGTGATTGGAATGTGTGTTCTCTACAAAGACCACACATGGATCCACTAGTGTTATTGCATGTGTGTTCTTTTTACTAACAACAACAAGAGTCATTGAAATGTGTGCTCTCTTCAGAGACCACACATCGATCCTCCAGTGTCATTGCATGTGTGTTCTTTTCACTAACAAAAACCAGAGTCATTGCATGTGTGTTCTTTTCACATACCACATATGGATCACCAGTGTCATTGCATGTGTGTTCTTTTCACATACCACCTATGGATCCACCAGTGTCATTGCATGTGTTTTCTTTTCACAATCCACCCATGGATCCCACCAGTGTCATTTTGCATGTGTGTTATTTTTAGTAACAACAACTAGAGTCATTTTGCATGTGTGTTCTCTTCACGTACCACCTATCGATCCACCAGTGTCATTGCATGTGTGTTCTTTTTACTAACAACAACAAGAGTCATTGAAATGTGTGCTGTCTTCAGAATCCACACATGGATCCACCAGTGTCATTGCATGTGTGTTCTTTTCACTAACAACAACCAGAGTCATTGCATGTGTGTTCTTTTCACATACCACATATGGATCACCAGTGTCATTGCATGTGTGTTTTTTCACAATTCACCCATGGATCCACCAGTGTCATTGCATGTGTGTTCTTTTTAGTAACAACCAGAGTCATTTTGCATGTGTGTTCTTTTCACATACCACCTATGGATCCACCAGTGTCATTGCATGTGTTTTCTTTTCACAATCCACCCATGGATCCCACCAATGTCATTTTGCATGTGTGTTCTTTTTAGTAACAACAACTAGAGTCATTTTGCATGTGTGTTCTCTTCACATACCACCTATCGATCCACCAGTGTCATTGCATGTGTGTTCTTTTTAGTAAAAACAACCAGATTCATTGAAATGTGTGTTCTTCTCACATACCACCTATGGATCCACCAGTGTCATTGCATGTGTGTTCATTTCACTAACAACAACCAGAGTCATTGCATGTGTGTTCTTTTCACATACCACATATGGATCCACCTGTGTGATTGGAATGTGTGTTCTCTACAAAGACCACACATGGATCCACTAGTGTTATTGCATGTGTGTTCTTTTTACTAACAACAACAAGAGTCATTGAAACGTGTGCTCTCTTCAGAGACCACACATCGATCCTCCAGTGTCATTGCATGTGTGTTCTTTTCACTAACAAAAACCAGAGTCATTGCATGTGTGTTCTTTTCACATACCACATATGGATCACCAGTGTCATTGCATGTGTGTTGTTTTCACAATCCACCCATGGATCCACCAGTGTTATTGCATGTGTGTTCTTTTTAGTAACAACCAGAGTCATTTTTCATGTGTGTTCTTTTCACATGCCACCTATGGATCCACCAGTATTATTGCATGTGTTTTCTTTTCACAATCCACCCATGGACCCCACCAGTGTCATTTTGCATGTGTGTTCTTTTTAGTAACAATAACCAGAGTCATTTTGCATGTGTGTTCTCTTCACATACCACCTATGGATCCACTAGTGTCATTGCATGTGTGTTCTTCTCACATCACCTATGGATCCACCAGTGTCATTGCATGTGTATTCATTTCACTAACAACAACCAGAGTCATTCCATGTGTGTTCTTTTCACATACCACATATGGATCCACCAGTGTGATTGAAATGTGTGTTCTCTACAAAGACCACACATGGATCCACTAGTGTCATTGCATGTGTGTTCTTTTTACTAACAACAACAAGAGTCATTGAAATGTGTGCTCTCTTCAGAGACCACACATGGATCCACTAGTGTCATTGCATGTGTGTTCTTTTCACTAACAACAACCAGAGTCATTGCATGTGTGTTCTTTTCACATACCACATATGGATCACCAGTGTCATTGCATGTGTGTTCTTTTCACAATCCACCCATGGATCCACCAGTGTCATTGCATGTGTGTTCTTTTTAGTAACAACCAGAATCATTTTGCATGTGTGTTCTTTTCACATACCACCTATGGATCCACCAGTGTCATTGCATGTGTTTTCTTTTCAAAATCCACCCATGGATCCCACCAGTGTTATTTTGCATGTGTGTTCTTCTTAGTAACAACAACCAGAGTCATTTTGCATGTGCGTTCTCTTCACATACCACCTGTGGATCCACTAGTGTCATTGCATGTGTGTTCTTTTCAATAACAACAACCAGAGTCATTGCATGTGTGTTCTTTTCACATACCACATATGGATCCACCAGTGTGATTGAAATGTGTGTTCTCTACAGAGACAACACATGGATCCACCCGTGTCATTGCATGTGTGTTCTTTTTAGTAACATACAGAGTTATTTTGCATGTGTGTTCTTTTCACATACCACCTATGGATCCACCTGTGTCATTGCATGTGTGTTCTTTTCACAATCCACCCATGGATCCACTAGTGTCATTGCATGTGTGTTCTTTTTAGTAACAACGAGAGTCATTTTGCATGTGTGTTCTTTTCACATACCACCTATGGATCCACCAGTGTCATTGCATGTGTTTTCTTTTTACAATCCACCCATGGATCCCACCAGTGTCATTTTGCATGTGTGTTCTTTTTAGTAACAATAACCAGAGTCATTTTGCATGTGTGTTCTCTTCATATACCACCTATGGATCCACCAGTGTCATTGCTTGTGTGTTCTTTTTAGCAACAACAACTAGAGTCATTTTGCATGTCTGTTCTTTTCACATACCACCTATGGATCCACGAGTGTCATTGCATGTGTGTTCTTTTAACCATCCACCCATGGATCCACTAGTGTCATTGCATGTGTGTTCTTTTTAGTAACAACAACTAGAGTCATTTTGCATGTGTGTTCTTGTCACATCCCACCTATGGATCCACCAGTGTCATTGCATGTGTGTTCTTTTCACTAACAACAACCAGAGTCATTGCAAGTGTGTTCTTTTGACATACCACATATGGATCCACCAGTGTCATTGAAATGCGTGTTCTCTACAGAGACCACAAATTGCATGTGTTTTTTTTAGTAACAACAACCAGAGTCATTTTGCATGTGTGTTCTTCTCACATACCACCTATGGATCCACCAGTGTCATTGCATGTGTGTTCTTTTCACTAATAATAACTAGAGTCATTGCATGTGTGTTCTTTTCACATACCACATATGGATCCACCAGTGTCATTGAAATGCGTGTTCGCTACAAAGACCACACATGGATCCACCAGTGTCATTGCATGTGTGTTCTTTTTAGTAACAACAACCAGTCATTTTGCATGTGTGTTCTTTTGACATACCACCTATGGATCCACCAGTGTCATTGCATGTGTGTTCTCTTCACATTGCACCTATGGATCCACCAGTGTCATTGCATGTGTGTTCTTTTTAGTAACAACAACCAGTGTCATTGCATGTCTGTTCTCTTCAGAGACCACACATGGATCCACCAGTGTCATTGCATGTGTGTTCTTTTTACTAACAACAACAAGAATCATTGAAATGTGTGCTCTCTTCAGAGACCACACATGGATCCACCAATGTCATTGCATGTGTGTTGTTTTTAGTCACAACAACCAGAGTCATTTTGCATGTGTGTTCTTCTCACATACCACCTATGGATCCACCAGTGTCATTGCATGTGTGTTCTTGTCACAATCCACCTATGGATCCACCAGTGTCATTGCATGTGTGTTCTTTTTAGTAACAACAACCAGATTCATTTTGCATGTGTGTTCTTTTCACAAACCACCTATAGATCCACCAGTGTCATTGCATGTGTGTTCTTTTCACAATCCACCCATGTATCCACCAGTGTCATTGCATGTGTGTTCTTTTTAGTAACAACAACCAGAGTCATTTTGCATGTGTGTTCTCTTTACAGACGACCTATGGATCCACCAGTGTCATTGCATGTGTTTTCTTTTTACAATCCACCCATGGATCCCACCAGTGTCATTTTGCATGTTTGTTCTTTTTAGTAACAACAACCAGAGTCATTTTGCATGTGTGTTCTCTTCACATACCACCTATGTATCCACCAGTGTCATTGCTTGTGTGTTCTTTTTAGTAAAAACAACCAGAGTCATTTTGCATGTGTGTTCTTTTCACATACCACCCATGGATCCACCAGTGTCATTGCATGTGTGTTCTTTCCACAATCCACCCATGGATCCACCAGTGTCATTGCATGTGTGTTCTTTCCACAATCCACCCATGGATCCACTAGTGTCATTGCATGTGTGTTCTTTTTAGTAACAACAACCAGAGTCATTTTGCATGTGTGTTCTTGTCACATACCACCTATGGATCCACCAGTGTCATTGCATGTGTGTTCTTTTCACTAACAACAACCAGAGTTATTGCATGTGTGTTCTTTTGACAAACCACATATGGATCCACCAGTGTTATCGAAATGCGTGTTCTCTACAGAGACCACAAATTGCATGTGTGTTCTTTTTAGTAACAACAACCAGAGTCATTTTGCATGTGTGTTCTTCTCACATACCACCTATGGATCCACCAGTGTCATTGCATGTGTGTTCTTTTCACTAAAAACAACTAGAGTCATTGCATGTGTGTTCTTTTCACATACCACATATGGATCCACCAGTGTCATTGAAATGCGTGTTCGCTATAGAGACCACACATGGATCCACCAGTGTCATTGCATGTGTGTTCTTTTTAGTAACAACAACCAGTCATTTTGCATGTGTGTTCTTTTGACATACCACCTATGGATCCACCAGTGTCATTGCATGTGTGTTCTCTTCACATTGCACCTATGGATCCAGCAGTGTCATTGCATGTGTGTTCTTTTTAGTAACAAACACCAGTTTCATTGCATGTGTGTTCTCTTCAGAGACCACACATGGATCCACCAGTGTCATTGCATGTGTGTTTTTTTACTAACAACAACAAGAGTCATTGAAATGTGTGCTCTCTTTAGAGACCACACATTGATCCACCAGTGTCATTGCATGTGTGTGGTTTTTAGTAACAACAACCAGAGTCATTTTGCATGTGTGTTCTTCTCACATACCACCTATGGATCCACCAGTGTCATCGCATGTGTGTTCTTGTCACAATCCACCTATGGATCCACCAGTGTCATTGCATGTGTGTTCTTTTTAGTAACAACAACCAGAGTCATTTTGCATGTGTGTTCTTTTCACATACCATCTATGGATCCACCAGTGTCATTGCATGTGTTTTCTTTTCAAAATCCACCCATGGATACCACCAGTGTTATTTTGCATGTGTGTTCTTTTTAGTCACAACAACCAGAGTCATTTTGCATGTGTGTTCTCTTCACATACCACCTATGGATCCACTAGTGTCATTGCATGTGTGTTCTTCTCACATACCACCTATGGATCAACCAGTGTCATTGCATGTGTGTTCATTTCACTAACAACAACCAGAGTCATTGCATGTGTGTTCTTTTCACATACCACATATGGATCCACCAGTGTGATTGAAATGTGTGTTCTCTATAGAGACAACACATGGATCCACCCGTGTCATTGCATGTGTGTTCTTTTAAGTAACAACCAGAGTTATTTTGCATGTGTGTTCTTTTCACATACCACATATGGATCCACCAGTGTCATTGCATGTGTGTTCTTTTCACAATACACCCATGGATCCACTAGTGTCATTGCATGTGTGTTATTTTTAGTAACAACGAGAGTCATTTTGCGTGTGTGTTGTTCTCACATACCACCTATGGATCCACCAGTGTCATTGCATGTGTGTTCTTGTCACAATCCACCTATGGATCCACCAGTGTCATTGCATGTGTGTTCTTTTTAGTAACAACAACCAGAGTCATTTTGCATGTGTGTTCTTTTCACATACCACCTATGGATCCACCAGTGTCATTGCATGTGTTTTCTTTTTACAATCCACCCATGGATCCCACCAGTGTCATTTTGCATGTGTGTTCTTTTTAGTAACAACAACCAGAGTCATTTTGCATGTGTGGTCTCTTCATATACCACCTATGGATCCACCAGTTTCATTGCTTGTGTGTTCTTTTTAGCAACAACAACTAGAGTCATTTTGCATGTCTGTTCTTTTCACATACCACCTATGGATCCACGAATGTCATTACATGTGTGTTCTTTTAACAATCCACCCATGGATCCACTAGTGTCATTGCATGTGTGTTCTTTTTAGTAACAACAACTAGACTTATTTTGCATGTGTGTTCTTGTCACATACCACCTATGGATCCACCAGTGTCATTGCATGTGTGTTCTTTTCACTAACAACAACCAGAGTCATTGCATGTGTTGTTTTGACATACCACATATGGATCCACCAGTGTCATTGAAATGCGTGTTCTCTACAGAGACCACAAATTGCATGTGTGTTCTTTTTAGTAACAACAACCAGAGTCATTTTGCATGTGTGTTCTTCTCACACACCACCTATGGATCCACCAGTGTCATTGCATGTGTGTTCTTTTAACTAACAACAACTAGAGTCATTGCATGTGTGTTCTTTTCACATACCACATATGGATCCACCAGTGTCATTGAAATGCGTGTTCGCTACAGAGACCAGACATGGATCCACCAGTGTCATTGCATGTGTGTTATTTTTAGTAACAACAACCAGTCATTTTGCATGTGTGTTCTTTTGACATACCACCTATGGATCCACCAGTGTCATTGCATGTGTGTTCTCTTCACATTGCACCTATGGATCCACCAGTGTCATTGCATGTGTGTTCTTTTTAGTAACAACAACCAGTGTCATTGCATGTGTGTTCTCTTCAGAGACCACACATGGATCCACCAGTGTCATTGCATGTGTGTTCTTTTTACTAACAACAACAAGAGGAATTGAAATGTGTGCTCTCTTCAGAGACCACACATGGATCCACCAGTGTCATTGCATGTGTGTTGTTTTTAGTAACAACAACCAGAGTCATTTTGCATGTGTGTTCTTCTCACATACCACCTATGGATCCACCAGTGTCATTGCATGTGTGTTCTTGTCACAATCCACCTATGGATCCACCAGTGTTATTGCATGTGTGTTCTTTTTAGTAACAACAACCAGAGTCATTTTGCATGTGTGTTCTTTTCACAAACCACCTATGGATCCACCAGTGTCATTGCATGTGTGTTCTTTTCACAATCCACCCATGTATCCACCAGTGCCATTGCATGTGTGTTCTTTTTAGTAACAACAACCAGAGTCATTTTGCATGTGTGTTCTCTTTACATACCACCTATGGATCCACCAGTGTCATTGCATGTGTTTTCTTTTTACAATCCACCCATGGATCCCACCAGTGTCATTTTGCATGTGTGTTCTTTTTAGTAACAACAGCCAGAGTCATTTTGCATGTGTGTTCTCTTCATATACCACCTATGTATCCACCAGTGTCATTGCTTGTGTGTTCTTTTTAGTAACAACAACCAGAGTCATTTTGCATGTGTGTTCTTTTCACATACCACCTATGGATCCACCAGTGTCATTGCATGTGTGTTCTTTTCACAATCCACCCATGGATCCACTAGTGTCATTGCATGTATGTTCTTTTTAGTAACAATAACCAGTCATTTTGCATGTGTGTTCTTGTCGCATACCACCTATGGATCCACCAGTGTCATTGCATGTGTGTTCTTTTCACTAACAACAACCAGAGTTATTGCATGTGTGTTCTTTTGACATACCACATATGGATCCACCAGTGTTATCGAAATACGTGTTCTCTACAGAGACCACAAATTGCATGTGTGTTCTTTTTCGTAACAACAACCAGAGTCATTTTGCATGTGTGTTCTTCTCGCATACCACCTATGGATCCACCAGTGTCATTGCATGTGTGTTCTTTTCACTAAAAACAACTAGAGTCATTGCATGTGTGTTCTTTTCACATACCACATATGGATCCACCAGTGTCATTGAAATGCGTGTTCGCTACAAATACCACACAAGGATCCACCAGTGTCATTGCATGTGTGTTCTTTTTAGTAACAACAACTAGTCATTTTGCATGTGTGTTCTTTTGACATACCACCTATGGATCCACCAGTGTCATTGCATGTGTGTTCTCTTCACATTGCACCTATGGATCCACCAGTGTCATTGCATGTGTGTTCTTTTTAGTAACAACAACCAATGTTATTGCATGTGTGTTCTCTTCAGAGACCACACATGGATCCACCAGTGTCATTGCATGTGTGTTCTTTTTACTAACAACAACAAGAGCAATTGAAATGTGTGCTCTCTTCAGAGACCACACATGGATCCACCAGTGTCATTGCATGTGTGTTGTTTTTAGTAACAACAACCAGATTCATTTTGCATGTGTGTTCTTCTGACATACCACCTATGGATCCACCAGTGTCATTGCATGTGTGTTCTTGTCACAATCCACCTATGGATCCACCAGTGTTATTGCATGTGTGTTCTTTTTAGTAACAACAACCAGAGTCATTTTGCATGTGTGTTCTTTTCACAAACCACCTATGGATCCACCAGTGTCATTGCATGTGTGTTCTTTTCACAATCCACCCATGTATCCACAAGTGTCATTGCATGTGTGTTCTTTTTAGTAACAACCAGAGTCATTTTGCATGTGTGTTCTCTTTACATACCACCTATGGATCCACCAGTGTCATTGCATGTGTTTTCTTTTTACAATCCACCCATGGATCCCACCAGTGTCATTTTGCATGTGTGTTCTTTTTAGTAACAACAACCAGAGTCATTTTGCATGTGTGTTCTCTTCATATACCACCTATGTATCCACCAGTGTCATTGCTTGTGTGTTCTTTTTAGTAACAACAACCAGGGTCATTTTGCATGTGTGTTCTTTTCACATACCACCTATGGATCCACCAGTGTCATTGCATGTGTGTTCTTTTCACAATCCACCCATGGATCCACTAGTGTCATTGCATGTATGTTCTTTTTAGTAACAATAACCAGAGTCATTTTGCATGTGTGTTCTTGTCGCATACCACCTATGGATCCACCAGTGTCATTGCATGTGTGTTCTTTTCACTAACAACAACCAGAGTTATTGCATGTGTGTTCTTTTGACATACCACATATGGATCCACCAGTGTTATCGAAATACGTGTTCTCTACAGAGACCACAAATTGCATGTGTGTTCTTTTTCGTAACAACAACCAGAGTCATTTTGCATGTGTGTTCTTCTCACATACCACCTATGGATCGACCAGTGTCATTGCATGTGTGTTCTTTTCACTAAAAACAACTAGAGTCATTGCATGTGTGTTCTTTTCACATACCACATATGGATCCACCAGTGTCATTGAAATGCGTGTTCGCTACAGATACCACACAAGGATCCACCAGTGTCTTTGCATGTGTGTTCTTTTTAGTAACAACAACTAGTCATTTTGCATGTGTGTTCTTTTGACATACCACCTATGGATCCACCAGTGTCATTGCATGTGTGTTCTCTTCACATTGCACCTATGGATCCACCAGTGTCATTGCATGTGTGTTCTTTTTAGTAACAACAACCAGTGTCATTGCATGTGTGTTCTCTTCAGAGACCACACATGGATCCACCAGTGTCATTGTATGTGTGTTCTTTTTACTAACAACAACAAGAGTCATTGAAATGTGTGCTCTCTTCAGAGACCACACATTGATGCACCAGTGTCATTGCATGTGTGTGGTTTTTAGTAACAACAACCAGAGTCAATTTTGCATGTGTGTTCTTCTCACATACCACCTATGGATCCACCAGTGTCATTGCATGTGTGTTCTTGTCACAATCCACCTATGGATCCACCAGTGTCATTGCATGTGTGTTCTTTTTAGTAACAACAACCAGAGTCATTTTGCATGTGTGTTCTTTTCACATACCACCTATGGATCCACCAGTGTCATTGCATGTGTTTTCTTTTCAAAATCCACCCATGGATACCACCAGTGTTATTTTGCATGTGTGTTATTTTTAGTAACAACAACCAGAGTCATTTTGCATGTGTGTTCTCTTCACATACCACCTATGGATCCACTAGTGTCATTGCATGTGTGTTCTTTTCACATACCACCTATGGATGCACCAGTGTCATTGCATGTGTGTTCATTTCACTAACAACAACCAGAGTCATTGCATGTGTGTTCTGTTCACATACCACATATGGATCCACCAGTGTGATTGAAATGTGTGTTCTCTACAGAGACAACACATGGATCCACTTGTGTCATTGCATGTGTGTTCTTTTTAGTAACAACCAGAGTTATTTTGCATGTGTGTTCTTTTCACATACCACATATGGATCCACCAGTGTCATTGCATGTGTGTTCTTTTCACAATCCACCCATGGATCCACTAGTGTCATTGCATCTGTGTTCTTTTTAGTAACAACGAGAGTCATTTTGCATGTGTGTTCTTTTCACATACCACCTATGGATCCACCAGTGTCATTGCATGTGTTTTCTTTTTACAATCCACCCATGGATCCAACCAGTGTCATTTTGCATGTGTGTTCTTTTTAGTAACAACAACCAGAGTCATTTTGCATGTGTGGTCTCTTCATATACCACCTATGGATCCACCAGTGTCATTGCTTGTGTGTTCTTTTTAGCAACAACAACTAGAGTCATTTTCATGTTTGTTCTTTTCACATACCACCTATGGATCCACGAGTGTCATTACATGTGTGTTCTTTTAACAATCCACCCATGGATCCACTAGTGTCATTTCATGTGTGTTCTTTTTAGTAACAACAACTAGAGTCATTTTGCATGTGTGTTCTTGTCACATACCACCTATGGATCCACCAGTGTCATTGCATGTGTCTTCTTTTCACTAACAACAACCAGAGTCATTGCATGTGTTGTTTTGACATACCACATATGGATCCACCAGTGTCATTGAAATGCATGTTTTCTATAGAGACCACAAATTGCATGTGTGTTCTTTTTAGTAACAACAACCAGAGTCATTTTGCATGTATGTTCTTCTCACATACCACCTATGGATCCACCAGTGTCATTGCATGTGTGTTCTTTTCACTAACAACAACTAGAGTCATTGCATGTGTGTTCTTTTCACATACCACATATGGATCCACCAGTGTCTTTGAAATGCGTGTTCGCTACAGAGACCAGACATGGATCCACCAGTGTCATTGCATGTGTGTTCTTTTTAGTAACAACAACCAGTCATTTTGCATGTGTGTTCTTTTGACATACCACCTATGGATCCACCAGTGTCATTGCATGTGTGTTCTCTTCACATTGCACCTATGGATCCACCACTGTCATTGCATGTGTGTTCTTTTTAGTAACAACAACCAGTGTCATTGCATGTGTGTTCTCTTCAGAGACCACACATGGATCCACCATTGTCATTGCATGTGTGTTCTTTTTACTAACAACAACAAGAGTCATTGAAATGTGTGCTCTCTTCAGAGATCACACATGGATCCACCAGTGTCATTGCATGTGTGTTGTTTTTAGTCACAACAACCAGAGTCATTTTGCATGTGTGTTCTTCTCACATACCACCTATGGATCCACCAGTGTCATTGCATGTGTGTTCTTGTCACAATCCACCGATGGATCCACTAGTGTCATTGCATGTGTGTTCTTTTTAGTAACAACAACCAGAGTCATTTTGCATGTGTGTTCTCTTCACAAACCACCTATGGATCCACCAGTGTCATTGCATGTGTGTTCTTTTCACAATCCACCCATGTATCCACCAGTGTCATTGCATGTGTGTTCTTTTTAGTAACAACAACTAGAGTCATTTTGCATGTGTGTTCTCTTTACATACCACCTATGGATCCACCAGTGTCATTGCATGCGTGTTCTCTTCACAATCCACCTATGGATCCACCAGTGTCATCGCATGTGTTCTTTTTAGTAACAACAACCAGTGTCATTGCATGTGTGCTCTCTTCAGAGACCACACATAGATCCACCACTGTCATTGCATGTGTGTTCTTTTTACTATCAACAACAAGAGTCATTGAAATGTGTGCTCTCTTCAGAGACCACACATGGATCTTCCAGTGTCATTGTATGTGTGTTCTTTTCACAATACACCCATGGATCCACCAGTGTCATTGCATGTGTGTTCTTTTTAGTAACAACAACCAGTCATTTTGCATGTGTGTTCTTTTGACATACCACCTATGGATCCACCAGTGTCATTGCATGTGTGTTCTCTTCACATTGCACCTATGGATCCACCAGTGTCATTGCATGTGTGTTCTTTTTAGTAACAACAACCAGTGTCATTGCATGTGTGTTCTCTTCAGAGACCACACATGGATCCACCAGTGTCATTGCATGTGTGTTCTTTTTACTAACAACAACAAGAGTCATTGAAATGTGTGCTCTCTTCAGAAACCACACATTGATGCACCAGTGTCATCGCATGTGTGTGGTTTTTAGTAACAACAACCAGAGTCAATTTTGCATGTGTGTTCTTCTCACATACCACCTATGGATCCACCAGTGTCATTGCATGTGTGTTCTTGTCACAATCCACCTATGGATCCACCAGTGTCATTGCATGTGTGTTGTTTTTAGTAACAACAACCAGAGTCATTTTGCATGTGTGTTCTTTTCACATACCACCTATGGATCCACCAGTGTCATTGCATGTGTTTTCTTTTCAAAATCCACCCATGGATACCACCAGTGTTATTTTGCATGTGTGTTCTTTTTAGTAACAACAACTAGAGTCATTTTGCATGTGTGTTCTCTTCACATACCACCTATGGATCCACTAGTGTCATTGCATGTGTGTTCTTTTCACATACCACCTATGGATGCACCAGTGTCATTGCATGTGTGTTCATTTCACTAACAACAACCAGAGTCATTGCATGTGTGTTTTGTTCACATACCACATATGGATCCACCAGTGTGATTGAAATGTGTGTTCTCTACAGAGACAACACATGGATCCACCTGTGTCATTGCATGTGTGTTCTTTTTAGTAACAACCAGAGTTATTTTGCATGTGTGTTCTTTTCACATACCACATATGGATCCACCAGTGTCATTGCATGTGTGTTCTTTTCACAATCCACCCATGGATCCACTAGTGTCATTGCATCTGTGTTCTTTTTAGTAACAATGAGAGTCATTTTGCATGTGTGTTCTTTTCACATACCACCTATGGATCCACCAGTGTCATTGCATGTGTTTTGTTTTTACAATCCACCCATGGATCCAACCAGTGTCATTTTGCATGTGTGTTCTTTTTAGTAACAACAACCAGAGTCATTTTGCATGTGTGGTCTCTTCATATACCACCTATGGATCCACCAGTGTCATTGCTTGTGTGTTCTTTTTAGCAACAACAACTAGAGTCATTTTCATGTCTGTTCTTTTCACATACCACCTATGGATCCACGAGTGTCATTACATGTGTGTTCTTTTAACAATCCACCCATGGATCCACTAGTGTCATTTCATGTGTGTTCTTTTTAGTAACAACAACTAGAGTCATTTTGCATGTGTGTTCTTGTCACATACCACCTATGGATCCACCAGTGTCATTGCATGTGTCTTCTTTTCACTAACAAGAACCAGAGTCATTGCATGTGTTGTTTTGACATACCACATATGGATCCACCAGTGTCATTGAAATGCATGTTCTCTATAGAGACCACAAATTGCATGTGTGTTCTTTTTAGTAACAACAACCAGAGTCATTTTGCATGTATGTTCTTCTCACATACCACCTATGGATCCACCAGTGTCATTGCATGTGTGTTCTTTTCACTAACAACAACTAGAGTCATTGCATGTGTGTTCTTTTCACATACCACATATGGATCCACCAGTGTCTTTGAAATGCGTGTTCGCTACAGAGACCAGACATGGATCCACCAGTGTCATTGCATGTGTGTTCTTTTTAGTAACAACAACCAGTCATTTTGCATGTGTGTTCTTTTGACATACCACCTATGGATCCACCAGTGTCATTGCATGTGTGTTCTCTTCACATTGCACCTATGGATCCACCAGTGTCATTGCATGTGTGTTCTTTTTAGTAACAACAACCAGTGTCATTGCATGTGTGTTCTCTTCAGAGACCACACATGGATCCACCATTGTCATTGCATGTGTGTTCTTTTTACTAACAACAACAAGAGTCATTGAAATGTGTGCTCTCTTCAGAGATCACACATGGATCCACCAGTGTCATTGCATGTGTGTTGTTTTTAGTCACAACAACCAGAGTCATTTTGCATGTGTGTTCTTCTCACATACCACCTATGGATCCACCAGTGTCATTGCATGTGTGTTCTTGTCACAATCCACTGATGGATCCACTAGTGTCATTGCATGTGTGTTCTTTTTAGTAACAACAACCAGAGTCATTTTGCATGTGTGTTCTCTTCACAAACCACCTATGGATCCACCAGTGTCATTGCATGTGTGTTCTTTTCACAATCCACCCATGTATCCACCAGTGTCATTGCATGTGTGTTCTTTTTAGTAACAACAACTAGAGTCATTTTGCATGTGTGTTCTCTTTACATACCACCTATGGATCCACCAGTGTCATTGCATGCGTGTTCTCTTCACAATCCACCTATGGATCCACCAGTGTCATCGCATGTGTTCTTTTTAGTAACAACAACCAGTGTCATTGCATGTGTGCTCTCTTCAGAGACCACACATGGATCCACCACTGTCATTGCATGTGTGTTCTTTTTACTAACAACAACAAGAGTCATTGAAATGTGTGCTCTCTTCAGAGACCACACATGGATCTTCCAGTGTCATTGTATGTGTGTTCTTTTCACAATCCACCCATGGATCCACCAGTGTCGTTGCATGTGTGTTCTTTTTAGTAACAACATCCAGAGTCATTTTGCATGTGTGTTATTTTCACATACCACCTATGGATCCACCAGTGTCATTGATATGTGTATTATTTTCAACTACCACCCATGGATCCACCAGTGTCATTGCATGTGTGTTCTTTTTAGTAACAACCAGAGTCATTTTGCATGTGTGATCTCTTCACATACCACCTATGGATCCACCAGTGTCATTACAAGTGCGTTCTTTTTAGTAACAACAACCAGAGTCAGTTTTCATGTGTGTTCTTTTCACATACCACCTATGGATCCACCAGTGTCATTGAAATGTGTATTGTTTTCAAATACCACCCATGGATCCACCAGTGTCATTGCATGTGTGTTCTTTTTAGTAACAACAATCAGAGTCATTTTGCTTGTGCGATCTCTTCACATACCACCTATGGATCCACCAGTGTCATTGCATGTGTGTTCTTTTCACTAACAACAACCAGAGTCATTGCATGTGTTGTTTTGACATACCACATATGGATCCACCAGTGTCATTGAAATGCGTGTTCTCTATAGAGACCACAAATTGCATGTGTGTTCTTTTTAGTAACAACAACCAGAGTCATTTTGCATGTGTGTTCTTCTCACATACCACCTATGGATCCACCAGTGTCATTGCATGTGTGTTCTTTTCACTAACAACAACTAGAGTCATTGCATGTGTGTTCTTTTCACATACCACATATGGATCCACCAGTGTCATTGAAATGCGTGTTCGCTACAGAGACCACACATGGATCCACCAGTGTCATTGCATGTGTGTTCTTTTTAGTAACAACAACCAGTCATTTTGCATGTGTGTTCTTTTGACATACCACCTATGGATCCACCAGTGTCATTGCATGTGTGTTCTCTTCACATTGCACCTATGGATCCACCAGTGTCATTGCATGTGTGTTCTTTTTAGTAACAACAACCAGTGTCATTGCATGTGTGTTCTCTTCAGAGACCACACTTGGATCCACCATTGTCATTGCATGTGTGTTCTTTTTACTAACAACAACAAGAGTCATTGAAATGTGTGCTCTCTTCAGAGATCACACATGGATCCACCAGTGTCATTGCATGTGTGTTGTTTTTAGTCACAAAAACCAGAGTCATTTTGCATGTGTGTTCTTGTCACATACCACCTATGGATCCACCAGTGTCATTGCATGTGTGATCTTGTCACAATCCACCTATGGATCCACTAGTGTCATTGCATGTGTGTTCTTGTCACAATCCACCTATGGATCCACTAGTGTCATTGCATGTGTGTTCTTTTTAGTAACAACAACCAGAGTCATTTTGCATGTGTGTTCTCTTCACAAACCACCTATGGATCCACCAGTGTCATTGCATGTGTGTTCTTTTCACAATCCACCCATGTATCCACCAGTGTCATTGCATGTGTGTTCTTTTTAGTAACAACAACTAGAGTCATTTTGCATGTGTGTTCTCTTTACATACCACATATGGATCCACCAGTGTCATTGCATGCGTGTTCTCTTCACAATCCACCTATGGATCCTCCAGTGTCATCGCATGTGTTCTTTTTAGTAACAACAACCAGTGTCATTGCATGTGTGCTCTCTTCAGAGACCACACATAGATCCACCACTGTCATTGCATGTGTGTTCTTTTTACTAACAACAACAAGAGTCATTGAAATGTGTGCTCTCTTTAGAGACCACACATGGATCTTCCAGTGTCATTGTATGTGTGTTCTTTTCACAATCCACCCATGGATCCACCAGTGTCATTGCATGTGTGTTCTTTTTCGTAACAACAACCAGAGTCATTTTGCATGTGTGTTATTTTCACATACCACCTATGGATCCACCAGTGTCATTGATATGTGTATTATTTTTAACTACCACCCATGGATCCACCAGTGTCATTGCATGTGTGTTCTTTTTAGTAACAACCAGAGTCATTTTGCATGTGTGATCTCTTCACATACCACCTATGGATCCACCAGTGTCATTACAAGTGTGTTCTTTTTAGTAACAACAACCAGAGTCATTTTTCATGTGTGTTCTTTTCACATACCACCTATGGATCCACCAGTGTCATTGAAATGTGTATTGTTTTCAAATACCACCCATGGATCCACCAGTGTCATTGCATGTGTGTTCTTTTTAGTAACAACAACCAGAGTCATTTTGCATGTGCGATCTCTTCACATACCACCTATGGATCCACCAGTGTCCTTGCATGTGTTTTCTTTTCACAATCCACCCATGGATCCCACCAGTGTCATTTTGCATGTGTGTTCTTTTTAGTAACAACAACCAGAGTCATTTTGCATGTGTGTTCTCTTCACATGCCACCTATGGATCCACCAGTGTCATTGCATGTGTGTTCTTTTTAGTAAAAAGAACCAGAGTCATTGAAATGTGTGTGCTTCTCACATACCACCTATGGATCCACCAGTGTCATTGCATGTGTGTTCATTTCACTAACAACAACCAGAGTCATTGCATGTGTGTTCTTTTCGCATACCACATATGGATCCACCAGTGTGATTGAAATGTGTGTTCTCTACAAAGACCACACATGGATCCACTAGTGTCATTTCATGTGTGTTCTTTTTACTAACAACAACAAGAGTCATTGAAATGTGTGCTCTCTTCAGAGACCACACATGGATCCACCAGTGTCATTGCATGTGTGTTCTTTTCACTAACAACAACCAGAGTCATTGCATGTGTGTTCTTTTCACATACCACATATGGATCACCAGTGTCATTGCATGTGTGTTCTTTTCACAATCCACCCATGGATCCACCAGTGTCATTGCATGTGTGTTCTTTTTAGTAACAACCAGAGTCATTTTGCATGTGTGTTCTTTTCACATGCCACCTATGGATCCACCAATGTCATTGCATGTGTTTTATTTTCACAATCCTCCCATGGATCCCACCAGTGTCATTTTGCATGTGTGTTCTTTTTAGTAACAACAACCAGAGTCATTTTGCATGTGTGTTCTGTTCATATACCACCTATGGATCCACCAGTGTCATTGCTTGTGTGTTCTTTCTAGTAACAACAACCAGAGTCATTTTGCATGTGTGTTCTTTTCACATACCACCTATGGATCCACCAGTGTCATTGCATGTGTGTTCTTTTCACAATCCACCCATGGATCGACTAGTGTCATTGCATGTGTGTTCTTTTTAGTAACAACAACCAGAGTCATTTTGCATGTGTGTTCTTGTCACATACCACCTATGGATCCACCAGTGTCATTGCATGTGTGTTCTTTTCACTAACAACAACCAGAGTCATTGCATGTGTGTTCTTTTTAGATACCACATATGGATCCACCAGTTTCATTGAAATGCGTGTTCTCTACAGAGACCACAAATTGCATGTGTGTTCTTTTTAGTAACAACAACCAGAGTCATTTTGCATGTGTGTTCTTCTCACATACCACCTATGGATCCACTAGTGTCATTGCATGTGTGTTCTTTTCACTAAAAACAACTAGAGTCATTGCATGTGTGTTCTTTTCACATACCACATATGGATCCAAAAGTGTCATTGAAATGCGTGTTCGCTACAGAGACCACACATGGATCCACCAGTGTCATTGCATGTGTGTTCTTTTTAGTAACAACAACCAGAGTCATTTTGCATGTGTGTTCTCTTCACAAACCACCTATGGATCCACCAGTGTCATTGCATGTGTGTTCTTTTCACAATCCACCCATGTATCCACCAGTGTCATTGCATGTGTGTTCTTTTTAGTAACAACAACCAGAGTCATTTTGCATGTGTGTTCTCTTTACATACCACCTATGGATCCACCAGTGTCATTGCATGCGTGTTCTCTTCACAATCCACCTATGGATCCACCAGTGTCATCGCATGTGTTCTTTTTAGTAACAACAACCAGTGTCATTGCATGTGTGCTCTCTTCAGAGACCACACATAGATCCACCACTGTCATTGCATGTGTGTTCTTTTTACTAACAACAACAAGAGTCATTGAAATGTGTGCTCTCTTCAGAGACCACACATGGATCTTCCAGTGTCATTGTATGTGTGTTCTTTTCACAATCCACCCATGGATCCACCAGTGTCATTGCATGTGTGTTCTTTTCACTAACAACAACCAGAGTCATTGCATGTGTGTTCTTTTCACATACCACATATGGATCACCAGTGTCATTGCATGTGTGTTCTTTTCACAATCCACCCATGGATCCACCAGTGTCATTGCATGTGTGTTCTTTTTAGTAACAACCAGAATCATTTTGCATGTGTGTTCTTTTCACATGCCACCTATGGATCCACCAGTGTCATTGCATGTGTTTTATTTTCACAATCCTCCCATGGATCCCACCAGTGTCATTTTGCATGTGTGTTCTTTTTAGTAACAACAACCAGAGTCATTTTGCATGTGTGTTCTCTTCATATACCACCTATGGATCCACCAGTGTCATTGCTTGTGTGTTCGTTTTAGTAACAACAACCAGAGTCATTTTGCATGTGTGTTCTTTTCACATACCACCTATGGATCCACCAGTGTCATTGCATGTGTGTTCTTTTCACAATCCACCCATGGATCGACTAGTGTCATTGCATGTGTGTTCTTTTTAGTAACAACAACCAGAGTCATTTTGCATGTGTGTTCTTGTCACATACCACCTATGGATCCACCAGTGTCATTGCATGTGTGTTCTTTTCACTAACAACAACCAGAGTCATTGCATGTGTGTTCTTTTTACATACCACATATGGATCCACCAGTGTCATTGAAATGCGTGTTCTCTACAGAGACCACAAATTGTATGTGTGTTCTTTTTAGTAACAACAACCAGAGTCATTTTGCATGTGTGTTCTTCTCACATACCACCTATGGATCCACTAGTGTCATTGCATGTGTGTTCTTTTCACTAAAAACAACTAGAGTCATTGCATGTGTGTTCTTTTCACATACCACATATGGATCCAAAAGTGTCATTGAAATGCGTGTTCGCTACAGAGACCACACATGGATCCACCAGTGTCATTGCATGTGTGTTCTTTTTAGTAACAACAACCAGAGTCATTTTGCATGTGTGTTCTCTTCACAAACCACCTATGGATCCACCAGTGTCATTGCATGTGTGTTCTTTTCACAATCCACCCATGTATCCACCAGTGTCATTGCATGTGTGTTCTTTTTAGTAACAACAACCAGAGTCATTTTGCATGTGTGTTCTCTTTACATACCACCTATGGATCCACCAGTGTCATTGCATGCGTGTTCTCTTTACATACCACCCACGGATCCACCCGTGTCATTGCATGTGTGTTCTTTTTAGTAACAACCAGAGTCATTACATATGTGTTCTTTTCACATACCACATATGGATCCACTAGTGTGATTGAAATGTGTGTCCTCTACAGAGACCACACATGGATACACCCGTGTCATTGCATGTGTGTTCTTTTTAGTAACAACCAGAGTCGTTTTGCATGTGTGTTATTTTCACATACCACATATGGATCCACCAGTGTCATTGCATGTGTGTTCTTTTCACAATCCACCCATGGATCCACCAGTGTCATTGCATGTGTGTTCTTTTTAGTAACAACCAGAGTCATTTTGCCTGTGTGTTCTTTTCACATACCACCTATGGATCCACCAGTGTCATTGCATGTGTTTTCTTTTCACAATCCACCCATGGATCGACTAGTGTCATTGCATGTGTGTTCTTTTTAGTAACAACAACCAAAGTCATTTTGCATGTGTGTTCTTGTCACATACCACCTATGGATCCACCAGTGTCATTGCATGTGTGTTCTTTTCACTAACAACAACCAGAGTCATTGCATGTGTGTTCTTTTGTCATACCACATATGGATCCACCAGTGTCATTGAAATGCGTGTTCTCTACAGAGACCACAAATTGCATGTGTGTTCTTTTTAGTAACAACAACCAGAGTCATTTTGCATGTGTGTTCTTCTCACATACCACCTATGGATCCACTAGTGTCATTGCATGTGTGTTCTTTTCACTAAAAACAACTAGAGTCATTGCATGTGTGTTCTTTTCACATACCACATATGGATCCAAAAGTTTCATTGAAATGCGTGTTCGCTACAGAGACCACACATGGATCCACCAGTGTCATTGCATGTGTGTTCTTTTTAGTAACAACAACCAGTCATTTTGCATGTGTGTTCTGTTGACATACCACCTATGGATCCACCAGTGTCATTGCATGTGTGTTCTCTTCACATTGCACCTATGGATCCACCAGTGTCATTGCATGTGTGTTCTTTTTAGTAACAACAACCAGTGTCATTGCATGTGTGTTCTCTTCAGAGACCACACATGGATCCACTAGTGTCATTGCATGTGTATTCTTTTTACTAACAACAACAAGAGTCATTGAAATGTGTGCTCTCTTCAGAGACCACACATGGATCCACCAGTGTCATTGCATGTGTGTTGTTTTTAGTAACAACAACCAGAGTCATTTTGCATGTGTGTTCTTCTCACATACCACCTATGGATCCACCAGTGTCATTGCATGTGTGTTCTTGTCACAATACACCTATGGATCCACCAGTGTCATTGCATGTGTGTTCTTTTTAGTAACAACAACCAGAGTCATTTTGCATGTGTGTTCTCTTCATAAACCACCTATGGATCCACCAGTGTCATTGCATGTGTGTTCTTTTCACAATCCACCCATGTATCCACCAGTGTCATTGCATGTGTGTTCTTTTTAGTAACAACAACCAGAGTCATTTTGCATGTGTGTTCTCTTTACATACCACCTATGGATCCACTAGTGTCATTGCATGCGTGTTCTCTTCACAATCCACCTATGGATCCACCAGTGTCATCGCATGTGTTCTTTTTAGTAACAACAACCAGTGTCATTGCATGTGTGCTCTCTTTAGAGACCACACATAGATCCACCAGTGTCATTGCATGTGTGTTCTTTTTACTAACAACAACAAGAGTCATTGAAATGTGTGCTCTCTTCAGAGAACACACATGGATCCACCAGTGTCGTTGTATGTGTGTTCTTTTCACAATCCACCCATGGATCCACCAGTGTCATTGAAATGTGTATTATTTTCAACTACCACCCATGGATCCACCAGTGTCATTGCATGTGTGTTCTTTTTAGTAACAACAACCAGAGTCATTTTGCATGTGTGATCTCTTCACATAGGACCTATGGATCCACCAGTGTCATTACATGTGTGTTCTTTTTAGTAACAAAAACCAGAGTCATTTTGCATTTGTGTTATTTTCACATACCACCTATGGATCCACCAGTGTCATTGAAATGTGTATTATTTTCAACTACCACCCATGGATCCACCAGTGTCATTGCATGTGTGTTCTTTTTAGTAACAACAACCAGAGTCATTTTGCATGTGTGATCTCTTCACATACCACCTATGGATCCACCAGTGTCATTACATGTGTGTTCTTTTTAGTAACAACAACCAGAGTCATTTTTCATGTGTGTTCTTTTCACATAACACCTATGGACCCACCAGTGTCATTGAAATGTGTATTGTTTTCAACTACCACCCACGGATCCACCAGTGTCATTGCATGTGTGTTCTTTTTAGTAACAACAACCAGAGTCATTTTGCATGTGTGATCTCTTCACATACCACCTATGGATCCACCAGTGTCATTGCATGTGTTTTATTTTCACAATCCACACATGGATCCCACCAATGTCATTTTGCATGTGTGTTCTTTTTAGTAACAACAACCAGAGTGATTTTGCATGTGTGTTCTCTTCACATACCACCTATGGATCCACCAGTGTCATTGCATGTGTGTTCTTTTTAGTAAAAATAACCAGAGTCATTGAAATGTGTGTTCTTCTCACATACCACCTATGGATCCACCAGTGTCATCGCATGTGTGTTGATTTCACTAACAACAACCAGAGTCATTGCATGTGTGTTCTTTTCACATACCACATATGGATCCACCAGTGTGATTGAAATGTGTGTTCTCTACGAAGACCACACATGGATCCACTAGTGTCATTGCATGTGTGTTCTTTTTACTAACAACAACAAGAGTCATTGAAATGTGTGCTCTCTTCAGAGACCACACATGGATCCACCAGTGTCATTGCATGTGTGTTGTTTTTAGTAACAACAACCAGAGTCATTTTGCATGTGTGTTCTTCTCACATACCACCTATGGATCCACCAGTGTCATTGCATGTGTGTTCTTGTCACAATCCACCTATGGATCCACCAGTGTCATCGCATGTGTTCTTTTTAGTAACAACAACCAGTGTCATTGCATGTGTGCTCTCTTTAGAGACCACACATAGATCCACCAGTGTCATTGCATGTGTGTTCTTTTTACTAACAACAACAAGAGTCATTGAAATGTGTGCTCTCTTCAGAGAACACACATGGATCCACCAGTGTCGTTGTATGTGTGTTTTTTTCACAATCCACCCATGGATCCACCAGTGTCATTGAAATGTGTATTATTTTCAACTACCACCCATGGATCCACCAGTGTCATTGCATGTGTGTTCTTTTTAGTAACAACAACCAGAGTCATTTTGCATGTGTGATCTCTTCACATAGGACCTATGGATCCACCAGTGTCATTACATGTGTGTTCTTTTTAGTAACAAAAACCAGAGTCATTTTGCATTTGTGTTATTTTCACATACCACCTATCGATCCACCAGTGTCATTGAAATGTGTATTATTTTCAACTACCACCCATGGATCCACCAGTGTCATTGCATGTGTGTTCTTTTTAGTAACAACAACCAGAGTCATTTTGCATGTGTGATCTCTTCACATACCACCTATGGATCCACCAGTGTCATTACATGTGTGTTCTTTTTAGTAACAACAACCAGAGTCATTTTTCATGTGTGTTCTTTTCACATAACACCTATGGACCCACCAGTGTCATTGAAATGTGTATTGTTTTCAACTACCACCCACGGATCCACCAGTGTCATTGCATGTGTGTTCTTTTTAGTAACAACAACCAGAGTCATTTTGCATGTGTGATCTCTTCACATACCACCTATGGATCCACCAGTGTCATTGCATGTGTTTTATTTTCACAATCCACACATGGATCCCACCAATGTCATTTTGCATGTGTGTTCTTTTTAGTAACAACAACCAGAGTGATTTTGCATGTGTGTTCTCTTCACATACCACCTATGGATCCACCAGTGTCATTGCATGTGTGTTCTTTTTAGTAAAAATAACCAGAGTCATTGAAATGTGTGTTCTTCTCACATACCACCTATGGATCCACCAGTGTCATCGCATGTGTGTTCATTTCACTAACAACAACCAGAGTCATTGCATGTGTGTTCTTTTCACATACCACATATGGATCCACCAGTGTGATTGAAATGTGTGTTCTCTACGAAGACCACACATGGATCCACTAGTGTCATTGCATGTGTGTTCTTTTTACTAACAACAACAAGAGTCATTGAAATGTGTGCTCTCTTCAGAGACCACACATGGATCGACCAGTGTCATTGCATGTGTGTTCTTTTCACTAACAACAACCATAGTCATTGCATGTGTGTTCTTTTCACATACCACATATGGATCACCAGTGTCATTGCATGTGTGTTCTTTTCATAATACACCCATGGATCCACCAGTGTCATTGCATGTGTGTTCTTTTTAGTAACAACCAGAGTCATTTTGCATGTGTGTTCTTTTCACATACCACCTATGGATCCACCAGTGTCATTGCATGTGTTTTCTTTTCACAATCCACCCATGGATCCCATCAGTGTCATTTTACATGCGTGTTCTTTTTAGTAACAACAACCAGAGTCATTTTGCATGTGTGATCTCTTCACATACCACCTATGGATCCACTAGTGTCATTGCATGTGTGTTCTTCTCACATACCACCTATGGATCCACCAGTGTCATTGCATGTATGTTTATTTCACTAACAACAACCAGAGTCATTACATGTGTGTTCTTTTCACATACCACATATGGATCCACCAGTGTGATTGAAATGTGTGTCCTCTACAGAGACCACACATGGATCCACCCGTGTCATTGCATGTGTGTTCTTTTTAGTAACAACCAGAGTCGTTTTGCATGTGTGTTATTTTCACATACCACATATGGATCCACCAGTGTCATTGCATGTGTGTTCTTTTCACAATCCACCCATGGATCCACCAGTGTTATTGCATGTGTGTTCTTTTTAGTAACAACCAGAGTCATTTTGCCTGTGTGTTCTTTTCACATACCACCTATGGATCCACCAGTGTCATTGCATGTGTTTTCTTTTTCACAATCCACCCATGGATCCCACCAGTGTCATTTTGCATGTGTGTTCTTTTTAGTAAAAACAACCAGAGTCATTTTGCATGTGTGTTCTCTTCATATACCACCTATGCATCCATCAGTGTCATTGCATGTGTGTTCTTTTTAGTAACAACAACCAGAGTCATTTTGCATGTGTGTTCTTTTGACATAGCACCTATGGCTCCACCAGGATCATTGCATGTGTGTTCTTTTCACAATCCACCCATGGATCCACTAGTGTCAATGCATGTGTGTTCTTTTTAGTAACAACAACCAGAGTCATTTTGCATGTGTGTTCTTGTCACATACCACCTATGTATCCACCAGTGTCATTGCATATGTGTTCTTTTCACTAACAACAACCAGAGTCATTGCATGTGTGTTCTTTTGACATACCACATATGGATCCACCAGTGTGATTGAAATGTGTGTTCTCTACAGAGACAACACATGGATCCACCCGTGTCATTGCATGTGTGTTCTTTTTAATAACAACTAGAGTTATTTTGCATGTGTGTTCTTTTCACATACCACATATGGATCCACCAGTGTCATTGCATGTGTGTTCTTTTCACAATCCACCCATGGATCCACCAGTGTCGTTGCATGTGTGTTCTTTTTAGTAACAACCAGAGTCATTTTGCATGTGTGTTCTTTTCACATACCACCTATGGATCCACCAGTGTCATTGCATGTGTTTTCTTTTTACAATCCACCCATGGATCCAACCAGTGTCATTTTGCATGTGTGTTCTCTTCATATACCACCTATGGATCCACCAGTGTCATTGCTTGTGTGTTCATTTTAGTAACAATCAGAGTCATTTTGCATGTGTGTTCTTTTCACATACCACCTATGGATCCACCAGTGTCATTGCATGTGTGTTCTTTTCACAATCCACCTATGGATCCACCAGTGTCATTGCATGTGTGTTCTTTTTAGTAAAAACAACCAGAGTCATTGAAATGTGTGTTCTTCTCACATACCACCTATGGATCCACCAGTGTCATCGCATGTGTGTTCATTTCACTAACAACAACCAGAGTCATTGCATGTGTGTTCTTTTCACATACCACATATGGATCCACCAGTGTGATTGAAATGTGTGTTCTCTACGAAGACCACACATGGATCCACTAGTGTCATTGGATGTGTGTTCTTTTTACTAACAACAACAAGAGTCATTGAAATGTGTGCTCTCTTCAGAGACCACACATGGATCGACTAGTGTCATTGCATGTGTGTTCTTTTCACTAACAACAACCATAGTCATTGCATGTGTGTTCTTTTCACATACCACATATGGATCACCAGTGTCATTGCATGTGTGTTCTTTTCACAATACACCCATGGATCCACCAGTGTCATTGCATGTGTGTTCTTTTTAGTAACAACCAGAGTCATTTTGCATGTGTGTTCTTTTCACATACCACCTATGGATCCACCAGTGTCATTGCATGTGTTTTCTTTTCACAATCCACCCATGGATCCCACCAGTGTCATTTTACATGCGTGTTCTTTTTAGTAACAACAACCAGAGTTATTTTGCATGTGTGTTCTCTTCACATACCACCTATGGATCCACTAGTGTCATTGCATGTGTGTTCTCACATACCACCTATGGATCCACCAGTGTCATTGCATGTATGTTTATTTCACTAACAACAACCAGAGTCATTACATGTGTGTTATTTTCACATACCACATATGGATCCACCAGTGTGATTGAAATGTGTGTCCTCTACAGAGACCACACATGGATCCACCCGTGTCATTGCATGTGTGTTCTTTTTAGTAACAACCAGAGTCGTTTTGCATGTGTGTTATTTTCACATACCACATATGGATCCACCAGTGTCATTGCATGTGTGTTCTTTTCACAATCCACCCATGGATCCACCAGTGTTATTGCATGTGTGTTCTTTTTAGTAACAACCAGAGTCATTTTGCCTGTGTGTTCTTTTCACATACCACCTATGGATCCACCAGTGTCATTGCATGTGTTTTCTTTTTCACAATCCACCCATGGATCCCACCAGTGTCATTTTGCATGTGTGTTCTTTTTAGTAACAACAACCAGAGTCATTTTGCATGTGTGTTCTCTTCATATACCACCTATGCATCCACCAGTGTCATTGCATGTGTGTTCTTTTTAGTAACAACAACCAGAGTCATTTTGCATGTGTGTTCTTTTCACATAGCACCTATGGCTCCACCAGGATCATTGCATGTGTGTTCTTTTCGCAATCCACCCATGGATCCACTAGTGTCATTGCATGTGTGTTCTTTTTAGTAACAACAACCAGAGTCATTTTGCATGTGTGTTCTTGTCACATACCACCTATGGATCCACCAGTGTCATTGCATATGTGTTCTTTTCACTAACAACAACCAGAGTCATTGCATGTGTGTTCTTTTTAATAACAACCAGAGTTATTTTGCATGTGTGTTCTTTTCACATACCACATATGGATCCACCAGTGTCATTGCATGTGTGTTCTTTTCACAATCCACCCATGGATCCACCAGTGTCATTGCATGTGTGTTCTTTTTAGTAACAACCAGAGTCATTTTGCATGTGTGTTCTTTTCACATACCACCTATGGATCCACCAGTATCATTGCATGTGTTTTCTTTTTACAATCCACCCATGGATCCAACCAGTGTCATTTTGCATGTGTGTTCTCTTCATATACCACCTATGGATCCACCAGTGTCATTGCTTGTGTGTTCATTTTAGTAACAATCAGAGTCATTTTGCATGTGTGTTCTTTTCACATACCACCTATGGATCCACCAGTGTCATTGCATGTGTGTTCTTTTCACAATCCACCTATGGATCCACCAGTGTCATTGCATGTGTGTTCTTTTTAGTAACAACCAGAGTCATTTTGCATGTGTGTTCTTTTCATAAACCACCTATGGATCCACCAGTGTCATTGCATGTGTGTTCTTTTCTCAATCCACCCATGTATCCACCAGTGTCATTGCATGTGTGTTCTTTTTAGTAACAACAACAAGAGTCATTTTGCATGTGTGTTCTTTTTACATACCACCTATGGATCCACTAGTGTCATTGCATGCGTGTTCTCTTCACAATCCACCTATGGATCCACTAGTGTCATCGCATGTGTGTTCTTTTTAGTAACAACAACCAGTGTCATTGCATGTGTGTTCTCTTCAAAGACCACACATGGATCCCCCAGTGTCATTGCAAGTGTGTTCTTTTTACTAACAACAACAAGAGTCATTGAAATGTGTGCTCTCTTTAGAGACCACACATGGATCCACCAGTGTCATTGCATGTGTGTTGTTTTTAGTAACAACAACTAGTCATTTTGCATGTGTGTTCTTCTCACATACCACCTATGGATCCACCAGTGTCATTGCATGTGTGTTCTTGTCACAATCCACCTATGGATCCACCAGTGTCATTGCATGTGTGTTCTTTTTAGTAACAACAACCAGAGTCATTTTTCATGTGTGTTCTTTTCATAAACCACCTATGGATCCACCAGTGTCATTGCATGTGTGTTCTTTTCACAATCCACCCATGTATCCACCAGTGTCATTGCATGTGTGTTCTTTTTAGTAACAACAACCAGAGTCATTTTGCATGTGTGTTCTCTTCACATACGACCTATGGATCCACTAGTGTCATTGCATGTGTGTTCTTCTCACATACCACCTATGGATCCACCAGTGTCATTGCATGTATGTTTATTTCACTAACAACAACCAGAGTCATTACATGTGTGTTCTTTTCACATACCACATATGGATCCACCAGTGTGATTGAAATGTGTGTCCTCTACAGAGACCACACATGGATACACCCGTGTCATTGCACGTTTGTTCTTTTTAGTAACAACCAGAGTCGTTTTGCATGTGTGTTATTTTCACATACCACATATGGATCCACCACTATCATTGCATGTGTGTTCTTTTCACAATCCACCCATGGATCCACCAGTGTCATTGCATGTGTGTTCTTTTTAGTAACAACCAGAGTCATTTTGCCTGTGTGTTCTTTTCACATACCACCTATGGATCCACCAGTGTCATTGCATGTGTTTTCTTTTCACAATCCACCCATGGATGGACTAGTGTCATTGCATGTGTGTTCTTTTTAGTAACAACAACCAAAGTCATTTTGCATGTGTGTTCTTGTCACATACCACCTATGGATCCACCAGTGTCATTGCATGTGTGTTCTTTTCACTAACAACAACCAGAGTCATTGCATGTGTGTTCTTTTGTCATACCACATATGGATCCACCAGTGTCATTGAAATGCGTGTTCTCTACAGAGACCACAAATTGCATGTGTGTTCTTTTTAGTAACAACAACCAGAGTCATTTTGCATGTGTGTTCTTCTCACATACCACCTACGGATCCACTAGTGTCATTGCATGTGTGTTCTTTGCACTAAAAACAACTAGATTCATTGCATGTGTGTTCTTTTCACATACCACATATGGATCCAAAAGTGTCATTGAAATGCGTGTTCGCTACAGAGACCACACATGGATCCACCAGTGTCATTGCATGTGTGTTCTTTTTAGTAACAACAACCAGTCATTTTGCATGTGTGTTTTGTTGACATACCACCTATGAATCCACCAGTGTCATTGCATGTGTGTTCTCTTCACATTGCACCTATGGATCCACCAGTGTCATTGCATGTGTGTTCTTTTTAGTAACAACAACCAGTGTCATTGCATGTGTGTTCTCTTCAGAGACCACACATGGATCCACTAGTGTCATTGCATGTGTGTTCTTTTTACTAACAACAACAAGAGTCATTGAAATGTGTGCTCTCTTCAGAGACCACACATGGATCCACCAGTGTCATTGCATGTGTGTTGTTTTTAGTAACAACAACCAGTGTCATTTTGCATGTGTGTTCTTCTCACATACCACCTATGGATCCACCAGTGTCATTGCATGTGTGTTCTTGTCACAATCCACCTATGGATCCACCAGTGTCATTGCATGTGTGTTCTTTTTAGTAACAATAACCAGAGTCATTTTGCATGTGTGTTCTTTTCATAAACCACCTATGGATCCACCAGTGTCATTGCATGTGTGTTCTTTTCACAATCCACCCATGTATCCACCAGTGTCATTGCATGTGTGTTCTTTTTAGTAACAACCAGAGTCATTTTGCATGTGTGTTCTCTTTACATACCACCTATGGATCCCCTAGTGTCATTGCATGCGTGTTCTCTTCACAATCCACCTATGGATCCACCAGTGTCATCGCATGTGTTCTTTTTAGTAACAACAACCAGTGTCATTGCATGTGTGCTCTCTTCAGAGACCACACATAGATCCACCAGTGTCATTGCATGTGTGTTCTTTTTACTAACAACAACAAGAGTCATTGAAATGTGTGCTCTCTTTAGAGACCACACATGGATCCACCATTGTCGTTGTATGTGTGTTCTTTTCACAATCCACCCATGGATCCACCAGTGTCATTGAATGTGTGTTCTTTTTAGTAACAACAACCAGAGTCATTTTGCATTTGTGTTATTTTCACATACCACCTATGGATCCACCAGTGTCATTTAAATGTGTATTATTTTCAACTACCACCCATGGATCCACCAGTGTCATTGCATGTGTGTTCTTTTTAGTAACAACAACCAGAGTCATTGAAATGTGTGTTCTTCTCACATACCACCTATGGATCCACCAGTGTCATCGCATGTGTGTTCATTTCACTAACAACAACCAGAGTCATTGCATGTGTGTTCTTTTCACATACCACATATGGATCCACCAGTGTGATTGAAATGTGTGTTCTCTACGAAGACCACACATGGATCCACTAGTGTCATTGCATGTGTGTTCTTTTTACTAACAACAACAAGAGTCATTGAAATGTGTGCTCTCTTCAGAGACCACACATGGATCGACTAGTGTCATTGCATGTGTGTTCTTTTCACTAACAACAACCATAGTCATTGCATGTGTGTTCTTTTCACATACCACATATGGATCACCAGTGTCATTGCATGTGTGTTCTTGTCACAATCCACCTATGGATCCACCAGTGTCATTGCATGTGTGTTCTTTTTAGTAACAACAACCAGAGTCATTTTTCATGTGTGTTCTTTTCATAAACCACCTATGGATCCACCAGTGTCATTGCATGTGTGTTCTTTTCACAATCCACCCATGTATCCACCAGTGTCATTGCATGTGTGTTCTTTTTAGTAACAACCAGAGTCATTTTGCATGTGTGTTCTCTTTACATACCACCTATGGATCCCCTAGTGTCATTGCATGCGTGTTCTCTTCACAATCCACCTATGGATCCACCAGTGTCATCGCATGTGTTCTTTTTAGTAACAACAACCAGTGTCATTGCATGTGTGCTCTCTTCAGAGACCACACATAGATCCACCAGTGTCATTGCATGTGTGTTCTTTTTACTAACAACAACAAGAGTCATTGAAATGTGTGCTCTCTTTAGAGACCACACATGGATCCACCATTGTCGTTGTATGTGTGTTCTTTTCACAATCCACCCATGGATCCACCAGTGTCATTGAATGTGTGTTCTTTTTAGTAACAACAACCAGAGTCATTTTGCATTTGTGTTATTTTCACATACCACCTATGGATCCACCAGTGTCATTTAAATGTGTATTATTTTCAACTACCACCCATGGATCCACCAGTGTCATTGCATGTGTGTTCTTTTTAGTAACAACAACCAGAGTCATTGAAATGTGTGTTCTTCTCACATACCACCTATGGATCCACCAGTGTCATCGCATGTGTGTTCATTTCACTAACAACAACCAGAGTCATTGCATGTGTGTTCTTTTCACATACCACATATGGATCCACCAGTGTGATTGAAATGTGTGTTCTCTACGAAGACCACACATGGATCCACTAGTGTCATTGCATGTCTGTTCTTTTTACTAACAACAACAAGAGTCATTGAAATGTGTGCTCTCTTCAGAGACCACACATGGATCGACTAGTGTCATTGCATGTGTGTTCTTTTCACTAACAACAACCATAGTCATTGCATGTGTGTTCTTTTCACATACCACATATGGATCACCAGTGTCATTGCATGTGTGTTCTTGTCACAATCCACCTATGGATCCACCAGTGTCATTGCATGTGTGTTCTTTTTAGTAACAACAACCAGAGTCATTTTTCATGTGTGTTCTTTTCATAAACCACCTATGGATCCACCAGTGTCATTGCATGTGTGTTCTTTTCACAATCCACCCATGTATCCACCAGTGTCATTGCATGTGTGTTCTTTTTAGTAACAACAACCAGAGTCATTTTGCATGTGTGTTCTCTTCACATACGACCTATGGATCCACTAGTGTCATTGCATGTGTGTTCTTCTCACATACCACCTATGGATCCACCAGTGTCATTGCATGTATGTTTATTTCACTAACAACAACCAGAGTCATTACATGTGTGTTCTTTTCACATACCACATATGGATCCACCAGTGTGATTGAAATGTGTGTCCTCTACAGAGACCACACATGGATACACCCGTGTCATTGCACGTTTGTTCTTTTTAGTAACAACCAGAGTCGTTTTGCATGTGTGTTATTTTCACATACCACATATGGATCCACCACTATCATTGCATGTGTGTTCTTTTCACAATCCACCCATGGATCCACCAGTGTCATTGCATGTGTGTTCTTTTTAGTAACAACCAGAGTCATTTTGCCTGTGTGTTCTTTTCACATACCACCTATGGATCCACCAGTGTCATTGCATGTGTTTTCTTTTCACAATCCACCCATGGATGGACTAGTGTCATTGCATGTGTGTTCTTTTTAGTAACAACAACCAAAGTCATTTTGCATGTGTGTTCTTGTCACATACCACCTATGGATCCACCAGTGTCATTGCATGTGTGTTCTTTTCACTAACAACAACCAGAGTCATTGTATGTGTGTTCTTTTGTCATACCACATATGGATCCACCAGTGTCATTGAAATGCGTGTTCTCTACAGAGACCACAAATTGCATGTGTGTTCTTTTTAGTAACAACAACCAGAGTCATTTTGCATGTGTGTTCTTCTCACATACCACCTACGGATCCACTAGTGTCATTGCATGTGTGTTCTTTGCACTAAAAACAACTAGATTCATTGCATGTGTGTTCTTTTCACATACCACATATGGATCCAAAAGTGTCATTGAAATGCGTGTTCGCTACAGAGACCACACATGGATCCACCAGTGTCATTGCATGTGTGTTCTTTTTAGTAACAACAACCAGTCATTTTGCATGTGTGTTTTGTTGACATACCACCTATGAATCCACCAGTGTCATTGCATGTGTGTTCTCTTCACATTGCACCTATGGATCCACCAGTGTCATTGCATGTGTGTTCTTTTTAGTAACAACAACCAGTGTCATTGCATGTGTGTTCTCTTCAGAGACCACACATGGATCCACTAGTGTCATTGCATGTGTGTTCTTTTTACTAACAACAACAAGAGTCATTGAAATGTGTGCTCTCTTCAGAGACCACACATGGATCCACCAGTGTCATTGCATGTGTGTTGTTTTTAGTAACAACAACCAGTGTCATTTTGCATGTGTGTTCTTCTCACATACCACCTATGGATCCACCAGTGTCATTGCATGTGTGTTCTTGTCACAATCCACCTATGGATCCACCAGTGTCATTGCATGTGTGTTCTTTTTAGTAACAATAACCAGAGTCATTTTGCATGTGTGTTCTTTTCATAAACCACCTATGGATCCACCAGTGTCATTGCATGTGTGTTCTTTTCACAATCCACCCATGTATCCACCAGTGTCATTGCATGTGTGTTCTTTTTAGTAACAACCAGAGTCATTTTGCATGTGTGTTCTCTTTACATACCACCTATGGATCCCCTAGTGTCATTGCATGCGTGTTCTCTTCACAATCCACCTATGGATCCACCAGTGTCATCGCATGTGTTCTTTTTAGTAACAACAACCAGTGTCATTGCATGTGTGCTCTCTTCAGAGACCACACATAGATCCACCAGTGTCATTGCATGTGTGTTCTTTTTACTAACAACAACAAGAGTCATTGAAATGTGTGCTCTCTTTAGAGACCACACATGGATCCACCATTGTCGTTGTATGTGTGTTCTTTTCACAATCCACCCATGGATCCACCAGTGTCATTGAATGTGTGTTCTTTTTAGTAACAACAACCAGAGTCATTTTGCATTTGTGTTATTTTCACATACCACCTATGGATCCACCAGTGTCATTTAAATGTGTATTATTTTCAACTACCACCCATGGATCCACCAGTGTCATTGCATGTGTGTTCTTTTTAGTAACAACAACCAGAGTCATTGAAATGTGTGTTCTTCTCACATACCACCTATGGATCCACCAGTGTCATCGCATGTGTGTTCATTTCACTAACAACAACCAGAGTCATTGCATGTGTGTTCTTTTCACATACCACATATGGATCCACCAGTGTGATTGAAATGTGTGTTCTCTACGAAGACCACACATGGATCCACTAGTGTCATTGCATGTGTGTTCTTTTTACTAACAACAACAAGAGTCATTGAAATGTGTGCTCTCTTCAGAGACCACACATGGATCGACTAGTGTCATTGCATGTGTGTTCTTTTCACTAACAACAACCATAGTCATTGCATGTGTGTTCTTTTCACATACCACATATGGATCACCAGTGTCATTGCATGTGTGTTCTTTTCACAATACACCCATGGATCCACCAGTTTCATTGCATGTGTGTTCTTTTTAGTAACAACCAGAGTCATTTTGCATGTGTGTTCTTTTCACATACCACCTATGGATCCACCAGTGTCATTGCATGTGTTTTCTTTTCACAATCCACCCATGGATCCCACCAGTGTCATTTTACATGCGTGTTCTTTTTAGTAACAACAACCAGAGTCATTTTGCATGTGTGTTCTCTTCACATACCACCTATGGATCCACTAGTGTCATTGCATGTGTGTTCTTCTCACATACCACCTATGGATCCACCAGTGTCATTGCATGTATGTTTATTTCACTAACAACAACCAGAGTCATTACATGTGTGTTATTTTCACATACCACATATGGATCCACCAGTGTGATTGAAATGTGTGTCCTCTACAGAGACCACACATGGATCCACCCGTGTCATTGCATGTGTGTTCTTTTTAGTAACAACCAGAGTCGTTTTGCATGTGTGTTATTTTCACATACCACATATGGATCCACCAGTGTCATTGCATGTGTGTTCTTTTCACAATCCACCCATGGATCCACCAGTGTTATTGCATGTGTGTTCTTTTTAGTAACAACCAGAGTCATTTTGCCTGTGTGTTCTTTTCACATACCACCTATGGATCCACCAGTGTCATTGCATGTGTTTTCTTTTTCACAATCCACCCATGGATCCCACCAGTGTCATTTTGCATGTGTGTTCTTTTTAGTAACAACAACCAGAGTCATTTTGCATGTGTGTTCTCTTCATATACCACCTATGCATCCACCAGTGTCATTGCATGTGTGTTCTTTTTAGTAACAACAACCAGAGTCATTTTGCATGTGTGTTCTTTTCACATAGCACCTATGGCTCCACCAGGATCATTGCATGTGTGTTATTTTCGCAATCCACCCATGGATCCACTAGTGTCATTGCATGTGTGTTCTTTTTAGTAACAACAACCAGAGTCATTTTGCATGTGTGTTCTTGTCACATACCACCTATGGATCCACCAGTGTCATTGCATATGTGTTCTTTTCACTAACAACAACCAGAGTCATTGCATGTGTGTTCTTTTGACATACCACATATGGATCCACCAGTGTGATTGAAATGTGTGTTCTCTACAGAGACAACACATGGATCCACCCGTGTCATTGCATGTGTGTTCTTTTTAATAACAACCAGAGTTATTTTGCATGTGTGTTCTTTTCACATACCACATATGGATCCACCAGTGTCATTGCATGTGTGTTCTTTTCACAATCCACCCATGGATCCACCAGTGTCATTGCATGTGTGTTCTTTTTAGTAACAACCAGAGTCATTTTGCATGTGTGTTCTTTTCACATACCACCTATGGATCCACCAGTGTCATTGCATGTGTTTTCTTTTTACAATCCACCCATGGATCCAACCAGTGTCATTTTGCATGTGTGTTCTCTTCATATACCACCTATGGATCCACCAGTGTCATTGCTTGTGTGTTCATTTTAGTAACAATCAGAGTCATTTTGCATGTGTGTTCTTTTCACATACCACCTATGGATCCACCAGTGTCATTGCATGTGTGTTCTTTTCACAATCCACCTATGGATCCACCAGTGTCATTGCATGTGTGTTCTTTTTAGTAACAACCAGAGTCATTTTGCATGTGTGTTCTTTTCATAAACCACCTATGGATCCACCAGTGTCATTGCATGTGTGTTCTTTTCTCAATCCACCCATGTATCCACCAGTGTCATTGCATGTGTGTTCTTTTTAGTAACAACAACAAGAGTCATTTTGCATGTGTGTTCTTTTTACATACCACCTATGGATCCACTAGTGTCATTGCATGCGTGTTCTCTTCACAATCCACCTATGGATCCACTAGTGTCATCGCATGTGTGTTCTTTTTAGTAACAACAACCAGTGTCATTGCATGTGTGTTCTCTTCAGAGACCACACATGGATCCACCAGTGTCATTGCAAGTGTGTTCTTTTTACTAACAACAACAAGAGTCATTGAAATGTGTGCTCTCTTCAGAGACCACACATGGATCCACCAGTGTCATTGCATGTGTGTTGTTTTTAGTAACAACAACTAGAGTCATTTTGCATGTGTGTTCTTCTCACATACCACCTATGGATCCACCAGTGTCATTGCATGTGTGTTCTTGTCACAATCCACCTATGGATCCACCAGTGTCATTGCATGTGTGTTCTTTTTAGTAACAACAACCAGAGTCATTTTGCATGTGTGTTCTTTTCATAAACCACCTATGGATCCACCAGTGTCATTGCATGTGTGTTCTTTTCACAATCCACCCATGTATCCACCAGTGTCATTGCATGTGTGTTCTTTTTAGTAACAACAACAAGAGTCATTTTGCATGTGTGTTCTCTTCACATACCACCTATGGATCCACTAGTGTCATTGCATGTGTGTTCTTCTCACATACCACCTATGGATCCACCAGTGTCATTGCATGTATGTTTATTTCACTAACAACAACCAGAGTCATTACATGTGTGTTCTTTTCACATACCACATATGGATCCACCAGTGTGATTGAAATGTGTGTCCTCTACAGAGACCACACATGGATACACCCGTGTCATTGCACGTTTGTTCTTTTTAGTAACAACCAGAGTCGTTTTGCATGTGTGTTATTTTCACATACCACATATGGATCCACCACTGTCATTGCATGTGTGTTCTTTTCACAATCCACCCATGGATCCACCAGTGTCATTGCATGTGTGTTCTTTTTAGTAACAACCAGAGTCATTTTGCCTGTGTGTTCTTTTCACATACCACCTATGGATCCACCAGTGTCATTGCATGTGTTTTCTTTTCACAATCCACCCATGGATGGACTAGTGTCATTGCATGTGTGTTCTTTTTAGTAACAACAACCAAAGTCATTTTGCATGTGTGTTCTTGTCACATACCACCTATGGATCCACCAGTGTCATTGCATGTGTGTTCTTTTCACTAACAACAACCAGAGTCATTGCATGTGTGTTCTTTTGTCATACCACATATGGATCCACCAGTGTCATTGAAATGCGTGTTCTCTACAGAGACCACAAATTGCATGTGTGTTCTTTTTAGTAACAACAACCAGAGTCATTTTGCATGTGTGTTCTTCTCACATACCACCTACGGATCCACTAGTGTCATTGCATGTGTGTTCTTTGCACTAAAAACAACTAGATTCATTGCATGTGTGTTCTTTTCACATACCACATATGGATCCAAAAGTGTCATTGAAATGCGTGTTCGCTACAGAGACCACACATGGATCCACCAGTGTCATTGCATGTGTGTTCTTTTTAGTAACAACAACCAGTCATTTTGCATGTGTGTTTTGTTGACATACCACCTATGAATCCACCAGTGTCATTGCATGTGTGTTCTCTTCACATTGCACCTATGGATCCACCAGTGTCATTGCATGTGTGTTCTTTTTAGTAACAACAACCAGTGTCATTGCATGTGTGTTCTCTTCAGAGACCACACATGGATCCACTAGTGTCATTGCATGTGTGTTCTTTTTACTAACAACAACAAGAGTCATTGAAATGTGTGCTCTCTTCAGAGACCACACATGGATCCACCAGTGTCATTGCATGTGTGTTGTTTTTAGTAACAACAACCAGTGTCATTTTGCATGTGTGTTCTTCTCACATACCACCTATGGATCCACCAGTGTCATTGCATGTGTGTTCTTGTCACAATCCACCTATGGATCCACCAGTGTCATTGCATGTGTGTTCTTTTTAGTAACAATAACCAGAGTCATTTTGCATGTGTGTTCTTTTCATAAACCACCTATGGATCCACCAGTGTCATTGCATGTGTGTTCTTTTCACAATCCACCCATGTATCCACCAGTGTCATTGCATGTGTGTTCTTTTTAGTAACAACCAGAGTCATTTTGCATGTGTGTTCTCTTTACATACCACCTATGGATCCCCTAGTGTCATTGCATGCGTGTTCTCTTCACAATCCACCTATGGATCCACCAGTGTCATCGCATGTGTTCTTTTTAGTAACAACAACCAGTGTCATTGCATGTGTGCTCTCTTCAGAGACCACACATAGATCCACCAGTGTCATTGCATGTGTGTTCTTTTTACTAACAACAACAAGAGTCATTGAAATGTGTGCTCTCTTTAGAGACCACACATGGATCCACCATTGTCGTTGTATGTGTGTTCTTTTCACAATCCACCCATGGATCCACCAGTGTCATTGAATGTGTGTTCTTTTTAGTAACAACAACCAGAGTCATTTTGCATTTGTGTTATTTTCACATACCACCTATGGATCCACCAGTGTCATTTAAATGTGTATTATTTTCAACTACCACCCATGGATCCACCAGTGTCATTGCATGTGTGTTCTTTTTAGTAACAACAACCAGAGTCATTGAAATGTGTGTTCTTCTCACATACCACCTATGGATCCACCAGTGTCATCGCATGTGTGTTCATTTCACTAACAACAACCAGAGTCATTGCATGTGTGTTCTTTTCACATACCACATATGGATCCACCAGTGTGATTGAAATGTGTGTTCTCTACGAAGACCACACATGGATCCACTAGTGTCATTGCATGTGTGTTCTTTTTACTAACAACAACAAGAGTCATTGAAATGTGTGCTCTCTTCAGAGACCACACATGGATCGACTAGTGTCATTGCATGTGTGTTCTTTTCACTAACAACAACCATAGTCATTGCATGTGTGTTCTTTTCACATACCACATATGGATCACCAGTGTCATTGCATGTGTGTTCTTGTCACAATCCACCTATGGATCCACCAGTGTCATTGCATGTGTGTTCTTTTTAGTAACAACAACCAGAGTCATTTTTCATGTGTGTTCTTTTCATAAACCACCTATGGATCCACCAGTGTCATTGCATGTGTGTTCTTTTCACAATCCACCCATGTATCCACCAGTGTCATTGCATGTGTGTTCTTTTTAGTAACAACCAGAGTCATTTTGCATGTGTGTTCTCTTTACATACCACCTATGGATCCCCTAGTGTCATTGCATGCGTGTTCTCTTCACAATCCACCTATGGATCCACCAGTGTCATCGCATGTGTTCTTTTTAGTAACAACAACCAGTGTCATTGCATGTGTGCTCTCTTCAGAGACCACACATAGATCCACCAGTGTCATTGCATGTGTGTTCTTTTTACTAACAACAACAAGAGTCATTGAAATGTGTGCTCTCTTTAGAGACCACACATGGATCCACCATTGTCGTTGTATGTGTGTTCTTTTCACAATCCACCCATGGATCCACCAGTGTCATTGAATGTGTGTTCTTTTTAGTAACAACAACCAGAGTCATTTTGCATTTGTGTTATTTTCACATACCACCTATGGATCCACCAGTGTCATTTAAATGTGTATTATTTTCAACTACCACCCATGGATCCACCAGTGTCATTGCATGTGTGTTCTTTTTAGTAACAACAACCAGAGTCATTGAAATGTGTGTTCTTCTCACATACCACCTATGGATCCACCAGTGTCATCGCATGTGTGTTCATTTCACTAACAACAACCAGAGTCATTGCATGTGTGTTCTTTTCACATACCACATATGGATCCACCAGTGTGATTGAAATGTGTGTTCTCTACGAAGACCACACATGGATCCACTAGTGTCATTGCATGTCTGTTCTTTTTACTAACAACAACAAGAGTCATTGAAATGTGTGCTCTCTTCAGAGACCACACATGGATCGACTAGTGTCATTGCATGTGTGTTCTTTTCACTAACAACAACCATAGTCATTGCATGTGTGTTCTTTTCAAATACCACATATGGATCACCAGTGTCATTGCATGTGTGTTCTTGTCACAATCCACCTATGGATCCACCAGTGTCATTGCATGTGTGTTCTTTTTAGTAACAACAACCAGAGTCATTTTTCATGTGTGTTCTTTTCATAAACCACCTATGGATCCACCAGTGTCATTGCATGTGTGTTCTTTTCACAATCCACCCATGTATCCACCAGTGTCATTGCATGTGTGTTCTTTTTAGTAACAACAACCAGAGTCATTTTGCATGTGTGTTCTCTTCACATACGACCTATGGATCCACTAGTGTCATTGCATGTGTGTTCTTCTCACATACCACCTATGGATCCACCAGTGTCATTGCATGTATGTTTATTTCACTAACAACAACCAGAGTCATTACATGTGTGTTCTTTTCACATACCACATATGGATCCACCAGTGTGATTGAAATGTGTGTCCTCTACAGAGACCACACATGGATACACCCGTGTCATTGCACGTTTGTTCTTTTTAGTAACAACCAGAGTCGTTTTGCATGTGTGTTATTTTCACATACCACATATGGATCCACCACTATCATTGCATGTGTGTTCTTTTCACAATCCACCCATGGATCCACCAGTGTCATTGCATGTGTGTTCTTTTTAGTAACAACCAGAGTCATTTTGCCTGTGTGTTCTTTTCACATACCACCTATGGATCCACCAGTGTCATTGCATGTGTTTTCTTTTCACAATCCACCCATGGATGGACTAGTGTCATTGCATGTGTGTTCTTTTTAGTAACAACAACCAAAGTCATTTTGCATGTGTGTTCTTGTCACATACCACCTATGGATCCACCAGTGTCATTGCATGTGTGTTCTTTTCACTAACAACAACCAGAGTCATTGCATGTGTGTTCTTTTGTCATACCACATATGGATCCACCAGTGTCATTGAAATGCGTGTTCTCTACAGAGACCACAAATTGCATGTGTGTTCTTTTTAGTAACAACAACCAGAGTCATTTTGCATGTGTGTTCTTCTCACATACCACCTACGGATCCACTAGTGTCATTGCATGTGTGTTCTTTGCACTAAAAACAACTAGATTCATTGCATGTGTGTTCTTTTCACATACCACATATGGATCCAAAAGTGTCATTGAAATGCGTGTTCGCTACAGAGACCACACATGGATCCACCAGTGTCATTGCATGTGTGTTCTTTTTAGTAACAACAACCAGTCATTTTGCATGTGTGTTTTGTTGACATACCACCTATGAATCCACCAGTGTCATTGCATGTGTGTTCTCTTCACATTGCACCTATGGATCCACCAGTGTCATTGCATGTGTGTTCTTTTTAGTAACAACAACCAGTGTCATTGCATGTGTGTTCTCTTCAGAGACCACACATGGATCCACTAGTGTCATTGCATGTGTGTTCTTTTTACTAACAACAACAAGAGTCATTGAAATGTGTGCTCTCTTCAGAGACCACACATGGATCCACCAGTGTCATTGCATGTGTGTTGTTTTTAGTAACAACAACCAGTGTCATTTTGCATGTGTGTTCTTCTCACATACCACCTATGGATCCACCAGTGTCATTGCATGTGTGTTCTTGTCACAATCCACCTATGGATCCACCAGTGTCATTGCATGTGTGTTCTTTTTAGTAACAATAACCAGAGTCATTTTGCATGTGTGTTCTTTTCATAAACCACCTATGGATCCACCAGTGTCATTGCATGTGTGTTCTTTTCACAATCCACCCATGTATCCACCAGTGTCATTGCATGTGTGTTCTTTTTAGTAACAACCAGAGTCATTTTGCATGTGTGTTCTCTTTACATACCACCTATGGATCCCCTAGTGTCATTGCATGCGTGTTCTCTTCACAATCCACCTATGGATCCACCAGTGTCATCGCATGTGTTCTTTTTAGTAACAACAACCAGTGTCATTGCATGTGTGCTCTCTTCAGAGACCACACATAGATCCACCAGTGTCATTGCATGTGTGTTCTTTTTACTAACAACAACAAGAGTCATTGAAATGTGTGCTCTCTTTAGAGACCACACATGGATCCACCATTGTCGTTGTATGTGTGTTCTTTTCACAATCCACCCATGGATCCACCAGTGTCATTGAATGTGTGTTCTTTTTAGTAACAACAACCAGAGTCATTTTGCATTTGTGTTATTTTCACATACCACCTATGGATCCACCAGTGTCATTTAAATGTGTATTATTTTCAACTACCACCCATGGATCCACCAGTGTCATTGCATGTGTGTTCTTTTTAGTAACAACAACCAGAGTCATTGAAATGTGTGTTCTTCTCACATACCACCTATGGATCCACCAGTGTCATCGCATGTGTGTTCATTTCACTAACAACAACCAGAGTCATTGCATGTGTGTTCTTTTCACATACCACATATGGATCCACCAGTGTGATTGAAATGTGTGTTCTCTACGAAGACCACACATGGATCCACTAGTGTCATTGCATGTGTGTTCTTTTTACTAACAACAACAAGAGTCATTGAAATGTGTGCTCTCTTCAGAGACCACACATGGATCGACTAGTGTCATTGCATGTGTGTTCTTTTCACTAACAACAACCATAGTCATTGCATGTGTGTTCTTTTCACATACCACATATGGATCACCAGTGTCATTGCATGTGTGTTCTTTTCACAATACACCCATGGATCCACCAGTTTCATTGCATGTGTGTTCTTTTTAGTAACAACCAGAGTCATTTTGCATGTGTGTTCTTTTCACATACCACCTATGGATCCACCAGTGTCATTGCATGTGTTTTCTTTTCACAATCCACCCATGGATCCCACCAGTGTCATTTTACATGCGTGTTCTTTTTAGTAACAACAACCAGAGTCATTTTGCATGTGTGTTCTCTTCACATACCACCTATGGATCCACTAGTGTCATTGCATGTGTGTTCTTCTCACATACCACCTATGGATCCACCAGTGTCATTGCATGTATGTTTATTTCACTAACAACAACCAGAGTCATTACATGTGTGTTATTTTCACATACCACATATGGATCCACCAGTGTGATTGAAATGTGTGTCCTCTACAGAGACCACACATGGATCCACCCGTGTCATTGCATGTGTGTTCTTTTTAGTAACAACCAGAGTCGTTTTGCATGTGTGTTATTTTCACATACCACATATGGATCCACCAGTGTCATTGCATGTGTGTTCTTTTCACAATCCACCCATGGATCCACCAGTGTTATTGCATGTGTGTTCTTTTTAGTAACAACCAGAGTCATTTTGCCTGTGTGTTCTTTTCACATACCACCTATGGATCCACCAGTGTCATTGCATGTGTTTTCTTTTTCACAATCCACCCATGGATCCCACCAGTGTCATTTTGCATGTGTGTTCTTTTTAGTAACAACAACCAGAGTCATTTTGCATGTGTGTTCTCTTCATATACCACCTATGCATCCACCAGTGTCATTGCATGTGTGTTCTTTTTAGTAACAACAACCAGAGTCATTTTGCATGTGTGTTCTTTTCACATAGCACCTATGGCTCCACCAGGATCATTGCATGTGTGTTATTTTCGCAATCCACCCATGGATCCACTAGTGTCATTGCATGTGTGTTCTTTTTAGTAACAACAACCAGAGTCATTTTGCATGTGTGTTCTTGTCACATACCACCTATGGATCCACCAGTGTCATTGCATATGTGTTCTTTTCACTAACAACAACCAGAGTCATTGCATGTGTGTTCTTTTGACATACCACATATGGATCCACCAGTGTGATTGAAATGTGTGTTCTCTACAGAGACAACACATGGATCCACCCGTGTCATTGCATGTGTGTTCTTTTTAATAACAACCAGAGTTATTTTGCATGTGTGTTCTTTTCACATACCACATATGGATCCACCAGTGTCATTGCATGTGTGTTCTTTTCACAATCCACCCATGGATCCACCAGTGTCATTGCATGTGTGTTCTTTTTAGTAACAACCAGAGTCATTTTGCATGTGTGTTCTTTTCACATACCACCTATGGATCCACCAGTGTCATTGCATGTGTTTTCTTTTTACAATCCACCCATGGATCCAACCAGTGTCATTTTGCATGTGTGTTCTCTTCATATACCACCTATGGATCCACCAGTGTCATTGCTTGTGTGTTCATTTTAGTAACAATCAGAGTCATTTTGCATGTGTGTTCTTTTCACATACCACCTATGGATCCACCAGTGTCATTGCATGTGTGTTCTTTTCACAATCCACCTATGGATCCACCAGTGTCATTGCATGTGTGTTCTTTTTAGTAACAACCAGAGTCATTTTGCATGTGTGTTCTTTTCATAAACCACCTATGGATCCACCAGTGTCATTGCATGTGTGTTCTTTTCTCAATCCACCCATGTATCCACCAGTGTCATTGCATGTGTGTTCTTTTTAGTAACAACAACAAGAGTCATTTTGCATGTGTGTTCTTTTTACATACCACCTATGGATCCACTAGTGTCATTGCATGCGTGTTCTCTTCACAATCCACCTATGGATCCACTAGTGTCATCGCATGTGTGTTCTTTTTAGTAACAACAACCAGTGTCATTGCATGTGTGTTCTCTTCAGAGACCACACATGGATCCACCAGTGTCATTGCAAGTGTGTTCTTTTTACTAACAACAACAAGAGTCATTGAAATGTGTGCTCTCTTCAGAGACCACACATGGATCCACCAGTGTCATTGCATGTGTGTTGTTTTTAGTAACAACAACTAGAGTCATTTTGCATGTGTGTTCTTCTCACATACCACCTATGGATCCACCAGTGTCATTGCATGTGTGTTCTTGTCACAATCCACCTATGGATCCACCAGTGTCATTGCATGTGTGTTCTTTTTAGTAACAACAACCAGAGTCATTTTGCATGTGTGTTCTTTTCATAAACCACCTATGGATCCACCAGTGTCATTGCATGTGTGTTCTTTTCACAATCCACCCATGTATCCACCAGTGTCATTGCATGTGTGTTCTTTTTAGTAACAACAACAAGAGTCATTTTGCATGTGTGTTCTCTTCACATACCACCTATGGATCCACTAGTGTCATTGCATGTGTGTTCTTCTCACATACCACCTATGGATCCACCAGTGTCATTGCATGTATGTTTATTTCACTAACAACAACCAGAGTCATTACATGTGTGTTCTTTTCACATACCACATATGGATCCACCAGTGTGATTGAAATGTGTGTCCTCTACAGAGACCACACATGGATACACCCGTGTCATTGCACGTTTGTTCTTTTTAGTAACAACCAGAGTCGTTTTGCATGTGTGTTATTTTCACATACCACATATGGATCCACCACTGTCATTGCATGTGTGTTCTTTTCACAATCCACCCATGGATCCACCAGTGTCATTGCATGTGTGTTCTTTTTAGTAACAACCAGAGTCATTTTGCCTGTGTGTTCTTTTCACATACCACCTATGGATCCACCAGTGTCATTGCATGTGTTTTCTTTTCACAATCCACCCATGGATGGACTAGTGTCATTGCATGTGTGTTCTTTTTAGTAACAACAACCAAAGTCATTTTGCATGTGTGTTCTTGTCACATACCACCTATGGATCCACCAGTGTCATTGCATGTGTGTTCTTTTCACTAACAACAACCAGAGTCATTGCATGTGTGTTCTTTTGTCATACCACATATGGATCCACCAGTGTCATTGAAATGCGTGTTCTCTACAGAGACCACAAATTGCATGTGTGTTCTTTTTAGTAACAACAACCAGAGTCATTTTGCATGTGTGTTCTTCTCACATACCACCTACGGATCCACTAGTGTCATTGCATGTGTGTTCTTTGCACTAAAAACAACTAGATTCATTGCATGTGTGTTCTTTTCACATACCACATATGGATCCAAAAGTGTCATTGAAATGCGTGTTCGCTACAGAGACCACACATGGATCCACCAGTGTCATTGCATGTGTGTTCTTTTTAGTAACAACAACCAGTCATTTTGCATGTGTGTTTTGTTGACATACCACCTATGAATCCACCAGTGTCATTGCATGTGTGTTCTCTTCACATTGCACCTATGGATCCACCAGTGTCATTGCATGTGTGTTCTTTTTAGTAACAACAACCAGTGTCATTGCATGTGTGTTCTCTTCAGAGACCACACATGGATCCACTAGTGTCATTGCATGTGTGTTCTTTTTACTAACAACAACAAGAGTCATTGAAATGTGTGCTCTCTTCAGAGACCACACATGGATCCACCAGTGTCATTGCATGTGTGTTGTTTTTAGTAACAACAACCAGTGTCATTTTGCATGTGTGTTCTTCTCACATACCACCTATGGATCCACCAGTGTCATTGCATGTGTGTTCTTGTCACAATCCACCTATGGATCCACCAGTGTCATTGCATGTGTGTTCTTTTTAGTAACAATAACCAGAGTCATTTTGCATGTGTGTTCTTTTCATAAACCACCTATGGATCCACCAGTGTCATTGCATGTGTGTTCTTTTCACAATCCACCCATGTATCCACCAGTGTCATTGCATGTGTGTTCTTTTTAGTAACAACCAGAGTCATTTTGCATGTGTGTTCTCTTTACATACCACCTATGGATCCCCTAGTGTCATTGCATGCGTGTTCTCTTCACAATCCACCTATGGATCCACCAGTGTCATCGCATGTGTTCTTTTTAGTAACAACAACCAGTGTCATTGCATGTGTGCTCTCTTCAGAGACCACACATAGATCCACCAGTGTCATTGCATGTGTGTTCTTTTTACTAACAACAACAAGAGTCATTGAAATGTGTGCTCTCTTTAGAGACCACACATGGATCCACCATTGTCGTTGTATGTGTGTTCTTTTCACAATCCACCCATGGATCCACCAGTGTCATTGAATGTGTGTTCTTTTTAGTAACAACAACCAGAGTCATTTTGCATTTGTGTTATTTTCACATACCACCTATGGATCCACCAGTGTCATTTAAATGTGTATTATTTTCAACTACCACCCATGGATCCACCAGTGTCATTGCATGTGTGTTCTTTTTAGTAACAACAACCAGAGTCATTTTGCAAGTGATCTCTTCACATAGGACCTACGGATCCACCATTGTCATTACATGTGTGTTCTTTTTAGTAACAACCAGAGTCATTTTTCATGTGTGTTCTTTTCACATAACACCTATGGACCCACCAGTGTCATTGAAATGTGTATTGTTTTCAACTACCACCCACGGATCCACCAGTGTCATTGCATGTGTGTTCTTTTTAGTAACAACAACCAGAGTCATTTTGCATGTGTGATCTCTTCACATACCACCTATGGATCCACCAGTGTCATTGCATGTGTTTTCTTTTCACAATCCACACATGGATCCCACCAATGTCATTTTGCATGTGTGTTCTTTTTAGTAACAACAACCAGAGTGATTTTGCATGTGTGTTCTCTTCACATACCACCTATGGATCCACCAGTGTCATTGCATGTGTGTTCTTTTCACAATCCACCCATGTATCCACCAGTGTAATTGCATGTGTGTTCTTTTTAGTAACAACAACCAGAGTCATTTTGCATGTGTGTTCTCTTTACATACCACCTATGGATCCAGTAGTGTCATTGCATGTGTGTTCTCTTCACAATCCACCTATGGATCCACTAGTGTCATCGCATGTGTGTTCTTTTTAGTAACAACAACCAGTGTCATTGCATGTGTGTTCTCTTTAGAGACCACACATGGATCCACCAGTGTCATTGCAAGTGTGTTCTTTTTACTAACAACAACAAGAGTCATTGAAATGTGTGCTCTCTTCAGAGACTACACATGGATCCTCCAGTGTCATTGCATGTGTGTTGTTTTTAGTAACAACAACCAGAGTCATTTTGCATGTGTGTTCTTCTCACATACCACCTATGGATCCACCAGTGTCATTGCATGTGTGTTCTTGTCACAATCCACCTATGGATCCACCAGTGTCATTGCATGTGTGTTCTTTTTAGTAACAACAACCAGAGTCATATTGCATGTGTGTTCTTTTCATAAACCACCTATGGATCCACCAGTGTCATTGCATGTGTGTTCTTTTCACAATCCACCCATGTATCCACCAGTGTCATTGCATGTGTGTTCTTTTTAGTAACAACAACAAGAGTCATTTTGCATGTGTGTTCTCTTCACATACCACCTATGGATCCACTAGTGTCATTGCATGTGTGTTCTTCTCACATACCACCTATGGATCCACCAGTGTCATTGCATGTATGTTTATTTCACTAACAACAACCAGAGTCATTACATGTGTGTTCTTTTCACATACCACATATGGATCCACCAGTGTGATTGAAATGTGTGTCCTCTATAGAGACCACACATGGATACACCCGTGTCATTGCATGTGTGTTCTTTTTAGTAACAACCAGAGTCGTTTTGCATGTGTGTTATTTTCACATACCACATATGGATCCACCACTGTCATTGCATGTGTGTTCTTTTCACAATCCACCCATGGATCCACCAGTGTCATTGCATGTGTGTTCTTTTTAGTAAGAACCAGAGTCATTTTGCCTGTGTGTTCTTTTCACATACCACCTATGGATCCACCAGTGTCATTGCATGTGTTTTCTTTTCACAATCCACCCATGGATGGACTAGTGTCATTGCATGTGTGTTCTTTTTAGTAACAACAACCAAAGTCATTTTGCATGTGTGTTCTTGTCACATACCACCTATGGATCCACCAGTGTCATTGCCTGTGTGTTCTTTTCACTAACAACAACCAGAGTCATTGCATGTGTGTTCTTTTGTCATACCACATATGGATCCACCAGTGTCATTGAAATGCGTGTTCTCTACAGAGACCACAAATTGCATGTGTGTTCTTTTCAGTAACAACAACCAGAGTCATTTTGCATGTGTGTTCTTCTCACATACCACCTATGGATCCACTAGTGTCATTGCATGTGTGTTCTTTGCACTAAAAACAACTAGAGTCATTGCATGTGTGTTCTTTTCACATACCACATATGGATCCAAAAGTGTCATTGAAATGCGTGTTCGCTACAGAGACCACACATGGATCCACCAGTGTCATTGCATGTGTGTTCTTTTTAGTAACAACAACCAGTCATTTTGCATGTGTGTTCTGTTGACATACCACCTATGAATCCACCAGTGTCATTGCATGTGTGTTCTCTTCACATTGCACCTATGGATCCACCAGTGTCATTGCATGTGTGTTCTTTTTAGTAACAACAACCAGTGTCATTGCATGTGTGTTCTCTTCAGAGACCACACATGGATCCACTAGTGTCATTGCATGTGTGTTCTTTTTACTAACAACAACAAGAGTCATTGAAATGTGTGCTCTCTTCAGAGACCACACATGGATCCACCAGTGTCATTGCATGTGTGTTGTTTTTAGTAACAACAACCAGTGTCATTTTGCATGTGTGTTCTTCTCACATACCACCTATGGATCCACCAGTGTCATTGCATGTGTGTTCTTGTCACAATCCACCTATGGATCCACCAGTGTCATTGCATGTGTGTTCTTTTTAGTAACAACAACCAGAGTCATTTTGCATGTGTGTTCTTTTCATAAACCACCTATGGATCCACCAGTGTCATTGCATGTGTGTTCTTTTCACAATCCACCCATGTATCCACCAGTGTCATTGCATGTGTGTTCTTTTTAGTAACAACCAGAGTCATTTTGCATGTGTGTTCTCTTTACATACCACCTATGGATCCACTAGTGTCAATGCATGCGTGTTCTCTTCACAATCCACCTATGGATCCACCAGTGTCATCGCATGTGTTCTTTTTAGTAACAACAACCAGTGTCATTGCATGTGTGCTCTCTTCAGAGACCACACATAGATCCACCAGTGTCATTGCATGTGTGTTCTTTTTACTAACAACAACAAGAGTCATTGAAATGTGTGCTCTCTTCAGAGACCACACATGGATCCACCATTGTCGTTTATGTGTGTTCTTTTCACAATCCACCCATGGATCCACCAGTGTCATTGCATGTGTGTTCTTTTTAGTAACAACAACCAGAGTCATTTTGCATTTGTGTTATTTTCACATACCACCTATGGATCCACCAGTGTCATTGAAATGTGTATTATTTTCAACTACCACCCATGGATCCACCAGTGTCATTGCATGTGTGTTCTTTTTAGTAACAACAACCAGAGTCATTTTGCATGTGTGATCTCTTCACATAGGACCTTTGGATCCACCAGTGTCATTACATGTGTGTTCTTTTTAGTAACAACCAGAGTCATTTTTCATGTGTGTTCTTCTCACATAACACCTATGGATCCACCAGTGTCATTGCATGTGTGTTCTTGTCACAATCCACCTATGGATCCACCAGTGTCATTGCATGTGTGTTCTTTTTAGTAACAACAACCAAAGTCATTTTGCATGTGTGTTCTTTTCATAAACCACCTATGGATCCACCAATGTCATTGCATGTGTGTTCTTTTCACAATCCACCCATGTATCCACCAGTGTCATTGCATGTGTGTTCTTTTTAGTAACAACAACCAGAGTCATTTTGCATGTGTGTTCTCTTCGCATACCACCTATGGATCCACTAGTGTCATTGCATGTGTGTTGTTCTCACATACCACCTATGGATCCACCAGTGTCATTGCATGTATGTTTATTTCACTAACAACAACCAGAGTCATTACATGTGTGTTCTTTTCACATACCACATATGGATCCACCAATGTGATTGAAATGTGTGTCCTCTACAGAGACCACACATGGATACACCCGTGTCATTGCATGTGTGTTCTTTTTAGTAACAACAACCAGAGTCATTTTGCATGTGTGATCTCTTCACATACCACCTATGGATCCACCAGTGTCATTGCATGTGTTTTCTTTTCACAATCCACACATGGATCCCACCAATGTCATTTTGCATGTGTGTTCTTTTTAGTAACAACAACCAGAGTGATTTTGCATGTGTGTTCTCTTCACATACCACCTATGGATCCACCAGTGTCATTGCATGTGTGTTCTTTTTAGTAAAAACAACCAGAGTCATTGAAATGTGTGTTCTTCTCACATACCACCTATGGATCCACCAGTGTCATTGCATGTGTGTTCATTTCACTAACAACAACCAGAGTCATTGCATGTGTGTTCTTTTCACATACCACATATGGATCCACCAGTGTGATTGAAATGTGTGTTCTCTACGAAGACCACACATGTATCCACTAGTGTCATTGCATGTGTGTTCTTTTTACTAACAACAACAAGAGTCATTGAAATGTGTGCTCTCTTCAGAGACCACACATGGATCGACCAGTGTCATTGCATGTGTGTTCTTTTCACTAACAACAACCATAGTCATTGCATGTGTGTTCTTTTCACATACCACATACGGATCACCAGTGTCATTGCATGTGTGTTCTTTTCACAATACACCCATGGATCCACCAGTGTCATTGCATGTGTGTTCTTTTTAGTAACAACCAGAGTCATTTTGCATGTGTGTTCTTCTCACATACCACCTATGGATCCACCAGTGTCATTGCATGTGTGTTCTTGTCACAATCCACCTATGGATCCACCAGTGTCATTGCATGTGTGTTCTTTTTAGTAACAACAACCAGAGTCATTTTGCATGTGTGTTCTTTTCATAAACCACCTATGGATCCACCAGTGTCATTGCATGTGTGTTCTTTTCACAATCCACCCATGTATCCACCAGTGTCATTGCATGTGTGTTATTTTTAGTAACAACAACCAGAGTCATTTTGCATGTGTGTTCTCTTCACATACCACCTATGGATCCACTAGTGTCATTGCATGTGTGTTCTTCTCACATACCACCTATGGATCCACCAGTGTCATTGCATGTATGTTTATTTCACTAACAACAACCAGAGTCATTACATGTGTGTTCTTTTCACATACCACATATGGATCCACCAGTGTGATTGAAATGTGTGTCCTCTACAGAGACCACACATGGATACACCCGTGTCATTGCATGTGTGTTCTTTTTAGTAACAACCAGAGTCGTTTTGCATGTGTGTTATTTTCACATACCACATATGGATCCACCACTGTCATTGCATGTGTGTTCTTTTCACAATCCACCCATGGATCCACCAGTGTCATTGCATGTGTGTTCTTTTTAGTAACAACCAGAGTCATTTTGCCTGTGTGTTCTTTTCACATACCACCTATGGATCCACCAGTGTCATTGCATGTGTTTTCTTTTCACAATCCACCCATGGATGGACTAGTGTCATTGCATGTGTGTTCTTTTTAGTAACAACAACCAAAGTCATTTTGCATGTGTGTTCTTGTCACATACCACCTATGGATCCACCAGTGTCATTGCATGTGTGTTCTTTTCACTAACAACAACCAGAGTCATTGCATGTGTGTTCTTTTGTCATACGACATATGGATCCACCAGTGTCATTGAAATGCGTGTTCTCTACAGAGACCACAAATTGCATGTGTGTTCTTTTTAGTAACAACAAACAGAGTCATTTTGCATGTGTGTTCTTCTCACATACCACCTATGGATCCACTAGTGTCATTGCATGTGTGTTCTTTGCACTAAAAACAACTAGAGTCATTGCATGTGTGTTCTTTTCACATACCACATATGGATCCAAAAGTGTCATTGAAATGCGTGTTCGCTACAGAGACCACACATGGATCCACCAGTGTCATTGTATGTGTGTTCTTTTTAGTAACAACAACCAGTCATTTTGCATGTGTGTTCTGTTGACATACCACCTATGAATCCACCAGTGTCATTGCATGTGTGTTCTCTTCACATTGCACCTATGGATCCACCAGTGTCATTGCATGTGTGTTCTTTTTAGTAACAACAACCAGTGTCATTGCATGTGTGTTCTCTTTAGAGACCACACATGGATCCACTAGTGTCATTGCATGTGTGTTCTTTTTACTAACAACAACAAGAGTCATTGAAATGTGTGCTCTCTTCAGAGACCACACATGGATCCACCAGTGTCATTGCATGTGTGTTGTTTTTAGTAACAACAACCAGTGTCATTTTGCATGTGTGTTCTTCTCACATACCACCTATGGATCCACCAGTGTCATTGCATGTGTGTTCTTGTCACAATCCACCTATGGATCCACCACTGTCATTGCATGTGTGTTCTTTTTAGTAACAACAACCAGAGTCATTTTGCATGTGTGTTCTTTTCATAAACCACCTATGGATCCACCAGTGTCATTGCATGTGTGTTCTTTTCACAATCCACCCATGTATCCACCAGTGTCATTGCATGTGTGTTCTTTTTAGTAACAACCAGAGTCATTTTGCATGTGTGTTCTCTTTACATACCACCTATGGATCCACTAGTGTCATTGCATGCGTGTTCTCTTCACAATCCACCTATGGATCCACCAGTGTCATCGCATGTGTTCTTTTTAGTAACAACAACCAGTGTCATTGCATGTGTGCTCTCTTCAGAGACCACACATAGATCCACCAGTGTCATTGCATGTGTGTTCTTTTTACTAACAACAACAAGAGTCATTGAAATGTGTGCTCTCTTCAGAGACCACACATGGATCCACCATTGTCGTTGTATGTGTGTTCTTTTCACAATCCACCCATGGATCCACCAGTGTCATTGCATGTGTGTTCTTTTTAGTAACAACAACCAGAGTCATTTTGCATTTGTGTTATTTTCACATACCACCTATGGATCCACCAGTGTCATTGAAATGTGTAGTAATTTCAACTACCACCCATGGATCCACCAGTGTCATTGCATGTGTGTTCTTTTTAGTAACAACAACCAGAGTCATTTTGCATGTGTGATCTCTTCACATAGGACCTATGGATCCACCAGTGTCATTACATGTGTGTTCTTTTTAGTAACAACCAGAGTCATTTTTCATGTGTGTTCTTTTCACATAACACCTATGGACCCACCAGTGTCATTGAAATGTGTATTGTTTTCAACTACCACCCACGGATCCACCAGTGTCATTGCATGTGTGTTCTTTTTAGTAACAACAACCAGAGTCATTTTGCATTTGTGTTATTTTCACATACCACCTATGGATCCACCAGTGTCATTGAAATGTGTATTATTTTCAACTACCACCCATGGATCCACCAGTGTCATTGCATGTGTGTTCTTTTTAGTAACAACAACCAGAGTCATTTTGCATGTATGATCTCTTCACATAGGACCTATGGATCCACCAGTGTCATTACATGTGTGTTCTTTTTAGTAACAACCAGAGTCATTTTGCATGTGTGTTCTTCTCACATACCACCTATGGATCCACCAGTGTCATTGCATGTGTGTTCTTGTCACAATCCACCTATGGATCCACCAGTGTCATTGCATGTGTGTTCTTTTTAGTAACAACAACCAGAGTCATTTTGAATGTGTGTTCTTTTCATAAACCACCTATGGATCCACCAGTGTCATTGCATGTGTGTTCTTTTCACAATCCACCCATGTATCCACCAGTGTCATTGCATGTGTGTTCTTTTTAGTAACAACAACCAGAGTCATTTTGCATGTGTGTTCTCTTCACATACCACCTATGGATCCACTAGTGTCATTGCATGTGTGTTGTTCTCACATACCACCTATGGATCCACCAGTGTCATTGCATGTATGTTTATTTCACTAACAACAACCAGAGTCATTACATGTGTGTTCTTTTCACATACCACATATGGATCCACCAGTGTGATTGAAATTTGTGTCCTCTACAGAGACCACACATGGATACACCCGTGTCATTGCATGTGTGTTCTTTTTAGTAACAACAACCAGAGTCATTTTGCATGTGTGATCTCTTCACATACCACCTATGGATCCACCAGTGTCATTGCATGTGTTTTCTTTTCACAATCCACACATGGATCCCACCAATGTCATTTTGCATGTGTGTTCTTTTTAGTAACAACAACCAGAGTGATTTTGCATGTGTGTTCTCTTCACATACCACCTATGGATCCACCAGTGTCATTGCATGTGTGTTCTTTTTAGTAAAAACAACCAGAGTCATTGAAATGTGTGTTCTTCTCACATACCACCTATGGATCCACCAGTGTCATTGCATGTGTGTTCATTTCACTAACAACAACCAGAGTCATTGCATGTGTGTTCTTTTCACATACCACATATGGATCCACCAGTGTGATTGAAATGTGTGTTCTCTACGAAGACCACACATGGATCCACTAGTGTCATTGCATTGTGTTCTTTTTACTAACAACAACAAGAGTCATTGAAATGTGTGCTCTCTTCAGAGACCACACATGGATCGACCAGTGTCATTGCATGTGTGTTCTTTTCACTAACAACAACCATAGTCATTGCATGTGTGTTCTTTTCACATACCACATATGGATCACCAGTGTCATTGCATGTGTGTTCTTTTCACAATACACCCATGGATCCACCAGTGTCATTGCATGTGTGTTCTTTTTAGTAACAACCAGAGTCATTTTGCATGTGTGTTCTTCTCACATACCACCTATGGATCCACCAGTGTCATTGCATGTGTGTTCTTGTCACAATCCACCTATGGATCCACCAGTGTCATTGCATGTGTGTTCTTTTTAGTAACAACAACCAGAGTCATTTTGCATGTGTGTTCTTTTCATAAACCACCTATGGATCCACCAGTGTCATTGCATGTGTGTTCTTTTCACAATCCACCCATGTATCCACCAGTGTCATTGCATGTGTGTTCTTTTTAGTAACAACAACCAGAGTCATTTTGCATGTGTTTTCTCTTCACATACCACCTATGGATCCACTAGTGTCATTGCATGTGTGTTCTTCTCACATACCACCTATGGATCCACCAGTGTCATTGCATGTATGTTTATTTCACTAACAACAACCAGAGTCATTACATGTGTGTTCTTTTCACATACCACATATGGATCCACCAGTGTGATTGAAATGTGTGTCCTCTACAGAGACCACACATGGATACACCCGTGTCATTGCATGTGTGTTCTTTTTAGTAACAACCAGAGTCGTTTTGCATGCGTGTTATTTTCACATACCACATATGGATCCACCACTGTCATTGCATGTGTGTTCTTTTCACAATCCACCCATGGATCCACCAGTGTCATTGCATGTGTGTTCTTTTTAGTAACAACCAGAGTCATTTTGCCTGTGTGTTCTTTTCACATACCACCTATGGATCCACCAGTGTCATTGCATGTGTTTTCTTTTCACAATCCACCCATGGATGGACTAGTGTCATTGCATGTGTGTTCTTTTTACTAACAACAACCAAAGTCATTTTGCATGTGTGTTCTTATCACATACCACCTATGGATCCACCAGTGTCATTGCATGTGTGTTCTTTTCACTAACAACAACCAGAGTCATTGCATGTGTGTTCTTTTGTCATACCACATATGGATCCACCAGTGTCATTGAAATGCGTGTTCTCTACAGAGACCACAAATTGCATGTGTGTTCTTTTTAGTAACAACAACCAGAGTCATTTTGCATGTGTGTTCTTCTCACATACCACCTATGGATCCACTAGTGTCATTGCATGTGTGTTCTTTGCACTAAAAACAACTAGAGTCATTGCATGTGTGTTCTTTTCACATACCACATATGGATCCAAAAGTGTCATTGAAATGCGTGTTCGCTACAGAGACCACACATGGATCCACCAGTGTCATTGCATGTGTGTTTTTTTTAGTAACAACAACCAGTCATTTTGCATGTGTGTTCTGTTGATATACCACCTATGAATCCACCAGTGTCATTGCATGTGTGTTTTATTCACATTGCACCTATGGATCCACCAGTGTCATTGCATGTGTGTTCTTTTTAGTAACAACAACCAGTGTCATTGCATGTGTGTTCTCTTTAGAGACCACACATGGATCCACTAGTGTCATTGCATGTGTGTTCTTTTTACTAACAACAACAAGAGTCATTGAAATGTGTGCTCTATTCAGAGACCACACATGGATCCACCAGTGTCATTGCATGTGTGTTGTTTTTAGTAACAACAACCAGTGTCATTTTGCATGTGTGTTCTTCTCACATACCACCTATGGATCCACCAGTGTCATTGCATGTGTGTTCTTGTCACAATCCACCTATGGATCCACCAGTGTCATTGCATGTGTGTTCTTTTTAGTAACAACAACCAGAGTCATTTTGCATGTGTGTTCTTTTCATAAACCACCTATGGATCCACCAGTGTCATTGCATGTGTGTTCTTTTCACAATCCACCCATGTATCCACCAGTGTCATTGCATGTGTGTTCTTTTTAGTAACAACCAGAGTCATTTTGCATGTGTGTTCTCTTTACATACCACCTATGGATCCACTAGTGTCATTGCATGCGTGTTCTCTTCACAATCCACCTATGGATCCACCAGTGTCATCGCATGTGTTCTTTTTAGTAACAACAACCAGTGTCATTGCATGTGTGCTCTCTTCAGAGACCACACATAGATCCACCAGTGTCATTGCATGTGTGTTCTTTTTACTAACAACAACAAGAGTCATTGAAATGTGTGCTCTCTTCAGAGACCACACATGGATCCACCATTGTCGTTGTATGTGTGTTCTTTTCACAATCCACCCATGGATCCACCAGTGTCATTGCATGTGTGTTCTTTTTAGTAACAACAACCAGAGTCATTTTGCATTTGTGTTATTTTCACATACCACCTATGGATCCACCAGTGTCATTGAAATGTGTATTAATTTCAACTACCACCCATGGATCCACCAGTGTCATTGCATGTGTGTTCTTTTTAGTAACAACAACCAGAGTCATTTTGCATGTGTGATCTCTTCACATAGGACCTATGGATCCACCAGTGTCATTGCATGTGTGTTCTTTTTACTAACAACAACAAGAGTCATTGAAATGTGTGCTCTCTTCAGAGACCACACATGGATCCACCAGTGTCATTGCATGTGTGTTGTTTTTAGTAACAACAACCAGTGTCATTTTGCATGTGTGTTCTTCTCACATACCACCTATGGATCCACCAGTGTCATTGCATGTGTGTTCTTGTCACAATCCACCTATGGATCCACCAGTGTCATTGCATGTGTGTTCTTTTTAGTAACAACAACCAGAGTCATTTTGCATGTGTGTTCTTTTCATAAACCACCTATGGATCCACCAGTGTCATTGCATGTGTGTTCTTTTCACAATCCACCCATGTATCCACCAGTGTCATTGCATGTGTGTTCTTTTTAGTAACAACCAGAGTCATTTTGCATGTGTGTTCTCTTTACATACCACCTATGGATCCACTAGTGTCATTGCATGCGTGTTCTCTTCACAATCCACCTATGGATCCACCAGTGTCATCGCATGTGTTCTTTTTAGTAACAACAACCAGTGTCATTGCATGTGTGCTCTCTTCAGAGACCACACATAGATCCACCAGTGTCATTGCATGTGTGTTCTTTTTACTAACAACAACAAGAGTCATTGAAATGTGTGCTCTCTTCAGAGACCACACATGGATCCACCATTGTCGTTGTATGTGTGTTCTTTTCACAATCCACCCATGGATCCACCAGTGTCATTGCATGTGTGTTCTTTTTAGTAACAACAACCAGAGTCATTTTGCATTTGTGTTATTTTCACATACCACCTATGGATCCACCAGTGTCATTGAAATGTGTAGTAATTTCAACTACCACCCATGGATCCACCAGTGTCATTGCATGTGTGTTCTTTTTAGTAACAACAACCAGAGTCATTTTGCATGTGTGATCTCTTCACATAGGACCTATGGATCCACCAGTGTCATTACATGTGTGTTCTTTTTAGTAACAACCAGAGTCATTTTTCATGTGTGTTCTTTTCACATAACACCTATGGACCCACCAGTGTCATTGAAATGTGTATTGTTTTCAACTACCACCCACGGATCCACCAGTGTCATTGCATGTGTGTTCTTTTTAGTAACAACAACCAGAGTCATTTTGCATTTGTGTTATTTTCACATACCACCTATGGATCCACCAGTGTCATTGAAATGTGTATTATTTTCAACTACCACCCATGGATCCACTAGTGTCATTGCATGTGTGTTCTTTTTAGTAACAACAACCAGAGTCATTTTGCATGTGTGATCTCTTCACATAGGACCTATGGATCCACCAGTGTCATTACATGTGTGTTCTTTTTAGTAACAACCAGAGTCATTTTGCATGTGTGTTCTTCTCACATACCACCTATGGATCCACCAGTGTCATTGCATGTGTGTTCTTGTCACAATCCACCTATGGATCCACCAGTGTCATTGCATGTGTGTTCTTTTTAGTAACAACAACCAGAGTCATTTTGAATGTGTGTTCTTTTCATAAACCACCTATGGATCCACCAGTGTCATTGCATGTGTGTTCTTTTCACAATCCACCCATGTATCCACCAGTGTCATTGCATGTGTGTTCTTTTTAGTAACAACAACCAGAGTCATTTTGCATGTGTGTTCTCTTCACATACCACCTATGGATCCACTAGTGTCATTGCATGTGTGTTGTTCTCACATACCACCTATGGATCCACCAGTGTCATTGCATGTATGTTTATTTCACTAACAACAACCAGAGTCATTACATGTGTGTTCTTTTCACATACCACATATGGATCCACCAGTGTGATTGAAATGTGTGTCCTCTACAGAGACCACACATGGATACACCCGTGTCATTGCATGTGTGTTCTTTTTAGTAACAACAACCAGAGTCATTTTGCATGTGTGATCTCTTCACATACCACCTATGGATCCACCAGTGTCATTGCATGTGTTTTCTTTTCACAATCCACACATGGATCCGACCAATGTCATTTTGCATGTGTGTTCTTTTTAGTAACAACAACCAGAGTGATTTTGCATGTGTGTTCTCTTCACATACCACCTATGGATCCACCAGTGTCATTGCATGTGTGTTCTTTTTAGTAAAAACAACCAGAGTCATTGAAATGTGTGTTCTTCTCACATACCACCTATGGATCCACCAGTGTCATTGCATGTGTGTTCATTTCACTAACAACAACCAGAGTCATTGCATGTGTGTTCTTTTCACATACCACATATGGATCCACCAGTGTGATTGAAATGTGTGTTCTCTACGAAGACCACACATGGATCCACTAGTGTCATTGCATTGTGTTCTTTTTACTAACAACAACAAGAGTCATTGAAATGTGTGCTCTCTTCAGAGACCACACATGGATCGACCAGTGTCATTGCATGTGTGTTCTTTTCACTAACAACAACCATAGTCATTGCATGTGTGTTCTTTTCACATACCACATATGGATCACCAGTGTCATTGCATGTGTGTTCTTTTCACAATACACCCATGGATCCACCAGTGTCATTGCATGTGTGTTCTTTTTAGTAACAACCAGAGTCATTTTGCATGTGTGTTCTTCTCACATACCACCTATGGATCCACCAGTGTCATTGCATGTGTGTTCTTGTCACAATCCACCTATGGATCCACCAGTGTCATTGCATGTGTGTTCTTTTTAGTAACAACAACCAGAGTCATTTTGCATGTGTGTTCTTTTCATAAACCACCTATGGATCCACCAGTGTCATTGCATGTGTGTTCTTTTCACAATCCACCCATGTATCCACCAGTGTCATTGCATGTGTGTTCTTTTTAGTAACAACAACCAGAGTCATTTTGCATGTGTTTTCTCTTCACATACCACCTATGGATCCACTAGTGTCATTGCATGTGTGTTCTTCTCACATACCACCTATGGATCCACCAGTGTCATTGCATGTATGTTTATTTCACTAACAACCAGAGTCATTACATGTGTGTTCTTTTCACATACCACATATGGATCCACCAGTGTGATTGAAATGTGTGTCCTCTACAGAGACCACACATGGATACACCCGTGTCATTGCATGAGTGTTCTTTTTAGTAACAACCAGAGTCGTTTTGCATGCGTGTTATTTTCACATACCACATATGGATCCACCACTGTCATTGCATGTGTGTTCTTTTCACAATCCACCCATGGATCCACCAGTGTCATTGCATGTGTGTTCTTTTTAGTAACAACCAGAGTCATTTTGCCTGTGTGTTCTTTTCACATACCACCTATGGATCCACCAGTGTCATTGCATGTGTTTTCTTTTCACAATCCACCCATGGATGGACTAGTGTCATTGCATGTGTGTTCTTTTTAGTAACAACAACCAAAGTCATTTTGCACGTGTGTTCTTGTCACATACCACCTATGGATCCACCAGTGTCATTGCATGTGTGTTCTTTTCACTAACAACAACCAGAGTCATTGCATGTGTGTTCTTTTGTCATACCACATATGGATCCACCAGTGTCATTGAAATGCGTGTTCTCTACAGAGACCACAAATTGCATGTGTGTTCTTTTTAGTAACAACAACCAGAGTCATTTTGCATGTGTGTTCTTCTCACATACCACCTATGGATCCACTAGTGTCATTGCATGTGTGTTCTTTGCACTAAAAACAACTAGAGTCATTGCATGTGTGTTCTTTTCACATACCACATATGGATCCAAAAGTGTCATTGAAATGCGTGTTCGCTACAGAGACCACACATGGATCCACCAGTGTCATTGCATGTGTGTTCTCTTCACATTGCACCTATGGATCCACCAGTGTCATTGCATGTGTGTTCTTTTTAGTAACAACAACCAGTGTCATTGCATGTGTGTTCTCTTTAGAGACCACACATGGATCCACTAGTGTCATTGCATGTGTGTTCTTTTTACTAACAACAACAAGAGTCATTGAAATGTGTGCTCTATTCAGAGACCACACATGGATCCACCAGTGTCATTGCATGTGTGTTGTTTTTAGTAACAACAACCAGTGTCATTTTGCATGTGTGTTCTTCTCACATACCACCTATGGATCCACCAGTGTCATTGCATGTGTGTTCTTGTCACAATCCACCTATGGATCCACCAGTGTCATTGCATGTGTGTTCTTTTTAGTAACAACAACCAGAGTCATTTTGCATGTGTGTTCTTTTCATAAACCACCTATGGATCCACCAGTGTCATTGCATGTGTGTTCTTTTCACAATCCACCCATGTATCCACCAGTGTCATTGCATGTGTCTTCTTTTTAGTAACAACCAGAGTCATTTTGCATGTGTGTTCTCTTTACATACCACCTATGGATCCACTAGTGTCATTGCATGCGTGTTCTCTTCACAATCCACCTATGGATCCACCAGTGTCATCGCATGTGTTCTTTTTAGTAACAACAACCAGTGTCATTGCATGTGTGCTCTCTTCAGAGACCACACATAGATCCACCAGTGTCATTGCATGTGTGTTCTTTTTACTAACAACAACAAGAGTCATTGAAATGTGTGCTCTCTTTAGAGACCACACATGGATCCACCATTGTCGTTGTATGTGTGTTCTTTTCACAATCCACCCATGGATCCACCAGTGTCATTGCATGTGTGTTCTTTTTAGTAACAACAACCAGAGTCATTTTGCATTTGTGTTATTTTCACATACCACCTATGGATCCACCAGTGTCATTGAAATGTGTACTAATTTCAACTACCACCCACGGATCCACCAGTGTCATTGCATGTGTGTTCTTTTTAGTAACAACAACCAGAGTCATTTTGCATGTGTGATCTCTTCACATACCACCTATGGATCCACCAGTGTCATTGCATGTGTTTTCTTTTCACAATCCACACATGGATCCCACCAATGTCATTTTGCATGTGTGTTCTTTTTAGTAACAACAACCAGAGTGATTTTGCATGTGTGTTCTCTTCACATACCACCTATGGATCCACCAGTGTCATTGCATGTGTGTTCTTTTTAGTAAAAACAACCAGAGTCATTGAAATGTGTGTTCTTCTCACATACCACCTATGGATCCACCAGTGTCATTGCATGTGTGTTCATTTCACTAACAACAACCAGAGTCATTGCATGTGTGTTCTTTTCACATACCACATATGGATCCACCAGTGTGATTGAAATGTGTGTTCTCTACGAAGACCACACATGGATCCACTAGTGTCATTGCATGTGTGTTCTTTTTACTAACAACAACAAGAGTCATTGAAATGTGTGCTCTCTTCAGAGACCACACATGGATCGACCAGTGTCATTGCATGTGTGTTCTTTTCACTAACAATAACCATAGTCATTGCATGTGTGTTCTTTTCACATACCACATATGGATCACCAGTGTCATTGCATGTGTGTTCTTTTCACAATACACCCATGGATCCACCAGTGTCATTGCATGTGTGTTCTTTTTAGTAACAACCAGAGTCATTTTGCATGTGTGTTCTTCTCACATACCACCTATGGATCCACCAGTGTCATTGCATGTGTGTTCTTGTCACAATCCACCTATGGATCCACCAGTGTCATTGCATGTGTGTTCTTTTTAGTAACAACAACCAGAGTCATTTTGCATGTGTGTTCTTTTCATAAACCACCTATGGATCCACCAGTGTCATTGCATGTGTGTTCTTTTCACAATCCACCCATCTATCCACCAGTGTCATTGCATGTGTGTTCTTTTTAGTAACAACAACCAGAGTCATTTTGCATGTGTGTTCTCTTGACATACCACCTATGGATCCACTAGTGTCATTGCATGTGTGTTCTTCTCACATACCACCTATGGATCCACCAGTGTCATTGCATGTATGTTTATTTCACTAACAACAACCAGAGTCATTACATGTGTGTTCTTTTCACATACCACATATGGATCCACCAGTGTGATTGAAATGTGTGTCCTCTACAGAGACCCCACATGGATACACCCGTGTCATTACATGTGTGTTCTTTTTAGTAACAACCAGAGTCGTTTTGCATGTGTGTTATTTTCACATACCACATATGGATCCACCACTGTCATTGCATGTGTGTTCTTTTCACAATCCACCCATGGATCCACTAGTGTCATTGCATGTGTGTTCTTTTTAGTAACAACCAGAGTCATTTTGCCTGTGTGTTCTTTTCACATACCACCTATGGATCCACCAGTGTCATTGCATGTGTTTTCTTTTCACAATCCACCCATGGATGGACTAGTGTCATTGCATGTGTGTTCTTTTTAGTAACAACAACCAAAGTCATTTTGCATGTGTGTTCTTGTCACATACCACCTATGGATCCACCAGTGTCATTGCATGTGTGTTCTTTTCACTAACAACAACCAGAGTCATTGCATGTGTGTTCTTTTGTCATACCACATATGGATCCACCAGTGTCATTGAAATGCGTGTTCTCTACAGAGACCACAAATTGCATGTGTGTTCTTTTTAGTAACAACAACCAGAGTCATTTTGCATGTGTGTTCTTCTCACATACCACCTATGGATCCACTAGTGTCATTGCATGTGTGTTCTTTGCAATAAAAACAACTAGAGTCATTGCATGTGTGTTCTTTTCACATACCACATATGGATCCAAAAGTGTCATTGAAATGCGTGTTCGCTACAGAGACCACACATGGATCCACCAGTGTCATTGCATGTGTGTTCTTTTTAGTAACAACAACTAGTCATTTTGCATGTGTGTTCTGTTGACATACCACCTATGAATCCACCAGTGTCATTGCATGTGTGTTTTCTTCACATTGCACCTATGGATCCACCAGTGTCATTGCATGTGTGTTCTTTTTAGTAACAACAACCAGTGTCATTGCATGTGTGTTCTCTTTAGAGACCACACATGGATCCACTAGTGTCATTGCATGTGTGTTCTTTTTACTAACAACAACAAGAGTCATTGAAATGTGTATTAATTTCAACTACCACCCATGGATCCACCAGTGTCATTGCATGTGTGTTCTTTTTAGTAACAACAACCAGAGTCATTTTGCATGTGTGATCTCTTCACATAGGACCTATGGATCCACCAGTGTCATTACATGTGTGTTCTTTTTAGTAACAACCAGAGTCATTTTTCATGTGTGTTCTTTTCACATAACACCTATGGACCCACCAGTGTCATTGAAATGTGTATTGTTTTCAACTACCACCCACGGATCCACCAGTGTCATTGCATGTGTGTTCTTTTTAGTAACAACAACCAGAGTCATTTTGCATGTGTGATCTCTTCACATACCACCTATGGATCCACCAGTGTCATTGCATGTGTTTTCTTTTCACAATCCACACATGGATCCCACCAATGTCATTTTGCATGTGTGTTCTTTTTAGTAACAACAACCAGAGTGATTTTGCATGTGTGTTCTCTTCACATACCACCTATGGATCCACCAGTGTCATTGCATGTGTGTTCTTTTTAGTAAAAACAACCAGAGTCATTGAAATGTGTGTTCTTCTCACATACCACCTATGGATCCACCAGTGTCATTGCATGTGTGTTCATTTCACTAACAACAACCAGAGTCATTGCATGTGTGTTCTTTTCACATACCACATATGGATCCACCAGTGTGATTGAAATGTGTGTTCTCTACGAAGACCACACATGGATCCACTAGTGTCATTGCATGTGTGTTCTTTTTACTAACAACAACAAGAGTCATTGAAATGTGTGCTCTCTTCAGAGACCACACATGGATCGACCAGTGTCATTGCATGTGTGTTCTTTTCACTAACAACAACCATAGTCATTGCATGTGTGTTCTTTTCACATACCACATATGGATCACCAGTGTCATTGCATGTGTGTTCTTTTCACAATACACCCATGGATCCACCAGTGTCATTGCATGTGTGTTCTTTTTAGTAACAACCAGAGTCATTTTGCATGTGTGTTCTTGTCACAATCCACCTATGGATCCACCAGTGTCATTGCATGTGTGTTCTTTTTAGTAACAACAACCAAAGTCATTTTGCATGTGTGTTCTTTTCATAAACCACCTATGGATCCACCAGTGTCATTCCATGTGTGTTCTTTTCACAATCCACCCATGTATCCACCAGTGTCATTGCATGTGTGTTCTTTTTAGTAACAACAACCAGAGTCATTTTGCATGTGTGTTCTCTTGACATACCACCTATGGATCCACTAGTGTCATTGCATGTGTGTTCTTCTCACATACCACCTATGGATCCACCAGTGTCATTGCATGTATGTTTATTTCACTAACAACAACCAGAGTCATTACATGTGTGTTCTTTTCACATACCACATATGGATCCACCAGTGTGATTGAAATGTGTGTCCTCTACAGAGACCCCACATGGATACACCCGTGTCATTGCATGTGTGTTCTTTTTAGTAACAACCAGAGTCGTTTTGCATGTGTGTTATTTTCACATACCACATATGGATCCACCACTGTCATTGCATGTGTGTTCTTTTCACAATCCACCCATGGATCCACCAGTGTCATTGCATGTGTGTTCTTTTTAGTAACAACCAGAGTCATTTTGCCTGTGTGTTCTTTTCACATACCACCTATGGATCCACCAGTGTCATTGCATGTGTTTTCTTTTCACAATCCACCCATGGATGGACTAGTGTCATTGCATGTGTGTTATTTTTAGTAACAACAACCAAAGTCATTTTGCATGTGTGTTCTTGTCACATACCACCTATGGATCCACCAGTGTCATTGCATGTGTGTTCTTTTCACTAACAACAACCAGAGTCATTGCATGTGTGTTCTTTTGTCATACCACATATGGATCCACCAGTGTCATTGAAATGCGTGTTCTCTACAGAGACCACAAATTGCATGTGTGTTCTTTTTAGTAACAACAACCAGAGTCATTTTGCATGTGTGTTCTTCTCACATACCACCTATGGATCCACTAGTGTCATTGCATGTGTGTTCTTTGCACTAAAAACAACTAGAGTCATTGCATGTGTGTTCTTTTCACATACCACATATGGATCCAAAAGTGTCATTGAAATGCGTGTTCGCTACAGAGACCACACATGGATCCACCAGTGTCATTGCATGTGTGTTCTTTTTAGTAACAACAACCAGTCATTTTGCATGTGTGTTCTGTTGACATACCACCTATGAATCCACCAGTGTCATTGCATGTGTGTTTTCTTCACATTGCACCTATGGATCCACCAGTGTCATTGCATGTGTGTTCTTTTTAGTAACAACAACCAGTGTCATTGCATGTGTGTTCTCTTTAGAGACCACACATGGATCCACTAGTGTCATTGCATGTGTGTTCTTTTTACTAACAACAACAAGAGTCATTGAAATGTGTGCTCTCTTCAGAGACCACACATGGATCCACCAGTGTCATTGCATGTGTGTTGTTTTTAGTAACAACAACCAGTGTCATTTTGCATGTGTGTTCTTCTCACATACCACCTATGGATCCACCAGTGTCATTGCATGTGTGTTCTTGTCACAATCCACCTATGGATCCACCAGTGTCATTGCATGTGTGTTCTTTTTAGTAACAACAACCAGAGTCATTTTGCATGTGTGTTCTTTTCATAAACCACCTATGGATCCACCAGTGTCATTGCATGTGTGTTCTTTTCACAATCCACCCATGTATCCACCAGTGTCATTGCATGTGTCTTCTTTTTAGTAACAACCAGAGTCATTTTGCATGTGCGTTCTCTTTACATACCACCTATGGATCCACTAGTGTCATTGCATGCGTGTTCTCTTCACAATCCACCTATGGATCCACCAGTGTCATCGCATGTGTTCTTTTTAGTAACAACAACCAGTGTCATTGCATGTGTGCTCTCTTCATAGACCACACATAGATCCACCAGTGTCATTGCATGTGTGTTCTTTTTACTAACAACAACAAGAGTCATTGAAATGTGTGATTTCTTTAGAGACCACACATGGATCCACCATTGTCGTTGTATGTGTGTTCTTTTCACAATCCACCCATGGATCCACCAGTGTCATTGCATGTGTGTTCTTTTTAGTAACAACAACCAGAGTCATTTTGCATTTGTGTTATTTTCACATACCACCTATGGATCCACCAGTGTCATTGAAATGTGTATTAATTTCAACTACCACCCATGGATCCACCAGTGTCATTGCATGTGTGTTCTTTTTAGTAACAACAACCAGAGTCATTTTGCATGTGTGATCTCTTCACATAGGACCTATGGATCCACCAGTGTCATTACATGTGTGTTCTTTTTAGTAACAACCAGAGTCATTTTTCATGTGTGTTCTTTTCACATAACACCTATGGACCCACCAGTGTCATTGAAATGTGTATTGTTTTCAACTACCACCCACGGATCCACCAGTGTCATTGCATGTGTGTTCTTTTTAGTAACAACAACCAGAGTCATTTTGCATGTGTGATCTCTTCACATACCACCTATGGATCCACCAGTGTCATTGCATGTGTTTTCTTTTCACAATCCACACATGGATCCCACCAATGTCATTTTGCATGTGTGTTCTTTTTAGTAACAACAACCAGAGTGATTTTGCATGTGTGTTCTCTTCACATACCACCTATGGATCCACCAGTGTCATTGCATGTGTGTTCTTTTTAGTAAAAACAACCAGAGTCATTGAAATGTGTGTTCTTCTCAGATACCACCTATGGATCCACCAGTGTCATTGCATGTGTGTTCATTTCACTAACAACAACCAGAGTCATTGCATGTGTGTTCTTTTCACATACCACATATGGATCCACCAGTGTGATTGAAATGTGTGTTCTCTACGAAGACCACACATGGATCCACTAGTGTCATTGCATGTGTGTTCTTTTTACTAACAACAACAAGAGTCATTGAAATGTGTGCTCTCTTCAGAGACCACACATGGATCGACCAGTGTCATTGCATGTGTGTTCTTTTCACTAACAACAACCATAGTCATTGCATGTGTGTTCTTTTCACATACCACATATGGATCACCAGTGTCATTGCATGTGTGTTCTTTTACAATACACCCATGGATCCACCAGTGTCATTGCATGTGTGTTCTTTTTAGTAACAACCAGAGTCATTTTGCATGTGTGTTCTTTTCACATACCACCTATGGATCTACCAGTGTCATTGCATGTGTTTTCTTTTCACAATCCACCCATGGATCCCACCAGTGTCATTTTACATGCGTGTTCTTTTTAGTAACAACAAACAGAGTCATTTTGCATGTGTGTTCTCTTCACATACCACCTATGGATCCACTAGTGTCATTGCATGTGTGTTCTTCTCACATACCACCTATGGATCCACCAGTGTCATTGCATGTATGTTTATTTCACTAACAACAACCAGAGTCATTACATGTGTGTTCTTTTCACATACCACATATGGATCCACCAGTGTGATTGAAATGTGTGTCCTCTACAGAGACCACACATGGATCCACCCGTGTCATTGCATGTGTGTTCTTTTTAGTAACAACCAGAGTCGTTTTGCATGTGTGTTATTTTCACATACCACATATGGATCCACCAGTGTTATTGGATGTGTGTTCTTTTCACAATCCACCCATGGATCCACCAGTGTTATTGCATGTGTGTTCTTTTTAGTAACAACTAGAGTCATTTTGCCTGTGTGTTCTTTTCACATACCACCTATGGATCCACCAGTGTCATTGCATGTGTTTTCTTTTTCACAATCCACCCATGGATCCTACCAGTGTCATTTTGCATGTGTGTTCTTTTTAGTAACAACAACCAGAGTCATTTTGCATGTGTGTTCTCTTCATATACCACCTATGCATCCACCAGTGTCATTGCATGTGTGTTCTTTTTAGTAACAACAACCAGAGTCATTTTGCATGTGTGTTCTTTTCACATAGCACCTATGACTCCACCAGGATCATTGCATGTGTGTTCTTTTCACAATCCACCCATGGATCCACTAGTGTCATTGCATGTGTGTTCTTTTTAGTAACAACAACCAGAGTCATTTTGCATGTGTGTTCTTGTCACATACCACCTATGGATCCACCAGTGTCATTGCATATGTGTTCTTTTCACTAACAACAACCAGAGTCATTGCATGTGTGTTCTTTTGACATACCACATATGGATCCACCAGTGTGATTGAAATGTGTGTTCTCTACAGAGACAACACATGGATCCACCCGTGTCATTGCATGTGTGTTCTTTTTAATAACAACCAGAGTTATTTTGCATGTGTGTTCTTTTCACATACCACATATGGATCCACCAGTGTCATTGCATGTGTGTTCTTTTCACAATCCACCCATGGATCCACCAGTGTCATTGCATGTGTGTTCTTTTTAGTAACAACCAGAGTCATTTTGCATGTGTGTTCTTTTCACATACCACCTATGGATCCACCAGTGTCATTGCATGTGTTTTCTTTTTACAATCCACCCATGGATCCAACCAGTGTTATTTTGCATGTGTGTTCTTTTTAGTAACAACAACCAGAGTCATTTTGCATGTGTGTTCTCTTCATATACCACCTATGGATCCACCAGTGTCATTGCTTGTGTGTTCATTTTAGTAACAACCAGAGTCATTTTGCATGAGTGTTCTTTTCACATACCACCTATGGATCCACCAGTGTCATTGCATGTGTGTTCTTTTCACAATCCACCTATGGATCCACCAGTGTCATTGCATGTGTGTTCTTTTTAGTAACAACAACCAGAGTCATTTTGCATGTGTGTTCTTTTCATAAACCACCTATGGATCCACCAGTGTCATTGCATGTGTGTTCTTTTCACAATCCACCCATGTATCCACCAGTGTCATTGCATGTGTGTTCTTTTTAGTAACAACAACCAGAGTCATTTTGCATGTGTGTTCTCTTTACATACCACCTATGGATCCACTAGTGTCATTGCATGCGTGTTCTCTTCACAATCCACCTATGGATCCACTAGTGTCATCGCATGTGTGTTCTTTTTAGTAACAACAACCAGTGTCATTGCCTGTGTGTTCTCTTCAGAGACCACACATGGATCCACCAGTGTCATTGCATGTGTGTTCTTTTTACTAACAACAACAAGAGTCATTGAAATGTGTGCTCTCTTTAGAGACCACACATGGATCCACCAGTGTCATTGCATGTGTGTTGTTTTTAGTAACAACAACCAGAGTCATTTTGCATGTGTGTTCTTTTCATAAACCACCTATGGATCCACCAGTGTCATTGCATGTGTGTTCTTTTCACAATCCACCCATGTATCCACCAGTGTCATTGCATGTGTGTTCTTTTTACATACCACCTATGGATCCACTAGTGTCATTGCATGCATGTTCTCTTCACAATCCACCTATGGATCGACTAGTGTCATCGCATGTGCTTTTTAGTAACAACAACCAGTGTCGTTGCATGTGTGCTCTCTTCAGAGACCACACATAGATCCACCACTGTCATTGCATGTGTGTTCTTTTTACTAACAACAACAAGAGTCATTGAAATGTGTGCTCTCTTTAGAGACCACACATGGATCCACCAGTGTCGTTGTATGTGTGTTCTTTTCACAATCCACCCATGGATCCACCAGTGTCATTGCATGTGTGTTCTTTTTAGTAACAACAACCAGAGTCATTTTGCATTTGTGTTATTTTCACATACCACCTATGGATCCACCAGTGTCATTGAAATGTGTGTTATTTTCACATACCACCTATGGATCCACCAGTGTCATTGCATGTGTGTTCTTTTTAGTAACAACAACCAGAGTCATTTTTCATGTGTGTTCTTTTCACATAACACCTATGGACCCACCAGTGTCATTGAAATGTGTATTGTTTTCAACTACCACCCACGGATCCACCAGTGTCATTGCATGTGTGTTCTTTTTAGTAACAACAACCAGAGTCATTTTGCATGTGTGATCTCTTCACATACCACCTATGGATCCACCAGTGTCATTGCATGTGTTTTCTTTTCACAATCCACACATGGATCCCACCAGTGTCATTTTGCATCTGTGTTCTTTTTAGTAACAACAACCAGAGTGATTTTGCATGTGTGTTCTCTTCACATACCACCTATGGATCCACCTGTGTCATTGCATGTGTGTTCTTTTTAGTAAAAACAACCAGAGTCATTGAAATGTGTGTTCTTATCACATACCACCTATGGATCCACCAGTGTCATTGCATGTGTGTTCATTTCACTAACAACAACCAGAGTCATTGCATGTGTGTTCTTTTCACATACCACATATGGATCCACCAGTGTGATTGAAATGTGTGTTCTCTACAAAGAACACACATGCATCCACTAGTGTCATTGCATGTGTGTTCTTTTTACTAACAACAACAAGAGTCATTGAAATGTGTGCTCTCTTTAGAGACCACACATGGATCGACCAGTGTCATTGCATGTGTGTTCTTTTCACTAACAACAACCAGAGTCATTGCATGTGTGTTCTTTTCACATACCACATATGGATCACCAGTGTCATTGCATGTGTGTTCTTTTCACATACCACCTATGGATCCACCAGTGTCATTGCATGTGTGTTCTTTTCACAATCCACCTATGGATCCACCAGTGTCATTGCATATGTGTTCTTTTTAGTAACAACAACCAGAGTCATTTTGCATGTGTGTTCTTTTCATAAACCACCTATGGATCCACCAGTGTCATTGCATGTGTGTTCTTTTCACAATCCACCCATGTATCCACCAGTGTCATTGCATGTGTGTTCTTTTTAGTAACAACAACCAGAGTCATTTTGCATGTGTCTTCTCTTTACATACCACCTATGGATCCACTAGTGTCATTGCATGCGTGTTCTCTTCACAATCCACCTATGGATCCACCAGTGTCATTGCATGTGTGTTCTTTTTAGTAACAACAACTAGTGTCATTGCATATGTGGTCTCTTCAGAGACCACACATGGATCCACCAGTGTCATTGCATGTGTGTTCTTTTTACTAACAACAACAAGAGTCATTGAAATGTGTGCTCTCTTCAGAGACCACACATGGATCCACCAATGTCTTTGCATGTGTGTTGTTTTTAGTAACAATAACCAGAGTCATTTTGCATGTGTGTTCTTCTCACATACCACCTATGGATCCACCAGTGTCATTGCATGTGTGTTCTTTTTAGTAACAACCAGAGTCATTTTGCCCGTGTGTTCTTTTCACATACCACCTATGGATCCACCAGTGTCATTTTGCATATGTGTTCTTTTTCACAATCCACCCATGGATCCCACCAGTGTCATTTTGCATGTGTGTTCTTTTTAGTAACAACAACTAGAGTCATTTTCCATGTGTGTTCTCTTCATATACCACCTAAGCATCCACCAGTGTCATTGCATGTGTGTTCTTTTTAGTAACAACAACCAGAGTCATTTTGCATGTGTGTTCTTTTCACATACCACCTATGGCTCCACCAGGATCATTGCATGTGTGTTCTTTTCACAATCCACCCATGGATCCTCTAGTGTCATTGCATGTGTGTTCTTTTTAGTAACAACAACTAGAGTCATTTTGCATGTGTGTTCTTGTCACATACCACCTATGGATCCACCAGTGTCATTGCATGTGTGTTCTTTTCAGTAACAACAACCAGAGTCATTGCATGTGTGTTCTTTTGACATACCACATATTGATCCACCAGTGTCATTGAAATGCGTGTTCTGTACAGAGACCACAAATTGCATGTGTGTTCTTTTTAGTAACAATAACCAGAGTCATTTTGCATGTGTGTTCTTCTCACATACCACCTATGGATCCACCAGTGTCATTGCATGCATGTTCTTTTCACTAACAACAACTAGAGTCATTGCATGTATGTTCTTTTCACATACCCCATTTGGATCCACCAGTGTCATTGAAATGTGTGTTCTCTATAGAGACCACACATGGATCCACTAGTGTCATTGTATGTGTGTTCTTTTTAGTAACAACAACCAGTCATTTTGCATGTGTGTTCTTTTGACATACCACCTATGGATCCACCAGTGTCATTGCATGTGTGTTCTCTTCACAATGCACCTATGGATCCACCAGTGTCATTGCATGTGTGTTCTTTTTAGTAACAACAACCAATGTCATTGCATGTGTGTTCTCTTCAGAGACCACACATGGATCCACCAGTGTCATTGCATGTGTGTTCTTTTCACTAAAAACAACAAGAGTCATTAAAATGTGTGCTCTCTTCAGAGACCACACATGGATCCACCAGTGTCATTGCATGTGCGTTCTTTTTAGTAACAACAACCAGAGTCAGTTTGCATGTGTGTTCTTTTCATAAACCACCTATGGATCCACCGGTGTCATTGCATGTGTGTTCTTTTCACAATCCACCCATGTATCCACCAGTGTCATTGCGTGTGTGTTCTTTTTAGTAAGAAGAACCAGAGTCATTTTGCATATGTGTTCTCTTTACATACCACCTATGGATCCTCCAGTGTCATTGCATGCGTGTTCTCTTCACAATCCACCTATGGATCCACTAGTGTCATCGCATGTGTTCTTTTTGCTAACAACAATCAGTGTCATGGCATGTGTCCTCTCTTTAGAGACCACACATAGATCCACCAGTGTCATTGCATGTGTGTTCTTTTTACTAACAACAACAAGAGTAATTGAAATGTGTGCTCTCTTCAGAGACCACACATGGATCCACCAGTGTCATTGTATGTGTGTTCTTTTCACAATCCACCCATGGATCCACCAGTGTCATTGCATGTGTGTTCTTTTTAGTAACAACAACCAGAGTCATTTTGCATCTGTGTTATTTTCACATACCACCTATGGATCCACTAGTGCATTGAAATGTGTATTATTTTCAACTACCACCCATGGATCCACCAGTGTCATTGCATGTGTGTTCTTTTTAGTAACAACAACCAGAGTCATTTTGCATGTGTGATGTCTTCACATACCACCTATGGATCCACCAGTGTCATTACATGTGTGTTCTTTTTAGTAACAACAACTAGAGTCATTTTTCATGTGTGTTCTTTTCACATACCACCTATGGATCCACCAGTGTCATTGAAATGTGTATTGTTTTCAACTACCACCCATGGATCCACCAGTGTCATTGCATGTGTGTTCTTTTTAGTAACAACAACCAGAGACATTTTGCATGTGTGATCTCTTCACATACCACCTATGGATCCACCAGTGTCATTGCATGTGTTTTCTTTTCACAATCCACCCATGGATCCCACCAGTGTCATTTTGCATGTGTGTTCTTTTTAGTAACAACAACCAGAGTCATTTTGCATGTGTGATCTCTTCACATACCACCTATGGATCCACAAGTGTCATTTCATGTGTGTTCTTTTTAGTAAAAACAACCAGAGTCATTGAAATGTGTGTTCTTCTCACATACCACCTATGGATCCACCTGTGTCATTGCATGTGTGTTCATTTCACTAACAACAACCAGAGTCATTGCTTGTGTGTTCTTTTGACATACCACATATGGATCCACCAGTGTCATTGCATGTGTGTTCGTTTCACTAACAACAACCAGAGTCATTGCATGTGTGTTCTTTTCACATACCACGTATGGATCCACCAGTGTGATTGAAATGTGTGTTCTCTACAGAGACCGCACATGGATCCACCCGTGTCATTGCATGTGTGTTCTTTTTAGTAACAACCCAAGTCATTTTGCATGTGTGTTCTTTTCACATACCACATATGGATCCACCAGTGTCTTTGCATGTGTGTTCTTTTCACAATCCACCCATGGATCCACTAGTGTCATTCCATGTGTGTTCTTTTTAGTAACAACCAGAGTCATTTTGCCTGTGTGTACTTTTCACATACCACCTATGGATCCACCAGTGTCATTGCATGTGTTTTCTTTTTCACAATCCACCCATGGATCCCACCAGTGTCATTTTGCATGTGTGTTCTTTTTAGTAACAACAACCAGAGTCATTTTGCATGTGTGTTATCTGTATATACCACCTATGCATCCACCAGTGTCATTGCATGTGTGTTCTTTTTAGTAACAACAACCAGAGTCATTTTGCATGTGTGTTCTTTTCACGTACCACCTATGGCTCCACCAGTGTAATTGCATGTGTGTTCTTTTCACAATCCACCCATGGATCCACTAGGGTCATTGCATGTGTGGTCTTTTTAGTAACAACAACCAGATTCATTTTGCATGTGTGTTCTTGTCACATACCACCTATGGATCCACCAGAGTCATTGCATGTGTGTTCATTTCACTAACAACAACCAGAGTCATTGCATGTGTGTTCTTTTCACATACCACATATGGATCCACCAGTGTGATTGAAATGTGTGTTCTCTACAGAGACCGCACATGGATCCACCCGTGTCATTGCATGTGTGTTCTTTTTAGTAACAACCCGAGTCATTTTGCATGTGTGTTCTTTTCACATACCACATATGGATCCACCAGTGTCTTTGCATGTGTGTTCTTTTCACAATCCACCCATGGATCCACCAGTGTCATTCCATGTGTGTTCTTTTTAGTAACAACCAGAGTCATTTTGCCTGTGTGTTCTTTTCACATACCACCTATGGATCCACCAGTGTCATTGCATGTTTTTTTTTCACAATCCACCCATGGATCCCACCAGTGTCATTTTGCATGTGTGTTCTTTTTAGTAACAACAACCAGAGTCATTTTGCATGTGTGTTATCTTTATATACCACCTATGCATCCACCAGTGTCATTGCATGTGTGTTATTTTTAGTAACAACAACTAATGTCATTTGGCATGTGTGTTCTTTTCACGTACCACCTATGGCTCCACCAGTGTAATTGCATGTGTGTTCTTTTCACAATCCACCCATGGATCCACTAGTGTCATTGCATGTGTGGTCTTTTTAGTAACAACAACCAGATTCATTTTGCATGTGTGTTCTTCTCACATACCACCTATGGATCCACCAGTGTCATTGCATGTGTGTTCTTTTCACTAACAACAACCAGAGTCATTGCATGTGTGTTGTTTTGACATACCACATATGGATCCACCAGTGTCATTGAATGCGTGTTCTCTGCAGAGACCACAAATTGCATGTGTGTTCTTTTTAGTAACAACAACCAGAGTCATTTTGCATGTGTGTTCTTCTCACATACCACCTATGGATCCACCAGTGTCATTGCATGTGTGTTCTTTTCACTAACAACAACTAGAGTCATTGCATGTGTGTTGTTTTCACATACCACATATGGATCCACCAGTGTCATTGAAATGCGTGTTCTCTACAGAGACCAAACATGGATCCACCAGTGTCATTCCATGTGTGTTCTTTTTAGTAACAACAACCAGTCATTTTGCATGTGTGTTCTTTTGACATACCACCTATGGATCCACCAGTGTCATTGCATGTGTGTTCTCTTCACAATGCACCTATGGATCCACCAGTGTCATTGCATGTGTGTTCTTTTTAGTAACAACAACCAGTGTCATTGCATGTGTGTTCTCTTCAGAGACCACACATGGATCCACCAGTGTCATTGCATGTGTGTTCCTTTTACTAACAACAACAAGAGTCATTGAATGGATCCACCCGTGTCATTGCATGTGTGTTCTTTTTAGTAACAACCCGAGTCATTTTGCATGTGTGTTCTTTTCACATACCACATATGGATCCACCAGTGTCTTTGCATGTGTGTTCTTTTCACAATCCACCCATGGATCCACCAGTGTCATTCCATGTGTGTTCTTTTTAGTAACAACCAGAGTCATTTTGCCTGTGTGTTCTTTTCACATACCACCTATGGATCCACCAGTGTCATTGCATGTTTTTTTTTTCACAATCCACCCATGGATCCCACCAGTGTCATTTTGCATGTGTGTTTTTTTAGTAACAACAACCAGAGTCATTTTGCATGTGTGTTATCTTTATATACCACCTATGCATCCACCAGTGTCATTGCATGTGTGTTATTTTTAGTAACAACAACCAGAGTCATTTGGCATGTGTGTTCTTTTCACGTACCACCTATGGCTCCACCAGTGTAATTGCATGTGTGTTCTTTTCACAATCCACCCATGGATACACTAGTGTCATTGCATGTGTGGTCTTTTTAGTAACAACAACCATATTCATTTTGCATGTGTGTTCTTCTCACATACCACCTATGGATCCACCAGTGTCATTGCATGTGTGTTCTTTTCACTAACAACAACCAGAGTCATTGCATGTGTGTTGTTTTGACATACCACATATGGATCCACCAGTGTCATTGAATGCGTGTTCTCTGCAGAGACCACAAATTGCATGTGTGTTCTTTTTAGTAACAACAACCAGAGTCATTTTGCATGTGTGTTCTTCTCACATACCACCTATGGATCCACCAGTGTCATTGCATGTGTGTTCTTTTCACTAACAACAACTAGAGTCATTGCATGTGTGTTCTTTTCACATACCACATACGGATCCACCAGTGTCATTGAAATGCGTGTTCTCTACAGAGACCAAACATGGATCCACCAGTGTCATTGCATGTGTGTTCTTTTTAGTAACAACAACCAGTCATTTTGCATGTGTGTTCTTTTGACATACCACCTATGGATCCACCAGTGTCATTGCATGTGTGTTCTCTTCACAATGCACCTATGGATCCACCAGTGTCATTGGATGTGTGTTCTTTTTAGTAACAACATCCAGTGTCATTGCATGTGTGTTCTCTTCAGAGACCACACATGGATCCACCAGTGTCATTGCATGTGTGTTCCTTTTACTAACAACAACAAGAGTCATTGAAATGTGTGCTCTCTTCAGAGACCACACATGGATCCACCAGTGTCATTGCATGTGTGTTGTTTTTAGTAACAACAACCAGAGTCATTTTGCATGTGTGCTCTTCTCACATACCACCTATGGATCCACAAGTGTCATTGCATGTGTGTTCTTTTCACAATCCACCCATGTATCCACCAGTGTCATTGCATATGTGTTCTTTTTAGTAACAACAACCAGAGTCATTTTGCATGTGTGTTCTCTTTACATACCACCTATGGATCCACCAGTGTCATTGCATGCGTGTTCTCTTCACAATCCACCTATGGATCCACTAGTGTCATCGCATGTGTTCTTTTTGCTAACAACAATCAGTGTCATGGCATGTGTCCTCTCTTCAGAGACCACACATAGATCCACCAGTGTCATTGCATGTGTGTTCTTTTTACTAACAACAACAAGAGTCATTGAAATGTGTGCTCTCTTCAGAGACCACACATGGATCCACCAGTGTCATTGTATGTGTGTTCTTTTCACAATCCACCCATGGATCCACCAGTGTCATTGCATGTTTGTTCTTTTCACTAACAACAACCAGAGTCATTGCATGTGTGTTCTTTTCACATACCACATATGGATCCACCAGTGTCTTTGCATGTGTGTTCTTTTCACAATCCACCCATGGATCCACCAGTGTCATTCCATGTGTGTTCTTTTTTGTAACAACCAGAGTCATTTTGCCTGTGTGTTCTTTTCACATACCACCTATGGATCCACCAGTGTCATTGCATGTGTTTTCTTTTTCACAATCCACCCATGGATCCCACCAGTGTCATTTTGCATGTGTGTTCTTTTTAGTAACAACAACCATAGTCATTTTGCATGTGTGTTATCTTTATATACCACCTATGCATCCACCAGTGTCATTGCATGTGTGTTCTTTTTAGTGACAACAACCAGAGTCATTTGGCATGTGTGTTCTTTTCACGTACCACCTATGGCTCCACCAGTGTAATTGCATGTGTGTTCTTTTCACAATCCACCCATGGATCCACTAGTGTCATTGCATGTGTGGTCTTTTTAGTAACAACAACCAGAGTCATTTTGCATGTGTGTTCTTCTCACATACCACCTATGGATCCACCAGTGTCATTGCATGTGTGTTCTTTTCACTAACAACAACTAGAGTCATTGCATGTGTGTTGTTTTCACATACCACATATGGATCCACCAGTGTCATTGAAATTCGTGTTCTCTACAGAGACCAAACATGGATCCACCAGTGTCATTGCATGTGTGTTCTTTTTAGTAACAACAACCAGTCATTTTGCATGTGTGTTCTTTTGACATACCACCTATGGATCCACCAGTGTCATTGCATGTGTGTTCTCTTCACAATGCACCTATGGATCCACCAGTGTCATTGCATGTGTGTTCTTTTTAGTAACAACAACCAGTGTCATTGCATGTGTGTTCTCTTCAGAGACCACACATGGATCCACCAGTGTCATTGCATGCGTGTTCCTTTTACTAACAACAACAAGAGTCATTGAATGGATCCACCCGTGTCATTGCATGTGTGTTCTTTTTAGTAACAACCCGAGTCATTTTACATGTGTGTTCTTTTCACATACCACATATGGATCCACCAGTGTCTTTGCATGTGTGTTCTTTTCACAATCCACCCATGGATCCACCAGTGTCATTCCATGTGTGTTCTTTTTAGTAACAACCAGAGTCATTTTGCCTGTGTGTTCTTTTCACATACCACCTATGGATCCACCAGTGTCATTGCATGTTTTTTTTTCACAATCCACCCATGGATCCCACCAGTGTCATTTTGCATGTGTGTTCTTTTTAGTAACAACAACCAGAGTCATTTTGCATGTGTGTTATCTTTATATACCACCTATGCATCCACCAGTGTCATTGCATGTGTGTTATTTTTAGTAACAACAACCAGAGTCATTTGGCATGTGTGTTCTTTTCACGTACCACCTATGGCTCCACCAGTGTAATTGCATGTGTGTTCTTTTCACAATCCACCCATGGATCCACTAGTGTCATTGCATGTGTGGTCTTTTTAGTAACAACAACCAGATTCATTTTGCATGTGTGTTCTTCTCACATACCACCTATGGATCCACCAGTGTCATTGCATGTGTGTTCTTTTCACTAACAACAACCAGAGTCATTGCATGTGTGTTGTTTTGACATACCACATATGGATCCACCAGTGTCATTGAATGCGTGTTCTCTGCAGAGACCACAAATTGCATGTGTGTTCTTTTTAGTAACAACAACCAGAGTCATTTTGCATGTGTGTTCTTCTCACATACCACCTATGGATCCACCAGTGTCATTGCATGTGTGTTCTTTTCACTAACAACAACTAGAGTCATTGCATGTGTGTTCTTTTCACATACCACATACGGATCCACCAGTGTCATTGAAATGCGTGTTCTCTACAGAGACCAAACATGGATCCACCAGTGTCATTGCATGTGTGTTCTTTTTAGTAACAACAACCAGTCATTTTGCATGTGTGTTCTTTTGACATACCACCTATGGATCCACCAGTGTCATTGCATGTGTGTTCTCTTCACAATGCACCTATGGATCCACCAGTGTCATTGCATGTGTGTTCTTTTTAGTAACAACAACCAGTGTCATTGCATGTGTGTTCTCTTCAGAGACCACACATGGATCCACCAGTGTCATTGCATGTGTGTTCCTTTTACTAACAACAACAAGAGTCATTGAAATGTGTGCTCTCTTCAGAGACCACACATGGATCCACCAGTGTCATTGCATGTGTGTTGTTTTTAGTAACAACAACCAGAGTCATTTTGCATGTGTGCTCTTCTCACATACCACCTATGGATCCACAAGTGTCATTGCATGTGTGTTCTTTTCACAATCCACCCATGTATCGACCAGTGTCATTGCATATGTGTTCTTTTTAGTAACAACAACCAGAGTCATTTTGCATGTGTGTTCTCTTTACATACCACCTATGGATCCACCAGTGTCATTGCATGCGTGTTCTCTTCACAATCCACCTATGGATCCACTAGTGTCATCGCATGTGTTCTTTTTGCTAACAACAATCAGTGTCATGGCATGTGTCCTCTCTTCAGAGACCACTAGATCCACCAGTGTCATTGCATGTGTGTTCTTTTTACTAACAACAACAAGAGTCATTGAAATGTGTGCTCTCTTCAGAGACCACACATGGATCCACCAGTGTCATTGTATGTGTGTTCTTTTCACAATCCACCCATGGATCCACCAGTGTCATTGCATGTTTGTTCTTTTCACTAACAACAACCAGAGTCATTGCATGTGTGTTCTTTTCACATACCACATATGGATCCACCAGTGTCTTTGCATGTGTGTTATTTTCACAATCCACCCATGGATCCACCAGTGTCATTCCATGTGTGTTCTTTTTTGTAACAACCAGAGTCATTTTGCCTGTGTGTTCTTTTCACATACCACCTATGGATCCACCAGTGTCATTGCATGTGTTTTCTTTTTCACAATCCACCCATGGATCCCACCAGTGTCATTTTGCATGTGTGTTCTTTTTAGTAACAACAACCATAGTCATTTTGCATGTGTGTTATCTTTATATACCACCTATGCATCCACCAGTGTCATTGCATGTGTGTTCTTTTTAGTGACAACAACCAGAGTCATTTGGCATGTGTGTTATTTTCACGTACCACCTATGGCTCCACCAGTGTAATTGCATGTGTGTTCTTTTCACAATCCACCCATGGATCCACTAGTGTCATTGCATGTGTGGTCTTTTTAGTAACAACAACCAGATTCATTTTGCATGTGTGTTCTTGTCACATACCACCTATGGATCCACCAGTGTCATTGCATGTGTGTTCTTTTCACTAACAACAACCAGAGTCATTGCATGTGTGTTGTTTTGACATACCACATATGGATCCACCAGTGTCATTAAAATGCGTGTTCTCTGCAGAGACCACAAATTGCATGTGTGTTCTTTTTAGTAACAACAACCAGAGTCATTTTGCATGTGTGTTCTTCTCACATACCACCTATGGATCCACCAGTGTCATTGCATGTGTGTTCTTTTCACTAACAACAACTAGAGTCATTGCATGTGTGTTCTTTTCACATACCACATATGGATCCACCAGTGTCATTGAAATGCGTGTTCTCTACAGAGACCAAACATGGATCCACCAGTGTCATTGCATGTGTGTTCTTTTTAGTAACAACAACCAGTCATTTTGCATGTGTGTTCTTTTGACATACCACCTATGGATCCACCAGTGTCATTGCATGTGTGTTCTCTTCACAATGCACCTATGGATCCACCAGTGTCATTGCATGTGTGTTCTTTTTAGTAACAACAACCAGTGTCATTGCATGTGTGTTCTCTTCAGAGACCACACATGGATCCACCAGTGTCATTGCATGTGTGTTCCTTTTACTAACAACAACAAGAGTCATTGAAATGTGTGCTCTCTTCAGAGACCACACATGGATCCACCAGTGTCATTGCATGTGTGTTGTTTTTAGTAACAACAACCAGAGTCATTTTGCATGTGTGCTCTTCTCACATACCACCTATGGATCCACAAGTGTCATTGCATGTGTGTTCTTTTCACAATCCACCCATGTATCCACCAGTGTCATTGCATATGTGTTCTTTTTAGTAACAACAACCAGAGTCATTTTGCATGTGTGTTCTCTTTACATACCACCTATGGATCCACCAGTGTCATTGCATGCGTGTTCTCTTCACAATCCACCTATGGATCCACTAGTGTCATCGCATGTGTTCTTTTTGCTAACAACAATCAGTGTCATGGCATGTGTCCTCTCTTCAGAGACCACACATAGATCCACCAGTGTAATTGCATGTGTGTTCTTTTTACTAACAACAACAAGAGTCATTGAAATGTGTGCTCTCTTCAGAGACCACACATGGATCCACCAGTGTCATTGTATGTGTGTTCTTTTCACAATCCACCCATGGATCCACCAGTGTCATTGCATGTTTGTTCTTTTCACTAACAACAACCAGAGTCATTGCATGTGTGTTCTTTTCACATACCACATATGGATCACCAGTGTCATTGCATGTGTGTTCTTTTCACAATACACCCATGGATCCACCAGTGTCATTGCACGTGTGTTCTTTTAGTAACAACCAGAGTCATTTTGCATGTGTGTTCTGTTCACATACCACCTATGGATCCACCAGTGTCATTGCATGTGTTTTCTTTTCACAATCCACCCATGGATCCCACCAGTGTCATTTTACATGCGTGTTCTTTTTAGTAACAACAACCAGAGTCATTTTGCATGTGTGTTCTCTTCACATACCACCTATGGATCCACTAGTGTCATTGCATGTGTGTTCTTCTCACATACCACCTATGGATCCACCAGTGTCATTGCATGTGTGTTCATTTCACTAACAACAACCAGAGTCATTGCATGTGTGTTCTTTTCACATACCACATATGGATCCACCAGTGTGATTGAAATGTGTGTTCTCTACAGAGACCACAGATGGATCCACCCGTGTCATTGCATGTGTGTTCTTTTTAGTAACAACCAGAGTCATTTTGCATGTGTGTTCTTTTCACATACCACATATGGATCCACCAGTGTCATTGCATGTGTGTTCTTTTCACAATCCACCCATGGATCCACCAGTGTCATTGCATGTGTGTTCTTTTTAGTAACAACCAGAGTCATTTTGCCTATGTGTTCTTTTCACATACCACCTATGGATCCACCAGTGTCATTGCATGTGTTTTCTTTTTCACAATCCACCCATGGATCCCACCAGTGTCATTTTGCATGTGTGTTATTTTTAGTAACAACAACTAGAGTCATTTTCCATGTGTGTTCTCTTCATATACCACCTAAGCATCCACCAGTGTCATTGCATGTGTGTTCTTTTTAGTAACAACAACCAGAGTCATTTTGCATGTGTGTTCTTTTCACATACCACCTATGGCTCCACCAGGATCATTGCATGTGTGTTCTTTTCACAATCCACCCATGGATCCACTAGTGTCATTGCATGTGTGTTCTTTTTAGTAACAACAACCAGAGTCATTTTGCATGTGTGTTCTTGTCACATACCACCTATGGATCCACCAGTGTCATTGCATGTGTGTTCTTTTCACTAACAACAACCAGAGTCATTACATGTGTGTTCTTTTGACATACCACATATGGATCCACCAGTGTCATTGAAATGCGTGTTCTGTACAGGGACCACAAATTGCATGTGTGTTCTTTTTAGTAACAACAACCAGAGTCATTTTGCATGTGTGTTCTTCTCACATACCACCTATGGATCCACCAGTGTCATTGCATGCATGTTCTTTTCACTAACAATAACTAGAGTCATTGCATGTGTGTTCTTTTCACATACCCCATTTGGATCCACCAGTGTCATTGAAATGTGTGTTCTCTACAGAGACCACACATGGATCCACTAGTGTCATTGCATGTGTGTTCTTTTTAGTAACAATAACCAGTCATTTTGCATGTGTGTTCTTTTGACATACCACCTATGGATCCACCAGTGTCATTGCATGTGTGTTCTCTTCACAATGCACCTATGGATCCACCAGTGTCATTGCATGTGTGTTCTTTTTAGTAACAACAACCAATGTCATTGCATGTGTGTTCTCTTCAGAGACCACACATGGATCCACCAGTGTCATTGCATGTGTGTTCTTTTTACTAACAACAACAAGAGTCATTAAAATGTGTGCTCTCTTCAGAGACCACACATGGATCCACCAGTGTCATTGCATGTGTGTTCTTTTTAGTAACAACAACCAGAGTCATTTTGCATGTGTGTTCTTTTCATAAACCACCTATGGATCCACCGGTGTCATTGCATGTGTGTTCTTTTCACAATCCACCCATGTATCCACCAGTGTCATTGCATGTGTGTTCTTTTTAGTAAGAACAACCAGAGTCATTTTGCATGTGTGTTCTCTTTACATACCACCTATGGATCCTCCAGTGTCATTGCAAGCGTGTTCTCTTCACAATCCACCTATGGATCCACCAGTGTCATCGCATGTGTTCTTTTTAGTAACAACAACCAGTGTCATTGCATGTGTGCTCTCTTTAGAGACCACACATAGATCCACCAGTGTCATTGCATGTGTGTTCTTTTTACTAACAACAACAAGAGTCATTGAAATGTGTTCTCTTCAGAGACCACACATGGATCCACCAGTGTCATTGTATGTGTGTTCTTTTCACAATCCACCCATGGATCCACCAGTGTCATTGCATGTGTGTTCTTTTTAGTAACAACAACCAAAGTCATTTTGCATGTGTGTTATTTTCACATACCAACTATGGATCCACCAGTGTCATTGAAATGTGTATTATTTTCAACTTCCACCCATGGATCCACCAGTGTCATTGCATGTGTATTCTTTTTAGTAACAACAACCAGAGTCATTTTGCATGTGTGATCTCTTCACATACCACCTATGGATCCACCAATGTCATTACATGTGTGTTCTTTTTAGTAACAACAACCAGAGTCATTTTTCATGTGTGTTCTTTTCACATACCACCTATGGATCCACCAGTGTCATTGAAATGTGTATTGTTTTCAACTACCACCCATGGATCCACCAGTGTCATTGCATGTGTGTTCTTTTTAGTAACAACAACCAGAGTCATTTTGCATGTGTGATCTCTTCACATACCACCTATGGATCCACCAGTGTCATTGCATGTGTTTTCTTTTCACAATCCACCCATGGATCCCACCTGGGTCATTTTGCATGTGTGTTCTTTTTAGTAACAACAACCAGAGTCATATTGCATGTGTGTTCTCTTCACATACCACCTATGGATCCACTAGTGTCATTGCATGTGTGTTCTTTTTAGTAAAAACAATCAGAGTCATTGAAATGTGTGTTCTTCTCACATACCACCTATGGATCCACCAGTGCCATTGCATGTGTGTTCATTTCACTAACAACAACCAGAGTCATTGCATGTGTGTTCTTTTCACATACCACATATGGATCCACCAGTGTGATTGAAATGTGTGTTCTCTACAAAGACCACACATGGATCCACTATTGTCATTGCGTGTGTGTTCTTTTTACTAACAACAACAAGAGTCATTGAAATGTGTGCTCTCTTCAGAGACCACACATGGATCCACCAGTGTCATTGCATGTGTGTTCTTTTCACTAACAACAACCAGAGTCATTGCATGTGTGTTCTTTTCACATACCACATATGGAGCACCAGTGTCATTGCATGTGTGTTCTTTTCACAATCCACCCATGGATCCACAAGTGTCATTGCATGTGTGTTCTTTTTAGTAACAACCAGTGTCATTTTGCATGTGTGTTCTTTTCACATACCACCTATGGATCCACCAGTGTCATTGCATGTGTTTTTTTTTCACAATCCACCCATGGATCCCACAAGTGTCATTTTACATGCGTGTTCTTTTTAGTAACAACAACCAGAGTCATTTTGCATGTGTGTTCTCCTCACATACCACCAATGGATCCACTAGTGTCATTGCATGTGTGTTCTTCTCACATACCACCTATGGATCCACCAGTGTCATTGCATGTGTGTTCATTTCACTAACAACAACCAGAGTCATTGCATGTGTGTTCTTTTCACATACCACATATGGATCCACCAGTGTGATTGAATGTGTGTTCTTTTCACACTCCACCCATGGATCCACCAGTGTCATTCCATGTGTGTTCTTTTTAGTAACAACCAGAGTCATTTTGCCTGTTTTTCTTTTCACATACCACCTATGGATCCACCAGTGTCATTGCATGTGTTTTCTTTTTCACAATCTACCAATGGATCCCATCAGTGTCATTTTGCATGTGTGTTCTTTTTAGTAACAACAACCAGAGTCATTTTGCATGTGTGTTCTCTTCATATACCACCTATGCATCCACCAGTGTCATTGCATGTGTGTTCTTTTTAGTAACAACAACCAGAGTCATTTTGCATGTGTGTTCTTTTCACATACCACCTATGGCTCCACCAGTGTCATTGCAAGTGTGTTCTTTTCACAATCCAACCATGGATCCACTAGTGTCATTGCATGTGTGTTCTTTTTAGTAACAACAACCAGAGTCATTTTGCATGTGTGTTCTTGTCACATACCACCTATGGATCCACCAGTGTCATTGCATGTGTGTTCTTTTCACTAACAACAACTAGAGTCATTGCATGTGTGTTCTTTTGACATACCACATATGGATCCACCAGTGTCATTGAAATGCGTGTTCTCTACAGAGACCACAAATTGCATGTGTGTTCTTTTTAGTAAAAACAACCAGAGTCATTTTGCATGTGCGATCTCTTCACATACCACCTATGGATCCACCAGTGTCATTACATGTGTGTTCTTTTTAGTATCACAACCAGAGTCATTTTTCATGTGTGTTCTTTTCACATACCACCTATGGATCCACCAATGTCATTGAAATGTGTATTGTTTTCAACTACCACCCATGGATCCACCAGTGTCATTGCATGTGTGTTCTTTTTAGTAACAACAACCAGAGTCATTTTGCATGTGTGATCACTTCACATACCACCTATGGATCCACCAGTATCATTGCATGTGTTTTCTTTTCACAATCCACCCATGGATCCCACCTGTGTCATTTTGCATGTGTGTTCTTTTTAGTAACCAGAACCAGAGTCATTTTGCATGTGTGTTCTCTTCACATACCACCTATGGATCCACCAGTGTCATTGCATGTGTGTTCTTTTTAGTAAAAACAACCAGAGTCATTGAAATGTGTGTTCTTCTCACATACCACCTATGGATCCACCAGTGTCATTGCATGTGTGTTCATTTCACTAACAACAACCAGAGTCATTGCATGTGTGTTCTTTTCACATACCACTATGGATCCACCAGTGTGATTGAAATGTGTGTTCTCTACAAAGACCACACATGGATCCACTAGTGTCATTGCATGTGTGTTCTTTTTACTAACAACAACAAGAGTCATTGAAATGTGTGCTCTCTTCAGAGACCACACATGGATCCACCAGTGTCATTGCATGTGTGTTCTTTTCACTAACAACAACAAGAGTCATTGCATGTGTGTTCTTTTCACATACCACATATGGATCACCAGTGTCATTGCATGTGTGTTCTTTTCACAATCCACCCATGGATCCACAAGTGTCATTGCATGTGTGCTCTTTTTAGTAACAACTAGAGTCATTTTGCATGTGTGTTGTTTTCACATACCACCTATGGATCCACCAGTGTCATTGCATGTGTTTTCTTTTCACAATCCACCCATGGATCCCACAAGTGTCATTTTACATGCGTGTTCTTTTTAGTAACAACAACCAGAGTCATTTTGCATGTGTGTTCTCTTCACATACCACCAATGGATCCACTAGTGTCATTGCATGTGTGTTCTTCTCACATACCACCTATGGATCCACCAGTGTCATTGCATGTGTGTTCATTTCACTAACAACAACCAGAGTCATTGCATGTGTGTTCTTTTCACATACCACATATGGATCCACCAGTGTCATTGCATGTGTGTTCTTTTCACAATCCACCCATGGATCCACCAGTGTCATTCCATGTGTGTTATTTTTAGTAACAACCAGAGTCATTTTGCCTGTGTGTTCTTTTCACATACCACATATGGATCCACGAGTGTCATTTCATGTGTTTTCTTTTTCACAATCTACCCATGGATCCCACCAGTGTCATTTTGCATGTGTGTTATTTTTAGTAACAACAACCAGAGTCATTTTGCATGTGTGTTCTCTTCATATACCACCTATGCATCCACCAGTGTCATTGCATTTGTGTTTTTTTTAGTAACAACAACCACAGTCATTTTGCATGTGTGTTCTTTTCACATACCACCTATGGCTCCACCAGTGTCATTGCATGTGTGTTCTTTTCACAATCCAACCATGGATCCACTAGTGTCATTGCATGTGTGTTCTTTTTAGTAACAACAACCAGAGTCATTTTGCATGTGTGTTCTTGTCACATACCACCTATGGATCCACCAGTGTCATTGCATGTGTGTTCTTTTCACTAACAACAACCAGAGTCATTGCATGTGTGTTCTTTTGACATACCACATATGCATCCACCAGTGTCATTGAAATGCGTGTTCTCTATAGAGACCACAAATTGCATGTGTGTTCTTTTTAGTAACAACAACCAGAGTCATTTTGCATGTGTGTTCTTCTCATATACCACCTATGGATCCACCAGTGTCATTGCATGTGTGTTCTTTTCACTAACAACAACTACAGTCATTGCATGTGTGTTCTTTTCACATACCACATATGGATCCACCAGTGTCATTGAAATGCGTGTTCTCTACAGAGACCACACATGGATCCACCAGTGTCATTGCATGTGTATTCTTTTTAGTAACAACAACCAGTCATTTTGCATGTGTGTTCTTTTGACATACCACCTATGGATCCACCAGTGTCATTGCATGTGTGTTCTCTTCACAATGCACCTATGGATCCACCAGTGTCATTGCATGTGTGTTCTTTTTAGTAACAACAACCAGTGTCATTGCATGTGTGTTCTCTTCAGAGACCACACATGGATCCACCAGTGTCATTGCATGTGTGTTCTTTTTATTAAGAACAACAAGAGTCATTGAAATGTGTGCTCTCTTAAGAGACCACACATGGATCCACCAGTGTCATTGCATGTGTGTTCTTTTTAGTTAAAACAACCAGAGTCATTGAAATGTGTGTTCTTCTCACATACCACCTATGGATCCACCAGTGTCATTGCATGTGTGTTCATTTCACTAACAACAACCAGAGTCATTGCATGTGTGTTCTTTTCACATACCACATATGTATCCACCAGTGTGATTGAAATGTGTGTTCTCTACAAAGACCACACATGGATCCACTAGTGTCATTACATGTGTGTTCTTTTTACTAACAACAACAAGAGTCATTGAAATGTGTCCTCTCTTCAGAGACCACACATGGATCCACCAGTGTTATTGCATGTGTGTTCTTTTCACTAACAACAACCAGAGTCATTGCATGTGTGTTCTTTTCACATACCACATATGGATCACAAGTGTCATTTCATGTGTTTTCTTTTTAGTAACAACCAGAGTCATTTTGCATGTGTGTTCTTTTCACATACCACCTATGGATCCACGAGTGTCATTGCATGTGTTTTATTTTCACAATCCACCCATGGATCCCACTAGTGTCATTTTACATGCGTGTTCTTTTTAGTAACAACAACCGGAGTCATTTTGCATGTGTGTTCTCTTCACATACCACCAATGGATCCACTAGTGTCATTGCATGTGTGTTCTTCTCACATACCACCTATGGATCCACCAGTGTCATTGCATGTGTGTTCTTCTCACATACCACCTATGGATCCACCAGTGTCATTGCCTGTGTGTTCATTTCACTAACAACAACCAGAGTCATTGCATGTGTGTTCTTTTCACATACCACATATGGATCCACCAGTGTGATAGAAATGTGTGTTCTCTACAGAGACCACACATGGATCCACCCGTGTCATTGCATGTGTGTTCTTTTTAGTAACAACCAGAGTCATTTTGCATGTGTGTTCTTTTCACATACCACATATGGATCCACCAGTGTCATTGCATGTGTGTTCTTTTTAGTAACAACCAGACTCATTTTGCCTGTGTGTTCTTTTCACATACCACCTATGGATCCACCAGTGTCATTGCATGTGTTTTATTTTTCATAATCCACCCATGGTTCCCACTAGTGTCATTTTGCATGTGTTTTCTTTTTAGTAACAACAACCAGACTCATTTTGCATGTGCGTTCTCTTCATATACAACCTATGCATCCACCAGTGTCATTGCATGTGTGTTCTTTTTAGTAACAACAACCAGTGTCATTTTGCATGTGTGTTCTTTTCACATACCACCTATGCCTCCACTAGTGTCATTGCATGTGTGTTCTTTTCACAATCCACCCGTGGATCCACCAGTGTCATTGCGCGTGTGTTCTTTTTAGTAACAACAACCAGAGTCATTTTGCATGTGTGTTATTTTCACATACCACCTATGGATCCACCAGTGTCATTGAAATGTGTATTATTTTCAACTACCACCCATGGATCCACTAGTGTCATTGCATGTGTGTTCTTTTTAGTAACAACAACCAGAGTCATTTTGCATGTGTGATCTCTTCACATACCACCTATGGATCCACCAGTGTCATTACATGTGTGTTCTTTTTATTAACAACAACTAGAGTCATTTTTCATGTGTGTTCTTTTCACATACCACCTATGGATCCACCAATGTCATTGAAATGTGTATTGTTTTCAACTACCACCCATGGATCCACTAGTGTCATTGCATGTGTGTTCTTTTTAGTAACAACCAGAGTCATTTTGCATGTGTGATCACTTCACATACCACCTATGGATCCACCAGTATCATTGCATGTGTTTTCTTTTCACAATCCACCCATGGATCCCACCTGTGTCATTTTGCATGTGTGTTCTTTTTAGTAACCAGAACCAGAGTCATTTTGCATGTGTGTTCTCTTCACATACCACCTATGGATCCACCAGTGTCATTGCATGTGTGTTCTTTTTAGTAAAAACAACCAGAGTCATTGAAATGTGTGTTCTTCTCACATACCACCTATGGATCCACCAGTGTCATTGCATGTGTGTTCATTTCACTAACAACAACCAGAGTCATTGGATGTGTGTTCTTTTCACATACCACTATGGATCCACCAGTGTGATTGAAATGTGTGTTCTCTACAAAGACCACACATGGATCCACTAGTGTCATTGCATGTGTGTTCTTTTTACTAACAACAACAAGAGTCATTGAAATGTGTGCTCTCTTCAGAGACCACACATGGATCCACCAGTGTCACTGCATGTGTGTTCTTTTCACTAACAACAACAAGAGTCATTGCATGTGTGTTCTTTTCACATACCACATATGGATCACCAGTGTCATTGCATGTGTGTTCTTTTCACAATCCACCCATGGATCCACAAGTGTCATTGCATGTTTGTTCTTTTTAGTAACAACTAGAGTCATTTTGCATGTGTGTTCTTTTCACATACCACCTATGGATCCACCAGTGTCATTGCATGTGTTTTCTTTTCACAATCCACCCATGGATCCCACAAGTGTCATTTTACATGCGTGTTCTTTTTAGTAACAACAACCAGAGTCATTTTGCATGTGTGTTCTCTTCACATACCACCAATGGATCCACTAGTGTCATTGCATGTGTGTTCTTCTCACATACCACCTATGGATCCACCAGTGTCATTGCATGTGTGTTCATTTCACTAACAACAACCAGAGTCATTGCATGTGTGTTCTTTTCACATACCACATATGGATCCACCAGTGTCATTGCATGTGTGTTCTTTTCACAATCCACCCATGGATCCACCAGTGTCATTCCATGTGTGTTATTTTTAGTAACAACCAGAGTCATTTTGCCTGTGTGTTCTTTTCACATACCACATATGGATCCACCAGTGTCATTGCATGTGTTTTCTTTTTCACAATCTACCCATGGATCCCACCAGTGTCATTTTGCATGTGTGTTCTTTTTAGTAACAACAACCAGAGTCATTTTGCATGTGTGTTCTCTTCATATACCACCTATGCATCCACCAGTGTCATTGCATGTGTGTTCTTTTTAGTAACAACAACCACAGTCATTTTGCATGTGTGTTCTTTTCACATACCACCTATGGCTCCACCAGTGTCATTGCATGTGTGTTCTTTTCACAATCCAACCATGGATCCACTAGTGTCATTGCATGTGTGTTCTTTTTAGTAACAACAACCAGAGTCATTTTGCATGTGTGTTCTTGTCACATACCACCTATGGATCCACCAGTGTCATTGCATGTGTGTTCTTTTCACTAACAACAACCAGAGTCATTGCATGTGTGTTCTTTTGACATACCACATATGCATCCACCAGTGTCATTGAAATGCGTGTTCTCTACAGAGACCACAAATTGCATGTGTGTTCTTTTAAGTAACAACAACCAGAGTCATTTTGCATGTGTGTTCTTCTCATATACCACCTATGGATCCACCAGTGTCATTGCATGTGTGTTCTTTTCACTAACAACAACTACAGTCATTGCATGTGTGTTCTTTTCACATACCACATATGGATCCACCAGTGTCATTGAAATGCGTGTTCTCTACAGAGACCACACATGGATCCACCAGTGTCATTTCATGTGTATTCTTTTTAGTAACAACAACCAGTCATTTTGCATGTGTGTTCTTTTGACATACCACCTATGGATCCACCTGTGTCATTGCATGTGTGTTCTCTTCACAATGCACCTATGGATCCACCAGTGTCATTGCATGTGTGTTCTTTTTAGTAACAACAACCAGTGTCATTGCATGTGTGTTCTCTTCAGAGACCACACATGGATCCACCAGTGTCATTGCATGTGTGTTCTTTTTATTAAGAACAACAAGAGTCATTGAAATGTGTGCTCTCTTAAGAGACCACACGTGGATCCACCAGTGTCATTCCATGTGTGTTCTTTTTAGTAAAAACAACCAGAGTCATTGAAATGTGTGTTCTTCTCACATACCACCTATGGATCCACCAGTGTCATTGCATGTGTGTTCATTTCACTAACAACAACCAGAGTCATTGCATGTGTGTTCTTTTCACATACCACATATGTATCCACCAGTGTGATTGAAATGTGTGTTCTCTACAAAGACCACACATGGATCCACTAGTGTCATTACATGTTTGTTCTTTTTACTAACAACAACAAGAGTCATTGAAATGTGTCCTCTCTTCAGAGACCACACATGGATCCACCAGTGTCATTGCATGTGTGTTCTTTTCACTAACAACAACCAGAGTCATTGCATGTGTGTTCTTTTCACATACCACATATGGATCACAAGTGTCATTTCATGTGTTTTATTTTTAGTAACAACCAGAGTCATTTTGCATGTGTGTTCTTTTCACATACCACCTATGGATCCACGAGTGTCATTGCATGTGTTTTCTTTTCACAATCCACCCATGGATCCCACTAGTGTCATTTTACATGCGTGTTCTTTTTAGTAACAACAACCGGAGTCATTTTCCATGTGTGTTCTCTTCACATACCACCAATGGATCCACTAGTGTCATTGCATGTGTGTTCTTCTCACATACCACCTATGGATCCACCATTGTCATTGCATGTGTGTTCTTCTCACATACCACCTATGGATCCACCAGTGTCATTGCCTGTGTGTTCATTTCACTAACAACAACCAGAGTCATTGCATGTGTGTTCTTTTCACATACCACATATGGATCCACCAGTGTGATAGAAATGTGTGTTCTCTACAAAGACCACACATGGATCCACCCGTGTCATTTCATGTGTGTTCTTTTTAGTAACAACCAGAGTCATTTTGCATGTGTGTTCTTTTCACATACCACATATGGATCCACCAGTGTCATTGCATGTGTGTTCTTTTTAGTAACAACCAGAGTCATTTTGCCTGTGTGTTCTTTTCACATACCACCTATGGATCCACCTGTGTCATTGCATGTGTTTTATTTTTCATAATCCACCCATGGTTCCCACTAGTGTCATTTTGCATGTGTGTTCTTTTTAGTAACAACAACCAGACTCATTTTGCATGTGCGTTCTCTTCATATACAACCTATGCATCCACTAGTGTCATTGCATGTGTGTTGTTTTTAGTAACAACAACCAGTGTCATTTTGCATGTGTGTTCTTTTCACATACCACCTATGGCTCCACCAGTGTCATTGCATGTGTGTTCTTTTCACAATCCACCCGTGGATCCACCAGTGTCATTGCATGTGTGTTCTTTTTAGTAAAAACAACCAGAGTCATTGAAATGTGTGTTCTTCTCACATACCACCTATGGATCCACCAGTGTCATTGCATGTGTGTTCATTTCACTAACAACAACCAGAGTCATTGCATGTGTGTTCTTTTCACATACCACATATGTATCCACCAGTGTGATTGAAATGTGTGTTCTCTACAAAGACCACAGATGGATCCACTAGTGTCATTACATGTGTGTTCTTTTTACTAACAACAACAAGAGTCATTGAAATGTGTCCTCTCTTCAGAGACCACACATGGATCCACCAGTGTCATTGCATGTGTGTTCTTTTCACTAACAACAACCAGAGTCATTGCATGTGTGTTCTTTTCACATACCACATATGGATCACAAGTGTCATTTCATGTGTTTTCTTTTTAGTAACAACCAGAGTCATTTTGCATGTGTGTTCTTTTCACATACCACCTATGGATCCACGAGTGTCATTGCATGTGTTTTCTTTTCACAATCCACCCATGGATCCCACTAGTGTCATTTTACATGCGTGTTCTTTTTAGTAACAACAACCGGAGTCATTTTGCATGTGTGTTCTCTTCACATACCACCAATGGATCCACTAGTGTCATTGCATGTGTGTTCTTCTCACATACCACCTATGGATCCACCAGTGTCATTGCATGTGTGTTCTTCTCACATACCACCTATGGATCCACCAGTGTCATTGCTTGTGTGTTCATTTCACTAACAACAACCAGAGTCATTGCATGTGTGATGTTTTCACATACCACATATGGATCCACCAGTGTGATAGAAATGTGTGTTCTCTACAGAGACCACACATGGATCCACCCGTGTCATTGCATGTGTGTTCTTTTTAGTAACAACCAGAGTCATTTTGCATGTGTGTTCTTTTCACATACCACATATGGATCCACCAGTGTCATTGCATGTGTGTTCTTTTTAGTAACAACCAGAGTCATTTTGCCTGTGTGTTCTTTTCACATACCACCTATGGATCCACCAGTGTCATTGCATGTGTTTTCTTTTTCATAATCCACCCATGGTTCCCACTAGTGTCATTTTGCATGTGTGTTCTTTTTAGTAACAACAACCAGACTCATTTTGCATGTGCGTTCTCTTCATATACAACCTATGCATCCACCAGTGTCATTGCATGTGTGTTCTTTTTAGTAACAACAACCAGTGTCATTTTGCATGTGTGTTCTTTTCACATACCACCTATGGCTCCACCAGTGTCATTGCATGTGTGTTCTTTTCACAATCCACCCGTGGATCCACTACTGTCATTGCATGTGTGTTCTTTTTAGTAACAACCAGAGTCATTTTGCATGTGTGTTCTTGTCACATACCACCTATGGATCCACCAGTGTCATTGCATGTGTGTTCTTTTCACTAACAACAACCAGAGTCACAGCATGTGTGTTCTTTTGACATACCACATATGGATCCACCAGTGTCATTGAAATGCGTGTTCTCAACAGAGACCACACATGGATCCACCTGTGTCATTGCATGTGTGTTCTTTTTAGTAACAACAACCAGTCATTTTGCTTGTGTGTTCTTTTCACATACCACCTATGGCTCCACCAGTGTCATTGCATGTGTGTTCTTTTCACAATCCACCCGTGGATCCACCAGTGTCATTGCATGTGTGTTCTTTTTAGTAACAACCAGAGTCATTTTGCATGTGTGTTCTTGTCACATACCACCTATGGATCCACCAGTGTCATTGCATGTGTGTTCTTTTCACTAACAACAACCAGAGTCACAGCATGTGTGTTCTTTTGACATACCACATATGGATCCACCAGTGTCATTGAAATGCGTGTTCTCTACAGAGACCACACATGGATCCACCAGTGTCATTGCATGTGTGTTCTTTTTAGTAACAACAACCAGTCATTTTGCATGTGTGTTCTTTTGACATACCACATGTGGATCCACCAGTGTCATTGCATGTGTGTTCTCTTCACAATGCACCTATGGATGCACCAGTGTCATTGCATGTGTGTTCTTTTTAGTAACAACAACCAGTGTCATTTCATGTGTGTTCTCTTCAAAGACCACACATGGATCCACCAGTGTCATTGCATGTGTGTTGTTTTTAGTAACATCAACCAGAGTCATTTTGCATGTGTGTTCTTCTCACATACCACCTATGGATCCACCAGTGTCATTGCATGTGTGTTCTTGTCACAATCCACCTATGGATCCACCAGTGTCATTGCATGTGTGTTCTTTTTAGTAACAACAACCAGAGTCATTTTGCATGTGTGTTCTTTTCACAAACCACCTATGGACCCACCAGTGTCATTGCATGTGTTTTCTTTTCACAATCCATACATGTATCCACCATTGTCATTGCATGTTTGTTCTTTTTAGTAACAACAACCAGAGTCATTTTGCATGTGTGTTCTCTTCACATACCACCTATGGATCCACCAGTGTCGTTGCATGTGTGTTCTCTTCACAATCCACCTATGGATCCACCAGTGTCATTGCATGTGTTCTTTTTAGTAACAACAACCAGTGTCATTGCATGTGTTCTCTCTTCACAGACCACACATGGATCCACTAGTGTCCTTGCATGTGTGTTCTTTTTACTAACAACAAGAAGAGTCATTGAAATGTGTGCTCCCTTCAGAGACCACACATGGATCCACCAGTGTCATTGCATGTGTGTTCTTTTCACAATCCACCCATGGATCCACCAGTGTCATTGCATGTGTGTTCTTTTTAGTAACAACAACCAGAGTCATTTTGCATGTGTGTTCTTTTCACATACCACCTATGGATCCACCAGTGTCATTGAAATGTGTATTATTTTCAACTACCACCGATGGATCCACCAGTGTCATTGCATGTGTGTTCTTTTTAGTAACAACAACCAGAGTCATTTTACATGTGTGATCTCTTCACATACCACCTATGGATCCACCAGTGTCATTGCATGTGTGTTCTTTTTAGTAACAACAACCAGAGTCATTTTGCATGTGTGTTCTTTTCACATACCACCTATGGATCCACCAGTGTCATTGAAATGTGTATTGTTTTCAACTACCACCCATGGATCCACCAATGTCATTGCAAGTGTGTTCTTTTTAGTAACAACAACCAGAGTCATTTTGCATGTGTGATCTCTTCACATACCACCTATGGAGACACCAGTGTCATTGCATGTGTGTTATTTTTAGTAACAACAACTAGAGTCATTGAAATGTGTGTTCTTCTCACATACCACCTATGGATCCACCAGATTCATTGCATGTGTGTTCTTTTCACATACCACATATGGATACACCAGTGTGATTGAAATGTGTGTTCTCTACAAAGACCACACATGGATCCACCAGTGTCATTGCATGTGTTCTTTTTAGTAACAACAACCAGTGTCATTGCATGTGTTCTCTCTTTGGAGACCACACATGGATCCACCAGTATCATTGCATGTGTGTTCCTTTTACTAACAACAAGAAGAGTCATTGAAATGTGTGCTCTCTTTAGAGACCACACATGGATCCACCAGTTTCATTGCATGTGTGTTCTTTTCACAATCCACCCATGGATCCACCAGTGTCATTGCATGTGTGTTCTTTTTAGTAACAACAACCAGAGTCATTTTGCATGTGTGTTCTTTTCACATACCACCTATGGATCCACCAGTGTCATTGAAATGTGTGTTATTTTCAACTACCGCCCATGGATCCACCAGTGTCATTGCATGTGTGTTCTTTTTAGTAACAACAACCAGAGTCATTTTGCATGTGTGATCTCTTCACATACCACCTATGGAGACACCAGTGTCATTGCATGTGTGTTCTTTTTAGTAACAACAACTAGAGTCATTGAAATGTGTGTTCTTCTCACATACCACCTATGGATCCACCAGAGTCATTGCATGTGTGTTCTTTTCACATACCACATATGGATACACCAGTGTGATTGAAATGTGTGTTCTCTACAAAGACCACACATGGATCCACCAGTGTCATTGCATGTGTCTTGTTTTTACTAACAACAACAAGAGTCATTGAAATGTGTGCTCTCTTCAGAGACCACACATGGATCCACCAGTGTCATTGTATGTGTGTTCTTTTCACTAACAACAACCAGAGTCATTGCATGTGTGTTCTTTTCACATACCACATATGGATCACAAGTGTCATTGCATGTGTGTTCTTTTCACAATCCACCCATGGATCCACCAGTGTCATTGCATGTGTGTTCTTTTTAGTAACAACCATAGTCATTTTGCATGTGTGTTCTTTTCACATACCACCTATGGATCCACCAGTGTCATTGCATGTGTTTTCTTTTCACAATCCACCCATGGATCCCACCAGTGTCATTTTGCATGTGTGTTCTTCTCACATACCACCTATGGATCCACTAGTGTGTCACATCCCAAGATTTTCCAAATCTTGTAATGTGAAAAATAAATAAACAAAATAAATTTTTGTTGAAAATCAGGGTGAAAAGAAACTTTTGTTTCTAAAAGGAAACTTAAAGTCCCATCTTGAACAAACTTTGGCTAAAGTTTGAATCCAACAAAATTCATATCTAGGGGAATGCATTCCTCAATGAATGTATCTGGAAATTTGAACACTTGGAAAATAAATCCAAATCCTAAAACCCTAATGGAAGAAAATCATTTCCAAAGTATCTCCAAATCCATGGATTTGATCCATACCAAAATTTATCAACAAATATTCACAAAGGATCAAGAAAGACCATAGAAGTTGGTTTCACTCAAATTGGAACCATAAATAAAATCTTAGGTATATAATAAGATAAGGAAATTGAATTTCCAAAGCTAATAAAGCCCTTACCAAAAACCCATACCAATTGGTGAACAAATAGTCCTAAAGGGATTTAAAAAGATAAACAAATAATAAAGAAAGTTTTCATAGTTGGAATTACTATTTTGAATCTTTAAAATAAAAAGATTTAGTTTTCAAAAGAAAAGGTGGATTTATAAATAAAGATTTTTTTTATAAAGCCAAATTAAAAAAAAACCTTGGCCAAGCTTTTGAATTAAAACATTTTGTTTTGAATAAAAATAGCAAAGGTTTATTTAAATAAAATAATAGGGATTTAATATCCAGATTTTTACTTAAGTAAAGGCTTTTCCTATTTTAAATAAAACACTAAAACTTATTTATTTATTTTAAATAAGTTTTCCAAATATTTTATATTCTCAAATAAATCTTACTGAAGTGTTTTGGTTTTATTGTAGATTTCAAAATAAAGATTTAATAAAACAAATCCTATTTGTTTTAATAATGAAGGTCTATTGTATTTAATTAATAATGGACCCTCAAATAAAAGGTTATTTTGTTTTAAACAAGTTTTCCAAATATTCTTTATTTCCAAATAAAACCTACTGATTTGGTTTTGAAAATATTTGATTTCAAATGGAAATTTTATTAAATAAATCAAACCCTATTTGATTAAATAACTAAAGGGCTATTTTAATTAAATATTAAATAGATCCTAAAATGAATAAAAATATTATTTTATTCTTTTTGAGATTTGGTTTATGTTGATAAAACAGAACTAAAAACTTATTTAAGTGTGGTGATTATTTGAATTGGTTGAATGTTTGAATAATTGATTGAAAATTCAAAACAGAAATTGATTTGGAAAATAGAAAAAGATTTTAAACAGAAAAAAATAGGAACTGGCCGACCAGCCCAGCTAAAGCCCACTAAGGCCCAGAAGCAGCCTAGTTATTCTCCCTGAACAGAAAACGATTCGCACCTCATTTCTAACCCGAACAGAGTATGACCAATGGACCCTCCCTCTCTTTTCATTTTCCGTTGACGACTGGACCCCGCTTTACTGCTCATCGTCTTCACCCGCGGTGGCCACTCCCCACCTCGCTGCCGTTTCTGCCCGTTGATAGCACCATCAATCCCCGTTAACTGCCGTGTTAATTCGCCCAGCCATCACGCACGATAAGAGCGCCTGCCTCCCCTCTTTCGTTTCCCCCAGACACCGCCTCCCCTCTGCCTCCAGGCTGCCCCAATTTCGAGCTCGAGCTTCACTGCTCCGACGAGCTTCACCAGCCGATTCCGGCACCGTCCAACCGCCCCCACCTCCAGAGCACACGAGCCTGCTACCCCTCTTCTTACGCGTCTCCCAGCACCAATCTCACACCCGCGCGAGCACCGTAGCCTCGGCAACCTCAACATCAGAGCATCGCCGCCTCCAGCCTCGACTCCGGCGAGTTTCCCCGGTGAGTACAGACTGCCCCAGCACCTATCAATGATGCCACTGTGACCCCCAGTACCGTACACAGCTAACCGCATGGTCTGTTTGCCTCAGCGCGCCCTCAAACCTCGCCTCCGACGACAACCAGAGGTACTCGACGCCACTGCAAGCTCCGACGAGCAATCCACCCCGTTCCAGTGCGCCCCTCGACGAACTGATCACGTCTTGAGCTTCACTGCACTTCGGCGAGCACGGTGAGCATTCTACCCCTCTCCCGCGCGACCTAACTCGCCGGCAAGCTCACTGGCCGAGCACGCACCGCCGTCCGCCGCCGCTAGCGCCGCCCAGTTATAGTCTGGACTGTTGTGAACCGTTGGATCTCGATCCGTTGGCTAGGATAGATTCATTAAAACGAAGGGGTACGTTTGATAAAAGCCGTGCATTTTAAGTTAGATCCAACGATCCACAAGGGCTGATCCGCACGAAGCGGTACCGTCCAGTTAGATTGCGCCACGTGGCCAGTTTTGGTTTAAACAGAAATTTGAAAACAGAATTGTTTTTGAATTTGAAAACACTATAACTTTAGATCCACACGTCCAAAAATTACAAACTTTATACCGTTGGAATCAGTGGAACAAACCCTAGCCAACCATGCCTTTGGTTTAGCAAATAGTATTTGTTAGATTGGTTGATTATGCAGAAACATTTGATTGCTTGTTTAGATTAGAAAAATGATTCAAAAATGTTTTTGAGTTTGAAACCTTGGCAAAATGGTTTGTTGTGAACTTACTGACCCTAGGAACCAACCCATGGAGTTAAAAATGAATTTGGTGAAATTTAGGATAGATTAATTGATTTAGTCCATTTCTAGCCAAACAAAAAGAATGGTTTTTGTTGAGAAAAATGTTTTTGGAGTAAAAACTTTGGGAACATACTTTGGACCAAACCTACTGACCCTAAACACCAAGTTTTGAGAAACAACAACTTATTTGGTGAACAACCTAAAGTTGTTGCTTTGATAAAAATATTTTCCACCACATAAAATATTGAAAGGATTTAAAAATGGTTTTGGACAAAACCCTTTTGCAAATGACTTTGCCACTTTGGAAAATGACCAATTTGGAACTTACAAAGTTTAGAAGCCTAGTGGAGACCATCCTTACAATAGAACCAACCTTTGCATGCTTATGCATGACTTAGATTCCATTACTTTGTGTGTGAAAAAATGTTTGTTTGACTTTGGTTTGGAATGTGAATTGAATTTGTGTTTGCTTGATTGACTTGTAGTGAAGTGTGAGACTAGCAAGATCAAGGAGTGAACCATCATTCCCTACCAAAAAGGCAAGTGACACTATCATCCAAATCCTACTATTTTCATTACACTTAGTGGATTTTTTGTAACATGCATGGAAAGGTTTACTATATTTTATGCTATGCTAAATCCTAATAGGATACCCTTATATATTCCTTAGTAGAAACGTTGTAGTTGTAGTATTCTTAGCCCTGCTATATATTGGGATGGGATACATGTTATGAATATATGAAGTATTGAAAAGATATATGTTTTATATAATAAAACAAGTACTTAATGAACCACCTGGGTGGACAAGGATACTCAAGTTTTGGACAATGTGGCAACAAAAGGAACCATGTTTATATGGCCAATCTCTTTTTGTTGTGCACTAGAAGAAAACCACCCAGGGACTTAGAGATTGAACATGTTTCTCGTACAGTGGCTTCCGTGTACAACCACATGCTAAATGGGCTCTAGCTTAGTCAACTACATAGTGGAAGACCCATGCATTGGCATCTTCAGGTTAACTAGAATTGTGTAAGGGAACTTGAAACCCTACATTGGTGCCTGGATGACAAGCTAGCATTGTGTATTGGGAGGACTCCTATGGAAAGACTTTGTCACATTCTCAATCTGCCAGTACTCCATCTTGGTGAGTACTTATCCAACGGCAACTGGTGGCATCAAGATGAGATTGTGTCATGTGGGTAAAGTGTACAACTTCTGCAGAAGATCAAATTCTAAGTACTTAGCCGTGTCCCCGGTTATGGACAATACTGAGCAAGTAAGGCCTGAAGCTATGGAAGATCTCGACACTCTAATTTCTAAAAGAAAACTTTTAAAACTTGATGCACTTGGGGTTACCAAGGTGCTCAAGAGATTTTGACAAGGACTTGAACACTTGAGTTTTTACCAAGGAGTTCAAGGGATTTTTGAAAGGAGATTTGACAAAGGACCAAAACCATTTTGAAAAGATAGGATAAAATATTGCTTTATGCAAATGAGCCTAAAACTCTACTTAGCCAAATATGCATGTATTGATAGGATCCACCCATATTATACATAAAAGTGAAGCTTGCCAATACAATTCAAATGTATTGACCCTTGTGGCTGTAACTTGTAATGTTGTAGGTTTGATTGTTTTTAGTGAAGATTGATTAATTAAGATTACAAAGTCTACAACCAACATCTACCTGTGGCACTTTGAAGATGAAGGACCCCATGACTATAGTTATTCCGCTGCAATGTAATGTAATAGCCAAATGAGCTATGTATGATGTAATAAAATTATGTTATTCCTGGTTATAAAGTTATATTATGACCTTTGTTTCTTGATATTACATCTAAACTGTGGATGCTAGCTATTGATCCAGGGACTAGCATTGTAAACACAGTAGGGATCGATCTTATTAAAGGTTGGGGACTCTACAGATGGTATCAGAGCATTGTGTTGCCTATAGGATTTGTAAACCTAGGATTGGACAAAAACCCTTAGAAAAATAGGAGTTATACTTGTTCCAAAACTTATTTACAAACAATCTCGTAAACCCTTTCCTCAACCATTTTGGTTTCAACTCTACATCTCATCTATCTCAAACTTGATGGGAAAAGCCTACCCCATGGCCAAAGACTACACCATGTGCAAAGGACTTCTTCAACATCTTCAACTCTAATGACTTCAACATCTTCAGCATGTTCACCAAGGACTTCCAACTTGGATATCACTAAGGACTACTAGTGAAAACCAAGAAGACATTAGATTGCCTACCAAAGACATTGATATCAAGTTAGAGTATGGATCATATTGACCTATGAGGTATGATTATACTAAGTTATTATTTTCAAGAAAACTTGTTGTTTCCTTCAACTCATGAGTTAAGCTCATAAGTTGTTAAGTGAATAGCTGCTTGTTGACTGATTGATTGTTTGATTGAACTTGGTTGGTTTTGAATTGTGTGTTAGAACTTCTTAAAAACCTATCCACCAATACTTATCCCTATCAAACCAACAGATGCCTCCCCGTCGTGCCAACCCCAACCAAAACAACAACATCACTCCTAAGATGCAGCAGATGATGACAACTCAGACGCAACTGATGCAAATGATAACAACGTTCATACAAAATCAGAACAACAACAACAACAACAATCAGAATAATCCTCTAGCACTTGATATGCTCACCAAGTTTCTGAAACTTAGGCCTGCAAGGTTCTCTGGAACAACTGATCCAATGGAAGCTGATGATTGGTTACGTTCAGTAAACAAAGACTTAGTGACTGTTGGTTGCACTGATGAAGAAAAAGTAAGGTTTGCAGCATTTCTGCTTGAAGGACCAGCAGCAACATGGTGGGACAACTTTCAAATCACCACTCCCCTTGAAGATGTGACCTGGGATATTTTTGAAGATGGATTCATAACCACTCACATCTCACCTGGAGTAATGTACTTGAAGAAAAAGGAGTTTCACAATCTGAAACAACATCACCTCGGTGTGGCTGAGTATATTGAAGAATTCAACAATCTGGCACGCTATGCACCGGATGAAGTTGATACAGATGCTAAGAGAAAAGAAAAATTTCTTGAAGGACTTAATGATGAGTTGAACCTACAACTAGTTGTTGCCTATGTCCCAACTTATCAATCACTCTATGACAAAGCCATCATTTTGGAAAACAAGATGAATCAAGTTGAGAATAGAAAGAGGAAGCATAAACTCAAGAATCACTCAGGATCATCAAAGAAGAAGCATTCATTCAAAAAGAGCAATGAAGATTTTGAACCACATCAGCATCACCACAACAACAATGGAAGTGATAATAATGGAAATGATATTGACAATGGAGATGACCTTGGTCAGAATCAACAAGACAATTTCAGGAAGAAAGACATTAGCCAGTTGCAGTGCTATAACTGCAAGGAACTTGGACACTATGCATCAGACTGTCCTGAGAAGAAAAAGAAAAAGGATGCTAGAAGAGCCAATGGAAATGACTCCAATGTGACCCAGAAAGGACATGTGAACCACATTGACATGGATGGAAACGTTGAAGAGATAGAAGAAGTGGATGTCAGTATTTAGATAACTCAGTTGAGTCAAATAAGGATTCCTTGTCTGAATATCAAGTGTTGAACCTATAGTCAAGAGAACCATCAATGTAACCCTATGAGACTTTATTTTAAGGGTGGTAGTACCCTAGTTGCCTTGAAGCCAACTTGTAACCCTAGCCTTCCCAAATCTCGGGCCGAGATTTCTTTTAAGGGTGGTAGCCTGTCACATCCCAAGATTTTCCAAATCTTGTAATGTGAAAAATAAATAAACAAAATAAATTTTTGTTGAAAATCAGGGTGAAAAGAAACTTTTGTTTCTAAAAGGAAACTTAAAATCCCATCTTGAACAAACTTTGGCTAAAGTTTGAATCCAACAAAATTCAAATGTAGGGGAATGCATTCCTCAATGAATGTATCTGGAAATTTGAACACTTGGAAAATAAATCCAAATCCTAAAACCCTAATGGAAGAAAATCATTTCCAAAGTATCTCCAAATCCATGGATTTGATCCATACCAAAATTTATCAACAAATATTCACAAAGGATCAAGAAAGACCATAGAAGTTGGTTTCACTCAAATTGGAACCATAAATAAAATCTTAGGAATATAATAAGATAAGGAAATTGAATTTCCAAAGCTAATAAAGCCCTTACCAAAAACCCATACCAATTGGTGAACAAATAGTCCTAAAGGGATTTAAAAAGATAAACAAATAATAAAGAAAGTTTTCATAGTTCGAATTACTATTTTGAATCTTTAAAATAAAAAGATTTAGTTTTCAAAAGAAAAGGTGGATTTATAAATAAAGATTTTTTTTATAAAGCCAAATTAAAAAAAAAACCTTGGCCAAGCTTTTGAATTAAAACATTTTGTTTTGAATAAAAATAGCAAAGGTTTATTTAAATAAAATAATAGGGATTTAATATCCAAATTTTTACTTAAGTAAAGGCTTTTCCTATTTTAAATAAAACACTAAAACTTATTTATTTATTTTAAATAAGTTTTCCAAATATTTTATATTCTCAAATAAATCTTACTGAAGTGTTTTGGTTTTATTGTAGATTTCAAAATAAAGATTTAATAAAACAAATCCTATTTGTTTTAATAATGAAGGTCTATTGTATTTAATTAATAATGGACCCTCAAATAAAAGGTTATTTTGTTTTAAACAAGTTTTCCAAATATTCTTTATTTCCAAATAAAACCTACTGATTTGGTTTTGAAAATATTTGGATTTCAAATGGAAATTTTATTAAATAAATCAAACCCTATTTGATTAAATAACTAAAGGGCTATTTTAATTAAATATTAAATAGATCCTAAAATGAATAAAAATATTATTTTATTCTTTTTGAGATTTGGTATATGTTGATAAAACATAACTAAAAACTTATTTAAGTGTGGTGATTATTTGAATTGGTTGAATGTTTGAATAATTGATTGAAAATTCAAAACAGAAATTGATTTGGAAAATAGAAAAAGATTTTAAACAGAAAAAAATAGGAACTGGCCGACCAGCCCAGCTAAAGCCCACTAAGGCCCAGAAGCAGCCCAGTTATTCTCCCCGAACAGAAAACGATTCGCACCTCATTTCTAACCCGAACAGAGTATGACCAGTGGACCCTCCCTCTCCTTTCATTTTCCGCTGACGACTGGACCCCGCTTTACTGCTCATCGTCTTCACCCGCGGTGGCCACTCCCCACCTCGCTGCCGTTTTTGCCCGTTGATAGCACCATCAATCCCCGTTAACTGCCGCGTTAATTCGCCTAGCCATCACGCACGATAAGAGCGCCTGCCTCCCCTCTTTCGTTTCCCCCAGACACCGCCTCCCCTCTGCCTCCAGGCTGCCCCAATTTCGAGCTCGAGCTCCACTGCTCCGACGAGCTTCACCAGCCGATTCTGGCACCGTCCAACCGCCCCCACCTCCCAGAGCACACGAGCCTGCTACCCCTCTTCTTACGCGTCTCCCAGCACCAATCTCACACCCGCGCGAGCACCGTAGCCTCGGCAACCTCAACATCAGAGCATCGCCGCCTCCTGCCTCGACTCCGGCGAGTTTCCCCGGTGAGTACAGACTGCCCCAGCACCTATCAATGATGCCACTGTGACCCCCAGTACCGTACACAGCTAACCGCATGGTCTGTTTGCCTCAGTGCGCCCTCAAACCTCGCCTCCGACGACAACCAGAGGTACTCGACGCCACTGCAAGCTCCGGCGAGCAATCCACCCCGTTCCAGTGTGCCCCTCAACGAACTGATCACGTCTTGAGCTTCACTGCACTTCGGCGAGCACGGTGAGCATCCTACCCCTCTCCCGCGCGACCTAACTCGCCGGCAAGCTCACTGGCCGAGCATGCACCGCCGTCCGCCGCCGCTAGCGCCGCCCAGTTATAGTCTGGACTGTTGTGAACCGTTGGATCTCGATCCGTTGGCTAGGATAGATTCATTAAAACGAAGGGGTACGTTTGATCAAAGCCGTGCATTTTAAGTTAGATCCAACAATCCACAAGGGCTGATCCGCACGAAGCGGTACCGTCCAGTTAGATTGCGCCACGTGGCCAGTTTTGGTTTAAACAGAAATTTGAAAACAGAATTGTTTGTGAATTTGAAAACACTATAACTTTAGATCCACACGTCCAAAAATTACAAACTTTATACCGTTGGAATTAGTGGAACAAACCCTAGCCAACCATGCCTTTGGTTTAGCAAATAGTATTTGTTAGATTGGTTGATTATGCAGAAACATTTGATTGCTTGTTTAGATTAGAAAAATGATTCAAAAATGTTTTTGAGTTTGAAACCTTGGAAAAATGGTTTGTTGTGAACTTACTGACCCTAGGAACCAACCCATGGAGTTAAAAATGAATTTGGTGAAATTTAGGATAGATTAATTGATTTAGTCCATTTCTAGCCAAACAAAAAGAATGGTTTTTGTTGAGAAAAATGTTTTTGGAGTAAAAACTTTGGGAACATACTTTGGACCAAACCTACTGACCCTAAACACCAAGTTTTGAGAAACAACAACTTATTTGGTGAACAATCTAAAGTTGTTGCTTTGATAAAAATATTTTCCACCACATAAAATATTGAAAGGATTTAAAAATGGTTTTGGACAAAACCCTTTTGCAAATGACTTTGCCACTTTGGAAAATGACCAATTTGGAACTTACAAAGTTTAGAAGACTAGTGGAGACCATCCTTACAATAGAACCAACCTTTGCATGCTTATGCATGACTTAGATTCCATTACTTTGTGTGTGAAAAATTGTTTGTTTGACTTTGGTTTAAAATGTGAATTGAATTTGTGTTTGCTTGATTGACTTGTAGTGAAGTGTGAGAATAGCAAGATCAAGGAGTGAACCATCATTCCCTACCAAAAAGGCAAGTGACACTATCATCCAAATCCTACTATTTTCATTACACTTAGTGGATTTTTTGTAACATGCATGGAAAGGTTTATTATATTTTATGCTATGCTAAATCCTAATAGGATACCCTTATATATTCCTTAGTAGAAACATTGTAGTTGTAGTATGCTTAGCCCTGCTATATATTGGGATGGGATACATGTTATGAATATATGAAGTATTGAAAAGATATATGTTTTATATAATAAAACAAGTACTTAATGAACCACCTGGGTGGACAAGGATAATCAAGTTTTGGACAATGTGGCAACAAAAGGAACCATGTTTATATGGCCAATCTCTTTTTGTTGTGCGCTAGAAGAAAACCACCCAGGGACTTAGAGATTGAACATGTTTCTCATACAGTGGCTTCCGTGTACAGCCACATGCTAAATGGGCTCTAGCTTAGTCAACTACATAGTGGAAGACCCATGCATTGGCATCTTCAGGTTAACTAGAATTGTGTAAGGGAACTTGAAACCCTACATTGGTCCCTGTATGACAAGCTAGCATTGTGTATTGGGAGGACTCCTATGGAAAGACTTTGTCACATTCTCAATCTGCCAGTACTCCATCTTGGTGAGTACTTATCCAGCGGCCACTGGTGGCATCAAGATGAGATTGTGTCATGTGGGTAAAGTGTACAACTTCTGCAGAAGATCAAATTCTAAGTACTTAGCCGTGTCCCCAGTTATGGACAATACTAAGCAACTAAGGCCTGAAGCTATGGAAGATCTCGACACTCTAATTTCTAAAAGAAAACTTTTAAAACTTGATGCACTTGGGGTTACCAAGGTGCTCAAGAGATTTTGACAAGGACTTGAACACTTGAGTTTTTACCAAGGAGTTCAAGAGATTTTTGAAAGGAGATTTGACAAAGGACCAAAACCATTTTGAAAAGATAGGATAAAATATTGCTTTATGCAAATGAGCCTAAAACTCTACTTAGCCAAATATGCATGTATTGATAGGATCCACCCATATTATACATAAAAGTGAAGCTTGCCAATACAATTCAAATGTATTGACCCTTGTGGCTGTAACTTGTAATGTTGCAGGTTTGATTGTTTTTAGTGAAGATTGATTAATTAAGATTACAAAGTCTACAACCAACATCTGCCTGTGGCACTTTGAAGATGAAGGACCCCATGACTATAGTTATTCCGCTGCAATGTAATGTAATAGCCAAATGAGCTATGTATGATGTAATAAAATTATGTTATTCCTGGTTATAAAGTTATATTATGACCTTTGTTTCTTGATATTACATCTAAACTGTGGATGCTAGCTATTGATCCAGGGACTAGCATTGTAAACACAGTAGGGATCAATCTTATTAAAGGTTGGGGACTCTACACAGTGTCATTGCATGTGTGTTCTTGTCACAATCCACACATGGATCCACCAGTGTCATTGCATGTGTGTTCTTTTTAGTAACAACAACCAGAGTCATTTTGCATGTGTGTTCTTTTCACAAACCACCTATGGATCCACCAGTGTCATTGAAATGTGTATTGTTTTCAACTACCACCCATGGATCCACCAGTGTCATTGCATGTGTGTTCTTTTTAGTAACAACAACCAGAGTCATTTTGCATGTGTGTTCTCTTCACATACCACCTATGGATCCACCAGTGTCGTTGCATGTGTGTTCTCTTCACAATCCACCTATGGATCCACCAGTGTCATTGCATGTGTTCTTTTTAGTATCAACAACCAGTGTCATTGCATGTGTTCTCTCTTCAGAGACCACACATGGATCCACCAGTGTCATTGCATGTGTGTTCTTTTTACTAACAACAAGAAGAGTCATTGAAATATGTGCTCTCTTTAGAGACCACACATGGATCCACCAGTGTCATTGCATGTGTGTTCTTTTCACAATCCACCCATGGATCCACCAGTGTCATTGCATGTGTGTTCTTTTTAGTAACAACAACCAGAGTCATTTTGCATGTGTGTTCTTTTCACATACCACCTATGGATCCACCAGTGTCATTGAAATGTGTATTATTTTCAACTACCACCCATGGATCCACCAGTGTCATTGCATGTGTGTTCTTTTTAGTAACAACACCCAGAGTCATTTTGCATGTGTGATCTCTTCACATACCACCTATGGATCCACCAGTGTCATTGCATGTGTGTTCTTTTTAGTAACAACAACCAGAGTCATTTTGCATGTGTGTTCTTTTCACATACCACCTATGGATCCACCAGTGTCATTGAAATGTGTATTGTTTTCAACTACCACCCATGGATCCACCAATGTCATTGCATGTGTGTTCTTTTTAGTAACAACAACCAGAGTCATTTGCATGTGTGATCTCTTCACATACCACCTATGGAGACACCAGCGTCATTGCATGTGTGTTCTTTTTAGTAACAACAACCAGAGTCATTTTGCATGTGTGATCTCTTCACATACCACCTATGGAGACACCAGTGTCATTGCATGTGTGTTCTTTTTAGTAACAACAACTAGAGTCATTGAAATGTGTGTTCTTCTCACATACCACCTACGGATCCACCAGAGTCATTGCATGTGTGTTCTTTTCACATACCACATATGGATACACCAGTGTGATTGAAATGTGTGTTCTCTACAAAGACCACACATGGATCCACCAGTGTCATTGCATGTGTTCTTTTTAGTAACAACAACCTGTGTCATTGCATGTGTTCTCTCTTCAGAGACCACACATGGATCCACCAGTGTCATTGCATGTGTGTTCTTTTTACTAACAACAAGAGGAGTCATTGAAATGTGTGCTCTCTTCAGAGACCACACATGGATCCACCAGTGTCATTGCATGTGTGTTCTTTTCACAATCCACCCATGGATCCACCAGTGTCATTGCACGTGTGTTCTTTTTAGTAACAACAACCAGAGTCATTTTGCATGTGTGTTCTTTTCACATACCACCTATGGATCCACCAGTGTCATTGAAATGTGTATTATTTTCAACTACCACCCATGGATCCACCAGTGTCATTGCATGTGTGCTCTTTTTAGTAACAACAACCAGAGTCATTTTGCATGTGTGATCTCTTCACATACCACCTATGGATCCACCATTGTCATTGCATGTGTGTTCTTTTTAGTAACAACAACCAGAGTCATTTTGCATGTGTGTTCTTTTCACATACTACCTATGGATCCACCAGTGTCATTGAAATGTGTATTGTTTTCAACTACCACCCATGGATCCACCAATGTCATTGCATGTGTGCTCTTTTTAGTAACAACAACCAGAGTCATTTTGCATCTGTGATCTCTTCACATACCACCTATGGAGACACCAGTGTCATTGCAGGTGTGTTCTTTTTAGTAACAACAACTAGAGTCATTGAAATGTGTGTTCTTCTCACATACCACCTATGGATCCACCAGAGTCATTGCATGTGTGTTATTTTCACATACCACATATGGATCACAAGTGTCATTGCATGTGTGTTCTTTTCACAATCCACCCATGGATCCACCAGTGTCATTGCATGTGTGTTCTTTTTAGTAACAACCATAGTCATTTTGCATGTGTGTTCTTTTCACATACCACCTATGGATCCACCAGTGTCATTGCATGTGTTTTCTTTTCACAATCCACCCATGGATCCCACCAGTGTCATTTTGCATGTGTGTTCTTCTCACATACCACATATGGATCCACCAGTGTCATTGCATGTGTGTTCTTGTCACAATCCACCTTTGGATCCACCAATGTCATTGCATGTGTGTTCTTTTTAGTAACAACAACCAGAGTCATTTTGCATGTGTGTTCTTTTCACAAACCACCTATGGATCCACCAGTGTCATTGAAATGTGTATTGTTTTCAACTACCACCCATGGATCCACCAGTGTCATTGCATGTGTGTTCTTTTTAGTAACAACAACCAGAGTCATTTTGCATGTGTGTTCTCTTCACAAACCACCTATGGATCCACCAGTGTTGTTGCATGTGTGTTCTCTTCACAATCCACCTATGGATCCACCAGTGTCATTGCATGTATTCTTTTTAGTAACAACAACCAGTGTCATTGCATGTGTTCTCTCTTCAGAGACCACACATGGATCCACCAGTGTCATTGCATGTGTGTTCTTTTTACTAACAACAAGAAGAGTCATTGAAATGTGTGCTCTCTTTAGAGACCACACATGGATCCACCAGTGTCATTGCATGTGTGTTCTTTTCACAATCCACCCATGGATCCACCAGTGTCATTGCATGTGTGATATTTTTAGTAACAACAAGAAGAGTCATTGAAATGTGTGCTCTCTTTAGAGACCACACATGGATCCACCAGTTTCATTGCATGTGTGTTCTTTTCACAATCCACCCATGGATCCACCAGTGTCATTGCATGTGTGTTCTTTTTAGTAACAACAACCAGAGTCATTTTGCATGTGTGTTCTTTTCACATACCACCTATGGATCCACTAGTGTCATTGAAATGTGTATTATTTTCAACTACCACCCATGGATCCACCAGTGTCATTGCATGTGTGTTCTTTTTAGTAACAACGAGCAGAGTCATTTTGCATGTGTGATCTCTTCACATACCACCTATGGATCCACCAGTGTCATTGCATGTGTGTTCTTTTTAGTAACAACAACCAGAGTCATTTTGCATGTGTGTTGTTTTCACATACCACCTATGGATCCACCAGTGTCATTGAAATGTGTATTGTTTTCAACTACCACCCATGGATCCACCAGTGTCATTGCATGTGTGTTCTTTTTACTAACAACAAGAGGAGTCATTGAAATGTGTGCTCTCTTCAGAGACCACACATGGATCCACCAGTGTCATTGCATGTGTGTTCTTTTCACAATCCACCCATGGATCCACCAGTGTCATTGCACGTGTGTTCTTTTTAGTAACAACAACCAGAGTCATTTTGCATGTGTGTTCTTTTCACATACCACCTATGGATCCACCAGTGTCATTGAAATGTGTATTATTTTCAACTACCACCCATGGATCCACCAGTGTCATTGCATGTGTGCTCTTTTTAGTAACAACAACCAGAGTCATTTTGCATGTGTGATCTCTTCACATACCACCTATGGATCCACCATTGTCATTGCATGTGTGTTCTTTTTAGTAACAACAACCAGAGTCATTTTGCATGTGTGTTCTTTTCACATACTACCTATGGATCCACCAGTGTCATTGAAATGTGTATTGTTTTCAACTACCACCCATGGATCCACCAATGTCATTGCATGTGTGCTCTTTTTAGTAACAACAACCAGAGTCATTTTGCATCTGTGATCTCTTCACATACCACCTATGGAGACACCAGTGTCATTGCAGGTGTGTTCTTTTTAGTAACAACAACTAGAGTCATTGAAATGTGTGTTCTTCTCACATACCACCTATGGATCCACCAGAGTCATTGCATGTGTGTTATTTTCACATACCACATATGGATCACAAGTGTCATTGCATGTGTGTTCTTTTCACAATCCACCCATGGATCCACCAGTGTCATTGCATGTGTGTTCTTTTTAGTAACAACCATAGTCATTTTGCATGTGTGTTCTTTTCACATACCACCTATGGATCCACCAGTGTCATTGCATGTGTTTTCTTTTCACAATCCACCCATGGATCCCACCAGTGTCATTTTGCATGTGTGTTCTTCTCACATACCACATATGGATCCACCAGTGTCATTGCATGTGTGTTCTTGTCACAATCCACCTTTGGATCCACCAATGTCATTGCATGTGTGTTCTTTTTAGTAACAACAACCAGAGTCATTTTGCATGTGTGTTCTTTTCACAAACCACCTATGGATCCACCAGTGTCATTGAAATGTGTATTGTTTTCAACTACCACCCATGGATCCACCAGTGTCATTGCATGTGTGTTCTTTTTAGTAACAACAACCAGAGTCATTTTGCATGTGTGTTCTCTTCACAAACCACCTATGGATCCACCAGTGTTGTTGCATGTGTGTTCTCTTCACAATCCACCTATGGATCCACCAGTGTCATTGCATGTATTCTTTTTAGTAACAACAACCAGTGTCATTGCATGTGTTCTCTCTTCAGAGACCACACATGGATCCACCAGTGTCATTGCATGTGTGTTCTTTTTACTAACAACAAGAAGAGTCATTGAAATGTGTGCTCTCTTTAGAGACCACACATGGATCCACCAGTGTCATTGCATGTGTGTTCTTTTCACAATCCACCCATGGATCCACCAGTGTCATTGCATGTGTGATATTTTTAGTAACAACAAGAAGAGTCATTGAAATGTGTGCTCTCTTTAGAGACCACACATGGATCCACCAGTTTCATTGCATGTGTGTTCTTTTCACAATCCACCCATGGATCCACCAGTGTCATTGCATGTGTGTTCTTTTTAGTAACAACAACCAGAGTCATTTTGCATGTGTGTTCTTTTCACATACCACCTATGGATCCACTAGTGTCATTGAAATGTGTATTATTTTCAACTACCACCCATGGATCCACCAGTGTCATTGCATGTGTGTTCTTTTTAGTAACAACGAGCAGAGTCATTTTGCATGTGTGATCTCTTCACATACCACCTATGGATCCACCAGTGTCATTGCATGTGTGTTCTTTTTAGTAACAACAACCAGAGTCATTTTGCATGTGTGTTGTTTTCACATACCACCTATGGATCCACCAGTGTCATTGAAATGTGTATTGTTTTCAACTACCACCCATGGATCCACCAGTGTCATTGCATGTGTGTTCTTTTTAGTAACAACAACCAGAGTCATTTTGCATGTGTGTTCTCTTCACATACCACCTATGGATCCACCAGTGTCGTTGCATGTGTGTTCTCTTCACAATCCACCTATGGATCCACCAGTGTCATTGCATGTGTTCTTTTTAGTAACAACAACCAGTGTCATTGCATGTGTTCTCTCTTCAGAGACCACACATGGATCCACCAGTGTCATTGCATGTGTGTTCTTTTTACTAACAACAAGAAGAGTCATTGAAATGTGTGCTCTATTTAGAGACCACACATGGATCCACCAGTGTCATTGCATGTGTGTTCTTTTCACAATCCACCCATGGATCCACCAGTGTCATTGCATGTGTGTTCTTTTTAGTAACAACAACCAGAGTCATTTTGCATGTGTGTTCTTTTCACATACCACCTATGGATCCACCAGTGTCATTGAAATTTGTATTATTTTCAACTACCACCCATGGATCCACCAGTGTCATTGCATGTGTGTTCTTTTTAGTAACAACAACCAGAGTCATTTTGCATGTGTGATCTCTTCACATACCACCTATGGATCCACCAGTGTCATTGCATGTGTGTTCTTTTTAGTAACAACAACTAGAGTCATTTTGCATGTGTGTTCTTTTCACATACCACCTATGGATCCACCAGTGTCATTGAAATGTGTATTATTTTCAACTACCACCCATGGATCCACCAGTGTCATTGCATGTGTGTTCTTTTTAGTAACAACAACCAGAGTCATTTTGCATGTGTGTTCTCTTCACATACCACCTATGGATCCACCAGTGTCGTTGCATGTGTGTTCTCTTCACAATCCACCTATGGATCCACCAGTGTCATTGCATGTGTTCTTTTTAGTAACAACAACCAGTGTCATTGCATGTGTTCTCTCTTCAGAGACCACACATGGATCCACCAGTGTCATTGCATGTGTGTTCTTTTTACTAACAACAAGAAGAGTCATTGAAATGTGTGCTCTCTTTAGAGACCACACATGGATCCACCAGTGTCATTGCATGTGTGTTCTTTTCACAATCCACCCATGGATCCACCAGTGTCATTGCATGTGTGTTCTTTTTAGTAACAACAACCAGAGTCATTTTGCATGTGTGTTCTTTTCACATACCACCTATGGATCCACCAGTGTCATTGAAATGTGTATTATTTTCAACTACCACCCATGGATCCACCAGTGTCATTGCATGTTTGTTCTTTTTAGTAACAACAACCAGAGTCATTTTGCATGTGTGATCTCTTCACATACCACCTATGGATCCACCAGTGTCATTGCATGTGCGTTATTTTTAGTAACAACAACCAGAGTCATTTTGCATGTGTGCTCTTTTCACATACCACCTATGGATCCATCAGTGTCATTGAAATGTGTATTGTTTTCAACTACCACCCATGGATCCACCAGTGTCATTGCATGTGTGTTCTTTTTAGTATCAACAACCAGAGTCATTTTGCATGTGTGTTCTCTTCACATACCACCTATGGATCCACCAGTGTCGTTGCATGTGTGTTCTCTTCACAATCCACCTATGGATCCACCAGTCTCATTGCATGTGTTCTTTTTAGTAACAACAACCAGTGTCATTGCATGTGTTCTCTCTTCAGAGACCACACATGGATCCACCAGTGTCATTGCATGTGTGTTCTTTTTACTAACAACAAGAAGAGTCATTGAAATGTGTGCTCTCTTTAGAGACCACACATGGATCCACCAGTGTCATTGCATGTGTGTTCTTTTCACAATCCACCCATGGATCCACCAGTGTCATTGCATGTGTGTTCTTTTTAGTAACAACAACCAGAGTCATTTTGCATGTGTGTTCTTTTCACATACCACCTATGGATCCACCAGTGTCATTGAAATGTGTATTATTTTAAACTACCACCCATGGATCCACCAGTGTCATTGCATGTGTGTTCTTTTTAGTAACAACGACCAGAGTCATTTTGCATGTGTGATCTCTTCACATACCACCTATGGATCCACCAGTGTCATTGCATGTGTGTTCTTTTTAGTAACAACAACCAGAGTCATTTTGCATGTGTGTTCTTTTCACATACCACCTATGGATCCACCAGTGTCATTGAAATGTTTATTGTTTTCAACTACCACCCATGGATCCACCAGTGTCATTGCATGTGTGTTCTTTTTAGTAACAACAATCAGAGTCATTTTGCATGTGTGTTCTCTTCACATACCACCCATGGATCCACCAGTGTCGTTCCATGTGTGTTCTCTTCACAATCCACCTATGGATCCACCAGTGTCATTGCATGTGTTCTTTTTAGTAACAACAACCAGTGTCATTGCATGTGTTCTCTCTTCAGAGACCACACATGGATCCACCAGTGTCATTGCATGTGTGTTCTTTTTACTAACAACAAGAAGAGTCATTGAAATGTGTGCTCTATTTAGAGACCACACATGGATCCACCAGTGTCATTGCATGTGTGTTCTTTTCACAATCCACCCATGGATCCACCAGTGTCATTGCATGTGTGTTCTTTTTAGTAACAACAACCAGAGTCATTTTGCATGTGTGTTCTTTTCACATACCACCTATGGATCCACCAGTGTCATTGAAATGTGTATTATTTTCAACTACCACCCATGGATCCACCAGTGTCATTTCATGTGTGTTCTTTTTAGTAACAACAACCAGAGTCATTTTGCATGTGTGATCTCTTCACATACCACCTATGGATCCACCAGTGTCATTGCATGTGCGTTATTTTTAGTAACAACAACCAGAGTCATTTTGCATGTGTGTTCTTTTCACATACCACCTATGGATCCACCAGTGTCATTGAAATGTGTATTGTTTTCAACTACCACCCATGGATCCACCAGTGTCATTGCATGTGTGTTCTTTTTAGTATCAACAACCAGAGTCATTTTGCATGTGTGTTCTCTTCACATACCACCTATGGATCCACCAGTGTCGTTGCATGTGTGTTCTCTTCACAATCCACCTATGGATCCACCAGTCTCATTGCATGTGTTCTTTTTAGTAACAACAACCAGTGTCATTGCATGTGTTCTCTCTTCAGAGACCACACATGGATCCACCAGTGTCATTGCATGCGTGTTCTTTTTACTAACAACAAGAAGAGTCATTGAAATGTGTGCTCTCTTTAGAGACCACACATGGATCCACCAGTGTCATTGCATGTGTGTTCTTTTCACAATCCACCCATGGATCCACCAGTGTCATTGCATGTGTGTTCTTTTTAGTAACAACAACCAGAGTCATTTTGCATGTGTGTTCTTTTCACATACCACCTATGGATCCACCAGTGTCATTGAAATGTGTATAATTTTCAACTACCACCCATGGATCCACCAGTGTCATTGCATGTGTGTTCTTTTTAGTAACAAAGACCAGAGTCATTTTGCATGTGTGATCTCTTCACATACCACCTATGGATCCACCAGTGTCATTGCATGTGTGTTCTTTTTAGTAACAACAACCAGAGTCATTTTGCATGTGTGTTCTTTTCACATACCACCTATGGATCCACCAGTGTCATTGAAATGTTTATTGTTTTCAACTACCACCCATGGATCCACCAGTGTCATTGCATGTGTGTTCTTTTTAGTAACAACAACCAGAGTCATTTTGCATGTGTGTTCTCTTCACATACCACCTATGGATCCACCAGTGTCGTTCCATGTGTGTTCTCTTCACAATCCACCTATGGATCCACCAGTGTCATTGCATGTGTTCTTTTTAGTAACAACAACCAGTGTCATTGCATGTGTTCTCTCTTCAGAGACCACACATGGATCCACCAGTGTCATTGCATGTGTGTTCTTTTTACTAACAACAAGAAGAGTCATTGAAATGTGTGCTCTCTTTAGAGACCACACATGGATCCACCAGTGTCATTGCATGTGTGTTCTTTTCACAATCCACCCATGGATCCACCAGTGTCATTGCATGTGTGTTCTTTTTAATAACAACAACCAGAGTCATTTTGCATGTGTGTTCTTTTCACATACCACCTATGGATCCACCGGTGTCATTGAAATGTGTATTATTTTCAACTACCACCCATGGATCCACCAGTGTCATTGCATGTGTGTTCTTTTTAGTAACAACAACCAGAGTCATTTTGCATGTGTGTTCTTTTCACATACCACCTATGGATCCACCAGTGTCATTGAAATGTGTATTATTTTCAACTACCACCCATGGATCCACCAGTGTCATTGCATGTGTGTTCTTTTTAGTAACAACGACCGGAGTCATTTTGCATGTGTGATCTCTTCACATACCACCTATGGATCCACCAGTGTCATTGCATGTGTGTTCTTTTTAGTAACAACAACCAGAGTCATTTTGCATGTGTGTTCTTTTCACATACCACCTATGGATCCACCAGTGTCATTGAAATGTGTATTGTTTTCAACTACCACCCACGGATCCACCAGTGTCATTGCATGTGTGTTCTTTTTAGTAACAACAACCAGAGTCATTTTGCATGTGTGTTCTCTTCACATACCACCTATGGATCCACCAGTGTCGTTGCAAGTGTGTTCTCTTCACAATCCACCTATGGATCCACCAGTGTCATTGCATGTGTTCTTTTTAGTAACAACAACCAGTGTCATTGCATGTGTTCTCTCTTCAGAGACCACACATGGATCCACCAGTGTCATTGCATGTGTGTTCTTTTTACTAACAACAAGAAGAGTCATTGAAATGTGTGCTCTCTTTAGAGACCACACATGGATCCACCAGTGTCATTGCATGTGTGTTCTTTTCACAATCCACCCATGGATCCACCAGTGTCATTGCATGTGTGTTCTTTTTAGTAACAACAACCAGAGTCATTTTGCATGTGTGTTCTTTTCACATACCACCTATGGATCCACCAGTGTCATTGAAATGTGTATTATTTTCAACTACCACCCATGGATCCACCAGTGTCATTGCATGTGTGTTCTTTTTAGTAACAACGACCAGAGTCATTTTGCATATGTGATCTCTTCACATACCACCTATGGATCCACCAGTGTCATTGCATGTGTGTTCTTTTTAGTAACAACCAGAGTCATTTTGCATGTGTGTTCTTTTCACATACCACCTATGGATCCACCAGTGTCATTGAAATGTGTATTGTTTTCAACTACCACCCATGGATCCACCAGTGTCATTGCATGTGTGTTCTTTTTAGTAACAACAACCAGAGTCATTTTGCATGTGTGTTCTTTTCACATACCACCTATGGATCCACCAGTGTCATTGAAATGTGTATTATTTTAAACTACCACCCATGGATCCACCAGTGTCATTGCATGTGTGTTCTTTTTAGTAACAACGACCAGAGTCATTTTGCATGTGTGATCTCTTCACATACCACCTATGGATCCACCAGTGTCATTGCATGTGTGTTCTTTTTAGTAACAACAACCAGAGTCATTTTGCATGTGTGTTCTTTTCACATACCACCTATGGATCCACCAGTGTCATTGAAATGTTTATTGTTTTCAACTACCACCCATGGATCCACCAGTGTCATTGCATGTGTGTTCTTTTTAGTAACAACAATCAGAGTCATTTTGCATGTGTGTTCTCTTCACATACCACCCATGGATCCACCAGTGTCGTTCCATGTGTGTTCTCTTCACAATCCACCTATGGATCCACCAGTGTCATTGCATGTGTTCTTTTTAGTAACAACAACCAGTGTCATTGCATGTGTTCTCTCTTCAGAGACCACACATGGATCCACCAGTGTCATTGCATGTGTGTTCTTTTTACTAACAACAAGAAGAGTCATTGAAATGTGTGCTCTATTTAGAGACCACACATGGATCCACCAGTGTCATTGCATGTGTGTTCTTTTCACAATCCACCCATGGATCCACCAGTGTCATTGCATGTGTGTTCTTTTTAGTAACAACAACCAGAGTCATTTTGCATGTGTGTTCTTTTCACATACCACCTATGGATCCACCAGTGTCATTGAAATGTGTATTATTTTCAACTACCACCCATGGATCCACCAGTGTCATTTCATGTGTGTTCTTTTTAGTAACAACAACCAGAGTCATTTTGCATGTGTGATCTCTTCACATACCACCTATGGATCCACCAGTGTCATTGCATGTGCGTTATTTTTAGTAACAACAACCAGAGTCATTTTGCATGTGTGTTCTTTTCACATACCACCTATGGATCCACCAGTGTCATTGAAATGTGTATTGTTTTCAACTACCACCCATGGATCCACCAGTGTCATTGCATGTGTGTTCTTTTTAGTATCAACAACCAGAGTCATTTTGCATGTGTGTTCTCTTCACATACCACCTATGGATCCACCAGTGTCGTTGCATGTGTGTTCTCTTCACAATCCACCTATGGATCCACCAGTCTCATTGCATGTGTTCTTTTTAGTAACAACAACCAGTGTCATTGCATGTGTTCTCTCTTCAGAGACCACACATGGATCCACCAGTGTCATTGCATGTGTGTTCTTTTTACTAACAACAAGAAGAGTCATTGAAATGTGTGCTCTCTTTAGAGACCACACATGGATCCACCAGTGTCATTGCATGTGTGTTCTTTTCACAATCCACCCATGGATCCACCAGTGTCATTGCATGTGTGTTCTTTTTAGTAACAACAACCAGAGTCATTTTGCATGTGTGTTCTTTTCACATACCACCTATGGATCCACCAGTGTCATTGAAATGTGTATAATTTTCAACTACCACCCATGGATCCACCAGTGTCATTGCATGTGTGTTCTTTTTAGTAACAAAGACCAGAGTCATTTTGCATGTGTGATCTCTTCACATACCACCTATGGATCCACCAGTGTCATTGCATGTGTGTTCTTTTTAGTAACAACAACCAGAGTCATTTTGCATGTGTGTTCTTTTCACATACCACCTATGGATCCACCAGTGTCATTGAAATGTTTATTGTTTTCAACTACCACCCATGGATCCACCAGTGTCATTGCATGTGTGTTCTTTTTAGTAACAACAACCAGAGTCATTTTGCATGTGTGTTCTCTTCACATACCACCTATGGATCCACCAGTGTCGTTCCATGTGTGTTCTCTTCACAATCCACCTATGGATCCACCAGTGTCATTGCATGTGTTCTTTTTAGTAACAACAACCAGTGTCATTGCATGTGTTCTCTCTTCAGAGACCACACATGGATCCACCAGTGTCATTGCATGTGTGTTCTTTTTACTAACAACAAGAAGAGTCATTGAAATGTGTGCTCTCTTTAGAGACCACACATGGATCCACCAGTGTCATTGCATGTGTGTTCTTTTCACAATCCACCCATGGATCCACCAGTGTCATTGCATGTGTGTTCTTTTTAATAACAACAACCAGAGTCATTTTGCATGTGTGTTCTTTTCACATACCACCTATGGATCCACCGGTGTCATTGAAATGTGTATTATTTTCAACTACCACCCATGGATCCACCAGTGTCATTGCATGTGTGTTCTTTTTAGTAACAACAACCAGAGTCATTTTGCATGTGTGTTCTTTTCACATACCACCTATGGATCCACCAGTGTCATTGAAATGTGTATTATTTTCAACTACCACCCATGGATCCACCAGTGTCATTGCATGTGTGTTCTTTTTAGTAACAACGACCGGAGTCATTTTGCATGTGTGATCTCTTCACATACCACCTATGGATCCACCAGTGTCATTGCATGTGTGTTCTTTTTAGTAACAACAACCAGAGTCATTTTGCATGTGTGTTCTTTTCACATACCACCTATGGATCCACCAGTGTCATTGAAATGTGTATTGTTTTCAACTACCACCCACGGATCCACCAGTGTCATTGCATGTGTGTTCTTTTTAGTAACAACAACCAGAGTCATTTTGCATGTGTGTTCTCTTCACATACCACCTATGGATCCACCAGTGTCGTTGCATGTGTGTTCTCTTCACAATCCACCTATGGATCCACCAGTGTCATTGCATGTGTTCTTTTTAGTAACAACAACCAGTGTCATTGCATGTGTTCTCTCTTCAGAGACCACACATGGATCCACCAGTGTCATTGCATGTGTGTTCTTTTTACTAACAACAAGAAGAGTCATTGAAATGTGTGCTCTCTTTAGAGACCACACATGGATCCACCAGTGTCATTGCATGTGTGTTCTTTTCACAATCCACCCATGGATCCACCAGTGTCATTGCATGTGTGTTCTTTTTAGTAACAACAACCAGAGTCATTTTGCATGTGTGTTCTTTTCACATACCACCTATGGATCCACCAGTGTCATTGAAATGTGTATTATTTTCAACTACCACCCATGGATCCACCAGTGTCATTGCATGTGTGTTCTTTTTAGTAACAACGACCAGAGTCATTTTGCATATGTGATCTCTTCACATACCACCTATGGATCCACCAGTGTCATTGCATGTGTGTTCTTTTTAGTAACAACCAGAGTCATTTTGCATGTGTGTTCTTTTCACATACCACCTATGGATCCACCAGTGTCATTGAAATGTGTATTTTTTTCAACTACCACCCATGGATCCACCAGTGTCATTGCATGTGTGTTCTTTTTAGTAACAACAACCAGAGTCATTTTGCATGTGTGTTCTCTTCACATACCACCTATGGATCCACCAGTGTCGTTGCATGTGTGTTCTCTTCAGAATCCACCTATGGATCCACCAGTGTCATTGCATGTGTTCTTTTTAGTAACAACAACCAGTGTCATTGCATGTGTTCTCTCTTCAGAGACCACACATGGATCCACCAGTGTCATTGCATGTGTGTTCTTTTTACTAACAACAAGAAGAGTCATTGAAATGTGTGCTCTCTTTAGAGACCACACATGGATCCACCAGTGTCATTGCATGTGTGTTCTTTTCACAATCCACCCATGGATCCACCAGTGTCATTGCATGTGTGTTCTTTTTAGTAATAACAACCAGAGTCATTTTGCATGTGTGTTCTTTTCACATACCACCTATGGATCCACCAGTGTCATTGAAATGTGTATTATTTTCAACTACCACCCATGGATCCACCAGTGTCATTGCATGTGTGTTCTTTTTAGTAACAACGACCAGAGTCATTTTGCATGTGTGATCTCTTCACATACCACCTATGGATCCACCAGTGTCATTGCATGTGTGTTCTTTTTAGTAACAACAACCAGAGTCATTTTGCATGTGTGTTCTTTTCACATACCACCTATGGATCCACCAGTGTCATTGAAATGTGTATTGTTTTCAACTACCACCCACGGATCCACCAGTGTCATTGCATGTGTGTTATTTTTAGTAACAACAACCAGAGTCATTTTGCATGTGTGTTCTCTTCACATACCACCTATGGATCCACCAGTGTCGTTGCATGTGTGTTCTCTTCACAATCCACCTATGGATCCACCAGTGTCATTGCATGTGTTCTTTTTAGTAACAACAACCAGTGTCATTGCATGTGTTCTCTCTTCAGAGACCACACATGGATCCACCAGTGTCATTGCATGTGTGTTCTTTTTACTAACAACAAGAAGAGTCATTGAAATGTGTGCTCTCTTTAGAGACCACACATGGATCCACCAGTGTCATTGCATGTGTGTTCTTTTCACAATCCACCCATGGATCCACCAGTGTCATTGCATGTGTGTTCTTTTTAGTAACAACAACCAGAGTCATTTTGCATGTGTGTTCTTTTCACATACCACCTATGGATCCACCAGTGTCATTGAAATGTGTATTATTTTCAACTACCACCCATGGATCCACCAGTGTCATTGCATGTGTGTTCTTTTTAGTAACAACGACCAGAGTCATTTTGCATGTGTGATCTCTTCACATACCACCTATGGATCCACCAGTGTCATTGCATGTGTGTTCTTTTTAGTAACAACCAGAGTCATTTTGCATGTGTGTTCTTTTCACATACCACCTATGGATCCACCAGTGTCATTGAAATGTGTATTGTTTTCAACTACCACCCACGGATCCACCAGTGTCATTGCATGTGTGTTCTTTTTAGTAACAACAACCAGAGTCATTTTGCATGTGTGTTCTCTTCACATACCACCTATGGATCCACCAGTGTCGTTGCATGTGTGTTCTCTTCACAATCCACCTATGGATCCACCAGTGTCATTGCATGTGTTCTTTTTAGTAACAACAACCAGTGTCATTGCATGTGTTCTCTCTTCAGAGACCACACATGGATCCACCAGTGTCATTGCATGTGTGTTCTTTTTACTAACAACAAGAAGAGTCATTGAAATGTGTGCTCTCTTTAGAGACCACACATGGATCCACCAGTGTCATTGCATGTGTGTTCTTTTCACAATCCACCCATGGATCCACCAGTGTCATTGCATGTGTGTTCTTTTTAGTAACAACAACCAGAGTCATTTTGCATGTGTGTTCTTTTCACATACCACCTATGGATCCACCAGTGTCATTGAAATGTGTATTATTTTCAACTACCACCCATGGATCCACCAGTGTCATTGCATGTGTGTTCTTTTTAGTAACAACGACCAGAGTCATTTTGCATATGTGATCTCTTCACATACCACCTATGGATCCACCAGTGTCATTGCATGTGTGTTCTTTTTAGTAACAACCAGAGTCATTTTGCATGTGTGTTCTTTTCACATACCACCTATGGATCCACCAGTGTCATTGAAATGTGTATTGTTTTCAACTACCACCCATGGATCCACCAGTGTCATTGCATGTGTGTTCTTTTTAGTAACAACAACCAGAGTCATTTTGCATGTGTGTTCTCTTCACATACCACCTATGGATCCACCAGTGTCGTTGCATGTGTGTTCTCTTCAGAATCCACCTATGGATCCACCAGTGTCATTGCATGTGTTCTTTTTAGTAACAACAACCAGTGTCATTGCATGTGTTCTCTCTTCAGAGACCACACATGGATCCACCAGTGTCATTGCATGTGTGTTCTTTTTACTAACAACAAGAAGAGTCATTGAAATGTGTGCTCTCTTTAGAGACCACACATGGATCCACCAGTGTCATTGCATGTGTGTTCTTTTCACAATCCACCCATGGATCCACCAGTGTCATTGCATGTGTGTTCTTTTTAGTAATAACAACCAGAGTCATTTTGCATGTGTGTTCTTTTCACATACCACCTATGGATCCACCAGTGTCATTGAAATGTGTATTATTTTCAACTACCACCCATGGATCCACCAGTGTCATTGCATGTGTGTTCTTTTTAGTAACAACGACCAGAGTCATTTTGCATGTGTGATCTCTTCACATACCACCTATGGATCCACCAGTGTCATTGCATGTGTGTTCTTTTTAGTAACAACAACCAGAGTCATTTTGCATGTGTGTTCTTTTCACATACCACCTATGGATCCACCAGTGTCATTGAAATGTGTATTGTTTTCAACTACCACCCACGGATCCACCAGTGTCATTGCATGTGTGTTATTTTTAGTAACAACAACCAGAGTCATTTTGCATGTGTGTTCTCTTCACATACCACCTATGGATCCACCAGTGTCGTTGCATGTGTGTTCTCTTCACAATCCACCTATGGATCCACCAGTGTCATTGCATGTGTTCTTTTTAGTAACAACAACCAGTGTCATTGCATGTGTTCTCTCTTCAGAGACCACACATGGATCCACCAGTGTCATTGCATGTGTGTTCTTTTTACTAACAACAAGAAGAGTCATTGAAATGTGTGCTCTCTTTAGAGACCACACATGGATCCACCAGTGTCATTGCATGTGTGTTCTTTTCACAATCCACCCATGGATCCACCAGTGTCATTGCATGTGTGTTCTTTTTAGTAACAACAACCAGAGTCATTTTGCATGTGTGTTCTTTTCACATACCACCTATGGATCCACCAGTGTCATTGAAATGTGTATTATTTTCAACTACCACCCATGGATCCACCAGTGTCATTGCATGTGTGTTCTTTTTAGTAACAACGACCAGAGTCATTTTGCATGTGTGATCTCTTCACATACCACCTATGGATCCACCAGTGTCATTGCATGTGTGTTCTTTTTAGTAACAACCAGAGTCATTTTGCATGTGTGTTCTTTTCACATACCACCTATGGATCCACCAGTGTCATTGAAATGTGTATTGTTTTCAACTACCACCCATGGATCCACCAGTGTCATTGCATGTGTGTTCTTTTTAGTAACAACAACCAGAGTCATTTTGCATGTGTGTTCTCTTCACATACCACCTATGGATCCACCAGTGTCGTTGCATGTGTGTTCTCTTCACAATCCACCTATGGATCCACCAGTGTCATTGCATGTGTTCTTTTTAGTAACAACAACCAGTGTCATTGCATGTGTTCTCTCTTCAGAGACCACACATGGATCCACCAGTGTCATTGCATGTGTGTTCTTTTTACTAACAACAAGAAGAGTCATTGAAATGTGTGCTCTCTTTGGAGACCACACATGGATCCACCAGTGTCATTGCATGTGTGTTCTATTCACAATCCACCCATGGATCCACCAGTGTCATTGCATGTGTGTTCTTTTTAGTAATAACAACCAGAGTCATTTTGCATGTGTGTTCTTTTCACATACCACCTATGGATCCACCAGTGTCATTGAAATGTGTATTATTTTCAACTACCACCCATGGATCCACCAGTGTCATTGCATGTGTGTTCTTTTTAGTAACAACGACCAGAGTCATTTTGCATGTGTGATCTCTTCACATACCACCTATGGATCCACCAGTGTCATTGCATGTGTGTTCTTTTTAGTAACAACAACCAGAGTCATTTTGCATGTGTGTTCTTTTCACATACCACCTATGGATCCACCAGTGTCATTGAAATGTGTATTGTTTTCAACTACCACCCATGGATCCACCAATGTCATTGCATGTGTGTTCTTTTTAGTAACAACAACCAGAGTCAGTTTGCATGTGTTATATCTTCACATACCACCTATGGAGACACCAGTGTCATTGCATGTGTGTTCTTTTTAGTAACAACAACTAGAGTCATTGAAATGTGTGTTCTTCTCACATACCACCTATGGAACCACCAGTGTCATTGCATGTGTGTTCATTTCACTAACAACAACCAGAGTCATTGCATGTGTGTTCTTTTCACATACCACATATGGATACACCAGTGTGATTGAAATGTGTGTTCTCTACAAAGACCACACATGGATCCACCAGTGTTATTGCATGTGTGTTCTTTTTACTAACAACAACAAGAGTCATTGAAATGTGTGCTCTCTTCAGAGACCACACATGGATCCACCAGTGTCATTGTATGTGTGTTCTTTTCACTAACAACAACCAGAGTCATTGCATGTGTGTTCTTTTCACATACCACATATGGATCACAAGTGTCATTGCATGTGTGTTCTTTTTACAATCCACCCATGGATCCACCAGTGTCATTGCATGTGTGTTCTTTTTAGTAACAACCAGAGTCATTTTGCATGTGTGTTCTTTTCACATACCACCTATGGATGCACCAGTGTCATTGCATGTGTTTTCTTTTCACAATCCACCCATTGATCCCACCAGTGTCATTTTGCATGTGTGTTCTTTTTAGTAACAACAACTAGAGTCATTTTGCATGTGTGTTCTCTTCACATACCACCTATCGATCCACCAATGTCATTGCATGTGTGTTCATTTTTGTAAAAACAACAAGAGTCATTGAAATGTGTGTTCTTCTCACATACCACCTATGGATCCACCAGTGTCATTGCATGTGTGTTCATTTCACTAAAAACAACCGGAGTCATTGCATGTGTGTTCTTTTCACATACCACATATGGATCCACCAGTGTGATTGAAATGTGTGTTCTCTACAAAGACCACACATGGATCCACTAGTGTCATTGCATGTGTGTTCTTTTGACATACCACATATGGATCCACTAGTGTCATTGAAATGCGTGTACTCTACAGAGACCACAAATTGCATGTGTGTTCTTTTTAGTAACAACAACCAGAGTCATTTTGCATGTGTGTTCTTCTCACATACCACCTATGGATCCACCAGTGTCATTGCATGTGTGTTCTTTTCACTAACAACAACTAGAGTCATTGCATGTGTGTTCTTTTCACATACCACATATGGATCCAGTAGTGGCATTGAAATGCGTGTTCTCTATAGAGACCACACATGGATCCACCAGTGTCATTGCATGTGTCTTCTTTTTAGCAACAACAACCAGAGTCATTTTGCATGTGTGTTCTTCTCACATACCACCTATGGATCCACCATTGTCATTGCATGTGTGTTCTTTTCACTAACAACAACCAGAGTCATTGCATGTGTGCTCTTTTCACATACCACATATGGATCCACCAGTGTCATTGAAATGCGTGTTCTCTATAGAGACCACACATGGATCCACCAGTGTCATTGCATGTGTGTTCTTTTTAGTAACAACAACCAGTCATTTTGCATGTGTGTTATTTTCACATACCACCTATGGATCCACCAGTGGCATTGCATGTGTGTTCTCTTCACAATCCACCTATGGATCCACCAGTGTCATTGCATGTGTGTTCTTTTTAGTAACAACAAGAGTCATTGCATGTGTGTTCTTTTCACATACCATATATGGATCACCAGTGTCATTGCATGTGTGTTCTTTTCACAATCCACCCATGGATCCACCAATGTCATTGCATGTGTGTTCTCTTCACAATCCACCTATGGATCCACCAGTGTCATTGCATGTGTTCTTTTTAGTAACAACAACCAGTGTCATTGCATGTGTGCTCTCTTCAGACACCACACATGGATCCACCAGTGTCATTGCATGTGTGTTCTTTAACTAACAACAAGAAGAGTCATTGAAATGTGTGCTCTCTTTAGAGAGCACACATGGATCCACCAGTGTCATTGCATGTGTGTTCTTTTCACAATCCACCCATGGATCCACCAGTGTCATTGCATGTGTGTTCTTTTTAGTAACAACAACCAGAGTCATTTTGCACGTGTGTGCTTTTCACATACCACCTATGGATCCACCAGTGTCATTGAAATGTGTATTATTTTCAACTACCACCCATGGATCCACCAGTGTCATTGCATGTGTGTTCTTTTTAGTAACAACAACCAGAGTCATTTTGCATGTGTGATCTCTTCACATACCACCTATGGATCCACCAGTGTCATTGCGTGTGTGTTCTTTTTAGTAACAACAACTAGAGTCATTTTGCATGTGTGTTCTTTTCACATACCACCTATGGATCCACCAGTGTCATTGAAATGTGTATTGTTTTCAACTACCACCCATGGATCCACCAATGTCATTGCATGTGTGTTCTTTTTAGTAACAACAACCAGAGTCATTTTGCATGTGTGATCTCTTCACATACCACCTATGGAGACACCAGTGTCATTGCATGTGTGTTCTTTTTAGTAACAACAACCAGAGTCATTGAAATGTGTGTTCTTCTCACATACCACCTATGGGTCCACCAGTGTCATTGCATGTGTGTTCATTTCACTAACAATAACCAGAGTCATTGCATGTGTGTTCTTTTCACATACCACATATGGATACACCAGTGTGATTGAAATGTGCGTTCTCTACAAAGACCACACATGGATCCACCAGTGTCATTGCATGTGTGTTCTTTTTACTAACAACAACAAGAGTCATTGAAATGTGTGCTCTCTTCAGAGACCACATATGGATCCACCAGTGTCATTGCATGTGTGTTCTTTTCACAATGCACCTATGGATCCACCAGTGTCATTGCATGTGTGTTCTTTTTAGTAACAACAACCAGAGTCATTGCATGTGTGTTCTCTTCAGAGACCACACATGGATCCACTAGTGTCATTGCATGTGTGATCTTTTTACTAACAACAACAAGAGTCATTGAAATGTGTGCTCTCTTCATAGACCACACATGGATCCACCAGTGTCATTGCATGTGTGTTGTTTTTAGCAACAACAACCAGAGTCATTTTGCATGTGTGTTCTTCTCACATACCACCTATGGATCCACCATTGTCATTGCATGTGTGTTCTTTTCACTAACAACAACCAGAGTCATTGCATGTGTGCTCTTTTCATATACCACATATGGATCCACCAGTGTCATTGAAATGCGTGTTCTCTATAGAGACCACACATGGATCCACCAGTGTCATTGTATGTGTGTTCTTTTTAGTAACAACAACCAGTCATTTTGCATGTGTGTTCTTTTCACATACCACCTATGGATCCACCAGTGGCATTGCATGTGTGTTCTCTTCACAATCCACCTATGGATCCACCGGTGTCATTTCATGTGTGTTCTTTTTAGTAACAACAAGAGTCATTGCATGTGTGTTCTTTTCACATACCATATATGGATCACCAGTGTCATTGCATGTGTGTTCTTTTCACAATCCACCCATGGATCCACCAATGTCATTGCATGTGTGTTCTCTTCACAATCCACCTATGGATCCACCAGTGTCATTGCATGTGTTCTTTTTAGTAACAACAACCAGTGTCATTGCATGTGTGCTCTCTTCAGACACCACACATGGATCCACCAGTGTCATTGCATGTGTGTTCTTTAACTAACAACAAGAAGAGTCATTGAAATGTGTGCTCTCTTTAGAGACCACACATGGATCCACCAGTGTCATTGCATGTGTGTTCTTTTCACAATCCACCCATGGATCCACCAGTGTCATTGCATGTGTGTTCTTTTTAGTAACAACAACCAGAGTCATTTTGCACGTGTGTGCTTTTCACATACCACCTATGGATCCACCAGTGTCATTGAAATGTGTATTATTTTCAACTACCACCCATGGATCCACCAGTGCCATTGCATGTGTGTTCTTTTTAGTAACAACGACCAGAGTCATTTTGCATGTGTGATCTCTTCACATACCACCTATGGATCCACCAGTGTCATTGCATGTGTGTTATTTTTAGTAACAACCAGAGTCATTTTGCATGTGTGTTCTTTTCACATACCACCTATGGATCCACCAGTGTCATTGAAATGTGTATTGTTTTCAACTACCACCCATGGATCCACCAGTGTCATTGCATGTGTGTTCTTTTTAGTAACAACAACCAGAGTCATTTTGCATGTGTGTTCTCTTCACATACCACCTATGGATCCACCAGTGTCGTTGCATGTGTGTTCTCTTCACAATCCACCTATGGATCCACCAGTGTCATTGCATGTGTTCTTTTTAGTAACAACAACCAGTGTCATTGCATGTGTTCTCTCTTCAGAGACCACACATGGATCCACCAGTGTCATTGCATGTGTGTTCTTTTTACTAACAACAAGAAGAGTCATTGAAATGTGTGCTCTCTTTAGAGACCACACATGGATCCACCAGTGTCATTGCATGTGTGTTCTATTCACAATCCACCCATGGATCCACCAGTGTCATTGCATGTGTGTTCTTTTTAGTAATAACAACCAGAGTCATTTTGCATGTGTGTTCTTTTCACATACCACCTATGGATCCACCAGTGTCATTGAAATGTGTATTATTTTCAACTACCACCCATGGATCCACCAGTGTCATTGCATGTGTGTTCTTTTTAGTAACAACGACCAGAGTCATTTTGCATGTGTGATCTCTTCACATACCACCTATGGATCCACCAGTGTCATTGCATGTGTGTTCTTTTTAGTAACAACAACCAGAGTCATTTTGCATGTGTGTTCTTTTCACATACCACCTATGGATCCACCAGTGTCATTGAAATGTGTATTGTTTTCAACTACCACCCATGGATCCACCAATGTCATTGCATGTGTGTTCTTTTTAGTAACAACAACCAGAGTCAGTTTGCATGTGTTATATCTTCACATACCACCTATGGAGACACCAGTGTCATTGCATGTGTGTTCTTTTTAGTAACAACAACTAGAGTCATTGAAATGTGTGTTCTTCTCACATACCACCTATGGAACCACCAGTGTCATTGCATGTGTGTTCATTTCACTAACAACAACCAGAGTCATTGCATGTGTGTTCTTTTCACATACCACATATGGATACACCAGTGTGATTGAAATGTGTGTTCTCTACAAAGACCACACATGGATCCACCAGTGTTATTGCATGTGTGTTCTTTTTACTAACAACAACAAGAGTCATTGAAATGTGTGCTCTCTTCAGAAACCACACATGGATCCACCAGTGTCATTGTATGTGTGTTCTTTTCACTAACAACAACCAGAGTCATTGCATGTGTGTTCTTTTCACATACCACATATGGATCACAAGTGTCATTGCATGTGTGTTCTTTTTACAATCCACCCATGGATCCACCAGTGTCATTGCATGTGTGTTCTTTTTAGTAACAACCAGAGTCATTTTGCATGTGTGTTCTTTTCACATACCACCTATGGATGCACCAGTGTCATTGCATGTGTTTTCTTTTCACAATCCACCCATTGATCCCACCAGTGTCATTTTGCATGTGTGTTCTTTTTAGTAACAACAACTAGAGTCATTTTGCATGTGTGTTCTCTTCACATACCACCTATCGATCCACCAATGTCATTGCATGTGTGTTCATTTTTGTAAAAACAACAAGAGTCATTGAAATGTGTGTTCTTCTCACATACCACCTATGGATCCACCAGTGTCATTGCATGTGTGTTCATTTCACTAAAAACAACCGGAGTCATTGCATGTGTGTTCTTTTCACATACCACATATGGATCCACCAGTGTGATTGAAATGTGTGTTCTCTACAAAGACCACACATGGATCCACTAGTGTCATTGCATGTGTGTTCTTTTGACATACCACATATGGATCCACTAGTGTCATTGAAATGCGTGTACTCTACAGAGACCACAAATTGCATGTGTGTTCTTTTTAGTAACAACAACCAGAGTCATTTTGCATGTGTGTTCTTCTCACATACCACCTATGGATCCACCAGTGTCATTGCATGTGTGTTCTTTTCACTAACAACAACTAGAGTCATTGCATGTGTGTTCTTTTCACATACCACATATGGATCCAGTAGTGGCATTGAAATGCGTGTTCTCTATAGAGACCACACATGGATCCACCAGTGTCATTGCATGTGTCTTCTTTTTAGCAACAACAACCAGAGTCATTTTGCATGTGTGTTCTTCTCACATACCACCTATGGATCCACCATTGTCATTGCATGTGTGTTCTTTTCACTAACAACAACCAGAGTCATTGCATGTGTGCTCTTTTCACATACCACATATGGATCCACCAGTGTCATTGAAATGCGTGTTCTCTATAGAGACCACACATGGATCCACCAGTGTCATTGCATGTGTGTTCTTTTTAGTAACAACAACCAGTCATTTTGCATGTGTGTTATTTTCACATACCACCTATGGATCCACCAGTGGCATTGCATGTGTGTTCTCTTCACAATCCACCTATGGATCCACCAGTGTCATTGCATGTGTGTTCTTTTTAGTAACAACAAGAGTCATTGCATGTGTGTTCTTTTCACATACCATATATGGATCACCAGTGTCATTGCATGTGTGTTCTTTTCACAATCCACCCATGGATCCACCAATGTCATTGCATGTGTGTTCTCTTCACAATCCACCTATGGATCCACCAGTGTCATTGCATGTGTTCTTTTTAGTAACAACAACCAGTGTCATTGCATGTGTGCTCTCTTCAGACACCACACATGGATCCACCAGTGTCATTGCATGTGTGTTCTTTAACTAACAACAAGAAGAGTCATTGAAATGTGTGCTCTCTTTAGAGAGCACACATGGATCCACCAGTGTCATTGCATGTGTGTTCTTTTCACAATCCACCCATGGATCCACCAGTGTCATTGCATGTGTGTTCTTTTTAGTAACAACAACCAGAGTCATTTTGCACGTGTGTGCTTTTCACATACCACCTATGGATCCACCAGTGTCATTGAAATGTGTATTATTTTCAACTACCACCCATGGATCCACCAGTGTCATTGCATGTGTGTTCTTTTTAGTAACAACAACCAGAGTCATTTTGCATGTGTGATCTCTTCACATACCACCTATGGATCCACCAGTGTCATTGCGTGTGTGTTCTTTTTAGTAACAACAACTAGAGTCATTTTGCATGTGTGTTCTTTTCACATACCACCTATGGATCCACCAGTGTCATTGAAATGTGTATTGTTTTCAACTACCACCCATGGATCCACCAATGTCATTGCATGTGTGTTCTTTTTAGTAACAACAACCAGAGTCATTTTGCATGTGTGATCTCTTCACATACCACCTATGGAGACACCAGTGTCATTGCATGCGTGTTCTTTTTAGTAACAACAACCAGAGTCATTGAAATGTGTGTTCTTCTCACATACCACCTATGGGTCCACCAGTGTCATTGCATGTGTGTTCATTTCACTAACAATAACCAGAGTCATTGCATGTGTGTTCTTTTCACATACCACATATGGATACACCAGTGTGATTGAAATGTGCGTTCTCTACAAAGACCACACATGGATCCACCAGTGTCATTGCATGTGTGTTCTTTTTACTAACAACAACAAGAGTCATTGAAATGTGTGCTCTCTTCAGAGACCACATATGGATCCACCAGTGTCATTGCATGTGTGTTCTTTTCACAATGCACCTATGGATCCACCAGTGTCATTGCATGTGTGTTCTTTTTAGTAACAACAACCAGAGTCATTGCATGTGTGTTCTCTTCAGAGACCACACATGGATCCACTAGTGTCATTGCATGTGTGATCTTTTTACTAACAACAACAAGAGTCATTGAAATGTGTGCTCTCTTCATAGACCACACATGGATCCACCAGTGTCATTGCATGTGTGTTGTTTTTAGCAACAACAACCAGAGTCATTTTGCATGTGTGTTCTTCTCACATACCACCTATGGATCCACCATTGTCATTGCATGTGTGTTCTTTTCACTAACAACAACCAGAGTCATTGCATGTGTGCTCTTTTCATATACCACATATGGATCCACCAGTGTCATTGAAATGCGTGTTATCTATAGAGACCACACATGGATCCACCAGTGTCATTGCATGTGTGTTCTTTTTAGTAACAACAACCAGTCATTTTGCATGTGTGTTCTTTTCACATACCACCTATGGATCCACCAGTGGCATTGCATGTGTGTTCTCTTCACAATCCACCTATGGATCCACCAGTGTCATTTCATGTGTGTTCTTTTTAGTAACAACAAGAGTCATTGCATGTGTGTTCTTTTCACATACCATATATGGATCACCAGTGTCATTGCATGTGTGTTCTTTTCACAATCCACCCATGGATCCACCAATGTCATTGCATGTGTGTTCTCTTCACAATCCACCTATGGATCCACCAGTGTCATTGCATGTGTTCTTTTTAGTAACAACAACCAGTGTCATTGCATGTGTGCTCTCTTCAGACACCACACATGGATCCACCAGTGTCATTGCATGTGTGTTCTTTAACTAACAACAAGAAGAGTCATTGAAATGTGTGCTCTCTTTAGAGACCACACATGGATCCACCAGTGTCATTGCATGTGTGTTCTTTTCACAATCCACCCATGGATCCACCAGTGTCATTGCATGTGTGTTCTTTTTAGTAACAACAACCAGAGTCATTTTGCACGTGTGTGCTTTTCACATACCACCTATGGATCCACCAGTGTCATTGAAATGTGTATTATTTTCAACTACCACCCATGGATCCACCAGTGCCATTGCATGTGTGTTCTTTTTAGTAACAACAACCAGAGTCATTTTGCATGTGTGATCTCTTCACATACCACCTATGGATCCACCAGTGTCATTGCGTGTGTGTTCTTTTTAGTAACAACAACCAGAGTCATTTTTCATGTGTGTTCTTTTCACATACCACCTATGGATCCACCAGTGTCATTGAAATGTGTATTGTTTTCAACTACCACCCATGGATCCACCAATGTCATTGCATGTGTGTTCTTTTTAGTAACAACAACCAGAGTCATTTTGCATGTGTGATCTCTTCACATACCACCTATGGAGACACCAGTGTCATTGCATGTGTGTTCTTTTTAGTAACAACAACCAGAGTCATTGAAATGTGTGTTCTTCTCACATACCACCTATGGGTCCACCAGTGTCATTGCATGTGTGTTCATTTCACTAACAATAACCAGAGTCATTGCATGTGTGTTCTTTTCACATACCACATATGGATACACCAGTGTGATTGAAATGTGCGTTCTCTACAAAGACCACACATGGATCCACCAGTGTCATTGCATGTGTGTTCTTTTTACTAACAACAACAAGAGTCATTGAAATGTGTGCTCTCTTCAGAGACCACATATGGATCCACCAGTGTCATTGCATGTGTGTTCTTTTCACAATGCACCTATGGATCCACCAGTGTCATTGCATGTGTGTTCTTTTTAGTAACAACAACCAGTGTCATTGCATGTGTGTTCTCTTCAGAGACCACACATGGATCCACTAGTGTCATTGCATGTGTGATCTTTTTACTAACAACAACAAGAGTCATTGAAATGTGTGCTCTCTTCATAGACCACACATGGATCCACCAGTGTCATTGCATGTGTGTTGTTTTTAGTAACACCAACCAGAGCCATTTTGCATGTGTGTTCTTCTCACATACCACCTATGGATCCACCAGTGTCATTGCATGTGTGTTCTTGTCACAATCCACCTATGGATCCACCAGTGTCATTGCATGTGTGTTCTTTTTAGTAACAACAACCAGAGTCATTTTGCATGTGTGTTCATTTCACAAACCACCTATGGATCCACCAGTGTTATTGCATGTGTTTTCTTTTCACAATCCACCCATGTATCCACCAGTGTCATTGCGTGTGTGTTCTTTTTAGTAACAACAACCAGAGTCATTTTGCATGTGTGATCTCTTCACATACCACCTATGGAGACACCAGTGTCATTGCATGTGTGTTCTTTTTAGTAACAACAACCAGAGTCATTGAAATGTGTGTTCTTCTCACATACCACCTATGGGTCCACCAGTGTCATTGCATGTGTGTTCATTTCACTAACAACAACCAGAGTCATTGCATGTGTGTTCTTTTCACATACCACATATGGATACACCAGTGTGATTGAAATGTGTGTTCTCTACAAAGACCACACATGGATCCACCAGTGTCATTGCATGTGTATTCTTTTTTACTAACAACAACAAGGGTCATTGAAATGTGTGCTCTCTTCAGACACCACACATGGATCCACCAGTGTCATTGCATGTGTGTTCTTTTTAGTAACAACAACCAGTGTCATTGCATGTGTGTTCTCTTCAGAGACCACACATGGATCCACTAGTGTCATTGCATGTGTGATCTTTTTACTAACAACAATAAGAGTCATTGAAATGTGTGCTCTCTTCAGAGACCACACATGGATCCACCAGTGTCATTGCATGTGTGTTGTTTTTAGTAACAACAACCAGAGTCATTTTGCATGTGTGTTTTTCTCACATACCACCTATGGATCCACCAGTGTTATTGCATGTGTGTTCTTGTCACAATCCACCTATGGATCCACCAGTGTCATTGCATGTGTGTTCTTTTTAGTAAAAAAACCAGAGTCATTTTGCATGTGTGTTCATTTCACAAACCACCTATGGATCCACCAGTGTTATTGCATGTGTGTTCTTTTCACAATCCACCCATGTATCCACCAGTGTCATTGCATGTGTGTTCTTGTCACAATCCACCTATGGATCCACCAGTGTCATTGCATGTGTGTTCTTTTTAGTAAAAAAAACCAGAGTCATTTTGCATGTGTGTTCATTTCACAAACCACCTATGGATCCACCAGTGTTATTGCATGTGTTTTCTTTTCACAATCCACCCATGTATCCACCAGTGTCATTGCATGTGTGTTCTTTTTAGTAACAACAACCAGAGTCATTTTGCATGTGTGTTCTCTTCACATACCACCTATGGATCCACTAGTGTTGTTGCATGTATGTTCTCTTCACAATCCACCTATGGATCCACCTGTGTCATTGCATGTGTTCTTTTTAGTAACAACAACCAGTGTCATTGCATGTGTTCTCTCTTTAGAGACCACACATGGATCCACCAGTGTCATTGCATGTGTGTTCTTTTTAATAACAACAAGAAGAGTCATTGAAATGTGTGCTCTCTTTAGAGACCACACATGGATCCACCAGTGTCATGGCATGTGTGTTCTTTTCACAATCCAATCATGGATCCACCAGTGTCATTGCATGTGTGTTCTTTTTAGTAACAACAACCAGAGTCATTTTGCATGTGTGTTCTTTTCACATACCACCTATGGATCCACCAGTGTCATTGAAATGTGTATTATTTTCAACTACCACCCATGGATCCACCAGTGTCATTGCATGTGTGTTCTTTTTAGTAACAACAACCAGAGTCATTTTGCATGTGTGATCTCTTCACATACCACCTATGGATCCACCAGTGTCATTGCATGTGTGTTCTTTTTAGTAACAACAACTAGAGTCATTTTGCATGTGTGTTCTTTTCACATACCACATATGGATCCACCAGTGTCATTGCATGTGTGTTCTTTTCACAATTCACCCATGGATCCACCAGTGTCATTCCATGTGTGTTCTTTTTAGTAACAACCAGAGTCATTTTGCCTATGTGTTCTTTTCACATACCACCTATGGATCCACCAGTGTCATTGCATGTGTTTACTTTTTCACAATCCACCCATGGATCCCACCAGTGTCATTTTGCATGTTTGTTCTTTTTAGTAACAACAACAAGAGTCATTGAAATGTGTGTTCTTCTCACATACCACCTATGGGTCCACCAGTGTCATTGCATGTGTGTTCATTTCACTAACAATAACCAGAGTCATTGCATGTGTGTTCTTTTCACATACCACATATGGATACACCAGTGTGATTGAAATGTGCGTTCTCTACAAAGACCACACATGGATCCACCAGTGTCATTGCATGTGTGTTCTTTTTACTAACAACAACAAGAGTCATTGAAATGTGTGCTCTCTTCAGAGACCACATATGGATCCACCAGTGTCATTGCATGTGTGTTCTTTTCACAATGCACCTATGGATCCACCAGTGTCATTGCATGTGTGTTCTTTTTAGTAACAACAACCAGAGTCATTGCATGTGTGTTCTCTTCAGAGACCACACATGGATCCACTAGTGTCATTGCATGTGTGATCTTTTTACTAACAACAACAAGAGTCATTGAAATGTGTGCTCTCTTCATAGACCACACATGGATCCACCAGTGTCATTGCATGTGTGTTGTTTTTAGCAACAACAACCAGAGTCATTTTGCATGTGTGTTCTTCTCACATACCACCTATGGATCCACCATTGTCATTGCATGTGTGTTCTTTTCACTAACAACAACCAGAGTCATTGCATGTGTGCTCTTTTCATATACCACATATGGATCCACCAGTGTCATTGAAATGCGTGTTCTCTATAGAGACCACACATGGATCCACCAGTGTCATTGCATGTGTGTTCTTTTTAGTAACAACAACCAGTCATTTTGCATGTGTGTTCTTTTCACATACCACCTATGGATCCACCAGTGGCATTGCATGTGTGTTCTCTTCACAATCCACCTATGGATCCACCAGTGTCATTTCATGTGTGTTCTTTTTAGTAACAACAAGAGTCATTGCATGTGTGTTCTTTTCACATACCATATATGGATCACCAGTGTCATTGCATGTGTGTTCTTTTCACAATCCACCCATGGATCCACCAATGTCATTGCATGTGTGTTCTCTTCACAATCCACCTATGGATCCACCAGTGTCATTGCATGTGTTCTTTTTAGTAACAACAACCAGTGTCATTGCATGTGTGCTCTCTTCAGACACCACACATGGATCCACCAGTGTCATTGCATGTGTGTTCTTTAACTAACAACAAGAAGAGTCATTGAAATGTGTGCTCTCTTTAGAGACCACACATGGATCCACCAGTGTCATTGCATGTGTGTTCTTTTCACAATCCACCCATGGATCCACCAGTGTCATTGCATGTGTGTTCTTTTTAGTAACAACAACCAGAGTCATTTTGCACGTGTGTGCTTTTCACATACCACCTATGGATCCACCAGTGTCATTGAAATGTGTATTATTTTCAACTACCACCCATGGATCCACCAGTGCCATTGCATGTGTGTTCTTTTTAGTAACAACAACCAGAGTCATTTTGCATGTGTGATCTCTTCACATACCACCTATGGATCCACCAGTGTCATTGCGTGTGTGTTCTTTTTAGTAACAACAACCAGAGTCATTTTTCATGTGTGTTCTTTTCACATACCACCTATGGATCCACCAGTGTCATTGCAATGTGTATTGTTTTCAACTACCACCCATGGATCCACCAATGTCATTGCATGTGTGTTCTTTTTAGTAACAACAACCAGAGTCATTTTGCATGTGTGATCTCTTCACATACCACCTATGTAGACACCAGTGTCATTGCATGTGTGTTCTTTTTAGTAACAACAACCAGAGTCATTGAAATGTGTGTTCTTCTCACATACCACCTATGGGTCCACCAGTGTCATTGCATGTGTGTTCATTTCACTAACAATAACCAGAGTCATTGCATGTGTGTTCTTTTCACATACCACATATGGATACACCAGTGTGATTGAAATGTGCGTTCTCTACAAAGACCACACATGGATCCACCAGTGTCATTGCATGTGTATTCTTTTTTACTAACAACAACAAGGGTCATTGAAATGTGTGCTCTCTTCAGACACCACACATGGATCCACCAGTGTCATTGCATGTGTGTTCTTTTCACAATGCACCTATGGATCCACCAGTGTCATTGCATGTGTGTTCTTTTTAGTAACAACAACCAGTGTCATTGCATGTGTGTTCTCTTCAGAGACCACACATGGATCCACTAGTGTCATTGCATGTGTGATCTTTTTACTAACAACAACAAGAGTCATTGAAATGTGTGCTCTCTTCAGAGACCACACATGGATCTACCAGTGTCATTGCATGTCTGTTGTTTTTAGTAACAACAACCAGAGTCATTTTGCATGTGTGTTCTTCTCACATACCACCTATGGATCCACCAGTGTTATTGCATGTGTGTTCTTGTCACAATCCACCTATGGATCCACCAGTGTCATTGCATGTGTGTTCTTTTTAGTAAAAAAAACCAGAGTCATTTTGCATGTGTGTTCATTTCACAAACCACCTATGGATCCACCAGTGTTATTGCATGTGTGTTCTTTTCACAATCCACCCATGTATCCACCAGTGTCATTGCATGTGTGTTCTTGTCACAATCCACCTATGGATCCACCAGTGTCATTACATGTGTGTTCTTTTTAGTAAAAAAAACCAGAGTCATTTTGCATGTGTGTTCATTTCACAAACCACCTATGGATCCACCAGTGTTATTGCATGTGTTTTCTTTTCACAATCCACCCATGTATCCACCAGTGTCATTGCATGTGTGTTCTTTTTAGTAACAACAACCAGAGTCATTTTGCATGTGTGTTCTCTTCACATACCACCTATGGATCCACTAGTGTTGTTGCATGTATGTTCTCTTCACAATCCACCTATGGATCCACCTGTGTCATTGCATGTGTTCTTTTTAGTAACAACAACCAGTGTCATTGCATGTGTTCTCTCTTTAGAGACCACACATGGATCCACCAGTGTCATTGCATGTGTGTTCTTTTTAATAACAACAAGAAGAGTCATTGAAATGTGTGCTCTCTTTAGAGACCACACATGGATCCACCAGTGTCATGGCATGTGTGTTCTTTTCACAATCCAATCATGGATCCACCAGTGTCATTGCATGTGTGTTCTTTTTAGTAACAACAACCAGAGTCATTTTGCATGTGTGTTCTTTTCACATACCACCTATGGATCCACCAGTGTCATTGAAATGTGTATTATTTTCAACTACCACCCATGGATCCACCAGTGTCATTGCATGTGTGTTCTTTTTAGTAACAACAACCAGAGTCATTTTGCATGTGTGATCTCTTCACATACCACCTATGGATCCACCAGTGTCATTGCATGTGTGTTCTTTTTAGTAACAACAACTAGAGTCATTTTGCATGTGTGTTCTTTTCACATACCACATATGGATCCACCAGTGTCATTGCATGTGTGTTCTTTTCACAATTCACCCATGTATCCACCAGTGTCATTCCATGTGTGTTCTTTTTAGTAACAACCAGAGTCATTTTGCCTATGTGTTCTTTTCACATACCACCTATGGATCCACCAGTGTCATTGCATGTGTTTACTTTTTCACAATCCACCCATGGATCCCACCAGTGTCATTTTGCATGTTTGTTCTTTTTAGTAATAACAACCAGAGTCATTTTGCATGGGTGTTCTCTTCATATACCACCTATGCATCCACCAGTGTCATTGCATGTGTGTTCTTTTTAGTAACAACAACCAGAGTCATTTTGCATGTGTGTTCTTTTCACATACCACCTATGACTCCACCAGTGTAATTGCATGTGTGTTCCTTTCACAATCCACCCATGGATCCACTAGTGTCATTGCATGTGTGTTCTTTTTAGTAACAACAACCAGATTCATTTTGCATGTGTGTTCTTGTCACATACCACCTATGGATCCACCAGTGTCATTGCATGTGTGTTCTTTTCACTAATAACAACCAGAGTCATTGCATGTGTGTTCTTTTGACATACCACATATGGATCTACCAGTGTCATTGAAATACGTGTTCTCTACAGAGACCACAAATTGCATGTGTGTTCTTTTTAGTAACAACAACCAGAGTCATTTTGCATGTGTGTTCTTCTCACATACCACCTATGGATCCACCAGTGTCATTGCATGTGTGTTCTTTTCACTAACAACAACTAGAGTCATTGCATGTGTGTTCTTTTCACATACCACATATGCATCCACCAGTGTCATTGAAATGCGTGTTCTCTACAGAGACCACACATGGATCCACCAGTGTCATTGCATGTGTGTTCTTTTTAGTAACAACAACCAGTCATTTTGCATGTGTGTTCTTTTGACATACCACCTGTGGATCCACCAGTGTCATTGCATGTGTGTTCTCTTCACAATGCACATATGGATCCACCAGTGTCATTGCATGTGTGTTCTTTTTAGTAACAACAACCAGTGTCATTGCATGTGTGTTCTCTTCAGAGACCACACATGGATCCACCAGTGTCATTGCATGTGTGTTCTTTTAACTAACAACAACAAGAGTCATTGAAATGTGTGCTCTCTTCAGAGACCACACATGGATCCACCAGTGTCATTGCATGTGTGTTCTTTTTAGTAACAACAACCAGAGTCATTGAAATGTGTGTTCTTCTCACATACCACCTATGGGTCCACCAGTGTCATTGCATGTGTGTTCATTTCACTAACAACAACCAGAGTCATTGCATGTGTGTTCTTTTCACATACCACATATGGATACACCAGTGTGATTGAAATGTGTGTTCTCTACAAAGACCACACATGGATCCACCAGTGTCATTGCATGTGTGTTCTTTTTACTAACAACAACAAGAGTCATTGAAATGTGTGCTCTCTTCAGAGACCACACATGGATCCACCAGTGTCATTGCATGTGTGTTCTTTTCACAATGCACCTATGGATCCACCAGTGTCATTGCATGTGTGTTCTTTTTAGTAACAACAACCAGTGTCATTGCATGTGTGTTCTCTTCAGAGACCACACATGGATCCACTAGTGTCATTGCATGTGTGATCTTTTTACTAACAACAACAAGAGTCATTGAAATGTGTGCTCTCTTCAGAGACCACACATGGATCCACCAGTGTCATTGCATGTGTGTTGTTTTTAGTAACAACAACCAGAGTCATTTTGCATGTGTGTTCTTCTCACATACCACCTATGGATCCACCAGTGTCATTGCATGTGTGTTCTTGTCACAATCCACCTATGGATCCACCAGTGTCATTGCATGTGTGTTCTTTTTAGTAAAAAAACCAGAGTCATTTTGCATGTGTGTTCATTTCACAAACCACCTATGGATCCACCAGTGTTATTGCATGTGTTTTCTTTTCACAATCCACCCATGTATCCACCAGTGTCATTGCATGTGTGTTCTTTTTAGTAACAACAACCAGAGTCATTTTGCATGTGTGTTCTCTTCACATACCACCTATGGATCCACCAGTGTTGTTGCATGTATGTTCTCTTCACAATCCACCTATGGATCCACCTGTGTCATTGCATGTGTTCTTTTTAGTAACAACAACCAGTGTCATTGCATGTGTTCTCTCTTTAGAGACCACACATGGATCCACCAGTGTCATTGCATGTGTGTTCTTTTTACTAACAACAAGAAGAGTCATTGAAATGTGTGCTCTCTTTAGAGACCACACATGGATCCACCAGTGTCATTGCATGTGTGTTCTTTTCACAATCCAATCATGGATCCACCAGTGTCTTTGCATGTGTGTTCTTTTTAGTAACAACAACCAGAGTCATTTTGCATGTGTGTTCTTTTCACATACCACCTATGGATCCACCAGTGTCATTGAAATGTGTATTATTTTCAACTACCACCCATGGATCCACCAGTGTCATTGCATGTGTGTTCTTTTTAGTAACAACAACCAGAGTCATTTTGCATGTGTGATCTCTTCACATACCACCTATGGATCCACCAGTGTCATTGCATGTGTGTTCTTTTTAGTAACAACAACTAGAGTCATTTTGCATGTGTGTTCTTTTCACATACCACATATGGATCCACCAGTGTCATTGCATGTGTGTTCTTTTCACAATTCACCCATGGATCCACCAGTGTCATTCCATGTGTGTTCTTTTTAGTAACAACCAGAGTCATTTTGCCTATGTGTTCTTTTCACATACCACCTATGGATCCACCAGTGTCATTGCATGTGTTTACTTTTTCACAATCCACCCATGGATCCCACCAGTGTCATTTTGCATGTGTGTTCTTTTTAGTAAAAACAACCAGAGTCATTTTGCATGGGTATTCTCTTCATATACCACCTATGCATCCACCAGTGTCATTGCATGTGTGTTCTTTTTAGTAACAACAACCAGAGTCATTTTGCATGTGTGTTCTTTTCACATACCACCTATGGCTCCACAAGTGTAATTGCATGTGTGTTCTTTTCACAATCCACCCATGGATCCACTAGTGTCATTGCATGTGTGTTCTTTTTAGTAACAACAACCAGATTCATTTTGCATGTGTGTTCTTGTCACATACCACCTATGGATCCACCAGTGTCATTGCATGTGTGTTCTTTTCACTAACAACAACCAGAGTCATTGCATGTGTGTTCTTTTGACATACCACATATGGATCTACCAGTGTCATTGAAATACGTGTTCTCTACAGAGACCACAAATTGCATGTGTGTTCTTTTTAGTAACAACAACCAGAGTCATTTTGCATGTGTGTTCTTCTCACATACCACCTATGGATCCACCAGTGTCATTGCATGTGTGTTCTTTTCACTAACAACAACTAGAGTCATTGCATTTGTGTTCTTTTCACATACCACATATGGATCCACCAGTGTCATTGAAATGCGTGTTCTCTATAGAGACCACACATGGATCCACCAGTGTCATTGCATGTGTGTTCTTTTTAGTAACAACAACCAGTCATTTTGCATGTGTGTTCTTTTGACATACCACCTGTGGATCCACCAGTGTCATTGCATGTGTGTTCTCTTTAGAATGCACCTATGGATCCACCAGTGTCATTGCATGTGTGTTCTTTTTAGTAACAACAACCAGTGTCATTGCATGTGTGTTCTCTTCAGAGACCACACGTGGATCCACCAGTGTCATTGCATGTGTGTTCTTTTAACTAACAACAACAAGAGTCATTGAAATGTGTGCTCTCTTTAGAGACCACACATGGATCCACCAGTGTCATTGCATGTGTGTTGTTTTTAGTAACAACAACCAGAGTCATTTTGCATGTGTGTTCATCTCACATACCACCTATGGATCCACCAGTGTCATTGCATGTGTGTTCTTGTCACAATCCACCTATGGATCCACCAGTGTCATTGCATGTGTGTTCTTTTTAGTAACAATAACCAAAGTAATTTTGTATGTGTGTTCTTTTCACAAACCACCTATGGATCCACCAGTGTTATTGCATGTGTTTTCTTTTCACAATCCACCCATGTATCCACCAGTGTCATTGCATGTGTGTTCTTTTTAGTAACAACAACCAGAGTCATTTTGCATGTGTGTTCTCTTCACATACCACCTATGGATCCACCAGTGTCGTTGCATGTGTGTTCTCTTCACAATCCACCTATGGATCCACCAGTGTCATTGCATGTGTTCTTTTTAGTAACAACAACCAGTGTCATTGCATGTGTTCTCTCTTCAGAGACCACACATGGATCCACCAGTGTCATTGCATGTGTGTTCTTTTTACTAACAACAAGAAGAGTCATTGAAATGTGTGCTATCTTCAGAGACCACACATGGATACACCAGTGTCATTGCATGTGTGTTCTTTTCACAATCCACCCATGGATCGACCAGTGTCATTGCATGTGTGTTCTTTTTAGTAACAACAACCAGAGTCATTTTGCATGTGTGATCTCTTCACATACCACCAATGGATCCACCAGTGTCATTGCATGTGTGTTCTTTTTAGTAACAACCAGAGTCATTTTGCATGTGCGTTCTTTTCACATACCACCTATGGATCCACCAGTGTCATTGAAATGTGTATTGTTTTCTACTACCACCCATGGATGCACCAATGTCATTGCATGTGTGTTCTTTTTAGTAACAACAACCAGAGTCATTTTGCATGTGTGATATCTTCACATACCACCTATGGAGACACCAGTGTCATTGCATGTGTGTTCTTTTTAGTAACAACAACTAGAGTCATTGAAATATGTGTTCTTCTCACATACCACCTATGGATCCACCAGTGTCATTGCATGTGTGTTCATTTCACTAACAACAACCAGAGTCATTGCATGTGTGTTCTTTTCACATACCACATATGGATACACCATTGTGATTGAAATGTGTGTTCTCTACAAAGACCACACATGGATCCTCCAGTGTTATTGCATGTGTGTTCTTTTTACTAACAACAACAAGAGTCATCGAAATGTGTGCTCTCTTCAGAGACCACACATGGATTCACCAGTGTCATTGTATGTGTGTTCTTTTCACTAACAACAACCAGAGTCATTGCATGCGTGTTCTTTTCACATACCACATATGGATCACAAGTGTCATTGCATGTGTGTTCTTTTCACAATCCACCCATGGATCCACCAGTGTCATTGCATGTGTGTTATTTTTAGTAACAACCAGAGTCATTTTGCATGTGTGTTCTTTTCACATACCACCTATGGATCCACCAGTGTCATTGCATGTGTTTTCTTTTCACAATCCACCCATGGATCCCACCAGTGTCATTTTGCATGTGTGTTCTTTTTAGTAACAACAACTAGAGTCATTTTGCATGTGTGTTCTCTTCACATACCACCTATCGATCCACCAGTGTCATTGCATGTGTGTTCTTTTTAGTAAAAACAACAAGAGTCATTGAAATGTGTGTTCTTCTCAAAACCACCTATGGATCCACAAGTGTCATTGCATGTGTGTTCATTTCACTAACAACAACCAGAGTCATTGCATGTGTGTTCTTTTCACATACCACATATGGATCCACCAGTATGATTGAAATGTGTGTTCTCTACAAAGACCACTCATGGATCCACTAGTGTCATTGCATGTGTGTTCTTTTGACATACCACATATGGATCCACTAGTGTCATTGAAATGCGTGTACTCTACAGAGACCACAAATTGCATGTGTGTTCTTTTTAGTAACAACAACTAGAGTCATTGAAATGTGTGTTCTTCTCACATACCACCTATGGATCCACCAGTGTCATTGCATGTGTGTTCATTTCACTAACAACAACCAGAGTCATTGCATGTGTGTTCTTTTCACATACCACATATGGATACACCAGTGTGATTGAAATGTGTGTTCTCTACAAAGACCACACATGGATCCACCAGTGTTATTGCATGTGTGTTCTTTTTACTAACAACAACAAGAGTCATTGAAATGTGTGCTCTCTTCAGAGACCACACATGGATCCACCAGTGTCATTGTATGTGTGTTCTTTTCACTAACAACAACCAGAGTCATTGCATGTGTGTTCTTTTCACATACCACATATGGATCACAAGTGTCATTGCATGTGTGTTCTTTTCACAATCCACCCATGGATCCACCACTGTCATTGCATGTGCGTTCTTTTTAGTAACAACCAGAGTCATTTTGCATGTGTGTTCTTTTCACATACCACCTATGGATCCACCAGTGTCATTGCATGTGTTTTCTTTTCACAATCCACCCATGGATCCCACCAGTGTCATTTTGCATGTGTGTTCTTTTTAGTAACAACAACTAGAGTCATTTTGCATGTGTGTTCTCTTCACATACCACCTATCGATCCACCAGTGTCATTGCATGTGTGTTCTTTTTAGTAAAAACAACAAGAGTCATTGAAATGTGTGTTCTTCTCACATACCACCTACGGATCCACCAGTGTCATTGCATGTGTGTTCATTTCACTAACAACAACCAGAGTCATTGCATGTGTGTTCTTTTCACATACCACATATGGATCCACCAGTGTGATTGAAATGTGTGTTCTCTACAAAGACCACACATGGATCCACTAGTGTCATTGCATGTGTGTTCTTTTGACATACCACATATGGATCCACTAGTGTCATTGCAATGCGTGTACTCTATAGAGACCACAAATTGCATGTGTGTTCTTTTTAGTAACAACAACAAGAGTCATTTTGCATGTGTGTTCTTCTCACATACCACCTATGGATCCACCAGTGTCATTGCATGTGTGTTCTTTTCACTAACAACAACCAGAGTCATTGCATGTGTGTTCTTTTCACATACCACATATGGATCCAGCAGTGGCATTGAAATGCGTGTTCTCTATAGAGACCACACATGGATCCACCAGTGTCATTGCATGTGTCTTCTTTTTAGCAACAACAACTAGAGTCATTTTGCATGTGTGTTCTTCTCACATACCACCTATGGATCCACCATTGTCATTGCATGTGTGTTCTTTTCACTAACAACAACCAGAGTCATTGCATGTGTGCTCTTTTCACATACCACATATGGATCCACCAGTGTCATTGAAATGCGTGTTCTCTATAGAGACCACACATCGATCCACCAGTGTCATTGCATGTGTGTTCTTTTTAGTAACAACAACCAGTCATTTTGCATGTGTGTTCTTTTCACATACCACCTATGGATCCACCAGTGGCATTGCATGTGTGTTCTCTTCACAATCCACCTATGGATCCACCAGTGTCATTGCATGTGTGTTCTTTTTATTAACAACAAGAGTCATTGCATGTGTGTTCTTTTCACATACCATATATGGATCACCAGTGTCATTGCATGTATGTTCTTTTCACAATCCACCCATGGATCCACCAGTGTCATTGCATGTGTGTTCTCTTCACAATCCACCTATGGATCCACCAGTGTCATTGCATGTGTTCTTTTTAGTAACAACAACCAGTGTCATTGCATGTGTGTTTTTTTACTAACAACAAGAAGAGTCATTGAAATGTGTGCTCTCTTCAGAGACCAAACATGGATCCACCAGTGTCATTGCATGTGTGTTCTTTCCACAATCCACCCATTGATCCACCAGTGTCATTGCATGTGTGTTCTTTTTAGTAACAACAACCAAAGTAATTTTGCATGTGTGTTCTTTTCACATACCACCTATGGATCCACCAGTGTCATTGAAATGTGTATTATTTTCAACTACCACCCATGGATCCACCAGTGTCATTGCATGTGTGTTCTTTTTAGTAACAACAACCAGAGTCATTTTGCATGTGTGATCTCTTCACATACCACCTATGGATCCACCAGTGTCATTGCATGTGTGTTCTTTTTAGTAACAACAACCAGAGTCATTTTGCATGTGTGTTCTTTTCACATACCACCTATGGATCCACCAGTGTCATTCAAATGTGTATTGTTTTCAACTACCACCCATGGATCCACCAATGTCATTGCATGTGTGTTCTTTTTAGTAACAACAACCAGAGTCATTTTGCATGTGTGATCTCTTCACATACCACCTATGGATCCACCAGTGTCATTGCATGTGTGTTCTTTTTAGTAACAACAAGAGTCATTGCATGTGTGTTCTTTTCACATACCATATATGGATCACCAGTGTCATTGCATGTGTGTTCTTTTCACAATCCACCCATGGATCCACCAGTGTCATTGCATGTGTGTTCTCTTCACAATCCACCTATGGATCCACCAGTGTCATTGCATGTGTTCTTTTTAGTAACAACAACCAGTGTCATTGCATGTGTGTTCTTTTTACTAACAACAAGAAGAGTCATTGAAATGTGTGCTCTCTTCAGAGACCACACATGGATCCACCAGTGTCATTGCATGTGTGTTCTTTTCACAATCCACCCATTGATCCACCAGTGTCATTGCATGTGTGTTCTTTTTAGTAACAACAACCAAAGTCATTTTGCATGTGTGTTCTTTTCACATACCACCTATGGATCCACCAGTGTCATTGAAATGTGTATTATTTTCAACTACCACCCATGGATCCACCAGTGTCATTGCATGTGTGTTCTTTTTAGTAACAACAACCAGAGTCATTTTGCATGTGTGATCTCTTCACATACCACCTATGGATCCACCAGTGTCATTGCATGTGTGTTCTTTTTAGTAACAACAACCAGAGTCATTTTGCATGTGTGTTCTTTTCACATACCACCTATGGATCCACCAGTGTCATTCAAATGTGTATTGTTTTCAACTACCACCCATGGATCCACCAATGTCGTTGCATGTGTGTTCTTTTTAGTAACAACAACCAAAGTCATTTTGCATGTGTGATCTCTTCACATACCACCTATGGAGACACTAGTGTCATTGCATGTGTGTTCTTTTTAGTAACAACAACCAGAGTCATTGAAATGTGTGTTCTTCTCACATACTACCTATGGGTCCACCAGTGTCATTGCATGTGTGTTCATTTCACTAACAACAACCAGAGTCATTGCATGTGTGTTCTTTTCACATACCACATATGGATACACCAGTGTGATTGAAATGTGTGTTCGCTACAAAGACCACACATGGATCCACGAGTGTCATTGCATGTGTGTTCTTTTTACTAACAACAACAAGAGTTATTGAAATGTGTGCTCTCTTCGGAGACCACACATGGATCCACCAGTGTCATTGAATGTGTGTTCTTTTCAGTAACAACAACCAAAGTCATTGCATGTGTGTTCTTTTCACATACCACATATGGATCACAAGTGTCATTGCATGTGTGTTCTTTTCACAATCCACCCATGGATCCACTAGTGTCATTGCATGTGTGTTCTTTTTAGTAACAACCAGAGTCATTTTGCATGTGTGTTCTTTTCACATACCACCTATGGATCCACCAGTGTCATTGCATGTGTTTTCTTTTCACAATCCACCCATGGATCCCACCAGTGTCATTTTACATGCGTGTTCTTTTTAGTAACAACAACCAGAGTCATTTTGCATGTGTGTTCTCTTCACATACAACCTATGGATCCACTAGTGTCATTGCATGTGTGTTCTTCTCACATACCACCTATGGATCCACCAGTGTCATTGCATGTGTGTTCATTTCACTAACAACAACCAGAGTCATTGCATGTGTGTTCTTTTCACATACCACATATGGATCCACCAGTGTGATTGAAATGTGTGTTCTCTACAGAGACCACACATAGATCCATCCGTGTCATTGCATGTGTGTTCATTTTAGGAACAACCAGAGTCATTTTGCATGTGTGTTCTTTTCACATACCACATATGGATCCACCAGTGTCATTGCATGTGTGTTCTTTTCACAATCCACCCATGGATCCACCAGTATCATTTCATGTGTGTTCTTTTTAGTAACAACCAGAGTCATTTTGCCTGTTTGTTCTTTTCACATACCACCTATGGATCCACCAGTGTCATTGCACGTGTTTTCTTTTTCACAATCCACCCATGGACCCCACCAGTGTCATTTTGCATGTGTGTTCTTTTTAGTAACAACAACCAGAGTCATTTTGCATGTGTGTTGTTTTCACATACCACCTATGTATCCACAAGTGTCATTGCATGTGTGTTCTTTTCACAATCCACCCATGGATTCACTAGTGTCATTGCATGTGTGTTCTTTTTAGTAACAACAACCAGAGTCATTTTGCATGTGTGTTCTTGTCACATACCACCTATGGATCCACCAGTGTCATTGCATGTGTGTTCATTTCACTAACAACAACCAGAGTCATTGCATGTGTGTTCTTTTGACATACCACATATGGATCCACCAGTGTGATTGAAATGTGTGTTCTCTACAGAGACCACACGTGGATCCACCTGTGTAATTGCATGTGTGTTCTTTTTAGTAACAACCTGAGTCATTTTGCCTGTGTGTTCTTTTCACATACTACCTATGGATCCACCAGTGTCATTGCATGTGTTTTCTTTTTCACAATCCACCCATGGACCCCACCAGTGTCATTTTGCATGTGTGTTCTTTTTAGTAACAACAACCAGTGTCATTTTGCATGTGTGTTCTTTTCACATACCACCTATGGATCCACCAGTGTCATTGCATGTGTGTTCTTTTCACAATCCACCCATGGATCCACTAGTGTCATTGCATGTGTGTTCTTTTTAGTAACAACAACCAGAGTCATTTTGCATGTGTGTTGTTTTCACATACCACCTATGGATCCACCAGTGTCATTGCATGTGTGTTCTTTTCACTAAAAACAACCAGAGTCATTGCATGTGTGTTCTTTTGACATACCACATATGGATCCACCAGTGTCATTGAAATGCGTGTTCTCTACAGAGACCACAAATTGCATGTGTGTTCTTTTTAGTAACAACAACCAGAGTCATTTTGCATGTGTGTTCTTCTCACATACCACCTATGGATCCACCAGTGTCATTGCATGTGTGTTCTTTTCACTAACAACAACTAGAGTCATTGCATGTGTGTTCTTTTGACATACCACATATGGATCCACCAGTGTCATTGAAATGCGTGTTCGCTACAGAGAACACACATGGATCCACCAGTGTCATTGCATGTGTGTTCTTTTTAGTAACAACAACCAGTCATTTTGCATGTGTGTTCTTTTGACATACCACCTATGGGTCCACCAGTGTCATTGCATGTGTGTTCTCTTCACATTGCACCTATGGATCCACCAGTGTCATTTTGCATGTGTGTTCTTTTTAGTAACAACAACTAGTGTCATTGCATGTGTGTTCTCTTTAGAGACCACACATGGATCCACCAGTGTCATTGCATGTGTGTTCTTTTTACTAACAACAACAAGAGTCATTGAAATGTGTGCTCTCTTCAGAGACCACACATCGATCCACCAGTGTCATTGCATGTGTGTTGTTTTTAGTAACAACAACCAGAGTCATTTTGCATGTGTGTTCTTCTCACATACCACCTATGGATCCACCAGTGTCATTGCATGTGTGTTCTTGTCACAATCCACCTATGGATCCACCAGTGTCATTGCATGTGTGTTCTTTTTAGTAACAACAACCAGAGTCATTTTGCATGTGTGTTCTTTTCATAAACCACCTATGGATCCACAAGTGTCATTGCATGTGTGTTCTTGTCACAATCCACCCATGTATCTACCAGTGTCATTGCATGTGTGTTCTTTTTAGTAACAACAACCAGAGTCATTTTGCATGTGTGTTCTCTTTACATACCACCTATGGATCCACCAGTGTCATTGCAAGCGTGTTCTCTTGAGAATCCACCCATGGATCCACCAGTGTCATCGCATGTGTTCTTTTTAGTAACAACAACTAGTGTCATTGCATGTGTGCTCTCTTCAAAGACCACACATAGATCCACCAGTGTCATTGCATGTGTGTTCTTTTTACTAACAACAACAAGAGTCATTGAAATGTGTGCTCTCTTCAGAGACCACACATGGATCCACCAGTGTCATTGAAATGTGTATTATTTTCAACTACCACCCATGGATCCACCAGTGTCATTGCATGTGTGTTCTTTTTAGTAACAACAACTAGAGTAATTTTGCATGTGTGATCTCTTCACATACCACCTATGGATCCACCAGTGTCATTACATGTGTGTTCTTTTTAGTAACAACAACCATAGTCATTTTTCATGTGTGTTCTTTTCACATACCACCTATGGATCCACCAGTGTCATTGAAATGTGTATTGTTTTCAACTACCACCCATGGATCCACTAGTGTCATTGCATGTGTGTTCTTTTTAGTAACAACAACCAGAGTCATTTTGCATGTGTGATCTCTTCACATACCACCTATGGATCCACCAGTGTCATTGCATGTGTTTTCTTTTCACAATCCACCCATGGATCCCACCAGTGTCATTTTGCATGTGTGTTCTTTTTAGTAACAACAACAAGAGTCAGTTTGCATGTGTGTTCTCTTCACATACCACCTATGGATCCACCAGTGTCATTGCATGTGTGTTCTTTTTAGTAAAAATACCAGAGTTGTTGAAATGTGTGTTCTTCTCACATACCACCTATGGATCCACCAATGTCATTGCATGTGTGTTCTTTTTAGTAACAACAACCAGAGTCATTTTGCATGTGTGATCTCTTCACATACCACCTATGGAGACACCAGTGTCATTGCATGTGTGTTCTTTTTAGTAACAACAACCAGAGTCATTGAAATGTGTGTTCTTCTCACAATCCACCCAAGGATCCCACCAGTGTCATTTTGCATGTGTGTTCTTTTTAGTAACAACAACCAAAGTCATTTTGCATGTGTGTTCTCTTCACATACCACCTATGGATCCACTAGTGTCATTGCATGGGTGTTCTTCTCACGTACCACCTATGGATCCACCAGTGTCATTGCATGTGTGTTCATTTCACTAACATCAACCAGAGTCATTGCATGTGTGTTCTTTTCACATACCACATATGGATACACCAGTGTGATTGAAATGTGTGTTCTCTACAAAGACCACACATGGATCCACCAGTGTTATTGCATGTGTGTTCTTTTTACTAACAACAACAAGAGTCATTGAAATGTGTGCTCTCTTCAGAGACCACACATGGATCCACCAGTGTCATTGTATGTGTGTTTTTTTCACTAACAACAACCAGAGTCATTGCATGTGTGTTCTTTTCACAATCCACCCATGGATCCACCAGTGTCATTGCATGTGTGTTCTTTTTAGTAACAACCAGAGTCATTTTGCATGTGTGTTCTTTTCACATACCACCTATGGATCCACCAGTGTCATTGCATGTGTGTTCTTTTCACAATCCACCCATGGATCCACCAGTGTCATTGCATGTGTGTTCTTTTTAGTAACAACCAGAGTCATTTTGCATGTGTGTTCTTTTCACATACCACCTATGGATCCACTAGTGTCATTGCATGTGTTTTCTTTTTCACAATCCACCCATGGATCCCACCAGTGTCATTTTGCATGTGTGTTGTTTTTAGTAACAACAACCAGAGTCATTTTGCATGTGTGTTCTCTTCATATACCACCTATGGATCCACCAGTGTCATTGCATGTGCGTTCTTTTTAGTAACAACAACCAAAGTCATTTTGCATGTGTGTTCTTTTCACATACCACCTATGGATCCACCAGTGTCATTGCATGTGTGTTCTTTTCATAATCCACCCATGGATCCACTAGTGTCATTGCATGTGTGTTCTTTTTAGTAACAACAACCAGAGTCATTTTGCATGTGTGTTCTTCTCACATACCACCTATGGATCCACCAGTGTCATTGCATGTGTGTTGTTTTCACTAACAACAACCAGACTCATTGCATGTGTGTTCTTTTGACATACCACATATGGATCCACCAGTGTCATTCAAATGCGTGTTGTCTACAGAGACCACAAATTGCATGTGTGTTCTTTTTAGTAACAACAACCAGAGTCATTTTGCATGTGTGTTCTTCTCACATACCACCTATGGATCCACCAGTGTCATTGCATGTGTGTTCTTTTCACTAACAACAACTAGAGTCATTGCATGTGTGTTCTTTTCACACACCACATATGGATCCACCAGTGTCATTGAAATGCGTGTTCTCTACAGAGACCACTCATGGATCCACCAGTGTCATTGCATGTGTGTTCTTGTTAGTAACAGCAACCAGTCATTTTGCATGTGTGTTCTTTTCACATACCACCTATGTATCCACCAGTGTCATTGCATGTGTGTTCTCTTCACAATGCACCTATGGATCCACCAGTTTCATTGCATGTGTGTTCTTTTTAGTAACAACAACCAGTGTCATTGCATGCGTGTTCTCTTTAGAGACCACACATGGATCCACCAGTGTCATTGCATGTGTGTTCTTTTTACTAACAACAACAAGAGTCATTGAAATGTGTGCTCTCTTTAGAGACCACACATGGATCCACCAGTGTCATTGTATGTCTGTTCTTTTCACAATCCACCCATGGATCCACCAGTGTCATTGCATCTGTGTTCTTTTTAGTAACAACAACCAGAGTCATTTTGCATGTTTGTTCTTTTCACATACCACCTATGGATCCACCAGTGTCATTGAAATGTGTATTACTTTCAACTACCACCCATGGATCCACCAGTATCATTGCATGTGTGTTCTTTTTAGTAACAACAACCAGAGTCATTTTGCATGTGTGATCTCTTCACATACCACCTATGGATCCACCGGTGTCATTGCATGTGTGTTCTTTTTAGTAACGACAACCAGAGTCATTTTGCATGTGTGTTCTTTTCACATACCACCTATGGATCCACAAGTGTCATTGAAATGTGTATTGTTTTCAAATACCACCCATGGATCCACCAGTGTCATTGCATGTGTGTTCTTTTTAGTAACAACAACCAGAGTCATTTTGCATGTGTGATGTCTTCACATACCACCTATGGATCCAGCAGTGTCGTTGCATGTGTGTTCTTTTTAGTAACAACAACCAGAGTCATTGAAATGTGTGTTCTTCTCACATACCACCTATGGATCCACCAGTGTCATTGCATGTGTGTTCATTTCACTAACAACAACCAGAGTCATTGCATGTGTGTTCTTTTCACATACCACATATGGATCCACCAGTGTCATTGCATGTGTTTTCTTTTCACATACCACCTATGGATCCTCCAGTGTCATTGAAATGTGTATTATTTTCAATTACCACCCATGGATCCACCAGTGTCATTGCATGTGTGTTCTTTTTAGTAACAACAAGCAGAGTCATTTTGCATGTGTGATCTCTTCACATACCATCTATGGATCCACCAGTGTCATTGCATGTGTGTTCTTTTTAGTAACAACAACCAGAGTCATTTTTCATGTGTGTTCTTTTCACGTACCACCTATGGATCCACCAGTGTCATTGAAATGTGTGTTATTTTCACATACCACCTATGGATCTACCAGTGTCTTTGCATGTGTGTTCTTTTCACATACCACCTATGGATCCACCAGTGTCTTTGCATGTGTGTTATTTTCACATACCACCTATGGATCCAGCAGTGTCATTGAAATGTGTATTATTTTCAACTACCACCCATGGATCCACCAGTGTCATTGCATGTGTGATCTTTTTAGTAACAACAATCAGAGTCATTTTGCATGTGTGATATCTTCACATACCACCTATGTATCCACCATGTCATTGCATGTGTGTTCTTTTTAGTAACAACAACCAGAGTCATTTTTCATGTGTGTTCTTTTCACATACCACCTATGGATCCACCAGTGTCATTCAAATGTGTATTGTTTTCAACTACCACCCATGGATCCACCAGTGTCATTGCATGTGTGTTCTTTTTAGTAACAACAACCAGAGTCATTTTGCATGTGTGATCTCTTCACATACCACCTATGGATCCTACAGTGTCATTACATGTGTTTTCTTTTCACAATCCACCCATGGATCCCACCAGTGTCATTTTGCATGTGTGTTATTTTTAGTAACAACAACCAGACTCATTTTGCATGTGTGTTCTCTTCACATACCACCTATGGATCCAACAGTGTCATTGCATGTGTGTTCTTTTTAATAAAAACAACCAGAGTCATTGAAATGTGTGTTCTTCTCACATACCACCTATGGATCCACCAGTGTCATTGCATCTGTGTTCATTTCACTAACAACAACCAGAGTCATTGCATGTGTGTTCTTTTCACATACCACATATGGATCCACTAGTGTGATTGAAATGTGTGTTCTCTACAAAGACCACACATGGATCCACTAGTGTCATTGCATGTGTGTTATTTTTACTAACAACAACCAGAGTCATTGCATGTGTGTTCTTTTCACATACGACATATGGATCACCAGTGTCATTGCATGTGTGTTCTTTTCACAATCCACCCATGGATCCACCAGTGTCATTGCATCTGTGTTCTTTTTAGTAACAACAACCAGAGTCATTTTGCATGTGTGTTCTTTTCACATACCACCTATGGATCCACCAGTGTCATTGAAATGTGTATTACTTTCAACTACCACCCATGGATCCACCAGTATCACTGCATGTGTGTTCTTTTTAGTAACAACAACCAGAGTCATTTTGCATGTGTGATCTCTGCACATACCACCTATGGATCCACCGGTGTCATTGCATGTGTGTTCTTTTCAGTAACGACAACCAGAGTCATTTTGCATGTGTGTTCTTTTCACATACCACCTATGGATCCACAAGTGTCATTGAAATGTGTATTACTTTCAACTACCACCCATGGATCCACCAGTATCACTGCATGTGTGTTCTTTTTAGTAACAACAACCAGAGTCATTTTGCATGTGTGATCTCTTCACATACCACCTATGGATCCACCGGTGTCATTGCATGTGTGTTCTTTTTAGTAACGACAACCAGAGTCATTTTGCATGTGTGTTCTTTTCACATACCACCTATGGATCCACAAGTGTCATTGAAATGTGTATTGTTTTCAACTACCACCCATGGATCCACCAGTGTCATTGCATGTGTGTTCTTTTTAGTAACAACAACCAGAGTCATTTTGCATGTGTGATCTTTTCACATACCACCTATGGATCCAGCAGTGTCATTGCATGTGTGTTCTTTTTAGTAACAACAACCAGAGTCATTGAAATGTGTGTTCTTCTCACATACCACCTATGGATCCACCAGTGTCATTCCATGTGTGTTCATTTCACTAACAATAACCAGAGTCATTGCATGTGTGTTCTTTTCACATACCACATATGGATCCACCAGTGTCATTGCATGTGTTTTCTTTTCACATACCACCTATGGATCCTCCAGTGTCATTGAAATGTGTATTATTTTCAATTACCACCCATGGATCCACAAGTGTCATTGCATGTGTGTTCTTTTTAGTAACAACAAGCAGAGTCATTTTGCATGTGTGATCTCTTCACATACCACCTATGGATCCACCAGTGTCATTGCATGTGTGTTCTTTTTAGTAACAACAACCAGCGTCATTTTTCATGTGTGTTCTTTTCACATAACACCTATGGATCCACCAGTGTCATTGAAATGTGTGTTCTTTTCACATACCACCTATGGATCCACCAGTGTCTTTGCATGTGTGTTCTTTTCACATACCACCTATGGATCCACCAGTGTCTTTGCATGTGTGTTCTTTTCACATACCACCTATGGATCCAGCAGTGTCATTGAAATGTGTATTATTTTCAACTACCACCCATGGATCCACCAGTGTCATTGCATGTGTGATCTTTTTAGTAACAACAACCAGAGTCATTTTGCATGTGTGATATCTTCACATACCACCTATGGATCCACCATGTCATTGCATGTGTGTTCTTTTTAGTAACAACAACCAGAGTCATTTTTCATGTGTGTTCTTTTCACATACCACCTATGGATCCACCAGTGTCATTGAAATGTGTATTGTTTTCAACTACCACCCATGGATCCACCAGTGTCATTGCATGTGTGTTCTTTTTAGTAACAACAACCAGAGTCATTTTGCATGTGTGATCTCTTCACATACCACCTATGGATCCTACAGTGTCATTACATGTGTTTTCTTTTCACAATCCACCCATGGATCCCACCAGTGTCATTTTGCATGTGTGTTCTTTTTAGTAACAACAACAAGACTCATTTTGCATGTGTGTTCTCTTCACATACCACCTATGGATCCAACAGTGTCATTGCATGTGTGTTCTTTTTAGTAAAAACAACAAGAGTCATTGAAATGTGTGTTCTTCTCACATACCACCTATGGATCCATCAGTGTCATTGCATGTGTGTTCATTTCACTAACAACAACCAGAGTCATTGCATGTGTTTTCTTTTCACATACCACATATGGATCCACTAGTGTGATTGAAATGTGTGTTCTCTACAAAGACCACACATGGATCCACTAGTGTCATTGCATGTGTGTTATTTTTACTAACAACAACCAGAGTCATTGCATGTGTGTTCTTTTCACATACCACATATGGATCACCAGTGTCATTGCATGTGTTTTCTTTTCACAATCCACCCATGGATCCACCAGTGTCATTGCATGTGTGTTCTTTTTAGTAACAACAACCAGAGTCATTTTGCATGTGTGTTCTTTTCACATACCACCTATGGATCCACCAGTGTCATTGAAATGTGTATTACTTTCAACTACCACCCATGGATCTACCGGTATCATTGCATGTGTGTTCTTTTTAGTAACAACAACCAGAGTCATTTTGCATGTGTGATCTCTTCACATACCACCTATGGATCCACCGGTGTCATTGCATGTGTGTTCTTTTTAGTAACGACAACCAGAGTCATTTTGCATGTGTGTTCTTTTCACATACCACCTATGGATCCACAAGTGTCATTGAAATGTGTATTGTTTTCAACTACCACCCATGGATCCACCAGTGTCATTGCATGTGTGTTCTTTTTAGTAACAACAACCAGAGTCATTTTGCATGTGTGATCTTTTCACATACCACCTATGGATCCAGTAGTGTCATTGCATGTGTGTTCTTTTTAGTAACAACAACCAGAGTCATTGAAATGTGTGTTCTTCTCACATACCACCTATGGATCCACCAGTGTCATTCCATGTGTGTTCATTTCACTAACAACAACCAGAGTCATTGCATGTGTGTTCTTTTCACATAACACATATGGATCCACCAGTGTCATTGCATGTGTTTTCTTTTCAAATACCACCTATGGATCCTCCAGTGTCATTGAAATCTGTATTATTTTCAATTACCACCCATGGATCCACAAGTGTCATTGCATGTGTGTTCTTTTTAGTAACAACAAGCAGAGTCATTTTGCATGTGTGATCTCTTCACATACCACCTATGGATCCACCAGTGTCATTGCATGTGTGTTCTTTTTAGTAACAACAACCAGCGTCATTTTTCATATGTGTTCTTTTCACATACCACCTATGGATCCACCAGTGTCATTGAAATGTGTGTTCTTTTCACATACCACCTATGGATCCACCAGTGTCTTTGCATGTGTGTTCTTTTCACATACCACCTATGGATCCACCAGTGTCTTTGCATGTGTGTTCTTTTCACATACCACGTATGGATCCAGCAGTGTCATTGAAATGTGTATTATTTTCAACTACCACCCATGGATCCACCAGTGTCATTGCATGTGTGATCTTTTTAGTAACAACAACCAGAGTCATTTTGCATGTGTGATATCTTCACATACCACCTATGGATCCACCATGTCATTGCATGTGTGTTTTTTTAGTAACAACAACCAGACTCATTTTTCATGTGTGTTCTTTTCACATACCACCTATGGATCCACCAGTGTCATTGAAATGTGTATTGTTTTCAACTACCACCCATGGATCCACCAGTGTCATTGCATGTGTGTTCTTTTTAGTAGCAACAACCAGAGTCATTTTGCATGTGTGATCTCTTCACATACCACCTATGGATCCTACAATGTCATTACATGTGTTTTCTTTTCACAATCCACCCATGGATCCCACCAGTGTCATTTTGCATGTGTGTTCTTTTTAGTAACAACAACCAGACTCATTTTGCATGTGTGTTCTCTTCACATACCACCTATGGATCCAACAGTGTCATTGCATGTGTGTTCTTTTTAGTAAAAACAACCAGAGTCATTGAAATGTGTGTTCTTCTCACATACCACCTATGGATCCACCAGTGTCATTGCATGTGTGTTCATTTCACTAACAACAACCAGAGTCATTGCATGTGTTTTCTTTTCACATACCACATATGGATCCACTAGTGTGATTGAAATGTGTGTTCTCTACAAAGACCACACATGGATCCACTAGTGTCATTGCATGTGTGTTATTTTTACTAACAACAACCAGAGTCATTGCATGTGTGTTCTTTTCACATACCACATATGGATCACCAGTGTCATTGCATGTGTTTTCTTTTCACAATCCACCCATGGATCCACCAGTGTCATTGCATGTGTGTTCTTTTTAGTAACAACAACCAGAGTCATTTTGCATGTGTGTTCTTTTCACATACCACCTATGGATCCACCAGTGTCATTGAAATGTGTATTACTTTCAACTACCACCCATGGATCTACCGGTATCATTGCATGTGTGTTCTTTTTAGTAACAACAACCAGAGTCATTTTGCATGTGTGATCTCTTCACATACCACCTATGGATCCACCGGTGTCATTGCATGTGTGTTCTTTTTAGTAACGACAACCAGAGTCATTTTGCATGTGTGTTCTTTTCACATACCACCTATGGATCCACAAGTGTCATTGAAATGTGTATTGTTTTCAACTACCACCCATGGATCCACCAGTGTCATTGCATGTGTGTTCTTTTTAGTAACAACAACCAGAGTCATTTTGCATGTGTGATCTTTTCACATACCACCTATGGATCCAGTAGTGTCATTGCATGTGTGTTCTTTTTAGTAACAACAACCAGAGTCATTGAAATGTGTGTTCTTCTCACATACCACCTATGGATCCACCAGTGTCATTCCATGTGTGTTCATTTCACTAACAACAACCAGAGTCATTGCATGTGTGTTCTTTTCACATAACACATATGGATCCACCAGTGTCATTGCATGTGTTTTCTTTTCAAATACCACCTATGGATCCTCCAGTGTCATTGAAATCTGTATTATTTTCAATTACCACCCATGGATCCACAAGTGTCATTGCATGTGTGTTCTTTTTAGTAACAACAAGCAGAGTCATTTTGCATGTGTGATCTCTTCACATACCACCTATGGATCCACCAGTGTCATTGCATGTGTGTTCTTTTTAGTAACAACAACCAGCGTCATTTTTCATATGTGTTCTTTTCACATACCACCTATGGATCCACCAGTGTCATTGAAATGTGTGTTCTTTTCACATACCACCTATGGATCCACCAGTGTCTTTGCATGTGTGTTCTTTTCACATACCACCTATGGATCCACCAGTGTCTTTGCATGTGTGTTCTTTTCACATACCACGTATGGATCCAGCAGTGTCATTGAAATGTGTATTATTTTCAACTACCACCCATGGATCCACCAGTGTCATTGCATGTGTGATCTTTTTAGTAACAACAACCAGAGTCATTTTGCATGTGTGATATCTTCACATACCACCTATGGATCCACCATGTCATTGCATGTGTGTTTTTTTAGTAACAACAACCAGACTCATTTTTCATGTGTGTTCTTTTCACATACCACCTATGGATCCACCAGTGTCATTGAAATGTGTATTGTTTTCAACTACCACCCATGGATCCACCAGTGTCATTGCATGTGTGTTCTTTTTAGTAACAACAACCAGAGTCATTTTGCATGTGTGATCTCTTCACATACCACCTATGGATCCTACAATGTCATTACATGTGTTTTCTTTTCACAATCCACCCATGGATCCCACCAGTGTCATTTTGCATGTGTGTTCTTTTTAGTAACAACAACCAGACTCATTTTGCATGTGTGTTCTCTTCACATACCACCTATGGATCCAACAGTGTCATTGCATGTGTGTTCTTTTTAGTAAAAACAACCAGAGTCATTGAAATGTGTGTTCTTCTCACATACCACCTATGGATCCACCAGTGTCATTGCATGTGTGTTCATTTCACTAACAACAACCAGAGTCATTGCATGTGTGTTCTTTTCACATACCACATATGGATCCACTAGTGTGATTGAAATGTGTGTTCTCTACAAAGACCACACATGGATCCACTAGTGTCATTGCATGTGTGTTATTTTTACTAACAACAACCAGAGTCATTGCATGTGTGTTCTTTTCACATACCACATATGGATCACCAGTGTCATTGCATGTGTGTTCTTTTCACAATCCACCCATGGATCCACCAGTGTCATTGCATGTGTGTTCTTTTTAGTAACAACCAGAGTCATTTTGCATGTGTGTTCTTTTCACATACCACCTATGGATCCACCAGTGTCATTGCATGTGTTTTCTTTTCACAATCCACCCATGGATCCCACCAGTGTCATTTTACATGTGTGTTCTTTTTTGTAACAACAACGAGTCATTTTGCATGTGTGTTCTCTTCACATACCACGTATGGATCCACTAGTGTCATTGCATGTGTGTTCTTTTTAGTAACAATAACCAGTCATTGAAATGTGTGTTCTTCTCACATACCACCTATGGATCCACCGGTGTCATTGCATGTGTGTTCATTTCACTAACAACAACTAGAGTCATTGCATGTGTGTTCTTTTCACATACCACATATGGATCCACCAGTGTGATTGAAATGTGTGTTCTCTACAAAGACCACACATGGATCCACTAGTGTCATTGCATGTGTGTTATTTTTACTAACAACAACAAGAGTCATTGAAATGTGTGCTCTCTTTAGAGATCACACATGGATCCACCAGTGTCATTGCATGTGTGGTCTTTTCACTAACAACAACCAGAGTCATTGCATGTGTGTTCTTTTCACATACCACATATGGATCACCAGTGTCATGGCATGTGTGTTCTTTTCACAATCCACCCATGGATCCACCAGTGTCATTGCATGTGTGTTCTTTTTAGTAACAACCACCAGAGTCATTTTGCATGTGTGATCTTTTCACATACCACCTATGGATCCAGCAGTGTCATTGCATGTGTGTTCTTTTTAGTAACAACAACCAGAGTCATTGAAATGTGTGTTCTTCTCACATACCACCTATGGATCCACCAGTGTCATTCCATGTGTGTTCATTTCACTAACAACAACCAGAGTCATTGCATGTGTGTTCTTTTCACATACCACATATGGATCCACCAGTGTCATTGCATATGTTTTCTTTTCACATACCACCTATGGATCCTCCAGTGTCATTGAAATGTGTATTATTTTCAATTACCACCCATGGATCCACCAGTGTCATTGCATGTGTGTTCTTTTTAGTAACAACAAGCAGAGTCATTTTGCATGTGTGATCTCTTCACATACCACCTATGGATCCACCAGTGTCATTGCATGTGTGTTCTTTTTAGTAACAACAACCAGCGTCATTTTTCATGTGTGTTCTTTTCACATACCACCTATGGATCCACCTGTGTCATTGAAATGTGTGTTCTTTTCACATACCACCTATGGATCCACCAGTGTCTTTGCATGTGTGTTCTTTTCACATACCACCTATGGATCCACTAGTGTCTTTGCATGTGTGTTCTTTTCACATACCACCTATGGATCCAGCAGTGTCATTGAAATGTGTATTATTTTCAACTACCACCCATGGATCCACCAGTGTCATTGCATGTGTGATCTTTTTAGTAACAACAACCAGAGTCATTTTGCATGTGTGATATCTTCACATACCACCTATGGATCGACCATGTCATTGCATGTGTGTTCTTTCTAGTAACAACAACCAGAGTCATTTTTCATGTGTGTTCTTTTCACATACCACCTATGGATCCACCAGTGTCATTGAAATGTGTATTGTTTTCAACTACCACCCATGGATCCACCAGTGTCATTGCATGGGTGTTCTTTTTAGTAACAACAACCAGGGTCATTTTGCATGTGTGATCTCTTCACATACCACCTATGGATCCTACAGTGTCATTACATGTGTTTTCTTTTCACAATCCACCCATAGATCCCACCAGTGTCATTTTGCATGTGTGTTCTTTTTAGTAACAACAACCAGACTCATTTTGCATGTGTGTTCTCTTCACATACCACCTATGGATCCAACAGTGTCATTGCATGTGTGTTCTTTTTAGTAAAAACAACCAGAGTCATTGAAATGTGTGTTCTTCTCACATACCACCTATGGATCCACCAGTGTCATTGCATGTGTGTTCATTTCACTAACAACAACCAGAGTCATTGCATGTGTGTTCTTTTCACATACCACATATGGATTACTAGTGTGATTGAAATGTGTGTTCTCTATAAAGACCACACATGGATCCACTAGTGTCATTGCATGTGTGTTATTTTTACTAACAACAACCAGAGTCATTGCATGTGTGTTCTTTTCACATACCACATATGGATCACCAGTGTCATTGCATGTGTGTTCTTTTCACAATCCACCCATGGATCCACCAGTGTCATTGCATGTGTGTTCTTTTTAGTAACAACCAGAGTCATTTTGCATGTGTGTTCTTTTCACATACCACCTATGGATCCACCAGTGTCATTGCATGTGTTTTCTTTTCACAATCCACCCATGGATCCCACCAGTGTCATTTTACATGTGTGTTCTTTTTAGTAACAACAACCAGTCATTTTGCATGTGTGTTCTCTTCACATACCACGTATGGATCCACTAGTGTCATTGCATGTGTGTTCATTTTAGTAACAATAACCAGAGTCATTGAAATGTGTGTTCTTCTCACATACCACCTATGGATCCACCGGTGTCATTGCATGTGTGTTCATTTCACTAACAACAACCAGAGTCATTGCATGTGTGTTCTTTTCACATACCACATATGGATCCACCAATGTGATTGAAATGTGTGTTCTCTACAAAGACCACACATGGATCCACTAGTGTCATTGCACGTGTGTTAATTTTACTAACAACAACAAGAGTCATTGAAATGTGTGCTCTCTTTAGAGATCACACATGGATCCACCAGTGTCATTGCATGTGTGTTCTTTTCACTAACAACAACCAGAGTCATTGCATGTGTGTTCTTTTCACATACCACATATGGATCACCAGTGTCATTGCATGTGTGTTCTTTTCACAATCCACCCATGGATCCACCAGTGTCATTGCATGTGTGTTCTTTTTAGTAACAACCAGAGTCATTTTGCATGTGTGTTCTTTTCACATACCACCTATGGCTCCACCAGTGTCATTTTGCATGTGTGTTCTTTTTAGTAACAACAACCAGAGTCATTTTGCATGTGTGTTCTTTTCACATACCACCTATGGATCCACCAGTGTCATTGCATGTGTGTTCTCTTCACAATCCACCTATGGATCCACCAGTGTCATTGCATGTGTTCTTTTTAGTAACAACAAACAGTGTCATTGCATCTGTGCTCTCTTTAGAGACCACACATGGATCCACCAGTGTCATTGAATGTGTGTTCTTTTTACTAACAACAACAAGAGTCATTGAAATGTGTGCTCTCTTCAGAGACGACACATGGATCCACCAGTGTCATTGCATGTGTGTTCTTTTCACTAACAACAACCAGAGTCATTGCATGTGTGTTCTTTTCACATACCACATATGGATCACCAGTGTCATTGCATGTGTGTTCTTTTCACAATCCACCCATGGATCCGCCAGTGTCATTGCATGTGTGTTCTTTTTAGTAACAACCAGAGTCATTTTGCTTGTGTGTTCTTTTCACATACCACCTATGGATCCACCAGTGTCATTGCATGTGTGTTCTTTTTAGTAACAACCAGAGTCATTTTGCATGTGTGTTCTTTTCACATACCACCTATGGATCCACCAGTGTCATTGCATGTGTTTTCTTTTCACAATCCACCCATGGATCCCACCAGTGTCATTTTACATGTGTGTTCTTTTTAGTAACAACAACCAGTCATTTTGCATGTGTGTTCTCTTCACATACCACGTATGGATCCACTAGTGTCATTGCATGTGTGTTCATTTTAGTAACAATAACCAGAGTCATTGAAATGTGTGTTCTTCTCACATACCACCTATGGATCCACCGGTGTCATTGCATGTGTGTTCATTTCACTAACAACAACCAGAGTCATTGCATGTGTGTTCTTTTCACATACCACATATGGATCCACCAATGTGATTGAAATGTGTGTTCTCTACAAAGACCACACATGGATCCACTAGTGTCATTGCACGTGTGTTAATTTTACTAACAACAACAAGAGTCATTGAAATGTGTGCTCTCTTTAGAGATCACACATGGATCCACCAGTGTCATTGCATGTGTGTTCTTTTCACTAACAACAACCAGAGTCATTGCATGTGTGTTCTTTTCACATACCACATATGGATCACCAGTGTCATTGCATGTGTGTTCTTTTCACAATCCACCCATGGATCCACCAGTGTCATTGCATGTGTGTTCTTTTTAGTAACAACCAGAGTCATTTTGCATGTGTGTTCTTTTCACATACCACCTATGGCTCCACCAGTGTCATTTTGCATGTGTGTTCTTTTTAGTAACAACAACCAGAGTCATTTTGCATGTGTGTTCTTTTCACATACCACCTATGGATCCACCAGTGTCATTGCATGTGTGTTCTCTTCACAATCCACCTATGGATCCACCAGTGTCATTGCATGTGTTCTTTTTAGTAACAACAAACAGTGTCATTGCATCTGTGCTCTCTTTAGAGACCACACATGGATCCACCAGTGTCATTGAATGTGTGTTCTTTTTACTAACAACAACAAGAGTCATTGAAATGTGTGCTCTCTTCAGCGACGACACATGGATCCACCAGTGTCATTGCATGTGTGTTCTTTTCACTAACAACAACCAGAGTCATTGCATGTGTGTTCTTTTCACATACCACATATGGATCACCAGTGTCATTGCATGTGTGTTCTTTTCACAATCCACCCATGGATCCGCCAGTGTCATTGCATGTGTGTTCTTTTTAGTAACAACCAGAGTCATTTTGCTTGTGTGTTCTTTTCACATACCACCTATGGATCCACCAGTGTCATTGCATGTGTTTTCTTTTCACAATCCACCCATGGATCCCACCAGTGTCATTTTGCATGTGTGTTCTTTTTAGTAACAACAACCAGAGTCATTTTGCATGTGTGATCTCTTCACATACCACCTATGGATCCACTAGTGTCATTGCATGTGTGTTATTTTTAGTAACAACAACCCGAGTCATTGAAATGTGTGTTCTTCTCACATACCACCTATGGATCCACCAGTGTCATTGCATGTGTGTTCATTTCACAATCCACCTATGGATCCACCAGTGTCATTGCATGTGTGTTCTTTTTAGTAACAACCAGAGTCATTGCATGTGTGTTCTTTTCACTAAAAACAACCAGAGTCATTGCATGTGTCTTCTTTTCACATACCACATATGAATCACAAGTGTCATTGCATGTGTGTTCGTTTTAGTAACAACAACCAGCCATTTTGCATGTGTGTTCTTTTCACATACCACCTATGGATCCACCAGTGTCATTGCATGTGTGTTCTCTTGACAATCCACCTATGCATCCACCAGTGTCATTGCATGTGTGTTATTTTTAGTAACAACCAGAGTCACTGCATGTGTGTTCTTTTCACTAACAACAGCCAGAGTCATTGCATGTGTGTTCTTTTCACATACCACATATGGATCACAAGTGTCATTGCATGTGTGTTCTTTTCACAATCCACCCATGGATCCACCAGTGTCATTGCATGTGTGTTCTTTTTAGTAACAACAAGCAGTGTCATTTCATGTGTGTTCTCTTCAGAGACCACACATGGATCCACCAGTGTCATTGCATGTGTGTTCTTTTTACTAACAACAACAAGAGTCATTGAAATGTGTGCTCTCTTCAGAAACCACACATGGATCCACCAGTGTCATTGCATGTGTGTTGTTTTTAGTAACAACAACCAGAGTCATTTTGCATGTGTGTTCTTCTCACATACCACCTATGGATCCACCAGTGTCATTGCATGTGTGTTCTCGTCACAATGCACCTATGGATCCACTTGTGTCATGGCATGTGTGTTCTTTTTAGTAACAACAACTAGTGTCATTTTGCATGTGTGTTCTTTTCACAAACCACCTATGGATCCACCGGTGTCATTGCATGTGTTCTTTTCACAATCCACCCATGTATCCACCAGTGTCATTGCATGTGTGTTCTTTTTAGTAACAACAACCAGTCATTTTGCATGTGTGATCTCTTCACATACCACCTATGGATCCACCAGTGTCATTGCATGTGTGTTCTTTTTAGTAACAACAACCAGAGTCATTGAAATGTGTGTTCTTCTCACATACCACCTATGGATCCACCTGTTTCATTGCATGTGTGTTCATTTCACTAACAACAACCAGAGTCCTTGCATGTGTGTTCTTTTCACATACCACATATGGATCCACCAGTGTGATTGAAATCTGTGTTCTCTACAGAGACCACACATGGATCCACCAGTGTCATTGCATGTGTGTTCTTTTTAGTAACAACCAGAGTCATTTTGCATGTGTGTTCTTTTCACATACCACATATGGATCCACCAGTGTTATTGCATGTGTGTTCTTTTCACAATCCACCCATGGATCCACCGGTGTCATTGCATGTGTGTTCTTTTTAGTAACAACCAGAGTCATTTTGCATGTGTTTCTTTTCACATACCACCTATTGATCCACCAGTGTCATTGCATGTGTTTTCTTTTCACAATCCACCCATGGATCCCACCAATGTCATTTTGCTTGTGTGTTCTTTTTAGTAACAATAACCAGAGTCATTTTGCATGTGTGTTCTTTTCACATACCACCTATGGATCCACCAGTGTCATTGCATGTGTTTTCTTTTCACAATCCACCCATGGATCCCACCAGTGTCATTTTGCATGTGTGTTCTTTTTAGTAACAACAACCAGAGTCATTTTGCATGTGTGATCTCTTCACATACCACCTATGGATCCACTAGTGTCATTGCATGTGTGTTATTTTTAGTAACAACAACCCGAGTCATTGAAATGTGTGTTCTTCTCACATACCACCTATGGATCCACCAGTGTCATTGCATGTGTGTTCATTTCACAATCCACCTATGGATCCACCAGTGTCATTGCATGTGTGTTCTTTTTAGTAACAACCAGAGTCATTGCATGTGTGTTCTTTTCACTAAAAACAACCAGAGTCATTGCATGTGTCTTCTTTTCACATACCACATATGAATCACAAGTGTCATTGCATGTGTGTTCGTTTTAGTAACAACAACCAGCCATTTTGCATGTGTGTTCTTTTCACATACCACCTATGGATCCACCAGTGTCATTGCATGTGTGTTCTCTTGACAATCCACCTATGCATCCACCAGTGTCATTGCATGTGTGTTATTTTTAGTAACAACCAGAGTCACTGCATGTGTGTTCTTTTCACTAACAACAGCCAGAGTCATTGCATGTGTGTTCTTTTCACATACCACATATGGATCACAAGTGTCATTGCATGTGTGTTCTTTTCACAATCCACCCATGGATCCAGTGTGTCATTGCATGTGTGTTCTTTTTAGTAACAACAAGAAGTGTCATTTCATGTGTGTTCTCTTCAGAGACCACACATGGATCCACCAGTGTCATTGCATGTGTGTTCTTTTTACTAACAACAACAAGAGTCATTGAAATGTGTGCTCTCTTCAGAAACCACACATGGATCCACCAGTGTCATTGCATGTGTGTTGTTTTTAGTAACAACAACCAGAGTCATTTTGCATGTGTGTTCTTCTCACATACCACCTATGGATCCACCAGTGTCATTGCATGTGTGTTCTCGTCACAATGCACCTATGGATCCACTTGTGTCATGGCATGTGTGTTCTTTTTAGTAACAACAACTAGTGTCATTTTGCATGTGTGTTCTTTTCACAAACCACCTATGGATCCACCGGTGTCATTGCATGTGTTCTTTTCACAATCCACCCATGTATCCACCAGTGTCATTGCATGTGTGTTCTTTTTAGTAACAACAACCAGTCATTTTGCATGTGTGATCTCTTCACATACCACCTATGGATCCACCAGTGTCATTACATGTGTGTTCTTTTTAGTAACAACAACCAGAGTCATTGAAATGTGTGTTCTTCTCACATACCACCTATGGATCCACCTGTTTCATTGCATGTGTGTTCATTTCACTAACAACAACCAGAGTCATTGCATGTGTGTTCTTTTCACATACCACATATGGATCCACCAGTGTGATTGAAATCTGTGTTCTCTACAGAGACCACACATGGATCCACCAGTGTCATTGCATGTGTGTTCTTTTTAGTAACAACCAGAGTCATTTTGCATGTGTGTTCTTTTCACATACCACATATGGATCCACCAGTGTTATTGCATGTGTGTTCTTTTCACAATCCACCCATGGATCCACCGGTGTCATTGCATGTGTGTTCTTTTTAGTAACAACCAGAGTCATTTTGCATGTGTTTCTTTTCACATACCACCTATTGATCCACCAGTGTCATTGCATGTGTTTTCTTTTCACAATCCACCCATGGATCCCACCAGTGTCATTTTGCTTGTGTGTTCTTTTTAGTAACAATAACCAGAGTCATTTTGCATGTGTGTTCTTTTCACATACCACCTATGGATCCACCAGTGTCATTGCATGTGTGTTCTCTTCACAATCCACCTATGGATCCACCAGTGTCATTGCATGTGTTCTTTTTAGTAACAACAACCAGTGTCATTGCATGTGTGCTCTCTTCAGAGACCACACATGGATCCACCAGTGTCATTGAATGTGTGTTCTTTTTACTAACAACAACAAGAGTCATTGAAAGTGTGCTCTCTTCAGAGACCACACATGGATCCACCAGTGTCATTGCATGTGTGTTCTTTTCACTAATAACAACCAGAGTCATTGCATGTGTGTTCTTTTCACATACCACATATGGATCACCAGAATCACTGCATGTGTGTTCTTTTCACTAACAACAACCAGAGTCATTGCATGTGTGTTCTTTTCACATACCACATATGGATCACCAGTGTCATTGCATGTGTGTTCTTTTCACAATCCACCCATGGATCCGCCAGTGTCATTGCATGTGTGTTCTTTTTAGTAACAACTAGAGTCATTTTGCATGTGTGTTCTTTTCACATACCACCTATGGATCCACCAGTGTCATTGCATGTGTTTTCTTTTCACAATCCACCCATGGATCCCACCAGTGTCATTTTGCATGTGTGTTCTTTTTAGTAACAACAACCAGAGTCATTTTGCATGTGTGATCTCTTCACATACCACCTATGGATCCACTAGTGTCATTGCATGTGTGTTCTTTTTAGTAACAACAATTAGTGTCATTGAAATGCATGTTCTCTACAAAGACCACACAAGGATCCACCAGTGTCATTGCATGTGTGTTCTTTTTAGTAACGACAACTAGTCATTTTGCAAGTGTGTTCTTTTCACATACCACCTATGGATCCACCAGTGTCATTGCATGTGTTTTCTTTTCACAATCCACCCATGGATCCCACCAGTGTCATTTTGCATGTGTGTTCTTTTTAGTAACAACAACCAGAGTCATTTTGCATGTGTGATCTCTTCACATACCACCTATGGATCCACTAGTGTCATTGCATGTGTGTTATTTTTAGTAACAACAACCTGAGTCATTGAAATGTGTGTTCTTCTCACATACCACCCATGGATCCACCAATGTCATTGCATGTGTGTTCATTTCACAATCCACCTATGGATCCACCAGTGTCATTGCATGTGTGTTCTTTTTAGTAACAACCAGAGTCATTGCATGTGTGTTCTTTTCACTAACAACAACCAGAATCATTGCATGTGTGTTCTTTTCACATACCACATATGGATCACAAGTTTCATTGCATGTGTGTTCGTTTTAGTAACAACAACCAGCCATTTTGCATGTGTGTTCTTTTCACATACCACCTATGGATCCACCAGTGTCATTGCATGTGTGTTCTCTTCACAATCCACCTATGCATCCACCAGTGTCATTGCATGTGTGTTCGTTTCAGTAACAACAACCAGCCATTTTGCATGTGTGTTCTTTTCACATACCACCTATGGATCCACCAGTGTCATTGCATGTGTGTTCTCTTGACAATCCACCTATGCATCCACCAGTGTCATTGCATGTGTGTTATTTTTAGTAACAACCAGAGTCACTGCATGTGTGCTCTTTTCACTAACAACAGCCAGAGTGATTGCATGTGTGTTCTTTTCACATACCACATATGGATCACAAGTGTCATTGCATGTGTGTTCTTTTCACAATCCACCCATGGATCCACCAGTGTCATTGCATGTGTGTTCTTTTTAGTAACAACAAGCAGTGTCATTTCATGTGTGTTCTCTTCAGAGACCACACATGGATCCACCAGTGTCATTGCATGTGTGTTCTTTTTACTAACAACAACAAGAGTCATTGAAATGTGTGCTCTCTTCAGAAACCACACATGGATCCACCAGTGTCATTGCATGTGTGTTGTTTTTAGTAACAACAACCATAGTCATTTTGCATGTGTGTTCTTCTCACATACCACCTATGGATCCACCAGTGTCATTGAATGTGTGTTCTCGTCACAATGCACCTATGGATCCACTTGTGTCATGGCATGTGTGTTCTTTTTAGTAACAACAACTAGTGTCATTTTGCATGTGTGTTCTTTTCACAAACCACCTATGGATCCACCGGTGTCATTGCATGTGTTCTTTTCACAATCCACCCATGTATCCACCAGTGTCATTGCATGTGTGTTCTTTTTAGTAACAACAACCAGAGTCATTTTGCATGTGTGATCTCTTCACATACCACCTATGGATCCACCAGTGTCATTGCATGTGTGTTCTTTTTAGTAACAACAACCAGAGTCATTGAAATGTGTGTTCTTCTCACATACCACCTATGGATCCACCTGTTTCATTGCATGTGTGTTCATTTCACTAACAACAACCAGAGTCATTGCATGTGTGTTCTTTTCACATACCACATATGGATCCACCAGTGTGATTGAAATGTGTGTTCTCTACAGACACCACACATGGATCCACCAGTGTCATTGCATGTGTGTTCTTTTTAGTAACAACCAGAGTCATTTTGCATGTGTGTTCTTTTCACATACCACATATGGATCCACCAGTGTTATTGCATGTGTGTTCTTTTCACAATCCACCCATGGATCCACCGGTGTCATTGCATGTGTGTTCTTTTTAGTAACAACCAGAGTCATTTTGCATGTGTTTCTTTTCACATACCACCTATTGATCCACCAGTGTCATTGCATGTGTTTTCATTTCACAATCCACCCATGGATCCCACCAGTGTCATTTTGCTTGTGTGTTCTTTTTAGTAACAATAACCAGAGTCATTTTGCATGTGTGTTCTTTTCACATACCACCTATGGATCCACCAGTGTCATTGCATGTGTGTTCTCTTCACAATCCACCTATGGATCCACCAGTGTCATTGCATGTGTTCTTTTTAGTAACAACAACCAGTGTCATTGCATGTGTGCTCTCTTTAGAGACCACACATGGATCCACCGGTGTCATTGAATGTGTGTTCTTTTTACTAACAACAACAAGAGTCATTGAAAGTGTGCTCTCTTCAGAGACCACACATGGATCCACCAGTGTCATTGCATGTGTGTTCTTTTCACTAACAACAACCAGAGTCATTGCATGTGTGTTCTTTTCACATACCACATATGGATCACCAGTTTCATTGCATGTGTGTTCTTTTCACAATCCACCCATGGATCCGTCAGTGTCATTGCATGTGTGTTCTTTTTAGTAACAACCAGAGTCATTTTGCATGTGTGTTCTTTTCACATACCACCTATGGATCCACCAGTGTCATTGCATGTGTTTTGTTTTCACAATCCACCCATGGATCCCACCAGTGTCATTTTGCATGTGTGATCTTTTTAGTAACAACAACCAGAGTCATTTTGCATGTGTGTTCTCTTCACATACCACCTATGGATCCACTAGTGTCATTGCATCTGTGTTATTTTTAGTAACAACAACCCGAGTCATTGAAATGTGTGTTCTTCTCACATACCACCTATGGATCCACCAATGTCATTGCATGTGTGTTCATTTCACAATCCACCTATGGATCCACCAGTGTCATTGCATGTGTGTTCTTTTTAGTAACAACCAGAGTCATTGCATGTGTGTTCTTTTCACTAACAACAACCAGAATCATTGCATGTGTGTTCTTTTCACATACCACATATGGATCACAAGTTTCATTGCATGTGTGTTCGTTTTAGTAACAACAACCAGCCATTTTGCATGTGTGTTCTTTTCACATACCACCTATGGATCCACCAGTGTCATTGCATGTGTGTTCTCTTCACAATCCACCTATGCATCCACCAGTGTCATTGCATGTGTGTTCGTTTTAGTAACAACAACCAGCCATTTTGCATGTGTGTTCTTTTCACATACCACCTATGGATCCACCAGTGTCATTGCATGTGTGTTCTCTTGACAATCCACCTATGCATCCACCAGTGTCATTGCATGTGTGTTATTTTTAGTAACAACCAGAGTCACTGCATGTGTGCTGTTTTCACTAACAACAGCCAGAGTCATTGCATGTGTGTTCTTTTCACATACCACATATGGATCACATGTGTCATTGCATGTGTGTTCTTTTCACAATCCACCCATGGATCCACCAGTGTCATTGCATGTGTGTTCTTTTTAGTAACAACAAGTAGTGTCATTTCATGTGTGTTCTCTTCAGAGACCACACATGGATCCACCAGTGTCATTGCATGTGTGTTCTTTTTACTAACAACAACAAGAGTCATTGAAATGTGTGCTCTCTTCAGAAACCACACATGGATCCACCAGTGTCATTGCATGTGTGTTGTTTTTAGTAACAACAACCATAGTCATTTTGCATGTGTGTTCTTCTCACATACCACCTATGGATCCACCAGTGTCATTGCATGTGTGTTCTCGTCACAATGCACCTATGGATCCACTTGTGTCATGGCATGTGTGTTCTTTTTAGTAACAACAACTAGTGTCATTTTGCATGTGTGTTCTTTTCACAAACCACCTATGGATCCACCGGTGTCATTGCATGTGTTCTTTTCACAATCCACAAATGTATCCACCAGTGTTATTGCATGTGTGTTCTTTTTAGTAACAACAACCAGAGTCATTTTGCATGTGTGATCTCTTCACATACCACCTATGGATCCACCAGTGTCATTGCATGTGTGTTCTTTTTAGTAACAACAACCAGAGTCATTGAAATGTGTGTTCTTCTCACATACCACCTATGGATCCACGTGTTTCATTGCATGTGTGTTCATTTCACTAACAACAACCAGAGTCATTGCATGTGTGTTCTTTTCACATACCACATATGGATCCACCAGTGTGATTGAAATGTGTGTTCTCTACAGACACCACACATGGATCCACCAGTGTCATTGCATGTGTGTTATTTTTAGTAACAACCAGAGTCATTTTGCATGTGTGTTCTTTTCACATACCACATATGGATCCACCAGTGTTATTGCATGTGTGTTCTTTTCACAATCCACCCATGGATCCACCGGTGTCATTGCATGTGTGTTCTTTTTTGTAACAACCAGAGTCATTTTGCATGTGTTTCTTTTCACATACCACCTATTGATCCACCAGTGTCATTGCATGTGTTTTCTTTTCACAATCCACCCATGGATCCCACCAGTGTCATTTTGCTTGTGTGTTCTTTTTAGTAACAATAACCAGAGTCATTTTGCATGTGTGTTCTTTTCACATACCACCTATGGATCCACTAGTGTCATTGCATGTGTGTTCTCTTCACAATCCACCTATGGATCCACCAGTGTCATTGCATGTGTTCTTTTTAGTAACAACAACCAGTGTCATTGCATGTGTGCTCTCTTCAGAGACCACACATGGATCCACCAGTGTCATTGAATGTGTGTTCATTTTACTAACAACAACAAGAGTCATTGAAAGTGTGCTCTCTTCAGAGACCACACATGGATCCACCAGTGTCATTGCATGTGTGTTCTTTTCACTAACAACAACCAGAGTCATTGCATGTGTGTTCTTTTTACATACCACATATGGATCACCAGTGTCATTGCATGTGTGTTCTTTTCACAATCCACCCATGGATCCGCCAGTGTCATTGCATGTGTGTTCTTTTTAGTAACAACCAGAGTCATTTTGCATGTGTGTTCTTTTCACATACCACCTATGGATCCACCAGTGTCATTGCATGTGTTTTCTTTTCACAATCCACCCATGGATCCCACCAGTGTCATTTTGCATGTGTGATCTTTTTAGTAACAACAACCAGAGTCATTTTGCATGTGTGTTCTCTTCACATACCACCTATGGATCCACTAGTGTCATTGCATCTGTGTTATATTTAGTAACAACAACCCGAGTCATTGAAATGTGTGTTCTTCTCACATACCACCTATGGATCCACCAGTGTCATTGCATGTGTGTTCATTTCACAATCCACCTATGGATCCACCAGTGTCATTGTATGTGTGTTCTTTCTAGTAACAACCAGAGTCATTGCATGTGTGTTCTTTTCACTAACAACAACCAGAGTCATTGCATGTGTGTTCTTTTCACATACCACATATGGATCACAAGTGTCATTGCATGTGTGTTCGTTTTAGTAACTACAACCAGCCATTTTGCATGTGTGTTCTTTTCACATACCACCTATGGATCCACCAGTGTCATTGCATGTGTGTTCTCTTCACAATCCACCTATGCATCCACCAGTGTCATTGCATGTGTGTTCTTTTTAGTAACAACCAAAGTCATTGCATGTGTGTTCTTTTCACAATCCACAGCCAGAGTCATTGCATGTGTGTTCTTTTCACATACCACATATGGATCACAAGTGTCATTGCATGTGTGTTCTTTTCACAATGCACCCATGGATCCACCAGTGTCATTGCATGTGTGTTCTTTTTAGTAACAACCAAAGTCATTTTGCATGTGTGTTCTTTTCACATACACCCTATGGATCCACCAGTGTCATTGCATGTGTTTTCTTTTCACAATCCACCCATGGATCCCACCAGTGTCATTTTGCATGTGTGTTCTTTTTAGTAACAACAACCAGAGTCATTTTGCATGTGTGATCTCTTCACATACCACCTATGGATCCACTAGTGTCATTGCATGTGTGTTCTTTTTAGTAACAACAACCCGAGTCATTGAAATGTGTGTTCTTCTCACATACCACCTATGGATCCACCAGTGTCATTGCATGTGTGTTCATTTCACAATCCACCTATGGATCCACCAGTGTCATTGCATGTGTGTTCTTTTTAGTAACAACCAGAGTCATTGCATGTGTGTTCTTTTCACTAACAACAACCAGAGTCATTGCATGTGTGTTCTTTTCACATACCAGATATGGATCACAAGTGTCATTGCATGTGTGTTCGTTTTAGTAACTACAACCAGCCATTTTGCATGTGTGTTCTTTTCACATACCACCTATGGATCCACCAGTGTCATTGCATGTGTGTTCTCTTCACAATCCACCTATGCATCCACCAGTGTCATTGCATGTGTGTTCTTTTTAGTAACAACCAAAGTCATTCCATGTGTGTTCTTTTCACATACCACATATGGATCCACCAGTGTGATTGAAATGTGTGTTCTCTACAGACACCACACATGGATCCACCAGTGTCATTGCATGTGTGTTCTTTTTAGTAACAACCAGAGTCATTTTGCATGTGTGTTCTTTTCACATACCACATATGGATCCACCAGTGTTATTGCATGTGTGTTCTTTTCACAATCCACCCATGGATCCACCGGTGTCATTGCATGCGTGTTCTTTTTAGTAACAACCAGAGTCATTTTGCATGTGTTTCTTTTCACATACCACCTATTGATCCACCAGTGTCATTGCATGTGTTTTCATTTCACAATCCACCCATGGATCCCACCAGTGTCATTTTGCTTGTGTGTTCTTTTTAGTAACAATAACCAGAGTCATTTTGCTTGTGTGTTCTTTTCACATACCACCTATGGATCCACCAGTGTCATTGCATGTGTGTTCTCTTCACAATCCACCTATGGATCCACCAGTGTCATTGCATGTGTTCTTTTTAGTAACAACAACGTGTCATTGCATGTGTGCTCTCTTCAGAGACCACACATGGATCCACCAGTGTCATTGAATGTGTGTTCTTTTTACTAACAACAACAAGAGTCATTGAAAGTGTGCTCTCTTCAGAGACCACACATGGATCCACCAGTGTCATTGCATGTGTGTTCTTTTCACTAACAACAACCAGAGTCATTGCATGTGTGTTCTTTTCACGTACCACATATGGATCACCAGTGTCATTGCATGTGTGTTCTTTTCACAATCCACCCATGGATCCGCCAGTGTCATTGCATGTGTGTTCTTTTTAGTAACAACCAGAGTCATTTTGCATGTGTGTTCTTTTCACATACCACCTATGGATCCACCAGTGTCATTGCATGTGTTTTCTTTTCACAATCCACCCATGGATCCCACCAGTGTCATTTTGCATGTGTGATCTTTTTAGTAACAACAACCAGAGTCATTTTGCATGTGTGTTCTCTTCACATACCATCTATGGATCCACTAGTGTCATTGCATCTGTGTTATTTTTAGTAACAACAACCCGAGTCATTGAAATGTGTGTTCTTCTCACATACCACCTATGGATCCACCAGTGTCATTGCATGTGTGTTCATTTCACAATCCACCTATGGATCCACCAGTGTCATTGTATGTGTGTTCTTTTTAGTAACAACCAGAGTCATTGCATGTGTGTTCTTTTCACTAACAACAACCAGAGTCAGTGCATGTGTGTTCTTTTCACATACCACATATGGATCACAAGTGTCATTGCATGTGTGTTTGTTTTAGTAACTACAACCAGCCATTTTGCATGTGTGTTCTTTTCACATACCACCTATGGATCCACCAGTGTCATTGCATGTGTGTTCTCTTCACAATCCACCTATGCATCCACCAGTGTCATTGCATGTGTGTTCTTTTTAGTAACAACCAAAGTCATTGCATGTGTGTTCTTTTCACTAACAACAGCCAGAGTCATTGCATGTGTGTTCTTTTCACATACCACATATGGATCACAAGTGTCATTGCATGTGTGTTCTTTTCACAATGCACCCATGGATCCACCAGTGTCATTGCATGTGTGTTCTTTTTAGTAACAACCAAAGTCATTTTGCATGTGTGTTCTTTTCACATACACCCTATGGATCCACCAGTGTCATTGCATGTGTTTTCTTTTCACAATCCACCCATGGATCCCACCAGTGTCATTTTGCATGTGTGTTCTTTTTAGTAACAACAACCAGAGTCATTTTGCATGTGTGATCTCTTCACATACCACCTATGGATCCACTAGTGTCATTGCATGTGTGTTCTTTTCACATACCAGATATGGATCACAAGTGTCATTGCATGTGTGTTCGTTTTAGTAACTACAACCAGCCATTTTGCATGTGTGTTCTTTTCACATACCACCTATGGATCCACCAGTGTCATTGCATGTGTGTTCTCTTCACAGTCCACCTATGCATCCACCAGTGTCATTGCATGTGTGTTCTTTTTAGTAACAACCAAAGTCATTGCATGTGTGTTCTTTTCACATACCACATATGGATCCACCAGTGTGATTGAAATGTGTGTTCTCTACAGACACCACACATGGATCCACCAGTGTCATTGCATGTGTGTTCTTTTTAGTAACAACCAGAGTCATTTTGCATGTGTGTTCTTTTCACATACCACATATGGATCCACCAGTGTTATTGCATGTGTGTTCTTTTCACAATCCACCCATGGATCCACCGGTGTCATTGCATGCGTGTTCTTTTTAGTAACAACTAGAGTCATTTTGCATGTGTTTCTTTTCACATACCACCTATTGATCCACCAGTGTCATTGCATGTGTTTTCATTTCACAATCCACCCATGGATCCCACCAGTGTCATTTTGCTTGTGTGTTCTTTTTAGTAACAATAACCAGAGTCATTTTGCATGTGTGTTCTTTTCACATACCACCTATGGATCCACCAGTGTCATTGCATGTGTGTTCTCTTCACAATCCACCTATGGATCCACCAGTGTCATTGCATGTGTTCTTTTTAGTAACAACAACCAGTGTCATTGCATGTGTGCTCTCTTTAGAGACCACACATGGATCCACCAGTGTCATTGAATGTGTGTTCTTTTTACTAACAACAACAAGAGTCATTGAAAGTGTGCTCTCTTCAGAGACCACACATGGATCCACCAGTGTCATTGCATGTGTGTTCTTTTCACTAACAACAACCAGAGTCATTGCATGTGTTTTCTTTTCACATACCACATATGGATCACCAGTGTCATTGCATGTGTGTTCTTTTCACAATCCATCCATGGATCCGCCAGTGTCATTGCATGTGTGTTCTTTTTAGTAACAACCAGAGTCATTTTGCATGTGTGTTCTTTTCACATACCACCTATGGATCCACCAGTGTCATTGAATGTGTTTTCTTTTCACAATCCACCCATGGATCCCACCAGTGTCATTTTGCATGTGTGATCTTTTTAGTAACAACAACCAGAGTCATTTTGCATGTGTGTTCTCTTCACATACCACCTATGGATCCACTAGTGTCATTGCATCTGTGTTATTTTTAGTAACAACAACCCGAGTCATTGAAATGTGTGTTCTTCTCACATACCACCTATGGATCCACCAGTGTCATTGCATGTGTGTTCATTTCACAATCCACCTATGGATCCACCAGTGTCATTGTATGTGTGTTCTTTTTAGTAACAACCAGAGTCATTGCATGTGTGTTCTTTTCACTAACAACAACCAGAGTCATTGCATGTGTGTTCTTTTCACATACCACATATGGATCACAAGTGTCATTGCATGTGTGTTCGTTTTAGTAACTACAACCAGCCATTTTGCATGTGTGTTCTTTTCACATACCACCTATGGATCCACCAGTGTCATTGCATGTGTGTTCTCTTCACAATCCACCTATGCATCCACCAGTGTCATTGCATGTGTGTTCTTTTTAGTAACAACCAAAGTCATTGCATGTGTGTTCTTTTCACTAACAACATCCAGAGTCATTGCATGTGTGTTCTTTTCACATACCACATATGGATCACAAGTGTCATTGCATGTGTGTTCTTTTCACAATCCACCCATGGATCCACCGGTGTCATTGCATGTGTGTTCTTTTTAGTAACAACCAAAGTCATTTTGCATGTGTGTTCTTTTCACATACACCCTATGGATCCACCAGTGTCATTGCATGTGTTTTCTTTTCACAATCCACCCATGGATCCCACCAGTGTCATTTTGCATGTGTGTTCTTTTTAGTAACAACAACCAGAGTCATTTTGCATGTGTGATCTCTTCACATACCACCTATGGATCCACTAGTGTCATTGCATGTGTGTTCTTTTTAGTAACAACAACCCAAGTCATTGAAATGTGTGTTCTTCTCACATACCACCTATGGATCCACCAGTGTCATTGCATGTGTGTTCATTTCACAATCCACCTATGGATCCACCAGTGTCATTGCATGTGTGTTCTTTTTAGTAACAACCAGAGTCATTGCATGTGTGTTCTTTTCACTAACAACAACCAGAGTCATTGCATGTGTGTTCTTTTCACATACCAGATATGGATCACAAGTGTCATTGCATGTGTGTTCGTGTTAGTAACTACATCCAGCCATTTTGCATGTGTGTTCTTTTCACATACCACCTATGGATCCACCAGTGTCATTGCATGTGTGTTCTCTTCACAATCCACCTATGCATCCACCAGTGTCATTGCATGTGTGTTCTTTTTAGTAACAACCAAAGTCATTGCATGTGTGTTCTTTTCACTAACAACAGCCAGAGTCATTGCATGTGTGTTCTTTTCACATACCACATATGGATCACAAGTGTCATTGCATGTGTGTTCTTTTCACAATCCACCCATGGATCCACCAGTGTCATTGCATGTGTGTTCTTTTTAGTAACAACCAAAGTCATTTTGCATGTGTGTTCTTTTCACATACACCCTATGGATCCACCAGTGTCATTGCATGTGTTTTCTTTTCACAATCCACCCATGGATCCCACCAGTGTCATTTTGCATGTGTGTTCTTTTTAGTAACAACAACCAGAGTCATTTTGCATGTGTGATCTCTTCACATACCACCTATGGATCCACCAGTGTCATTGCATGTGTGTTCTTTTCACTAACATCAACCAGACTCATTGCATGTGTGTTCTTTTCCCATACCAGATATGGATCCACCAGTATCATTGAAATGCGTGTTCTCTACAAAGACCACACATGGATCCACCAGTGTTATTGCATGTGTGTTCTTTTTAGTAACAACAACCAGTCATTTTGCATGTGTGTTCTTTTCACATACCACCTATGGATCCACTAGTGTCATTGCATGTGTGTTCTCTTCACAATCCACCTATGGATCCACTAGTGTCATTGCATGTGTTTTCTTTTTAGTAACAACAACCAGTGTCATTGCATGTGTGTTCTCTTCAGAGACCACACATGGATCCACCAGTGTCATTGCATGGGTCTTCTTTTTACTAACAACAACAAGAGTCATTGAAATGTGTGCTCTCTTCAGAGACCACACATGGATCCACTAGTGTCATTGCAGGTGTGTTCTTTTCACAATCCACCCATGGATCCACCAGTGTCATTGCATGTGTGTTCTTTTTAGTAACAACAACCAGTGTCATTTCATGTGTGTTCTCTTCAGAGACCACCCATGGATCCACCAGTGTCATTGCATGTGTGTTCTTTTTAGTAACAACAATCAGTGTCATTTCATGTGTGTTCTCTTCAGAGACCACCCATGGATCCACCAGTGTCATTGCATGTGTTTTCTTTTCACAATCCACCCATGGATCCCACCAGTGTCATTTTGCATGTGTGATCTTTTTAGTAACAACAACCAGAGTCATTTTGCATGTGTGTTCTCTTCACATACCACCTATGGATCCACTAGAGTCATTGCATCTGTGTTATTTTTAGTAACAACAACCCGAGTCATTGAAATGTGTGTTCTTCTCACATACCACCTATGGATCCACCAGTGTCATTGCATGTGTGTTCATTTCACAATCCACCTATGGATCCACCAGTGTCATTGTATGTGTGTTCTTTTTAGTAACAACCAGAGTCATTGCATGTGTGTTCTTTTCACTAACAACAACCAGAGTCATTGCATGTGTGTTCTTTTCACATACCACATATGGATCACAAGTGTCATTGCATGTGTGTTTGTTTTAGTAACTACAACCAGCCATTTTGCATGTGTGTTCTTTTCACATACCACCTATGGATCCACCAGTGTCATTGCATGTGTGTTCTCTTCACAATCCACCTATGCATCCACCAGTGTCATTGCATGTGTGTTCTTTTTAGTAACAACCAAAGTCATTGCATGTGTGTTCTTTTCACTAACAACATCCAGAGTCATTGCATGTGTGTTCTTTTCACATACCACATATGGATCACAAGTGTCATTGCATGTGTGTTCTTTTCACAATCCACCCATGGATCCACCGGTGTCATTGCATGTGTGTTCTTTTTAGTAACAACCAAAGTCATTTTGCATGTGTGTTCTTTTCACATACACCCTATGGATCCACCAGTGTCATTGCATGTGTTTTCTTTTCACAATCCACCCATGGATCCCACCAGTGTCATTTTGCATGTGTGTTCTTTTTAGTAACAACAACCAGAGTCATTTTGCATGTGTGATCTCTTCACATACCACCTATGGATCCACTAGTGTCATTGCATGTGTGTTCTTTTTAGTAACAACAACCCGAGTCATTGAAATGTGTGTTCTTCTCACATACCACCTATGGATCCACCAGTGTCATTGCATGTGTGTTCATTTCACAATCCACCTATGGATCCACCAGTGTCATTGCATGTGTGTTCTTTTTAGTAACAACTAGAGTCATTGCATGTGTGTTCTTTTCACTAACAACAACCAGAGTCATTGCATGTGTGTTCTTTTCACATACCAGATATGGATCACAAGTGTCATTGCATGTGTGTTCGTGTTAGTAACTACATCCAGCCATTTTGCATGTGTGTTCTTTTCACATACCACCTATGGATCCACCAGTGTCATTGCATGTGTGTTCTCTTCACAATCCACCTATGCATCCACCAGTGTCATTGCATGTGTGTTCTTTTTAGTAACAACCAAAGTCATTGCATGTGTGTTCTTTTCACTAACAACAGCCAGAGTCATTGCATGTGTGTTCTTTTCACATACCACATATGGATCACAAGTGTCATTGCATGTGTGTTCTTTTCACAATCCACCCATGGATCCACCAGTGTCATTGCATGTGTGTTCTTTTTAGTAACAACCAAAGTCATTTTGCATGTGTGTTCTTTTCACATACACCCTATGGATCCACCAGTGTCATTGCATGTGTTTTCTTTTCACAATCCACCCATGGATCCCACCAGTGTCATTTTGCATGTGTGTTCTTTTTAGTAACAACAACCAGAGTCATTTTGCATGTGTGATCTCTTCACATACCACCTATGGATCCACCAGTGTCATTGCATGTGTGTTCTTTTCACTAACATCAACCAGACTCATTGCATGTGTGTTCTTTTCCCATACCAGATATGGATCCACCAGTATCATTGAAATGCGTGTTCTCTACAAAGACCACACATGGATCCACCAGTGTTATTGCATGTGTGTTCTTTTTAGTAACAACAACCAGTCATTTTGCATGTGTGTTCTTTTCACATACCACCTATGGATCCACCAGTGTCATTGCATGTGTTTTCTTTTTAGTAACAACAACCAGTGTCATTGCATGTGTGTTCTCTTCAGAGACCACACATGGATCCACCAGTGTCATTGCATGGGTCTTCTTTTTACTAACAACAACAAGAGTCATTGAAATGTGTGCTCTCTTCAGAGACCACACATGGATCCACTAGTGTCATTGCAGGTGTGTTCTTTTCACAATCCACCCATGGATCCACCAGTGTCATTGCATGTGTGTTCTTTTTAGTAACAACAACCAGTGTCATTTCATGTGTGTTCTCTTCAGAGACCACCCATGGATCCACCAGTGTCATTTCATGTGTGTTCTTTTTACTAACAACAACAAGAGTCATTGAAATGTGTGCTCTCTTCAGAAACCACACATGGATCCACCAGTGTCATTGCATGTGTGTTGTTTTTAGTAACAACAACCAGAGTCATTTTGCATGTGTGTTCTTCTCACATACCACCTATGGATCCACCAGTGTCATTGCATGTGTGTTCTCGTCACAATGCACCTATGGATCCACTTGTGTCATGGCATGTGTGTTCTTTTTAGTAACAACAACTCGTGTCATTTTGCATGTGTGTTCTTTTCACAAACCACCTATGGATCCACCGGTGTCATTGCATGTGTTCTTTTCACAATCCACCCATGTATCCACTAGTGTCATTGCATGTGTGTTCTTTTTAGTAACAACAACCAGAGTCATTTGCATGTGTGATCTCTTCACATACAACCTATGGATCCACCAGTGTCATTGCATGTGTGTTCTTTTTAGTAACAACAACCAGAGTCATTGAAATGTGTGTTCTTCTCACATACCACCTATGGATCCACCTGTTTCATTGCATGTGTGTTCATTTCACTAACAACAACCAGGGTCATTGCATGTGTGTTCTTTTCACATACCACATATGGATCCACCAGTGTGATTGAAATGTGTGTTCTCTACAGAGACCACACATGGATCCACCAGTGTCATTGCATGTGTGTTCTTTTTAGTAACAACCAGAGTCATTTTGCATGTGTGTTCTTTTCACATACCACATATGGATCCACCAGTGTTATTGCATGCGTGTTCTTTTCACAATCCACCCATGGATCCACCGGTGTCATTGCATGTGTGTTCTTTTTAGTAACAACCAGAGTCATTTTGCATGTGTGTTCTTTTCACATACCACCTATTGATCCACCAGTGTCATTGCATGTGTTTTCTTTTCACAATCCACCCATGGATCCCACCAGTGTCATTTTGCTTGTGTGTTCTTTTTAGTAACAACAACCAGAGTCATTTTGCATGTGTTTTCTTTTCACATACCACCTATGGATCCACCAGTGTCATTGCATGTGTGTTCTCTTTACAATCCACCTATGGATCCACCTATGTCATTGCATGTGTTCTTTTTAGTAACAACAACCAGTGTCATTGCATGTGTGCTCTCTTCAGAGACCACACATGGATCCACCAGTGTCATTGAATGTGTGTTCTTTTTACTAACAACAACAAGAGTCATTGAAAGTGTGCTCTCTTCAGAGACCACACATGGATCCACCAGTGTCATTGCATGTGTGTTCTTTTCACTAACAACAACCAGAGTCATTGCATGTGTGTTCTTTTCACATACCACATATGGATCACCGGTGTCATTGCATGTGTGTTCTTTTCACAATCCACCCATGGATCCGCCAGTGTCATTGCATGTGTGTTCTTTTTAGTAACAACTAGAGTCATTTTGCATGTGTGTTATTTTCACATACCACCTATGGATCCACCAGTGTCATTGCATGTGTTTTCTTTTCACAATCCACCCATGGATCCCACCAGTGTCATTTTGCATGTGTGTTCTTTTTAGTAACAACAACCAGATTCATTTTGCATGTGTGTTCTCTTCACAATCCACCTATGGATCCACTAGTGTCATTGCATGTGTGTTATTTTTAGTAACAACAACCCGAGTCATTGAAATGTGTGTTCTTCTCACATACCACCTATGGATCCACCAGTGTCATTGCACGTGTGTTCATTTCACAATCCACCTATGGATCCACCAGTGTCATTGCATGTGTGTTCTTTTTAGTAACAACCAGAGTCATTGCATGTGTGTTCTTTTCACTAACAACAACCAGAATCATTGCATGTGTGTTCTTTTCACATACCACATATGGATCACAAGTGTCATTGCATGTGTGTTCGTTTTAGTAACAACAACCAGCCATTTTGCATTTGTGTTCTTTTCACATACCACCTATGGATCCACCAGTGTCATTGCATGTGTGTTCTCTTCACAATCCACCTATGCATCCACCAGTGTCATTGAATGTGTGTTCTTTTTAGTAACAACCAGAGTCATTGCATGTGTGTTCTTTTCACTAACAACAGCCAGAGTCATTGCATGTGTGTTCTTTTCACATACCACATATGGATCACAAGTGTCATTGCATGTGTGTTCTTTTCACAATCCACCCATGGATCCACCAGTGTCATTGCATGTGTGTTCTTTTTAGTAACAACTAGAGTCATTTTGCATGTGTGTTATTTTCACATACCACCTATGGATCCACCAGTGTCATTGCATGTGTTTTCTTTTCACAATCCACCCATGGATCCCACCAGTGTCATTTTGCATGTGTGTTCTTTTTAGTAACAACAACCAGATTCATTTTGCATGTGTGTTCTCTTCACAATCCACCTATGGATCCACTAGTGTCATTGCATGTGTGTTATTTTTAGTAACAACAACCTGAGTCATTGAAATGTGTGTTCTTCTCACATACCACCTATGGATCCACCAGTGTCATTGCACGTGTGTTCATTTCACAATCCACCTATGGATCCACCAGTGTCATTGCATGTGTGTTCTTTTTAGTAACAACCAGAGTCATTGCATGTGTGTTCTTTTCACTAACAACAACCAGAATCATTGCATGTGTGTTCTTTTCACATACCACATATGGATCACAAGTGTCATTGCATGTGTGTTCGTTTTAGTAACAACAACCAGCCATTTTGCATTTGTGTTCTTTTCACATACCACCTATGGATCCACCAGTGTCATTGCATGTGTGTTCTCTTCACAATCCACCTATGCATCCACCAGTGTCATTGAATGTGTGTTCTTTTTAGTAACAACCAGAGTCATTGCATGTGTGTTCTTTTCACTAACAACAGCCAGAGTCATTGCATGTGTGTTCTTTTCACATACCACATATGGATCACAAGTGTCATTGCATGTGTGTTCTTTTCACAATCCACCCATGGATCCACCAGTGTCATTGCATGTGTGTTCTTTTTAGTAACAACAACCAGTGCCATTTCATGTGTGTTCTCTTCAGAGACCACACATGGATCCACCAGTGTCATTGCATGTGTGTTCTTTTTACAAACAACAACAAGAGTCATTGAAATGTGTGCTCTCTTCAGAAACCACACATGGATCCACCAGTGTCATTGCATGTGTGTTGTTTTTAGTAACAACAACCAGAGTCATTTTGCATGTGTGTTCTTCTCACATACCACCTATGGATCCACCAGTGTAATTGCATGTGTGTTCTCGTCACAATGCACCCATGGATCCACTTGTGTCATGGCATGTGTGTTCTTTTTAGTAACAACAACTAGTGTCATTTTGCATGTGTGTTCTCGTCACAATGCACCTATGGATCCACTTGTGTCATGGCATGTGTGTTCTTTTCACAATCCACCCATGTATCCACCAGTGTCATTGCATGTGTGTTCTTTTTAGTAACAACAACCAGAGTCATTTTGCATGTGTGATCTCTTCACATACCACCTATGGATCCACCAGTGTCATTGCATGTGTGTTCTTTTTAGTAACAACAACCAGAGTCATTGAAATGTGTGTTCTTCTCACATACCACCTATGGATCCACCTGTTTCATTGCATGTGTGTTCATTTCACTAACAACAACCAGGGTCATTGCATGTGTGTTCTTTTCACATACCACATATGGATCCACCAGTGTGATTGAAATGTGTGTTCTCTACAGAGACCACACATGGATCCACCAGTGTCATTGCATGTGTGTTCTTTTTAGTAACAACCAGAGTCATTTTGCATGTGTGTTCTTTTCACATACCACATATGGATCCACCAGTGTTATTGCATGCGTGTTCTTTTCACAATCCACCCATGGATCCACCGGTGTCATTGCATGTGTGTTCTTTTTAGTAACAACCAGAGTCATTTTGCATGTGTGTTCTTTTCACATACCACCTATTGATCCACCAGTGTCATTGCATGTGTTTTCTTTTCACAATCCACCCATGGATCCCACCAGTGTCATTTTGCTTGTGTGTTCTTTTTAGTAACAACAACCAGAGTCATTTTGCATGTGTGTTCTTTTCACATACCACCTATGGATCCACCAGTGTCATTGCATGTGTGTTCTCTTTACAATCCACCTATGGATCCACCAGTGTCATTGCATGTGTTCTTTTTAGTAACAACAACCAGTGTCATTGCATGTGTGCTCTCTTCAGAGACCACACATGGATCCACCAGTGTCATTGAAAGTGTGCTCTCTTCAGAGACCACACATGGATCCACCAGTGTCATTGCATGTGTGTTCTTTTCACTAACAACAACCAGAGTCGTTGCATGTGTGTTCTTTTCACATACCACATATGGATCACCGGTGTCATTGCATGTGTGTTCTTTTCACAATCCACCCATGGATCCGCCAGTGTCATTGCATGTGTGTTCTTTTTAGTAACAACTAGAGTCATTTTGCATGTGTGTTCTTTTCACATACCACCTATGGATCCACCAATGTCATTGCATGTGTTTTCTTTTCACAATCCACCCATGGATCCCACCAGTGTCATTTTGCATGTGTGTTCTTTTTAGTAACAATAACCAGAGTCATTTTGCATGTGTGTTCTCTTCACAATCCACCTATGGATCCACTAGTGTCATTGCATGTGTGTTATTTTTAGTAACAACAACCTGAGTCATTGAAATGTGTGTTCTTCTCACATACCACCTATGGATCCACCAGTGTCATTGCATGTGTGTTCATTTCACAATCCACCTATGGATCCACCAGTGTCATTGCATGTGTGTTCTTTTTAGTAACAACCAGAGTCATTGCATGTGTGTTCTTTTCACTAACAACAACCAGAATCATTGCATGTGTGTTCTTTTCACATACCACATATGGATCACAAGTGTCATTGCATGTGTGTTCGTTTTAGTAACAACAACCAGCCATTTTGCATGTGTGTTCTTTTCACATACCACCTATGCATCCACCAGTGTCATTGCATGTGTGTTCTCTTCACAGTCCACCTATGCATCCACCAGTGTCATTGCATGTGTGTTCTTTTTAGTAAAAACCAGAGTCATTGCATGTGTGTTCTTTTCACTAACAACAGCCAGAGTCATTGCATGTGTGTTCTTTTCACATACCACATATGGATCACAAGTGTCATTGCATGTGTGTTCTTTTCACAATCCACCCATGGATCCACCAGTGTCATTGCATGTGTGTTCTTTTTAGTAACAACAACCAGTGTCATTTCATGTGTGTTCTCTTCAGAGACCACACATGGATCCACCAGTGTCATTGCATGTGTGTTCTTTTTACTAACAACAACAAGAGTCATTGAAATGTGTGCTCTCTTCAGAAACCACACATGGATCCACCAGTGTCATTGCATGTGTGTTGTTTTTAGTAACAACAACTAGAGTCATTTTGCATGTGTGTTCTTCTCACATACCACCTATGGATCCACCAGTGTAATTGCATGTGTGTTCTCGTCACAATGCACCCATCTATCCACTTGTGTCATGGCATGTGTGTTTTTTTTAGTAACAACAACTAGTGTCATTTTGCATGTGTGTTCTCGTCACAATGCACCTATGGATCCACTTGTGTCATGGCATGTGTGTTCTTTTCACAATTCACCCATGTATCCACTAGTGTCATTGCATGTGTGTTCTTTTTAGTAACAACAACCAGAGTCATTTTGCATGTGTGATCTCTTCACATACCACCTATGGATCCACCAGTGTCATTGCATGTGTGTTCTTTTTAGTAACAACAACCAGAGTCATTGAAATGTGTGTTCTTCTCACATACCACCTATGGATCCACCTGTTTAATTGCATGTGTGTTCATTTCACTAACAACAACCAGAGTCATTGCATGTGTGTTCTTTTCACATACCACATATGGATCCACCAGTGTGATTGAAATGTGTGTTCTCTATAGAGACCACACATGGATCCACCAGTGTCATTGCATGTGTGTTCTTTTTAGTAACAACCAGAGTCATTTTGCATGTGTGTTCTTTTCACATACCACATATGGATCCACCAGTGTTATTGCATGTGTGTTCTTTTCACAATCCACCCATGGATCCACCGGTGTCATTGCATGTGTGTTCTTTTTAGTAACAACCAGAGTCATTTTGCATGTGTGTTCTTTTCACATACCACCTATTGATCCACCAGTGTCATTGCATGTGTTTTCTTTTCACAATCCACCCATGGATCCCACCAGTGTCATTTTGCATGTGTGTTCTTTTTAGTAACAACAACCAGAGCCATTTTGCATGTGTGTTCTTTTCACATACCACCTATGGATCCACCAGTGTCATTGCATGTGTGTTCTCTTCACAATCCACCTATGGATCCACCAGTGTCATTGCATGTGTTCTTTTTAGTAACAACAACCAGCGTCATTGCATGTGTGCTCTCTTCAGAGACCACACATGGATCCACCAGTGTCATTGAATGTGTGTTCTTTTTACTAACAACAACAAGAGTCATTGAAATGTGTGCTCTCTTCAGAGACCACACATGGATCCACCAGTGTCATTGCATGTGTGTTTTTTCACTAACAACAACCAGAGTCATTGCATGTGTGTTCTTTTCACATACCACATATGGATCACCAGTGTCATTGCATGTGTGTTCTTTTCACAATCCACCCATGGATCCACCAGTGTCATTGCATGTGTGTTCTTTTTAGTAACAACCAGAGTCATTTTGCATGTGTGTTCTTTTCACATACCACCTATGGATCCACCAGTGTCATTGCATGTGTTTTCTTTTCACAATCCACCCATGGATCCCACCAGTGTCATTTTGCATGTGTGATCTTTTTAGTAACAACAACCAGAGTCATTTTGCATTGGGTTCTCTTCACATACCACCTATGGATCCACTAGTGTCATTGCATCTGTGTTATTTTTAGTAACAACAACCCGAGTCATTGAAATGTGTGTTCTTCTCACATACCACCTATGGATCCACCAGTGTCATTGCATGTGTGTTCATTTCACAATCCACCTATGGATCCACCAGTGTCATTCCATGTGTGTTCTTTTTAGTAACAACCAGAGTCATTGCATTTGTGTTCTTTTCACTAACAACAACCAGAGTCATTGCATGTGTGTTCTTTTCACATACCACATATGGATCACAAGTGTCATTGCAGGTGTGTTCGTTTTAGTAACTACAACCAGCCATTTTGCATGTGTGTTCTTTTCACATACCACCTATTGATCCACCAGTGTCATTGCATGTGTGTTCTCTTCACAGTCCACCTATGCATCCACCAGTGTCATTGCATGTGTGTTCTTTTTAGTAACAACCAGAGTCATTGCATGTGTGTTCTTTTCACTAACAACAGCCAGAGTCATTGCATGTGTGTTCTTTTCACATACCACATATGGATCACAAGTGTCATTGCATGTGTGTTCTTTTCACAATCCACCCATGGATCCACCAGTTTCATTGCATGTGTGTTGTTTTTAGTAACAACCAAAGTCATTTTGCATGTGTGTTCTTTTCACATACACCCTATGGATCCACCAGTGTCATTGCATGTGTTTTCTTTTCATAATCCACCCATGGATCCCACCAGTGTCATTTTGCATGTGTGTTGTTTTTAGTAACAACAACCAGAGTCATTTTGCATGTGTGATCTCTTCACATACCACCTATGGATCCACTAGTGTCATTGCATGTGTTTTCTTTTTAGTAACAACAACCCGAGTCATTGAAATGTGTGTTCTTATCACATACCACCTATGGATCCACCAGTGTCATTGCATGTGTGTTCATTTCACAATCCACCTATGGATCCACCAGTGTCATTGCATGTGTGTTCTTTTTAGTAACAACAACCAGAGTCATTTTGCATGTCTGTTCTCTACAGAGACCACACATGGATCCACCAGTGTCATTGCATGTGTGTTCTTTTCACTAACATCAACCAGACTCATTGCATGTGTGTTCTTTTCACATACCACCTATGGATCCACCAGTGTCATTGCATGTGTGTTCTCTTCACAGTCCACCTATGCATCCACCAGTGTCATTGCATGTGTGTTCTTTTTAGTAAAAACCAGAGTCATTGCATGTGTGTTCTTTTCACTAACAACAGCCAGAGTCATTGCATGTGTGTTCTTTTCACATACCACATATGGATCACAAGTGTCATTGCATGTGTGTTCTTTTCACAATCCACCCATGGATCCACCAGTGTCATTGCATGTGTGTTCTTTTTAGTAACAACAACCAGTGTCATTTCATGTGTGTTCTCTTCAGAGACCACACATGGATCCACCAGTGTCATTGCATGTGTGTTCTTTTTACTAACAACAACAAGAGTCATTGAAATGTGTGCTCTCTTCAGAAACCACACATGGATCCACCAGTGTCATTGCATGTGTGTTGTTTTTAGTAACAACAACTAGAGTCATTTTGCATGTGTGTTCTTCTCACATACCACCTATGGATCCACCAGTGTAATTGCATGTGTGTTCTCGTCACAATGCACCCATGGATCCACTTGTGTCATGGCATGTGTGTTCTTTTTAGTAACAACAACTAGTGTCATTTTGCATGTGTGTTCTCGTCACAATGCACCTATGGATCCACTTGTGTCATGGCATGTGTGTTCTTTTCACAATTCACCCATGTATCCACTAGTGTCATTGCATGTGTGTTCTTTTTAGTAACAACAACCAGAGTCATTTTGCATGTGTGATCTCTTCACATACCACCTATGGATCCACCAGTGTCATTGCATGTGTGTTCTTTTTAGTAACAACAACCAGAGTCATTGAAATGTGTGTTCTTCTCACATACCACCTATGGATCCACCTGTTTCATTGCATGTGTGTTCATTTCACTAACAACAACCAGAGTCATTGCATGTGTGTTCTTTTCACATACCACATATGGATCCACCAGTGTGATTGAAATGTGTGTTCTCTATAGAGACCACACATGGATCCACCAGTGTCATTGCATGTGTGTTCTTTTTAGTAACAACCAGAGTCATTTTGCATGTGTGTTCTTTTCACATACCACATATGGATCCACCAGTGTTATTGCATGTGTGTTCTTTTCACAATCCACCCATGGATCCACCGGTGTCATTGCATGTGTGTTCTTTTTAGTAACAACCAGAGTCATTTTGCATGTGTGTTCTTTTCACATACCACCTATTGATCCACCAGTGTCATTGCATGTGTTTTCTTTTCACAATCCACCCATGGATCCCACCAGTGTCATTTTGCATGTGTGTTCTTTTTAGTAACAACAACCAGAGCCATTTTGCATGTGTGTTCTTTTCACATACCACCTATGGATCCACCAGTGTCATTGCATGTGTGTTCTCTTCACAATCCACCCATGGATCCACCAGTGTCATTGCATGTGTTCTTTTTAGTAACAACAACCAGTGTCATTGCATGTGTGCTCTCTTCAGAGACCACACATGGATCCACCAGTGTCATTGAATGTGTGTTCTTTTTACTAACAACAACAAGAGTCATTGAAATGTGTGCTCTCTTCAGAGACCACACATGGATCCACCAGTGTCATTGCATGTGTGTTTTTTCACTAACAACAACCAGAGTCATTGCATGTGTGTTCTTTTCATATACCACATATGGATCACCAGTGTCATTGCATGTGTGTTCTTTTCACAATCCACCCATGGATCCACCAGTGTCATTGCATGTGTGTTCTTTTTAGTAACAACCAGAGTCATTTTGCATGTGTGTTCTTTTCACATACCACCTATGGATCCACCAGTGTCATTGCATGTGTTTTCTTTTCACAATCCACCCATGGATCCCACCAGTGTCATTTTGCATGTGTGATCTTTTTAGTAACAACAACCAGAGTCATTTTGCATTGGGTTCTCTTCACATACCACCTATGGATCCACTAGTGTCATTGCATCTGTGTTATTTTTAGTAACAACAACCCGAGTCATTGAAATGTGTGTTCTTCTCACATACCACCTATGGATCCACCAGTGTCATTGCATGTGTGTTCATTTCACAATCCACCTATGGATCCACCAGTGTCATTCCATGTGTGTTCTTTTTAGTAACAACCAGAGTCATTGCATTTGTGTTCTTTTCACTAACAACAACCAGAGTCATTGCATGTGTGTTCTTTTCACATACCACATATGGATCACAAGTGTCATTGCATGTGTGTTCGTTTTAGTAACTACAACCAGCCATTTTGCATGTGTGTTCTTTTCACATACCACCTATGGATCCACCAGTGTCATTGCATGTGTGTTCTCTTCACAGTCCACCTATGCATCCACCAGTGTCATTGCATGTGTGTTCTTTTTAGTAACAACCAGAGTCATTGCATGTGTGTTCTTTTCACTAACAACAGCCAGAGTCATTGCATGTGTGTTCTTTTCACATACCACATATGGATCACAAGTGTCATTGCATGTGTGTTCTTTTCACAATCCACCCATGGATCCACCAGTTTGATTGCATGTGTGTTCTTTTTAGTAACAACCAAAGTCATTTTGCATGTGTGTTCTTTTCACATACACCCTATGGATCCACCAGTGTCATTGCATGTGTTTTCTTTTCATAATCCACCCATGGATCCCACCAGTGTCATTTTGCATGTGTGTTGTTTTTAGTAACAACAACCAGAGTCATTTTGCATGTGTGATCTCTTCACATACCACCTATGGATCCACTAGTGTCATTGCATGTGTTTTCTTTTTAGTAACAACAACCCGAGTCATTGAAATGTGTGTTCTTATCACATACCACCTATGGATCCACCAGTGTCATTGCATGTGTGTTCATTTCACAATCCACCTATGGATCCACCAGTGTCATTGCATGTGTGTTCTTTTTAGTAACAACAACCAGAGTCATTTTGCATGTCTGTTCTCTACAGAGACCACACATGGATCCACCAGTGTCATTGCATGTGTGTTCTTTTCACTAACATCAACCAGACTCATTGCATGTGTGTTCTTTTCACATACCACATATGGATCCACCAGTATCATTGAAATGCGTGTTCTCTACAAAGACCACACATGATTCCACCAGTGTCATTGCATGTGTGTTCTTTTTAGTAACAACAACCAGTCATTTTGCATGTGTGTTCTTTTCACATACCACCTATGGATCCACCAGTGTCATTGCATGTGTGTTCTCTTCACAATCCACCTATGGATCCACCAGTGTCATTGCATGTGTTTTCTTTTTAGTAACAACAACCAGTGTCATTGCATGTGTGTTCTCTTCAGAGACCACACATGGATCCACCAGTGTCATTGCATGGGTCTTCTTTTTACTAACAACAACAAGAGTCATTGAAATGTGTGCTCTCTTCAGAGACCACACATGGATCCACTAGTGTCATTGCAGGTGTGTTCTTTTCACTAACAACAACCAGAGTCATTGCATGTGTGTTCTTTTCACATACCACATATGGATCCACCTGTGTCATTGCATGTGTGCCGTTTTCACAATCCACCCATGGATCCACTAGTGACATTGCATGTGTGTTCTTTCTAGTAACAACAACCAGAGTCATTTTGCATGTGTGTTCTTTTCACATACCACCTATGGATCCACCAGTGTCATTAAAATGTGTATTATTTTCACATACCACCTATGGATCCACCAGAGTCATTGCATGTGTGTTCTTTTCACATACCACTAACCAGCAACCGCTCTGGGCTTCTAGAAGACCCGATCCCCGATTGTTAGGCGCCGTTGGATCGGGGTGCGTGGACGATAGTGATGTCCTTCGCGAGGGCGATCCACGAGAAGTCCATTCTGCGAACTGATTGGCCGTGGCAACTACGCTGGGCCTACGTCCTTGCCTTTAGTCCCTTAACCTCGGGGCCGAAAATCAGATCGTGTTCCTTCATTGCCATGGAGAGGGAGAGGCCCAAACTCAGCTTGCACGAGGCTCAGATGTTTGCCCACTACGGCATACTCGCGCCGCTGTTAGCGAGGCTTCCGGCCGGCTTCGAGCTCAGCTACGCCGGGGTTCCTGTCGTGCAGCACTTGCGCGATAACGCGTTAGCGAGGCAGATCGAGGAGCGCTGCCGCCAGCTGTCAGAGCGGAAGAGGGCAATGGCGCGGTACTCGCGTACGAGCGTGTACTAGCGAAAGTTGTTCAAGAAGGAGCGGGCTGCGTTGATTGAGCTGTGCGGAACCCATCGGCGGGAGATCCACCCGGATCTGTGCAACCCCAAAGGAAGGCAGCGCTTCTGGGCAGTGCCTGGGCGTACGACCTCCACCATTATCGATGCAGCACGCCGTGAAGAGTCCATGAGTAGGAGGAACGCTGCCGGGAACGTCGGCATCGATTCCGACACGCAGGAGGCTGGCGGCGACGCGGACAACGTCATCAATGATGGAGACTACATGAGCGTCATAGTCGATTAGGGACACTTAAGCATAAATTAAATCTATGTACGGTATCTTAATGCACTCTTTGGATCTAGGTCACCTGATTCATGGTCGATTATCGTCATAATCTATATATGTTGGCCATGTTTTAGTTGTCTTTGTCTTTGAAACTAGTCGATCCAAACTCGTCCGATCCTGAAAATAAAGTTCGCGCATTCCCTGGCATATCTGATGGGACAATACGCCGACTCTGCTCCCAGCACTTGATGGCACAACTGTAATTTGGAGTGCGCCTGAGGAGAAGGGATCGAGCGTGTTGTAATAGTGTACCACTCCTGTCCAGATATAACTGACTTAGTTTTTTTAGATATTTAATAAATGTGTCTATACCCAAAACATGTCTAGATACATGTTTTAGGTTTGTCTGTCTTTCAAACTAATCAAAAGTCATCAAATTCTGAACAAACAAAGTCATTGCGTTTACACCTGATGGGACAATATGCTAATTCTGCTACTTGATGGCACAACCATAATTCTGGATTGCGCCAGAGGAGATGGGAATGCAAGGGAGATGGGAACTAGTAGCCGCGTCCAAATGCAGGTAAAAAATTAATGTAATAATATTTTTAAAAAATGTAATCTGGTCCACATGACCCCATCACAGACACGTTGCACGCGCCAGATATAAATAAAGATGACACGGCTAGTTTAGTTTCAATGATACAATTCAACATAGGACGTTATTGTGCCCGCATCTTTCTGCTCCTGTTATTAGTCTGCTAGCCCACGCTGCATTAAGAATTAGTTGATGAGGATAAAAAAATGATAAAATGGCAAATAAAACAATTTTAAGCTTACCTTTCATCGGGAGAATCATACAAAGATGAAATTGGCAGGGATTTATTATTTCTCCTGCAGTTAGCCGAAAGATCCTCAAGAACATCCTCAATCACCCCTGCAACTTCTTCATATTCTAATACACCTCCATTATTTGCCCTTTCCTGCCCGTTCCGCTTACCCTTTTGTTTCTTTTCACACCCTTTTCTCGTCGGCACCTCCACTTCTTCATAAATTGGCTGCTTACGTATGTTTTCCTCCGAGTGTTCATCACCGTCTTCGCGCTACTCTTCTGCCAGTTCTGGCTGAGAAGCCTCATTTTCTGCCACCGAGGTGTGAACAGGGACAATAGCATGTGTAACTTGGTTTTTGCACAACCTCTTGATATGGCCGAATCTGCCACAACGTCCGCATTTCCTTTTCCTAGCACCAAGCCTTGGACCTTTATCGGTGGAGGCTATGATCCTTAGCTTTCTAGGCCTCCCAGGTGGCCTCCTAAGAACTGGTGGTTGAAGTTTGAACCCTGGATCGACAATCTCCCAATCATTTTCATCGCCCATAGGTGGTACGTTTTCTGCATAAGTTGCAGCAAACTTGTCCACGGAGAAATAATTGTCGACATATTTCTCTATTTCAGCTCCGTTACCTCTAAGCTTTAAGATGAAGTAAATTGCATGGTGACATGGCAGACCAGTAATATGCCACTGCCTGCATGAACAAGTCTTGTTTCCAATGTCTACAGTGTACCTCCGTTCACTTCCATGCTTGTATTCTGCATAAACCTCAGCCAATGTTCTGGAACATCTAACCACCCTCATCTTTATCGTTCTCATTGCCTTGGTTCTTGCATTCAGCAACATAACCACCTTTGGAACTATTTTATGGCCTAAAAATTTTCTTGCACAAATTCTTTGCCTTAAATCTATCTTTACCATTATGCACTGTCTTATTGCATCCAACAAAATAACAATTCCATGTGACTTCATGCCCAAAATCTTATCATTGAAACTCTCTGCCAAACTATTGCATACAAAATCCACCTTGCTTAACTCACCAAACTTGCTTCTGGCCCATAGCTTGGTGTGATGTTCCTCAAGGTATTTTTTTCACCTTTGGAACTACATACACGTTCTGCAAGTAAGTAGCATGCGTGCTTGGGATGTATGTGTATGCTGATCACCACAAGTCCTCTTCAAAGATCTTTCCTTCGAACTTCTTCGTGAAGTTAGTAGCGAGGTGCCGCATGCATTCCCTATGCTCAACCCCAGGAAACACAGCATCAACAGCATTATCAAGACCCTCGAATGCACCGGTGTGTATCACCAAGCCTTCAGGGTGACCAATTACTTCCCGTAGTCTCTGCATGAACCATGTCCAGCTTTCATTTGATTCACCCTCAAGAACAGCGTAAGCTACGGGTAGAAGCCAATTATGCGCGTCCAAAGCACAAGCAGAAGCAACATGTCCCCTGAACTTCCCTGTTAAAGAAGTTGCGCCTATTTCCAAGTATGGCCTGCAGCCATCTAGGAACCCCTTCCAGCATGCCTTCAGGCAGACAAAACATCTCCTGAAGCATATCTTATCTGCCTGCTTATACCTGACCCACCTCGAGACCTTCTCTCTCCCTTTCACAACCTCGTAATCAATGTCAACAACACTACCAGGTGATGTTTTCTCTACTTGAGCTTTGAAACTATACAACATATGAAAACTGTCATTCCACTTGCCTTGAATGAAGTCTAGAGCCATCTCCTTCCGATCAAAGACTCTGTGATAAGGAATCAGAACGTTAAACTTTTTGCTAATCTTTGCTGTGAGTTCAGCTGGTCTAATGTTATGATCCTGGCTCACCCAGTCAAGTATAGTAGCAGCAATCTACTTGGTAATCGCCGGTCTAATTTTACCACTTAAAGAAGTATTAGGGCAGTTGTGTTCCTTCGTGTTTACTTTGATCTGCATTCGATAAGAATCCAAATAATTCAGAGCTAGTTATCAGCAGAATAAATATGAGAAAGACTGAAACTAAATGTAGCTATTGCAACCTGAAATGGGTGTCCACCCTGCATTGGAGATGCATGTAATCTCCATTTACACATATTACTTTCCCTACAGTGCACCCGAAATCTCTTTTGGTCTCTCTTTTCAATGATAAATTCGAACCCAACTCTGATTGCATAGGTTGCAACTGCATATCTGCAATCCTCCACATTATCAAAGACAGTCCCCTCATCAATTGTAGGATTGTCCCTGTCAAAGTGTATCACTGGCCTGTCCACGTCTTTGTCGTCGTATCTACATCCCATTTCCACATCTTCACATTCCTCTTCCTCATCAGTCCCATAGTCAGGCTCAAAGTTCGAATCAACCAAATATTCCCTACTCTCCATCCTATCAGGGTCAGCACCACGTCTGGATATGCTTTCTCATCATCATCCGCACCGCCACATGTTTCAGTGCCTTCATGCTCGCTTGACAAAGCATCATTCTCAAGGACAAGCTGTACATACATCTTGCAGTTACCAACCCATATGCTTGGCATCACCACGGGACTATAAACCCTAATTGGGGTATGAAGATAAGGAATCACAGTTCTTACCTTTCAATGTGGACGCACGACACCTTATCCGGGCTCCATACCTCCAAAGCTCTGCACCCCGCAACCTCTCCCCCCGTTTTGTTGTCCTTTGTGCTCTCCAGACTTGAAGGAGATTCCGTGCTCTCTAGCCGTGCAGGACCCATATCCGTGCTCTCAAGCCTCGCAGGATCCATCTCCGAGCGGGATCCGGATCACCAGCGTCGTTGGGCCCCTAACCTAATGGCCGACTCTCGGTTTTTGTTTCCAGACGCGCCTGGGCGATGGGCGGCGGCAAGGAGACAAGGCAGGGAGGGGAGGGGAGGGGACGTGAGGGGATGGCAGGGAGGGGAGGGCGGGAGGACGACGGCCCAAGGGGACGACGAGAGCGGTGCACGACTGAGCAGAGTGGCGGCGGCAGGAGCAGAGGAGAGGAGCGGAGTGGAGCTGGTTGCGACAAAGCATGGAAAATTGCACAATAATGTGTTGGTGGGCGGCACCAGCCCTCGAACCTGGGACGCGCACCGTCGTAGGTGGAGGAGGCGGGCCCGCCTGTCAAAAAACATGCCACTTGTCAACGCACTATGCACGGGGAGCGCTTCACCGAATTTTTAGCAGGTCCCAAATGTCAGTCTGTTTGATCAAAACTTGCATGCAGAATTCAAAGTATTTATTTTTAGTAGCTTCTTTTAGAATTCTCTGTGTTCGACACGGGCATCAGCTCAGCGCCGGAATTTAGGTCCCACATGGAAAATTGCACAATAATGTGTTGGTGGGAGGCACCACCCCTCGAACCTGGGATGCGCGCCGTCGAAGGTGGAGGGGGCGGGCCCGCTAGTCAAAAAACATGCCACACCGGCATCCCCTGTTTCTGATGCCCTTTAAAAAAATAAAACACGCCACGTCGTTATCCCCTGTTTCTGATGGTGTTGCTACACTCGACGGTACATGGTGGCATATAAATAATATCGTATAAACATAAGGGCACAGTCGTCAAAATTTCTAAAATGAAACCCGGTCCCGTCTCCTACCTGTCCTGGTACATTGCCCGATGAGGTGGATAGCCACGACCGATCTTTTTAATACGTTCGCACTCTTATGCTGAGAAGGGAAATAAAGATTGAGCTGCTAATGCAACGAGTGTCGAATTATTACCCTCTAAGGAAATGGGAAATGGTTATTTTCACGCGTGCCCATACTCCAAACCTACTGTAAGTCTTTCACTCCCCTTCTCCGACTAACCATAGTTCACCTTGTGCAGCTCCTCCGCGCCGCACCAACTAGGGTAACATGGCCCCGCCTAAGCCGCCGCCACCGCCTCCTCGACAGCCGCCTAAACTGGGGTATTTAAACCCACTAAGGCAGGCCATGAAGCTCTACTTTAAGGCTGATCTCCCATTGCCCTGCTAGGCGGATGATTTTCTCGAATGTGCCGAATCGGCCGCGGCGGCGACTGCGCCGTCGTCGGCGCCAGATGCGGCAAGCAGGGCCAAGAGAGCGATGTGGAGAAATCGCGCAGCGGCATTACGGCATGCTCTAGGCAATGGGAACAAGGTACGTATCAAATCGTTCATGAGAGCATGCCACCGTCGAGGGTACACACCCCCGAATAGGGCAGCGCCAAGGTCTAGGAACTCTCGCGTCCACGCTTCGGCACGGACTACCTTACCTCAGTGGGGTAGGCTGGGAGCATCCCGCTTGTGGCAAAGACGCTCCATCCTACGCACCGTCGAAGGCCGTACCATGGCGGTGACCAAGCGTCTACACTCAGCATGCTGGATTGTTCGACAGCCGGAGCCGGCGGCGGGCATCAGCTCAGCCCGGAATTCAGGTTCGAGTTCACACGGACCTACGATCCCGAGAAGGAGATGTCGAATTTCAGTTTTGAAGAAATCGTTGCGGCGGCGCGGATGGTCCAACTGAACCGGGTTTGGCGAACGCAAATCGCTCGTGCATGAACGATGCAGATTTCTTTTAGTTTGGCGGGAAGGCAATAGATCAGTTTGGGTTAAATGATCAACAAACTTATGTCCTCTCAAGGCAATTGGCCAGCCAACTTTTCTGGTGGAGATCTGTAGTTTCTTCAGTGCAAAATAGTTAAGTTCAGACTGAAGGATGGCTTTTGTAGATGAAATGTTGACGAATTGTTCTATAAACTAGTAGGAAGTTTAGCCCACTTTTGTGCAGGTATAAGACCCTTTTGTATGGAAGTACTACTATTGTAAGCAAATACTATCAAGTACCTATTTCCTTCAATTACTAGTCATGGTTCAATCCAGTTAACTGGCATCTTTTTATCCCAGACTACATATTTTGCGTCTGTTGTCTGTGCTGTAAACCATTTTTTCCTTTGTCTTGTGTTGCCTGCAAAATGGTCCTGCAGTTCAATGTGTTACAAATGTAGCTACCTTGTACTCCCTCCGTTTCAAAATATAAGATGTTTTAGCTTTGTGAATGAAGTGTATCTAGTCCCCTTTTAGTATATAGGTTCATCTAGGTTTAGAAAGCACCATCACTAAAAGATGTCTAGATACGCTCTATTCACAAAGCTAAAACATCTTATATTTTGAAACGGAGGGAGTACTTGAAGAGGAGATGGACTACATTTTCCTGGCATCCACAGAATTGACATTGCTCATTGCCAGACCACCCTCTTTTCATGAGGTTGTCCTTGATTATTCACAGAAATTATAAAGCATGGTGTTCAACTACATCGATTCAAACTATTACACGCACACAAAATACATCAAATTCATTACCCACACATACTACATCGATTCAAACTATTACACACACATACTACTTCAAACTATTACACACACGTACTACATTGGTTCAAACTATTACACATTTTTAGTCGGTGCTAACTTCCTGTTACGCTCTCCATACTACAAATTCATTAGCCACACATACCATGGCAATTCACTAGAGCTCTGTCTTCACTCGAGGGAAATCAGAACTACTAGCTCGTCCAAGCCCGGTCCCCCCACTGAAACTGTGTGCCCCGTCGCGAAACGGTGGTGGTCCTGTGCCATTGATCCTTCTAGGCCAACACTGCAGGCGACGGGGGCGCTTTCTGGCAGCCTCTTCGGGGCCCTGAATGCCATGTACCGAGTCTAGAACCTCCTCCAGGTGGATGATGGCCGGGGTTCTTCCAGCAAAGCTGTCGCCCTGCCCTGCATGGAATCTGCACCTCGTACATATTAGGAATGGCGTCAGGATCTTTGAGCCACGCCTTTACCTCGATGACCCATCTGTCGCTCGGTGGCACGATTTCCACTAGCTCGCCGCCAAGGCTGCTGACAACCTGCTTGAGGGCCTCCAGCTCCCAAGCATCCAATGGGAGGCCGTCAAAGCCGAGTTTGGAGAAGAAACGAAGCTGCCCCAAGCGATCATCCCACCCACAGGCGTGATGCCAATGCATGAAGCTCATTTTATCCCCATAGCACTCAAAAGAACGGGAAGAATGCAGAACACGCTAGGTGTCTGAGCTGTGCTCGAACCAGACAAAAAAATCGAATGGCAGCGCGCATACCTCAATGTTGACCTCATTTCATCTGATCCCAAAACGAGACCTGAAAGCCGACAGCAACTCTGCCAGCGACACGGCAGGACGGACGCCCAGCACGGTGTCCATGAGAGCGTGGTTGTCGAACTGCTATGCCAGGGCTACCATGCCTGGGGTGCGCAGCAGCACGCAATTTCCCGAGGCCGGTTTCCGGCCTAGATCGCCCGACAGGACGCGCTCTGCCGTGCGAGAAGGACTATCCAGAGGCGAGATATTAATCCGGGGACGTGAAGCTCCGATACGACGGACGATGCAACGGCGACGGCTGCGAGCTTCGATTAGAGGCGTGGGAGGTTGACCGGACATGGCGGAGATGCAAATTAGAGCAAGTGCAAGCTCCGATCTGAGACGAGCAGCCCAGAGCTGAGCTAATGTTATGGGGAGGGGAGCAGGGGAGAAGAGCAGAGCAGAGCAAAGAAATAGATCTCGTCCACTCAGGGATCTGGTCCACGCAGGGGTAAGCTAGTCCATGACCGCAAAAGATAACGAGTAATATTGACATGGCGGGCCAAGAAGAGTTGACCTAATGGCGGTATTTGAGTTCAACCATTTTTCGTCTGGTTCAAACGACCGTTTGGCCGTTAGATTTGTATTCACCCCCATTTGGCCCTTTTGGACATTTGGCGAATCTACTATGGCCCCTCCGCGTGATTGATGGCAACTCGGGTACCGCGGTGCGCTCACCCACCAAGTTTGGTACCGCAAACGAACATTCCCCTTTGAGACACGATGAAACCTAACAATTTTCCGGCTGGGATTCCAAAGAAGCATTTCTTTAGATTAAGCATGATGTTGTATTTTCGTAGATTGGTGAATGTTTCCTCCAAGTCGGAAATCAGTGTTTCCTTCTTTTTGGACATCACCGCAATATCATCCACATATGCATTTACATTGCGTCCGATTTGGTCGTGTAGGCAATGCTGCATTGTGCACTGGTACAGCGCTCCTGCGTTCTTCAGCCCAAAGGGCATCGTAACAAAACAGAAGGTTCCGAAGGGGGTTATGAATGAGGTTTTGACTTTGTCAGATTCCTTCATCTGGATTTGGTGATAAACAGAATATGTGTCGAGAAAATAGAGGAGTTCCGAGCCTACCGTAGAATCGATAACTTGATCAATCCTAGGCAGAGCGAACGGATCTTTTGGACAAGCCTTGTTCAAGGAAGTATAATCAACACACATCCTTAAATCAGTGGTGTCCTTTTTAGGGACCATTACAGGATTGGCCGACCACTCAGTGTGAATGACCTCTTCTATGAATCCGGCTAACTCGAGCCGTGCTAGTTCCTTAGCTGTTGCCTTACGCTTTTCATTGCCGAAACGTCATAAGGACTGTTTGACAGGTTTAGCGTTCGGGTTTACATTTAGAGAGTGCTCGGCAAGTTCCCTAGGTACTCCGGTCATGTCAGATGGCTGCCATGCGAAGATATCTTGATTTGCTTTGAGGAACTTGACGATCGCGCTTTCCTATGCGCTATCTAGGCCTACGCCTATCTGGGTCACCTTGGAGGGGTCATCATCCTTCAATGGCATCTTCTTCGTATCTTCTGATGCCTTGGACTACGGATTCGGCTTTGTCACCTCCTTCTTTGTTGCGGGCATCTTGGATGGATCCATGCTCTTCTTGATCTCCTGGTACTCCTGGGCATGCAGCATGGCTTCAACAAAGGCGGCATTTCCATCCTCGCACTCTCGCGCTATCTTCGGGTCTCTCCTGATGGTGATCACGCCATTGGGACCTGGAATTATCATATTGTAAATGTAACACGGACGAGCCATAAAAGCCTAGTAAGTCGGACGTCCGAATATAGCATGGTACACGCTCTTGAACGGGACCACTTCAAAGGAAAGTGCCTCCGTCCGATAGTTCTTTGGAGTTCCAAAGGTAACATCCAAAGTGATTTGTCCCATGGAATTTGCTTGCCTTCCTAGGACAACTCCGTGAAAGATCACAGAGCTATGGTTCAGCTGGGTCTCCGAGATCTTCATCCGACGTAGAGTTTCGACATACAGAATATTGATACTGCTGCCACCGTCCATGAGAGTCTTGGAGAAACCATAACCATCAATAAGTGGATTGACGATTAACGCATATTTTCCTCGCCTATGCAACTTAGGCGGATGATCAGCATGGTCAAATGTGATTGCCATTTCTGACTAGTCTAGGAATTAGGGGACAGCCAGAACGGTTGCATTGAGCTCATGTAGCACTGCCTTTTTGACCTTTGCTGGTTGAGATCCGAGGAAGGTGACATAAGTGTCTTTCTTGGTCAGAAATTTTTTCTTCCCTTCCGGCTTGGGATTTGAAGCATCAGCTTCCTCCATGTCGGAATCTTCCTTGGTCTCTTTATCTTTTTCGGGATTCTTCTTTCCCTTCTTCCGCTTAGCTTTGTAGCCAGTGGTATCATATCTTTTAATGTTGTCATTGAAACAACACTCGGCGTTGGTGTGGGACGAGCCCCCATTGGCGTCTAAGTGATGCACACACGGGTTATTAGCAATGTCAGCCCAAGTGTTTGTTTTGTCTGGTTGCTTGTCTCCTCTACCTTGAACTCTCGAAGTCCCACGGCCACGCCCGCGGCCTCCGCCGTGTCCTCCTCATCCTCTAGACCCGAAAGTAGCAGTGACCACTGTCGTTTCCGTGTTGGGTTTCTCTTCCGAGGTATTCTTGCGCTTTGAACCAGTTGCTTTGGTTGTTTTGCCGACTGTGGCACAGCTAGGGCGTTGAGTAATCCCTCTGTATCATCGTAAGCATCTGCATACTTGCTCGTTGTTTCTATCATCTCTCCCAAGTCAGTAACTTTGTCACACTTCAAGCGATGACGTAGTAAACCAATTGGGAGGCCTGCAATGAAAGCTTCAATCGCAGTTTGATCATTTACTCCTTCACATGAGTTCTTGGTGTCGATCCATCGTCCGAGGTAATCCCGGCAAGTTTCTCCGGCTTTCTGGGTGCAACGCTGTAAGTCTCCGACCGTACAGGGCCTCCGGTATGTGCCTTCGAAATTCCGAAAGAACGCAATTTGCATATCATACCAGTTATGGATGGTGTTCTCCGGAAGTTCATTGAGCCATTATCTTGCCGTCTTCCGCAACATGAGCAGGAGATATCGGGTCGCGACCAGACTGTTTCCGCCTTTGGCAATGCAGCAAGCTTGGAAGAAATCCTGTAACCAGGTATCTGGCTGAGCAATGGCATCGTAGGCTTGGATATGTCGTGAGATAGCAAATCCTTCCGAGAATCTTGTAGCTATGATGCCTGGTCCGAAGAACTTTGTGCCTACGTAGATATCATCATTTTCGTAGCGCTGCGCCTCTATATTGGAGTTGATCTTGTGCCTTGCGTCATTCGGGGATAGAGATCGTCCCGAGTGTCGGCTGTGCCTGTGGTGCCTTGGAGCTGGACTTCGGCTTCTGCCACCACCTCCTCCACCACGACGTCCTCCCTGGCCTCCTTGAGAGCCGTTGTTATGGCTACTTGGTGGAGAGGGTGGAGTAGTTGGGTTATTTCTGGCTGATCACTGGCCTCCGTCCGGAGCATCATTATTCTAGTTCCAGGGAGGGTCTTCATTCTGACGAGCCCCCTGCCGGCTTGTCTCAGCACGGTGTCCATCATTCCTTCATCTGTCGTTCAGACGGCTTGTATGTCTAGGAGGTGGCATTCTTTGTCGGTCCTCCTCCCGACGTTTCTCCTTATCATCGTCCCTGCGGTCTTTCCCCTCTCGCTGGCGCGGGTTCCTCGGATTCAGTGCAGCAATTGCCTCTTTCTCCGCAACTGGGTTAACGTTACGCCAGTCACGGGCAGCTTTGTGGTGCTGTTCCAAAGATCCGGTTCTTGAGTAATTGTCCTCCCGGTGATCGGAACGGTGATGCTGCTCCGGAATGCGCTGGGGTCTTACGTCAGCCCAGGCCGAATCTGTGCGACACTGGTCAGAATCAGAGACCAGCTTTTGACTTCTGGACATGGCGACCTTTTGCTGCTCCAGTCCCTTGTTGAGTAGTTTGATTCCCAACCGGTTCTCCTCCAGGCCTGGATTAGCCGATAGAATTTCTCGGGCCGCCACGGTGTTCTGTACTAGGGTTGGATACACCCAATCCCCTTTGCTATCTTTTCGAGGCTTCCCCATTTCTTCCCCGAAAAGGACGGCGTGAATCTGCGGGAACTGGTTGTCATTAGTATGACGTTTCCTGGTCTTCTAGTATTGCCTGGAGTTGTACTTTTCTGCAGATGCTGTGCGTTTCTTTTCCTCCTCAATGTTTTTGGCTTCATCGAGGAGTACTTGACGACGTGCTTCTAGGGCATGTGCCCTCTCGTCCAGTTCTTTATCAGTAAGTTCTGCAGCTGTAGGAATAGGTGTGGTTAATGCAACATCGATGAGTTTACACACACCTTCAGTGATCATGTGTCCATCCACCAATTCTTCTTTTTTGGGATCATTTGGGATAAGCGCTCCATCTGAGTCTTCCTCGTATTCCTCAGCAATCACCTCCTCTGCCAGAGGGTCTTTTGCCGGGGTCTTGTTCTTCTTGTTCTTCTTCTTTGCCTTCTTGGCAGCGCCGGTAGCAAAGACGGCTTTGGGTCCGTTTCCTAGAGTCAAGCTCTGATTGGTACTTTCAGACATTTGGATCTCAGGATTATCTCTTATTCCATGTCATCCTGCGCTTTGGGAGAGTGTTCCCCGGATCCTTCATCCATGGCTTCTCCTTCCTCTGCATCTTTGGAGTTACATTCATCTTCATATTCCACGGAGAACTTTCAGAAATCTGCTGACGTCATTGACTCATCCGAGGATGCGGGTACGTCGGCGTTTGTTCCAATCGCCTGCAGCATAGAGTCGGTATTGTCTCCAGCATCGTCAGAGCCGGATCCGGATCCCACATATCCGATAAAGTGCGATGCATGCTTCCTGAGGTACCTGCACCTCTCGCGATCGGCCTCGTCGAAACATTTGATGGTCTTGAGGATGTCATCTACGCCAGAGTTTTGCATCATCATGCGTCTTAGCGTGTATCTCAGGAAAGGTATGTCTGTCCCAGCATCATCAGAGCCAGAATCAGTGTTGTTGCTATGCTCCTCCTGGATTTCGACTTCAGCGGGTCGGTCTATTTGGGATTCGGCCTCTCCAGGGAGATCCACTCCAGATTCGACTTGGACCACCAGGTCTGCCTTAGGCTCGGATTTCTCCACTATCTCCACAACTGGTGTGGGCTGGGTGGGATTAGGGTTTCCTTAGATCCGGAACTCTGCCGCCTCCACGGACAAAGGGGACCCAGAAATTTCCTCTGCCTCTATCATCACCGCAGGGGTGGGTGGGACCGGTTCAGCAAAACCGATGTAAACATCGATCTCACCAAAAGACATGATGGTGTAGGTAGGCATAACCACCCTAGCCGGAATCCAGGTCTCATCGAGAACGATGAGAGGGACGTCGCTGGCGTAGAGGATGCGATCGACGGCGATAGTCTCGCCGATTCCGATTCTTGCAATTCCACTCGAAACACAGATCCAAAGCTTACTTTCCCCACAGTGGGCGCCAACTGTCATCGGATTGATGACAAGTACGCCATGAGGGGGTCCTCGGGGCGTGTGGAAGAGAGGGGTGTGAGACGTATGGTGTTCCAAGACGGTGAGCACACAAGTTCACCTAGGTTCGAATCCGCCGGCTTTGGACGGATCCTACTCCTGCTAGCAATCTAGTAATACGGCAGAGCCGGAATACGGGTTACAAGGGTTTGCCTATGCGGTTGAGATTGTAGACTATTGAGGCTGTACTAAAGGCTCTCCCTAGGATGGCTTATATAGATATCCGGCCTATGGTTTACAGGAGAGATCTATCCAGCTATGACTGAGAGTCGGTTACAGAGTACATCTTGAACTACAAGTAAAACTATGGGCCTAAGTTGGTAAGTCTTTTGGGCCTTCCCGTAGCCGGACTGTACTCCGTTTCTTCTCCCTGACTGGGCCGCCCGCGAAGCAAACCTCTAACCCGAAGTGGGCCACCCTGGTCAGTGAGGACTGTGAGGAAACCCAGAAAGTATATCCCCAACACTTGAGGCGCACCTTATTAGGCTTAAAGATACAAACTATATGTTCTCAGTAATGTATATGGTGAACCTTAGCGGATGCCACATACTAGGCCTTAAGGTGTGCTTTTTTACACATTGCTGATGCCCTTATTAGGGAAAAAGCAAGTAGTATATTAGTATTAGTAGACTAGTATAGTACTAGTACTCATTTCTTTGCTTAGACATATGCTCACCTCTGTCCACGCGCTGTACACACTGAGAGAATAAAACGTAGGCAGGGTAAAAGAGGGCAGCAGCAAAGAGCAGTCGACGGAGGTTTGATGTCAGAGGAAAGTTACGATGGGTTCCTGACACGAGGTACTCCTGCGGCCTCTCTACTAGTAGTAAATTTCAGGACCTATGCACGCAAAACAAATTGTGTGTTTTCTCTCTCCTTCACTGTCTCTCACGATCCATCCTTCCTCTCTCCTACCCTTTCCCTTCGCGCATCGTCCCGGCTAATCTCTCCCTAGTCCACAGCGTGGTGCTGCGCACATGTGCCTTGGTACGGCGGCTATGTGTCTCTGGCATGTTCGGCAGCCGTGTTGGTGTGGAGTAGGCATGAGGAGTACATAGGAAGGAAACCACTTCGGTCCTTGGCGGCAAAAAAATCAAACTTTTCAGATTTTTGGAATTTTCACTTGCTTCCCAAACATCGGGAGGGAAGTTTACTCAAAAGATTGGCCATTCGCGGTACTTCATATTTTATCTTTATCTTTTCTCATCTCTTACAATACCATACCATACCACTGTATAGTGTACGAATAACTTCGAACATTGACCGTTGGATCAAGACCGGAAAATCCAAACAGTGTCGTCGTTGTGATTTTCCAGCTATATCAGGAAAGAACATTCATTTATTCTCAATTTTCCGAGTGGATGACGAGCGAGGTTGTTCTTTTCCGTTTAGGAATGTCCGAAGAATATTGGATCTAAATGCCAGAAGCCAAGTTTACCGACATGTTGTACTAATGATTGCCATGTTTTATTTAGGAGGTTTCAAACCTCCTAGCTAACTCTGCCTATTTGACCGAATGACTTTATGTCAATTTATTGAAATTAGGTCAAATTTGAAACTACAAGTAAATTGTAGGTTGCTTTGAAAGTTTTACGAAAAATCTTTTGGAGGTACCCATCGAGGGGTCACAATTAATACATCATAAAACACCGAGAGTTTTGACGATGGGTTCAACTTCTTTCTAAGATTTTGCATCTTGACAATTTAATGAAATTAGGTCAAACTTGAGCTACAAGTAAGCGCGATAGATTACTCTTGAATTAAATGTATTTTTGGAGGTAGATGGGTGCATCTTCTTGTAGTAAACAATGTTGTCAGTGTGAGTTTCCAACTATCAGGAAATAAAATTCTCAGTTTTCCGAGTGATGACATGGCGTGATATTAAATGAGGAGAGAGATTGATGTAGTAACTAGCTAAGTTACCATAACATCACACTTTTCAAGTGAAAATGAGTCTACAAGATAATTAATATAGTCTTCTATGACACTACCTATTAGTTACTATGCACTATGAAGGTGGTAACTTAGACTAGTGTTAGGTGCATGACACTAGTTGAAGTTACACCCCACTATGACCAGCCTTAGCATCTACACAAGTAAGGGCAATTGATTGCTATTGAATTAAATGTATTTTTAGAGGTAGATGGGTGCATATTTATGTAGTAAACAATGTCGTCGGTGTTAGTTTCCAACTATCAAGAAAGAACATTTAATTCTCAATTTTTTGAGTGATGACAAGATTGTTCTTTTACGTAAAGAGACACCGAAGAATATCTATCTGAATACCACAAGACAAGTTTTCAGACATAAATGTATGGACGTCGATATAACTTTACCTTTTTTAGGTCCTTGATGTAAAATGTACTTGCACCATATGTGTAAAATTCAAACCTAAAAGCAAGTGATAACATTTAAACATATTTAAGATTATTAGTTGTCAATGAGTATGAACGTTCTTGGATTTCAAGCCAAACGATCAAGGTCATGGACATATCTACATCATACTTTATGCTGATGATGATCCCATGTCCACGAATTTTCATGCCGCCAACTCTAGCCATATATTTTGAAAACAAACGAAGAGAAAGTAGTATGAAGAGTATGGCTTGATGAGATTCTCTCTCGAGAAGGAGCCAAACATGACTATTTTCCCTGCTTAATTTTAGGGTGCTTCATGCTAAATGTATGGACCTCGATGTAATTTTACCCCTTTTTAGGTCCTTGCTGTAAAATGTACTCCCACTGTCCGTGTAAAATTCGAACACAAAAGCAAGTGGTAAAATTTAAACGTATTTAAGCTTATTAGTTGTCAATGAGTATGAACATTCTTGCATTTCAAGCCGAAAGACCAGGGTCATGGACATATGTACATCATACTTTATGCCGATGATTCACGATCCCATATCAAAGAATTTGCATGACGCAAAATTTGGCCATATATTTTGAAAACAAACAAAGAGGATGTAGTACAAAGAGTATTGCTTGGTCAGGTTCTTTCTCGAGAAGGAGCCGAACCCGACTATCTTCCTTTGCTTAATTTTAAGATGTGCTTCGTGCTAAATTTTTGTACCTCGATGTAATTTTTCCCTTTTAGGTGCTTGATGAAAACAAACGAAGAGGAAGAAGTACTATGACGAGTACGGCTCGATCAACTACTCTCTCGAGAAGGAGCCGAACCAGACTGTTTTATTTGCTTAATTTTAGGGTACTTCATGCTAAATGTATGGACCTTGATGTAATTTCCCCTTTTTAGGTCCTTGATGTAAAATGTACTCCTATCGTCCATGTAAAATTCAAACCTACAAGTTAGTGGTAAAAGTTAAACGAATTTAAGGTTAGTTGTGAATGAGTATGAACAATCTTGGATTTCAAGCCGAATGGCCAAGGTCATGGCCATATATACATCATACTTTACATCGATGATTCATGATCCCATATCCAAGAATTTCATGCCGCAAAATTGGGACATATTTTTAAAACAAACAAAGAGGGAAGTAGTACGAAGAGTATGGCTCGACCAGCTGCTGTCTGGAGAAGGAGCCGAACCCGACTATTTTCCCTGCTTAATTTTAGGGTGCTCCATGGTAATTAAATGTATAAACCTCAATGTAATTTTACCTTTTTAGGTCCTTGCTGTAAAATGTACTCCCACTGTCCGTGTAAAATTTGGACATAAAAGCAAGTGGTAAAATTTAAACATAATTAATCTTATTAGTTGTCAATGAATATGAAAATTCTTGCATTTCAAGCCGAACGACCAGGGTCCTACATATCTACATCATACTTTATATGCAGATGTTTCATGATCCCATAGCGAAGAATTTGTATGCCGCCAAATTTGGCCATATTTTGAAAACAAACGAAGAAGAAGTTGTATGAAGAGTATGGCTCAGTCAGCTTCTCTCTCTACAAGGAGAAAAACATGATGGTTTTCCCTGCTTAATTTTAGGGTGATTCATGCTAAATGTATGGATCTCGATGTAATTTTACCTTTTTAGGTCCTTGATGTAAAATATAATCTGATCGTCCGTGTAAAATTCGAACCTAAAAGCAAGTTGTAAAATTTAAATATATTTAAGATTATTATTTATCGATGAGTATGAATATTCTTGGATTTCAAAAAGAACGGGCAAGGCCATGGACATATCTACATCATACTTTATTCCGATGATTCGTGATCCCATATCCAAGAATTTGCATGCCCCAAAATTTGGCCATATTTTGAAAACAAACAAAGAGGAAGTAGTATGAAGAGTATGGCTCGATAAGCTTCTCTCACGAGAAGGAGCAAAACATGACTATTTTCCCTACTTAATTTTAGGGTGCTTTGTGCTAAATGTATGGACCTCGATGTAATTTTACCTTTTTTAGGTCCTTGGTGTAAAATGTACTCCCACCATGCGTACGTGTACAATTCGAACCTAAAAGCAAGTGGTAAAATTTAAACGTGTTTAAGATTATCAGTTCTCAATGAGTATGAACATTCTTGGATTTCAAAACAAACGACCAAGGTCATGGACATATCTACATCATGCTTTATGTTGATAGTTCCTGATCCCATATCCAAGAATTTGCATGCGGCCAAATTTGGCCATATTTTGAAAACAAATCAAGAGGAAGTAGTATGAAGAGTATGGCTCGATCAGCTTTTCTCTCGAGAAGGAGCAGAACATGACTGTTTCCCTGCTTAATTTTAGGGTGCTTCGTGCTAAATGTATGGACCTCGATGTAATTTTACCTTTTTTAGGTCCTTGATGTAAAATGTACTCCCACCATCCGTACGTGTAAAATTTAAACCTAAAAGCAACTATAAAATTTAAACGTGTTTAGGATTATTAGTTGTCGATAAGTATGAACATTCCTGGATTTTAAGACGAACGACCAAGGTCATGGCCATATCTACATCATACTTTATGCTGATGATTAATGATCCCATACCCAAGAATTTGCAAGCCACCAAATTTGGCCATATTTTGAAAACAAACAAAGAGGAAGTAGTATGAAGAGTATGGCTCGATCAGCTTTTCTCTCGAGAAGGAGCAAAACATGATTGTTTTATAGGGTGCTTCGTGCTAAATGTATGGACCTCGATAAAATTTTACATTTTTAGGTCCTTGATTTAAAATGTAATCCCTCCATCCTTATGTGTAGAATTTGAACCTAACAGCAAGTGGTAAAATTTAAACATATTTAATTTTATTAGTTGTTGATGAGTATGAACATTCTTGGATTTCAAGCTAAACGACCAAGGTCATGGTCATTTCTACATTATACTTTATGCTGATGATGATCCCAAGTCCAGGAATTTTCATGCCGCCAAATTTGGCCATATATTTTGAAAACAAACAAAGAGAAAGTAGTATGAAGAGTATGGCTCTACTCTCTCGAGAAGGACCCAGACCCGTCTATTTCCATTGCTTAATTTTTGGGTGCTTCGTGCTAAATGTAAGGACCTCTATGTAATTTTCTCCATTTTTATGTCCTTGATGTAAATTGTACTCCCACCATCCGTGATGTTCCCATATTTGGGAGTAAATGGGTGAATCATGTCATGGTCACAATGTTGCCACTCGGAGTTTCAACCATTAGATAAATCTAGCATGAAAACATGACTATATACATTCTAATCTAGATAAATCTGGGAACATTATATGGATCAGAGGGAGTAGTATATATGCATTCAAAACAAATTGTGTTTGCTCTCTCCTTCAGTGCGGCATCACCATCCCCACACGCATAGCAAATTTGAGGATATTTCGAACTTTTTTTCTACGGCATGGTGTGATTTTCTATCCCTAGATACCCACCAGAAAATAAACAGTAGCGCCTCAAACTAGGGGCCAGCGTTGAGGGCTGGAGCATTTAAGAAATATATCTAATTTTCTGTTATTATTACTTTTTTGCATAAGAGTCTATGTTAACGTCCCGCGTTAGTTTTGCCCTAATATACCGGGTCAGAGTAGTCGATCCGACAACCAGGGGAGAACCGCCCTGCGTCCCTCATCGTCTTCCTCTGCCGCTCCGGCCGCTTGTGCCCCATCGTAGCCCCTCTCCACCCTTGCAGAAAGGTAGAAACTGCCAACCCATCTCGACTAATATTCCACAGTAATCTTCTCCTGAACGAAAACTGGAGAGATGAAGCGTAAGATATCTGAGCGCTACAGCCAGGCAATCAAATTTGGTAACCTCCACTACGGACCACTGAGCAACATCACCGATCTTCTGAGCACTGCTCGCCTGGCTAGCGACATGGTTGGCATGCATCGAGGGATTGCAGAAGATCCTGGTCTCCCGTTTGGTTTGCCCTGCCTACTTCACTCTGACCCATAGACATGGCCACTAGACCGTGCCGAGCAGGTAAAAATCAGTTTTGCATGATTTTTGTAGGACTCGAATCCTTAGATTCGTTCCTATGGATTGAATTTGGATCAAAGGAATCGTGGTATGCAAATTCTTTTGAACTGCAACCCCGCACCCATGCATAAACCCCGTAGGAATTGGAACATCTACTTGAGGCTCAACTCTCATCGTGCCAATCATGTAGGTAGTTTTCCTACATTTCATAATCGCCCGTTTTTCACAGGTAAACCTATGAAATTCCTGTGTTCTCAATCCTGCAATCGAAAGAGGCCCAAGACTCTTACTTCAGTGTCCCCCCTCTCCTCCAAACATACTAATCCGAAAACACAAGAACGACCAGGATTGTTGATATCCGTAATGGAAGGTGTATTGGCCAATCAAGGCTGGTGTTATATTTTAAGTTTCGTGTGTTTTACAAACACAAGATTTCTGTAAAAAGTTGGCTATTTGGTTTACATGAATACAAAACCATAGGATTACTTTAAAACATGGTAAAATCAAAGTCAAATCTCACGGGAGAGTATATTTATGATGTTATCATGTCTCTTGGGACCTCATTCTTGTTCTTTGCGCGCGTAGGAATTTGAAAATGAGGTCCAAGTTGGATATGAAGAATTGCATATGAGTTTTGGAGGATTCTAACCCATAGGATTTTGGAATATATCAAATTCCTATGGAGTCACTTCTTAGTTACTATGCCTTCCATTCCATAAGAATCTAAACATGAGCTCCAACCTCATTCTATTTCTCCTTTGAGAAGTCCAATGCGCTGACACTATATTCCTGCAAAACTCCTGTGTTTGTTTCCTATTCACCATCCAAAGACACTTGTTAAAAAATTCCTGCGTTTTTAATTCCTAATATGAATTTACTGTACCTACCATGTCAATCCTGTGTTTTTCCTATTCCTACATTTTTTAAAAACCATTGATCGAAAGAGGCCCCTAATCTTGTTAATCAATCATAGGAAAATTGCCTGTGTTTTTTCCTCTGGTCCATTCCTCTGAATAGTGCTAGCATAGGAAACTTAACTATTCCTACACTTTTTCTTTAATGCAAACAAGACCTTATTCCTTGGTGTGTTTGTCTACATGAATTCATGATTTATTTATCACGTTTTTGCATCTTTCAGATAGTAGTTTTTCCACAAAGCTAGCTAGCACTCCCCCTTTGTCAAACACCCTGCATGCCCCTACATATGAAGAAAATCTGTTGCAGGGCATTGACGAGTTGCTGATGTTGATGATGACATACCCGAAACATGGGATGTTGAAGGATTTGAAAACAAGGGTCGCTGGGTTGGTGCCAACAAAGAATGGATTGCGATTGTAAAGCACCCGGGGTGCTGGTACCTCCAAAACGTCTACAGTATGGCACGTATCGAGCTACCACGTGTGCAGCGTGTTGATATTTATCCATCGGGTAACCAGTGTTTCCCCGGCCCCCATGCACTTACCTCTACAAGCACATGAATATCGAGCTACTTAAGATACAAATAGCAAAGAAACCGTACAAATTTGACAACCAATGGCACTACAATGCGATGGTGGTTTTGACAAATTCATTGCTACCATAGATTTTCCTTGTGACAGGGACTGGATTATCCTTCGAAACGACTATCTTGCACCAGCAACATATGTCGATGCCATTGCCAAGTGTCTAATCAATGGTTCTATTGATCGCATATACGCGGTGTGACAGAACCGCGAGGAGATGTTCTTGTCTGGGAACCAAACAAGTGGAGTGAGTCCCGTTATTTAAAAGTAAAATTTATAAATTACTTATAAATGCATTGTTCGTGATACTTTTGCTAACTGAATGCACACACATGTATACTTGTAGGCCCGCATGTCATACAGGCTCCAGTAATTGAAGAGCCGGCAAACGTCTAAGCCGTTGACAATGCCGAGGCTGAAGATATTGCATTACGCAGCTGATACTTGGCAGAGCTTGGCTGGGATATCCTGTGGATTCACACCAGGGGTGCAAGAACCAGGAGCCATGGTAATCCTATATCATCCATGGGTAGAGAACTGCTCTCCTATCCCTCGCTCCGCTGACACGTTTTCTAGAGGGCCCTTAATTTGGATGACCCTATAGCACCGGACTGGATTAGAAGGGATAATCTTGAAGGGAGGTTAGTGTTTGTGGGAATCAACCATCCATTCATCCTCAAGCCCCCTACAAACTGCGAACCTGGTGCTGCCGATGTTGACGATGCTCTGCCAGTGTTCAGAGGAGACTGTGTGTTTGCTACACACGTGCGCTGCCAACATCGCCCACATCCAGTTCCAGATTGGAGCCGCATGCATGTCAATGGGGGGCTACCATAGGTTCATCAGTTAACTACATTGGAGCGGAATATAGAGAGCAAATGTTTGAGGCGCCAATGTGGTTCATGCCAACCCTGCCTCGTTAGAACTATGTGAAGTTTGACCAAAATACCAAAAAGCTGATTATGAGAACTCGCAACATCATTTTTGAAGCTAGTACTTGTCACCATGTAATGTACAGTACTATGCATGTAGTACTTTCATACTGTATTGTAGTATCAGTACTTGCAACATCATTTCCACTATTGCTTATATTAGGCACCATGTACGTAATAATATACTTTCATAGTATGTGTTTGATGTTTCCCTATTCAAGCACTCAAGCTGCCGTGCCCAATTTTCTAGGCTATTAATATTTGCATGACAATTAGTAGTACTGTATTGGTAGCAAGGTTTTCTTTTTTCACAGCATTCGTGTAACCTCGCCGCATTTATTCCCTCACCAGCCCTAGCCCTAGCCCCAGCCCCATCTCTCTCTCACACAACACTCCTCAATCACCATTGCGCTTCCCTCCATTGACGACCACCACCACCGCAACTTACTCGTCTTAGGCGGGTCGGCTGTCGGCGGCGGGCCCTACAACCTCAACTATAGAGCCGTTGCATCCCTCAGACATCACGGTGGCAGTGTGGTATGTACATAATGCCCAAAACCCTTGATCTTGATGATGAGATGCGGTCAAGCTTTCATTAGCGCTTGGTTAACATTGGGTTGGTGTTGAGTATAGTTCTAATCTAGTCCATTTAACCCGTTTGTATATGATGGCCTAAAATATATTGAGCTCATTGGGGAACCCCAAGAGGAAGGTATGATGAGCACAGCAGCAAGTTTTCCCTCAGTATGAAACCAAGGTTTAATCGAACCAGTAGGAGCAAGGAAACACCCCAAAGGTGTTGCTAGCTGAACGTTGGCAGGGCACACTACCAGTGCCAGCAGCAACGTGGAGACCTGTACAACACAACCACAGAACCCTGTCCCCAACTTGCGATGAGGTTGTCAATCTCACTGGTGTTGCTGAAAATAAAGGATTAAACGTATCAAGTGGAAGAAAGTAATAGTTTGCATAAAGTAAACACAAAGCAGTAAACAGTTGATTGTAGATTGATGATAAAAGAAAGGACTGGGGTCCATAGTTCACTAGAGGTGGCTCTCCTTAAGATAGATAACATGCTGGGTGAACAAATTACAGCGGGGAAATTGACAAACATCAAGAAAGCATACAAGCATATACTACTCATCTTGACTCCTTTGAGATTCGATTGGGCATTACAACATTATACATAGACCGTAATCCAACTGCATTTATGACTAATAATCTACCTTCAGGTTATCATCCAAACCCCCTCCAGTATTAAGTTGCAAGCAACAGATAATTGCATTACGCATTGCGTGTAAAGGAAACAATACGATTGTTCTATGAACAAAGGATTGTTGTTTTCTCCCTAGTAGCAACAACACATCTAGTACCTTAGAGATTTCTGTCACTTCCCTAGATTACCAGAGGCATGAACCCACTATCGAGCATAAATACTAACTCTTGGAGTTGCTAGCATCTACTTGGCCAAGATAGCTACTAACAACGGAAAGCATGCAAGATCACAAATAACAAAGACATGATAGAATCAATAATCAATCTGAAATAGCATCTCAATATCCATCGGATCCCCGCAAACACAACATGCAGAATTACAAATAGATGATCTTGATCATGAATGGAGCTCACAAGATCTAGACATGAAAGCACAAAGGAGGAGAACCAGCCATCTAGCTACTACATGGACCCGTAGTCCAGAGTTGAACTACTCACACATCACACCAGAGGCTTGCATGATGATGAAGGAGACCTCTAGGGTGAATTCCCCTCTCTGGCAGGGTGCCGGGAAGAGCTTCAGATCCCTCCCAATATAGGGATGGAGATAACGGCGGCTACATACTCTTTCGTGGATTTTTGATCGGGTACTTAGGGTTTCCATATCAGAGGCCATATATAGGAGGAAGGAGAGGCCGAGGGGGTGCCTGGGGCAGCCAGACGACCCCCTGGCGCGGGCCAGGCCTGGCCGTGCAGCCAGGTGGTATGGCTGGGCCCTAGCCCCTCTCCCTCTCGTATTCTGGCTCTAGGTGTCCCTCGGTAAAATAATGACTTTGTCTTTTGTCCCGTCCAATTCCGAGAATATTCATTTTCCGACTTTCCTGGAACCAAAAATAGCAAAAAACAGGCAGCTGGCACTGTGGCTCTTGTTAATAGGTTAGTCCAAGAAATCATATGAAAAGTACTCCAAAGTGTGGACAAAACATAAGAAAGTAGATAAAACCAAGCATGGAACATCAAAAATTATAGATACGTTAGCAACGTATCAGTATACTACAGTTCAGTTTTACACATGCAAGCTAGTTCCGGGGCTAGATCTCTGGTGAACTGTAATAATAAGTTCAATTTTTGTATTGATTGATCCACGGCTGATGATGATTTAGGAGGCCACTCGGTATGTTTTGCTTTAGATTGGTCTCAAGGGCGAAGGTCCCTTTAATTTGGGCAAGTTAGGGCGGCTGCTGCCCTACCCTGATTTTTGCCAAAATTTCGAGTATATGTATGCATCTCTAGCATCGGTAGCAGATAGAGCTCATCATGTTCATCCGTTCATCTTTTCCTGGGTGTTCGGTATTTGTACTGCTTGATAAAGAACTACACTAATGTGATGCCTAGACCTTGGAAGTAGTACTAATTTAACCGGCGTTCATGCTAGCTAGAGTTAAGACTTTAATTTGTGTACTTCGATAAGAAAATTGCTCCACTTTAATTTCTTAGCTGATGTTGTATTGTACTCTATAAGCTAATACTGTACTATTTCACAATTATTAACAGCTTGTAGAGACATTATCTGTCCATTTGATTTTTTTGCAGTGTTTGGGCAAGAAGCTCAAGCTTGGATAGACTCATCATTGATGAAGACAAGAGAGCCCTGTGTAGTCTGGATGGAGGGGCGAGCTAGGAACACCCACGTGGAGAACACCTGTGACGAGTTCTGCAAGATGCTGTTAATACCGGGAGGGTTAGACATGTGGAGCATACCCATCTCCTTTTTGCCAATGTTTGGTAGTGAGTATCCAGAGGCCATCAAGCTAAAGATATGCAAAGCCTGCAGTTGGGATGTCGAGCTGAAGAAGCAATGGCAAGGTAATCCTTGATGAAGGATGGCTAGATTTTGTCAAAGCACATGACTTGAAGGTAGGATACTTTCTGGTATTCAAGAAGCTTGCCACCACTTCCTTTAAGGTGATAGTATTTGATCATGATAACTGCGAGAAGGTGATCATATGTGCAGGTTATCACCCATCATTTGATGGAAAAATTACTATATTGTAGGTGTATTAATGTAGTGACTGATCGCCTCTAATTATAACTATTCTGTAAAGAGGTGCTTGAACACCTTCCTTTATCATGCATCCTGTTGGAACACCATGGTACTTGATCGCTCTAGGTTCCAATGTGGAGGTATTTACTGTACTATGTTTGCAGCAAAACTGCAAAACAAACATCTAGTTTAATACTGCTAGTATTGTACTACCTCCTATTCCACAGTATAATCCTTTTTAGCAAACTAAACAATCATCTTGTTAGTTCTACCGCATAAAAGAGTTGTGCCGTGTTGCTGTACCTAACAATCAAGTGGGTAGGTATAGTACAACTCCTGTATGCAGCGGAACTAACGAGATGATTGTTCGTTGTACTCTACTGTTAGTAGTAATACATACTGTACTGGTACAAGTGTATTACTACTACGTAGGAGTACTATTTTTTAGGAAAATAGAAGCTATAAATAAACATCATCTGGTCAAACATGACAACAATAGTAACTCTAGTCGGCGTACACGGCAGTGTGCCAGCCTAGCTGTAATGGCCCATGTTGTGACATGGTTAATTTAGCACAGGTAGCGTGCCGGCCTAGCTATAAAATGTGCCAGGATTTCAGATGGTTAATTTAGTGCACTACAGCATGCCAGCCAAGCTAATCGGCATCCTGGATGCAGCTCTAGAGGCCTTGCAAAAAAAACTCGTTCAAAGAGCCATCCCATCTTCCCCATCTCGGCTGTTTTTATCCCCACTCGCCAACACCGCCTGACCCCACATTTGGGATCGTCTCCAGTGCACGCTTCACACATTTTCCTCGCCATCTCGCCCGCTGCATCGGATCTTGCAGGCCGTGCCACCCCTCTTCAAAAGTCCCTCGATAGTCATACTCTGGTCTAACCTCTTCCCCCAATCCATCCCGATGTCGCAATCGATGCACAACCCATTGCACAACATCTGGAGTAAGGTCGGCGACGACGGTTTCAACTAAATCGCTATGTATCTGGACACTACCAGCACTGCCTGGCTGGCTGCATGCTCCAAGGAGCTATACCGCCAAGTCACGGGCAAAAAAGGTAGCAGATGCCCCAACGACCACTACGGGACATTCGTCCACTACAACGACGTCCACGACCACATAATCTGGTGCTTTCATGGTCAACAAGTCTGCACGGAGCCTGGATGCGAATTCATCACCTCGTTAGTAGAGCTAACACCTATGGTAGAGCTTGTCCGCCACCTCAGAGTTTCCCACTCGAGGACCACACCCATAATGCCCTATAGCCACAAACACTGGGAGCCGTCTAAGCCGGTGCCCATAGGAGGCTCGCAGAGAGCGTATATCATTGGCATCGGGAAATAGGGAACCGTGTTCGTTGCGCAAATTTATGGCCACACCACAGACATCGTCATATCCCCCAGGTTCGTCAGTTCAGGAGGTGCGAATTGCCGCGGTACAAGGTGAAGCTTTGGTGCAGTCTCTGTGGCACGAGCTCCATGTGGTCAAAATGGTGGCGACGAGCAGGCCATCATCGGCCAAGTCGTACCTGTCGCAGCCACGGTGTTACCCGAAAGCTTCTGAACCGTTCGCTGGAATTCCCTATGGATTAGGAGTATTGCATCAACAAGTTTCGAAGTGAGATAAAACATCTAAATATTCTTTGTAATGATCCCAATGTTAAGATATATAACGTCGTACTAATTAATTACTACATTATGTTGGTGACATATTCAATTTGTATGGGGAGAGGTGGAACAAGTTTGCGGTAATGTATACCTATTTCCAATGTACGTTGCTGACATAGTGGGCCCACAGACAACGATGTGACAAGGAAAGCGTAACAGGTAGGAAAGAAAGCGCTACCCGGCCAGCACTTGACACGCTGTTGCGTTATGCCGAGTATGTCGTATGGAGGTCTTAACTTGCTTCTGCTAATCAATTTTGTAGTAATATATATGTACTGGTACATGTTCGGCTCGACCGATCAAGTGCTAAATATGGACTCTCTTTCTATTTGAGTCATGGCCTTGCTACAACTATGGAATTTCAATGTCTGCATTGTTGAATCTATCATTTCTTTTGGCCATTGTTTGTACTACTAAATTGGTCACTTTGAAATGCTGCTGAATCTGTCAAGTGGTGCTGAATATGAACTAGGAATCTATAGATATTTTTTCTGTCTTATTATGTACTGCTCAAGCTTCAAATGATACTCAATCTGTCAAGTGTTTTGTTGTTACTATTAATAATGTATTTTCTAGAACTAATACTGATGTACTGGTACTTGTTTAGATCAAGTGTAGTAGATGGTCTTGATTTCCTTTTTAAACTTGGCTTTTTTACAATCAAGATGAGGCTTGGGCATTTTGGGATGCATATATGGGGGTCACACTGATATTAATGTGAAGAGGAGGTATGCACACAAAAGCATACTTGATCGTCAGTTATGCTTGCTCCAATGATCAAGTGTGTTTGGAGAAAAGGGAAAACTGATCGTGTTACAAGGTTTTTAGAGCTGAAACATGAACGGGTTCTCTCTATACTGCTATTGAGCTTCAGTGTCTGTATACCTAAAACAGTCACTTTGGAATGCTGCAGCAATGGTCAAGTGCTGCTGAATATGAACGAGGAATCTGTCGATATTTTTTCTGTCTTATTCTGTACTACTGGATCTTTCAAATGCTACTGAATTTGTAAAAAAGTTTTGTCGCTGCTGCTGGGCTGCTTACACTAGAGATTTTGCCTATGTGTCATCGGAACCGTTGGATGTGTTTTGGACAGAAATGAGAGGGTACCAAGTGAAGTCATTGGATACCAGTCCTGTTTTGGTGCACGCGGTCTATGTCCCTTGTTCTTTAGATATTTTTACACGAATATATGTCAAAATAATTATCGTTTTTCCTCCGGTAGTGAGGTTTGTGTTCTGAATCCGGCTGAGCCATAACATAATGCAAATTTTACTAAAGAGGAGGTAAAATCTAGCCCATTCGGCCCCTCTTTAGCCCAGAACAATTTAATTCAGCCTTGTAGGGGTCAGGGGACTTGCTGACGACAACCCATTTAAATATTTATCAAGGAGCCCATGGAGAATAACACATGGAGTATAGCCCATTGAGTATAGTTGATGTAGAATAGCCCAAAATGTTTAATTCGGCGTTTTTGGAATTGCCCTTTAAAACAAAAACAAAAAAACCCGCCTACCCATGTTTTTAAGAAACTACTACATTATTTGGCATTTAATAAATTGAGATGCCAGGATCGCTTCCCTTTTATTTTAATAAGAGAGATAACATGGACACATAAAATATTTTTAAGAAGGCTAATATATAAGTTATAGGTACTATAAAGCTTTTTAATGAGAATGTTCATCTATTTTGTTTGTCGTTGTGGCAACGCACATTGTTTATATGTGTTTTGAAGTCTTGAGTTCGATTCTCTATGCTTGACATAAACTTATCTTGGGTTTACATTTTTTCTTGTAGAAATATTGCTTTATGGAGAGGCTGACATCACGGACCCACCAGCCTACAGCATCTCTCGAGTTTAATTGTCGAGTTTGAAAAAAAGTTAAATGCATGTACAGAGAGGCTGGCATCAGGAACCCACCTGCCAGAACATACGAGGCTGCATCTGGGACCCACAAGCCAGAACATACTAGAGAGGCTGACATGGGGGCCTCAGCAGCAAGACCATACCCAACTGCCACATCGAGCAACGTTGCCAAGGTCAAAACAGCAGGCGCGGCCGAAAAAAAGTCTATCATACGCAGGTTGGATTTTTAGAGAGACCGGCATGTGGGACCCAGTAGCGCGGCCTTATACAGGTTTTTCCTCGAGCGACGTTGCCAAGTTTGAAACAGGGAGGCGCGAGCGAGAAAAAAGTCCAGCATGCACACGTTTCTTCTAATGAGAGGCTAACATGGGGGACCCAACAACCTGGAAAAACAGCAAAACTTCCATCATACACACGTTTCTTCTAATGAGTGGATGACATGTGGGGCCCTGCATCATGATTAAATGGTAGATGCAGCGAGCAACGCTATCAAGTTCAGAACATGGAGGCGCGACCGAGGGAAAAAATTCTATCATACACACGTTTCTTCTAATGAGAGGATGACATGTGGGGTCCAGGAGTTTGATTAAACGGTAGATGCATCGAGTAGTGCTATCAAGTTCAGAACAGGGTAGCGCGAGCGAAGAAACAAATTCCATGATACACATGATTCTTATAATGTGAGGCTGACATGGAGGACCCAACAGCGTGACTAGACAGTAGATAGATCAAGCAACATTATCGAGTTGAAATCAGGGAGGCAATAGCCAAGGGAAAAAATTCCATTATACACATGTTTTTTCTAATGAGAGGATGACATGTGGGTCCCAGGAGGTTGATTAAACGATAGATGCATCGAGAAGCACTATCAACTTCGGAACAGGGTAGCGCGAGCGAAGAAAAAAATTTCCATCATACACACGATCGTTCTAATGAGAGGCTGACATGTGGGATCTAGCAGCCTGACTAAACGGCAGACGCATCGAGAAATGTTATCGAGTTCAAATCAGGGAGACGTGACCGAAAAGTATGGTCCACTAGAGACACTAACGTCCGGGACCCACACGCCTCAAAAGACTTCGGCGAGTCAACATCGTGCGAGGAAACAGAAATCTTGCTTCTTCCATGCACCAGTCGAGCTTCCTCCATGTTTTTAGCAGATCCATCGTAGTAGAGGTCCACGAAACCAGAAAAAAAAGTTTTCCATCGGCCACGACCGAGCCGAGAATTTCGTCACGGAAGACGCGCCCTCTACGATGACTGTCGGGCCTAGTCCTTGCGGAAGGAAACTTTTCTTGTAGTATTGAGAAGGTTCCGAATAAAGCTTAACCCGGAAAAGTGCACCTACGGTGTCCCGACTAGAAAATTAATCGGTTTCCTCGTGTCCAGCCGAGGTATCGAAGCTAACCCAACTAAAATCCGAGCCATTGAGTGAATGGAATTGCCAAAGTGTCTCAATGATGTCCAGAAGTTCACTGGTTGCCTAGCATCATTAAGTCGCTTTGTATGTCGGCTAGGAGAATAGGCATTGCCTCTCTATCAGCTAATGAAAAAATCAGATAAGTTCATATGGACATCGAAAGTAGATAGTGCTTTTCATGAACTAAAAAAGATGCTAGCCTCTACACCAGTGTTAGATTTACCATTATCCAAAGAGCCGATGTTGATCTACATAGCAGTGACCAACCGAGTCGTAAGTGTAGTGATAGTAGTGGAGCGTAACAAGGAAGGTAAGTCGGTGCAGAGGATAGTGTATTACCTAAGGGAAGTACTATCCACTTCAAAGTAGAATTATGCTCATTATCAGAAGATGGCATATGGTGTCTACATGGCGGCCAAAAAGCTTAAGCATTATTTTGAAGAACACCCTATAAAGGTGATATGTGAAGCACCTATATCTGAGATAATGAGTAACAAAGATGCGAGTGGCCAAATTTCCAAATGGGCAATTGAGTTAGCCCTTTATGCTCCATGGTATGATAGAAGAGATGCGATCAAGTCTCAGGCAGTGGCCGACTTTTTCATGGATTGGACTGAAATGCAATATGAGCCTCCATTGCCGGATTCAAATTACTAGAAAATGCACTTTGATGGATCAAAGTTGAAGGACGGACTAGAGGTCGGGGTAATCCTTACCTCGCCCATGAAAGATCAATTGAGATTTGTACTTTAGATCCATTTTAGAGCATTGAATAATGTGGCAGAATATGAGGCGCTTGTACATGGGTTAAAATTAGCGAAAGAGATTGGGATGTGTTGGATGGAAACATGGCCCTGTATAGATTTCACGTCCAAAAGATATGTTTGTACTTTGAAGGATGCGAATTCCATCATGTGCCATGAGCTGAAAATGATGCAACCAACGTGTTATCTAAGTTGGGCTCATCTCCGCAAGCCATCCCGCCAGGTGTTTCTTTAGAGCATCTTAGAAAACCCTCCATTAACCCCTCATCAGAATTTGAATCAATTTATATCCCGGCCAATCCAGGATCAGAAGCTGCCCCAATGGACATTGACTGGGGGAACACCTCGGCAAACCCGGAGACTACCTCGGAAAACCCCGGAACTTCCTAGCAGAACCCGGGGACTTCTCAACTTAATTCGGTAGAAGTTATGTCGGCTAATCCTATGGATATTGACGAGGTGCTTTTTCCGTCCCGTGCTGTACCAGCATGGGCGCAGCAGACTTTTGAGTTCTTGAAAGATGGATTTTTGCCAAGTGATGAGGTGCTTTCCAGGAAAGTTCAGAGGAGAGAAAAGGCACACACCATAATAAATGCTGAGTTATACAAGAGAAGTGTCACAAGTGTCTTGTAGTGATGTGTTGATCTAGCAGAAGGGCTGGAAATCCTCCGAGATATCCATAAGGGCGATGTGGGCATCATGCCTCATCCAGGGCCTTAGTAGCCAAAGCTTTTCGGCATGGATTTTACTAGCCCAGTGCCTTGCAACAGGCTGAGGACCTTGTGAAGGTATGTAATGGGTGTCCGAGGTATGCAAGAAAGATACATATGCCGACCTCTGAACTCAAAACTATACCTATCATTTGGTCATTTGTTGTGTGGTGTTTGGATATGGTTGGACCATTTAGGCCGGCCGAGGAAACATGACTGACATCCTAGTTATGGTGGACAAGTTCACTAAGTGGATCGAGGTAAAGCCAATCAGAAAATGTGATGGAGCTACTGCCGTATCATTTCTCAAGGACATCATCTTGAGGTATGGGTACCCACACAGTATAATAACAGATAATTGCACAAATTTCACCGAAGGAGCATTTTCCCAGTTTTGCCAAGATAAAAGAATATGGCTAGATGTTGCATTAGTTGCACACTCCGCATCGAACGGGCAAGTGGAGAGATCCAATGGGATAGTACTGTCCGAGATAAAACCTTAGCTCATTGAGCTGCTGCAAAGATCAGTGGGGTGTTGGATCGATGAACTCCCAATAGTATTATGGAGCCTAAGAACAACTCTGAATCGGTAAACTGGCTATACACCATTCTTTCTGGTATATGGGGTAGAAGTTGTAGTACCAGCCGACATAGAGCATGACTCGCCTACGTTCACCCAATACACAGAAGCCGAAGTGCAAGAATCCCGGCAAAATGACGTTGATCTGTTGGAAGAGGCAAGAGAGTTGGCACTGTCCAGATCCACCATATATCAGGAAAATATCCAACGTTATCATAGCCGAAAATTAAGCCTCCGAGTTTTCCGGGAATGGGATTTGGTACTTCGGCTAGTGCAACGCACGACCGACATGGATAAGCTCTCACCTCCATGGGAAGGACCATTCATCATGAGCAAAGCGCTGCACAATGATGCATACTATCTTATAGATGTTGAACCACAGGAGAAGAACAAGGTGGACAGGTCCGGACAAGAATGAAAGCGGCCATGGAATGTAGCACTTCTTCGTCCATTTTACACTTAGCAGAAGTGTATGTATCTTGAAATCTCATATGTCAGATTATATGTCGGCAATGAGTTATTAATGAAACCTCGGTACCTCGACCAGAAACTCAGGGACTTCCCTAGTAATAATTGTCCTTTTCTGTATTTACATTAATATGTCAACTGGCTTAAATTTCTTACCCCTTGGTCGAGTTAGTAGTGTGTCGGCACCAAAAGCTAACTCTTCAACTTGCTGTTGTCCAAAAAGATTGGCTTCATGGCAAGCAAGAGAACAAGTTTGGAAATGCTATGCACATGAAAAACGACTAAGGAAAGAGACGTAATCAAGTCGACGTCTATTTTTTGGACTAACCCTTGTATTTACTCTCTTTACTTACTGTTATGACGAATTATTTTGAGCTAATCCTCACAATTTGAATGCATTGTTAATTTAATTTTTTGGTCTCGAACTCGTAAGTAGAACACCCAATAATGGTAGACGTGAGCCGAGTCATCAGATTGAGAGAATAAGAAAATGAAACTCGGGGACTTCGCCCAAACGGATTCGACATACAAAGCATAATTGTAACAAAATGACCCATTGTTTAATACATCTACGCCTAACATACCAGGGATTTAGCAAAGTTTAAAGTTTTTTCGCTCAATGAACGGCGACAGCCGGAGCATCCACAGCAGGAGGTGGAACATCAGCCTTGGAGTCAGCAACCTAGACCTCCTCTTCCTCATTAGGGTTTGCCTCAGGATCCTCGGCATCATCCGGGTATTCCTGGTCCTCATTCGCACCATCCTCTCAACATACTCATCTTCTACCTCATCGAGGAAAATTGGCCCATCAGTCCAGGCATGAATATTGCCATATTGGATTAACTAATAGGCTCGGTCTTAGCGTTGTTGGATGAGGGCCAGGTTGGTGATCCACCTGGATCCATCACGCATGTTCTGGAGTGTGTCTAGATTGAGTCCGTCGTACCATGATATCACGAAGGCCAAGGTTATATTGGCACCAACTCGTGCGGCGGACTCTCGCCACAAATTCACCATGATCTCGCTCTCCATGAGTTTCTCAGCCAGCTAGGAGGGACCCTTGGGTGCAGTTTCCTTCGGCCAAAGGACATGGAAAAACCGGATGGCTGCATCCAGAAGATCCACCCTGAATGACTTCATTACTTTAACCCGGGCCTAGAGGCTGACCAACGAATCATCCATGTCAAATGCCGCGATGGAGTTAGCGGGAACACCTTTCTAGGCTCAGGCTTTCTGAACAGCAGTGACGGCACGAGCTTCAGATTCAGGGAATTTATATGAAAAGCAATTAAAAGGAACAAGTTAGTACAAGAAACATAGGACATAACGGGAATGCCGGCAAATAAGAAAAAACTGAAGGGAATATGCCCTGAGAGGCAATAATAAAGTTGTTATTATAAATATTCCAAGTATCTGATAGATGTTTATTTTGCATGCTATAATTGTATTAATACATAAACATTAATACATGTGTGTTTAATAAACAAATAGAAAGTTCCTAGTTATGCCTCTCTTTGAACTAGCTTGTTGATTAACAAGATGATCAAAGTTTCCTGATCATGGACATTGGATGTCGTTAATAACGAGGTCACAATATTTGTGAAATAATGTGATGAACATTCATTCGAATTATAGCATTACGATCAAATTCATTGTGTTTATATTTCTATAACATCATACGAAGTAATCCTAGTCCTTAGACCATGAGATCATGTTAATCACTAACACCGGAAGAGTATCTTGATAACATCCAACATCACACCGTGAAAGGGTGACTATAAAGGTGGGTTCAGTGCTACAAAGGTGTTATGTAGAGGCTCATGGATCAAGAGTGGGATTTGTCCATCCTGATGATGGATAGATATACTGTGGGCCCTCTCGATGGTATGACATTAAGAATAGCTTGCAAGCAAGTGATGTGATCACTAGAATGTTATATCACGGGAACGAGAAAAGAGTGCATGTCGTTAACAAGATCAAACTAGGTTTTGAGATCCCAATGATTGAGTCACGGACATGTAATATATCATAAGACAAAGGGATTAAGTTACTAGTGTTAAAGGTTCTCACGATCATAGAAGTCATCGTTGAATGTGTAGGAGTCAGAATGGATCTCCAAGTCTCGCTTCTAATTATCTGAGAGGGGTATCGATCATGTCTGGATTATTCACGAACCGTAGGGTGACACACTTAAGTTAAACCAACACCATTTGGAGCAAATATGTTTCAGACGAAAGAACTACAAAGCTCTTGAATTATTGCAATGGACATCAGAATTGTTTCGGGTGAAATTGGTGAAATAGGTTCTGCATGTGATATTGAAATATTGCAGGGGGTTTTACGTGAATGTTTTTTAATTAAAGTAATTAACAAAATTCTAAATAAAATAAATAAAATAGTTTTCTTAAATGAGAGTTGCATTAAATTTGGTGGAAATTTAATGCATGCGAGTGGGAATTTGAGTGGAGGCTAAATTTATGTGAGTGAAGCTTCACCACATGAATGAGGGAAGAGGTGGGGGCACCACCTTGGCCACCGGCCAAGGCTTGGGGGCTGGCTGCTCCTCCTATAAAACCCCCCACTCCCTCTCTCACACTTACACCTCCTCGTGAAGGATCTCTCTCCCCTCTAGATTTCTTCCCCCATGGTCTCGGATTAGCGAGATACATGTTCCCGGTGGCATTTCATCTAGAAGGAGTTGCTGCTTCCACTGCTTTGCTGGAGCGAGGAGGTGGAGGTGGTTCAGTGGCCTGGACGTGTGTGCGAGGATAGATGCACTTCTGATTTGCGCTAGGACTTCCACACGATCCTAAGATCGGCAAGCATTCGACTACATCATCCACAAGTTCATTCTCATTACACTTTGTCGGTCTTCAAGGGTATGTTCTCTATGGATGTATATCCACCCGTTGCTTGTATCTAGTAGATAGATCCTGGCATATAATGGTTCCCATCAAAGGAATTTTTTTGTTTTCTATGCTGCGAACCCAACAAAAACCCGGGGAAAACTCACGAGTGATTACACTGTTGATTCAGGTAACCTCCATCAACCAGGCAGCAACCTTTTTCTGGAAGTTTTTCTAGCTGAAGACTCACCGAGTCAAATTTGGCCTGCTTGTTCGAGAAAAGTGAAGCGTCAATTCAGGCATTGAAACACAATCCTGAAGAGATACCTGAAAGTTTTTGACCCAGTAGAAGCGAGGTATATTTACCCGTTGACTTAGAAACAACAAAGGCAAAGGATAAAGAGCAAAAAGAAACATACATTTCAGCTCGGCAACCTGCTTCTTCAGATCCTCATTTTGGGCCTCCATATTGGCTGGAGAAGTTCGAGTGAAAAGTTTACTCAGCAGGTCAAACTCAAGAGGAATGAAACAGAAAACAGCGAAGCAAGACTGTCATTTTTCTTCACTTCTGGCAGCAAGGCCTTATGCTTCGAAGAAAGCGCTTTGTGGGCATCTAGAAGCTGCTGGAAATCGGCGGTGTGACGATTAGTGGTGATCTGAAAAGAACAGTTGTTTGTTCATAAGTGATAAGTATATTCAAAGCTACTCAAAATCCGAGTCAAGTGGAACTTAACCCGGCTCTAGGTGGCTGGATATTCAAAGTTATTCTAGATCCAAGTCAAGCAGAACTTAACTTGACTCTAGGTGGCTAGATATTCAAGGTTATTCCACATCCAAGTCAAGTGGAACTTAACGCGACTCTAGGTGGCTAGATATTCAAAGTTATTCCAGATCCGAGTCAAGTGGAACTTAACCCGACTCTAGATGACTGGATATTCAAAGTTATTCCAGATCCGAGTCAAGTGTAACTTAACCCGGCTCTAGGTGGCTGAATATCAAACTTCTACTCAAGATTTAAACCGAGTAAAACTCGATTCAAATCTAGGTGGGTAGCTAACAGAACTATTGGTCTAAGTTCTAATAACTAAGTTAAAATACTTCGGAATTGAAAAGAAGGTAAATAAAAACTACACAGGTTTAGTGCTAAGAGCATCCGACTGAGTAATATATTACTCCCCCGGAGGCTCGAGGACTGGAGAATATGTATACAAGTACTTACGCAAATCTAAAAGAGATTGTCAAAGGATTTACCTCCATCATCTTGCCGGCATAAGCAATGTCTTTGCTGGCAGTGTTCATATAGGCACTAACGAGGGTTTAACTCATCAATGCCCATTGTTATGGACTTGGGTTTTGGAGAAGGAGGGAGCACTGGAGACATCAATCGACTAGCAAACAAGCACATAGGGGACTCGAAGATTTACCCAGGTTTAGGCCTCGCAGAGGTCCCTACTCCTGCTTGTCTGCTCGTGGAATTATCAAAGGAATCGAGGATTACAATGGTGCGCAGATGCAATCTGGCGAGGGTTATGGAAACTAGGGTTGCGTGTGTCATCCTCGCCGCCCCCTCCTAGCCTTTATATAGATAGGCTAGGTCTCAGGTAGTCGGTCGAGTCGGTTACAGGTTAGGGTTTCCCCCTTAAACTTTCTATCTTTACTTCTTCTTGTTCTTCAAGCAATCAAGAGTCCGTAGGTTACTCGAGTACTTCATTTGGGCCTTGGCGACACCGTGGGCTTCCATTGTATTCAGGCCGTATATACCAAGCTCGAGTACCTGTAGGGTATACCCATGTCAGTAGCCCCCGAGTGTCCAGTGGAATTGCAGATTCGACTAGAGACTTTGAATCCTTTCGAGTGCATGACTGAGTATGTTTTTCGACTGCTTTGTTTGTGTCGTAGGGATTGTTGATGTGCGTGCCTGATTTAACCGATGTATCGGTATCAGTTAACTACCTTAGGGTAAAACAACGCCATCTACTGGAACTCGAGTCCCCGGATTCGAGTCCGGAAAAGTGCTGGTGTAATTCGACTCAAGCCGCGGAGGTCTTACAAGAGTCGAATTCCAGTATATGGGTGTGAGCACTCGACGCGTCCGTCAAGGCATGTTCATCGTACTTGTTGGCACGGATATATTTCTGGTAGTGTGCAGAAAATGCGTTGCCAGGCCTTATTCAGGTCTTATATTCACGCTGCAAGCGCGGCATCCGAATTTTGTCATCGCGGAGATGTTTCGGGTGACCCAGGAGACATAATCTCTTTGTAGGGTAATCTCATGAGGCGGTGTCGCCATAAGCTTCGAGTGTGGATGCCATCAACACACAGTATGGTGTACAAATAATCATAGGGTGCGCGACCAACGCTCCCTATGGGAGTAGCCCCCGAGTGCCTGATTGAGTCAAAGACTCAGGCAGGGACTAAAGAACTTTTGCGACTATTGTCGTCTTTTGTTTGCTTGTTTCAGTCAAATTTGATTCCGGCGCTCCCTATGGGAGTAACCCATGTCCATAGTCGAATCGTGCTTCGAGTGGTTGGGTTTGCTTTGATTGTCCATGTTCCTGTAAAAAGAAGAAGAAAAATCATAGGGTCCGCGACCAGCGCTCCCTATGGGAGTAGCCCCCGAGTGCTTGGTGGAGTCGAAGACTCGAGCAAGGACTAAAGTAGTTGAAATCTTCTGCTGTGTAATTTTGGATGATGTCAGTGCTGACGATTCCATGACCTCACTTGCCCGCGTGAGCGAGTTTGATGGGACGTGACGAGCGGTGGGTCCTATTTCCTGACTCTGATTTGACCGGGCGTGCGTAATCTTTGTTTTAACTATGCCTCCTCGATTTCCGTGCATAATGGGGGTAGTGGGGGAAGGTTCGCGCTTCAGGTCCTCCACGTGTCGAGCACGATGAATGCCACGCGTCTGATAGGGTTTTTCTTAGCCGTTGGATTGCATCTTACAGGGGGTTAAGTAGCAATGCGGCGATAGTAATTTTCACATCTGCTTCTTTTCTGCCTTTGCCTCCGTCGCCATTGCCGCTGCTCCTCTGCTTCTTTGCGCTCCTTTCCTTCGCGGTGCTGGACCAGCTCCACGTATTTCCCAGCTACATCCTCCGGTCACACCGCCGCCGCGGAATGGGGAAGAAGAAAGGAGGTGTCGTGGCTGATCCCGCTGTTGCCGCGGCTGCTACGAAGAAGAAGGGTGGCTCCACCGCTGCGGGCACCAGCACCGCCGCCACCGGGAAAAAGAAGGGCACGGGCAATCGCGTCACCAATGGTGCATGGAGCGCATCCGTGATAAAATCTTCAGAGCTTCGTCTCCAGCGCCAAGACGGAGTTTTGTCTTCCGCAGTCACGGATGCGCGTATCCCTGGCAGTGAGGTAACCCCCTCTCCTCCTACTGGCTTTCGGGTGATGTTCCTAGCATTCATCATCCGTGGTCTTTCGTTGCCCCTGCATCCTTTCTTCATTGGCCTTCTCTGCTTTTACGGGCTCCAGCTCCATCAGCTGTCCCCAAACTCCATCCTCCATGTAGCTTCCTACATTACCCTTTGAGAGTGCTGGCTCGGAATCGAGCCGCACTTCGGCCTTTTCAAGCGCCTCTTCAAGATGAAGCACCAATCAGCGCCTGGCTCTGTAGTCTACAATGTAGGCGGCTGCGGTATCCACGTCGATTCCTCCACCACATACTTTGATATCAAACTCATGGCGTCCGTCCAAGGGTAGAGGGACAAGTGGTTCTATATCCGCGACCTGAAGGCCGACGGAGACCACTTCGGACTCGCGCCTTTCGATCCCGCGATGCCGTGCAAGAGGAGGCGTTCCTAGAAGAACGTAATTATGCCCAGCGAGTCCGCAGAGACAGATGTGCTATACGAGCGCGTCTGCGACCTCGAGAGTCGCATGGGCAAAGAGGAGGGAGGCTGCACCCTCATTCTCACATGGCTGCACCGTCGCGTCCAACGCCTGCAGGCCAGAGTCCACCCTATGTTCCTGTGGGCTGGCACAGACGATGTCACTCGCGTGTCTGCCGATGGCATGTCCGCTTGTGAGGTAGATAAAAGGGTGCGACTGGTCACCAAGTACACCATCAAGGATGTCCTCCCCAGTGAACCAGACGTTCCACCATTCGATGCTGCTGACCCTCCTCCTGAGGTACAGTTGTGCTACGTAGTAGCTTTGTTTGTCGATTGCTTCTATGCTGTTTCTTGACTTTGTGCTAAATTGTTTTCTATATGCAGGATTGGGCAGTGTCGCCCTGTATGCCCCCTCTTCCCGAGGGGGTTATTCCTCGTGAAGCCTTGGAAGAGGACGAGTCAGAGTCGACCGTCCCATCTGATGTGGAGGAGGAAGCCCCCGAGTCGAGTGGTCCGGACACTCGCAAGCGTTCGCGCATCAAGGATTCAGATGTGTCGTCTCCTTCGACTCCAGAAGATGCAGGTGTTGGTGCAGAGTCGTCGATACCTGCCGTTCCTGTGAGTGCCATGGTGCCATCTCTTCGCAAGAAGATGCAGCTGCCGAAGGAGTCGTCGTCAGAGTCGGGGGATCAAACCTTCGATTTTGATAAATTTTATTGGTAAGTGTTCGAATCTTATTTTTGGTTCTTCTTTGGAGTTGTCCTTCCTTGATATTGGTTATATTTTGCAGTCAGCAAGCGTCGTCATCTTCTGGCGATGTACAATTTTTGAAAGAATCTAGAGTCGCGACCTCCAAAGCCAAGAAAGTGGCTGAGCGCACTCCTTCTCCTTCATTGGCGGCCCACTCCGGCCATAATTCATCAAGTTCTCCGCATGATGTGGAGCACTAGATGGTTATCCGGATGACTGCGAATCCATCGGCTTCGGAGTCTTTGGAGGATCATGTAAGTGTAGTATTTGTTTCCTCTATTTTGCAGTCGAATGTACCATCTTCTATCATCTTGCTTATCCTTTGCTGTTTTTTTCCTATCGCAACTTATTGTGAAGGAAGCCGCTCACTTAGCGGAGCAAGTTCTTGCGATGGGTCGCCAGCATGCAATGCTGGACACTCGCCATCGCGTAGTTGAAAGTAAGTGTCTTGCTTCTTCTTCGTCCTCCTTGTGATATATCCTGCTGATAGCCTATCTTTATTTGTATCGTAGCTGAGCATAATGCACTCCTCCGCGACGCTGCTTCCCTTGAAAAGGCGCTTGCCGCAGCGGTCAAGAGTCGCGATGAGGCAATCGTAGCGGTCAAGAGGATCTTCGCGCCTCCGTCGTGGCTAGAGAGAAGTTGTTCAAGGAACATCTTTTCTCGATTGCCAAGGCTCTCTCAGGTACCTTGTCTGGATTTTCATGCTGGTCTTCTTTCGAATTTTCATTGGTGCTGACCTTCGTGCCCATGCTTGGGTTCTATATAGATGCCAGCAATTTGAGCTTCGACCCTCAGGCCCTCCGCCGAGACGATGCCTTGGCGGGTGCTCTTTCAGCAGTCGAGGATCGCAGCACTGCCGTTCAAGGGACGCTCTCCAAGGCCAAGGGCGTTCTCAGTCGCCTCCAGGAAGAGCTGGCGCCCAAGGCTGAGCTGATCGAGAATATGGACGAGCTGGTGGAGTCTCTTTCCGGGGGCGTCCCTGTGAGTTTCAAGAACTCGCTCCGTGCGGCTAGTGCCTCAATGTCACTCACAATGGTTCAAGCCCATGGAGTCGAAGTTGATCCTGCGGCGATCTCTAAGGCGATGCCTATCAGGGCCGATGGCTAGCAGGTAGTCTTTGCTCCCTTCGCAACTTCTTGTGGAAAGTACGGCCCCCAGCTAATCAATACAGTTGTGAAGTACTCCGAGGAGCTTCAGCGCACCAAGAAAGCTGCGAGGTCTACAACGTCAGGGGACGGTGGGAAGTCTGTGGCATCTAATACTGCCACAGACTCGATGAGGCCTCAAAAACCAAAGTCGAAGTCAGAGAAGCCAGTCGCTCCTTAGTAGTCGCATCTTTTAATAGTTAAATAGCTTATGTCGTTTGTCAAGAACATGCCTGATGGCGAGTGTATCTGCTGATACTTTTGTTAATCTTGAATGCACTTCGAATCTTTTGTCTATGCCTCGCCTTAGCCCTCTTATTGTCTCTTGCTTGACTTGTGGTAGGGCACATCGAGTGATCCTTTGAGGGAGCCTCAAGATTCGCTGCCCCTTGATGACACTTTGGCACCGCTGCGCTCAAGGGTGGAGGAGCTCTCTCTTCTCTCGCGACTCCATGACCGCGTGAAGCAGTTGGAGCGTGAATTTCCCGTACTCCGCGGAAATGCGGACGTATGGAAGTCGAAAGCGGAGAAAGCCGCCGCCCGCGAACAATATCTGCTAGGGGAGGTGACGCGGTTGGGTGACCAATTCAAATGTTAGTCTTCATCCCTCCTGTCGTTTCCTTGTAGTCACTCGTAGTAGTTCATTGTTCTCATATTTTGCCTTTGCTTGGTATAGTTGTCAGTGCGCGCCATCCGCAGGATGCGAAGGATCGGATTGCCATTCGCATGAATGACCTGACCCAAGAGAAGCTTCAGGCGAGTGGGTACTTCTGGGTAGATCATGATCGCGCAATCGCGTTGGCAACCATGCAGGATCGTGCGTCGCGAGTGCTTCACTTCTTGAAGAAGTCGCAGTCATGTTTGAAGAATATTTACCAGACGATGTTCCCATTGGACGTCGTTCCATCGAGCCTGCTGGCCCTTCTCGCTAGATTCCAGGACTTGAGTGCGATCCGCGAGTGTGTGCGACAACTGTTAGTGGCTGGTGCCAAAGCTGCTCTGTCACTGGTGCGACTGCATAGGCCTGATGTGGATGTTGCAGCAATTGCGGCTGGTCCACCTGCACCTCCAGCGGGTTCTACTTGGAACATGGTGCCGCACTACCAGGCAGTGGATCGCCCAGCAGAGGAGATTGTCGATTTCTTCGAGGAGCAGACCAATGTTCTTTTGCTACAACAGTAGTTTAGTTTGTATCCTACACATAGTTGTACCAATGTTGTAAAGTTTGTATATATGTTGTGTATAATTGATTGATGATGATGTGTAAAAGAGCTTGTTAGAGTGTATGTTTTGTGAGTGAGGTTTCACTATGCGACTCCTTTTCGTTAGCCTGGCTTTGTGTTTATCTCAGTCGCTTGTCAACCTGTCAGGTGCGTTGCAACTGGGTTGATGTTTGTCAAGGGTTTCGATTGGTGTGCCAGCTACTCAGGATATCACATTTTAGTTCGTAGAACAGATGTGTATAGAGTGGCGCAGCCCCCGAGTGGATAATTTGTGAAAAATAAAGGAAAACACAAAGTTTTGGGGCACTTAGATTTATTTATTCGTGGGATAGTACGAAGTACAATGTGTGGCTAAGTAGCCTTGGCTGAGTAGCCTTATTTGCAATGTAAAAGTAAAAAGCGACTAAGGGTAGAAGCGTCACAGCTGTGCGACGTTCCAGGGGTTGGAGTATGTGACTCCTGTCTCTAAATCTTGAAGGCGATAGGCGCCACCTGGGATTACTGCTGTAATCACGTATGGTCCCTCCCAGGGGGACTCGAGCTTGAGATGCCCTTGCTACTTCAGTCGCAGGACCAGGTCGCCTTCGACGAAAGATCTGGGGCGTAGCCTCCTGCTATGGTAGTTGCACTAGTTCTGCTGGTAGATCTTTGATCTCTCCGCGACGATTTCCCTTGACTTGTCAAGGAGGTCGACGGAGTCTTCGAGTGCCAGAGTTGACTCCTGCTTGTTGTAAGCGACCACGCGTGGTGCTTTGTATCGTACTTCGGTGGGTAGCACCGCTTCAGCCTCGTGCACCATGAAGAACAGGGTGTATCCTATAGCACTATTTGGAGTTGTGCGTAGGCTCCAAAGTCCTGATTGTAGTTCGTCTGGCCAGCAACCCGCGACCTGTTCGAGTGGCCGGAGGAGTCGTTTCTTGATGCCACCACAAACGAGCCCGTTAGCTTTTTCGACCTGACCGTTGGTCTGTGGATGTGCCACCGAGGCATAGCTAAAATTGATTCTCATATTCTCGCAGAATTCTTATAACTCCTTGGATGTGAAGTTCATCCCATTGTCCGTGATGATGCTGTGTGGTACCCCGAAGCGGTAGACGATGGACTCGAATAACTTGACTGCGCTGTATCCAGATTGATTGGTCACTGGCATGGCCTCTATCCACTTGGTGAATTTGTTGACTACGACCAGGAGGTAGACGTAGCCTCCTCGTGAGGACTTTGGGAGCCTGATGACCATGTCGAGTCCCCATTGCACAAAGGGTCAGGCCAATGGAATTGGCTGGAGCTCTGCACCAGGTGCGTGCGGCTTGTCCGCGAATCGTTGGCACTTGTTGCATTTCTGGACGATGTCCTTGGCTTCGTGCATGGCCGTAGGCCAGTAGAATCCAGCTCGTAGAGATTTGGCGACGAGGGCGCGACTGCCGGCGTGGTGCCCGCAGGTCCCCTCATGGATGTCGAGGAGAACAACTCTTCCATCGGCCGTGGAGACGCATCGTTGGAGCACTCCTGTGATGTTGCGCTTGTATAGTTCGCCGTTGATAACAGCGAATGCCTTGGATTGCCGCGCGATGCATCGTGCATCAATCGGATCGTCCGGTAGCCTCTTGCTGAGAATGTACGTGATGTACGGTTGAGTCCAGGATGGCTCGATCATCATGACACTCATTGGTCCTTCGAGTCCTGTATCCAGCTCCAAGTTGTCAAGTGCCATTGTCTAATTGGATGGCGTAGCCCTCGAGTCCGTTGCTGCGCTTATTTTCTTCTCTGCGGCCTTTGGCTTGATGGAGGGTTCGCAGATGCGCTCGAGAAATACCCCAGGTTGTATGGGGGCGTAGGTAGAGCCTATGTTGGCGTGTGCATCCGCCTCTTCATTGCTTTCGCGACCTATGTGCCGCAGCTCGCAGCCGTCGAAATCCCCTTCGAGTGTGTCGTAGAGGTCGCGGTAGGCGATCATGTTGTCGTTCAGTGCGTCGCACTCGTGCATTGTCTGGTTGACGACCAGCTTGGAGTCGCCATATATTATGATCCTTTTGGCGCCGCAGGATTTGCCATCCTCATCCCGTGTAGCAGGGCCTCGTATTCAGCTTTGTTGTTGGAGGCGGTGAACTGCATTCGCGGGATATATTTCAGCTTGTCTCCCTGGGGCGATGTCAGTATGACACCTGCACCAGCTCTGTCCTTCTGCTTGGATCCTTCGAAGTGCATTGTCCAGAGGTAGGACATATCTGGTTTTTCGGGGAGCTGGTTCGCCATCCAGTGCACGAGGAAGTCAGGGAGAACTTGCGACTTGATTGCGTCGCGTTTTTCATATGTGATGTCTCGTGGAGACAGTTCGATTCCCCAAAGTGCGACTCGTCCGCTGGCGTCGGGGTTATTGAGGATGTGCCCAAGCGGGGCGTCGTTGACTACCATGATTGGGTGTTCCTAGAAGTAGTGGCGCAGTCACCGGGCTGTCATGAAGATGCCGTACGCCAGTTTCTGGTAGTTCGGGTACCGCTGTTTTGTTGGCGTAAGTACCTCGCTAAGGTAGTAGACTGGGCAATGTACCCCGTGGACCTTGTTTTCTTCGGCTTGTTCAACTACGAGCACTATGCTGACCACCTGGTTGGTGGTGGAGATGTATAGCAACAACGGTTCCCTTTCTCGTGGGGTCACCTGTACTGGCGAAGTTGATAGCAGGCGCTTGAGGTCTTCGAATGCTTCCTGCGCCTCATTGGTCCACTCGAGCTTGTCAGCTTTGTGGAGGAGTTGGTAGAAGGGCAGTGCCTTTTCACCCATCCTACTGATAAATCGACTGAGAGTCGCGATTCGCCCAGCCAGCTGCTAGACGCCCCTTGTGTTTTTCGGCTTCTCCATGGCCAGTATAGCTTTTATTTTCTCCGGGTTTGCTTCGAAGGCGCACTTGTCCGGATTGAGCTTGATCCGGTAGCGATCAAGGTTGGCGAAGGTTTCGCGCAAATCGTCGATTAGTGAGGCTTCCTCTTTGGTCTTGATTACTATGTCGTCGACATAGACTTTAATGTTGCGACCGAGTTGGTTCTTGAGGCAAGCCTGCATGCACCGCTAGTAGGTGGCTCCTGTGTTCTTTAGCCCGAAGGGCGTTGTGTTGTAGCAGAACACACCAAAAGGCGTTGTAAACGCTGTTTTTTCTTGGTCTTCCTCCTTCATTCGAATCTGGTTATAGCCTGAGTAGGCGTCGAGGAAGCAGAGGCGCTCGCATCCCACGGAGGAGTCGATGATCTAGTTGATTCGTGGTAGCGGGAAGTGGTCCTTTGGATGGTGCTTATTCAAAGAGGTGAAGTCCACGCACATCCGCAGGATATCCGTGTCCTTTTTTGGTACTAGCACCATGTTGGCGAGCCAATAGCTTTCCTTGATCTCGCGTATGAATTTGGTGTCGAGGATTCTATTGATCTCCATTCCGACTGCCTTTGCTCTTGGTTCAGATAATCGCCGAATTGTTTGCTTGACTGGCCTTGCGTCTGGGTTAACGTTGAGTGCGTGCTCGCCGAATTCGCTGGGAACTCCTGGCATGTCCACTGGAAACCAGGCGAAGATTTCCCAGTGCTCACGGAGGAATTCGACGAGCGCGAGTTCCTATGCGGTACTCAAGTTTTTGGCGATGAGAGCCGTCTTGGCGGTATCCGATGGGTGGACCTGGACTTTCTTCATGTGCACTGATGAGTGGAAGGACAAGTTGGGTGAGCTTGGCCGGCTTAGGGGAGGCAGACTGTTGTCTATCTATTCCTTCAATCTTGCGAGTTCCTCCTGCATGCCGAAGGACTGGGAGATTCTGTTGAATTCCCTATCGCAGCTGTTGGACCTCTCGAAGCTTCCGTTGATTGTGATGACGCTGTTAGGTCCTGGCATTTTCATCTGCAGGTAGGCGTAGTGCGGCACCACCATGAGCCTAGCGAACGTGACACGTCCGAGGATGCAGTGGTACTGTGAGGGCCAGTCGACGACTTCGAAGTCGATGCGCTCGTGCCGAAAGTTTTTCGGTGTGCCGAAGATGATGTCGAGGTTGATTTTACCAAGGGGATATACGCCCTTTCCTTGGACGATGCTGTGGAATGTTGTGTCTGAGGCCTCTAGGAAGGTCAGAGGGATCCTCATTGCTCGCAAGGTACTCGCGGACCTATGGTTGATGCTGCTTCCGCCGTCCATAAAGACGCGACTCATGTCGAAGCATCCAATTTCTGCCTCGAGGACGAGGGGACAATGGCCTAGGCGAGGTACTTGGCATAGGTGCTCACGCTTGTCGAAGGTGATGCAGGACTCACTTCCACTGAGGTACTAAGTGGTAGATGGTGGCGAGTTTGTGGCCAAGTTGACTTGGCGAGTGATGGCCTTGTGTACCCTATTCGAGGGGCGTCCCTTTTGGATCATCATGATACCCATGGCCAGTGGGTATGGTTCGCCTCCCTGGTGCTGGTCCGGCGCAGCTCCATTTGGGGGTAGTCTGGGTGGTGGTGGCGGAGCTCCATGTGCCACGTGCCTGGGGCGGCTCCGTAACCCCTTTCGACTGCGCTGCGATTCATCCGAGCCAGTCCCTCATGTAGTTTGAGGAACTCGCGGCAGTCCTTGAGGAGGTGGCTTGCCTTCTTCTTTCCGTCATGCTTGTCGATGTAGAAGTCCACAGTGCATGGCCCGTCATGCGCTCGATTTCTGCCTCGTCGTCAGAGTGAACGCAGGTTTTCACCGAATCTTCTCCATCTGCCCAGCGATTCGCGATTTCCATCAGGTGGTCGATGGTTTTGGTCTTCGAGCGGCCCAACTCCTCCCCGAGCTCTATGCGGCGTATGCCGCTATTGAATGCGTCAATTGCACGATCCTCCGAGATGTTCTCTGCGGAGTTCTTGATGATAGACCACCTCTAGATGTATGAGCGTAGCGATTCACCCGATCTTTGCTGGCATCATCTCAGCTCTTCGATTGATGCGGGTCGTTTGTATGTGCCCTTGAAGTTGCACACGAATCTGTATACCAACTCTTCCCAACTGCGAATGGATCCGCGTGGGAGGTTGTTGAGCCAGGCTCGGACGGCACCCTGCAGCTGTAGCTGTAGGCATTGCATGGCCGTGCTTCGACTTCTGCCGTGGAGCCTATCAGAGGAGATGTGGTCCTCCAACCAGATCTTCGGGTCCTATAGGCCGTAAAACTTCGGGTTCTCTGATGGGAGCTTGAACCCCTTGGGCATTCGCTTTTGCCTGACGGCCCTGCTGAAGCATCTAGCACCACACAGCTCCACATCTTCGTCTTCTGAGTCAGTTGACCGAGCATGTCGCGCCCTTGATTTTTCGATCTTGCGCTGCATGAGGTCATCACGCGCATCATAGTCGTGGTCGTGTCGCCGTGAGCGGCGACGTCGAGACAGATCATGACTGTTGTCGCTGAATGAAGGCGAGGAGTAGCATTTTGCCAGAGCCTTGCCTTTCTTCGGTTCTGACGCCGACTCTTTGTCGAGGGTGTCCTCGATTAATCCCAAGCCTGCGACCGTAGATCGGTGCATGGCAGCTCGAGGGTCTCCAGCTGGCGGCTGGTTGTTGAGGAGGTACATGGTGGCCACCGTTACCGCGGCCTGCGGTGTTTTCTGGAGCACGTTGCCACGCGTATCCACCATCATGGAGCCGAAGTCGAGGACTTTAGCGGCCTCCACACATTCTTGTTCGGTGAGGTGGGCGAGTCGAGATCGTCTCTTGTTGGCGAGGTACTCGTTGCACCTAGAGGAGGATCCTCTGTGGGAGGAGAGCCCAGCTCGTTGGAGGCTTGACTCATCAGCCGCCTTTTTCCGCGCCTCGAGTTGCGTGATTGTTTGTAGCTGGCGCTTGTATTCCTCCTTCAGGAGCCAATGGTAACCCATCAGCAGCTCTTGCGGGGAGCCGAAGGGTAGAGGATGGCCTCGTAGGGCTTCGCGGCAACGAGCTCACTGGAGATCATTGAGCCTGATCACGATACGTTCGTCAGTTTGCTCGTTGATCATGGTGGGGAGTTCGGCTTCTCCCCTGTTGTTGACGGGAGTGCCGTTAGTAGGGCCTCCATTGGTTTGTCCGCCATTGGTTGGTCCGCCATTTGGCAGGTCGGCTTCATGGCCACCGTTGCCCGTGTTGTCGCGATTGGAGGTGTCGCCTGCATTGATGACGGCGCACATGAAGTGATTGGGAAGCTGCTGCTCCCACAACTTTCAGATCCGGAACCGTTGGCTCCGTCTTCAGTTGCCAGATCGCCCAGATCGGATTCACGATTGCTGTCGCTGACCGTATTCCAACTATTGTCGAGGTGTGGATCTCACTGAGGGTGCCGATCGGCAGAGGGAACCATGATGCTGGAGCAATCGATGGTACCTTCGGCTGGTCAGGCATGCGAAGCGTGCCCATCTGACCAACTTGGAAGCGGAAGATCCCAATCGCCAGGCTGATTCCGTCGCCCACGAATTCGAAGGCGGGGCGAGTGGCTGGCGTGTGGACGGTGAAGTCGAACGCGCCGAAGAGCTGGCAAATCTCCACTGTTGCGGAGTTGTAGATCGCGGTTGATGGGGCTGAAGAAGCCGCAGCATCAGCACTCCCAATTCCCACAGACGGCGCCAATTGACGAGGGTTTAACTGATCAATGCCCATTGTTATGGATTTGGGTTTTGGATAAGTAGGGAGCACTGGATACATCTATCGGCTAGCAAACAAGCACACAGTGGACTCAAAGATTTACCCAGGTTCAGGCCTCGCAGAGGTCCCTACTCCTGCTTATCTGCTCGTGGAATTATCAAAGCAATCGAGGATTACAATGGTGCGTAGATGCAATCTGGCAAGGGTTGTGGAAACTAGGGTTGCGTGTGTCCTCCTCACTGCCCCGTCCTAGCCTTTATATAGATAGGCTAGGTCTCGGGTAGCAGGTCGAGTCGGTTACAGGTTAGGGTTTTCCCCCTTAAACTTTATATCTTTACTTTTTCTTGTTCTTCAAGCAATCAAGAGTCCGTAGGTTACTCGAGTACTTCATTTGGGCCATGGCGACGCCGTGGGCTTCCATTGTATTCAGGCCATATATACCAAGCTCGAGTACCTGTAGGGTATACCCATGTCAGGCACCAATCTCCGCAGGGCCGAACTTCACAAGATTCCCATAGCTGATTGATACCTTCGATCCAGATTACAGATGTAGTATATCTCTTTTTCCCTAGTATACCTAGGTTATCGAATCCTCTGGAAGCAGAAAGCATAGTGAAGTTACTTTAACGGACCTTCGGGAGTTTAGAATTCATTTTGAGTTTTAGCGAACCAAGAATTTGCTATCCTTTGTTGTTGTCGATGATGGAGAGAGAGGGCCTAGGGCTTTTGGTTTCACCTGTAGCTGTGCAAAACATCTGATGGGAATAAAAGATAATAATAAAGTATGCATGTAATTGTTAGAGCAAGATAAATTATATGTGGGCAGTGCATCCATAATTGATATTGCCTCCGCAACCGCTTATAGCAACAACCTACTAGTCTCATACATAGAAGAAAGATAACTAATGATATGCATAGTGACGACACCGTTAATCCCAAGTAAAACCCTCACATACAACCATACTACCCCTTCTATCAGTTGGTTTCCCAACCTGCAGATTAGTCATTACTCATACTCCCTATACCTGGCTCAATCATCGGGGTCTTGGGTACCTAACAAGTCCTTGGATTGAGGCAAGAGAGGATACAATAATCATCATGTCATACAAACTAACACATGATCCCATCTATGATAAATAACATGCACAAAAGCTACATTGGCTAGGCCGAAGCCCTTAGCCCTAGGAAAATTACTCACACATAGAGATGAAATCAAAGATCATAAACATTGCAATGGAAATCAGGAGATTGATAGCAAATAGTCTTATAATGTCGCCAATCGAAGATGAGATCTACTATTACAAGTGGTGGAATATGGCTATGGTGGTGGAGAATGGTTTGGAGATTAGATCTAAGTCTATTCCTTCGGTGGCTCTTTGGTGTTGTGAATGCAGGGTTCTGGTGGCGAGGGGCCTTGAAGGTGCTCTATTTCTCGTCGCTCGAGGCCTCTTTATATAGGGGTCCCTTCACGAAAGTTGTTCTATTTAACCTAGCAGTGGCGGCGGTAACTATACGAACGCAACTATATGGCCAGAATTTTATTCCCGCCGTATAGTTGGTCGTTAAGGCGTTTGCCTCCACTTCACGACACCTGGTTTCTTCGGGTTGTTGGAAATCTCGTATCTTTGAATTTAATTTAGTGATTCCCATCATCAAACGTCTTTATCTACACATGGCAAAATAGCAAGAAAGGATTGCATACCACTTTGATCATTAGGCATTAGTAGCAGGGTTTAGAGAGATATTTCATAAAAAATATGAATAATATCTAGTTTAAATGTGGACATAGATGGCTATATTTCAGAGCCATCAACCTCCCCAAGCTTAAACTTGATCGTCCTCGAGCAATAAAACCAAAATAAAAAAGGAACTCAACATTTAAACCGAAATAACAAGATGATGATCTTATTCATGATTGATAGTCCCATGTTTCCTCCACTTTATAAATCTTAAAAACTTTAGCATAGATAGAGTAATGGCGAGCATATCATACGGGTTTTTAAGCATCCTTGTAGCGCAACAAAATTATTGTTAACATGGATGATTCAAATGAGTAAATTTTATTCCATGTCATGTAATCAACTCATAGGCTTTCCTTTGAACAATAAAGTATAATCATGTAAAATTGAGAGTGTGAGAGTTGTCATGAAAAGCATATACACTAGAATATATCAACTCTCCCACATCAATAAATCAAGTCTTATCAAGCACTACTTTGCCATTCATTGTCCTTCAAGAATTTCAGTTCTTAAGTAATTGAGAGCATGCCAAAAAAAATATTAGTTTATTGGACTATGATGGACACTCGTGGCATCACTAAGATTTTTGTTCCTGTTGCACAATGATTACTCATATCAGCCAGAGGAGTGATTCCATCATGAACACAGCTACTCGGGAGTGCCAAGAATCTTACCCACTATAGCATTGTTGCTACATATGTTTAATCTAGGAGTTTCCTCCATGAAGATATTTTGTAGGCCAGCGGAGTTGTCGGCATCCCATGAAGTTTGACACGCATAAAGCTATATCATTCTTATGATTAACAAGTCAAACTTTGGCATGCTCACAGAGACCGCTAAACATTAATTCAATCGAACAAATCCTTTTAAAGAGAGCTATTAAGTCAATCAGTATTTTCCGTGGTGTTGAGTGTCTCAAGAAATAAGCCTTCAAGACTAAACACTACAACACCCAAGCCTTCAATTGTGAGAATTTTTGTTATTACAACTGTTTAGCAAATTTTTAGGCAAGACTTGGTTAACTACAAGAGCTGGAACAAAACATACCCAACTAAATACCCATGCAAACAAAACTTTACTACAATTTAAAGACTCACTCCACTAATATAATATCTTAACATTTACTATTAACTAGTATGGTTTTCTCAAACTGCACAAGTAGGGAGTCATAAGGTGTACCTCTCATGTTTGGTTCCACTTCTCTCTTCCCTTTGGATTTGTTTCTTGGAAACTCAAAGTCAATTACTCTTCCTACAAATACACGAGAACCTTGAGGCGGAAAGAAAAGAAGGAGAGAAAATAAAGATAAATGGAGAAATATTTTTGTTGTTTTTTAAGAGAGGGAATTAAAGAATATAAAATTGGCGGCAAATATCAACTAGAAAATCACGAAAACAAATATAAATAACTAAAGATAAGGTGTTGGGGAAACCAACACGAGTGCTTATAAACTCGAATTAAAAACATAACCTCGAAATAAAAGAAAATAAATGCCAAATAAAGATAATGAGGAAAACTTCCCCAAGCTTAGGCTTTTGCAAGCCCTTCAAATCATTGTGGTGGTGGGAAAAAGTCGTTACTCTAGTTCGCAAATTGAGTTGATAAATTACTAGTTGTTCCTCGGATGTTCAAGGAGAGGCTATGCATCCTCTCCACGGTTCCTCCAAGTTCTTGGAGGTCTTGGTATGTAGCGAACCGGGTTGGTGGCTGCTTGTCCTGATAAGGAACTTCTTGCTCCTCTTCTTGGTCCTCATCCTCATACGGAATCTCCTCCTCCGGTTGGTGTTGCTCAACCTCCAAGTCATAAAGCAGACGTCCTTCCTCGATAGAGAAAAGACTATTAGGTAAAGGAGCGGGGTAGAGACGCCCAGCTCTAGCAATATGCAAGTGATAAACACCACCTCTCCTAGTGAGCATTCCACAAGCCTTTAAAGTATATAAACCAACACATCACTCACCTAGCACAGGTTGCAACTCACCTATGTCGATGCCTAGGGAAATGGCAAGCACGGTGATGACGCCTCCACATGTGATTGGTCCTTGGCTTTGGGAGGATTGGTGCTCCAGGTAGCACACAAGGATTGCGCCCAAGTTGAGTGACAAGTTGCAGTTGTTGTAAGCAGCTTTTGCAAGGACTAAGATGTCCTCATCATTGAGTCTTGTGAACTCATTTCGTGCCTGTAAGGTGTTAGCAATAACATAGAACAAATAGCAAATTGCAGGATGTTGAATATTCTTCCCCTTGCAAATAAGAAAGAGAGAAACAATAAGACAAGAAACATGAAACACAAAAGAAACCCGGAGAAAGGTGCTTACCTAGACACAGGTAGAGGAGGCTTGGGCGTAGGAGCCTTCTGGATTGCAGGCTTCTTGTTGGCTTTCTTGTACCTCTTGTCGGGTCTGGCTCGCTCGGCTAGAGGAGTGCAGGTTGCGACTCGCTTCTTCATGGTGCCTTGGTCGCCCACCGCAACCGGAGGCACGTTGTGCACCTGAACAACCAGGTTAGTTGGAGTGGGATAAGCTGGAAAGGCGCAAGAGATAGGCATCGGGTCAAGTACCTCGAGAACTTCATAGTAATCCTCTTCGTCATCATCATCATCCGTCCAATCCTTTAATACAGAAGTCTTACAGGATTGACCGGAGCTAGAGTCCAGGACAGGCATGAATTCGTCGGAATCCGGCTCCTCCGGGTCCGAGGCATCTCGATCTTTGCCCCAAGTGAGGGTCGGGGTTTGGGTGTCCTAGAGTGTCTGATGGAGAAATTTCTGAACAAAGCAATATAGAAAGGTCAGATAAATTATACATGCCAACATAAGGTATAACTCAGAAAAGGTTCCCTCGAAATACAAACCTTGGGCATGGGCCTGTCTCGATTGAACGACTCCATTCCCCACTCCCATTCCTCGGGTAAGATCATCTTGAAGATAGACTTGACCCGGCTGTAGATCTGGGTGTCAGTAAGCTTGACCGAGGAGACTCAGTTGGGATCGAGGTGACCACTCATATAACAGATCTTATGGGTACGCTCTTGCAGCGGGCAAACCCGGATGTGGATGAAGGTAAGCATCATATCGTCGCTGTTTAATCCAGCATATGTTAGCTCGAGGATGTGCTTCATCATGAGGTTGATGAAGCCGTTGTCCCTCTTGGGGTCGAGATCCTAATTTTTCCTGGTCGGGACGCCAAGAGAAAAGGCGGGGAGCCAAATCTTGTCGTCCGAGGTATTGTTCTTCACATAGAAGAACGTATTCACCCATCCCTTTCACGACTCGAGGCTGGTAATCCGGGGGAAGCTGGAGTTCTTCCGAGGTGAGATGGACGCCGCCTCGCACTGGGTTAAGGATTTATCACCTAGGCAGAGATTCTTGTTGGGGATGATGTTGGCCTTGAACTGAAAGGACATGGCCCAAATGTTGACATCTGGCCATAGGCTGAGGTATCTCTCAACGCCAGAAGCGAATGCACATAGAGAAGGAAGAGCATTGGCAGGGAGAAGATGTGATTGCAAACCGAAGGTTTTGAGGAAATCCTTGAAGAACTTGCTCATAGGGAGGCCGAAGCCACGGGAAAAATGAGAGACGAACACGACGAACTCACCGTCTTGGAGAACAGGGGTTTGCTCGTCGCCGGGGAGATGGCATCTTACCCCAGCGGGGATGTGGCGCATGCGAATAAGACAATCAAGCTCTCGATGTGTCACCTTCGAGCCAGCCCAAGAGTCATGCTCATGGACGGCGCCGCCCTCCTCGTGTTCCTCCACGACAATAACTTTGCGAGGCATATCCAGATCTTCCTTGAATGCGGGGTCTGGTTCAGGGGAGAAAGGCTTTGACTAGCGCGACCCCGTAGCATAGCGAGCAGGCCCTGTAGTGGAGAAAGGAAATACATAGAACGACGATGGTGGTGATATCGCTGAGCATAAAGCAGCAGTGGTGGTGGCGCCAGGAGGAATAAGAAGAGGGAGAGACGAGTGGGGGAAGTGGCTAGGGACCTCGCCCACTCCCCTATTTAACCACACCCAAATCATGGGTAGTGGGATCGCTAACTGCAGCGAGCTGGACGGTGCGGGCGTGTATTCCGCGAACGAACGCATCAGCGACGAGCCATACAAGGGGTCACACAGCACAGAAGATCATGCGATGGGAAGTGGCGCTGCGGTTATCAAAGAGGCACCCCATGATGTGATGGGGGTGTAGTAACCCCTAACGACGCGTGTAGTAACTGACACCATGGCCCTTAAAATAAGCAAAAAGCAATGATTACCCTCCACATAGTATACATGGAGGTGTACACGAGAAGATAGGCATCTAAGAGGTATAAACCGGATGCAACACTATGACTCAGCCAACGAGAAGTAATTTTGAAAGAGCCAAAGAAAGTCAAGGTGAAGACCAAATCACCATGAGGTACTGCCAAGCTAAAATCTATATAGGCCGACATACGAATATGTCGGAGAGATGGATAATGATCCGAATAATATTGAACCTGCTGTGGCCTTACCAGCTAAGGCTGATGAGACCGCACCAGCTTCGGGGACTAATGTTGGGGGGATGACCACATGTAGGTTAAAGCCAAGGTAAAAGGACATGGTCCGCCAAGGCAAAGACAAGTCAAAGCATGAGCTGGCCGAATCATAGAAGGGCTGACCGGGTTATGGCCGGGTTACCCTAAGCCAGAAAGCACTAGCGAGACTCGGCCGACATATACAATATGTCGGCACGAGGGATGAATCATTTTCCCTTTGCAGGTACTAACTTGGTCGGGTTAACTATGCCTAGGCCGAGTAAGGAGATAGCTTGCTCAAGAAGGAGCTCAGGGTCAGTGCTTTTCTCTCTCCTAACGGAATCTAGGAAGATACAAGCGCTAGCGGTAAGAGTCAGAGAGGCAGAGACAAAAGAGATCATCACGGATGTGACAGTCACTGCCAGCAACGGTCACAGCGCGTGGACCCTGTGCCATTGCCTTATAGAGGCTATGGACAGGGGAAAGGAGCGCGTCGAGTTACCACTTTGGGACAAGCATATTCCAAGCATATCCGTGCCATGCAAGCTCTAGCTGTAACCTAGCAACCCCTTTATAAGGTGATCTAGGGCCTCTAAGGGAGGGGTCGGTCTTTTGGCTAAGGGAAGAACCCTAGAGAGAGTATAGAACAGGAGCACTTCATCTCCTTCCTCTCTACGAGATAGCTCAAGGAGCCTCTGTATTAGCCCATTGATCGTAATATAAGATACATAAGCAGTTCATCATGTGTTGTGTTGTTATATCTTTCGTGTGCAGATTCACTACACTATACCTCCCTAGATACCACTAGTGCATATTGGCCCCATCTTTATCCTACCCACGGCATCTATCGTGACACCACCACGACATGTCGGTTATTGATTTGACGGTCTTTGGTATAATGTCACCTTACTACCGGACCCGAATGGATCACACGCTTAAGGTCTAATAATCAAATTATGCTTGTCACATATATGGTAGGTAGTTGAGAGAGGTGTCTGGAATGCTATCTAGACACAATGGAATAGTTCCAGGATTCATTGAGACACTTCGAAGAGGAATCGGAATAATTCTGGTGACAAAACATAATTCAGGAAAGTTGTCTCGAAGTTGTCGGTGACGATTCCAAGGTTTATTGTAATCATCCTGATACGATGGATATGTCGGAGATCTTTCGGAAAGGTTCCGGAATATATATAGGTTAGAGGTACCGGATTCGTATGAGAGAAAACAGAGGTGAAATTGAGTGTCGGAAGGGGTTCAGGTGGTTGGAGTGGATAAAAGAGGCACCAAGGCCCACCCATGGTCGGCTCCCAGCCCTCCTAGGGCTCGGTGCCGGGCCCAAGGGGTGCCATCTCCACTTTCCTTATTGAGTGTGTTGCATAATCGGGAAGATATCCAATCAAATCTCCTTTTATCGAAGGTTTAAATCAGATCTTCTAAATTGGGAAGGAATCGGTCCTACTTGATTGTAAAGTTGGATATCTTCTCATATGTGGAAGGGGACGGTATCCCATAATGGGGAAATTATAAACCTGCCATAGGGAGGGGGTGCCACCCTTGGGACGCACCATGGACAAGGGGAGGATTCCTAGTCCACGTGCCCCTTGAAGGGTTTCGTAGCAGAAAACAAAAAAATCCTAATGATGAGAACACCATAGCCAAGATCTATCTATGAAGATATAAAGTAACGAGAGGGATTTAGTGTATATACCCTTGTAGACCGAAAGTAGTTAACATTCCACGAGAAACATGGATGATGTAGTTGAATGACGTAGCCGACCTGAAGGTCATGTGGACGTCCAAGCTACAAGATGCAAGTGACTAGCACCACAAATGGCGGTGCCTCGTGGCTTTACACGCATACGGTGTAGAAACATCTTCTAGGCTTAGGTCCAACAAAGAAGCAGAAGAATATTGCTCCGAACCGAGAGTCTAGTAGAACGACATCATGCGGATGGTGGAGAAACCCTATCCCCATATGCTTATTCCTACTTGGTAACCACACGTGAGGGAGAGGGAGAGAGGGAGAAAGAAAAGGCAAAACCAATTGATGGGATGGACCGAGGGAGATGGTTTCCCCTCTTTATATAGGTGGAAGGGAGGCACCACCTCCCTCAAAGTCTCGGGGTGGGACTAAACAAAGGAGGAGGGGGATGCTGGCGGCGGTGGGTATGGTCGCACCGTGTGCTCCTTGGCCCACCAAGGTTGGCCAGTGTTGGGGATGGGACGCACCCCGCGTGCCTTGCTCCTTGGAGCGACCTGCCCCCATGGGCCCTTCCCTCCGGGAAGTCCCTTATAGGTGGGCTGCCCCATAAATACATTTGAATATTTTGTATATTAATTAATTTAATTAATATTAAATACATATTATTTAATTCCTATCACTCTAAAACACCTTTTAGACCCCTCTGATCACCATCAGATATCCCCAAAACACTTTCAGTATCATATCAGAATAATTCTGGTATTTATTCTATCCTCTCCAAAGATCTAGAATTAATCCCTAAGCATCATCTACCCTTAAGAGTGACACCCTATGGTTTGAGAATATACAGACATGATCGAGACACTCTTTGATCAATGACTAACAACGGTGTCTGGGAACTCATGATGGCCCCCATGCATTCCATGAATAACTTGATCTCTTGAACCTTGAACGCCGAGTCTCATTCCCTTTGCTCTATGATACCTTGTTTGTCCAAGACCCGATCTCCTGTATCCACATACCTGGTTTGATCTTTTATTGACAAACATATTACTCGTTCCTGTAATATTACATCCCCGTGACCTTGTCACGTGTTTGCAAACTTGTAGATATAATCTTACCAAGTGGTCCCATGGTATTTATCCGTCACACAGATAGGCCAATCCCGATCTTGATGCATGAGCCTCAGAATACCCCTCTAGAATACCCAATATACACCTTTATGATCACCCTATTACTGTGTGATGGTTGCTGTGATCAAAGAAGCCTCCGCTGGTAGTGACTAAATATGATCTCGCGGTCAAAGGAGTCAGTTACTACACTTTGCTAGATATCGCAATGCTGAACTTTGTGACCGGATCACAATGCAATATTAAAGTTGGTGTGTGTCCATCACATCATTCATCTAATGAAGTGACCCTATCATCATTTGGCATAAATGCTCCATGATCAGGAAACCTCGATCATCGATTGCCTAATGAGCTAGTCTTCTATAGGATACTAGGGACTTGGTTTGTTTATATACCACATGTGTACCAATGTTTCCGATTGATACAGTTATAGAATGGTATAAAACTATTAGGAACTAATGAGATATGACATTAAAAAAATCTTTATTAGGCATCTAGGGCACATCTCCTTCAATATCCCACTTGCACTAGATTCAACAATCTAGTTATTGTTCGCGCAGTTAACACCTCTAGCATGATGGTGTTATCCACATGCATTTCTTGTGGTGAAACCAATCTTCAGAACTAATACTTTCAGCTTTGTGTGTATTTTGATGGCTATGTGTCACTATGCATTACTCAATCTCAAATGAGATGACATTGTATAAATTAAGTCTTCTAGTGAGACTTCAAGTCCTTAAGCCAAAACTATGGTGACACTATTGTTGTGCAATAGATCTTCATAGTATGCCCCACTTGGAACTTCACCTAGTTTTCATGACAAAACTATTTCACACGAGCCCTCTTTATGCTGCTGCTAGAGTAGTCATATACTCAGTCATTGTTGTAGTACCCGTCACAGTGTTACACCTTTGGAACTAGTCTAAATTCATCATGGAACTTACTTCCATTTCACTATGCTACCTTATTTCTTAAAACATAGCATGAATTGATATAAACCTCATTTGTATATGTGACAAATATCGCATCAATGTAACTGTATATGCTAAGTATATTTTTAAACAGAACAATAATTGGTAGAATCACAAGCAATTTCATCAAGAAACTAGAAGGAAGGAAATAGAACTCAAAAACCAAATCACAAGAAGAGATTTTTTTAGCATAATAGAAACAACTATGATGCTATAGCAGAACATAGCAACCAACTCTATAAACAGATCTCACAGGAAACAAAAAAGCCAAACTAGCACCAAGCATAAAAGGTAGGGAGGGAAATCGCGTGATACATGTCGGCAACGATTGCCATGACAACAACTGTTCTTCACCATACCAACCAAGAAACCACCAACCACCCATCAACATAAAAAAATCCGCTAGTCTAATTCTCATAAAAAATGAGTCACGCAGCATCCAAAGGCAGTACATGAGATGGATCCACATCCACGGAGCGTAGCAAGTAACAAAACATGGATAAAAGAAAGCAATCACTAGGGTAATGATGGAGGTATTGGAGAGGACCAAAGATCCACTCTTGTGGTAGAGAAGAATCCATAGGGGTGGAAAAGGTACTAGGCGGCAGAGAAGAATCTATAGGGGAGGAACAAGGTACCAGGTGGAGTGTAGTCGACTCTCTGACAAGTCAGAAGTAGTAGCTAGGCACAACCAGTGAGATGCCTCATTTATCCCTTCTTTCCCCCATTCTTCTCTTTCTTCTCTCTCTCTGTGTGTGTGTGTCGAAATGCTTTGTTGTGGTGCCTAGTGTAGTTGTCGAGAAGAAAAGGCCGCTTCGGCACAGTAGAAGGTAGGCCCAACGAACGCAAAAACAAAAATGGTAGGAGAAAAGTGGTTTGATACTTGCGTAATAATACGGCGTGCTAGCATTACAATGAACTATTTTGTCACCTCTACTACATCGCATATTCTTGGATCTTACAAAGAACACAAGAATATCAGTACTATTATCCAATGATCATCTTATGAATCACTCTAGTATATGTTCCTAACACTAAGAGCATATGAATCATCTAGATATGTACATATCAAGGCATTCATGATTTAATCAATCACAAGGACTCACTTATCACTTTGTCAATACAATTGATCTTTCTAGCATGTGGCAAGAACTTTTCTTGTGAAATATTTACTAGGAAACTCACACATCTCCCACTCAAATATGCCATCATATTAAACTCAATTCAATATCTATGTACTTTGGCATAAATATATTAGTATCTCAATCTATATGTAAAGATTTGATGCCTAATATTCTGGTTCTGCCAAATTTTTTCATCAAAATCCAATTTTGATCAAATTCTTAATTTGTGTTTCATAAAATATAGATCATTTCCAACATAATGTCTTTCACACAAACATTGGAAATATATCTTAACGCTCCCACTTAATTTATTATAATCATAAGCATCTTCATCGTTTTTGATAAACATATACTCTTTAATAGTTTCATCATGGTGAAGATTCCAACTCCACTATGTTTCCTTAAACCATTAAAGTTTGCATATATTTCAACAACTTTCAATTAACAAAACCCTTTGGATAGTGTCATGTACACATCTGATACGTTGCTAACGTATCCATAATTTTTGATCTTCCATGCTTGGTTTTATCTACTTTCTTATGTTTTGTCTACACTTTGGAGTATGTTTTATACACTTTCTTGGACTAACCTATTAACAAGATGCCATAGTGCCAGTTGACTATTTTCTGCTATTTTTGGTTCTAGGAAAGTCGGAAAAAGAATATTCTCGGAATTGGACCAGACAAAAGCCAAAGTCAGTTGTTCACCGAGGGGGTCATAGAGCCAGAATACGAGACGGAGTGAACTATGGAGAGCCACCACTAGTGAACTATGCACCCCAGTCCTTTCTTTTACCATCAAACTACAACTATTTACTGTTTTCTGTTTACTTTCTGCAAGCAATTACTTTCTTCCACACAATACATTTGTAGATTGATGGTAAAAGAAAGGACCGGGGTCCATAGTTTACTAGTGGTGGCTCTCCTTAAGATAGATGACATGTTGTGTGAACAAATTACATCGGGGCAATTGACAAACATCAAGAAAGCATACAAGCATATACTACTCATCTTGACTCCTTTGAGATTTGATTGGGAATTACAACATTATACATAGACCGTAATCCAACTGCATCTATGACTAATAATCCACCTTCAGGTTATCATCCGAACCCCCTCCAGTATTAAGTTGCAAGCAACAGATAATTGCATTAATCATTGCGTGTAAAGTAAACAATATGATTGTTCTATGAACAAAGGATTGTTGTGTTCTCCCTAGTAGCAACAGCACATCTAGCCCCTCTTCGTCTCGTATTCTAGCTCTATGTCCCCCTCGGTGAAATACTGACTTTGGCTTTTGTCCCGTCCAATTCAGAAAATATTCATTTTCTGACATTCCTAGAACCAAAAACAGCAGAAAACATGGAGCTGGCACTGTGGCATCTTGTTAACAGGTTAGTCCAAGAAAGTGTATAAAAAGTACTCCAAAGTGTGGAAAAACATAAGAAAGTAGATAAAAACCAAGCATGGAACATCAAAATTATAGATACGTTAGCAACGTATCAACAACCCCAAGCTTAACTCCTGCTCGTCCTCGAGTAGGTAAGTGATAAAAAGAAAGAATAATTTTTGAGGTGACATGCACCATCATAAACTTGATCAAAGTATTTGTAAAACAATGATAGCTGGGATCATGGTACTTCAACATAGCATGAAAGACATAGTTCTAATAATAAGACATAGCAAATATGTTGTAACATGAAAAGGCACAAACAAAAGATTCATTAATAATAATGCTTTGCAATACATTTGTTTGCTTCACATAAAGAAAACATAACATAGTGGCCTTCAGCTTGTCCCTCATAGAGTAGCAAACATAAATGCATAGGACACCTTCAAAATTTATAAGGGTGACTAGATACAAATAGTTTAACAACAAGCAATATCAAAGTTATGCATCAATCGACAAGTCTTGGGACAATGCACATAGAACTAAGAATGGCCACTATGCTCTTTCAATAGGTGAATAAAAATAGAAGGTGGACACTCAACATAAACGTAAAAGAAAGTCCTTCATAGAAGGAAGAAGGGATTCAAGTCTCATAAAGAGCTTACAAAAATTATGGTACTGCTTATTAGCTTTCAGCTCTCATTGCCCCTATCATAAGCATCTTGAAGTGATTAAGGTTAAAGTGAACAAACTATAGAGTATATGCTTGACAAAGTATAAGTAGGAAATCTCGAGCCATAGTAAGTACATGTGTATCATAGAGAACCGCCAACAGGGTACCCCTTGCCCAATGATACGGAAGAATCCCCATATCAAAATGACAAGGCAAGCAGACAATGAGCATCTCAGCAATCTTCTTATTTACCATGGGAAAATGGTGCTTTTTTCTCTCTTTCCTCTTTTCTCATATCTTTTTTTTCTTTTTCCCTTTTTCTCAATATCTGACTCTTTTTTATAAGAAGAATTCTTCATACACAGCTCATTATGGTTACGCTGCAGGTTTCCACCATGATTAGGCATGGATTAGACCGGCAGCCCAGGCGTTTCTCTAACACACATACATAACTTCATGGACTTACAAGCTCCCCTTTCATTTCACACCAACGACATCCATAGACAAAAGAGCATGATATCAACTAGGTACAAAGTACAAGTGCAATGTTGAAAGCGTTCCCCATGACAGCATGGTTCTGCTAATCCCCATCATATAAGTGCAAGCATATACAATATAGACAACACAATGATTCAAGTTTATTAAGGACAATAAAGGTAAAGTGTGCCATCAAGTTCGTGAGAGCTTTAATCACTAGTTTTCTCATAACAAGTTTAATTCAGAAGGTAGATAAAAACATGAATATACTTGGAATAGCAAATTCTAATAGGTAGGTATGGTGGACTCTTTGGAATAACTTGGATTTATTTGGAGTTGGATGCATGAGTGGAACTCATACTAGGTTATGGAGGCTAGCAAAAGACTAGGAGCGACCAACTAAGAGAGCAATAATGGCCATAATCATGCAAAGCGACAAAACATCATTAATTAAAGCATAAAGTGATATTACAAGTCGAAAACCAAAGGATCATAAAGGCTATGGTGACTTGGGATAGTCATAACATGGTGTGAGCATGCGCTAAGTCAACCCAAATAAAACATCAAAGGAGAATACCACAATACTATGCTTTAATATGCTAAAACAACACATGATTCTTCAAAGGCACATTAAGCAATATCAATTGTTTATAACATGTCATGCTACAGCAAAAATCACTAAGCATAAATCCAAAACAATACCAAGCATGACATGACAAAGCATAGGCCACAGTCAAAACAAGCTCTCTTTACCACTTTAGCATGAACTTTCCTACACTTTTCCAATCCAAACCAAACTATTTGAAAACTAATGTATGGAAGAGGGGGTCCAACCAATTAATTCAAGCAAACTAAGAAAACCAAGCCAACAAAAACCAAAAACAAAAACGAAGACGCTTCAAGAACAACACAACTGTGCATGAAACAATAAAAATGAAGTGTTTGGAAGAAACCTGGAATTTTTATTGTTGAAGAAGAGGATGCCTTGGGCATCCCCAAGCTTTGACGCTTGTACTTCTTGGATATTTCTTGGGGTGACACGCGTGGCATCCCCAAGCTTGAGCTTTAGTCCATTCTTCATCTCATTACATCATTCTCTCCATACACCTGAAAATTTTCCTTCATACAAAACTTCACACAATCTTTATTAGCAACATTAGTGCATACAAGATAATAAGTCTTTGGGTTCAGTTTAAACACCAATAAAACTTCCATTAAAACACAAGCTACTGAAGCACTTCCCTTGAAAAGCTCAATTCCCCAAAGAGAACTCAAAAAGGAACCAACAAGAAGCAAATGCAAATAATGGCAGAAATCTGTCAAAACAGACCAGCAGGTAAAAACCAATTTTTTCGAAGACATTCTTTTGCTCAAATCGAAAATCTTTGAACTAACAAAAGTTAGATAACATCTGAGGTAGAAGCACAAAAATTCACGCCTCAAAACGATGTACAAATATTTTACACGGATTTTTGCAGCGAAGCACAAAAATCTATTTCGGGACAGCAACTTTCCCAAGCATTACTTTTCTCTCATTAGAGGTTACTCTTGGCACAAAAAGCAAATAAAAAGGATAAGGAGCGGTTATTACTGGGATAATAACTTCCAAGACTCATCTAAAACTTTTGGGTTATCTTCCAATAAGTACTTTTCTTTAAGGCCTTTAAGTTAGGCCCAAGAAGAAAGAAAAAGAATCAAGTGTTCTCAAATGAAGAAGCATTAAAATTGATACCAGAAATATCTTCAACAAGGCAGGGTATCTCATCCAAATAAGTTCTAGAGTATCCTCTCTCAATTCTCCTGGCTTCACTATTTTCATCAAACGGGTTTTCGGGAACAATCCAATCAAGATTTTTTTCTATGGCTTCATGCATTGCTACAAGTTTAAAAGGTATTGGTATCTTAATTTCCTCTCCATTAGGTTCGTTTTTGTTCATGTTTTCTCGTGTACCAATAACATCTACACATGAGCCTATCATATTAAAACGTTCCAAGACTTTTCTAGCTTCCTTGGCAACATCATAGAATTCCTTAAGCAAAGTTTCCAGAATAAAATCTCTCTTTTCAGGGTCCTCAATTTCCTTAAGTTTAAGAAACATTACTTGCATTAAGGGGTTAAGGTTAACAAACCTAGCTTCCAACATGTGAACTAAAGAAGCTGCAGCAATTTCATAATTTGAAGCAAGTTCTGCAAGGGATCTATCCTTGATGTGCTCGTCGTTCGACGTAGAGCTCATTGGGAACCCCAAGAGGAAGGTATGATGAGCACAGCAGTAAGTTTTCCCTCAGTTATGAAACCAAGGTTTAATCGAACCAGTAGGAGCAAGGAAACACCCCAAAGGTGTTAAGGTAACAGAGATTTGGCAGGGCGCACTACCGGTCCTAGTAGCAACGTGGAGACCTACACAACACAACCACAGAACTTTGTCCCCAACTTGTGATGAGGTTGTCAATCTCACCGTGTTTTGCAGAAAACAAAGGATTAAACGTATCGAATGGAAAGAAGTAAAAGTTTGCAGAAAGTAAACACAAAGAAGTAAACAGTTGTAGATTGTATGTAAAGAGAAAGGACCGGGATCCATAGTTCACTAGAGGTGGCTCTCCTTAGATAGATAACATGCGGGGTGAAGAAATTACAGCGGGGCAATTGACAAACACCGAGAAAGCAATACATGCATATACTAATCATCTTGACTCCTCTGAGACTTGATTGGGCATTACAACATAATACATAGACCGCCATCCAACTGCATCTATGACTAATAATCCACCTTCAGGTTATCATCCGAACCCCCTCCAGTATTAATATGCAAGCAATAGATTATTGCTTTACGAACTGCGTGTAAAGTAAACAATAGGATTGTTCTATGAACAAAGGATTGTTGTTTTCTCCCTAGTAGCAACAGCACATCTAGTACCTTAGAGATTTCTATCACTTCCCCAGATTACCAGAGGCATGAACCCACTATCGAGCATCTACTTGGCCAAGATAGCTACTAACAACGGAAAGCATGCAAGATCACAAATAACAAAGACATGATATAATCAATAATCAATCTGAAATAGCATCTCAATATCCATCGGATCCCCGCAAACACAACATGTAGAATTACAAATAGATGATCTTGATCATGAACGGAGCTCACAAGATCTAAACATGAAAGCACAAAGGAGGAGAACCAGCCATCTAGCTACTACATGGATCCGTAGTCCAAGGATGAACTACTCACGCATCACACCGGAGGCTTGCATGGTGATGAAGAAGGCCTCCAGGGTGAATTCCCCTCTCCGACAGGGTGCTGAGAAGAGCTTCAGATCCCTCCAGATCTCGGGATGGAGATGACGGCTGCTACAGACTCTTTCGTGGATTTTTGATCAGGTACTTAGGGTTTTCGTCCTGAGGGCAATATATAGGAGGAAGGAGAGGCCGAGGGGGTGCTGGGAGCGGCCACACCACCCCCTGGCACGGGCCAGGCCTGGCTGTGCGTCCAGGTGGTGTGGTGGCTCCCTAGCCCTTCTTCGTCTCGTATTCTGGCACTTGATCCCTTCCGGAAAAATAGGCACTTTGGCTTTTGTCCCGTCCAATTCCGAGAATATTCATTTTCTGACTTTCCTGGAACCAAAAACAGCAGAAAATAGGCAGCTGGCACTATGGCTCTTGTTAATAGGTTAGTCCAAGAAATCATATGAAAAGTACTCCAAAGTTGGAACAAAACACAAGAAAGTGGATAAAACCAAGCATGGAACATCAAAAATTATAGATACATTTGCAATGTATCAACATCCCCAAGCTTAACTCCTGCTCGTCCTCGAGTAGGTAAGTGATAAAAAGAAGAATAAATTTTGAGGTGACATGCACCATCAAAGACTTGATCAAAGTATTTGCAAAACATTCAAAGCTGGGATCATAGTACTTCAATCATAACATGAACGACAAAGTTCTAGCAATAAGCAAAGAAACTATGATGCAACATGAAAAGGCAAAAACCAAAGATTCATGAATAACAATCCTTTGCAAGACGTTTGTTTGTTTCACATAAAGAAAACATGGCATAATAGTATTAAGCTTGTCCCTCAATAGAGTAGCAAATATAAATGCCTAGGACACCTTCAAAGTTCATAAGAGTGACTAGATACAATAGTTTAAAACAAGCAATATCAAGTTATGCATCAATCAACTAGTCTTGGGACAATGCACATAGAACTAAGAATGGCCACTATGCTCTCAAAGTAGGTGCATAAAGGTAGAAGGTGGAGCCTCAATATTATGGTGGAAGGAAGGCCTTTGTAAAAGGAAGTAGGGATTCAAGTCTCATAAAGAGCTTCCAAAAATTATGGTACTTATAGCTTTCAGCTCTCATTGCCCCTATCATAAGCATCTTGAAGTGATTAAGGTTAAAGTAAACAAACTATGGTGTACATGCTTGATGAAGTATAAATCAGAAATCTCATGTCCCTTGTATATGAGGGACGCTCCTCATGCTACTCAAGTTTAGTCACCGGTAAGTTCTTGTCATCGTAAGTACATGTGTATCATTGAGAACCGCCAACGTGGTACCCCTTGCCCGATGATACGGAAGAATCCCCATATCAAAATGACAAGGCAAGCAGACAACGAGCATCTCAGCATTCTTCTTATTTACCATGGGAATATGGTGCTTTTTTCTCTCTTTCCTCTTTTCATAGTATCTTTTTTTTCTTTTCTCTTTTTTTCTCAATATAGGACTCTTTTTTTATAAGAAGAATGCTTCATAGACAGCTCATTATGGTTACGCTGCAGGTTTCCACCATGTCAGCATGGATTAGACCAGCGGACCAGGCATTTCTCTAACACATATACATAACTCCATGGACTTACAAGCTCCCCTTTCATTTCACACCGACGACAGCCATATACAAAAGAGCATGATATCAACTAGGTACAAGTACCAAGTGCAATGTTGAAAGCGTTCCCCATGAAAGCATGGTTCTGCTAATTCCCAACAAATAAGTGCAAGCATATACAACATAGACGACACAATGGTTCAAGTTTATTAAGGACAAGTAAAGTAAAGTGTGCCATCAAGTTCGTGAGAGCTTTAATCACTAGTTTTCTCATAACAAGTTTAATTTGGAAGGTAAACAAAAGCATGAATATACTTGGAATAACATAAGCTAGTAGGTACGTATGGTGGACTCTTTGGAATAACTTGGTTTAGGGAGTTGGATGCATGAGTGGAACTCATACTTTGTTGTGGAGGCTAGCAAAAGACTGGGAGCGACAAACTAAGAGAGAAATAATGGCCATAATCATGCAGAGCGACAAAACATCGTTGATCAAAGCATAAAGTGATACTACAAGTTGAAAACTAAAGGATCATAAAGGCTAAGGTGACTTGTGACAGTCATAACATGGTGTGAGCATGCGCCAAGTCAACCCAAATAAAGCATCAAAGGAGAATACCACTATACTATGCTTTAATATGCTAAAACAACGCATGATTCATATAAGGCACATTAAGCAATATCAATTGTTTATAAAAAGTCATGCTACAGCAAAGAATACTAAGCATAAAGCCAAAACAATATCAAGCATGGCATGACAAAGCATAGGCCACAGTCAAAAACGAGCTCTTTTTACCACATAAGTATGAACTTTCCTACTCTTTTCTAAACCAAACCAAACCATTTGCAAACCAATGTATGAAAGAGGGGGTCCAACCAATTTATTCAGAAAACTAAGCAAACCAAGCAAACTAAAAACCAAAACGAAAATGAAAAATAAGACGCTCCAAGAACAACACAACTGTGCATGAAACAATAAAAATGAGGCGTTTGGAAGAAACCTGAGATTTTTATTAATGAAGAAGGGATGCCTTGGGCATCCCCAAGCTTTGAAGCTTGTACTTCTTGGATATTTCTTGGGGTGACACGCGTGGCATCCCCAAGCATGAGCTTTAGTCCATCCTTCATCTCATTACTCATTCTTCCATACACCTGAAAATTTTCCTTCATACAAAAACTTCACACAATCTCATTAGATACATTAGTGCACTTAAGATAAATAAGTCTTAAGGTTCAGTTCTAACACAAAATAAACTTCCATTAGCACACTAGATACTGTAGCACTTCCCTCAAAAATCTCAATTCCCCAAAAGAACTCAAAAAGGAACCCACAAGAAGCAAATGCAGAAAATGGCAGAAATCTGTCAAAACAGACCAGCAGGTAAAGACGAATTTTTTCGAAGACCTTCTGTTGCTTAAATAAAAAAGTGTTAAACTAAAGAAAGTTATATACCAACCTGGGGCAGAAGCATAAAAAATTACAGTTCAATCCGACGTACAGAGATCTCTCACGAATTTTTACGGTGAAGCACAAAAATCTGTTTCGGGACAGCAACTTTCCCAATCATTACTTCACTCTCATTAGAGGTTACTCTTGCCATAAAAAGCAAATAAAAAGAATAAGGATAGGTTATTATAGAGGTAATAACTTCCAAGACTCATCTAAAACTTTTGGGTTATCTCCCAATAAGTATTTTTCTTTAACGCCTTTAAGTTAGGCATAAGAAGCAAAGAAAGAATCAAGTGTTCTCAAATGAAGAAGCATTAAGATCAATACCTGAAATATTTTCAACAAGGCAAGGTATATCATCCAAATAAGTTATAGAGGATCCTCTCTCAATGCTCTTGGGTTCACTATTATCATCAAAAGGGTTTGCAGGAACAATCCAATCAAGATTCTTTTCTATGGCATCATGTATTGCTACTAGTTTAAAGGGTATTGGTATCTTAGGTTCCTCCCCATTAGGTTCGGTTTTGTTCATGTTTTCTCGTGTACCAACAACATGTACACATGAGCCTAGAATATTGAAATATTCAAAGACTTTTCTAGCTTCCTTGGCAACATCATAGAACTCCTTAAACAAAGTTTCTAGAATAAAATCCCTCTTTTCAGGGTCCTCAATTTCCTTAAGCTTAAGAAACATTACTTGCATTAAGGGGTTGAGATTAACAAACCTAGCTTCTAACATGTGAATTAAAGAAGCTGCAGCAATCTCATAGTTTGGAGCAAGTTCTGCAAGGGATCTATCCTCAGTATCTTTATGCTTACTGTGGCGCCCCGCAAAAACCACTACTAGAAAATCGCGGTGTTTTTGTGCATTGCATCATCATGACCGCATGCTCATGTCATCACGCCACCTTGCATTTGAGCATCGTCATGTCATCTTGCATTTGTTTGCATAAAACTATTTTCGAAACTGTTTTTGTTTTCTAAACGCCCTGTTATTATTTCAAATCAAAACTCGGGTCTGTCCAGAATAATTTGTTTGTCTACCAACGTTTTTCAAAATCCCCGTTTTAAATAATAAAATATTTCTTTTATTTTTAGGAGGCAGCCCGCCAGGCCCGAAAGCCTGACCGGCCGCCTCCAAAATTCCTAAAACTACCCAATACTAGTCTACCCAGCCCCCTCCACATCACCACAGCCACTCACGGCTCGCCACATCCCCCTGGCCCAAAATCCCACCCAATCAGCCGCTGCCACCTCACCCCACCAGCCCCTAGCAGCCCCACGCGCGGACAACGTCGCTGCCGTTTTTTTTCCGCCCGCACCCGCGCCCTGGTCCTCCACCACGCGCGTCGCCCTCCCGCCCGCACGCTTCCCCACGCCACCTGCCGGCCCCACTGCTAGGCCCCACCCCGACAGCCTCGGCTCACGCGCCTCCTCGTGTCCCCACCACGACCACACCTCCCCTGGGCATGCCACCCACCCCACCGACGCGCCTCGCGCCTCCCTCTCTCTCTCCCACAGACGCGCCCCCCACCACGCGCCCCACGTCGCCCACCTCCTCTCTCCTCTCCGCCCCTCACGCGTCGCGCGACCGCCGCTGTCTTCTCCGCCGCGGCCTCCCTCTTCCTCCCCGCCGTCCTGCCTCACTCCCCGGCCGCCTTCCGGCCAAGCTCCGCCGCCGCCCTTGCTACAGAGCCGGCCGTCGCCCTCTCTCCTCTCCGACCTCGCCCTCCTTCCCCACTGACGGACGCTGCCGCCCGCCGCCCTCCAGCGCTGGCCCCGGCCGTGCTCTCCTTCCCGGCGACGTCCCCGCCAACCTCGGCCTACCCCTCGCCGCCGCGTCCCCTGCCGACTCCGCCCCGCTGTAGCGTTCTCCGGCGAGATCCCGCCGCCGAGCCTCCTCTCGCGCTGGCCTCGCCTCCCCTGCAGCCACGTCGCGACGCGGAGCCGCGCCGCCGCCTCGCCCGCCTGCGCCACCTCTTCCTCTGTGCTGGTCACCTCTGCTTGGCCGCACACGCCCAGTTCGAGCGCGACCCCGTCCTCATCTCGCCGCCGGCCGCCGCTGTCTCGCCAGCGACACCCTCCACCGACCTATCTTGGCGAGCTCGCCCTGCCTCCGGATTGCCCGCCCATGCCCGGCCTTCTTCGAGTACCTCTGGGTCAAGTCGGCATTCCGTGGGTCCCCGTCGGCCACCCTACCAGCGGTAAAACCCAAGACCGGTAGTAGCACTAGGAGAGAGAGGTGGATGTCAGGTTGGTGTGTTGTTGATCTGTTGATATTCTGTGAGTTGTCCCGTGGCCTGACTCCTTTTGTTGCACTCCTCGTGGTGACAGAGAGTATGTGAGGGTGAAACCCCTGTACAATTGCAGACGGTCATCGAGGAGTACGAGATGTAACCATGTCCTTAGCTTCAACTTGAAGACTGCCGGAACCAAGCTCGCCTTCCACAACAAAAGCCGGGGATGACAAGATCGACATCCTCTCGGACAAACCCTAGGAGCCACCGATGCCTGGACCCGAGAGAACCACGCCGAGACCTTGAAGACTGAACCCCGGCATTGGCTTCGCGCTCTCCTTCCCGGGGTCCGAAGGCCGATCCCGCCAAACCCGAAACCCCCTCCGAACCCCCAAGATCTTCGATCTGAGATGTGTGAACCTTTTCCCGAGCCCCTATTTTATAAATGCTATATATAAAATTTGTTGCATATTAATTGTTCATCTCGCATGCATATCATGTGGGTTGGGGGCATTATGCCGATTCACCGCATGATTAAATATGGAGTCAATATGAGAGCTATTCTAGTCTTATATCGGCTCCATTTAAATTGGTGTAGCGAACCGATGTCATGTTTTGTCTTGTTAATACAACATTGAAATTGCGGGGTTTCTAAATAACTTGAACCGCGTAATTAATTGTCGGGGCCCCGGTTCCGCTTAATATTGCCTAGTCGCACCGCATCTGCATCATATCATAAGCATGCCGGATCTTCTGCCGTAGTATTAAATATTGCATTCGGTGTTTCTTCTAGTGTTTGCTTCTTCGCGGATTAGGCCGATGAGTTGATGCGAGTATCGACAAGTTCTCCGGATATGAACCTCCGGCAGTGTTTACCAGGCGAGCATCTCTCCCCCTTCTACCTATTTTGCATTTATAGTCTTTATTTCCTCCTGTTGATCTATTGCTATCCGTGTCGCGATGCTTTAGTTTTCGAACACCAGTTATATCCCGTGCAGCCTCTATATTGCCTTGGACACCTCCTATTACCTGTGTTTGGTGTATAGCTGGCCTTGCGAGTCGTAGTTGCTTGCTCAGGTGTGATCTCGTGTTGTCAAGTTCCACAATTGTTGGAAGGTTGGCAGATGCTTATTGGTGGAGATGCTTATTGGTGGAGATGATCATGACTTAAATACAACTATTTAAAATGCTAGATATAACTAATGCAGAGGCCTGGGTGGGCAATAGATGTTATTTGGTTCTTCCACGCTCACTTGTGTCCCGTAGGACCCCGAGTACTTGATACCTATTCCTTGATTTTTCGCACTTTCCACATCCGGGAGGCCTTATGGACCCCCCTGAGCTAGAGCTTGATTCATTTCTATTTATTGGGGCCACAAAGTTGTTTGGGTCTTTATTACTATCATGTACTTATGCCATGCTTTACTACTTTATTTAAGATTGTGCGAGCAGCACCTGTACTGTTTAGGATCGTGGAATGTTTTCGCGGTATCGACAAGCCCAGTCACACTCCCCCTGTTCCCACTCGTTTACAGCCATTGACACAAACCCTGGGTCCATTCTGGAGCTGGCCAACTTTGTTGCGGGTAGCTTAGTGGGGTGGCCCCCTGAAATATTTCTGAATCCTTTGATCGCTTTGTCGTGAATGCCTTGTTGGGTTTTGAGTTGGTTTTTCCGAGGTTGATCGAGTGTGTGTTGCTATTTGTGCACCCCTGCAGGGTAAAACTTTCTGAAAGCCGTGTCCGCGGTTATGGATGACTTGGAGCACAGTATCTCGATCATAGACAAGCATAACTAAAGTAGTGCTATAAACTTGACTTAATATGTGACTAGTAATCAGCTCAAGTATAATGGAATGGATATTAAAATTGCCAACAGCTGGTGGATCTGGGTTGTGTTGAGACATGCTATACCTGCCTAGTAAGTAGTGCAACTCCAATGGAATGTGATAGAAGTGCCAACAACTGCTGGGTTTTGGGATTCCTCAGGACAATTGCATCTGACTAGTAAATGTTTCCACTACAACGGAATGGTGATTAAAACTGCCCACTACTTATGCTATCAGGATGACTCATGCTATCTATATCTGACTAGTAACTGCTGCAACTATAATGGAATGAATAAAATTGCCAACCGTGTGAGTTCCTCGGTTTGACTTCCTCGTTTGGTCTCGAGGGGGGGAATGACAGGATGGGTATGTTTGGTGTTAGTATCAGGTTGGATCCGAATAGGTCTTTCTTATCCCTCTCTGATAACCGCTAGTTGTATCGAGTCTCTATAGGTTGTTTAGTGCCGCTGCGCTGCCGCTTCAGCCCACCATACCTATGGAGGCGAGATCCGCCGAATTCGAGCCTCGCCGTGTACTGGCCTCAGTACTGACGCTCCTCTTTTCCTTTTGCCCTTTGTCGGCACCCCCTTTTGTTTTAGCAGGTTTGAGATCGACGTCGTTAGCAGGGTTACCCTTCCGGCTTGGCCTGGGCAGGGTTATGGACGCCATTGGTTATTCTTCAGGGCTCTTAGCCCCATTTGCATCTTGTCCGTAGTCGGACGCACTATCGTTTCAAGGTGATTTGGGTCTTTGTATTGTATATCTGTATTCTTGACTCGCTGAGTCGTTGTTGTATATATATCTGTTTTGTGGGTCCCATCGAGGACTGTTGTGTAATGTTATTACTTTGTTTTCCACCCGCACGAAAGTGCCCGGTGGGCGTCCTTGAATCGTTTCTATGCGGGTTTGGTGGAAAGGGCTAAAACTTGCATAGGGTCGATTCGAGGGTGTTACAGAGTGGTATTAGAGCTCAACAGTTGTGATACCCCACAGGTCCAGCCTGTAGGATAACCTAGCTAACGGACGATCTAGAGTGTCAAAAGTGTTTTGCAAAATCGGTTGGATAGATCTGATTAGGTCTGTTTTTACTCCTAACCCCTCTGCTATTCTCCCCTTACCTTTGCGAGTTTTGAATCTGTTCTCTTCCTTTTTCTTCGAGTCCAGGAATTCTCATGGTGGGATTCTGTCGTACCTTCAGGGTTTCGCTTCCTCTTTTGGTAACGGTGCTTCTACATCAGTCTACATGATATCTGAGAGATTCTTTATCTGTGGTACCATTCTTTGATCCTTGTTTGTGTCTTCCGAAGTTTTCTGACACGACGACATCCTCTACGCCAGATCCGATGCACAGTCTGCATTCCTCCTTTGATCCGCACCTCGATTGTCGAGATCTTTAGTCTGATTCCAAGAGTTGGTTGCATAATTCTCCTATTCATGTACAGAGTAATGTTTTGAGTGCGGTATGGAGTCATGACCATACCACTACTCTTATCATTCGCTTTGTACATTGAATCGGTGGATCCAGCAATTTTACTCCGTCCACGGAAGTTAGAGGTGGCTTTATTTGTTGATACCTCTATCTTCGCCTTTTTGTTCCCGGAGTGTTCTCTCGACGATCACTGACAACGACCTCTTGTTAGTGGTGTCGCGGGGATCTACATGAAGCGTGAAGATTCAGATCGCCGATCTTCTTCCCGGTACCATGAGGCGGATCTCGAGGGCGAGATCCATTGTTAGTGGTGTCGAATTGTGGCGCCCCGCAAAAACCACTACTAGAAAATCGCGGTGTTTTTGTGCATTGCATCATCATGACCGCATGCTCATGTCATCACGCCACCTTGCATTTGAGCATCGTCATGTCATCTTGCATTTGTTTGCATAAAACTATTTTCGAAACTGTTTTTTGTTTTCTAAATGCCCCGTTATTATTTCAAATCAAAACCCGGGTCTGTCCGGAATAATTTGTTTGTATACCAACGACTTTCAAAAGCCCCGTTTTAAATAATAAAATATTTCTTTTATTTTTAGGAGGCAGCCCGCCAGGCCCGAAAGCCTGACCGGCCACCTCCAAAATTCCTAAAACTACCCAATCCTAGTCTACCCAGCCCCCTCCACATCACCACAGCCACTCACGGCTCGCCACATCCCCCTGGCCCACAATCCCACCCAATCAGCCACTGCCACCTCACCCCAACAGCCCTTAGCAGCCCCACGCGCGGACAACACCGCCGCCGTTTTTTTTTCCGCCCGCACCCGCGTCCTGGTCCTCCACCACGCGCGTCGCCCTCCCGCCCGCACGCTTCCCCACGCCACCTACCGGCCCCACTGCTAGGCCCCACCCTGACAACCTTGGCTCGCGCGCCTCCTCGTGTCCCCACCACGACAACACCTCCCCTGGGCATGCCACCCACCCCACCGACGCGCCTCGCGCCTCCCTCTCTCTCTACCGCAGACGCGCCCCCCACCACGCGCCCCACGTCGCCCACCTCCTTGCTCCTCTCCGCCCCTCACGCGCCGCGCGACCGCCGCTGTCTTCTCCGCCGCGGCCTCCCTCTTCCTTCCTGCCGTCCTGCTTCACTCCACGGCTGCCTTCCGGCCAAGCTCCGCCGCCGCCCTTGCTGCAGAGCCGGCCGTCGCCCTCTCTCCTCTCCGACCTCGCCCTCCTTCCCCACAGACGGACGCCGCCGCCCGCCACCCTCCAGCGCCGGCCCCGGCCGCGCTCTCCTTCCCGGCGACGTCCTCGCCGACCTCGGCCTACCCCTCGCCGCCGCATCCCCGCCGACCTCGGCATACCCCTCGTCGCCGCATCCCCTACCGACTCCGCCCCGCTGCAACGTTCTCCGGCGAGATCCCGCCACCGGGCCTCCTCTCGCGGCGGCCTCGCCTCCCCTGCAGCCACGACGCGCCGCGGAGCCGCGCCGCCTCTTCCTCCACGCTGGTCACCTCTGCTTGGCCGCACACGCCCAGTTCGAGGGCGACCCCGTCCTCATCTCGCCGCCGGCCGCCGCTGTCTCGCCAACGACACCCTCCACCGCCCTATCTTGGCGAGCTCGCCCTGCCTCCGGATGGCTTGCCCATGCCCGGCCTTCTTCGAGTACCTCTGGGTCAAGTCGGCATTCCGTGGGTCCCCGTCGGCCACCCTACCAGCGGTATAACCCAAGACCGGTAGTAGCACTAGGAGAGAGAGGTGGATGTCAGGTTGGTGTGTTGTTGATCTGTTGATATTCTGTGAGTTGTCCCGTGGCCTAACTCCTTTTGTTGCACTCCTCGTGGTGATAGAGAGTATGTGAGGGTGAAACCCCTGTACAATTGCAGACGGTCATCGAGCAGTACGAGATGTAACCATGTCCTTAGCTTCAACTCGAAGACTGTCGGAACCAAGCTCGCCTTCCACAACGAAAGCCGGGGATGACAAGATCGACATCCTCTCGGACAAACCCTAGGAGCCACCGACGCCTGGACCCGAGAGAACCACGCCGAGACCTTGAAGACTGAACCCCGACATTGGCTTCACGCTCTCCTTCCCGGGGTCCGAAGGCCGATCCTGCCAAACCCGAAACCCCCTCCGAACCCCCAAGATCTTCGATCTGAGATGTGTGAACCTTTTCCCGAGCCCTTATTTTATAAATGCTATATATAAAACTTGTTGCATATTAATTGTTCTTCTCACATGCATATCATGTGGGTTGGGGGCATTATGCCGATTCACCGCATGATTAAATATGGAGTCAATATGAGGGCTATTCTAGTCTTATATCGGCTCCATTTAAATTGGTGTAGCGAACCGATGTCATGTTTTGTCTTGTTAATACAACATTGAAATTGCGGGGTTTATAAATAACTTGAACCGCGTAATTAATTGTCGGGGCCCCGGTTCCGCTTAATATTGCCTAGTCGCACCGCATCTGGATCATACCATAAGCATGCCGGATCTTCTGCCATAGTATTAAATATTGCATTCGGTGTTTCTTCTAGTGTTTGCTTCTTCGCGGATTAGGCCGATGAGTTGATGCGAGTATCGACAAGTTCTCCGGATATGAATCTCCGACAGTATTTACGAGGCGAGCATCTCTCCCCCTTCTACCTATTTTGCATTTATAGTCTTTATTTCCTCATGTTGATCTATTGATATCCGTGTCGTGATGCTTTAGTTTTCGAACACCAGTTATATCCCGTGCAGCCTCTATATTGCCTTGGACACCTCCTATTACCTGTGTTTGGTGGATAGCTGGCCTTGCGAGTCGTAGTTGCTTGCTCAGGTGTGATCTCGTGTTGTCAAGTTCCACAATTGTTGGAAGGTTGGCAGATGCTTATTGGTGGCGATGCTTATTGGTGGAGATGATCATGACTTAAATACAACTATTTAAAATGCTAGATATAACTAATGCAGAGGCATCGGTGGGCAATAGATGTTATTTGGTTCTTCCACGCTCACTTGTGTCCCGTAGGACCCCGAGTACTTGATACCTGTTCCTTGATTTTTTGCACTATCCACATCCGGGAGGCCTTATGGACCCCCCTGAGCCAGAGCTTGATTCATTTCTATTTCTTGGGGCCACAAAGTAGTTTGGGGCTTTATTACTATCCTGTACTTATGCCATGCTTTACTGCTTTATTTAAGATTGTGCGAGGAGCACCTGTACTCTTTAGGATCGTGGAATGTTTTAGCGGTATCGACAAGCCCAGTCACACTTTTGGGTTCCCAGTCGTTTACAGCCATTGACATAAACCCTGGGTCCATTCCGGAGCCGGCCAACTTGTTTGCGGGTAGCTTAGTGGGGTGGCCCCCTGAAATATTTCTGAATCCTGTGATCGCTTTGTCGTGAATGCCTTGTTGGGTTTTGAGTTGGTTTTTCCGAGGTAGATCGAGTGTGTGTTGCTATTTGTGCACCCCTGCAGGGTAAAACTTTCTGAAAGCCATGTCCGCGGTTATGGACGACTTGGAGCACAGTATCTCGATCATAGACAAGCATAACTAAAGTAGTGCTATAAACTTGACTTAATATGTGACTAGTAATCAGCTCAAGTATAATGGAATGGATATTAAAATTGCCAACAGCTGGTGGATCTGGGTTGTGTTGAGACATGCTATACCTGCCTAGTAAGTAGTGCAACTCCAATGGAATGTGATAAAAGTGCCAACAACTGCTGGGTTTTGGGATTCCTCAGGACAATTGCATCTGACTAGTAAATGTTTCCACTACAACGGAATGGTGATTAAAACTGCCCACTACTTATGCTATCAGGATGACTCATGCTATCTATATCTGACTAGTAACTGCTGCAGCTATAATGGAATGAATAAAACTGCCAACCGTGTGAGTTCCTCGGTTTGATTTCCTCGTTTGGTCTCAAGGGGGGGAATGCCAGGATGGGTATGTTTGGTGTTAGTATCAGGTTGGATCCGAATAGGTCTTTCTTATCCCTCTCTGATAACCGCTAGTTGTATCGAGTCTCTATAGGTTGTTTAGTGCCGCTGCGCTGCCGCTTCAGCCCACCATACCTATGTAAATGAGAGCCGCCGAATTCTAGCCTCGCCGTGTACTGGCCTTAGTACTGACGCTCCTCTTTTCCTTTTGCCCTTTGTCGGCACCCCCTTTTGTTTTAGCAGGTTTGAGATCGACGTCGTTAGCAGGGTTACCCTTCTAGCTTGGCCTGGGCAGGGTTATGGACGCCATTGGTTATTCTTTAGGGCTCTTAGCCCCATTTGCATCTTGTCCGTAGTCAGACGCTCTATCGTTTCAATGTGATTTGGGTCTTTGTATTGTATATCTGTATTCTTGACTCGCTGAGTCGTTGTTGTATATATATCTGTTATGTGGTTCCCATCGAGGACTGTTGTGTAATGTTATTACTTTGTTTTCCACCCGCACGAAAGTGCCTGGTGGGCATCCTTGAATCGTTTCTATGCGGGTTTGGCGGAAAGGGCTAAAACTTGCATAGGGCTGATTCGAGGGTGTTACACTTACTAACATGATTAAAGAATTCTTCAATATTGTCTTTCCCAATTATAGAACCACTACCATTTGGAAGGTCTTTCAGGGTGAATGTAGGGATCAACATGGTGAGCTAAGGGAGACGTGACTACTAAAGGAGACTTAATTTTTTTTGTGTTTTTGAAATAAGAAAGCAAACTAGTAAACCTAATTTTTTGTGTTTTTGAAAAGAAAGCAACTTAGTAAAACTAATTTTTTTGTGTTTTTTTTGAAGAACGAAACAAGCAAACAAAGAAAAAAGAAACTAAGCAAAACAAAAACAACAAAGTAAAGAGATTGGTTATGAGGGACTCCCCTTGTGAAGATGTCCTTGACTCCCTGGCAACAACGCCAGAAAAGATCTTGATGTGCTCGTCATTCGACGTAGAGCTCGTTGGGAACCCCAAGAGGAAGGTATGATGAGCACAACAGTAAGTTTTCCCTCAGTTATTGAAACCAAGGTTTAATCGAACCAGTAGGAGCAAGGAAACACCCCAAAGGTGTTACTAGCTGAGCTTTGGCAGGGCGCAATACCGGTGCTAGTAGCAACGTGGAGACCTGCACAACACAACCACAAAACTTTGTCCCCAACTTGCGATGAGGTTGTCAATCTCACCGTGTTTTGCGGAAAACAAAGGATTAAACGTACCGAATGGAAAGAAGTAAAAGTTTGCAGAAAGTAAACACAAAGAAGTAAACTATTGTAGATTGTATGTAAAGAGAAAGGACCGGGATCCATAGTTCACTAGAGGTGGCTCTCCTTAGATAGATAACATGCTGGGTGAACAAATTACAGCGGGGCAATTGACAAACACCGAGAAAGCAATACATGCATATACTAATCATCTTGACTCCTTTGAGACTTGATTGGGCATTACAACATAATACATAGACTGCCATCCAACTGCATCTACGACTAATAATCCACCTTCAGGTTATCATCCGAACCCCCTCCAGTATTAAGTTGCAAGCAACATATTATTGCTTGACGAACTGCGTGTAAAGTAAACAATATGATTGTTCTATGAACAAAGGATTGTTGTTTTCTCCCTAGTAGAAACACCACATCTAGTACCTTAGAGATTTCTATCACTTCCCCAGATTACCAGAGGCATGAACCCACTATCGAGCATTAATACTAACTCTTGGAGTTGCTAGCATCTACTTGGCTAAGATAGCTACTAACAACGGAAAGCATGCAAGATCACAAATAACAAAGACATGATAGAATCAATAATCAATCTGAAATAGCATCTCAATATCCATCGGATCCCCGCAAACACAACATGTAGAATTACAAATAGATGATCTTGATCATGAATGGAGCTCACAAGATCTAAACATGAAAGCACAAAGGAGGAGAACCATCCATCTAGCTACTACATGGATCCGTAGTCCAAGGATGAACTACTCGCGCATCACACCAGAGGCTTGCATGGTGATGAAGAAGGCCTCCAGGGTGAATTCCCCTCTCCGGCAGGGTGCCGGGAAGAGCTTCAGATCCCTCCCGATCTAGGGATGGAGATGACGGCGGCTACAAACTCTTTCGTCGATTTTTTATCAGGTACTTAGGGTTTTCGTCCCGACGGCAATATATAGGCGGAAGGAGAGGCCGAGGGGGTGCCGGGAGCGGCCACACCACCCCCTGGCACGAGCCAAGCCTGGCCGCACGGCCAGGTGGTGTGGTGGCTCCCTGGCCCTTCTCCGTCTCGTATTCTGGCACTTGATCCCTTCCGGAAAAATAGGCACTTTGGCTTTTGTCCCGTCCAATTCCGAGAATATTCATTTTCTGACTTTCCTGGAACCAAAAATAGCAGAAAACAGGCAGATGGCACTGTGGCTCTTGTTAATAGGTTAGTCCAAGAAATCATATGAAAAATACTCCAAAGTTGGAACAAAACACAAGAAAGTGGATAAAACCCAGCATGGAACATCAAAAATTATATATACATTTGCAATGTCTCAATCCTCAATGTCCTCATGCTTACTAACATGATTAAAGAATTCTTCAATATTATCCTTTCCAATTAGAGAGACGCTACCTATCGAAAATTCTTTCATGGTGAATTTAGGGATCAACATGGTGAGTTAAAGAAAGAGGTAACAACTATAGAAAGACTTAATTTTTTTTGTTTTTAATAAAGAAAGCAAACTAGTAGAACTAATTTTTTTGTGTTTTTGATAAAGAAACAAGCAAACAAAGCAAAAATAAACTAAGAAAAACAAATAAAACAAAGTAAAGAGTTTGGTTATGAGGGACTCCCCTTGTGAAGATGTCCTTGACTCCCCAGCAACGGTGCCAGAAAAGATCTTTTGATGGCGTGTGGTTGACGTGGGTGCTTATTCTTCTTCTTCTTCAATCCCCTTCTACGGTGCCAGAAAAGAGCTTGATGGCTCAAGATATCTCGAGCATGTTGGGGAACCCCAAGAGGAAGGTATGATGAGCACATCAGCAAGTTTCCCTCAGTTATGAAACCAAGGTTATCGAACTAGTAGGAGCAAGGAAACACCTCCAAGGTGTTGTTGCCAACTTGGAATCCTGCACAACACAACCACAGAACTTTGCCCCCAACTTACAGTGAGGTTGTCAATCTCACCGGTTTTGCTGAAAACAAAGGATTAAACGTATTGTGTGGAAGAAAGTAAAAGCTTGAAGAAAGTAAACAGAAAGCAGTAAACAGCTGTAGATTGATGGTAAAAGAAAGGACCGGGGTCCATAGTTCACTAGTGGTGGTTCTCCTTAAGATAGATGACATGTTGGGTGAACAAATTACAGCGGGGCAATTGACAAACATCGAGAAAGCATACATGCATATACTAATCATCTTGACTCCTATGAGATTTGATTGGGCATTACAACATTATACATAGACCGTAATCCAACTGCATCTATGACTAATAATCCACCTTCAGTTTATCATCCGAACCCCCTCCAGTATTAAGTTGTAAGCAATAGATAAATGCATTACACATTGCGTGTAAAGTAAACAATACGATTGTTCTATGAATAAAGGATTGTTGTTTTCTCCCTAGTAGCAAAAGCACATCTAGTACCTTAGAGATTTCTGTCACTTCCCTAGATTACTAGAGGCATGAACCCACTATCGAGCATAAATACTCCCTCTTGGAGTTGCTAGAATCTACTCGGCCAAGATATCTAGTAACAATAGAGAGCATGCAATATCACAAATAACAAAGACATGATAGAATCAATAATCAATATGAAATAGCATCTCAATATCCATCGGATCCCCGGAAACACAACATGTATGATTACAAATAGATGATCTTGATCATGAACAGAGCTCACAAGATCTAGACATGGTAGCACAAAGGAGAAGAACCAACCATCTAGCTACTACATGGACCCGTAGTCCAAGGATGAACTACTCACACATCACACCGGAGGCTTGCATGGTGATGAAGAAGGCCTCCAGGGTGAATTCTCCCCTCTGACAGGGTGCCGGGAAGAGCTTCAGATCCCTCCCGATCTAGGGATGGAGATTACGGCGGCTATAGACTCTTTCGTGGATTTTTGATCCGGTACTTAGGGTTTCTATGTCTGAAGCATCTTATAGGCGAAAGGGGAGGTCAAGGGGGTGCCCTAGGCGACCACACCACCCCTTGGCGTGGGCCAGGCCTTTCCACGTGGACAGGTGGTGTGGCGTCCCTTTGGCCCTCTCCGTCTCGTATTCTGGCTACGTGTCCCCCTCGGTGAAAAACTGACTTTGGCTTTTGTCCCGTCCAATTCCCAGAATATTCATTTTCTGACTTTCCTGGAACCAAAAACAGCAGAAAACAGGCAGCTGGTACTGTGGCATCTTGTTAATAGGTTAGTCCAAGAAAGTGTATAAAAAGTACTCCAAAGTGTGGACAAAACATAAGAAAGTTGATAAAAACCAAGCATGGAACATCAAAAATTATAGATGCGTTAGCAATGTATCAGGCCCCACCCCACACGCCTTGGCCCACCAAGGCCAACCGACAGTGGGGATGGGCCCCACCCTGCGCACCTTGCTCCTTGGGGGGCAGTTCCCATGGGCCCTTCCCTCCAGGAAGGCCCATGTAGGTGGGTTGCGCCATAAATCCATTTTTAATATTAATTCTTTTTATTAATAGTAAATACATGTTATTTAATCCCTATCACTTTGAACACCTTTTGGACCCCTCCGATCAGCATCGGTTATCCTTGAAACACTTTTGGTATCATCCTGGAACAATTATGGTGTTCATTCTCTCTTATCCAATGATCTCGAATCAATCCCTAAGAGTCATCTACCCTTAACTGTGGCACCTTATGGTTGGGTAATGCATATACATGATTGAGACACTCTTCGATCAATGACCAATAATAGTGGTTGGAAACTCAATATGTCCCCCATGCATTCCTCGAATAACTTGATCGCTTGAACCTTGAACGTCGAGTCTCATTCCCTTTTCTCTACGATACCTGGTTTGTCCAAGACCCGATCTCTAGTATCTACATACATAGTTCAATCATATTACTGACAAACACATATATTCATTCCCGTGATATTACATCCCCGTGACCTAGTCACATGTTTGCAAACTTGTATATGTAATCACACCGAGTGGGCCCAGGGAGTCTATACTTCACTCGGATGGGGAAGTCCCAATCTCAATGCATATGCCTCAACATACCCCTCTAGAATACCCAATATACACCTTTATGATCACCCTATTATGGTGTGACAGTTGATGTAATCAATGCAGCCCCGGGTGGTAGTGGTTAAACATCATATCGTGGTCAAAGGAGTGAGTTACTACACTTTTCTAGATATCGCAATGCTGATCTTTATGACTAGATAACATTGCATTACTACGGTTGGGTGTGTGTCCATCGCATCATTCATCTAATGAAGTGACCCCGTTGTCAATTGTCATAAATGCTCCATGATTGGGAAACCTCGATCGTAAAATTGCCCAATGAGCTAGTCTTCTAGAGGATACTTGGGACTTGGTTTGTTTATATACCACATGTATACCAATGTTTCCGATTGATACAGTTATATAATGGTATAAAACTATTACGAACTAATGAGATATGACAAGAAAAACAACTTTATTATTATCCTCTAGGGCATATCTCATTCTTCCTCTCTCTTGTTCTAGACCAAGGTAGTACTGCTAGGAGGCTACGGGACAAGCACCATCGAGCTCTTCACTGCAGAACGCTGACAGTGGAACGCATGCAATCCTTGGGGAGACCATACATTTTATCCTTCCATTGATTGGATTGTCTTCTCATGGCCGGGAGGGATACACCTAGCTGCGGGGATCGACTCATTCATCTTCAACATGTACAACGACCAATGTTCTCTTCCACATCAACATTGGTATGATACCAAGACCTAATCCCATTAGTGTCTTCATGGTTAGATCTTGGTTGTTCATGTAGGGGAAAATTGTTTTGCATGCACAAACCCCAATAGTGGCTGGTAGACAAAACGCTCACACGGCATGGGTTTGAAGATGACATTTGATGAGGAAAATCTTTTGATGACGAATCAGTGGCAACATTTTGGAGGATAACTTAAACTCACAAAGTAAATGCACAAGCTCAATAGTGTATGTCGCAGCCTAGGAACCCAGCGTGCTTGTGGAGTCTTGACTAAAAGATGTTTTCCTCATGTCTGCAAAGGTCTTGTACCCAAGCAGATTACATGAAACTACATATATAGTAAGAAATGTAAGCAAGCTAGCATCAAAAAAAGGAAAAATGACATCACAATACCATTCATCCCTGCACTAATAAACATAACATTAACATGACAAACGAGTAGATCATAAACTCAAGATATACGCTAGATATTTCTAACTAAAACATCTAAGAAACAACCAAACAGACCATACATGTCCAACACACACGCTAAGGCGAGCGCAAAGCACTAATCCTTAGCTACTCGCAGGCATTGTCTTACGACCCATAGCTATACAGGGGCGCCTCCCCATGATTCGTTGCCTTGTCTCCGGAGTCATAGTCCTTTCACCAGTAGTCCTCTTCAGAATCATCCAGGGGAGGATCCTCCTCGTCATAATCATCGAATGAAGGGTCCTCCCAATAGACCTACATGACAACAATGAGGTTGCAGATCTTGGTAGCTGACTCATCCTTGTCAGCACCATCCACACTTTTGTCGACCTCCTCCTCCTCTTTCAAAGAAAAATCCACGAAACTATTGGCAACGTACTTTTCGAACTGCACCTAGTACTCCGCATGCTCGGGTTTTTGTCCCCATGGTAAGTCTACACTCAAGTGCACGAACTCTTCGAGGAATTCAATGTCGGCAGAGGAAGGGGCCATGGTGTAGAGGAGGGAAGAAGTAGTACATGAAAATAACCATGTGAGAAGTCAAAGTATAAGAAAAGCAACGGACATGGAAGGTCACGATCCTAGGTCTGTCGCCTCCATCGAGTTATTTCCGATGTGAAAGGAGATAAGAGAAGCAACACATAACAACCGAGAGAGAAATTCAAAATCCAAAGATTGTGCTAGTCGTCAGCTAGAAGACGTGCTATCGTAGGTGATGTACATGCAAGCTACAATGACACATGTGAGGCATTCATGCATCTATCCACTACATCGTCTGATAGATAGGCAAAAACATGATTATTATTTTTGTTTATTTGCCAAAGGACTTGCATTAATAGCTGGAATGATTGAGATATAGCATGTGATAACCCCCAAGAGCAGGGGATCATGGTAGCACCTCTCAATATTGAAGTAGGGGTATCGATCCATAGGAGCAAGAATGAAAAACAACTACTCTCTCCAACTAGTGTGTCACAAGTCTATTAGTTTATGCACTACAAAAATTAAAGCAATAAGGGAAATTGATTCAATACAAGGAATTAAAGAGTAACAAAATAGTAAATATAAAATTCTCCCAATCCTCTAAATATAAGAGGACAATACAAAGGGTTTTACTCTATGGAAACAATGGACCTGGGCCCATGGGTTCACTCAATCTTGTCTCTCCGTCTATGGTGATGATCATGTTATAGATAATAAAAGTACATATAATTGTCATGCTTTACTAATAACTTTAGACGACTACGTGTCCTAGAACACATAGTTGAAAGAAGTACCCATATGTGTGAAAGGGTTCCGTAGCAGAAAACAAAAAAATCCTACATTGGAACCGCCTAACGCCCAAGATCTATCTATGTAGTAATGCGGTAACGGCTGGAGCGTATAGAATACATACCCTTGTAGACATACGCGGTTAACATTCCGAGGGGAACATGGTTGTTGTAGTCGTACTTGTAGCCGGCCTCAAGGTCGCGAAGATCCTCACAGGTCACCCCTTGCTCCTTCTTCATCGTGCAGTAGATCCGGCTCACGACATTTAAGCGCCCCAAGTGTTGTGCCTCGTGTCTTCGTACACATCCTATGTACGATGAGACCTCCGGCACCCCAATCCAGCTAGGAGTGTGGACGTTGATATCTGGCCAGGAATCCCTGCAGCGCAACGACGTGTTGCAGGTGTGGCGTCTCTTGCACAAACAGTCCTAACTTGGGACCGTGCCAACGCGTGGAGACTAGGGAGAGAGGGAAGGAGGAAGTCAACCAAATGACTTCTCCAATCGAATATTGGTCTATTTAATCCCAGCCATGGGAACCCCTTTATATAGAAGGAGGGGATGTGCCCTCCCCATTAGGTTAGCCATGTGGGACTAAAAGCCAAAGGAAAAACCGCCAAAACAGTCGGATGGGCCAAACACCTTTTAGCCTAGCCGCAACAGTCTTTGGCGGGTGGGCCAGAGCCTCAACCCGTGGCCCAAAGCAGCAGCAGCAAGCACTGGCGCCGGGCGGGCTAGCGCGCCCCCGGCGGCCCAGCTCGCTAAGCTATGGTGATGGCTGGTGCCCGGGTGGGCCGCCTGCCCCCTGTGGCCCAGGTGGGCCTTGAGGCCTGGCGCGGCCCGGCCATCTCATCCGCCTGGTTAGCCTGCCCGCCAGCTCCCTTGAGCACCCGAGTTGGGCCGGGGTTGAGTTGTCCCATGGTGGCGACCGGTGGCTGCCCTCTGCCCTGTGCAACGGTTATTAAATACCGCCCGTGTGGGCTGTTTTCTTTCGCTTTTTCTACAGTTTTTCTTCTAGGCTATTTCCCTCTATGGATTTGGCCTAATATGAAAGTTGCTTTTATAAGTCTTAATTTAAATATTACTTAGAATATATTAATTCATAATTAACATATAATAAATTTATATTTAAATTCCAATTTATCCGAAAACACTTTTCCTTTATTCTTTTCTCTAAACAATTTCGGATGATCACTCTCATCGTACCCTTAAGTGTATCCCCTCATGGCTCATGAATGCTATAGACATGATCTATATCAATGATCAACAGAGGGAGCAAGGATGGCCATGTGACCCCTATGCATTCCTGATGACAATGTCGTTTGAACCTGTAAATGTAGCATCAATTTCCCTTTGTTTCTTGATACGACTTGTCCGAGATCCGATCATTAGTATCACATACCTTGTTCAATCTCGTTACCAACAATTTCTGTTTTACTTGTTACCATGATATTACGTCCCCATGACTGAGTCACATGTTGCAACATTTATGGATGTAATCTCACCAAGCCGGCCGTATGTATCTTACCCGTCATGTGGGTGAACAAATCATGGTCTTCTGATCATATGTCATCTACTGTTCCTTTGGAATACCCAACATACACCTTTATGATCACTTTATTACGAGATGACGTTTGATGTAGTCAAAGCAGCCTCGGGAAATAGTGAGTAATATGAACTCATGGTCTAAGGAAAAGGAGTCTAGATTTTAGCTGTTGCAACAATGAACTATATGACTTGATCATGTCGTGATCCTTCGAGGAATGTCCATCTCATCATTCACCAATGATATGACCTTGTTGTCAATTGGCATAAATGCCCATGATCTTGAAACCCAGATCATCCTCATGACCAATGAAATAGAGGCTACTAGGGACTTGTTTGTTTCATACCACCCTTGTACCAATGTTTCTACTTGATATAGTTAAAGCACAATATGAAACTATTATAAACAAATTGAGATATGAGAATAAAAACCTATTATTTGCCTCTAGGGCATATCTCGTTCGATGTGTTGCTTGTGTCACCCGGGTAAGCCATCGTGTGGTTGATGCCATTCCACCATGTCATAATGCCCCCTTTTTACCCTCAGATAGAGGATACTTTACAATACCGCTTTCACTTGATGCTTATGTCGTCTGTCACTCGGCCACCCATTGCTCACATACATCATACTCTTAAACGAAAACATATCCCAAGCACTAGTGCAATGATTTATAAATATATGTACATCCACATCTCTCCCATCTACCTACACTTGGTGTTGTCAAACACCTCATGGCATGGGTAAAAAAGGCATTAAGCGTAGGTGAATCATTGCATGTATCATAGATGTACTCCAAAGTATGACAAACCATAAAGTCTCAACACAACGGTAAATGCATAACAAGTATCATGTCATACAACATAGCCACCACATGAATTACATATATAGATCCATAATAATGCAAGGCACACAATATGGACTTAAAAAATGATCATACATAGAGAGATTGGATCAAGCTACCACCACAAACCCATAGTCCAAGGGTTGAATACTCCCCCTCATGATGAACAATAGCAGGGATGCATTGGTGAAGGAGGAGAGCGTAACACCCCAAATCTTATAATCAAGGTTATCAAGTTCTAATCACCCAATTTAGGGTTAACAAAAACTTTTATTAAGAAAAAGCATATGAATGCATGTGTGTTTGTATTAGTATAGAATTGAGTGTATATGCGATGCTTGATTGTTCTAAATGTTGTGAAAGGGTTTAAAGGTGAATGCCACATCATCTAGACCATTTACAAACAAAATCCAAAGAAAAAGAAATCAAATAAGCATAAATAAAGCAAATGATCAATTTGACCATTTGAAACCACTAGGACACTTTAGGTGTTCCTAGAGGAGAATTTCTAACAGAAGAAATTCGATTTCTTTTCACCCCTTGCTAGACCAAGTAAAAGTGTATCAAAGCCCACTTTACAAACTTACAAAAACATCTAGCAAATCCATTTAAAGGACATTTGAAAATTGAATCAAGTGTATGTGTTAAGATCCCACTTTTTCGAAAACCCATCAAATCAATTCCCCTTGACCTCTCCAAGCAAACCTAGTCTCTCAAGCTTAATATAAGATCACTCAAAAAATTTGAATAAAAAATTCCAAACTTCCTTTCATGCGGCCATTAACACAAACACTTGGCATGTACAGAATAATCTCTAGCCTAACTTCACTGTTTTGTACAGTGATCATCGACCAAATGGTACCCTAGTTACTTTCCTGTCTCACCTAAGCCTAACCCAGCCCCAGACTAGCTCCCCCCTGCACAGCTTGCACAGTGGAGCGCCGCCCATTTGTGGTCATCGCCGGCCAACCACGGCCAGCTCGCACCAGACAGCCCCGCGCCCATCCAGCATGTCTAGTAGCTTCGCTGCACCCTACCGCCACCCCCTGTCTAGGCCATAGCCCCAGCCGAGCCGTGGACCACACTAGCACCGCCGCGCACTGCCCCTCTGCACCGTGTCTAGAGAGCGCCAGTGCGCCGTGCCCGACCAGCCCTGCGAACTCGCGCCTTTCCCTCACCGCGCACGCAACCTCGCCATGATCACCCCACCCCGGTAGACACACCCGTTCACCGCCGCGCAACCCGCAGCTGACGCATGCCGCCGCAAGCACCTCTGCCTCCGTTTAGAGTGTCGCACGCCCCAGACCAAACCACACCGCCCCACGTCGTGCCTTTAAGTCCATGAGACCCGCCAGGGAGCACCGCACCGTCCTACGCCCTCGCCCATGTTGTTAGCTGCCAATAGCGACGCCACCGTCAAGCTCACCGCCACACCGCTCGGTCCCCTCGCTGAGCTATAAAAGGAAGGAACACCCACCTCCATTCTCCACACCATTGCACTCCCCACTCCTCACTGGCCTTCCCCACTTCTCCCTAGAGAAAGGCGAGCACCACCCCGCTGGAATTTCACCAGAGCCTGTTGCAGCTTTAGGAGAAGGGCACCATTGATTTTGACCACCCCGAGCCCTGTCGTGACCGCGCCTCGCCTCGTCATCATCTACCATGTCGTTTGCCCCTGTCGCCGACCCTAGCTGGAGCCCAGGTGAGCCCTGCGAGACCCCCACCGCCGCATTAGGTTTAGCTCATCGCCAGAGATGTTCGTTGTTGACGACGACCGTCAGTCGTCGATCTTGCTTCTAATCGTAGGGCTCAGGTTAAACGATACCGCTTCGCTTAGTTTAAGTCACTAAACAGTGGACCCCTGCTGACTCGTGTACTAACGAGCTCGCTGGGGAACCGCAAGAGGAAGGTATGATGAGCACAACAGTAATCTTCCCTCAGTTATGAAACCAAGGTTATCAATCTAGTAGGAGCAAGGAAACACCCCAAAGGTGTAGCTAGCTGAACTTTGGCTGGGCGCACTACCGGTGCCAGCAACAACGTGGAGGCCTGCACAACACAACCACAGAACTCTGTCCCCAACTTGCGATGAGGTTATCAATCTCACCGGTTTTGCTGAAAACAAAGGATTAAACGTATCGAGTGGAAGAAAGTAATAGTTTGCATAAAGTAAACACAAAACAGTAAACAGTTGATTGTAGATTGATAGTAAAAGAAAGGACCAGGGTCCATAGTTTACTAGAGGTGGCTCTCCTTCAGATAGATGACATGTTTTGTGAACAAATTACAGCGGGGCAATTGACAAACATCGAGAAAGCATACAAGCATATACTACTCGTCTTGACTCCTTTGAGATTTGATTGGGCATTACAACATTATACATAGACCACCATCCAACTGCATCTATGACTAATAATCCACCTTCAGGTTATCATCTGAACCCCCTCCAGTATTAAGTTGCAAGCAACGGATAATTGTGTTACGAACTGCGTGTAAAGTAAACAATATGATTGTTCTATGAACAAAGGATTGTTGTTTTCTCCCTAGTAGCAATAGCACATCTAGTACCTTAGAGATTTCTGTCACTTCCCTAGATTACCAGAGGCATGAACCCATTATCGAGCATAAATACTAACTCTTGGAGTTGCTAGCATCTACTTGGCCAAGATAGCTACTAACAACGGAAAGCATGCAAGATCACAAGTAACAAAGACATGATAGAATCAATAATCAATCTAATATAGCATCTCAATATCCATTGGATCCCCACAAACACAACATGCAGAATTACAAATAGATGATCTTGATCATGAACGGAGCTCACAAGATCTAAACATGATAGCAAAAAGGAGGAGAACCAGCCATCTAGCTACTACATGGAACCGTAGTCCAGAGATGAACTAGTCACGCATCACACCGGAGGCTTGCATGATGATGAAGAAGGCCTCCAGGGTGAATTCCCCTCTCCGACAGGGTGCCGAGAAGAGCTTTAGATCCATCCTGATCTAGGGATGGAGATGATGGCGGCTACAGACTCTTTCATGGAATTTTGATCGGGTACTTAGGGTTTCTGTATCGGAGGTAACTTATAGGAGGAAGGAGAGGCCAAGGGGGTGCCTGGGGCGGCCAGACCACCCCCTGGCGTGGGCCAGGCCTGGCCGCGCGGCCAGGTGGTGTGGCCGGGCCCTAGCCCCTCTCCGTCTCGTATCCTGGCTACGGGTGTCCCTCGGTGAAAAACTGACTTTGGCTTTTGTCCCGTCCAATTATGAGAATATTCATTTTCTGACTCTCCTGGAACCAAAAACAGCAGAAAACAGGCAACTGGAACTGTGGCTCTTGTTATTAGGATAGTCCAAGAAATCATGTGAAAAGTACTCCAAAGTGTGGACAAAACACAATAAAGTAGAAAAACCCAAGCATGGAACATCAAAAATTATGGATACGTTAGCAACATATCAACCCCCACTGTCAGCAGCACGCTGCGCTGTGCTATGCAGTTGGGCCAGCCCGTTTGCCTTTCCCGCGCAGCCCAGGAAATTCAAATAAGGATTTTCCAATTTAGTTGAAATCCTATTTTTCCCTAGATTCAAAAACCATTTCAGAGAGTTTCACTTAACCAAATTGCATGATTCAAATTTTGCTAGAAAGGAAATTAAAATATCTATCCAAGCCCGTTGGATTTAAATCAATCGGAGTTAGAGATAATCTATACTAAAAATAACAATAAGAGACTTTTGCAACTTCAAACATTTTTCAAAAATCAACCATAATAGCTTTTGAGTTAATTCCAACTCTCAAAAATCACATTTGATAATATCTATCTGAATACGTAAAAATATCTAGCATTGCATGCAGTGACATTGGACTAGTACCAAAAGAATGCTATTAGGGCATTTCTAGTCACTTTAAATCTATTAAATAATAATCTTAAACTTTATAAAATGTGATCAACCCTTTAAATCACATTCCCATGTATTAGAATATGTGGTGATGACATGTGTCAACATGATCCCATATTTTAATTGGAGAATATTAAATCTTAATTAATTTCAATGAGTAGAAATTACTTTTCTCAAATAAACTAAATAAAACTAGTTCTTTAATTCATGTGATGATTGTGATGATGCTAGATCATCAAGTGTGGACCTTAGTTTGCTAAATAGAAGTAGTTAAATATTGTTTGGTGATTGTGTACCCCGTATTTATTTATAGATGATAGTACCGACCAAGGATACGAGGAGGAGGAGTTCTACCTCGAAGAAGACGAAGAAAACTTCAATCACTGCACCAATCAAGGCAAGCCATACCTAGATGCAAGATAACCTAAGCAATATGCATTAGGCATGCTTGGTTATACATTTTTATTTATACCCATCCCAAGTTTTACTTGCAAGCTTTACTATTTGTTTTACTTTACCAAAGTTATTTACTTTTAGTTACGTGCTTTGCGGGATTTTGGAAAGTAGTATAGATATCTTACAGAGCATAAAACTAGGCCTATACTAGATGTCATTCTATGGCATGAGATTGAGATTAGCACCCCTCATTAGTGAACACTCTTAACTTAGTGGCTAGTGCTAAGCATAAAACTTGATCACTTTTGATGGGAATACTTGGTGAAAATGATTTGTGAAAACCTTAGAATGATGAGTCATTCTATTGAAATGTTTTGTCATGTGTTGAGAAACACAAATGGATTTGATGGTGAAAATGTTGAGGCATGAGCCTTAGCCCTTTATAAAAACTGATGGTTGGGTTCGGATGTGATACCATTCCAATTCTACCGTACAACCACAATACCTGAATTGGGTAAGGCTTAGCCGGAAGTTTATATGCATTAGTATGGGTTACCTCTCGGAGGAGGTTTGAGCTGAGGCTACCTCTTGATGATGTCCACCTATGCAGTGCCTAGGATCGCAGATGGCCATGGCTGGGAGGCCAAGCTCATAGGAGAGGTGCTTATACTAGAGTGTGTAAAGGAAAGGTTATGATTGATTATCCGCATACTAAGTATGATGATTCAGGGTTATCCCTGACAGATGTATCGAATGTTGTGGTGAAAGTGTACCACCTCTGTAGAGTGTCAAACTATTCGAATAGTCGCGTCCACGGTCATGGACAGTTGGAGTGGCCATACTGTTCCGTCATCAGATGTTTTCAAAATGACTTGTGAAGTGAACTATGATTTTGACTTGACCACAACAGGGTTGTGAATATGAAAACTAGGTTCCCATCTTAAAGTGATTTAGAACTTTTACTTAGTTTTCTTTACTTCTGAACTCAGCTTAGATAAATCTGGCTTTTTGCAAATAAACTTAGAGCTTAGGATTCCTACTAGAACTACCTTACTTGTTAGTGATAGTTTACGACTACTTAAAGAGTACTCATGGTTTTGTCCCTGGTTATTCCAGTGGCCAGACTATGAGGAGGACTATCAGGAAGATGGACAGCAGGACGGCTACGACAACTAGGATCATCTCCCATCGTCAGCATTTCCTGTGACACTAAAGATGGAGCCCACCGCTACGCTTATTATTCCGCTTCTTGTTTGTATCAAGACTGGATCATGAGATCCTTTTTTGTGTAAGACCTTATTATGGTTTGTAATGGATGATGTACTGTGATAACCAATATGTTATGTCTCGCAAAAATGGTAATCATGGGATTGCGATGTGTGGCATAACAGGCATCTAGGATTAAAAATCCAGGTGTTGACAAGTTGGTATTAGAGCCATCCTGACCATAGGAGACCCTAGTTAGAATGGACGTCCGAACAAAAACTTAGTTTCAAAAACAAATGAAGTGAGTATTTATAAAAATATATTCCCACTCTTATCCTTGATTCTTTCAAAAAAATCATGTTCCTCAAAAATTCTTACATTACTACATAAAATTTGACACACTTGATCACCTCACTAACTTACTCATCCTAAATTCTTATAGATGGAACTTCAGTATTGCAAGTTCTACTAGTTGGGCAACGGAGGCCAACTGATCTTTGAGAGGGATCTTGATTCATTGTCGGAGTACCTTGAGAGCCCACATCTAGAATTCTTTGGAGCTCAACTCAAGGATTTCCCCAGAGGAGATCTACAATGGCTGATAGTTGTAGACGTTAGAGGCAAGATGGAAGCACCCCTTTCTGAGAAGATCCAATTCACCGTGAGAGAGAACAACTGGCTAGATGGATTAGTCAGGGCTATGCATGAAGCTCTTGCCCGTCTGTGTGGGCAAAACATCAACTTGATCCAGGGAACTCGTTGTGCTCATTACATAAGGCGTGATTCTATGGGAATGCCATTGGAGATGCCAAGTCAGCTGAAGATGAAGCGCCAGGTGGAGAATCTTGACTTCCTGCTATATGATAGACAGAAGGAATTGGACAATGCTCGAGCCTACGCCAACCACAACCTTTCCATTGCCGCCAAGGATCAGACTCTCGCCATGCTCATCAAGGATCGCCAATCACTTCACCGTCAACGCGAGAAGAAGGATCGCACCATCCCTCGTCTTCGCAAGAAGGTGGCCGACCTTGAGAAGACCATCTAGGAGAAAGAAGTCCATCTTGAAGCAAAGGAAGAGGAAGAAGGTGAAGACATCCAGGGAGATATTCACTTGTAACTCAGTGATGACAACGACTACCTGGAGGATGATGCTATGGATTTCTACACTCATGATGATGATTCCGACTTCATCGATGATGAGTAGATGTACTTGATCACTACCGTAGGAATGAGTTGTATTAGTCCCACTATATCTTAGTTCACATAATGGTTCTTAAAACTATCTGTTTTCCATTTTTGTTGTGGTGTGTGTGTGTTTGTATTGTGTGCTTTGAATGAATGAATGAGAAGAAGTTAGTTGCAAAACCTGAGGTCAAACTCAAAGTCTAAAGCTTTTTAAAACAAAACCATGAACCTTAGTACTTTCCCTCTTATTTCGTTATCTATCTCAATCTTTAGATGACTCGTGGAAACCAAGGAGGGAGCAGCTCATCGTAGGACCCGATGTTGCAGATTCTGCAGATGCTAGTTTCTGACCGTGAATCTAGTAGAGCAGAGAACCAAGCCAATCTAGCCACCCTGCAACAGATAGCTCGGATGGCCCACAATAATCAAGGCCATGGAAATCAGGATCATCATGGATCCAAGCTTAAGAACTTTTAGAATACCAATCCCCCTATCTTTAACAAATCTAAGGATCCCTTAGATGCTGATGACTAGTTGCAAACAATGGAGAATAATCTGGAAGTCGCAGGAGTTGACGCCAACGAGAAAGTATTGTTTGCCACCCACTATCTGGTAGGAGATGCAAGAGCCTGGTGGAATAGCACCCGTACCATGAACACCAGTCAAGTGATTACTTGGGAAGCTTTCAAGATCAAGTTCAGCCGCACCCATGTGCCACAGGGTTTTGTCACCAGAATGAGAGATGAGTTCAGGGAACTAAAGCAAGGAAGGATGACGGTAGTTTAGTACCATGAAAAATTTCTGTCCCTCGCTAGGTATGCCCCTTATGAGATCAACACTGAAGCCAAGAAAAAGGAAAGGTTCTTGAATGGACTACATGATGAGATGCAGGTGGTTTTAGTCAACATCCGTTTCGACGATCTAGAAGAGCTAGTCGAATCTGCCATCCAGATGGAAGGGAAAATAAACCAAGCCAATGACAACTACAAGCGCAGAATGATGCACTAGACTGGGTCCCACAATACCCAGAAGTATCGCCTCAACCCGTCTATAGGATATGCCCCAAGAAACAATATGTAACACCCTTGAATCGGCCCTATGCAAGTTTCAGCGATTCCCGCCAAACCCGCATAGAAACGATTCAAAGATGCCCACTAGGCACTTGCGTGCGGGTGGAAAACAAAGTAATATCATTACACAATAGTCCATGATGGGACCCACAGAACATATATATACAACAAGACTCCATGAGTCAAGAATACAGATATACAGTACAAAGATCCAAATCACCTTGAAAACGATACAACATCTGAGTACGGATAAGATGCAAATGGGGCTAAGAGCCCTGAGGAATAACCAATGGTGTCCATAACCCTGCCCAGGCCAAGCCAGAAGGGTAACCCTGCTAACAATGTCGATCTCAAACCTGCTAAAACAAAAGGGGTGCCAACAAAGGGGAAAGGAAAAAGAGGAGCGTCAGTACTGAGGCCAGTACACGGCGAGGCTAGAATTTGGCGGCTCTCGCCTACATAGGTATGGTGGACTGAAGCGGCAGCACAGCATGCACTAACAACCTATAGAGACTTGATGCAACTGTCGGCTATTAGAGAGGGATAAGAAAGACCTATTCGGATCCAACCTGATACTAACACCAATCATACCCCTCCTAGTATTTCCCCCTCGAGACCAAACGAGGAAGTCAAACCAAGGAACTCACACAGTTGGCAGTTTTATTCATTCCATTATAGTTGAAGCACTTACTAGTCAGATATAGATAGCATGAGTCATCCTGATAGCATAAGTAGTGGGCAGTTTCAGTTAACCATTCAGTTGTAGTTGCAGTACTTAGTAGTCAGATACAATTAGCATGTGACATCCCAAAACCAGTAGTTGTTGGCACTTTTATTTCATTCCATTGGAGTTGTGATACTTACTAGGCAGGTATAAGATGACACGATACACCCCAATTTCACCACTTGTTGGTACTTTTATTATCCATTCCATTGTAGTGAAGTTGATTACTAGTCACATATTAAGTCAAATTTATAGCACTGCATTAGTTATGCTTGTCTATGGTCGAGATACTGTGCTCCAAGTCGTCCATAACCGCGGACACGGCTTTCAGAAAGATTTACCCTGCAGGGGTGCACAAATAGCAACACACACACGATCAACCTCGGAAAAACCAAATCAAAACCCAACGAGGCTTTCACGACAAAGCAATCACAGGATTCATAAAATATTTCAGGGGGCCACCCCCAATAAGCTACCCGTTACGAAGTCGGCCGGCTCCGCGACGAACCCAGGGTGTGTGGCGACGGTTGTAAACGACTGGGAACCCGAAAGTGTGACTGGGCTTGTCGATACAGCGGAAACGTGGCACGATTGGTCCTAAACAGTACAGGTGCTCCACACACAATCGTAAATAAAGCGGTAAAACATGGCATAAGTACAGGATAGTAATAAAACCCCAAACTAGTTTGTGGCCCCAAGAAATAAGAAATGAATCAAGCTCTGGATAAGGGGATTCATGGTCCCACATGCAGATAGTGCGATAGTCAAGGAACAGGTATCAAGTACTCGGGGCCTACGGGACATAAGTGAGTGGTTAAAAACCAAATATTATCTATTTCCCACCAATGCCTCTGCATTAGTTATATCTATTCCCAGCAATTAATCAAGTTGTATTTAAAGTCATGATCATCTCCACCATTAAGCATCTCCACCATTTATCATGTGCCAACTTGCCGTCAATGGTGGAACGACAACGACACGAAGCAACACATAAGCAAGAAACTACGACCCGCAAGGCGGACTACCTATCAAACAACAGGCAATAGGATGTGTCCATGACAATTTAGGTGTTGCAAGGAGTATAAATGGTGCACGGAAACTAAAGCATCGCAACACGGATAGAAATAGATCATCAGGAGGAAATCAAGACTATAAAAGCAAAATAGGTAGAAAGGGGGAGATGCTCGCCTGGGGAACACTGCCGAAGATACATTATCTGAAGGACTTGCCGATACTCGCATCAACTCATCGGCCTAATCCACGAAGAAGCAAAGCACTAAAAGAAACACCGGATGCACTATTTAATACTACGATAGAAGATCGGGCATGATGCATGTATGATGCATGGAATGACAAAGATGCGATGCAATTAGGCAATATTAAGCGGAACCGGGGTCCAGACAATTAATTAGAAGGTTCAAGTTATTTAGATACCCTGCAATTTAAATGTTGCATTAACAAGGCAAAACATAGCATCGGTTGGCTACACAAATTTAAATGGAGCCAATATCAGACTAGAATAGCCTGCATATGTGCTCCATATTTAATTATGAGGTGAATCGACCAAGCACCCCCAAACAAATAAACATGTATGCCAGCATGAACCATTTAATATGCAACAAGATATATAGCACTTATAAAATAGGGATAGGTAGGGGTCACACATCGGGGTTTGGCGATCTTGAGGTTCGAGGGATCGGGCTTCGGATCCGGACACTGGCATGGTCTTTGGGTTCGGCGGGATCGGTCTTCGCATCCGTGAAGGAGGACTTGGCGTTCCGAGGGTCTCGGTGTGGTTCTCTCGGGTGGCACGGGGTCGGGGTTGATCTTGTCGTCATGCAGATCTTGACGGGTCCTTGGGCGCACAGATTGCTTGCACCCGGCTCACTTGATGATGACGGGACGAAACAACCGAACTTGGTCATAGAGAAGCATCGTGCTGCTGGCCTCAAACAAAAACGGAGGAACACTTGGCTTGCGATTGGAGAAGTGCACTCCCAACTAGTGCGACCCTAGAAGATAAGCTGTAAAACCACTAGTGCCACACTGAACAGGCAGGAGAATTGGAGGAGAGCATGGTCTAGAACAAATGGCATGGCGACGCGCGCGGACACGGAGCATAGGGCGGCCGGAGATGTAGGGACCCGCGAGGTAACAATGATGACAGCCGGTAGGAGGACGAGGCCGGGTAGGGGCCCATGACCGGAGCTGGCCGCGGGACGCCAGCCGGGGAGGGCGACAACCAGAGGCGGCACCAGGGAAGGTCGAAGAGGCGAAGATGGGAAGCACGGCGGCAACGTCACTGCAGGGAGCAGGAAGGCGGTGGCGCGCGCTTGCTGCCAGGGAACACGGGAGGAGAGGATGCGGCGGAGCTTGCTAGGGAGGTGGCAGCGACCTGGAGCCGGCCAGAGAGGTGGCCACCGGCGGCGCTGCGCAGGAGGAGAGCGGGTCAGCGGCGAGGAGGGGATGGCAGGGCGACGCGGCCGCTATGCTCAGATGCGATGGGGACGGGTAGGTGGGGATGCGGTTGCGAGAGGAGCGGGGCGAGAGGATCAATGCGGGGACTTGGTCGTGTGCAGGCCTGGGGATCCGAGGCGAGGTGCTCGCGATCGGCAGACGCGAGGGTGGGGCCAGGTGGCAGACGCAGCGGGGCTAGGGCACGGGCACGCTCGGGCGATGGTAGGTAGATCTCTTCGCTGTTGTGTGCTATGCGGCGGGTGTGTGGCGGCTGCTGGTGGGGCCAACACGTATGGAGCGGGAAGATGAGCGATGCGGCTGCGTCGACGCGTTGCGCACTGCGTCACGGCAACAACACAGGAAGGGACGCGGGCGGCTATCGTGTACGCGCGTACGTGGTGTTGTACGCGGGCGGCATGGCAACGCTGCTGCACAGCTGTTTGCGGCTGGCGGCAGGGAGTGGAGTGTGGCGTGGGGTGGTCTAGGATTAGGGTTAGACTAGGGTTTGGTTAGCGGGGTAGTAGGCTGGCTGGCTGGGCTTTTGGTCCTGGCCGGCTGCCTCCCCTAATAAAAATGTTTTGTTTTATTTTTATTTTATAAAACCTTTCGCAAACAGTATTTAGACAAAACAAAATATCTTGAAGAGGCCAGGGTTTTGATTTGAAATAGAAAGAGGCTTATCTATAAAATAAATGTAGGCTTTTAGAAAATAGTTTTAGACAAAAAAATGCATGATGACATGACGATGCTTAAATGCAATGTGGCATGACATGAGCATGCGGTCATGATGATGCACCAAAATAAAAATAACACACGATTTTCTAGTAGTGGTTTTACCGGGTGCTACACAATAGACCCCCAATGTCTCATCCAAGCTACCCCAATCGTAGCGGAGGAAACGTGAAGTCCGGAGGAAACCACAACAACAACCCTGGCAACTCCAATAACTTCAACCTTCCACTTCCCAAGTCCAACAACAACAACAACAATACTGCCCCAACGACTAGAAGCAATGTCGTGCCTGTTGCAGCCAAAGACAAGTCCCAGATTACTTGCTTTGAATGTGGAGTCAAGGGTCACTACTCCAATGAGTGTCCCAAGAAGCTTTCAGCCACCACCAATGTGAATGCCCCAAATTAGCAGCAACGCCGTGTTCGGCCTGGAAGGAGATTTGCCCAAGGGAATTTGCTCAACTGCAACGGCCGTTTGTTCCACACGAATGCTGAAGAAGCTCAGGAAGCGCCCGATGTCGTGCTAGGTATGTTTTCTGTTACTCAGTACTTTCAAGAGTGTTGTTTGATTCTGGAGCATCACACTCGTTTGTTATAGAAGAATTTGCATGCACTAGTAAGTTTCAACCAACAAAATTGAAGCATGTTATGATAGTTCAAATACCTGGTTTAACCACCAAAGCTAGAAATATTTCCAAGGCTATACCTATCAGAATCCATGGGATAGATTTTTATGCCAATCTAATAGTACTTGGAACCAAAGGTTTGGAAGTAGTACTAGGAATGGATTGGATGTCGAAACATAAAGGATTTATCGACTGTGCCAAGAAATCCATAACCATGACCAGTAGCTCTGGAGTATCAGTAGAGCATGTATCTGAAACCTTGCCCCGTCAATTCAAATGCAACAAGAGTCTAGCACAACCCACCATAGACCAAGTCAGAGTAGTCTGTGAATACCCCGACGTATTCCCAGATGAATTGCCCGGTATGCCCCCAGATCGGGATATTGAGTTCATTATTGAACTAATTCCTGGAACTGGACCCATAGCCCAGAGACCGTATAGTATGAACCTGTCTGAATTAGTGGAGCTGAAGAAGCAACTTGATGCTATGCTGGAGAAAGGTTTGATTCAACCAAGCGCATCGCCATGGAGATTGTCTATTCTGTTTTTGGATAAGAAAGATGGAGGTAACCGTTTGTGCACAGATTACCGGAAGCTGAATGATGTCACCATCAAGAACAAGTACCCACTGCCCAAGATAGAGGATTTGTTTGATCAGTTGACTGGTGCCAGACTGTTTTCTTAGAACTGGTTATCATCAACTCAAGGTTCGTGCAACGGATATTCCAAAGACCGTCTTTACCACCAGATATGGATTGTATGAGTATACGGTCATGTCTTTTGGATTAACCAATTCTCCCACTTATTTCATGAATCTCATGAATAAGATCTTTATGAACTTTCTGGATAAGTTTGTCGTTGTTTTTATCGATGATATTCTAATCTATTCCAAGTCAGAAGAAGACCATGAGCAACACCTGAGAACCATCCTTGAAACCCTCAGAGAGCATCCGTTGTATGCCAAGTTTAGCAAATGTGAGTTCTGGTTGAAAGAAGTAGGATTCGTCAGACATACTGTGTCGGCAGGAGGAGTCGTTGTTGATCCCGCCAAGATCAAAGATGTTGAAGAATGGGAATCCCCAACCACTCAAACCCAAGTCCGTGCATTTCTCGGTTTAGCGGGATACTACCGCAAGTTTGTTGAAGGATTTTCAAGCATCGCAAGACCAATGACCCAATTGTTGAAGAAAGATAGAAAGTTCGAATGGATGGACAAATGTGAAGCAAGTTTTCAAGAGCTCAAGAAGAGATTGATTTCAGCCCCAATATTGATCATGCCAAATATCAAGAAGCCGTTTGATATGTATTGTGATGCATCCAAGATTGGTCTCGGATGTGTGTTGATGCAAGAAGGAAAATTCATAGCATATCTGTCTCGACAACTAAAGCAACATGAGCAAAACTACCCTACCCATGATCTTGAACTAGTAGCTGTAGTTTTAGCTTTGAAGACATGGCGTCATTACCTGATGGGTAATCGCTGTGAGATTTATTCAGATCATAAGAGCCTGAAGTATATTTTCACTCAGAAGGAGCTGAATATGAGGCAAAGGAGATGCATAGAGTTAATCAAGGATTATGACCTTGACATTCACTATCACCCCGACAAAGCCAATGTGGTAGCGGATGCTCTTAGCAGATTGTCGTGTATATTAAATACCATGATCAAAGAGAACCACCAAGTTTGCATGAGGAGTTGGAGCAGTTTAGAACTAAGCTAGTTAGCAAAGGATTTTTAGCTAGCATTGAACTTCAACCCACTTTTGTTAGCCAAATCAAGGAAGCCTAGAAAGGAAATGCAAGCATCGACGGAATCAAGCGTCGTATCAGTACAGGAAAGGTACCTGGATTCACCGAGGATGATGAAGGAGTTTTGTGGTACAAAGGACGTATCTGTGTGCCAACAGATTCAGAGCTGAAGCAAGTTATCATGCAGGAAGATCATGATACTCTTTATTCTATCCACCCCGGAGGAATGAAGATGTATCAAGATTTGAAGGAGCAATTTTGGTGGCACAAGATGAAGAGAGAAATCGGAAGCTACATAGCCAAGTGTGATATCTGTCAGAGAGTCAAAGCGGAACATCAGAGACCCGCAGGACTATTGCAACCATTGCAGATTTCGGAATGGAAATGGGATTCCGTCAGAATGGACTTTATCACCGGATTGCCTACTTCTAGTAGGGGAAATGACTCTATATGGGTCATAGTTGATAGACTGTCCAAGGTAGCCCATTTTATACCTGTCAAGACAACCTACCAGAGTTCGAAGCTAGCAGAGTTGTACATTGCTAGAATCATCAGTTTGCATGGAACCCCTAAAACCATAGTATCGGATCGAGGAACCCAATTTACCTCAAGATTTTGGCAGAAAGTCCAAGAAGGATTAGGAACCAAGTTGAATTTCAGCACAGCACCGCAGACCGATGCACAGACTAAAAGAGTCAACCAAATCTTAGAAGATATGTTGAGAGCTTGTGTTCTAGAGTATGGATCAAAATGGGAAGATTGTCTGCCTTTCGCAGAATTCTCATACAACAACAGTTATCAAGCCAGTTTGCAGATGGCCCCATTTGAATTTCTGTATGGAAGGAAGTGTCGTACCCCCTTGAATTGGTCGCAAGTAGGAGAGAGTCGGATTTTCGGACCCGACATCCTACAGGAAGCCAAAGAGAAGGTTCACAAAGTCCGTGAGCACCTCAAGACCGCCTAATCTAGACAGAAGAGTTATGCTGACAAGAGACGTAGAGACCTGACCTTCAATGTTGGAGATTTTGTGTATCTCAAGGTTTCGCCGTTGAAGGGAATGCAACGTTTTCAGCTGAATGGAAAGTTAGCCCCCAGATATATTGGGCCCTTCAAGATTCTAAATCACCGAGGAGAAGTGTCTTATCAACTGGAACTGCCAGAAGAGATGTCAGCCATCCATAATGTGTTCCATATCTCGATACTTCACAAATGCTTAGAAGTTCCGGAGAAGACCGAAGTTTTCAAGAACATCGATCACCTAGACATTGATATCAACAAGGATCTGACGTATCATGAAGTTCCCATTCGTATCTTGGAAGAAGCATACAACACCACTAGGACCCGGAGTATCAAGTTTCTCAAGATCCAATGGAGCAACCATACCAAAGAAGAAGCTACTTGGGAGCGAGAAGATTACATTAGGACTGAGTTTCCAGATCTCTTTAGTTCCTAGTTTTTCTTAAATCAGGGGACAAGATTTTGTTTAAGGAGGGAAGGTTTGTAACACCCCAAATCTTATAATCAAGGTTATCAAGTTCTAATCACCCAATTTAGGGTTAATAAAAACCTTTATTAAGAAAAAGCATATGAATGCATGTGTGTTTGCATTAGTATAGAATTGAGTGTATATGCCATGCTTGATTGTTCTAAATGTTGTGAAATGGTTTAAAGGTGAATGCCACATCATCTAGCACATTTACAAACAAAATCCAAAGAAAAAGAAGTCAAATAAGAATAAATAAAGCAAATGGTCATTCTGACCATTTTAAACCACTAGGCCACTTTAGGTGTTCCTAGAGGAGAATTTCTAATAGAAGCAATTCTATTTCTTTTCACCCCTTGCTAGACCAAGTAAAAGTGTATCAAGGCCCACTTTAAAAACTTACAAAAAAATCTAGCAAATCCATTTAAAGGACATTTGAAAATTGAATCAAGTGTATGTGTTAAGATCCCACTTTTTCAAAAACCCATCAAATCAATTCCCCTTGACCTCTCCAAGCAAACCTAGTCTCTCAAGCTTAATATAAGATCACTCAAAAAATTTGAATCAAAAATTCCAAACTTCATTTCATGCGGCAGTTAACACAAACACTTGGCATGCACAGAATAATCTCTAGCCTAACTTCACTGTTTTGTACAGTGATCATCGACCAAATGGTCCCCTAGTTACTTCCATGTCTCCCCTAAGCCTAACCCAGCCCTAGACCAGCTCCCCCTGCACCGCTTGCACAGTGGAGCACCGGCCATTTGTGGTCATCGCCGGCCGACCACGGCCAGCTCACATCAGATAGCCCCATGCCCATCCAGCATGTCCAGTAGCCTCGTCGCACCCTACCGCCACCCCCTGTCCAGGCCACAGCCTCAGCCGAGCCGAGGACCACACTAGCACCGCCGCGCACCGCCGCTCTACACCGTTTCTAGAGCGCACCAGCGCACTATGCCCGACCAGCCCTGCTAGCTCATGCCTTGCCCTCACCGTGCACGCGCAGCCTCCCCATGATCACCCCACCCCGGCAGACACCCCCGTTCGCCACCACGTGACCTGTAGTTGCCGCACGCTGCCACAAGCACCTCTGCCTCTGCTCAGAGCGCCACACGCGCCAGACCAAACCACGCCGCCGCACGGCACGCCTTTAAGTCCGTGAGACCCGCCAGGGAGCACTACACCATCCTACGCCCTCGTCCATGCCGTTAGCTGCCTATAGCAACGCCACCCTCGAGCTCACCGCTGCACCGCTCGGTCCCCTCGCCGAGCTATAAAAGGAAGCCACCCCTGCCTCCATTCTCCACACCACTGCACTCCCCACTCATCACTGACCTTCCCCACTTCTCCGTGGAGCAAGGCGAACACCACCGCGCTGGAATTTCACCGGAGCCCACCACTGCTGGAGGAGAAGGGCGTCGTTGATTCCGACCACCCCGAGCCCTGCTGTGACCGCGCCTTGCCTCGCCGTCATCTACCACGTCGTTTTCCCCCGTCGCCGACCCAAGCTAGAGCGCAGGTGAGCCCGGCGAGACCCCCACCACCGCGTTAGGTTTCACTGATCGCCGGAGCTGTTCGTCGTCGACGATGACCCTTAGCCGTCGATCTTGCTTCTAATCGTAGGGCTCAGGTTAAACGATACCGCTTCGCTTAGTTTAAGTCACTAACCAGTGGACCCCCTCCGTCAGCCGCGCGCTGTGCTGTGATGTGCAGTTGGGCCGACCCGCTTAGCTTTCCCGCACAGCCCACGAAATTCAAATATGGATTTTCTAATTTAGTTGAAATCCTATTCTGTCCCTAGATTCAAAAATAAATTCAGAGAGTTTCACTTAACCAAATTGCATGACTCAAATTTTGCTAGAAAGGAAATTAAAATATTTATCCAAGACCGTTGGATTTAAATCAATTGGAGTTAGAGATAATCTATACTAAAAATAACAAGACCGAGACTTTTGCAACATCAAACATTTTTCAAAAATCAACCATAATATCTTTTGAGTTGATTCCAACTCTCAAAAATCACATTTGATAATATCTATCCGAATATGTAAAAATATCTAGGATTGCATGTAGTGACATTGGACTAGTACCAAAAGAATGCTATTAGGGCATTTCTAGTCACTTTAAATATATTAAATAATAATCTTAAACTTTATAAAATGTGATCAGCCCTTTAAATCACATTCCCATGTATTAGAATATGTGGTGATGACATGTGTCAACATGATCCCATATTTTAATTGGAGAATATTAAATCTTAATTAATAAATAAAACTAGTTCTTTAATTCAAGTGATGATTGTGATGATGCTAGATCATCAAGTGTGGATCTTAGTTTGCTAAATATAAGTAGTTAAGTATTGTTTGGTGATTGTGTACCCCGTATTTATTTATAGACGATAATACCGACCAAGGATACGAGGAGGAGGAGTTATACCTCGAAGAAGACGAAGAAAACTTCAATCACTGCGGCAATCAAGGCAAGCCATCACTAGATGCAATATAACCTAAGCAAGATGCATTGGGCATGCTTGGTTATACATTTTGATTTATACCATCCCATGTTTTACTTGCAAGCTTTACTATTTGTTTTACTTTACCAAAGTTCTTTACTTTTAGTTAAGTGCTTTGTGGGATTTTGGAAAGTAGTATAGATAGCTTAAAGAGTATAAACTAGGACTATACTAGATGTCATTCTATGGCATGAGATTGAGATTGGCACCCCTCATTAGTGAACACTCTTAACTTAGTGGCTAGTGCTAAGCATAAAACTAGATCACTTTAGATGGGAATACTTGGTGAAAATGATTTGTGAAAACCTTAGAATGATGAGTCATTCTATTGAAATGTTTTGTCATGTGTTGAGAAACACAAATGGATTTGATGGTGAAAATGTTGAGGCATGAGCCTTAGCCCTTTATAAAAACTGATGGTTGGGTTCGGATGCGATACCATTCCAATTCTACCGTACAACCACAATACCTGAATTGGGAAAGGCTTAGCCGAAAGTTTATATGCATTAGTATGGGTTCCCTCTCGGAGGAGGTTTGTGCTTAGGCTACCTCTTGATGATGTACACCTATGCAGTGCCCAGGATGGCAGATGGCCATGGATGGGTGCCCAAGCTCATAGGAGAGGTGCTTATACTAGAGTGTGTAAAGGAAAGGTTATGATTGTTTATACGCATACTAAGTATGATGATTCAGGGTTATCCCTGACGGATGTATCGAATGTTGTGGTGAAAGTGTACCACCTCTGTAGAGTGTCAATCTTTTCGAGTAGCCGCGTCCGCGGTCATGGACAGTTGGAGTGGCCATACTGTTCTGTCATCAGATGTCTTGAAAATGACTTGTGAAGTGAACTATGATTTTGACTTGACCACAACAGGGTTATGAATATGAAAACTAGGTTCCCAACTTAAAGTGATTTAGAACTTTTACTTAGTTTTCTTTACTTCTGAACTCAGTTTAGATAAATCTGCCTTTTTGCAAATAAACTTAGAGCTTAGGATTCCTACTAGAACTACCTTACTTGTTAGTGATAGTTTGTGACTACTTAAAGAGTACTCGTGGCTTTGTCCCTGGCTATTCCCGTGGTCAGACTATGAAGAGGACTATCAGGAAGATGGACAACAGGACGGCTACGACAACTAGGATCATCTCCCATCGTCAGCATTGCCTGTGACACTGAAGATGGAGCCCACCGCTACGCTTATTATTCCGCTGCTTGTTTGTATTAAGACTTGATCATGAGATCTTTTATTTGTGTAAGACCTTATTATGGTTGTAATGGATGATGTACTATGATAACCAACCTATTATGTCTCACAAAAATGGTAATCCTTGGATTGCGATGTATGGCATAACAACCATCTGAGATTAAAAATCTGGGTGTTGACAGAGAGGCAGCCGGAGGCGATTGAAGTAGCGGTTCCCCCTCCAATCTTCCTGCGATAGCGGATAACAGACTCTCTCCGTATCGCGATCACATTAGGGACCCTTTTTATAGAGGGTTTTAGGTCCAAATGAAATCGATGGAGCGAAGATGGACAACATCAGAGTTTTGATGCTCCATATGGACCAGGTGGTCCCACCTTCTGATTGCGCCACCTAGGCCCTTCTAGGCCTCATGAGGTCCAAGTGCTCCAGGTGCTTCTCCCGATGGAAAACTGCTCTAGAAAAATTCTAGGTCTTTTGAGTTCGTGAAGGTCCGTGAAACTTAAAAATACATAAATAAGGGTTTTCCTATCCTGCAGGGTTATAAAAAAATAAAGAGGATCACTGGTAAATCCTCGTAAATCAATGCAATACATGTTTATAATAGTAAATAACATTCAAATATGTTGGAATATGTGACAATAAACTAAAAAGTCCATGTATGCATTTTACATGCAGCAACATCCCCAAGCTTAACTCATGCTCGTCCTCGAGCATGGAAGTGATAAAACTAACATGGACTTTGGAGTTTGTTGTCAATAGATACTTATCAAGTCATGATCATAGCTTCACAAAGTCATATGGTTCATAGTTAAAACAGCAATAGCAAGTAATCATAAAATAATGTTTCAATGAAATTTACTTCGTGAATATATAGCAATAAGTAAAAATTGCAAAGTAATAAATGCACAAATTACTATGGACAATTAAACAAACTTGAGTGCATGTGCATGATGTGTATGTGTAACATAAGCAAGCTTATGCAAAAAAAAATTGTTACTAAGTTTGGTGTTTAGAATAGAATCTTTTTATTGTATAAGTCTTTGTCTCTTGAATCAGAAAGAAGAAGAAAATAAGCATGGAAATACATGTGCTAAATCTTTAAAGTAAGCATAAATAAAGAGAAAAATAAGATGAACATAAAGTTCTAGGATATGTAGCTCATGTCAACGGTAATCACAATAGTTTGTTCCAATCATTTAGTTGTGTTAAAGTAAAATCAAATATACTCCTTATATAATTGACATGTTCTAAGTTGATTGTCTCACGCCCATTAACCACAAGTACTAAGATCACATGCTACTCAACTTAGGGCCTCAAAGAACTTTGTCATTATATGCATATGGCTCCAAACAAGGTGGTAACCGGGGTTCCTCTTGCCACTTGGTACAAAGACTCCCTTTTGTGAGGGGCTATCCGTACTTAGATGACAAGATAAATACATAAATGAATCCCTTATAAATTCCTTTTTTATTACTATTTGCCTACATTTTTATTAGAAATGCTTTATTGGATATACATGTTATAAATTTCCACCATGATGCATTACATGGCTTGGGTTGGTGGCCCGGCTATTCCTCTAGCACTTATGCGTATTCAAGAAAACTTGAGGTTATCCAACTTATTTCACACCACCTAGTATCCATAGCCAAATAAAACATGATATAAACAGCAAAAAGTTTGAAAACATGCCCATGTAAGCATGGTTCTGTCAACACTCAACCTATGGAATGTAAAATATACAACACACATATTTCAAATTACAATGTTAAGTGCAAATTAATTGAGTAATTTTACTCTTATTGGATTAACCATACATCTTACTTTCCCATGAGATTATGAGCATACAAAAAATAGATGATTTGAAGCATTTAAGAGAACACATGTAATATACTTGGAATGACATTTTTCTATGTAGGTAGATATGGTGGACACGATGAAAATGAACTTGGGTTAAAGGATGTCTGGATGTACAAGCAATTGCTTGAATTTTTTGTGAAAGGCTAGCATGAGGGAGGAAGCTTACCACTGAGAAAAAGTATGCAAAAGTGTCCATAGTACTACTCATTTAGTAGTATGCAAATTAAACTTAAAGTAATGCTTTCATGATATAAATGAGATCTAGCACTATACATGACACTTACATGACTGCGCAATGGGAAAGGGGGATCCTCGCATTGCGCCTTGGTGCGTGGGAAGGGACTAAACCCCCCAACAATGTCATCCCTATGATAGGGAATACATGCCTAGGAGCTAGGTCATGAAGGAGATAAGTAGCGTTGGAGGATATGCTTACTACCTTCTCCATGCTGTCATCATGGGGGAGACTCCTCCCGGGACAAGCGGGGCCCGGGAACACAAGTCAACAAGGACCGATTCAATTGAAGCGCACAAGACGACATGGGAGACAAGTGTCTCCCCTATCCATGCGCCTGCGCAAGGCATTAAAAGGAGCGTGTGCGTTGTAGTCCCAACAAGACTGCACACGCCCTGTGTTGTCCCTGCCATCAATTGTTGTGTAGCACCGCCCGCAACCAGGCAGTGTCCAACAACACTGCCCTCAGCTAGGAGCGGCCAGCAACACCACCCATCTTCCACCATGCCGTGTGGCATGGCAGTAATGGATCTCAAAAATGATAGGAAGGCGCATGCATGCTGGCCACTGTGGTACCCCCTTGCAGTATAAAAGGAGGGCATCGGCCAAAGAAGAGAGAGATAGAGGACTTTTGAGACTTGTCTAAAGGCAAGTCCAAAATAAGGGTTTTAGAGAAGAGAGGGATATGAGAAAGGTGGAGAGATGCACAACTGGTACATCCAGCGGTGTCGACAGAGAGTTAGACAATAGCTGTGAGAAATTCAGAGAGGAGAACTAGAGAGAGCTAGTGCTGAGACGCTCTCATGGAGAGAATGTGAGAGAGAAAGAAAGAGGAAGCCCCAGAAGTGTAGAAGCAGGTGAAAGCAGCCCGCCGACACTAGACTATTGATCTTGTTGTATAATGTCCACTAGATAATCCACCAAAGCAGAACGTAGGGTTGTTAGCCGAAGGGCGGCCTGAACCACTAGTGGAAACGAGGTCTTTTGTTGATCCCGAAAAGGGGCTTTAACACCGGTTCTTCTACGAACCGGTGTTAAAGGGGGGGCCATACCAGCATGGCCCCTGCGGCATTAAAGGAGCCCCCCCTTTAACACCGGTTCATGCCACGAATCGGTGTTAAAGGTCCCTGCAGTAGTGGCCCGCGCACCCCCCCTTTAACACCGGTTCGTGGCATGAACCAGTGTTAAAGGGGGGGCTATATAAGACACCACCCCAGCCCACACACACCCCACTCTTCCATTCTTTCACATTTTGGAGCCTAGCAAGAGGGTGTGAAGAGTGCTAGTTTGTGTTTTTTTCATATGCACTAGAGGTTTTCGGTGAAATGCCCGAGAGCTCAAAATAAGCTTTCTTGTTGCTCTTTCCGTCTCGGTCGAGGTCGGCAACTATAGTTTCATGTGTCATTGATGTACTATATATATAAATGGTCATCTCCCTATTATTTTTTGATATATACTACATATTAATGCAGATGAATCGGCAATGGATGTACGGTGACCGCTGCACTTCCGAGTACATTACGGGCCTCCAAAATTTCATCGTTGTGGCTAATGCAAACCGTGGTCACAATGGTTTTATGTGATGTCCATGTGTTCACTGTCAGAACAAGAAAGACTACTCAAATACCAGAACCATTCACGCCCACCTGCTTCGATCTGGTTTCATGCCCAGCTATAATTGTTGGACCAAGCACGGAGAAAAAGGGGTTGTGATGGAAGACAACGAAGAAGAAGAGGATGATGAAAACTATCATAATATGTATCCTGAATATGATGATAATGCAATGGAGGTAGATAATGAAGATCAAGAGGGAGCAGATGGGCCCGCTGATGACGATCTTGGTCGGGCCATTACTGATGCAAAGGAAGAATGTGAAACTGAAAAGGAGAAGGAGAAGCTGGAGCAGATGTTAAAGGATCACAAAACATTGTTGTATCCAACTTGCGAAGATGGCCACAAAAAGCTAGGTGCCACACTGGATTTGCTGCAATGGAAGGCAGAGAATGGTGTGACTGACAGCGCATTTTCAAAGTTGTTGGTAAAAATGAAGAATCTTTTTCCAAGAAATAATGAGTTGCCCGACAGTACATACCAAGCAAAGAAGGTTGTCTGCCCTCTAGGATTAGACGTGCAGAAGATACATGCCTGCATTAATGACTACATCCTCTACTGCGGTGAGAAGTACGAGAATTTGGATGCATGCCCTGTATGCACTGCACTGCGGTATAAGATCAGACGAGACGATCCTGGCGATGTTGAGGGCGAGGCCCCTAGGAAGAAGGTTCCCGCCAAGGTTATGTGGTATGCTCCTATAATACCACGGTTAAAACGTCTCTTCAGAAATAAAGAGCATGCCAAGTTGTTGCGATGGCACATGGAAGACCGTAAGAAAGACGCGATGTTGAGACACCCCGTTGATGGGTCACAGTGGAGAAAAGTCGAGCGAGAGTACCCGGACTTCGCACGTGACGCAAGGAACTTAAGGTTTGGTCTAAGTACAGATGGCATGAATCCTTTTGGTGAGCAGAGCTGCAGTCACAGCACCTGGCCTGTGACCCTATGTATCTATAACCTTCCTCCTTGGTTGTGTATGAAGAGGAAGTTCATTATGATGCCAGTGCTCATCCAAGGCCCGAGGCAACCCGGCAACGACATTGATGTGTACCTAAGGCCATTAGTTGAAGAACTTTTACAGCTGTGGGCCAAACCAGGTGTACGTATGTGGGATGAGCACAAAGGGGAGCCATTTGACCTACGAGCATTGCTTTTCGTAACCATCAATGATTGGCCTGCTCTTAGTAACATTTCAGGGCAGACAAACAAGGGATACAATGCATGCACACACTGTTTAGATGATACTGAAAGTGTATATTTGGATAAATGTAAGAAGGTTGTGTACCTAGGGTATCGCCGATTTCTTCCGAACCTGCATCCAGAAAGAAAGAAAGGCAAGCATTTCAAACGTCTGGCAGAACCCCGGAGGAAGCCTGTCCTCCGTACCGGTGAGGAGGTATTTGGTATGGTCAAGGACCTAGAAGTAATCTTTGGAAAAGGTCCTGGCAGTCTATCTGTTCTGAATGACGATGCCGGACACGCGCCCATGTGGAAGAAGCAATCTATATTTTGGGACCTACCCTATTGGAAAGTCTTAGAGGTCCGCTCTTCAATCGACGTGATGCACGTGACGAAGGATGTTTGCGTGAACCTGCTAGGCTTTCTAGGAGTGTATGGGAAGACAAAAGATACACCGGAAGCACGACAGGACCAGCAACGTCTGAAGGCCCCTGAAGAGCCTATGCATCCTGAGAACGAGAAGGGTAAACGATGCCACTTAACTCCTGCCAGCTACGCTCTTACCAAAGCAGAGAAGGAAATCTTTTTTGAATGTCTGAGCAGTATCAAGGTCCCGTCTGGCTTCTCGTCGAATATAAAGGGAATAATAAATATGGCAGAGAAAAAATTCCAAAACCTGAAGTCTCATGACTGCCACGTGATTATGACACAGTTGCTTCCGATTGGATTGAGGGGGCTTCTACCTGAAAATGTTCGAGTACCCATTGTGAAACTATGTGCATTCCTCAATGCAATATCTCAGAAGGTAATCGATCCAGAAAGCCTACCAGGGTTACAAACAGATGTGACCCAATGTCTTGTCAGCTTTGAGTTGGTGTTCCCACCATCCTTCTTCAATATTATGACGCATCTCCTGGTTCACCTAGTAGAAGAGATTGCCATTCTCGGTCCTGTATTTCGACACAATATGTTCCCCTTTGAGAGGTACATGGGAGTCTTAAAGAAATATGTTCATAACCGTGCTAGGCCAGAAGGAAGCATCTCCAAGGGCTATGTAACAGAGGAGGTTATTGAGTTCTGTGTTGATTTTATTCCTGACCTTAAGGCGATTGGTGTTCCAGAATCATGACATGAGGGGAGACTGCGTGGAAAAGGCACCCTAGGATGTAAAGCAATGATATGTAGGGACGGGCATTCTCTCAATCAAGCACACTACACGGTTTTACAAAGATCTATCTTGGTTGCCCCGTATATCAATGAACACAAGAATTTAATACGCCTCAAACACCCGGGGCAGTCTGATGAATGGATTATAAGTGAACACATGGCGAGTTTTGGCGGCTGGCTGCAAAGACTTCTCACGAATAACACCACTGTTGGGGATCAGCTGTACTTGTTGGCCAGGACACCATCTTCGACTGTATGTAATTTCCAAGGGTACGAGATAAATTGGAATACATTTTACACGATAGGCCAAGATAAAAAAAGCACCAACCAAAACAGTGGTGTCCGCTTCGATGCAGCAGAAGACAATGGGCAAAAGACCACGTATTATGGGTTCATAGAGGAGATATGGGAACTTGACTATGGACCTAATTTTAGGGTCCCCTTGTTTCGATGCAAATGGGTCAAGCTAACAGGAGGAGGGGCTGAGGTAGACAAGAAGTATGGAATGACAATGGTGGATCTCAACAATCTTATGAAGAACTTAGACGAACCATTCGTCCTAGCCAATGATGTGGCTCAGGTTTCCTATGTGAAGGACATGTCCTCCAGACCAAAAAAAAGAAAAAATATGCAAACGAATACATCATATGATGAGCCAAAGCGTCACATAGTTCTTTCAGGGAAAAGAAACATCGTGGGAATCGAGGACAAGACAGACATGTCAGAAGATTATAATAAGTTTGATGAAATTCCGCCCTTCACAGTGAAAACTGACCCAAGCATTCCGTTAAGTAAAGAAGATGCTCCATGGTTACGTCTGAAGCGATCATAAGGAAGGACATATGCCAAGAAGTTCATGCTCATATTATGTAACTCTAGTTCATGTTTTTAATATTAATACATGTCTTGAGTGTTAGTCATGTTTTGTGGATGGACCGGGACTATGAGAAGAAGTTGTCCCGATTCGTACTTACCATTAAGATCTGATCTCCAAACGCGCGCGGTCACATATTAGGGAGTGCCTCTATGACCAGTTTCTTGGAGATGCCGGAGGACTAGGCTCCGTCGGCATCTCCCTGAAACTGGCCGTAGTGGTGTCCCTGCTCTCGAAAACAATCTTGCAGCTTTGTAACTTCTCTAACTATATCAATACACCTGGGAGCTAACTAATTTCACATATTAGGGAGTGCCTCTATGACCAGTTTCTCAGAGATGCCGGAGGACTGGGCTCCGTCGGCATCTCCCTGAAACTGGCCGTAGTGGTGTCCCTGCCTCAAACTGGCTGGAGGACTGGACTCACAAGGATGCCTATTTATAGTACAAGCAGCTCGACATAGTGTTGACACTTACGAAATAATGTCGACACTCACCCCTATTATTAGTGCTGACTCGTGTTTTGTCCCGGTTTAGGCACAGGGGGTATGACGTGGAAGGATGGGTTTGCCGACTGGAGCGACTCTTACAGATGGCGTGGCAGAAAAGAAAAAGAGCGTACAGAGCGGATGACACAAATAGAACATGCACTTGCGGCGCTGCAGGCGCAAGTGAATGCACAACAGAGCCATCAAGCTACCGGCCCATCTCAGCGGCACGAAGAGCCTGCATTGGAAGCTTCCCGCGGCCCAGACTCTGCGCGGAAAAGCAGTGTGGCTTCCACGGAGAACGTGCAGCCCACGCTTGAAATGACGGGTCCTCGATACCCCGTGGATGAGATCACGGAGAGCGAACACGCTGAGCTGCATGTGAGATTAATGGGCTTATCCATTAAGGTGGCTGTCGGCTATGCCTTACCTTCTATAGCTGGTGGAACTTACCACTGCCGACCGATTCCAGATGGCTATGCTATTGTCGGGGTGGATGAGGTTGTGAAGGCATATGAGGAAGCACAGCTTGACCATGCTACAGGTGAAGGGGAAACTCAACTCAAATTTGCAGTGAAAACAACCATTCTTTGGAAGAAGGAACACATTGTGCTTCCAAATTGAAGGTCACTGGCACCCCCGCCGTCTCCGCAGCGTCAGCAGTCTGAGCCGCTTCAGCTATCTCCTGCGCGGCAGCCATCTCCTGCGCGGCAGCCATCTCCGGCCCGTCAGCCATCTCCTGCGCGGCAGCCATCTCCGGCCCGTCAGCCATCTCCGGTGCTTCAGCCATCTCCTCAGCGTAAGCGGAAGAGCACTGCCACGAGGAGCATCAGTAGCACTGCCACAAAGAAATCCGCAGGAAACCGTACGCCAAAGAGTTCAAAAAACTACGTCCCGCAGCCTTCCGCCAAGCCATTGCCGGTTTTACCGTGGAATCGTAGTGACGAGGAGACCAATAGGATCTCGTAAGAACAGGTCAAGAAATTCTTTGCACCTAGACGGGCCGAGCCAAAGGAGAAAATAGATCCGGCGGTGGTGGAGAAGTTTTACAAAAATATTTCGAAACCTGAAACCCCACATGTGCCGGACTAGGAGCGCCAGATTTTGAAGGCGGATGCAAGGCGCCGTAGGGAGACTGAAAGTAGCAGTCGTGAGGCACCCCAGAAAACAGTTCCCATGTCGGAGAGCAGGAAAACCAATCATGTGCCCCGCTCCAAATGTTCGACACACGGGACGCTCCTCCCGTAAATGATTACGAGGCAGAGCTACAAAGAAAGGCCAATGAGATGGGGATGACTTACATTGCATACTTGAACGTCATGGGAGACAACTTTCCCAAATGCGATGCCAACCCCATACAGCCATGGAAGTATGAGAAGAATCTCGTCAAGAAAGAGGAGCTCAAGACTCTACCAACAAAGATGCGAAAATTGCACAAGTGGTACCTTCATTTCTGCAAGACGAGAAAGTTAGAATGGATCACGGCGCATATAAGAGATGATATTTTCTTCTATGGAGATGACGCGATCGACTTCAACATTCAAGACTTGCATTTTCTATTCAATCAGAAGGAAGTCGACAAAGCTGCCATCAGCCTTAATTGTGTGTAAGTACTATTTCTATAATTTATATCTCATCTCATTCACTTTATTAATTGCATGTATATATATGCTCACCATATATGTATATACTATTATGCAGGAAAAAGGTTGTGGAATGCAGGAAAGGAGGCCCTTTTGACATTGGGTTCGTTGACCCAAATAGAGTTCATGAAGAAGTGGTAGAAACCAAACCCGGGCAAACAGAAGATTACTTGCTAACGTCTTTACTGAGACAACAAACCAAAAGGGAAATACTATTGCCTTACAACTTCTCGTGAGTACTGTTACCCTCTCTCTTGGACACATTCTATTTCAGCTTACTCGATGTTAAGTGTAACTGATGATGAGTTATGCGTGCGTAGGTTCCACTTTATTCTGCTAGTCATTCAACCCGACTCAGGAAAAGTCCTTGTCATGGACTCGTTACGAAAAGAAAAAGAGATATGGGCAAACTTTAGAGAGATGCTCCAGAGGTAATTTCAATCATATTATCGCACTAGATCGGCAACTTTCGTGACAATAAGTAATTAATTACTCCTTTATCCATTTTCTTTGTCGGACAGGGTTTGGAAAAGGTTCACGGGCAGGGCCGTGGGTGAATGGTCAGAAGAACTAAAATTTGTAGACCAAAATGTAAATAATACTAGCTAGCTTCCAATTCCATTATATCATGCTTTATTGATTATTATTTTGATTGAACTCTCTATTCTCGTAAAGTGCGCGCATCAGGGACACGGCAATATCTTATGTGGGTACTATGTTTGCGAATTCATTCGCAACACGATATGTGCGACGGTCCAAGCCGCACTAGAACAACTTAGAGTAAGTAAACAAAGTCCACAACATTATTTTATTACCATCAATTGTGTTGAGTTTTATTCTTATATATATATTGACGGCCCATTCTTCATATATATTCAGATCGAACGGATGCGGGACCAACTCCTACCATTTGAACGCATCCGAGCCATTCAAGAGGAATTGGCGGGGTTCATACTTGATGAGGTCGTCACGCCTGGCGGAGAACTCTTTAGATATCCACCAAAATGAACGATGACGATGTATGTGCCGATGACGATGTATGTGCCGATGACGATGTTTGTGTATAATAATAGTTGCTTAATTATTCATGTACTCGTATGTACCGATGACGATTTATGTGTATACCGCTCCCGATCGATTCCCCCTCGCTCCCCCCCCTCCCGCAGAAATACGCCCAGAACGGGGCAGAGGCAGAAGTCTGCCGCGGCAGAGATTTAGGCCGTTTTCCTGCCGCGGCAGGAAAACGGCCTAAATCTCTGCCGCGGCAGAAGAACCTTTAACACCGGTTCCGGATATGAACCGGTGTTAAAGGGGGGGCCTGAGGCCTGCGGCAGTCCCACGTGCGCCACCCTTTAACACCGGTTCGCATAAGACCGGTGTTAAAGGGGCCCCCCCTCTAACACCGAACCCTCAACAGCGGTTGGGGAACCACTGTTAGAGGCCCTCCCAACCGGAGTTAAAGGGGGGGGGCCTGCACTAGTGAACCTAGGTAAAAAACATCATGTGAGCTGAGGCTGTGTTACCTTAGTACCCACCGCCAAACCAAAAGGGGGTGTGCGACATCCCCAGTGTCTGCATTCCGACATGTGACATTACACTACCCTTGATTCAAGTATAAACAATAAAACAAAGTGTAACAACGTGCAAAGAAGCCACTCTTTCAACAAAAGACAGTATCTTTCCAAAAAACAGCTGTAGTAAAACGTAATTTTTTGCCCACTTAAAAATGTTAGGATTTTTTTCCATTTTTATGCATACATAGAATGAAAAGTTGCAGCTACAGAAGAAAATTCGGCTCGATCGGAGTTACGCAAACAAATAGAAAAGTAATTTCGTGAACAGTACCGTGCAGAACTGCTACTCTGCATATGCGTATCCACTTGTTAACATCCAAATAGGTTGAACTTGGATCTTTATTAAGAAATAAAATAAGTAGAATAAAATAACACTATATTAATGTAAAAAAACTTAAAAGAACAACAAAAATAAAAACACACGGGTTGCCTCCCGTTAAGCGCTGTCTTTATAGCCATATAGTTATGCTTTCATGCCTTTGTTTCTAGGAGGGGCATATGGTATGTGGGTGGTTCTTATTGACTCGACCTTCTCATTATTAGAAAGAAACCATGATAAAAAATGCTAGAATCCCATGGAGTGATCAATATATTTAATAATTTAAAGCATAGTAAGAAACACCATGAAACATAACTCAAGTAGTATCGAAATCTACCTTTGTTCCTATGCATGGTCATTTTATATGGGAGTGAATCAAAGCAAGTAGGAGTAAACCAATGAATACTAACAGTAGGTGCTTACAACTTGAAGTTATTAGAAGCATAAAGAGGGATCTTATGATCTCCTCTTTCATAATACACTACAAGAAAAATTGGCTTTTATAATGGACGATTTTCGTGGTTAAAGGCCCATTTTTTGTGGATAAAAAGTCTTCTATGATGGATGTCTTTCATGGTAAAAGCCCCATCACAAAAGAATCTACCACATCTTTTTTCTGACCATGGCGGATCACAACCTTTAGCCACGAAAACTTGTTCCGTCATAGATCTGTTCGCTAGCCGCGTTGACTGCTGATGTCATGCAAACTGCCACGTGGTAGCCGCTGTTAGCGGCCAGTTACTGCTGTTAACGGGCATAGAAACCATGGCAAAAGCCAGGCCAGCCAAGACCTGCTAAATACTAACTGGGCTGGCCCATTATGGGAGCCCAATAAGAAGATTGCCCGTTACTGTTTTGTCCTGCACTGTTTGAAATGGGCCTAAAGTTGCACCTAGTAGCGGCCCGTGAACTTTCAGGCCCAATTCTGTTTCGGCCTAAAGAAGGTCCATGATGGTCCACGACTCTTCGGCCCATTAGCAGCCAAGTCGCTCCTATATATTTAAGGCCTGCGGGCGGCCCATCACTATTTATTGCAGCCCATCGTGGGCCGCCTACTGACGGCCCTTGTCTAAGCTGGCCCGTTACTGTTCAGGCATATTACTGTCCTGGCCTTTCACTGTTCTAGGCTTTACTTGTTCAGGCCCACAAGCGTCCCTTTACTGTTCTAGTCTGGTAAATGTGTCGGCCTGTTACTGACCTTGCCTGGAAATTTCTCGAGTCGTTACTGTTCTAGCTTGTCACAATTCTGGCCTTTCACTGTTGCGGCCCCTTACTGTTGAGGACGGCTACTGTTTTGGCATGTTACTATTCTGGGATTTCATGGTTTCTTGCATGTTACTATGATGGGCTGTTTCTGTTATAGCCTGCTACTGTTAAGACCTGTTACTATTATGGCCTGTTACTGTTATGACCTGTTACTCTTACGGTATGTTACCATTACGGGTTGTTACTATTATGTCCAGTTACAACTTGTAGGTCAGCCTATTACGTTTACGACCTTTTTGCAGTTTCGGCCTTTTCTGAAGCCCATGCCAATATCATAAAACGTCTATATAATCCAGCACTTTTTACTGTCCATCATTGGCCGAATACACGACGGGCCAATAACAAAACACGATACTGTTCCCTAATCGACCTGCCTAGCGTAGTTACCGTACGACTACCACAATTTGTGGACAGTGTCAACTAAGCGCATACATGGCTTTCGTGAGTTATCTAGATATTACATCAGTTGTAAACTTCTTAAAATTATTACATATAATCAAATCAACGGAAAGAAAAATCGGCATTTCAGTTGACAATCAAGTTGATAGCAGAGTCCTCAATTGATCACCTGCATCTTTCTTTGAGTGTGACAGCTACATTGGTGGAGACATGATCTTGCAGCCCCCTCTTTGGTGGCGATAGCAATAATTGCACCCTGAAACTAAGTAATAACAAGTTAATACATCAAACAAGACAAACTACTCATTTGACTGATATGACAGGAGCTATCATCTGGAGTTTACAACTGGTCAATGGTTCAATTATTGACCAACACGTTAAACAAACAGGACAAGCAAGCATGCATTAAACAAGTGTTCCTACCGTGCAACGAGCAATCAAAAAATGTGTGTGTGTGACTTAGAATTTCAGCAAAAATAAACTAGCCAGGTCATTTCAACAAATATATATAGAAGCAGTTCTATACCCTAAAATGCAAGAGATGTCGGGTGCCTCAGAATTTGCGCTGAGACACAAAATGGCATGCAGTTACTGCCATAGCAAAGAATGAACCACATAGAAATTATAACCACATCATACGAGAACTTGTAGAGCAGGAATGCAAACCACGAATGAACTATATATTGTAGAGGATAATTATGTCGTGACTTAGGATGAACCAGACCTAGAACCAGAACCAGATGCAAGATATAATGGCATCGCTTGTGAACCTGTAGAGCAGGACAAACAAGCATCATACAAGTGTGCCTAGAATGAAATGAGCAATCAAACAAAGTGTTTCTTAGAATTTCAGCAAATATAATCAAGCGGGGTAATTTTAGCAAATATATATGGAAGTAGTGGCATCTCCTGGAATGCATAGTCGTTGGGTGACTCAGAATTTGTGGTGACCTACACAATGGCATGTAGTTACTGTCATAGCTAATAATAAACCAGATGGAAATTATAATGGCATCATAAGAGAATTTCTAGAGCAGGAATGCAAACCACGAGTGAACTACATAGTAGGGAACAATTATGCCGTTGTCAGGATGAACCAGCACCAGATAAGGAATTAATGGCATCCCTTGTGAACCTGTAGAATAGGCTATGCAAACCAACATGTTCATTGTTCCATTTTGAGATATATGCAAGAAAAAGGAAATAGTTAGTGATGCAGCTTTTGAAGAAGCAGCTAGAAAGAAAAAAATTATAATCAAATTAGTAAGAAGAGTTTAAACGGCTAGTACAGGATAGCAGAACGATGCCAAGAAGGAAATAATAGCAGGAACTGATCTCAGGATGAACCAGATAGATTTAGCAACTGTAGAGCAAGGAATCCACACTAATATTTTCCGCTGACTTTAGATTTTGCAAGAATTACACGGTAGCAGGCAATTACTGTTGTATGGAGTAGCTAAGAACATGTGTACGACAAAATAACAGACATGTCCATGACTTGAAATTTGTAGAGCAGCAAATGCAATCCAACATGTCTAATGACCTTGTATGTACTAGCACGAAGAACAAGCATGCCCACTGACTTGTATGTATAAGCACGATGACAAAAATGCAGTTCACTGTGACAGGCTTAAACCTACTATACTGCTGAAAAAACAAAAACGGGTTGCAGATTTGGTTAACCTTGGTCGGAGAGGCGTCTAAGCATCGTCGGTACCGTGCATGTGATGTCCAGGTCACCAAGGGTGCTGCGGTTGCGGTGGTTGTTGGCATCGGGGAAGCAGATCTTGGACGGTCGATGCCAGCTTGAGCGCGGTGGACGAGAGTGTTGCTGAGGCAGATCCAGTGCAGTGAACAGCGACAGCCGAGCAGCTGGTCTAGAGCGGTGGACATGGAACTCCCTGAACTAGATCACGTCCGGTGTACGTTGGTGAAGCGGATCCGGTACGGTTGGGTAGCTTGGGCGGTCGATGATGCCATCGGCATGGTAAACGACACCGCAGCTCCGGTGCAGTGGAAAAGAGACCCGGTGAACTAGATCCGGTGGGTGAGCATCGATGAAGTGGCTCCGCAGCAGTGCACGAGACTGCCGCTCAAGCTGATCCGGTCGCTGTGGAATCACCGCCGGCCGGTGCGCGTGGTGGCCGTGGAGGTGAGGGCGTGGGAGAGAGGGGGCTAGGATTTTTGGAAGGACCAATAGGAAAATCTGGGTGAATCTGGACTAAGGAGGTGAACAGAAACATAAATTATGATCGTGCCCCCAAGCTACCGACTTTAGCTTGCCCATAGGGCGTCAGAACAATGGGTAGAATCATAATTTTGAAGTCAAAAGTTTTTGAAACTGAGGGGCAGGAAATGCTTCAAGATTGGTGTGTGATTTTGCCGCTTGATTTAGATATTGAATTTGGTGACCGTCCATCTAATAATAATATAAAAATGGTATTGCCTCGGTGGGATATTTTGCCTCAAAGTTTTTGAAACTGAGGGGCGGGAAATGCTTCAAAATCAGTGTATGGTTTAGCCGCTCGATTGAGATTTTGAATTTGACAAGCACCCATCTGATAATAATACAAAAATGATACTGCCCTGGTGGGAGATTTTTCCTCAAAGTTTTTGAAACGGAGGGGCAAGAAATGCTTTAAAGTCGGTGTGCGGTTTTGCCGCTCTATTGAGATTTTGAATTTGACTAGCGCCCATCTTCTGATAATAATACAAAAATGGTACTCCCCCGGTGGGAGATTGTGCCTCAAAGTTTTTGAAATGGAGGGGCGGGAAATGCTTCAAAGTGGGTGTGCGGTTTTGCCGCTCGATTGAGATTTTGAATTTGGCTCGCATCCATCTAATAATAATAATATAAAAATGGTACTCCCTAGGTGGGAGATTTTGCCTCAAAGTTTTTAAAACGGTTAGGTGGGAAATAATGTGAAGTTGGTGTGTGTAATTTTGTCGCTCGATTGAGATTTTGAATTTTGCTAGCGTCCATATCCTACTACTAGTAGTAGTAAAAAAAGGTGGTAGAACGTACGACTATATGGTCAGGAATTCATGGCCGAGAGTCACATCAACTGATCATCCATATAACCACACTTGAGGTACTCCCTGTGTTTGGTATTACTAGGCCGGAGTAGTACTAGTTCGGAGAATTAACTTCACCTACTCGCTTTATAGCTAGTTATTGCATGTAGTAGTAATCCTAAAATCCAGCCAATGCACGTGGCCACCGCATCTAATTGAAAACATGCAAGCCAATGGATGCACTCCTATTTTAACAACATGATCAGCCAGGAGCATTACACGACGTGGTGGTTCATATTTTATGGTCAACTAGAGGAGTAATTGAGCAAAACTAGGAGCATTAATTGGTCCTCCGGCCTAGCAATTGAGGTTGTAACATAATTAAGAGATATACTAGTCCACATCTTGCACCGCAAGAGAGTTTTAGTCCCACCTATTGAATAATGAGCAATACTAGTCCCACAACTTATATCCCGAGAGCATTTTAGTCCAATTTAATGGAATTTCAGTCAATTTGACTTAATTTGTCCAAAAATGACGTTGATTTTTTTTAAATGACCCATCTATATTTTTTATATCATTTGTGTCCCTATGCGGACTGATAAGTGGGCCACCTATTAGTAGACATACAAATAAAATAGTGAAATCTCTAAGAGGAGAATGGATTTGAACTTAACACTTTTATACAACGACACACACACACCCACAAGCCACTATGCCGGTAGATGCCCACGACTACTCGTGTGAGACGATGAGTACTTGAGAGGACGTAATTATGCCATACGAGGAGTACTTGGGGGGAATTAAATATTTATACAATAAAAAAGCACATACGAACACAAAAAATGCTCATGTCTATGTTGGCACAGTCCGTAATATCAATTGTATAGCTTTGTCATTAACCTAGTAGCTAGCTGTAGTGTCTAGAATAAACTTGAGTTTTTTCTTATTCGCAAAACTTAAAAGGAATAAAGTTGAGTTGTTATTGTAGCCCAGAACACATATTTTTGAATATCCAAAATAAAGAACACATCAGCCAGAGCGCTCTTCAGTTAATGACTTATGTGTGCATGTGGTAGTGGCCAGGTTGATTTATTCAGTACCGCTGGTAATTAGTTTAATACCCTACAATGAGTTGGTAGGTTTTCTTATTTGTTTTCTTATTCAGATCCTCCTGTCAAGTCGTACCAAGGTCACAACAGGAAGGCAGAAAATACATAGAGGTCATTTTGCAAAAATTATGATGCCACATGTCACTTCCAGAATTAGTTATGATGAATTCAGACAAAATCACAGAAATTCGATTGAATTGGACTAAAATGTTTCTGGTTACAAGTTGTGGGGCTAGTGTTGCTCACTTTGCAAGATGTGGGACTAAAACTCTCCCGCGGTGCAAGTTGTGAGACTACAAATGTATATACCTCAATAATTAACGACCGTGCTATTGAGAACATGAGGTTTTTAGCTCCACGGAGCATACACCCCATCTGGCCACATGGTGAGCATCCAAAGGCACAGCCAAAAAGCGAAATTGAAAAATGAAAAATACCATGAAAAAAATAGAAAATGCCCTGTGTTTACGTGTTCCCTGAGGGACCAGGGAGCACATGTTTTCTTCTTATATTTTGGGATAATTAAATACAATGAGGTTATGATACTACTACTAGTATCATCCTACACCTACACACTCGCGTGCTCCCAAGAGTCGTAAGCTGGTGTGCACAACCATTGTACCGTAATTAGTGCGTGTGCGCATGCGCGTGCCCATGCTAGTTTGATGAAACACGCTTGCGGTCTGTGTGCATGTCGTCGTCTCGTTTCCACATGATTCGCTTGGCTTTTTTAGGCATTTGTTTAAATGTGTGTCTCTGGAACCACTTCTTGTGCAAGTCGGTGGGACCGAGACCACACGAACGCCATCATCCATGGCTGGCAAGAAGCAAGAGGACTCACCATGGGCTGGTCTCCCTGAGGGACCCATCTAGAAGATAGGTGACATCTTCCTTTCGACGGATGACTTCGACTACTACGCCGCCTTTTGGGCAGTCTGCAGCGCCTGGCGCGGCTTCATGGAGGAGCGCTTTATGCCAGCCAACTAGATTGTTCTAAAGCACCAGTTGTCGGAGGATTATTGGGTAGAAGACATCGCCATCATGTTGTTGAACGTAAGAACTGTCCGCCACCTTGAGAAGAAGATTAGCCGGGTTATTCGCAGGTGCTTTCTTTATATTCATCTATATATATGCATTCCTTTTTTACGTTCACATCCTATACTATCTGTTTTCAAGTTCTATTTCTTTGTCCACTTGTTGCCTAGTGTTTTGCTCCATGGTTTACCTTGATTGAATTTCAGTCTATTTACCTTGACTAAATCTCTGTTTCTCCTCCCTCTCTCTCTGGAAGGTACTTTTATTTCGGTAGCACAACCGACGGCCTCCTTGTGCTTGGACAGAGGGTGCAGCCGTATAAGACCCGGTTGTACAACCCCTTCTCGGGCGCTATCAAGCCCCTGAGGGCGGAGATACCGACCGAGCAGGTGGCTTCTATCGATGTGACTATGTTCTCGTTGTTGATGGTGTTTATGTCAAACCATCAGAACACCACCATTTGGTGGGCGGATGAGAGCATGAAGGAAGGGAGTCGCCCGGTCTTTGGTGAAGGGTGGTACTCGCCATATGACTTCGCGGAACTCCGGACCATGACTTCTTACGCCGGTGATGTTTTTGTCGTAGAAATATACAGGTTTGTCCTCTCGACTATGTGTGATGCTGCTCATGGAGATGTCCAGCTGTAGCGCTCTGCACGAACCCTGGAGATGCATCCCACCGTTGCAGGCCCTGTTCCGGGCTGCCATTTCCCAGAGAATCGTTTTTACCTCGTCGAGTCCGAAGGGGAGTTGTTGTTCGTTGTGAGTGGACCGGTCTATGGCGACAGGCCGGTTGTTTACCGGTTTGATACCAGAACCGTGTCCTTCAGCTGGTCAGAGGCATCGAAAGTCGTGCTCTCTTCATTGCTGACAATCAGTGCGTCTGCATCAACAGCGCCAGGGTACCCACGGTGCAGGCTGACAGCATATACTATGCGGACCTATCCGAGATCCAGATCTTACAACTTTGAGGCTCTTGCATGGGAAGAGGAGCCAAGAATTGTATATGGGTATGGAGTAGGAGGGTTATGGATCAATGACCGTCCTTTCGAACTCAACTGATTGCTGGCGGAGTATTGCAGAATTGTCGAGCATTCTAAGATGTAGATGGTGCCGCCTTATGGCGAGGATGGTACCACCCACTACGATTACTACGATGGCTATCCATCAGATTGATGGATTGTGTGGGTCTTCTCCATATGTATTCTCTTCAGGTTAGCTCTTGATGTGTTCACTTTGTTGAGTGAACGTGTATGAATTTTGCAAGTTCTATGGTCCCCGTGTAATACAATGGATGTTCTCCCTGTTCTGGTAGATCGTGTGTTGTACCTCTTACAATTTCACTGTTTTTTCATGTGTGTGTAGTAATTCTGATAGATACTCAGTTTGTAACAATCCTCAAACAACTTACAACTGCAAATTACAGTAGATTATTACAATCCTCAGTAAACTTGATTGTAATAAAATGAAGCATAAAAGTTGCATCAGAGTCCAGACAACTAAAAAACACCATAACTGGTGTTACATAAAAGGTCTCTATGGAGCTTGCATCCCGAGACATGTAACAACTGGCTTCCCATGAGAGCTGCAGATGATATTATTAAGTATGTTCTGCGTTAAAGCTTGCCTGTTGTTCAATTAATATAAGTCTTTGCGTGCTATGGTGATTATTGAATTTGTTGTGTTGGCTTCTTGCTCAACAATATCATGGGCATCTTGGAGGGAATACTCAAATAATCTTTCGGCTAAAAAAAGAGGATCAATCGAAGCGGTGTGCCATGAGCAATAGGTATTGTCACTGCTGCTGTGTGAAACAAAATCTAAACTTGGAGAAGGGGGTCTTTATTCGGCATTCAGAGGGTCATTTGCAGCCTGAAACTAACACAAAACAAGTTATAACAACATTACCATGCAATCACACCACCATGAATTTTTAATGTGTCAATGCGGTAATATTTAAGGAAGGAAGCAATTAACAGTGGTGGCTCATACATCTATTTCTTCTTGAATAAGTGGACCAGCTGGCGCCATGGAGCGATGCGAGCATGTGTTGCTCTGTGAAATGACTGCTCTACTTGAAGATGGCTGAGACCAAGACAAAACAAGTTACTTAAACAACAGACTTGGGAAACAAACTACAAGTTCATTTTGAATAACAATGCGAGCAATCAACCAAAGTACCTGATGCAGAGTACTCAAAATAGAATGTACAGAACATGAATAAAACGAATATTAAAACTAAGCCATTATGTTTCTCATATATAAACTAGCTAGGAACTACACAATGAAATCTGCCACTGATTTAATCATAGACAAAAAAAGAGTAACTCAGTCAACAAAAACACATCAATTGTGAGCCTCGAATATGCTATCCATATAATTACTGACAAACAATGAATCAAACAATCATACATTGAATTATTCATGAATAGCCAGATAATTTCAATGCTTCGGCAGCCTGAGAACAACAAACTAAACCATCAAGTGTCTTGTATTAAAATAGCCAGTTCATGTAACTATGATACACAGTAGATACAAGAGTGAGATGAACTGCACAAAGTTTCTTATGATACATGTGTGGATATTATCGCTAGTGTGGCCTTGTTCTTATTATTGGACAACTTAGATGCAATACACCCGGCCTCTCCATATCTAGGAAATTGAACTAAACACATGGAATAAAAGCAGACCATAGTGGGGCTAAAATGTTTGATGCTAATTTTTGGCAAAAAAATATGAAAACAAGAAAGACAAATGGTAAATTTAAGCAAACAAAAAATGTGGCAAGGACCAAACTTCGGGTGGGAGGCCTTACGGTAGGTGTTACACGAGATCTACGGCAGCTCGTGTGGATGGGTGGAGTTTGTACTCCATTGTTGCTCCTCTGCATAAATGTAAGGCCAACTGTAAATACAAACAGGTCCAACATGATATACGTTGGCATGAAGTGAAACAAAAGTGATGGGGTCTTACGAGATTATAGGAGTCACTCACTCTATGATATTGTGTGCAAACAGAGGCTGCTGCTTGCATAATAACAGAAAACAGTTTGAGTCGCTGGTTAAGAGGGATCAAATCGACAGTACATAATGGTCAAACAGTATGACGTGTGTAAACGTGTAGTATAGGATAGCAGGACAATAGCACGATGGAAATACTATAGTTTGTAAATCGGCGAATGAGAGAGATATTATATAATCATATCTCATGTGGATAGGTACAGCAGAGAATGTAAACAAATATGTTAAGTGACTAATAATTCACAAAGAAATAGTATAGTACATAAAAACAGTTCAATGCGTGGAGTTTAAGCATAACCACAGCGGGTTAATTTAGTACATAACACGTGTATATCAAGTAAAGAACCTATTAGTTAGGAAATTTAGCACGAATACAGTACAATGCCAACAAACAAATCGCATTGGGAGATCTGGTTTTACCTCGTTCGAGGCGGCGTCTAGGCCTCCTCCGCATCCTCATGGGTCACGTCGAGGTCGCCGAAGGTGCTATGGTCGTAGTGGGTGTCGACGACGGGGAAGCAGATCTTGGGCGGGCGAGGATACGAGCAGAATGCTGGACCACGGCGTCCGTGGAGCGGATCCTAGGCAGTCGATGATGTGCTCGGCATGCCGGACAAGAGGGTTCATTGAGTAGATTGATGGCTCAAAGTATATCGAGCTCGTTGGGGAACCCCAAGAGGAAGGTATGATGAGCACAATAGCAAGTTTTCCCTCAATTATGAAACCACTCTTATCGAACCAGTAGGAGCAAGGAAACAACTCCAAGGTGTTGTTTCCGACTTGGAATCCTGCACAACACAACCACAGAACTTTTCCCCACCTTACAGTGAGGTTGTCAATCTCACCAGTTTTGCTAAAAACAAAGGATTAAACGTATTGTGTGGAAGATAGTAATTGCTTGCAGAAAGTAAACAGTAAATAGTAAATAGTAGATAGTTTATCAATGGTAAAAGAATGGACCGGGGTCCATAGTTCACTAGAGGTGATTCTCCTTAAGATAAATAACATGTTGGGTGAACAAATTACAGCGGGGCAATTGACAGACTCGAGAAAGCATACCATGCATATACTAATCATCTTGACTCCTATGAGATTTGATTGGACATTACAACATTATACATAGACCGTAATACAACTGCATCTATGACTAATAATCCACCTTCAGGTTATCATCCAAACCCCCTCCAGTAGTAAGTTGCAAGCAACAGATAATTGCATTAAGCAAAGTGTGTAAAGTAAACAATACGATTGTCCCATGGATAAAGGATTGTTGTTTTCTCCCTAGTAGCAACATCACATCTAGTACCTTAGAGATTCCTGTCACTTCCCCAGATTACGAGAGGCATGAACCCACTATCGAGCATAAATACTCCCTCTTGGAGTTGCTAGCATCTACTTGGCCAAGATAGCTACTAACAACGGAAAGCATGCAAGATCACAAATAACATAGACATGATAGAATCAATAATCAATCTGAAATAACATCTCAATATCCATCGGATCCCCGCAAACACAACATGTAAGATTATAAATAGATGATCTTGATCATGAACGGAGCTCACAAGATCTAAACATGATAGCTCAAAGGAGGAGAACCAACCATCTAGCTACTACATGGACCCGTAGTACAGGGATGAACTAATCACGCATCACACCGGAGGCAGTTATGGTGATGAAGAAGGCCTCCAGGGTGATATCTCCCCTCCGGGGTGATCTCTCCCCTAGGGTGCCGGGAAGAGCTTTAGATCCCTCCTTGTCTAGGGATGGGGATGACGGCGGCTAGAGATTATTTCATGGAATTTTGATCGAGTTCTTAGGGTTTTCATCCCGGGAGGATTTTATAAGCGGAAGGGCAAGGTCGGTGGAGCACCAGGGGGCCCACACCGCCTGGTGGCGCGCCCCCCAGGCCTCGCCGCCACCAGGTGTGGCCGCCCTGGTGCGCCACTTTGTCTCCCCCTCCGGACCCCGTGTTGCTTTGATATTGACTTTGGCTTTTCTCCGGTCCAATTCCGAGAATATTTCCTTACTAGCTTTTCTGAAACCAAAAACAGCAGAAAACAGGCAACTGGCACTGTGGCATATTGTTAATAGGTTAGTTCCATAAAATTTATAAAAATACCTCAAAGTATGAACAAAACATAAGAAAGTAGATACTAAACAAGGATGGAACATCAAAAATTATAGATACATTTACGACGTATCATAGATCAGGTGTGCGGGTACGCCGGCTAAAGTGCAGCGGGGATGTTCCGGCCGGTGACATATTCCTGGAGGAGAGAGAGAGGGGTTGGGTTTAGGTAATGCTAGCACTATACTAGGAAAATTACAAGTGAAGCCCCCTACCCACCGAACTTAATAGGGGTCGAATGGGAATTTCGAAGTATCTGAAATTTTGGGGCACGAACTATGTCCAGATGCGCGGGATCGTTTTCAAAAGGTGTTCAAAATTTTCATGATGCAAAATCTTAGCTAGAAGTCAACCACTCGTCAAAACTCTCTATGGTTTCTGATATATTAATTAACCGCTCGATGGGTACCTCCAAAAGCTTTTTTCATAAACTTTCAAAGCAACCTACAATTTATTACTTGTAGTTCAAGTTTGACCTAATTTCATTAAATTCAAGAGCAATCTATCGCACTTAGTTGTAGCTCAAATTTGACCTAATTTCATTAAACTATCAAGACACAAAATCTTAGCAAGAAGATGAACCTGTCGTCAGAACTCTCGTTTGGTTTCTGATAGTATATTAATTGACCCCCCACGTGCCCCCTCCGATGGGTACCTCTAAGAGCTTTTTCGTAAAACTTTCAAAGCAACCTACATAGTTTACTTGTAGTAGTTCAAATTTTACCTATTATATTTTTTTGCTTTACCTATTATAATTATATATAGTGATGATATGCCAGATGTATATTATCTGAGTCTCACGTGTAGGGCACGTGCAATTTACTAGTACTTGTAGTTTCAAATTTGACCTAATTTCGATAAATCGACATAAAGTCATTCTAATGGGCAGAGTTAGCTGGGAAGTTTGAAAACTCATAAAACATGGGAATCGTTGGTACAACATGTTGGTCCAATATATATGTATGTAAACTTGTCTTGTGGCATTCAGATCCAATATTCTTTGGACTTTTCTTTAGGAAAAAAACGACCTTGCTCGTATTCTTCACTTGGAAAATGTAGAATTGAATGCTCTTTCTTGATAGTTGGAAACTCACACAGACCACACTATATACTACAAGAATATGCACCGATGATCTACCTATGAAAATACATTTGATTCAAGAGCAATCTATGTCGTTTACTTGTAGCTAGCTCAAGTTTGACCTAATTTCGTTAAATTAGCAATATGCAAAGTCTTAGAAAGAAGTTGAACCTATCATCGAAACTCTCGCTGGTTTCTGGTATATTAATTTTGAACCCTCGATGGGTACGTCCAAAAGATTTTTCGTCAATCTATCAAATAAAAACCTACAATTTACTTGTACTTTTAAATTTTACCTAATTCCGAGATATCAACATAAAGTTATTCAAATGTGCGGGTTTAGCTAGGAAGCTTCAAAACCCATAAAACATGGGAATCATAAGTACAACATGTTGTCGATCCACTATATACATATATATATGTCTATCAACTTGGCTCATGGCATCCACATCCAATATTCTTTGGAGTTCTCTTTACGGAAAAGAACAACTAACCTCGTTCGTCTTCACTTAGAAAACGTAGAATTCAATGTTCTTTCCTAGTAGTTGGACACTCACACCCACGGAACTGCTTACTACTAGCAAATGTATTCATCTACCTCTGAAATGACATTTAATTCAAGAGCTATCTATCGCGCTTACTTGTAGCTCAAGTTTGACCTAATTTCGTTAAATTGTCAAGATGCAAAATCTTAGTAAGAAGTTGAACCTATCGACAAAACTCTCATTGTTTTCAGATATATTAATTGTGACCCCTCGATGGGTACCTCCAAATTAAAAGCTTTTTTGTAAAAATTACAAAGCAAAACTTACAATTTACTTGTAGTTTCAAATTTGACCTAATTTCAATAAATCAACTTAAAGTCATTAAAATGGGCAGAGTTAGCTAGGAAGTTTGAAAGCTCATAAAACATGGGAATCGCAAGTACAACATGTTGTCGATCGACTATATATGTCTGTCAACTTGGCTTGTGGCATCCATATCCAATATTCTTTGGACTTCTCTTTACGGAAAATAACAACTAGCCTCGCTCGTCTTCACTCTGGAAATGTAGAATTGAATGTTCTTTCATGATAGTTGGAAACTCACAGTGATGGCATTGTTTACTACAACAAGGTGCATCGACCTACCTCTGAAAATACATTTAACTCAAGAGTAATTTATCGCGCTTACTTGTAGCTCAAGTTTAACCTAATTTTGTTAAATTGTCAAGATGCAAAATCTTAGCAAGAAGTTGAATATATCGTCAAAACTCGCGGTGTTTTATGATATATTAATTGTGACCCCTCGATGGGTACCTCCAAAAGATTTTTCATAAAACTTTCAAAGTAACCTACAATTTACTTGTAGTTTCAAATTTGACCTAATTTCGATAAATCAACATAAAGTCATTCAGTCAAATGGGCAGAGTTAGCTAGGAGTTTGAAAACTCATAAATAAAACATGGGAATCGTTGGTACAACATGTTGGTCCACTATATATGTCGATAAACTTGGCTTCTGGCATTCAGATCCAATATTATTCTTTGGACATATCTTTACGGAAAAGAACAACCTCGCTCATCATCACTCAGAAAATTGAGAATAATTGAATCTTCTTTTCTTGATATAGTTCGAAAATCACACCGTACCGACGACACTATTTACTACAAGAAAATGCACCCATCTACCTCTCTGAAAAGTCATATATTTCAACAGCAATCTATCGCGCTTACTTGTAGCTCAAGTTTGACCCAATTTCATTAAATAGTGTCATGCGATGCAAAATCTTAGCAAGAAGTCAAACCTGTTGTCAAAACTCTCGGTTGTTTCTCATATATTGATTGTGACACCCCCCGATCGGTATGGTACCTCTAAAATCTTTTTCGTAAAACTTCCAGAGCAACCTACAATTTAGTTATAGTTCAAGTTTGACCTAATTTTCATAAATCGACATGTAGTCATTCAAGTGGGCGGAGTTAATTAGCTAGGGAGTTTGAAAACTCAAAAAACATATGGCAATCGTAAGTAAAACACGTTGGTCCACTTAATATGTCTAGAAGCTTGGCTTATGGCATTGAGATCCATATTCTTCGAGCTTTCTTTATAGAAAAGAACCATCCCATCATCACTCGGAAAACTGAGAATTTTATTTCCTGATAGTTGGAAACTCACACTTACAACATTGTTTACTACAAGAAGATGCACCCATCTACCTCCAAAAATACATTTAATTCAAGAGCAATCTATCGCGCTTACTTGTAGCTCAAGTTTGACCTAGTTTCGTTAATCGACAAGAAGTCACTGAAGTGTGCCAAGTTAGCTAGGAAGCTTGAAAAATCCTAATACTAAAAACTTGGGTATTACGTATAAGAAATTGTGGTCCAGTTTTTTTGATAATTGGGGCGGTTTCATTTTCTTTTAACTGTGGTAGGTCTCATAGGATCGAGGTGCTTGAGAGTTAACACGGTCGATGGAAGTACTAGTTACATCAAGGACCTCATAAAAATGAAAATTGCTCTCAAGTCCATGCATTTAGCACAAGGACCCTGAAACTAAGCAATGAAGTGTGTGTTTTGAGGTTTGCGCATACTAGCGTTCATCGTCCTAATGACTACCAGTAGAATCTTTTTAGATGCTAAGAATTGAAAAGAAGATCCAACGGTTAGCAATGTTTGGATTTGCCAGTCTTGATCCAATGGTCAATGTTCACAGTTATCCATACACTATACAGTGGTATGGTATGGTATTGTAAGAGATAAGACAAGATAAAGATAAGATCAGAAGTATTGCGAGTGGCCGATCTTTTGAGTAACCTTCCCTCCTAATGTTTGGGAAGCAAGTGAAAATTTCGAAAACCGGAAAAGTTTGAATTTTTTGCCGCCAAGTACCAAAGTGGTTTCCTTCCTATGTACTCCTCATCCCTACTCCACACCAACGCGGCTGCCAAACACGCCAGAGACACAGAGTCGCCGTACTAAGGCACACGTGCGCAGGACCATTCTGTGGACGAGGGAGAGATCAGTCGGCCGGTGCGCAAGGGGAAAGGATAGGAGAGAGGGAGGATGGATGGTGAGAGGCAGCGAAGGAGAGAGAAAACACATAATTTGTTTTGCGTGCATAGGTCCTGAAATTTACTAGTACAATCATAGTGTAGTACACTGTAAGGCCATAGGAGTACCTCGTGTCAGAAACCCATCATAACTTTGTTGTGACATGGAACCGCCTTCAATTTCTCTTCGCTTCTACCATCTTTCCCTGCCAACGTTTTATTCTCTCAGCATGTACAGCGCGTGGACAGAGGTGACCATATGTCTAAGCAAAGAAATGTACTACTACCGCATTGTGTAAAAAAGCACACCTTAATATGGCCTACTATGTGACATCCGCTAAGGTTAACCTTATACATAGTGGAAAAAATGAAGTTATCTTTAAGCCTAACGTGCACCTCAATCTTGTGGGTTGCCCATAGAGAATAGAAATATCATTTCCCCTCTCTCCCTATTTCATGTGATCGTTTTTAAAAGGTGTTCAAATTTTTCATAATGCAAAATCTTAGCTAGAAGTTGAACCACTCGTCAAAACTCTGTAGTTTCTGATATATTAATTAACCGCTCGATGGGTACCTCCAAAAGCTTTTTTCATAAAACTTTCAAAGCAACCTACAATTTATTACTTGTAGTTCAAGTTTGACCTAATTTTATTAAATTCAAGAGCAATCTATCGCACTTAGTTTTAGCGTAAGTTTAACCTAATTTCGTTAAACTATCAAGACACAAAATCTTAGCAAGAAGATGAACATGTCGTCAGAACTCTCTTTTGGTTTCCGATAGTATATTAATTGACCCCCGCCCCCCGCACCCCCTCCGATGGGTAACTCTAAGAGTTTTTCCGTAAAACTTTCAAAGCAACCTACACAGTTTACTTGTAGTACTTCAAATTTTACCTATTATATTTTTCTGCTTTACCTATTATAATTTTGTATAGTGATGATATGGCAGATGCCTATTATCTGAGTCTCACGTGCAGGGCACGTGCAATTTACTAGTACTTGTAGTTTCAAATTTGACCTAATTTCGATAAATCGACATAAAGTCATTCTAATGGGCAGAGTTAGCTGGGAAGTTTGAAAACTCATAAAACAAGGGAATCATTGGTACAACATGTTGGTCCAGTATATATGTATGTAAACTTGGCTTATGGCATTCAAATCCAATATTCTTCAGACTTTTCTTTTGGAAAAAGAATAACCTCGCTCGTATTCTTCACCCGAAAAATGTAGAATTGAATGTTCTTTCTTGATAGTTGGAAACTCACACCGACAACATTGTTTACTACAAGAAGATGTACCAATGATCTACCTATGAAAATACATTTAATTCAAGAGCAATCTATGGCATTTACTTGTAGCTAGCTCAAGTTTGACCTAATTTCGTTAAATTATCAATATGCAAAGTCTTAACAAGAAGTTGAACCTATCATCAAAACTCTTGCTAGTTTCTAGTATATTAATTTTGAACCCTTGATGGGTACGTCCAAAAGCTTTTTCGTAAATATATCAAAGCAAAACCTACAATTTACTTGTTGACATGGGTATGCCCAACAGGCACTCGACTACAACCTACCTGGTGCGGCTCGACGGAAGGCCCACTCGACGAATTGCCAAGGTCCATGACGCCTATGATGGTTCGAATGGTATGAAGCCCATATGGACACGAACTCCCAACGTACAACACAAGGAAAGCTTAAGACTAGAGTTTGAATCTAACTTATAACCAACTCGTATTGGTACCTGAGACCTAGCCTCCCCATATATAAAGGCTAGGAGGGTCCAACGAGGAGAACACGCTACGCCACGACATAATCTCTCAATCGCGACTCCCCCAATAGATAGATCTACGATCTTCCACATCGCCACAATAGACAATAGATCTAGACATTGATCTCTCGCATACACATATGCCAGATCTAATATGTGCATACACCGCCAACGGCGACATTGTAATCCTTCGGATCATCATCAATCAAGAGCAGACAAGCAGGAGTTGGGTCCTCTACAAGGCCTGAACCTGGGTAAACCTTGCGTCCCTGTGTGCTAGCCGTACCAAGATCTCCAGCGCTCCTTCTTCTCCAAAACCCAAGTCCATAACAATGGGCATTGATGAGTTAAACCCTCGTCAATTGGCGCCGACCGTGGGAACCGGGAGCGTTGATGTTGCGATCTTGACGGCCCCATCACCAGCGAACTACGATTCATCGTCTATTGGAGGATAGATCTAACTCGACTCCCTCATCGCCAGCAGCAATCGGATCACGTCCGGTTGATTCGTCTGCCTCGGAGCGTCAACATAATCATCGGCACCTTGGTCGCTCTTGGCCTAAATTCATCACCGATCAACAAGGACTGTGGAAGCGAGCGTATAAAAATTTGGTATCAAGCTTCACGTCAGATTCCGTCCTAACATGCTTCTGCAGATCGGGGCACGTCCACGTCAATTATAGGTTCCGATGTGGTTTGTTGTATACCGCATGGATTGTAGTACATCTCGAGGAGCAAGGAAAAAGAAGAATAAGAAACAGAAGTTGCACCTCACGGATCGGACCACAACTCAAGGACAAGGGAATAGAAAAATAAAAAAGAAGTGCGCCGGTCAAGCTACATGGAAAAACAGATACGAGTCCCCACTCAATCAGAAACCTCACGTGGAAGGAGTAAGCAAGTGGAACCAAGCATTACATGCATCCGAGTAGTACAAGGACCATTCGATCATCAGATCGGACAAGACTCGTCAAAATTCATGTGATCATGGCTCACGCCATGGGAAATTTCGACCAGACAAAGCGTGTAGCGTCATATCGCATGCAGCACTGTCTAATGAAATACGTGCATCACGCCTATCTGAACACTGCCTTCTGATCGAGGCCGCCACGCGACTCTATGTCCGTCGTGTGATCATGTTCGCTGAGTGAAATCCTGACCACCACTTCAACTACTTGTCCGCTACGTCGGGTAGCGACTTCATCCAACAAATATTTGACGATTCTTCCACGGCGACTACTTGTCCATCGCATCACTCGCCGCTGCTACATTAACCACGTTGACTCAACACTCGGGGGATCCTTCGACTCCACCATACGACCCTCTTCGATCCTCGACTTCAGCAACTCGGGGGCTTCCTCGGCGCTGGTGACCTGCTGCGGTCTTCGATTCCATCGACCCGCTGCGGTCTTCTACTACAGTGACCCGCCATGGTCTTCGCAGTCGCAAGTTGCATCGACTCCACGTACGCCGCATCGACCCCGTTGACATCACTGATTCTACACACGGGGGCTCCGCCGACTCCACTTCGGAGACCCGCCACGGTCTTTAACTTCGGTGACCCGCTACGTTCTTCAGCTTAGGTGACTCGGAGGCTCCCTCGACTCCCACAACCGCGAACCATTGAAATCTTTGACTCCGCCGCAAGGCCCAGTGCCGCCTTCATCTACGGTGACTCACTGCGGTCTTGGGCTATGGTGACTCACTGCAGTCTTCGACTCCGCCGACCTACTGAGTCTTCGACTCCATCACGCGACCTATTGTGGTCTTCGGCTGCGGCGACGCGCTGCAGTCTTCGACTCCGCCGACCTACTGTGTCTTCGACTCCGCCACGCGATCCTCTACCGCGTCGATTTCATCCGCGGCTGCATCAACTTCGTCCACGGCAACTACCAATAAAGCTAAGTTTTACCTCTACCAAGAGTAAATAATCGTTAATTTTAATCGCACTCGATACACTTGGGGGATGCGCCCTCTTCGAGTAACCTAATGTGCCATCGACTCCACGCACTCGAGCACCTCATACGCGACCGCCCGAGTAGCTGATTCTGCCTGACCGTCGAATCCTTGAACTCCGAGTGCCTCGGCAAGGTACTGAGACTAAGGGTAATCAGGATAACGAAAAGGCCTAGCATACAGTGCAAAAGTGTCGACTTGATTGGCACCAGAAAATGCTATAACAAGCCGATAGGCAAATAACCTTTACAAGATACAAGTACTTCACAATTCTTAATGTTTTATACAGCTTACAAGGATATTGACTGTGTCGAGCTATTCTATCGGGTCCTCCAACCGGAGTCGACAAAACAACTGGCTATGAGATACACTCAAGACCCGAGTCGAGTCCCTCCTCGGATGGTTGCATCGCTTGATTCTACACACATGCGACATTGGCCGTGCACCCGACAGAAGTGACTGTGTCGACTCCATCCGCATCATCGACTCCCCTGGCTAAACGCCGCATTACCCCGACTTCATCATCAATTCGACCTTCTTATGTGTGAGACACTGACCCGATGCACTTCCGGGTCAGTGGTTTCTCCTCTCATGATTTTCGACTACGTCTACAAGATACAAGACTCGAGTCTCTGCCCGAGTCTACGACTCCGCCAGACACTCGGGGCTACTCCAAACTGGAGCGCTGATCACGCATATACGAGATCCTCGAGTGACACGCTCTGAATCCTCACTCGAATCCACGATTCGACTAAGGACTCGGGGGCTACTCCCATAGGGAGCGCTGACCGCGCACCCGAAGAAATTTGTGAAGATATCCAAGCATCATAAACACCCTTCACTGAATCTACGATTCAATTGTGGGCTTCGGGTTACTCGCATAGGGAGCGCTGAAAGCATATTCGACTGAAACAAGCAACAAAAGACGACAGCAGTCGCAAAAGTTCTTTAGTCCCTGCCTGAGTCTTCGACTCAACCAGGCACTCGGGGGCTACTCCCATAGGGAGCGCTGGTTGCGCACCCTATGATTATTTTTCCTTGTACATCGTACTGTGTGTCGATAACATCCACACTCAAATTCTATGGCGACTCCACCACATATTTTCCCTACAAAGAGATTATGTCTCCTGGATCACCCGAATCATCTCCGCGATGAGAAAAAATTCGGATGTCACGCTTACAGCATGAAGATATGACTTGAATAAGGCCTGGCAACGCATCTGCTGCGCTCTACCTGAAATAATCCATACCTACAGGTATGATGAATATGCCTTGACGGACATGTCGAGTGCTCACACTTACACACTGGGATTTGACTCTATAAGACCTCCGCGGCCTAAGTCGAATTACGCCAGCAATTTCCGAATTCTAGTCCGGGGACTCGAGTTTGAGCAGGTAGCGTTGCTTTTGCCCTAGAGCAATTAACTGGTCCCGATCCGTCGAGCGCACCAGGCACATTTACCATCATCCCTATGAACTACTACAAATTCGACTGACTCGATGAACTTCCGGGTGAAGTGCTTCGCACTCGACATAATTGTCGACTCTGACATCCTAATGCATGACTCAAGACTTCTGAGTCTCCATCCGAATCTACGATTCACATGGACACTCGGGGGCTACGGACATGGGTATGCCCAACAGGCACTCGACTACAACCTACCTGGTGTGTCTCGATGGAAGGCCCACTCGACGAATTGCCAAGGTCCATGATGCCTATGACGGTTCGAGTGGTATGTAGCCCATATGGACACGGACTCCCAACGTACAAGACAAGGAAAGCTCAAGACTAGAGTTTGAATCTTACTTGTAACCAACTCATATTGGTACCTGAGACCTAGCCTACCCATATATAAAGGCTAGGAGGGTCCAACGAGGAGAACACGCTACGCCACGACATAATCTCTCAATCGCGACTCCCCCAGTAGATAGATCTATGATCTCCCACATCGCCACAATAGACAATAGATCTAGACATCGATCTCTCGCATACACATACGCCAGGTCTAATCTGCGCATACACCGCCATCGGTGACATTGTAATCCTTCGGATCATCATCAATCAAGAGCAGACAAGCAGGAGTAGGGTCCTCTACGAGGCCTGAACCTGGGAAAACCTTGTGTCCCTGTGTGCTTGTTTGCTAGCCGTACCGAGATCTCCAGCGCTCCTTCTTCTCCAAAACCCAAGTCCATAACAATGGGCATTGATGAGTTAAACCCTCGTCAATAACCTCACTCATATTCTTCACTCGAAAAATGTAGAATTGAATGTTCTTTCTTGATAGTTGGAAACTCACACCGACGACATTTTTTACTACAAGAAGATGTATCGATGATCTACCTAAGAAAATACATTTAATTCAAGAGCAATCTATGGCGTTTACGTGTAGCTAGCTCAAGTTTGACCTAATTTCGTTAAATTATCAATATGCAAAGTCTTAGCAAGAAGTAGAACCTATCATCGAAACTCTCGCTAGTTTCTAGTATATTAATTTTGAACCCTTGATGGGTACGTCCAAAAGCTTTTTCGTAAATCTATCAAAGCAAAACCTACAATTTACTTGTAGTTTCAAATTTGACCTAATTCCGAGATATCGACATAAAGTTATTAAAATGTGCGGGGTTAGCTATAGAAAGCTTCAAAACCCATAAAACATGGGAATCATAAGTACAACATGTTGTCGATCCACTATATATATATATGTCTGTCTACTTGGCTTGTGGCATCCACATCCAATATTCTTTGGACTTCTCTTTACGAAAAGAACAACTAACCTCGTTCGTCTTCAATTGGAAAACATAGAATTGAATGTTCTTTCCTGGTAGTTGGACACTCACACCCACGACACTTCTTACTACTAGAAAATGCACCCATCTACCTCTAAAATGACATTTAATTCAAGAGCTATCTATCGCGCTTACTTGTAGCTCAAGTTTGACCTAATTTCATTAAATTGTCAAGATGCAAAATCTTCGCAAGAAGTTGAACCTATCGTCAGAACTCTCGTTGTTTTCGGATATATTAATTGTGACCCCTTGATGGGTACCTCCAAAAGATTTTTCTTAAAACTTTCAAAGCAACCTACAATTTACTTGTAGTTTCAAATTTGACCTAATTTTTATAAATCGACATATATTCATTTGGTCAAATGGGCAGAGTTAGCTAGGAAGTTTGAAAACTCATAAATAAAACATGGGAATCGTTGGTACAACATGTTGGTCCACTATATATGTCTATAAACTTGGCGTGGCATTCACATCCAATATTCTCCGGACTTCTTACGAAAAAGAACAACCTCACTCTTCTTCACTTGGAAAATGTAGAATTGAATGTTCTTTCCTGATAGTTGGAAACTCACATTGACGACATTGTTTACTACAACAAGATGCACCGATCTACCACTAAAAATACATTTAATTCCAAGAGCAATCTATCGCGCTTAATTACTTGTAGCTCCGGTTTGACCTAATTTCGTTAAATTGTCAAGATGCAAAATCTTAGCAAGAAGTTAAACCTATCGTCAAAACTCTTGGTGTTTTCTGATATATTAATTGTGACCCGTCAATGGGTACCTCCAAAAGTGTTTTTGTAAAACTTCCAAAGCAACATGTAATGTACTTGAAGTTTTAAATTTGACCTAATTTCGATAAATCGACATAAAGTCATTCGGTCAAATGGGCAGAGTTAGCTAGGAAGTTTGAAAAGTCATAAAACATGGGAATCATTGGTACAACATGTTGGTCCACTATATATGTCAGTAAACTTGGCTTCTTGCATTCAGATCCAATATTCTTTGGACATTTCTTTACGAAAAAGAACAACGTCGCTTGTCATCACTCAAAAAATTGAGAATTGAAAGTTCTTTCCTGATAGTTGGAAAATTACACCAACGACACTATTTACTACAAGAAAATGCACCTATCTACCTCTGAAAATTCATATATTTCAAGAGCAATCTATCGCGTTTACTTTGTAGCTCAAGTTTGACCCAATTTCTTTAAATAGTGTCATGATGCAAAATCTTAGCATAAAGTCAAACGAGTCGTCAAAACTCTTGGTTGTTTCTCATATATTGATTGTGACCCCCCGATGGGTACCTCCAAAAGCTTTTTCATATAACTTTCAGAGCAACCTACAAAACTTGTTGTATATAGTTCAAATTTGACCTAATTTTGATTAATCGACATATAAAGTCATTCAAGTGGGCAGAGCGATAAGCTATAGGAAGTTTGATAACTCATAAAACATGGGAATTCATAAGTACAATATGTTGGTCCACTCTATATGTGTGAAAACTTGGTTTGTGGAATTCGGATCCTTATTCTTTGGACTTCCTTTATAGGAGAGAATAATCTCGATATCACTCGAAAAATTGAGAATGTTTTTTCCCGATAGTTGGAAACTCACACTGACAACATTGTTTACTACAAGAAGATGCACCCATCTACCCTTGAAAAGACATTTAATTCAAGAGAAATCTATCGCGCTTACTTGCTTGTAGCTCAAGTTTGACCTAATTTCGTTAAATAGTCAGGATGCAAAATCTTAGAAAGAAGTTGAAACTATCGTCAAAACTCTCGGTGGTTTCTGACATATTGATTGTGACCCCTCGATGGGTGCCCCCAAAAGCTTTTTCGTAGAACTTTCAAAGCAACCTACAATTTACTTGTAGTTTCAAATTTGACATAATTTCGATAGATCGACATAAAGTCATTCAAATGGGAAGAGTTAGCTAGGAAGTCATTCAAATATCGACAAACATTTAGTTCAAGAGCGATCTTTCACGCTTACTTGTAGCTCAAGTTTGACCTAATTTTGTTAAACTGTCAAGATGCAAAATCTTAGCATGAAGTTGAACGTGTCGTCAAAACTCTCGGTGGTTTATGATATATTAATTGTCCCCTGAATAGGTACCTCCAGAAGAGTTTTCATAAAACTTTCAAAGCAACCTACAATTTACTTATAGTTCAAATTTGACCTAAGTTCGATAAATAATTGGCATAAAGTCATTCAAGTTGGCGGAGTTAGCTTGGAAGTTTGAAAGCTCATAAAACAAAGGTATCATTAGTACAATATGTTGGTCCACTCTTTATGTCTGAAAACTTGTCTTGTGGTATTCAGATCCATATTCTTCGGAGTTTCTTTACATAAAAGAACAATCTCGTCATCACTCGAAAAATTGAGAATTAAATATTCTTTCGTGATAGTTGGAAACTAACACCGACGACATTGTTTACTACATCACCCATCTACCTCTCAAAATACATTTAATTCAATAGCAATCAATTGCCCTTACTTGTGTAGCAAATGTTTGACCTAATTTCGTTAAATCGTCAAAAAGTCACTAAAATGTGCAAAGTTAGCTGGGAAGCTTGAAACATCCTATTTCTAAAAACTTTGGAGTTATAAGAAACCATGTTCCACTTTGTCTGATAATCGGGGCAGTGTAGTTATTTTTTAATTGTGGTAGGTCCCGTAGGAGCGAGGTGCTTTATTAGTTAACACGCGGTCGGTGGAAGTACAAGTTACATCAAGGACCTCACAGAAATGAAAATTACATCCAAGTCCATGCATTTAGCACAAGATCCCTGAAACTAAGCAATGAAGTGTATTTTGAGGTTTGCAGGTATGCTAGATATTGTAGAGCCAAAATTTGTTCTGAAATAATCTACATTCTAGGTTTTACTACTAGTACGTACAGTAAATAAGAATCCATAAAACAGAGTGATCGTACTCTCTATTGGAGTAGTAAATTGGATTGGTTTTTCACATATCTAAGTAGTACTACTAATTATAATTTCTTAGAAAAAGTACCACTAATAAGTGCAGTACTAGTTTGTTTGATTTGTTCTAATATGTAGTACTACTACTATTACTAGTACTCCCTCTGTCTGGGATTATTAAGGCCATTTAAATTTGATAAGACTAAAAAAGTTAATTATAGGTTGGTGTCGAAGCCATGCATGCAGTCCTCGGTCTCTCCCCTGCAGCACTGTACACCCTCCAGCAGGCCGCAGGCTTTTCATCTCTCTCCAGGAGTAGATCTTCTTGCCTGTCACTTACCTAGATCTTCTTGCCTTGGTATCCCCCTCTATCTGTACTGTACTGTCTAGTACAGTACAACATGACACCTGCTTTATTACTCACCTGTCAACTTTCTGCAGCCTTTTTGTTTTGACAAAGCATGTACAGCGTGTGGACACTGTCTAAGAAAAAAGTGGCCAAGTGCAGCCGTCGCCGGTGCGCCGATGCCTAGCGTATTCTTGTACAATCATACTAGTACGGTACGAAACTCAATCAGTATACTCTTCAGTATACCCACCCAACCCGGGTTTCTAGCCGGCGGGCACTAGGTCGACGAGCCAATCTTCACTCTATAACCACTCCGACAAGTTCGTGTACCACATCGGCGGATTCGACCGTGAGCCAGCTGCTATGGACGTCGTCTAGTCCGAGGCGATGATTCAGTGCCCCTACGACGGCTGCTTTAGCTTGGTCGCCTTCGACAAGATCGACGAGCACAAGATCGCATGCTCGCACGACCCGTGCTCCTGCATTAATTCCGCCTATGATTTCATTGCCTCGCCGGCAGGGCTCCTTCCTCACATGAAGGAAGCCCACGGGGTCATAGTAACCAGGGCCATCTACGGCAGTGCCTTCTTTTGCTTCATCCCGACTCTGCCACCAACAAGCACGAGGGGATTCACGCGCTTCCTCTGCGGGGATGACGGTGTCGTGTTCGGCCTGACCATCGGCGCGCTCGGCCCGGCCACCATCATGTCCTTGCTGTGCATCAGGCAGAACAGGTGCATGTGGCCGTAGTACACGGTGAAACTGTGTGCGCCTGGCCCACCGGGGTTGGCAGACTTGTCGATGGTTGCCGCCGTGGTTCCTGATGAAGGTTGGACAGTCCACCCATGTATCTTTCTGGATTTGCATCGACAGGAAATAATGATCTTCAACTACGGCTGATGATCAAGACTATAATGGTGTATTAGCAGATAAATAGTACTACTAGTAGTACTATTTTACTACTCCAGTTTACTAGTAGTAGTCGCATGTAGGTTCTCTTTTGGTACTACGAAGGATGCATATTAGATGTAAACTAAGTTTGCTACTAATGTTATTACGGAGTATTTAGGGGTTTAGTACGAATTTTATGTAACTGTTCACTTTTAGGACATGGACCAGAGATAAACACACTAATCGTTCTGACGGTGCTTCGATTTTAGTCATCTAACTCAATGATTACGGAATTTTATACCCAAACTTGTCAATTCGACTTGATTTAAGTCTTGAACCAAGATTGCCGTCGAAATTGCGCTGGTGTGGATGATGCATCAGCGTGGGTCCAGCGTGCAGGATAGGCTGCCCTAGAATTTTGCCTAAACATCTAGAAAATAATATGGGCATCTACGACATCACCTTAATGTTATCAGAATCATCACGAACTATGTTTTCATATTATATGGGTTTGACATTATGTAAGTTAGTATGTTTGAACATATAGTTGGTCAAACTTTATAAATATTGACTTCGACAAAACCTAGTATGCTTTCTAATTTGGAAATAAGGGAGCATCTAAGTACTAAAATGCGTCGAAATACATGCGTATCTAGACAAAGCCAAGTCAGTAACTACTATTTTAGGATGGAGGGAATAATTATTTATGAGTAATCTATTTTTCACAATTTTTTACTGCTACGGCACGTGTCCACGACTAGAGCATGGACCAGTGTATAATAATCACGCGACCATACGGTGCCGATCTACTCCGTACTGGATTACCCTACGTGCGAAGACGCACTAGTGGAGCACACGCTCATGATGTTCCTGGGTACGTAGTACTACTACTAGTATACGCAAATAGGAGTACAAAAATAGATAGATCTTGTTTCTCATCGTACTATTTTTTCCCTATAAGGCAACCTGGACGTGACTACTACAGTACTATTGGCACAACTTCTGCTTTTCGCGCTACAAGATGAATGTGGAATTCTCTGTGTCCGTTCAAAAAACTCTCTGTATAACATTACTGTACTAGTACTTCTTGTACTCCCTAGTTTTTTGGACGCGCGGTAAAGTAGGGAAGTAAGTCTGTTTGGTCAGGCTGCATGCAACGAGCATTGGTTTGACAGGACAATTCAGGTTTTTAGATATCCAAATTTCTACTCCATCTCGATGGCTCAAGACAGGAAGCAGCTAGTACTCCTCTATCCTTCGGCTATTGCATAGATCAAAATGAACAAGAAAACGATTGTGTATCTTGGAAATTGCGATGGCCATTTATTATATGTAGAGCTTTATTTTGTTTCCTTCGAGGCACCTGCAAAAACTGATATTGTACTAGTATACTACTAGTAAATAACATGCTACGGTTGGGCCCTACAGCTAGTACTAGATATAGACTTTAGTAGCTACTCTCGTCACAGTGAATTGTCCAAGAGGTGGAGTTCCTTTTTTTTCTCCAAGAGGTGGAGTTCCTTTTTTTTCCTGAGAGAGGAAACCTTTTTTTATTCCTTCTTTGATTCAAAGAAAATTCAAAGGTTTTGTGAAGGATCTTGTCCCTTAGGAAATAATCCTACGCTGTTTTGTTTGATTCATAGGATTCTAATATGTAGGAATTATGTCCCGTTTGGAATGCATGATAGGAAAAAATATAGGAATAGAAAAAACATGGGAATTGAGATTCCTTCAAAGTATTCCTTTGCCCTCTATTTTTAGGAAAATTTTCGTCCACTCCAACCTCATGGTATAATTGCTTTGCTTTCCCTGTGATTCAAACACATACTTAATCCAAATTGCTGTAGTTTCTTTTTTTTGTTTGTCTTTGATATTTTTTTTGAACATAGGGTCATAGAGCTTCCTCGGAAAACCAGGAGGGTGAAAATTGCACAAACCTCCAACAATTGGATTCTAAATTGCATGGAACTCCAGATAATCAGGATAGTCTAGTTGCAAGAAACTACTGTACTACAATTAATTTTGGGTACATATGCTGCACATAGCACAAAATTTCTTGATTAGCCCTCTTAACATTATTTCTTACATACCCAGGGCTCAACAGTTGGATATCTTTGCAACTATGGCTCTAATTGTTGGAGGTTTGTGCAACTAGCCTTAATTGGAGCCCCACCACCCACTCGCCCACCTTCTGCAGTACTACCAGTAGTACTACTACGCACCATCAGCCTTTGTCTTATCCATCGCACCCCGGCCGCCAGCTCACGCCAACGATCTTCCCTCCCTCCCCCACCGCACCCAACCCCACCCCACCCCAAAGAAAGCCCCCAAAACACCATCTGCAGCCTCCTTCTATGGTGAGATCAAGCATGGTCTGTAAAGATCCTGAGCAGTTTTAGAAGGTGTTCACTGAAGGCCCTCTTCAAGTACTCATCAACCATTGTGACGCCACCAACACCGCGAGCCTCATCGATTCGTCCAATCATATTCTTCAATAAGCAAAAGAGAGTGGAACTACGCCTTCTTGTCATCCATTTGGCCTCCCATGTGTTCTTCATTCTCACCCGATGGTGAGACCGTGGGAATCCAAAGACTGCTTCGAAGTGGCGGGCAGCCTGTGCAAGCTGACATTACTGGATAGGTTTCCTCCGATGCTATGATGCCAAATAGTTTTGATGAGCAGCGAGCAGGCGGCAATGGAGATTGGATCATCATAGTTGGGCCGATTTCATGTGGGACCTTGTCAACATGTACACTCGTTGCAAGATTGTTATTCTGCAAGTGTCGGGGTTTGAACCGACCGAAGGTTCTACACTTACATTTTAGGATGATGCTGATGAAGGTCGACATACTAAACTACATCAAATAATCATTTGCCAAGTTCCGGCAACTGCTAGTGGATACAAAGATTTCTCTCTAGTCGTCATTTTCGAATTCAAGATTGCTGTCGTCAACGGGAATGATAGTCATGGATGGTCAGTTTGTGTGAACGAGTTCCAGGGCTACTTCAGATACTGCGATGCTATTATCCAACATGATCGTGTGTTCGCCGTGACCGAGAACGGCTGTGTTTATGCATGGAAGTCTTTGGAACTTGGTAAATTCTCCTCCCTAGGTATTTTATTAGCTTTGTTCCTGAATCGATGCAAGCTATTTTTTATGAACTTTCATTGGTTAGTAGGAATTCCATTAAAATTTTAGTTTCTTTGATTCGAAGGAATTCCCTAGGAATTTCAGAGGAATGCAATCTTTAGGAGGCTTTCTTACATATAAGTAGTTTGTTTCATATGATTGAGTTCTGCTGATAGTATTGCTTCGTCTCCTAGTACATCCCATGGAAAATATGGTATCTACTAGTAGTAAGTACTTATGTGAGACCCAAATATTATTCCTAAATCAATGTAAGTTATTTTTTCTGAAGTTTCTTTGGTTAGTAGAAAATTCATAGGAATTTTAGCCTCTTTGATTCGTACGAATTCCCTAGGAATTTCAGAGGAATGCAATCCTTACTAAGTTTTCTTACATATAAGTAATTTGATTCATAGGATTGAGTTCTGTTGATAGTATTGCCTTGTCTCCTAGTACTAGTACATCCATGGAAAATATGGTATCTATTAGTAGTATTTACATGAGACTCAGATACTAGACATATGACATACCATAACTATATAGAATTATAATACTAGGTAAAGCTCAAAAAATTATAAATTTGATCGACATCTATAAAGTATGGGCGCATATTTAGTTCTTATATTTTCTATCATGTAGAAGTCAATGTTTATTAGGTACTAGTACTTGTAAATTTTGTTAACATGGTCTTCAAAAATGAAGGAGAATATTCTAGAATGATGGAGAAGTGTGTTTTGAGGATTGTGCATAGCGTTCATTGTGCTAAAGACTATCAATAGAATCTTCAAGTAGATGCTAGAATGGAAAAGAAGATCCAACTGCTGGCAATGATGGGATTCACAAGTCCTGATCCAACAGTGAATATTCAAAGTTATTCATACACTACATAGTGGTAAGATAAGATAAGATAACAGAAGATAAGATAAGATAAGATAAGATATTAAACCTCCTTGAAATAATCCTTGTTGGTTTTCCTTTGGTATATAAGACACCAAAATCTTGTAGGATCAAACCTTACTTTTTGTCCCTATGAACTTTTCATTCAAGATCCTATAGGATTATTTCTTATTTCATTTGATCCCATGAATCAAACCGTGTCTCTAGGAGAATTTCCATAGCATATCCCCATTTCGAAAATAATTAGAATTTCCAGAGCATCTCCCTAGGTTGGAATTTTTTTACGCAATCAAACATCTTATGTATAATCAAGATTTTTGAAAATAGTACTATATATCAACTTCTACAATGTTTGATCAATATCAATATTATTTCCATTTTACATTTCATTTCCCTTTGAAGGTCCTATCCTTATCCTGTCGCCACACGATGTGTTTTACCTGACACATGGGTTTGTTGAGGATGATGAGGAGAATGATCCTGGTAGGTGGTGGTTAGCAAGATCTGTGGTGGTTCAAGACTTCTTCTGGTCTATACATATGGTGTATCAGGCAATGCAATTGCTGATGATACTAGTGTTGCCCACTATGGTCGCACCGTTCACACCTATCCTTCTGGGTTTGAGTACATGGTGTTCTCGATGGACACAAGCTACTTAACTGTAGCTAACCGATGGAAAAGGGTTACTGACCTTGGATCATATTCTCTATTCCTTGGCGTGAACTATTCGATTATGATTGCAGTAGGCGATGCAAATGATCCACCAGGACATCTGACAAGAAGGAACTGTGTTTACACATCACACCAAGAAATTGGCTACAAATACAGACCATGTCCTAAAATTTGCCGCTTCAGTCTGAATGGTGACACAACTGTTGATTTCCACACCAACACTCGCTGGACATGGTCGAAAACTCCATTTTGGTTCATACCAAGCTTATCAAACGCCTTGGAGTGGAACAAGCTTGTTCAAGGATAGCTCATTTGGTCTCGGACTTCTGTTGAACTTTTTCTTTTGGCTGGTTTTTACATGATGTACGAGTACTCAACATTTAGTTTCGCACCCGGTCCAGCTTGTAAAATACTCCGTATGACCAAAAACCACTTTTGTACACTTGGTAGTTTCTCCAGTATGTATATTTCACCAAGATTGTAAAAGAACCTTATTAGGAGTACAGTTGTACTGTACTACTACTATTCTATACATAATTTATTCCAAAATGTTGTATAATAGTAGTACTGTTAGTATTACTCCTTGCAGGTCCGTAGTTTTGTTTCTTTTTCACTGCAAATTGGGTCATGTAAGCCTAAGTTGGACGTGTTGGTAAGTACTTCGCTCAGAAACTGCACGCGGTGGAAGGAATACGATGTTTCCAGGTTTACTAGTAAAAACATGTCGCTCATCATGGCATCGCCAGTGATTTGACAAGGCAATACTATACGACGGTGCGCTAATCTAGTTTTTTTCTTCTTCTGAACAAGTACTCCTTGTCTACCTAGTAGTAGTAGTAAAGGTCTACTAGTTGGAGTACCAAAGAACTCGATGAAGCTAGCTGGAGTACTACTATTAGTAGCTGCCACAAAAAAGAGAGGGGTGGCGTTTTGCACACGCCGGTGCACGTGGCAGCGTGTTCCTTCCGAGACAAGCTGGATTTAACTCCCTCACCGGCCTCCCCCCACGCACACACAGCCTCTTTTACTCAGTCCCTTCATCCCATCCACTACCGCCCCTGGCCTCTCGCTCCATATTATTGCCGACCAGCTCCCCGGCTCTATCCTCTACAGGTGGCGGCGAGATCGACGCGACAACCTTCTGTAGGGTGGTGGAGCATCCGTCATCTCTGTCCTACGGCAGGAATGGTGGTTTGTGAAATACTAGAACACTCGTACCTATTCCCTCCATTTCATAATATAAGATGTTTTAGCTTATGTGAAACGAGTGTATCTAGATTCACTCCGACCTTACATGATAGAGTTGATGATGCGGTTAAATTTTTATTGTTGATTGCACATCATTATCATGTGTAGAGTAGTTCTTATCTCGGGTATGCATCCTTTTTTTGTAGACTAGGATTGCATAGAAGCTTGTTTTCTAGGCTAGATCTGTTGGAAGTTGGTAGTTCGACAGCGCAAACTTTTGAACATTTGCATATATTTGTCAATCAACATCATGTAATCAATATTACAACTTGCTGCAGAAGGAGATAGGGGAAGTAGCAAAGAAGAGGATTCTCGGTGAAATAGGTTCTAATCATGTGACTTCTGATATCCCAGATGACAAGGTAAATCAATAGAATAACATATGTTCTTGTCGTCCTGCGTAGATGCTTTTGCTATAATCCTAGTTTATCTTGTAACCGCAGAAGCACAAAGTTGAAGAAATTTCTCAGTTTCTTGATGATGGAGTACAAAATGGATGTCAGATCGCTACACCTAAGATGCCTCCTTGGTTACCTTCTGTGGAGACTAATGCAGTTGCAGCTGCAGCTGGTACTAATGAGCCTGCACCTGCCATCGTCATGAAAGATGATGGAGGTGGTGGATTGGTTTTTCCATCCGCGGAGACTTGTGCGACTGGAGCTGGCAGTGAAGAGCCTTCAGAGGACATTGTGGTGCTCGATAGTTCACCTATTGTGGAGACTCATGCTACCGGTGTTAGCGCTGCTATTGGTGCTGCTGATCTCGCTCCCAAAATTATCATGCCACCTGAATGAGGCGGTGATTTGGGTTTACAATTTGCAAAATTATTGCACCTGAAGGTGGTGAACTATGATGCGGAGCTTTGTTTCTGATGATTTGTATGCTTTTCTCTAGAATCTGTATTATGGAGCTATATTATGCATTTCTTACACTTTTGCATGTTGAACTATAGTGTGGAACTAGAACTACTCCTAGTATGTAATCATAATATTCAGATGCTTGAGTATTATCGATGATAAACCAATGCTAGCTGAGTTGCACGAGAATTGGCCTCTGCCACCTGCAGGCATGGTTCCTGGCTCATCTCCTTTTCACAAGCACGGTGAAAAGATGGTTATGTTCCTTTTCTCGCAATGCTATTATGCTTGTGTTATTGATCTGGCAATTTTATGCTGATTTTGTCACCCAATCCGCATTTATGTCTCTACATACAAACATATTTGTTCACATGACTTGAACAGAAAACGGTATCTTCTTTGCATCGACTAACACAAGGAGACATGCAAATATTTATTTATTTTTGAAACAAGGCAAATGATATGCCATTTTCATTGATAGAGAGGGACATGCAATTCAATTAAACTACGATAACTACTCGTACAAGTCATAGAATGGTAGGGATTGCCATAGGAAATCATCACCCCCAGCATCTTGTTCTACAGAAGGCGTTATTACCAGATCCACAACCTTCTTTTCATTGGGACGACAATGTCAAGGGCCAGATTTCGAATCTAAATGCAATTAAGTGTAGGTTCATCAGGACAACCTCCAGTTGTGTCAGTCTCCACAAAAGGTACAACAGTGCTATGGTAGACACCGTTGGAAATGCAAGCTGAAGTTGTTGTTATACTCCTATCAGGACCACAGATAAGGGCCAGAAATTTAGCTCTGAAATCTAGCGTTACAAAATAGACAAGAGGTTACCCCATTTGGACAATTCATAGACAATTCACAGTGCAATTTGAGCGTCTTACATTATTCTTAGGTCTTAGTACATCCAGTCTTTTTATTGGTGGAACGAAATTTGCTAGTACTTTTATTTCTGCGAGGAACCTACAAAACATAGCCAATTCAGACATCTGAATATATCTAACTTTTCTACAGTCTTATATGTGAAGATATCTCTGCATAACACTCACTTATCAAATTGTCTACGGATATCTTCCTGCTCCTTGGAAATGCGAAGTCGATGTTATATAGGGTACATCCATCTATATTGTACTGTACCTCTAAGTACTTCCTCGTCAGGTACATCAACAGCTAAATGCTCCATCGTATCAAAGAAGGATGGGGAATATATCAGGTCAAAAGTTTGCACAGGATCTCTGCCAAGTCCTTTTTAAGATGTTTTCAAACTCTTATGTCTAGAGCTTTACTATAGATTTACCTAAAGAACGTACCTACCCAAATCTGCAAGCACCTTGTAAATCTAGATGGTCACAAGCTTTAACTATTTCTAGGAGAGGTGAAGAACAAACCAAAGCCAAGAAGAATGTCCAGTGCCTGAATCTAGCAGGCGAAGCGTGGGTATCACCCAGCTGACCGCCGCCCGGTGCATCTCGAGAAGAACGGCGTGGACAATGGTGGTAGGCCGGCACTATTGATAGAAAGGCATCGAGAAGTTTTTTTAAGGCGTGGAGAAGTTTGCGGCCTGGTTCTAATCTGGTGCATCTCCCATAAGAACGACGCAAAATTTAAAGAGACGGGGGTTGGTCGCTTGATTGAGGGCGGGCTTAGGAAAGTTTGGGGACTCGACGGAAAGTTTTGGAGGGCACGGGGTGTGTGTCCACAATTTTTACAGAAATATCTGTGAATATTTTATCGGATTTGCCAGTTCTCAAGAGTCACCTCTCTCGCCATTGGATTTACCTCGCGATTGGTGCAACGTGAGGGTTACACATTTGTTGCAACAACTTGTAATTGGGAATTTAATGAGTTGCAACTACTAGGTTACAACTGCGTATTAGCACAATTAGTAGAGTGATGTCAGCTCCTTAACATAACAAGTTCTCATGCACCTGGGATCTAGACGCTCATATTTTATACCTTTTTCCCCTTGTTGACGGCTTTGTTTCGAATCCGGCCGAGCCCCAGCACGTACCTTGGGATTTTAACTATCGAGCCCAAGAAATTAGCCCATCTGGCCTCATTATAGACCAAGACCTTCTAACTCGGCCATGTTTTGAGTCATTCGGCCGCGCAAATAGCCCAGTTAGATTGGGCAAGAGCCCATGAAAAATAGCCCATCAATCCCTGATTGGCCCATTTTTCTTCAATTCGGCATTTTTTGGGCACTGTCCACCAACGCTTAAAAAAACTCCGCCTATCTATGTTTTTAAGTACTACCTACTACATTATTTATATTTAACATTTTTTAGTTGAGCTGCTAGCAATCATGCATAGCAGATGGACAAGCAATTTTTAAGAAGAAAAATAAATAAGTTATATATGATGTTAGTATACATTTTTCACGTTTTATAAAAGCATAATAATTTTCTTGTGTAGTGGCAAGGCATGCAGTTTATCTTTAGCAATATTTTTGTACTGAGAGGCTGACATGGCGGACCCACCTGCCTGCAGCTAGCGCCCATCAACCTTACCATATAAGAGATCAAGTTTAACGAGCGCGTTTAAAAAGTACTTGTACAACAGTCATGACCCGAAAAAAGAAGACCAAGATCGACACGTTTCTTGTCGAGAGAAGCTGACACGTGGGCCCTAGCAGCAAGACCATATACGCCTGCCACATGGAACAATGTTACCAAGGTCAAACCAGTGGACGCGACCCAAAAAATGCCCAACATACACACGTTTCCTCTACATACGCGGCTGACATGTGGACCCAGCAGGGAGACATTATATAGGTGATGTATCGAGCAACGTTTCCAAGTTCCAAACGGGGAGGCACGAGAGAAGAAAAAAAAGTCTAGCATGCACACGTTTCTTGCACAGAGGAGGCTGACATGTCGGGCCCACCAGCCTGTATAAACGGCTGAAGCAGCGAGCAATGCTATCATGTTCGGAACATGAAGGCGCGATAGAGGGTAAAAAATCCATCATACACACGTTTCTTCTAATGAGAGGATGACATGTAGGGCCCAACAACGTGATTAAACGGTAGATACATCGAACAACGCTATCAAGTTCGGAACAAGGTAGCGTGAGCGAAGGAAAAAATCCATCATACACACGTTTCTTCTAATGAGAGGATGACATGTAGGGCCCAGCAACGTGATTAAACGGTAGATACATCAAACAACGCTATCAAGTTCGGAACAGGGTAGCGTGAGCGAAGGAAAAAATCCATCATACACACGTTTCTTCTAATGAGGGGATGACATGTGGGGCTCAGGAGGTTGGTTAAACGGTAGATGCGTCGAGCAGCTCTATCAACTTCAGAACAGGGTAGTAGCAGCGAAGGAAAACATTCCATCATACACACATTTCTTCTAATAAGAGGATGACATGTGGGTCCTAGGAGGTTGATTAAACGGTAGATGCATCGAGCAGCGCTATCAACTTCGGAACAGGGTAGGACGAGCGAAGGAAAAAAATCCATCATACACACGATCCTTCTAATGTGAGGCTGACATGTGGGACCTAGTAGCCTGACTAAATGGCAGATGCCTCGAGCAACATTATCGAGTCCGAATCAGGGAGGCGCGACCGAAAAGTATGGTCCGCTAGAGACACTGACGTCCGGGACCCAAACACCTCAAAAGACTTTGGCGAGTCAACATCGTGCAAGGAAACGAAAATCTTAATTCTGCCACGTGCTGGCCGATCTTCCTCCATGTTTTTAGCAGATTTGTCGTAGTAGAGGGCCACGAAACCGGAAAAAAAAATTCCATCAGCCACGGCCGATCCTAGAATTTCGTCGCAGAAGACGCGCCTTCTACGACGACCGTCGGGCCAAGTCGTTGTGGAAGGAAACATTTCTTGTAGTGATAGTTGCAAGTAGTAAAAGCAAAGTTGGCAAATATAATTACTAGATTGAGACAACTTTGTATATTTTGGAGCATAGATAGGTTTATTATATTTATCATGACATAATTAGCATCTTTCCTCTCCCAAAATAGTTTCAAGAATTAATATCATCATTAGAGTCATGGTTACAAGTATAATTTTCATAAGATAAATTCAAACCATGTATATATTTCTGACATAAAGCATATTTTTCCTCTAATGTGTAAATATGAGATTTGAAGAATGACATAGGACTCTCACGAGTGAAATTATCATTATAACCAACAATTTTATCATCATTGTCCTCCCATAAGATAGTGGCAATTTCTAAACATGGAGGATTATCATGTAAAATAGGACCATCATCTAAAGCATTATCATATTACATATGCAAAACATACTCATTATCACCAAGCCATCACTTGGAACATCAAAATTAATAATATAAGTATCATCATCATATTCATCATAATAGCAAGCTCCATAAAAGACTAGTGAGTTTTGAGTTTGAGAGTTACTAACATATGTTTATGGTGATGGTGGAGGTTCTTACACATCCCCAAGCTTATGTGGGATCATATCTTCTTTAATATACTCTTCTTTCTCCTCTTCTTGGGGGGCGCATGGGCATACCCAAGATTGGGCTCTTTTCACCCTCTTTATGCAAAACATTAGTGCTTCCTATGGCACTTTCAACTTCAGGGTGGTTATCATTATCACATGAAAAAACCTTATCAGTGATCAATGACATAGGATCTATCATTTCACAAGTAGGATCATCATCTACATAATTATCATATAATGGATCAAGTTCACTAAAATCAATGATACTAATAGAATTACCATCTACACATTCATCATATAAATTTACATAATAAGTAAGAACATTTTCATGCATGGATTCCTCACTGATAGCAATTTCATTATTAGGCATAAGTAAGGGAGCATCGTCTACAGCACTAGAATAAGGTGAATCAAATTTTATGGAAGCAAAAACAGTACTGGAATCATATTTTCCAAGAATTTTTCTACCCAACTATCATATGAATTGTCATAGAAAGCAGTATATAAATGGATTCACCAAGTATAGGTTCATCATCATAGAGATCATCATCACTTGTAATTATAATTATATCTGCCCATGTCAGATGTATTATTGTTACACAAGAAGGATCATCTAAAGATTTATCATAAATCATGTCTAAACCAAACTCCTTAGTAATATCATTAGGCATGTGTTGATCATTATCAGAATCAGAATCATACCCACACGAGAAGTATGGCTATGGATAGTATTTTAACTCTTCTTCTTCAACTTCATCTTGTTCCTACAAACCATTAGATCTCTCCTTGATAGTAATAAGGTTGTTATAATATTCAAGGATATAGGTACTCTCATAAAATGTTTCAAGGCATATTCAAGCATAACCGAAATTTTTGGTTCAAGGCTACAAGTTTTATCCTTATTTATACAAATATCGATATCATAATAATCCCCATTAAAACAGTAAATTCCTCGATTGCCTTCATGTCAGTGTACATAAATTCATTATTCTGGTAGGAAGAAATTATAGGCATACTCTCAAGCTTGCATTGAAAATTAAAATTCTTAGGATATTGATGTATGCAATTGATGACCCACAAGTATAGGGGGTGTATCGTAGTATTTTCGAGGGAAGTGAAACCCAATTTATTGATTCGACACAAGGGGAGCCAAAGAATATTGATAAGCCTTAACAACTGAGTTGTCAATTCAGCTGCACCTGGAAACAATCTTGCTCACAACAGTTTATCAGTAGCAATAGTTTTGTAATAGCAATAGCAAAGTAATAGCAGTACTAAAAGTAAAGACAGTAGTAACAATTGCAGTAAACGGTAGGATTAACACGCGGTAGGCATAAGGATGGATGGACGGGCGTTGCATGGACAAGACAATTAATATGGAAATCAAGACATAGGGCATTTGCAGATAAATAAGATAAAGCATCCAAGTACTAAATAATCATAGGCATGTGTTCCATATATAGTCATACGTTCTCGCAACCAGAACTTGCACAACATCTTTTGTCCTGCCAGCCCGTTTGCAGCGGGACCTCAAGGGAACTACTGGCAATTAAAGTGCTCCTTTAAATAGAGCACTAGAGCAAAGCATTAACACTCCATGAACACATGTAATCCTCACATCAAAGCCATTCCCTCTGGTTATCCCGATTATTGTCACTTCGGGGCCTTTGGTTCCGGACAACAATATGTGTATACAACTTGATGGTAAGAACACAAACAATACTATCATAATGAATCAATAACATGTTCAGATCTGAAATCATGGCACTCGGGCCCTAGTGACAAGCATTAAGCATAAGAAGTTGCAACAAAGTCAAAAAGTAATAATAATAGATACTAGGCACCATGCCCTAACAATCTGATGCCATTACATGAATGATCTCATCCAATCCCTACCATCCCCATAGCCTACAGCGGGGGATTACTCACTCATTGACGGGGGTTTAACTCGTCAATGCCCATTGTTATGGACTTGGGTTTTGGAGAAGGAGGGAGCGCTAGAGGCATCAGTCGGCTAGCAAGCAAGCACACAGGGACGCAAGTTTTACCCAGGTTCAAGCCTCGTAGAGGTTCCTACTCCTGCTTGTCTGCTCTTGGAATTAACGAAGGAATCGAAGATTACAGGGGCGCGCAGATGCAATCTGGCGATAGTTGTGGAAACTAGGGTTGCGTGTGTCCTCCTCGCCGCCCCTCCTAGCCTTTATATAGATAGGCTAGGTCTCGGGTAGCAGGTCGAGTCGGTTACATATTAGGGTTTCCCCTTTTAACTTTCTATCTTAAGCTTCTTCTTGTCTCGCAAGCAATCAAGAGTCCGTGGGCCACTCGAATTCTCCACTGGGCCTTGGCAATGCCGTGGGCTTCTACCGTATCTGGACCATATATACCAAACTCGAGTACCTGTAGGGTATACCCATGTCAGTAGTGTTGGGTCCGCAGCATAGAAAACAAAAAATTTCCTACGGTGTGAACTACACACCAAGATCTATCTACTAGGTACAAAGCAACGAGTGGACATACATCCAACGAGAACTTACCCTCGTAGACAACGAGCTTTGTTAATGAGTAGGAACTCGTGGTTGATGTAGTCGTACACTTGCCGATCTCAAGATCGTGAGGAAGTCCGAGCGCCGCAACTCAGCAGCGCATCCGCACTCACACACACGTTCAAGCCACCGGACAACCTCCACCTCCTCGCTCCAGCGATCCAGCGGAAGCAGCAACTCCTTCCAGACGAAATGCCATCGGGAACATGTATCTCGCTAATCCGAGATCATGGGGGAATAATTCTAGAGGGGGAGAGAGATCCTTCACAAGGAGGTGTGAGGATGAAGGAGGGAATGGGTGGCCTTTTATAGGAGGAGGGTGGTGCCCCCTCTCTCCATGGCCAGCGCATGGGGGGGTGACCCCTCACCTCCCCCATTCATGTGGTGGTAACCCCCCACATTAAAATGCCTCTTCACATTCCCTTTTAAAGTCTCCACTTTAAATGCATTAAATTTCTCCAAATTTAATGCTCTCTCATTTAATAAAACTATTTTTATTAAATTTATTCAGAATTTTGTTAATTACTTTAATTAACAAACATTCACATATAGCCCCTTGCAATATTTCAATATCACATGCAGAACCACCTTCTGCAATTTCACTCCGAAACAATTTCCGGTTTCAATTGAAACAATTCCTGCGCTTTGCAATTCTTTCATCTGAAACATATGTGCTCCAAAATGGTGTCCGGTAACTCTTAAGTGTGCCACCCTACGGTTCGCGAATAATGCAGACATGATCGAGACCCTTCTCCGATCCATAATCAGCAGCGGGACCTGGAGATCCATACTAACTCCTACACATTCAACGATGACTCCTGTGATCGTGAGAACCTTTAACGCTTGTAACTAAATCCCTTTGTCTCTCGATATATTACATGTCCGAGATTCGATCATCGGCATCTCCATACCTAGTTTGATCTCGTTACCGACATGCACTCTTTTCTTGTTCCCGTGATATAACATTCTAGTGATCACATCACTTGCTTGCAAGCTATCCTAATGTGATATCACCGAGAGGGCCCAGAGTATATCTATCCGTCATCTGGATTGAAAAATTCCACTCTTGATCCATGAGCCTCAACATAACACCTTCGTAGTACTGAACCCATGTTTATAGTCACCTTGTTACGGTGTGATGTTTGATGTTATCAAGATACTCTTCCGGTGTCAGCAATTAACATGATCTCATGGTCTAAGGATAAAGATTACTTTGTATGATGTTATAGAAATATAATCATAATGACTTGATCGTAATTCTATACTTCGGATGAATGTTCATCACATCATTCCACCAATGGTGTGACCTTGTTATTAACAACATCCAATGTCCATGATCAGGAAACCTTGATCATCCTGTTAATCAACAAGCTAGTCTATAAGAGAGGCATGACTAGGAACCTTTTTTGTTTATTAAACACACATGTATTAATGTTTTCGAATCAATACATTTCTAGCATGTAAAATAAACATCTATCATGTATAAGGAATATATAATAACAAATTTATTATTGCCTCTCGGGGCATATTTCCTTCAGTCTCCCACTTGCACTAGAGACAATAATCTAGTTCACATAGTGATAAATCTAACACCCATGGAGTTCTGGTGTTGATCATGTTTTTCCCTAGGGAGAACTTTAGTCAACGGATCTGCTACATTTAGGTCCGTGTGTACTTTACAAATCTTTATATCTCCATCCTTGACATGCTCGCGGATGGAGTGAAACCGGCACTTAATATGCTTGGAATTCTTGTGAGACCTTGGTTCCTTTGCGTTGGCTATGGCTCCATTGTTGTCACAATAGATCACCATCGGGTCCAACGCACTGGGAACCACACCCAGTTCCGTAATGAACTCTTTCATCCAAACTGCTTCCTACGTCGCTTCTGAAGCAGCAACATATTACGCCTCCGTTGTTGATCCAGCCACCACAGGTTGTTTGGAACTCCTCCAACTAACTGCTGCTCCGTTCAAGAGAAATACGTATCCGCATTGAGACTTAGTCATCCGGATCAGTGTCAAAGCTAGCATCGACATAACACTTAGCGACTAGCTCTTATTCACCTTCGTATATAAGAAACATATCCTTAGTTCTTCTTAAGTACTTGAGGATGTTCTTTACCGCTATCTAGTGTTCCGAACCTGGATCAGATTGGTACCTACTAGTCAAACTAATAGCATGTGCCACATCCGGTCTTGTACATAGCATGGCATACATAATAGAGCCTATGGCCGAGGCATAGGGGATCTTATCCATCATCTCTCTTTCTTCCACCGTAGCTAGACTTTGAGTCTTACTCAATGTCTTGCCTTGCAACATAGGTAAGAACCCCTTCTTACTTTCGTCCATATTAAACTTCTTTAATATCTTATCAAGGTATGTACTCTGCGATAGCCCAATTAGGCGCCTTGATCTATCTCTATAGACTTTAATGCCTAATATATATGATGCTTCACCAAGGTCTTTCATCAAAAAATTGTTGTTTAGATAACTTTTAACACTATTTAAAAGATCTATATCATTTCCAATCAATAATATGTCATCCACATATAATATCAGAAATGCCACATTGCTCCCACTCAGTTTCTTGTAAATACAAGCCTCTCCATAAGTTTGGACAAATCCAAACTCTTTGATCACCTCATCAAAGCGGAGATTCCAACTTCGTGATGCTTGCTTCAGTCCATAGATGGATCGCTGAAGTTTGCACACCATATTAGCATCCTTAGGATCGACAAAACCCTTAGGTTATATCATATACAACTCTTCTTTAATCTTACCATTGAGGAACGCAGTTTTGGCATCCATCTACCATATTTCATAATCGAAATATGCAGCAATTGTTAACATAATCCTAACTGACTTAAGCATCGCTACGGGAGAGAATGTCTCATCGTAGTCAACTCCTTGAATTTGTCGAAACCCCTTTGTGACAAGTCGAGCCATATAGATGGTCACATTACCATCAGCATCAATTTTCCTTTTGAAAATCCATTTATTCTCCACGACCTTTCGATCGTGAGGTAAGTCCACCAAGTTCCAAACTTGGTTCTCGTACATGGATTCCATCTCGGATTTCATGGCTTCTAGCCATTTGTTGGAATCCAGGCTCATCATCACTTCTTTATACGTTGCAGGGTCATCCATTTCATCAACCATGAAATTCACAACAGGATTGCCGTACAGTTCAGGAGTTGCACGTGTCCTACATGACCTGCGAGGTTCGGTAGTGTCCTCTTTCGGAGTTTCATGATTATTATCATTAGCTCTCTCTTCATTAGGTGAAGTCAACTCCGAAACAACTTCCGGTGCTGCGCCACTCGCCATTCCATGAAGAGAAGGTTCAATAAACTCTTCGAGTTCTACCTTCCGACTACTCACACCTTTCACGAGAAACTCCTTCTCAAGAAAGGATCCATTCTTGGCAACAAAAAACTTTGCCCTCGGATCTGTGATAGAAGGTATACCCAATTGTTTCCTTAGGGTATCCTATGAAGACACATTTTTCCGCTTTGGGTTCGAGTTTATCTGGTTGAAGTTTCTTCACATAAACATCACATCCCCAAACCTTAAGAAATGACAGCTTAGGTTTGTTTCCAAACCATAATTCATACGGTGTCGTTTCAATGGATTTAGATGGTGCCCGATTTAAAGTGAATGCAGCTGTTTCCAGTGCATAACCCCAAAATGACAGAGGTAAGTCAGTCAGAGACATCATAGATCGAACCATATCCAATAAGGTACGATTACGATGCTCCGACACACCATTACGTTGTGGTGTTCCGGTAGGCATGAGTTCTGAAACTATTCCACACTCTTTCATGTGTGTGCTAAACTCGTAACTTAGATACTCTCCTCCACGGCCAGACCGTAGAAATTTGATCTTTCTATTATGATGATTTTCCACTTCATTCTGAAATTCCTTGAACTTTTCAAAAGTTTCAGACTTGTGTTTAATCAAATAGATATACCCATATCTACTCAAATCATCTGTGAAAGTAACAAAATAACGATATCCACCTCGCGCCGACACACTCATTGGTCCACACACATCAGTATGTATGATTTCCAATAGATCTGTCGCCCGTTCCACTGAACCGAAAAACGGTGTTCTAGTCATCTTGCCCATAAGACATGGCTCACATGTATCAAGTGATTCCAAAAGTCCATCAGAATGGAGTATCTTCATGCGTTTAACGCCAATATGACCTAGACGGCAGTGCCACATATATGTAGACATATCATCATCAAGTTTAATCTTTTTAGCATTAACATTATGAATGTGCGTAATATTACTATCGAGATCCAATAGAAATAAACCATTCAACATAGGTGCATGACCATAAAAGATATCATTCTTATAAATCGAACAACCATTGTTTTCAAATTTAAAGGAATGACCACTTTGCATCAAACACGATCCAGATACAATGTTCATGCTTAGTGCAGGCACCAAATAACAATTATTTAGGTCTATACCTAATCCCGATGGAAAATGGAGAGGTAGCGTCCCGACGGCGATCACATCAACTCTTGATCCATTGCCGACCCGCATCCTGACCTCATCCCTTGCTAGTTATCGCTTGTTCCGTAGCCCCTGAACCGAGTTACATATATTAGCAACCGATCCGGTATCAAATACCCAGGTGCTACTGCGAGTACTAGTCAAGTACACATCAATAACATGTATATCACATATACCTTTGTTGCCTTGCTGGACTTCTTGTCCGCCAAATACTTGGGGCAGTTGCGCTTCCAATGGCCAGTCCCCTTGCAATAGTAGCACTCGGTGTCAGACTTAGGGCCAGCCCGGGGTTTCTTTTCAGGCGTGGCAACAGACTTGCCACCCTTCTTTCCCTTGTGCTTTCCTTTCTTATCCTTCTTGAAATCGTTGGTCCTAGTGATCATCAACACTTGATGGTCTTTCCTAATCTCCACTTCTGTAGTCTTAAGCATTGACAGAAGCTCGGGAAGAGACTTCTTCATACCCTGCATATTATAGTTCATCATGAAGCTCTTGTAGCTAGGTGGCAGAGATTGGAGAACACGATGTATGCCTAAGTCAATGGGAATCGTTATTCCCAAGGACACAAGCTTATCGGCGTACCCAGACATTTTGAGTACGTGCTCACTAACGGAGCTGTTTTCCTCCATCATGCAGCTAAAGAATTTTTTGTAGCATTATAACTCTCTATGGCAGCATGGGTATCGAAAATCATTTTCAATTCTCCCATGGTATCAAAGGCATTACCATTTTCGAAACGCTTTCAAAGTTCTAGCTCTAGCCCATACAGTATGCCGCAATGAACTAAGTTGTGGTCCTCCTGACGAGTCACATAGACATTCATTTCCTCGTCAGGGGCATCAGGAGCTAGTGGGGGGCCTAGCGGCGCATCTAGCACATATTGCTTTTGTGCAGCAGTGAGGAGAATCCTCAAATTCATCGCCCAGTTGGTGAAGTTGCTACCATTCGCAACAAGTTTCTCTTTCTCCATGAACACATTGAAATTAAAAGCAGGTTGTGCCATCTACAACAGAATTTGTAAAGTTTATTTAGACTAAGTTTATGATAGATTTAGTTCAACTAATCCAAATTACTAATGAACTCCCACTCAAAAACGACATCCCTTGTGTCCTTTTGGTGATTACATGAATCAAATCCACTATATCAAGTCCGATCATCACGTGAGTTGATATAGCTTCAAAGGCGAGCATCTATATGGGAATCATATCAACCATATGACTCATGCTTAACCTTTCGGTCCGTGTTCCGAGGCCATGTCTGTACATGCTAGGATCTCCAAGTAAGAACCTTAGTATTCGCGTGTGTAAAACTGTCTTACACCCGTTCCTATGAAAGCGTAGATTCGAGTACACCCGATGATCACGTGATGTCTCGAAACACGATCCATAGAATGGTGCATACTCAAGGAAGAACACATTTTTATCTTGATATCTAAATGAGGGATCATCTTATAATGCTACCAAACGCGCCAAACTAGCAGTATAAGATGCTAACATCTAATGTGTAAAGTGAGATGATATGGTCCATGAATTTGATCTCTATCACTTGCATCATGGTATGATCTCTATCATTCCTTTGTGTGTAAGGCCAAGGTCTATGGAACTTACACGTTGACTGTGTTGTAAGAGTATCTACCATACATCTACTTACAACAATACCATATCAATACACTAGCCCAGCAACGATCTAAACTAGACGCCTCTAATTTATCAATTGCAAGTTTTACGTGGCTTAGGGCTTTCGGAGATAGAACCGTTCTCACCTACGAACATGAACCACAACGAGGATAACTAAGTTATTAGCAACTCGTTGTAAATCAGATATTGACTATAGTAGGAGAGACAGACACCCGCCAGCCACTTATGCAAAACAAGTTGCATGTCAGTCGTGGAACCGGTCTCATGTACGATGACATGTAAGGTTGGTCCGGGACGCTTCAACCCACTATGCCACCAATATCCAAAATACATAGAAGATGCAATAACATGATCATCATCGCCCACATATCAACCATATGTGTACTACCCGTGCTAAGCACCTACGCATAGATCAGGCTCTGATGCTACTGTTGGGTCCGCAGCATAGAAAACAAAAAATTTCCTATGGTGTGAACTACACGCCAAGATCTATCTACTAGGTACAAAGCAACGGGTGGACATACATCCAACAAGAACTTACCCTCGTAGAAAACGAGCTTTGTTAACGAGTAGGAACTCGTGGTTGATGTAGTCGTACACTTGCCGATCTCAAGATCGTGAGGAAGTCCGAGCGCCGCAACTCAGTAGCGCATCCGCACTCGCACACACGTTCAAGCCACCGGACAACCTCCACCTCCTCGCTCCAGCGATCCAGCGGAAGAAGCAACTCCTTCCAGACGAAATGCCACCGGGAACATGTATCTCGCTAATAAGAGACCATGGGGGAATAATTCTAGAGGGGGAGAGAGATCCTCCACAAGGAGGTGTGAGGATGAAGGAGGGAATGGGTAGCCTTTTATAGGAGGAGGGGGGTGCCCCCTCTCTCCATGGCTGGCACATGGGGGGGTGACCCCTCACCTCCCCCATTCATGTGGTGGTAACCCCCCACATTAAAATGCCTCTTCACATTCCCTTTTAAAGTCTCCACTTTAAATGCATTAAATTTCTCCAAATTTAATGCTCTCTCATTTAATAAAACTCTTTTTATTAAATTTATTCAGAATTATGTTAATTACTTTAATTACCAAACATTCACATATAGCCCCTTGCAATATTTCAATATCACATGCAGAACCACCTTCTGCAATTTCACCCCGAAACAATTTCCGGTTTCTATTGAAACAATTCCTGCGCTTTGCAATTCTTTCATCTGAAACATATGTGCTCCAAAATGGTGTCCGGTAACTCTTAAGTGTGCCACCCTACGGTTCATGAATAATGCAGACATGATCGAGACCCTTCTCCGATCAATAATCAGCAGAGGGACCTGGAGATCCGTACTGACTCCTACACATTCAACGATGACTCCTGTGATCGTGAGAACCTTTAACGCTTGTAACTAAATACCTTTGTCTCTCGATATATTACATGTCCGAGATTCGATCATCGGCATATCCATACCTAGTTTGATCTCGTTATCGACATGCACTCTTTTCTCGTTCCCGTGATATAACATTCTAGTGATCACATCACTTGCTTGCAAGCTATCCTAATGTGATATCACCGAGAGGGCCCAGAGTATATCTATCCATCATCTGGATAGACAAATTCCACTCTTCATCCATGAGCCTCAACATAACACCTTCATAGTACTGAACCCATCTTTATAGTCACCCTGTTATGGTGTGAGGTTTGATGTTATCAAGATACTCTTCCGGTGTCAGCAATTAACATGATCTCATGGTCTAAGGATAAAGATTACTTCGTATGGTGTTATAGCAATATAAACATAATGACTTGATCGTAATGCTATACTTCAGATGAATGTTCATCACATCATTCCACCAATGGTGTGACCTTGTTATTAACAACATCCAATGTCAATAATCAGGAAACCTTGATCATCCTGTTAATCAACAAGCTAGTCTATAAGAGAGGCATGACTAGGAATCCTTTTTGTTTATTAAACACACATGTATTGATGTTTCCGAATCAATACATTTCTAGCATGTAAAATAAACATCTATCATGTATAAGGAATATATAATAACAACTTTATTATTGCCTCTCAGGGCATATTTCCTTCAAGTAGCCCCCGAGTGTCCAGTGGAATCGTAGATTCGACTGGGGACTTTATGAAGTCTTTCGAGTGCATGACTGAGAATTTTCCGAGTGTTTTGTTTATGTCATAGGGATTGTTGATATACGTGCCTGATTTATCCGATGTATCGGTATCAGTTAACTACCTTAGGGCAAAACAACGCAATCTACTCAAACTCGAGTCCCTGGACTCGAATTCGGAAAAGTGCTGGTGTAATTCGACTCAGGCCGCGGAGGCCTTACAGGAGTTGAATTCCAGTGTATAAGTGTGAGCACTCGACGCATCCGTCAAGGCATGTTCATCGCACCTGCAGGCACAGATATGTTTCTGGTAGTGCACAGCAGATGTGTTGCCAGACCTTATTCAGGTCTTATCTTCACGATGTAAGCGCGGCATCCGGATTTTTGTCATCGCGGAGATGATTCGGGTGGCCCAGGAGACGTAGTCTCTTTGTAGGGAAAATATGAGGTGGAGTCACCAAAGCCTTCGAGTGTGGATGTTATCAACACACAGTATGATGTACAAATAAGCATAGGGTGCGTGACCAGCGCTCCCTATGGGAGTAGCCCCCGAGTGCTTGGTTGAGTCAAAGACTCAAGCAGGGACTAAAGACCTTTTGCGACTTCTGTCGTATTTTGTTGCTTGTTTCAGTCGAATTTGCTTTCGGCGCTCCCTATGGGAGTAACCCATAATTCACAATCAAATCGTAGATTCGAGTGGTGGGAATGTCTTGAATGTTCATATACCTGCATAAAGATAAATCGTAGGGTGCACGAGCAGCGCTCCCTATGGGAGTAGCCCCCGAGTGCTTGGTTGAGTCGAAGACTCGAGCAAGGACTAAAGTAGTCGAAATCTTCTGCTGTTGAAATCAATGACGTTAGTGATGACGATGTGATGACCTTGGTTGCTCGCGTGAGCGGCTTTGACGGGACGTTACGAGCGATGGGTCCCATTTTCTGACTTTGATTTGACCGGGCGTGCATAATCTTCTGTTTTAACTGTGTCTCCTTGATTTACGCGTGTAATGGGAATAGTGGAGGGACGGTTCGTGCTTCATCTTCGCCACGTGTCGATGGCGATGTGCGTCACGCGTGTAGTAGGGTTTCTACTGGCCATTGGATGGTTTCTGCGAGGAGGTTAAGTAGCAGCACAGCTGCGGTAATTTCCCCATCTGTCTTCTTTGTTCTTTCCTCCATTGCCATTGATGCTGCTCTCTGCTTCCTTGCGCACTTTCTTGTTGCAGTGCTGGACCAGCTCCATATCTTCCCCAGCTACTTCCTCCATTCTCACCGCCACCAAGAAGATGGGCAAGAAGAAGGGAGGTGCCGCTGCTGGGTCTGTTGCCACCATTGCCGCCACCAAGAAGAAGGGCGGCTCCGCCACTGTGGGCACCAGCTCCACCGGTGCTGGGAAGAAGAAGGGCGTTTGAACCCGCGTCACCAACAATGCTTGGCGTGCATCCATCATCAAGCCCGCCGAGCTGCATCTTCATCATCGATATGGAGTTGTTCCCTCCGTGGAAGACGACTTGCGAGTGCCTGGCGAGGAGGTAATCCCTTGTCCTCCTCCTGGTTTCTGGGTGATGTTCCTTGCGTTCATCATCCGAGGTCTTTCTCTGCCCATGCATCCTTTCTTCAGGGGCCTCATTTGCTTCTACGGGCTCCAGCTGCATCAGCTGTCCCCAAATTCTATTCTCCACATCTACTGCTTCATTACCCTTTGCGAGTGCTGGCTCGGAGTCGAGCCGCACTTTGGCCTCTTTAAGAGGCTTTTTAAGCTAAAACGCTAGTCGGTGTCTAGTTCGGTAGTCTACGACGTAGGAGGCTGCAGAATCCACGTCGACTCTTCCGCCACTTACTTTGATATCAAGCTTACTGCGTCCATCCAAGGGTGGAGAGACAAGTGGTTATACATCCGCAACCAGAAGGCCGACAGAGAGCACTACGGACTCACGCCCTTCGATCCCGCGACGCCATGCAAGAGGAGGTGCTCTTGGAAGAACATCGTGATGCCTGGCGAGTCTGAGGAAATGGAGGTGCTGTATAAGCGTTCCTGGACCTGGAGAGTCGCATAGGAAAAGAAGAGGGAAGCATTGCCCTCATTCGCACATGGTTGTGCCGTCGTGTCTAGTCTCTACAGGCCAGAGTCCACCCCATGTTTCGCTGGGCTGGTGCGAACGATGCCACTCGCGTATCTGTTGACGGCATTTCCGCGGGTGAGGTTGATAAGAGGGTGCGACTGGTGACCAAATACACCGCCAAGGAGGTTCTCCCAGGCGAACTAGTATTGCCTCCTTTCGACGCCTCAAACCCTCCTGAGGTAGAATTGTATGATGAAGTAGCTTTCATTTTCGGTTGCCTTTTATGATGCTGTGATATGTAATATTGTTTCTTCTGAATGCAGGACTGGCAGGTATCTCCCAATTTGCCCCCTCGTCCTGAAAGGGTTATCCCTCACGAGGTGGATGAAGAGGATGAGTCAGAGTCGATCGTCCCAATCGAAGAGGAGGAGGGAGCCCCTGATTCCAGCTACCCGGACACTCGCAAGTGTTCCCGTAGTGAGGATCCGGATGCCTCGTCACCGATGATGCCAGAAGGACCTTCTGTTGTTGCAGAGGAGCCAATCCCCGTCGTTCCTGTGTGCTCCATGGCTCCTCCTGCCCGGAAGAAGCTGCGACTGCCAAAGGAGTCGGAGGAGCAATCCTTCGACCTTGATAAATTTGTCTGGTGAGTTCATGACTCTGCCTTAGTTTCTTTTTGGAGTTGCGTTCTGTGAGGTTTCTGCTAGATGTGTTTTGTAGTCAAGCAGCGTCGTCGTCTTCTGGCGACGTCCAATTTGTGAAGGAATCCAGACTCGCAGACTCCAAGGCCAAAAAGTGGCTGAACGATCTTCTTCTCCTCCATTGGCGGCCCACTCCAAGCACAATTCATCGAGTTCCCCGCATGCTGGGGGACACCAGGTGATTACCCGGATGACTGCGCAACAGTCATCCTCGGAGTCTCTGGAGGACCATGTAACCATCTCTTTGATGTTTTGTCAGTCGAATATATTCTTGGTGATGTTGCTGAACTTTGTTTTCTTCTAATGCAACTCATCATGAAGGATGCTGCTCGACTGGCAGAGCAAGTCCTGGACATGGGTCGACAGCATGCGCGGTCGGACAATCGCCATCGCGTTGTTGAAGGTTAGTTTTGCCTTTGTCTTTGTCTTGGTGAAGTTTCTAGATGCGATTGATGATACATCCTGTTCTTTGCAGTTGAGCATAACGAACTTCTGCATCATGCTGCTTCTCTTGAAAATACGCTTGCCGCGGCGGCGAAGAGTCGCGATGAAGCAATCGCGGCCCTGGAGGAATCGCAAAAGCGCGAGGAGGACATGCAAAAGCGCGAAGAGGACTTGCATTCCTCCAATGCCGAGAGGGAGAAGTTGCTCGAGGAGTAGCGTTTCTCGATTGCTAAGTCCCTCTCAGGTACTCTTTCAGCTAAATTTTCTTTGTTTCTTGCTTCGACATTGTGTTATTGTACTAACACTTTGCTGTATGTAGATGCCGGCGGCCTGCTTTGACGCCCAGGCCCTTCGTCGTGATGATGCATTGGCTGGTGTTGTCGCTGCAGTCGAAGACCGCAGCGCTTCCCTTCAAGGGACGCTGACAAAGGCCAAGAGTGTGCTCAGTCGCATACGCAGGGATCTAACTCCCAGGGCTGAGCTGCTTGACAACCTGGAGGACCTGGTGGAATCCCTTGCTGGGGTATTCCCATGGACTTCAGGAACTCCTAGCGGTCTATCGGCGCCACCATGGCACTCGTGATGGTGCAAGCCCATGGCACGGAGGTGGATCCCGCCGCGATTTATAAGGCGATGCCCATTGGCGTAGATGGCCAACAGGTAGTGTTTGCTCCATTCGCTACTGGTTGTGGTAAATATGGGCTATAGCTCATCAATACAGTCGCCAAATACTCCGACGAGCTACAGCGAGCGAAGAATGCGGCGAAGGCTGCGGCATGAAGGGTTGGCACTAGAAAGTCCGTGGCGTCAGAGACCGCCATGGATTCGACGAGGCCCTCGAAGTCCAAGTCGAAGACGAAGAAGCAGGCTGCTCCTTAGTAGCTATCTTGTAATAGTTGTAGTTTTATTTTTGTGTTGAAACCATGTTTTTGTGGGAGTATCCATGTCAAGACTTTGCCGTTTCTAAATGCATTCGAGCCTTTTATCCATGTACTTTTGGTCCCTTATTTTGCTCTTGCTTGGTTTATGATAGGGTACGTCGAGTGGTCCCCCGAGTGATCCTCGTGATTCTCCACCCACCGATGAAACCTTGGCATAGCCACGCTCAAAGGTGGATGAGTTGTCTTTTCTTTTGCGACTGCGCGATCGCATTAAGGAATTGGAGTGTGAGTTGCCCATCCTCCGTGGTAGCGCAGATGTATGGAAGTCGAAGGCGAAGAAGGCCACCGCCCGCGAGAAGTATCTCTTGAAGGAGGTGGCGCAACTGAGTGAGCAATTCAAATGTTAGCTTTCTACCCTCTTGTCTTTTCTTTTAGTCAGTCGTGGCAATGCCTTGTCTTCATACTTTTCCCTTTTTGCTTGGTGTAGTTGTCAGTGCTCGTCATTCGCAGGATGAGAAAGACCGGATTGCCATTCGAATGAATGACCTGACCCAGGAGCAACTTCAATCGAGTGAGTACTTTTGGGTGGACCATGATCGTGCGATCGCACTTGCGACCCTGCAGGATCGTGCTTCTCGAGTGCTTCACTTTTTGAACAAGGCGCAGTCGTGCCTTAGGCATATCTATCAAACGATGTTTCCGCTGGACACCGTCCCTTCAAGCGTGTTGGCTCGTTTGGCGAAGTTCAAAGATCTGAGTGTAGTTCGCGAGTGTGTGCGGCAGTAGTTAGTAGCTGGTACTAAGGCTGCATTGTCGCTGGTGCGACTACATAGGCCAGATGTAGACGTTGCAGTTGTTGCTGCTGGGCCGTCGACACCACCAGAAGGTATGACCTAGGACATGGTTCCGGATTACCAGGCAGTTGATCGCCCAACAGAAGAAATCGTTGACTTCTTCGAGGAACAAACGAACGTTCTTCTATTGCAGTAGTAGCTTTGACTTGTATCCTGCACATAATTGTACAAGTGTTGTAAAGTTCGTATGAATATGTTGGATGTAATTAATACCTATTGATATGTGAAGATCTTGCTAGCTTATATATTTTGCGATTGTGTTTGTACTCTGCAATTCCTTTTTGTTAGCCTGACTTTTGTTTATCTCAGCACCTTGCCAACCTATCGGGTGCGTGGCAGCTGGGTTGGTGTTTATCAAGGGTTCGATTAATTTTTGTCAGCTACTCGGGATATTGCGATTTGTTCGTAGAACGAGAGTGTAAAGGGTGGCGCAGCCCCTGAGTGATAAGATTGCCAGAAAAATAAAGGAAAACACAGAGTTTCGGGACACTTAGCTTTATTTATTCGCAGAATAGTACGAGGTACAATGCGTGGCTAAGTAGCCTGGCTGAATAGCCTTATTTTTAATGTAAAAACGACTAGGGGTAGAAACGACGTAGCTGTGCGACGTTCCAAGGATTGGAGTATGTGACTCCTGTCTTGAAATCTTTAAGGAGATAGGCGCCACCTGGGATTACTTCTATAATTACATAAGGTCCCTCCCAGGGAGACTCGAGCTTGAGATGCCCTTGTTGCTTGAGTCGTAGGACCAGGTCTCCTTCGACGAAGGATCTTGGGTGTAGCCTTCTATTGTGGTAGTTGCGGCGTCTTTGCTGGTAGATCGTTGATCTTTCTGCTGCGATTTCTCGCACCTCGTCAAGAAGGTCGACGGAGTCTTCGAGTGCAAGAATGGACTCTTGCTCGCTGTAAGCGACCACCCGCAGGGCTTTGTAGCGTACTTCTGCAGGTAGCACCGCTTCAGCACCGTGCACCATGAAGAACGGGGTGTATCTCGTGGTGCTGTTTGGAGTTGTGCACAAGCTCTAGAGTACGGATTGTGGCTCGTCTGGATAGCATCCGGCGGCTTGTTCGAGTGACCGGAGGAGTCGCTTCTTGATTCCGCCACAGACGAGGCCGTTGGCCTTTTCGACTTAACCATTGGTCTGTGGGTGAGCCACCGAGGCGTAGCTTATGTTGATTCCCAGGTTTTCATTGAATTCCTGGAACTCCTTGGAGGTGAAGTTCGTCCCATTGTCTGTGATGATGTTGTGTGGTACTCCAAAGCGGTAGACAATGGACTCGAAGAACTTGACAGCGCTGGCTCCTGATTGATTTGTCACCGGCATGGCCTCGATCCACTTGGTGAATTTGTCGACTGCGACTAGTAGGTAGATGTAGCCTCCTGACGAGGATTTCGGGAGATTGCCGACCATGTCGAGTCCCCATTGCATGAAGGGCCAAGCCAATGGTATTGGCTGAAGTTCCACGCCAGGTGCGTGCGGTTTTTCCACAAATCACAGGCAAGCATTGCAGCGCTGGACGATGTCCTTGGCGTCGCGCATGGTCGTGGGCTAGTAGAATCCGACTCGTAGAGCTTTGGCGATGAGGGCGCGACTGCCAGCATGGTGCCTGCAAGTGCCTTCGTGGATGTCGAGGAGGACGGCCCTTCCCTCCCCGTTAGAGACGCACCGTTGGAGCACTCCTGTGATGTTGCACTTATACAATTCGCCATTGATGATGGCGAATGCCTTGGATCGTCACGTGATGTGTCGCACGTCAGTCGCATCATATGGCAACCTTTTGCTGAGTAGATATGTGATGTAGGGTTGCGTCCAAGATGGCTCGATCATCATGATGCTCATTGGTCCTTCGAGTCTTGTATCAAGCTCCAGGTCGTCGAGTGCCATTAGCTCATTGGGTGGTGTAGCCCCCTAGTCCGTTGATGCACTTGCTTTCTTCTCTGTAGCCTTTGGCTTGATGGAGCGTTCGCAGATGTGCTTGAGAAATACCCCAGGTGGTATGGGGGCACAGGTAGAGCCAATGTTGGCGAGTGTGTCCGCTTCTTCATTGCTTTTGCGACCCACGTGCCGCAGCTCACAGCCATCGAAGTCCTCTTCAAGTGTGTCGTAGAGGCCGCGATAGACGATCATGTTATCGCTCGGTGTGTCACACTGCTGCATCATTTGGTTGACCACCAGCTTGGAGTCGCCGTAGATGATGAGCCTCTTGGCGCCACAGGCTTTCGCCATCCGCATCCCATGGATTAGAGCCTCGTACTCAGCTTCATTGTTGGAGGCAGTGAACTGCATTCGCAGAATGTATTTCAGCTTGTCTCCCTGGGGCGATGTCAGTATGACACCTGCGCCAGCTCAGGCCTTTCATTTGGACCCATCGAAGTGCATGGTCCAGAGATAGGACATATCTGGATTTTCGGGGAGCTGGTTCTCCATCCAGTGCGCGAGGAAATCGAGGAGGACTTGCGACTTGATTGCATCGCGCTTTTCGTATGTGATGTCTCGTGGAGACAGTTCAATTCCCCAAAGCATGACTTTCCCGGTGGCATCAGGGTTATTCAGGATGTGCCCGAGCGAGGTGTCGTTGACCACCACGATTGGGTGCTCCTGGAAGTAGTGGCACAGTCGCCTGTCTGACATGAAGACGTCGTAAGCCAGCTTCTGGTATTGTAGGTGTCGCTGTTTTGTTGGCGTGAGCAACTTTCTAAGGTAGTAGACTGGGCGCTGGACCTCGTGGACCTTGTTTTCTTTGGCTCGTTCCACCACAAGCACCATGCTGACCACCTGGTTGGTGGCGGAGATGTAGAGCAACAACGGCTCCTTTTTGCGTAGAGTCACCAGTATTGGTGAGGTGCATAGTAGACGTTTGAGGTCTTCGAATACTTCTTGTGCCTCGTGTGTCCACTCGAACTTGTCAGTTTTGCGGAGATGTTGGTAGAAGGGCAGTGCCTTTTTGCCCATTCGACTGATGAATCGACTGAGCACCGCGATTCGCCCAGCCAGCTGTTGGACGCCTCTTATGTTTTCTGGCTTCTCCATGGACAGTATGGCTTTTATTTTCTTTGGGTTTACTTCGATCCCTCTCACGGAGATGAGATACCCGAGTAATTGCCTAGATGGTACGCCGAAGGCGCATTTGTCCAGATTGAGCTTGATCCGGTAGCGGTCGAGGTTTGCGAAGGTCTCGCGTAGAACGTCGATTAGTGAGGCTTCCTCTTTTTTTGATGATAATGTCATCAACGTAGACTTGGATGTTGTGACCAAGTTGATTCTTGAGGCAGGCCTGCATGCACCGTTGATAGGTGGCTCCTGCGTTTTTTAGCTCAAAAGGCATCATGTTGTAGCAGAACACACCAAAGGGTGTTGTAAATGCCGTTTCTCTTGGTCTTCCTCCTTCATTCGAATCTAATTGTAGCCTGAGTAGGCATCGAGGAAGCAGAGATGCTCACATCCCGCAGTGGAGTCGATGATCTGGTCGATTCGCGACAACGGGAAGTGATCCTTTGGGCAGTGCTTATTCAAGGAGGTAAAGTCCACACACATCCGCAGGATATCTGTGTCTTTTTTAGGCACAACAACCGTGTTGGCGAGCCAAGTGCTTTCCTTTATCTCGCGTATGAACTTGGCGTCGAGGAGTTTGTCGATCTCCATTCCGACTGCCTTTGCTCTTGGTTCAGACAATCGCCGAATTGTCTGCTTGACTGGCCCTGCGTCTAGATTTATATTGAGTGAGTGCTCGGAGAATTCCCTGCGAACTCCTGGCATGTCCGCTGGACACCAGTCGAAGATCTCCCAGTGCTCACGGAAGAATTTGACGAGCACGGGTTCCTATGCGGAACTCAAGTTGTTGGCGATGAGGGCCGTCTTGGTCAGGTTCGTTGGGTGGACTTGGACTTTCTTTGTGTGCACCGACGAGTCGAAGGACAGGTCGGGTGAACTTGGCCTGCTCAGGGGAGGCATACTATTGTCTGTCGACTCCTTTAATCTTGTGAGTTCCTCAGGCATGCTGAAGGACTAGGAGATTACGCCGTTTGGACCCGACATCTTCATCTGTAGGTAGGCGTAGTGTGGCACTGCCATGAACCTCGCGAACACGACACGTCCGAGGATGCAGTGATATTGTGAAGGTATGTAGACGACCTCAAAGTCGATGCGCTCTCGCCGAAAGTTCTGCGGCATGCCAAAGATGACGTCGAGGTTGATTTTTCCCAAGGGATATATGCCTTTCCCTAGGACGATGTCGTGGAACATTGTGTCTGAAACTTCCAGGCATGTCAGAGGGATCCTCATCGCCCGCAAGGTACTCGCGAACATGAGGTTAATGCCACTACTGCCATCCATGAAGACGTGACTGATGTCGAAACCCACAATCTGCGCCTCGAGTACGAGGGGACAGTGGCCTGGACGGGGAACTTGGCGCGGGTGCTCACTCCTGTCGAAGGTGATGTAGGAGTCGCTTCCACTGAGGTACTCAGTGGTGGAAGGTGGAAGTTGACTTGGCGAGTGATGGCCTTCTACACTCGATTTGAGGGTCGCCCTTTTTGGATCATCCCCATGTTGCCCGCAGCTCGTGGGTATGGTTCACCTCCGTGATGCTGGACCGGTGCGGCCGCGGGTGGTGGTGGTCCAGGCGGTGGTGGAGGAGCTCCATGTGCCATAGCGCCTAGGGCGGCTCCATAGCCCCTGTTGACTGCGTCGCGATTCATCCAGGCCAGGCCTTCGTGGAGTTTGAGGAACTCGCGGCAGTCCTTGAGAAGGTGGTTGGATTTCTTCTTGCCGTCGTGCTTGTCGATGTAGAAGTGAACGTTGCAGGGCCCAGACAATTTGTCCTCGATAGATGTTGCGGGTGCCTCTTTGCGAGTGCAGCGTTACCACACCTACGTGGTTTTTCCAATGTCGCGGTATCCACCACTGCGGTGTTCGCTGTTGTGGTTGTCGTCGCGTTTGTCAGCATAGCTGGCTACGACCATGTTGATCTCATCGTGGTCATTGTAGACGTGCATTCAATGTTTGCTTCGGCGATCGCGTTTGTGCCCAAGGTCGTCGTCATCATTGGAGTTGGTGCGGTTCTTCACCGAGTCTTCTCTGTCAGCCCACCGATTCGCAATTTCCATCAGGTGGTCGATCATTTTGGGCTTCGAGCATCCCAGCTCCTCCCTGAGCTCTATACGGCGAACGCCGCCATTGAACGCGTCGATTACGCGGTCCTCCGAGATGTTTTCTGCGGAGTTCTTGATGATGGACCATCTCTGGATGTACGAGCGTAGTGATTCGCCCGATCTTTGCTGGCAGCTTCTCAGCTCTTCGATTGATGTGGGCCTTTTGTAAGTGCCCCTGAAATTGCGCACAAAGTTGTAGACCAGCTCTTCCCAACTGCGAATGGATCCGTGCAGGAGGTTGTTAAGCCATGCGCGAGCAGCGCCCTGTAGCTGTAGCTGCAGGCACTGCATGGCTGTGCTTCGACTCCCGCCATGTAATCTGACAGAAGAGATGTGGTCTTCCAACCAGATTTTCGGGTCCTGTAGACAGTCGAACTTTGGGTTCTCCGATGGGAGTTTGAACCCCTTCGGCATTTGCTTTTGCCTGATGGCGCTACTGAAGCATCTAGTGCCGCAGAGTTCAGTCTTGTCTTCTTCTGAGTCTGTCGAATGAGCGCGTCTTGCCTGCATCTTGTCAACTTTGCATTGCGTGAGATCATCGCACGCCTCGTAGTCACTATCATGCCCCCATGAGCGGCGACGTCGAGACAGGTCGTGGCTATCGTCGCTGGACAAGGGCGTGGAGTAGCGTTTTGTCGGAGCCTTGCTTTTCTTTGGATCTGGTACGGGCTCTTTGTCGAGGGCTTCCTCGACTAGCCCCAATCCTGCGATCGTAGATCGGTGCATGGCAGCTCATGGAACTCTAGTTGGCGGCTGGTTGTTGAGGAGGTACATGGTGGCCGCCGTTACCGCGGCTTGCAGCGTCTTCGGGAGCACGTTGCCCCGGGTATCCACCGTCATGGAGCCGAAGTCGAGGACTTTCGCGGCTTCCGCGCATTCCTCCTCGGTGAGGTGGGCCAGTCGAGATCTTCTCTTGTTGGCCAGGTACTCGTTGCCTTTGGAGGAGGATCCTCCGTGGGAGGAGAGCCCGGCTCGCCGAAGGCTTGATTTGTCTGCCGCCTTTTTACGCGCTTCGAGTTGCACGATTGCATGTAGCTGGCGTCTGTATTCCTCCTTTAGTAGCCAATTGTAGCCCATCAGCATGTCTTGCGGGGAATTGAGGGGCAGAGGATTGCCTCGCAGAGCTTCTCGATAGCAGGCCCACTCATTGTCGTTGAGCTTGATCACCACGCGCTCTCCAATGTGTTCATTCACTATGGTCGGCGGTTCTCCTTCCGCTCCATTGTTGACGGGCGGGTCGTTGCCACCATTGGTGGACCCACCGTTGGGAATATTGCCGTTAGGTGGTCCGGTGTCGTTGGGCATGCTGCCGTTGGGCGGTCTGGTGCCAGATCCGGTGCCAACGTTTTCATGATTGGCGGTAGTGTCACCTGCGTTGATGATTGCACACATGAAGTGGTTGGGGAAGCTGTTGCTCCCGCAACTTTCAGATCCAGAACCATAGGCTCCATCTTCAGTGGCCAGGTCACCCAGATCGGATCCGCGACTGCTGTCGCTATCCATGCTCCCAGCTGTTGCTGAGGCGTTAAGATCGCTGAGGGTGTTGATTGGTGGCAGAAACCATGATGCTGGAGCAATCGCGGGTGCCGTCGGCTGGTCAGGCATGCGAAGCGTGCCCATCTGACCAACCTGGAAGCAGAAGCTCCCAATCGCCAGACTGATTCCATCGCCCACGGACTCGAAAGCCGGGCGAGTGGTCGGCGTGTGGATGGTGAAGTCGAATGCGCCGAAGAGCTGGCGAATCTCCATTGTTGTGGAGTTGTAGATCGTGGTTGATGGGGCCGAAGAAGCCGCGACATCAGCACTCCCAATTCCCATAGACGGCGCCAATTGACGAGGGTTTAACACATCAATGCCCATTGTTATGGACTTGGGTTTTGGAGAAGGAGGGAGCGCTAGAGGCATTAGTTGGCTTGCAAACAAGCACACAGGGATGCAAGTTTACCCAGGTTCAGGCCTCGTAGAGGTCCCTATTCCTGCTTGCCTGCTCTTGGAATTTACGAAGGAATCGAAGATTACAGGGGCGCGCAGATGCAATCTCGCGAGAGTTGTGGAAACTAGGGTTGCGTGTGTCCTCCTCGCCGCCCGCTCCTAGCCTTTATATAGATAGGCCAAGTCTCGAGTAGCAGGTCGAGTCGGTTACAGATTAGGGTTTCCCCTTTTAACTTTCTATCTTAAGCTTCTTCTTGTCACGCAAGCAATCGAGAGTCCGTGGGCCACTCGAATTCTCCACTGGGCCTTGGCAACACCATGGGCTTCTGCCGTATATGGACCATATATACCAAACTCGAGTACATGTAGGGTATACCCATGTCACTCATAGATGGGGAATCATGGACTATCGATGGAGAAGCGATGGTGATGATGGTGACGATGATCTCCTCTAATTCCCCGTCCCGGTAGGGTGCCAGAACAGAGTTTTTGGTTCTGAATCACAGAATCTGGTGGTGGCGGCATAGTGGAACTCTTTCTGGAAAAACGTCGAACCCTCCTTGGTTTTTAGGTCAAGAGGCAACTTATAGGCGAAGAGGGAGGCCGAGGGGGTGATCGAGGCGGCCACACGAACCCCAGGCGTGGCCTGGCCTAGCCCGCGCGGCCAGGTGGTGTGGATCCCTCGTGGCCCTCCTCCGTCTCATCTTCTGGCTCCATGAATCTTCTGGTGAAATATGATTTTTGGCATATTTTACGGGATTTTTCCTGATAGTTGATTTTCTACACAAAAACTAGACACCAAGGTAATTCTGCATAAAATAGCGTAAGTCTGTGTTAGTTGTATCCAAAGAACAAAAGTTTAGAGGAAAAACAATAGCAAAAGTGTTTGGTAAAGTAGATACATTTTGGACGTATCAACTCCCCCCAAACTTAGCTTATTGCTTCTCCTCAAGCAATTCAGTTGAAAACTGAGTGCGATAAAAGAAACTTTCACAAACACATTTGCTTCATAAGATGTATATATTCTTAGCATATGATCAACTACTTAGGCAATTCATAATAAAGAGTATGCAACTAAGTTTACTTAATAATCATTGCAAGCTATGAAGAGATTCTAACTCAAAAATAGTAAGTAGCATGAAGCATAAACATAAGCAACATTGCAATGCTCATAAAAAGGTATGATAGAGTGGTATCTCGCTTGCCTTTGATTGTAGAGCAAACATAAATGCCAAGGCACCTCTGAAGTTCAAGTGAAGACTAGAAGTAAAGATATCAAACATACAAGCATGAAAGTCATGACACAATTAATCCAAATTTTGAGACAAGCATATTACACTAAGAATGACAACTATGCTCTCAAGAAAGTGCTCATAGAATAGGTGGTGACTCAACAAGGGAATGAAAAGGTTTTGAAAAGTTTGAAAGGCTTCCAAATGCTGAAAGTATGGTACTCATTAGCTTTGAGCTCTCATTGCCCCTATCATAAGCATCTTTGAATGGTTAAGGTGAAAGTGAGGTCCAATACGAGTTATATGCTTGACAGACCATAAACTAGAAATCTCATGTCCCTTGAGTACGAGGGTCGCTCCTCATGCTACTCAACTTTAGTTACCGGTAAGTTCTTGTCATAGTAAATACATGCGTATCATAGAGAACCGCCAACGGGGTACCCCTTGCCTAATGATACGGAAGAATCCCATATCAAAATGACAAGGCTAGCAGACAACAAGCATCTCAGCAATCTTCTTATTTACCATGGGAAAATGGTTCTTTTTTCTCTCTTTCCTCTTTTCTCATCTTTTTTTTTCTTTTTCTCTTTTTCTCAATCTCTATCTCTTTTTTTATAAGAAGAATGCTTCATAGATTGCTCATTATGGTTACGCTGCAGGTTTCCACCATGATTAGGCATGGATTAGACAGGCGGCCTAGGCGTTTCTCTAACACACATACATAACTCCATGGACTTACAAGCTCCCCTTTTATTTCACACCGACGACATCCGTAAACAAAAGAGCAAGGTATCAACTAGGTATATATTTACAGGTGTTGAAAGCGTTCCCCGTGACAGCACGGTTCTGCTAATCCCTAGCCTATAATTAGCAAGCATATAACTTTCATGGACAGTCACAATGGTTCAGGTTTATTAAGTGCAAGAAATAAAGTGCGCCATCAAGTTCGTGAGAGCTTTACTAACTAACTTTCTCATAACAAGCAAACATTTTATTCAGAAGAAAACAAGGCATACTGAATATGCACGGAAAAGCAAATGATGCTAATAGGTAGGTATGGTGGACACTTTTGGAAATATTGGTTTTGGGGAGTTGGAAACACGAGTAGAGCTCATACTCAGTGCAAGTGAAGGCTAGCAATAGTAAGGGAGCAACAAATGAGAGAGCAATAACTGTCATAATCATGCTTGCAACAAAATAGGACTAATCATGGCAAAGTGATTCAAAACCCCTGAGGCAAAATAATTCATCGAGGCTTAACTTATTATTGTTTCAGTCATATGCATGCGTGAGCATGTGCCAAGTCTATTCAAGTGAAACATTCAGAGGAGGATACCACAGTGTCATACCAAGTTATGAATAGAGCAATGCAAGCAAACATTCATACGACATGCTACAAACCATTAGCAAGATGGAGCTAATCAAAAGAAAGCAAGAACTACTAAGCATCCATAAATAACATACACTTTACATGGATAGACTAAGCATGCCCACAATGATGAGTATATGTACAAAAATGAAAACAAATAGAGTTCATTACCAGCCTTTTACCACACCTCAAGTTATCATTAATCCTCATTATTGCCCTTCACTTGTGTGGCTTGAATAATAACATGAAACCAAACTCCACAGAGGACTGCTGAACCTTGCAACTAACTTCACAAAACCAAAGAAGAACATAAAATGTTTTTGGTGTTTTTGATTTTTAAAGGCAAGAACGAAAAGGAAGAACAAGCAAAGCGAAATCTTTTTGGTTTTTTTTGAACAATTAAGACAAAGCTAAAAGAAAGAGGCAAACCAAGGAAAAAAGAAAAAGAAGCAAACAAAGAGAAACAACGAAAGTATTTTTGGTCTTTTTGTGTTTTGAAAAGAAAAAGTAAAGAAAGAACGAAAACTAAAAAGAGAACGAAACATGGATATATGAAGTACCGACTAAACATGGTATGGAGATGAGTGTAGTGTCGGTGTACCTCCCCCAAGCTTAGGCTTTTGGCCTAAGTGGGTATTAACCCCAACGCGGGTAAGGGTTCCAAGCCGGAGGGTCATCGTAAGAATGATCGTAGTTAGGACCTTGGGAAGAAGAAGAAGCTCCCCAATCATAGGTAGGTTGCTGGTACGAAGAATCCCCCTCATTCGAGGGCTGGACCGAATCATCTGTAGCCTCCCTTCTAGTCCCCTGCTCCTGCTGGGAGAGCTCCCCCAGATACATATCGAGCTCTTCCTCAGTGAGTGACCATCCTACCCTGGTTTCAAGGTTAAACAAAACAGGTGCAGGCAAAAGAACAACATGCTCGGACTTACTCCTTCTCCAACTAGCCTTGAGGAAGGTTATTTCATAAGACAAATCACTCAAATTAGCCCAAGAAGAAACAAATTTTTGCTGTATCATGGAATAAAGGTCAAGCCTCTCTATGGGAAACTGTAGGTCTAGATGATGAGGCACTACGCCATGCAAAGCTAATAAACGAGAGGCGATGAGGCCTCCACAAATTCCACCTTTCTAGCGGTTAGCAGCAAGACAGAAAGCTATCAAGTCACCCAAATTGTAAGTCCTATCTCCTTTTAAAACAGCTGAGATTTATGCTAGATCATATGAGGATAACTTATTAGCAGTTTTCCTAGCGAGAACACACTTGGCAGTAAAGTAAGCAAAGTAGCGAATAGACGGGAGATGAATATTATGAATTTTCCACTCTCCTTTGACAAGCTGCTCCCTTGGCAAATCTCCGCATAGAAGTCCATGAGTGGTGTAGGTCGCTCTTTAATCATTTCACATGATCCCCACTAGGGTAATTTAATAGCTGCACAAAAGTCATCAAAAGGAAGGTTGACAGCTATATTGTAAAATTTGTAGTGAACTATGGGGTTAGGCAAAGAGCAACTAAATCGAAAGTCCTACACCACAGACATAGTTAGTTTCACAAATTGGTAAGGTTCATCTCCCACAAAATGGTCCAATCCTGCATTAGCAATTAAAGTATGGAAGTCTTGAGAAATCCTTGCAGCCCTCATGAATTCGGGGCATGGATAGATGGAACGGAAAACTTCCTCCTCTCGGTGAACCTTCATAACCTCAGGCACCTGATACGTTGCTAACGTATCCATAATTTTTTATGTTCCATACTTGGTTTTATCTACTTTCTTATGTTTTGTCCACACTTTGGAGTACTTTTCATATGATTTCTTGGACTAACCTGTTAACAAGAGCCACAGTGCTAGCTGCCTGTTTTCTGTTATTTTTGGTTCCAGGAAAGTCAGAAAATGAATATTCTCGGAATTGGACGGGACAAAAGCCAAAGTTAGTTTTTCACCGAGGGACACCAGGAGCCAGCATACGAGACGGAGAGGGGCTGGGGCCTGACAACACCACCTGGCCGCGCGGCTAGGCCTGGCCCGCGCCAGGGGGTGGTCTGGCCGCCCCAGGCACCCCCTCGGCCTCTCCTTCTGCCTATAAGATGCCTCTGATACAGAAACCCTAAGTACCCGATCAAAATTCCATGAAAGAGTTTGTAGCCACCGTCATCTCCATCCCTAGATCGGGAGGGATCTGAAGCTCTTCCCGGCACCCTGTCGGAGGGGAGAATTCACCCTGGAGGCCTTCTTCATCATCATGCAAGCCTCTGGTGTGATGCGTGAGTAGTTCATCTCTAGACTATGGGTCCATGTAGTAGCTAGAAGGCTGGCTCTCCTCCTTTGTGCTATCATGATTATATCTTGTGAGCTTCGTTCATGATCAATATCATCTATTTGTAATTCTACATGTTGTGGTTGAGGGGATCTGATGGATATTGAGATACTATTTCAGATTGATTATTGATTCTATCATGTCTTTGTTATTTGTGATCTTGCATTCTTTCCGTTGTTAGTAGCTATCTTGGCCAAGTAGATGCTAGCAACTCCAAGAGTTAGTATTTATGCTCGATAGTGGGTTCATGCCTCTAGTAATCTGGGAAGTGACAGAAATCTCTAAACCCTATTTCACCAGAAGACTCCCGAAGCCAGAATACGAGACGGAGGGGGGCTGGGCCTAGGCCACACCACCTGGCCACGCGGACTAGCCTAGGCCACGCCAGGGGGTGGTCTGGCCGCCCCAGACACCCCCTCGGCCTCCCTCTTCGCCTACAAGAAGCCTTCTGACCTAAAAACTCTGGGGGGGTCGACGTTTTTCCAGAAGGAGTTCCGCTCCGCCGCCACCACTAGATTCCACGAAACAGCACCAGACACTCTGTTCTGGCACCCTGCCGGGACGAGGAATTGGAGGAGATCATCACCATCGCTTCTCCGTCGACCATCCATGTTTCCCACAACTATGAGTGAGTAATCCCCCGCTGTAGGCTATGGGGGTGGTAGGGATTGGATGAGATCATTCATGTAATGGCATCAGATTGTTAGGGCATGGTGCCTAGTATCTTCTATTAGTTCTTTATGACTTTGTTGCGACTTGTTATGCTTAATGCTTGTCACTAGGGCCCGAGTGCCATGATTTTAGATCTGAAAATGTTATTGATTCATTATGATAGTATTGTTTATGGTCTTACCTGCAAGTTGTATACACACGTTGTTGTCCGGAGCCAAAGGCCCCGAAGTGACAGAAATCGGGATAACCAGAGGGAATGGCTTTGATGTCAGGATCACATGTGTTCATGGAGTGTTAATGCTTTGCTCCGGTGCTCTATTAAAAGGAGCGGCTTAATTGCCAGTAGTTTCCTTGAGGCCCCGCTGGAGACGGGCTGGTAGGACAAAAGATGTTGTGCAAGTTCTCATTGCGAGCACGTATGACTATATATGGAACACATGCCTAGGATTATCTAGTACTTGGATGCTTTATCTTATTTATCTGCAATTGCCCTATGTTCTGATTGCTATATGAATTGTCTTGTCCATGCAACTCCCGTCCATCCATCCCTATGCCTACCGCACTCGAATCCTATTGTTTACTGCTATTGTTACTACTGTCTTTACTTTACTACTGCTACTACTCTACTATTGCTACTACAAAACTGTTGCTACTGATAAACTGCTGTGAGCAAGATTGTTTCCAGGTGCAGCTGAATTGACAACTCAAATGTTAAGGCTTATAAATATTCATTGGCTCCCCTTGTGTCAAATCAATAAATTGGGTTTCACTTCCCTCGAAAATACTGCGATACACCCCCTATACTTGTGGGTCATCACCTGCCTGGTGGGCCCCCCTGGTACTCTCTAGGCACTTCTCTGCCCCTTCTTTCACGTAAAAATTTAATATGAGTTTTCTGGAATTTTTTGAGACACTTTATTTTTGAGCAATTTTTAGGTAATGATGAATGATTTTCTGACAGAAAGATGACTTTGGGAAGATGCAAAAACAAAACAAAGCTAAAACTTGTGTTCTAAGAAACTCTAATATGTAAGAAACTAGCAACAGAAAAGTGAACTAAGTGAAAGCAAAAACTAAAATGGATAAAATAAAAGTAAACAAAGATAATCATGGTGAAAACATTGTTTTGTTCATTAAAATCCCATTGTTAACAAGGTTGATCAGGTCTTGTTACCAAAACAATTTTATATGAAACAAAACTTTGTATTCCACTAATTATTATGTTACCTCAACCTTGATAGCAATGGTCCCAATCATAATAGTTTCATATTTTTCTCGTGGTATGGGACAATATATTTCTCCAACTTGGATGCCCTCAACATGTTCAATTGAATTTAAACCATAATTCCTATCAATCTTCTTGGGGAAATAAATAGTATGCTCCTTGTCATTAACACTAAAAGTCACCTTTCCTTGATTACAATTAATAACAGCTCCTGCAGTATTAAGAAAAGGTCTCCCAAGAATAATAGACATATTATCATCTTCAGGCATTTCAAGCACAACAAAGTCAGTTAATATCAAGCAATTATGAGCAACTTGAACAGGTACATCCTCACATATACCAACAGAAATTGTAGTAGATTTATCAGCCATTTGCAAAGATATATCAGTTGGTATTAGCTTTTCCAGTTGAAGTCTCTTATAGAGAGAAAAAGGCATAACACTAACCCCTGCTCCCAAATCACACAATGCAGTTCTAACATAACTATTTTTAATAGAGCATGGAATAGTTGGAATCCCTGGGTCTCCAAGTTTCTTTGGAACCTTACCATTAAAGGAATAATTAGCAAGAAAAGTAGAAATTTCTTCATTAGGGATCTTCATTTTATTAGATACAGTATCCTTCATATACTTTGAATAAGGAGGCAATTTAATAGCACCAGCCAAAGGTATTTGCAAAAAAAAAGGTTTCATCCACTCACAAAACTTATTATAGTGTTCATCTTCCTTTGACTTGTGTTTCTTATTAGGGAAAGGCATAGGTTTTTGGACCCAAGGCTCTCTTTCACTACCATGTTTATTAGCAACAAAATCTTATTTAGTGTATTTAGTATTCTTAGTGTGCCTTTCAGGTTCTTCTTCAACTTTTTCTTTATCAAGAGCATCATTTTCCTCATTACCACTTTCAGGTTCAGCATCAGAGATAGATATACTATTAGGATCTTTAGCAGGTTCAGAAGACTCTACAATAGTTTTATGTTTCTTTTTCCTTTTCTTAGGAGAAGTACCACTATTTTCAATTCATTGAGAATCTTGATTAATTCTTTTAGGATGTCCCTCAGGATATAGAGGATCCTGGGTAGCAGCACCACTTCTAGTTCTAATTTCATAAGCATGTGTTTCTTTAGCAGCATTAACTAGCAAGTCTTTTTTGTACTTTAATAAGCTGATCAATTTGAGTTTCCACCATTTGAAAATGTTTAACAAGCATTTTAACGTCATTAGATGTTCTTTCCACAATATCCTTCAACTCAACAATAGCTCTAGAGTTTTCCATTAAATGATTTTGCACCCTTTTATTAAAATTATCTTGCTTAACAATAAAAACATCAAATTCTTCTAAGCATTGATCAGGAGGTTTAGAGTAAGGAATATCACCTTCATCAAAATGTTGGAGAGAGTGTACCTCAATAGTGGATGAGTGGGAGATTGTCTTACATAATTCTTCTATAGGAGGTAAATCCTTGACATCTGTAGCTTTAATTCCCTTCTCCTTAAGACATTTCGTAGCTTCCTTCATCACTTCATCATTTAGTTCAATAACTCCCCTCTTCTTTTGTTTTGGTGTTGGTGTTGGCTCAGGCACAGTTAACTCAGGTGTAGTTGTCTCAGGTGTAGTTGGCTTACATGAAGTCCAGTCTTCATAATTCTTGCTTATTTTAGCCATTAATTCTTGAGCTTCTTTGGGAGTTCTCTTCTTGAAAACACAATCAGCACAACTATCCAGGTATGTCCTAGATTCTTCAGTTAGTCCATTATATTATATATCAAGAAGCTCATTTTTAGGTAATGGACATCCATCCTATGCATGAATCAAAGCACAAAACCTTGCCCATGATTCAGGCAATATCTCTTTTCTCCCTGTTTAAAATCAAAAAGTTCCTGCAAAATAGCATGTCTAGCACTAGGAGGGAAATATTTCTGAAGGAAGGTACTAATCAAGCAATCGGGGTTATCAATAGATCCAGGAGGTAAATTATTAAACCAAGTTTTAGCTTCTCCTTTCAATGAAAAAGGGAAAATCTTAGCAACAAAGTAGGTGCGCATCTTAATATCATCATAAAACAGGCCACTCGTGTTAGAAAGCTCAGTCAAATGTGCTACAGCACTTTCATTCTTAGTTCCACAAAAAGGTTCTTTCTCAACAACGGTTATGTAAGATAAATCAAGAGAGAAATCATAATCCTTATCTTTAATGTTTATGGGAGATGTAGTAAACTTAGCATTAGGAGATAATTTAGGTCTAACAGTATATTTCTCAAGAAGACTCTTAATAACACTTTTATCATGAGTGTTTTGATATTCTTTAATAAATTCATCGGTCATCTCTATATAACCGTCTTCAATATCATAACTTTCTCTAGACTCAGGTGAACTGACATGTGTAGTAGTGTCTTCATTAGGAGTTTTAGTATTTCCAGCTATAGTTCTAGCAATCGTAGCATCTAGGAAAGGACCTAATGAACCACTCTTATCAAGCACAATAGAAGCAGTATCATAAGTATCAGAAGTTTCAGATTCAGCGGTAGTAGCAATATGTGTAGCATGTGTATGTGGTGGTGTAAGGAGCTTACTCATAATAGATGGTGAATAAAGAGCAACAGAGGTGTTCAGAACCGTACCTCTCCTTGTAGTGGATGGCAAAATAGGGACCTTGCCATCATGAGACTTGCCTATGATGTATGGATTGCAGCAAAAAATAGTGATTCCAAGTAAACTTGATAAATAGAGTTATGCTCCCTGGCAACGGCGCCAGAAAATAGTATTGATGACCCACAAGTATAGGGGGTGTATCGCAGTATTTTCGAGGGAAGTGAAACCCAATTTATTGATTAGACACAAGAGGATCCAAACAATATTTATAAGCCTTAACAACTGAGTTGTCAATTCAGCTTCACCTGGAAACAATCTTGCTCACAGCAGTTTATCAGTAGCAATAGTTTTGTAATAGCAATAGCAAAGTAATAGTAGTAGTAAAAGTAAAGAAAGTAGTAACAATTGCAGTAAACAGTAGGATTAAAGCGCAAATGGCATATGGATGGATGGACGGGCGTTGCATGGACAAGACAATTCATATGGCAGTCAAGACATAGGGCATTTGCAGATAAATAAGATAAAGCATCCAAGTACTAAATAATCATAGGCATGTGTTCCATATATAGTCATACGTGCTCGCAATGAGAACTTGCACAACATCTTTTGTCCTGCCAGCCCGTTTGCAGCGGGGCCTCAAGGGAACTACTGGAAATTAAGGTGCTCCTTTTAATAGAGCACCGGAGCAAAGCATTAACACTCCGTGAACACATGTAATCCTCACATCAAAGCCATTCCCTCCGGTTATCCCGATTATTGTCACTTTGGGGCCTTTGGTTCCGGACAACAATATGTGTATACAACTTGCAGGTAAGATCACAAACAATACTATCACAATGAATCAATAACATGTTCAGATCTGAAATCATGGCACTCTGTCCCCAGTGACAAGCATTAAGCATAACAAGTTGCAACAAAGTTAAAAATCACTAATAATAGATACTAGGCACCATGCCCTAACAATCTGATGCCATTACATGAACGATCTCATCCAATCCCTACCATCCCCATAGCCTAAGGCAGGGGATTACTCACTCATAGATGGGGGAATCATGGATGGCCGATGGAGAAGCGATGGTGATGATGATGGCGATGATCTCCTCCAATTCCCCGTCCCGACAGGGTACCAGAACAGAGTTCTGGTTCTGAATCATGGAATCTGGTGGTGCCGGTGTAGCGGAACTCTTTCTGGAAAAACGTCGAACCTCCCTTGGTTTTTAGGTCAAGAGGCAACTTATAGGCGAAGAGGGAGGCCGAGGGGGTGACCGAGGCGGCCACACCACCCCCAAGTGTGGCCTGGCCTGGCCCGCTTGGCCAGGTGGTGTGGGCCCCTTGTGGCCCTCCTCCGTCTCGTCTTCTGGCTCCGTGAATCTTTTGGTGAAATATGATTTTTGGCATATTTTCTGGGATTTTTCCTGATACTTGATTTTCTGCACAAAAACTAGACATCGAGGTAATTCTGCTGAAAACAGCGTCAGTCTGTGTCAGTTCTATCCAAATCACACAAGTTTAGAGGAAAAACAATAGAAAAAGTGTTCGGGAAAGTAGATACATTTTGGACGTATCAGCAACAAGATACATTATGCCTACTACACAATTCATGCACAATTTCATTCAGTCTCATCATTAAATACTTCATCTCCTGATCACTAATTGTTTCAACCATAGGGGATTCCAAAAGTACTTGTTTCATACATTCCATAAACAGCTCATGTGAACTCAATTTTTTGTATTTTTATTTAAGGAAAGTAAAGACAAATGCATAATTGTAAGTAAATATGCAAAACTAAAAGTAAACTATAGGGAAACTCACAACCAAACAAGTTAAATAAGTAAACCTCCCTAAGATTAGATGATTGCAAGACATAAAGAAAAAATAAATTAGATGCAAACCCAAAATTAAATCCAATGTCTAGTGCACACAAGAATAAGTACTTAAGAGCTATGCTCCCCGGCAACAGTGCTACAAAATTACTTGATAACCCCCAAGAGCAGGGGCACACTATAGCACCTCTCAATATTGAAGTAGGGGTATCGATCCGTAGAAGCAAGAAGGAAAAGCAATTACTCTCTCCAACTAGAATGTCATAGGGCTAGTTGTTTATGCACTGCACAAATTAAAGGAGTAAGGGAGATTGATTTAGTGCAAGTAATTAAAGATCAACAAAATAGTAAATATAAAAGTGTACCAGTCCTCTAAATGCAAGAGGGTAAGACAAAGGGTTTTACTCTATGGAAATAATGGACCTGTGTTCATGGGTTTACTCAATCCTCTCTCTCTCCATATAAGGTGATGATCATGTTATAGATAATAAAAGTACATACAATTTTCATGCTTTAATGACAACTTTATAACGGCTACATGTCCTAGAACACATAGTTGAAAGAAGTACACATATGTGTTTTGGTGTCACCCGGGTAGGCTAGCGTGTGGTTACTATCATTCCACCACATCATACTTCCCCCTTTTTACCCCCGGATAAATGATGCTTTTCTTCACCGCTACCACCTGATGCTTATTACATCTATCACTTGGCCACCCATTACCGACATACATCATACTCTTAAAGTAAAACATATCCTAAGCACTATTGCAATGAATTATAAATATATATGTAGACGCAACTCTCCCATCTACCTACACTTGGCATTTTCAAACACCTCATGACATGGGTAAACAAGGCACTAAGCATAGATAAATCATTACATGCATCATAGATGTATTCCAAAGTATGACAAACCGTAAAGTCTCAACACAACGGTAAGTGCATAACGAGTATCATCTCCTATCACAATATCCACCATAGGAATTACATAGATAGATCCATAATCCTGAAAGGCACACAATATGGACTTCAACAATGATTATACATAGAGAGATTGGATCAAGTTACTACAAAAAAACATAGTCCAGGAGGTGGACTGCTCCCCCTCACGATGAGGAACAGTGGGGAGGCGTTGGTGAAGGAGGAGAGGCGGCTAGAGGTGATTCCTGCAGTGGTACCCCCTCTAATCTTCCTCCGACGATGGACATCATACTCTCTATTTTAGTGTTTTTGATCTCCACCTCCCTCCGTGTCTAGCGTTTATGTCAGGGACCCTTTTTATAGAAGGTTTTAGATCGAAACAAAGTCGATGTAATGAAAATGGGTGGCGTCAGAGTTTCGATGCTCTAGATGGACCAGGTGGCACGATCCCACCTTCTGACCATGCCACCTAGGCCTTCTGGGCCTCGTGTGGTCTCTCATGAGGTCCAAGTGTTCCAGGTGCTTCTCCCGATGAAAATCTGCTCCAGAACAAATCCTAGGTCCTTTTGGGTTCGTGAAGGTCCCTCAAACTTAAAATTACACAAAACTGGATTTTTCCAATCCCATAGGGTTATAAACAAAATAAAAGGGATTATTGGTAAATCCCCATAAATCAATGCAATACATGTTTATAATAATAAATAACATTCAAATATGTTGGAGTATGTGACAATAAACTAGAAAGTTCATGTATGCATTTTATGTGCATTAGCATGCTGACTATTTTGCGTGCGGCACACTAAATGCGTCATAGACATGGTTGTGTGTGAGAAAGTCTGACATGCAGGACTAGATTAATTACGAACCTAAATATCAAAGGGATAGGCACGTCCACGTTTTGCGCATCGAAGAAATAGAAGCAGAAGTCAGATTTTGAAGGCAGAGGTATCTAAATCGACAAGATTATTAGAACTTTTGGTTTTATAGAAAATATTATGGAGAACTGCATTTATGTTAAGTTTAAGGGTAGTAGGTTCACAATTTTAGCCATGTATGTGGATGACATATTATTGGCTTGTAGAAATAATGATATGATGCATGATACCAAGAATTTTCTGTCTTTCAATTTTGATATGAAAGATCTCGGTGAAGCCGTGTATGTGATTGGAATAGAGATTCATCAGGATAGGTCTAAATGTGTGTTGGGACTATCACAAAAGACATACTTTGAGCGAATACTAAAGAAATATAATATGCATAAGTGCTCAGCCTTATATGCTCCAATAGTTAAGGGCATAAGTTTAACATTTCAATGTTCGAGGAACTAAATAGAAAGTGATCAGATGAAGTCGTTTCCTTATGATTCAGATGTCAGAAGCATCAAGTATGCATAAGTTTGTATGCACCATGACTTGGATTTTATAACCAGGATGCTTGTAAGATTCCAATCAAATCTATGAATAGATCACTATAAGGCCGCAAAAAAGTCTTGCGTTATATGCATGGCACTAAAGACTGCATGCTTATATATAGAAGGTCTCATAGCCTAGAAGTTATTGGCTATTCATATGCTAATTATGCCAGTTGTGTGGATAGTAAGAAATCTGCATCAGGTTATGTGTTCACATTTGCTGGAGGAGCCATATTGTGGAAAAGCTTCGAGCAAATAATAACTGCTTCATCTACGATGCACGAAAAATTTATAGCATGTTACGAGGCCACTAGGCAGGCTGTATGGCTAAAGAATTTCTTTCCTAGGCTAAAAGTGGTTGATAACATTTCTAAACCACGTGTATTGTACTGCGATAATGAACTCGTAGTTTTCTATATGAGTAACAAGAAGTCAAGTGTTGTTCCCAAGAGCATTGACATAAAGTATCATGTTCTGAAAGATAGAATCTAGGATCATACTATTGATATTAATCATATCAGTACAAATCCTATGCTTGCAGATCCTCTAACAAAAGGCTTACCACCCAGTACTTTTTATCAACATGTTGCTGCATGGGATTGCTAGAAGCCTTATGATTCTGGAATAAACGGACCACTATAAAAACCACTACCATCAAGAAAATGTTATCCATTTCGAAATAGGCTAGTATGCTTTAAGTTTTGAGTTCGACGGTATTTCATTGGTTGTTGAAACACCTCAATTTGATATATTATTCATACGGAGAATGGGCAAATGAGCTTATACCTAACAATCAAGGGGAAGAATGTTGGTTTTGCTCTGTCAGGTTTAACACAAACTGTCTCAGAAACTCCGTCACGTTTAACACAAATAAACATAGTCAAATAACAGTTAAAGAGATATAAAAAGAGTGGCCCACGAACCAACATTCGCGACCTCACCTATACGTAACAAAATGCCCTGATCAAACAAAACACCCTGATCTGGGGCTCCCTAACCAACTAATGGTTTGTGGCCTCCTGTTGTGTGCAAAAATATAAAGATGGAGTCCTGCAGCTAGTGATCTCACATTTTATACACCCAAACACGCTACTCCCCAACATCTATACGACTGCACCGATCGCAGATCTCGCACAAGGAGAAGGAAGGCTGGAACTTCGATGTGCTATCCTCGGTCAGTGCATGTGGAGACCATAGGGTATACCCAACATCACTAGATCCTCCTCATCATCCATGGATCAAGCCTGCATCACGCACACAATGGCGTCATCAACAACCCTAGCACCCAGTAATGATCTGACTAACTACTCCTCTCAGTCTATGTACCGTAGGTGTTCTAGTGTGCTGTCCTTGCATGAGCTTGTGCCCCTATGATGTTTTAATACCTATCAAAGGATGATTTTACAAAGGCACTGACAGTCAAAGATACTGATGAATTCAAGCCTAATCTTGACCTCTCTCAAGGTTATGATTAAGGTGGGTTGTTAATAATATACTCCCTCTGTTTTTAAATATAAGATGTTTTAGCTTTGTGAAATAGGTGTATCTAGACCCCTTCTAGTGTGTAGGTTTATATAATCATCACGGCTGGCCCCGTATCGTACTAGTCTAGACAAAACCAAATCACTTAGTTTTGCATCGAAGCAAAGGTCTAGACTAGACAAATCCCGAAAAGGATCACCAACAAACTAAAACTACCTCAGTTGGTTCATGGACATGTGAGTTCACGGCCGGCGCCGTCTTGTACGAGCATGTCGACCATGGGACTCTCTTAGTGATTGATGGTACGACTCTCACTAGTAGAAAAAGGTCCTTTGGTTCAGGCCACTAGTCCCGTCCGTGGCTGGGCCCGGGACTAATGGTCCAAACCGGACGGCCATGGTCGTCGAATTCTGTGTCCCGGTCCGTAAGAGGCCACTAGTCCCGGTTTGAGACACAAACCGGGACTAGTGGGTCTGGGCATGCCCGTGTGGTCCTGGCAGAACCATTAGTCCCGGTTTGTGTCTCAAACCGGGACTAATGGTCTGGCCCTATATATATGCACCCAGCCCTCCACTCTTTCCTGTTTTTTCCCTATGTGAGGTGGGTATAACTTTGTGCTAACTTTTTTTCTTCATATGCACTAGAGGTGTTCGGTGAAATGCCTGTTAGAGCGATGCCACTTGAATTCACACAAGACAAAACATGATATGAGGTGCCGGAGCGACACTTAAGGTTTCTCCTCTTTGTTTTCAAGTGTCCTAAAAGGTTAGCAACTATTTTCTCGTTTTGACCGCGCGGTACTAATTTAAGCATCGTGATTGCGTTTGATATATATGCATGGTTGTATGATGCAGATGAGCCACCCATGGATGTACGGTGACCGACGCTCTGACGCTTACAGAGAAGGCGTGCGTTCTTTTTGCCATGTGGCCGAGGCGAACAAGCGGCATGATGGTTTTATGTGTTGTCCATGTGTTGAATGTCGGAATGAGCAGGCTCACACTTCTTCAAGAGTCATTCAGAGCCACCTGCTTCGGTTTGGTTTCATGTCCGGCTATAATGTTTGGACCAAGCACGGAGAAAGAGGGGTTATGATGGAAGACGGCGATGAAGAAGAGAACGATGATGACAACTATCGATCTATGTTCCCTGAATACAATGATACCGCAATTGAAGATAATGAAGAAGAAGGGGGTGAAGAACGGGAACCATATGAGCCCGTTGATGATTTTGGTCGGGTCATTATTGATGCAAGGTGAGCCTGCAACACAGAAAAGGAGAGGTTGCAGTTCGAGCAGATGTTACAGGACCACAACAAATTGTTGTACCCAACTTGCGAAGATGGCCAAAAGAAGCTGGGTAGCACACTGGAATTGTTGAAGTGGAAGGCAGAGACCGGTATGACTGACTTGGGATTTGAAAAGTTGCTGGTAATAATGAAGAAGCTGCTTCCAAGAAATAACCAATTGCCCTCTAGTACGTACGAAGCAAAGAAACTTGTCTGCCCTCTAGGATTAGACATGCAGAAGATACATGCATGCCTAATCACTGCATCCTCTACCGCGGTGACGAGGGTTTAACTCGTCAATGCCCATTGTTATGGACTTGGGTTTTGGAGAAGGAGGGAGCGCTGGAGACATCTATCAGCTAGCAAACAAGCACACAAGGGACAAAGGATTTACCTAGGTTCAGGCCTCGTAGAGGTCCCTACTCCTGCTTGTCTACTCATGGAATTATCGAAGGAGTCGAAAGTTACAATGGTGCACAGATGCAATCTGGCAAGGGTTGTGGAAACTAGGGTTGCGTGTGTCCTCCTCGCCGCCCCCTCCTAGCCTTTATATACATAGGCTAGGTCTCAGGTAGCAGGTCGAGTCGGTTACAAGTTAGGGTTTTCCCCTTCAAACTTTCTATCTTTAGCTTCTTCTTGTCCTTCAAGCAATCAAGAGTCCGTAGGTTACTCGAGTCCCTCCATCCGGGCCTTGGCAACACCGTGGGCCTGTATGTATTTGGACCGTATATACCATGCTCGAGTACCTGTAGGTTATATCCATGTCAGTAGCCCCCGAGTGTCCAGTGGAATCGCAGATTCGACTAGGGACTTTTTGAAGCCTTCGAGTGCCTAAATGAGTACATTTCGATTGCTTTTATTTGTGTCATAGGGATTTTTGATATACGTGCCTGATATAACCGAAGTATCGGTATCAGTTAACCACCTTAGGGTGAAACAACGCAATCTACTCAAATTCGAGTCCCCGAACTCGAATCTGGAAAAGTGCTGGTGTAATTCTACTCAGGCCGCGGAGGTCTTACAGGAGTCGAATTCCAATTATATGGGTGTGAGCTCTTGATGCGTCCATCAAGGCATGTTCATCGTGCCTGTAGGTATGGATATGTTTCTGGTAGTGCGCAGTTAAATGCGTTGCCAGGCCTTATTCAGGTCTTACCTTCACGCCATAGGCGCGGCATCTGAATTTTATAATCGCGGAGACGATTTAGGTAACCCAGGAGACGGAGTCTCTTTGTAGAGAAAAATTATGAGGCGGTGTCGCCATGAGTTTCGAGTGTGGATGTTATTAACACACAGTTTTTTTGTACGAATAATCATAGGGAGCGCGACCAGCGCTCCCTATGGGAGTAGCCCCCGAGTGCCTAGTTGAGTCGAAGACTCGGGCAGGGACTAAAAAACTTTTGCGACTGCTGTCGTCTTTTGCCTGCTTGTTTCAGTCGATGACTCAGGCAGGTACTAAAATATTTTCGCGACTGCTGTCGTCTTTTGCCTGCTTGTTTCCGGCGCTCCCTATGGGAGTAACACATGTCCATAATCGAACTGTGTTTCGAGTGGTTGGGTTTGCTTTTGTGATTGTCCATGTTCCTGCAACAAAAAAAAGAAAAGTCGTAGGGTGCGTGGCCAGCGCTCCCTATGGGAGTAGCCCCCGAGTGCTTGGTGGAGTCGAAGACTCCAGCAAGGACTAAAAAATAGTCGAAGTTTTCCACTGCATAGCCTTGGTGACGTCAGTGTTGACGCTTGTATGACCTTAGTTGCCCGCGTGAGCGGTTTTGACGGGACGTGACGAGCGATGGGTCCCACTTTCTGACTTTGATTTGAATGGGCGTGCGTAATCTTATTTTTAACTGTGCCTCCTCGATTTCCGCGCGTAATGGTAGAAGTGGGGGGACGGTTCGCGCTTCCTCTTCTCCACGTGTCCTACGTGATGCGTGCCACGCGTCCAATAGGGTTTTTGTCAGCCGTTGGATTGCATCTCCCAGGGGTTAAGTAGCGATGTTGCGGCGGTAATTTCCCATATGTGCTCTTTCTTCCTTGCTGCCATCGCCATTGCTGTTTGCTTTTCTGCTTTCGCCTGCGCCCATCTTCTCCACGATGTTGGACCAGCTCCATTCGTTCCCAAGCTACTTCCTTCGCTCTCATTTCTGCCGCGCAATGGGGAAGAAGAAGGGAGGCATTGCCGCTGATTCCGCGACCACCCTCGCTCCAGCGAAGAAGAAAGGTGGCTCCGCTGCTGCGGGCACCAGTGCCTCCGCCGTCGGGAAGAAGAAGGTCGCGGGCACCCGCGTGACTAATGGCGCATGGCGCCCCTCTATCATCAAGGCATCGGATCTCCATCTTCTTCGCCAAGACGGAGTTATTTCTGCAGCAGTCGTCGATTCGCGCGTCCCTAGTGGTGAGACCATTCCTGTGTCTCCCGCTGGTTATCGAGTGATGTTTCTTGCATTCATCATTCGCGGTCTTTCCTTGCCACTTCACCCCTTTCTTCGGGGTCTTCTTTGTTTCTATGGGCTCCAGCTCCATCAGCTGTCCCCAAATTCTCTCCTCCACATCACTTGTTTCATCACTCTCTGCGAGTGTTGGCTCGAAATCGAGCCACACTTTGGTCTTTTCAAGCGCATCTTTAAATTGAAGCGTCAGTCCGCATCTGGCTCTTTAGTTTATGACGTAGGTGGTTGCGGAATCCACGTTGACCCATCCGCCACCTACTTCGATATCAAGCTTACCAAGTCCGTCCAGGGATGGAGGGACAAATGGTTCTATGTGCGCGACCAAAAGGCCAAGGACGAGCACTTTGGACTCGCGCCTTTCAATCCCGCGACTCCCTAGAAGAAGATGCATTCTTGGAAGAACGTGATCATGCCTTCCGGACTCGCGGAGACAGACGTGTTATATCAGTACATCTGCGACCTCGAGAGTCGCATAGGCGCAGAAGAGGGAGGTTGCACCCTTGTCAGGACTTGGCTGCGTCGTTGTGTCCAGCCTCTCCAGGCCAGGGTCCATCCCATATTCCAATGGGGTGGCGCTGATGATCCCACTCGTGTGTGTGCTGATGGCATGTCCACGAGTGAGGTAGATAAGAGGGTGCGACTGGTCACGAAGTACACCATCAAGGATGTGCTTCCAAACGAGCCAGTCGTTCCTCCCTTCGCTGCTTTGAATCCTCCTCCCGAGGTACAGTTGCGCTACGTAGTAGCTTATTTTCTCGATTGCGTTTCCTGTTGTGTTTGATGATCTTTACTTTTTGTATGCAGGAGTGGGCTGTGTCGCCTTGCATGCCTCTCCTCCCTGAGGGGATTATTCCTTGTGAAGCTTTGGAAGAGGACGAGTCTGAGTCGACTGTCCCTTCCGATGTGGAAGAGGAAGCCCCCGAGTCCGAGAGTCCGGATACTCGCAAGCGTTCACGTAGCGGGGATTCCGACGAGTCGACTCCTTCATCTCCAGGAGGCACGGCTGTTGACACGGAGTCACCAATTCCCGTTGTTCCTGTGAGGGCTGTGGCACCATCTTCTTGCAAGAAGATGCGATTGCCCAAGGAGTCTTCGTCGGAGTCGGCGGAGGCCACATTTGATCTTGACAGATTTGACTAGTAACTTTGCTAGTGCATTCATTCTTCTCTTGTTTTCTTCTTGTTGGCTTTGCCCTTTCTGAGTGCGGATTTTGTCTTGCAGTCAAGAGGCGTCGTCATCTTCTGGCGACGTCGAATTTTTGAAGAAATCAGGAGTCGCGACCTCAAGGGCCAAGATAGAGGTCGAGCGCTCTCCTTCTCCTCCGGTGGCAGCCCACTCCGGGCACAATTCTTCGGGCTCTCCTCATGTAGGGGAGCATCGAGTAGTTGCTCGGATGACGGTTCAACAATCTTCTTCGGAGTCGCTGGAGGACCATGTAAGTATATCTTTCTTTCTTTTATAATTTGGCAGTCAACGCCCTTTGCTGCCCTCTGCTGACTCCTTGTTTTGTGCGAGAGCTCCTTGTAAAGGAAGCCGCGCAGGTGGCGGAGCAGGTGATGGCGATGGGTCGCTAGCATGCGATGCTGGAGACGCGCCACCGCGTGGTCGAGAGTGAGTGTACTATACTTATTCTTTTCGTCTTCTATGTATTTTGGTATAATCGACTGACAGCCAAATTTTTGACTACCATGTAGCTAAGCATAACGCTTTACTGCGTGATGTCGCCACGTTGGAGAAGACGCTAGCCGCAGCTATGAAGGGGCGCGACGAGGCAATCGCGGCTCATGATGAAGCCCAGAAGCGCGAAGAGGATCTACGTGCCTCCTTTGCGGCCAGGGAGAAGTTGTTGGAAGAGCAACTGTTCTTAGTCGCCAAGGCCCTCTCAGGTACCTTTGCTGGTAGATATTTTATTGATGTTCTTCTCTTCCTCTGTAGTGCCGGTGGCATTAGAAGTTTGATCCATGTGTGTATTTTGGTGTAGATGCTGGCGGCTTGAGTTTTGATCCACAAGCCCTTGGTCGCGATGACGCTTTGGCGGGCGCGGTATCTGCGGTCGAAGATCGTAGCGCCATTGTCCAAAATACGATGTCCAAAGCCAAGGCCACCCTGAGTCACCTCCGGGAGGAGCTGATGCTAAAGGCGGAGCTGGTCGACAATGTGGAAGAGCTGGTGGAGTCGCTCGCTGGGGGTGTGCCTGCCACGTACAAGAACTCCCTCCGCGCAGCTGGCGCGACCATGTCGCTTGCCATGGTGCAAGCCACGGAGTCGAAGTGGATCCCTCTGCGGTGTCGAAGATGATGCCTGTTGGCACGGATGGTCAGCAGGTAGTATTCGCTCCCTTTGCGACTGCATGTGCCAAATATGGCCATTCCTTGATAAACACTCTTGCCAAGTATTCGGAGGATCTCAATCGCGCAAAGAAGGCGGCGAAAACTTCGGCCTCAGGGGCCGGCGGAAAGATAGTGGCATCTGATACTGCCACGGACTTGATGAAGCCCCCGAGGTCATCGAAGTCGAAGAAGCCAGCTGCTCTGTAGTTAGTTTCTTGTAATAGCTGATGAACTTGCTCTTTTGATTGGAGAACATGCCTATTGGGGAATGTGTTTGTAGATACTTTTATTGATCCTGAATGCATCTGTTACTTTTGACTTTTGAGTTGGTCGCCTTATTTGCTTCTGGCTTGATTTTTGGTAGGGTACATCAAGTGGTCCTGTGGGGGAAACCCCGTACTCGCCATCTCTTGAGGATGCAATGGCACCACCATGCTCCAGGGTAGAGGAGTTGTCCTTGCTTTCACGACTTCACGATCCCGTGAAGCAACTGGAGCGTGAATTGCCCGTTATCCGCGGTAGCGCGGATGTGTGGAAGTCAAAGTCTGAAAAAGCCGCCGCCCGTGAGAAATATTTGCTTGGCGACTTGACGCAACTGGGCGACCAGTTTAAGTGTTAGTTTGCTCATCCTCGTCTTTTCCTTTGTAGTTAATCGCAATGGTACGTTGTACTCATGTTGTTGATGCTGCTTCGTGTAGTTGTTAGCGCACGCCGTTCGCAGGAGGAGAGGGATAGGATGTCCATCCGCCTTCATGATCTTACCCAGGAGCAACTTCAGGAGAGTGGATACTTCTGGGTGGGTCGTGATCGTGCGACTGCATTAGCGACCCTGCAGGATCGCGCCTCGCGAGTGCTGCTCTTTCTGAAGAAGTCGCAGTCGTGTTTTAAGAACATCTATCGGGCGATGTTCCCGCTGGATGATACTCCATCAAGCCTGCTGGCTCTTCTGACCAAATTTCAAGATATGTCTGCGGTTCGCGAGTGCGTGAGGTAGCAGTTGGTGGCTGGTGCCAAGGCTGCCCTCTCCGTGGTGCGTTTGCACAGGCCTGACGTGGATGTCACCGCCATTGCCTCTGGGCCACCGGTGCCACCAGCAGCATCTTCCTGGAACATGGTGTCGCACTATCAGGTGTTGGATCGTCCAGCCGAGGAGATCGTCGACTTTTTCGAGGAACAGGCTAATGTTCTTATGTTGCAAGGGTAGCCAAATATGTATCCTGCACATAAGTGTACAGGTGTTGTAAAGCTCATATATATTTATAGATAATTTATTGTTGAATGTATACAAATAGCTTTATAAGCGTGGGGTGTGTTGCACTTATGCGAGTCCTTTTCGTTAGCCTGGCCATCTTTGTATCGTTCCCTTGTCAACCTGCCAGGTGCGTTGCAGCTGGGTTGAGTTTGTGTTAAGGGGTTCGATTGATGTGCCAGCTACTCAGGATATCGCGTTATTGTTCGAAGAACATGTGTGTATAGGGTGGCGTAGCCCCCGAGTATGAAAGTTGACAAAAGAAAGGAGAACACGGAGTTTTGGGGCACTTAGCTTTTATTTATTCGAAGAACAGTACGTAGTACAATGTGCGGCTAAGTAGCCTTGGCTGAATAGCCTTATTTGCGATGCAAAAGTAAGGAAAACCGACTAAGGGTAGAAGCATCGCAGTTGTGCGACGTTCCAAGGGTTGGAGTGTGCGACTCCTGTCTCTAAATCTTGAAGGCGATAGGCGCCTCCTGGGATTACTTCTATAATCACGTATGGTCCTTCCCAGGGGGACTCGAGCTTGAGATGTCCCTGCTGCTTCAGTCGCAGGACTAGGTCTCCTTCGGCGAAGGATCTGGGGCGAAGCCTTCTGCTATGATAGTTGCGCAGGTTCTGCTGGTAGATCGTGGATCTTTCTGTGGTGATTTCTCTTGCTTCGTCAAGGAGGTTGACGGAGTCTTCTAGTGCGAGGGATGACTCCTGCTCGCTGTAGGCGATTATGCGTGGCGCTTTGTACCGTACCTCGGCGGGTAGTACTACCTCTGCTCCGTGTAACATAAAGAATGGTGTGTAGCCGGTGGCGCTGTTTGGAGTTGTACGCAGGCTCCAGAGTACGGATTGCAGTTCGTCTGGCCAGCAGCTCGCGGCTTGTTCGAGTGGTCGGAGGAGTCGCTTCTTGATGCCGCTGCAGACGAGCCCGTTTGCCTTTTCCACCTGACCGTTGGTCTGTGGGTGTGCTACTGAGGCGTAGCTGATGTTGATCCCCAGGTTCTCGCAGAATTCTTGGAACTCCTTGGATGTAAAGTTCATTTCGTTGTCGGTGATGATGCTGTGCGGCACGCCGAAGCGATGGACGATGGACTCGAAGAATTTTACTGCGCTGCGCCCTGATTGCTTGGTCACTGGCATGGCCTCAATCCACTTGGTGAATTTGTCGACTACGACCAGGAGGTAGACGTAGCCTCCTTGCGAGGACCATGGAAATTTGCCAACCATGTCGAGTCCCCACTGGGCGAAGGGCCAGGCCAATGGGATAGGCCGGAGTTCTGCGCCTGGTGCGTGTGGCTTGTCTGCAAATCACTGACAAGCGTTGCACTTTTGGACTATATCCTTGGCGTCGCGCATGGCCGTGGGCCAGTAAAAACCAGCTCGTAGAGCTTTGGCAACGAGGGCGCGACTGCCGGCGTGGTGCCCGCAGGTCCCTTCATGGATGTCGAGGAGGACTGTTGTTCCATCGGCTAGGGAGACGCATCGCTGTGACACGCCCGTGATGCTGCGTTTATACAGTTCGCCGTTGATAAGGGAGAATGCCTTGGAGCATTGCGCGATGTGTCGTGCGTCTATCGGGTCGTCCGGTAGGCGCTTACTGAGGAGGTACGTAATGTACGGTTGCGTCCAGGATTGTTCGATCATCATGACGCTCATTTGTCCCTCGAGTCCTGCGTCGAGCTCCAAGTCATCGATTGTCATTGGCTCATTGGGTGGCGTAGCCCCCGAGTCCGTTGTTGCGCTTGTTTTCTCCTCTGCGGCCTTTGGCTTGATGGAGCGTTCGCATATGCGCTCGAGAAATACCCCAGGTGGTATGGGTGCGCAGGTGGAGCCTATGTTGGCGAGTGCGTCCGCCTCCTCATTGCTTTCGCGACCTATGTGTCGCAACTCGCAACCATCAAAGTCTCCTTCAAGTGTGTCGTAGAGGTCGCGGTATGCGATCATGTTGTCGTTTAGTGCGTCGCACTCATGCATTGTTTGGTTGACGACCAGCTTGGAGTCGCCATATATGATTAGCCTCTTTGCGCCGCAGGCTTTTGCCATTCTCATCCCGTGTAACAGGGCCTCGTATTTAGCCTTGTTGTTTGAGGCTATGAACTGCATTCGCAGGATGTATTTCAGCTTGTCCCCTTAAGGTGATGTCAGTATGACACCTGCTCTTGCTCCATCTTTCCTCTTGGACCCATCGAAGTGCATTGTCCAGAGGTAGGACATGTCTGGCTTGTCCGGGAGTTGGTTTTCCATCCAATGTACGAGGAAGTCAGGGAGAACTTGCGACTTGATTGCGCCGGGCTTTTCGTATGTGATGTCTCGTGGAGACAGTTTGATTCCCCAAAGCGCGACTCGTCCTGTGGCGTCAGGGTTATTGAGGATATGTCCCAATGGGGCGTCGTTGACTACCACGATTGGGTGTTCCTGGAAGTAATGGCACAGTCGCCGGGCGGTCATAAAGACGCCGTACGCCAGCTTATGGTAGTGCCGGTACCGTTGTTTTGTTGGCGTGAGGACCTCGCTGAGGTAGTATACCGGGCGTTGTACGCCGTGGACCTTGTTTTCCTCGGCCCGTTCGATGACGAGCACTGTGCTAACCACTTGGTTGGTGGCGGAGATGTACAGCAGCATGGTTCCCTTTCTCGTGGAGTTACCAATACTGGCGAGGTGGATAGAAGGCGTTTGAGGTCTTGGAATGCTTCTTGCGCTTCGTTGGTCCACTCGAATTTGTCAGCTTTGCGGAGAAGCTGATAAAAGGGCAGCGCCTTTTCTCGCATTCGACTGATAAATCGACTGAGGGCCGCAATTCGCCCGGCTAGTTGCTAAACGCCTCTTATGTTCTTTGGCTTCTCCATGGCCAGTATGGCCTTTATCTTTTTCGGGTTTGCCTCAATCCCTCTCGCGGAGATGAGATACGCGAGCAGTTTCCCAGATGGTACGCCGAAGGCGCATTTGTCCGGATTGAGCTTTATCCGGTAGCGATCGAGATTGGCGAAGGTTTCATGCAAGTCATCGATTAGAGAGGCTTCTTCCTTGGTCTTGATTACTATGTCATTGACATATACTTGGCTGTTGCGACCAAGTTGCTCCTTGAGGCAGGCCTGCATGCACCGCTGGTATGTGGCTCCTGCGTTTTTTATCCCGAAGGGCATTGTGTTGTAGCAGAACACGCCAAAGGGCATTGTAAACGCGGTCTTCTCCTGGTCTTCCTCCTTCATTCGAATTTGGTTATAGCTTGAGTAGGCATCGAGGAAGCAGAGGCGCTCGCATCCAGCGGTGGAGTCGATGATTTGATCGATCCGTGGTAGCGGGAAGTGATCTTTTGGGCAGTGCTTGTTTAGAGAAGTGAAGTCCACGCACATCCGTAGGATATCCGTATCCTTTTTTGGCACCAGCACCGTATTGGCGAGCCAAGTGCTTTCCTTGATCTCGCATATGAATTTGGCCTTGAGGAGTCTGTTGATCTCCATTCCGACTGCCTGTGCCCGTGGCTCATATAGTCGCCTGATTGTTTGCTTGACTGTCCTTGCGTCAGGGTTGACGTTGAGTGCGTGCTCGGCGAATTCCCTAGGAACTCCTGGCATGTCCGCAGGACACCAGGCGAAAATTTCCCAGTGCTCACGGAGGAATTCGACGAGCGCGAGTTCCTATGCGGGACTCAAGTTGTTGGAGATGAGGGCCATTTTAGCCGGATCTGATGGATGGACCTACACCTTCTTTGTGTGCACAAATGAGTCGAAGGAGAGTTCAGGTGAGCTTGTCCTACTCAGGGGGGCAGACTGTTGTCTATCGTTTCCTTCAATTGCGCGAGCTCCTCCTGCATACCGAAGGACTGGGAGATTCTGTTGAATTCCCTATCGCAACTGTCAGATCGCTCGATACTCCCGTTGATCGTGATGACGCCGTTGGGACCTGGCATTTTCATCTGCAGGTAGGCGTAGTGGGGTACTGCCATGAACCTAGCGAACGCGACGCGCCCGAGGATGCAGTGGTATTGTGAGGGCCAGTCGACAACTTCAAAGTCGATGCACTCGCGCCGGAAGTTCTTCGGCGTGCCGAATATGACGTCGAGGTTGATTTTGCCTAGGGGGTATATGCCTTTTCCTGGGATGATGCCGTGGAACGTTGTGTCCGATGCCTCTAAGCAGGTTAGAGGGATCCTCATTGCTCGCAAGGTACTCGCGAATATGAGGTTGATACCGCTTCCACCATCCATGAAGACACGACTCATGTCGAAGCCTCCAATTTGTGCCTCGAGTACGAGGGGGCAATGACCTGGGCACGGTACTTGAGGCGGGTGGTCGCGTTTGTCGAGGGTAATGCACGACTCACTACCACTGAGGTACTCAGTGGTGGATGGTGGCGAGTGCGTGGCCAAATTGACTTGGCGAGTGATGGCCTTCTGCACCCTATTGGAGGGGCGTCCCTTTTGGATCATCATGGTACCCATGGCCCGTGGGTATGGTTCGCCTCCGTGGTGCTGGTCCAGTGCAACTCCGTTCGGGGGTGGCCCAGGAGGTGGTGGTGGTGCGCCATGTGCCACTGCGCCTAGAGCGGTTCTGTAGCCTCTTTCGACTGCACTGCGGTTCATCCGAACCAACCCCTCATGTAGCTTGAGGAACTCGCGGCAGTCCTTGAGGGGGTGGCTAGACTTTCTCTTGCCATCATGCTTGTCGATGTAGAAGTGTACCGTGCATGGCCCGGACAGTTTATCCTCGATGGAGGTCGCGGGTGCTTCATCGCGAGTGCGGCGTTGCCATACTTGCGTGGTTTTCCCGGAGTCGCGGTATCCGCTACTGCGGTATCCGCTATTGCGGTTATCGTCGCGTCTATCGGCGTAGCCGGCTGCGACCATGTTAACGTCATTGCGATCGTCGTAGACACGCATGCGACGCTTACTCCGGCCGTCGCGTCTTCGTTTCGAGTTATGCCTCCTCGTCAGAGTGAACGCGGTTCTTCAACAAATCTTCTCCATCAGCCCACTGGTTCGCGATCTCCATCAGGTGGTCGATGGTCTTGGGCTTTGAGCGGCCTAGATCCTCCCTGAGTTCCATGTGGCAGACACCACCGTTGAATGCATCAATCGCGCGGTCTTCCGAGATGTTCTCCGTGGAGTTCTTGATGATGGACCACCTTTGGATGTAAGATCGAAGCAATTCGCCAGATTTTTGCTGGCAGCATCTCAGTTCTTCGATTGAAGCGGGGCGTTTGTACGTGCCCTTAAAGTTGCGCACGAAGCTGTAGACCAGCTCATCCCAGCTGCGAATGGATCCGCGTGGGAGGTTATTGAGACATGCCCGGGCGGCGCCCTGCAGCTGTAGCTGCAAGCATTGCATGGCAGTACTTCAACTGCCTCCGTGCAGTCTGACGGAGGAGATGTGATCCACCAGCCAGATCTTGGGGTCCTGCAGACCATCAAATTTCGGGTTCTCTGATGGGAGTTTGAACCCTTTAGGCATTCGCTTTTGCCTGATGGATCTGCTGAAGCATCTGGCGCCGCAGAGCTCCCCATCTTCTTCTTCTGAATCAGTCAACAGAGCACGTCGTGCCCTTGACTTGTCGATCTTGCGCTGCGTGAGTTCATCGCGTGCATCGTAGTCGCGATCGTGTCGCTGTGAACGGCGGCGCCGAGACAGATCGTGGCTGTCATCGCTTGATGAGGGAGAGGAGTAGGGCTTTGCTAACGCTTTGCCCTTTTTTGGGTCTGGTACTGGTTCTTTGTCGAGGGCAGCCTCGATTAGCCCTAGGCCCGCGATCGTAGATCGGTGCATGGCCGTTCGGGGATCTCCAGCCATTTGCTGGTTATTGAGAAGGTACATGGTGGCCGCTGTCACTGCGGCCTGAGGCGTCCTGGGAACCACGTTGCCTCTCGTGTCGACTGTCATAGAGCCGAAGTCGAGGACTTTCGCGGCATCTATGCGTTCTTGTTCGGTGAGGTGAGCCATCCGCGATTGCCTCTTCCTGGCGAGATGCTCGTTGTCTCTTGAGGAGGATCCTCCGTAGGAGGAGAGCCCAGCGCGACGAAGGCTTGACTCGTCCGCCGCCTTTTTACGCGCCTCAAGTTGCGCGATTGCTTGTTTCTGGCGCTTGAATTCCTCTTTTAGGAGCCAGTGGTAACCCATCAGTAGTTCCTGAGGGGACCCGAATGGTAGAGGTGCACCTCGTAGGGCTTCGCGGCAGCGTTTCCACTCTTGCTCATTGAGCCTAATCACGACGCGTTCGCCGGTTTGCTCGTTGATTATGCTGGGGGGTTCGACTGCTCCTCCATTGCCGCCGTTGGCAGCGTTGGGCGGGTCGGTGCCGTTGTCGGTGTTACCTCTGTTGCCGCAATTGGCGGAGGTGTCGCCCGCGTTGATGACGGCGCACATGAAGTGATTTGGGAAGCTATTGCTTCCACAACTTTCAGATTCGGAAGCGTGGGTTCCATCTTCAGTGGCCAGATCACTTAGGTCGGAGTCGCGACTGCTGTTGCTGACCATGTTCCCAACTACCGCCGGAGCGTTGAGCTCGCTGAGGGTGCCGATCGATGGAGGGAACCATGATGCTGGGGCAATCGTCGGTGTTGTCGGATGATCGGGCATGCGAAGCGTGCCCATCTGACCAACTTGGAAGCGGAAGCTCCCAATCGCCAGGCTGATTCCGTCGCCTACGGACTCGAAGGCCTGGCGAGTAGTCGACGTGTGGACGGTGAAGTCGAAGGTGCCGAAAAGCTGGCGAATCTCTGTTGTTGCAGAGTTGTAGATCGCGTTTGATGGGGCCGAAGAAGCCGCAACATCAGCACTCCCGATTCCCACAGACGGCGCCAATTAACGAGGGTTTAACTCATCAATGCCCATTGTTATGGACTTGGGTTTTGGAGAAGGAGGGAGCGCTGGAGACATCTATCGGCTAGCAAACAAGCACACAGGGGACAAAGGATTTACCCAGGTTCAGGCCTCGTAGAGGTCCCTACTCCTGCTTGTCTGCTCATGGAATTATCGAAGGAGTCGAAAGTTACAATGGTGCGCAGATGCAATCTAGCAAGGGTTGTGGAAACTAGGGTTGCGTGTGTCCTCCTCGCTGCCCCCTCCTAGCCTTTATATAGATAGGCTAGGTTTCAGGTAGCAGGTCGAGTCGGTTACAAGTTATGGTTTCCCCTTCAAACTTTCTATCTTTAGCTTCTTCTTGTCCTTCAAGCAATCGAGAGTCCGTAGGTTACTCGAGTCCCTCCATCCGGGCCTTGGCGACACCGTGGGCCTGTATGTATTTGGACCGTATATACCAAGCTCGAGTACCTGTAGGGTATACCCATGTCACGCGGTGAGAAGTATGAGAATATGGATAAATGCCCAGTATGCACTGCATTGCGGTATAATATCAGAAAAGATGACCCTGGTTATGTTGAGGGCGAGCCACCCAGGAAGAGGGTTCCTACCAAGGTGATGTGGCATGCTCCTATAATACCACAGTTGAAACGTTTGTTCAGAAATAAAGATCATGCCAAGTTGTTGCGATGGCACATGGAAGACCGTAAGAAAGACGGGATGTTGAGGCACCCTGCTGATGGTCGGCAGTGGAGAAAAATCGAGAGAGACTTCCCAGACTTTGCTGGTGACGCAAGGAACTTATGGTTTGGTCTAAGTACCGATGGCATGAATCCTTTTGGGGAGCAGAACTGCAGTCACAGCACCTGGCCCGTGACTCTATGTATCTACAACCTTCCTCCTTGGTTGTGCATGAAGCGGAAGTTCATTATGATGCCAGTGCTCATCCAAGGCCCGAAGTAACCCGGCAACGACATTGATGTGTACCTAAGGCCATTAGTTGATGAACTTCTACAGTTGTGGGCCAAACCAGGTGTACGTGTGTGGGATGAGCACAAACAACACGAATTTGACCTACAAGCGTTGCTGTTCGTAACCATCAATGATTGGCCTGCTCTTAGTAACATTTTAGGACAGACGAACAAAGGATACAATGCATGCACGCACTATTTAGATGAGACTGAAAGTATATATCTGGATAAATGTAGAAAGAATGTGTACCCATACAATCGTCGTTTTCTTCCGCCTAGTCATCCCTTAAAGAAGAAAGGCAAGCATTTCAATGGCAAGGCAGAAACCCGGACGAAGCCTGTCCCCCGTAGTGGTGCTGATGTATTTGGTATGGTCAAGGATTTGGATGTAATCTTTGGAAAGGGTCCTGGAGGACAACCTGTTCCGAAAGACGCTGATGGACACGCACCCATGTGGAAGAATAAATCTATATTTTGGGAGCTACCCTATTGGAAAGTGCATGAGGTCCGCTCTGCAATCGACGTGTGGCACCTGACGAAGAATCTTTGCGTGAATATTCTAGGCTTCCTGGGCTTGTATGGGAAGTCAAAAGATACCCCGGCAACACGGGAGGACCAGCAACATCATAAAGGACGAGACGGGAAGCATCTAGGGCAGTTTCAAGGGCTTGCTAGCTACGCTCTTACCAAACAAGAGAAGGAAATCTTTTTTGAAGTCCTTTTCAGTATCAAGGTCCCGTCTGGCTTCTCGTCGAATATAAAGGGAATAGTATATATGAAAGAGAAAAAAATTCAAAACCTAAAGTCTCATGACTGCCATGTGCTTATGACACAATTGCTTCCGATTGCATTGAGGGGAATTCTACGAGAAAATGTTCGACTAGCCATTGTGAAGGTATGTGCATTCCTCAATGCAATTTATCAGAAGATAATCGATCGAGAAAGTCTATCAGGGTTACAGATTGATGTGGTCCAATGTCTAGTCAGCTTCGAGTTGTTGTTCCCACCATCCTTCTTCAATATTATGACGCACCTCCTAGTTCACCTAGTCGGAGAGATTAGAATTCTCGGTCCTGTGTTTCTACACCATATGTTCCCCTTCGAGAGGTTCATGGGAGTCTTAAAGAAATATGTTCATAACCGTGCTAGGCCAGAAGGAAGCATCTCCAAGGGCTATGGAACAGAGGAGGTCATTGAGTTTTGTGTTGACTTTCTTCCTGACCTTAAGCCGATTGGTGTTCCTAAATCTCGGTATGAGGGGAGGATGACTGGAAAAGGCACACTAGGAAGGAAATCAATGGTATGTAGGGATGGGCATTCTTTCACTCAAACACACTACACAGTTCTACACAATTCCACCGTGGTGGCTCCGTATATTGAGAAACACAAGAATATTCTATGCTACGAAAACCCAGGGAATCCTGAAACCTTGATTAAAGGGGAACACGAGAAGAATTTTGGCAGTTGGTTGCAGACACATCTCATGAATAACACCACTGTTGGAGATGAGTTGTACTCGTTGACCAGGTTACCATCTTTGACTATATGTACTTTCCAAGGGTACGAGCTAAATGGGAATACATTTTACACGATCGCCCAAGATAAAAAGAGCACCAACCAAAACAGTGGTGTCCGCTTTGATGCAACAGATGACAATGGACAGAAGGACACATATTATGGGTACATAGATGAGATATGGGAACTTGACTATGGACCTACTTTTAAGGTTCCTTTGTTTCGGTACAAATGTGTCAAGCTGACAGGAGGCGGGGTACATGTAGACCAAAAGTACGGCATGACAACAGTGGATCTCAACAATCTTGCGTACATGGATGAACCATTCGTCCTAGCCAACGATGTGGCTCAGGTTTTCTATGTGAAGGACATGTCTACCAAACCGAGAAAAAGGAAAGATAAGCAAAAGAATATAGAATGCGATGAGCCAAAGCGCCACATAGTTCTTTCAGGGAAAAGAAACATCGTGGGAGTGGATGACAAGACAGACATGTCAGAAGATTACAATAAGTTTCATGAAATTCCGCCCTTCAAAGTGAAAACTGACCCAAGCATCCTATTAAACAATGAAGATTCTCCATGGCTACAGTGTAGAAGAAAACCACAACACTAGATGTTGGTGATGTGTAATAATGTATTAAACCTTTTATTTTAGACATAAATCTATGTAATGTATTAAACCTTTTATTTGAGACATAAAGTTCCCCTTTCATGTAATACATCTTGCTCAATCAAACTAGACGTTGACGACCGGGTTCTGATCCGCGGGAGGTTATCACCCAAAGAGAAGGAACCATCACAAGTGAAGGAACCCACAAACACTAAGGATACATAGCACAACTGAAAATTAAGATACATAGCACAACTGAAAATTAAGAAACATGCCTAATGTTGGAGTGATTCAGTCATGCTCCTGCCTAGCCCTGTAATACGCGCCATTGTAGTTGTCGTAGTCGCCGGCGCCATCGTCGTTGTCGTCGTCGAGGTCGCCGTAGTGGAACCTTGAAGGTTGGGCACGCGTGGGCTGGATTTGAGGGTACCGCAGGCGGGGGTTATTGCCGGTCGTGTTGTAGGCCATGACACTCTGGAGAGTCCGGCCACGCCACCACAGCCGACGGCCGGCCTCGTTGAAGCTCGAAGGAGGTGGGCCGTCCTCCTCGTGCCTGGCGAGCGTCCTCTCACGCCGATTGATGAAGAAGGCTTCCCAAGTCGGGATGCCAGTTGGGATTCCTCCGCTGCTCTGGCGTGAGCTCGAGGTAGTAGTGGTTCGTGATGGCCATCCGGCGCTCCACACCTAGAGGGACAGGAGGGACCCGCATGCCTCCGGCGCTTAGCATCCAGCTGGTGGGGACGCGGTAGCCCGGTGGGCAGGGGTAGTTCGAGGCGCAAAGCGCCTCCACCTCCCTGGGGGTTAGAGGTATGGTGGAAGCCATGGGATAGAGTGGAGAGAGGCGGCAGATATGAGTCTAGACGTGCTATGGCAACGACCAAGCCTACATATATATAGTGAGAAATGGCGGGAAGTCAGAGGAAGGAAGCGGTGGAAAAGGCGAGAAGAAAACAGGCGGGAAAAAATAAGGTGGGAAGAAATAAGGCGGGAAGAAACAGACCTTTAGTTCCGGTTTCGCACGAATTTTTTATCAACCGGGACTAAAGGGGCTTATTTTTTGTAATAAAATAATAAAAAAAATGCGGTCGAAACCCGAAACCGGGACTAAAGGGGAACAAATATGACATTGATTTCCATGTTGAGATACATATGTGCGCCGAAACCCGAAACCCTAACGGTCGCCGTAGGATATTCTTACAGTAAACTTGCAATTTTAATTCATAAACAGGTTCTAATCTTTCTTGTGATTCTGTAGTCATATTATTTGCAATTTTCTGATTAGTAATTATTTTCTTATGAATTTATTACTCCAAAAAGTGTATTAATCCTATTAAAATAATCAAGACAAATACTTACAGTAATATTCCAAAAAGGGTATTAATTCATAAACTTGGCGCGTGTGGCCCCCGGTCTAGGGTTTCGTCGGAGGAAGACCACCGGAGCGTCGAAATCACATGAAAACTTGCATGTGGCCCTAGGATATGTGTGTGAGAGTGGTGCAAGGTTGGTAGGTGCCATGTGTAGGCCCCAGGTGTGACCCCCTTCCCGGACATGCGTTAACACTTAGTGAAATCCTGGATCTGTACGTGAAAACTCCCGCCGAGGACAACCAGGGCCTGGAATGTGGCAAAGTTGGCCCAACATTTGCTCTCCACGTACATATGTCCTAAATAAACCAAAACAAATAGAAAGGTCCACCGTGCTACCCTCGTATGGAGAAAGCTATAGGGCTAGACGATCCGGGGCCCCCGGTCTAGGGTTTCGCTGGAGGAAGACCACCAGAGCATCGGAATCACATGAAAATGGCAAAATGGTTAATAGTTTGACTAGTTAGAATAATTATTTTATAAAACAGAAAATGCTACACACCGGGACTAAGGTGCTAATAGTTAAACCTAAAACCCTAAACCCTAACCCCTAAACCCTAACCCCTAAACCCAAAACTCTAAACCCTAAACCCGAAACCCTAACTGACGAGGGTTTAACTCGCCAATGCCCATTGTTATGGAATTGGGTTCTGGAGAAGGAGGGAGCACTGGAGAAATCTATCGGCTAGCAAACAAGCACACAGGGGACAAAGGATTTACCCAGGTTCAGGTCTCGTAGAGGTCCCTACTCCTGCTTGTCTGCTCGTGGAATTATCGAAGGAGTCGAAAGTTACAATGGTGCGCAGATGCAATCTGGCAAGGGTTGTGGAAACTAGGGTTGCGTGTGTGTTCCTCGCCTCCCCCTCCTAGCCTTTATATAGATAGGCTAGGTCACGGGTAGCAGGTCGAGTCGGTTACAAGTTAGGGTTTTCCCCTTCAAACTTTCTATCTCTAGCTTCTTCTTGTCCTTCAAGCAATCGAGAGTCCGTAGGTTACTCGAATCCCTCCATCTAGGCATTGGCGACACCGTGGGCATGTATGTATTTGGACCGTATATACCAAGCTCGAGCACCTGTAGGGTATACCCATGTCAGTAGCCCCCGAGTGTCCAGAGGGATCGCAGATTTGACTGGGGACTTTTTGAAGCCTCCGAGTGCCTAAATGAGTACATTTCGATTGCTTTTATTTGTGTCATAGGGATTGTTGATATACGTGCCTGATATAGCCGAAGTATCGGTATCAGTTAACCACCTTAGGGTGAAACAACGCAATCTACTCAAATTCGAGTCCCCGGACTCGAATCCGGAAAAGTGCTAGTGTAATTCGACTCAGGCCGCGGAGGTCTTACAGGAGTCGAATTCCAGTTATATGGGTGTGAGCACTTGACGCGTCCGTCAAGGCATGTTCATCGTGCCTGTAGGCACGGATATGTTTCTGGTAGTGCGCAGTTAAATGCGGTGCCAGGCCTTATTCAGGTCTTACCTTCACGCCTGTAGGCGCGGCATCCGAATTTTATCATCGCGGAGATGATTCGGGTAACCCAGGAGACGCAGTCTCTTTGTAGGGAAAAATTATGAGGCAGTGTCGCCATGAGTTTCGTGAGTGGATGTTATCAACACACAGTTTTTTGTACAAATAATCATAGGGTGCACGACCAGCGTCCCTATGGGAGTAGCCCTCGAGTGTTTGGTTGAGTCCAAGACTCAGGCAGGGACTAAAGAACTTTTGCGATTGCTATCGTCTTTTACTTGCTTGTTTTTGGTCGATGACTCAGGCAGGTACTAAAACACTTTTGCGACTGCTGTCGTCTTTTGCCTGCTTGTTTCAGTCAATGACTCAGGCAGGTACTAAAATACTTTTGCGACTGCTGTCGTCTTTTTCCTGCTTGTTTCTGGCACTCCCTATGGGAGTAACACATGTCCATAATCGAACTGTGTTTCGAGTGGTTGGGTTTGCTTTTGTGATTGTCCATGTTCCTGCAATAAGAAAAAGAAAAGTCGTAGGGTGCGCGGCCAGCGCTCCCTATGGGAGTTGCCCCCGAGTGCTTGGTGGAGTCGAAGACTCCAGCAAGGACTAAAAAATAGTCGAAGTTTTCCGCGTGAGCGATTTTGACGGGACGTGACGAGCGGTGGGTCCCACTTTCTGACTTTGATTTGACTGGGCGTGCGTAATCTTATATTAACTATGCCTCCTCGATTTCCGCGCGTAATGGTAGAACTGGGGGGACAGTTCGCGCTTCCTCTTCTCCGTGTGTCCAACGCGATGCGTGCCGCGCGTCCAATAGGGTTTTTGTCAGCCGTTGGATTGCATCTCCCAGGGGTTAAGTAGCGATGCTGCGGCGGTAATTTCCAATCTATGCTCTTTCTTCCTTGCTGCCATCGCCATTACTGTTGCTTTTCTGCTTTCCGCTACGCCCATCTTCTCCACGACGCTGTACCAGCTCCGTTCGTTCCTGAGCTACTTCCTTCGCTCACATCACCGCCGCGCAATGGGGAAGAAGAAGGGAGGCACTGCCGCTAATTCCACGGCCACCCTCACTGCAGCGAAGAAGAAAGGTGGCTCCGCTGCTACGGGCACCAGTGCCGCCGCCGTCGGAAAGGAGAAGGTTGCGGGCACCCGCGTGAAAAAATGGCGCATGGCGCCCCTCTATCATCAAGGCGTCTGATCTCCGTCTTCTTTGCCAACACGGAGTTATTTCTGCAGCAGTCGCCGATTCGCGCGTCCCCAGCGGTGAGACCATTCCTGTGCCTCCTGCTGGTTTTCGAGTGATGTTTCTTGCATTCATCATTCGTGGTCTTTCCTTGCCTCTTCACCCCTTTCTTCGGGGTCTTCTTTGTTTCTATGGGCTCTAGCTCCATCAGTTGTCCCCAAATTCGCTCCTCCACATCACTTGTTTCATCACTCTCTACGAGTGCTGGCTCGGTATCGAGCCACACTTTGGTCTTTTCAAGCGCATCTTTAAATTGATGTGTCAGTCCGCATCTGGCTCTTTAGTTTATGACATAGGTGGTTGCGGAATCCATGTCGACCCATCCGCCACCTACTTCGATATCAAGCTTACCAAGTCCGTCCAGGGATGGAGGGACAAATGGTTCTATGTTCGCGACCAGAAGGCCAAGGACGAGCACTTTGGACTCGCGTCTTTCGATCCCGCGACTCCTTGCAAGAAGATGCGTTCTTGGAAGAACGTGATCATGCCTTCCGAACTCGCAGAGACAGACGTGCTATATCAGCGCGTCTGCGACCTCGAGAGTCGCATAGGCGCAGAAGAGGGAGGTTGTGCCCTTGTCAGGAATTGGCTGCATCGTCGCGTCCAGCCTCTCTGGGCCAGGGTCCATCCCATGTTTCAATGGGGTGGCGCTGATGATGCCACTCGCGTGTCTGCTGATGGCATGTCCGCGACTGAGGTGGATAAGAGGGTGCGAATGGTCATGAAGTACACCCTCAAGGATGTGCTTCCGAACGAGCCAGTCGTTCCTCCTTTCGATGCTTCGAATCCTCCTCCTGAGGTACAGTTGTGCTACGTAGTAGCTTATTTTCTCGATTGCGTTTTGTGTTGCTTATCTGTTATGTTTGCTGATCTTTACTGTTTGCATGCAAGAGCGGGTGGTGTCGCCTTGTATGCCTCCCATCCCTGAGGGGATTATTCCTCGTGAAGCTTTGGAAGAGGACGAGTCTAAGTCGACAGTCCCTTCCGATGTGGAAGAGGAAGCCCCCGAGTCCGAGAGCCCGGATATTCGCAAACGTTCGCGTAGCAGGGATTCCGGCGCGTCGACTCCTTCCACTCTAGAAGGCGCGGCTGTTGGCGCGGAGTCACCAATTCTCGCCGTTCCTGTGAGGGCTGTGGCACCGTCTTCTCGCAAGAAGATGCGATTTCCCAAGGAGTCTTCGTCGGAGTCGGCGGAGGCCACGTTTGATCTTGACAAATTTGACTGGTAATTTTGCTAGTGCCTTCATTCTTCTCTGTTTTCTTCTTGTTGGCTTTGTTTTAGAGTTTGCCCTTTCTGAGTGCGGACTTTGTCTTGCAGTCAAGAGGCATCGTCATCTTCTGGCGACATCGAATTTTTGAAGGAATAGGGAGTCGCGACTTCAAGGGCCAAGGTAGAGGTTGAGCGCGCTCCTTCTCCGGTGGCGGCCCACTCCGGGCAAAATTCTTCGAGCTCTCCTCATGTAGGGGAGCATCGAGTAGTTGCTCGGACGACGGTTCAGCGAACTTCTTTGGAGTCGCTGGAGGACCATGTAAGTATAGCTTTCCTTCTTTTTTTAATGTGGTAGTCAACACCTTCTGCTGCCTTCTGCTGACTCCTTGTTTTGTGCGACAGCTCCTTATAAAGGAAGCCACGCAGGTGGCGGAGCAGGTGATGGTGATGGGTCGCCAGCATGCGATGCTGGAGATGCGCCACCGCGTGGTCGAGAGTAAGTGTTCTATACTTATTCTTTTCGTCTTCTCTCTGTTTTGGTATAATCGACTGACAGCCAATTATTGACTGCCATGTAGCTGAGCATAAAGCTTTACTGCGCGATGTCGCCACGTTGGAGAAGACACTAGCCGCAGTTGTGAAGGGGCGCGACGAGGCAATCGTGGCTCGTGATGATGCCCAGAAGCGCGAAGAGGATCTGTGCGCCTCCTTTGCGGCCAGGGAGAAGTTGTTCGAAGAGCAACTGTTCTCAGTCGCCAAGGCCCTCTCAGGTACCTTTACTGGTAGATATTTTATTGATGTTCCTCTCTTCCTCTGTAGTGCTGGTGGCACTAGAAGTTTGATCCATGTGTATATTTTGGTGTAGATGCTGGCGGCTTGAGTTTTGATCCACAAGCCCTTTGTCGCGATGACGCTCTGGCGGGCGCGGCATCTGCGGTCGAGGATCGTAGCGCTGCTATCCAAAATACATTGTCCAAGGCCAAGGCCACCCTGAGTCGCCTCCGGGAGGAGCTGATGCCAAAGGCGGAGCTGCTCGACAATGTGGAAGAGCTGGTGGTGTCGCTCGCTGGGGGTGTGCCTGCCACGTACAAGAACTCCCTCCGCGCAGTTGGCGCGACCATGTCGCTTGCCATGGTGCAAGCCCACGGAGTCGAAGTAGATCCTTCTGCGGTGTCGAAGACGATGCCTGTTGGTGCGGATGGTCAGCAGGTAGTATTCGCTCCCTTTGCGACTGCCTATGCCAAATATGGCCATTCCTTGATAAACACTGTTGCCAAGTACTCGGAGGAGCTCAATCGTGCAAAGAAGGCGGCGAAAACTTCGGCCTCAGGGGCCGGCGGAAAGTCAGTGGCATCTGATACTGCCACGGACTTGATGAAGCCCCCGAGGTCATCGAAGTCGAAGAAGTCAGCTGCCTCGTAGTTAGTTTCTTTGTAATAGTTGATGAATTACTCTTTTGATTGGAGAACATGCCTGTTGGCGAATGTGTTTGTAGATACTTTTATGCTGATCCTAAATGCATCTGTTACTTTTGACTTTTGAGTTGGTCGCCTTATTTGCCTCTGGCTTGATTTTTGGTAGGGTACATCAAGTGGTCTTGTGGGGGGAACCCCGGACTCGCCATCTCTTGAGGATACAATGGCACCACCATGCTCCAGGGTAGAGGAGCTTTCCTTGCTTTCGCGACTTCGTGATCGCGTTAAGCAACTGGAGCGTGAGTTGCCCGTGATCCGCGGTAGCGCGGACGTGTGGAAGTCAAAGGCTAAAAAAGCCGCCGCTCGCGAGCAATATCAGCTTGGCGAGGTGACGCAGCTGGGCGACCAGTTTAAGTGTTATTTTGCTCATCCTCGTCTTTTCCTTTGTAGTTAATCGCAATGGTATGTTGTACTCATGCTGTTGATGCTGCTTCATGTAGTTGTTAGCGTACGCCATCCGCAGGATGAGAGGGATAGGATTGCCATCCGCCTTCATGATCTCACCCAGGAGCAACTTTAGGAGAGTGGATACTTCTGGGTAGATCATGATCGTGCGACTGCGTTGGCGACCCTGCAGGATCGCGCCTCGCAAGTGCTGCTCTTTCTGAAGAAGTCACAGTCGTGTTTGAAGAACATCTATCGGGCGATGTTCCCGCTGGATCATACTCCATCAAGCCTGCTGGCTCTCCTGACCAAATTTCAAGATATGTCCGCGGTTTGCGAGTGCGTGAGGCAGCAGTTGGTGGCTGGTGCCAAGGCTGCCCTTTCCATGGTGCGTTTGCACAGGCCTGACGTGGATGTCGCCACCATTGCCTCTGGGCCACCGGTGCCACCAGTAGGATCTTCCTGGAACATGGTGCCGCATTATCAGGCGGTGGACCGTCCAGCCGAGGAGGTCATCGACTTCTTCGAGGAACAGACTAATGTTCTTCTGTTGCAAGGGTAGCCAAATATGTATCCTGCACACAAGTGTACTAGTGTTGTAAAGCTCGTATACATTTGTAGATAATTTACTGTTGAATGTGTACAAGTAGCTTTAAGCGTGGGGTGCGTTGCACTTATGCGAGTCCTTTTCGTTAGCCTGGCCATCTTTGTATCGTTCCCTTGTCAACCTGTCAGGTGCGTTGCAGCTGGGTTGAGTTTGTGTTAAGGGGTTCGATTGATGTGACAGCTACTCAGGATGTCGCGTTATTGTTCGAAGAACATATGTGTATAGGGTGGCGTAGCCCCCGAGTATGAAAATTGACAAAGTAAAGGAGAACTCGGAGTTTTGGGGCACTTAGCTTTTATTTATTCGAAGAAGAGTACGAAGTACAATGTGCGGCTAAGTAGCCTTGGCTGAATAGCCTTATTTGCGATGAAAAAGTAAAGAAAAACGACTAAGGGTAGAAGCGTCGCAGTTGTGCGACGTTCTAAGGGTTGGAGTGTGCGACTCCTGTCTCTAAATCTTGAAGGCGATAGGTGCCACCTGGGATTACTTCTGTAATCACGTACGTTCCTTCCCAGGGGGACTCGAGCTTGAGATGTCCCTGCTGCTTCAGTCGCAGGACTAGGTCACCTTCGACGAAGGATCTGGGGCGAAGCCTTCTGCTATGGTAGTTGCGCAGGTTCTGCTGGTAGATCATAGATCTTTCTGCGGCGATTTCTCTTGCTTCGTCAAGGAGGTCGATGGAGTCTTCGAGTGCGAGGGATGACTCCTGCTCGCTGTAGGCGACTACGCGTGACGCTTTGTACCGTACCTCGGCGGGTAGTACTGCCTCTGCTCCGTGTACCATAAAGAATGGTGTGTAGCCGGTGGCGCTGTTTGGAGTTGTACGCAGGCTCCAGAGTACGGATTGCAGTTTGTTTGGCCAGCAGCCCGCGGCTTGTTCGAGTGGTCGGAGGAGTCGCTTCTTGATGCCGCTGCAGACGAGCCCGTTTTCCTTTTCCATCTGACCGTTTGTCTGTGGGTGTGCTACTGAGGCGTAGCTGATGTTGATCCCCAGGTTCTCGCAGAAATCTTGGAACTCCTTGGATGTGAAGTTCGTTTCGTTGTCGGTGATGATGCTGTGCGGCACGCCAAAGCGGTAGACGATGGCCTCGAAGAACTTGACTGCGCTGTGTCCTGATTGCTTGGTCACTTGCATGGCCTCAATCCACTTGGTGAATTTGTCGACTGCGACCAAGAGGTAGACGTAGCCTCCTTGCGAGGACCTTGGATGTTTTCCAACCATGTCGAGTCCCCACTGGGCGAAGGGCTAGGCCAATGGAATAGGCCGTAGTTCTGCGCCTGGTGCGTGTGGCTTGTCCGCGAATCGCTGACAAGCGTTGCACTTTTGGACTATATCCTTGGCGTCGCGCATGGCCGTGGGCCAGTAAAATCCAGCTCGTAGAGCTTTGGCAACGAGGGTGCGACTGCCGGCATGGTGCCTGCAGGTCCCTTCATGGATGTCGAGGAGGACTGCTCTTCCATCAGCTAGGGAGACGCATCGTTGTAATACGCCTGTGATGCTGCGTTTATACAGTTCACCGTTGATAACGGCGAATTCCTTGGAGCATCGCGCGATGTGTCGTGCGTCTGTCGGGTCGTCCGGTAGGCGCTTGCTGAGGAGGTACGCAATTTACGGCTGCGTCCAGGATTGTTTGATCATCATGACGCTTATTGGTCCCTCGAGTCCTGTGTCGAGCTCCAAGTCATCGAGTGTCATTGGATCATTGGGTGGCGTAGCCCCCCGAGTCCGTTTCTATGCTTGTTTTCTTCTCTGTGGCCTTTGGCTTGATGGAGCGTTCGCATATGCGCTCGAGAAATACCCCAGGTGGTATGGGTGCGCAGGTGGAGCCTATGTTAGCGAGTGCGTCCGCCTCCTTATTGCTTTCGCGACCTATGTGTCGCAACTCGCAACCATCAAAGTCTCCTTCAATTGTGTCGTAGAGGTCGGGGTATGCGATCATGTTGTCGTTCAGTGCGTCGCACTCGTGCATTGTTTGGTTGACGACCAGCTTGGAGTCGCCATATATGATTAGCCTCTTTGCACCACAGGCTTTTGCCATTCTCATCCCGTGTAACAGGGCCTTGTATTCAGCCTCGTTGTTTGAGGCTGTGAACTGCATTCGCAGGACGTATTTCAGCTTGTCTCCTTGAGGCGATGTCAGTATAACACCTGCTCCTGCTCCATCTTTCCTCTTGGACCCATCGAAGTGCATTGTCTAGAGGTAGGACATGTCTGGCTTGTCTGGGAGTTGGTTTTCCATCCAATGTACGAGGAAGTCAGGGAGACCTTGCGACTTGATTGCGCCGCGCTTTTCGTATGTGATGTCTCGTGGAGACAGTTCGATTCGCCAAAGCGCGACTCGCCCTGTGGCATCAGGGTTATTGAGGATATGTCCCAATGGGGTGTCATTGACTACAACGATTGGATGTTCTTGGAAGTAATGGCGCAATCGCCGGGCGGTCATAAAGACGTCGTACGCCAGCTTCTGGTAGTGTGGGTACCGCTGTTTTGTTGGTGTAAGGACCTCGCTGTGGTAGTATACCGGGCGTTGTACACCGTGGACGTTGTTTTCCTCGGCCCATTCGACGACAAGCACTGTGCTAACCACTTGGTTGGTGGCGGAGACGTACAACAGCAGTGGTTCCCTTTCTCATGGAGTTACTAATACTAGCGAGGTGGATAGCAGGCGCTTGAGGTCTTTGAATGCTTCTTGCGCTTTGTTGGTCCACTCGAATTTGTCAGCTTTGCGGAGGAGCTGATAGAAGGGCAGCGCATTTTCTCCCATTCGACTGATAAATCGACTAAGGGCCGCGATTCGCCCGGCTAGTTGCTAAACGCCTCTTATGTTCTTTGGCTTCTCCATGGCCAGTATGGCCTTTATCTTTTTCGGGTTTGCCTCAATCCCTCTCGCGGAGATGAGATACCCGAGCAGCTGCCCAGAGGGTACGCCGAAGGCGCATTTGTCCGGATTGAGCTTTATCCGGTAACGATCGAGATTGGCGAAGGTTTCACGCAAGTCGTCGATTAGAGAGGCTTCTTCCTAGGTTTTGATTACTATGTCATCGACATAGACTTGGATGTTGCGACCTAGTTGCTCCTTGAGGCAAGCCTGCATGCACCGCTGGTACGTGGCTCCTGCGTTTTTTTAGCCCGAAGGGCATTGTGTTGTAATAGAACACACCGAAGGGCGTTGTAAATGCGGTCTTGTCCTGGTCTTCCTCCTTCATTCAAATTTGGTTATAGCCTGAGTAGGCATCGAGGAAGCAGAGGCGCTCGCATCCAGCGGTGGAGTCGATGATTTGATCGATCCGTGGTAGCGGGAAGTGATCTTTTGGGCAGTGCTTGTTTAAAGAAGTGAAGTCCACGCACATCCACAAGATATCTGTGTCCTTTTTTGGCACCAGCACCGTATTGGCGAGCCTAGTTCTTTCCTTGATCTCGCGTATGAATTTGGCCTCGAGGAGTCTGTTGATCTCCATTCCGACTGCCTGTGCCCCTGGCTCAGACAGTCGCCTGATTGTTTGCTTGACTGGCCTTGCGTCGGGGTTGACGTTGAGTGCGTGCTCGGCGAATTCCCTGGGAACTCCTGGCATGTCCACAGGACACCAGGCGAAAATTTCCCAGTGCTCACGGAGGAATTTGACGAGCGCGAGTTCCTATGCGGGTCTCAAGTTTTTGGCGATGAGAGCCGTTTTAGCGGGATTTGATGGATGGACCTACACCTTATTTGTGTGCACAGATGAGTCGAAGGAGATGTCAGGTGAGCTTGGCCTACTCAGTGGGGCAGACTGTTGTCTATCGTTTCCTTCAATCGCGCGAGCTCCTCCTGCATGCCGAAGGACTGGGAGATTCTATTGAATTCCCTGTCGCAACTGTCAGATCGCTCGAAGCTCCCGTTTATCATGATGACGCCGTTGGGACCTGGCATTTTCATCTGCAGGTAGGCGTAGTGGGGTACTGCCATGAACCTGGCGAACGCGACGCGTCTGAGGATGCAGTGATATTGTGAGGGCTAGTCGACGACCTCAAAGTCGATGCGCTCGCGCCGGAAATTCCTAGGCGTGCTGAATATGACGTCGAGGTTGATTTTGCCCAGGGGGTATACACCTTTCCCTGGGACGATGCCGTGGAACATTGTGTCTGATGCCTCCAGGCAGGTTAGAGCGATCCTCATTGCTCGCAAGGTACTCACGAATATGAGGTTGATGCCGCTTCCGCCATCCATGAAGACGCGACTCATGTCGAAGCCTCCAATTTGTGCCTCGAGTATGAGGGGGAAATGACCTGGGCGAGGTACTTGAGGCGGGTGGTCGCGTTTATCGAAGGTAATGCACGACTCACTGCCACTGAGGTACTCAGTGGTGGATGGTGGCGAGTGCGTGGCCAAGTTGACTTGGCGAGTGACGGCCTTCTGCACCCTATTGGAGGGGCGCCCCTTTTGGATCATCATGGTACCCATGGCCCGTGGGTATGGTTCGCCTCCGTGGTGCTGGTCCGGTGCAGCTCCGTTCGGGGGTGGCCCAGGTGCTAGTGGTGGTGCGTCATGTGCCACGGCGCCTGGAGTGGCTCCGTAGCCTCTTTCGACTTCGTTGCGGTTCATCCGAACCAACCCCTCATGTAGCTTGAGGAACTCGCGGCAGTCCTTGAGGAGGTGGCTGGACTTTCTCTTGCCATCATGCTTGTCGATGAGAAGTCTACCGTGCATGGCCCGGACAGTTTGTCCTCGATGGAGGTCGCGGGTGCTTCATCACGAGTGCGGCGTTGCCACACTTGCGTGGTTTTCCCGGAGTCGCGGTATCCGCCGCTGCGGTATCCGCTGTTGCAGTTATCGTTGCGTCTATCGGCGTAGCCGGCTGCGACCATGTTGACGTCATCACGATCGTCGTAGACGCGCATGCGACGCTTACTTCGGCGGTCGCGTCTTCGTTCGAGTTCTGCCTCCTCGTCAGAGTGAACGCGGTTCTTCACCAAATCTTCTCCATCAGCCCACCGATTCACGATCTCCATCAGGTGGTCGATGGTCTTGGGCTTTGAGCAGCCTAGCTCCTCCCTGAGTTCCATGCGGCGGACACCACCGTTGAATGCATCAATCGCACGGTCTTCCGAGATGTTCTCCGCGGAGTTCTTGATGATGGACCACCTTTGGATGTAAGAGCGCAGCGATTCGCCAGATCTTTGCTGGCAGCATCTCAGTTCTTTGATTGAAGCGAGGCGTTTGTACGTGCCCTTAAAGTTGCGCATGAAGCTGTAGACCACCTCATCCCAGCTACGAATGGATCTGCGTGGGAGGTTATTGAGCCATGCCCGGGCGGCGCCCTGCAGCTGTAGCTGCAAGCATTGCATGGCAGTAGTTCGACTGCCTCCGTGTAGCCTGACGGAGGAGATGTGATCCTCCAGCCAGATCTTGGGGTCCTGTAGACCGTCAAATTTCGGGTTCTCCGATGGGAGTTTGAACCCTTTAGGCATTCGCTTTTGCCTGATGGATCTGCTGAAGCATCTGGCGCCGCAGAGCTCCCCATCTTCATCTTCCGAATTAGTCAACCGAGCACGTCGTGCCCTTGACTTGTCGATCTTGCGCTGCGTGAGTTCATCGCGTGCATCGTAGTCGCGATCGTGTTGCCGTGAGTGGCGGCGCCGAGACAGGTCGTGACTGTCATCGCTAGACGAGGGCGAGGAGTAGCGCTTTGCTAACGCTTTGCCCTTTTTTGGGTCTGGTACTGGTTCTTTGTCGAGGGCAGCCTCGATTAGCCCCAGGCCCGCGATCGTAGATTGGTGCATGGCTGTTCGGGGATCTCCAGCCGGTGGCTGGTTATTGAGAAGGTACATGGTGGCCGCTGTCACCGCGGCCTGTGGTACCCTAGGAACCACGTTGCCTCTCGTGTCGACTGTCATAGAGCCGAAGTCGAGGACTTTCGCGGCATCTATGCGTTCTTGTTCGGTGAGGTGAGCCATCCGCGATTGCCTCTTCCTGGCGAGATGCTCGTTGTCTCTTGAGGAGGATCCTCCGTAGGAGGAGAGCCCAGCGCGACAAAGGCTTGACTCGTCCGCCGCCTTTTTACGCGCCTCAAGTTGCGCGATTGCTTGTTTTTGGCGCTTGAATTCCTCTTTTAGGAGCCAGTGGTAGCCCATCAGCAGTTCTTGCAGGGACCCGAAGGGTAGAGGTGCACCTCGTAGGGCTTCGCGGCAGCATTCCCACTCTTGCTCATTGAGCCTGATCACGACGTGTTCGCCGGTTTGCTTGTTGATTATGCTGGGAGGTTCGACTGCTCCTCCATTGCCACCGTTGCCGCCGTTGGCGGTGTTGGGCGGGTCGGTGCCGTTGCCGGTGTTACCACCATTGACGCGATTGGGTGGATCGATGCCGTTACCGGTGTTGCCACCGTTACCGTGGTTGGCGGAGGTGTCGCCCGCGTTGATGACGGCGCACATGAAGTGATTTGGGAAGTTGTTGCTTCCAGAACTTTCAGATCCGAAACCATGGGTTCCATCTTCAGTGGCCAGATCGCTTAGATCGGAGTCGCGACTGCTGTCGCTGACCATGTTCCCAACTTCCACCGGAGCATTGAGCTCACTGAGGGTGCCGATCGATGGAGGGAACCATGATGCTGGGGAAATCGCCGGTGCCGTCGGCTGATTGGGCATGCGAAGCGTGCCCATCTGACCAACTTGGAAGTGGAAGCTCCCGATCGCCAGGCTGATTCCGTCGCCCACGGACTCGAAGGCCGGGCGATTAGCCGGCGTGTGGATGGTGAAGTCGAAGGTGCCGAAAAGCTGGCAAATCTCCGCTGTTGCAGAGTTGTAGATCGTGTTTGATGGGGCCGAAGAAGCCGCAACATCAGCACTCCCAATTCCCATAGACGGCGCCAATTGATGAGGGTTTAACTCGTTGTTATGGACTTGGGTTTTGGAGAAGGAGGGAGCGCCGGAGACATCTATCGACTAGCAAACAAGCACACAGGGGACAAAGGATTTACCCAGGTTCGAGCCTCATAGAGGTCCCTACTCCTGCTTGTCTGCTCGTGGAATTATCGAAGGAGTCGAACGTTACAATGGTGCGCAGATGCAATCTGGCAAGGGTTATGGAAACTAGGGTTGCGTGTGTGTTCCTCGCCGCCCCCTCCTAGCCTTTATATAGATAGGCTAGGTCTCGGGTAGCAGGTTGAGTCGGTTACAAGTTAGGGTTTTCCCCTTCAAACTTTCTATCTTGAGCTTCTTCCCGTCCTTCAAGTAATCGAGAGTCCGTAGGTTACTCGAATCCCTCCGTCTGGGCCTTGGCGACACCATGGGCCTATATGTATTTGGACCGTATATACCAAGCTCGAGCACCTATAGGGTATACCCATGTCACTAACCCTAAACCCTAAACCTTAAACCCAAAACTCTAAACCCTAAACCCGAAACCCTAAACCCTAACCCCTAACCCTAAACCCTAAACCCGAAACCCTAAACCCTAAACCCGAAACCCGAAACCCTAAACCCTAAACCCTAAAATATTGTAAACTTTTATCAGATTTAATAATATTGATATATAGTAGTTTATTTAATAATATAGTATGCAATAAGGCGGGAAACAGAGGTTGTAGTCAAATTTTTTTAAAAGGGGCCTTTAGTTCCGGGTTGTGGCATGGCCCGGGACTAAAGGGTGTTGTTGGCGCGCACCCCGTGGGTGGTGCCGAAAAGATTTTAGTCCCGGCGCGAGCCACGGGCCGGGACTAAAGGTCATACCTTTAGTCCCGGTCCGTGGCTCGCACCAGGACTAAAGGCCCTTTAGTCCTGGTGCGAGCCACAGACCGGGACTAAAGGTTCATCCACTTAAATACACGCCGCTTCGCTCCCCCAATCTCCATCTCCACACTCTACAGACGCGCGCGAGGACGACGACGATGCCGGCAGGCTGCCAAAATTTGGACTGCCTCACCGCCTCTCCAGCCGCCCCGCCGTGCCTCCGCCTCTCCAAACGCCGCGGACGTCCGCCGCGCCTCCTCCCTTCCCCCTGTCACGCGCCGCGCCTTCTCCACCGTCCCTGGCCCCGGCGAGCCCCGCCTGAGGTAACACCCTCCTCCCGCCACTCACCGCGCCTCCTCCATCCCCGGCCCTGGCGAGCCCGGGCGGCGCCCCCGACCGCGCTGCCTCTCTCTGTCCCTGCCGGCCCCGGCCACTTTTTTTTTAATTTTGTGTATCTTTTTTATAGTATATTGTATATATAGTATATTGTATATTGTATATATATTATATGTTTTTTATAGTATATTATAGATATAGTATATTGTATATATGTTTTTTTATAGTATATTATAGATATAGTATATTTTATAGTATATTATAGATATAGTATTTTGTATATATGTTTTTTATTTCGTGTATCTTTTTTTATATGTTAATAATTATTACTAGTATATAGATATAGTATATATATGTTTGTGTATAGTAATAGAATATATATAGTATATATATATATATATATGTTTTTTTATTTCTTGTATCTTTTAGATATAGAATATTGTAATATAATAGATATAGTATATTGTATATATATGGAGTATATATGGAGTATAGTATATATGTGTATAGTATATATGGAGTATATATGGAGTATATATAATATGATGGTGAGAGGCCAACGACACTATCGGTTGTCGACGATGCGTCGATGACTCGGTGGTGCTCGCGGGCCGCCCGGAGATAGGGTTAGGGTGGTGGTGCTCGCGGGCCCCGGAACTTAGGGTTAGGGTGGTGGTGCTCGCGGGCCGCCCGGAGATAGGGTTAGGGTGGTGGTGCACGCGGGCCCCCGGACTTAGGGTTAGAGTGGTGGTGCTCGCAGGCCCCCGAAGATAGGGTTAGGGTGGTGGTGCTCGCGGGCCCCCGGACTTAGGGTTAGAGTGGTGGTGCTCGTGGGTCCCCGGAGATAGGGTTAGGGTGGTGGTTCTTGCGGGCCGCCTGGACTTAGGGTTAGGGTTAGGGCATCACTAGAATTTTGCTATTGTTTAGTATTATTGTAGCAAATTGCGTGTTCATATTATTGTTTAGTATTATTTTATGCAGCAATATTGAATGAAAAATGTTATTGTGTGCATTTTGTAGAAAACTATGGATCCAATCCAAAGAGATCTAGCACAGGAAGAAATTCTCGAGGATATGATCAACGACACCTCCCATGTTGATCCACCCGAATCTCCGTCGATTTATCTGAACCCCTCCGGTGAGGGAGAGGAGGTCGGCCGAAATGATCAAGGGGAAGCCGATGGTCCGGTGGTGGAGAAGCCGACGGCTTCGGTGGACCCTTAACAAAGTCCGGCGAGGTATATATATATGAAGTCTGGTGATCAGTAGATGCATTAACTGAGTTGTATATCTATAAATTGACGAATGTTTCTTATCTTAGGCCTCCACATCGAGCAAAAAATATTCCAAACGAGGCCCGGCCAAAAAGTTGGACGCATCTACGTGTTATACAATTACGGTGGTATCACCACGAGGTGAACCGTTGGAACCCGAAAAGGCTAAAACTGTATTTAAACAATAATGCGGAGATATGGTTAGGGATCGCATCCCGATCACCGTTCGAGAGTGGAATAAGACCAAAGGGGCGAAAGAGGGTGAGTATGTCGCCGACAGGTACAAAGAGGGTCTTTGGAATGACCTCATGACACAATTCACCCTGCCAGAATGTGAGGATGATGTCGACACAGCTGCATTGAGGAAGAAAGTCAAGCAGTGGACTCTTATGAAGATTGCCGAACTATTCAAGAACTGGAAGAAAGCATTATGGCAAAAGTATCAGAAGACAAAGACTCCTCCTAAATTTTAATACTATCTAACGAAGCAGCAGGCTAACTGGGATGCATTTGTGAAGTACAAGGAGTCAGAACCTGCTATGGAAAAGTTGGAAAAAAACAAGAAAAATGCCGCGATGAAGAAATATCACCATCACCTGGGGCCAGGCGGCTACGCGGCTGCCATGACAAAGTGGGATGCTAAAGAGAATGAGCTGCTTGCTAAAGGGATCACTCCAGAACCAATACGCGAAGAATGGGATCTGAGGGCAAGGAATTGGTTCCTTGGGCATGGGAGTGAGTATGACGAAAGTACATCGGACCTTATTTGCAGTGACGGGATTAGGATACCGCGGGATACATGGTAGAAAGTGGTGAAGGAGATTAAAGCAGGGACAACAAAGTTCCATCCCGATAGAGAGAAAGACTTGCTGACAAAGGTCCTCGGGAATGACGAACGCGGAGGACGTGTACGAGGCCTTGGCCATAGTTATACGTGGGAGATGGGGTTTCCCAAAGACAGAGATACTTATAGGAGCCGAGAGAGAGCAAAGAGGCGATGGCAGGAGGAGGAGGAGGGAGACAGGTTGACCGAGTTGCTAGGAACACTTCGAATGCATCAGGAACAGATTGACGAACTTCGAGGAGCAGCGCGCCTGCAAGATCCTGTACTCAATATTACCGTCGTCCCATCTCAGCGGAGAAGCAGCGTGGCTGAATCGGAGGTCCCTTCTGACGATGCACGTATGGTAGATGGAGGTCCCGGCTACCCCGTGGATGGAATCAAGGAGCAGGCATCTTGTGAGCTCCATCAGAAGGTGAAGAACCTATCCATCAAGGTGGCAGTCGGATGTGCTTTACCTTGTCCACCTGGCGCACGCTGGCATGGCCATGAGATTCCAGCTGGCTATGCTAAAGTTGTTGTGGATGAAATCGCAATGGGGTGGGACTCAATGGAGCTTGACATCCCTGGACCTGAAGGTGAGAGGACACTCGGAGAAGTACTGGGTGGTATCATTCTATGGGACAAGAACAACATCAAGCTTCCAGGCTGGACGCCAAAGCCAACACCGCCTCCGAGTCGTCGCATGTCACCTTCACCTCCATCACCTCCAAGAAGCCCACCCCATGACTACGAACACCACAGCCCGGGTCCATCTCAATCTCCGCCGCAGCCTGCGATTAGTACTAAACGACGCAGTAGCCCAAAACGACAAATGTCGCCCCTCCCAAGAGTACCTCATAAGAATCTTCAAAAGGCGAGGAAAACGACATGATCGTAAAGGCCGAATGTGTTGCGCAGCTTCAAAATAAGAAACACGAGCCCGCCCCGGTATACACCGAGAAGCAAAAAAGCGTATGCACTTTCTTTTCTAAACACAAAATCGCAATATGAATTGCACCATAAGCCAGATGACTATCAACGCACACTTCAGAAGGAAGTGATGAAGAGCAAATCAAGTAGAAGTGCAAGCGGGAGCAAATCATCAGGTCAAAGTGCAACCGGGAAAAGAATGGACGTCCCCCAGATCGGGAAACAGGCCAAAAAATCGATCCCACCCCTCCAGGTGTTATCCTATGACACTCCCCAGCAGGATATGGAAGAAGCTAAGAAGCTTTCGGCTGCTATGAATGTGACCGTTGAGGAATTGCTAGGTGCCCAGGACGACAAGTTACCCAAGGCTCAGGTAGTCCCTACATATGTCCCAGGGAAGCCTCTGGTTAGCTTTGAGCAGTTCCAACAACTGCCAACACAAATGCGGAGTTTACATAACTGGTACTTGAAAGCCGTAAAGCAGGAGAGAATAATGATCGTGGCGAAAGTCCCACATGACTACTACTTCCAAGAAGAAGAGGTCCATGTTGAGTTTCCAGAACTCTTCCAGTTATACAGTTTCGACGCCCTCGACAAAAGTCTCATCAGTTGCTATTGTCTGTAAGTTGTTGAATTCATTGTCTATATATAAGTTGTTCATTTTTTCAGTTGTTCAGTTCATTGCATATAATTATCCTCATTATATCCTTTTGTACTCTGTTATTATGCAGAATGAAGATCATGGAATGTAAAAGAAGGTCACTCTTTAGTGTTGGCTTTATTGACCCAGATAAAATACATTGTTAGACGCTAAAGGATAAACCCGAGGAGACGCAGGAAAACCTTCTAAGGTTTCTAACAGAGCAACATTTTTGCGACCACATACTGTTTCCTTACAATTTCCGGTGAGGGTCTTACTATGTTGTACACATTCACTTTTTCTTACTCGATGTTAAATGTAATTGATGAGTTACTGATATATATATAAACGTGTCCAGTTTCCACTGGATTCTCATGGACATTCAACTTGATAAGGGAAGAGTTGAAGTCATGGACCCATCGAAGAGACCCCTGGAACAGTTTAGGGACATACAGGACATGCTCCAGAGATAATTCCGTGCTACATCGGTCTCTTTATTTGATTTCCTGAGATATCACGTAATAAATAACTCATTCATTCATTTTCTTTGCCGGGCAGGGTTTGGAGCATGTTCAAGAGTAGGGTTAAGGGTTCCGTTAGTAAGGAGCTGACGTTTACTCCGGTATCGGTAAGTAATACATGATATGTTCGCGCATCTCTTTACTTCTAGTTCAAGACAATTATGATGCTAGATTATAATTTTGATTGAATTCTATTCTCGTAAAGTGCGCGAGGCAGCCACAGGGGACGAATCTATGTGGATTCTACGTTTGCGAGTTCATTCGCACGTTTTCCACTGAGCACAAAGATTATAGAGTCGATGTAGGCAATACATTCACAACATTATTTTATTACCGTCACTTTTTGTTATCATGATTGATATTCATATTGATCTCCTTTTCTTATATAGTTCGAGAGAATGCGGGATCAGCTCCTACCAGAGCAACGCGTACTAGGAATTGCTGAAGAACTGGCAGGATTCTTCATGAACGAGATGATAGATGACGCCGGGGAATTTAGCGTGAATAGACGCTACTGATGATCCCCGAACGTGTAATTAAATCGTCGAATTGTGATCTCCATGTAACTATCATGATCATGTATATATTTGTATGATCGATCTTAATAGAAGTTATTTTATGTATGCACGAACGTGTACGGTATGTGGTAGCGTAGAAAACTATTTTTGAAATGAAAAAGAGAAAAAAAAGATACAAATTGAATTCTTTGTCGCGGCAGAGAAAGTGCCTAAACTTCTGCCGCGGCAGAAAACCATTTGTCCCGGTTATTACGAACCGGGACTAATGGGGGCACCGAGCGCCCGCAAAGACGGCCACGTGGATACCCATTGGTTCCGGATGGTAAGCGGTCTAGGACTAGTGGGGGGCTTAGTCCCGCCCCTCCAGTCCCGGTTACCAGGACCGGGACTAAAGCCCCTTACGGGCCGGGACTGGAGGCCCTTTTTCCACTAGCGTCTCTCGGTGATCGATGGTAGAGCACGAATTATTAGTTGGGCAGCAGTCGCTTGTGAATGATAGATCGGTCAGCTCGACGCCAGGCATGCATGCCTGGTCTAGAAATCCAGTCGCCGCATACTTTCCGAAAGGGTCGGTCCTGTCACACCCATGCCAGAAACCAAGCTTTGCCTGATTAAGTCCAGCCGTCTAGAGCAGATCACGTCGCCCATCCCTGTCCCGCTAGCAGCTAGCTTGCCACAATCGGTGAAGCTCAGACGTCTGTACCCAAAGAAACCGAGGAGTTCGGTTGGAAGCTGTGAGAGCCATGCTCGTTGCGCCCAAAGGAGATGCACCTGTACTGTTCGTCTGGTGTGGTATCTACTCTAGGAATTGAAAACTGCTGGCCGTACGGAATTGAGAAACGGTTAGTCAGGACCGGGACTCAGGAGCAAGCTTTTTTTTTTGCGAAATTCCATTAATCTATTAATAATCATCAATAGCAATACAAAAAGTCTTAAAAGTAATAAAATTATAAATAAGTCAATGGATCACCTAACGATGACTACAAACACCGCGTATAAGCCCCTGAAACCATGGGATTAATGGAATTGATGTGAAATAATTCGCCATCTTTTTTCATAGATTAAAGAGTTGCGTTCATTTTTTTTTCGAAATTCCACCGACCTATTATAAATCATCAACAGTAGTATAAAGAGACCCAAACATAATAAAAATTACAAATAAGTCACTTGACCACCTAGCGATGACTACAACCACTAGCACGAGCCGAAGGCGCGCCACCATCCTTGCCCCTCCATCACCGAAGCCGGACAAAGCTTATCGTAGTAGAACTTGTTGTAGTAGATAGACGTGAAATCGTTGTGCTAAGACCACAAAAGACCAGCACACCAGAGCAGCAACCATCGCCAAATATGACAATTGTAGATCGGAAAAGAATGACCTTGAATCACAACAACAAGCGCGAAGACGGACCGTATCCTAGGAGATTCGCCGGACAAACGACTCCACGCGCTCTCCGTTGGCGCTAGATGCACCCCTCGAGCAAGGATAAAGCGGGAAGGACCTTATTCTGACTCGAGGAGGTAGCCGTCGTCTCAACATCCCGAAGAAGACAATAAAAAGCAGGCTAAACAAACATAGAAAAATCTCCCGTCGGCGAGAGGCCATGGTCCACCACAGCTCCAAGGCCCTAAGGCCACCGGAGGCGGAGCAGACCAGCGACGTCGCCGGCGAGGGGGACGAAACCCTAGATGGGTTTTAGCTTGTTCCTTTTCTAGCGGCGGCTAGGTACTGCTTCGTTCATTGCTAATATCCTGCTGCATTTATATTAATAATCCATAACCAGGTCTGATACAATACGCTTTACAATGCAATTAGGAGGAATACTCAACCACACCTTGCACAATTTATTCTTGCAGCCTTCTTTCGCCATATTATGAGCAGCAGCATTTTCTGATCGTCTTACCGCGTGCACCCAGGACTCATCGAAACCCTGTACAAGAGCTTTGATTTCTAAAACTAATGGATCATAGATGGATTGTCCTGACCCTTCTTGCTGAGTTTTGCCGCAACCTCGACGTTGTCCGTCTTCAAGATGATTCGTTGACTCTAGACCTCTCTCACAACCAGAAGACCCCTCTTGCAAGCCATCAACTCGGCCCCCTCTACATCCGTTGTGTGAGAGAAAAAATGGCATGCTTCGGAAACAAAGATACCATGATGATTGCGAACCGACCACACCGCCCCACCAACACCTTCTACAGAGCGAAAAGCCTCGCCGGCATTCACTTTGAGCCAACCATCGATCGGAGGAAGCCAGTGCTCCTTGACCTTTGTTGATACCGAGGGAGGAGTGCCATGGATGTTAAACCATTCCTCAACCCCTTCCATCGTCTTTCGAACTTGTACCCTCAGATCTTCCACACGTCTGGAATCTTGAGCATCATTGCGGGCCTGCCATATATTATATATCAGCATCATGACCGCTGTAGCCGTTCTTCCATCAATATTTCCAATCCAATAAATAAGCCACCACTTGACCTCTGAATGACAGACTAGACGAACCGGGCTTTTTTCTAGCTGCACACCCAACTCCTTTTCCAACAGGTTCCAAGTCATTGTTGAATGAGAACAAGACCAAAATTGATGAGACAAGCTCTCCTCTCGGATACACACACTAGACAGGTGACCCCTTCTTTTATACATATGTGTTTGAGCTCCTTCCCCACCACAAGTCCATTCTCAATCAACCTCTAGAAATGCACTTTAACCTTACTTGGCATGTTTGTACCCCACATCGCAAGCCACCCCTTTTGTCGATCGCATGTGCGGGACATTTTCTGCCCACCCATGCCTTGTTTCTTCCTTTGAATAGCTAGGTGTAAGCCGATTTAACTGAAAAAACACCAGTTTTGTGATTCCATGCAAAAAAATCCTCCGAGCCCAGCCTGCCCACATTACATTCACAGTCGCAGCATCACCAATGCGCCACACTAAACCCTCTCGCAGCATCTCACGCTTGTGGATGATACTACGCCATGTGTATGAACATCTGTTAGGGCATGGAGCTGATAAAAATTCTCCATCTTTAACGTACCTCGCCTTTAAAACCTTCGCACACAACGAATCTGGGTCTGTTAGGAGTCTCCAGTCCTGCTTTGCTACGAACGCCTGGTGGAAGCACTCATAATCCCTAAACCCCATCCCACCTTGATCGTTTCCTTTACACGTTCTTTCCCAAGCCACCTAGTGGACTTTGCGTTGCTTTTGAGTGTCCCCCCACCGAAACTTTGAAGACACCAAGCTGAGATTTTTGCATTTTTTTATAGAACCAAAAACAGCTCATTGGGTAGACCGGTACTGCCCTAAGAACAGACTTAACAAGACATCCTTTTGCTTCTTTCGACATATCCTGGCCCTTCAAGCCCTTGACATTGGCCCAAGACCGACCGGTAACATATTTGAAGCATCCGTCCTTTGATCGGCCCACTACCGCAGGGATTCTAGGTAGCATTCATATAACGCACATGAAATACCAATGCGAGACTTCAAATCCTCCTTTAATGCATCAGAACATCTAGGAACCAAAAAGATAGACGATTTGTTTAAGTTTACTCTCTGTCCCGAACTCACCTCACAATCTTGAAGAACTTTCCTTAAGGTCTGCATGTTGCTTGGAGTAGCTTTGAGAAAAACCACACTGTCATTGGCAAACAATAAATGGGTGACATGAGGACCCTGAGCGCCAAATTGTACTCCTCTGATGAGATTGTTTGCTTGAGCTTATTTTAGGAGAGATGAGAAGCCTTCCACACAAAACAGAAATAAGTACGGGGAGATTGGGTCCCCCTATCGCAAACCTCGTGATGGAAGAAAAGCATCTGACACATCCCCATTGAGTTTGACTGAGAACCTGATCGAAGAAATGCAACACATCACCATTTGAACCCAAGTATGAGCAAAACCAATTTTAAGCAACATTTTCTCAAGAAAGGTCCATTCGACCCTATTGTAAGCCTCCATCATATCTAACTTAACATCACACAACAGAGTCATTGTTTTCCTTGTCTGCGGTGACCCAGCATACCACTGCATGTGTAGTACACTATAGTCGTTGATATGACACTCATAGAACACCATTCCGTAAATATCACACCCCTCAGAGTGGTACAACAGAAACATTGCGGGTCCATATTACAAACATACACACTTTATTATTACAAACCGAGAGTTCTCACACTTCAAATATTATGAAAGTACAAACCAACCTTAAGTAGTTTCAGCGGAAGATATTAGAAACTAAAATCATACTCCGAATGGAGCTGAACAACTTATTCTATATAGTACCTGCTGCTCGGCTCAATTGGTTTACTAATAACTAAGGAAACTACTCGGACTCGTTGCCCTCCACTCTGTAGCGTATCTTGTAGTCCACCCCTTCAACTCCTCTGGACTGGTCGGGTTCTTTGTAGCAGACGTCCTCTTGTCCATTAGCTACATACATCGAAGTGTCTTCTGGATCCTCAGAGTCTAAGCAGGGGTTCAAAGGAAAGAGTGAGTAACAGCGTTACCCAACAAGTTCATTATATGCAATGTGGGAAATTTGATCCTCTATCTACCACCTCGGACAATACGTCCTTGGTACTATGCATTTTTCGTAAATCTTTCTTCGAAGATTGATTTTATTATCCAAAAACTATACCCATCAGCCTTCACAGGTTGACCAGAACTTCATGGAGTTCATTTCCTGCCGCGTTCGTAGCTCCTTCCCGGAACAGGGAGTAACATGTCACAATTCTTACACTCTGCAGTGGTGCGTTGCTTTACCCATGAGAGACCAACTCCTTGTTGCACAAGCGGGCATACTTTCCCGTCCACAATTCCATGATGTGGGGCCCAGCAGGTGATCCAAGCCAATCACTGCCCTCTCGGCGACCCCATATGTCTGCACGATCCTCCAGGGCTGACTACACCTCCGTTAAGCCTCCAACTAGGGCAAGCTATAACCCTGGTGAGTTCTCGAAGACTCTATGAAGTGGTGATGCCCCTAGTAAGCTCCTTAAAAGGCCCGACTATACCTCCGGCAACCACTTATAAATAACCTAGACACCAAAATCGTGGGGCCTAAGGGTGCCCACCCATATGTTGGATCCATACCAGGAATCCCAACGTCACGATAAGGTCATCTTTCCTCCATATGAAAGGAAGAAGATATAGCTGACTTCTCTGTCCCATTCCAAATCTCATGGTTACCGCGTATTATACGGCTCTAGAATCACTGATGTCATGGGTTGTTAAGCCTATGTGACTTACGCAATTGAAACCCGAAGTTCCATTGCTGATCTTTATCATCACTTAGGATGATACTACATCTTATTTATTAGAGAAGATATCATTTTCTGTTTCCAAATCATAGATGATAACACACAATCTGCAATACCTTTAATAAAGACTCCTCAAAGGACATGAGCAAGTTATGAACTTGCCTTGTGACTGCAAGGTAGTGAAGTCGGATGCTTCCACCTGACCTTGAGCTCTGGTTTCTACAAAGAACCATTATTGCCCGATAAGGACAATATTTAAAGAAGCAATATGCCATGCATAGTAATATCATGCAATGATTTATTAATTGCTTCCCTACATGTCTTACCCTTTTTGTAAAAGCTTACTATTTTATTTAATCAATAAAAGACAATATCATTTTATGAATTTATTTCCTTTGAATATTTTATGAAATTCCTTTAAGGAAATAGGATTTATTTTCATCACACCATATTCACTTTGCAAAAATACAAATTAGTATTTTTCTACAATAGTATATTCATTTAGGATCTTAAAAGTGAATTTTTTTCAATTTTTGGTGTTTCCCATATTTTTGTAAAATTTATAAATAATTAGCGTCCTATTATTATTAGTCCTAAATTTTAATTGCCAAAATTTCTATTGATTATTTTTATTCAATAGAAAATAGTTTTGTGAGTTCATAGATATATAATTTGTATTTTTATGATTTTTATTTATTTATCTAGAGCCATTTTTATCTCAGGGGTATATTTGTAATTATTCTCTTTTCAAATAACCCTATTAAGATAGAGGCCTGGCCCACTGAGCTGGCCCGACCCAACTTGACCCTAGCCCACCTGGCCTAGTTACACCCACCAGAGTGGTACTGGGCTTCCCACAGGCCCAGTACCCCCCTCGCGCACACGACCATCTCCTCCATCTGTCGCCGCTGTCGCACACGATTTTGGCCGAATCCGGCTGTTGTTGCCGCCGCCACGGTGCAAGGTGACTCAGTCGATGATGCTGCATCATCTTGTCTAAGCAGATCCTCTGTTGGTGCTTTCTCCTAGCCGTGCTGACCTCTGCCCTAGGCTAGGGTTAGGGTTTGCCGATCTGGAGCATCGGCGATGGTGCGTCGGTTCTTCACTGCGTTCGCCGCTCTTCTCCGGTGGATCTAATGCACGGTCGGTGTGGGTTGCAGTGCCCCTTCGGGGTGATCCCCATGCCGCCATTCCTGCTTCGCCGCCGGTCAACCTTTGCTTCCTCTTCGGTTCTTTTTGCGAGGCCCTTGAGTAAGATTGGCTACTCCTCTTCTGTGCTCCACTATGCCTTGCTCGATACCCTCTGTGTGCCTTTAGTGGTAAATCCCTAATTGATCTCATGGTTCGTTTAGGGTTCATCCCTCTGGCCTGAGCATGATGATTCTATTAGGACTGATTGTAGTGGTTGTACTGTCCTGGATGTTTACCCCCTTATGCTAGTGATGTGGATTTCATTGTGGTTTCATGATTCTAGTACTAACAATGGTTCTGTCAGTAATGTTTAGTTGATCTTTATACACTGGTTTATGGTGATCTTTTACATTGGAGTGAGAATGATACTCCTATGCTTCCTTGATTATAGAAATGCAACCATGAGTATGATTCCTGAATATTTATTCCAGGAAAGTGATTAGTTATCTTTCTGTAAGTTAAATGATCAAATACCAGTAAAGCATTGGCTTGGTTTTAGATGTGACATTTGTGACACCTTCTTTAGAATGGTACACAAATGCCCATACTTCTATTGCCTAAATCTTCCTGTCTCCAAGTTTGGCCGGTTAAGTGACTGAGAAGCTTCTGCTGGCTTTATTATCCTAATCTGCTATAGTCTATCAGCCTATGATGCTGGTCTGAGGCATGACTAGGAAATACTAAGTTGTTTCTAGCTGTCTCTCAAAGATATGATCTGATGCATGTATGATTTCTACACACTTCTATTCTTGTAGACAGTTGTTGGGCCTCCAAGTGCAGAGGTTTGTAGAACAGCAGCAAGTTTTCCCTTAAGTGGATCACCCAAGGTTTATCGAACTCATAGAGGAAGTGGTCAATGGTATCCCTCTCAAGCAACCCTGCAATCAAGATACAAGAAGTCTCTTGTGTCCCCAACACACCCAATACACTTATCAGGTGTATAGGTTCACTAGTTCGGCGAAGAGATAGTGAAATACAAGTGGTATGGATATAAGATAACGGTGCTAGAAAATAGCTTGATGGCGTGAAAGAGACTAAAGGCAAACTGAAATAAAGATTGAAGCAAGCAAACATGTAACAGTTCTAATAGAAAATGGTATTTCAGTCCTTAGAAACAAGGCCTAGGGATCATACTTTCACTAGTGAACACTCTCATATAAATATATTCTTCTTTATCATACTACGCTGAACTACTCTCCGGTTGGACACTCTAATCCATGGTAGGGCTATAACAGCACTCCTCAAAGTAAGCCTTTCCCATCTAGATAACCCCACACTGTCACCTTGAGAACTAGATGGTTCAAACAAACACCACAATTTCATAAAGACATCCAACTCCAAATATAACTCATAACAAGTATTTGTAATCTCTAGCATAAGTGCCACCATGGTGTGCACACTGTCAACTTCACACACATGGGGAGAGCAGAGATCTATTAAAGCACTTGAGTAGCAAGGTAGATCTATAGATTACAAGCTCATGATCTCAATAAGATCATGCATTGAGAGAGAGAGATGAACACATAGCTACCGGTAGAACCCTTAGCCTCGAGGAAGAACTACTCCCTCCTCATCATGGGAATCAGCAATGGTGATGGAGATGGTGGTGGTGATCGATGGAGATGGCTCCGAGGGCACTTCCCCATCCTGGCAAGGTGCCGGAACAGAGACTTTCTGTCCCCCGAATTTCCCCTTCGATGGCGTCGGTGCTACGGAACTTTTCATGGATGGAGGCTAGATGACTTAGGGTTTTTTCATCGGGAGGCATCTTATAGGCGGAGAGGCAAGGTCAGTGGGTGGCCTGGGGGCCCACACCATGCCCTGGCGCGGCCTAGGGGGACCCGCGCCTAGGGGTGGTTTGGCCACCCTGTGGCCCCCCTTCGTCTCTCCTTCTGGCTCCGTGAATCTTCCGGGAAAATAACGACTTTGGCTTTTGTCTGGTCCAATTCCGAGAATATTCATTTTCTGACTTTCTGGAACCAAAAACAGCAGAAAACGGGCAACTGGCACTGTGGCTCTTGTTAATAGGTTAGTCCAAGAAATCATATGAAAAGTACTCCAAAGTGTGGACAAAACACAAGAAAGTAGATAAAACCAAGCATGGAACATCAAAAATTATGGATACGTTTGCAACATATCAACATCCCCAAGCTTAACTCCTGCTCGTCCTCGAGTAGGTAAGTAATAAAAAGAAAGAATAATTTTTGAGGTGACATGCACCATCATAAACTTGATCAAAGTATTTGTAAAACATTCAAAACTGGGATCATAGTACTTCAATCATAACATGAAAGACAGAGTTCTAGCAATAAGACAAAGAAACTATGTTGTAACATGAAAAGGCACAAACAAAAGATTCATGAATAACAATGCTTTGCAAGACGTTTGTTTGTTTCACATAAAGAAAACATAGCATAGTGGCATTTAGCTTGTCCCTCATAGAGTAGCAAACATAAATGCATAGGGCACCTTCAAAGTTCATAAGAGTGACTAGATACAAATAGTTTAAGAACAAGCAACATTAAAGTTATGCATCAATCAACAAGTCTTGGGACAATGCACATAGAATTAAGAATGGCCACTATGCTCTCAAAGTAGGTGCATAAAGGTAGAAGGTGGAGACTCAACAAAAAAGTAAAAGAAAGGCCTTCATAGAAGGAAGTAGGGATTCAAGTTTCATCAAGAGCTTCCAAAAATTATGGTACTTAATAGCTTTCATCTCCCATTTCCCCTATCATAAGCATCTTGAAGTGATTAAGGTTAAAGTGAACAAACTATGGAGTATATGCTTGACAAAGTATAAGTTGGAAAGCTCATGTCCCTTGAATACGAGGGACGCTCCTCATGCTACTCAAGTTTAGTCACCGGTAAGTTCTTGTCATTGTAAGTACATGTGTATCATAGAGAACCGCCAACGGGGTACCCCTTGCCCGATGATACGGAAGGATCCCCATATCAAAATGACAAGGCAAGCAGACAACGATCATCTCAACAATCTTGTTATTTACCATGGGAATGTGGTGATTTTTTCTCTCTTTCCTCTTTTCATATATCTCTTTTTTTCTCTTTTCTTTTCTCTTTTTTCTCATTATCTGACTCTTTTTTTATAAGAAGAATGCTTCATAGATAGCTCATTATGGTTACGCTGCAGGTTTCCACCATGACAGCATGGATTAGACCAGTGGCCTAGGCGTTTCTCTAACACATATACATAACTCCATGGACTTACAAGCTCCCCTTTCATTTCACACCGATGACATTCATAGACAAAAGAGCATGATATCAATTAGGTACAAAGTACAAGTGCAATGTTGAAAGTGTTCCCCATGACAGCATGGTTCTGCTAATTCCCAACATATAGCATGGGTTTTGGAGAAGGAGGGAGCGCTGGAGACATCTATCGGCTAGCAAACAAGCACACAGGAGACAAAGGATTTACCCAGGTTCAGGCCTCGTAGAGGTCCCTACTCCTGCTTGTCTGCTCGTGGAATTATCGAAGGAGTCGAAAGTTACAATGGTGCGCAGATGCCATCTGGCTAGGGTTGTGGAAACTAGGGTTGTGTGTGTCCTCCTCGCCGCCCCCTCCTAGCCTTTATATAGATAGGCTAGGTTTCAGGTAGCAGGTCGAGTCGGTTACAAGTTAGGGTTTCCCCTTCAAACTTTCTATCTTTAGCCTCTTCTTGTCCTTCAAGCAATCGAGAGTCCGTAGGTTACTCGAGTCCCTCCATCCGGGCCTTGGCGACACCGTGGGCCTGTATGTATTTGGACCGTATATACCAAGCTCGAGTACCTGTAGGGTATACCCATGTCACGCGGTGAGAAGTATGAGAATATGGATAAATGCCCAGTATGCACTGCATTGCTGTATAAGATCAGAAAAGATGACCTTGGTTATGTTGAGGGCGAGCCACCCAGGAAGAGGGTTCCTGCCAAGGTGATGTGGTATGCTCCTATAATACCACGGTTGAAACGTTTGTTCAGAAATAAAGATCATGCCAAGTTGTTGCGATGGCACATGGAAGACCGTAAGAAAGACGGGATGTTGAGGCACCCTGCTGATGGTCGGCAGTTGAGAAAAATCAAGAGAGACTTCCCGGACTTTGCTGGTGACGCAAGGAACTTATGGTTTGGTCTAAGTACCGACGGCATGAATCCTTTTGGGGAGCAGAACTATAGTCACAGCACCTGGCCCGTGACTCTATGTATCTACAACCTTCCTCCTTGGTTGTGCATGAAGCGGAAGTTCATTATGATGCCAGTGCTCATCCAAGGCCCGAAGTAACCCGGCAACGACATTGATGTGTACCTAAGGCCATTAGTTGATGAACTTCTACAGTTGTGGGCCAAACCAGGTGTACGTGTGTGGGATGAGCACAAACAGCACGAATTTGACCTACAAGCGTTGCTGTTCGTAACCATCAATGATTGGCCTGCTCTTAGTAACATTTTAGGACAGACGAACAAAGGATACAATGCATGCACACACTATTTAGATGAGACTGAAAGTATATATCTGGATAAATGTAGAAAGAATGTGTACCCATACAACCGTCGTTTTCTTCCGCCTAGTCATCCCTTAAAGAAGAAAGGCAAGCATTTCAATGGCAAGGCAGAAACCCGGACGAAGCCTGTCCCCCGTAGTGGTGCTGATGTATTTGGTATGGTCAAGGATTTGGATGTAATCTTTGGAAAGGGTCCGGGAGGACAACCTGTTCCGAAAGACGCCGATGGACACGCACCCATGTGGAAGAATAAATCTATATTTTGGGAGCTACCCTATTGGAAAGTGCATGAGGTCCGCTCTGCAATCGACGTATGGCACCTGACGAAGAATCTTTGCGTGAATATTCTAGGCTTCCTGGGCTTGTATGGGAAGTCAAAAGATACCCCGGCAGCACGGGAGGACCAGCAACATCATAAAGGACGAGACGGGAAGCATCTAGGGCAGTTTTAAGGGCTTGCTAGCTACGCTCTTACCAAAGAAGAGAAGGAAATCTTTTTTGAAGTCCTTTTCAGTATCAAGGTCCCGTCTGGCTTCTCGTCGAATATAAAGGGAATAGTATATATGAAAGAGAAAAAAATTCAAAACCTAAAGTCTCATGACTGCCATGTGCTTATGACGCAATTGCTTCCGATTGCATTGAGGGGAATTCTATGAGAAAATGTTCGACTAGCCATTGTGAAGGTATGTGCATTCCTCAATGCAATTTCTCAGAAGGTAATCGATCGAGAAAGTCTATCAGGGTTACAGATTGATGTGGTCCAATGTCTGGTCAGCTTCGAGTTGTTGTTCCCGCCATCCTTCTTCAATATTATGACGCACCTCCTAGTTCACCTAGTTGAAGAGATTAGAATTCTCGGTCCTGTGTTTCTACACCATATGTTCCCCTTCGAGAGGTTCATGGGAGTCTTAAAGAAATATGTTCATAACCGTGCTAGGCCAGAAGGAAGCATCTCCAAGGGCTATGGAACAGAGGAGGTCATTGAGTTTTGTGTTGACTTTCTTCCTGACCTTAAGCCGATTGGTGTTCCTAAATCTCGGTATGAGGGGAGGATGACTAGAAAAGGCACACTAGGAAGGAAATCAATGGTATGTAGGGACGGGCATTCTTTCACTCAAACACACTACACAGTTCTACACAATTCCACCGTGGTGGCTCCGTATATCGAGAAACACAAGAATATTCTACGCTACGAAAACCCAGGGAAGCCTGAAACCTTGATTAAAGGGGAACACGAGAAGAATTTTGGCAGTTGGTTGCAGACACATCTCATGAATAACACCACTGTTGGAGATGAGTTGTACTCGTTGACCAGGTTACCATCTTCGACTATATGTACTTTCCAAGGGTACTAGATAAATGGGAATATATTTTACACGATCACCCAAGATAAAAAGAGCACCAACCAAAACAGTGGTGTCCGCTTTGATGCAACAGATGACAATGGGCAGAAGGACACATATTATGGGTACATAGATGAGATATGGGAACTTGACTATGGACCTACTTTTAAGGTCCCTTTGTTTCGGTACAAATGTGTCAAGCTGACAGGAGGCGGGGTACATGTAGACCAAAAGTACGGCATGACAACAGTGGATCTCAACAATCTTGCGTACATGGATGAACCATTCGTCCTAGCCAACGATGTGGCTCAGGTTTTCTATGTGAAGGACATGTCTACCAAACCGAGAAAAAGGAAAGATAAGCAAAAGAATATAGAATGCGATGAGCCAAAGCGCCACATAGTTCTTTCAGGGAAAAGAAACATCGTGGGAGTGGATGACAAGACAGACATGTCAGAAGATTACAATAAGTTTCATGAAATTCCGCCCTTCAAAGTGAAAACTGACCCAAGCATCCTATTAAACGATGAAGATTCTCCATGGCTACAGTGTAGAAGAAAACCACAACACTAGATGTTGCTGATGTGTAATAATGTATTAAACCTTTTATTTTAGACATAAATCTATGTAATGTATTAAACCTTTTATTTGAGACATAAAGGTCCCCTTTCATGTAATACATCTTGCTCAATCAAACTAGACGTTGACGACCGGGTTCTGATCCGCGGGAGGTTATCACCCAAAGAGAAGGAACCATCACAAGAGAAGGAACCCACAAACACTAAGGATACATAGCACAACTGAAAATTAAGATACATAGCACAACTGAAAATTAAGAAACATGCCTAATGTTGGAGTGATTCAGTCATGCTCCTGCCTAGCCCTGTAATACGCGCCACTGTAGTTGTCGTAGTCGTCGGTGCCGTCGTCGCTGTCGTCGTCGAGGTCGCCATAGTCGAACCTTGAAGGTTGGGCACGCGTGGGCTGGATTAGAGGGTACCGCAGGCGGGGGTTATTGCCGGTCGTGTTGTAGGCCATGACACTCTGGAGAGTCCGGCCGTGCCACCACAGCCGACGGCCGGCCTCCTTGAAGTTCGAAGGAGGTGGGCCATCCTCCTCGTGCCTGGCGAGCGTCCTCTCACGCCGATTGATGAAGAAGGCTTCCCAAGTCGGGAAATAGTCGGGATGCCAGTTGGGATTCCTCCGCTGCTCTGGCGTGAGCTCGAGGTAGTAGTGGTTCGTGATGGCCATCCGGCGCTCCACACCTAGAGGGACATTAGGGAGCACGCCTCCGGTGCTCAGCATCCAGCTGGTGGGGACGCGGTAGCCCGGTGGGCAGGGGTAATTCGAGGTGCAAAGCGCCTCCACCTCCCTGGGGGTTAGAGGTATGGTGGAAGCCATGGGAGAGAGTGGAGAGAGGCGGCAGATATGAGTCTAGACGTGCTATGGCAACGACCAAGCCTACATATATATAGTGAGAAATGGCGGGAAGTCAGAGGAGGGAAGTGGTGGAAAAGGCGGGAAGAAAAAGGGCAGGAAAAAATAAGGCGGGAAGAAACAGACCTTTAGTATCGGTTTCGCACGAATTTTTTATCAACCGGGACTAAAGGGGCTTATTTTTTGTAATAAAATAATAAAAAATGCGGTCGAAACCCGAAACCGGGACTAAAGGGGAACAAATATGACATGGATTTCCATGTTGAGATACATATGTGCGCCGAAACCCGAAACCCTAATGGTCGCCGTAGGATATTCTTACAGTAATTGCAATTTTAATTCATAAACAGGTTCTAATCTTTCTTGTGATTCTGTAGTCATATTATTTGCAATTTTCTGATTAGTAATTATTTTCTTATGAATTTATTACTCCAAAAAGGGTATTAATCCTATTAAAATAATCAAGACAAATACTTACAGTAATATTCCAAAAAGGGTATTAATTCATAAACTTGGCGCGCGTGGCCCCTGGTCTAGGGTTTCATCGGAGGAAGACCACCGGAGCGTCGGAATCACATGAAAACTTGCATGTGCCCCTAGGATATGTGTGTGAGAGTGGTGCAAGGTTGGTAGGTGCCATGTGTAGGCCCCAGGTGTGACCCCCTTCCCGGACATGCGTTAACACTTAGTGAAATCCTGGATCTGTACGTGAAAACTACAGCCGAGGACAACCAGGGCCTGGAATGTGGCAAAGTTGGCCCAACATTTGCTCTCCATGTACATATGTCCTAAACAAACCAAAACAAATAGAAAGGTTCACCGTGCTACCCTCGTATGGAGAAAGCTATAGGGGTAGACGATCTGGGGCCCCCGGTCTAGGGTTTCGCTGGAGGAAGACCACCAGAGCATCGGAATCACATGAAAATGGCAAAATGGTTAATTGTTTGACTAGTTAGAATAATTATTTTATAAAACTGAAAATGCTACACACCGGGACTAAGGTGCTAATAGTTAAACCTGAAACCCTAAACCCTAACCCTAACCCCTAAACCCAAAACTCTAAACCCTAAACCCGAAACCCTAACTGACGAGGGTTTAACTCGCCAATGCCCATTGTTATGAACTTGGGTTTGGAGAAGGAGGGAGCGCTGGAGAAATCTATCGGCTAGCAAACAAGCACACAGGGGACAAAGGATTTACCCAGGTTCATGTCTCATAGAGGTCCCTACTCCTGCTTGTCTACTCGTGGAATTATCGAAGGAGTCGAAAGTTACAATGGTGCGCAGATGCAATCTGGCAAGGGTTGTGGAAACTAGGGTTGCGTGTGTGTTCCTCGCCTCCCCCTCCTAGCCTTTATATAGATAGGCTAGGTCACGGGTAGCAGGTCGAGTCGGTTACAAGTTAGGGTTTTCCCCTTCAAACTTTCTATCTCTAGCTTCTTCTTGTCCTTCAAGCAATCGAGAGTCCGTAGGTTACTCGAATCCCTCCATCTAGGCCTTGGCGACACCGTGGGCCTCTATGTATTTGGACCGTATATACCAAGCTCGAGCACCTATAGGGTATACCCATGTCAGTATCCCCCGAGTGTCCAGAGGAATCGCAGATTTGACTGGGGACTTTTTGAAGCCTCCGAGTGCCTAAATGAGTACATTTCGATTGCTTTTATTTGTGTCATAGGGATTGTTGATATACGTGCCTGATATAGCCGAAGTATCGGTATCAGTTAACCACCTTAGGGTGAAACAACGCAATCTACTCAAATTCGAGTCCCCGGACTCGAATCCGGAAAAGTGCTGGTGTAATTCGACTCAGGCCGCGGAGGTCTTACAGGAGTCGAATTCCAGTTATATGGGTGTGAGCACTTGACACGTCCGTCAAGGAATGTTCATCGTGCCTATAGGCACGGATATGTTTCTGGTAGTGCGCAGTTAAATGCGTTGCCAGGCCTTATTCAGGTCTTACCTTCACGCCTGTAGGCGCGGCATCCGAATTTTATCATCGTAGAGACGATTCGGGTAACCCAAGAGATGCAGTCTCTTTGTAGGGAAAAATTATGAGGCGGTGTCGCCATGAGTTTCGTGTGTGGATGTTATCAACACACAGTTTTTTGTACAAATAATCATAGGGTGCACGACCAGCGCTCCCTATGGGAGTAGCCCTCGAGTGCCTAGTTGAGTCCAAGACTCAGGCAGGGACTAAAGAACTTTTGTGATTGCTATAGTCTTTTACTTGCTTGTTTTTGGTCGATGACTCAGGCAGGTACTAAAACACTTTTGCGACTGCTGTCGTCTTTTGCCTGCTTGTTTCAGTCAATGACTCAGGCAGGTACTAAAATACTTTTGCGACTGCTGTCGTCTTTTGCCTGCTTGTTTCTGGCGCTCCCTATGGGAATAACACATGTCCATAATCGAACTGTGTTTCGAGTGGTTGGGTTTTCTTTTGTCATTGTCCATGTTCCTGCAACAACAAAAAGAAAAGTCGTAGGGTGCGCGGCCAGCGCTCCCTATGGGAGTAGCCCCCGAGTGCTTGATGGAGTCGAAGACTCCGGCAAGGACTAAAAAATAGTCGAAGTTTTCCGTGTGAGCGATTTTGATGGGACGTGATGAGCGGTGGGTCCCACTTTCTGACTTTGATTTGACTGGGCGTGCGTAATCTTATATTTAACTGTGTCTCCTTGATTTCTGCGTGTAATGGTAGAACTGGGGGGACGGTTCGCGCTTCCTCTTCTCCGCGTGTCCAACGCGATGCATGCCGCGCGTCCAATAGGGTTTTTGTCAGCCGTTGGATTGCATCTCCCAGGGGTTAAGTAGCGATGCTGTGGCGGTAATTTCCAATCTGTGCTCTTTCTTCCTTGCTGCCATCGCCATTACTGTTGCTTTTCTGCTTTCCGCTGTGCCCATCTTCTCCACGACGCTGGACCAGCTCCGTTCGTTCCCGAGCTACTTCCTTCGCTCACATCGCCGCCGCGCAATGGGGAAGAAGAAGGGCGGCGCTGCCACTGATTCCACGGCCACCCTCATTGCAGCGAAGAAGAAAGGTGGCTCCGCTGCTGCGGGCACCAGTGCTGCTGTCGTCGGGAAGAAGAAGTTTGTGGGCACCCGCGTGAAAAAATGGTGCATGGCGCCCCTCTATCATCAAGGCATCGGATCTCCGTCTTCTTCGCCAAGACGGAGTTATTTCTGCATCAGTCATCGATTCGCGCGTCCCCAGCGGTGAGACCATTCCTGTGCCTCTCGGTGGTTTTCGAGTGATGTTTCTTGCATTCATCATTCGTGGTCTTTCCTTGCCTCTTCACCCCTTTCTTCGGGGTCTTCTTTGTTTCTATGGGCTCCAGCTCCATCAGCTGTCCCCAAATTCGCTCCTCCACATCACTTGTTTCATCACTCTCTACGAGTGCTAGCTCGGTATCGAGCCACACTTTGGTCTTTTCAAGCGCATCTTTAAATTGAAGTGTCAGTCCGCATCTGGCTCTTTAGTTTATGACGTAGGTGGTTGCGGAATCCATGTCTACCCATCCGCCACCTACTTCGATATCAAGCTTACCAAGTCCATCCAGGGATGGAGGGACAAATGGTTCTATGTTCGCGACCAGAAGGCCAAGGACGAGCACTTTGGACTCGCGTCTTTCGATCCCGCGACTCCCTGCAAGAAGATGCATTCTTGGAAGAACGTGATCATGCCTTCCGAACTCGCGGAGACAGACGTGCTATATCAGCGCGTCTGCGACCTCGAGAGTCGCATAGGCGCAGAAGAGGGAGGTTGTGCCCTTGTCAGGACTTGGCTGCATCGTCACGTCTAGCCTCTCTGGGCCAGGGTCCATCCCATGTTTCAATGGGGTGGCGCTGATGATGCCACTCGCGTGTCTGCTGATGGCATGTCCGCGAGTGAGGTAGATAAGAGGGTGCGACTGGTCACGAAGTACACCCTCAAGGATGTGCTTCCGAACGAGCCAGTCGTTCCTCCTTTCGATGCTTCGAATCCTCCTCCTGAGGTACAGTTGTGCTACGTAGTAGCTTATTTTCTCGATTGCGTTTTCTGTTGCTTATCTGTTATGTTTGCTGATCTTTACTGTTTGCATGCAGGAGTAGGCGGTGTCGCCTTGTATACCTCCCCTCCCTGAGGGGATTATTCCTCGTGAAGCTTTGGAAGAGGACGAGTCTAAGTCGACTGTCCCTTCCGATGTGGAAGAGGAAACCCCGAGTCCGAGAGCCCGGATACTCGCAAGCGTTCGCATAGCGGGGATTCCGACGCGTCGACTCCTTCCACTCTAGGAGGCGCGGTTGTTGGCGCGGAGTCACCAATTCTCGCCATTCCTGTGAGGGATGTGGCACCGTCTTCTCGCAAGAAGATGCGATTTCCCAAAGAGTCTTCGTCGGAGTCGGCGGAGGCCACGTTTGATCTTGACAAATTTGACTGGTAATTTTGCTAGTGCCTTCATTCTTCTCTGTTTTCTTCTTGTTGGCTTTGTTTTAGAGTTTGCCCTTTCTGAGTGCGGACTTTGTCTTGCAGTCAAGAGGCATCGTCATCTTCTGGCGATGTCGAATTTTTGAAGGAATCGGGAGTCGCGACTTCAAGGGCCAAGGTAGAGGTCGAGCGCGCTCCTTCTCCGGCGACGGCCCACTCCGGGCACAATTCTTCGAGCTCTCCTCATGTAGGGGAGCATCGAGTAGTTGCTCGGACGACGGTTCAGCGAACTTCTTTGGAGTCGCTGGAGGACCATGTAAGTATAGCTTTCCTTCTTTTTTTTAATGTGGTAGTCAACGCCTTCTGCTGCCTTCTGCTGACTCCTTGTTTTGTGCGACAGCTCCTTATAAAGGAAGCCACGCAGGTGGCGGAGCAGGTGATGGTGATGGGTCGCCAGCATGCGATGCTGGAGACGCGCCACCGCGTGGTCGAGAGTAAGTGTTCTATACTTATTCTTTTCGTCTTCTCTCTGTTTTGGTATAATCGACTGACAGCCAATTATTGACTGCCATGTAGCTGAGCATAAAGCTTTACTGCGCGATGTCGCCACGTTGGAGAAGACACTAGCCACAGTTGTGAAGGGGCGCGACGAGGCAATCGTGGCTCGTGATGATGCCCAGAAGCGCGAAGAGGATCTGTGCGCCTCCTTTGCGGCCAGGGAGAAGTTGTTCGAAGATCAACTGTTCTCAGTCGCCAAGGCCCTCTCAGGTACCTTTACTGGTAGATATTTTATTGATGTTCTTCTCTTCCTCTATAGTGCTGGTGGCACTAGAAGTTTGATCCATGTGTATATTTTTGTGTAGATGCTGGCGGCTTGAGTTTTGATCCACAAGCCCTTTGTCGCGATGACGCTCTGGCGGGCGCGGTATCTGCGGTCGAGGATCGTAGCGCCGCTATCCAAAATACGTTGTCCAAGGCCAAGGCCACCCTGAGTTGCCTCCGGGAGGAGCTGATGCCAAAGGCGGAGCTGGTCGACAATGTGGAAGAGCTGGTGGAGTCGCTCGCTGGGGGTGTGCCTGCCACGTACAAGAACTCCCTCCACGCAGTTGGCGCGACCATGTCGCTTGCCATGGTGCAAGCCCACGGAGGCGAAGTAGATCCTTCTGCGGTGTCGAAGACGATGCCTGTTGGTGCGGATGGTCAGCAGGTAGTATTCGCTCCCTTTGCGACTGCCTATGCCAAATATGGCCATTCCTTGATAAACACTGTTGCCAAGTACTCGGAGGAGCTCAATCGTGCAAATAAGGCGGCGAAAACTTCGGCCTCAGGGGCCGGCGGAAAGTCAGTGGCATCTGATACTGCCACGGACTTGATGAAGCCCCCGAGGTCATCGAAGTCGAAGAAGCCAGCTGCCTCGTAGTTAGTTTCTTTGTAATAGTTGATGAATTGCTCTTTTGATTGGAGAACGTGCCTGTTGGCGAATGTGTTTGTAGATACTTTTATGCTGATCCTAAATGCATCTGTTACTTTTGACTTTTGAGTTGGTCGCCTTATTTGCCTCTGGCTTGATTTTTGGTAGGGTACATCAAGTGGTCCTGTGGGGGGAATCCCGGACTCGCCATCTCTTGAGGATACAATGGCACCACCATGCTCCAGGGTAGAGGAGCTTTCCTTGCTTTCGCGACTTCGTGATCGCATTAAGCAACTGGAGCGTGAGTTGCCCGTGATCCGCGGTAGCGCGGACGTATGGAAGTCAAAGGCTGAAAAAGCCGCCGCTCGCGAGCAATATCTGCTTGGCGAGGTGACGCAGCTGGGCGACCAGTTTAAGTGTTATTTTGCTCATCCTCGTATTTTCCTTTGTAGTTAATCGCAATGGTACGTTGTACTCATGTTGTTGATGCTGCTTCGTGTAGTTGTTAGCGTTTGCCATCCGCAGGATGAGAGGGATAGGATTGCCATCCGCCTTCATGATCTCACCTAGGAGCAACTTCAGGAGAGTGGATACTTCTGGGTAGATCATGATCGTGCGACTGCGTTGGCGACCCTGCAGGATCACGCCTCGCGAGTGCTGCTCTTTCTGAAGAAGTCGCAGTCGTATTTAAAGAACATCTATCGGGCGATGTTCCCGCTGAATGATACTCCATCAAGCTTGTTGGCTCTCCTGACCAAATTTCAAGATATGTCCGCGGTTTGCGAGTGCGTGAGGCAGCAGTTGGTGGCTGGTGCCAAGGCTGCCCTTTCCATGGTGCGTTTGCACAGGCCTGACGTGGATGTCGCCGCCATTGCCTCTGGGCCACCGGTGCCACCAGTAGGATCTTCCTGGAACATGGTGCCGCATTATCAGGCGGTGGATCGTCCAGCCGAGGAGGTCGTCGACTTCTTCGAGGAACAGACTAATGTTCTTCTGTTGCAAGGGTAGCCAAATATGTATCCTGCACACAAGTGTACTAGTGTTGTAAAGCTCGTATACATTTGTAGATAATTTACTGTTGAATGTGTACAAGTAGCTTTAAGCGTGGGGTGCGTTGCACTTATGCGAGTCCTTTTCGTTAGCCTGGCCATCTTTGTATCATTCCCTTGTCAACCTGTCAGGTGCGTTGCAGCTGGGTTGAGTTTGTGTTAAGGGGTTCGATTGATGTGACAGCTACTCAGGATGTCGCGTTATTGTTCGAAGAACATATGTGTATAGGGTGGCGTAGCCCCAGAGTATGAAAATTGACAAAGTAAAGGAGAACACGGAGTTTTGGGGCACTTAGCTTTTATTTATTCGAAGAACAGTACGAAGTATAATGTGCGGCTAAGTAGCCTTGGCTGAATAGCCTTATTTGCGATGCAAAAGTAAAGAAAAACGACTAAGGGTAGAAGCGTCGCAGTTGTGCGACGTTCCAAGGGTTGGAGTGTGCGACTCCTGTCTCTAAATCTTGAAGGCAATAGGTGCCACCTGGGATTACTTCTATAATCACGTACGTTCCTTCCCATGGGGACTCGAGCTAGAGATGTCCCTGTTGCTTCAGTCGCAGGACTAGGTCACCTTCGACGAAGGATCTGGGGCGAAGCCTTCTGCTATGGTAGTTGCGCAGGTTCTGCTGGTAGATCATAGATATTTCTGCGGCGATTTCTCTTGCTTCGTCAAGGAGGTCGACGGAGTCTTCGAGTGCGAGGGATGACTCCTGCTCGTTGTAGGCGACTACGCGTGACGCTTTGTACCGTACCTCGACGGGTAGTACTGCCTCTGCTCCGTGTACCATAAAGAATGGTGTGTAGCCGGTGGCGCTGTTTGGAGTTGTACGCAGACTCCAGAGTACGGATTGCAGTTCGTTTGGCCAGCAGCCCGCAGCTTGTTCGAGTGGTCGGAGGAGTCGCTTCTTGATGCCGCTGCAGACGAGCCCGTTTGCCTTTTCCACCTGACCGTTGGTCTGTGGGTGTGCTACTGAGGCGTAGCTGATGTTGATCCCAGGTTCTCGCAGAAATCTTGGAACTCCTTGGATGTGAAGTTCGTTTCGTTGTCGGTGATGATGCTGTGCGGCATGCCAAAATGGTAGACGATGGCCTCGAAGAACTTGACTGCGTTGTGTCCTGGTTGCTTGGTCACTAGCATGGCCTCAATCCACTTGGTAAATTTGTCGACTACGACCAAGAGGTAGACGTAGCCTCCTTGCGAGGACCTTGGAAGTTTTCCAACCATGTCGAGTCCCCACTGGGCGAAGGGCCAGGCCAATGGAATAGGCCGTAGTTCTGCGCCTGGTGCGTGTGGCTTGTCCGCGAATCGCTGACAAGCGTTGCACTTTTGGACTATATCCTTGGCGTCGCGCATGGCCGTGGGCCAGTAAAATCCATCTCGTAGAGCTTTGGCAACGAGGGCGCGACTGCCGGCATGGTGCCTGCAGGTCCCTTCATGGATGTCGAGGAGGACTGCTCTTCCATCGGCTAGGGAGACGCATCGTTGTAATACGCCTGTGATGCTGCGTTTATACAGTTCACCGTTGATAACGGCGAATTCCTTGGAGCGTCGCGCGATGTGTCCTGCGTCTGTCGGGTCGTCCGGTAGGCGCTTGCTGAGGAGGTACGTAATTTACGGCTACGTCCAGGATTGTTCGATCATCATGACGCTTGTTGGTCCCTCGAGTCCTGTGTCGTGCTCCAAGTCATCGAGTGTCATTGGCTCATTGGGTGGCGTAGCCCCTGAGTCCGTTGCTGCGCTTGTTTTCTTCTCTACGGCCTTTGGCTTGATGGAGCGTTCGCATATGCGCTCGAGAAATACCCCAGGTGGTATGGGTGCGCAGGTGGAGCCTATGTTAGCGAGTGCGTCCGCCTCCTCATTGCTTTCACGACCTATGTGTCGCAACTCGCAACCATCGAAGTCTCCTTCAATTGTGTCGTAGAGGTCGCGGTATGCGATCATGTTGTCGTTCAGTGCGTCGCACTCGTGCATTGTTTGGTTGACGACCAGCTTGGAGTCGCCATATATGATTAGCCTCTTTGCACCGCAGGCTTTTGCCATTCTCATCCCATGTAACAGGGCCTCGTATTCAGACTCGTTGTTTGAGGCTGTGAACTGCATTCGCAGGACGTATTTCAGCTTGTCCCCTTGAGGTGATGTCAGTATGACACCTGCTCCTTCTCCATCTTTCCTCTTGGACCCATCGAAGTGCATTGTCTAGAGGTAGGACATGTCTGGCTTGTCCGGGAGTTGGTTTTCCATCCAATGTACGAGGAAGTCAGGGAGAACTTGCGACTTGATTGCGCCGCGCTTTTCGTATGTGATGTCTCGTGGAACAGTTCGATTCCCTAAAGCGCGACTCGCCCTGTGGCGTCAGGGTTATTAAGGATATGTCCCAATGGGGCGTCGTTGACTACCACGATTGGGTGTTCCTAGAAGTAATGGCGCAATCGCCGGGCCGTCATAAAGACACCGTACGCCAGCTTCTGGTAGTGCGGGTACCGCTGTTTTGTTGGCGTGAGGACCTCGCTGAGGTAGTATACCGGGCGTTGTACACCGTGGACCTTGTTTTCCTCGGCCCGTTCCACGACGAGCACTGTGCTAACCACTTGGTTGGTGGCGGACATGTACAACAGCAGTGGTTCCCTTTCTCGTGGAGTTACCAATACTAGCGAGGTGGATAGCAGGCGCTTGAGGTCTTCCAATGCTTCTTGCGCTTCGTTGGTCCACTCTTATTTGTCAGCTTTTCGGAGGAGCTGATAGAAGGGTAGCGCATTTTCTCCCATTCGACTGATCAATCGACTAAGGGCCACGATTCGCCCGGCTAGTTGCTGAACGCCTCTTATGTTCTTTGGATTCTCCATGGCCAGTATGGCCTTTATCTTTTTCGGGTTTGCCTCAATCCCTCTCGCGGAGATGAGATACCCGAGCAGCTGCCCAGAGGGTACGCCGAAGGCGCATTTGTCCGGATTGAGCTTTATCCGGTAACGATCGAGATTGGCGAAGGTTTCGTGCAAGTCGTCGATTAGAGAGGCTTCTTCCTAGGTTTTGATTACTATGTCATCGACATAGACTTGGATGTTGTGACCTAGTTGCTCCTTGAGGCAAGCCTGCATGCACCGCTGGTACGTGGCTCCTGCGTTTTTTAGCCCGAAGGGCATTGTGTTGTAATAGAACACACCGAAGGGTGTTGTAAACGCGGTGTTCTCCTGGTCTTCCTCCTTCATTCGAATTTGGTTATAGCCTGAGTAGGCGTCGAGGAAGCAGAGGCGCTCGCATCCAGCGGTGGAGTCGATGATTTGATCGATCCGTGGTAGCGGGAAGTGATCTTTTGGGCAGTGCTTGTTTAAAGAAGTGAAGTCCACGCACATCCGCAAGATATCTGTGTCCTTTTTTGGCACCGGCATCATATTGGCGAGCCTAGTTCTTTCCTTGATCTCGCGTATGAATTTGGCCTCGAGGAGTCTGTTGATCTCCATTCCGACTGCCTGTGCCCGTGGCTCAGACAGTCGCCTGATTGTTTGCTTGACTGGCCTTGCGTCGGGGTTGACGTTGAGTGCATGCTCGGTGAATTCCCTGGGAACTCCTGGCATGTCCGCAGGACACCAGGCGAAAATTTCCCAATGCTCACGGAGGAATTCGACGAGCGCGAGTTCCTATGCGGGACTCAAGTTGTTGGCGATGAGAGCCGTTTTAGCGGGATTTGATGGATGGACCTACACCTTCTTTGTGTGCACAGATGAGTTGAAGGAGAGGTCAGGTGAGCTTGGCCTACTCAGGGGGCAGACTGTTGTCTGTCGTTTCCTTCAATCGCGCGAGCTCCTCCTGCATGCCGAAGGACTGGGAGATTCTATTGAATTCCCTGTCGCAACTGTCAGATCGCTCGAATCTCCCGTTTATCGTGATGACGCCGTTGGGACCTGGCATTTTCATCTGTAGGTAGGCGTAGTGGGGTACTGCCATGAACCTGGCGAACGTGACGCGTCTGAGGATGCAGTGGTATTGTGAGGGCCAGTCGATGCGCTCGCGCCGGAAGTTCCTAGGCGTGCTGAATATGACGTCGAGGTTGATTTTTCCCAGGGGGTATACACCTTTCCCTGGGACGATGCCGTGGAACATTGTGTCCGATGCCTCCAGGCAGGTTAGAGCGATCCTCATTGCTCGCAAGGTACTCGCGAATATGAGGTTGATGCCGCTTCCGCCATCCATGAAGACGCGACTCATGTCGAAGCCTCCAATTTGTGCCTCGAGTATGAGGGGGCAATGACCTGGTCGAGGTACTTGAGGCGGGTGGTCGCGTTTATTGAAGGTAATGCACGACTCACTGCCACTGAGGTACTCAGTGGTGGATGGTGGCGAGTGCGTGGCCAAGTTGACTTGGCGAGTGATGGCCTTCTACACCCTATTGGAGGGGCGCCCCTTTTGGATCATCATGGTACCCATGGCCCGTGGGTATGGTTCGCCTCCGTGGTGGTGGTCTGGTGCAGCTCCGTTTGGGGGTGGCCCAGGTGGTGGTGGTGGTGCGCCATGTGCCACGGCGCCTGGAGCGGCTCCGTAGCCTCTTTCGACTTCGTTGCGGTACATCCGAACCAACCCCTCATGTAGCTTGAGGAACTCGTGGCAGTCCTTGAGGAGGTGGCTGGACTTTCTCTTGCCATCATGCTTGTCAATGTAGAAGTGTACCGTGCATGGCCCGGACAGTTTGTCCTCGATGGAGGTCGCGGGTGCTTCATCGCGAGTGCGGCGTTGCCACACTTGCGTGGTTTTCCCGGAGTCGCGGTATCCGCCGCTGCGGTATCCGTTGTTGCGGTTATCGTCGCGTCTATCGGCGTAGCCGGCTGCGACCATGTTGACGTCATCGCGATCGTCGTAGACGCGCATGCGACGCTTACTCCGGCGGTCGCGTCTTTGTTCGAGTTCTGCCTCCTCGTCAGAGTGAATGTGGCTCTTCACCGAATCTTCTCCATCAGCCCACCGATTCGCGATCTCCATTAGGTGGTCGATGGTCTTGGGCTTTGAGCGGCCTAGCTCCTCCCTGAGTTCCATGCGGCGGACACCACCGTTGAATGCATCAATCGCACGGTCTTCCGAGATGTTCTCCGCGGAATTCTTGATGATGGACCACCTTTGGATGTCAGAGCGCAGCGATTCGCCAGATCTTTGCTGGCAGCATCTCAGTTCTTCGATTGAAGCGGGGCGTTTGTACGTGCCCTTAAAGTTGCGCACGAAGCTGTAGACTAGCTCATCCCAGCTGCGAATGGATCCGCGTGGGAGGTTACTGAGCCATGCCCGGGCGGCGCCCTGCAGCTGTAGCTGCAAGCATTGCATGGCAGTAGTTCGACCGCCTCCGTGTAGCCTGACGGAGGAGATGTGATCCTCCAGCCAGATCTTGGGGTCCTGTAGACCGTCAAATTTCGGGTTCTCCTATGGGAGTTTGAACCCTTTAGGCATTCGCTTTTGCCTGATGGATCTGCTAAAGCATCTGGCGCCGCAGAGCTCCCCATCTTCTTCTTCCGAATTAGTCGACCGAGCGCGTCGTGCCCTTGACTTGTCGATCTTGCGCTGCGTGAGTTCATCACGTGCATCGTAGTCGTAGATCGGTGCATGGCCCTTCGGGGATCTCCAGCTGGTGGCTGGTTATTGAGAAGGTACATGGTGGCCGCTGTCACCGCGGCCTGTGGTATCCTGGGAACCACGTTGCCTCTCGTGTCGACTGTCATAGAGCCGAAGTTGAGGACTTTTGCGGCGTCTATGCGTTCTTGTTCGGTGAGGTGAGCCATCCGCGATTGCCTCTTCCTGGCGAGATGCTCGTTGCCTCTTGAGGAGGATCCTCCGTAGGAGGAGAGCCCAGCGTGACGAAGGGTTGACTCGTCCGCCGCCTTTTTACGCGCCTCAAGTTGCGCGATTGCTTGTTTTTGGCGCTTGAATTCCTCTTTTAGGAGCCAGTGGTAGCCCATCAGCAGTTCTTGCAGGGACCCGAAGGGTAGAGGTGCACCTCGTAGGGCTTCGTGGCAGCGTTCCCACTCTTGCTCGTTGAGCCTGATCACGACGCGTTCGCCGGTTTGCTCGTTGATTATGCTGGGAGGTTCGAGTGCTCCTCCATTGCCACCGTTGCCGCTGTTGGCGGCGTTGGGCGGGTCGGTGCCGTTGCCGGTGTTACCACCGTTGACGTGATTGGGTGGATCGGTGCCGTTACCGGTGTTGCCACCGTTACCGCGGTTGGCGGAGGTGTCGCCCGCGTTGATGACGGCGCACATGAAGTGATTTGGGAAGTTGTTGCTTCCAGAACTTTCAGATCCGAAACTGTGGGTTCCATCTTCAATGGCCAGATCGTTTAGATCGGAGTCACGACTACTGTCGCTGACCATGTTCCCAACTACCACCGGAGCATTGAGCTCACTGAGGGTGCCGATCGATGGAGGGAACCATGACGCTGGGGCAATCGTCGGTGCCGTCGGCTGATCGGGCATGCGAAGCGTGCCCATCTGACCAACTTGGAAGCGAAAGCTCCTGATCGCCAGGCTGATTCCGTCGCCCATGGACTCAAAGGCCGGGCGAGTAGCCGGCGTGTGGAGGGTGAAGTCGAACGCGCCGAAGAGCTGGCGAATCTCCGCTGTTGCGGAGTTTTAGATCATGGTTGATGGGGACGAAAAAGCCGCAACATCAGCACTCCCAATTCCCACAGACGGCGCCAATTGACGAGGGTTTAACTCGTCAATGCCCATTGTTATGGACTTGGGTTTTGGAGAAGGAGGGAGCGCTGGAAACATCTATCGGCTAGCAAACAAGCACACAGGGGACAAAGGATTTACCCAGGTTCAAGCCTCGTAGAGGTCCCTACTCCTGCTTGTCTGCTCGTGGAATTATCGAAGGAGTCGAACGTTACAATGGTGCGCAGATGCAATCTGGCAAGGGTTGTGGAAACTAGGGTTGCGTGTGTGTTCCTCGCCTCCCCCTCCTAGCCTTTATATAGATAGGCTAGGTCTCGGGTAGCAGGTCGAGTCGGTTACAAGTTAGGGTTTTCCCCTTCAAACTTTCTATCTTTAGCTTCTTCTTGTCCTTCAAGCAATCGAGAGTCCGTAGGTTACTCGAATCCCTCCATCTGGGCCTTGGCGACACCATGGGCCTATATGTATTTGGACCGTATATACCAAGCTCGAGCAATTGTAGGGTATACCCATGTCACTAACCCTAAACCCTAAACATTAAACCCAAAACTCTAAACCCTAAACTCGAAACCCTAAACCCTAACCCCTAACCCTAAACCCTAAACCTGAAACCCTAAACCCTAAACCCGAAACCCTAAACCCTAAACCCTAAAATATTGTAAACTTTTATCAGATTTAATAATATTGATATATAGTAGTCTATTTAATAACATAATATGCAATAAGGCGGGAAACAGAGGTTGTAGTCAATTTTTTTTAAAAGGGGCCTTTAGTTCCGGGTTGTGGCATGGCCCGGGACTAAAGGGTGTTGTTGGCGCGCACCCTGTGGGTGGTGCCGAAAAGTTTTAGTCCCGGCGCAAGCCATGGGCCGGGACTAAAGGTCATACCTTTAGTCCCAGTCCGTGGCTCGCACCAGGACTAAAGGCCCTTTAGTCCTGGTGCGAGCCACGGACCGGGACTAAAGGTTCATCCACTTAAATACACGCTGCTTCACTCCCCCAATCTCCATCTCCACACTCTACAGACGCGCGCGAGGACGACGACGATGCCGGCAGGCTGCCAAAATTTGGACTGCCTCTCCAGCCGCCCCGCCGTGCCTCCGCCTCTCCAAACGCCGTGGACGTCCGCCGCGCCTCCTCCCTTCCCCCTGTCGCGCGCCGCGCCTCCTCCATCGTCCCCGGCCCCGGCGAGCCCTGCCGAAGGTAACTCCCTCCTCCCACCGCTCACCACGCCTCCTCCATCCCCGGCCCTGGCGAGCCCGGGCGGCGCCCCCGACCGCGCTGCCTCTCTCTGTCCCTGCCGGCCCCGGCCACTTTTTTTTTAATTTTGTGTATCTTTTTTATAGTATATTGTATATTGTATATATATTATATGTTTTTATAGTATATTATAGATATCGTATATTGTATATATGTTTTTTTATTGTATATTATAGATATAGTATATTGTATATAGTATATTTTATAGTATATTATAGATATAGTATTTTGTATATATGTTTTTTTATTTCGTGTATCTTTTTTATATGTTAATAATTATTACTAGTATATAGATATAGTATATATATATATGTTTGTGTATAGTAATAGAATATATATAGTATATATATATGTTTTTTTATTTTTTGTATCTTTTAGATATAGAATATTGTAATATAATAGATATAGTATATTGTGTATATATGGAGTATAGTATATATGTGTATAGTATATATGGAGTATATATGGAGTATAGTATATATGTGTATAGTATATATGGAGTATATATAATATGATGGTGAGAGGCCAATGACACTATCGGTTGTCGACGATGCGTCGATGACTCGGTGGTGCTCGCGGGCCACCCGGAGATAGGGTTAGGGTGGTGGTGCTCGCGGGCCCCGGGACTTAGGGTTAGGGTGGTGGTGCTCGCGGGCTGCCCGGAGATAGGGTTAGGGTGGTGGTGCTCGCGGGCCCCCGGACTTAGGGTTAGAGTGGTGGTGCTCGCAGGCCCCCGAAGATAGGGTTAGGGTGGTGGTGCTCGCGGGCCCCGAGACTTAGGGTTAGAGTGGTGGTGCTCGTGGGGCCCCGGAGATAGGGTTAGGGTGGTGGTGCTTGCGGGCCGCCCGGACTTAGGGTTAGGGTTAGGGCATCACTAGAATTTTGCTATTGTTTAGTATTATTGTAGCAAATTGGGTGTTCATATTATTGTTTAGTATTATTTTATGCAGCAATATTGAATGAAAAATGTTATTGTGTGCATTTTGTAGAAAACTATGGATCCAATCCAGAGAGACCTAGCACAGGAAGAAATTCTCGAGGATATGATCAACGACACCCCCCATGTTGATCCACCCGAATCTCCGTCGATTTATCTGAACCCCTCCGGTGAGGGAGAGGAGGTCGGCCAAAATGATCAAGGAGAAGCCGACGACTCCGGTGGTGGAGAAGTCGACGGCTTCGGTGGACCCTTAACAAAGTCCGGCGAGGTATATATATGAAGTCTGGTGATCAGTAGATGCATTAACTGAGTTGTATATCTATAAATTGACGAATGTTTCTTCTCTTAGGCCTCCACATCGAGCAAAAAATATTCCAAATGAGGCCCGGCCAAAAAGTTGGATGCATCTACGCGTTATACAATTACGGTGGTATCACCACGAGGTGAACCGTTGGAACCCGAAAAGGCTAAAACTGTATTTAAACAATAATGCGGAGATATGGTTAGGGATCGCATCCCGGTCACCGTTCAAGAGTGGAATAAGACTAAAGGGGCGAAAGAGGGTGAGTATGTCGCCGACAGGTACAAAGAGGGTCTTTGGAATGACCTCATGACACATTTCACCCTGCCAGAATGTGAGGATGATGCCGACACAGCTGCATTGAGGAAGAAAGTCAAGCAGTGGACTCTTATGAAGATGGCCGAACTATTCAAGAACTGGAAGAAAGCATTATGGCAAAAGTATTAGAAGACGAAGACTCCTCCTAAATTTGAATGCTATCTAACGAAGCAGCAGGCTAACTGGGATGCATTTGTGAGGTACAAGGAGTCAGAACCTGCTATGGAAAAGTTGGAAAAAAGCAAGAAAAATGCCGCGATGAAGAAATATCACCATCACCTGGGGCCAGTGGGCTACGCGGCTGCCATGCCAAAGTGGGATGCTAAAGAGAATGAGCTGCTTGCTAAAGGGATCACTCCAGAACCAATACACGAAGAATGGGATTTGAGGGCACGGAATTGGTTCCTTGGGCATGGGAGTGAGTATAACAAAAGTACAGCGGACCTTATTTGCAGTGACGGGATTAGGATACCTCGGGATACATGGTAGAAAGTGGTGAAGGAGATTAAAGCGGGGACAACAAAGTTCCACCCCGATAGAGAGAAAGACTTGCTGACAAAGGTCCTCGGGAATGACGAACGCGGAGGACGTGTACGAGGCCTTGGCCCTAGTTATACGTGGGAGATGGGGTTTCCCAAAGACAGAGATACTTATAGGAGCCGAGAGAGAGCAAAGAGGCGACGGCAGGAGGAGGAGGTAGACAGGTTGACCGAGTTGCTAGGAACACTTCGAATGCATCAGGAACAGATTGATGAACTTCGAGGAGCAGCGCGCCTGCAAGATCCTGTACTCAATATTACCGCCGTCCCATCTCAGCGGAGAAGCAGCGTGGCTGAATCGGACGTCCCTTCTGACGATGCACGTAAGGTAGATGGCGGTCCCGGCTACCCCGTGGATGGAATCAAGGAGCAGGCATCTTGTGAGCTCCATCAGAAGGTGAAGAAGCTATCCATCAAGGTGGCGGTCGGATGTTCTTTACCTTGTCCACCTGGCGCACGCTGGCATGGCCGTGAGATTCCAGCTGGCTATGCTAAAGTTGTTGTGGATGAAATCGCAATGGGGTGGGACTCAATGGAGCTTGACATCCCTGGACCTGAAGGTGAGAGGACACTCGGAGAAGTACTGGGTGGTATCATTATATGGGACAAGAACAACATCAAGCTTCCAGGCTGGACGCCAAAGCCAACACCGCCTCCGAGTCGTCGCATGTCACCTTCACCTCCATCACCTCCAAGAAGCCCACCCCATGACTACGACCACCACAGCCCGGGTCGATCTCAATCTCCGCCGCAGCCTCCGATTAGTACTAAACGACGCAGCAGCCCAAAACGACAAATGTCGCCCCTCCCAAGAGTACCTCATAAGAATCTTAAAAAGGAGAGGAAAACGACATGATCGTAAAGGCCGAATGTGTTGCGCAGCTTCAAAAGAAGAAACCCGAGCCCGCCCCGGTATACACCGAGAAGCAAAAAGCGTATGCACTTTCTTTTCTAAACACAAAATCACAATATGAATTGCACCATAAGCCAGATGACTATCAACGCACACTTCAGAAGGAAGTGAAGAAGAGCAAATCAAGTAGAAGTGCAAGCGGGAGCAAATCATCAGGTCAAAGTGCAACCGGGAAAAGAATGGACGTCCCCCAGATCGGGAAACAGGCCAAAAAATTGATCCCACCCCTCCAGGTGTTATCCTATGACACTCCCCAGCAGGATATGGAAGAAGCTAAGAAGCTTTCGGCTGCCATGAATGTGACCGTTGAGGAATTGCTAGGTGCCCAGGACGACAAGTTACCCAAGGCTCAGGTAGTCCCTACATATGTCCCAGGGAAGCCTCTGGTCAGCTTTGAGCAGTTCCAACAACTGCCAACACAAATGCGGAGTTTACATAACTGGTACTTGAAAGCCGTAAAGCAGGAGAGAATAATGATCGTGGCGAAAGTCCCACATGACTACTACTTCCGAGAAGAAGAGGTCCATGTTGAGTTTCCAGAACTCTTCCAGTTATACAGTTTCGACGCCCTCGACAAAAGTCTCATCAGTTGCTATTGTCTGTAAGTTGTTGAATTCATTGTCTATATATAAGTTGTTCATTTTTTCAGTTGTTCAGTTCATTGCATATAATTATCCTCATTATATCCTTTTGTACTCTGTTATTATGCAGAATGAAGATCATGGAATGTAAAAGAAGGTCACTCTTTAGTGTTGGCTTTATTGACCCAGATAAAATACATTGTAAGACGCTAAAGGATAAACCCGAGGAGACGCAGGAAAACCTTCTAAGGTTTCTAACAGATCAACATTACTGTGACCACATACTGTTTCCTTACAATTTCCGGTGAGGGTCTTACTATGTTGTACACATTCACTTTTTCTTACTTGATGTTAAATGTAATTGATGAGTTACTGATGTATATATAAACATGTGCAGTTTCCACTGGATTCTAATGGACATTCAACTTGATAAGGGAAGAGTTGAAGTCATGGACCCATCGAAGAGACCCCTGGAACAGTTTAGGGACATACAGGACATGCTCCAGAGATAATTCCGTGCTACATCGGTCTCTTTATTTGATTTCCTGAGATATCACGTAATAAATAACTCATTCATTCATTTTCTTTGCTGGGCAGGGTTTGGAGCATGTTCAAGAGTAGGGTTAAGGGTTCCGTTAGTAAGGAGCTGATGTTTACTCCGGTATCGATAAGTAATACGTGATATGTTCGCGCATCTCTTTACTTCTAGTTTCAAGACAATTATGATGCTAGATTATAATTTTGATTGAATTCTATTCTCGTAAAGTGCGCGAGGCAGCCACAAAGGACGAATCTATGTGGATTCTACGTTTGCGAGTTCATTCGCACGTTTTCCACTGAGCACAAAGATTATAGAGTCGATGTAAGCAATACATTCACAACATTATTTTATTACCGTCACTTTTTGTTATCATGATTGATATTCATATTGATCTCCTTTTCTTATATAGTTCGAGAGAATGCGGGATCAGCTCCTACCAGAGCAACGCGTACTAGGAATTGCTGAAAAACTGGCAGGATTCTTCATGAACGAGATGATAGATGACGCCGGAGAATTTAGCGTGAATAGGCGCTGCCGATGATCCCCGACCATGTAATTAAATCGTCGAATTGTGATCTCCATGTAACTATCATGATCATGTATATATTTGTATGCTCGATCTAAAGAGAAGTTATCTTATGTATGCACGAACGTGTACGGTATGTGGTAGCGTAAAAAACTATTTTTGAAATAAAAAAGAGAAAAAAAAGATACAAATTGAATTCTTTGTCACGGCAGAGAAAGTGCCTAAACTTCTGCCGTGACAGAGAACAATTTGTCCCGGTTCGTAATACGAACCGGGACTAATGGGGGCACCCAGCGCCCGCAAAGACGACCACGTGGATACCCATTGGTCCCGGATGGTAAGCGGTCCAGGACTAGTGAGGGGGGGCCTTAGTCCCGCCCCTCTAGTCCCGGTTACCAGGACCAGGACTAAAGCCCCTTACGGGCCGGGACTGGAGGCCCTTTTTCCACTAGTGTCACTCGGTGATCGATGGTAGAGCACGAATTATTAGTTGGGCAGCAGTCGCTTGTGAATGATAGATCGGTCAGCTCGACGCCAGGCATGCATGCCTGGTCTAGAAATCCAGTCGCCGCATACTTTCCGAAAGGGTCGGTCCTGTCACACCATGCCAGAAACCAAGCTTTGCCTGATTAAGTCCAGCCGTCTAGAGCAGATCACGTCGCCCATCCCTGTCCCGCTAGCAGCTAGCTTGCCACAATCGGTGAAGCTCAGACGTCTCTACCCAAAGAAACCGAGGAGTTCGGTTGGAAGCTGTGAGAGCCATGCTCGTTGCGCCCAAAGGAGATGCACCTGTACTGTTCGTCTGGTGTGGTATCTACTCTAGGAATTGAAAACTGCTGGCCGTACGGAATTGAGAAACGGTTAGTCAGGACCGGGACTCAGGAGCAAGATTTTTTTTTTTGCGAAATTCCATTAATCTATTAATAATCATCAACAGCAATACAAAAAGTTTTAAAAGTAATAAAAATTATAAATAAGTCAATGGATCACCTAACGATGACTACAAACACCGCGTATAAGCCCCTGAAACCATGGGATTAATGGAATTGATGTGAAATAATTCGCCATCTTTTTTTATAGATTAAAGAGTTGCGTTCATTTTTTCTCGAAATTCCACCGACCTATTATAAATCATCAACAGTAGTACAAAGAGACCCAAACATAATAAAAATTACAAATAAGTCACTTGACCACCTAGCGATGACTACAACCACTAGCGCGAGCCGAAGGCGCGTCACCATCCTCGCCCCTCCATCACCGAAGCCGAACAAAGCTTATCGTAGTAGAACTTGTTGTAGTAGACAGACGTGAAATCGTGGGGCCTAGACCACAAAGGACCAGCACACCAGAGCAGCAACCATCGCCAAATATGACAACTGTAGATCGGAAAAGAATAACCTTGAATCACAACAACAAGCGCGAAGACGGACCGTATCCTAGGAGATTCGCCGGACAAACGACTCCACGCGCTCTCCGTTGGCGCTAGATGCCCCCCCCCCCCCCCGAGCAAGAATAAAGCGGGGAGGACCTTATTCTGACTCGAGGAGGTAGCCGTCGTCTCAACATCCCGAAGAAGACAATAAAAAGCAGTCTAAACAAACATAGAAAAATCTCCCGTCGGCGAGAGGCCATGGTCCACCACAGCTCCAAGGCCCTAAGGCCACCGGAGGCGGAGCAGACCAGCGACGTTGCGCGCGAGGGGGACGAAACCCTACATGGGTTTTAGCTTGTTCCTTTTCTAGCGGCGGCTAGGTACTGCTTCGTTCATTGCTAATATCCTGCTGCATTTATATTAATAATCCATAACCAGGTCTGATACAATACGCTTTACAATGCAATTAGGAGGAATACTCAACCACACCTTGCACAATTTATTCTTGCAGCCTTCTTTCGCCATATTATGAGCAGCAGCATTTTCTGATCGTCTTACCGCGTGCACCGAGGACTCATCGAAACCCTGTACAAGAGCTTTGATTTCTAAAACTAATGGATCGTAGATGGATTGTCCTGACCCTTCTTGCTGAGCTTTGCCGCAACCTCGACGTTGTCCGTCTTCAAGATGATTCGTTGACTCTAGACCTCTCTCACAACCAGAAGACCCCTCTTGCAAGCCATCAACTCGGCCCCCTCTACATCCGTTGTGTGAGAGAAAAAATGGCATGCTTCGGAAACAAAGATACCATGATGATTGCGAATGACCACACCGCCCCACCAACACCTTCTACAGAGCGAAAAGCCTCGTCGGCGTTCACTTTGTGTCAACCATCGATCGGAGGAAGCCAGTGCTCCTTGACCTTTGTTGATACCGAGGGAGGAGGGCCATGGATGTTAAACCATTCCTCAACCCCTTCCATCGTCTTTCGAACTTGTACCCTCAGATCCTCCACACGTCTGGAATCTTGAGCATCATTGCGGGCCTGCCACATATTATATATCAGCATCATGACCGCTGTAGCCGTTCTTCCATCAATATTTCCAATCCAATAAATAAGCCACCACTTGAGCTCCGAATGACAGACTAGACGAACCGGGCTTTTTTCCAGCTGCACACCCAACTCCTTTTCCAACAGGTTCCAAGTCATTGTTGAATGAGAACAAGACCAAAATTGATGAGACAAGCTCTCCTCTCGGATACACACACTAGACAGGTGACCCCTTCTTTTATACATATGTGTTTGAGATCCTTCCCCATCGCAAGTCCATTCTCAATCAACCTCTAGAAATGCACTTTAACCTTACCTGGCATGTTTGTACCCCACATCGCAAGCCACCCCTTTTGTCGATCGCATGTGCGGGACATTTCCTGCCCACCCATGCCTTGTTTCTTCCTTTGAATAGCTAGGTGTAAGCCGATTTAACTGAAAAAACACCAGTTTTGTGATTCCATGCAACAAAATCCTCCGAGCCCAGCCTGCCCACATTACATTCATAGTCGCAGCATCACCAATGCGCCACACTAAACCCTCTCACAGCAGCTCACGCCTGTGGATGATACTACACCATGTGTATGAACATCTGTTAGGGCATGGCCCTGATAAAAATTCTCCATCTTTAACGTACCTCGCCTTTAAAACCTTCGCACACAACGAATCTGGGTCTGTTAGGAGTCTCCAGTCCTGCTTTGCTACGAAAGCCTGGTGGAAGCACTCATAATCCCTAAACCCCATCCCACCTTGATCGTTTCCTTTACACGTTCTTTCCCAAGCCACCTAGTGGACTTTGCGTTGCTTTTGAGCGTCCCCCCACCGAAACTTTGAAGACACCAAGCTGAGATTTTTGCATTTTTTTATAGAACCAAAAACAGCTCATTGGGTAGACCGGTACTGCCCTAAGAACAGACTTAACAAGACATCCTTTTGCTTCTTTCGACATATCCTGGCCCTTCAAGCCCTTGACATTGGCCCAAGACCGACCGGTAACATATTTGAAGCATCCGTCCTTTGATCGGCCCACTACCGCAGGGATTCTAGGTAGCATTCATATAACGCACATGAAATACCAATGCGAGACTTCAAATCCTCCTTCAATGCATCAGAACATCCAGGAACCAAAAAGATAGACGATTTTTTTAAGTTTACTCTTTGTCCCAAACTCACCTCACAATCTTGAAGAACTTTCCTTAAGGTCTGCATGTTGCTTGGAGTAGCTTTGAGAAAAACCACACTGTCATTGGCAAACAATAAATGGGTGACATGAGGACCCTGAGCGCCAAATTGTACTCCTCTGATGAGATTGTTTACTTGAGCTTATTTTAGGAGAGATGAGAAGCCTTCCACACAAAACAGAAATAAGTACGGGGAGATTGGGTTCCCCTATCGCAAACCTCGTGATGGAAGAAAAGCATCTGACACATCCCCATTGAGTTTGACTGAGAACCTGATGGAAGAAATGCAACACATCACCATTTGAACCCAAGTATGAGCAAAACCAATTTTAAGCAACATTTTCTCAAGAAAGGTCCATTCGACCCTATAGTAAGCCTCCATCATATCTAACTTAACATCACACAACAGAGTCTTTCTTTTCCTTGTCTGCGGTGACCCAGCATACCACTGCATGTGTAGTCTCACTATAGTCGTTGATATGACACTCATAGAACACCATTCCGTAAATATCACACCCCTCAGAGTGGTACAACAGAAACATTGCGGGTCCATATTACAAACATACACACTTTATTATTACAAACCGAGAGTTCTCACACTTCAAATATTATGAAAGTACAAACCAACCTTAAGTAGTTTCAGCGGAAGATATTAGAAACTAAAATCATACTCCGAATTGAGCTGAACAACTTATTCTATATAGTACCTGCTGCTCGGCTCAATTGGTTTACTAATAACTAAGGAAACTACTCGGACTCGTTGCCCTCCACTCTATAGCGTATCTCGTAGTCCACCCCTTCAACTCCTCTGGACTGGTCGGGTTCTTCGTAGCAGACGTCCTCTTGTCCATTAGCTACGTACATCGAAGTGTCTTCTGGATCCTCAGAGTCTAAGCAGGGGTTCAAAGGAAAGAGTGAGTAACAGCGTTACCCAGCAAGTTCATTATATGCAATGTGGGAAGTTTGATCCTCTATCTACCACCTCGAACAATACGTCCTTGGTACTATGCATTTTTCGTAAATCTTTCTTCGAAGATTGATTTTATTATCCAAAAACTATACCCATCAGCCTTCACAGGTTGACCAGAACTTCATGGAGTTCATTTCCTGCCGCGTTCGTAGCTCCTTCCCGGAACAGGGAGTAACATATCACAATTCTTACACTCTGAAGTGGTGCGTTGCTTTACCCATGAGAGACCAACTCCTTGTTGCACAACCGGGCATACTATCCCGTCCACAATTCCATGATGTGGGGCCCAGCAGGTGATCCAAGCCAATCACTGCCCTCACCGCGAGCCCATATGTCTGCACGATCCTCCAGGGCTGACTACACCTCCGTTAAGCCTCCAACTAGGGCAAGCTATAACCCTGGTGAGTTCCCGAAGACTCTATGAAGTGGTGATGCCCCTGGTAAGCTCCTTAAAAGGCCCGACTATTCCTCCGACAGCCACTTATAAATAACCTAGACACCAAAATCGTGGGGCCTAAGGGTGCCCACCCATATGTTGGATCCATACCAGGAATCCCAACGTCACATTAAGGTCATCTTTCCTCCATATGAAAGGAAGAAGATATAGCTAACTTATCTGTCCCATTCCAAATCTCATGGTTACCGCGTATTATACGGCGCTAGAATCACTGATGTCATGGGTTGTTAAACCTATGTGACTTACGCAATTGAAACCCGAAGTTCCATTGCTGATCTTTATCATCACTTAGGATGATACTACATCTTATTTATTAGAGAAGATATCATTTTCTGTTTCCAAATCATAGATGATAACACACAATCTGCAATACCTTTAATAAAGACTCCTCAAAGGACATGAGCAAGTTATGAACTTGCCTTGTGACTGCAAGGTAGTGAAGTCGGATGCTTCCACCTGACCTTGAGCTCCGGTTTCTACAAAGAACCATTATTGCCCGATAAGGACAATATTTAAAGAAGCAATATGCCATGCATAGTAATATCATGCAATGATTTACTAATTGCTTCCCTGCATGTCTTACCCTTTTTGTAAAAGCTTACTATTTTATTTAATCAATAAAAGACAATATCATTCTATGAATTTATTTCCTTTGAATATTTTCTGAAATTCCTTTAAGGAAATAGGATTTATTTTCATCACACCATATTCACTTTGCAAAAATACAAATTAGTATTTTTCTACAATAGTATATTCATTTAGGATCTTAAAAGTGAATTTTATTCAATTTTTGGTGTTTCCCATATTTTTGTAAAATTTAAAAATAATTAGCATCCTATTATTATTAGTCCTAAATTTTAATTGCCAAAATTTCTATTGATTATTTTTATTCAATAGAAAATAGTTTTGTGAGTTCATAGATATATAATTTGTATTTTTATGATTTTTATTTATTTATCTAGAGCCATTTTTATCTCAGGGGTATATTTGTAATTATTCTCTTTTCAAATAACCCTATTAAGATACAGGCCTGGCCCACTGAGCTGGCCCGGCCCAACTTGACCCTAGCCCACCTGGCCTAGTTACACCCACCAGAGTGATACTGGGCTTCCCACAGGCCCGGTACCCCCCTCGCGCACACGACCATCTCCTCCATCTGCCGCCGCCGTCACACACGATTTTGGCCGAATCCGGCCGCTGTTGCCGCCGCCACGGTGCAAGGTGACTCAGTCGATGACGCTGCGTCATCTTGTCTAAGCAGATCCGTGGTTGGTGCTTTCTCCTAGCCATGCTGACCTGGCGCACGCTGGCATGGCCGTGAGATTCCAGCTGGCTATGCTAAAGTTGTTGTGGATGAAATCACAATGGGGTGGGACTCAATGGAGCTTGACATCCCTGGACCTGAAGGTGAGAGGACACTCGGAAAAGTACTGAGTGGTATCATTCTATGGGACAAGAACAACATCAAGCTTCCAGGCTGGACGCCAAAGCCAACACCGCATCCGAGTCGTCGCATGTCACCTTCACCTCCATCACCTCTAAGAAGCCCACCCCATGACTACGACCACCACAGCCCGGGTCCATCTCAATCTCCGCCGCAGCCTCCGATTAGTACTAAACGACGCAGCAGCCCAAAACGACAAATGTCGCCCCTCCCAAGAGTACCTCATAAGAATCTTCAAAAGGCGAGGAAAACGACATGATCGTAAAGGCCGAATGTGTTGCGCAGCTTCAAAAGAAGAAACCCGAGCCCGCCCCGGTATACACCGAGAAGCAAAAAGCGTATGCACTTTCTTTTCTAAACACAAAATCGCAATATGAATTGCACCATAAGCCAGATAACTATCAACGCACACTTCAGAAGGAAGTGAAGAAGATCAAATCAAGTAGAAATGCAAGCGGGAGAAAATCATCAGGTCAAAGTGCAACCGGGAAAAGAATGGACGTCCCCCAGATCGGGAAACAGGCCAAAAAATCGATCCCACCCCTCTAGGTGTTATCCTATGACACTCCCCAGCAGGATATGGAAGAAGCTAAGAAGCTTTCGGCTGCTATGAATGTGACCGTTGAGGAATTGCTAGGTGCCCAGGACGACAAGTTACCCAAGGCTCAGGTAGTCCCTACATATGTCCCAGGGAAGCCTCTGGTCAGCTTTGAGCAGTTCCAACAACTGCCAACACAAATGCGGAGTTTACATAACTGGTACTTGAAAGCCGTAAAGCAGGAGAGAATAATGATCGTAGCGAAAGTCCCACATGACTACTACTTCCGAGAAGAAGAGGTCCATGTTGAGTTTCCAGAACTCTTCCAGTTATACAATTTCGACGCCCTCGACAAAAGTCTCATCAGTTGCTATTGTCTGTAAGTTGTTCAGTTCATTGCATATAATTATCCTCATTATATCCTTTTGTACTCTGTTATTATGCAGAATGAAGATCATGGAATGTAAAAGAAGATCACTCTTTAGTGTTGGCTTTATTGACCCAGATAAAATACATTGTAAGACGCTAAAGGATAAACCCGAGGAGACGCAGGAAAACCTTCTAAGGTTTCTAACAGAGCAACATTTCTGTGACCACATACTGTTTCCTTATAATTTCTGGTGAGGGTCTTACAATGTTGTACACATTCACTTTTTCTTTCTCGATGTTAAATGTAATTGATGAGTTACTGATGTATATATAAACGTGTGCAGTTTCCACTGGATTCTCATGGACATTCAACTTGATAAGGAAAGAGTTGAAGTCATGGACCCATCGAAGAGACCCCTGGAATAGTTTAGGGACATACAGGACATGCTCAAGAGATAATTCCGTGCTACATCGGTCTCTTTATTTGATTTCCTGAGATATCACGTAATAAATAACTCATTCATTCATTTTCTTTGCCGGGCAGGGTTTGGAGCATGTTCAAGAGTAGGGTTAAGGGTTCTGTTAGTAAGGAGCTGACGTTTACTCCGGTATCGGTAAGTAATACGTGATATGTTCGCGCATATCTTTACTTCTAGTTTCAAGACAATTATGATGCTAGATTATAATTTTGATTGAATTCTATATTCTCGTAAAGTGCGCGAGGCAGCCACAGGGGACGAATCTATGTGGATTCTATGTTTGCGAGTTCATTCGCACGTTTTCCACTGAGCACAAAGATTATAGAGTCGATGTAAGCAATACATTCACAATATTATTTTATTACCGTCACTTTTTGTTATCATGATTGATATTCATATTGATCTCCTTTTCTTATATAGTTCGAGAGAATGCGGGATCAGCTCCTACCAGAGCAACGCGTACTAGGAATTGCTGAAGAACTGACAGGATTCTTCATGAACGAGATGATAGATGACGCCGGAGAATTTAGCGTGAATAGGCGCTACCGATGATCCCGACCGTGTAATTAAATCATCGAATTGTGATCTCCATGTAACTATCATGATCATGTATATATTTGTATGCTCGATCTTAAGAGAAGTTATCTTATGTATGCACGAACGTGTACGGTATGTGGTAGCGTAGAAAACTATTTTTGAAATGGAAAAGAAAAAAAAAATACAAATTGAATTCTTTGTCGCGGCAGAGAAAGTGCCTAAACTTCTGCCGCGGCAGAGAACCATTTGTCCCGGTTCGTAATACGAACCGGGACTAATGGGGGCACCCAGCGCCCGCAAAGCGGCCACGTGGATACCCATTGGTCCTGGATGATAGGCGGTGCAGGACTAGTGGGGGGGCTTAGTCCCGCCCCTCCAGTCCCGGTTACCAGGACCGGGACTAGCCCCTTACGGGCCGGGACTGGAGGCCCTTTTTCCACTAGTGTCTCTCAGTGATCGATGGTAGAGCACGAATTATTAGTTGGGCAGCAGTCGCGTGTGAATGATAGATCGGTCAGCTCGACGCCAGGCATGCATGCCTGGTCTAGAAATCCAGTCGCCGCATACTTTCCGAAAGGGTCGGTCCTGTCACACCATGCCAGAAACCAAGCTTTGCCTGATTAAGTCCAGCCGTCTAGAGCAGATCACGTCGCCCATCCCTGTCCCGCTAGCAGCTAGCTTGCCACAATCGGTGAAGCTCAGACGTCTCTACCCAAAGAAACCGAGGAGTTCGGTTGGAAGCTGTGAGAGCCATGCTCGTTGCGCCCAAAGGAGATGCACCTGTACTGTTCGTCTGGTGTGGTATCTACTCTAGGAATTGAAAACTGCTGGCCGTACGGAATTGAGAAACGGTTAGTCAGGACCGGGACTCAGGAGCAAGATTTTTTTTTTTTGCGAAATTCCATTAATCTATTAATAATCATCAACAGCAATACAAAGAGTTTTAAAAGTAATAAAAATTATAAATAAGTCAATGGATCACCTAACGATGACTACAAACACCGCGTATAAGCCCCTGAAACCATGGGATTAATGGAATTGATGTGAAATAATTCGCCATCTTTTTTTATAGATTAAAGAGTTGCGTTCATTTTTTCTCGAAATTCCACCGACCTATTATAAATCATCAACAGTAGTACAAAGAGACCCAAACATAATAAAAATTACAAATAAGTCACTTGACCACCTAGCGATGACTACAACCACTAGCGCGAGCCGAAGGCGCGTCACCATCCTCGCCCCTCCATCACCGAAGCCGGACAAAGCTTATCGTAGTAGAACTTGTTGTAGTAGACAGATGTGAAATCGTGGGGCCTAGACCACAAAGGACCAGCACACCAGAGCAGCAACCATCGCCAAATATGACAACTGTAGATCGGAAAAGAATAACCTTGAATCACAACAACAAGCGCGAAGACGGACCGTATCCTAGGAGATTCGCCGGACAAACGACTCCACGCGCTCTCCGTTGGCGCTAGATGCCCCCCCCCGAGCAAGAATAAAGCGGGGAGGACCTTATTCTGACTCGAGGAGGTAGCCGTCGTCTCAACATCCCGAAGAAGACAATAAAAAGCAGTCTAAACAAACATAGAAAAATCTCCCGTCGGCGAGAGGCCATGGTCCACCACAGCTCCAAGGCCCTAAGGCCACCGGAGGCGGAGCAGACCAGCGACGTTGCGCGCGAGGGGGACGAAACCCTACATGGGTTTTAGCTTGTTCCTTTTCTAGCGGCGGCTAGGTACTGCTTCGTTCATTGCTAATATCCTGCTGCATTTATATTAATAATCCATAACCAGGTCTGATACAATACGCTTTACAATGCAATTAGGAGGAATACTCAACCACACCTTGCACAATTTATTCTTGCAGCCTTCTTTCGCCATATTATGAGCAGCGGCATTTTCTGATCGTCTTACCGCGTGCACCGAGGACTCATCGAAACCCTGTACAAGAGCTTTGATTTCTAAAACTAATGGATCGTAGATGGATTGTCCTGACCCTTCTTGCTGAGTTTTGCCGCAACCTCGACGTTGTCCGTCTTCAAGATGATTCGTTGACTCTAGACCTCTCTCACAACCAGAAGACCCCTCTTGCAAGCCATCAACTCGGCCCCCTCTACATCCGTTGTGTGAGAGAAAAAATGGCATGCTTCGGAAACAAAGATACCATGATGATTGCGAACGACCACACCGCCCCACCAACACCTTCTACAGAGCGAAAAGCCTCGTCGGCGTTCACTTTGTGCCAACCATCGATCGGAGGAAGCCAGTGCTCCTTGACCTTTGTTGATACCGAGGGAGGAGTGCCATGGATGTTAAACCATTCCTCAACCCCTTCCATCGTCTTTCGAACTTGTACCCTCAGATCTTCCACACGTCTCGAATCTTGAGCATCATTGTGGGCCTGCCACATATTATATATCAGCATCATGACTGATGTCGTCGTTCTTCCATCAATATTTCCAATCCAATAAAGAAGCCACCACTTGAGCTCCGAATGACAGACTAGACGAACCGGCTTTTTTCCAGCTGCACACCCAACTCCTTTTCCAACATGTTCCAAGTCATTGTTGAATGAGAACAAGACCAAAATTGATGAGACAAGCTCTCCTCTCGGATACACACACTAGACAGGTGACCCCTTCTTTTATACATATGTGTTTGAGCTCCTTCCCCACCGCAAGTCCATTCTCAATCAACCTCTAGAAATGCACTTTAACCTTACCTGGCATGTTTATACCCCACATCGCAAGCCACCCCTTTTGTCGATCGCATGTGCGGGACATTTCCTGCCCACCCATGCCTTGTTTCTTCCTTTGAATAGCTAGGTGTAAGCCGATTTAACTGAAAAAACACCAGTTTTGTGATTCCATGCAACAAAATCCTCCGAGCCCAGCCTGCCCACATTACATTCACAGTCGCAGCATCACCAATGCGCCACACTAAACCCTCTCGCAGCATCTCACGCTTGTGGATGATACTACGCCATGTGTATGAACATCTGTTAGGGCATGGCGCTGATAAAAATTCTCCATCTTTAACGTACCTCGCCTTTAAAACCTTCGCACACAACGAATCTGGGTCTGTTAGGAGTCTCCAGTCCTGCTTTGCTACGAACTCCTGGTGGAAGCACTCATAATCCCTAAACCCCATCCCACCTTGATCGTTTCCTTTACATGTTCTTTCCCAAGCCACCTAGTGGACTTTGCGTTGCTTTTGAGTGTCCCCCCACCGAAACTTTGAAGACACCAAGCTAAGATTTTTGCATTTTTTTATAGAACCAAAAACAGCTCATTGGGTAGACCGGTACTGCCCTAAGAACAGACTTAACAAGACATCCTTTTGCTTCTTTCGACATATCCTGGCCCTTCAAGCCCTTGACATTGGCCCAAGACCGACCGGTAACATATTTGAAGCATCCGTCCTTTGATCGGCCCACTACCGCAGGGATTCTAGGTAGCATTCATATAACGCACATGAAATACCAATGCGAGACTTCAAATCCTCCTTCAATGCATCAGAACATCCAGGAACCAAAAAGATAGACGATTTGTTTAAGTTTACTCTCTGTCCTGAACTCACCTCACAATCTTGAAGAACTTTCCTTAAGGTCTGCATGCTGCTTGGAGTAGCTTTGAGAAAAACCACACTATCATTGGCAAACAATAAATGGGTGACATGAGGACCCTGAGCGCCAAATTGTACTCCTCTGATGAGATTGTTTGCTTGAGCTTATTTTAGGAGAGATGAGAAGCCTTCCACACAAAACAGAAATAAGTACGGGGAGATTGGGTCCCCCTATCGCAAACCTCGTGATGGAAGAAAAGCATCTGACACATCCCCATTGAGTTTGACTGAGAACCTGATCGAAGAAATGCAACACATCACCATTTGAACCCAAGTATGAGCAAAACCAATTTTAAGCAACATTTTCTCAAGAAAGGTCCATTCGACCCTATTGTAAGCCTCCATCATATCTAACTTAACATCACACAACAGAGTCTTCTTTTCCTTGTCTACGGTGACCCAGCATACCACTGCATGTGTAGTACACTATAGTCGTTGATATGACACTCATAGAACACCATTCCGTAAATATCACACCCCTCAGAGTGGTACAACAGAAATATTGCGGGTCCATATTACAAACATACACACTTTATTATTACAAACCGAGATTTCTCACACTTCAAATATTATGAAAGTACAAACCAACCTTAAGTAGTTTCAGCGGAAGATATTAGAAACTAAAATCATACTCCGAATTGAGCTGAACAACTTATTCTATATAGTACCTGTTGCTCGGCTCAATTGGTTTACTAATAACTAAGGAAACTACTCGGACTCGTTGCCCTCCACTCTGTAGCATATCTCGTAGTCCACCCCTTCAACTCCTCTGGACTGGTCGGGTTCTTCATAGCAGACGTCCTCTTGTCCATTAGCTACGTACATCGAAGTGTCTTCTGGATCCTCAGAGTCTAAGCAGGGGTTCAAAGGAAAGAGTGAGTAACAGCGTTACCCAGCAAGTTCATTATATGCAATATGGGAAGTTTGATCCTCTATCTACCACCTCGGACAATACGTCCTTGGTACTATGCATTTTTCGTAAATCTTTCTTCGAAGATTGATTTTATTATCCAAAAACTATACCCATCATCCTTCACAGGTTGACCCGAACTTCATGGAGTTCATTTCCTGTCGCGTTCGTAGCTCCTTCCCAGAACAGGGAGTAACATATCACAATTCTTACACTCTGCAGTGGTGCGTTGCTTTACCCATGAGAGACCAACTCCTTGTTGCACAACCGGGCATACTTTCCCGTCCACAATTCCATGATGTGGGGCCCAGCAGGTGATCCAAGCCAATCACTGCCCTCTCCGTGACCCCATATGTCTGCACGATCCTCCAGGGCTGACTACACCTCCGTTAAGCCTCCAACTAGGGCAAGCTATAACCCTGGTGAGTTCCCGAAGACTCTATGAAGTGGTGATGCCCCTGGTAAGATCCTTAAAAGGCCCGACTATACCTCCGGAAGCCACTTATAAATAACCTAGACACCAAAATCGTGGGGCCTAAGGGTGCCCACCCATATGTTGGATCCATACCAGGAATCCCAACGTCACGATAAGGTCATCTTTCCTCCATATGAAAGGAAGAAGATACAGCTGACTTCTCTGTCCCATTCCAAATCTCATGGTTACCGCGTATTATACGGCGCTAGAATCACTGATGTCATGGGTTGTTAAGACTATGTGACTTACGCAATTGAAACCCGAAGTTCCATTGCTGATCTTTATCATCACTTAGGATGATACTACATCTTATTTATTAGAGAAGATATCATTTTCTGTTTCCAAATCATAGATGATAACACACAATCTGCAATACCTTTAATAAAGACTCCTCAAAGGACATGAGCAAGTTATGAACTTGCATTGTGACTGCAAGGTAGTGAAGTCGGATGCTTCCACCTGACCTTGAGCTCCGGTTTCTACAAAGAACCATTATTGCCCGATAAGGACAATATTTAAAGAAGCAATATGCCATGCATAGTAATATCATGCAATGATTTATTAATTGCTTCCCTGCATGTCTTACCCTTTTTGTAAAAGCTTACTATTTTATTTAATCAATAAAAGACTATCATTCTATGAATTTATTTCCTTTGAATATTTTATGAAATTCCTTTAAGGAAATAGGATTTATTTTCATCACACCATATTCACTTTGCAAAAATACAAATTAGTATTTTTCTACAATAGTATATTCATTTAGGATCTTAAAAGTGAATTTTATTCAATTTTTGGTGTTTCCCATATTTTTGTAAAATTTAAAAATAATTAGCGTCCTATTATTATTAGTCCTAAATTTTAATTGCCAAAATTTCTATTGATTATTTTTATTCAATAGAAAATAGTTTTGTGAGTTCATAGATATATAATTTGTATTTTTATGATTTTTATTTATTTATCTAGAGCCATTTTTATCTCAAGGGTATATTTGTAATTATTCTCTTTTCAAATAACCCTATTAAGATACAGGCCTGGCCCACTGAGCTGGCCCGGCCCAACTTGACCCTGGCCCACCTGGCCTAGTTACACCCACCAGAGTGGTACTGGGCTTCCCACAGGCCCAGTACCCCCCTCGCGCACACGACCATCTCCTCCATCTGCCGCCGCCGTCGCACACGATTTTGGCCGAATCTGGCCGTTGTTGCCGCCGCCATGGTGCAAGGTGACTCAGTCGATGACGCTGCGTCATCTTGTCTAAGCAGATCCGCGGTTGGTGCTTTCTCCTAGCCGTGCTGACCTCTGCCCTAGGCTAGGGTTAGGGTTTCCGATCTGGAGCATCGGCGATGGTGCGCCGGTTCTTCACTGCGTTCACCGCTCTTCTCCGGTGGATCTAATGCACGGTCGGTGTGGGTTACAGTGCCCCTTCGGGGTGCTCCCCGTGCCGCCGTTCCTGCTTCGCCGCCGGTCAACCTTTGCTTCCTCTTCGGTTCTTTTTGCGAGGCCCTTGAGTAAGATTGGCTACTCCTCTTCTATGCTCCACTATGCCTTGCTCGATACCCTCTGTGTGCCTTTAGTGGTAAATCCCTAATTGATCTCATGGTTCGTTTAGGGTTTCCCTCTGGCATGAGCATGATGATTCTATTAGGACTGATTGTAGTGGTTGTACTGTCCTGGATGTTTACCCCCTTATGCTAGTGATGTGGATTTCATTGTGGTTTCATGATTCTAGTACTAACAATGGTTCTGTCAGTAATGTTTAGTTGATCTTTATACACTGGTTTTTGTTGATCTTTTACATTGGAGTGAGAATGATACTCCTATGCTTCCCTGATTATAGAAATGCAACCATGAGTATGATTCCTGAATATTTATTCTAGGAAAGTGATTAGTTATCTTTCTGTAAGTTAATGATCAAATATCAGTAAAGCATTGGCTTGGTTTTAGATGTGAAATTTGTGACACCTTCTTTAGAATGGTACACAAATGCCCATACTTCTATTGCCTAAATCTTCCTGTCTCCAAGTTTGGCCGGTTAAGTGACTGAGAAGCTTCTACTGGCTTTATTATCCTAATCTGCTATAGTCTATCAGCCTATGATGCTGGTCTGAGGCATGACTAGGAAATACTAAGTTGTTTCTAGCTGTCTCTCAAAGATATGCTCTGATGCATGTATGATTTCTACACACTTCTATTCTTGTAGACAGTTGTTGGGCCTCCAAGTGCAGAGGTTTGTAGAACAGCAGCAAGTTTTCCCTTAAGTGGATCACCCAAGGTTTATCGAACTCATAGAGGAAGTGGTCAATGGTATCCCTCTCAAGCAACCCTGCAATCAAGATACAAGAAGTCTCTTGTGTCCCCAACACACCCAATACACTTGTTAGGTGTATAGGTTCACTAGTTCGGCGAAGAGATAGTGAAATACAAGTGGTATGGATATAAGATAACGGTGCTAGAAAATAGCTTGATGGTGTGAAAGAGACTAAAGGCAAACTGAAATAAAGATTGAAGCAAGCAAACATGTAACAGATCTAATAGAAAATGGTGTTTCAGTCCTTAGAAACAAGGCCTAGGGATCATACTTTCACTAGTGAACACTCTCATATAAATATATTCTTCTTTATGATACTACGCTGAACTACTCTCCGGTTGGACACTCTAATCCATGGTAGGGCTATAACAGCACTCCTCAAAGTAAGCCTTTCCCATCTAGATAACCCCACACTGTCACCTTGAGCACTAGATGGTTCAAACAAACACCACAATTTCATAAAGACATCCAACTCCAAATATAACTCATAACAAGTATTTGTAATCTCTAGCCTAAGTGCCACCATGGTGTGCACACTGTCAACTTCACACACATGGGGAGAGCAGAGATCTATTAAAGCACTTGAGTAGCAAGGTAGATCTATAGATTACAAGCTCATGATCTCAATAAGATCATGCATAGAGAGAGAGAGATGAACACATAGCTACCGGTAGAACCCTTAGCCTTGAGGAAGAACTACTCCCTCCTCATCATGGGAATCAGCAATGGTGATGGAGATGGTGATGGCGATCGATGGAGATGGCTCTGAGGGCACTTCCCCATCCCGGAAAGGTGCCGGAACAGAGACTTTCTGTCCCCCGAATTTCCCCTTCGATGGCGGCGGTGCTGCGGAACTTTTCGTGGATGGAGGCTAGATGACTTAGGGTTTTTTCATCGGGAGGCATCTTATAGGCGGAGAGGCAAGGTCGGTGGGTGGCCAGGGGGGCCACACCATGCCCTGGCGCGACCTGGGGGGACCCGCGCCTAGGGTGGTTTGGCCACCCTGTGGCCCCCCCTTCGTCTCTCCTTCTGGCTCCGTGTTCTTCCAGGAAATAATGACTTTGGCTTTTGTCTAGTCCAATTCCGAGAATATTCATTTTCTAACTTTCTGGAACCAAAAACAGCAGAAAACGGGCAACTGGCACTGTGGCTCTTGTTAATAGGTTAGTCCAAGAAATCATATGAAAAGTACTCCAAAGTGTGGACAAAACACAAGAAAGTAGATAAAAGCAAGCATGGAACATCAAAAATTATGGATACGTTTGCAACGTATCAACATCCCCAAGCTTAACTCCTGCTCGTCCTCGAGTAGGTAAGTAATAAAAAGAAAGAATAATCTTTGAGGTGACATGCACCATCATAAACTTGATCAAAGTATTTGTAAAACATTCAAAACTAGGATCATAGTACTTCAATCATAACATGAAAGACAAAGTTCTAGCAATAAGAGAAAGAAACTATGTTGTAACATGAAAAGGCACAAACAAAAGATTCATGAATAACAATGCTTTGCAAGACGTTTGTTTGTTTCACATAAACAAAACATAGCATAGTGGCATTCAGCTTGTCCCTCATAGAGTAGCAACCATAAATGCATAGGGCACCTTCAAAGTTCATAAGAGTGACTAGATACAAATAGTTTAAGAACAAGCAATATTAAAGTTATGCATCAATCAACAAGTCTTGGGACAATGCACATAGACTTAAGAATGGACACTATGCTCTCAAAGTAGGTGCATAAAGGTAGAAGGTGGAGACTCAACAAAAAAGTAAAAGAAAGGCCTTCATAGAAGGAAGTAGGGATTCAAGTTTCATAAAGAGCTTCCAAAAATTATGGTACTTAATAGCTTTCAGCTCCCATTTCCCCTATCATAAGCATCTTGAAGTGATTAAGGTTAAAGTGAACAAACTATGGAGTATATGCTTGACAAAGTATAAGTTGGAAAGCTCATGTCCCTTGAATACGAGGGCCGCTCCTCATGCTACTCAAGTTTAGTCACCGGTAAGTTCTTGTCATTGTAAGTACATGTGTATCATAGAGAACCGCCAACGGGGTACCCCTTGCCTGATGATACGGAAGAATCCCCATATCAAAATGACAAGGCAAGCAGACAACGATCATCTCAGCAATCTTCTTATTTACCATGGGAATATGGTGATTTTTTCTCTCTTTCCTCTTTTCATATATCTCTTTTTTCTCTTTTCTTTTCTCTTTTTTCTCATTATCTGACTCTTTTTTTATAAGAAGAATGCTTCATAGATAGCTCATTATGGTTACGCTGCAGGTTTCCACCATGACAGCATGGATTAGACCAGAGGCCTAGGCGTTTCTCTAACACATATACATAACTCCATGGACTTACAAGCTCCCCTTTCATTTCACACCGATGACATTCATAGACAAAAGAGCATGATATCAATTAGGTACAAAGTACAAGTGCAATGTTGAAAGCGTTCCCCATGACAGCATGGTTCTGCTAATTCCCAACATATAGGTGCAAGCATATACAACATAGACGACACAATGGTTCAAGTTTATTAGGGGCAAGAAAAGTAAAGTGTGCCATCAAGTTTGTGAGAGCTTTAATCACTAGTTTTCTCATAACAAGTTTAATTCGGAAGGTAGATAAAAACATGAATATACTTGGAATAGCATATGCTAGTAGGTAGGTATGGTGGACTCTTTTGAATAACTTGGTTTTATTTGGAGTTGGATGCATGAGTAGAACTCATACTTGGTTATGGAGGCTAGCAAAAGACTAGGAGCGACCAACTAAGAGAGCAATAATGGCCATAATCATGCAGAGCGACAAAACATCGTTGATCAAAGAATAAAGTGATACTACAAGTTGAAAACTAAAGGATAATAAAGGCTTATGGTGACTTTGGATAGTCATAACATGGTGTGAGCATGTTCCAACTCAACCCAAATAAAGCATCAAAGGAGAATACCACAATACTATGCCTTAATATGCTAAAACAACTCATGATCCTTCCAAGGCACATTAAGCAATCTCAATTGTTTATAACAATTCATGCTACAGCAAAGAATACTAAGCATAAAGCCAAATCAATATCAAGCATGGCATGACAAAGCATAGGCCACAGTCAAAAACAAGCTCTCTTTACCACTTAAGCATGAACTTTCCTACTCTTTTCCAATCCAAACCAAACTATTTGAAAACCAATGCATGAATGAGGGGGTCCAACCAATTTATTCAGCAAACTAAGAAAACCAAGCAAACGAAAACCAAAAACAATAACAAAAAAGAAGACGCTCCAAGAACAACACAATTGTGCATGAAACAATAAAAATGAAGCGTTTGGAAGAAACCTGGTATTTTTATTGATGAAGAGGGGGAAGCCTTGGGCATCCCCAAGCTTTGATGCTTGTACTTATATGATATTTCTTGGGGTGACACGCGTGGCATCCCCAAGCTTGAGTTTTAGTCCATCCTTCATCTCATTATTCACTCCTTCCATACACCTGAAATTTTTCTTCATACAAAACTTCACACAATCTTTATTAGCAACATTAGTGCACTCAAGATAATAAGTCTTTAGGTTCAGTTCTAACACCAATAAAACTTCCATTAAAACACTAGCTACTGTAGCACTTCCCTCAAAAAGCTCAATTCGTCAAAAAGAACCCAAAAAGGAATCTACAAGAAGCAAATGCAAATCATGGCAGAAATCTGTCAAAACATACCAGCAGGTAAAGACGAATTTTTTCGAAGATCTTCTGTTGCTCAAATCGAAAAGTATTAAACTACTGAAAGTTAGATAAAAACCTGGGGCAAAACCACAAAAATTCACGCCTCAAAAGGACATACAGAGATTTTACACGAATTTTTACGGTGAAGCACAGAAATCTGTTTCGGGACAGAAACTTTCCCAATCATTACTTCTCTCTCATTAGAGGTTACTCTTGGCACAAAAAGCAAATAAAAAGGATAAGGAGCGGTTATTACTGAAGTAATAACTTCCAAGACTCATGAAAACTTTTGGGTTATCTCCCAATTAGTACTTTTCTTTAACGCCTTTAAGTTAGGCATGATAGTTTGAGAAGATGCTCACATAAGAAATATGAATTTAAGTAAAAGAGAGGATCAAGAAACAAATTCAATGCACATTTAAGTCTAACCCACTTCCTATGCATTGGAATCTTGTAAAGAAACAAGTCATGAAAACACAAAGCAACAAGCATAGGAAAGCAAAATAAGTGCAACTTCAAAACTTTCAACATAAAGAGGGGAACCTAATATTATTGAGATGCATAAAACCATGTTTCCCTCTCTCATAATAACTTTCAGTAGCATCATGAATAAAATTAACAATATAACTATCACATAAAACATTCTTATCATGAGCCACATGCATATAATAATTATTACTCTCCACATAAGCATAGTCATTCTTATTAATTGTGGTGGGAGCAAATTCAACAAAATAGCTATCATTATTATTCTCATCACCATAATCATCAAATATAGGAGGCATATTATAATCATAATTAACTTTCTCCTCAATAGTAGGTGGACTGAAAATATCATATTCATCATTGTAATCATCATATATTAGAGGTTTGGTATCATCATAAGCAATAGAATAGCTATCTTCCAAAGTTGGGGAACTAAAAAGATCATTTTCATAAAAACTAACTTCCCCAAGCTTAGACTTTTCCATAGCATTAGCAATAATGGTGTCCAAAGAATTCATACTAACAACATTACTATTAGCATGCAAATAAAGTTCCATAGGTTTTTTAATTTTCTCTTCAAACACTTCCTGTCCTAACTCAAGATAAATACTATAAAGCTCTCTGATTTTGTTGTTGTTTTCCATTAAGCCTAACTAGTGAAAACAAGAAACAAAAAGACAAAATTGCAGAATCTAAAGGAAATAACTTCGAGCACTCACATCGGAGGATGTGAGTACCTTTTACCTTACCTCCCCGGCAATGGCGCCAGAAAATAGCTTGATGTCTATGCACTTCTATTCTTGTAGACATATGTTGGGCCTCCAAGTGCAGAGGTTTGTAGAACAGCAGCAAGTTTTCCCTTAAGTGGATCATCCAAGGTTTATTGAACTTAGGGAGGAAGTGGTCAAAGGTATCCCTCTCAAGCAACCCTGCAATCAAGATACAAGAAGTCTCTTGTGTCCCCAACATACCCAATATACTTGTCAGGTGTATAGGTGCACTAGTTCGGCAAAGAGATAGTGAAATACAAGTGGTATGGATAAAATATAACGGTGCTAGAAAATAGCTTGATGGTGTGAAAGAGACTAAAGGCAAACTGAAATAAAGATGGAAGCAAGCAAACATGTAACAGATCTAATAGCAAACGGTGTTTCAGTGCTTAGAAACAAGGCCTAGGGATCATACTTTCACTAGTGAACACTCTCATATAAATATATTCTTCTTTATGATACTACACTGAACTACTCTCCGGTTGGACACTCTAATCCATGGTAGGGCTATAACAGCACTCCTAAAATTAAGCCTCTACCATCTAGATAACCCCACACTATCACCTTGAGCACTAGATGGTTCAAACAAACACCACAATTTCATAAAGACATCCAACTCCAAATATAACCCATAACAAGTATTTGTAATCTCTAGCCTAAGTGCCACCATGGTGTGCACACTGTCAACTTCACACACATGGGGAGAGTAGAGATCTATTAAAGTACTTGAGTAGCAAGGTAGATCTATAGATTACAAGCTCATGATCTCAATAAGATCATGCATAGAGAGAGAGATGAACACATAGCTACCGGTAGAACCCTTAGCCTCGAGGAAGAACTACTCCCTCCTCATTATGGGAATCAGCAATGGTGATGGAGATGGTGGTGGAGATCGATGGAGATGGCTCCGGGGGCACTTCCCCATCCCGGTAGGGTGCCGGAACAGAGATTTTGTTCCCCGAATCTCCCCTTCGATGGCGGTTGAGTTGCGGAACTTTTCGTCGCTAGAGGCTAGATGACTTACGGTTTTTGCATCGGGAGGCATCTTATAGGCGGAGAGGCAAGGTCGGTGGGTGGCCAGTGGGCCCACACCATGCCCTGGCGCGGCCTGGGGGACTCGCGCCTAGGGGTGGTTTGGCCACCCTATGGCCCCCCTTCGTCTCTCCTTTCGGCTCCATGAATCTTCCGGGAAAATAACGACTTTGGCTTTTGTCCGGTCCAATTCCGAGAAAGTAGATAAAACACAAGCATGGAACATCAAAAATTACTCCAAGCTGTGGACAAAACACAAGCATGAATCATATGAAAAGTACTCCAAACTATGGACAAAACACAAGAAAGTAGATAAAACCAAGCATGGAACATCAAAAATTATGGATACATTTGCAACGTATTGATGTACCAGCTAATGATTCTTGAATCCTTTTAAAAAGATGATTGATCTCCCCACTATCAAATATTGATCCTTAAGATCCTGAGATTACAGAGGTGCTACTCCATAGGAGATGTACCCTGAATCTAGGTCTAAGACTGCTGTTTATTAATAAATGTGGAGATTTGAGTATATATCCAAGATCTATGATCAAAGGCTGAGATCTTGGATTTGTTTGTAAGGATTTATCATTGGCTTTCATTTAAATGCTTGTGGGATGAATCTACACCCCACTTGGGTGTTTTTATGAGAAGATTAGGTAAAAAATCATATGCTCAGATGGTTCTATGATGATTTGATCATGTAGTGATGTTATTTGAACTCACCAGATTGCTTGTTTATTGATGATGTTGTGATGTAGCTTGTTGTTGGATCTAGCTCTGAACCACCTGGTGCTGCTCCTGTAACTTGATGATTAACCTCTCTTTCCACCTGCTCCACCCCCTCCTTATGTTACCATCAGGTAGAGATCTGATGATTGATTTGGGTAATTTGGTGGAGAAATGGGCTCCGGTTTCAACAAGTTCTATTGATGGGAGTGTATGCCTGAGAAGAAGAACTAAGCTCTTGTATTACCCCTTCGGCTGGTGCTCTGTGTGGTACCTTGTACTGCTACTGGTAGCTTGACAGCACACCCCATGCAGTTAGTCGACTAAGCTATGTGTGTGTGTGTGCGGTGCATGTGGATCAGCTCAAGTAACTTGGTTGTTACTCTTAACTATTTACTAATTGTTAGCCTGGTGAAACCTATTTTTTTATCCACTTGACTTTTACTGTAATCTTTGCCATTAACTGATAAGAAAAGATACTTCACTGTTGGTGAAACTTACCCTTCCGTGTACTCAATGATGTACCATGAACAGTGCACTTCACTGTTCAACACTGAGAGTAAAATTACCTTACTAATCCCTAATTTTCCTTTTTAGTTGCTTTTCTTATTTGTAGGAACAAGATCTGGACTCACAAGATTAGTGTAGGATAGATAGTTAGTATAGGTTCTACTTGTAACCTTCTTTATATTTCTTTTGTAAAGGATCTTGTAAAGATGTTATTACAAGTTTAATAAAGTTACATTTCTGTTCTGTGTAATCTTATACCTTTGATGTATTTGTCAACATTTGTGACCTCATTATAAAAATAGAGAAATAAGCATTATTTCTTATTTAATTATTTTTCCTTGTCATTAAATCTTATTGTTGATTACTATTTCTTTATTAAAACCAAACAATGTTAATAGGTTTCCTTTTTGGAAACACTTAAATATAAATAACTCCAAACATTTAATACTTTCAATTTGATTTGAATTTCGAATTTAAATTCCAAGTAATCTCCCCAAATTCTTAATACTTCCTAAAGATCATGTCAAAATTCATAGCAATCGCTAACAAGAGCTATAACTACCTCTAGTTAGTGAAAGAAACTCTGATCCCTTTAGTGTTTTGTTTGGCGAAAAATTTACCCAGATTATACAAATGCATGCATGCACAAACTTATATTCCTATTTCTACCCTTCGTTGGATCCTAATGCTGGTATGTTACAGACTTCCCCCCTTAGATTAAACTTTGTCCCGAAGTTTACGGATGGTACCTGAATAACTCTGGATATGCTTCTCTCAAGTCATCTTCTTTCTCCCAGGTAGCTTCTCGTTCTGGGTGATGTTCCCACTGTACCTTGCAATACTTGATTTCCCTGTTTCTTAACCTTTTCCAGTTTTCTTCTAGAATCTTACAGGGTTTCTCAACATAAGTCAAATGTGCACTCAATCTCTTGATGAGTGATAGCATCATCGAGAACCTTCAGACATTTCCGAAGTTGTGAAACATGGAACACATTGTGAACCTGAGCTAACCTCTTTGGTAACTCTAGAGCATAAGCTATTGTTCTGTTTTGACTTAATATCTTGAATGGTCCAATGTACCTTGGACTTAATTTTCCTTTGACTCCGAACCTCTTCACTCCCTTCATCGGACTTACTTTGAGATATACCATATCTCCTACTTCTGGATGCCATGATCTACGACTTTGATCAGCATAACTCTTTTGTCGACTCTGAGCTATCTTCAACCGATCTCTAATGATATCAATGATATCTTGCCTTTCCTTGATATAATCTGGTGCAAATTCTTTGCTACTACCAGGTTCATACCAACATATAGGTGATCTACATCTTCTTCCATATAATACCTGATAAGGTGCTGCCTTCAGGCTACTCTGATAGCTATTATTGTAAGAAAATTCTGCCAATGGTAAATGATCTTCCCACGAACCTCCAAAATCTAATGCACAAGCTCTAGGCATGTCTTCTAAGATTTGATTGGTCCTCTTTGTTTGGCTTCTAGTTTCTGGATGATAAGCTGTGCTAAAATCCAACTTTGAACCCAGTGTTGCATGTAATTGTTTCCAAAATGATGATATAAACACAGATCCTCTATCGGACACAATTTTCTTGGGTACCCCGTGTTTACTCACAATCTCTTTGACATAAATTTCAACTAATTTCTTAACATTATCATTTTGATTAACTGGAATAAAATGAGCATTTTTTGTGAGTCTATCGACAATCACCCATATCATATCCTTCCGTTTCAGTGTCATGGGTAGCCCTTGGATAAAATCCATACCAATTTCTTCCCACTTCCATTCTGGAATTTCCAAAGGTTGTAATGGTCCTGCTGGACTTTGATGTTCTGCTTTAACCCTTTGGCAAGTATGGCATTCCGATACATATTTTGCAATATCCCTCTTCATATTATTCCACCAGAACAACTCTTTTAAATCCATGTACATCTGTGTACTACCTGGATGTATGGAATATGGTGTTTCATGAGCTTCCCGAAGTATCACTTCTCGAATCTCTGTCACATCTAGTACACAAAGTCGGTTTTGAAACCATAAAGATCCATAATCTCCTAGGTGAAAAACTGAGGTTTGACCTTGAGAGATTCTTCGAACTTCTTCAGTAATGAAAGGATCTTCACCTTGATATCTATAAATTTCATGTTGAAGATCACTAATCTGTTCTTCAATCACTCGCATGGTAGCTAATCCTCCAAGAACTACTGTACTTATAAATTGTAATTTCATCCTTTCCAAATCCATCTGTAGTTCTTTTGGCAGTTCTTTATTCAAAGTTTGTATATCTGTGCTTTTCCGACTTAAAGCATCTGCCACAACATTTGCTTTTCTAGGAGTGTAATTGATTGTTAGATCATAATCTTTAATAAACTCCAGCCAACGCTTTTGTCTCATATTCAATTCCTTTTGAGTGAAGAAATATTTGAGACTTTTGTGGTCAGTATATAACTCACATCTTGCCCCATAGAGAAAATGTCTCCATCCTTTTAAAGCAAACACTACTGCTACTAATTTTAAATCATGGGTTGGATAGTTCACTTCATGTGGTTTCAATTTCCTAGATCCATAAGCAATTACCTTACGATCTTGCATAAGCACACAACCTAATCCTTCCTTGGATGCATCACAATATACTGTGTAATCTTTTCCGGGTTCTGGAATTGCTAGGATTGGTGCGGTAGTTAATGTGGTTTTCAACTCCTGAAATCTTGCCTCGCACTTCTCATCCCATATGAAAGGTATATTTTTTCTTAATAATTTGGTCATTAGTCTAGCTATCTTGGAAAAACCTTCTATGAATCTTCGATAATAACCGGCCATACCTAAAAACCCTTGGATTTGCTTCACATTGATTGGTGTCTTCCAATCTAGTACTGATTGAACTTTGGACGGGTTTACAGCAATTCCATCCTTACTGATCACATGACCAAGAAACTCTACTTCATCCAACCAAAATTCACACTTACTAAACTTAGCATAAAGCTTATGTTATCTTAAGATTTGTAATGCTACTCTCAAATGTTCTGCATGCTCTTCTGTATCTTTGGAGTATATCAGAATATCATCAATGAATACTATGACAAACTTTTCCAAATACGGCATGAAGATTTTGTTCATCAAATTCATGAATATTGCTGGTGCATTAGTCAGACCAGAAGGTACGACTAAATACTCATGATGTCCATACCTTGATACAAATGTTGTTTTAGGAACATCTTCGGGTTTAATTTTTATCTGGTGGTATCTTGGTCTTAGATCAATTTTGGAGAATACTCCTACTCCCTTGACTTGGTCAAATAAATCTTGTATTCTTGGTAATGGATACTTGTTCTTGATAGTGACATTGTTGAGATTTCTGTAATCCCCACACATTCTCCGTCCACCATCTCGTTTATCCACAAAGATCACCGGAGTTCCCCACGGAGATACACTTTCCTGTATGAATCCTTTCCGGGCTAATTCATCAATTTGCAAATTAAGCTATTTTAATTCCTTGGGCCCCATATTATATGGTGCTTGAGCTATTGGTGTTGTACCAGGTATTAGGTCAATAGTGAATTCTATCTCCCGATCCTGGAAAAACATCTTGAAACTCCTTCACCACTGGAATATCTTCTAATTTGGCCTCCTTCATTGAGTTCAACTGCAGATCTACCATGATATGACTATGTTTATCCGCCTAATAAACTATCCTTCCTCCACTTGGAGATCTGATTGAAACGATTTTCTCTTCACAATTGATCTGAGCTCCATAGTCTGTCATCCAATCCATTCCCAGCACTACTGCTATTCCTTTTAATGGGATCACATAAAGATCCACATAATAGGTTTGACCATAGATTGAGATGACTTGGTTTAGTTTAATATGTCTAACTACCACAATCCCTCCAGCGGTAACTACGGTCATAGGTTTTTCTAACGGTGCCCTTCTAATCCCGAATTTATCACAAAACTCTTCAGATATGAAAGAAGTAGTTGCACCAGTATCAAATAAAACTTTTCCAGGATTTGTGAGAATATTGAGCGTACCTATCACCGCCTGATTTGAATTATCCACCTCCTCCAGGGTTGCGCAATTCAGCTTTCCCGTAGGTCTACCTCTCTTGCCATTATTATTTTTGACATAGCTTCCACCTCTGTTAGACTGTCCACCTCCGCCTCCACTGGCTTGTCCTCCACCCTTTGTGGGCCAACCACCGGGTGGTTTGTTTGGGCAATCAGGCTTAATATGACCCTTTTTTCCACATCCATAACAAATTATCACTGGTTTCTAGCAATCCTTGCTGATATGTCCCGGAAGTTTGCAATTATGACATATGACATTCCTTCTAGGATTGAATTGTCCTCCAGTGTTATTGCTACTCATGTTGTTGTTGTAGGGTCTGTTTCTAGGTTGAAACTCCAGATTAGTTTTGGGTTTACTTGCCTGAATCCTCTTCATTTCCTTCTTTGCTCTCTTCCGACGGTCCTCTTGGACATTTTTGTAATCATCTTCAAAGGTGATAGCTGCATCAAGCAACTGTTGAAAAGTTTGAGTGTTGGCAAGCCTCAACTGCATCTTCACAAATGGATTTAGTCCACGCATGAACGTCTTCTTCCTACTCGCCTCCGTGTTAACTTCTTTAGCAGCATAACGAGATAAATCACTAAACTCCCGAATATACTTCATGAGACTGGAGTATCCCTGTTGCAGTTCTTCAAACTCCCTACGCTTCAACTCTATGATACTCTCCGGAACATGATATTCACGGAATCTTTGTTTAAACTCCTCCCAATTGTACTCTCTTCCTGGAGGTTGCATTGCTAGCTGACTCTCCCACCATGACGATGCAGGTCCGATCAATAAGTGTGTTGCATACCTCAACTTCTGTTCCTCATTGCATCCTACAGTTCTCAACTTTCTTTCGATATCTGTTAACCAGTCCTCTTCATCCATTGGTTCATGAGCGGATGCGAAAGCTAAAGCCCTGGTATCCTGGAAATCCGAAAGACTAACACCACGTCCTTGAGGTGACCTTGGCTGTCCCACACGGTCTACTAACCCCTCCATGAACTTATTCTGGGACTCTTGCATCATTTACATGTACTACATAAAGTTTTGCTCCATCAATGGCCTCATTGGTGGTGGTGGTGGTGGTAAACTCGCTTGTATTCTGGCGTCTTCATCCGCCTTTTCTTTGGCTTCGTGCTCCACGCGCTGTTGCTCAGTCTCCATTTCTACACCCGTTTCCATACCCCCCTAGTCCTGTAACATAAGCGAATACTCATAATTACATCATGCATATGTGTTCTGAGCTCAACTTCATGCACAGAACTAGTCACACAATGGAAAACAAGATCCAAATAAGAACCAAATATGCATTACACACATATTCTACATTACAAGCAATATAATTTATACAACGTGATTACAAGCCCTTACTCATTAAACATTACAAGCTCATGTGGTACTATCACACTTATTTATTTACATCAAGTCCTCCAACTCCAACTCTCATTTTCTACGGAAATGCTCCTAATCAAAGTCACACTCCCCAGAAGTTGCGTCGTTCATCATACATACCCGGAGTACAACCATGCTGTTGTGAAGTACGACACACCAACTGTGAAACGACTTGCCTTTACGACGGACGATATTCAGTATCAGAAGCCTCCGGACTTGACACATCATTCAACTGAAGTGTATCCATACCTTCAAACTCATCTGAAGTATCTTCCGACTCATCCTCATCACTTTCTTCTTCATCCATCGCCTGCATCCCAACTCTAGAGGAATCAATAGAATATTCCCCTTCTGGTGCCCCCCAAGTACTCTGTTGGGTACAATAGTCCTCAGCTATGATTGGATAATGCACATTATTTGGAGTAGGATAATCCTCGAACACCCTTTCTTCAGGATCTTCCTCCTCGGACTCTACATCTTCCACGTGGACATCTCTTCCATCAACGGAATAAGATCTTACGCCCATGCGACTAGTCTGTCCGATATCTCCAACTGAATCTTCCACAGGAATAGGATTCCCGGCAGATCCATCCATTGATCCATACCTCCAGCCTTCAGAATTCCCAATAGGTAATTTCGAGTCCTCAGTTCCCCAAGAACTTTGTGGTACTGGATGACTAGTTCCCTCATCAGGATATCTAAGAGGTTTTAGTATTGGTGAATAGGGATATGGTGTAAAAGATGTTGGATGTATAGGTATATCCTTGAAAACTGAGTTAACACTATCCACTACTTCATTTTCCAGCTTAGATGCTAACTTCTCCCTTCTTTCAGGATCTGTTAAATCCTTTAACATATCAACCTGATCTTCTACGATAACCTGATGTGTCTTATACAAAGACCCAACGATCAGTCGATACAGATCCATAAACTTAGAGGCTAGTTTTGGATGCTTCCTTACTAAAGTAAGATGACCTGGTTCCGGTTCTTCATCTATAGAGTCATCAGGAATCATAGAATATGTGCTTCCGGCTAACTCTTCTGTTTTATGTTCCCGAACATTGACTATTGCCTCCACAATAGCAACATAATATGCTGCTAGGTGACTTCTACCTTCTCCCATAGGTAAATTGTGATGTAACCCAAGCTTCTTTGGTAGTTGAATGCTAACACGATATTTGGCTAACATTCGCCCATCATGGTAGGTAATGGTATTGACTAGGATATTAGTTGTGCAACCAAAAATCTTCAGAAGTTCTCGAAGTTGTTCAGTTAAAGCCCCCTGATAATCATCGAGAGTCTCTTCTTTCCTTGCCAAGGTCTGTTTTGGAAACTTTGGTGCCATTTCAATTGCATAGATATAAATATAATTAGTATCCATTAATTATAATGATCCAACATAATAAATAATTATCGCACTAAAAAATATAACAAAATATTCCCAATTGAATATTCATCATATAATCTAGAGAACTCTTTACCGTTGCTCCTAGACTCCTACAGTTATTTCCCTTTTCTAGGTTTCCAACCTAAGGTCAAAGCTATTGCTCTGATACCAGCTGCGGTGACCTAGCATAACACTGCATGTGTAGTACACTATAGTCGTTGATAAGACTCTCATGGAACACCGTTCCGTAAATATCACACCCCTCAGAGTGGTACAATAGAAACATTGCAGGTCCATATTACAAACATACACACTTTATTATTACAAACCGAGAGTTCTCACGCTTCAAATATTATGAAATTACAAACCAACCTTAAGTAGTTTTAGCGGAAGATATTACAAACTAAACTCATACTCTGAATTGAGCTCAACAACTTATTCTATATAGTTTTTGCTGCTCGGCTCAATTGGTTTACTAATAACTAAGGCAACTACTCGGACTCGTTGCCCTCCACTCAGGGTGCCCACCCATATGTTGGATCCATACCAGGAATCCCAATGTCACGATAAGGTCATCTTGCCTCCATATGAAAGGAAAAAGATACAGCTGACTTCTCTATCCCATTCCAAATCTCATGGTTAACGCGTATTATACGGCGCTAGAATCACTGATGTCATGGGTTGTTAAGCCTATGTTACTTACGCAATTGAAACCCGAAGTTCCATTGCTGATCTTTATCATCACTTAGGATGATTCTACATCTTATTTATTAGATAAGATATCATTTTCTGTTTCCAAATCATAGATGATAACACACAATTTGCAATATCTTTAATAAAGACTCCTCAAAGGACATGAGCAAGTTATGAACTTGCCTTGTGACTGCAAGGTAGTAAAGTCGGATGCTTCCACCTGACCTTGAGCTCCGTTTTCTACAAAGAATCATTATTGCCCGATAAGGACAATATTTAAAGAAGCAATATGCCATGCATAGTAATGTCATGCAATGATTTATTAATTGCTTCCCTGCATATCTTACCCTTTTTGTAAAAGCTTACTATTTTATTTAATCAATAAAAGACAATATCATTCTATGAATTTATTTCCTTTGAATATTTTATGAAATTCCTTTAAGGAGATAGGATTTATTTTCATCACACCATATTCACTTTGCAAAAATACAAATTAGTATTTTTCTACAATAGTATATTCATTTAGGATCTTAAAAGTGAATTTTATTCAATTTTTGGTGTTTCCCATATTTTTGTAAAATTTAAAAATAATTAGCATCCTATTATTATTAGTCCCAAATTTTAATTGCCAAAATTTCTATTGATTAATTTTTATTCAATAGAAAATAGTTTTGTGAGTTCATAGATATATAATTTGTATTTTTAAGATTTTTATTTATTTATCTAGAGCCATTTTTATCTCAGGGTATATTTGTAATTATTCTCTTTTTAAATAACCCTATTAAGGTACGGGCCTGGCCCACTGGGCTGGCCTGGCCCAACTTGACCCTGGCCCACCTGGCCTGGTTACACCCACCAGAGTGGTACTGGGCTGCCCACAGGCCCAGTACCCCCTTCGCACGCACACTCTTCTTCCCTCTCTCACTCTCTCGCGCACATGACCATCTCCTCCATCTGTCGCCGCTGTCGTGCACGATTCCGGCCGAATCCAGCCGCTGTTGCCGCCGCCACGGTGTAGGGTGACTCAGTCGATGATGATGCGTCATCTTGTCCAAGCAGATCCGCGGTTGGTCCTTTATCCTAGCCGTGCTGACCTCTGCCCTAGGCTAGGGTTAGGGTTTGTCGCTCTGGAGCATCGACGATGGTGCGCCGGTTCTTCACTGCGTTCGCCGCTCTTCTCCGGTGGATCTAACGCGCGGTCGGTGCGGGTTGCAGCGCCCCTTCGGGGTGCTCCCCGTGCCGCCATTCCTGCTTCGCCGCCGGTCAACCTCTGCTTCCTCTTCGGTTCTTTTTGTGAGGCCCTTGAGTAAGATTGGCTACTCCTCTTCTGTGCTCCACTCTGCCTTGCTCGATACCCTCTGTGTGCCTTTAGTGGTAAATCCCTAATTGATCTCATGGTTCATTTTGGGTTCATCCCTCTGGCCTGAGCATGATGATTCTATTAGGACTGATTGTAGTGGTTATACTGTCCTGGATGTTTACCCCCTTATGCTGGTGATGTGGATTTCACTATGGTTTCATGATTCTAGTACTGACAATGGTTCTGTCAGTAATGTTCAGTTGATCTTTATACACTAGTTTATGTTGATCCTTTACATTGGAGTGAGAATGATACTCCTATGCTTCCCTGATTATAGAAATGCGACCATGAGTATGATTCCTGAATATTTGTTCTAGGAAAGTCATTACTTATTTTTCTGTAAGTTAACTGATCAAATATCAGTAAAGCATTTGCTTGGTTTTAGATGTGACATTTGTGACACCTTCTTTAGAATGGTACACAAATGCCCATACTTCTATTGCCTAAATATTCCTGTCTCCAAGTTTGGCTGGTTAAGTGACTGAGAAGCTTCTGCTAGCTTTATTGTCCTAATCTGCTATAGTCTATTATCCTATGATGCTGGTCTGAGGCATGACTAGGAAATACTAAGTTGTTTCTAGCTGTCTCTCAAAGATATGCTCTGATGCATGTACCAGCTAATGATTCTTGAATCCGTTTAAGAAGATGATTGATCTCCCCACTATCAAATATTGATCCTTAAGATCCGTAGATTACAGAGGTGTTACTCCATAGGAGATGTGCCCTGAATCTAGGTTTAAAACTGTTGTTTATTAATAAATGTGGAGATTTGAGTATATATCCAAGATCTATGATGCAAAGGCTGAGATCTTGGATTCGTTTGTAAGGATTTATCATTGGCTTTCATTTAAATGCTTCTGGGATGAATCTACACCCCACTTGGGTGTTTTTCTAAGAAGATTAGGTAAAAAATCTTATGCTCATATGATTCTATGATGATCTGATCATGTAGTGATGTTATTTGAACTCACTAGATTGCTTGTTTATTGATGATGTTGTGATGTAGCTTGCTGCTGGATCTAGCTCTGCACCACCTGGTGCTGCTCCTATAACTTGATGCTTAACCTCTCTTTCCACCTGCTCCATCCCCTCCTTATGTTACCATCAGGTAGAGATCTGATGATTGATTTGGGTAATTTGGTGAAGAAATGGGCTCTCTTTTAAGCAAGTTCTATTGCTGGGAGTGTATGCCTGACAAGAAGAACTAAGCTCATGTATTACCCCTTCGGCTGGTGCTCTGTGTGGTACCTTGTACTGCTACTAGTAGCTTGACAGCACACCCCATGCAGTTAGTCGACTAAGCTGTGTGTGTGCTGTGCATGTGGATCAGCTCAAGTAACTTGGTTTTTACTCTTACCTATTTACTAATTATCACTGGTGAAACCTATTTTTTATCCACTTGACTTTTACTGTAATCTTTGCCATTAACTGATAAGAACAGATACTTCACTGTTGGTGAAACTTACCCTTCTGTGTACTCAATGATGTACCATAAACAGTGCACTTCACTGTTCAACACTGAGAGTAAAATTACCTTACTAATCCCTAATTTTCCTTTTTAGTTGTTTTTCTTATTTGCAGGAACAAGAACTGGACTCACAAGATTAGTGTAGGATATATAGTTAGTATAGGTTCTACTTGTAACCTTCTTTGTAATTCTTTTGTAAAGGATCTTGTAAAGATGTTATTACAAGTTTAATAAAGTTACATTTCTGTTCTGTGTAATCTTATACCTTTGATGTATTTGTCAACATTTGTGACCTCATTATAAAAATAGAGAAATAAGCATTATTTCTTATTTAATTCTTTTTCCTTGTCATTAAATCTTATTGTTGATTACTATTTCTTTATTAAAACCAAATAATGTTAATAGGTTTTCTTTTTGGAAACACTTAAATATAAATAACTCCAAACATTTAAATACTTTCAATTTGATTTGAATTTCGAATTTAAATTCCAAGTAATCTCCCCAAATTCTTAATACTGCCTAAAGATCATGTCAAAATTCATAGCAATCACTAACAAGAGCTATAACTACCTCTAGTTAGTAAAAGAAACTTTGATCCCTTTAGTGTTTTCTTTGGCGAAAAAGTTACCCAGATTTTACAGATGCATGCATGCACAAACTTATATTTCTATTTCTACCCTTCATTGGATCCTAATGTTGGGATGTTACATTGTGCTAGTAGCATGGGTACTCTCACAGGCGATAAAAACATTATCAGTAATTAATATGCTTGGAACAAACGCACTATGTTCCTCCTAGATGAGAATGGGGGGAATATGTTTCAACCGATTTGCAATCACTTTAGAAGAAATTTGTGTAGCACATTACACAAACTAATCGGTCTAAACTGAGTGAGATTATCCGGTGAATTCATATTTGGAATAATCACTAAGACGGTGTCATTGAAATCGACCAGGTTGTCCCTTCCCGCCAAGAAATCCTTGACTACATTGCACACTTCAGTTTTAACCAAAGCCCAGTGGCATTGGTAAAATAGAGCAGGTAGCCCATCCGACCTGGGAGACTTTGTTGGACCCATCTGAAAGAGGTCCTCCTCTATCTCCTTCTCCGTGACCTCAGAAATCAGAATTTCGTTCATCTCCGGTGAGACAAACTCCCCAATATGGTCCAGAATATTATCCATATGCATAGAGCCTTAAGAGGTAAAGAGATACAATATAAAGTCCTAGCCCATTCACGCATCTCCTCATCCGTCGAGCACCGACTACCATCCTTCCTGTGGAGGAACCGAGTAGTATTCTTACGCCTCCGGTGAGGCGCACGATTTTGGAAGTGCTTTGTATTTTGGTCCCCTGCTTTGAGCCACTCCTGCCTCGATCTTTGTCTATACATAACTTCCTCTCTCTCATAAACATCATGAAGTTGTTTTTAGATATCACGAACTTCCTATATAGAGCCTGAGATGAGAGAATTCACTTTGGCCTCCTCCAGCGAGGCCCTAAGATTTTTTATTTGCAGTCGGACTGATCCAAAAACATCCATGCTCCAGCGTCTCATATGGGAAGAGACGCCTCTCAGCCGCTCCCACGGACTAGATAGGTTGTTGCCATGCCCTTGATTGTCCTTCCATGCTTCCTTGACCATCTCATCGTATTTCTCATGTTTTTCCACATCTCCTCGAACATAAAATCCTGTGGTTTAGCTCCTATTATGTCCAACTCTCTCGCCACATGAATAAGAAGAGCTAGATGATCAGACACTTCGGTTGGGATGTGCTGAACACTAGTACGGGAAAAAAGTTGTAGATAATTATTATTGCCAGTAGCTCGGTCAATTCTAGCTTGAACATTAGCTCCCCCTCTATTCTATTATTCCATGTGAAAGTATCTCTAGAATACCCTAGGTCCATCAAGCGGCAGCCTGCTAGACAGTCCCTAAAATCAGACATGTGAGCTTCACTTCTCTCATTAACACTAAGATGTTCGTCCTGTGTCAAGACCTCGTTGAAGTCCCGAGCACACATCGGCGGTAAGTTTTCCTGGCGCCTAAGATATCTGAGTACCTTCCAAGTTTTGCCACGAAGATTAGGGCTAGGCTCTCCATAGATTCGGGTGAATCGCTAGGAGATATTGTCAAAAGTTATTTTAGCATCGATGTAAAACTGACACCAGGGCCGGACCTCCACATTTAAACCATCTTTCCACCACAGTTCTAAGACACCCCCTTGCCCTTTCCCTCCACACAAACACCATGTCTAAAACCCATGCTCCATTGCAATTTGGCGCCTGCTAGGCGTCTCCCGGACGATGGGAAGCCCCCATCGTCCTCCTTCCCGTGCTGCCACGTGTCCAAAAAAATATTTAAATCCCGGTTTTGCTGCAAGACAGATCTTTTTGCTGCATATGTCACCGCTTTTGCTTCCGAAGCAAAAAACGGTTCGTTCCAGAAATAGAACGTCTTGCCGGAGACTTCGCCGGAGACCACGCAGCAAAAAAATTATACTAATGTAGTAAAACTGACTTCGCCGGAAACATCGTCGGAAAAAACTCGCCGGTGACTCTCGCCGGACACCTTGTAGCAAAAAGTTGACACTATTGTAGCAAAAGCACAATACGGTTGTAGCAAAGAAGTTCTTCTAGTGTAGCAAAAAATCTATTTCGTCGGAGACATCGACGGAGACTTTTGTAGACACCTCGTCGGATGCCTCATCGGAGATGTCACGCAGCAAAAAATTTACGATATTATAGCAAAATCAGAAAACAAATGTAGCAAAAAAATAACAATCATGTAGCAAAACCGGAATTCACCGAAAACATTGTCGTAAAAACATGCTATGTAGCAGAATATTTTGTCGTATGTAGCAACGCCGACTGGCGTATGTAGCAAATTTGACCACCGGGGTAGCAAAAATGGCCAACGGAGCAGCACGCGGCAGGGGCCGGATCTCGCGCTCGTGAGCGGCCTTGGAGGCGGCTGGGGATGGGCAGGTGTAGCTTCGACTCCGGCAAGTCCTCCCCTGGCTACTGCGCGCTCTGTTGTTCCTCACATGGCGCAAGGTCGAGCCTCCCATGGCAAGGGCGAGGCACATAGCGATGTATGGCGAGATGCGGAGGGGCTGCGTGGCGGCGACGCAGCAAGGCGGAGGAGCTGCGAGGCAGAGCAGCGGCATCGTCGCGGATGGGCGAGGGAGACATATTCAAGAGGAGGAAGGTAGAAGACGGGAGGCGATAAGGCCGGCCCCACCAGTCCCTGTACATGCGCCCGCTGTGCTATCCGGGGGATTGAAGTTACCGATCCCCCGGGGATCCCAATCCTTTTCCTTGCAATTTTCCATATATTTCTTCTTCTAATTTGTCTCACAAAGAAACACCACCACCAGATTGAAGGATCTAACCAGATCCCGCGGCTCACCCATAGATGGGTCCAACCCCAACCCTCGACTATTTAGGGATAGAAGATTAATTAATCTCGGCGGCCCTGCCTCGCAAAGTTCGCCGCTGGGTCTTCTAGCTAGTTAAAAACCGAGTCATTCCTCTGTACCCTCTATACTTCAGCTGGATCTTCGATTCTCTCGAACCTGGAACCTGTGTTTAATTTTCTCCGTTTTGTCCTCTCCCACAACTTTTTTTAACAATCAATACCACGATATATTTATAGTAGCGAATAGTACATGGTAGAGATACATAGACTATTTCCGAAGATTACAAAATAAAGCCTAAAATAAAATGAGAAAAATATAAAGGTCTTCAAAATGTTCTTCTTCCAGAACACAATCTTGCACTCGTCTGAAGGCAGGCCAATTAACATCACATAGATGTCAAGCGATAGACCTATAAATACCAATGAGGGTTCTCTCATAATTTAATTTGAGCCGCAATGCCAAGACTACGTGAACACGCGCAACCATTAACGTAATCAGACAACATTGGCAAGAGTACCACCACCAGTATTCCATAGAAAAAAACCGAACAGCCTGATCGACGTCGCGGGGTCCTCTTCCACAACTTGCACATGGACAGGAATCCACACCTGTTTGGCCCCTCTCTTTCTGTTGCTAGTGCCCGGTAGCAGGTGTGTAGGTACGACTCTCTCCCTCCTAGAGAAAGTCCCTCCTTGCTTCATCTTACCCGCCATACCATCAATAGCCGGGGCCTTCTCCTCTCGCTGCTTACTCTTCCGTGCCCAGTGGCGTTTGTCGGGGCTCATCACTTCCTCCACTCCCTTGCTTGTCTCGTACCTCCAGTGCAGGACAAAGACGAATACTCGAAATCCCTCGAGAGGTTCCTGCGAGGAGGGATATCACGGACGTAGGCTCCATTACTTCTGCATGATTCCGAGCTCGTCGTGCGCCCATTGAAGCTTCCCGGTGACACTGTTGGTCTAGTCGGGCGTGGCTTCTGATTTCTTTTCGGGGAAGCGCACAACCACTTGCCCCACTTCTGTACCTCCGCCTTCTCCCCAGAGCAAACATCATTAACATGAACGAGACATCCACAGTCAAAACATAAATGCGGTATCTTCTTATATTTCAGATCAAACCAAGATCCTTCCGTATAATCTTCATTCTCCCTTAGACTCACACCACACAGCAGGGGCTGATCGACATGTATAGTGACTCTTATTCGCAGATATTTGCCCCATGCAAAACCATCCTCATCCAATTCCACAGAGATGAAACCCCCTATCCATCCACTGATGATCTCACCATAAGCTTTATTCATCATGTGCATCCGTAAATACAACACTCTAACCTAGACATCCATCGAGTCAAACACCATGTCGGAGGGCCGAGTGGAGCCATCAAAGTCCTTCAGCAAAACCACATGGAGATCGAATTGCCACGGACCATTCTTTAGCACATGCTTCCAATCTTCCTCCGACGTAAACCGTACCATGAATCTATTGTCGGCCAGCTCCTTGAAGTGTGCAGGACGGTGGAGACCCCACGCCCTCTCCTTAGCTTGCTGCAGGCCACCCATCACCAGTTTACGTGACGAGCACACCTTGCCCACTACTACCCACTTTAGTTTTGGGGCTTGAATTGAATCTGCGTTCCTGATGATCAGACCCGAGGTCTCCTTATCTGTCAACAAAAGATCACCCATCTACGCTGACAATCCCGCTGCAACGTCGTCCGCTCCGTTCTTGGCAGGAGATCACGACGGTGCCCGTGGAGGACCTCTTCCTCGACCCTCCCATCCCAGGAGGATATCACATAGACGAGCTTGACGCAGCACCACCTTGACCGCCGCCTTTTGATGGAGATCACGCCTGCGTCCTAGTGGAACCGCCACCATGTCCTCCCGAGCGAGTTGGAGAGACCATCTTCATAGCACACACCACTAGTAGAAAAATGGGCATCAATACCGGTTTCAAAGGCCCTTTTGTACCGGAAACACAACTGGTACAAAAGATTCGGGACAAAAGCCGTCCCCCTTTAGTACCGGTTCCTTACGAACCGGTTTTAAAAGGGCCTCCACGTGGGCATCCAGCAGACCGCAGGGCTAGGGACCTTTGGTACCGGTTTGTAACAAGAACAGGTACCAAAGGTTGGCTACCGCGGCAGAGAAAGTGCATAAAGCTCTGTCGCGGCAGAAAATCGAGGGTTTAGGGTTTTAGGAGGGGTTTAGGGGTATCGGACCGTTTCATCGTACGAGGATCGTGTCGATGCGCCAGAAACGCGTTTGGGTTTAGGTAGTACATGAAGATCTAGGTGATGCATATCAACTTGGTGCATATAATATAACACATGTAATTGCATAAGATCGCAAAATTAAGTAGTACATGCATGAAGATCGATCTTCATGATCGATCTTCATGCATAGTGGTACTCTCCGAGGCATACTATCTATTACATGTAGCATAGTGGTACTCTCCGAGTCAAACTATATATTACATGTAGATCTTCATTCATAGTGGTACTCTGCGAAGTTAGGTATGACGTCCCGAATGAAAAATCCCGACAATTCCTCGCCAATTGCTTTGAAGCGGTGCTCGATAGAGATCATGTCCCGCTTTCTTGCCAACTGTAAAAGAATGAGATACAAATGAATACATGAGCTATGTGTGTATATATATATATATATATATATATATATATATATATATATATCAAAATCACAGTCAAACAATTATGACTGAAACTCAGCACAAGTTATGGTAACAAAATAAATTTGTGAATATTGTTTTCGTACCTCTCCATTTCTTTGATTATTCATTCTCTCGCTGACAATCTTGTGGATGTTTTTGCAAACGTAGTATCCACATAGATTAGTCCCCTTTGGTTGTTTCGCGCATTTCTGTACAAGAATATAATTCAATCAAATAATAATCAAGTATGATAAATGTGTGTGGACCTAGGTAGTACTACTTACTTTGTTCGCATACCATATCAGCTTCTCTTTCCATCCACCGGTCGGATCTTCCTCGATGAATTTTTTCCATACGCTGCCCGACAAAAGAAAATGCATAAAAGAGTTATCAATTTGTTGATATCAGGAAATTAACGAAAAAACCGATAAGAATTAAAATTACTTTTTGAGCATCTCAAAAGCCATCTTGTATAGTATAGGCTCTTTGGTTAGTGAGTCAAAGACTTCAACTTCTCCATAGTACATTTTAATGACGATAAGAATAAAGTGAAACCTGTGCACGTTTAAATATGCAGTGTCATAGATATAAGTCATCAGTTAAAAATTTAACATATGGTGAGCAAAATAGAATGTGTCATAAGACAGTAACACTCACTTGAAATTGTAAGGCCAAAGTATTATCTTTTTGTCACGTTGTCGCTTCAAAAACCTTAGCAAAGTATCCTGTGTATCCTTGTTAAAGATGGGATCTTCTATGGTTATTTCATGCATTGTATCTGGGTCAATGAACCCAATGTCCATGATTTCATCCCTTTTGCATTCGAGCTTCTTCGATCTGCATAATATAGCGCACAAAAGATTAAATTGAGGATAATATCTAGACAATGAACGAGCTAAGCTAAAGACTTCTCAAATTACATTAATCAATCACTTACAAACAATAGCAACTGATGATAGATTTGTCGAGGGCCCGGAGATTGTATAACTGAAAAAGTTCACAGAAGTCAACGCTCACAGAGTATTCTTGGAAGTAGTGCTCATCCTTAACTTGCACCATGATAGCCTCGATCCCTCTCTTTGTGGCATTAGTGTACCACACATGCAAATTACGCATACTTGTTGGTAGCGACCTGATATTCTCGACCAAATATTTCCCAAGAACAAATTTATATGCTACTTCAGCGATGGGGTAATCGGTTGTGTTTTGTCGAGAACTTTGAACGGCCTTCTCGTCAAACACCTTGAGAGGGGGGACCGATTGAACGGGTTGTTCTCCGAGCTGGTGCACTTGTTTCCTTTTTATACCCGAGACCACGGATTTATCGGGTTTTTTCGCCTCCACCATATCGTCATACGACCTTTCAATAGAACGCCTATAGTCAGAGGGCGGCGATGGTACAGGGTCATATAGATTCTCAACGGTACGCACAACTTTCACCGGATCTAGGGTCTTCTCAAAAGGTATCTCTGGCACTTTCTTAGCAAAATGTTTTTCCACCTCGGACTTAGAGGTTTTGGTGCATTCCTCGATAGTTTTTTCCCAAGGTAACTTCTCAATAGGCAGCAGTGGTTTCTCCTTGCTAGGTCTCTTCCTAGGTGGCGTACCGTTTCGCTTAACGGACGCAGTCTTACGTGGAGGATCTCGAGATGGTGGACTTGCGCTAGGGTCCCTCTCAGGTAGGTGTGGACTTTGCTTCTCATGTGGACAGCTACCAGGAGGAGTCGATGGCCATTGATGCTCATGTAGAATTTGCTGCTCATGTGGACTGCTACGAGGAGGAGTCGGTGGCCTTTGCAAAATGATGATGTATTTCTTGGACCATAGGGCGAAACCTCACTTGACATCGGCCAATGTCTTCTCCTTGTCACCTGCAGGAAAATCAAGCTCCACTGTTTCATAACCCGGAACAACATCATCCACCCCGACACGAACACAGCCAGCTGGAATGGGCATATGATGGTGCGTTGCTCCATCTTCAGTTGGGTAAACATAGTCGACCGCCACCTTAACGGACATGTTCCTCATTGGCAAATGTAGCTCGCAATTTGTCTTCTCCGTGACATAATCCATGGGGTAGCTTCCTCCACATTCAAGATGCGAGGAACCCACACTGCTTCTTCGCTGAGATGTGGTGGCATCGGCTTGAGGATCTTGTAGAAACAGCGGCTGATCAGGTGCCCTCTGATTTTTCTCAAGCACCTCCACCCTATTTATCAATTCCGCTAACTTGGTTGACTCCTGCTTCCTCTTTCTCGAACGGCTTCTATAAGTGTCAGCGCACTCCGGCCACGCTTCCTTCATGGTGTCACCTGGGAGGGCACGTATCCGTCCAACGAGTTCAGGATTCTCCAGAGCGAGTGTCAGCTCGTCATTCTCTCTATCGGGAATGTACTCTCCCTTTCTAACTTTTTCAATTGCATCTATAAGCTCCGTCGTGATTGCTTCAATTTTTTTCTTCCATTTTCCCTTTGCAACGATCTTCCCTGTCTTTGGGTCCAACCCTGCCCCATGCGCGAACAACCAGAACTTGGACCGGTCGGGCCAGTCCCATGTCTGTGGAGTGATTCCTGCCTCCATTAGTTTAGCTTCAAATGCTATCCACTTCGGAATGGCAGTCTTTTAGCCACCTGACCCCAAATGATGGAAATGTTTCTTCTTTGAAGCATTTTTCGTATTTGTGATTGATCGGGACACAGCAGTAGACGATTTCTTATACCTCTTAAATGCGGGCCAGTGATCTTTTATCTTCACTAGACTTTCAGTGAATACTGGATCTTCATCTTCATATCTGGCCCATAAATATTTCTTCCAGGTCTGGAATTGTGTGGCCATCTTCTTAAAAGTCCATTTCTTGACTTTATTCTTCTGCCCTTCTGTCATGTCTTCCGGTAAGCTGAAGTGTGTCGGTAGACTATCCCAAAGAAAATGTTTTAGAGTATCGTTGATATAACTAGCTTAAGCCCCTGCGTTCTTCGGCTTATGCCACTTTATAATGATGATCGGTACATGGTCCCTAACAAGAACTCCAGCTTGATTTACAAATGTACGGCAGTGCTCCATCGGTTCACCACTAGCCTTAAATGCGGTGAGGGCTAACCTACCCTCGCCCTTTAGACGTTGCGTCGGGCCTCGTTGGGTTTTAACAGATTTGCTCGATGATCCAGAAGGCTATAAGAAAAATAATTCGTTAATAAGTGCAATACAAATAAATCAATGCATCTAGCCTTGATATATAAATATACACCTCACCGGAGTTTGTTAAGAACACTTCGTTGTCTCTTCTTTCTTCAGACTCAAATCCCTCATCGACATCGTTCAGAAATTGTGAGGCGAAATCATCGTCATCTCCATCGGGTTCCAGTCCATGGGCACTCTCATATATCATTTTCTGCATCATTTCTTCTTGCTCCTCATCTCGGATGAAGGTGTTGTCCTCCATAGCTCAATGTCACTACAAAATTAAGTGGAATTATTTGATTCATCATTTCATGATCATAACAGATTGCTAGATGGATAACACCGTCGTCGGCGCCTGGCACGGGGGCAGCCTCGCCAACACCGCCGTCGGCTAGGGGAGCAGCGTGCAAGGAGCGTTGTCGGCTAGGCGGCATGGCGAGGCCGTGTGGCGAGGCGGCATCGACACCGGACATTGCCGGCCCGCGCGCGCGCTAGCGAGGCCGCCTAGCCGGCGTGGCGTGTGGCATGGCGAGGCCACCTAGCCGGCGTCGTCGGCTAGGCGGCGTGGCGTGGTGGTGTCGCAAGGCCACATAGCCGGCACGAGCGAGGCGGCATCGACACCGGACACTGCCGGCCCGCGCGCGCTAGCGAGGCCGTGTGGCGAGGCGGCGTTGACACCGGACATTGCCGGCCCCCGCACGCGCTAGCGAGGCCGCCTAGTCGGCGTGGCGTGTGGCGTGGCAAGGCCACCTAGCCGGCGTCGTCGGCTAGGCGGCGTGGCGTGGCGGTGTCGCGAGGCCGCGTAGCTAGCGCGAGCGAGGCAGTGTCGACACCAGACACTGCCGGCCCGCGCGCGCTAGCGAGGCCGCCTAGCCGGCGTCGTCGCGAGGCTGCGTGGGCGTGGGCGTGGGCGTGGCATGGCGGCGTCGCGAGGCCGCGTGGGCGTGGGCGTGGCGTGGCGTGGCGTGGCGTGGCGAGGCGGCGTGGGCGTGTGCGGCGCGAGCAAAGCGGGCATGTCGCCCATGTGCGCTGCGTGTGTGGTGTGGCGTGGCGTGGCGTGAGCATTTCGTCGAACACCCTAAGGGCAGTGTCGACGAAGCCTCACACGCAGCGCACACCGCGCGGTGGCAGGTGCAGCGTGGGGCAGGCGCGGTGGCAGGTGCAGCGGCGGGTGGTGGCAGGTGCAGCGGCGGTGGCAGGTCCAGCGTACATGCGACGGCGTGGCTGGGCGTCCTCGAGCTCGTCATGACCACGGAGAAGGGGACAAGCGGGGGATTACCTGCGGACGGAGGCACGACGGCGGGCGGTAGCATGGCGGCAGACAGCGGCGCGTCGGCGTGGTGGTGGGAGGTGGCACGGCGGCAGACAGCGGCGCGTCAGCGTGGCGGCGTGCGGCGTGGCGTCGGTGCGGCGTGTGTGTGGAAGACCTTTGCGCCGAATGTGCCCCTTGGAGTGAGAAAGAAGGCCTTTGCTACCGGTTTGTGGCTGCAACCGATAGCAAAGGTACTTTTGCTACCGGTTTGTGGTTGCAACCGGTAGCAAACTTATTTTTCTTTTTTTTCTGTTTCTATTTTGTTTTTTCTATTTCTTTTTCTTTTTCTATTTCTATTTTCTTTTGTATTTCTTTTTCTATTTCTATTTTCTTTTGTATTTCCTTTCCTTTTTCTATTTCTTTTCTTTTGTATTTCTTTTTCTTTTCTATTTCGTTTTCTTTTTCTATTTTCTTTTTTATTTGTTTTTCTTTTCTATTTCTTTTTCTTTTGTATTTATTTTTCTATTTCTATTTCTTTTTCTTCTCTATTTTTTTCTGTTTCTATTTTGTTTTTTCTATTTCTTTTTCTATTTCTTTTTTCTTTTGTATTTTTTTCTTTTCTATTTCTATTTTCTTTTGTATTTCCTTTTCTTTTCTATTTCTATTTTCTTTTGTATTTTTTTTCTTTTGTATTTCTTTTTCTATTTCTATTTTCTTTTCTATTTCTTTTTTTCTATTTTTTTTGTAGCGCACGATGCCCTGTCGGAGGAACAAGACAAAGTAGAAGCGGCGCCGTGCCTATAAAAGGAGCATCGATACGCCATGGCAAGCAGCTCAACAAGCCAACATAGGTAGAGAGAGTTTCATCCGCATGGATGGAGGGTTGGGAAATCTCCCGTGGTGGATCTTGTCGAAGATGTCGTTGGTGCACACGCCCTACGACATCTTCGGAAGCTCCGCCTCGGAAAAATTTCCCTGCAAGCCCGTGAAAGACTCCATCTCCTCTAACAGTGTTGGGGAAAGGGTTGGGAAATCTCCCGTGGCGGAGCTTCTCGAAGATGTCGTTGGTGCACACGCCCTACGGCATCTTCGGAAGCTCTGCCTCGGAAAAATTTCCCTGCAAGCCCGTGAAAGATTCCATCTCCTCTAACAGTGTTGGGGAAAGGGTTGGGAAATCTCCCGTGGTGGAGCTTCTCGAAGATGTCGTTGGTGCACACGCCCTACGGCATCTTCGGAAGCTCCGCCTCGGAACAATTTCCCTGCAAGCCCGTGAAAGACTCCATCTCCTCTAACAGTGTTGGGGAAAGGGTTGGGAAATCTCCCGTGGCGGAGCTTCTCGAAAATTTCCCTGCAAGCCTGTGAAAGCTACTTAACTAGTAAAACAAGCCAACCATCTCCATTGTTAATATCTTACAAACAGTAAGATCATTACACACAAATAAATAGGAAAGTGATTTCCATATTGAGATACACAAGTTATGATCCCTATCTAGTCTTCTGAGTTTTCTTCGTGTGTTTCCCTTTCTTCTGATTGTGACACAACCATGGACAATCTTCATTATTTAACATGATGTTTGGGTCAGTTCTCACCTTGAAGGGTGGAATATCATTAAACTTATTATAATCTTCTGACATGTCTGTCTTTTCCTTAACTCCCACGATGTTTCTTTTTCCTGAAAGAACTATGTGGCGCTTTGGCTCATCGTATGATGTGTCCTCTTGCCTTTGTTTTCTTTTTTTCGGTTTGGTAGACATGTCCTTCACATAAAATACCTGAGCCACTTCACTAGCTAGGACGAATGGTTCGGTTTCGTACCCTAGATTCTTGAGATCCACTGTAGTCATTCCGTACTGCGGGTCTACCTGTACCCTGTCTTTCAGGTTGAACCATTTGCACCGGAACAAAGGGACCTTTAAATTAGGTCCATAGTCAAGTTCCCATATCTCCTCTATGTACCCATAATGTGTGACCTTCTTCCCATTGTCCTCCGCTGCATCAAAGCGGACACCATTGTTTTGGTTGGTGCTTTTTTTATCTTGGGCGAACATGTAAAATGTATTCCCATTTATCTCGTACCCTTGAAAAATCGATATAGTCGAAGATGGTTGCTTGGCCAACAAGTATAGCTGTTCTTCATCAGTGACATTCATGAGACGTGTTTGCAACCAACCGCCAAAAGTCTTCATGTGTTCTCCATCAATCCAATCTTCACGTTGCTCCGGGTATTCAGAGCGTAAAATATTCTTGTGTTCCACTATGTACGGAGCCACCAAGCTGGAATTATGTAGAACTGTGTAGTGTTCTTGAGTGAAAGAATGTCCGTCCATACACATTGTTGCTTTCTTTCCTAGCATGCATTTTCCACGCAGTCTCCCCTCATAGCGCGATTTAGGAACACCGATCGGCTTAAGGTCAGGAATAAAGTCAACACAGAACTCAATGACCTCCTCTGTTCCATAGCCCTTGGAGATGCTTCCTTCTGGCCTAGCACGGTTATGAACGTATTTCTTTAAGACTCCCATGTATCTCTCAAAGGGGAACATGTTGTGTAGAAATATAGGACCGAGAACGCCAATCTCTTCGACTAGGTGAACGAGAAGATGCGTCATAATATTGAAGAAGGATGGTGGGAACACCAACTCGAAGCTGACTAGACATTGAACCACATCCTTCTGTAAATTTTGTAGAGTTAGTGGATTGATCACCTTCTGAGAAATCACATTGAGGAACGCACATAGCTTCACAATGGGTACTCGAACATTTTCTGGCAGAAGCCCCCTCAATGCAACCGGAAGTAATTGTGTCATAATCATGTGGCAGTCATGAGACTTTAGGTTTTGAAACTTTTTCTCTGACATGTTTATTATTCCCTTTATATTCGACGAGAAGCCGGACGGGACCTTGATGCTACTCAGGACTTCAAAAAAGATCTCCTTCTCTTCTTTGGTAAGAGCGTAGCTGGCAGTACCTTGATACTTCCCTGGATTCAGGTTGTTTCCTTCATGGATACATTGTTGGTCCTGCCGTGCATCCGGTGTATCTTTTGTCCTCCCATACACGCCCAAGAAGTTTAGCAGGTTCACGCAAAGATTTTTTGTCATGTGCATCACGTCGATTGTAGAGTGAACCTCTAGGATTTTCCAGTAGGGTAGCTCCCAAAATATAGACATCTTCTTCCACATGGGTACGTGTCCATCAACATCACGCGGAATAGATTGTCCGCCAGGACCCTTTCCAAAGATCACTTTTAAATCCTTGACCATATCATATATAACATCCCTAGTAGTGCGGGTAGGCTTCGTTTGGTTATCTGCCTCACCTCTGAAATGTTTTCCTCTCTTTCTTACGTGATGATGTTTTGGAAGAAATCGATGATGCCCCAGGTACACATTCTTGTTTCCCAAATATATACTGTCAGTCTCACCTAAACAGTGTGTGCATGCATTGTATCCCTTGTTTGACTATCCTGAAATATTACTAAGAGCAGGCCAATCATTGATGGTTACAAACAACAACGCTCGTAGGTTAAATTCCTTTTGTTCGTGCTCATCCCACACGGGTACACCTTCTTCACACCACAACTGTAAAAGTTCTTCAACCAATGGCCTTAGGTACACATCAATGTCGTTACCGGGTTGCCTCGGGCCTTGGATCAGCACTGGCATCATAATGAACTTTCGCTTCATGCACAACCAAGGAGGAAGGTTATAAATACATAGAGTCACTGGCCAGGTGCTATGGCTAGAGCTCTGCTCCCTGAAAGGATTAAAGCCATCTATACTTAGACCAAATCTTAAGTTCCTTGCGTCATCAGAAAAGGACTTGAACTCTCTGTCGATTTTTCTCCACTATGATCCGTCAGCGGGGTGTCTCAACATCACATCTTTCTTACGGTCCTCTTTGTGCCATCACAACAACTTGGCATGCTCTTTGTTTTGGAACAAACATTTCAACCGTGGTATTATAGGAGCATACCACATCACCTTCGCAGGAACCCTCTTCCTAGGGGTGGACTCGCCGTCAACATCGCCAGGGTCATCTCGCCTGATCTTATACCTCAATGCACCACATACCGGGCATGCATTCAAATTCTCGTACTCCTCGCGGTAGAGGATGCAGTCATTGATGCATGCATGTATCTTCTGCACCTCTAATCCTAGAGGGCAGACAACCTTCTTTGCTTCGTACGTACTAGAGGGCAATACGTTCTCCCCTGGAAGCATCTTCTTTATTATTTTCAGCAACTTTTCAAATCCTTTGTCAGAAGTACCATTCTCTGCCTTCTATTGCAGCAATTAGTGTGGTACCCAGCTTTTTCTGGCCATCTTCGCAATTTGGGTACAACAGTTTGTTGTGATCCTCTAACATTTTCTCCAACTTCATCCTCTCCTTTTCACTTCTGCAGTTTATCTTCGCATCAAGAATGGCCCAACCCAAATCGTCATCGGGGTCATAAAAAATGGGCTCTTCTTCATCTTCGTCTTCCCCCATTCTACTATCACCGTCTTCAGTGAACACAGGATAGTTGTCACTATCCTCTTCTTCTTCGTTGTCTTCCATTATAACCCCTCTTTCTCCGTGCTTGGTCTAACAATTATAGTCGGGCATGAAACCATTCTCAAGCAGGTGGACGTGAAGGGTCTTTGAGGTAGAGTAATCCTTCGTATTGTTACAGGAAGTACATGGACAATAAATGAAACCATTCGACCGCTTGTTTGCCTCAGCCACGTTGAGAAAATAATGCATGCCAGTAATGAAGTCGGGATGGCATCGGTCACCGTACATCCATTGTCGATTCATCTGCATTATATATATAAGTATATCAAAAATCATTAATTACACAACATCATGGATATATGAGTGACCAACTTAATTAATATTCAAGTTCATCACATAAAACTAAGTTTTTTTATAAAAAAGAAGAGGCTCACCGAGGTGGTACAGTGCTAGGGGACGACGTTGGCGATCGACGGTGGTGAGGACGGGGATGATACTAAAACCTACAAATCATACTTTAATTTGAGCTCAAATTGCATATAAAAAGAATGAAATCCCTAACTTAGGCATTTCATCGAACACCTTGCTAGCACTACAAAAATAATACGAGTTAAACTAGGAAAGAAATGAGCTAAATTAGGAACGCCGGAAGAAAGGATGATATTGCTAACCTTTGGATAGATGGGTGCCGTCAATCTTGATAAAATGGTGGAAAAAATGGAGATTTGTTGGAGCGTGAGAGGTGCAAAATATTTGGAAATATGAGAGAGGAGAAGGAGAAGGAGAAATGAGATGCAAGGCCGATCGATCGGGCTTGTGAAATAGGGCAGGGACCCTATAGTACCGGTTCATAAGACGAACCGGTACTAAAGGTTCAGCATTGACCCCATCTTGCTTCAAAATTGGACTGAGAAGCCTTTCGTACCGGTTCGTAAACAAAAGGCCCTCAACTAACCGGTATTAATGTTCATCGGCCGCCTGAACAAGTGAGCTGGTATTAATGCACCGAACCGGTACTAAAGGCTTAGATGGAAGTCATGTTTTCTACTAGTGCACCCTCCCTCCCCTCGCTGAGGCGGAGAGGCACCTGGACACCGCCGCGCGGATCGGATCTCGCCGTCGAGAGTCTTGTCACCGCCGATCAACTCACCCTCGATAGGAAAAGCCTAGCCCTACACTACACGATCGCCAGCCGATCGCCTCTAGAGTGTTTTCCATTTCGTGGTGGACCCCTTGTAAGCTAATAATTCGGCATCTTATCTAGAATTAAGTGCGCTAGATCGATATGGGGCCCCGCCAGTGCGAACTTAATCGAAAACGCGTCATTAGACATAAGCAATAATAACATGCAAGTAAATCAAGCCGTCTGCATGTCGACCTGAACCATCTGAGCGGGATAGTTGAATGGCGCAACGTACGGTACAGACATGCTTTCCGTTGCATTGTATGTAGCGCACTGTCACCGTCTGACCGCACAGCGCACAGCAGTTATCCCGTTCACTTATGATGATCTTTCTCGGAATAGATGGCCTCGGTCAGCCTCCAAGCACGCACACCGCCCATGCGTGTTGCATGCGGAGACTCGAGAGAGAGGGAACACCAGCTGTCTCGGCGAAATCCAATAATCTTCAGACCAGCATCCAGTTGTAGGGATTGGTTGCTTTTGATTTTTTTTTTTTTTTGGAAAGTTTGGTTAGCTGTTACTATCTGCTATTGCTTCCCCTGTTAGGAGCTTTACCTTCTTATTATCTTTGCCCAACCAGGGCTGTTATTTTTCTCCTATGCCACTGAGCCAGTAGCGTTTCGGTGTTCAAATTGTAAACTGGTACTCCATCCTGTATCCCAGCTTTTTGTTTTCAGTGTATAAAGCACATGTCAGGGCTGTAACAAACGCCACGCTGACGAGGGTTTTCTGCAGCTGCGTGGCGAGACTGAAAGAATTGTGGACTTGCGTTGGTTTGTCGGCCCATATATTTCCTCCCAGTGGGAGCACATCATTCTGGCCTTTACAGCTTTGCGTGGCGAAAGTTTTTCTTTTTTCTTTTTGAGGGATTGCCAATACTAAGCCGGGCCGTTCCAAATGGAGCATCCCATGCACGTCCACGACCTAAACGATCAGCCTCGCACAGCCCAGAGTCGCGGCGGGCCGTCCAAGCGGAAGCTGGGCGCGCTCGCATGGCAATTCCTATTCAATGCTCGTAGCGTTCCGTATTTGGCTCTCCGCCTACTGCGCCCGTCCTAGGGTTTTTTAAGCGGGCCGAGTTCTGGCTTTTTCCGGCTTTGGGAACCTTCTGGTTCGATCTGACCAAGTTGTTAGGTTTTCTTTTTTCTTTCCTTGTTTTTTTTTTCACTTCTGTTTTTGTTTATTTTTTCTTTTCGTTTTTTATTTTTTTAATAATGTCTAGAGTTTGAAAAGTGTTTAATTTTGAAAAATCTTCAAACTTGGAAAATGTTCAGATTTTAAAAATGTCCAGAGTTTGAAAATTGTTCGATTTTGAAAAATCTTCAAACTTTGAAAATATTCAGATTTTAAAAAGTTTATTTTTTCAAAATGTTCAAAATTTAAAAATGTTTGGAGTTTGAAAATGTTTGATTTTAAAAATGTTCATTTTTTAAAAATCTGAATATTTTTTAGCAAGCAATATCTATCTATTTCTCGGTTCATGTGTTATTCATGTTGACAAAACCGAAAACATGGGTTGAAATAGCGAGGGAAAGAAAAAAGATAAGCGAACGAAAGAGTTTTCTGGAAGCAGAAAGATGGGCCTAGCCCAATACCGCAAAGGGTATGCAGAGACTCCGATCGAGAACGCGTAAAGTGTTGTATAGCAGTCCCCCTATCGTAAGTTGGAAAGAACCGGCGTTCTTTTGCAGGAGTTTGGCGTCGGCTCGTTGATTTGGGAAGGATTGTTGGGGTACATGAGGAGAAAACTGGGTGGGCTCCCGCGTTAACTTGCATCTTTGCTAATCGCGAGCTCCCGACCTGCTCGCCGCCTGCGGCTGCGAGCTGATTAGCTAGCCAGCGCGAGCTGGCCATCTCCACCGGAGTCCTCTATTCCGGCGCCTAACCGAGTTAGGGTGAAGGCTAAAATTCGGCTTGTACCGTGGCTTCCAAGCGCCGCAGGTAGATTGGACCGTACACCAATCTATCCGGCATTCCTTGTTGTCACCGACAATTAGGGCATAGGCTGATGAGAGAAAAAAAATTGAGATTGGACGAACTTTTCTATAGGTAAGCATATATAACATCATCGTCAATATTGCATGAAATTGATCTATTGGAATGTGAAGTGCTAGATCAAATTTGATGTCATCTATACCAAATAAAGTTATACCGTCATATTCTTGAACATCAACATCAACATTCTCTTCGACAATGGCTTCGATCGAATATTCAGTATCTTATCCACTTGTTCGGCGGCCTAGAATTTTCCTGCTCATGTGTGCTTGGTTCAGAGTTGTTGCCACTAGAAAATGGCACAAAATACATTGTCAAATATGTAATTCACAATTGAAAATTCATCAAATACACACTAGTGTTCTACCCAAATACAATGTACCTTTGTCCCCATTGCTGGCCCCTTCCCCTTTGTTTTCATCTTTAATCTAGTTAAAAGTTAAGCCCAAGATTTCTGAGATGCTGGGATCTCAGGAGAAGTGGGCTACAGTTTGGCGTTCGACACACACGATACCTGGTGAGTGGCTGAGATGGAGGTACCTCCTCCCTTCGTCACTACCTTGTCTAGCTTCCTTCAATGTAGAGGCTCATATGTTGATCGCCTAGAGGTCACACTGCCAGGAAGTTCTCTCGTTCGTTCTGTGTTCTATTGATCATGATGGGTAGGATCTGTTCAGGAGTCAGCCAGTTCCTAGGAAACGTGTAAGTAGTCCCTATGTGCCATACCTCGTCCTACCGGGAGCCTTGTCGCTGGCTGAGGCTACCAGCAACTGTCACGCTGGAAGGGCAACGCCGAGCCTCCTTGACAATGTCACAAACAATCCGTTCGTGATGGCTCGCCTCCCGGCGACAGGATAGGGAGCCACCGCCACTATTTAGAAATGGTTCCACCATCGTTTAACGTCGTGTGTTTTATCAGAGATCCAATGCAAGTTTAGCGAGACTCATCCTCTAGCTTAAAACCTTCATGTCCGCTATTTTGACCCTAGTTTGAAACGGGCATAAGAAATTCAAAAACGGCCCGAACAATGTGAATCCTTTGTGTGGTGTCATATTATGTGACATGGTTGCAAGGAAAAATACCAAACTTGATAAATTATAGATATCTCAAAAAAACCTTCTCAAAAATGACCTATCGTGTTCGAGGTTTCATGGATTTTAGGCCAAACGATCAATATTATAGCCTGAATCATGGTATAGTTTGTGATAACATGCCCATATTGTGTATGCATGTGCATCATGAGATGGCGAACAATGTTGCAGGAGAAAGTTTTCCTTTTCGTTACACAGAAAATTTATTTTCTATTTTCCGAATGCCAAAAACAGGACATTTTGTGCAGCCACTACCAAGTGACAGTTTCAAAATAGTACCACCTTATTTTTCAAAAATACTAGACCATCTTACATGGCCAATGTCCTAACTAGGGTATCTAAAACCTTTTTGTCCACCCCTCACAAAAAAGACAAATATCTGCCGAATCGGTAGGAAGTGGGTCCGATTTGAACTACAGGTACATGATATAATACTCATGATTTTTTGCAAAAATCATTTTTAGACTCACAATATACTGTTTTAGCAGAGATCCAATGAAAGTTTAGTGAGGCGCATCCTCTAGCTAAGAACCTTAATGCCCGCCATTTTGACCCTAGTTTAAAATGGGCATAAGAAATTTAAAAACGGCCCGAACAATGTGAATCCTTCACGTGGCGTTATATTATGTGGCATGGTTGCAAGGAAAAATACCAAGCTTGGTATATTCTAGATATCTCAAAAAACCTTCTCAAAAATGACCTATCGTGTTCGAGGTTTCATGGATTTCAGACCAAATAACCAATATTATGCTGAATCACGGTATAGTTTGTGATAATGTGCCCATATTGTGTATGCATGTGCATCCTGAGATGGCGAACAATATTGCAGGAGGAAGTTTTCCTTTTCGTTACATAGAAAATGCATTTTCTATTTTCCGAATGCCAAAAATAGGGCATTTTGTGTAGCAACTACCAAGTGACAGTTTCAAAATAGTACCACCTTATTTTTAAAAAATACTAGACCATGGGGTTACATGGCCAATCTCCCAACTAGGGTATCTAAAACCTTTCCTTCCACCCCTCGCAAAAAATACAAATGTTTGCCGAATCGGCTGGAAGTGGGTCTGATTCGAACTATAGGTACATGATATAATACTCATGATTTTTCGCAAAAATCATTTTTAGACTCATAATATGATGTTTCTTCAGAGATATGGTGCATGTTTTAGCGAGGCTCATCCCCTATATTCATGCCCGTCGTTTTGACCGTAGTTTCAAACGGGACAATTTAAAAACGGGCATAAAAAATTCAAAGACGATCCGAACAAGGTAAATTATTCACGTGGTGTCATATTTTGTGACATAGTTACAAGGAAAAATACCAAACTTGGTATATTGATTGTATCTCGAAAAAACCTTCACAGAAATGACATATATTGTGCAAGGTTTCATGCCTTTCGGGTCAAACGACCAATGTTATGGTCAGAATCGCGGATGGAAAACAATGTTGGAGGAGGAAGTTTTCCTTTTCATCGCACGGAAAAGCCATTTTCCATTTTCTAAATGCCAAAATCGGAGCGTTTTGTGAAGCAATACCAAATATTCAATTAAAAAATGCTACCACCCCATTTTTGAAAAATACTAGACCACCTTACATGAACAATGTCCCAACCGGATATTTTAAAACCTTTCCGGCCACCCCTAGTGAAAATGACAAATGTTTGTCGAATCGGTAGGAAGTCGGTCCGGTTTGAACTACAGGTACATGATCTAATGCTCATGATTTTTTGCAAAAATCATTCTTAGACTCACAATATGATGTTTCTTTAGAGATCTAGTGTAAGTTTTAGCGAGGCTCATCCCCTATCTTCATGCCCACCGTTTTTACCATAGTTTGAAAAGGGAAAATTTGGAAACGGGCATAAGAAATTCAAAAACGGTCCGAACAAGGTAAATCCTTCGCGTGGCATCATATTATGTGACATGGATGCAAGGAAAAATACCAAAATTGGTCTATTGATTCTATTTTAAAAAACCTTCTCAGAAATGACCTATTTTCAAAACCATGATTCAAAATCTCTATTTATACCTATTAAAGTTTTATATAAAAAATATGTCCTTATAGTTTTCCTGAAAAGTATAAGTGTTTCATAATGTCCTAAAAATATTCTCTAAAATTTTGCAAGTTCTGTGAATTTTGTTTGACTCAATTTGGAGTTATAAATAAAAAGTTGCAAAAGAATTAAAAAGGAATAAAAAGAAAAAAATAGGTTGAGGTGGCTGGCCGAGTGAACCTCCAGGCAAACGGGCTAGCCCAACAAGCCATCGTGCCCCGCACGCTGTCGTCAGCCCAAGGCCATCCTAGGGAGCAGCCTAAGCGGTTGTAAGTTGAAGGCCGAATCGGCCTTAGGCCCAAGCCCACCATCAGAGTTTGTGCCTTATATTCGCCATGTGAAATCCTGACATAGATGTTGATTTGGTCTGTTGGTTGGCGTCCTAAAGTGGTGGTTCGAGCTCCACGGTTCGACTCCCTCGGTCGCTTGTTTTACAGCTATTAATCCCAACCGAGCGGGGTGCTAAATGGTTAAAACTATTTGGTACTCTTTCTCTGACAAGGTGTTCTCGGTGGCCCGGTTGTAGAGCATGTTCGAAGCACTGTGACGTCGTGAGTTCGAGTCCCGTGACAGCTTATTTTTGCCGTTATTAATTCCAGCGAGATAATCAAAAGGATTTGGTATATTTTTGCCGTTATTAATTCCAACTGAGAAGTGTGCGAGATAATCAAAAGGATTTGGTACTCATATTTGTACAGGAAATTACTGGTGTCTGGATGGTAAACCCTCATTGAGACCATGTGAGGTCATGTGTTCAATCCATGGCTCCTCTTTTTTTTAATTATTTAATCAGCATCAGGTTAAAGCCAACATGGCAAGCATGCCCTATATGTCATTGGATAGGATTGCAATTGGTAGCCAACATGCCAACGCCATATGGGCATGCCATGTAACCCTAAATTGACACATGGATATGACACATATGCAGACACGTCATCAAAAGTTGACACATGGACACGACATCTAGATCAACCTGCTGAGGTGGCCATCGGTCATTCTTAAGTAATCATGAATAGCTCTCACGACCATTTAAATTGGTCGTAATCAACCAAAATTAAGGTCATGAACCAATAACGTCTATGTTATGACCAACTGGTGTAATCAAGCTATGACCTTCCTGACAAAAAAGGTCGTAGTTTTCCAGGGTTTATACCCTCCCAAATGGCCTACGACCAGTTGGTTCTAAATGGTCATAAATCTATGACCAAAAAACTCAGGGTCGTTAAGAAAAGGTCACTAGTCAACACATTTTTTGTAGTGACAATAATACATAGCAACTATGTTGTAACATGAAAAGGTACAAACAAAAGATCATGAATAACAATGCATTGAAAGACGTTTGTTTGTTTCACATACAGAAAACATAATAAAAGTGGTATTCAGCTTGTCCCTCATAGTATAGAAAAACATAAATGCATAGGACACCTTCAAAGTTCATAAGGGTGACTAGATACAAATAATTTAAGAGTAAGCAATATCAAAGTTATGAATCAATCAACAAGTTTTGGGACAATGCACATTAAACTAAGAATGACCACTATGTTGTCTCAATAGGTGCATAAATATAGAAGATGGAGACTCAACATAAAAGTAAAAAGGAAGGCCCTTCACAAAGGGAAGCAAAGATTCAAGTTTCATAAAGAGCTTCCAAAAATTATGGTACTTATTAGCTTTCAGCTCTCATTGCCCCTATCATAAGCATCTTTAAGTGATTAAGGTTAAAGTGACATAAATATGAGGATATGCTTGACAAGTTATAAGTTGAAAATGTCATGCCCCGTGCTTACGAGTACCGAACCTCATGCTACTCAACTTTAGTCACGAGTAAGTTCTTATCATTGTAAGTACATGTGTATCATAGAGAACCTCCAACGGGGTACCCCTTACCCCATGATACAGGAGCTATCCCATATCAAAATGACAAGGCAACAGACAATGAGCATCTCAGCGATCTTTTTATTTGCTATTTGCGTAGGTTTTTATTGAGGATGCTTCATAGAATGCTCACTATGGTTATCCTGCAAGTTTCCACCATGATTAGGCTTGGCTTAGGCTCGCCGCCCAGGCGTTTCTCTAACACACATACAAACTCCATGAGCTAACAAGCTCCACTTTTATTTCACACCGCCGAGATCCATAAGCAAAAGATCATGATATCAACTGAATAATAAGTGCAATGTTGAAAGCGTTCCCCATGACAACATGGTTCTGCTAATTCACAACTTATAAAGCGCAAGAATATATGCAATATAGATGGACACAATGGTTCAAGTTTATTAAGTGCAAGAAAGTAAAGTGTGCCATCAAGTTTGTGAGAGCTTTAATCACTAATTTTCACATAACAAGTTTAATTCAGAAGGTAGATAAAACCATGAATATACTTGGAATGGTGTAACACACCATGCATAGGAATTTATAGTGGGCTATTTGGAATAACTTGGTTTCATTGGGAGTTGGATGCATGAGTGGAACTCATACTTGGTACATGTGGAGGCTAGCAAAAGACTGGAAACGACCAACTAATAGAGCAATAATGGCCATAATCATGCAAAGCGACAAAACATTATTAATTAAAGCATAAAGTGATATTAGAAGTCATAAACTAAATGATCATAGAGGCTAAGGTGACTTGTTTATAGCCTTAACATGGTGTAAGCATGTGCCAAGTCAACCCAAATAAAACATCAAAGGAGAATACCACAATATTATGCTTTTGAATGCTAAAACAACGCATGATTCTTTCAAGGCACATTAAGCAATCTCAATTGTTTGGAACAAGTCATGCTACATCAATAATCACTAAGCATAAAGCCAAATCAATATCACACATGACATGATAAAGTCTAAGCCACAGTCTAAACAAGCTCCTTTTGTACCACTTATAAGCATGAAACTTCCTACTCTTTTCCAATCGTCAATCAACTTATTTGAAACCACATATGAATATGGGGGTCCAATCAATTTATTTAAGCAAACCAAACAAAAGAAAACTAAAAACAAAAACGTAGACGCTCCAAGAATAACACAATTGTGCATGAAACAATAAAAATGAAGTGTTTGTGTGGGGCCCCCGGATTAATCATCCGAGAAATCCCTATTATGCATACACCTTGTTCCCATGATTAGTGAGCCGTGGAACATAACCGACAAGTATCATTACAACATCTGAGACATACCGAATTACAAGACTTACATAACCGTCGTTATGGCTACATCAATAATCATCAGCGGAACTTCATCAAGCATAGAGCCCGATCCATGCCTTAACCTACAGGCAGCTAACTAGGAGAACGTCCTAGCTCGCATAGTCGTCCACTTCACCTTCTTCTCGAAATCTGACCAAGTTAATAGCCAGGGACAATGCCAGTGAGTACTTTGAATGTACTCGCAAACCACCTTAAGTTAAGATATAATAACAAGAGGATATGCATTATGGATGTGGTAGTAGGAGGGCTCCAAGAGAGGTTCTTTTCTCAATTAGTTTCTCTTGTAGATATAGCATCTACATATCTTTGTTGAAAAACTTTTGTAAAACATTTTGGAAACCATTTTGAAAAGTTTTGGAAAACCTTAGGACTAGGTCACCCATTTGTTCCTTTCTTCCGGTCTTCCCACGACCAAACTCCTTTCATTCCTTTTCGACCATCCCATGGTCAAAATCTTTCTCCTTTATGACCATCCCATGGTCAAAACATTTCCAAAGCCATTTCCTTTCCGAAATACTTTTTGAAAACAAATCCAGCACCGCTCTACAGCAACCTTCCCAACCGTCCATGACCGCAGGCACGGCTATTCAAATAGATTTACACTCTACAAAGGTTGTACACTTTACCCACACCATCCGGGTACACTACCCTGATCTTCACCGATCGTGGTTCAAGTAACCGATCAAGACTCCCCGGATGCCCACTCCAATATAAGTGCCTACCCTATGAGTGTTATTCCCCTCAAAACCGGGACACCGGGTACCGAGGACCAACCGGAGCGCATTTTACACTTTACACAGTGGGCGCTTTCAATGAGGGGCTCATAGTAATGCGTGGAGGCCGTAGACCCTTTGTTCCTTCTCCCGGTCGATGTCCCACATGGACTGTTTGTCCAGAGAAGGCCCACCCTCCAGGGATCGCATTCCCCTATAGTAGTCATGAGGCAGCTTATACCAGAATAGACAACCATCAAATCCAGCCCTGTCCCATTCCAGAGTAATGTGGTTGCACGGGTTAATTGTTCTAGCAAAACTGCAAAGAACCGGGTGCATTTTTGTAAACCTTTTTCCTCCATATTTCCTTCAGCATTTTGTAAAACAAAACCTTTTTATTTCTCAACATCTCTTGGGAGGTCCCACCTCACCAAGGTTTTATCATAAAACATTTGGTAAAACTATTTCCGGGGTCTTCCCATCCTCTAGCTTTGCCTTCGGCTAAATCGGGGTCTCCAAAGGGGTATGGTGTATTACACCATCTATTCTACTAGGGACAAGTAGGTGTCACCAAGGGGGTTGTACTTAATAGTACAGAAGTGTAATAGTTCGGAGGAGCCAAACCACTACCATATATACATTAACATATAATAAAACAATGGAGTTTCATAAATAGTAGATAAAACATGCATAAGTAAAACAATAGGACAAGGTTTATGAGCAAGAAGGTGGCTTGCCTGATGATCAACAATATGGCAATATGTCCCTGGACTTCTTATTTAGATAACCAAGAATACCAATACCAATCAAAACCATCTTCTTCCGCTCTCCGATATAATCGCAACTATCGTTGATAGGGAACACATGCAAACAAACAAAAGGGCACAATCAATCCAAGGCATACAATCACCAATACCACTCAGCAAACAAGCAATTGAATAATCTACAATTACGGTACAGTAGTTTTAGAGAGGATTGGATTTAGGAGGTTGAGATGGCCTTGGAGAAGGGGATGAACACCCCTTAGGGTTTATTGTCGAGGAACTACCTAAGAGGGGGTTTTGGACCAAGGACATATTCTGTATGATACCATTGTATAAAAATGATACCTACAGGTAGATGTTGATAAAATGAAACCAACAAAAGTGGTTTCACTATTTTATCACTTTTCTTTAAATAGTTATGATTTTCCTAGTGAAATAACTTCTAGTTTTAGGGAATAAATCACCAGAAAAGTTCTGGAGATCTAAAAATTATTTCCTTGGAGGATTTTGTAGAATTTTATGTACTTAATTACTTAGAGTTGGAATAACTCCAAAATCATTACCATAATGCCCTCAGGAAATTCCCAAAGGCAGTTCTGTAGCTGTTTTGTCTTTTTCACTAAATTAAATCTACAGGAGATTTTGATTTTATTCCAAGGTAACATGGTAGGTATTTAGAATACCTTTCTGAAGAACTTGGAATCAACCTTTTTGGAGTTGTAGAGCTACTGTGGTGATTTATCTAGTGAAAACACTAGGGACATAAATGTTTAATTCATTAGAATTCATCAGAAGCCCAATAAATCATGAGCTTCTGGGTTTTGATAGATATGGATGGAGCTCATCCAGAAGAGTTGGAGTAAGGTAATTGGACTCAAGGTTTAGTCTAGGGAATTTTCTAAATTCAGATATGGAGGGATTTTGTTATTTTTACTAGGGTAAAACCAGGGTTCACCTTGACATGGGGTAAGGTCTAGATGATTGGTATAGGAAATACATTTCAGAGGAATTTGGTTTCAACTAAATTGGGTAAGCAAAAATCCCTGAGGAAATTAGTTAGTGATAAGGATACCCTTTTGTAGATTGATTGCCGGTAAATAATAAAAAATCATTTTTGGCAGGAGACTAGTTCTGAATCTTTAAGAAACATGTGGGTACTAGAAGAAATTTATACCTTGGCATTTTGTGCTGATTTATATTTTCAAATCAATTTAAAGCAACAGCTAAGTTTCTGGGTATAATAAAGAAATTAAAAGAAAAGAGGGGAGAGGGCTAGTGGGTCGGTTCTGGGGCAGATGGGCCTCACAGAGCCAATTCGGCCCACCCAGGTTCGCCAGGCATGCGTGGGTGCCGGTCTTTCAAATCTGGCAGTGGGCTAGGGTCGTGGAACTGGGCCGGCCCACGCGTGGCGAGGGAAGCTGGCGGGAGGGATTTGAAAGGCCTGACTAGCAGGGCCCGCATGTTAGTGGAAGGGTGCGGTCGAAGGGGTATCGAGCCATCTCCTCCGTCAGATTAAAAGGAGAATCAACGACGCCGGGCTTTTCTCCTTCCTCGCGATGCTCCAGCGGGAGGAAACCCTAGGGCGGAGCTGAGCGGCGGCAAGGGCTCACCAGAGGGCTCGCCGGCGACCGAGAGATGGCGGGGAAGACACGGCGTCGCGCAGGTATCTCAACGAGGGATGGCACAGAGGGTTTTTGCACCGGGATCTAGCTCGGGAGAGGACGCCCGAGAGGGAGCTTGCCGGAGCTTGCCTGCGAGGCGGGTGGAGCCCTTCCAGGTGCAAAAAGAGCACGGGGTTAGAGGCAGGGGAAGGAGGGGAGCACGGAGGGTTGACATGCAGAAGAGGAGGAGAGAGGAGGAGGGAGCTTAGCTCGATGGACGGGGGAGGCCGAAGCTTTTTCTGCTCTCTCTCTTGAGTAGCTCGGAGCAGGGGAGAGGGAGAGGAGACCTGGGGAGGGGAGGTGGAGTGTGAGGGAGGCAAATGAGGGGAGCAGTGTAGAGCTAGGTGGCCTGGGGTATTTAACCCGAGAGGGGAAGGTCTACAATGGACTATGTCCATGGGTGGTGGAAAGGGAGAGGGTTAAACCAGGGGAGGATTTCCTGTGGGCGGTGGAGGGGTGGTTCTGGTCGTGTGCAGAGGAGGGGCGGTATTCTTGGCTGTAGAAGATCATGAAGCTCTACTCCTTTGCTTAGGGTGAATAAAGAAAAGGAGAGGGGGGAAGCTATGGTTATCTAGGGGAGCTTTTAGTGGTGCACAGGGAAGGGAGGTGGGGTCCAGGATTGGCAAGAGAGAGGAAGGGGCGTGTTGCAGCTGCTGTGAAGATTTTACAAGATATGGCATTTATTTATTCTCTCTCTCTCACTTGCTCCAAGAGCTAAAGACAAAAGGATGGCCTTGATACAGTGTAGTGCTACAGGGATCACGACCAGGGGTGTGACGGATGCTGGAGAGAGGTGCTGGTCAAGCTTTTGTTGAGGGTTGGAGGTGGTTTGAGTAGTGGATTTGATTATTTGGCATAATTGGTCAATTTAATGGTTATTAAGGAAGTACAGGGATGTAGTCTTTATAAAATGAGGGAGTGGCACTAGTGGGTAGATATAGTCAAGGTACCCCTCCTAGAATTATTTGAGATTTTTCAAAGGAGTTTTAGCCCACTTAAATCCATTTATTCAAAAACTGTAGAAATGAAGTATTGGAGCTCATTTGATATTTTTACATTGGACCTTGTTGGATTTTGATGTGAGGTGGTCCCAAATGTGAATACACACTTAGGAGAATTTTCCCGAGATTTATTGATGATTAAAAGTATTTAAAACAATTATTATTCTAATTTAGCCATTTAAGAAAATGGGCAAAAAGAAATAATAAAGCTCTTCAAGAATATTTATTTTTGAAGTGGGAAGTTGGGGTATGATATATAGGACTCAATTGTGCTTAAAGTTAGGGAAGTGTTTTGGCAAAAACAAAACTTTCCTTTGGGAAAGGAGTTTTGGAGATATTGACCATTAAGGAGATTTATTAGATTTGGAGCCATAATAATTATGGATAATATTTGATAAATCTTGATGATCAAGTTAGATGATTTAGACAAGGTGTAGAAAGCATTTTCAACCTTGGGATTGGAGTAGCCAAGTTGATTTTGGTGGAATACCCTAGATTAAGGATCTAAGGTGATGTTAATTTCATACCATCAAAACATGGTTGTATCTAGGAGTTCAGATCTCCCCTTGGGGCATGGGATATATGGTTATTTAGACCAAGTTATATAGATGATCATGGAATAATGAGTTTGGATTGGTTACATTTGAGGTGGTCTAGAAGTGATTGCAAACTTTGTTGAAAATAAGGCTGCCATGCCAGATGAGTCATGATGCCTTATATACCATGTGGTTTTAAGAAGCACATAGATCCTCTTGGAACAAGTGAAGTAGATCTTGATAGACCTATATGAGTAGAACACTACCATGTAAAGAATTGGTCCATATAAGGTTGGATGGTGGTGTGAGCTTCTATCAAAGTAGGCATGATGACTAGATTTGCAGGAAAAGTTATTTTCTTGTCTGCAAAACCATCAAGAACAAGTGGGTTGGAGGATGATCTAACCCATGGAAAGAGTGGGCCTTGGTAGACCTTAGGGTGGTTAACGAGATGGTTCAGATGCATTTTCAAAAATTCACAAGGGTTGAGAAAGGGAGGCATTCAAAAAGGTGATATTGTAAATAGTTTTCCAGACAGCCAAATTTGGCAGGTTTAGGGTTTTTGACTAGAAGGTGGGTGGTGATGAATTTGATGGGTTGCAAGGTTCCAAAGCATCATCAAGTGGATGATGTTGAGGTGTATATTGAGTAGAAAGTATCCTTGCTTGATATTGGTCTTCATTGACTTGGAAACTTCTAGGAGGGATCACTTCAGAATTGATCTAGTTAAGGGTTTTAGATGATCACCTGGTGGCTAGAGAATGGATCCAGATTGTATTCTTGTTTAGGGTGTGGTGATTTTAAAGTATCTTGATCCTAGTGGATGATCTCCTAGAGTGGCTCATACTACTTCCTAAGCAATCAAGTCAAACAACAGATCAAGGCAATTCATCAGACAGCAGATCAAGGCAATTCATCTTATAAACTAAGAAAACCTACTACTAGGGTTACCATCAAGCTTAGCTTGACTTAAGGATGGGAATTTTTGAAAGGTTGGAGTTTGATTAAGGTAAGAGTCCTGGGTATCCCTACCAAGAGTAGAATTCAAAAGTTTTAGCAAGAGGTTTTGGGAAACCTAGAGATAGGGAGGGTTGAGGGTTCTGTCTATAAAACATAAGAAGATTATAATAGGTTGCTCTCCATAGTTTAGGGGAATAGAAGCTACTAAAATATTTGGTTTGCAAAGGCTTATTGGCTCATGTTTTGAAATGCCAGAACATTTGAGAATATGTAAAATGAGCCAGGATTGTTTTGTTAAACAGCTTTTGACAACTGATGTTAAGGTAAGGAGTATCATATGGTATACATTCACATGCACAAGCACAAACAAACAACAAGCAAATACTGAACCAATGAACAAGAAAAAGTTTTTGTTCCCCCTGATTTTTGCATTCTGGTCAACTAATCAGGGTTGCTGAAATTGGGATGTTACAGTTTGGAAGAAAACCTGAGATTTTTATTGATGAAGAAGGGGATGCCTTGGGCATCCCCAAGCTTTGACGCTTGTACTTCTTGAATATTTCTTGGGGTGACACGGGTGGCATCCCCAAGCTTGAGATTTTGTCCATACTTCTTCTCATCACATTGTTCTTCCCTACACTTTAAAATTTCCTTCATACAAAACTTCACACAATCTTCATTAGCAACATTAGTGTATTCAAGATAATAAGTCTTTTAGGTTCAGTTTCAACACAAGTAAAACTTCCATTTAAACACAAGCTACTGTAGCAATTCCTTCTAAAAGCTCAAGTGATTAAAGGGAACTCAAATAGAAAGAGATTAAGAGGCAAATGCAAATAATGGCAGAAATCTGTCAAAACAGATTAGCAGGTAAAAACCGATGTTTTTGAAGACCTTCTGTTGCTCAAATCGAAAAGTGGTACACTAACGAAAGTTAGATAAAAACCTGGGTCATAAGCACAAAAAATTACATCTCAATCCGACGTACAGGGATTTTTCACGATTTTCTATAGTGAAGCACAAAAATCTGTTTCGGGACATCAACTTTCCCAAGTCTTACTTCTCTCTCATTAGAGGTTATTCTTGGCACAAAAACCACAAAAAAGGATAAGGAGAGGTTATTACTGAATCAATAACTTACAAGACTCAACAAAAGAAAAACTTACTGAATACAAAATTGGGTTATCTCCCAATAGTGCTTTTCTTTAACGCCTTTGAGCTAGGCATAGGAAGCAAGATTCAAGTATTCTCAAATGAAGAAGCATTAAGAGCAAATTTTGTTTTAATAGGAGAGGCGAAAGGTATCTTTTCTCTCTTCTTAGGGAAGTGTTCTATACCTTTCTTGAATGGGAATTGATATTTAATGGTGCCTTCTTTCATATCAATAATGGCACCAATAGTTCTAAGAAAAGGTCTTCCCAAAATAATAGGACAAGAAGCATTGCATTCAACATGCAAAACATAGAAATCAACGGGGACATAGGTATTATTAACCATAATAAGAACATCATTAATACTCCCCATGAGTTTCTTTTTAGCATTATCATCAAGTTGGACATCTAAATAACAATCTTCTAATGGTGGCAAATCAAGCATTTCATAAATCTTTCTAGGTATAATAGAGACACTAGTACCATGATCACATAAAGCTTTGAGATCAAAATTATTCACTTCCATATTAATGATGGGTTCCCAACCATCTTCTAATTTCCTAGGAATAGAAGCTTTATGTTTCAATTTTTCTTCTTTAATTTTTATGAGAGCATCTGTAATGTGTTTTGTAAAGGCCATATTCATAGCACTAGCATTAGGACTTCTAGCAAGCTTTTGTAGGAACATAATTACTTCAAAAATATTGCAACCATCAAGATCAAAATCAACATTACCATCCAAGGTAGTAGAACTATTGTCTCCCATATTAATGGGGACTTCATGTGGTTTGCTAGCATCAACATTGGTAGTGGTAATAGTACAAATACTACTATTTCTAGCAATTTCATCTTCTCTTTCCCACTTAGCATGCAATTCAGCTAACAATCTAACATTTTCATCAATTCTAACTTGTATGGCATTAGGAGCAACAAAGGGATTTTCCATAGTTTCAGGTTTAGTAGCCATTTTATTAATCAAAGAGGATTGTGCTTCAGACAAAGATGATATATTTTTTTCAGCATTCGAAAGTTTTTCCTCAACAGTTTTATTGAAAGCAGTTTGTTTATTAATAAAACCCTTAAGCATGACTTCAAGTTCAGAGGGTGCACTTCTATTGTTGTTGTAGGAATTTCCATAAGCATTACCATTATTGGTAGGGTATGGCCTATAATTATTACTACCAAAATTGTTCCTATAGGCATTGTTGCTAAAATTATTACTTCTAATGAAGTTCAGATCAACTTGCTCTTCTTGAGCAACCAAAGAGGCTAAGCAAACATGATTTGGATCAATATGAGCTTTAAAAAGCATAGACATAATAACATCAATTTTATCACTCAAGGAAGAGGTTTCTTTAACCGAATTTACCCTCTTACCTTGTGGAGCTCTCTCAGTGTGCCATTCAGAATAGTTAACCATCATATTATCAAGGAGCTTTGTTGCAGCACCCAAAGTAATGGTCATAAAGGTGCCTCCAGCAGCAGAATCCAATAGATTTCTTGAAGAATAATTCAGTCATGCATAAAAGGTTTGGATAATCCTCCAAGGAATCAGTCCATGAGTGGGACAATTCTTTACCAAAGATTTCATTCTTTCCCAAGCTCGAGGAACATGTTCATTATCAAATTGTTTAAATTTCATTATTTCACTTCTCATAGATATAATTTTAGCAGGAGGATAATATTTTCCAATGAAATCATCTTTGCATTTGATCCAAGAATCAATACTATTTCTAGGTAGGGATAGCAACCATTCTTTAGCTTTTCCTCTCAAAGAGAAAGGAAGCAATTTAAGCTTAATAATATCTCCATCTATATCCCTATGTTTTTGCATCTCACAAAGTTCAACAAAGTTATTAAGGTGAGCAGCAGCATCATCAGTACCAGCACCAGAGAATTGTTCTTTCATAACAAGATTAAGCAAAGCAAGTTTAATTTCCAAGAAAGTAGCTTCATGAATATGTGGAGCAATGGGTGTACACACGAAATCATTGTTGTTTGTGCTAGTGAAGTCACACAACTTAATATTTTCAAGAGTAGTCATTTTTTGTGTTTTTGATAAAAGGAAGCAAACTAGTACAACTATTTTTTTGTGTGTTTTTGATAAAAAGAAACAAGCAAACAAAGAAGAAATAAACTAAGAAAAAAAAACAAAGTAAAGAGATTGGTTGTGAGGGACTCCCCTTGTGAAGCTGTCCTTAACTCCCTGGCATCGGCACCACAAAAAAGGCTTGATGGCTCAAAATATATTCGAGCTCGTTGGGAAACCCGAGAGGAAGGTATGATGAGCATAGCAGCAAGTTTTCCCTCAGTTATGAAACAAAGGTTATCGAACCAGTAAGAGCAATGAAACAACTGCAAGGTGTTGCTAGCAACTTGGAATCCTGCACAACACAACCACAGAACTATGCCCCAACTTATAGTGAGGTTGTCAATCTCATCGGTTTTGCTGAAAACAAAGGATTAAACATATAGTGTGGAAGATAGTGATAGATTGGAAACATATCTATAATTTTTGATGTTCCATGCTTGTTTTATATCTACTTTCTTATGTTTTGTCCACACTTTGGGGTGTTTTTACACATTTTCTGGAACTAACCTATTAACAAGATGCCACCGTGCCAGTTGCCTGTTTTCTGCTGTTTTTGGTTTCAGAAAAGCTGGAAAAGAAATATTCTTGGAATTGGACCGGACAAAAGCCAAAGTCGATATTTTACCGGAAGACTCACGGAGCCAGAAGATGAGACGGAGAGGGGCTAGGGGCTAGCCACACCATGTGGTGGTGCAGGTCCCCCTGGCCGCTCCACCAGGTGGTGTGGGCCCCTAGTCCACCCTCTGACATCGCCCCTTCGCCTATAAGAAGCCTCCCGATGAGAAAATCCTAAATCATCCAGCCTCCAACCACGAAAAGTTCCGCAACACCACCGCCACCTAAGTGGAGATTTGGGGGATAGAAAGTCTCTGTTCCGGCACCCTGCCAGGATGGGGAAGTGCCCCTGGAGCCATCTCCATCGACTCCACCACCATCTACATCGCCGTTGATGACTCCAATGATGAGGAGGGAGTAGTTCTTCCTCGAGGCTAAGGGTTCTACCGGTAGCTATGTGTTCATCTCTCTCTATATGCATGATCTTATTGAGATCATGAGCTTTGTAATCTATAGATCTATTCTGCTACTCAAGTGCTTTAATGAATCTCTGCTTATCCCCACGTGTGTGAAGTTGACAGTGTGCACACCGTGTGGCACTTTGGCTAAGGTTACATAAATACTTGTCATGAGTATAGTTTGAGTTGGATGTCTTTATGAGATTATGGTGTTTGTTGGAACCATCTAGCGCTTAAGGTGATAGTAAGGGGTGATGACCCACAAGTATAGGGGGTGTATCACAGTATTTTCGAGGGAATTGAAACCCAATTTATTGATTCGACACAAGGGGAGCCAAAGAATATTTATCAGCCTTAACAACTGAGTTGTCAATTCAGCTGCACCTGGAAACAATCTTGCTCACAGTAGTTTATCAGTAGCAACAGTTTTGTAGTAGGAATAGCAAAGTAACAGCAGTAGTAAAGCAAAGACAGTAGTAACAAAAGCAGTAAACAGTGGGATTCAAGTGCGGTAGGCATAGGGATGGATGGACGGGAGTTGCATGGACAAGACAATTCACATAGCAATCAGAACATAGGGCAATTGCAGATAAATAAGATAAAGCATCCAAGTACTAGATAATCCTAGGCATGTGTTCCATATATAGTCATACGTGCTCATAATGAGAACTTGCACAACATCTTTTGTCCTGCCAGCCCGTTTGCAGCGGGGCCTCTAGGGAACTACTTGCAATTAAGGTGCTCCTTTTAATAGAGCACCGGAGCAAAGCATTAACACTCCGTGAACACATGTGATCCTCACATCAAAGCCATTCCCTTCCGGTTATCCCGATTTCTGTCACTTCGGGGCCATAGGTTCCGGACAACAACGTGTGTATAAAACTTGCAGATAAGACCAAAAACAATACTATCATAATGAATCAATAACATGTTCAGATCTGAAATCATGGCACTCGGGCCCTAGTGACAAGCATTAAGAACAACAAGTCGCAACAAAGTCATAAAGCACTAATAAAAGATACTAGGCACCATGCCCTAACAATCTGATGCCATTACATGAACGATCTCATCCAATCCCTACCATCCCCATGGCCTATAGCGGGGGATTACTCACTCATAGATGGGGGAAACATGGATGGTCAATGGAGAAGCGATGGTGATGATGATGGCGATGATCTCCTCCAATTCCCTACCCCGGCAAGGTGCTAGAACGGAGTTTCTGGTGCTGTTTCGTGGAATCTGGTGGTGGCGGCGAAGCGGAACTCCTTCTGGAAAAACGTCGAACCCCCCCGAAGTTTTTAGGTCAAAAGGCTCCTTATAGGCGAAGAGAGAGGCCGAGGGGGTGCCTGGGGGGCCCACACCACCCCCTGGCGCAGCCTGGCCTGGGCCACACCACCAGGTGGTGTGGCCACCCCCTGGCTCTTCTCCGTCTCGTATTCTGGCTCCTGGAGTCTTCAGGTGAAATAGGATTTATGGCATATTTTCTGGGATTTTTCCTGATAGTTGATTTTCTGCACAAAAAGTAGACACCAAGGCAATTCTGCTGAAAACATCCTCAGTCCGCATTAGTTGCATCCAAATCACACAAGTATAGAGGAGAAACAATAGCAAAAGTGTTCGGGAAAGTAGATACGTTTTGGACGTATCAAGGGGTCATCTAGATGGGAAAGCGAACTTTGAGTGTTGTTATAGCCCTACCATGGATTAGAGTTTCCAACCGAAGAGTAGTTCAGAGTTGTATCATGAAGAGAAGATATTTATATGAGAGTGTTCACTAGTGAAAGTATGATCCCTAGGCCTTGTTTCTAAGCATTGAAACACCGTTTACAACTAGATATGTTACATGTTTGCTTGCTTCCATATTTATTTCAGATTGCCTTTAGTCTCTTCCTACTCGTCAAGCTCTTTTCTGGCACTGTTACCTTGTATTTCACTATCTCTTCGCTGAACTAGTGCACCTATACACCTGACAAGTGTATTGGGTGTGTTGGGGACACAAGAGACTTCATGTATCTTTATTACAGGGTTGCTTGAGAGGGATACCTTTTACCACTTCCTCCCTGAGTTCGATAAACCTTGGGTAATCCACTTAAGGGAAACTTGCTGCTATTCTACAAACCTCTGCACTTGGAGGCCCAACAACTGTCCACAAGAATAGAAGTGCGTAGACATCAAGCTATTTTTTGGCGCCGTTGCCGGGGAGGTAAGGTAAAAGGTACTCACATCCTCTGGCTACTAAGCTATCTTCTAGTACTGTAGCTAGTGTGTGAGTGCTCGAAGTTATTTACTTTAGATTCGGCAATTATATCTTTTTGTTTCTTGTTTTTATTTTTAGTAGTTAGGCTTAATGGAAAACAACAACAAAATTAGAGAGCTTTTTAGTATTTTTCCTAAGGTATAACATGAATTGTCTCAAAAGAAAATTAAAAAACCCATGGAACTTTCTTTGCATGCTAATAGCAATGTTATTAGTATGAATCTTTTGAACACCTTTGTTACTAATGCTATGGAAACGTCTAAGCTTAGGGAGGTTAGTTTTTATGAAAATGATCTTTTTAGTTCCCTAGCTTTAAAGAAGAAAATTTGCTCTGATGATACTTTATCTCCCATATGTGGTAATTCTAATAATACTTGTGATATTTTAAATCCACATACTGAAAGCATCCCTTTTAAAATACCTATAAAAATTGTTGAACGTGTTATGAATAACTGTTATTTTGGAGATGGAACATTCCATCCTAGTGATCATTTAATCTTTATACACGAATTATGCGAGTTGTTCAAGTGTGCAGGTATTTCAATGAACCAAGTTAAGAGGAAGCTATTCCCTTTTTCACTTAAGGGCAAATCAAGGGAGTGTTATGAGCTACTAGATGATCCTCATCATTTGGAGTGGAAGGAACTTGAATCTCTCTTTTTCTCTAAATTTTATCCTCATCATGAAATTCATAAAGATAGGAATTACATTTATAATTTTCATCCACATGATGAAGAAAGTATTGGCCAAGCATGGGGGAGATTGAAGTCACTAATGCTCAAATGTCCCATTCATGAGCTCCCCAGTAATATTGTTATTAATAATTTTTATACAAGGCTTTCAGGACATTACAAGGACTATCTAGATACCTGTTTAGAGGCATACTTCACAAGTAAGGAGGTCAAAGCTAAGTGGTATCTTATAGAAACAATTCAAAGCAATACCAAAGATTGGGATGACGATAAAGGTAAAGAACTAGGTATAAACTATGAGTATGATTGCATTAAGTCTTTCGCTGAAACTGCTGATTTTCAAGAGCTTAGTGCTAAATATGGTCTTGATCCTCAAATTCTTGTTGATTATTGTAGAGCCTTTGCTTCTCATATTAATGCTCCTAAACAAAAATGGGACATGTATCATGAGCCTTTTAAAGACACTTTCATGGAAAATGAAATTGTTATTAATGATAGCAATAAACATGCACAAACCTCTGAAAGTACTATTTTTTATAAGCATGTTAATTTTTGTGGAATACATAGACCTTGTGAGAAGAATCAAATTGAATAAGAATATTGTATCACCCACAGGAATGAAAAAACTAGAATGTGGTATAGGGCTCTAAATGATCTTGGTAAAAAAGTTTGTGCCCTCTATCCTTTTATTTGTGAACTTTGCTTTGAAGTGGGTCATTTCAATTTTCAATGCTCAGGCCATAATAATAGCCCTTCTAATCCAATGAGTGCTGCATGTTTGTATTGTGATGACATGATCACTCCTAATCAGCATGATGAACTTACATTATTTTTGGGGTGTGAAGAGTTATCAAGAAAAACCTCTTTGGTAGATATGAGTGCTTTTGCTATGAATAGCGTCCTACATGGTTGTCATCTTTATTGTGTTGATAATTTTCACACAAATACTGACATACAAAATATTATAAAAGATGAGATTTTACCAAAATATGACAGGACTAATATGTGTTTTGATCTTATTAATGAAAAGAAGGAATCTTCCAAAGTTTCTTCTATTGTCTCTAATAATAAACCAGGGTATATGGAGAAGCTTCCTTTCAAGCCTCTCCCTCCTAAAGAGAAGAAGAAAAAGAAGAATAGGAGGAGTAAAAGGAGAGAGGAAACTTTATTTCCCCTAAGCATGTTGCTCCTATTATAGTTTTTGATGAGTCTGAACTCGATGATGTTCCTATGCCTGTTACCTATAGTAGTGATCATGATTGGGAAAATCACACTACTTTTGATATTGAAAATCTCTTTGGTGCCAATTCTGGAAATGATGATATTAATAATTGTTGTACTATTAGTGCTATCCATGTTCCTTCCAATGATGATATGTTTACAAATGAACACACTTTGGAAGATAACTATTCTATTGCTTATGATGATACTATACCTCCAATATATGATGATTACAATAATGAATATGATATTTTCAGTCCACCTACTATTGAGGAGAAAGTTAATTATGATTACAATATGCCTCCTATATTTGATGATTATGGTGATGAGAATAATAATGATAGCTATTTTGTTGAATTTGCTCCCACTACAATTAATAAGAATGACTATGTTTATGTGGGGAGAATTAATTCTTTCATGCATGTGGCTCATGATAAGGATGTTTTATGTGATAGTTATATTGTTAATTTTATTCATGATGCTACTGAAAGTTATTATGAGAGAGGGAACATGGTTTTATGTATCTCAACAATATTAAGTTTCCCCTCTTTATGTTGAAATTTTTGAAGTTGCACTTGTTTTGCTTTCCGATGCTTGTTGCTTTGTGTTTTCATGACTTGTTTCTTTACAATATTACTATGCATAGGAAGTGGGTTAGACTTAAATGTTCTTTGAATTTGCTTCTTGATGCACTCTTTTACTTCAATTCATATTTCTTATGTGAGCATCTTCTCAAACTAGCATGCCTAACTTAAAGGCGTTAAAGAAAAGTACTTCCTGGGAGATAACCCAATAGTTTTCTTGAGTCTTGGAAGTTCGTACTTCTGTAATAACCTCTCCTTATCCTTTTTATTTGATTTTTGTGCCAACAATAACCTCTAATGAGAGGGAGTAAGATTTGGGGAAGTGCTGTCCCAAAACAGATTTTTGTGCTTCACTGTAAAAATTCGTGAAAAATCTCTGTATGTCGGATTGGGCTGTAATTTTCTGAATAAATCCCCAGGTTGTTAGCTAACTTTCGTTAGTTCAACACTTTTCTATTTGAGCAATAGAAGGTGTTCGAAAAAATCGGTTTTCACCTGCTGGTCTGTTTTGACAGATTTCTGCCATTATTTGCATTTGCCTCTTTATCGATTTCTTGTTGGGTTCTTTTTTGTGAATTGAGATTTTTGAGGGAATTGCTACAGTATCTTGTGTTTTTAATGAAAGTTTTTCTGTTTTAAAACTAAACCCCAAAGGTTTATTATATTTTGAATGCACTAATGTTGCTAATGAAGATTGTGTGAAGTTTTGTATGAAGGAAAAATTTAGGTGTAGGGAAAGAATGATGTAATGAAATGAAGAATGGACAAAAAATCAAGCTTGGGGATGCCACCCCATGTCACCCCAGGAAATATTCAATAGGTACAAGCGTCAAAGCTTGGGGATGCCCAAGGCATCCCCTTCTTCATCAATAAAAATCTCAGGTCTTTCTAGACACTTTGTTTTTATTGTTTCATGTACTGTTGTGTTGTTCTTGGAGCGTCTTTGTTTTTGTTTTTAGTTTTCGCTTGCTTAGTTTTCTTGAATAAATTGGTTGGACCCTCTCATTCATGCATTAGTTTTCAAATAAATTTGACTTGTATTGGAAAAGAGTAGGAAAGTTCATGCTTAAGTAGTAAAAAGGAGCTTGTTTTTTACTGTGACTTAGACTTTATCATGCCATGCTTGATATTGTTTTGGCTTTATGCTTAGTGATTTTTTCTCTAGCATGACATGTTATAAACAATTGAGATTGCTTAATGTGCCTTAAAAGAATCATGCGTTGTTTTAGCATATTAAAAGCATAATATAGTGGTATTCTCATTTAAATGCTTTATTTGGGTTGACTTGGCGCATGCTCACACCATGTTAAGACTATAACAAGTCACCATAGCCTCTATGATCATTTAGTTTTCGACTTGTAATATCACTTTATGCTTTAATTAATGATGCTTTGTCGCTTTGCATGATTATGGCCATTATTGCTCTATTAGTTGGTCCCTCCCAGTCTTTTGCTAGACTCCATACCAAGTATGAGTTCCACTCATGCATCCAACTCCAGATAAAACCAGGTTATTCCAAAGATTCCACCATACCTACCTATTAGAATTTTCTATTCCAAGTATATTCATGTTTTTATACCTTCCAAATTAAACTTGTTATGTGAAAAATAGTGATTAAAGCTCTCACGAACTTGATGGCATACTTTACTTTTCTGGCCCCTAATAAACTTGAACCACTGTGTCATCTATGTTGTATATGCTTGCACTTATACGTTGGGGATTAGCAGAACCATGCTGTCATGGGAACGCTTTCAACATTGCACTTGTACATTGTACCCAGTTGATATCATGCTCTTTTGTTTATGGATGTCGTCGGTGTGAAATGAAAGGGGAGCTTGTAAGTCCATGGAGTTATGTATGTGTGTTAGAGAAATGCCTGGGCGGCTGGTCTAATCCATGCCTAATCATGGTGGAAACCTGCAGCGTAACCATAATAAGCAATCTATGAAGCATCCTTCTTATAAAAAAAGAGAGACAGAGATTGAGAAAAAGAAAAGAAAAAAAGAGATGAGAAAAGAGGAAAGAGAGAAAAAAAAAGCATCATTTTCCCATGGTAAATAAGAAGATGCTGAGATGCTTATTGTCTGCTTTCCTTGTCATTTTGATATGGGGATTCTTCCGTATCATCGGGCATGGGGTACCCCGTTGGCGGTTCTCTATGATACACATGTACTTACTATGACAAGAAATTACCGATAACTAAACTTGAGTAGCATGAGGAGCGACCCTCGTATTCAAGGGACATGAGATTGCCAACTTATACTTTGTCAAGCATATACTCCATAGTCTGTTCACTTTAACCTTAATCACTTCAAGATGCTTATGATAGGGGCAATGAGAGCTGAAAGCTAATAAGTACCATAATTTTTGGAAGCTCTTTATGAGACTTGAATCCCTGCTTCCTTCTATGAAGGCCTTTCTTTTACTTTTATGTTGAGTCTCCATCTTCTATCTTTATGCACCTATTAAGAGAGCATTGTGGCCATTCTTAGTTTAAATGTGCATTGTCCCAAGACTTGTTGATTGATGCATAACTTTGATATTGCTTGTTCTTAAACTATTTGTATCTAGTCACCCTTATGAACTTTGAAGGTGTCCTATGCATTTATGTTTTGCTACACTATGAGGGATAAGCTGAATACCATTCTCATTATGTTTTCTTTATGTGAAACAAACAAATGTCTTTCAAAGCATTGTTATTCATGAATCTTTTGTTTGTACCTTTTCATGTTACAGCATAGTTGCTATGTCTTATTGTTAGAACTATATCTTTCATGCTATGTTAAAGTACTATGATCCTCGCAGCTATCAATGTTTTATAAATGCCTTGATCAAGATTGTGATGGTGCATGTCACCTCAAAAATTATTCTTTTTCTTTTTATCACTTACCTACTCAAGGACGAGCAGGAGTTAAGCTTGGGGATGTTGATACGTTGGAAACATATCTATAATTTTTGATGTTGCATGCTTGTTTTATATCTACTTTCTTATGTTTTGTCCACACTTTGGGGTATTTTTACACATTTTCTGGAACTAACCTATTAACAAGATGCCACAGTGCCAGTTGCCTGTTTTCTGCTTTTTTTGGTTTCAGAAAAGCTGGAAAATAAATATTCTTGGAATTGGACCGGACAAAAGCCAAAGTCGATATTTTATCGGAAGACTCATGGAGCCAGAAGACGAGACGGAGAGGGGCCAGGGGCTAGCCACACCAGGTGGTGGTGCGGGTCCCCCTGGTCGCGCCACCAGGTGGTGTGGGCCCCTGGTCCACCCTCTGACATCACCCATTCGCCTATAAGAAGCCTCCTGATGAGAAAACCCTAAATCATCCAGCCTCCAGCCACGAAAAGTTCCGCTGCACCGCCTCCATCGAAGGGGAGATTCGGGAGACAGAAAGTCTCTGTTCCGGCACCCTGCCGGGACGGGGCAGTGCCCCCGGAGCCATGTCCATTGACTCCACCACCATCTCCATCGCCGTTGTTGACTCCCATGATGAGGAGGGAGTAGTTCTTCCTCGAGGCTAAGGGTTCTATCGGTAGCTACATGTTCATCTCTCTCTCTATGCATGATCTTATTGAGATCATGAGCTTTGTAATCTATAGATCTATTCTGCTACTCAAGTTCTTTAATGAATCTCTGCTTATCCCCACGTGTGTGAAGTTGACAGTGTGCACACCGTGTGGCACATTGGCTAAGATTACATAAATACTTGTCATGAGTATAATTTGAGTTGGATGTCTTTATGAGATTTTGGTGTTTGTTGGAACCATGTAGCTCTCAAGGTGATAGTGAGGGGTTATCTAGATGGGGAAAGCGAACTTTGAGGAGTGCTGTTATAGCCCTACCATGGATTAGAGTGTCCAACCGGAGAGTAGTTCAGAGTAGTATCATGAAGAGAAGATATTTATATGAAGTGTTCACTAGTGAAAGTATGATCCCTAAGCCTTGTTTCTAAGCATTGAAATACCGTTTGCAACTAGATCTGTTACATGTTTGGTTGCTTCCATCTTTATTTTAGATTGCCTTTAGTGTCTTCCTACCCGCCAAGCTCTTTTCTGGCACTGTTACCACTTATAATTATCCATACCACTTGTATTTCACTATCTCTTCGCCGAACTAGTGCACCTATACACCTGACAAGTGTATTGGCTGTGTTGGGAACACAAGAGATTTCTTGTATCTTGATTGCAGGGTTGCTTGAGAGGGATACCTTTGACCACTTCCTCCCTGAGTTCGATAAACCTTGGGTAATCCACTTAAGGGAAACTTGTTGCTGTTCTACAAACCTCTGCACTTGGAGGCCCAACAACTTTCTACAAGAATAGAAGTGCGTAGACATCATATAGTAATTTCTTGCAGAAAGTAAACAGTAAATGGTAAATAGTAGATGGTATATGAATGATAAAAGCATGCACCAGGGTCCATAGTTCCCTAGAGGTGTTTCTCCTTAAGATAGAATACATGTTGGGTGAACAAATTATAGCGGGGCAATTGACAGATTTGAGAAAGCATAACAATGCATATACTAGACATCTTGATTCCTATGAGATTTGATTGGGCATTACAACAATATACATAGACCGTAATCCAACTGCATCTATGACTAATAATCCACCTTTAGGTTATCAACTGAACCCCTTCAAGTATTAAGTTGCAAGCAACAGATAATTGCATTAAGCAAAGTGTGTAAAGTAAACAATACGATCGCCCCATGGACAAAAGATTGTTGTTTTCTCCCTAGTAGCAACATCACATCTATAACCTTAGAGATTTCTGTCACTTCCCCAGATTACTAGAGGCATGAACCCAGCATCGAGCATAAATACTCCCTCTTGGAGTTGCTAGCATCTACTTGGCCAAGATAGCTACTAACAATGGAGAGCATGCAAAATCACAAATAACATAGACATGATATAATCAATAATCAATATAAAATAGCATCTCAATATGCATCGGATCTCCGCAAACACAACATGTAAGATTACAAATAGATGATCTTGATCATGAATGGAGCTCACAAGATCTAAACATGATAGAACAAAGGAGGAGAACCAACCATCTAGCTACTACATGGACCCGTAGTCCAAGGGTGAACTACTCACACATCACATCGGAGGCTTGCATAGTGATGAAGAAGGCCTCAAGAATGATCTTTCCCCTCCGGCAGGGTGCCGGGAAGAGCTTCAGATCCCCCCAACCTAGGGATGGAGATGGCGGCGGCTACAGACTCTTCCGTGGATTTTTGATCGGGTGGGTTTTCATCTCGGGAGGCTTTTATAGGCGAAGGGGCAAGGTCGGTGGAGCACCAGGGGGCCCTCACCCCCTGGTGGTGCCCCCCAGGCCGCGCCGCCACTAGGTGTGGCCGCCCTGGTGCGCCACTTCGTCTCTCCTCCGGACTCCGTGTTGCTTCGGGGAAAATACTGACTTTGGATTTTGTCCCGTCCAATTCCGAGAATATTTTTTTACTAGTTTTTCTGAAACCAAAAACAACAGAAAACAGGCAACTAGCACTGTGGCATCTTGTTAATAGGTTAGTTCCAGAAAATGTATAAAAATACCTCAAAGTGTGAACAAAACATAAGAAAGTAGATATAAAACAAGCATGGAACATCAAAAATTATAGATACGTTTACGACGTATCACTCCATAGTTATTTAGGAATGACCAAGTAATTTCTTACTTTGATAAGATTTGAGTAACATATTACTCCTTTAATCTAAATGTAACTTTCTATAGATTCTTGACTCTTAGTAATTTCTTGTACTTAGTTCTATCATCACTTCTTTGTAGTTCATATGTATATCATATCCAATATGGTAAGTAAATTGATAATGTATTTCCACTGGTAGGAAATGCACTATAAAATCCTACTTCCTTAAGTTAAGTTCTTAATCGAAACACTATGATCACGATCATTAGTTTCATCTCCCTTTTTGTAGAGTTTTGTTTCACGGAACATATTCTGTTGCGCTACTCAATATTTGGGATAAGATCTAATATCTTGATTTTGAACTTTCACTTTCCTTCCATCAGCATTTTGTTAAAAAAAATCTTATCAAGCATGCCCTTTGGCAATAGCAAATTTGTCCTTTGGTTATGAAAGAATACATTCACAATTTCCTATTAATATTCTACAAAGACTTTGTATTCGTAATGACTTTATCAAAATCTCTAGAAGCTCGAACATGCCATTACTTTTATGGTGTTGTTTCCGAAAATCATGATGATTCCCTATTTTATAAGTGTTTAGATGTTATGACCCTATAACTCTTTCCTCTTTCCGATAACCTCTTTTCTGAAGGCTAAACCATTAGCTTAGTTACAAATGGTCTCGATCTAATCAAGAAACTTTGTTACTTTTTTTAATTTTATATCCATTTTGTTCATTTGAACATTTCAAATAATCTCGGAGCTATGTGTTCTATAGTAAATACTCTTATTTACGTTTGAATCCATAATTAAACTTATATAATAATGAATTCCACTACATTGTTGAATTATAATACATCATGCATGCATAGTATTCCAATAACATATCATACACATTATGTTTTACCAGAACGTGTTCTGTTTTAGTCATACTTGCCAAATAAAGGCATGTTTTAGCATGTGCCGATAAATCAAGAATCTAGCGATTTTCAATTGTTCATCAGGATGAATACATTGCATGCATATGACATATTTATGACTTAAACAATTAGTGTCATACACACTAATGTATTATCATTTAAGTGGTATATTCTTTTGGTTTTTGCGATTCATAAATGTATACATATTATCATTAAGAACCCCATAAGAACAACACATTTATAGTCGAAAATGTGCTCATAATAGAAATAATTCATACTAATAGAACAACTAATTTGTTATATATACTAGTTGAATGCTCATACATTGCTACGGTCTATTAAATTTACTTAGTAGTCTGCTTAGTAGTCACATTATTCCAATAACTTCTTTACTGTACATATCGTCTTCCGACTCGAACAATATGTCACTTGTCTATGTGCGCTAATGTTTTCTCCAACTCTGGCAAATTGCCTTTGCCCCCATAGCTACGATTTCGAAGTTGCTACAAAATAACATAAAGAAATATAGAGAGCATTGATCAAAATATTCACTATGTGTGTGCTTGCTTCCTCGGCCATATGATCTCGCCTTCCACACCCATATTTGGACATTTAACCTAGATTGTTCGTATGCTCGTACAAACGTCCGTGTTGTGTATCTATTACCTTAATATAGAGTCAACTAAATACATGTACATTACTAAAAATTAGATATATTGACAAAGAATCATTTATTTTGTGGATACACATAGCAATCTTTTGATGTTTTCCAGAAATATAAAAAATGATATGTAACAAAAAATTCTCCTACTTCTCTCCTGGATACAATAGTCATGGTGTAGCCCTCGGCTACCTTCTCTAAGAGTGTCTCCTCATTCCAAATTTGGAAGATCAAGCTATTCCATCTCCACTTCTCCTTTTTTTTTCTTCGGCTTTGCAATCAACACCCATAATCCCACGTTCATATGCAATTCTACGATCTCATTTCTCATGTTACGCTAAACCTCACGTGGACATAATGGATCCACATCCAGCGAGGCCTCGATATACGTAGCGACAATCAACAAAACATAATGGTACTCCTAAAAAATAACATCCATTTAAATAAGTAAGAATGTTCACCGGTAGCAAAAGATCATAAAAGCTCATATAATTTTTTAACTTGTGCAAAGTGAAACAAAGAATATTGACACCACGGTAATCTTTCCAGCATCTTATAAGATGTCTTCCTCTAGTCCTCACATAATGTGGAATGTCAACTTAGAATGGTTATAGGACTTCTACAAAGCACATGGCACATTACCTAAGCGGTCTTCCTCTATCCCTCTCATAGTAGTGTTTCTGCGAGATTCCTAAACACCAATTCAACAAAGTAATCACAAAAGCTAATTACTAAAATTCAAAATTGTCATGGTTCTCATACAAATTAATCTTATAATTCCTAATTTAAGATTCTCAAACCTTACCTAGCCTAAATGTGTCATTATACAACACAAACCTGCCCATTTTAAACACATCCATGCTAAAATTGATAAATGAAATGTCCTGACAGCCCCACTGGTTGAATTCAAACAATTAAACGGAAGAGGATCGTGCGAGTCATCTTCCACGAGCACGGAGCAATCACAAGCAACAAAACTTCGGGAATCAAGAACTAGTAATTGAGAGATGGATTGCTCCTCTTGTTTAGAGATGAATTTCTCCTCTTGTTTAGAGATGTCCAGACAAAAATGACCTTTACAGATGGAATTTTACAGGAAGAAAATTAAGAAGCAAGAAAAATCAAATTGATACCTTATTATTCTGCCTCCTCATAGTTTTGGCGTCCTTACATACCTCGATGTCGTTGCTGAAGACACACCACACTGTCCATCTGAGCAGGTACTTGACGTACTTCTCCCCCATGCATGTGTTTATTTCGTTGTCCTACTACCTGCTACCAACCGTTATTGCCGCTATCGTCCTTACCAGTGCCAATGTCATCGAAGCAGCCATAAATACGTTCGGCGGACACAGATCACCGGGATGCTCTACCATATCGGGACAAGGCTTGCCTGCTCCGTGTCTATTTGCCATCCGTGCTCTCCTAGTATGTGGCGAGCATCTAGCGGCTCAATTCAGTTTCTCCGTTACAACCCTTATTTCCCCCGCAAAAAAAAACCCCACTAATACAAGCTAACACAATGCCTTCCGTAAAGCACGATAATTCCACGAGGTTACCAGTCGCCGTCCCCAACCGTGGCTATCTCATCAGCATCCCCTACGGCCGCCAACTTGCCTACATGTAGCAGGTCGGCGTCGCGGCGACTCCGTTGCTCCACGTGCATGGCAACCTAGTTGGCCTCTGCCATGGGCGCGCTCAAGAAGCAGTGTGATGGAGCCACCACGTCGATCAGCCTGCATATCATCATTGGGTCCTCGCGTGACGCTTCTGGGTCTGCCAGGAAATATCTCATACAGACACAAGATGTAGTGATCTCCTAGCAAACTTCAATTACAGGTCGTTAGCTGGGTGCAGATGATATGATCATACTAACTTCAACTCAGCCTCACTTTTATGCGAGACGAGATACATTTTATTTTTCTTGGTTTGGTACTCGCGATCGAACCTTCGATTATTGTGCTACCAAACATCTCCAACACGTCCGTTGTTATTCTTGTAGATTGACATCTGCCACATCGAGGCGGGGTGATGCACAACGATTCAATGGTAGCTAAATGGAGGCTCTCTATCTGCTCATCGCCCTAATGCTCACGACTTGTTTAGATATAAATCCTCGTGGCCTGGGACTACGTGGGTTCAATGAGCCGGTAAATTAGACCCTTCATGGCGATAAACTAGGAGGGGTTAGGATTAGCGAGGCAAGCAATTAGTGATATCAGAGAGATTTTGGCAAGTAATTGGTGGTATTAGACAGATTTTGGCAAGTAATAAAATTTTGATTGCATACGATTGAATATTGGTGAGTCTAACCAAGGAAACAAAGGCCGAGTGCAAAAAAATCCAACAGTGTAGTAAAGATGATTCCTGAGCGAGCGGCAGGAGCTAGGTGGAGGAGTCGGGGTGTTTTTTCTTGACTTTCAGTGATTGCTTTATGTGGCTTTCTGTTTATTGTGACTTTCCATGTAATCCCTTTTATTGAAACTTTCCATGCGCAGACCTGTGATTTTGAGTTTCCATGTAATACACGCATGTGAGGGGAGATCTGAGATTTTATGGCTAAGATTGCTCCAATGTCTGATGTCTACATTTTGATGGCTAAGATTGCTCCAATGTTTGACGTGACCTATGATCACCAACTCACATTTAATAGTAAAAATATATGAATAACCGTCTCCCATAGTGCAAGACACACTAATAGGTCCTCAAACTTGAGTCGACTACAAATAGTTCTAATTTTAATAAGTCTAGTCGATAAAATGTAGAAGGAAAAGTATCGCTGCCTATCAGCATCATGTATGCCTCCAATGTGCCGTGTCTCCCTGTCTCCTCCACTCAATGCTCATGTAGACGGTTATATTTTCATAAAACAAGAACAATTATCAATATACTTGGTGAAACAGACATAAGTATTTTGTGAGAAATGCATTTATAAACTGTATATCATATACCTGCTCCGTCGTTGATCTCACCAGCAATGGTCTCCACCATCACAGTTCTCAACTGTTGTAGGAATTAATGAAAGTTGAGGGAGTCATCTCTCATCACGTATCCATGAACGACCTCTTCGTAGCTGGGGGGAAGCGAGCGCAACACCCCATCTATCGTGAATTGGTCTTCCATCCATTAATAAACCTCATATACAAGACGTGCATAGAGTTTATGCATGACGCTCAAGTGGCTAATCAAGCACGTGTTTTCTTCCATCTTCTGGAAAATAAATCTATCTAGCAGATCAAACTTCAAAAAGTCTAACTTGTTCTATGAACATAGTCCTTAGTCCATCGGTCATATCATATGGCTCGATCTGCAGTAAGTTCTCTTGCAGCTCAGGTGCCCGTGTCCATCATATGGTCTTTGATACGTAGATGAACAAGTCACCAAAATCACGAAACTCGTCTTCTTCATCCTTAGTTGTATCAGCATCTAGAAGATATCCTAGTGGTTCCTAAATGGTGAAGAGTAAGTCATAAGTGATGAGGACCTCCCTTAGGCGTAGATACCAGTTTATGAAGTTGGACCCATCTAACTGAAGCTTCTCCTCTAGAGACATCACTCCACACATTTTATATGCTGACTAGAGTGACATGATCTACAAACACATTTGCAATACATAAGACTAAGTTTACAACATGGATTCTAGTTTATAATCACATTATCAACTGAACTCCCACTAAAACTATCATCTCTAAGATAGTTTCAGGGATTACACGATCCCACTGTGCCATCCCCGATCATCATGGTCTTTGACACTGATACATTGCAAATGTATCTATATTTTTTGATGTTCCATGCTTAGTTTTATCCACTTTTTTGTGTTTTGTTCCAACTTTGGAGTACTTTTCATATGATTTCTTGGACTAACCTATTAACAAGAGCCACAGTGCCAGCTGCCTGTTTTCTGCTGTTTTTGGTTCCAGGAAAGTCAGAAAATGAATATTCTCGGAATTGGACAGGACAAAAGCCAAAGTGCCTATTTTTTCGGAAGTCATTAGATGCCAGAATACGAGACGGAGAGGGGCCAGAGGCCGGCCACACCACCTGGCCGCGCGACCAGGCTTGGCCCGCGCTAGGAGGTGGTGTGGTGGCCCCTGGCACCCCCTCGGTCTCCCCTTCCGCCTATAAGATGCCCTCGGGACGAAAACCCTAAGTACCCGATCAAAAATCTAGGAAAGAGTCTGTAGCCTCCATCTCCATCCCTAGATCGGGAGGGATCTGAAGCTCTTCCTGGCACCCTGCCGAAGAGGGGAATTCACCCTGGAGGCCTTCTTCATCACCATGCAAGCCTCCGGTGTGATGCGTGAGTAGTTCATCTCTGGACTACGGATCCATGTAGTAGCTAGATGGCTGGTTCTCCTCCTTTGTGCTTTCATGTCTACATCTTGTGAGCTCCGTTCATGATCAAGATCATCTATTTATAATTCTGCATGTTGTGTTTAGGATCCGATGGATATTGAGATGCTATTTCAGATTGATTATTGATTCTGTCATGTCTTTGTTATTTGTGATCTTGCATGCTTTCCGTTGTTAGTAGCTATCTTGGCCAAGTAGATGCTAGCAACTCCAAGAGTTAGTATTTATGCTCGATAGTGGGTTCATGCCTCTGGTAATCTAGGGAAGTGACAGAAATCTCTAAGGTACTAGATGTGCTGTTGCTACTAGGGAGAAAACAACAATCCTTTGTTTATAGAACAATCGTATTGTTTACTTTACACACAGTTCGTAAAGCAATAATCTGTTGCTTGCAACTTAATACTGGAGGGGGTTCGGATGATAACCTGAAGGTGGATTATTAGTCATAGATGCAGTTGGATGGCGGTCTATGTATAATGTTGTAATGCCCAATCGAATCTCAAAGGAGTCAAGATGATTAGTATATGCATATATTGCTTTCTCGATGTTTGTCAATTGCCCCGCTGTAATTTGTTCACCCAGCATGTTATCTATCTAAGGAGAGCCACCTCTAGTGAACTATGGATCCTGGTCCTTTTCTTTACATACAATCTATAAACCGTTTACTGCTTTGTGTTTACTTTCTGCAAACTTTTACTTCTTTCCATTCGATACGTTTACTCCTTTGTTTTCCGCAAAACACGGTCAGATTGACAACCTCATCGCAAGTTGGGGACAAAGTTCTGTGGTTGTGTTGTGCAGGTCTCCACGTTGCTACTAGCACCGCTAGTGCGCCCTGCCAAGGCTCAGCTAGCAACGGGCTTGTTCGTCTGCGGTACCAAAGTTGGCAGGCCAGCGCATGGCGGTACCTAAGTTGCCTGAAATCACCGCGTTTCGAAAAGTTGAGCCGCCAACTACTGAGAGGGGCCATTTCAAGGCAAACTCATCTCACCCCGCCAAATACAAACATTCTGTTAAACCGCCCCGTGAAGTAGACGGTCGTGACCCACACGTCTGTTATCTGTCCGTGACGCGGACGCCAATGCGGAAACCTCTTAGGCAAATCGAGCAGCTAAGTGGATCGGATGCGTTGACCAATTTCACGAATCCATTCCCAGCTTTCCCCTAGCACCGGCGGTGTCGGAATCCACCCTCCAGGCAGGACGATCCCTTCGGACATTTGACTTCCGGCGCCAAGTTGCTACGGCCAGTTGCTGCGCCCAGTCGCTGATCCCGAGCTCCAATGGCGCATGTCGTAGCCGCCGTTGTGAAGCTCTAGCCCGCCTCTGCCGCCGACGAGCCGAGCAGCTCGGAGGATGGCAGATCCTACTATCAAGAAAGAAGAAGTTCTGTCTATAAGCGGGTGAGCTACCCTTCTCTTTGCTATTCGCACTAATTACAACTACTAGCTGGCTACTGAACCTCAATTGTTTGTTAGCCCAACGCTGACAAACATATTTTGTCCATAGTTTTCTGTCAAGTGGGATCTGCGCGGACCCCCCTTACCTGGTTACTGTAGTCCTCTACAGGTATGACTCTAATGGCAAGTGGTATGGAAGCCATTGTTTCACAATGGAAGAAGCGCCTGCACAGATCTGCACTATATCTAGTATGATTTCTGCTCTGCGTAATCATGTTGAATTATGGCCGAAGCAGACAGCAAAGTTCAGCTTCATGGATGAACATGGCATCATGGTTCCTATAACGTGTGACAGTCAGCTAATTGGGTTGATGAAAAGGTATGCTTCGGCTGCCATGTTTGACCTAAAATGTCATGTACTGGATGTGAAAGCTGCTGCAACTGGGAGTCGCCCTTCTATTCTTGGACAGGGTGGTTGCTCGAACCTAATTAGCTCCTGGTAAGCAAAGGTCGCTTGGGGTTCGCATATTTGTGCTAAATTGTAATTTTTGTTTTATTTACTCTGTAGATATTAGGCAGTTATGCAACAATCTTGTTTCTTTGACAGGAAGCGCCGCAAGGTTAGAAACATGACTACTGGGTCAGTGATTTTGCTGCCCGAAGAAATTAAAAACGAGTGGAAAGATGATGCTGGACACGATTCTGGTGCCCATTGTCCCGGCGATGCAGAGTACGTGAAGCTAAGAAAATTGGCACCGAGGAAGAGGAAGAAGGCAGGAAATAAAGAAGTCAGTGGACGTGAAGGCTTGGCACCCAGGCTGCGGAAGAAGGCTGCTGGCAATGAAGATGCATAGTAATGTGTTGAACTTGAACCTATATATGTAATTCTGTTAAATTCTGATCGCTCTGTGTGTGGCATGTTGCTGGACGAAACAATCTATCCACGTTCTCTGAGTAAAATGTACTGCGACTTAGGGTTTGGAAAAGCCCGAGTCAGTAGTTGAATCCGAAATTGTGATTGTGCCACTGCTATCTGAAAACAATGATCCACCGGTTCCACGATTGCTGAGGGGCAGAAGGTCTCCAAATACGACAGAATGTAAGTGGCACATAAATAAATTATTTAAGCTGCCACACTCCACGAAGCAGCAACTTATTTCAGATGCTGCACAACGACGTGGCAACATAAACAGCAATGTTCTCACCGATAATGCCCAGATGAGGAGGAAATGGGTACCACTTTCTGGCCTAATCTTGAGCCCGTCTATCTCACCGCCTCTCTGCTCCTGCATCCCCTGCATCTGGCGAAGCTCCCGGATCTCCAGTAACCGGGTGTACGTGCTTTCACTTTATAAATTGTGGTTGTGCCATTTGCATGCGGCATAATCCACGTAGATTACGTTTAAACAAACCACCAGTGTCAGAATACACTAGTAGAAAAGGTGTCTTTGGTCCACGGTTACGTTTCCAATCTGGGACAGAGATCTAAATCGAGGCAGAAATTGATCTAAATCACAAATTATTCCACAAATTCATGCGGGGTTATAGATCTAAATCGAGACATTTCATTAATTCAACCACAAATTCTTCTAAACAAAGGTGCGATTTCACATCCTACATTAATTCAACCAACTAGTCAACAATTTCACTTCCGCTGCCGCTGTCCTCCGAGCCGTCGGCTTCCTCGTCTTCGTCGGACGGAACCTCCACGATTTCCGCATTGTACGCGAGACGGAGCACCTCTTCGCGGAGAGCGGCGGCGATGACGGTGAACTTGGTCCGTCCAGGGATGGACCAGAACCTCTCTCGCCCTTCTCGGTTGCGGAGATCCCGGTGCACCACACGCCCGTAAATGATGCGGTTGCCAATCTTGGCCTTCCGCTCCTTCTTGAACAGCGCCGACCAGTACGGGCTGGCCGCTGCGTACCGTGGCAGCGCCCTCTTCCATGCGGGCATCTAGAGGCGGCGCGCCGCGATTTTGCTCTCCATCACGGCTTCACCATGGAATAGGAGCGGAGCCACCGGCACCCCCGCATAGCTGATGCGCCATCCGTGGGTCACCGTCATGGCCGGCGGAGCGAGGATGTCGAAGTGCGAGAACATCACCGCCTCGTAGAAGTTCAGCGAGGGCATCTCCATGGCGGGGCGGTGGAAATTGGAGAGAGAGCGAGGGGGTGGACGGCGTGGTGGAGATTGGAGAGGGCGAGGGGATGGGCGACGAAGCGACGAGCTATGGCGCCTCCTATTTGTACACGAGGACGACGAAGCGACGGGCGGAATATCCAAGGGGCATTGGTCAGACAAAAGGAAGTAATGCAGCGTTAAGACAGATTAACGGGCGACCAATTTTTTTACTCCCAGGACCCCGGGGCCAATAGTTCAGACCGCTAGGTCAACAAGTACAACTATTACAACTTAAAAAAGGCACGGGGCTTAAGCTAAATAGAACTAGTTAACACACATCTCCTTGATCTTCCTAATCTTAGCCTTATGCGCATCTTCCTGCGAGAGCAAGGATCGAATCGTCTCCACTGTCCCCACGCAACCCTCTCCACTGTCCCACCAGCATCCGCAAACTCTCGAGAATACCCCGTCCACGCTGGCGATGGCCGAGGAGGATAAGGTGGCCATCATCGCCTCCATGGCTGCCGGCGAGGAGGCCCCAGTCTCCTTGCCGGTCCCCCTCGATGCGTTGAAAGCAGCCGCTATCCCTGTCCAGGCCCCAGTGGAGGCATTGATGGCAGCCGCCGTTCCCGTCCAGGCCCCCATCCTAGCTACCGACGGAGCCACCGAAGAGGAGCCCCCGCTGGCGAGGAGGCCCCCGTCGGTCACAAGCAGATCAGGCACTTCTTGGGCACCTACGATCCAGATAAGTACATCGCTCCGTTGAACCCCTACGACACCGGCATCGACGACCTATGGTCGGAGGTAACTAGGGTTTTGCTCCCCTCCCCTGGTTCTTCTACCGTTTGTTAGAAATAATGGGCTAATCTATTTAAAATTTAGCTGGTATTGTCATGTTTAATATTCTGGAATTAATCATGGAAATTGTGCCTAATTATCCAACACCGTTCCCATCGTTGGATGCTAGATCTTGGTTTATTAGGATTCGCTTGTTTGCATTTCGATTGCTCGATCTTCTTACACCATCTACTCCCCCATTTTCCCTTTCTTCCAATAGGTTTCCGGCAATGACGTCTATAGCGATGACGAGTCCATTCACACCAAGGCTCGTTAGGTGCTGAGGAGGCTGTGGGCCGGCAAGTACGACGGCTTCCTCACGCACCCTACTACAGCTATCCCTTCCGCAATGGGGGCATCTACTGCTTGACGAGTCGCACCGCCGGCGGCACCGTCTTGAACACCTTACTGAAGCATGTAGAGGCCGCAGGCTCCAGCATCCACAAAAGCGGCAAGCCCAAGCCCGCGAACATCAATGCCTACATCGCTGAACACCGTGCTCTCGGCATTCACCTCCAAAACCTCCAGCGGGTGGCCATCAAAGAGGGTCGCATGCCTCCAATCAGGCCCAAGGCCCCCAAGTCCAAGAAACTGGGCAGCAAGAAGTGGCGGAGGCGCCAGAGGGAGATGGAGGCGCTGGCGAATGAACGGATTGGATGTCTCCTTGAATGTATCTACATCTGCCACGGCTGCTGCTGCTAAGCAGCTTCTTTTGATTTTCTATATTTTGCTTGCATCCTATTTCTGGCTTAATGCATCGAACCCCGTTAAGCAACCTACTACTTTCTATCGCTATATCCTATTTAGCTGCGCATAACTATATCTACATTTGTTTTGTTTTCTAAATGAATGTATTCTGCCTGGTGTGATTTGCTGCTCTAGATTTGCTACCTGATCGGAGGCAAAAAGATGTCCAAAAGGGAACGAATTATCGAAGTGAGAATCTTCTCTAGGTTTGCTACCAATTTGGGCAAAATGAAACATATCTGTTTAGCGAGAGAGGAAAAGGGCACTGTTTCAAACTGCCAGTTAAGAAGCTACCATCTTGACAAGCTACAAGGCACATACATAAACATAACACAATGAGGGTTAAATTTATTTTACTAGTATCACTTGATGCGCTAAACATCTTGGCAAGCAAACCGAGTTCCACAAAACAGAAACAGAAACATAACACTAACAAGTAAAATTTAATTCACTCCTCATCAGACCACTTGACGCGCTTGCTATCATTCCAGGTACTCCATGTTCGACGAACTTCTTTGTCCCAAATGGCATCTGACTTGGCTTTCCTATCTTCAGTGTCCCGTGGCACAATTAGCGGTGCATCACAGGCCTGATTGTTGCCGCTAGAAGATGTCGCCTCTCTGTTTGCCGCTTTAGCTGCAGCCTCTTTGTCAGCTGCTTCTTCAGCTGCAAGCTCTCTTTCAGCGGCTTCTGCAGCCTCTCTGTCAGCTGCTTCAGATGCAGCCAGTTTCTTTGCATATTCAACTTCAACCTCAGCTATTCGGCATTTTCTACAAAGGGCTCCCCAAAGCTCGTCTTCCCTCTTGCAAATAGGGCAAAACACGAGGTAACGTTGAATAAATGGATCTTCTTGTACAGCTGGTAGGTCACGTAAGAATCTATGGCTGCATACTTCAGGTTTATATCAGACAACGGCCACTCGTTCCGGAAATTGTCCCTATCCTTAGAGAAATCTTCCTTCATTGTGACGTACGACTCATCGAAGATTCTAGTTGCGAGTGATGCCATTCCATCCTTCTTCCTGCCCCCTAGGATCTTGACAAGATGCTGAATATCCATCCAGTTGTGTGCAGGAATCATAATTTCCTCTTGATACAATTTCGAAAAATCAGTTGTTGTGTCGATAGTGCAGAAAACAGTGCAGAAGGAACTGGCGCAGCGCCGGGCATTTCCTGTCAGTCCTGAAAGTATGTAGTTTGTCATCACCAAAATTTGTAACCACAAATAGTTTGTCAATGCAAGATCATCATCTCAATATAATTTTGAAAATTTTAGTAAATGCAAGATCAAGACTCTCAACATTGTATTGTCATAATTTATTCGGTTTTGCTATTTCTCAGTCGACTGAACGAGTTGCACATTTCTTTTAACTACGGTTGCACTTCTCTTAGGTGATTGAGACTAAAGAAAATCTCAGTCGATTGAGACATAGGAAAACGCTAATTTATTTGGTCCTAAGTAAAATCCAGTAGTTGCAAGATGAGCAAGTGGATAAAGAACAAGAGGAGAAAACCCTAAAAGCGGTTAGCTACAGAGAGCAGATCTACAAACCGGGAGAGGTGGTAGACGAGGACGTGTTTCCGCATGGCAAGTTGAACGACGGCGACTTCATTCACTTCATATGGGTGCTCCGGGGTGTACTCGAGTTCCAATCCCACAAACTTGTCCTCGTCTATCCCAAGCCAACCCTCGTACATCCTCAGGACATGCACCACAGTCCCCTCCTCGTTGTAGACAACGTCTATCTTCTTATTGTCATGGGTAGTGAAGCTTGTCTCTAGAGTGTGTAGCTCTTCCATGGCAGCAAGGAGAAGACGGGAAGAAGATAGTAGATGACAGGAAGAAGAAGAGTGGTTTCTACGAGGCAGGGGAACGGTGGAACCGTCAATGCGCTTTTATGGTAGGGGTTAACGATTGGGACGGAAGTCCAAGGAGAGACGCGTGGCGGTGGCCGTTCCAGCTTCTGAGTAAACAAAAAATAATTATAACACCGATACATGGGCCCTGTTTTGTCACGTCAATACACTGGGTAGGGGGCGTTGTCATATCCACTGTGCCAACGCTGCAAGCCTACGTGACAGCCACCCCGCCTAAGCGACGGGAGCGACATAACGACGAACTGACAGGGGGGCCCAACTTGACGCCCGTTAGCCTGATTTTTTGTATTGAAACGTAAAGTTGAATTCGTGACGAAAAAGACCCTCTGAGTATTTGGCACACCAACTGTAGTCATCCCGGCTGATTTCAGGGAACTCGGATACCGCGTTGCCTGTACACCCCAACGTTCGGGCCGCAAAGTGATAATCTCGCTAGCAACACCTTTGGGGTGTTTCCTTGCTCCTACTGGTTCGATTAAACCTTGGTTTCATACTGAGGGAAACTTGTTGCTGTGCTCATCATACCTTCCTCTTGGGGTTCCCAACGAGCTCTACATCAACACTGCTCTAGCATTTTTCTGGCGCCATACACAGAGCCATCAAGCATTTTTCTGGCGCCATTGCCGGGGAGTCAATGACATCTTCACAAGGGGAGTCCCTCATAACCAATCTCTTTACTTTGTTATTTTTGTTTTGCTTAGTTTCTTTTTGCTTTATTTGCTTGTTTTGTTATAAAAAACACAAAAAAAATAGTTTTACTAGTTTGCTTTCTTATTTGAAAACACAAAAAAATCAGTTCCTACTATAGTTGTTGGTCTATTATTGCCTTGCTTTGTCATGCTTTCTATCAATGGTTGGTTTCTTTGCAACTGAAACTTATTGGCAAGGTGGGTTCACGGAAGAACAAAAATATTATTATAAGGAACACCGCTTGTCACAAAAAGGGAAACACTTATGGGAACAAATTGAGAAATTGTATATCATTGCTATAAACGTGTGCTCTATTTATAATGTTACTTATTGCTTTGATAAATCTTGTTGCTGTAGGAGATATAAACACCTCCCTTTTCAATGTGAGTATAATGATAATGTTACCATATCTTCTTATGTTAAAGGGAATTATGACTTTTATGATGTGGAACAAATTGAAGAATTTATTGCTTGGAAGGGTGCATTTGAACTTGCTAGTTTGCTTGAAAATAGTGATGATGCACCTTATAAATATGAGGTTTATGATATACTCCAATTTTGCTTTGATAATTACAAGGAAGAGAATGGCTATATTCTTGAATATCTTAATAGATGCTCTCCACCAGCAGAAGAGAGTAATGCCTTGCAGGAGCCTATGGAAGAAGAAATTGCTAAAACTAGAAGCTCATTGGATGAAAAAGAGGAGGAGAGTGATGATCAAGAGGAGGAAGAATGGATATACCCATCCCTACCTTCTAATGAGAGTAACTCTTTACCCCTTACATTATTTGATTGTCCCCCATGCTTACCAAAGGAGGACGAATGTCATGTTCCTGAGGATTCTTTTGAAAATGTTTATAATAAAGCTCTAGTGTTTGTAGATCATGAAAAGCATGCTTTATTGATAGTTATATTGTTGAGTTTATTCATGAGGCTACTGAAAATTATTATGAGAGAGGAAAATATGGTTGTAGAAGTTTTCATGGTATTGAAACACCTCTCTATGTGCTGAAAGTTTTGAAGTTATTCTTGTTTTATCTTCCTATGCCTGTCACTTTGTTCTTTGTGAATTTATTTGCATACAAGATTCCTATGCATAGGAAGTGGGTTAGAATTAAATGTGTTTTGAATTTGCTTCTTGATGCTCTCTTTTACTTCAATTCATATTTCTTATGTGAGCATCTTCTCAAACTATCATGCCTAACTTAAAGGCGTTAAAGAAAAGTACTTATTGGGAGATAACCCAAAAGTTTTAGATGAGTCTTAGAAGTTATTACTACAGTAATAACTGCTCCTTATCCTTTTTATTTGTTTTTTTTGCCAAGAGTAACCTCTAATGAGAGAGAAGTAATGATTGGGAAAGTTGCTGTCCCGAAATAGATTTCTGTGCTTCACCGTAAAAATTCGTGTAAAATCTCTGAACGTCTTTTTGAGGCGTGAATTTTTGTGCTTCTGCCCCAGGTTGTTATCTAACTTTCGTTAGTTCAACCCTTTTTGATTTGAGTAACAGAATTTCTTAAAAAAAATTCTTCTTTACCTGCTGGTCTGTTTTGACAAATTCCTGCCATTTTCTGCATTTGCTTCTTGCTGGTTTTTTTTGAGTTCTTTTGGGGAATTGAGCTTTTTGAGGGAAGTGCTACAGTAGCTAGTGTTCTAATGGAAGTTTATTTGGTGTTAGAACTGAACCTTAAGACCTTTTATCTTGAGTGCACTAATGTTGCTAATAAAGATTGTGTGAAGTTTTGTATGAAGGAAAAATTTCAGGTGTATGGAAGGAATGAGTAATGAGATGAAGGATGGACTAAAGCTCAAGCTTGGGGATGCCACGCATGTCACCCCAAGAAATATCCAAGAATTACAAGCGTCAAAGCTTGGGGATGCCCAAGGCATCCCCTTCTTCATCAATAAAAATCTCAGGTTTCTTCCAAACGCTTCATTTTTATTGTTACATGCACAGTTGTGTTGTTCTTGTAGCGTCTTCTTTTTCATTTTCGTTTTGGTTTTTCGTTTGCTTTTGTTTGCTTAGTTTTCTGAATAAATTGGTTGGACCCCCTCTTTCATACATTGGTTTGCAAATAGTTTGGTTTGGTTTGGAAAAGAGTAGGAAAGTTCATGCTTATGTGGTAAAAATAGCTCGTTTTTGACCATGGCCTATGCTTTGTCATGCCATGCTTGATATTGTTTTGGCTTTATGCTTAGTATTCTTTGTTGTAGCATGACTTGTTATAAAAAATTGAGATTGCTTAATGTGCCTTGGATGAATCATGCGTTATTTTAGCATATTAAAACATAGTATAGTGGTATTCTCGTTTGATGCTTTATTTGGGTTGACTTGGCACATGCTTACACCATGTTATGACTATCTCAAGTTACCATAAGCCTTTATGATCCTTTAGTTTTCAACTTGTAGTATCACTTTATGCTTTGATCAATGATGTTTTATCGCTCTACATGATTATGGCCATTATTGCTCTCTTAGTTTGTCACTCCCAGTCTTTTGCTAGCCTCCACAACCAGGTATGAGTTCCACTCATGCATCCAACTCTCTAAACCAAGTTATTCCAAATAGTCCACCATACCTACCTATTAGCTTATGCTCTTCCAAGTATATTCATGCTTTTGTTTACCTTCCGAATTAAACTTGTTATGAGAAAACTAGTGATTAAAGCTCTCACGAACTTGATGGCACACTTTACTTTTCTTGCCCTTAATAAACTTGAACCATTGTGTCGTCTATGTTGTATATGCTTGCATTTATTTGTTGGGAATTAGCAGAACCATGCTGAAGCATCCCAATTGTCTAACAATTGCAATGCTACTTGCCTAGTCTATATATATATATGCTACTTCCTACATCAATTATTGCATCATCAATATATCATGCTCATGTCACCATGCCACATTGCAATTGAGCATCATATTAAACCCCTTTCATTTGGTTCTTCTGCATATGCATTGGCCTTGTTAATTGTATTTGCCTCTTGATATATTGTATTTGGTTCTTGATATAATGTTACATGCCCAAATTGAGCTGGGGGCATCTCTCTTCAAATCCTTTTACCCACTACCATGACATATTTCATCTTGCCATATTAATCTGCCATGCATGAATATGTGGGCTCCTATTCTGTTGTTGCTCTAATTCTTGCCCATATGTAATATGTATGGATCCAGTCTTTCCTACGCCATCCATCAACTCCTAGTTTTTTTACACTTATACTCATGGCCTTGATTATATACCACCTTTGCTTTATAGTTTGACTATATTGCATGTGACATGCAATAATAGCCAAACCCCATCTCCTTATTACTCCTACTTGTTTTCTTTTGTGTCTTTTTGTTTGAATTCAATCTTCGGTTTTGGTTTTATCTAAATCTATCAAACCTACATCTACCCATGCAGGTGACACACCCACACACACTTCAAACTTTACTCTAAAAATCCTAACCGAGATGTGCATGCAATCACACATACACGCACATTAAATCTCTCTACCTCTCTAGTCTAGACTAGCTAAAGCCACTCGTGTGTGTGGTAAACACATACACCACCACCATCTCTCCACCTATTTGGTTCCGCCCCCTCTCTCTCTTGTCGTTGCAGCCCAACCAAGGTCCAACGGAGTGGACAGCAGCGAACCAGCCATGCCTAACCGTGAGCATACATGTCTTCGGCATGTGCCTCCCCGTCCTCCTTTTCCCTTGCTCATAAAGCAACCACCACCGTCCAGGTCTGGTACGATGCACCTAGCAACAACCACCTACCAGATCGAGATCTGGAGGATCTCTTCAACCTCCGCAAGCCAGCCATAGACACCGTCCTCTTTCGCACCTGCCATGCCGCTAGCCACGGCCGTCGTCAGTTCTGAACCTGCTCGGGCCACTGGAGCTCAGAGGAAGCCGTCGGAGCTCGTCACCGTCCCTGGGAACCCGCAGAACCAAGACTCCGCCGCCACGCAAGCCAGACGCCGCCACAGCCAGAGCCACCTCGTCTTCGTCCGGGACTTCTTCCTCTCCGGTCGTGCCTCCCGTCGCCAGCAACATCGTGGTGAGCTACCTCGCCACCCTCCTTCTCTCCTCTAGCTCCCCATTTTTCCTCTCGAACTCGCCGACGCCCAGCTCGCCGGCCGCTCACCAGCACGCGCCCACGGCACAACACCTGCAGCTGAACCACCTCCGTTCCCCTCAAGTTTCCAACCTGTGCCGCTCGTCTCTGGAGACTCCCGGCACACCCCGTCGTAGAGGGATATCCCCTGAACGCATAGGAATCAATCTCGCTCAAATCGACCAAGTATATGTCTCGCAACCGTCTCGCCAAGTCACCACGATATCTCTGCATTTTTTTGGCTGTTCGTCCGTCAGTTTGGACCCAGCGCAGCGCCTCTGTTTCCAGCAGATTTTCGAACTCCTCAGGTCACCTCCGGAGCCGTTCTCTACTTTCATTTCTTCACGACGCATCTGTATTCTTGCAAAATCAAATGCAACAACAAACGGAGGTCTAAATCTTTCGAAATCATGGACCGAAGTTGGTTCGATTTCACTGACTATAACTGTCGAGTTACAGATCAGTTTTGTTCCGTCAGCACGCGCACGCGGCCTCAGTTCCTGTCTCTGTTTTTCCGCGAAGTTTCTGACCGCTCTCGTTGCTCTCCAAAGCTGATCTTCACGTGCCTACAATATCGGTTCATCAGGATCTCCGGCGCCACAAACCGCGATCAAAACAACAAACCGACGTGCTCAGAATCATTCTCCAAAATTGGAAGAAGCTCTCTGCATCACTGTCAGTCGTCCGTGCGCGGGCAGAAGTGTGTTTCACTCTCTGTTCTAGACTGATTTTCGCCCACTCTAGATGGTATCCGAAGCTATTCTTCCAACCGTACTAATCTCGGAACTTCAAGCATCGCAGAGAAACAAAACGTTTGCAAATCGGAGAATCAACACGCTCCAAATATTGCTCTAAGAATCAGTCTAGCTAGCTGTTTTAGCACTGATTGGTTTCAGCTTTGAGTTCAGACAGCCCGACGTGTTCCTGTCCTCTTTGCCTCTTGCCCCTAGTTTTTTTCCCTTCCCAAACCTGCACTCCTTTCTACGCTATCTATTTTACACCGAAGCTCTTTCACTCAAAGAAGCCCCTAATTGTTTTTTTATATTTTTTTTCTTTTCAAAATAAGTCAACTCAATTCAAATTTAAACAGAAGTCAAACCCAGTCAACAACTTATAAATAAATTTGAATTTGGAAAAGTGTCAACATAAAAAGTGTTCAAAATATTTTGCATAATAGTAATAACCAATTTGTTCTTAATAATAATTATCCTAAACACTTAAACTAAGAAACTTTTGGGTTTTTCTATTTAAAAATGGAAAATCCTATCTTTTAATCTATAACTCGGAATTTGATAAATAATATGTCTAAATCAATCAGTGCGACGAACCCGTTCTGTCTATGCATTCCATGTTATGAATTGAAGCATGCATCATACAAATATTAAGCATACAACAATGTTTATGGGAGCAAAACATGACTAAAAACTTAATAAGATGCTTTGTTCTTGTACCCCACACCTCACCCATGCCATGCTATGCTATGCCACGTAAATTGTGCATCATTCTATCATGGCATACTTGTTTGCTTGTTGTATATTATTTATGTGATTGCGCAATATATTTATTTCGGCCCCTTATGTGTTTGGTTTTTATCCGGATAGACAATGAGCAAGGAGAATACCAGGAGCCTCATGAGTATTACCCAGAACCTTCCTATCCTGCAACTGAACTACCAGGAAAGCAATTCCCCATGCTTGCATACATATAGTACCTATGCTTCTATCTTACTCTTCCATCATTGAGTCGCGATTGCATTAAATTGAATCCCAAGTATTGCATAGCTTTTACTTTTAAATCCCACCGAAGCTTGTACCTCAATCCCATGAGCCATTATTGCAGGAGTTGTTTGAGTCATGCGGGTCGTAGAATTGCATGTGTAGGGTTTGTGCGAGTCTTTGGATAACGAGGTACCTAAACAACTTAACATGAGTAGAGAACTAATGAAAAAGGCACCGGTGAGCATTATCTGCTATTTGGTTCTTTAAGCTCACTTGTGTCTCGTAGGACCCCGAGTACTTGATTCATGTTCCTTGACTATCGCACTATCCGCATGTGGGACCATGAATCCCCTTCGCCTAAGCTTGATTCGCACTTTATTTCTTGGGGCCACAAAATAGTTTGGGGCTTTATTACTATTTCGTACTTATGCCATGCTTTACTGCTTTATTTACGATTGTACGAGTAACACCTGTACTGTTTTGGAATGCGGAGTGTTTTCGCGGTATCGACAAGCCCAGTCACACTTTCGGGTTCCCAGTCGTTTACAACCATTGACGCAAACCCTCGGTTCGTCTCGGAGCCGGCCAACTTCGTTGCTAGTAGCTTAGTGGGGTGGCCCCCTGAAATGATTTATGAATCCTGTGAATGCTTTGTCGTGAGGCCTCATTGCGTTTTATCTGGTTCTTCCCGAGGTTGATCGTGCGTGTGTTGCTATTTGTGCACCCCTACAGGGTAAATCTTTCTGAAAGCCATGTCCGCGGTTATGGACGACTTAGAGCACAGTTTCTCGATCATAGACAAGCATAACTAAAGTACCACCTTTAATTTGACTAAGACATGACTAGTAATTAGTACAACACTCATGGAATGGTTAATAAAATTGCCAATGGATGGGTTGTTCTTCCGCCTTCTCATCGGTAAGCGAGAAGGAGGACGAGCGAGGTTATTTATGTTGCTTATATAACTGTGGCTATTAATTAACGGGCGTCCGTCCATCTCTGGTTGGGCGGATGTGTAGCGAGTCTCTATAGCACTTTGTAGCTATTATCTTTCGCTGCAATTGCGTCATCCCAGGTTGTTTCCTTTAGATGCATTAAGACTTGCTGAGTACCCTTAGGGTCTCACACGATAAATATTTGGTTTAAGTGGACATGTATACTCTTAGGAAGGCTACTGGATTGAGGAGATGGATGATGGTGGCAACGACCGTCAGGTGTAGAGATTCCGGGGATGGAGATCCTTAAGATCTGTGGGCAGGATGTGCTTATTTTCAGGGCATTTTATGCCGATTTTCTTCTTATCCGTACTCGGATCATGTTTCCCGCTTCCGCTTTATATTAGGTTGCGTGATGTTTGAGAAAGTATCCCAAAATATTATATCTATCTAGGATATTTGGATGTTGTCGTATGGCGTTGAATATATTTCTTTAGATGGTGTGACTCTGATGTCTATTTTAAGTCGCAGGCATACATACTCATTTGTGTATGTCGTGGTCCCGTTACCTGTCGCTTACGCCGCACACTCTTGATCCGATGTTCTTGAAAGTGGATAAGGTGGTAGGCCGGTATCGTGCCCTACTCCGTTTCGACGGGCCTACACGTGGGTGGCCTTGGGCCTCCACGGTAGAGTCACTTATCCACTTTTAGTTCGTCCAGGCTTGAACTTAGAGCGTAATGTCTGAGGTATTACAATTGGTATCAGAGCCATTCCGTCCTTCAGGGTCTCAGCCAAGATGGTCGTTGTCAGTCTAAAAAATATTTTGGTAGCTATGTATACTAGGGAAAAACTAAACGTGAGAGTAGGACTGCTTCCATTTTTCTTCTTACCCACCCACCCACCCTTTTCTGGTAAGGAAGTGTAACGTTTGTCTATTCTCATCTAAAAATTCAAACTAGGATTCACGTGTTTGGGGTTTTCGTAGTACCATAGGATGTGTTTGTAATTATTTGTCTATCTGTTGTATCCAACCTTGTTGTCGCAATATGCCTTTGGTTATCAACTGTTGGTATATTCTATATCGACAAGCTTTTGTAAAACCGACGTGATTTATCCGACTCTTTGTAAACCGATGCGATCTGTCTTACTCTTTGTCACTGACGAAATTTTGTTAAAGGATGTTCTTCCTTCCTGCATGCTTTCACAGAATGTGGAGTTGCTAATATCTATCCATTAAGTGGTTTTTCGCATCTAATTGGTATTTTAATGCTGAAAAATGCGGAATTTTTTTCTTTGATACATTTGTGTTTCCACACTCCTTTTCAGTCGTGTGGGATATGCTATCTATCTTCTTTTATCGGCATGTCCATGCTAACTTAATCTTTTGCTACCGGCGCATAATCCAAATGCATAGCTTGCATCGATCCGATGCTTGTGATTGTAATTTGGTTCTTGGTATAGCTATATGACGCTTATCATGAGTGGAATATGGCCAATGCTATCAATCTAATCCTCCAAAATGATGGCGGTTATCTCTTGTGATTTTGAGTTATAGCGTGATCATATCTATATCATATTCAAGTATCTTCGGCAATCCGGAGGTTTCTTAATGCACGTACGTCGGATTTTTATCCGACTGGTGTGCTTCATATCCTTTTGAACTACATATCTGTAAGGTTCTCTTTGATATGAGAGAATCTCATCCCTTCATCTCTGATAGCTTTGCTTAATGTATGAGTTATCATTGTTTCTTTATCCAAAGTCTCTTCTCTTTTTCAACCGGTGATTCGATCAACAAGGTTAACAAGTCGGTATCATTTCTTTCCGAAGGGACAGATAATCTATTCTTTAAATTCATCTCTTCCAACACAAATCCTTGCTCGAAACGTTAATTTTTTTTCAAAGAGGGTTGAGCTCAGAAAGTTATTCGAGCAATTGTTCGTTTCTTCCACTTCATGCACTTGGTATTGTTGGAATATCTTGTTAATTTGGGGTGGTATATCTTCACGATATTCTCGCCTATTCTATATCTATGGAAGAACATCAAGAACATCTTCTTATAATTCTCTCAAGCTTCGGGAACACCGCATCTGTGCAAAGTTCTCAAAGTATGAGTTCCGACTTTTCAAAGTCGCCTATCTCGGTCACGTCATTCTGCTAAAGATATTGCTACAATTTGGAATCATCAATTCAATTGCTAATTCCATCCTCCACCTTCTACCAAATTCAGAACTTTTCCTTGTTGGCAAGTTATCATCGTCGTTCCACTAAAGTTTTCCTCGAGATTGCTATATCTCTCTCAGATCTTCTCAAGAAGGACAAGAAATTCTTTTGGTCTCCGATTCATCAAGAAACTTTGGAAACCCTCTGGCTTTATTTCCTATCCTCAATCCGATGGATGCCATGAAGATTTTTTTAGATCTTTTGCAATCCTTCTATTAAAGTTGGTGCTATCTTTTTCTCTGTTTGTTGAATCTTCTAGCTATTCTCCGTAATCTTCCTTCATATCTTTCTGATGGCTTGGGACTTCCAACATGACGAAAACATCATCACCTCATCTACTTTGGATCCGACGAAGTGTTTGCATCACCTCCTTGTTTTCTTAACGATGCTTCAGGAGTTCTGCTTGTCATGATCTTCAGTCTAAATTCGAGAGTTGGGTTGCACGATTTTCCTATTCATGTATGGAGTAATGCTTTGAGTGCGGGATGGAGTCATGACCATACCACTACTCTTATCATTCGCTCATGTACATTGAATTTGTGGATTAATGCGATTTCACTCATTCCATGGAAGTCGGAGGTTGCCTCTATCTCTTGATACTTTTACTTCCATCCTTGTTTTTCAGAGTGTTCTCTCGACGAACATGACCAACGATCTCTTGTTGGTGGTCTCGTCTATCTCAAGATGGAGCAAAAATCTTCAACGATCTTGTGGGGACAAATGCAAAATCTTCTCCGTCCTCTTCATTCTACTAGTGCTAGACATCGTCAAACAAGATGGAGGGAAGCCATTTCTGACTACAAGTTGTCAATTCCTTTCTCTTGGTAAAACCAATTATGGATGATGCCATCAATCATAAAATCTATTGGAATAACCTCTTTGTTAAGGAAAGCAATGGGCATCCCTACAACAACTCTAGATATTCAACATTCAACTTCTTCTCAGGATTCCACCATAAACTAGCATCACCTCCTTCTCTTGAAGATATATCTATGCACCTTAATTGCGTGATCCTTTGGTTCTTACCGGTGGAAGAAGAATCTAATCCGAGAGTCCTCAATCCTATAGTATTATGTTGATATCAAGGAACTCTATTGTTTGAAGGTAATATTGTTTTCCAAATTTCATTTCTTAAATTCGAGGGAAGAGACAATGCTATTTTCATAGCGGTTGATAATTACTCCAGAGTCATTCTTTTTCTTCCGGCGAAACAAAGAATCATCTTCACGTGCATCTGTTGATCTTTAATCCTAACGGCGTGTCTTTCTTTCTCCATGATACATCGTCCTTCCATAACCCTTTCAACAAGTGGTTCTTTTCCTTTATCGTGTTCCTTGAGATCACCTGAGCTATGTTCACCTACCTTCCTTGTTTCTCGACAATCCTCCAATTCTTCAAGTCCTTTGTTTCTATGAAGCAAAACGCAAGACTCGCAACAAGTCTAGCAAGTTTTGCAAGGAGTATTGGTTGCACCATTCCGTTGTTCATTATCTTGGGAACGCAAGGATCACCTTCGTTCCGAACACCCACCTCTCCTTACGTCTTTTTCTTTTTCCTAGGAATCTCGGGGCGAGATTCTTGTTTAGTGGGGGGAGAGTTGTAGCATCCCAATTGTCTAACAATTGCAATGCTACTTGCCTAGTCTATATATATATATATATATATGCTACTTCCTACATCAATTATTGCATCATCAATATATTATGCTCATGTCACCATGCCACATTGCATTTGAGCATCATATTAAACCCCTTTCATTTGGTTCTTCTGCATATGCATTGGCCTTGTTAATTATATTTGCCTCTTGATATATTGTATTTGGTTCTTGATATAATGTTACATACCCAAATTGATTTGGGGACATCTCTCTTCAAATCCTTTTACCCACTACCATGACATATTTCATCTTGCCATATTAATCTGCCATGCATGAATATGTGGGCTCTTATTCTGTTGTTGCTCTAATTCTTGCCCATGTGTAATATGTATGGATCCAATCTTTCCTATGCCATCCATCAACTCCTAGTTTTTTTACACTTCTACTCATGGCCTTGATCATATGCCACCTTTGCTTTATAGTTTGACTATATTGCATGTGACATGCAATAATAGCCAAACCCCATCTCCCTATTACTCCTACTTGTTTTCTTTTGTGTCTTTGTGTTTGAATTCAATCTTCGGTTTTAGTTTTATCTAAATCCATCAAACCTACATCTACCCATGCATGTGACACACCCACACACACTTCAAACTTTACTCTAAAAATCCTAACCGAGATGTGCATGCAATCACACATACACGCACATTAAATCTCTCTACCTCTCTAGTCTAGACTAGCTAAAGCCACTCGTGTGTGTGGTAAACACATACACCACCACCATCTCTCCACCTATCTGGTTCCGCCCCCTCTCTCTCTCTTGTCGTTGCAGCCCAACCAAGGTCCAACGGAGTGGACAGCAGCGAACCAGCCATGCCTAACCGTGAGCATACATATCTTCGGCATGTTCCTCCCCGTCCTCCTTTTCCCTTGCTCATAAAGAAACCACCACCGTCCAGGTCTGGTACGATGCACCCAGCAACAACCACCTACCAGATCGAGATCAAGAGGATCTCTTCAACCTCCGCAAGCCAGCCATGGACACGGCCGTCGTCAGTTCTGAACCTGCTCGGGCTGCTGGAGCTCGGAGGAAGCCGTCGGAGCTTGTCACCGTCCCTGGGAACCTGCAGAACCAAGACTCCGCCGCCACGCAAGCCGGATGCCGCCGCGGCCAGCGCCACCTCGTCTTCGTCCGGGACTTCTTCCTCTCCGGTCGTGCCTCCCGTCGCCAGCAACATCGTGGTAAGCTCCCTCGCCACCCTCCTCTCCTCTAGCTCCCCATTTTTCCTCTCGCACTCGCCGACGCCCAGCTCGCCGGCCGCTCACCAGCACGCGCCCACGGCACAGCACCTGCAGCTGAACCACCTCCGTTACCCTCAAGTTTCCAACCTGTGTCGCTCGTCTCTGGAGACTCCCGGCACACCCCGTCGTAGAGGGATATCCCCTGAACGCATAGGAGTCACTCTCGCTCAAATCGACCAAGTATATCTCTCGCAACCGTCTCGCCAAGTCACCACGATATCTCTGCATTTTTTTGGCTGTTCGTCCGTCAGTTTGGACCCAGCGCAGCGCCTCTGTTTCCAGCAGATTTCCGAACTCCTCAGGTCACCTCCGGAGCCGTTCTCTACTTTCATTTGTTCACGACGCATCTGTATTCTTGCAAAATCAAACGCAACAACAAACGGAGGTCTAAAACTTTCAAAATCGTCGACCGAAGTTGGCTCGATTTCACTGACTATAACTGTCGAGTTACAGCTCAGTTTTGTTCCGTCAGCACGCGCACGCGGCCTCAGTTCCTGTCTCTGTTTTTCCGCGAAGTTTCTGACCGCTCTCGTTGCTCTCCGAAGCTGATCTTCACGTGCCTACAATATCGGTTCATCAGGATCTCCGGCGCCACAAACCGCGATCAAAACAGCAAACCGACGTGCTCAGAATCATTCTCCAAAATTAGAAGAAGCTCTCTGCATCACTGTCAGTCGTCCGTGCGTGGGCAGAAGTGTGTTTTGCTCTCTGTTCTAGACTGATTTTCGCCCCCTCCAGATGGTATCCGGAGCCATTCTTCCAACCGTACTAATCTCGGAACTTCAAGCATCGCAGAGAAACAAACTGTTCGCAAATCGGAGAATCAACACGCTCCAAATATTGCTCTAAGAATCAGTCCAGCTAGCTATTTTAGCACTGATTGGTTTCAGTTTTGAGTTCGATGTGTTCCTGTCCTCTTTGCCTCTTGCCCCTAGTTTTTCCCCCTTCCCAAACCTGCACTCCTTTCTACGCTATCTATTTTACACCGAAGCTCTCTCACTCAAAGAAGCCCCTAATTGTTTTTTATATTTTTTTTCTTTTCAAAATAAGTCAACTCAGTTCAAATTTAAACAGAAGTCAAACCCAGTCAACAACTTATAAATAAATTTGAATTTGGAAAAGTGTCAACATAAAAAGTGTTCAAAATATTTTGCATAATAGTAATAACCAATTTGTTCTTAATAATAATTATCCTAAACACTTAAACTAATAAACTTTTGGGTTTTTCTATTTAAAAATGGAATAAATCATATCTTTTAATCTATAACTCGGAATTTGATAAATAATATGTCTAAATCGATCAGTGCGATGAACCCGTTCTGTCTATGCATTCCATGTTATGAATTGAAGCATGCATCATACAAATATTAAGCATACAACAATGTTTATGGAGCAAAACATGACTAAAAACTTAATAAGATGCTTTGTTCTTGTACCCCACACCTCACCCATGCCATGCTATGATATGCCATGTAAATTGTGCATCATTCCATCATGGCATACTTGTTTGCTTGTTGCATATTATTTATATGATTGCGCAATATATTTATTTCGGCCCCTTGTGTGTTTGGTTTTTATCTGGATAGACAATGAGCAAGGAGAATACCAGGAGCCTCAGGAGTATTACCTAGAACCTTCCTATCCTGCAACTGAACTACCAGGCAAGCAATTCCCCATGCTTGCATACATATAGTACCTATACTTCTATCTTACTCTTGCATCATTGAGTCGCGATTGCATTAAATTAAATCCCAAGTATTGTATAGCCTTTACTTTTAAACCCCACCGAAGCTTGTACCTCAATCCCATGAGCCATTACTGCAGGTGCTGTTTGAGCCATACGGGTCATAGAATTGCATGTGTAGGGTTTGTGCGAGTCTTTGGATAACGAGGTACCTAAACAACTTAACATGAGTAGAGAACTAATGCGTCCGTCCATCTCTGGTTGGGCGGATGTGTAGCGAGTCTCTATAGCACTTTGTAGCTATTATCTTTCGCTGCAATTGCGTCATCCCAGGTTGTTCCCTTTAGATGCATTAAGACCTGCTGAGTACCATTAGGGTCTCACACGATAAATATTTGGTTTAGGTGGACAGGTATACTCTCAGGAAGGCTACTGGATTGAGGAGACGGATGATGGTGGCAACGACCGTCAGGTGTAGAGATTCCGGGGATGGAGATCCTTGAGATCTGTGGGCGGGATGTGCTTATTTTCAGGGCATCTTATGCCGATTTGCTTCTTATCCGTACTCGGATCATGTTTCCCGCTTCCGCTTGATATTCGGTTGCGTGATGTTTGAGGAAGTATCCTAAAATATTATATCTATCTAGGATATTTGGATCTTACCGTGTGGCGTTGAATATTTCTATTTCTTTAGATGGTGTGACTCTGATGTCTATTTAAGTCCCAGGCATACATACTCATTTGTGTATGTCGTGGTTGTGTTACCTGTCGCTTACGCCGCTCGCTCTTGTCCCGATGTTCTTGAAAGTGGATAAGGTGGTAGGCTGGTATCGTGCCCTACTCCGCTTCGACGGGCCTACACGTGGGTGACCTTGGGCCTCCGCGGCAGAGTCACTTATCCACTTTTAGTTCGTCCAGGCTTGAACTTAGAGCGTAATGTCCGAGGTATTACACATGCTTTCATGGGGAATGCTTTCAACATTGCACTTGGTACTTGTACCTAGTTGATATCATGCTCTTTTGTATATGGATGTCGTCGGTGTGAAATGAAAGGGGAGCTTGTAAGTCCATGGAGTTATGTATATGTGTTAGAGAAACGCCTGGGCCGCTGGTCTAATCCATGCTGACATGGTGGAAACCTGCAGCGTAACCATAATGAGCTGTCTATGAAGCATTCTTCCTATAAAAAAAAGAGTCCTATATTGAGAAAAAAGAGAAAAAGAAAAAAAAGAGATATTATGAAAAGAGGAAAGAGATAAAAAAGCACCATATTCCCATGGTAAATAAGAAGATTGCTGAGATGCTCGTTGTCTGCTTGCCTTGTCATTTTGATATGGGGATTCTTTCGTATCATCGGGCAAGGGGTACCCCGTTGGCGGTTCTCTATGATACACATGTACTTACAATGACAAGTACTTACCGGTGACTAAACTTGAGTAGCATGAGGAGCGGCCCTCATATAGAAGGGACATGAGATTTCTAACTTATACTTCGTCAAGCATGTACACCATAGTTTGTTCACTTTAACCTTAATCACTTCAAGATGCTTATGATAGGGGCAATGAGAGCTGAAAGCTATAAGTACCATAATTTTTAGAAGCTCTTTATGAGACTTGAATCCCTCCTTTCTTTTATAAAAGGCATTTCTTCCACCATTATATTGAGTCTCCATCTTCTACCTTTATGCACCTACTTTGAGAGCATAGTGGCTATTCTTAGTTCTATGTGCATTGTCCCAAGACTAGTTGATTGATGCATAACTTGATATTGCTTGTTTTAAACTATTTGTATCTAGTCACTCTTATTAACTTTGAAGGTGTCCTATGCATTTATATTTGCTACTCTATGAGGGACAAGCTGAATGCTATTATGCTATGTTTTCTTTATGTGAAACAAACAAACGTCTTGCAAAGCATTGTTATTCATGAATGTTTTGTTTGTGCCTTTTCATGTTGCATCATAGTTTCTTTGCTTATTGCTAGAACTTTGTCTTTCAAGTTATGATTGAAGTACTATGATCCCAGCTTTGAATGTTTTACAAATACTTTGATCAAGTCTTTGATGGTGCATGTTACCTAAAAAATTATTCACTTTATTTTTATCACTTACCTACTCGAGGACGAGCAGGAGTTAAGCTTGTGGATGTTGATACATTGCAAATGTATCTATAATTTTTGATGTTCCATGCTTAGTTTTATCCACTTTCTTGTGTTTTGTTCCAACTTTGGAGTACTTTTCATATGATTTCTTGGACTAACCTATTAAGAAGAGCCACAGTGCCAACTGCCTGTTTTCTGCTGTTTTTGGTTCCAGGAAAGTCAGAAAATGAATATTCTCGGAATTGGACGGGACAAAAGCCAAAGTGCCTATTTTTCCGGAAGTCATCAGATGCCAGAATACGAGACAGAGAGGGGCCAGAGGCCGACCACACCACCTGGCCGCGCGACCAGGCTTGGCCCGCGCCAGGGGGTGGTGTGGTGGCCCCTGGCACCCCCTCGGTCTCCCCTTCCGCCTATAAGATGCCCTTGGGACGAAAACCCTAAGTGCCCAATCAAAAATCCACGAAATAGTCTGTAACCACCGTCATCTCCATCCCTAGATTGGGAGGGATCTGAAGCTCTTCCCGGCACCCTGCTGGAGAGGGGAATTCACCCTAGAGGCCTTATTCATCACCATGCAAGCCTCCGGTGTGATGCGTGAGTAGTTCATATCTAGACTACGGATCCATGTAGTAGCTAGATGGCTGGTTCTCCTCCTTTGTGCTTTCATGTCTAGATCTTGTGAGCTCTGTTCATGATCAAGATCATCTATTTGTAATTCTGCATGTTGTGTTTGCGGGGATCCGATGGATATTGAGATGCTATTTCAGATTGATTATTGATTCTATCATGTCTTTGTTATTTGTGATCTTGCATGCTTTCCGTTGTTAGTAGCTATCTTGGCCAAGTAGATGCTAGCAACTCCAAGAGTTAGTATTTATGCTCGATAGTGGGTTCATGCCTCTGGTAATCTGGGGAAGTGACAGAAATCTCTAAGGTACTAGATGTGCTGTTGCTACTAGGGAGAAAACAACAATCCTTTGTTCATAGAACAATCGTATTGTTTACTTTACACGCAGTTCGTAAAGCAATAATCTGTTGCTTGCAACTTAATACTGGAGGGGGTTCGGATGATAACCTGAAGGTGGATTATTAGTCATAGATGCAGTTGGATGGCGGTCTATGTATAATGTTGTAATGCCCAATCGAATCTCAAAGGAGTCAAGATGATTAGTATATGCATATATTGCTTTCTCGATGTTTGTCAATTGCCCCAGTGTAATTTGTTCACCCAGCATGTTATCTATCTAAGGAGAGCCACCTCTAGTGAACTATGGATCCCGGTCCTTTTCTTTACATACAATCTATAAACTGTTTACTGCTTTGTGTTTACTTTCTGCAAACTTTTACTTCTTTCCATTTGATACGTTTAATCCTTTGTTTTCTGCAAACACGGTGAGATTGACAACCTCATCGCAAGTTGGGGACAAAGTTCTGTGGTTGTGTTATGCAGGTCTCCACGTTGCTACTAGCACCGGTAGTGCGCCCTACCATGGTTCAGCTAGCAACACTTTTGGGGTGTTTCCTTGCTCCTACTGGTTCAATTAGACCTTGGTTTCATACTGAGGGAAACTTGCTGCTGTGCTCATCATACCTTCCTCTTGGGGTTCCCAACAAGCTCTACATAAACACCGCTCCAGCATTTTTCTGGCGCCATACACAGAGCCATCAGACACAGCTGTCAGGGTGGACTATTTCTGTCGATTACATAGTTTATGTGACTCATGCTTGATCATTCGATCTCCGTGTTCTGAGGCCATGTTTGTACATTCTAGGCTCGCAAATTCAACTTAACTATATTCGCAGTGCATACATGGCTTGCACCCACCATATGCAAACACAGAGATGTCTAGCACCCGATTGTCATGCCTGCTTCATAACTGCAAACTTCCTTGGTGGTGAACACTTTAGGAAGAACACTAATATTGGTAGTATATTAGGGATCATCTTATTAATACTACCGTTTGTATCTAATACATCTAAGCACAAACAATATGCACACAAAATAGCATCACATGCAATTGTAACGTGTGATTAATATGACATGGTCTTTTGCGCCTTGATCTCCATCATACGCTGCCAGCATGACGCCAAGCTCATGGCACCATTAGTTGGTCTTCCATGAAGTGTATTCATGCAATTGACCACATCACATCATATTACCCCCTCCTGCAACATAAAGTTAGACACCTCTAATTTATTTCTTGCAAGTTTAGGTGGTTGCTAGGGGTTTTCAAGATAGAACCATTCATACCTATGAATATCAACCACAACATTGATCTAGTAGTTGTCTTATTGCTCCCCTCGCGAGGCCTTCATTTGCAAATGCCATATTAACTATTGTCAAAGAGACAGACACCCGTTGGCCACTTAAATGGCACAAGCTATGTTGAGCGTGGTACCAGTCTTGCGTAAGAGTACGCGTAAGGTTAGTCTTGGTCACTTCATCTCACAATGATGCAATATGAACAATTACACATGGGAATGTGTCAACTGTGCGATCAATGCCCCACAATCAACATATGGTCTACCCGTACTAGCATAACTATGCATAGACCGGCTCTGATACCATTAAAGGTATTCGTAGCAGAAAACACAAATTTTTTCTAACTAGAATGCATCATAAGACTATGATCTATCTACTAGTTAATGTAGTAACGGGATGGAGTACATACCTTTTGTAGATCTCAACGCGGGTAAGTGATGTCTACGCACGCTTCTATTCTTGTAGACAATGTTGGGCCTCCAAGTGTAGAGGTTTGTAGAACAACAACAAGTTTCCCTTAAGTGGATCACCCAAGGTTTATCAAACTCAGGGAGGAAGTGGTCAAAGGTATCCCTCTCAAGCAACCCTGCAATGAAGATACAAGAAGTCTCTTGTTTCTCCAACACACCCAATACACTTGTCAGGTCTATAGGTGCACTAGTTCGGCGAAGAGATAGTGAAATACAAGTAATATGGATGATTATAAGTGGTAATTGCAATCTGAAATAAGAGTGGCAGCAAGCAAACATGTAACATAATTGATTGTAAACGGTGTTTCAGTGCTTAGAAACAAGGCCTATGGATCATACTTTCACTAGTGGACACTCTCATATAAATATCTTCTCTTCATGGTGCTACCATGAACTACTCTCCGGTTGGATGATGTAGGGTTATAACATCACACCTTAAAGTTCGCATTCCCCATCTAGATAACCCCTTACTATCACCTTGAGCGCTAGATGGTTCCAACAAACACCATAATCTCATAGAGACATCCAACTCAAATTATACTCATGATAAGCATTTATGTAACCTTAGCCAAAGTGCCACACGGTGTGCACACTGTCAACTTCACACACGTGGGGATAAGCAGAGATTAATTAAAGCACTTGAGTAGAAGAATAGATCTATAGATTACAAAGCTCATGATCTCAATAAGATCATGCATAGAGAGAGAGATGAACACATAGTTACTTGTAGAGCCCTTAGCCTCGAGAGAGAACTACTCCCTCCTCATCATGGGAGTCAGCAACAACGATGGAGATGGAGGTGGAGTCGATGGAGATGGATCCGGGGGCACTTCCCCGTCTCGGCAGGGTGCCGGAACAGAGACTTATGTCCCCCGAATCTCCTCTTCGGTGGCGGCGGTGATGACACACAAGTATAGGGGGAGGTATCGCAGTATTTTCGATAAGTAAGGGTGTCGAACCCAACGAGGAGAAGAAGGTGTTGACGAGTGGCTTGGAGCAGGAATTCTCTGTAAATACTTAGCAAACGGATTTTTAGGGGTTTTTGGTAATGCAGATAAATAAAGTGCGAGTAAATAAAAGACAATGATAATAATTGTAGCAAGTGGCCCAATCCTTTCTTTAGCAAAGTCCAAGCCGTTTGTATTACTTAAGATGACTAAACGTTCTCGAGGACACATGGGAACACTGTCAAGTGCTTTCGCTTAATATAGTTGATTAATCTTCTTTAGTTGGATAAGTGTTGTGTGGGTGAATCTGTGCTAATGTACTGACCTTCCTAGGACTAATACATACTTGTGATTATACCCATTACAAGCATCCACAACTAGAAAGTAATTAAGATAAAAACCTAACCACAACCTTAAACTCTGAGATCCTACACTCCCTTGTGCAAAGGTTTCCTAATGGGGGTTTAGGTTTCTGTCACTCCGGCAACCCCTACGATTAGTATCCAAATACACAATGCATTCACCTAGGCCCATAAAGGTGAAGTGTCATGTAGTCGATGTTCAAATGACACCACTAGAAGAATTACACCACAACTTAAATAACAAACTATTGAATCTTTCTCAACACAATTCCACTACTAACAACATGACTTCTCCCATGTCCTCAAGAACTAAATGAACTACTCATGAGATATCATGTGGATCAAGATCAGAGATGAAATAATGATAAGTAAAAATCTGAACATAACAATAATTCAATGGTTCCAATCAATAGCATCAACTACAACAAGTAATCAACACCGGGAAAGTTTCCCCTAAGAACTATGCAAGATTCAACCCCAATTGTTACAGTGGTACGGACTGGTGATGATTATGCTGGTGGAGATGATGATGATGATGATCCTGATGAAGTCCAGCTTGATGATGGTGTTGATGGCGACGATCTCCCCTCTTTGGGATGGAATTTCCTTGATAGCTTTCTGCCTGCCGGAGAGCTCTTTCTCTCTCTGCAGTTTTCTGACCCACAGAGGCGGCAAAATCTTTCTGTGGCCGCTCTCCGAGTCTTAGGGTTTCAGGAGAATAATATACGCCAAAGGGCAAAGCCAGAGGTGGGCCAGGGCGGCCACACCGCCTGGTGGTGCAGCCTAGCGTTGCCCGCTCCAGGGGGTGGTGTGGCCCCCCTGTGGCCCATCTCTGCTCCCCCTTCTGGCTTCCTTCGTCTTCCGGAAAAATAGGATTTTCCATGTATTTTCTGGGATTTTCTGATCTTCGCGAATTCCACCTCCAAACAATGCCTTTTCCATCAGAATCCTGACTTCAGCGATCCATCCTCCAAAAGTCATCAACCATGCAAAAACAGATGAAATAACATAAGTATCATCTCTTAATATGAAATACCTCAATGAATAACAGTAAATTATGATATAGAATAGTGATGCAAAATGGACGTATCAGGCGGCACTGCGGAACTTTTCATGGAATTCTGATCTGGTACTTAGGGGTTTGTCCCGGGAGGCTTTTATAGGCAAAGGGGCAAGGTTGGTGGAGTACCAGGGGGCCCACACCCCTGGTGGCGCGCCTAGGGATGGCCGCGCCAGCACCAGGTGTGGCTGCCTCCTGGCCCCCCATCGGCTACACTTTGGACTCCGTGTTGCTTTGGGTAAAATATTTACTTTGTGTGAACACCCGGATTTTTAATCCTAGATGCCTGTTATGCCATACATCGCAATCCTAGGATTACCATTTTTGCGAGACATAACAGATTGGATATCACAGTACATCATCCATTATAAACCAATATAAGGTCTTACACAAATAAAGGATCTCATGATCCAGTCTTAATACAAACAAGCAGCGGAATAATAAGCATAGCAGTGGGCTCCACCTTCAGGGTCACAGGCAATGCTGACGATGGAAGATAATCCTAGTTGTCATAGATGTCCTGCTGTCCATCATCCTGATAGTCCTCCTCATAGTCTGTCCACGGGAATAGCCAGGGACAAAGCTATGAGTACTCTTTAAGTAATCGCAAACTATCACTAACAAGTAAGGTAGTTCTAGTAGGAATCTTAAGCTCTAGGTTTATTTGCAAAAAGCCAGGTTTATCTAAACTGAGTTTAGAAGTAAAGAAAACTAAGTAAATGTTCTAAATCACTTAAGTGGGAAACTAGCTTTCATATTCACAACCCTATTGTGGTCAAGTCAAAACATAGTTCACTTCACAAGTCATTTTGAAAACATCTAACAACGGAACAGTATGGCTACTCCAACTGTCCATGATCGCGGACGCGGCTATTCGAATAGTTTGACACTCTGCAGAGGTGGTACACTTTCACCACAAAATTCGATACATCTGTCAGGGATAACCTTGAATCATCATACTTAGTCTGCGGATAATCAATCATAACCTTTCAATTACACACTCTAGTATAGGCACCTCCCCTATGAGATTGGCCTCCTAGCCATGGCCATCTGCCATCCTAGGCACTGCATAGGTGGACAATTCACACTCACGAGGTAGCCTCAGCTCAAACCTCTTCCGCGAGGGAACCCATACTAATGCATATAAACTTCCGGCTAAGCCTTACCCAATTCAAGTATTGTGGTTGTATGGTAAAATTGGAATGGTATCACATCCGAACCCAACGATTAGTTTCTATAAAGGGCTAAGGCTCATTCCTCAACATTTTCATCATAAAAATCCATTTGTGTTTATCAACACATGTCAAAACATTTCAATAGAATGACTCATCATTCCAAGGTTTTCATAATCATTTTCACCAAGTATTCCCATCTAAAGTGATCAAGTTTTATGCTTAGCACTAGCCACTAAGTTAAGAGTGTTCACTAATGAGGGTGCTACTCTTCAATCTCATGCCATAGAATGACATCTATTATAGGCCTAGTTTTATACTCTTTATGCTATCTATACTATCTTTCCAAAATCCTCACAAAGCATTAACTAAAAGTAAAGAACATTGGTAAAGTAAAAGAGTAAAGCTTGTAAGTAAAACTTGGGATGGGTATAAATCAAAGGTATATAACCAAAGCATGCCTAATGCATCTTGCTTAGGTTAAAGCTTGAAATTAGTGATGTCTTGCAAAGTTAAGAAACTTGCAAGTGTTAGCTTGCCTTGATTGGTGCAGTGATTGAAGTTTTCCTCCTCTTCTTCGGGGTAGAACTCCTCCTCATAGCTTGGGTCGGTACTATCGTCTATAAATAAATACAGGATACATAATCACCAAACAATACTTAACTAATTCTATTTAGCACACTAAGTCTCACACTTGATGATCTAGCATCCTCACAATCATCACATGAAATAAAGAACTAGTTTTATTTATCTTATTTGAGAAAAGTAATTTCTACTCATTGAAATTAATTAAGATTTAATATTCTCCAATTAAAATAAGGGATCATGTGGACACATGTCATCATCACATATTCTAATACATGGGAATATGATTTAAAGGGTTGGTAACATTTTATTAATTTCAAGATTATCATTTAATAGATTTAAAGTGACTAGAAATGCCCTAATAGCATTCTTTTGGTACTAGTCCAATGTCACTTCATGCAAACCTAGATATTTTTACATATTCAGATAGATATTGTCAAATGTGATTTTTGAGAGTTGGAATCAACTCAAAAGCTATTATGGTTGATTTTTGAAAAATGTTTGAAGTTACAAAAGTCTCTATCTTGTTATTTTTACTAAGGATTATATCTAACTCCAATTGATTTAAATCCAACAGGCTTGGATAGATAATTTAATTACCTTTCTAGAAAATTTTGAATCATGCAATTTGGTTCAGTGAAACTCTCTAAATTGATTTTTGAATATGTGGACAGAAACTAGTCTAAACAAAAATGGAAAAACAATATTTGAATTTCCAGGCCAGCCCGGGAAGTTAAACAGGCCAGCCCAACTGCACTGCACAGCACAGCAGGCTGCTGACAAATGGGGTCCACCAGTCAGCGATTACCTCTAAGCGAAACGGTATCGGTGGATCTAGGCCATGTGATCTAATTCTAATCCGACGGTGGTGAGTCGTCATCGACGACGAACTACTCCGGCGAGGAATCAACCCTAACGCGGCGGTGGGGGTATGGCTAGGCTCACCTGAGCTCCCGCTAGGGTCAGCGATGGGGGCGCTCGACGTGGTAGATGACGGCGAGTCGAGGCACGGTCACGGCAGGGCTTGGGGTGGTCGAAATCATCGACACCCTTCTCCTCCAGTAGCGGCGGGCTCCGGCCAAATTCTGGTGAGGGAGAGCTCGCCTTGCTCTGGGAAGAAGTGGGGGAGGGTCAGTGAGAGGTGGTGAGTGGAATGGTGTGGAGTGAGGCAGGGGTCGCCTCCTTTTATACTACGGCGAGGGGATCGAACGGTGCGGGTGCGAGCTCGTCGGTGACGATGCTATAGGCGGCTATCAGTGTGGCGGAGGCTAGTGGGCGGTGCTGTGCTCCCTGGCAGTTCTTACAGACTTAATGGCACGCCGTGGGGTGGTGTGATTTGGTCAGGAGCATGCGGTGCTCAGCGCGGACGCAGAGGTGTTTGCGGCAGCGTGCGGCAGCTGCGAGTCGCATGGTGGTGAACGGGGTTGTTTGCTGGGTTGCGGTGATCATGGCGGGCGTGAGCATGCGCGGCGAAGGCAAGGCGCGGTCTGGGCGAGCTGGTTGGGCGTGGCGAGCTGGCGCGCTCTAGACATGGTGCAGAGGCACGATGCGCGGTGGAGCTAGGGTGGTACAGGGCTCGGCTGGGGTCGAGGCTGGGACAAGGGGTGGCGGTGGAGTGCAATGTGCTTCCTGGACATCATGGTTGTTTGTGGCAGTGTCTGCTATGAGCTGGTCGTGGTCGTCCAGCAATGACCAAAAACGGGCGATGCTCCACTGCGCATAACGGCCCAAGGGGGGATGTTCTGGGTGCTGCTCGACACCAAAGGGGACAAGGGAATGAAGTGGAGACAAAATGGTCGAGGATCACTATGCACAACAGTGAAGTTAGGCCAGAGGTTTATTTGTGTAGTTAAGGTGTTTGATGATATGGCTACCAGAATTCTGCTTTGGAATTTTTGATTTAAATTTTTTGAGTGGTTTGATCTTAAGCTTGAGTAACTATGTTTGCTTGGAGAGGTCAAGGGGAATTGGTTTGATGGGTTTTTGAAAAAGTGGGATCTTAGCATATGAACTAGATTCAATTTTCAACTGTCCATTAAATTGATTTGAAAATGTTTTTGTAAGTTTGTAAAGTGGGCATTGATACACTTTTACTTGATGTAGCAAGGGGTGAAAAGAAATAAATGTTTCAGTTAGAATTCTTCTTCTAGGAACACACAAAGTGGCCTAGTGGTTACCTTTTGTCAAAATGGCCATTTGCTTTATTTATTCATATTTGATTTCTTTTTATTTTTATTTTGTTTGTAAATGGTCTAGATGATGTAGCATTCACCTTTACACCATTTCACATCATTTGTAACAATCAAGCATGGCATTTTCAAACAATCACACATCAATGCAAACTAACATGCTGATACGTCCATTTTGCATCACTATTCTATGTCTTAATTCACTATTATTCATTGATATATTTCATATTGAGAGGTGATACTTATGTTGTTTCATCTATTTTTGCATGGTTGATGACTTTTGGAGCATGGACCGCTGCAGTCAGGATTCTGATGGAAAATGTGCTGTTTGGAGGCAAAATTCGCGAAGATCAGAAAATACGGGAAAATATACGGAAAATCCTATTTTTCCAGAAGACTAAGGAAGCCAGAAGACGGAGTGGAGATGGGCCACAGGGGGCCCACACCACCCCATGGCGCGGGCAGCCCTAGGCCGCGCCAGGAGGTCGTGTGGCCACCCTGGCCCACTCCAGCCTCTCTCCTCTGGCGTATATCATCCTCCCGAAACACTAAGACTCGAGGAGCGACCACAGAAAGATTCCGCCGCCTCTGCGGGACGGAAAACACCGAGAGAGAAAGATCTCTTCGGCAGACAGATTTCTGCCGGGGGAATTCCTTCCCGGAGAGGGGAGATCATCGCCATCAACACCACCATCAAGCTGGACTTCATCGGGATCATCATCATCATCATCACCACGATCATCACCATCAACACCCTCATCACCATCTCCATATTGCTGTAACAATTGCGTTGAATCTTGCATAGTTCATAGGGGAAACTTTCCCGGTGTTGATTACTCTTTGTAGTTAATGCTATTGAGTGAACCATTGAATTATTGTTTATGTTCAGATTGTTACATCATTATTCCATATCTGATCATGATCCGTATGATGTCTTCTGAGTAGTTCGTTTTGTTCTTGAGGACATGGGAGAAGTCTTGTTGTTAGTACTAGAGTTGCGTTGAGAAAGATTCAATAGATTGTTATTTAAGTTGTGGTGTACTTCTTCTAGTGGTGTCATGTGAACATCGACTACATGACACTTCACCTATATGGGCCTAGGGGAATGCATTGTGTATTTGGCTACTAATCATAGGGGTTGCCGGAGTGACATAAAACTGAACCCCTGGTAGGAAACCATTGCACAAGGGACGTAAGAGTCTTAGAGTTTAAAGCTGTCGTTAGGTTTCTACCTTAATTACTTTCTTGTACTTACGGATGTTTGCAAGGGGTATAATCACAAGTATCTATTAGTCTTGGATGGGGCGGTACATTAGCACAGGTTCACCCACACAACACTTAGCAAGCTAAAGAAGATTAATCAACTATATGAAGCGAAAGCACTTGGTAGTCTTCCCATGTGTCCTCGAGAATGTTTGGTCATCTTAAGTAATACAATCGGCTTGTCCTTTGCTGCATAAAGGATTGGGCCACTTGCTGCATTTATTCCTACTGTCTTTTATTTACTCGTACTTTGTTTACTTGCTATATCAAAAACCCCTAAAAATCCGTTTGCTAAGTATTTGCAGAGAATTCCTGATCCATACCACTAGCCAGCACCTTCCGCTCCTCGTTGGGTTGGACACTCTTACTTATCGAAAATACTGTGATATACCCCCTATACTTGTGGGTCATCAAGACTATTTTCTGGTGCCGTTTCCAGGGAGTGAAGCGCTATTGGAGAGTGGAATTGGTAAAGGAAACTTCTACTGTGAGTATTGTTTACTTCTGTTAGTTGCTTTATTTTTGTTATGGATAATTCGCTGAGTTTCTTATTTGGTAATTCTACTACCACTACTAAGGTAGTAGACAAGCCACCACCTACTGAGAATGATGTTTTCAAAATACCTACAAGAATTATTGATCGTGTTATGGATAACTACTATGTTGGGGATGGAACCGTCCATCCCGGTGATCATTTGCTTTTTATACACGAATTATGTGGGTTGTTCAAGTGTGCAGGTATTACTCCAGATCAAGTTAAGAAGAAGTTATTCTTATTATCGCTGAAAGGAAGAGCTGAGGACTGGTATAAGCTGCTGAAGAATGGTCAAGCTCTGGAATGGGAGGAAATAGTTCCTCTCTTTTATTCAAAGTTTTATCCTCCTAGTGAGATTCATAAAGATCATAATCAAATATACAACTTTTGTCCTCTTGATGGAGAGAGTACAGCTCAAGCTTGGGGGAGATTGAAGTTACTAATGCTCAAATGTCCCATTCATGAGCTCCCCAACCATATTATTATCAATAACTTTTATGCAAGGCTCCCTCTACATGACAAGGATTTATTGGATGCTTCTTGTGCTGGATCATTCACTCGCATGGAAGAAGAAGCTAAATGGGATCTTCTGGACCGTACTCAAGACAATGCTGAAGCATGGGAGAATGACAAAGGTAGAAAGTCAGGTATAAATTATGATTATGAATGCATTGAATCTTTTATGGGAACTGATGACATTCAAAATATTAAAAATGCTTATGGTCTAGACTCTCTAGCTATTTCTTCTTATTTTAAGGCTTTTGCTTCCTATATTGAAGTGCCTAAAAAGAAGTGGAATAAGTATCATGAACCTTATAAAGATGTTGCTAAGAGTGCTCCTGCAAGAAATACTGATGTTTATACTGCTAATCATGTCTTACCTAAACCTTATATTGAGAAAATGCCTTTCCCAGTTAAGATAAAGGAACATTCTATGATAGCTAGTATGGTTGATGAAAGTATGAGAAAAGCTGTTGAACCTGTTAAACAAATGGTTGATGAACCTATAGTAGCAAATGTGAAAGACTTTGTTACTAAATATGAAAAAGGGGGACACACTATCCTTTGTAAGGATACCTCTAATATTGTTTCACAAAGTAGTGTTATGAGAGCTAGTATTCCTGTGTTTTCAGTTAGAATAAGTGATCATTGCTATGATGGTCCTTGTGATAGATATATGGTTAAGTTTATGCATGATACTGAAAGTTACTTTGAGAGAGGGAAAAGTGTTCTTATGCATCTCAATAATATCAAGTTTCCTCGTTTTATGCTGAAAGTTTTTATGATGCACTTCTTTTGCCTTCTTATGCGAGTAGCCTCTGGTTTCAACAACTTGTTTGTTTACAAAATTCCCTTGCATAGGAAGTGGGTTAGACTTAAATGTGTGTGTGTGTTTTGCTTCTTATGCTCTCTTTCACTTCAATTCATATCCCTATGAGAGCGTCTTCAAAATTATCATGCCCATCTTAATGGCTATAAAGAAAGAGCTTTATGGGAGACAACCCAATTTGTTTTTGCTTTCAGTTTGTTTTTGTTTCTTTGAGTCTTGGAAGTTATTACTTCGGTAATAACCGCTCTTTATCTGTTTTGTTTGGTTTTTGTGTCAAGATCAACCTCTAATGAAAGAGAAGTAAGATTTGGGGAAGTTGCTGTCCCGAAACAGATTTTTGTGCTTCACCGTAAAAATTCGTGAGAGATCTCTGTCTATCGGTTTGAGATGTAATTTTTTATGCTTCTGACCTAGGTTGTTATTTAACTTTCGTTAGTTTTGCACTTTTTGATTTGAGCAACCGAAGATTTTCAAAAAAATTGATCTTTACCTGCTGGTCTGTTTTGACAGATTTAGCCACTCTTGCATTTGCTTCTTTATTCGACTTCCTTTTTGAATTCCTTTTGGGTTTTCGGAAGGAGTTGCTACAATAGCTTATGTTTTGATGGCTTTCAGTTGAAGTTGGACTCATAAGGTTTTATCACTTCACTTATACTAATGTTGCTAATGAGAATTGTGTAAAGTTTTGTGTGAAAGAAATTTCCAGGAAGTGGCGATAATGGTGTAATAAGGAAGAGAAAGGTTTTATGACTCAAGTAATAAGTGTACAAATATGAAGATATTGATGTTATTCAAGTGATGACTCTGGAAGAATCTACTAGATACCAAATTCAGAGACCTCCAGAGTCCGCTTCCAAATAGGTAACAGTTCTGGTAAGAAAAGTTCTGCGAAAATACAATCCAACTATATTTTTGCAGTTTTCAGTCAATAAGGAAAGCTACGAAGTGAAAAAATGACAGAAACGGAGCCAGGGTACCTCACACCACCCTGTGGCACGAGCCCACCCCTGGCCGCGCCACCAGGTGGTGAGTCCACCCCGGACTCCGCCTCCGACTCGTTTTCTCCCAGTACCTTCCTTTTGATATGAAACTTCGTAATATATAACCCAACCGGATCCCCCGAGGTCCGTATATCGTGTTTTTGTTTCGATCTGTTTCTGTCAGGACATACTCTTTGAAAGCTTAGAAGCACAATGGTGTCCGCCAAGGATAAAGGGAAGGAGCCTATGGAGGAAGACCTCCAAGACCCCGGGAAGGAGAAGGAGATCAAGAGTAGGTGAAGAAGAGCAAGGCCAACATCCGCATACCAGCACTACCATTGCAAGCATTGGAGTGGTGGCAAATCCAGCCATTGGAGGGAGTCCTCCTCATCACCGTTCAGATCCCTGGTCACTTCCTCCACGCACCAAGAATCCTTTCCATACCCTTATCCATGAGCATCAATACCAGAATATGCCCAAAGGGAAATTACCCTCCAATTGGGATTTGCCTCGTTCTAGCCATGCAGGAAAAGAAGACTTCAAGGAGGAAGAGTGGGGAAAGAATAGCAAGAGCTGGAATTCTCAACACGACATGATAATGAGCCGCATTGAGCAAAACTCACAGCTGATTCGTAATCTCACCTTCGAGATTGAGGACTTGGGGAAGCTGATTAGAGAGCTAATCGAGAGGATTCCACCACCACCTAAGGAGTAATTTGTCATCAGGTTTGGCATCCCCTTGGTTTGTTCCAAGCTTGGGGGAGTGCCGCGGTATCATATCACTATCTTCTATCTTTTTTACCTTATTAGTAGAGTCATATCATGAATAGAGGAGTTATTATGTAGGATGGTTTGCATTATGGAAGTGTCCCCTCTCTCGTTAGATATGTATCCCTTGGTGTGAGTTGCCGTTATGGAATATTAATGAGAAGTTCTATCATTCACTCTTTTGCATATCTTATATTAGTTTTCAATTCGTGGTTATATGATTGATCTTGTTGTTAGTATTGGTATCACTTTGGGATCATTGAGTTAATTTAGTTGGTTTTGGCAAACCTGGCTCGGTCAGTAGCAACACTATTTTTGAGAATTGAATGAAAAAGATAAAGGTACTCTAAAGAAAAATTATTTCATCGTCTTTCTTTCTTGATTTGCTCATAAGTCTAGTATTCTCTAGTTAAGATCTTTTGTGATTCCAAGGAAGATTGCATGTTTGTCTTTATCACTTGTATGTTTGGTTGTTTCCTTCAACTCTTATAATTGCTACCCAGCCTTGCTAGCCAAAAACCTGTACTGAGAGGGTATTCTTCTCCTGCATCCACCTCCTTTAAACCAAAACCTTTGCCATTTGTGTCCACCATACATACCTAGTAGCATTATTGCTATTCCAAGTAAATTCTTGTTTTATCTACCTCCCAAATTAAACTTGTTATGTGAAACTTAGTGATTAAAGCTCTCACGAACTTGATGGCACACTTTACTTTCTTGCATTTAATAAACTTGAACCATTGGGTCCTTCTTTGTTGCGTATATGCTTGCGCTTTATGAGTTGAAGTTAGCCGAACCATGTATCATGGGGACCGCTTTCAACACTTCATTTGGTACTTTGTACCTAGTTGATATCATGTTCTTTTGCTTATGGATCCCGGCGGTGTGAAATAAAAGTGGAACTTGTAAGATCATGGAGTTTATATGTGTGTTAGAGAAACACCTGGGCCGCTAGCCTAAGCCATGCCTAATCATGGTGGAAACTTGTAGCATAACTATAGTGAGCATTCTATGAAGAATCCTCAATAAAAACCTATGCAAATAGCAAATAAAAAGATCGCTGAGATGCTCACTGTCTGCTTGCCTTGTCATTTTGATTATGGGATAGATCCTGTGTCATGTGCAAGGGGTACCCCGTTTCCGGTTCTCAATGATACACATGTATTTTAAATGACAAGAGCTTGCTCGTGACTGAAGTTGAGTAGCATGAGGATCGGCACTCATAAGTAAGGGGCATGAGATTTCAATTTATAACTTGTCAAGCATATCCTCTTAGTTGTGTCACTTTAACCTTAATCACCAAAAGATGCCTATGATAGGGGCAATGAGAGCTGAAAGCTAGTAAGTATCATAATTTTTGGGAGCTCTTTATGAGACTTGCAATCCCTGCTTCCCTCTTTGAAGGGCCTTTCTTTTGCTTTTTAGTTGAGTCAGTAAACCTACTCCCTTCTATCTCAGGAAGTATTTTGAGTTGTTGTGTTTCATTCATTCATAGGTTGATTTATTCATTCATGTTTCTTATGTTCCTTGTTTTGCACATTGCTCTTATCCTGATGTTTACTACTTTGAAAGCTATCATTGAAAATCCAGTTATTTGTGAACTCAAGCAAATTATCAACTATTCTTCGACCAAGAGCCAAGTTTGCCATTACCAATTATGATTCACTTTATGTATCTTTATTGTGTTTCCTTTACTTATTACAAGTTGAGTTATATAATAGTGAGTTGTCTTCAATTATGATCTATGTATTTGATGAATGTGATGCTTCTTGTCCGTATTCTTTTATCGACTCTTCACTCCATAAACCTGAGGCCATGTTTATTGAGCTTAGTTTCGCTTGGGGACAAGCGAAGTCTAAGCTTGGGGGGAGTTGATACATCCATTTTGCATCACTATTCTATGTCTTAATTCACTATTATTCATTGATATATTTCATATTGAGAGGTGGTACTTATGTTATTTCATCTATTTTTGCATGGTTGATGACTTTTGGAGCATGGACCGCTGCAGTCAGGATTCTGATGGAAAATGTGTTGTTTGGAGGCAAAATTCGCGAAGATCAGAAAATCCGGGAAAATATACGGAAAATCCTATTTTTCCAAAAGACTAAGGAAGCCAGAAGATGGAGTAGAGATGGGCCACAGGGGGCCCACAGCACCCCATGGCACGGGAAGCCCTAGGCCACTCTAGGAGGTGGTGTGGCCACCCTGGCCCACTCCAGCCTCTCTCCTCTGGCGTATATCATCCTACCGAAACCCTAAGGCTCGGGGAGCGACCACAAAAATATTCCGCCGCCTCTGCGGGGCGGAAAACACCGAGAGAGAAAGATCTCTTCGGCAGACAGATTTCTGCCGAGGGAATTCCTTCCTGGAGAGGGGAGATCATCGCCATCAACACCACCATCAAGCTGGACTTCATCGGGATCATCATCATCATCATCACCACCATCATCACCATCAGCACCCTCATCACCATCTCCATATTGCTGTAACAATTGCGTTGAATCTTGCATAGTTCATAGGGGAAACTTTCCCGGTGTTGATTACTCTTTGTAGTTTATGCTATTGAGTGAACCATTAAATTATTGTTTATGTTCAGATTGTTATACATCATTATTCCATCTCTGATCATGATCCATATGATGTCTTGTGAGTAGTTTGTTTTGTTCTCGAGGACATGGGAGAAGTCTTGTTGTTAGTAGTGGAGTTGCGTTGAGAAAGATTCCATAGATTGTTATTTAAGTTGTGGTGTACTTCTTCTAGTGGTGCCATGTGAACGTCGACTACATGACACTTCATCTATATGGGCCTAGGGGAATGCATTGTGTATTTGGCGACTAATCGTAGGGGTTGCCGGAGTGACAGAAACCTGAACCCCTGTTAGGAAACCATTGCACAAGGGACATAAGGGTCTTAGAGTTTAAAGTTGTGGTTAGGTTTCTACCTTAATTACTTTCTTGTACTTACGGATGTTTACAAGGGGTATAATCATAAGTATGTATTAGTCTTGGATGGGGCGGTACATTAGCACAGGTTCACCCACACAACACTTAGCAAGCTAAAGAAGATTAATCAACTATATGAAGCGAAAGCACTTGACAGTCTTCCCATGTGTCCTCGAGAACGTTTGGTCATCTTAAGTAATACAACCGGCTTGTCCTTTGCTGCATAAAGGATTGGGCCACTTGCTGCATTTATTCTTACTGTCTTTTATTTACTCATACTTTGTTTACTTGCTATATCAAAAACCCTAAAAATCTGTTTGCTAAGTATTTGCAGAGAATTCCTGATCCATACCACTAGCCAGCACCTTCTGCTCCTCGTTGGGTTGGACACTCTTACTTATCAAAAATACTACGATACACCCCCTATAATTGTGGGTCATCACATGCATTCATAAACATTTTGTTAATAAAAGTTTTTGTTAACCCTAAATTGGGTCATTAGAACTTGTTAATCTTGATTAAAGCTTTGGGGTGTTACAAACCTGCCCTCCTCAAACAAAATCTCGTCCCGAGATTTAAGAAAAACTAGGAACTAAAGAGATCTGGATACATGATACGTCCATTTTGCATCACTATTCTATATCATAATTTACTGTTATTCATTGATACATTTCATATTAAGAGATGATACTTATGTTATTTCATCTGTTTTTGCATGGTTGATGACTTTTGGAGCATGGACCCGCTGCAGTTAGGATTCTGATGGAAAATGTGCTGTTTGGAGGCAAAATTTGCGAAGATCAGAAAATTCGAGAAAATCCTATTTTTCCAAAAGACGAAGAAAGCCAGAAGGGGAAGCAGAGATGGGCCACAGGGGGCCCACACCACCCCCTGGCGTGGGCCACCCTAGGCCGTGCCACCAGGTGGTGTGGCCGCCCTGGTCCACCCTTGGCTCTCCCCTCTGGCGTATATTATCCTCCCAAAACCCTAGGATTCGGGGAGCAACCACAGAAAGATTCTGCCGCCTCTGCAGGGCAGAAAACACCGAGAGAGAAAGATCTCTCCGGCAGACAGAATTCTACCGGGGGAATTCCTTCCCGGAGAGGGCAGATCGTTGCCATCAACACCACCATCAAGCTGGACTTCATCGGTATCATCGTGATCATCACCACCATCATCTCCACCAGCACCATCATCACCACCTCATACCGCTATAACAATTGGGTTGAATCTTGCATAGTTCATAGGGGAAACTTTCCCGGTGTTGATTAATCCTTGTAGTTGATGCTATTGAGTGAACCGTTGAATTATTGTTTATGTTCAGATTGTTATACATCATTATTTCATCTCTGATCATGATCCATATGATGTCTTGTGAGTAGTTCATTTTGTTCTTGAGGACATGGGAGAAGTCATGTTCTTAGTAGTGGAATTGTGTTAGGAAGATTCAATAGTTTGATATTTAAGTTGTGGTGTATTTCTTCTAGTGGTGTCATGTGAACGTCGACTACATTACACTTCACCTATATGGGCCTAGGGGAATGCATTGTGTATTTGGATACTAATTGTAGGGGTTGCCGGAGTGACAGAAACCTGAACCCCCGTTAGGAAACCATTGCACAAGGGACGTCAGGGTCTTAGAGTTTAAAGCTGTGCTTAGGTTTCTACCTTAATTACTTTCTTGTACTTGCGGATGCTTGCAAGGGGTATAATCACAAGTATGTATTAGTCCTAGGAAGGTCGGTACATTAGCATAGGTTCACTCACACAACACTTAGCAAGCTAAAGAAGATTAATCAACTATATGAAGCGAAAGCACTTGACGATATTCCCATGTGTCCTCGAGAACGTTTGGTCATCTTAAGTAATACAACGGGCTTGTCCTTTGCAAAAGAAAGGATTGGGACACTTGCTGCATTTATTCTTATTGTCTTTTATTTACTCGTACTTTATTTACTTGCTATATCAAAAACCCTAAAAATCCGTTTGCTAAGTATTTGCAGAGAATTCCTGCTCCTAGCCACTAGCCAGCACCTTCTGCTCCTCGTTGGGTTTGACACTCTTACTTATCGAAAATACTACGATACACCCCATATACTTGTGGGTCATCAAGACTATTTTCTGGTGCCGTTGCCGGGGAGTGAAGCGCTATTGGAGAGTGGAACTGGTAAAGGAAACTTCTACTGTGAGTATTGTTTACAACTGCTAAGGTAGTAGATGAACCATCACCTGCTGAGAATGATACTTTTAAAATACCTACAAGAATTATTGATCGTGTTAAGGATAACTATTATGTTGGAGATGGAACTGTCCATCCTGGTGATCATTTGCTCTTTATACATGAATTATGTGGGTTGTTCAAGTGTGCAGGTATTACTACAGATCAAGTTAAGAAGAAGTTATTCTCATTATCACTAAAAGGAAGAGCTGAAGAATGGTATAAGCTGCTGAAGAATGGTCAAGCTCTTGAATGGGAGGAAATAGTGCCTCTCTTTTATTCAAAGTTTTATCCTCCTAGTGAGATTCATAAAGATCGGAATCAAATATACAACTTTTGGCCTCTTGACGGAGAGAGTCCAACTCAAGCTTGGGGGAGATTGAAGTTACTAATGCTCAAATGTCCCATTCATGAGCTCCCCAACAATATTATTATCAATAACTTTTATGCAAGGCTTTCTCTTCATGATAAGGATTTATTGGATGCCTCTTGTGCTGGACCATTTACACGCATGGAACAAGAAGCTAAATGGGATCTTCTAGACCGTATTCAAGACAATGTTGAAGTATGGGAGAATGAGAAAGGAACAAAGTCAGGTATAAATTATGATTATGAATGCATTGAATCTTTTATGGGAACTAATGACTTTCAAAATATTAGCAATGCTTATGGTCTTGATTCTCAAGTTATTACAAATTGTTTTAAGGCTTTTGCTTCTTATATTGAAATTCTGAAAAAGGGATGGGACAAGAACCATGGACCGTATAAAGATATTATTGATTGTGTTCCTGTTGGGAGTATGAACCTTATATTGAGAAAATACCCTTCCCAGATAAGCTAAAGGATCATCCTATGATAACTAGTATAATCAATAAAAGTGCAAAGAGAACTGTAAAACCTGATGAACAAATAAACATTGAACCTGTTGTAGCAATTGTGAAAGATCTTTTCACTAAAAGTGTAGAAGATGGACACATAGTCTTTTGTGAGGATGCTTCTAATATTGTATCACATCCTAATAGAACTAAAAAGGCTAGTGTCCCTGTGCTTTCTGTTAGAATTGGTTATCATTGATATTATGGTTTATGTGATATTGTTGCAAGTTCAAGTGCTATTCCTTATGAGCTTCACAAAGAAATTATGCATGAAATCAGTCCCTGCGAACTAGAAGAGATTGATGTGGTTATTCACCTTGCTAATAGAGAGACCATCTCTCCAGTTGGTATAGTGCGGGATTAGAAGTTCTTTGTGGTAAGATTAAATATCCTGCTGATTTTCTAGTACTTGGTTCAGCTGCTAGTAAAACTTATCCCATCATTTTTGGTAGACCTTTCTTGAGTACTTGTGGAGCTATTATAGACTGCAAAAGAGAGAAAATCTTGACTAAATTTGTTGGGGAGTCTTATGAGTTTAATTTTTCAAAATTTACTAAAGAACCTTGTGAAAATGAAACCCATAATGAGGATTTTAGAGTTGAACAACTTGGTTCTATTTCTCTTGCTCCTAACAATGCTTTGCAGCAATTTATGGAAGACCACGAAAGTGAGATCTTCATGGAACAAAGAAATGAGATTGACGAGATTCTCCGTTGTCAACCTAAGATGCTTAAGCATAACTTGCCTGTAGAAGACTTGGGTACCACTTTGCCACCTAAAAAGGATCCGGTCTTCGATTTAAAACCTTTACCTGACGATCTTAAATAATCTTACATTGATGATAATAAGATGTATCCTGTTATTATTAGGTCTAAACTTTCAGGGAAGGAAGAAGAAAGGTTATTGGAGGTACTAAAGAAACACCGAGGGGCTATGGGCTATACTCTGGATGATTTAAAAGGGATTTCTCCTACTATATGTCAGCATGCTATAAATATAGAACCAGATGCAAAGCCAGTGGTAGAGCCCAACGGCGTTTAAATCCTAAGATGAAGGAAGTGATAATAAATGAGGTATTAAAACTCCTTGATGCTGGTATTATTTACCCTATTGCTGATAGTGAATGGGTCAGCCATGTTCATTGTGTCCCTAAAAAAGGGGGAATTACCGTTGTCCCTAATGATAATGATGAGCTTATTCCCCAAAGAATAGTAGTAGGCTATAGAATGTGCATTGATTTTAGGAAAGTTAACAAAGTTACTAAGAAAGATCAGTACCCACTTCCTTTTATTGATCAAATGTTAGAAAGATTGTCTAAAAAGACCCTTTTTTGTTTTCTTGATGGATATTATGGTTTCTCTCAAATTGCTGTTAAACAACAAGATCAAGAAAAAACTACTTTTACATGTCCTTATGGAACCTATGCTTATAGACATATGCCTTTAGGTCTATGTAATGCTCCTGCTACTTTTCAAAGATGCATGTCTGCTATCTTTCATGGTTTTTGTGAGGAAATTGTGGAAGTGTTCATGGATGACTTCTCCGTCTATGGAACTTCTTTTGATAATTGTCTGCACAACCTCGATAAAGTTTTGCAGAGATGTGAAGAAACTAATCTTGTTCTTAATTGGGAGAAATGCCACTTTGTAACATCCCAAAACTTTGATCAAGGTTAATCGAGATTCAAATCACCCAATTTAGGATTAACAAAATTTTTTTATTATTAAAACAATTAAGCATGCATATGTGTGTTGCATTAATATGGAATTGTTTTGAATTGCCTTGTTTGTTGGTTCTAATGGTTGTAAAATGATTCTAAGGTGAATGCCACATCATCTAGATCATTCCCAAGAAAAATCCAAAGAAAAAGAAATCAATTAGAATTAATGAAGGCAAATGGTCATTTTTGCCATTTTAATCCACTAGGTCACTTTAGGTGTTTCTAGAATTCAAAGTCCAACAGAAACATTTATGAATCTTTGCACCCCTTGCTAGTACAAGTAATGATCTACCAAAGCCCACTTTGAAATCTTACAAAAATATTTAAACACTAATTTTAAATGGCATTTGAAAATGGAATCCATTTCATATGCATAGATCACACCTTTTCAAAAACCACTCAAATGAATTCCCCTTGACCAAATATGGTCGTCGTCGGCCAAACGCGGGCAACGCGCCAGCGACCGTGCAGCGCCAATCCAGCATGCCCCTAGCTCCGCCAAACCCTACCGCCGCCCACGGTCCCTTCCCCGAGCGTTGCCAGCCCCTGGACCACCGAGGACAGCTCGCGCCCACTGCCTCTGCACTGTGCCCAGCTCACGCCAGAGCACCGTCCCCGACAAGCCCGCACAGGCCGCGCCTTGCCTTCAGCTCCCGTATGCCACTCCGCCATAACCCTAGCACCTCCCTAGACATGCCCTCTTCCTGCCGCAAGACCAACAGCCGCCATGAAACGCGTCGAGCACCGCCTCTGCCGCGCAGAGCGCCAGCCATTCCCGACCGCATGCCACCTCTCTTAGCGTCACCATCATGCTGTAGCTGACCGCCAGGAGGCAAGACACCATCTGCCTACCCTGCCCATGCCTCTAGCGCCCTGTATCGTCGTCACCGACGAGCTCACCGTCGCCCTCACGGTCCCCTCATCGAGGATACATAAGGAGCCCTCCCCAGCACCATTTCCTCACACCAGTCAACTCCCCTCTCCCTCAGAACCACCTCACCCCATCGCCGGAGCCGCTCGAGCAACCGTTCGCCGGAATTGCGCCGGGGTTCGCCGCAACAGAGGAGGAAGAGCCCCATCGATTTCGTCCACCCCAGGAGCAGCCGCGACCTTGCCTGAGTCTGCCGTCGTCTCCTCGTTCGATCGCCCCCATCGCCACACTAGCTGGAGCCCTGGTATGCCCCCACTGCACCCCCACTGAGCCGTTAGGGTTCTGTCTCGCTGGCGACCTATCCGTCGTCGACGACGAGCCACATCCGTAGATCGTAGTTCTAATCGTGTGGCCCACATCGCCCCGTACCGCTTCACGTTTGAAGAGCCGTTGACATGCGGGACCCCCCTGTCAGCTGTTCTTTGCGCCGCGGAGTATAACTGGGCCGTCCCGTTAGTGTTCCCGCGCTGGCCCTAGAATTCAAAATTAGATTTTTCTATTTAGACTTAATCTAGTTTCTGTCCACTAGTTTGAAAATCAATTCAGAAAGATTTACTTAACCAAATTCAATGATTCCAATTTTGTTGGAAAGATAATTTAAATCTCTATCCAAGCCTGTTGGACCTAAATCAATTAGAGTTATAGATCAGATATAGCAAAAATAACAAGACAGAGACTTTTCCACCTTCAAACATTTTTCAAAAATCAACCATAATAGCTTTTGAATTGATTCCAACTCTCAAAAATCACCTTTGACAATACCTATCTGCATATGTAATAATATTTAGGTTTGCATGCAGTGACTTTGGACTAGTACCAAAATAAAGCTATATAGGCATTTCTAGTTACTTTAAATCATTAAATATTAATCTTAAACTTTATAAAATGTGATCCAACATTTAAATCCCATTGCCATGTATTAGAATATGTGGTCATGACATGTGTTCACATGATCCCATATTTTAAATGGAGAATATTAAATCTTAATTATTTTCAATGAGTAGAAATTACTTTTCTCAAATAAAATAAATGGCACTAGTTCATCAAATCTCGTGATGTTTGTGATGGTACTAGATCATCAAGTATGTGCCTTAGTGTGCTAAATATACTAGTTAAGTATTGTTTGGTGATTGTGTATTCCCGTATGTATTTATAGACAATAGTACCGACCAAGTCTATGAGGAGGAGGAGTTCTACCCCGAAGAAGAAGAGGAGAATTTCAACCATTGTACCAATCAAGGCAAGCCATAATTAACAATGCAAGCTAACACTTGCAAGATATTGTTAGCAAGCTAGAACTAAGCAAGTTAACACTTTCCCACTTACCTTGAGCAAAAGCATTAGGCATGCTTTGGTTATACCCTTTCTTGATTTATACCAATCCCAAGTTTTACTTACAAGCTTTACTTTCTTTTACTTTACGAAAGTCCTTTACTTTTTCTATAGATTGCATAAAGAGTATAAAACTTGGCCTAGCTAGTTAGACTTAGATGTCATTCTATGGCATGAGATTGAGATGAGCATCCCACCTTAGTGAACACTCTTAACTTAGTAATTAGAGCTAAACCAAAAACTTGATCACTTTAGATGGGAATGCTTGGTGAAAAAGACTTGTGAAAACCTTGGAATGATGAGTCATTCTATTGAGATGTTTTGACATGTGTTCAGAAACACAAATTGGTTTATGATGATGATGAAAATGTTGAGGCATGAGCCTTAGCCCCTTTATAAAAACTGATGGTTGGGTTCGGATGCGATACCATTCCAATTTTACCGTACAACCATAATACCTAAATTGGGTAAGGCTTAGCCAGAAGGTTATATGCACTAGTATTAGTTCCCTCGCGGGAGAGGTTTAAGCTGAGGTACCTCTCAATGTTGTCCACCTATGTAGTGCCCAGGATGGCAGATGGCCATGGCTGGGAGGCCAAGACCATAGGAAAGGTGCTTATACTAGAGTGTGTAAAGGAAAGGTTATGTTTGATTATCTGCATACTAAGTATGATGATTCAGGGTTATCCCTAATAGATGTATCGAATTTTGTGGTGAAAGTGTACCACCTCTGCAGAGTGTCAAACTATTCGAATAACCACGTCCGCGGTTATGGACAGTTGGAGTGGCCATACTGTTCCGTCGTCAGATATTTTCAAAATGACTTATGAAATGAATTGTGATATAACTTGACGATAACAGAGTTGTGACTATGACAACAGAGTTGTGATTTAGAACTTTATTTTATCTTTATTTTTTACTGAACTCAGCTTAGGTTTCAAACATAACTTTACAAATAACCTTAGAACTTAGTATTCCTACTAGAATTACCTTACTTGTTAGTTATAGTTTGCGAGTACTTAAAGAGTACTCATGGCTTTGTCTTTCGCTATTCCCGTGGCCAGACTATGAGGAGGACTATCCGGAAGGAGGACAGCAGGACAGCTACGACAACTAGGATCATCTCCCATCGTTAGCATTGCTAGTGACACTGAAGATGGAGCCCACCGCTATGCTATTTATTCCGCTACTTGTTTGTACTAAGACTGGATCATGAGATCCTTTATTTGTGTAAGACCTTATTATGGTTTGTAATGGATGATTTACTATGATATCCAATCTGTTATGTCTCGCAAAAGTGGTAATCCTAGGATTGCGATGTATGGCATAACATGCATCTGGGATTAAAAATCTGGGTGTTGACACACTTCATGGTGAATGAAGGGATTGTACTTGGACATAAGGTTTCTGAAAGAGGCATAGAAGTTGATAGAGCTAAAGTTGATGCAATTGAGAAAATGCCTTGTCCAAGAGACATAAAAGCTATTTGTAGCATCCTTGGTCATGCTGGTTTCTATAGAAGGTTTATTAAACATTTCTCTAAGATATCAAAACCCCATCCTAATCTTTCTTCAAAAAGATGCACCCTTTGTCTTTGATGATGATTGTAAGGAAGCTTTTGAAACTCTAAATAAGGCTTTAACTATAGCTCCTATTGGAGCTTACCCTTTGAAATAATGTGTGATGCTAGTGATTTTGCTGTAGGTGCTGTCCTTGGGCAACAAATTGATAAAAAGTTAAATGTTATCCATTATGATAGTAAGACTCTTGATGATCCTCAAAGGAATTATGCTACCACTGAAAAATAATTCCTAGTTGTCGTCTTTGCTTGTGATAAGTTTAGACCTTATATTGTAGACTCAAAAGTTACCATTCATACTGATCATGCTGTTATTAAGTACCTTATGACGAAGAAAGATGCTAAGCCTAGGCTTATTAGATGGGTGTTACTCTTACAGGAGATTGACTTACATATTGTAGACAGGAAAGGTGCTGAAAATCCTGTAGCTGATAATTTATCTCGATTGGAAAACATCTCTTTTAATCCTATGCCTGTTAATGATAGTTTCCCAAATGAATAGTTGGCTGCAGTAGGGGTAAGCTTACGAGGGAGTCCTTGGTATGCTGATTATGCTAACTTTATTGTCTCCAAGTAATTGCCTCCCACTTTCATTGCTCAGCAAAGAAGGAAGTTCTTTTACAATTTGAGGCATTATTTTTGGGATGACCCACATTTATATAAAGAAGGAGTGGATGGTATCATGCGAAGATGTGTTCCAGAATATGAACAAAAGGAGATATTGCATAAATGTCATGGTAGTGCCTAAAGAGGACATCATGTAGGAGATAGAACTGTGCAAAAGGTGCTACAATTAGGTTTCTACTGGACTACCCTTTTTATCTTGTGATGAGTGTCAGCGTGTTGGTAATATTTCTAGATGCAATGAAATGCCTATGAACTACTATCTAGTTATTGAACCCTTTGATTGCTGGGGATTTGACTTTATGGGTCCTTTTCCTCCCTCAAAAGGTTATACTCATATTATTGTTGCCGTTGATTATGTCACTAAATGGGTAGAAGCTATACCTACGAAGAGTGCTGATGGGGAGACCTCTCTAAAAATGCTTAAGGATGTTATCTTTCATAGGTTTGGAGTGCCTAGGTATCTTATGACTGATGGAGGTTCTCATTTCATTCATGGAGGTTTTAGAAAGATCCTTGCTAAATATGATGTTAATCATAGAATCGCTTCAGCTTATCATCCCCAAACTAGTGGGCAAGTAGAGTGTTGACTCATGTACTAACGAGCTCGTTGGGGAACCCCAAGAGGAAGGTATGATGAGCACAGCAGTAAGTTTCCCTCAGTTATGAAACCAAGGTTATCAATCCAGTAGGAGCAAGGAAACACCTCAACGGTGTTGCTAGCTGGTCTTTGGCAGGGCGCACTACCGGCGCCATCAACAACGTGGAGACCTACACAACACAACCACAGAACTCTGTCCCCAACTTACGATGAGGTTGTCAATCTCACCGGTTTTGGTGAAAATAAAGGATTAAACGTATCGAGTGGAAGAAAGTAATAATTTGCAGAAAGTAAACACAAGCCAGTAAACAGTTGATTGTAGATTGAAGGTAAAAGAAAGGATCGGGGTCCATAGTTCACTAGTGGTGGCTCTCCTTAAGATAGATTACATGTTAGGTGAACAAATTACAACGGGACAATTGACAAACATCGAGAAAGAATGCAAGAAAATACTACTCATCTTGACTCCTTTGAGACTTGATTGGGCATTACAACATTATACATAGACCGTAATCCAACTGCATCTATGACTAATAATCCACCTTCAGGTTATCATCCGAACCCCCTCCAGTATTAAGTTGCAAGCAACAGATAATTGCATTATGCATTGCATGTAAAGTAAACAATACGATTGTTAAGGATTGTTGTTTTCAAAAACAAAGAAGTGAGTATTTATGAAAACCTATTTCCTCTCCTACCCTCGGTATCAGAGCCATCCTGACCAGTTGACAAGTTGGTATCAGAGCCATCCTAACCATAGGAGACCCTAGTTAGAATGGACATCCGAACAAAAACATAGTTTCAAAAACAAATAACTGAGTATTTATGAAAACCTATTTCCTCTCTTACCCTGGGATTCTTTCTTTCAAAAAAATACATGTACCTCAAAAGTTCTTACATTACTACATAAAATTTTGACACACTTGATCACTTCACTGACTTACTCATCCTAAATTCTTATAGATGGAAGTTCAGTACTGCAAGTTCTACCAGTTGGGCAATGGAGGCCAACTGATCTTCGAGAGGGATCTTGATGCACTGTCTGAGTACTTGGAGCGTCCGCATCTGGAATTTTTCGGAGCTCAACTCAATGGTCCCCCAGGAGGATATTTGCAATGGCTAGTAGTTGCTGATCTTCGAGGCAAGATGGAGGCACCACTTTCCGAGAAGATTCAATTCACCGTGAGAGATAACTACTGGCTAGATGGATTAGCCAGGGCAATGCATGAAGCTCTCGCTCGTCTTTGCACACAGAATGTCAACTTGATCCAGGGAACTCGCTTTGATCACTATGCAAGGCCTGATTCTATGGGGATGCCTCTGGAAATGCCAAGTCACCCGGAGTTGAAGCGTCAAGTGGAGAACCTCGACTTCCTACTATATGACAAACATAAGGAATTCAACAATGCTAGAGAATTTGCCAACCACAACCTTGCCACTACCGCCCAGAAGGCCCAGACTTTCTCACTGCTTGTCAAGGATCGTCGGTCTCTTCGCCGTCAACGTGCAAAGAAGGATCGCACCATCGATCGTCTTCGCAAGAAGGTGGCCGACCTCAAGAAGACCATGAAGGAGCAAGAAGCTCAGCTTGCAGCAAAAGAAGAACAGGGGAAGGTGAAGACATCCAAGGGGATATTCACTCGTACCTCAGCAATGATGATGACTATCTGGAGGATGATGCCATGGACTTCTACACCGACGATGATGACTCAGACTTCATCAGTGATGAGTAGATGCACTAGAGCACTATCGTAGGAGTGAGAAGTATCAGTCCCATTGTATCTTAGCTTGCAGAATGGTTCTTAAAACCATCTGTTTTCCCTTTTTATTGTGGTGTGTGTGTGTTTATATCATGTGCCTTGCTTGAATGAATGAAAAGAAGTTAGTTGCAAAACCTGAGTCAAACTCAAATTTTTAGCCTGAAACCATAACCATGAACCTTAGAACTTTCCCTCTTACCCCATTATCTATCTCAATCTTTAGATGACTCGTGGAAACCAAGGAGGGAGAAGCTCATCGCAGGACCCCATGCTGTAGATTTTGCAGACGCTCATTGCAGACCGCGAAGCTAGTAGGGCAGAGCGCCAAGCAAATCTAGCCACACTGCAGCATATCACCCATATGGCTCACAACAATCAGGGCCATGGAAATCAGGATCATCATGGATCCAAATCAAAAACTTCCAGAATACCAACCCCCCAATCTTTAGCAGGTCTGAAAACCCGCTGGATGCTGATGATTGGTTACAGACCACGGAAAACAACTTAGAAGTCGCCGGAGTGGATGCCAACGAGAATGTTCTGTTTGCCACCCACTATCTGGCATGAGATGCAAGAGCACGGTGGAATAGCACCCGCACGATGAACCACGGTCAAGTGATGACCTGGGAAGCCTTCAAGGTCAAGTTCAGCCCCACCCATGTGCCGCAGGGTTTAGTCACCCGAATGAGAGATGAATTCAGAGAACTAAAGCAAGGCAGAATGACTGTAGTGGAGTACCGTGACAGATTCTTATCCCTCGCTAGGTATGCACCGGATGAGATCAACACTGAAGCCAAGAAGAAGGAGAGATTCCTGAACGGACTGCATGATGAGATGCAGACGGTGCTAGTCAACATCCGTTTCGAGGATCTCGAAGAGCTAGTCAACTCTCCCATTCAGATGGAAGGGAAGATTAATCAAGCGAATGACAACCGCAAACGTTGGATGATGCACCAAGCTGGATCCAACAATACCTAGAAGTATCGCCCCAACCCCTCTACAGGATATGCTCCAAGGAATAATAGACCCCCAATGTCTCGTCCGAGCTACCCCAACTGTAGCGGAGGAAATGTGAAGTTCAGAGTAAACAAAAACCACCCCGGCAACTCCAACAACTTCATCCATGCACTGCCCAAGTACAACAACAACGACAACAACAATAACACTGCACCTAGAACTGGAAGCAATGTCGTGCTCGTGGCAGCAAAAGACAAGTCTCAGATTACTTGTTTCGAGTGTGGAGTGAAGGGTCACTACTCCAATGAGTGTCCCAAGAAGATTGCCGCCACTGCCAATGTGAATGCCCCAGCTCAACAACAGCGTCGTGTTCAGCCCAGAAGAAGATTCGCCCTAGGGAACCCTCACAACCGCAATGGCCGTCTCTTCCACATGAATGCCGAAGCAGCCCAAGAAGCGCCAGATGTCGTGCTGGGTATGTTTTCTGTCAACTCAGTTTTAGCAAGAGTGTTGTTTGATTCTGGAGCATCGCACTCGTTTGTCACCGAAGAATTTGCATGCACTAGTAAGATTCACCCAACCAACTTGAAGCATGTCATGATAGTTCAAATACCTGGTTCAACCACAAAAGCTAGAAAAATTTGCAAAGCTGTACCTATCAGAATACATGGGATAGATTTTTATGCCAATCTAATAGTACTTGGAACCAAAGGTTTGGAAGTAGTACTAGGAATGGATTGGATGTCAAAGCATAAAGGATTGATCGACTATGCCAAGAAAGCCATCACCATGACTAGTAGCTCTGGCGTATCAGTAGAGCATATATCTGAAACCTTGCCCCGTCAATTCAAGTGCAACAAGAGTCTAGCCCTACCCACCCTAGACCAAATCAGAGTAGTCTGTGAATACCCTGACGTATTCCCAGATGAATTGTCCGGTATGCCCCCGGATCGGGATATCCAGTTCATTATTGAACTAATTCCTGGAACCGGACCCATAGCTCAGAGACCCTATAGCATGAACCCCTTAGAGTTAGTGGAACTGAAGAAGCAATTGGATGCTATGCTGGAGAAAGGCTTGATTCAACCAAGCTCATCGCCATGGATATTGCCCGTGTTGTTCGTCGACAAGAAGGATGGAGGCAACCGTTTGTGCACAGATTACAGGAAGCTGAATGATGTCAGAATCAAGAACAAGTACACCTTGCCCAAGATAGAGGATCTGTTTGATCAGTTGACTAGTGCTAGAGTGTTCTCTAAGATTGATCTTAGGACTGGTTATCATCAACTTAAGATTCATGCAACGGATATTCCAAAGACCGCCTTTACCACTAGATATGGATTATATGAGTATACGGTCATGTCTTTTGGATTAACCAATGCTCCCGCTTATTTCATGAATCTCATGAATAAGATCTTTATGAATTTTCTAGATAAGTTTGTCGTTGTGTTTATCAATGATATTCTTATCTACTACAAATCAAAAGAAGAGCATGAGCAACATCTGAGAATCATCCTTGAAACCCTTAGAGAGCATCAGTTGTATGCCAAGTTCAGCAAATGTGAGTTTTGGCTGAAAGAAGTAGGATTCCTCGGACATATTGTTTGTAACATCCCAATTAATGCAACCCTGATTAGTTGTCCAGAATGCAAAAATTAGGGGGAACAAAAACTTTTTCTTGTTCATTGGTGCAGTGTTTGCTTGTTGTTTGTTTGTGCTTGTGCATGTGAGTGTATGACATATGATACTCCTTACCTCACCATCAGTTGACAAAAGCTATCTAACAAAACTATCCTGGCTCATTTTACATATTCTCAAATGTTATGGCATTTCAAAACATGAGCCAAGATGCTTGTGTAACCAAAACTAGTTTAGTAGCTTCCATTGGCAAAACTATGGAGAGCTATAAACTCCTTATGTTTTCAAGATAGAACCTTCAACTACTCTTACCTCTAGGATCTCCAAAACCTTTTTGTAAGCTTTTGAATTCTACTCTTGGTAGAGATACCAAGGACTCTCATCTTATTCAAAATCCAACCTCTTCAAATGCCTCAACCTTACCTCAAGCTAAGCTTGATGGTAACCCCAGTAGTAGGGCTGCTTAGTTTATAAGATGAATTTCCTTGATCTGCTGCTTGATTTGTCTGTTTAGGAGATAGTATGAGCTACTCTAGGAGCTCATCACTAGGATCAAGAGGTTTACAAATCACCACACCCTAAGCAAGAATACAAAGCAAGATCTAATCTCTGGATACTAGGTGATCATCTAAAACCCTTAACCAGATCAATTATGAAGATATCCCTTCTAGAATCTTCCAAGTCAATGAAGACCAATATCAAGCATGGATTCTTTCTACCCAATCTACACTTCAACATCATCTACTTGATGATGCTTGGGTACCTTGCAACCCATCAAAAACATCCCCTCTCATGCTCTAGTCAAAAACCCTAAATCTGCCAAATTTGGCTGTCTGGAAAACTATTTCCAACATGACCCTTTTGAATGCCTCCCTTTCTCAACCCTTGTGCGTTTTTGAAAATTCATCTGAACCATCTTGTTAACCATCCTAAGGACTACCAAGGCCCACTCTTTCCCTTGGTTATATCATCCTCCAACCGACTTGTTCTTGATGGTTTTGCAGGCAAGAAAATAACTATTCCTGCAAATCTAGTCAACATGCCTATTTTGACAGAAGCTCACACCATCATCCAACCTTATATGGACCAACTCTTTGAATGGTTGTGTTCTAATCATATAGGTATATCAATATCTACTTCACTTGTTCCAAGTGGATATTTGTGCTTCTTAAACCCAGAAGGTTTTGAAGGCTAGTTGATAATCTGCTTTCGCAAGCTTATTTTATTCAAAGTTTGAAAGCATGTCTTGGTGAACTCAAGCAAGATCAAGCTCAAACCACTATACCATGTTGATGTAAATCACTTCTTCTATCCATCCATATATCCCATGCCCCAAGGGGAGATCTGAACTCCAAGATCCAACAAGGTTTTGGTGGCATGAAAACAATCTTACCCAAGATCCTTAAATCTCTAGTTTTCACCAAATTCAACTTGGATTCTCCAGTCCCAAGGTTGCAAATGCTTTCCACAACTTGTATACATCATCTACCTTGATCATCAAGATTTATCAAATATATTCCATAATTATTATGGTTCCAAATCTAATTAATCTCTTTAATAGACCAAATCTCCAAAACTTCTTCCATAAAGGAAAGTTTGTTTTTTGCCAAAACACTTCCCCAACTCTGGCTCAATTTAGGTCCACACATCATACCCTATCCTCCCACTTCAAAAATAAATATTTTTGAAGAGTTTTAATAATTCTTTTTCCCTATTTTCTTAATAAGCAGAAATGATAAAATAAACATATTAAATACCTTTATTCATCAATAAATCTTGGAAAATTCTCCTAAGTGTGTATTCACATTTGGGACCATATCACATCAAAAACTCCACTTGTCCAATGTAAATTTATCAAATGACCTCCAATACTTCACTTCTGCAGTTTTTGAATAAATGGATTTAAGTGGACTTCTATTCTCTCGAAAAATCCCAAATAAATCCTAGAGAGGCATCCTAACCTTACCCATCTACCAGCATCCTTATATCATTTGGTCAAGATCAAAAATCAAGAATTAAACCTTAAACATCCCTTAGAGCAGATTTGAACATTTATCCTTTTTGCACCCAAACCTCCATCAAACCTTTCCTAATCTTCCCCAGCAAGACCCCACAGCACCACTCTCTCCTCTGGTTGACCATCACTGTAGCACGAACACTGTAGCAACACCTCCTCCTTGCCCTCTTATGTTTGGAAGTGAGAAGGAGAAAGAAAGACAAGCAAGTGGGGCCAATTATTGCAGCAGCTGCCACCCCCTCCCTGTCTGAGCTCCAGCACGACCAGATCCCTCTCTCACCCCTCTCCACCACCCCTCTGGGCCAATCACACGCCAGCACTACCCCTCCCCCATGTCCAAAAGGGACATTTCTGCCATGGATCTCTCCCTCTCGGTATAAAAGGCCAGAGGCCACCCCGTGCCTCCCCTGCCCCTCATTTGCTCCCCTCCCTTATCCCCTAGCTCCCTAGCCTCTCCCTTTTGCTTCCTTGCCCGCGAGAGGCAGAGAGCAAGCTCTCGGACTCCTCCCTCTCCTCGAGCTAGGCTTCCTCTATCGTGCTCCCCCTCCTCTGCATGTTAGCCTACTAGAACCCGCTTCTCCTCCTCTATATAATCCTACTCTTCTTTTGGCCAGGGACTGCCCCTACCGTCGAGCTCCGATGAGACCGCTCTCGGACATCCTCGCGCGAGAGTCATTGTGGCGTCAAACCCGCCACTTCCGCCCCTCCCTGGACTCGCCCCGGAGTCCTGCATCGCCCAGCACCCTCCCCGGCACCTCCCGAGCCCTCTGGTAAGCTCCCCCACTGCCACCCGAACCCGCTAGGGTTTCCTCTTGTTGCCACCGTCGTGAGCTCAACGATGAGCGCTGGCCATTGATCAGCACTTGATCGTGCGGCTCTGGATACCCCGTACCGCTTTGGTGCTCCGCTCCACTAACGGGCGGGCCCGACCTGTCGGGTTCAAAGTCGCACCGTGCGCACTGCCTCTGGCATGGAAATGGGCCGGCCTGGCGCTGTTTCCCCCAGATCCCTCAAATTCGGCCCAGTACCGCCCTTCCCCTGCCTTTAATCTTTTCTCCTAGATCTGCATGTATACCCTTATGGTTTAATTCCAGATAAAATTGAAAAATACATGCAAACTGCTAGATCCAAATTTTATCAGATGTCTAAGAGTTTTCTCAAACATGTAGAGCTGGCCCTTTTCCAAAATTAATCTTTATTATTTATTGGAAATTTATTTACCAAAATGTATCTATATCAATAAATAAATACCTCAGGGAGATTCACATATTCAAGTGGAATAAATCCAAATGCCCCTGGTAGGTATATCATGTAATTATCTCATGGCATTAATCTCATTCCAAGTGGAAAAAAAGTTGGACTGTGGTAAAAATAACAAAAAGTCCCTAGTTTCAACTTTATAAATTTCCCTAGGTCAAACCATGAATGGTTTTGACCTAATTCCAACTCCCCCTACACCTGCCATGTTACCTTGGAATGAACTTTCTGCTGAAAGGTATTCTAGATGCCTACCATGTTACCTTGGAATCAACTCAAAAGACCCTGTATATTTAATCTGGTTAAAAAGACAAGTTGTCTACAGAACTGCCTTTGGGAATTTCCTGAGGGCATTCTGGTAATTATTTTGACATGATTCCAACTCTCGGTGAACAAGTACATCAATCCCTACCTAACTATCCAAGGAAATAATGTTTGGAGATAAAGTCCCTAGGTTCAACTTTATAAATTTCCCTAGGTCAAACCATGAATGGTTTTGACCTAATTCCAACTCCCTGTACACCTGCATACCAGTATCTACCTAACCCCAGGAGTCCATAATTTTCTAAGCCCCTGTGGATTTATCATGAATTAATCTGTTCTGGGCTTAGTAAATTATCTAGAAAAATCATCACAGTAGCTCTGCAAATTTAAAAAGGTTTCTACTGAAAGGTATTCTAAATTCCTACCATGTGCCCTTGGAATCAACTAAAAAGACCCTGTATATTTAATCTAGTGAAAAAGACAAGTTGTCTACAGAACTGCCTTTGGGAATTTCCTGAGGGCATTTTGGTAATTATTTTGACATGATTCCAACTCTCTGTGAAGAAGTACATCAAGGCCTACCTAAATATCAAAGGAAATAATTTTTGGAGCTCTAGAACTTCTCTGGTGAATTATCTCCTAAAACTAGAGCTTTTATCACTAGAATATTCATCTTAAATTAAAGAAAAGTGATAAAATAGTGAAACCACTTTTGTTGGTTTGATTTTATCAACTCCTATCTATTGGTATCATTTTTACACAATGGTATCATACATAATATGTCCTTGGTCCAAAATCCCTCTTAGGTAATTCCTCGTCTATAAATCATAAGGGGTTTTTCTTCCAGGTTTCCAAGACAAGGCCAATCCTATTAATCCATTATTCCTAAGACCTACTGATTTGTAAAATTATATTGTCATTGTATGTTGTATGTATTGTTGCTTATGTGCCTTGTTTTGATTGTGTCCTTGCTTGTTTGCATGTGTGCTCCCTGACGACGATAGTTGCGATTATCTCGGAGATCATAAGAAGATGGTTATTATTGTATATTATTGGGGTATTCTATGAGGAAGTCTAGGGACAATTATGCCATATTGCTGATCTCAGGCAAGCCACCTTCTTGCTCATAGGCCTTGTCCTACTGTTTTACTTATGAATGTTTTTCTTCTATTTATTAAAACTGCATTGTTTTACTATATGTTGATGTATATATATGGTAGTGGTTTGGCCCCTCTGAACTATTACACTTTTGTACTATTAAGTACAACCCCCTTGATGAGACCTACTTGTCCCTAGTGTGGTAGATGGTGTAACATACCATACCCCTTTGGAGACCCCAATTTAGCCGAAGCAAAGCTATAGGATGGGAAGACCCTGGAAAAGTTTTACCAAATGTTTTATGATAAAACCTTGGTGAGGTGGGACCTCCCAAGAGATATTGAGAAATAGAAAAGGTTTTGTTTTACGAAATGCTAGAGGAAAACCGGAGGAAAAAGGTTTACGAAAATGCACCCGGTTCTTTGCAGTTTAGCTATAACAACTTAACCCTGTGCAACCACATTACTCTGGAATGGTACAGGGCTGGATTTGATGTTTGTCTATTCCAGTATAAGCTGCCTCGCAACTACTACAGGGGATCACGATCCCCGGAGGCTGGGCCTTCTCCCTTAAGGGTCCATGTGGGACATCGACCTGGAGAAGGAACGAACTGTCTGTGGATCGCCAGGCGTTACTATGAGCCCCTCATTGAAAGCGCCCACTGTGTAAAGTGTAAAATGCGCTTCGGTGACTTCCCGGTTTTGAGGGGAGTAACACTCATAGGGTAGGCACTTATATTGGAGTGGGCATCCGGAGAGTCTTGATCGGTTACTCGATCCACAATCGGTGTAGATCAGGGTAGTGTACCTGGATGATGTGGGGAAAGTGTACAACATCTGCAGAGTGTAAATCTATTCGAATATCCGTGTCCGTGGTAATGCATGGGTTGGACAATCTTCTGTAGAGCGGTGCTAGTTTTGTTTTCAAAAAGGATTTCGGAAAAGAAATGGCTTTGGAAATGTTTTGACCATCGGATGTTCGTAAAGGAGAAAGGTTTTGATCATGGGATGGTTGGAAGGAGGAGAAAGGAGTTTGGTCGTGGGACGACCTGAAGACGGGAACAAATGGGTGACCCAGTCCTGATGTTTTCCAAAACTTTTCAAAAAGGTTTCCAAAATGTTTACAAAGGTTTTCAACAAATGTATGTAGAGGCTATATCTACAAGAGAAACTATTTGAGAAAAGAACCTCCCTTGGAGCCCTCCTACTACCACAGCCATAATGCTTATCCTTTTGTTAATATTGTTTTCTTAAGGTGGTTTGCGAGTGCATTCAAAATACTCACTGGCATTGTCCCTGGCTATTAACTTGGTCAGATATCAAGAAGAGGATGAAGTTGACGACTATGCGAGCTAGGAGGTTCTCCCAGTCAGTTGCCTGTAGGTCAAGGCATGGCTCGGGCTCTATGCTTAATGAAGTTCCGCTGTTGTTGATCGATGTAGCCATACTGGAAAATAAGGTATGACATGTATTCGTTATGTTTTGGATGTTTACTCTGATACTTGTCGGTTATGTGCCACGACTAACTGATCATGGGATCGTGGCTGTATGCATAATAGGGATTCTCGGAGGATTAATCCGTGGGCCCCACAGACTTGGTATCAGAGCCATCCTGACTGTAGGAGAACCTTAGTTAGCATGGTCGCTAGACAGGAACCTTATTTTCAAAACCCCGGCTTTCGAAAACTAGTTTCTCAATGAGTTTAAAAAAGTTCTACTTCTTATCTTACTCTAAGTAAATGCTTTCGAAAATGGTTTCCTCTAACTCTCGTCCAAACTTCAAACCTACGGATTTTAGATAACTAGGATCTAGAACCCGGTGAAGACAATGAGAACAAGATGAAGATAATCAACTACCAGCAAACACAAGGAGACTACAATATCGCCCTACCCGCGGAATCCTTACAATCAGAAGACATCTGGCGTTGCACTATCAAGAAGCGTCCAAGATACGACGAAGGTTTCATCTGCAAGATAGTGCCTCCGACTTGAATAAAGACGATATCTAGGGTGGATAGTCCTAAGAATAGGATTCCCCTACATCGCGAGTAGTTAACTCCTTGGTCCCTAGCATTGACTATGTTTGCTTGCCTAAGTGCATCATGTGTTGCTTGATGGGTGTTGTTTGCCGAGGACATTGCGATCCCCTCGCTCTATTCGTCTTGTTTGTATGTTCTGGTTTGCTTTGACCTCTTTAAAAAATATTACTAGAGGAGCGATAACCCACCTAGTAACTCAGGAAACCCCTATGTTAGCTGTTGGTAATAAGACCCAGACTAACCTCAAGAGTATATGAGAGTAAAAGCATCACAAGAACCAGGAGTTCAACATCGTCAAGTCAGAATCAACTCGAAGATTTTACCTCAGCAGGATGGCATACCTCGTCAAACTCACCTTGCAAGACTTGTCAATCGCACCACACTCCCTTGTTCCTCAGTCTACTACAACAAGAATCCCGTTGAAGCCGGAAGTCAATCTCCGAAGGATCCTCAATATCCACAAGAAACCACCTGATAAGTCAAGCAAGACAAGAAGTGAAGACCTAACCACACTAACCTTTAGTGTATTAGAGCTTCTGACCGCCTCAGGAGACTAACTAATCTAGTCGACCCTACCCAAACTAACGGAATGATCCTCCCTAGAAGGTCAGAACCACCCCTAAAGTCAGATGATTAGGAAGCGTGAAGACAAAGAGTCCACTCCGCCATCAATCAGAAGCAACGAAGAAATGCCAACGGAGACCTCTTACCTGACACTGACTGCTTCAACCCTGACTCATTTCTAGCAAGAAGAGTCGTAAACCGCTAATTTACCTTGAGCTAACCCCTTAAAGGCTGCGTTAGCAAACCACCCCCACCAAGGTTTGCGAGAATAGGGCGTCACTCGAAGACTCCAATCAAGACCCAGAAAGAAGACAACTTTCCGCTAATCGCCAGGCAGCACTGCCAGACAGAACATTCGCACCACTCCTAAAGGAACTTAGTGAAGCTCCAAGGTGGAAAGACTGCGTCTTCCCACTCAATATTTAGAAGAATATCTCCCCGAGGATACTTTACAAAGACCGCCATACTTGACGCCTTCTCACCAAACAACAACCCGTGAGACGTCAGAAGCGAAACTAACTGAAGATCCTATGACTCCAAGAAGAAAGGAATGTGTTATCCCCGTGCTACCCTAGTTTAATCTTAAGGGGAAAGACTGTGTCTTTCACACAAAATAGAATAACCCTCTGCTAGGAGCAACCTCAGGAGTCCCGACCCTAAAATCGTTAAATATGATACGCTACGACCCTAAGGAAGAGTTGTGAATCCTTAGACAGAGGTACTCCCAGCTGTAGATTCTATCCTCCGACGAGTACTCCGTGAAGTTCAGAACCGAGGTAGCCTGCCTAGCCTAAGACCTAGAGGTATCTAGCCCCAAAGGAATACAATATCACCCCTCGCAATCAAGGCTGGACTCTGCTCAACTCTTCGTCATCCCGGAAGACTGGAGCTCAACTTCATCGATAGAGTAGTCACTTTCAAAGACGGAGTCCGTAAGATAGTATGCGTAAGACACCTAGTAAAAACCCGACTCAAATCCCCTAACCCTACTCTCCTGAATCTCGGGACGAGATTCTTTTAAGGGGGAAAGATCTGTAACATCCCAATTTCTACAACCCTGATTAGTTGTCTAGAATGCAAAAATCAGGGGGAACACAAACTTTTTCTTGTCTATTGGTGCAGTGTTTGCTTGTTGTTTGTTTGTGCTTGTGCATGTGAGTGTATGCCATATGATACTCCTTACCTCACCATCAGTTGACAAAAGCTATCTAACAAAACTATCCTGGCTCATTTTACATATTCTCAAATGTTCTGGCATTTCAAAACATGAGCCAAGATGCTTGTGTAACCAAAACTAGTTTAGTAGCTTCCATTGGCAAAACTATGGAGAGCTATAAACTCCTTATGTTTTCAAGATAGAACCTTCAACTACTCTTACCTCTAGGATCTCCAAAACCTTTTTGTAAGCTTTTGAATTCTACTCTTAGTAGAGATGCCAAGGACTCTCATCTTATTCAAAATCCAACCTCTTCAAATGCCTCAACCTTACCTCAAGCTAAGCTTGATGGTAACCCTAGTAGTAGGTCTGCTTAGTTTATAAGATGAATTTCCTTGATCTGCTGCTTGATTTTTCTATTTAGGAGATAGTATGAGCTACTCTAGGAGCTCATCGCTAGGATCAAGAGGTTTACAAATGACCACACCCTAAGCAAGAATACAAAGCAAGATCTAATCTCTGGATACTAGGTGATCATCTAAAACCCTTAACCAGATCAATTATGAAGATATCCCTTCTAGAAGCTTCCAAGTCAATGAAGACCAATATCAAGCATGGATCCTTTCTACCCAATATACACTTCAACATCATCCACTTGATGATGCTTGGGTACCTTGCAACCCATCAAAAACATCCCCTCTCATTCTCTAGTCAAAAACCCTAAATCTGCCAAATTTGGCTGTCTGGAAAACTATTTCCAACATCACCTTTTTGAATGCCTCCCTTTCTCAACCCTTGTGCATTTTTGAAAATGCATCTGAACCATCTTGTTAACCATCCTAAGGAATACCAAGGCCCACTCTCGCCCTTGGTTAGATCATCCTCCAACCGACTTGGTCTTGATGGTTTTGCAGGAAAGAAAATAACTATTCCTACAAATCTAGTCAACATGCCTACTTTGACAGAAGCTCACACCATCATCCAACCTTCTATGGACCAACTCTTTGCATGGTTGTGTTCTAATCATATAGGTATATCAATATCTACTTCACTTTTTCCAAGTGGATATTTGTGCTTCTTAAACCCACAAGGTTTTGAAGGCTAGTTGACAATCTGCTTTGGCAAGCTTATTTTATTCAAAGTTTGAAAGCATGTCTTGGTGAACTCAAGCAAGATCAAGCTCAAAACTCTATACCATGTTGATGTAAATCACTTCTTCTATCCATCCATATATCCCATGCCCCAAGGGGAGATCTGAACTCCAAGATCCAACAAGGTTTTGGTTGCATGAAAACAATCTTACCCAAGATCCTTAAATATCTAGTTTTCACCAAATTCAACTTGGATTCTCCAGTCCCAAGGTTGCAAATGATTGCTAAACCTTGTCTACATCATCTACCTTGATCATCAAGATTTATAAAATATATTCCATAATTATTATGGCTCCAAATCTAATTAATCTCTTTAATAGACCAAATCTCCAAAACTTCTTCCATAAAGGAAAGTTTGGTTTTTGCCAAAACACTTCCCCAAATTTTGGCTCAATTGAGGTCCACACATCATGCCCTATCCTCCCACTTCAAAAATAAATATTTTTGAAGAGTTTTAATAATTCTTTTTGCCTATTTTCTTAATAGGCAGAAATGATAAAATAAACATATTAAATACCTTTATTCATCAATAAATCTTGGAAAAATTCTCCTAAGTGTGTATTCACATTTGGGACTATATCACATCAAAAAAAATCCACTTGTCTAATGTAAATTTATCAAATGAGCTCCAATACTTCACTTCTACAGTTTTTGAATAAATGGATTTAAGTGGACTTCTAATCATCTAAAAAATCCAAATAAATCCTAGAGAGGCATCCTAACCTAACCCATCTACCAGCATCCTTATCTCATTTGGTCAATATCAAAAATCAAGAATTAAACCTTGAACATCCCTTAGAGTAGATTTGAACATTTATCCTTTTTGCACCCAAACCTCCATCAAACCTCTCCTAACCTTCCCCAACAAGCCGCCACAACACCACTTTCTCCTCTGGTCGACCATCACTGTAGCACGACCACTGTAGTAGCACCTCCCCCTAGCCCTCTTATGTTTGGAAGTGAGAAGGAGAAAGAAAGACAAGCAAGTGGGGCCAATTATTGCAGCAGCTGCCACCCCTCCCTCTCTCAGCTCCATCACGACCAGATCCCTCTCTCACCCCTCTCCACCACCCCTCTGGGCCCATCACACGCCAGCACTACCCCTCCCCCATATCCAAAAGGGACATTTCCCCCATGGATCTCTCCCTCTCGGTATAAAATGCCAGAGGCCACCCAGTGCCTCCCCTGCCACACATTTGCTCCCCTCCCTTATCACCTAGCTCCCCAGCCTCTCCCCTTTGCTGCCTTGCCCGCGAGAGGCAGAGAGAAAGCTCTCGGGCTCCTCCCTCTCCTCGAGCTAGGCTCCCTCTTCCGTGCTCCCCTCTGCATGTTAGCCTACCAGAACCCCCTTCTCCTCCTCTATCTAATCCTACTCTTCTTTGGGCAGGGACTGCCCCTACCGTCGCCACCATCGAGCTTCGACAAGACCGCTCTCAGGTGTCCTTGCGTGAGCAACATTCCGGCGTCAAACCCGCCACTGCCGCCCCTCCCTGGACTCGCCCTGGAGTCCTCTGGCGCCCAGCACCCTCCCCGGCACCTCCCGAGCCCTCTGGTAAGCTCCCCCGTCACCGCCCGAACCCGCTAGGGTTTCCTGTCGTTGCCACCATCGTGAGCTCGACGATGAGCGCTAGCCGTTGATCAGCACTTGATCGTGCGACTCAGGATCCCCTGTACCGCTTCGGTGCTCCGCTCCACTGACGGGCGGGCCTGACCTATCGGGTTCAAAGTCGCGCTGCACGCACTGCCTCTCGCACGGAAATGGGTCGGCCGGGCGCTGTTTCCCCCAGATTCCTCAGATTTGGCCCAGTCCCACCCTTGCCCTGCCTTTAATCTTTTCTCCTAGATCTACAAGTATACCCTTACGGTTTAATTCCAGATAAAATTGAAAAATACATGCAAACTGCTAGATCCAAATTTTATCAGATGTCCAAGAGTTTTATCAAACATGTAGAGCTGGCCCTTTTCCAAAATTAATCTTTATTATTTACTGGAAATTTATTTACCAAAATGTATCTATATCAATCAATAAATACCTTAGGGAGATTCACATATCCAAGTGGAATAAATCCAAATGCCCCTAGTAGGTATATCATGTAACTATCTCATGGCATTAATCTCATTCCAAGTGGAACAACAGTTGGACTGTGGTAAAAATAACAAAAAGTCCCTAGGTTCAACTTTATAAATTTCCCTAGGTCAAACCATGAATGGTTTTGACCTAATTCCAACTCCCTGTACACCTGCATACCAGTATCTACCTAACCCCAGGAGTCCATAATTTTCTAAGCCCCTGTGGATTTATCATGAATTAATCTGTTCTGGGCTTAGTAAATTATCTAGAAAAATCATCACAGTAGCTCTGCAAATTTAAAAATGTTTCTACTGAAAGGTATTATAAATTCCTACCATGTGCCCTTGGAATCAACTAAAAAGACCCTGTATATTTAATCTAGTGAAAAAGACAAGTTTTCTACAGAACTGCCTTTGGGAATTTCCTGAGGGCATTTTGGTAATTATTTTGACATGATTCCAACTCTCTGTGAAGAAGTACATCAAGGCCTACCTAAATATCAAAGGAAATAATTTTTGGAGCTCTAGAATTTCTCTGGTGAATTATCTCCTAAAACTAGAGCTTTTATCACTAGAATATTCATCTTAAATTAAAGAAAAGTGATAAAATAGTGAAACCACTTTTGTTGGTTTCATTTTATCAACTTCTATCTGCTGGTATCATTTTTACACAATGGTATCATATAGAATATGTCCTTGGTCCAAAATCCCTCTTAGGTAATTCCTCGGCTATAAATCATAAGGGATTTTTCTTCCAGGTTTCCAAGCCAAGGCCAATCCTATTAATTCATTCTTCCTAAGACCTACTGATTTGTAAACTTATATTGTTCATTGTCTGTTGTATGTATTGTTGCTTATGTGCCTTGTGTTGATTGTGCCCTTGCTTGTTTGCATGTGTGCTCCCTAACAATGATAGTTGCGATTATCTCGGAGATCACAAGAAGATGGTTATTATTGTATATTATTGGGGTATTCTAAGAGGAAGTCCAGTGACAATTATGCCATATTGCTGATCTCAGGCAAGCCACCTTCTTGCTCATAAGCCTTGTCCTACTGTTTTACTTATGCATGTTTTATCTTCTGTTTATTAAAACTGCATTGTTTTACTATATGTTGATGTATATATATGGTAGTGGTTTGGCCCCTCCGAACTATTACACTTTTGTACTATTAAGTACAACCCCCTTGATGACACCTACTTGTCCCTAGTGTGGTAGATGGTGTAACACACCATACCCCTTTGGAGACCCCAATTTAGCCGAAGCAAAGCTATAGGATGGTAAGACCCCAGAAAAGTTTTACCAAATGTTTTATGATAAAACCTTGGTGAGGTGGGACCTACCAAGAGATGTTGAGAAAGAGAAAAGGTTTTTTTTATGAAATGTTGGAGGAAAACAGGAGGAAAAAGGTTTACGAAAATGCACCCGGTTCTTTGTAGTTTAGCTATAACAACTTAACCCTGTGCAACCACATTACCCTGGAATGGGACAAGGCTGGATTTGATGTTTGTCTATTCTGGCATAAGCTGCCTCGCAACTACTATAGGGGATCGCGATCCCCGGAGGCTAGGCCTTCTCCCTTAAGGGTCCATGTGGGACATCGACCTGGAGAAGGAACGAACTGTCTGCGGACAACCAGGCGTTACTATGAGCCCCTCATTGAAAGTGCCCACTGTGTAAAGTGTAAAATGCGCTCCGGTTGGTCCTCGGTACCCGACGTCCTGGTTTTGAGGGGAGTAACACTCATAGGGTAGGCACTTGTATTGAAGTGGGAATCCGGAGAGTCTTGGTCGGTTACTCGACCCACGATCGGTGTAGATCAGGGTAGTCTACCCGGATGATGTGGGGAAAGTGTACAACCTCTACAGAGTGCAAATCTATTTGAATAGCGGTGTCAATGGTTATGGACTGGTTGGACAAACTTCTGTAGAGAGGTCCTGGTTTTGTTTTCAAAAAGGATTTCAGAAAAGAAATGGCTTTGGAAATGTTTTGGCCATGGGATGGTCGTAAAGGAGAAAGGTTTTGACCATGGGATGGTCGGAAGGAGGAGAAAGGAGTTTGGTCGTGGGACGACCTGAAGACGGGAACAAATGGGTGACCCAGTCCTGATGTTTTCCAAAACTTTTCAAAAAGGTTTCCAAAATGTTTACAAAGGTTTTCAACAAAGGTATGTAGAGGCTATATCTACAAGAGAAACTATTTGAGAAAAGAATCTCCCTTGGAGCCCTCCTACTACCACAGCCATAATGCATATCATTTTGTTAATATTGTTATCTTAAGGTGGTTTGCAAGTACATTCAAAGTACTCACTAACATTGTCCCTGGCTATTAACTTGGTCAGATATCAAGAAGAGGATGAAGTTGACGACTATGCGAGCTAGGACGTTCTCCCAGTCAGTTACCTGTAGGTTAAGGCATGGCTCGGGCTCTACGCTTAATGAAGTTCCGTTGTTGCTGATCGATGTAGCCATACTGGCAAATAAGGTATGACATGTATTCGTTATGTTTTGGATGTTTACTCTGATACTTGTCGGTTATGTGCCACGACTAACTGATCATGGGATCGTGGTTGTATGCATAACAGGGATTCTCCGAGGATTAATCCCGGGGACCCACATTGTTTCTGTCGGAGAAGTCACTATTGATCCCACCAAGATCAAAGATGTTGAAGAATGGGAAGCCCCAACCACTCAAACCCAAGTCCGTGCATTTCTCGGATTAGCGGGATACTACTGCAAGTTCGTAGAAGGATTTTCGAGCATCACAAGACCCATGACCCAATTGTTGAAGAAGGACAAGAAATTTGAATGGACCGACAAATGCGAAGAAAGTTTCCAAGAGCTCAAGAAGAGATCGATTTCAGCCCCAATATTGATCATGCCAGATATCAAGAAGCCGTTTGATGTGTATTGTGATGCATCCAAGATTGGTCTCGGATGTGTGTTGATGCAAGAAGGAAAAGTGATAGCATATCAATCTCGACAATTGAAGCAACATGATCAAAACTACCCTACCCATGATCTTGAATTAGCAGCTATAGTATTAGCGTTGAAGACATGGCGCCATTACCTTATGCGTAATCTCTACGAGATTTCCTCAGATCACAAGAGTTTGAAGTATATTTTCACTTAGAAAGAGCTGAATATGAGGCAAAGGAGATGGATAGAGTTAATCAAGGATTATGACCTTGACATTCACTATCACCCCGGCAAAGCCAATGTGGTAGCGGATGCTCATAGCAGATTGCCGTGTAGGTTAAACACCATGATCAAGGAGAAGCACCCATGTTTGCATGAGGAGTTGGAGCAGTTTAGAACTGAGCTAGTTAGCAAAGGATTTTTAGCTAGCATTAAACTTCAACCCACTTTGATTAGCCAAATCAAGGAAGCACAGAAGGGAAATGCAAGTATCGAGGGAATCAAGAGTCGTATCGGTACAGGAAACATACCTGGATTCACTGAAGACGAAGAAGGAGTTCTATGGTACAAAGGACGTATCTATGTGCCAGTAGATTCAGAGCTGAAGCAAGTTATCCTGCAAGAAGCTCATGATACTCTTTATTTTATCCACCCTGGAGGAACAAAGATGTATCAGGATCTGAACGAGCAATTTTGGTGGCACAAGATGAAGAGAGAAATCGGAAGCTACATCGCCAAGTGTGATATCTGTCAGAGAGTCAAAGCGGAACATCAGAGACCCGCAGGACTATTGCAACCATTGCAGATTTCGGAATGGAAATGGGATTCCATCGGAATGGACTTTATCACTAGTTTGCCTACTTCTAGTAGGGGAAATGACTCAGTCTGGGTCATCATTGATAGACTGTCCAAGGTAGCTCATTTCATACCAGTCAAAACAACCTACCAGAGTTTGAAGCTAGCAGAGTTGTACATTGCTAGAATCGTCAGTTTGCATGGAACCCCCAAAACCATAGTATCGGATCGAGGAACCCAATTTACCTCGAGATTTTGGCAGAAAGTCCAAGAGGGATTAGGAACCAAGTTGAATTTCAGCATAGCTTATCACCCGCAAACCGATGGACATACTGAAAGACTCAACCAAATCCAAGAAGATATGTTGAGAGCTTGTGTGTTAAAGTACGAATCAAAATGGGAGGATTGTATGCCTTTCGCAAAATTCTCATATGGAAGAAAGTGTCGTACCCCTTTGAATTGGTTGCAAGTAGGAGAGAGTCGGATTTTTGGACCCGACATCCTACGAGAAGCCGAAGAGAAGGTTCACAAAGTCTGTGAGCACCTCAAGACCACCCAATCCAGATAGAAGAGTTATGCTGACAAGAGAAGCAGAGACCTGACTTTCAATGTCGAAGATTTTGTGTATCTCAAAGTTTCGCCATTGAAGGGAATGCAACGTTTTAGTCTGAAAGGAAACTTAGCCCCCAGATATATCGGACCCTTCAAGATTCTGAATCATAGAGGAGAAGTATCGTATCAACTAGAACTGCCAGAGGAGATGTCTGCCATCCATAATGTGTTCCATTTCTTGTTACTTCGCAAATGCCTAGAAGTGCCGGAGAAGACCGAAGTTTTCAAGAACATCGATCACCGAGCCGTTGATATCAACAAGGATCTGACGTATCGTGAAGTGCCCATCCGTATCTTGGAGGAAGCTTACAGAACCACCAGGATCTGGAGTATCAAATTTCTCAAGATCCAATGGAGCAACCATACCGAAGAAGAAGCCACTTGGGAGCGAGAAGATTACATTAGGACTGAGTTCCCATATCTCTTTAGTTTCTAGTTTTCTTTCATAAATCTCGGAATGAGATTTTGTTTAAGGGGCGAAGGTTTGTAACATCCCAAAACTTTGATCAAGGTTAATCAAGATTCAAATCACCCAATTTAGGGTTAAGAAAAACTTTTTATTAGTAAAACAATTAAGCATGCATATGTGTGTTGCATTAAAATGGAATTGTTTTGAATTGCCTTGTTTGTTGGTTCTAATGGTTGTAAAATGATTCTAAGGTGAATGCCACATCATCTAGATCATTCCCAAGAAAAATCCAAAAAAAAAGAAATCAATTAGAATTAATGAAGGCAAATGGTCATTTTTCCATTTTAATCCACTAGGTCACTTAAGGTGTTCCTAGAACTCAAAGTACAATAGAAACATTTATGAATCTTTGCACCCCTTGCTAGTACAAGTAATGATCTGCCAAGGCCCACTTTGAAATCTTACAAAAACATTTAAACACTAATTTTAAATGGCATTTGAATATGGAATCCATTTCATATGCATAGATCACACCTTTTCAAAAACCACTCAAATGAATTCCCCTTGACCTTTCTAAACAGGAATAGAATCTCAAGCTTAAGTGGAGAACACTAAAAAAATTTGAATCCAAAATTCAAAACTTTTCTTCTTGCGGCCATTATGTCAAACACATGGCAGGTACTGAACCAGAACTAGAGTAGCTTCACTGTTTCCACAGTGATCATCGACCTATTTGGTCTCCCACTTAATCCCCTGTCACCCTAGCATCTACCCCAGCCCATACCAGCTCCCCCTTCACCGCTAGCAACAGTGGCGCGCCGTCCAAATATGGTCGTCGCCGGCCAAACGCGGGCAACGTGCCAGCGACCGCGCAATGCCAACCCAGCATGCCCCTATCTTCGCTAAACCCTACCGCCACCCACGGTCCCTTCCCCGAGCGTTGCCAGCCCCTGGACCACCGAGGAGCACCATCCCCGACAAGCCCGCACAAGTCGCGCCTTGCCTTCAGCTCGCGTGCACCACTTCGCCATAACCCCAGCACCTCCCTAGACATGCCCTCTTCCCGCCGCGCGACCAGCAGCCGCCGTGAAATGCGTCGAGCACCGCCTCTGCCGCATAGAGCACCATCCTTTCCCGACCGCATGCCACCGCCCCTAGCATCGCCATCACGCCGTAGCTGACCGCCAGGAGGCAAGCCACCATCCGGCTACCATGCCCATGCCTCTAGCACCCTGTATCGTTGTCACTGACGAGCTCATCGTCGCCCTCATGGTCCCCTCATCGAGCCTATATAAGGAGCCCTCCTAGCACCATTTCCTCACACCACTCAACTCCCCTCTCCCTCAGAACCACCTCACCCAATCAGTAGAGCCGCTCGAGTAGCCATTCGCCGGAATTGCACCAGGGTTCGCCGCAACAGAGGAGGAAGAGCCCCGTCGATTTCGTCCACCCTAGGAGCTGTCACGACCTCGCCTGAGTCCGCCGTCGTCTCCTCGTTCGATCGCCCCCATCGCCACACTAGCTGGAGCCCTGGTATGCCCCCACTGCACCCCCACCGAGCCGCTAGGGTTCCGTCTCGCCGTCGACGACGAGCCACAGCCGTAGATCGTAGTTCTAATCGTGCGACCCACATCGCCTCGTACTGCTTCGCGTTTGAAGAGCCGCTGACATGCAGGACCCCCCTGTCAGCTGTTCTATGTGCCGCGGAGTATAACTGGGCTGGCCCATTAGTGTTCCCGCGCTGGCCCTAGAATTCAAAATTAGATTTTTCTATTTAGACTTAATCTAGTTTCTGTCCACTAGTTTGAAAATCAATTAAGAAATATTTACTTAACCAAATTGAATGATTCAAAATTTGTTGGAAAGATAATTTAAATCTCTATCCAATCCCTTTGGATGTAAATCAATTAGAGTTAGAGATCACATATAGCAAAAATAACAAGACGGAGAGTTTTCCACCTTCAAACATTTTTAAAAAATCAACCATAATAGATTTTGAGTTGATTCCAACTCTCAAAAATCACATTTGATAATAACTATCTGAATATGCAATAATATTTAGGTTTGCATGCAGTGAATTTGGACTAGTACCAAAATAATGCTATATAGGCATTTCTAGTCACTTTAAATCATTAAATATTAATCTTAAACTTTATAAAATGTGATCCAACTTTTAAATCACATTCCCATGTATTAGAATATGTGGTGATGACATGTTTTCACATGATCCCATATTTTAATTGGAGAATATTAAATCTTAATTATTTTCAATGAGTAGAAATTACTTTTCTCAACTAAAATAAATGACACTAGTTCATCAAATCTTGTGATGTTTGTGATGGTACTAGATCATCAAGTATGTGCCTTAGTGTGCTAAATAGACTAGTTAAGTATTGTTTGGTGATTGTATAGTCCCGTATGTATTTATAGACGATAGTACCGACCAAGTCTACGAGGAGGAGGAGGAGTTCTACCCCGAAGAAGAAGAGGAGAATTTCAACCACTTTACCAATCAAGGCAAGCCATCATTAACAATGCAAGCTAACACTTTCAAGATATTGTTAGCAAGCTAGAACTAAGCAAGTTAACACTTGCCCACTTAACTTGAGAAAAAGCATTAGGCATGCTTTGGTTATACCCTTTCTTGGTTTATACCAATCCCAAGTTTTACTTACAAGCTTTACTTTCTTTTACTTTACCAAAGTCCTTTACTCTGTCTATAGATAGCATAAAGAGTATAAAACTTGGCCTAGCTAGTTAGACTTAGATGTCATTCTATGGCATGAGATTGAGATTAGCATCCCACCTTAGTGAACATTCTTAACTTAGTAATTAGAGCTAAACCAAAAACTTGATCACTTTAGATGGGAATGCTTGGTGAAAATGACTTGTGAAAACCTTGGAATGATGAGTCATTCTATTGAGATGTTTTGACATGTTTTGAGAAACACAAATTGGTTTATGATGATGGTGAAAATGTTGAGGCATGAGCCTTAGCCCCTTTATAAAAATTGATGGTTGGGTTCGGATGCGATACCATTCCAATTTTACCGTACAACCACAATACCTAAATTGGGTAAGGCTTAGCCGGAAGTTTATATGCATTAGTATTAGTTCCCTCGCGTGAGAGGTTTGAGCTGAGGCCATCTCTCAATGTTGTCCACCTATGCAGTGCCCAGGATGGCAGATGGCCATGGCTAGGAGGCCAGTCTCATAGGAGAGGTGCTTATACTAGAGTGTGTAAAGGAAAGGTTATGTTTGATTATCTGCATACTAAGTATGATGATTCAGGGTTATCCCTAACAGATATATCGAATTTTTTGGTGAAAGTGTACCACCTCTTCAGAGTGTCAAACTATTCGAATAGCCGCGTCCACGGTTATGGACAGTTGGAGTGGCCATACTGTTCTGTTGTCAGATATTTTCAAAATGACTTATGAAATGAATTGTGATCTGACTTAACCACAACAGAGTTGTGACTATGACAACTAAGTTCCCACTTAGGTGATTTAGAACTTTATTTTATCTTCCTTTGTTTCTGAACTCAGCTTAGGTTTCAAACTTAACTTTACAAATAACCTTAGAACTTAGAATTCCTACTAGAACTACCTTACTTGTTAGTTATAGTTTGCGAGTAGTTAAAGAGTACTCATGGATTTGTTCCTGGCTATTCCCGTGGCCAGACTATGAGGAGGACTATCCGGAAGGAGGACATCGGGACGGCTATGACAACTAGGATCATCTCCCATTGTCAGCATTGCCTGTGACACTAAAGATGGAGCCCACCGCTACGCTATTTATTCCTCTACTTGTTTGTACTAAGACTGGATCATGAGATCCTTTATTTGTGTAAGACCTTATTATGGTTTGTAATGGATGATGTACTATGATATCCAATCTGTTATGTCTCACAAAAATGGTAATCCTGGGATTGCGATGTATGGCATAATAGGCATCTGGGATTAAAAATCTGGGTGTTGACACACTTCATGGTGAATGAAGGGATTGTACTTGGACATAAGGTTTCTGAAAGACGCATAGTAGTTGATAGAGCTAAAGTTGAGGCAATTGAGAAAATGCCTTGTCCAAGAGACATAAAAGGTATTCATAGCATCCTTGGTCATGCTAGTTTCTATAGAAGGTTTATTAAAGATTTCTCTAAGATATCAAAACCCCTTTCTAATCTTCTTCAAATAGATGTACCTTTTGTCTTTGATGATGATTGTAAGGAAGCTTTTGAAACTCTAAAGAAGGCTTTAACTACAGCTCCTATCGTTCAACCACCTGATTGGAGCTTACCCTTTGAAATAAGGTGTGATGCTAGTGATTTTGCTGTAGGTGCTGTCCTTGGGCAACAAATTGATAAAAAGTTAAATGTTATCCATTATGCTAGTAACACTCTTGATGCTGCCTAGGTATCTTATGACTGATGGAGGTTCTCATTTTATTCATGGAGGTTTTAGAAAGATCCTTGCTAAATACGATGTTAATCATAGAATCGCTTCAGCTTATCATCCCGAAACTAGTGGGCAAGTAGAGTCTTGACTCGTGTACTAACGACCTCGTTGGGGAACCCCAATAGGAAGGTATGATCAGCACAGCAGTAAGTTTCCCTCAGTTATGAAACCAAGGTTATCAATCCAGTAGGAGCAAGGAAACACCTCAAAGGTGTTGCTAGTTGGTCTTTGGTAGGGCGCACTACCAGCGCTAGCAGCAATGTGGAGACCTGCACAACACACCACAGAACTCTATCCCCAACTTACGATGAGGTTGTCAATCTCACCGGTTTTGCTGAAAACAAAGGATTAAACGTATCGAGTAGAAGAAAGTAATACTTTGTATAAAGTAAACACAAAGCAGTAAACAGTTGATTGTAGATTGAAGGTAAAAGAAAGGACCGGGGTCCATAGTTCACTAGTGGTGGCTCTCCTTAAGATAGATGACATGTTAGGTGAACAAATTACAGCGGGGCAATTGACAAACATCGAGAAAGAATACAAGCAAATACACTCATCTTGACTCCTTTGAGACTTGATTGGGCATTACAACATTATACATAGACCGTAATCCAACTGCATCTATGACTAATAATCCACCTTCAGGTTATCATCCGAACCCCCTCCAGTATTAAGTTGCAAGCAGCGGATAATTGCATTATGCATTGCGTGTAAAGTAAACAATACGATTGTTCTATGAACAAAGGATTGTTGTTTTCAAAAACAAAGAAGTGAGTATTTATGAAAACCTATTTCCTCTCTTACCCTTGGTATCAGAGCCATCCTGACTAGTTGACAAGTTGGCATCAGAGCCATCCTGACCATAGGAGACCCTAGTTAGAATGCACGTCCGAACAAAAACTTAGTTTCAAAAACAAAGAAGTGAGTATTTATGAAAACCTATTTCCTCTCTTACCCTTGGGATTTTTTTTCTCAAAAAAATACATGTTCCTCAAAAATACTTACATTACTACATAAAATTTTGACACACTTGATCACTTCACTGACTTACTCATCCTAAATTCTTATAGATGGAAGTTCAGTACTACAAGTTCTACCAGTTGGGCAATGGAGGCCAACTGATCTTCGAGAGGGATCTTGATGCACTGTCTGAGTACTTGGAGCGTCCGCATCTGGAATTTTTCGGAGCTCAACTCAATGGTCCCCCAGGAGGAGATTTGCAATGGCTAGTAGTTGCTGATCTTCGAGGCAAGATGGAGGCACCACTTTCCGAGAAGATTTAATTCACCATGAGAGAGAACAACTGGCTAGATGGATTAGCCAGGGGAATGCATGAAGCTCTCGCTTGTCTTTCTGCACAGAATGTCAACTTGATCCAGGGAACTCACTTTGCTCACTATGCAAGGCGTGATTCTATGGGGATGCCTCTGGAAATGCCAAGTCACCCGGAGTTGCAGCATCAGGTGGAGAACCTGGACTTCCTACTGAATGACAGATAGAAGGAATTGGACAATTCTAGAGAATTCGCCAACCACAACCTTGCCATTGCCACCTAGAAGGCCCAGACTTTCTCACTGCTCGTCTAGGATCGCCAGTCTCTTCGCCGTCAACATGCAAAGAAGGATCACACAATCGACCGTCTTCACAAGAAGGTGGATGACCTCGAGAAGACCATCAAGGAGAAAGAAGCTCAGCTTGCAGCAAAAGAAGAAGAGGAGGAAGGTAAAGACATCTAGGGGGATATTCACTCGTACCTCAGCAATGATGATGACTATCTGGAGGATGATGCCATGGACTTCTACACCGACGATGATGACTCAGACTTCATCGATGATGAGTATATGCACTAGAGCACTATCATAGGAGTGAGAAGTATTTGTCCCATTGTATCTTAGCTTGCAGAATGGTCCTTAAAACCATCTGTTTTCCCTTTTTATTTGTGGTGTGTGTGTGTTTGTATTGTGTGCCTTGCTTGAATGAATGAAAAGAAGTTAGTTGCAAAACCTGAGTCAAAATCAATGTTTTAGCTTGAAACCATAACCATGAACCTTAGAACTTTCCCTCTTACCCCATTATCTATCTCAATCTTCAGATGACTCGTGGAAACCAAGGAGGGAGCAGCTCATCGCAGGAACCCATGTTGCAGATTCTGCAGATGCTCATTGCAGACCGCAAAGCTAGTAGGGCAGAGCGCCAAGCAAATCTAGCCACACTGCAGCAGATCGCCCAGAGGCTCACAACAATCAGGGCCATGGAAATCAGGATCATCATGGATCCAAACTCAAAAACATCCAGAATACCAACCCCCCAATCTTTAGCAGGTCTGAAAACCCGCTGGATGCTGATGATTGGTTATAGACCATGGAAAACAACTTAGAAGTCACCGGAGTGGATGCCAACGAGAAAGTTCTGTTTACCACCCACTATCTGGTAGGAGATGCAAGAGCATGGTGGAACAGCACCCGCACGATGAACCACAGTCAAGTGATGACGTGTTAAGCCTTCAAGGTCAAGTTTAGCCGCACCCATGTGCCGCAGGGTTTAGTCACCCGAATGAGAGATGAATTCAGAGAACTAAAGAAAGGAAGAATGACTGTAGTGGAGTACCGTGAAAGATTCTTGTCCCTCGCCAGGTATGCACCGGATGAGATCAACACTGAAGGCAAGAAGAAGGAGAGATTCCTGGACGGACTGCATGATGAGATGCAAACGGTGCTAGTCAACATCCGTTTCGAGGATCTCGAAGAGCTAGTCTACTCTGCCATTCAGATGGAAGGGAAGATTAATCAAGCAAACGACAACCACAAACATCGAATGATGCACCAAGCTGGATCCAACAATACCCAGAAGTATCGCCCCAACCCCTCTACAGGATATGCTCCAAGGAACAATACACACCCAATGTCTCGTCCGAGCTACCCCAACCGTAGCGGAGGAAATGTGAAGTCCGGAGGAAACTACAATGACCCTGGAAACTCCAACAACTTCAACCGTGTATCGCCCAAGTCCAACAACAACAACAACAACACTGCACCTAGAACTGGAAGCAATGCCGTGCCCGTTTGTCACGCCCCAAGACCCGGCTCGGTAGAATGACAACCGCCACGCGTATATAGACCTGGAGGCCTATATACCCGTAAGGCTAAAAATACAGTGAATCTCTAGAAACTCATATTGATTTTATTACATGTTTATTTACATTTACACAGAAATACAACTATATTCTCTAAGTCGCTTTCCGCCCACATGTCCAGCCTAATCTCGAACGATCGCGTCTTCTCTTTCGGCTGCATCTAAAATCAAAAGGGAGCAAGGATGAGTACAGAAATGTACTCAGCAAGTAGGAACCTTACTAAACAACAGAAAACATAAAATATAGTAATAAAGGATTAGCTGTATTTAAAGAAAAATCAACAACATGTCATCGGGAGGGATTAACAAAGAAGATAAACAAAATATTAGGATAGTTGGATATAAGGATATTAGAAGGGTTAGTATCGGTATCACACATGACAGCAAGCATTCCCTACCCGGGACACACAGGGGTTAATATTAATACTTTTACACTCTGCAGAGGGATACTCCGACACCAACAGTCTCAACTAGAACCACAAAGGCTCTAGTCGAGCAAAGCTCTTTAGCCCATTAAGACCCGGACACCTTGACCTACTCGTGTCGACCGCTCCTACGGATCCATCGCCGGACACTTTTCCAAACAAAGGCCGTCCGTAACGGAGAACTTAGACAGTCCCATACCTGAACTGTGACCGTTACAATATGTTTGCCGTCGTAATACCAATACCAAGAGAAACAAGATATGTGGACAGATCAATGAAAGAATTGCTGAATTATCAGCCAATAAGATATACTCATGCCTCCACATGAGATCCTGTAGATCATCTAGCAATTTCGATTCAAGAATGAGGAGACAACGTACACATGTCTCTCTCCAACAATAAGGTGATCAATAGGATTACCAAAGATCAGGAGCAACGGTATCCAACAGGATCGTAAGGATCAAAAGTGACACAAAAAGGATTACAAGGAAGTAGAAGTTATGGGTTAGCAAAGGAGCTACTAGCCTCGTTAGAAATCATGAACCATATCAAAACAATATCCAAGAATAAACCCCAACAGTACTATCCATATCGATCAACCATATCGCCGCCATAAATATTCTATCGACTCTCCTATGCAGCAACATCTCCCTCTGATTATCCTGATCAGTATGTATTTGTAGCAGCATCTCCTCCTCGCTCACTCTCTGGTGATGTGTTTATGACTGACTAGTCGATGAGGTTGTATGTCTCAGCGTTGAGTAGCGGTGTCAAGTATTTATAGTAGATGGTCATCGGTGCTAGACAAAATATCCTGCCGCTCTATGGAGTAGAGTAAGCTACTAGCTAACTCACCTGGCCACCATGCATCACATACACGCGTGAGAGCTAGAATTCTTGGTGACTAGTTGGCTGCCAAACTAGACATGTATGTCCACTACCAAGATGCCACGTTGCCACTCCATGCAAATATCTCAAGTCACCAGGCATGGTTCAATGCATCTTTGCATGCACGTCAAATGCTAGAGACTCCAAGATTTATTTTGTACTTCTAGATAAATTGAAACATTGCCGACATGTATATACTACTACTAGATAAGTCAAGGTCCAAGACTAGTATTTCTATTTGGCTTGGTCGGAAGATGCACTAATACTATGCTAGGTAGTGATCAACCAACAACAAATTAGCTAGGTAGTAGCTTCTCTTTTTATTAACTTCTCTAACTTTATTGCATGGTTTCAGTCTAAACATTGGAATTAGCCAAAATTAAATTATTTAGAAGCTATTTTTTTTCTAAGTCAAATTATTATTATTTTTTTTAAAAAATCCGGGTTATCACATCGTGGCAGCAAAAGACAAGTCTTAGATTACATGTTTCGAGTGTGGAGTGAAGAGTCACTACTCCAATAAGTGTCCCAAGGAGATTTCCGCCACTGCCAATGTGAATGCCCCAGCTCAACAGCAGCGTCGTGTTCAACCCGGAAGAAGATTCGCCCTAGGGAACCCTCACAACCGCAACGGCCGTCTCTTCCACATGAACGCCGAAGCAGCCCAAGAAGCGCCAAATGTCGTGCTAGATATGTTTTCTGTCAACTCAGTTTTAGCAAGAGTGTTGTTTGATTCTGGAGCATTGCACTCGATTATCACCGAAGAATTTGCATGCACTAGTAAGATTCACCCAACCAACTTGAAGCATGTCATGATAGTTCAAATACCTGGTTCAACCACAAAAGCTAGAAAAATTTGCAAAGTTGTACCTATCAGAATACATGGGATAGATTTTTATGCCAATCTAATAGTACTTGAAACCAAAGGTTTGGAAGTAGTACTAGGAATGTATTGGATGTCAAAGCATAAAGGATTGATCGACTGTGCCAGGAAAGCCATCACCATGACCAGTAGCTCTGGAGTATCAGTATAGCATATATCTGAAACCTTGCCCCGTCAATTCAAGTGCAACAAGAGTCTAGCCCTACCCACCCTAGACCAAGTCAGAGTAGTCTGTGAATACCCTGACGTATTCCCAGATGAATTGCCCGGTATGCCCCCGGATCGGGATATCGAGTTGGGGATATATTTGTGTCAAAATCAACCCCTAATGAGAGAGAAGTAAGATCTGGGGAAGTTGCTGTCCTGAAACAGATTTTTGTGCTTCACCGTAAAAATTCATGAGAGATCTCTTTATGTCAGATTGAGCTGTACTTTTTTGTGCTTATGCCTCAGGTTGTTATTTAACTTTCGTTAGTTTCGCACTTTTTGATTTGAGCAATAGAAGATTTTCGAAAAAATTAATCTTTACCTGCTGGTCTGTTTTGAAGATTTTGCCACTCTTACATTTGCTTCTTTATTCGATTTCCTTTTTGAATTCTTTTGGGTCTTCGGAAGGAGTTGCTACAGTAGCTTATGTTTTGATGGTTTTCAATTGTAGTTGAACTCAAAAGGTTTTATCACTTCACTTATACTAGCGTTGCTAATGAGAACTGTGTGAAAGAAATTTCCAGGTAGATCAAGAAAATGGTGTAATGAGAAAGTGAAAGGTTTCATGACTCACAATAACTGTATGAAGATGAAGATATTGATGTTATTCATGTGGTGACTCCTGAAGAATCTAGATACCAAATTTAGAGACCTGCAGAGTTTGTTTTCAAATAGGTAACAGTTCTGGTAAGAAAAGTTCCACGAAAATACTATCCAACTATATTTTTGCAGTTTTTAGACAATAAGGAAAGCTATGAAGCGAAAGAGGGACGAAAACGGAGCCAGGGTGGCTCACACCACCCTGTGGCGCGGGCCCACCCCTGGCCACGCCACCAGGTGGTGTGGACACTCCGGACTCTGTCTCCAACCCGTTTTCTCCCAGTACCTTCCTTTTGTTGTGAAACTTCGTAATATATAATCCCCTAGATCCCCCGAGGTTCGTATATCGTGTTTTTGTCGTGCTTTTTATTTCGATATGTTTCTGCCAGGAACAATTTTTGAAAGCTTAGAAGCACAATGGTGTCCGCCAAGGATAAGGGAAAGGAGCCTATGGAGGATGATCTCCAAGACCCCGGGCAGGAGAAGGAGATCAAGAGTGAAGGTGAAGAGGAGATAAAGCAAGGCCAGCATCCGCACACTGGCACTACCATTGCAAGCATTGGAGTGCTAGCAAGATCTGTTAGGGTCAGGAGGACTACACGGATGTCAATTGGAGGGAAGCCTCCTCATCACCGTTTAGATCCCTGGTCACTTCATCCACGCACCAAGAATCCTTTCCATACTCTTATCCATGAGCATCAATACCAGAATATGCCTAAGGGGAAATTACCCTCCAATTGGGATTTGCCTCATTCTAGCTATGCAAGGAAAGAAGACTTCAAGGAGGTAGAGGGGGGGAAATCGCAAGACCTGGGATTCTCAACCCTACATGATCATGAGCCGCATTGAGAAAAACTCACAGCTTATTTGTAATCTCACCTTCGAGATTGAGGACTTGGGGAAACTGATCAAAGAGCTCATTGAGAGGATACCAACACCACCGAAGGAGTAATTCGTCATCAGGTTTGGCATCCCCTTGGCTTGTTCCAAGCTTGGGCGAGTGTCGCGGTATCACATCACTATCTTCTATCTTTTTACCTTTTTAGTAGAGTGATATCATGAATAGAGAAGTTATCATGTAGGATGGTTTGCATTATGGAAGTGTTCTCTCTCTCGTTAGATATGTATCCCTTGGTGTGAGTTGCCGTTATGGAATATTAATGAGAAGTTTTATCATTTACTCTTTTGCATAGCTTATATTAGTTTTCAATTCGTGGTTATATGATTGATCTTGTTGTTATTATTGGTATCACTTTGGGATCATCGAGTTAATTTAGTTGGTTTTGGCAAACCTGGCTTGGTCAGTAGCAACACTATTTTTGAGAGTTGAATGAAAAGATAAAAGTACTCTAAATAAATATAATTTCATCATCTTTCTTTCTTGATTTGCTCATAAGTTTAGTATTCTCTACTTAAGATCTTTTGTGCTTCCAAGGAAGATTGCATGTTTGTCTTTATCTTTTGTATGTTTGTTTGTTTCGTTCAACTCTTATACTTGCTACCCAGCCTTGCTAGCCAAAAACTTGTACTGAGAGGGATTACTTCTCATGCATCCACCTCCTTAAAACCAAAACCTATGCCATTTGTGTCCACCATACCTACCTATTAGCATTATTGCTATTCCAAGTAAATACTTGTTTTTATCTACCTTCCAAATTAAACTTGTTATGTGAAAATTAGTGATTAAAGCTCTCACGAACTTGATGGCACACTTTACTTTCTTGCACTTAATAAACTTGAACCATTGTGCCCATCTATGTTGCGTATATGCTTGCTTTTGTGCGTTGTGAATTAGCAGAACCATGCTGTCATGGGGAACGCTTTCATCATTGCACTGGTACTTTGTACCTAGTTGATATCATGTTCTTTTGTGTATGGATGTCGTCGGTGTGAAATGAAAGGGGAGCTTGTAAGTCCATGGAGTTATGCATGTGTGTTAGAGAAACGCCTGGGCCGCTGGCCTAATCCATGCTGGCATGGTGGAAACCTGCAGCGTAACCATAACGAGCATCTATGAAGCATTCTTCTTATAAAAAAAGAGTCCGATATTGAGAAAAAAAAGAGAAAAAGAAAAAGAGATTATGAAAAGAGGAAAGAGAGAAAAAAGCACCAAATTCCCATGGTAAATAAGAAGATTGCTAAGATGTTTGTTGTCTGCTTGCCTTCTGATTTTGATATGGGGATTCTTCCGTATCATCGAGCAAGGGGTACCCCGTTGGCGGTTCTCCATGATACACATGTGCTTACGATGACAAGAACTTACCGTTGACTAAACTTTAGTAGCATTAGGAGCGGCCCTCGTATTCAAGGGGCATGAGATTCTCAATTTACAACTTGTCAAATATATCCTCATATTTGATCACTTTAACCTTAATCACCTAAAGATGCCTATGATAGGAGCAATGAGAGATGAAAGCTGATAAGTATCATAATTTTTGGAAGCTCTTTATGAAACTTCAAATCCCTGCTTCCCTCTACGAAGGGCCTTTCTTTTACTTTTTAGTTGAGTCAGTAAACCTATTCCCTTCTATCTCAGCAAGTATTTTGAGTTGTTGTGTTTCATTCATTCATATATGATTTATCCAATCATGTTTCTTATGTTCCTTGTTTTGCACATTGCTCTTATATTGGTGATTACTACTTTGAAAGCTATCATTGAAAATTAGTTATTTGTGAACTCCAGCAAATTATCAACTATTCTTCGACCAAGAGCTAAGTTTGCCATTGCCAATTATGATTTACTTTATGTATCTTTATTGTGTTTCCTTTACTTATTACAAGTTAAGTTATATAATAGTGAGTTGTCTTCTATTATGATCTATGTATTTATGAATATGATGCTTCTTGTCCGTATTATTTTATCGACTCTTCAATCCATAAACCTGAGGTCATGTTTATTGAGCTCAGTTTCGCTTGGGGACAAGCGAAGTCTAAGCTTGGGGGGAGTTGATACGTCCATTTTGCATCACTATTTTATGTCATAATTCACTGTTATTCATTGATACATTTCATATTAAGAGATGATACTTATATTATTTCATCTGTTTTTGCATGGTTGATGACTTTTGGAGCATGGACCGTTGCAGTCAGGATTCTGATGGAAAAGGTGCTGTTTGGAGGCAAAATTCGCGAAGATCAGAAATCCGGGAAAATATATGGAAACTCCTATTTTTCCAGAAGACGAAGGCTGCCAGAAGAGCGAGTGGAGATGGGCCATAGGGGGCCCACACCACCACCTGGCGCGGGCCAGCCTAGGTCACGCCACCAGGTGGTGTAGCCACCCTGGCCCACCTCTGGCTCTCCCCTCTGGCATATATAATCCTCCCGAAACCCTAATACTAGGGGAGCGACCACATAACGATTACGCCGCCTCTGCGGGGCGGAAAACACCGAGAGAGAAAGATCTCTCCGGCAGACAGATTTCTGCCGGGGGAATTCCTTCCTGGAGAGGGGAGATCGTCGCCATCAACACCACCATCAAGCTGGACTTCATTGGGATCATCATCATCATCACCATCAGCACCATCATCACCATCTCCATATTTCTGTAACAATTGGTTTGAATCTTGCATAGTTCTTAGGGGAAACTTTCCCGGTGTTGATTACTCTTTATAGTTGATGCTATTGTGTGGAACCATTGAATTATTGTTTATGTTCAGATTGTTATACATAATTATTCCATCTCTGATCATCATCCATATGATGTCTTGTGAGTAGTTCGTTTTGTTCTTGAGGACATGGGAGAAGTCATGTTGTTAGTAGTGGAGTTGTGTTGAGAAAGATTCAATAGTTTGATATTTAAGTTGTGGTGTACTTCTTCTAGTGGTGTCATGTGCACATCGACTACATGACACTTCACCTATATGGGCCTAGGGGAATGCATTGTGTATTTGGCTACTAATCGTAGGGGTTGCCGGAGTGACAGAAACCTACACCCCCGTTAGGAAACCATTGCACAAGGGACGTAAGGGTCTTAGAGTTTCAAGCTGTGGTTAGGTTTCTACCTTAATTACTTTCTTGTACTTACGGATGTTTGCAAGGGGTTTAATCACAAGTATGTATTAGTCCTAGGAAAGTCGGTACATTAGCACAGGTTCACCCACACAATACTTAGCAAGCTAAAGAAGATTAATCAACTATATGAAGCGAAAGCACTTGACAGTCTTCCCATGTGTCCTCGAGAACGTTTGGTCATCTTAAGTAATACAACCGGCTTATCCTTTGCTGCATAATGGATTGGGCCACTTGCTCCATTTATTCTTATTGTCTTTTGTTTACTCGTACTTCGTTTACTTGCTTTATCAAAAACACCTAAAAATCCGTTTGCTAAGTATTTGCAGAGAATTCCTGATCCATACCACTAGCCAGCACCTTCTGCTCCTCGTCGGGTTCGACACTCTTACTTATCGAAAATACTGCGATACACCCCCTATACTTGTGGGTCATCACATCGCCATGGAGATATCCCGTGTTGTTCGTCAACAAGAAGGATGGAGGCAACCATTTGTGCATAGATTACATGAAGCTAAATGATGTCACAATCAAGAACAAGTACCCCTTGCCCAAGATAGAGGATCTGTTTGATCAGTTGACTAGTGCTGGAGTGTTCTCTAAGATTGATCTTAGGACTAGTTATCATCCACTTAAGATCCATGCAACAGATATTCCAAAGACCGCCTTTACCACCAGATATGGATTATATGAGTATACGGTCATGTCTTTTGGATTAAACAATGCTCCCGCTTATTTCATGAATCTCATGAATATGATCTTTATGAATTTTCTGGATAAGTTTGTCGTTGTGTTTATCGATGATATTCTTATCTACTCCAAATCATAAGAAGACCATGAGAAACATCTGAGAATCATCCTTGAAACCCTTAGAGAGCATCAATTGTATGCCAAGTTCAGCAAATGTGAGTTTTGGCTGAAAGAAGTAGGATTCCTCGGACATATTGTTTCTGCCGGAGAAGTCAATGTTGATCCCGCCAAGATCAAAGATGTTGAAGAATGGGAAGCCCCAACCACTCAAACCCATGTCTGTGCATTTCTCGGATTAGCGGGATACTACCGCAAGTTCGTAGAAGGATTTTCGAGAATCGTAAGACCCATGACCCAATTGTTGAAGAAGGACAAGAAATTTGAATGGACGAACAAATGTGAAGCAAGTTTCCAAGAGCTCAAGAAGAGATTGATTTCAGCCCCAATATTGATCATGCAAGATATCAAGAAGCCGTTTGATGTGTATTGTGATGCATCGAAGATTGGTCTCGGATATGTGTTGATGCAAGAAGGCAAAGTCATAGCATATCTGTCTCGACAATTGAAGCAACATGAGCAAAACTACCCTACCCATGATCTTGAATTAGCAGTTGTAGTATTAGCATTGAAGACATGGCGTCATTACCTTATGGGTAATCGCTGTGAGATTTACTCAGATCACAAGAGTCTGAAGTATATTTTCACTTAGAAAGAGCTGAATATGAGGCAAAGGAAATGGATAGAGTTAATCAAGGATTATGACCTTGACATTCACTATCACCCCGGCAAAGCCAATGTGTTAGCGGATGCTCTTAGCAGATTGTCGTGTAGGTTAAACACCATGATCAAGGAGAAGCAACCAAGTTTGCATGAGGGGTTGGAGCAGTTTAGAACTGAGCTAGTTAGCAAAGGATTTTTAGCTAGCTTTGAACTTCAACCCACTTTGATTAGCCAAATCAAGGAAGCACGGAAGGGAAATGCAAGTATCGATGGAATCAAGAGTCGTATTGGTACAGGAAAGGTACCTAGATTCACCAAAGACAAAGGAGTTATGTGGTACAAAGGACGTATCTATGTGCCAGCAGATTCGGAGCTGAAGCAAGTTATCATGCAAGAAGCTCATGATACTCTTTATTCTATCCACCCCAGAGGAACAAAGATGTATCAGGATCTGAACGAGCAATTTTGGTGGCACAAGATGAAGAGAGAAATCAGAAGCTACATCGCCAAGTGTGATATCTGTCAGAGAGTCAAAGCGGAACATCAGAGACCCACAGAACTTTTGCAACCATTGCAGATTCCGGAATGGAAATGGGATTCTGTCAGAATGGACTTTATCACCAGTTTCCCTACTTCTAGTAGGGGAAATGACTCAATCTGGGTCATCGTTGATAGACTATCCAAGGTAGCTCATTTTATACCTGTCAAAACAACCTACCAGAGTTCGAAGCTAGCAGAGTTGTACATTGCTAGAATCGTCAGTTTGCATGGAACCCCCAAAACCATAGTATCGGATCGAGGAACCCAATTTACCTCAAGATTTTGGCAGAATGTCCAAGAGGGATTAGGAACCAAGTTGAATTTCAACACAGCTTATCACCCACAAACCAATGGACAGACTGAAAGAGTCAACCAAATCCTAGAAGATATGTTGAGAGCTTGTGTGTTAGAGTACGGATCAAAATGGGAGGATTGTCTGCCTTTCGCAGAATTCTCATACAACAACAGTTATCAAGCCAGTTTGCAAATGGCCCCATTTGAGTTCTTATATGGAAGAAAGTGCCGTACCCCTTTGGATTGGTCGCAAGTAGGAGAGAGTTAGATTTTCGGACCCGACATCCTACGAGAAGCCGAAGAGAAGGTCCACAAAGTCCGTGAGCACCTCAAGACCGCCCAATCCAGACAGAAGAGTTATGCTGACAAGAGAAGGAGAGACCTGATGATACATTGCAAATGTATCTATAATTTTTGATGTTCCATGCTTGGTTTTATCTACTTTCTTGTGTTTTGTTCCAACTTTGGAGTAATTTTCATATGATTTCTTGGACTAACCTATTAACAAGATGCCACAGTGCCAGTTGCCTGTTTTCTGCTGTTTTTGGTTCCAGGAAGTCAGAAAATGAATATTCTCGGAATTGGACGGGACAAAAGCCAAAGTTACTACTTTCTCGGAAGACTCATGGAGACAGAAGGAGAGTCGGAGAGGGGACACAGGGTGGCCACACCCCCCCTTGGCGTGGGCCAGCCCAGGCCGCACCAGGGCCTCTTTCGCCTATATATCTCCCTCTAGGAAAAAACCCTAGATCATCAAGCCTCCAGCCACGAAAAGTTCCGCAGCGCCGCCGCCACCAAAGGGGAGATTCGGGGCACAGAAATTCTTTGTTCCGGCACCCTGCCGGGACGGGGAAGTGCCCCCGAAGCCATCTCCATCGATCTCCACCACCATCTCCATCACCATTGCTGATTCCCATGATAAGGAGGGAGTAGTTCTCTCTCGAGGCTAAGGGTTCTACCGGTAGCTATGTGTTCATCTCTCTCTCTATGCATGATCTTATTGAGATCATGAGCTTGTAATCTATAGATATATCTTGCTACTCAAGTGCTTTAATAGATCTATGCTCTCCCCATGTGTGTGAAGTTGACAGTGTGCACACCATGGTGGCACTTAGGCTAGAGATTACAAATACTTGTTACGAGTTATATTTGGAGTTGGATGTCTTTATGAAATTGTGGTGTTTGTTTGAACCCTCTAGTGCTCAAGGTGACAGTGTGGGGTTATCTAGATGGGAAAGGCTTACTTTGAGGTGTGCTGTTATACCCCTACCATGGATTAGAGTGTCCAACCAGAGAGTAGTTTAGCATAGTATCATAAAGAAGAATATATTTATATGAGAGTGTTCACTAGTGAAAGTATGATCCCTAGGCCTTGTTTCTAAATATTGAAACACCGTTTTCAATTAGATCTGTTACATGTTTGCTTGCTTCCATCTTTACTTTAGTTTGCCTTTAGTCTCTTCCATGCCATCAAGCTATTTTCTAGCACCGTTGTCTTTTATCCATACCACTTGTATTTCACTATCTCTTCACCGAACTAGTGCACTTATACACCTGACAAGTGTATTGGGTGTGTAGGGGACACAAGAGACTTCTTGTATCTTGATTGCATGGTTGCTTGAGAGGGGATACCTTTGACCACTTCCTTACTGAGTTCGATAAACCTTGGGTGATCCACTTAAGGGAAAACTTGCTGCTATTCTACAAACCTCTGCACTTGAAGGCCCAACAACTGTCTACAAGAATAGAAGTCCGTAGACATCACCTAACTTTCAATGTCGGAGATTTTGTGTATCTCAAAGTTTCACCATTGAAGGGAACACAACATTTTAGTCTGAAAGGAAAGTTAGCCCCCTCAGATATATCGTACCCTTCAAGATTCTGAATCATAGAGGAGAAGTATCGTATCAACTGGAACTGCCAGAGGAGATGTCTGCCATCCACAATGTGTTCCATATCTCGTTACTTCGCAAATGCTTAGAAGTGCCGGAGAAGACCGAAGTTTTCAAGAACATCAATCACTGAGCCGTTGATATCAACAAGGATCTGACATATCGTGAAGTGCCCATCCGTATCTTGGAGGAAGCTTACAAAACCACCAGGACCCGGAGTATCAAATTTCTCAAGATCCAATGGAGCACCCATACCGAAGAAGAAGCCACTTGGGAGCGAGAAGATTACATTAGGACTAAGTTCCCGTATCTCTTTAGTTCCTAGTTTTCTTTCTTAAATCTCGTGACGAGATTTTGTTTAAGGGGGGGAGGTTTGTAACATCCCAAAACTTTGATCAAGGTTAATAAGATTCAAATCACCCAATTTAGGGTTAACAAAAACTTTTTATTATTAAAACAATTAAGCATGCATATGTGTGTTGCGTCAATATGGAATTGTTTTGAATTGCCTTGTTTGTTGGTTCTAATGGTTGTAAAATGATTCTAAGGTGAATGCCACATCATCTTGATCATTCCCAAGAAAAATCCAAAGAAAAAGAAATCAACTAGAATTAATGAAGGCAAATGGTCATATTTGCCATTTTAATCCACTAGGTCACTTTAGGTGTTCCTAGAACTCAAAGTCCAACAGAAACATTTATGAATCTTTGCACCCCTTGCTAGTACAAGTAATGATCTACCAAGGCCCACTTTGAAATCTTACAAAAACATTTAAACACTAATTTTAATTGGCATTTGAAAATGGAATCCATTTCATATGCATAGATCACACCTTTTCAAAAACCACTCAAATGAATTCCCCTTGACCTTTCTAAACAACCATATAATCTCAATCTTAAGTGGAGAACACTCAAAAATTTTGAACCCAAAATTCAAAACTTTTGTTCATGCGGCCATTCTGTCGAACACATGGCAGGTACTAAACCAGAACTAGAGTAGCTTCACTGTTTCGAGAAAGCATACAAGCATATACTACTCATCTTGACTCCTTTGAGATTCGATTGGGCATTACAACATGTAGCACCCCGGTAAAACCACTACTAGAAAATCGCTTGTGTTTGTGCATCAGCATGACCGCATGCTCATGTCGTCATGCCACATTGCATTTGAGCATCGTCATGTCATTCTGCATTTGTTTGCCTAAAACTATTTTCTAAAAGCCTATCTTTGTTTTCTAAATATCCCCTATCTTTATTTCAAATCAAAACCCCGGTCCCTTCCGGATATTTTAATTGTCTAAAAGATATTTATAAAAGTGTTTAAATAAAAATAAATAAAATTACTTTTTACCAGGGAGGCAGTCCAGCCAGTCAGACCAGAGGTCTAACCGGGCCAGACTACCTACTATCTAGGCCATCTAAAACCTAACCTAGTAAACCCTAGTCTGCCCAAACCCTAGACCCACACCTGATCCTACCCACTCCCAATCACTGCCGCCACCCACCCCGGTGTACACAACACGCACGCCACACGCCGCACGCATACACGTGCACGTCTTTCCCTAGACCCTGCCCGCGATCAACCCCTGGCCCCACCCTGCGGCCCTTCTACCGACAACCACCCCGCGTACGACCCATGCTCGCGACCCAAGCCCCGCTGCCAACGCTCGCTTCCTCGCTCGCGTGAGTGCGTGACCCTGGCCCCACCCCGCTCGATCCGCATGCGACCCCCACACCATGGACCATCAGGATTGATCCCCACCGATCCTCGCGCCCCCGCTCGATTCCCCATATTGCGCCGCCATCTGTGCCTCTCCTGGTTCGCCGCTAGCCTCAACCCTGGAGCCCGCCGCCGCCGCTCTAAGCGCTGGCCGGCGCAGTCCATTGCTCCTCCGCGGTATCCCTTCCCCTCAGCAGCATGCCCGACTCGGGAGGAGCCCGAGTTCGTCCTGCACCGCGTCTCCTCGAGCGTGCCCAAGCTCTTGCTCCACCATCCTCGATGCCTGGCGCCGTGTCGCCCTCCCTCTGTCCTCTGGCAAGCCGCCTCTGGTGCCCCGCGTCCAAGGCTGCCGCCCTGCCCGACCTCGCCCGTCCTCTGTATCGTGTTCGTGGCCCTGGGTCGCCGTCGACCCACCGCCGGTCCTTGCCCTCGCCGCTGGCCACTCCTCAGCGTAGCTCCCTCCAAGTGCGGGCTGCATCGATCTCCATTGCTGCGTCATGCCTAGCCTGCGTCCATGTCCTCTGCTTGATCTCTCCACCGAGCCCCACGGCCGCGCTCGCCACCCGAAGCTCCACACGAGACCGCCAGTCGTGCCGTCAGCGAGCTCCTCCGCGCCAACCCTGCGTGTTTCCTCGGCCGCGAGCGCCGACGCCCCGCTGTCCCGAGCCGTCCACCGCTTCCTGGCCTCTGCTCCGCATGGTCCGCACCTCGAGTCCGACCGTACCAAGCACGCATGAGCGTCCTCCACCACTGCAGGTCACATCCCCCTCGGCTGCCGTCTCCACCGCGCCATGGTGCCGTCGTGATCCACATGTCCTCTGCCCCTGTCGGTGATGCCATGTTCTCCTCGTCCTACGCATGCGTACCGTGCCAGGAGCTGTTGGCACATTCCTTTGTATCATGTTTTTTGCTTCAGGTTACTGCCGCACTTGGTGGCAGATGGCCACATCTTCCTCTTATGTTTGGTGAAGGTTGCTCCCGAATCTCGTGAAGTGGTGGTGTGACCTGGAAGTGTATTCCCGTGTGAAGATGGCAAGGTTCCGCTGGATATTCCGACACCCGACCAAGACCGTCATCGACATTAAATCCGGAACCCTCAAGTACTTCGACAGGAACCCTAATACAATGCCGCCATACTAGAAGCTCTTCGTTTCAAACCCGAAGACGCCGATCTCTCCCTCCTGGAACCCAAGACCTTCTTCACGCACGGTGAAGAGCCCGAACCCAGAGACCTCCTTCACGGACACCAAGTTTTCCGAGGACTCGGGTGTGTCGTCATGGATTCGAAGACCGAACCCGTCATACCCTTGGAACCCCGAGATTGTCGATCCAATGTGTGACCCCTTTACCCCGAGCCCTATTTTATAAATTGACATCTATATAAATTGTTGCATATCAATTGTACATGCTTGCATACATATTTCACGGGTCTGGGTTGTATAGTCGACTCACCTAATAATTAAATATGGAGACCATATGCGGGCTATTCTAGTCTTATATTGGGTCCATTTAAATTTGTGTAGCGAACCGGTGCCATGTTTTGCCTTGTTAATACAACATTTCAATTGTGGGGTACCTAAATAACTTGGACCATATAATTAAATGTCGGGACCCCGGTACCGCTTAATATCGCCTAGTCGCATCGCATATTTGCCATGTCATACCTCATACCTGCATCATGCCCGATCTTCTGCCATAGTATTAAATAGTGTATCCGGTGTTTCTTCTAGTGCTTTGATTCTTCGCGGATTAGGCCGATGAGTTGATGCGAGTGTCGACCTGACCTTCGGATGAACCTTCGGCAATGTTTCCCAGGCGAGCATCTCCCCCTTTCTACCTATTTTGCTTTTATATTCTTTATTTTCTCCTGTTGATCTATTGCTATCCGTGTTGCGATGCTTTAGTTTCCGTGCACCATTTATATTCCTTGCAGCCTCTATATTGCCTTGGACACATCCTATTGCCTGTTGATTGATAGACAGTCGGCCTTGCGAGTCGTAGTTGCTTGCTCAGGTGCTGCTTTGCGTTGTTGTCATTCCACCATTGATAAAAGGTTGGCACATGCTTAATGATGGAGATGCTTAATGGTGGAGAGGATCATGGCTTTAATTACAACTTGATGTTAAAATGCCGGGAATAGATATAACGAATGTAGAGGCATCGGTGGGCAATAGATGTTATTTGATTTTTCCACGCTCACTTGTGTCCCGTAGGACCCCGAGTACTTGATACCTGTTCCTTGACTATCGCACTATCCGCATGTGGGACCATGAATCCCCTTAGACAGAGCTTGATTCATTTCTTATTTCTTGGGGCCACAAAATAGTTTGGGGCTTTATTACTATCCTGTACTTATGTCATGCTTTACTGCTTTATTTAAGATTGCCCGTGGAGCGCCTGTACTATTTAGGAACCCCATGCCATGTTTCCGCTGTATCGACAAGCCCAGTCACACTTTCGGGTTCCCAGTCGTTTACAGCCATCGCCACACACCCTGGGTCCATCACGGAGCCGGCCGACTTCATAACGGGTAGCTTATTGGGGGTGGCCCCTAAAATATTTTATGAATCCTGTGATTGCTTTGCCGTGAAAGCCTCGTTGGGTTTTGATTTGCTTTTTCCGAAGTTGATCGTGCGTGTGTTTCTATTTGTGCACCCCTGCAGGGTAAATCTTTCTGAAAGCCATGTCCACGGTTATGGACGACTTGGAGCATAGTATCTCGATCATAGACAAGCATAACTAAAGTAGTGCTATAAATTTGACTTAATCTATGACTAGTAATCAACTTCACTACAATGGAATGGATAATAAAAGTTTCAACAACTGGTGGAACTGGGGTGTATCGGGTCATGTTATACCTGCCTAGTAAGTATCGCAACTCTAATGGAATGAAATAAAAGTGCCAACAACTGCTGGGTTTGGGATGACTCATGCTATCTATATCTGACTAGTAAGTGCTACAACTATAATGGAATAAATAAAATTGACAACTGTGTGAGTTCCTCGGTTTGACTTCCTTGTCTGTTCTCGAGGGGGAAATACTAGGATGGGTATGTTTTGGTGTTACTATCAGGTTGGATCCAAATAGGTCTTTCTTATCCCTCTCTAATAGCCAACAGTTGAATCGAGTCTCTATAGATTGTTTAGTGCATGCTTTGCTGCCGCTTCAACCCACCATACGTATGTAGCCGAGAGCCGCCGAATTCTAGACTCGTCGTGTACTGGCCTCGGTACTAACGCTCCTCTTTTACTTTTGCCCTTTGTCGGCACCCCTTTTGTTTTAGCAGGTTTGAGATCGACGTCGCTAGCAGGGTTACCCTTCCGGCTTGACCTGGGCAGGGTTATGGACGCCATTGGTTATTCTTCAGGGCTCTTAGCTCAATTTGCTTGTTATCCGTACTCGGATGCTGTATCGTTTTCAAGGTGATTTGGATCTTTGTACTGTATATCTGTATTCTTGACTCAGTGAGTCGTTCCTGTATATATATCTGTTCTGTGGGTTCCATCGTGGACTATTGTGTAATGATATTACTTCATTTTCCATCCGCACGAAAGTGCCTGGTGGGCATCCTTGAATTGTTTCTATGCGGGTTTGGCGGGAAGCGCTAAAACTTGCATAGGGCCGATTCGAGGGTGTTACACAACATTATACATAGACCGCCATCCAACTGAATCTATGACTAATAATCCACCTTCAGGTTATCATCCGAACCCCTCCAGTATTAAGTTGCAAGCAACGGATAATTGCATTATGAATTGCGTGTAAAGTAAACAATACGATTGTTCTATGAACAAAGGGTTGTTGTTTTCTCCCTAGTAGCAATAGCACATCTAGTACCTTAGAGATTTCTGTCACTTCCCCAGATTACCAGAGGCATGAACTCACTATCGAGCATAAATACTAACTCTTGGAGTTGCTAGCATCTACTTGGCCAAGATAGCTACTAACAACGGAAAGCATGCAAGATCACAAATAAGACAGACTTGATAGAATCAATAATCAATCTGAAATAGCATCTCAATATCCATCGGATCCCCACAAACACAACATGCAGAATTACAAATAGATGATCTTGATCATGAACGGAGCTCACAAGATCTAAACATGATAGCACAAAGGAGGAGAACCAGCCATCTAGCTACTACATGGACCCGAAGTCCAGAGATAAACTACTCACGCATCACACCGGAGGCTTGCATGATGATGAAGAAGGCCTCCAGGGTGAATTCCCCTCTCCGGCAGGGTGCCGGGAAGAGCTTCAGATCCCTCCCGATCTAGGGATGGAGATGACGGCGGCTACAGATTCTTTCGTGGATTTTTGATCGGGTCCTTAGGCTTTCTGTATCAGAGGCAACTTATAGGTGGAAGAAGAGGCCAAGGGGGTGCCTGGGGCGGCCAGACCACGGCCTGGCGCGGGCCAGGCCTGGCCATGCGGCCAGATGGTGTGGACGGGCCCCAGCTCCTCTCCGTCTCGTATTCTGGCTCCAAGTGTCCCTCGGTGAAAACCTGACTATGGCTTTTGTCCCGTCCAATTCCGAGAATATTCATTTTCTGACTTTCCTGGAACCAAAAATAGCAGAAAATAGGCAGCTGGCACTGTGGCTCTTGTTAATAGGTTAGTACAAGAAATCATATGAAAAGCACTCCAAAGTGTGGACAAAACATAAGAAAGTAGATAAAACCTAGCATGGAACATCAAAAATTATGGATGCGTTTGCAACGTATCACGCCCAAATATGGTCGTCGCTGACCAAACGCGGGCAACAAGCTAGCGACCGCGTAGCACCAATCCAGCATGCCCTAGATCCGCCAAACCCTACGGCCGCCCACGGTCCCTTCCCCGAGCGTTGCCAGCCCCTGGACCACCGAGGACAGCTCGCGCCCACTGCCTCTGCACCGTGCCCAGCTCACGCCAGAGCATCGTCCCGAACAAGCCCGCACAAGACGCGCCTTGCCTTCAGCTCGCGTGCACCGCTCCGCCATAACACCAGCACCTCCCCATACACGCCCTCTTCCCGTCGCGTGACCATTAGCCGCCGTGAAACGCGTCGAGAACCGCCTCTGCTGCGCAGAGCGCCAGCCTTTCCCGACCGCATGCCACCGCCCGTAGCGTCGCCATCACGCCGTAGCTGACCGCCAGGAGGCAAGCCACCATCCGCCTACCCTGCCCATGCCTCTAGCGCCCTGTATCGTCGTCACCGACAAGCTCACCGTCGCCCTCACGGTCCCCTCGTCGAGCCTATATAAGGTGCCCTCCCCAACACCATTTCCTCACACCACTCAACTCCCCTCTCCCTCAGAACCACCTCACCCCATCACCGGAGCCGCTCGAGCAGCCGTTCACCGGAATTGCACCGGAGTTCGCCGCAGCAGAGGAGGAAGAGCCCCGTCGATTTCGTCCACCCCAGCCATCTAGCAACTACATGGACCCGTAGTCCAGAGATGAACTACTCACGCATCACACCGGAGGCTTGCATGGTGATGAAGAAGGCCTCCAGGGTGAATTCCCCTCTCTGGCAGGGTGCCGGGAAGAGCTTCAGATACCTCCCGATCTAGGGATGGATATGACGGTGGCTACAGATTCTTTCGTGGAATTTTGATCGCGTCCTTAGGGTTTCTGTATTAGAGGCAATATATAGGCGAAAGGAGAGGCCGAGGGGGTGCCTAGGGCGACCAGACCACCCCCTGGCGCGGGCCAAGCCTGGCCACGTGGCCAGGTGGTGTGGTCGGGCCCCAGCGCCTCTCCGTCTCGTATTCTGGCTCCTGGTGTCCCTCGGTGAAAAACTGACTTTGGCTTTTGTCCCGTCCAATTCTGAGAATATTCATTTTCTGACTTTCCTGCAACCAAAAACAGCAGAAAACAGGCAGCTGGCACTGTGGCTCTTGTTAATAGGTTAGTCCAAGAAAAATCATATGAAAAGTACTCCAAAGTGTGGAAAAAACATAAGAAAGTAGATAAAACCAAGAATGGAACATCAAAAATTATGGATATGTTAGCAACATATCAACATCCCCAAGCTTAACTCCTGCTCGTCCTCGAGTAGGTAAGTGATAAAAAGAAAGAATAATTTTTGAGGTGACATGCACCATCATAAACCAGATCAAAGTATTTGTAAAACATTGATAGCTAGGATCTTAGTACTTCAATCATAACATGAAAGACAAAGTTCTAACAATAAGGCAAAGAAACTATGTTGCAACATGAAAAGGCATAAACAAAAGATTCATGAATAAAATGCTTTGCAGGACGTTTGTTTGTTTCATATAAAGAAAACATAGCATAGTGGCATTCAGCTTGTCCCTCATAGAGTAGCAAACATAAATGCATAGGACACCTTCAAAATTCATAAGAGTGACTAGATACAAATAGTTTAAAACAAGCAATATCAAAGCTATGCATCAATCAACAAGTCTTGGTACAATGCACATAGAACTAAGAATGGCCACTATGCTCTCAAAGTAGGTGCATAAAGATAGAAGGTGGAGACTCAACATAAAAGTAAAAGAAAGGCCTTGATAGATGGAAGTAGGGATTCAAGTCTCATAAAGAGCTTCCAAACATTATGGTACTTATTAGCTTTCATCTCTCATTGCCCCTATCATAAGCATCTTGAAGGTGATTAAGGTTAAAGTAACACAACTAAGAGGATATGCTTGACTTACGAAGACCGCACCTCATGCTACTCAACTTTAGTCACAAGTAAGCTCTTGTCATTGTAAGTACATATGTATCATAGAGAACCGCCAACGGGGTACCCCTTGCACATGATATAGGAGCTACCCCATAATGCAAATGACAAGGCAAGCAGACAATGAGCATCTCAGCGATCTTTTTATTTGCTATTTGCATAGGTTTTTATTGAGGATGCTTCATAGAGTGCTCATTATGGTTATGCTGCAAGTTTCCACTATGATTTGGCATGGCTTAGGCTAGCGGCCCAGGCGTTTCTCTAACACAAATACAAACTCCATGATCTTACAAGTTCCCCTTTTATTTCACACCGCTGGGATCCATAAGCAAAAGAACATGATATCAACGGGGTACAAATTACAGGTGCAATGTTGAAAGTGTTCCCCATGATACATGGTTCTGCTAACTTCAACTTATAAAGCGCAAGCATATACGCAACAAAGATGGACGCAATGGTTCAAGTTTATTAAGTGCAAGAAAGTAAAGTGTGCCATCAAGTTCATGAGAGCTTTAATCACTAATTTTCTCATAACAAGTTTAATTCCGAAGGTAGACAAAAACATGAATATACTTGGAATAGCATATGCTAATAGGTAGGTATGGTAGACTCTTTGGAATAACTTGGTTTTAGGAGTTGGATGCATGAGTGGAACTCATACTTGGTTACGAAGGATAGCGAAAGACTGGGAGCGACCAACTAAGAGAGCAATAATGGCCATAATCATGCAGAGCGACAAAACATCATTGATCAAAGCATAAAGTGATACTACAAGTTGAAAACTAAAGGATCATAAAGACTATGGTGACTTGGGATAGTCATACCATGGTGTGAGCATGTGCCAAGTCAACCAAAATAAAGCATCAAAGGAGAATACCACAATACTATGCTTTAATATGCTAAAACAACGCATGATTCCTCCAAGGCACATTAAGCAATCTCAATTGTTTATAACAAGTCATGCTACAGCAAAGAATACTAAGCATAAATCCAAAACAATATCAAGCATGGCATGACAAAGCATGGGCCACAGTCAAAAACAAGCTCTCTTTACCACTTAAGCATGAACTTTCCTACTCTTTTCCAATCCAAACCAAACTATTTGAAAACCAATGTATGAAAGAGGGGGTCCAACCAATTTATTCAGCAAACTAAGAAAACCAAGCAAACGAAAACCAAAACAAAAAACGAAAAAGAAGACGCTCCAAGAACAACACAACTGTGCATGAAACAATAAAAATGAAGTGTTTGGAAGGAACCTGGAATTTTTATTGATGAAGAAGGGGATGTCTTGGGCATCCCCAAGCTTTGACGCTTGTACTTCTTGGATATTTCTTGGGGTGACACACGTGGCATCCCCAAGCTTGAGCTTTAGTCCATCCTTCATCTCATTACTCATTCCTTCCATACACCTGAAATTTTTCCTTCATACAAAACTTCACACAATCTTTATTAGCAACATTACTGCACTCAAGATAATAAGTCTTTAGGTTCAGTTCCAACATCAATAAAACTTCCATTAAAACACTAGCTACTGTAACGCTTCCCTCAAAAAGGTCAATTCCCCAAAAGAACTCAAAAAGGAAGCAACAAGAAGAAAATGCAAATAATGGCAGAAATCTGTCAAAACAGACCAGCAGGTAAAGACGCATTTTTTCGAAGATCTTCTGTTGCTCAAATAGAAAAGTGTTGAACTAACGAAAGTTAGATAACAACCTGAGGCAGAAGCACAAAAATTCAAGCCCCAAAATGACGTACAGATATTGTACAAAAAATTTTACGGTGAAGCACAGAAATCTGTTTCGGGACAGCAACGTTCCCAATCATTACTTCTCTCTCATTAGAGGTTACTCTTGGCACAAAAAGCAAATAAAAAGGATAAGGAGCGGTTATTACTGAAGTAATAACTTCGAAGACTCATCTAAAACTTTTGGGTTATCTCCCAATAAGTACTTTTCTTTAACGCCTTTAAGTTAGGCATAAGAAGTAAGAAAAAGAATCAAGTGTTCTCAAATGAAGAAGCATTAAGAACAAATTTTGTTTTCATAGGAGAGGCAAAAGAAATCTTCTCTCTCTTCTTAGGGAACTGTTCTATACCTTTCTTGAGTGTGAGTTGATATTTAATGGTGCCTTCTTTCATATCAATAATGGCACCCACAGTTCTAAGAAAAGGTCTTCCCAAAGTAATAGGACAAGAAGCATTGCATTCAACATCCAAAACATAGAAATCAACGGGGACATAGGCATTGTTTACCATAATAAGAACATCATTAATACTCCCCATGAGTTTCTTTTTAGCATTATCATCAAGTGGGACATTCAAATAACAATCTTCCAATGGTGGCAAATCAAGCATATCATAAATCCTTCTAAGCATAATAGAAACACTACTATCAAGATCACATAAAGCTTTGAAATCAAAATCATTCACTTTCATATTGATGATGGGTTCCCAACCATCTTCTTGTTTTATAGGAATAGAAGCTTTATGTTTCATCTTTTCTTCTTTAATCTTTATGAGAGGCATCTCACAAAGTTCAACAAAGTTATTTAGATAGGCTGCAGCATCTTCATTACCAATACCAGAAAAATTGTTCTCTCATAACAAGATTGAGTAAAGCAGGTTTTATTTCAAAGAAAGTAGCTTCAGGAACAGGTGGAGCAATAGGTGTGCTCATAAAATCATTGTTGTTGGTGCTAGTGAAGTCACACAACTTAGTGTTTTCAAGAGTAGTCATTTTTTGTGTTTTTAATAAAGAAAGCAAACTAGTAAAACTAATTTTTGCTTGTTTTGATAAAGAAACAAGCATACAAAGAAAAAAGTAAACTAAGAAAAACAAAAATAACAAAGTAAAGAGATTGGTTATGAGGCACTCCCCTTGTGAAGATGTCCTTGACTCCTCGGCAACGGCGCCAGAAAATCACTTGCTGACTCGTGTACTAATGAGCTCGTTGGGGAACCCCAAGAGGAAGGTATGATGAGCACAACAGTAAGTTTCCCTCAGTTATGAAACCAAGGTTATCAATCCAGTAGGAGCAAGGAAACACCTCAAAGGTGTTGCTAGCTGGTCTTTGGCAGGGTGCACTACCGGCACCAGCTGCAACGTGGAGACTTGCACAACACAACCACATAACTCTGTCCCCAACTTATGATGAGGTTGTCAATCTCACCAGTTTTGCTGAAAACAAAGGATTAAACGTATCGAGTGGAAGAAAGTAATAGTTTGCAGAAAGTAAACACAAAGCAGTAAACAGTTGATTTTAGATTGAAGGTAAAAGAAAGGACCGGGGTCCATAGTTCACTAGTGGTGGCTATCCTTAAGATATATGACATGTTAGGTGAGCAAATTACAGCGGGAAAATTGACAAACATCGAGAAAGCATACAAGCAAATACTACTCCTCTTGACTCCTTTGAGACTTGATTGGGCATTACAACATTATACATAGACCATAATCCAACTGCATCTATGACTAATAATCCACCTTCAGTTTATCATCCGAACCCCCTCCAGTATTAAGTTGCAAGCAATGGATAATTGCATTATGCATTGCGTGTAAAGTAAATAATATGATTGTTCTATGAACAAAGGATTGTTGTTTTCTCCCTAGTAGCAACAACACATCTAGTACCTTAGATATTTCTGTCACTTCCCCAGATTACTAGAGGCATGAACCCACTATCGAGCATAAATACTAACTCTTGGAGTTGCTAACATCTACTTGGCCAAGATAGCTACTAACAACGGAAAGCTGCAAGATCGCAAATAACAAAGACATGATAGAATCAATAATCAATCTGAAATAGCATCTCAATATCCATCGGATCCCCGGAAACACAACATGTAGGAATTACAAATATATGATCTTGATCATGAACGGAGCTCACAAGATCTAAACATGATAGCACAAAGGAGAAGAACCAGCCATCTAGCTACTACATGGACCCGTAGTCCAGAGATGAACTACTCATGCATCAGACCGGAGGCTTGCATGGTGATGAAGAAGACATCCAAGGTGAATTCCCCTCTCTGACAGGGTGCCGGGAAGTGCTTCAGATCCCTCCCGATCTAGGGATGGAGATGACGGCGGCTACAGACTCTTTCGTGGAATTTTGATCGCGTCCTTAGGGTTTCTGTATTGGAGGCAATATATAGGCGAAAGGAGAGGCCGAGGGGGTGCCTGGGGCGGCCAGACCACCCCCTGGCGTGGGCCAAGCCTAGTCGTGCGACCAGGTGGTGTGGCCGGGCCCCGGCCCCTCTCCGTCTCGTATTCTGGATCCTAGTGTCCCTCGGTGAGAAACTGACTTTGGCTTTTGTCCCTTCCAATTCCGAGAATATTCATTTTATGACTTTCCTAGAACCAAAAATAGCAGAAAATAGGAAGCTGGCACTGTGGCTCTTGTTAATAGGTTAGTCCAAGAAATCATATGAAAATGTCGTGGTGGTGTCACGGCAGATGCCATGGATTGGCTAAAGGTAGGGACTAATACACGCTAGGGGAATCCAGGGAGGGATAGTGAAGTGATTCTCCACACAGAAGTTTATATTAGCTATGCCTCCAAGGTGAAAGTGCTCTTAGAGATGTATTGGCGAGAGGAGGAAGAAGGAGCTCTCTTACTCTCGCTCACAGAACACCCTCAAAACCCTAGCCAAATCAGAAAAAACGGAACCCCCTCTACAGAAGCCCTAGCCCTCCTTATATAGGGGGGGCTAGGTATCCATCTAGGGCATAGGTGGAGGTATATTCCTAAGAATATGCCATCTCCCAAAGTAGTAAGCCGACCGGGTTACTTTTCCCCTGCGTCACACATGCAGAGGCTACGTGAGCCTCTGCAGCGCCCGCGTCAGCCAACATGGGTATCGTCACCCTTGTCGGCCACGCCTCGGTGGTCCTGCCCTTGTCTTCTTCGCTCAGGCAGTGCGTACCGGGGCTTCTTTTGACCAGCGAGATTCCTTCCTTCTCCTAGAAGCTAGATATGCCCCGGATCATAGTTGATCTGGCCACACCTGTTCCTGCATACAAGTTAAACATGCATTTCCAACTTACTGCTTAAGTCGGTTGAGACTTAGTTAGGCGAACGCTCCCTGGTCCGGGTTACCCCGTGATTCGGCCTACCTTGAGGTGACCCGGCCAGCATCCACTTTGGCCTTGCCAAACCATGGCTAACTCGGCCTTTATACCCCGGCGTGACCCTACCCGGAGGTATTCCCCCAACATTAGTCCCCGAAGCTGGTGCGGTCTTAGCTGCCTCGGCCGCTAAGGCCACATCAGGTTCAATTATGTTTGACCTTTGGACGTTATTTCTGAGTTACCTCCTTGTCTCGGGTTATATGGATTTACATTCCCCTTGCACGTTCCAAGTTTTCACTTGCCGGCCGGGTTACCACTCCAACTCGGACCTCATGGCTTTACTTTCCCTCTGCACATTCCAAGTTTTCACTTGCTGGACGGGTTACCATGGTACTATCCGGGTCTTGCTTCCTTCTCTTGTACGCCAATCCACGTGGAGGCTAATCATTATGTTGTCTCATTTTAAGGGCTAGCACAGTAACCGCCGCAGTAATTGTTAGTCATCACTGTGCGCGGGTCACGTCACGCCTGCCTCCTCGTTTACTGCATCAACGTGTCATGTCACGGGACCAACTCCACTCTGTGGCCTTCGGTGTGGCTCCTTGTTGATTGGTTGATGTAGGTGGTACACGGCCTTTGCGTGTGGCTTGCCCGCAGGACGCGATCCCACTTTCTCCTCGTGGGAGAGGTTAAATAGGGGAGGGGCGCATCACTTAGCCTTTTTCCCCTCACCGCGCCCCCTGCCCTTTGCTCTTCTTCTTCGTCTTCCTCGCGACCACGCTGCTGCCAGTGCTCCCAAGCAGCAGCACCGCCGCCGCATTTTTCCCCCATATTTCTATGTCGCCGCCGCCGTTACGCGCCTCCTCCACCACCGGTCGCTGCCAATCTATGCCTTTGCCCCCCGCCGCCGCTAGAGCCAGCGAGGGCAGTGATTATCAGATGATGGAGGAGGAGCTCGTCGTTGCTGAGCAAGAAATGCAGGAGGACTCCACCGCCGCGGAACGTGGTGCGTGGGCCGGGTCATGGGTCTGCCAAGATGACTTTGACTGGCTCTACCGGACCAGACGCATCCCCGCCGGTGTCATCGCGCGCCTTGCTTCCGCCGAACTCGCCCCCTCACCTAATCCGGGTGAGTATGTTGTGTTCTTGTCGCACTTCCAATGGGGGTTCGGTTTGCCGGTCAGCGATTTCTTCCATGACTGGTTAAGCACGTACGAACTCCAGCCACACCACCTTCCTGCCAACGCAATCACTTCTCTCTTTGCTTTTGCCTCTACGATCGAGGGCTACGCCGGATTATGGCCCACGAAGGACCTATGGATCCGGTTTTTCGGCCTTCGTCGTAATGTCATTCCGAATATTCAACTTGATCCGGAGGACAAGCAGCTCACTCAATTCGGAGCTGCCTCCATCTTACCTTGGAGGCTATCCGTTTTCCCTCGAGTCACTGGGCTGGACTCATGCAAAGGATGGGCCCGGACTTTCTTTTATGTCCGGAACAAGGGCACTGAAGACTTAATCCGGCTGCTTCCCTATGCTCCGGGTCCGCCTAACCTAGAGTTGTGGGACGTTATCCCTAAGAAACCCACAGCCTTGGCCAATCAGGTCAACAAGAGGTTTGCGGAGCTAAAGAAGCTCGGGTTGTGCAATGAGGATGCTATGATCACATTCGTGCGCAACCGAATCTCCCCCCTCCAGAAGCGCACCCACAAGGTGTGCCATATGAGCTTTGGCCGCGACCCCAACCAGACCTCGTCCTTCGAGTTGAGCAACTCGGAGATCTATCGCCGGGTCAAGGCTCTCTTCACCACCCACAAGGACTTCTCCACTGAATGGACGTGGGGAATTGAGCATTTCTGTCGGGATAGGCTCCCTCCCTCGGTAAGCTTCGTGGCGCAAATTTACTCCGTGTTAATTATATGTCGGTCATTGTTCCATTTTTGACTCCGTTGTTCATTCTTTTCATCAGCTATTCTTTCAGCAGACCCTCGAGGACGGCACCGATCTGACCCTTAAATGGGCGCCTGACCAGGAGACCTCGGAGAAGGAAGAGCCGGACCAGGAGATTTTCCTCCCGATGACCGACTCTATGAAGCGACCCACCGGTAAACCCTCTTCTATTAGAGATTGGCCCGATGATGAAGATGACTCGGATGTTGAGGTGATTGAACCTGTTGATGCTGTCCCCCTTTCTTATGCTTTTTCGGCATCGGCTAACCCCGGTGGGCAGATCCACGAGGACCCTCCCCTTTCCACGGGGGAACCTGTTCCGGCAGCGCCGAAGAAGAAGCATGGAGCTGCATCAAGTTCCTCCTCCAGACCTTCTGAGCCCTCCAAAATGCGAAAGAAGTCCGGAGACAAAACTGCTTCCAAGCCGAAGCAGGCAAGGCCCTGGCACGAAGGGCTCGGAAACCCAGGGAGCCCCAAACCACGGACGCGTAAGTCTCTTTTTCTCCTGCAACTTGTTCTTTCTTGCATTGTTGTAATTTCTCTTTTGACATTATTTGATTTGGCAGGGCTGCGGTGGAGGTCCCTCAGAGTGGATCTAGTATCTCTTCGCCACTCCATCCTAGCTCTTCTCCCCCTCGTGACGACGAGTTACGCCCGCTGAGCCCTATTCCAGAGGGTTCTGCAGCTACTCCGGGTTCCAGCCCGCCTCGTCAAGAGGGGGGCAACCCCGGAGCGGCATCCACCACTTTGGCTCCACCGCAACCAGCAACTACTGAAACTACCTCCGTACCAGCACCGACACCAGCACCAGCACCAGCACCAATTCCGGCACCAGCAACAAGGGCACCAGCGCCAAGCTCCTCCGCCTCGTCCGAGTCTTCTCAGTCTTGGCGAGGAAGTACCCAGGCAGCTCCTAAGGGGAAATCTGCCGCAACCACTTCCTCCTCTCAGCAAGCCAAAGGCAAGAAAGCCCCTGACGCCACCAGGGCAGTGTCCACTGGGGCTGGACAACGCACCCTCGCGTCCATGCTTGCCCAGAAGGCTCCAACACCGAAGGACGCCCCTGCCAAGCCAACTAGTGCGCAACAACTTGTTCTGCACACCAGTCCGACCCTTGCTCAGGTTGAGAGGAGAGAAGCACATGCAAAGGGCTTGGTGGCGCCCCACATGCTTAGCGGTGAGCGATATCCTCCGACCTTGATCGAGTTTATGAATAACTGGAACAAGGCGGAGTTCGTCTATAACGACGATCTCCCGGAGAAGTTCGGTCCCGCCGAATTCGCTGCCCAGATGAATACAACCTCTAAGGCGATTAACCCCGCGGGTCGGATGATGGAGGTACGTTACTTCACCTTTTCCTTATCATGCACTAGCAATATAACCATTAGTCCCCGAGCCTCCGGGGGAGTAACTTGTTACTCGGCCGGATGCTCCTTAGAGAACTAACATAGCTCCTTCATAATTTCAAATATGCACACACCTAGAGCCGGGTTAAGTTCCACTTGGCCTGGATCTTGTACACTTCGAATATGCACACACCTAGAGTCGGGTTAAGTTCCACTTGGCCTAGATCTTGTACATTTCAAATATGCACACACCTAGAGCCGGGTTAAGTTCCACTTGGCCCGGATCTTGTACACTTCGAATATGCACACAGCTAGAGCCGGGTTAAGTTCCACTTGGCCTGGATCTTGTACACTTCAAATATGCACACACCTAGAGCCGGGTTAAGTTCCACTTGGCCTGGATCTTGTACACTTCGAATATGCACACACCTAGAGCTGGGTTAAGTTCCACTTGGCCTAGATCTTGTACACTTCGAATATGCACACACCTAGAGCCGGGTTAAGTTCCACTTGGCCCGGATCTTGTACATTTCGAATATGCACACACCTAGAGCCGGGTTAAGTTCCACTTGGACCGGATCTTGTACATTTCGAATATGCACACGCCTAGAGCCGGGTTAAGTTCCACTTGGCCCGGATCTTGTACATTTCGAATATGCACACACCTAGAGCCGGGTTAAGTTCCACTTGGCCCGGATCTTGTACATTTCGAATATGCACACACCTAGAGCCGGGTTAAGTTCCACTTGGCCTAGATCTTGTACACTTCGAATATGCACACACCTAGAGCCGCGTTAAGTTCCACTTGGCCTGGATCTTGTACACTTCGAATATGCACAAGGCTTAAGCCAAATTTTCGTATTCTTTTCAGGTGACCACCAACTGCCGAAGTGCTGAGTTCTAGCGTCTTCTGGATACCCACAAGATGCTGCTCGCAAAACACAATGCACATCTCGCTGAGCATGAGAAAAGGGGTAAGTTTCTCCCTTGGCGCTTCTCCGTTTTCCTTCAACTCCCTCTGCCGAACTAATCTCATTATTTGGTTTCCGCAGCTGGTGTGGAGGCTGAGAACAAGATTAGGCGAAAGAACCTGGAGGAGATCAAGGGTAAGTCCTTATTGTCCGACCTTGCTTTGCTTTCCATCTTATTTTCTTCTTGGCTCGGCAAATATTCATACCTCGGCTCTGCTGGGTCAACACGCTATTTCAGCATCTCTTCAAGATAGCGTGCCCATGCCTGACATGATGCTGCATTTTCTCGAACAAGCAGGGAAGCATCAGGCCGAGCTCAAAAAGAAAGACGATGAGCTTGCCCTCCTCCGAACCAAGAATGACGAGATTGCCAAGCTGAAGGCAGAAATGAAGAAGATGAAGGCGCCGAACCAAACCGAGCTTGAAAAGGCTGGCCAGGACTACACCGAAGAGCGTGAGCGCCTCAACCTCCAAATTGCTAAGGACCGCGACCTTTTCCAGGAGGCCGACGTCAAACTTGAGTCGGTGAACGCTAAACTGGTGCAGCTCCGCCAAAGACGCGATAATTGCATCAATGAATTGACCCGGATTCACAGCCACATTTCATGTAAGTTCCTTTCCCTTATCCGACATACTTCTCCGGGTTACTTCATATGTATTTTCTTCAGCTTCTTCCTTTGCCTTGTTTTCAGGCCACTTTCCAGAGGGTACTCCTATTGCGAGCACCGCTGTTGCCAATTTCCGCCGAGAGAGGGGTACTCCCGTCACTCTTGACGGTGAGAGCATTCCCTTTGACATGGAGGACCTATTGGTCAGCCTGTCATCTCGCGTGGAAATCATCAAGAACTACGGCAAGGATCTCCTTGATGTTTCAGTCCGAGTCTTCAACACGTTGTGGCCCGGTGAGAGCGCTCCGAAGAGGATCACACTTCTTGCTAAAAAGTTGTCGGAGATCGAGACCCAGCTTGACCTTTGGAGGGAGTCCGCTGGACATGCTGCAGCTGAGACCGTTCTTCACCACATATTCACGTGGTATGAGAAGATCGATCTCAGCCTCCTGACGCGCGTGCGCACCAGATCCAAGTGGACCAATGACCCGGAATGGGTAGCTCGGCGCCAGGCTTGTGCCCATAGCCTTGTTGAATATTCTCACATTCACGAATGGACTGAGGGTCTGAGCTTCCTGGAAGCCGCTGGCGACGAAGAGGTCAAGAATGTCGAAGATAATTCGGACGAGGATGGAGAGGACGATGCCTCGGATATCGAAGAAGGCGAAGATGATGGCGAACTCCCTCCTCCTGCTGCTCCTTAATTAAAAACACTTGAAAACTTATTAGATCCCTGGTATGCCGGGTGGAAATGTATCGCTTACTTATGTAATATTTTGCTACTAAGTTTGTATGCCGGATTAACTTGGGCGTAGTCCCCGAGTTTCGTTTTCTTGTTCGTCCAATCTTCTGGCTCGGTTTGTGTCTACCTTGATTCGGTTTTACGACTTACGAATCCGAGCTTCAAAAATTGCTTTAACAATACTCAGAAACTTTTAGGCTTAGCTCGAAATAATTTAGCATAATAGTTTGAAAGTAAATACAAGGTTAGTCCGAAAAACAAACGTCGGCTCGATTAAGTTCTTTTCCTTAGTCGTTTTTCATGTGCTACGCAATTCCAAACTTGTTCTCTTGCTTGCCATGAAGCCAATTCTTGTTGGACAGCAGCAAGTCAAAGAGTTGGGTTTTTGGTGCTCACACACTACTAATCTGAGTTAAGTAGAACAACTTATTCCAGCTAACCGTAAAAATAAAAAACAACAAATATTATTAAGGCAGTCCCCGAGTTACTGCTCGAGGTGCCAATATTTCATTCATAAGCTCATTGCCGGCATACATACCGACATATGAGAAGATTCGGATACATACACTTCTCTGCTAAGTGTAGAAAGGACGAAGTAGAGCTACATTCCATGTGCGCTTAGATTCCTCGCCGGACCTGTCCGCCTTGTTCTTTTCCTGTGGCTTTGCATCTATAAGATAATAAGAATCATTGTGCAATGCTTTGCTCATGATGAACAACCCTTCCCATGGGGGGGATAATTTATGCATGCCGGCAGTACGCTGTACCAACCGGAGCACCAGATCGCCTTCCCGAAAGACTCGGGGCCTTACCTTCCGGCTATGATAGCGTCGGAGATTTTGCTGATATATGGCGGATCTGGACAATGCTAGTTCTCTCGCTTCTTCCAGCAGATCAACATCGTTTTGCCAGGCTTCTTGCACTTCGGCTTCTGTGTATTGGGTGACCCTAGGCGAATCATGCTCTATGTCGGCTGGTAATATAGCTTCTGCCCCATATACCATAAAAACGGCGTATAGCCTGTTGATCGATTCGGAGTTGTTCTTAAACTCCACAGTACCGCTGGTAGTTCTTCTATCCAGCACCCCGCTGATCTTTGCAGTGGCTCAATGAGCCGGGGTTTTATCCCGGATAGTACTAATCTGTTGGATCTTTCCACTTGTCTGTTTGATGCAGGGTGGGCTACCGAGGCTACGTCGAGTCGGATCTTCTTGTCCCAGCAGAAGCGCGCAAATGCTCCCTCCGCAAAATTTGTTCCATTATCCGTTATGATACTGTGTGGGTAGCCGTACCTCAAGATTATATCCTTGAGAAACGTTACGGCCGTAGCCCCATCACATTTCCTTATAGGCTTTACTTCGACCCACTTCGTAAACTTGTCTACCATGGCCAAAATGTGAGTCATATTTCCCCTTGCTGGATTGAACGGGCCGACCATATCCAAGCACCATACGGCGAATGGCCATGTAATTGGTATGGTCTTGAGTTCCGACATTGGCATATGTGTCTTGGTAGCATACCTCTGACAACTATTGCATTTTCTCACCAGATCTTCTGCTTGTTCTAAGGCACTTGGCCACTAGAATCCATGCCCGAATGCTTTTTCCACCAAGGCTCGGGATGAGGCATGATGCCCGCATTCTCCTTGGTGTATATCTCGGAGGATGTCAATCCCTTCTTCCGGGTCAACGCATCGCTGGAGGACATTGGTTACACTCTGTTTGTACAGCTCGGAATTGATAATTGTGTATGCCTTTGCTCTCCTCTGAGTTTGCCTGGATAACACCTCCTCAGTGGGTAACGTTCCATCTTTCAAGAATTGAAATATAGGCAATGCCCAAGCTGGTATTGCTCGTATAGGGAACACATCCTCATCAATTTCCATCTGGTCCACCGACATAACTTCAACCGGATCATGCTGAGCAGTCCCCGGGTCCTGCGAGGCAGTCCCCGGGTTCGCTGAGGCAGTCCCCGGGTTTGCTGATGTAGTCCCCGGGTCTCGCGCACCACCTCCCATGTCAATGTCCATGGGCTCAGCTCCGGATTCTGTATCTTCCGGGAAATAGATCGAGCCGGTTCCTGGGGACGGCCTGATAGATGGTTTTCTGAGGTGTTCCAACGCTACGCCCAGTGGAATCGCTTGTCGGGTTGATCCGAGCTTCGACAGCACGTCGGCAGCCTCATTCTCCACCTAGGGTAAATGGTGAAATTCACACCCCTCAAAGTAACCAGATATTTTCTACACATGAAATCTGCACAGAGCCATGTTTGGATCCAGGGCGTCCCACAACCCCGACACTTGCTGTATTACTAAATCCGAGTCGCCAAAACATAGTATCCGACGTATCCCAATCTCTTTTGCCACTTTGAGCCCATGCACAAGTGCTTCATACTCAGCGACATTGTTCGATGCCGCGAAATGGATTTGTAGGACATATTTCAGTTGGTCCTTCTTTGGCGAGGTAAGCACAACTCCGGCGCCTAGCCCGGTTTTTGTTTTTGACCCATCAAAATGCATCCTCCAGTAGTTCGGATCTGGTGCGGTGGTTCGTATTGTACCTCGGCCCAATCCACAAAAAATTCCGCCACGGCTTGAGATTTGATTGCCTCTCTTCTGTCATATTGTGGCGCATAAGGAGCTAGTTCAATTGCCCATTTTGCGATTCGACCACTTGCGTCCTTGTTACCCATTATCTCGGATATGGGAGCCTCACATATTACTTTGATGGGGTGCTCCTCAAAGCAATGCTTTAACTTCTTTGCCGCCATATAGACACCATATGCCACCTTTTGAAAGTGCGGGTAGTTCTGCTTTGAGGCATATAATACCTTGCTCAAGTAATACACTGGCCTCTGCACTGACTTACCCTCTTCGTCGCGCTCTACCACAATCACTGCACTTACAACTCGGTTGGTTGCGGCTATGTAGAGCAACATTGGTTCCTTTGATAATGGAGAGACTAACACTGGTGCAGTGGCTAACATCTTCTTTAAATGGGCAAAGGCTTCACCGGCCTGTGGCGTCCAAATTAACTTATCCGACTTTTTCATGAGTTGGTAGAGAGGCAATGCCTTTTCTCCCAACCGACATACAAACCGACTTAACGATGCTAGGCATCCAGTGAACTTCTGGACATCGTTAAGACACTTTGGCAGCTCCATTCGTTCAATGGCTCGGATCTTAGTTGGATTAACTTCGATACCTCGGCTGGAGACTAGAAAACCGAGTAATTTTCCAGCCGGGACACTGAAGGTACATTTTTCCGGGTTAAGCTTCATTCGGAACCTTCTTAAGTTCGCGAATGTCTGCCTGATGTCGTCATGGAGCGTTTTGCTTTCCTTGGTCTTGATAACCACATCATCCACATACACTTGTACATTTTGACCTATTTGGTCGTGCAAACATTTTTGCATACATCTTTGGTACGTTGCACCTGCATTACGTAAACCGAATGGCATGGTGCGATAGCAATAATCCCCATACGGGTTGATAAATGCAGTCTTTATTTGATCATCTGGATTTAGAGGTATCTGGTGGAAACCTGAATATGCATCAATGAATGACAATAGTTCACATCCCGCGGTTGAGTCTATGACCTGATCTATCCTTGGCAGTGGAAATGGATCTTTTGGACATGCCTTGTTCAGGTTCGTGTAGTCGATACACATACGCCAAACCACTGCCACGTTTGGGTCATCCTTCTTCTTCTCCACCAACACCAGATTAGAGAGCCAATCTGGATAAAGTATTTCCATGATAAATCCTGCTGCTAGCAACCGAGCTATCTCATCTCCCATGACTTTTCTCCTATCCTCGGCGAAGCGGTGGAGAGGTTGCTTCACCGGCTTTGCTCCGGGTCTCACGTTCAAAGAGTGCTCGGCCAACTCCCTCGGAACACCTTGCAAGTCCTGTGTAGACCAAGAAAAAATATCCCGATTCTCATGGAGGAAGTTGACGAGCTCTCTTTCCTATTTATCATTCAACCCGGCACCAATTGTTACGGTGCGCTCTAGGAACATATCATCAACAGGCACTTTCTTAGTATCCTTTGCAGCTTGGAATGAAATGCTACCGTGCGGGTTACTCAACGCCGGCATATACTACTGCGCGGACTGAGCTAGTGCCGCCACCTCTTGGATTTTTCTTTTCTCTTGCGCAATCACGACTGACTCGGCTAGGTTAGACCCGGCTGAGGCACACTCAATGGAACGTCAGAAATCTCCAGCAATGGTAATCACTCCATTTGGCCCGGGCAACTTCATCTTCAGATAACTGATGTGGAAGCTTGCCATGAACTTGTTCAATGCTGGTCTTCTGAGTAACGCGTGATACGCACTTTCCAAGTTCACCACCTCAAACTCCAGATTCTTAGTTCGGCAATTATCTCTCGTGCCAAATAACACGTCAACCCAGACTTTGCCTATGGGCTCACAAGAAATGCCTGGAACAATACCATGGAAAGTTGTCCTTGTAGCCTAGAGCATGTTCTCCGAGATACCCAACTTGCGCATTGTATCCGCATACATGATGTTAATGCTACTGCCATTGTCAATCAGTACCTTGGAGAACCTCACATTGATGTTCGGCCCAATGAATGTCGGGTCCAGCACTAGCGCATACGAACCAGGACTCGGCATAAGCTTGGGATGGTCTTTTTGATGTTCCAGGTGATTTCTTGGTCCGACCAAGGCATGTACCTCGTCACTGCTGGCATTACCGCATTGACCTCCATATGTCGGCGCTGCAAGCTCTTTCTATCTGTTTCCTCAGTTGTGAACACACAATAGCTCTGGTGATGTTCTCTGTACTCATTCCTCCCCTCGTTTCTGGGGTACCTCTGATCCGGCTGGTGCTGATTTTCCACCTGATGCACTGCATCCCTTCTCTCATTGTTGTCATACCTCGGCGGAGGGGGAGGCAACATTAGCTGTTGCGTGTTCGCTCTAGAGAGCAATTGCTGCCGGGGTAACTCCTGCCGAGGTTGATCATTCTGGGGTGCCTGAGCATTCCTCGTACCACCTTGTTCTATCTTACGCATCCACTCACATTGCCTCGTTGTGTGACCCGCTGGGTTATTCGGATTTGGCGTGTGAAACTTACACGCCTGATCCAACATCGACTCATAAGTGTACCTCGGACGGTCCTTCCTTTCTTGCCCCTGTTTCTTCTGTTCTGGCGTCCAAGTTTTCTTGCCATCATTTCTTGGTGTCCATTGTTGCCCTCCAGTTTTCTGACGTTGATTGCTTCCTGTTCCGGGCTGATCTTGATTCACAGCTGCAACTTGTTGCAAACTGTACCGGTGATCCGGTCTATCATCTCTTCTTTTTCCTCTGTAGTCATTCCTCCGGGATGATCCGGATCCATCTCTCTGGTAATACTCATCGTTTGACTCGGTTGACACAAGCCTAGGTTGAGTCGGACCTCCCAGAGCATACGAATCAGCAATCCGGATCATCTCAGCCAACGTGGTGGGCATCTTCCATTGTAACTTTTGCCACAGTTCGCTTGCGTATCTGCATCCCTGTGCAAACCACGCTATGGCCTTTGATTCTATCACGCCCTCACATGAGTTTCTGACGGTACACCACCGGGTTAAAAACTCTCGATCCGTCTCATTCGGTCTTTGCTTGCACATAGCTAGTGTCTGTGGCCTATTCGGCCTCTAATACGTACTCGAGAAATTGCTGATGAACATTTCCTCAAAATTGATCCAGCAGCTAATGCTTCCGTGTGGCAAATTGTTCAGCCATACCCTTGTCGGGCCCTCCAACATCTCGGGTACGTATCGCATAGCCCACCTCAAGTTGCCTGTGTCAATTTTCATAGCTGTAGCGTAATTTATCAACCAATCCTCCGGCTTAGTGCTGCCGTCGTACGTCTTCGTGCCTCTGGGTAACTAGAAGTTAGGTACCGGTGGCTCTTTCATGATCCGGGGTCCAAAACACGCAGGACCCGGAGGACCTTGACTTTCAATCTACTCTGACCTATACAATCGATCCAGTTTCAACCTGGCATCATCTGGCATCAAATCCCTGCTTCCCAATCTCGACCCTATCACATGATAGTCCGGCCTTGGGTATCCTGCATTTACCATTTCCGAATCTCCATCGTTATACCGGTCTCGCTCTCGTGGCGCGTCTCTCTGTTGCATACCTCGGCCGTATTCTGCTCTTGCCTTGGTATATTCTACTGCTGCGGTTGTCCTGTAGAGTTGCGATGCCCGGCATTGCTGTTAACAGCGTTTCCTTGACCGGCATTGCCTTAGTCACGGTTGCCTCGGCCAGCTTCACCTTGGCTTACACTCCGTCGATCGTCGTTTCTCTGTACTTCTTTTGCCTTTCCTGCCCTTGTCGGGTCATACGGAACAATCTGCTTGTTTCTCCTGGCCGAGGTTACTACCTCCTCTCTCCTTGGACCACCATGAGGAGACGATGCGGCTCCAGTGGATTTCTCCGGCTTACCCACCACCGAATGAATGATCTTGGAGGCCCCAGCTCTCTCCGGGTTTGCCATAAGCAGTTCCTCATTTTGCCTATTCGCGATCCAAACCAACTCGTTGACTCGATCTTGCTGTCTCTGACGGGCTTCACCCGTCAGACCCTCTAGCTCGGATGCAGCCGCATCCGCTGCTCTGAGGTTTTTCGCCGGGGTACTGTACTTCGGCAGCCCCACGGACAAACAGTTCTCTGACTCCTCAATCCGAGTATCACCTTCTTTGTTCATTTCACTCATGAGATTTCTCCCCTTCACTTTTACAACATCTACTTTGTTTGCCTTTGCATACTCACGCATCGTCATGTTCAACGACTGCTGAGCCGCAACAATATTTTTTGCTCCCTCTAGAATTTTTTGCCTAGTTTCCTCTAGCTCGGCCTGTGCCTGAGCCGGATCTACCACTGCTGCTACCAGGTTTGCCAAGCTATCTATAGCTTCTCTCAGTACATTCTCAGGCCTCTCTAGTGGAGGTCCTCTACCTTTCCTTGGTGCCTTAGGTGTTACCTCCGGGTCTGGTGCTGGATCCTTGCTTGCGCCCGCACCCGACGCAGTCATCATCACTTCTGCACGGTCCGAGGAGCGAGTGATACGCGCCTCGTGAACCATGCTAAGGGGTGGTTCCCCTACTTCGACGACGCGCCGCGGACGAACGCATGATACGTCCACAGCAACGTAGACCTTGTGCGCACCCAACTTGATAAAGAGGCCGTTGCGCGGACGTGGGCGCGTGCCGAAGCAGTCAGCGTTGTCGCTGACGAAGTCCAGCGCTCCAAAACGCTGAACGAGCCCGGAGACGATGCGTTCGCTGGTCCTAATGAGGTTTCCCATCCGGATCTTCACCCCTTCTAGCGCCGCTAGCCCCACGGTGAGCGCCAACTGTCGTGGTGGTGTCACGGCAGATGCCATGGATAGGCTAAAGGTGGGGACTAATACACGCTAGGGGAATCCAGGGAGGGATAGTGAAGTGATTCTCCACACAGAAGTTTATATTAGCTATGCCTCCAAGGTTACAAGTGCTCCTAGAGCTGTATTGGCGAGAGGAGGAAGAAGGATCTCTCTTACTCTCGCTCACAGAACACCCTCAAAACCCTAGCCAAATCAGAAAAAACGGAACCCCCTCTACAGAAGCCCTAGCCCTCCTTATATAGGGGGGGCTAGGTCTCCATCTAGGGCATACGTGGATGTATATTCCTAAGAATATGCCATCTCCCAAAGTAGTAAGCCGACCGGGTTACTTTTCCCCCGCGTCACACATGCAGAGGCTACGTGAGCCTCTGCGGCGCCCGCGTCAGCCGACATGGGTATCGTCACCCTTGTCGGCCACGCCTCGGTGGTCCTTCCCTTGTCTGCTTCGCTCAGGCAGTGCATACCGGGGCTTCTTTTGACCAGTGAGATTCCTTCCTTCTCCTAGAAGCTAGATGTGCCCCGGATCATAGTTGATCTGGCCACACCTGTTCCTGCATACAAGTTAAACATGCATTTCTGACTTACTGCTTAAGTCGGTTGAGACTTAGTTAGGCAAACGCCTCTTGGTCCGGGTTACCCCGTGATTCGGCCTGCCTTGAGGTGACCTGGCCAGCATCCGCTTTGGCCTTGCCGAACCTCGGCTAACTCGGCCTTTATACCCCGGCGTGACCCTACCCGGGGGTATCCCCTCAACAGAAAAGTACTCCAAAGTGTGGACAAAACATAAGAGAGTAGATAAAACCAAGCATGGAACATAAAAAATTATGGATACGTTAGCAACGTATCATAGAGTTATGAAATAGAGAAATTAAATCCATCTTGCAAAAGACTATTAATAGGTATAGAAAAAATTGGGCTAAAAAGTTGAACGACGCTTTATGGGCTTATAGGACTGCCTATAAAAACCCTATGGGATGTCTCCTTATAAAATGGTTTATGGGAAAGCTTGTCACTTACCTTTAGAATTAGAACACAAAGCTTATTGGGCAGTTAAAGAACTTGCTGGTGAAAAAAGATTATTTGACTTAAGTTCGTTGGATGAATGGAGGAGTGAAGCATATGAGAATGCTAGACTCTTTAAGGAAAAAGTTAAAAGATGGCATGACAAGCGAATACTTAAGAGAGAATTCCATGTTCGTGAGAGTTCTATTATATAGGTCTCATCTCAGATTTTTTGTAGGGAAACTACTATCAAAATGGGATGGACCTTTCGTTATTGAAGAAGTGTACCGCTCAGGAGCAATAAAAATTTCTTCTTTAAAAGATAACACTACACAAGTGGTGAATGGGCAGCGACTCAAGCACTATATTGCTGGAGTTTCTTACAATGAAGATGTTGATGCTCTTCAAGTTATAACTCCGGAAAATTTATCAAAGACCGAATCAAGAGACCTACAGAGTCTGTTTTTGAATAGGTAACAGTTCTGGTAAGAAAAGTTCCACGAAAATATGTCCAGTTATACTTTTGGAGTTTTTATCCAACAAGGAAATCTACGAAGCGAAAGAGGGAGGAAACGGAGCCAGGGTGGCCCACACCACCCCCTGGCGCGGCCCCCTGGCCACGCCAGCAGGTGGTGTGGCCACCTCGGACTCCGTCTCCGACCCGTTTTCTCCCAGTACCTTCCTGTTGTCGTAAAACTTCGTAATATATAATCCCCCCGATCCTCCGAGGTTCGTATATCGTGTTTTCGTTTCGATCTATTTCTGACATGTAGAGTCCCAGATTTGGAGCCACAATGTCTTCCTATGGATCATCCAAGGAAGATTCCTCAGCGGATATCATCAACCCATATATGAGAGAGTTGAAGATTCATCCCAAGGAGTTGTTGCTTGAAGATGGGGACTTACGAATAAAAGAGGTTCAGGGCCCTAAAGGTGAAGGAAGTCTAAAGGACAGTATGGAAGCACTGGAGCAAGAAGTCTTTAGGTACAAGATGATGGCAGAACGCGAAGTGGATATCATCCACAAGATTTGCTCCAAACTTATCACCGAGCACCAAAAGGAGACTGCTGAGCTCAAGGATGAAGTCCTCTCACTCTGCCAAACAACCAACCAACTACAAGCACAGCTCTACGATGTTCAAAATCAAAAATGTGAGTACGAGGTTAGGTTTAAATGCATAAAAGTTGCTGCAAGTTTCAGGATGTTGGAGACCACGATGTCCTTTGTTGATGGGGAGCCCTTAACTTGGAAGTCAGACGATGACGAGAGAATACCACCACCACCGAAGGAGTAATTCGTCATCAGGTTTTGGCATCCCCTTGGCTTGTTCCAAGCTTGGGGGAGTGCCGCGGTATCACATCGCTATCATCTATCTTTTTACCTTTTTAGTAGAGTCATATCATGAATAGAGAAGTTATCATATAGGATGGTTTTCATTATGGAAATGTCCCCCCTCTCATTAGATATCTATGTATCCCTTGGTGTGAGTTGCCGTTATGGAATATTAATGAGAAGTTCTATCATTTACTCTTTTGTATATCTTATATTAGTTTTCAATTCATGGTTATATGATTGATCTTGTCATTAGTATTGGTATCACTTCGGGATCATTGAGTTGATTTATTTGTTTTGGCAAACCTGGCTCGGTCAGTAGCACTACTATTTTTGAGAGTTGAATGAAAAAGATAAAAGTATTCTTAACGAAATATAATTTCATCATCTTTCTTTCTTGATTTGCTCATAAATTTAGTATTCTCTAGTTAAAATCTTTTGTGCTTCCAAGGAAGTTTGCATGTTTGTTTTCATCACTTGTATGTTTGTTTGTTTCCTTCAACTCTTATGCTTGCTACCCCAGCCTTGCTAGCCAAAAACCTGTACTGAGAGGGAATGCTTCTCGTGCATCCAATCCTTAAACCAAAACCTATGCATTTGTGTCCACCATACCTACCTAATAGCATTATTGCTATTCCAAGTAAATTTATGTCTTTATCTACCTTCCAAATTAAACTTGTTATGTGAAAATTAGTGATTAAAGCTCTCACGAACTTGAAGGCATACTTTACTTTCTTACAATTAATAAGCTTGAACCATTATGTCCATCTTTGTTGCGTATATGCTTGCGCTTTATAAGTTGAAGTTAGCAGAACCATGTATCATGGGGAACGCTTTCAACGTTGCACTTATATTCCATTGATATCATGGTTCTTTTCCTTATGGATCTTGGCGGTGTGAAATAAAAGGGGAACTTGTAAGATCATGGAGTTTATATGTGTGTTAGAGAAATGCCTGGGCCGCTAGCCTAAGCCATGCCTAATCATGGTGGAAACTTGCAGCATAACCATAATGAGAACTCTATGAAGCATCCTCAATAAAAACCTATGCAAATAGCAAATAAAAGGATCGTTGAGATGCTCATTGTCTGCTTGCCTTGTCATTTTTATTATGGGATAGCTCCTGTATCATGTGCAAGGGGTACCCCATTGGCAGTTGTTTATGATACATATGTATTTACAATGACAAGAGCTTACTTGTGACTGAAGTTGAGTAGCATGAGGTTCGGTACTCTTAAGTAAGGGGCATGAGATTTCAACTTATAACTTGTCAAGCATATCCTCTTAGTTGTGTCACTTTAACCTTAATCACCTAAAGATGCTTATGATAGGGGCAATGAGAGCTGAAAGCCAATAAGTACCATAATTTTTGGAAGCTCTTTATGAAACTTGAAATCCCTGCTTCCCTCTGCAAGGGCCCTTCTTTTACTTTTTAGTTCAGTCAGTAAACCTATTACCTTCTACCTCAACAAGAATTTTGAGTTGTTGTGTTTCATTCATTCATATTGATGATTTATTCAATCATGTTTCTTATGTTCCTTGTTTTGCACTTTGCTCTTATCTTAGTGTCTACTAGTTTGAAAGCTATCATTGAAAATCAGTTATTTGTGAACTCTAGCAAATTGTCAACTATTCTTCGACCAAGAGCTAAGTTTGCCATTACCAATGATGATTTACTCTTTGTATCTTTGTTGTGTTTCCTTTACTTATTGCAAGTTAAGTTATATAATAGTGAGTTGTCTTCTATTATGACTTATGCATTGATAAATGTGATCCTTCTTGTCCGTATTCTTATATCGACTCTTCACTCCATAAACCTGAGGTCATGTTTATTGAGCTTAATTTTCGCTTGGGGACAAGCGAAGTCTAACTTGGGGGGAGTTGATATGTCCATTTTGCATCACTATTCTATATCATAATTTACTGCTATTCATTGATATATTTCATATTAGGAGATGAAACTTATGTTATTTCATCTGTTTTTGCATGGTTGATGACTTTTAGAGCCGAACCCTGCAGTCAGGATTCTGATGGAAAAGATGCTGTTTGGAGGCAAAATTCGCGAAGATCAGAAAATTCAGGAAAATACATGGAAAATCCTATTTTTCTAGAAGACGAAGAAAGCCAGAAGGGGAAGCGGAGATGGGCCACAGGGGGCCCACACCACCCCCTGGCGCGAGCCACCCTAGGCTGCACCACCAGGTGGTGTGGCCGCCCTGGTCCACCCCTGGCTCTCCCCTCTGGCGTATATTATCCTCCCGGAACCCTAAGACTCGGGGAGCGACTATAGAAAGATTCCGCCGCCTCTGCGGGGCGGAAAACACCGAGAGAGAAAGATCTCTTCAGCAGACATAATTCTATCGGGGGAATTCCTTCCCGGAGAGGGGAGATCATCGCCATCAACACCACCATCAAGCTGGACTTCATTGGGATCATCATCATCATCATTATCATCATCACCACCACCATCATCTCCACCAGCACCATCATCACCACCTCATACTGCTATACCAATTGGGTTGAATCTTGCATAGTTCTTAGGGGAAACTTTCCCTGTGTTGATTACTCCTTGTAGTTGATGCTATTGAGTGAACTGTTGAATTATTGTTTATGTTCAGATTGTTATACATCATTATTTCATCTCTGATCATGATCCATATGATGTCTTGTGAGTAGTTCGTTTTGTTCTTGAGGACATGGGAGAAGTCATGTTGTTATTAGTGGAATTGTGTTGAGAAAGATTCAATAGTTTGATATTTAAGTTGTGGTGTATTTCTTCTAGTGGTGCCATGTGGATGTCGACTACATGACACTTCACCTATATGGGCCTAGGGGAATGAATTGTGTATTTGGCTACTAATCGTATGGGTTGCCGGAGTGACAGAAACCTAAACCCCCGTTAGGAAAACCATTGCACAAGGGACGTTAGGGTCTTAGAGTTTAAAGCTGTGGTTAGGTTTCTACCTTAATTACTTTCTTGTACTTGCGTATGCTTGCAAGGGATATAATCACAAGTATGTATTAGTCCTAGGAAGGTCGATACATTAGCACAGGTTCACCCACACAACACTTAGCAAACTAAAGAAGATTAATCAACTATATGAAGCGAAAGCACTTGACAATATTCCCATGTGTCCTTGAGAACATTTGGTCATCTTAAGTAATACAACCGGCCTGTCCTTTTCTAAAGAAAGGATTGGGCCACTTGTTGCATTTATTCTTATTGTCTTTTATTTACTCGTACTTTATTTACCTGCATTATCAAAAAACCCTAAAAATCCGCTTGCTAAGTATTTACAGAGAATTCCTGCTCCTAGCCACTAGCCAGCACCTTCTGCTCCTCGTTGGGTTCGACACTCTTACTTATCGAAAATACTGCGATACACCCCCTATACTTGTGGGTCATCAATACTCAGTCCTAATGTAATATTCTCACTCCCAGGTAGCTTCTTCCTAAGTATGGTTGCTCCATTGGATCTTGAGAAACTTGATACTCCGGGTCCTGGTGGTTCTGAAGGCTTCCTCCAAAATACGGATGGGCACTTCACGATACGTTAGAGCCTTGTTGATATCAATGGCTCGGTGATCGATGTCCTTGAACACTTCGGTCTTCTCCATAACTTCTAAGCATTTGCAAAGTAACGAGATATGGAACACATCATGGATGGCTGACATCTCCTTTGGCAGTTCTAGTTGATATGATACTTCTCCTCAGCAATTCAAAATTTTGAAGGGTCCAATATATCTGGGGCTAACTTTCCTTTCAGTTGAAAATGTTGCATTCCCTTCAAAGGCGACACCTTGAGATACACAAAATCTCCAACATTGTAAGTCAGGTCTCTACGTCTCTTGTCAGCATAACTCTTGTATCTGGATTGGGCAGTTTTGAGGTGCTCACGGACTTTGTAAACCTTCTCTTCGGCTTCTCGTAGGATGTCAGGTCCGAAAATCTGACTCTCTCCTACTTGCGACCAATTCAGGGGGGTACGACACTTCCTTCCATACAGAAATTCAAATGGGGCCATCTACAAACTGGCTTGATAACTGTTGTTGTATGAGAATTCTGCTAAAGGCAGCCAATCTTCCCATTTTGATCCATATTCTAGCATAGAAGCTCTCAACATATCTTTTAAGTTTTGATTGACTCTTTCAGTCTGTCCATCCGTTTGCGGGTGATAAGTTGTGCTGAAATTCAATTTGGTTCCTAAAACTTCTTGGACTTTCTGCCAAAATCTTGAGGTAAATTGGGTTCCTCGGTCCGCCACTATGCTCTTGGGGTTCCATGCAAACTGACAAGCCTGGCAATGTACAGCTCTGCTATCTTTGAACTCTGGTAGGTTGTCTTGATAGGTATAAAATGGGCTACCTTGGACAGTCTATCAACTATCAACCAAATAGATTCATTTCCCCTACTAGAAGTAGGAAAACCGGTGATAAAGTCCATTCCGATGGAATCCCATTTCCATTCCGGAATCTGTAATGGTTGCAAAAGTCCTGCGGGTCTCTGATGTTCCGCTTTGACTCTTTGACAGATCTCACACTTGGCTATGTAGCTTCCAATTTCTCTCTTCATCTTGTGCCACCAAAATTGCTCCTTCAAATCCTGATACATCTTCGTTCCTCCGGGGTGGATAGAATAAAGAGTATCATGAGCTTCCTGCACGAAAACTTGCTTCAACTCCGAATCTGCTGGCACACAGATACGTCCTTTGTACCACAAAACTCCTTCTTCATCTTCGGTGAATTCGGGTACCTTTCCTGTACCGATACGACGTTTGATTCTGTCGATACTTGCATTTCCCTTCTGTGCCTCCTTGATATGACTGATCAACATGGGTTTAAGTTCAATGCTAGCTAAAAATCCTTTGTTAAAAAGCTCCGTTCTAAACTTCTCCAACTCTTCATGCAAACTTGGCTGGGCTTCTTTGATCATGGTGTTTAGCCTACACGACAATCTGCTAAGAGCATCTGCTACCACATTGGCCTTGCCGGGGTGATAGTGAATGTCAATGTCATAATCCTTGATTACCTCTATCCATCTCCTTTGCCTCATATCCAGCTCCTTGTGAGTGAAAATATACTTCAAACTCTTATGATCTGAATAAATCTCATAGCGGTTACCCATAAGGTAATGACGCCATGTCTTCAAAGCTAAAAATACAACTACTAGTTCAAGATCATGGGTAGGGTAGTTTTGCTCATGCTGTTTCAGTTGTCAGGACAGATATGCTATGACTTTGCCTTCTTGCATCAACACACATCCGAGACCAATCTTGGATGCATCACAATACACATCAAAAGGCTTCTTAATATCTGGCATAATCAGAATTGGGGCTGAATTCAATCTCTTCTTGAGTTCTTGAAAACTTGCTTCACATTTGTTGGTCCATACAAACTTCTTGTCTTTCTTCAACAGTTTGGTCATCGGTCTTGCGATGCTCGAAAATCCTTCAACGAACTTGCGGTAGTATCCCGCTAATCCGAGGAATGCATGGACTTGGGTTTGAGTGGTTGGGGATTTCCATTCTTCAACATCTTTGATCTTGGAGGGATCAACAGCGACTCCTCTTGCTGACACGATATGTCCGAGGAATCCTACTTCCTTCAACTAGAACTCACATTTGCTAAACTTGGCATACAACTGATGATCTCTAAGGGTTTCAAGGATGGTTCTTAGATGTAGCTCATGGTCTTCTTCTGACTTGGAATAGATTAGAATATCATCGATAAAAACAACGACAACCTTATCCAGAAAGTTCATAAAAATCTTATTCATGAGATCCATGAAATAAGTGGGGGCATTGGTTAATCCAAAAGACATGACTGTATACTCATACAATCCATATCTGGTGGTAAAGGCGGTCTTTGGAATATCCGTTGCACGAACCTTGAGTTGATGATAACCAGTCCTAAGATCAATCTTAGAAAACACTCTGGCACTAGTCAACTGATCAAACAGATCCTCAATCTTGGGCAGTGGGTACTTGTTCTTGTTGGTGACATCATTCAGCTTCTAGTAATCCATGCACAAACGGTGACCTCCTTCTTTCTTATCCACAAATAGAACAGGCGATCTCCATGGCGATGCGCTTGGTTGAATTAGACCTTTCTCCAGCATAGCATCAAGTTGCTTCTTCAGCTCCACTAATTCAGACGGGTTCATACTATAAGGTCTCTGGGCTATGGGTCCAGTTCCAGGAATTAGTTCAATAATGAACTCAATATCCCGATATGGGGCATTCCGGGCAATTCATCTGGGAAAACGTCAGGGTATTCACAGACTACTCTGACTTGGTCTATGGTTGGTTGGGCTAGACTCTTGTTGCATTTGAATTGATGGGGCAAGGTTTTTGATACATGTTCTACTAATACTCCAGAGCTACTGGTCATGGTTATGGCTTTCTTGGCACAGTCGATCAATCCTTTATGTTTTGACATCCAATCCATTCCTAGTACTATTAGATTGGCATAAAAATCTATCCCATGGATTCTGATAGGTACAGCCTTGCAAATTTTTCTAGCTTTGGTGGTTGAACCAGGTATTTGAACTATCATAACATGCTTCAATTTTGTTGGTTGAATCATACTAGTGCATGCAAATTCTTCTGTAACAAACAAGTGCGATGCTCCAGAATCAAACAACAATCTTGCAAGTACTGAGTTAATAGAAAACATACCCAACATGACATCTGGCGCTTCCTGAGTTTCTTCAGCATTCATGTGGAACAGACGGCCATTGCGGTTGAGTGAGTTCTCTAGGGAAAACCTCCTTCCAGGCTGAACAAGGCGCTGCTGCTAGGCTAGGGCATTCAGATTGGTGGTGGCTGCAAGCTTCTTGGGACACTCGTTGGAGTAGTGACCCTTGACTCCACATTCAAAGCAAGTAATCTGGGACTTGTCTTTGGCTGCAACAGGCACAACATTGCTTCTAGTCCTTGGGGCAGTATTGTTGTTGTTGTTGTTGGACTTGGGCGGTGCACGGTTGAAATTGTTGGAGTTGCCGGGGTTGTTGTTATGGTTTCCTCCAGACTTTTCCTCCACTACGATTGGGGTATCTTGGGCGAGACATCGGGGGTATTTTGTTGTTTCGTGGGGCATATCCTGCAGACGGGTTGGGGCGATACTTCTGGGTATTGTGGGATCCAGTCTGGTGCATCATCATGTGCTTGCAGTTGTCATTGGCTTGGCTGATCTTCCCTTCCATCTGGATGGCAGAGTCTACTAGCTCTTCTAGATCTCCAAAATGGATGTTAGGGACAAAAATTTGTCGTGGTACTCAACTACCATCATCCTTCCTGGCTTCAATTCCCTAAACTCATCTCTCATTCTAGTGACCAAACCTTGTGTCACATGGGTGCGGGTGAACTTGATCTTGAATACTTCCCAAGTCATGACTTGACCATTGTTCATGGTACGGGTGCTATTCTACCAGGCTTTTGCATCTCCTACCAGATAATGGGTGGCAAACAGTACTTTCTCATTGGCATTAACTCCTGCGACCTCCATATTATTCTCCATGGTTTGCAACCAGTCATCAGCATCTAAGGGATCCTCAGATTTGTTGAAGATATGGAGATTAGTATTCTAAAACTTCTTGAGCTTGGATCCATGATGATCCTGATTTCCATGGCCTTGATTATTATGGGCTGTCGTGGAAATGGCCACGGCAGTCGCTGCCATAGGCAGCGATTGAGTGTTTCGTGAGGAAGAGTTGGCGGCCATCTGCGGTGCGAGATGGGGTCGGATGCACATGGGTTTACCCAGGTTCGTCCCCCGGGAGGGTAAAGACCTACTCCTGCTAGATTAGATTATGAGAGAGCGAGTTACAAGGGTGGCGAGATCGGCGGCTAGGCAGCGAGTCTCTTGAGGGGGTGTATGATGGAACGTAAGTCTCTAAGATACTCTAGGGAGGTTTATATATGAAGCACCTCGCTAGGGTTTACAAGCTGCCTCCGAACAAGATAAGGATCCGGAGACCTTTGACCTAACTTGACTCGGCTTCTGCTGCGCTTCTGGGCTTCCAGTCGCCAGTCGCTGGGCCTTTCCTTTCTTCATGGTCCAGTCGCTGTCTTTCAGACGCACTCGCAGGCCCTTCGGCCCAATCAGAACGTTCTGCTGAGCATACCCCCTTTGGCATATCCCCATCAGTAGTCCCCGAGGCCATCGTTGACGTAGGCGTGGGCGTCCTTTTGGTGTTCGAAGTAGGCGAGCCCAATTTGGGCGTCCAGTCGAGTCGGCGATGGACTTTATTAAAACCGAGGAGAATTTCTCCATATCCCCATTCGTAACTTCAACGAACATCATTGCTGCTCAGTCGTCATTTCGGCAAGAAGAGAGACTGGCGGGCGGCGAGTAGACCACAGGAGTTTGACCGTCAACTTTAGTCAAACTATCCGTTGGAATTTCCAACGGTAACTACGGCGTTATTACCATGGGTAACGACTATCTCAATTTTGGCGGGTGACGTTTCCCATATAAGGGGAGTGATGGATCAGCTTCGCGATCCTGCTTCACATTCTTCATCCTTCCTCAATTTCTCTTTCTTTCTGCTTCCTCCCGACTTACTCTCCCTGCGTCACGCGATCCCACTTTTCACTCGATGGCGCCTCCCAAAGACTCATGGGGGAAATCCAAGTGCACCACGGCCCAGCTGAGGTCTTTTGAGGATGACGGGGTGCTTCGCAAGGGGAATTGGCGGGTTCCCCCTCCTCCGAGCCCTCCTCTAAAACCGCGACCCGACGAGTTCATATGCTTCACCAGCCATCTCGAGAGGGGCTTAGGGTTCCCTACTTCGCTCTTCTTCCGCCGCTTCTGCGCGTACTACGCGATCAAGCCCTCAGATCTTGGTCCACACAGCATCAACCAGCTGGCGATCTTCGTCGCCTTCTGTGAGTGCTACCTCGGCTGCAGGCCATATTTCCCGCTGTGGCTGGACCTCTTCCATGGCTGCATCGGGCGCGAGGCGTCCAGCAGCTTGATGCTGGCCGGAGGCAGGGTCACCTTCCAGTTGAAGACGAAGGCCAACTTCATTAAGCTCCTCCTGCCGAAGAAGGCCGCCAGCGAGTGGAAGAAAAGCTAGTTCTACGTCAAGGAGGCTACTCCCGCTGGCGAGGTCTCCCTTCCTGAATTCATCGCCGAGAGGAGCAAGCCCCGCCGAATGGCACCGAAGAAGCTCCCTGAAGATCAGCGGATGGCCGCCGCGGAAATGATGGATTAGATCCAGAAGATGAAGGACCAGGGGTTGATTCCGATCAACCTCTACAATTGCTGGCTCGGGCGGCGCCTGGTTCCGCTAGCGTCTCGTCCACATTGGATGTACGAGTACAGCGGGAAGCATGATCCATCTCGAATCAGCAAGGAGTCGTGGGAGGCTGAAGATTACAAGGCCACCCTGAAGAAGATCACCGACGCAGAGTTCACAGGCGCGGCGGTCGGGGTTGCCCCGTATACTCCCATGAAGAACGAAGCCCCCATAGTAAGTTTTCTTTCCAATCGCTGCGTCCGTATCTCAATTTCAGTCTTTTCGCTTAGCGTGTTTTGACTCGCAGTGGTTCTCAGCTTTTTCAGGTATTGGAGGGTTGGCTCCCTCCGCTTGACGAAGAAGTTCCCCAGGAACTGGAGGAAGATTCTGAGGGGGATCCTTCCGATAGCGACGGGGAAGAAGAGGTCCCTCCCCCAGCGCCTGTGGCCCGCAAGACCCAAATGCAGAAACAGCGAGAGGTCGAAGCGAGCTGCAGCCTAGACGAGTTCGAAGAAGGCGACGAGGTCGCCCAGGAGCAGACGTCCCGGCGCACCGCTACGCCTTCGAAGCCCCCACGCCGGCCCAAGTCGCCGGCAAAAAGGCCTGCATCACCGGTCATGTCATAAGTGGTGTTCGGGTTGGACGACGACTCCGACAACGAAGGATCTCCCAAAGTCTCGCACAAGGCCCCAAGTGCCGCAATCCCGACGAAGGGGTTGGAGGGAGAGGACACGGAGGTGGTGGTAGAGGTGCCCCTGGCGACGATCGCGTCGTCGACCTCGGGGGTCCCAAGCCAAGAAGGGACCGAAGCGGTACCGCCCAAGTCGCCACAGCCGTTGAAGGCAGCGGCGTCGGAGCTAGATATCCCGGCGACTGCGGCTCCGTCGTCAAGGAAGCCCTCGGTTTCATGGGCTTCGGATGTCTTCGAGCGGGGGCTCAGCCGCAAGCTGGGCCCCGAGTTGGACAAGCCTGCCCATATCAGTACCGGGCTTCGTGTTCTTCCAGTCGCCAAGTAAGTTGTGCTTCCTTGTCCCAATTTGCTTTGCTTCTTTCGTGTCGTGGTTGTGCTGATTGGAAGGGCTCGTGCAGGTCGGGGGCTAAGAAGATTGGTCGCCCTTCGGTTGCCAAGATTCCACCGGCCACTGGCACGGGAGAGGGTGATCTTCCCAAGAAGAGGAAGGCCTCTGAGGATGTCGCGTCTGCTGAAGTCACGAAGAAGCAGAAGGGGGGCGCTGACGATGCCGCGACCGGGGGAAGCGTCGCGGAGCCAGCTGCTGCGCCGCTTGTCGAAGAGGGGGCGGCGACGCGATCAAAGCCAGCACCAGCTGCGTCCGTGCCGGAGGTGGCGGTCCCGGCGGCCAGCGCCCCTGCCAGGGTGTCGGCGACATTCCCTCTCTTTATGGCGAGGGGGTTTCCAGGCGTTACGGATGCGCAGTCTCCGCAGTTCCCGGAAATCGTGGACGCGGAGATTGGGGCCTGCTGCGGGCGCACCTCCTTCACGGTCCCGTCGACTGATGCTGCTGAACTTCAGAAGATGCTCGGCGCTGCTATTCAGGTATGTCTAGTCCCCGAATTCCTAGTCGCTGAATTTCAGCGGCTGGGAATTGTTTTTATTTTCCTATCTTCTCTAGTCCCCGAGTTCCTAGTCGCCGAATTTCAGCGGTTGTGAACTGGTTTTTGTTTTTCTTCCTTCTCGAGTCCCCGAGTTCCTGGTCACTGAATTTCAGCAGCTGGGAACTGGATTTTGTTTTTCTTCCTTCTCTAGTCCCCGAGTTCCTGGTCGCTGAATTTCAGCGGCTGGGAACTGGTTTTTATTTTCCTCCCAATGCTTAGCTGGGTTCGTTGTTTTCAGGTATTACAGCCGGAGTCGACTGATCGGCAGACTGCACGAGAGTGCCTGGAGCGTGACTTGCGTGGTGCGCAAGAGGTGAACCAGTGGCTTCAAGAGAGGATCGGTGAGTGTTTGGCATTGTTCTTCTTTGCTTGTTATGAGCTGGTTTTGTGCCATACTCTGACATCTCCACTTGCATATGGTTTCCCGGCTGAGGTCTCCAAGGACCGTGAGGGGTATGCCCCACTCGCCGAACTGGACGCGGCGAATGGGCGAGTGGCCTCCCTGGTCAAGGAGTTGGAGGACGCTAAGGCGGCCTCAATTTCTTCGGAGGAACGGGCGAAGGCTGCCATCGCCGCCGCTGAAGAGGAACGCAAGGCCACGAACTCCATCATCGTGGGGCTGCATAACGAGCAAGCCGCTTTGGAGAAGCACGTCAAGGAGAATTGCCGCAAGCTTCTTGGTGAGTTTCTGTCATTTGCCTTATCCTTTTGTCGGGTCTCCGCTTTGGGGGTTTCATTGTTTCACTAACATCTAACTTTCCAGCTGTGGTAGGAAAAAGCGACCCGGTGGTGCAGACTTATACCGCCTCGCAGTGCGTGACTGCCGTGGTGAATGCAGCCACGGCCTCCGCGTTGTGTGTCCAGGCGGCTCTTCAGGCCATGTCTCCCACCGAAGTCATCCCTGGGGCTCACGGAGGTGTGGCGCTATCTGGATGAGGTGCCCGCGGTTGTGGAGTGGATGACGCGCTCCGCGTTCAGATGTGGGGCCGCCACAGCGTTGAGCTTGGGTCTCGCGCATTTCCCGGACGACTTTGATCTGGACGACGTCGCGAGTGGCTATCCTTCGGCGACCGGCACGGTGGAGATGTCGGAGGTGCTGAAGCTGACTACAAAGGCCACTCCTTATGCCGATCGTGTCTTGGCGATGGGGGATCTTCTACCGTACTAGGAGACGTTGTTGGCGCCTGGCGACCCTGAGTCGGAGCACCACGACATGAAGTCGGAGCAGCCCTTCTGGTCGTCGTTCGCGAAGTCGCTGACCACGTACCCAGCAAACCCGTGGCGGCCCTTTGTGCGCGTCAAGGGTGGTGGCGCTTCTTCTTCGTCAGGGCCTGTGGAGTAACCAAATGTAATAGTTGTAATAGATGCCAAGTGGCGAATGTTGTATGATGTTTTTGTAATTCATGTCGTGGGGACTTGGTCGACTCGTGTTATGACTAAGGAAATGTTTTGTTCAACAATTTGAGCGAGTCCCCGAGCGCGTCCGCCCTTTAATGGGGTATAACTCGATTGTGTATTTCTATGTGTTTGATTTGTTTACGCGTTTGTTTTTACCCCTCGCGTCTCCTGAGCAGCGAGTCCCCGAGCACGAGTAGGGTTCGCTTGTGAGCGAGTCCTCGAGAATTGTGCTCGACCGTATTGGTCATGATCCTGTTGCAGGTTGTGAATGCTTGTTTGTAACGCGTCTCCTCCCCTGGCCCGGAGAGCTAGTCGCTTGGCGAGCCCTAGGCAGCTCTCTTACTAGGTGTGTTCCCGAGCCGCGTGGGGTTCCCGTTTTGCGGAGTCCCCGTGCGTGGTACTCAATCGTTTGAGTCGCTTTGCTCGAGGGTGGGAGGGACATGTCGCTGTGGGAAGCGTGTATCGGATGTCTTGGCCCGGTGGGCCAGTCGGGCTAGGCGACTCCAATGGCGGCTCCGGGTTGGCGTTTTTCATGGATGACACAAGGCCCGAATACTTCTGGTTCCCTTGTGCCACACTACTTTGCCGTGCCGGTCGCTCGACCAGAGGTTGACTTCCGTGAATGGCGTATTGCTTGTGTACGAGTGCGAGTGGCACAAGGATATGGCGAGTGGGCACAATTTGTGCGATCCGAATGAATTTCATTTATATATTCCGACAGAGTACATTGTGTGGTTCTAAGTGTAGAACTTTCTGAGGAGGTTTACATTCCATGGCCTCCCGACCTCCAACTGGCCATCACCCCGTATGTCGATGAGGTAGTAGGCGTCGTTGCCAAGGACTTGGCCTATGGCGAATGGCCCCTCCCATGGGGGGAGAGCTTGTGCATGCCCTTCTTGTCCTGGGCCAATCGTAGGACCAGGTCGCCTTCCTGGAAGGTGCGAGTTCGCACTCGGCGGCGAGCGAGCCAGGTCGCGTGCTTCGTCAAGTTGATCGATGTTGTCTTGGCGGGCGGTCTCGTTGGCCGCCTCGACATAGTTGGTGACTCGAGGGGAGTCGTGCTCAAGGTCTGTTGGCATTACGGCCTCCACGCCATACACCATGAAGAAAGGTGTGAACCCGGTTTGATCGGTTGATGGAGGTTCGGATCCCCCATATCACAGAGGGGAGCTCGTCGACCCAACATCTTGGGGTGCACTCGAGGGGGCACCTGCAGTTGCGGATTGAGACCGTGGAGGACGCTCTGGTTGGCGCACTCTGCTTGACCATTTGACTCTGGGTGAGCGACTGATGCGAGGTCGAGTCGTATGTCGTGCTCCTCACAGAATTCCACCATGGCCCCCTTGGCGAAGTTGGTGCCGTTGTCTTTGATGATGCTATGTGGGTAGCCGTACCGGTAGATGAGTTCGCGGAGGAACTTGGTAGTCGGCTTGCCGTCGCACTTCTTGATCGGCATGGCCTCCACCCATTTGGTGAACTTGTCGACTGCGACCAGGAGGTGAGTGAAGCCAGATGGGGCCTTCTTGAACGGGCCGACCATGTACATGCCCCATACGGCGAATGGCCACGTGATGGGGATTGTCTTGAGTGCCGAAACAGGAAGGTGCGTCTAGTTGGCGTACTTCTGGCATCCGACGCATCTTTGGACGACGTCGGTGGCATCGGCGTGTGCAGTGAGCCAGTAGAAACCGTGTCGCATGGCCTTGGCGACTAGCGACTTGGCGCCGGCGTGATGGCCGCAGTCGCCGGCGTGAATGTCCTGGAGGATCTTGTGGCCTTCCTCTGGCTGTACGCAGCGCTGGAACACGCCGGTCACGCTGCGCTTGTGGAGCTCGCCGTTGATGATGATGAAGGATTTGCAGCGGCGCACGATCATTCGTGCCTCTGTCTCGTTGCTTGGTAGGAGTTTGTGTTCCAGGAAGGCGACGTATGGCGCTGTCCAGTCGCTAGGTTCCACAACCATGGCGACTAAGGCTGGTTCTGGTTGTAGTGGGATCCCGACGTCGATCTCCTTCGGTGGGCTGACGGAGAGTTTGTGGATGATGTCGAGGAAGACGCCTACTGGTGGCGCCTGTCGAGCTGATCCGATGCGGGAAAGGGCGTCTGCTTCCTCGTTTTTACGCCTGTCGATCCACTCGACGGAATAGTCGTTGAAGTATCCTCCCAACTGGTCGACGGCTTGGCGGTACGCTATCATTGTTGGGGAAATAGCGTCGCATGTCCCGGCCACTTGGCCGGCGACTAGGTCGGAGTCGCCGTAGCATCGTAGGCGATTGATGTTCATCTCCTTGGTGGCTCTCATGCCGTGGAGGAGGGCCTCGTATTCCGCCATGTTATTGCTGTAGGGTTTGAAGTTGAGGTGGAGTACGTAGTGGATCTTGTCTCCTTTGGGGGAGGTGAGTATGACCCCAGCCCCCGCGCCGTCGGTGTTCTTGGAGCCGTCGAAGTGGAGCGACCAGTAGTGGAGGTATGGGAGTTTCTCTGGCTGCTGTGCTTCTTCCCAGTCGGCGAGGAAATCAGCCAGGGCTTGCAACTTGATCGCTTTTCGGGGCTCGTACTTGATGTTGTCGACGCCGATCTCGACGGCCCACTTGGCGACTCGCCCAGTCGCATAGCGATTGCGTATGATGTCTTGCACGGGCGTGGAGGATACCACCGCGATTGGGTGCTCCTGGAAGTAGTGCGGGAGTCGTTGCTGTGCTCGGAATACCGCGTACACCATTTTTTGGTATTGCGGGTAGCGCTGTCGTGAGTCTGTTAAGACATCGCTGATGTAGTATACTGGGTGCTATATGGGGTGCTCCTTGCCCTCTTCCGGTCGTTCGACGACCATCACGGCGCTGACGACCCGATTGGAGGCCGCGACATAAACGAGCATTGGCTCTTTGTCGAGTGGCACGGCGAGTAGTGGTGCCGCGAGTAGCACTTCTTTGAGTGCTTTCAGTGCGTTGTCGGCCTCTGCGTCCCATTGGAACATTGGGTTCTTGCGCATCAGGCGGTATAGGGGCATTGCCTTCTCGCCTAGTCGGGGGATGAAGCGACTGAGAGCCGCGACTCACCCTGCCAACTTTTGGACGTCGCGCAGGCACTCGGGTTTCCTGAGTCGCGCGATGGTGTCGATCTTGGTGGGGTTGGCCTCAATGCCTCGCTTGGAGACTACGTACCCCAGAAGTTGTCCAGTGGGTACGCCGAAGGTGCATTTTCCGGGGTTCAGCTTGATCTTGTACCTCTGCAGATTTGCGAAGGTTTCTGCTAGGTCGGCGAGCAGATCGTCCTGGCGGGTGGATTTTACCACCACGTCGTCGATGTAGACATGGATGTTGCAGCCAATTTGGCTCGCTAGACACTCCTGCATGCACCTCTGGTATGTGGCACCTGCATTCTTGAGGCCAAACGTCATGGCCATGTAGCAGAATGCGCCGAATGGTGTGATGAACACCGTCTTCTCCTTGTCTTCGACCGCCATCCTGATCTGGTTGTAACCAGAGTAGGCATCAAGAAAACACAGCGACTCCGATCCCGTGGTCAAGTCGATGATCTGATCAATGCGCGGTAGGACGAACTCCTCCTTCGGGCATGCGCTATTGAGATTGGTGTAGTCGATACGCATTCTCCAGGTGTTGTTCTTTTTGAGAACCAGGACTGGGTTTGCCAGCAACTTGCAGTAATTGATTGGCCGGATGAAGCCTGCGGCTAGCAGGCGCTGGACTTCCTCGGCGATTGCTCGACGGTGCTCTTCATTGAAGGGCTGTAGCGACTGCTTTACTGGTCGCACTTTGGGGTCTGCATTAAGTTTGTGCTCAGCAAGTTCCCTTGGGATACCTGGCATGTTAGATGGCTTCCATGCGAAGGTGTCACAGTTCTCACGGAGGAACCCTATGAGCGTGTTTTCCTATGCGGGGCTCATGTGCACCCCGATGGTGACCGTCTAGCTGGAGTCGCCTGGGACGAGCTCGACGGTGCGGGTGTGCGTGGTCGCCTCGAACGTGGAGTTCGTAGCGATTGGTTTCTTCAGGATGGTGGGATCATCCTTGTTGATGTTGCCCGCGTATTTCGCGAGCTCCTCCGCATGGTCAGTCTCCGCAGCAATGACGGTGTCGGCGAGCTCAGCGCCTTTTTCTTCACATTCCACGGCCATATCGGGGTCGCCGTGGACGGTGATGATGCCGCTTGGCCCAGGGAGCTTCATCATGTTGTAGGCGTAGTGTGGGGTCACCATGAACTTTGCGAATGCTTGGCATCCCAGGACGCAGTGGTAGGGGCTACGGAAGTTCACCAGCTCGAAGACGATTCTCTCCATGCGGTAGTTTGCCGGCGTGCCGAAGGTGACTGGCAGCGTGGAAGGTCGTGGGCAGGGACGATGCCGTGGAAGGTCGTCAGCGTTGGCTCGATGGCTGTTTCTGGGAGCTGGAGCCTTTTGAAGGTGTCGAGGTACAGGATGTTGATGGAGCTCCCACCGTCCATCAACGTCTTGGGCAGCCAGTAGTCGGCCACCTTTGGCCTGACCACCAGGGCGACTCGCCCTGGATATTCGATTCTTGGCGTGTGATCCTGGCGACTCCAGGTGATGCTCTACTCGGACCAGTTTAGGAAGCGGGGGATGTCGACTTGCGTCACCGCATTGACGGCGACCGCGCGAGCGAGTACCTTCTTCTCACGCTTGGTGCCGAGCCTAGTGAAGGTATGTAGCGACCCGACGGCTGTTCCGAAGCCGCCGCCGTTCCTGTTGTCCCGCGGTTGGTTATTGATGGGGTCCTCCCTTGCACGTCTCGCCTTCTCGATCTCTTTGAGAGAGTGGCAGTCGGCGGTGGTGTGGGTGGCGGGTTTTCCCTCCCTGCTGTGATAGATGCAGGGCTGATTGAGCAGGGCGGCGGGGTCGAATTTCGGCCTCGTCACATTGTTGGCGCGGTAGTTCCCGCTGTCGCGGTAGTTTCCTCCGTCGCGGCGGTAGTTCTTGGAGTCGCGTTGGCCGTAGCCGGCGTTGGCGATGAAGTCGACTCGCCCGTCAGTCCGGCGCTTGCCGGTGATGCGGGTGTTACTGTAGCGCATGTCGCGTAGGCGCCCAGTGTCGTGGATGCTAGTGCGCCGTCTTCCTCCCAACTCGTCATCGGAGTCTTGGTTGGGATCCTCCTCCGTGTAGGGCTTGGCGATCTCGAGGAGGTCGGGGATGTTATCAAGCATCCGGTAGACCCTCTTGATCTTGGCGACCAGAGGTTCGTACCGGCACGTGTTGTTGAAGCAGTGTATCGCCGTGTTTGGGTGGATGCCGGAGGCGTTTATCCATAGTTCTTGCCACCTTTGGATCCACCGACGGGTCGACTCGCGTTGTCCCTGGATGCATCGCTCCAGGTCCTCGATGGTGGTGGCGCGGGTGTAAGAGCCCTCGAAGTGCCTGACGAAGGCGTCCCGCATTTCTTCCCAGGAATCGATGCTGTCGGCGGGTAGCGTGTTGATCCATTGCCGGGTCGCACCCTCCATCATCAGCGGGAGGTAGCGAGCGGCGAGCAGGTCGGTGTGGCCTGCGATCCCCATTGCCATGAGATATGTGTCCAGCCAAACGGCGGGGTCGTACGTCGGGTCGTACTTCTCGATCTCCTTGGGGGCTTGAAGTTGGCGGGGTATTTTTCCCCGCGGATCATGGGTCCAAAGCATTATGGACCGACTCGGCTGAGCGAGCCTCTTGGCTCCGGATCACCGTGGTTGGCGAGGGTGTGAGGCAGGTCGTAGGGCTGGCGCGACCGTCACGCCTGATTGTTGATGATGTGCGTTCGAGCGTCGAGGGGTTGCCCGTTTGCGGTGATGGTGTTGTTCGCAGGTCGCGGCTCGTTGGTCGACAATGCGGGGTTGGTGGCCCGTGGTTGGTTTGCCATGGGTTGGGGTGGTGGGCAAACTATTGCGTTAGCCACGGTGGGGTGGCCGCTTGATGCCGCCCTGCTTGATGACGAGCGGGAATACATCCGCCCCCGCGGGTCGACTCCCGCGGCCTGTTGCTCGACGGCCCTGACGAGTAGTGCCTTGGCATACTACATCTGTAGCGCGCCGTCTCCTTGGACATCAAGGTTGGCGATCGCGGCATCGGCCGCGACGATGTTGTCCATCGGGGTGGTGTATAGTGGTAACCCGTTGGCGTCTCGGGCTTGAGGCGAGATGATGATCCGAGGTTGGTCTGGTGGGGGCGCACGGCCCATGGGTGGTGAAGGGTCCCCAGTCGCCCGTGCCCCGGGTGGTGGTCTCGCGGGGTTGCCTCCTTCTGGCTGCGCGTTCTCACCGTGTTCGCGCTCGGCGGCGCGTGCGGGGTCGCCCTCATCGTTGAAGTTCAGGACGCGGCCCTGAACATCAGGGTTGAGGCGGGTCCTGATGCGGTGTTGGTGATAGAGTGATAGCTCCTTCGCCGTCTCTCGTTCGAGGCGGTATTTCTCGCGCTCGGCGAGTTCATTGCGTTGCACCTCCTAGAGCCGCAGGCGGGCTTGTTCCACCTCCATGGCCGTCGCAGTCGGCGGGATCGGCATGGAGAACGGATCTGGCAGGGCGGCTGTGCTACCCGCCATGTAAATCGTGTTGAAGCGATTGGATCTGGCGCGAAAATCCTTGGGGGATTCCGAGCCGGAGTCGGAGTCGAAGATCCCCAGGATAGAGGGATCCTCGAAATCCTCGGGGTTGGAGACTCGCGTGATGGAGTCCTCCCGTGACGCAGCGGTGATGGATCCGTTGACCGATGTAGGGGTCGCGGAATCGGCGTCATCGTTTAGGGCGTCGTCGTTGGTGGCAGCGTTAGTCTCGGCCGCATCGCTAGCGGCCAAGTCGTACTCGGTGACGAGGCCCCTGATGGAGCGGACCTGCTCCTCCGAAAGCAGATCGTGGTGTGGAGGCGACCCGCCGACGATCATCGTCGTGGCTGGATCGACCGCGCCGGTAAAGCCGACGAAGAGGTTCATGGAGCCGATTGGCATCACCGCGGCGTGCGTGACCGGGCGCGATGCCGGGATGTAACTGCTGGGCAGGATCTGCAAGATCCCGCCGATGGCAATCATGCGGCCGGTGGCGAGCGGCCGCTCGATCGACGAATAGGATCTCTCTGCAGAACTCAGGCCAGTCCCGCTATGCCCCATGGTGGGCGCCACTATCGTGGAAATGGCCACGGCAGTCGCTGCCATAGGCAGCGATTGAGTGTTTCGTGAGGAAGAGTTGGCAGCAATCTGCGGTGCGAGATGGGGGCGGATGCACATGGGTTTACCCAGGTTTGGCCCCCCCAGAGGGTAAAGACCTACTCCTGCTAGATTAGATTATGAGAGAGCGAGTTACAAGGGTGGCGAGCTCGGCAGCTAGGCAGCGAGTCGCTTGAGGGGGTGTATGATGGAACGTAAGTCTCTAAGATACCCTAGGGAGGTTTATATATGAAGCACCTCGCTAGGGTTTACAAGCTGCCTCCAAACAAGATAAGGATCCGGAGACCTTTGACCTAACTCGACTGGGCTTCTGCTGCGCTTCTGGGCTTCCAATCGCCAGTCGCTGGGCCTCTCCTTTCTTCATGGTCCAGTCGCTGTCTTTCAGACGCACTCGTAGGCCCTTTGGCCCAATCGGAACATTCTGCTGAGCATACCCCCTTTGGCATATCCCCATCATGGGCCATCTAGGCGATCTGTTGCAGAGTGGCTAGATTGGCTTGGCGTTCGGCTCTACTAGCTTCACGGTCAGAAACTAGCATCTACAGAATCTGCAGCATCGGGTGCTGCGATGAGCTACTTACTCCGGTGTTTCCACGAGTCATCTGAAGATTGAGATAGATAATGCCATAAGAGGGAAATTTCTAAGGCTCATGGTTTTTTTTAAAAGCTTTAAACTTTGAGTTTGATTCAGGTTTTGCAAACTAACTTCTTCTTTTCATTCATTCATTCAAAGCACACAATACAACACACACCACAACACAAAAGGGAAAACAGATGGTTTTAAGAACCATTCTATGAAACTACGATACAATGGGACCGATATAAATCTTTCCTACGGTAGTGATCAATTGCATCTACTCATCATCAATGAAGCCGGAATCGTCATCATTAGTGTAGAAATCCATGGCATCATCCTCCAAGTAGTCGTTGTCATCACCGAGGTAAGAGTGAAGATCTCCCTAGATATCTTCACCTTCCTCCTCCTCCTTTGCTTCAAGCTGGACTTCCTATTCACGGATGGTCTTCTCAAGAGCGGCCACCTTCTTAAAAGATGATTGATGGTGCGATCCTTCTTCTCGCGTTAACAACGAAGTGATTGGCGATCCTTGACGAGCATAGTGATAGTCTGTTCCTTCTTGGCAGAAACGGCAAGGTTGTGGTTGGCGTAGGCTCGGGTGTTGTCCAATTATTTCTACCTGTCATACAGCAGGAAGTCAAGATTTTCCACCTGGCGCTTCAGCTCTGGGTGACTTGGCATCTCTAATGGCATTCCCGTAGAATCATGCCTTGTGAAGTGAGCAAAGCGAGTTCCCTGAATCAAGTTGATGTTTTGCCCACACAGACGGGCAAGAGCTTCATGCATAGCCCTGGCTAATCCATCTAGCTAGTTGTTCTCTCGCAAGGTGAATTAAATCTTCTCAGAAAGGGGTGCTTCCATCTTGCCTCTTAGATCTGCAACGATCAGCCATTGTAGATATCCTCCTAGGTGATCGGTGAGTTGGGCACTGAAGAATTCCGGATGCGGGCGCTCAAGATACTCAGACAGTGCATCTAGATCCCTCTCGAAGATCAGTTGGCCTCCGTTGCCCAACTGGTAGAACTTGTAATACTGAACTTCCATCTATAAGAATTTAGGATGAGTAAGTTAGTAAACTGATCAAGTGTGTCAAATTTTATGTAGTAATGTAAGAATTTTAAGGAACATGATTTTTTTGAAAGAATCAAGGATAAGAGTAGGAATAGGTTTTCATAAATACTCACTTCTTTGGTTTTGAAACTAAGTTTTGTTCGGACGTCCATTCTAACTAGGGTCTCCTGTGGTCAGGATGGCTCTGATACCAACTTGTCAACATCCGATTTTTAATCCCAGATGCCTATTATGCCATACATCGCAATCCCAGGATTACCATTTTTGTGAGACATACAAGATTGGATATCACAATACATCATCCATTACAAACCAATATAAGGTCTTACACAAATAAAGGATCTCATGATCCAGTCTTAATACAAACAAGCAACAGAATAATAAGCGTAGCAGTGGGCTCCATCTTCAGGGTCACAGGCATTGCTGACGATGGAAGATGATCCTAGTTGTCGTAGACGTCCTGCTGTCCATCATCCTGATAGTCCTCCTCATAGTCTGGCCACGAGAGTAGCTAGGGACAAAGCCATGAGTACTCTTTAAGTACTCGCAAACTATCACTAACAAGTAAGGTAGTTCTAGTAGGAATCTTAATCTCTAGGTTTATTTGCAAAAAGCCAATTTTATCTAAACTGAGTTTACAAGTAAAGAAAACTAAGTAAATATTCTAAATCACTTAAGTGGGAAACTAGCTTTCATATTCACAACCCTGTTGTGGTCAAGTAAAAACATAGTTCACTTCACAAGTCATTTTGAAAACATCTGACGATGGAACAGTATGGCCACTCAAACTGTCCATGACCGCGGACGCGGCTATTCGAATAGTTTGACACTCTGTAGAGGTGGTACACTTTCACCACAAAATTTGATACATCCGTCAGGGATAACCCTGAATCATCATACTTAGTATGTGGATAATCAATCATAACCACTCAATTACACACTCTAGTATAGGCACCTCCCCTATGAGCTTAGCCTCCCAGCCATGGCCATCTACCATCCTGGGCATTGCATTGGTGGACAATTCACACTCACGAGGTAGCCTCAGCTCAAACCTCTTCTGCGAGGGAACCCACTAATGCATATAAACTTTCGGCTAAGCCTTACCCAATTCAGCTATTGTGGTTGTACGGTAAAATTGGAATTGTATCGCATCCAAACCCAACCATCAGTTTTTATAAAGCGCTAAGGCTCATGCCTCCACATTTTCATCATCGAAATCCATTTGTGTTTCTCAACACATGTCAAACAATTTCAATAGAATGACTCATCATTCCAAGGTTTTCATAATGATTTTCACCAAGTATTCTCATCTAAAGTGATCAAGTTTTATGCTTAGCACTAGCCACTAAGTTAAGAGTGTTCACTAATGAGGGTGCTACTCTTCAATCTCATGACATAGAATGACATCTAGTATAGGCCTAATTTTATACTCTTTATGCTATCTATACTATCTTTCCAAAATCCTCACAAAGCATTAACTAAACGTAAAGAACTTTGGTAATGTAAAAGAGTAAAGCTTGTAAGTAAAACTTGGGATGGATATAAATCGAAGGTATATAACCAAAGCATGCCTAATTCATCTTGCTTAGGTTAAATCTTGCAATTAGTGATGGCTTGCATAGTTAAGAAACTTGCAAGTGTTAGCTTGACAATAATAGCTTGCCTTGATTGGTGCAGTGATTCAAGTTTCCCTCCTCTTCTTCGGGGTAGAACTCCTCCTCCTCGTAGCTTGGGTCGGTACTATCGTCTATAAATAAATATGGGATACACAATCACCAAGCAATACTTAACTAATTCTATTTATCACACTAAGGCTCACACTTGATGATCTAGCATCCTCACAATCATCACATGAAATAAAGAACTAGTTTTATTTATCTTATTTGAGAAAAGTAATGTCTACTCATTGAAATTAATTAAGATTTAATATTCTCCCATTAAAATATGGAATCATGTGGACACATGTCATCACCACATATTCTAATACATGAGAATATGATTTAAAGGGTTGGTAACATTTTATTAATTTCAAGATTATCCTTTAATAGATTTAAAGTGACTAGAAATGCCCTAATAGCATTATTTTGGTACTAGTCCAATGTGACTGCATGCAAACCTAGATATTTTTACATATTCATATAGATATTGTCAAATGTGATTTTTGAGAGTTGGAATCAACTCAAAAGCTATTATGGTTGATTTTCGAAAAATGTTTGAAGTTGCAAAAGTCTATGTCTTGTTATTTTAACTAAGGATTATCTCTAACTCCAATTGATTTAAATCCAACGGGCTTGGATAGATAATTTAATTACCTTTCTAGTAAAATTTGAATCATGCAATTTTGTTCAGTGAAACTCTCTGAATTGATTTTTGAATATGTGGACAGAAACTAGTCTAAACAGAATTGGAAAAACAATATTTGAATTTCCAGGCCAGCGCGGGAAGTTAAACGGGCTGGCCCAACTGCACTGCACAGCGCAGCAGGCTACTGACAAATGGGGTCCATCAGTCAGTGACTGCCTCTAAGCGAAACAGTATCGGTGGATCTAGGACGTGCGATCTAATTCTAATCCGACGGTGGTGAGTCATCGTCAACGACGAACTACTCCGGCGAGGAATCAACCCTAACACGGCAGTCAGGGTCTGGCTAGGCTCACCTGGGATCCAGCTAGGGTCAGCAACGGGGGCGCTCGACATGGCAAACGACGGCGAGTCGAGGCGCAGTCACTGCAGGGCTTGGGGTGGTCGAAATCAATGGCACCCTTCTCCTCCAGCGGCGGCGGGCTCCGGCCAAATTCCAGCGAGGGAGAGCTCACCTTGCTTTGAGAAGAAGTGGGGGAGGGTCAGTGAGAGGTGGTGAGTGAAATTGTGTGGAGAAATGAGGCAGGGGTGGCCTCCTTTTATAATGCGGCTAGGGGACCAAAAGGTGCGGGCGTGAGCTCGTCGGTGACGATGCTACAGGCGGCTATCAGCGTGGCAGAGGCTAGTGGGCGGTGTTGTGCTCCCTAGCGGTTCTTACGGACTTAATGGCAAGGCGTGGGCGGTGTGGTTAGGTCAGGAGCGTGCGGTGCTCTACACGGACGTAGAGGTGTTTGCGGCGGCGTGAGGTAGCTATAGGTCATGCGGCGGCAAACGGGGTGGTCTGCTGGGTTGCAGTGATCATGGCAGGCGTGAGCGTGCGCGGAGAAGGCAAGGCGCGGTCTGGGCGAGCTGGTCGGGCGCGGCGAGCTGGCGTGCTCTAGACATGGTGTAGAGGCATGGTGCATGGCGTAGCTAGGGTGTTCCAGGGCTCAGCTGGGGTCAAGGATGGGACAAGGGGTGGCGGTGGACTGCGGCGTGCTTCCTAGACATCATGGTTGGCCGCGGTGGTGTCTACTGTGAGCTAGCCGTGGTCGGTCACGAATGACCAAAAACTGGCGACGCTCCACTGTGCATAACGGCCAAAGGGGGATGGTCTGGGTGCTGCTCGACACCAGAGGGGACAAGGGAGTGAAGTGGAGACCAAATGGTCGAGGATTACTGTGCACAACAGTGAAGTTAGGCCAGAGGTTTATTTATGTAGTTAAGATGTTTGATGATATGGCCCCAAGAATTTTACTTTGGAATTTTTGATTTAAATTTTTTGAGTGGTTTGATCTTAACCTTGAGTAACTATGTTTGCTTGGAGAGGTCAAGGGGAATTGGTTTGATGGGTTTTTGAAAAAGTGGGATCTTAGCATATGAACTAGATTTAATTTTCAATTGTCCATTAAATTGATTTGAAAAATGTTTTTGTAAGTTTGTAAAGTGGGCCTTGATACACTTTTACTTGATCTAGCAATGGGTGAAAAGAAATAGAAATGTTTTTGTTAGAATTCTTCTTCTAGGAACACACAAAGTGGCCTAGTGGTTAACTATTGTCAAAATGACCATTTGCTTTATTTACTCATATTTGATTTTTTCTTTTTATTTTGTTTGTAAATGGTCTAGATGATGTAGCATTCACCTTTACACCATTTCACATCATTGGTAACAATCAAGCATGGCATTTTCAAACAATCACACATTAAAGAAATAGAAACATTTTATTAATAATTTTTTTTGTTAACCCTAAATTGGGTGATTAGAATATTTCTAGCTTTGGGGTGTTACACTTTGGCTTTTGTCCCGTACAATTCCGAGAATATTTCTTTACTAGCTTTTCTGAAACCAAAATCAGCAGACTATTTCTTTACTGGCACTGTGGCATCTTGTTAATAGGTTAGTTCTAGAAAATGTATAAAAATACCTCAAAGTGTAAACAAAACATAAGAAATTTGATATAAAACAAGCATGGAGCATCAAAAATCATAGATACGTTTACGACGTATCAACATCCCCAAGCTTAACTCCTGCTCGTCCTCGAGTAGGTAAGTGATAAAAAGAATAATTTTTTTGAGGTGACATGCACCATCACAATCTTGATCAAGGTATTTGTAAAACATTGATAGCTGGGATCAAAGTACTATAAACATAAGCATGAAAGATAGAGTTTTAGAAATAAGACATAGCAACTATGTTGTAAAATGAAAAGGTACAAACAAAAGATCATGAATAACAATGCTTTGAAAGACGTTTGTTTGTTTCACATATAGAAAACATAATAAGAATGGTATTCAGCTTGTCCCTCATGGTATAGCAAAACATAAATGCATAGGACACCTTCAAAGTTCATAAGGGTGACTAGATACAAATAATTTAAGAACAAGCAATATCACAGTTATCAATCAATCAACAAGTTTTGGGACAATGCACATTAAACTAAGAATGGTCACTATGCTCTCTCAATTGGTGCATAAAGATAAAAGATGGAGACTCGACATAAAAGTAAAAAGAAAGGCCCTTCATAAGAGGGAAGCAGGGATTTCAAGTTTCATAAAGAGTTTCCAAAAATTATGGTACTTATTAGCTTTCAGCTCTCATTACCCCTATCATAAGCATATTTAGGTGTTTAAGGTTAAAGTGAACAAATATGAGGATATGCTTGACAAGTTATAAGTTGAAAATCTCGTGCCCCTTGCCTACGAGTATCGGACCTCATGCTACTCAACTTTAGTCACAAGTAAGTTCTTGTGATTGTAAGTACATGTGTATCATGGAGAACCGCTAACGGGGTACCCCTTGCCCCATGATACATGAGCTATCCCATATAAAATGACAACGCAACATACAATGAGGATCTCAGCGATCTTTTTATTTGCTATTTGCATAGGTTTTTATTGAGGATGCTTCATAGAATGCTCACTATGGTTATGCTGCAAGTTTCCACCATGATTAGGCATGGCTTAGGCTAGCTGCCCAGGCGTTTCTCTAACACATATACAAACCCCATGAGCTTACAAGTTCCCCTTTTATTTCACACGGCTGGGATCCATAAACAAAATAACATGATATCAACTGAATAATAAGTGAAATGTTGAAAGCGTTCCCCATGACAGCATGGTTCTGCTAATTCTCAACTTATAAAGTGCAAGCATATACGCAACATAGATGGACGCAATGGTTCAAGTTTATTAAGTGCAAGAAAATAAAGTGTGCCATCAAGTTCGTGAGAGCTTTAATCACTAATTTTCTCATAACAAGTTTAATTTGGAAGGTAGATGAAAGCATGAATATACATGGAATGGTGTAACACACCATGCATAAGATTTTATAGTGGACTTTATGGAACAACTTGGTTTTCTTGGAGGTTGGATGCATGAGTGGAACTCATACTTGGTACATGTGGAGGCTAGCAAAAGACTAAGAGCGACCAATTAAGAGAGCACTAATGCCATAATCATGCAAAGTGACAAAACATTATTAATTAAAGCATAAAGTGATATTACAAGTAAAAAACTAAATGATCATAGAGGCTAAGGTGACTGGTTCATAGTCTTAACATGGTGTAAGCATGTGCCAAGTCAACCCAAATAAAGCATCTAAGGAGAAAACCACAATATTATGTTTTTTTATGCTAAAACAATGCATGATTCTTTCAAGGCACATTAAGCAATCTCAATTGTTTGAAACAAGTCATGCTACAACAATAATCACTAAGCATATGGTTAAAGCAACATCTAGCATGACATGATAAAGTCTAAGTCATAGTCAAAACAAGCTTCCTTTTGCACCACTATAAGTATGAAACTTCCTACTATTTTCCAACACCAATCAAAAACTAAAGCTAAACGCAATGCTAGCAAAGGAGAGCACTCGCAGAACAATAAGAGTGAAACTAGAGTGTTCTAGGCAATGAATAACAGGGTGTGTCTCTCTCCAAAAGAAGTTTGTTGGGATCCAACCAACTTATTTAAGAAAACCAAACAAAAGGAAATTAAAAACAAAAACAAAGACGCTCCAAGAACAACACAATTGTGCATGAAACAATAAAAATGAAGTGTTTTGGGAGAAAACCTGAGATTTTTATTGATGAAGAAGGGGGTGCCTTGGGCATCCCCAAGCTTTGACGCTTGTACCTCTTGAATATTTCTTGGGGTGACACAGGAGGCATCCCCAAGCTTGAGCTTTTGTCCATACTTCATCTCATCACATTATTCTTCCCTACACTTGAAAATTTCCTTCTTACAAAACTTCACACAATCTTCATTAGCAACATTAGTGTATTCAAGATAATAAGTATTTGTGTTTAGTTTCAACACAAGTAAAACTTCCATGAAAACACAAGCTACTGTAGAAATTTCTTCTAAAAGCTCAAGTGATCAAAGAGAACTCAAAGAGAAAGAGATTAAGTGTCAAATGCAAATAATGGCAGAAATCTGTCAAAACAGACCAGCAGGTAAAAACTGATTTTTGCAAAGACCTTCTGTTGCTCAAATCGCAAAGTGCTAAACTAACGAAAGTTGGGTAATAACCTGGGGCATAAGCACAAACAATTACAGCTAAATTCAACGCACTGAGATTTTTCACGATTTTTTATAGTGAAGCACAAAAATCTGTTTCGGGACAGCAACTTTCCCAAGTCTTACTTCTCTCTCATTAGAGGTTATTCTTGACACAAAAACCACAAAAAAAGGATAAGGAGAGGTTATTACTGAGGCGATAACTTCCAAGACTCAACAAAACAAAAATAAACTGAAAGTAAAAATATAATGGGTTGTCTTCCAAAAGCTCTTTCTTTATATCCATTAAGATAGGCATGATAATTTCGATGATGCTCACATAAGAAATATGAATTGAAGTAAAAGAGAGCATCAAGAAGCAAATCTGGAACAAATTTAAGTCTAACCCACTTCCTATGAAAAATAATCTTGTAAAGAAACAAGTCATGAAAGCACAAAGCAACAAGCATAGGAAAGCAAAACAAGTATAACCTCAAAATTTTCAACATAAAGAGGGGAAATTTAATATTGTTGAGATAAATAAAACTATGTTTCCTCTCTCATAATAACTTTCAGTAGCATCATGAATAAAATTAACAATATAACTATCACATAAAACATTCCTATCATGAGCCACATGTATAAAAGAATTAATACTCCCCACATAAACATAGTCATTCTTATTAATTGTAGTGGGAGAAAATTCAACAAAATAGCTATCATTGTTATTATCATCACCATAATCATCAATTATAGGAGGCATATTGTAATCATCAGAAGCAATAGAATAGCTATCTTCCAAAGTGTGTTCATTTGTAAACATATCATCATTGGAAGGAACATGGATAACACTAATAGTACATCAATTATTAATACCATCATTTCCAGAATTGGTACCAAAGAGATTTTCAATATCAAAAGTAGTGTGATTTTCCCAATCATGATCACTACTATAGGTAACAGGCATAAGAACATCATCGAGTTCAGATTCATCAAAAACTATAATAGGAGCAACGTTCTTAGGGGAAAATACAGTTTCCTCCCTCCTTTTACTCCTCCTCTTCTTATTTTTATTATTCTCTCTCTTTAGGAGGGAGAGGCTTGAAAGGAAGCTTCTCCATATACCCTAGTTTATTGTTAGAGACCATAGAAGAAACTTTGGAGGATTCCTCCTTTTCATTAATAAGAACAAAACACATATTAGTCCTGTCATATTTTGGTAAAATCTCATCTTTTATAATATTTTGTATGTAAGTATTTGTGTGGCAATTATCAACACAATAAAGATGACAACAATGCAGGACACTATTCATATCAAAAGCACTCATATCTACCAAAGAGGTTTTTCTTGATAACTCTTCACACCCCAAAAATAATGTAAGTTCATCATGCTGATTAGGAGTGATCATGTCATCACAATACAAACATGCAACACTCATTGGATTAGAAGGGCTATTATTATGGCCTGAGCATTGAAAATTGAAATGACCCACTTCAAAGCAAAGTTCACAAATAAATGGATAGAAGGCACAAACTTTTTTACCAAGATCATTTAGATCCCTATACCACATTCTAGTTTTTTCATTCCTATGAGTGATACAATATTCTTCTTCAATTTGATTCTTCTCACAAGGTCTATGTATTCCACAAAAATTTACATGCTTATAAGAAATAGTACTTTCAGAGGTTTGAGCATGTTTATTGCTATCATTAATAACAATTTCATTTTTCATGCAAGTGTCTTTAAAAGGATCATGATACATGTCCCATTTTTCTTTAGGAGCATTAATATGAGAAGAAAAGGCTCTACAACGATCAATAAGAATTTGAGGATCAAGAACATATTTAGCACTAACTCTTGAAAATCAGCAGTCTCAATGAAAGACTTAATCCAATCATACTCATAGTTTATACTTGGTTCTTTACCTTTGTTATTATCCTAATCTTCGGTATTGCTTTGAATTGTTTCAAGAAGATCCCACTTAGCTTTGACCTCCTTACTTGTGAAGGATCCATCTAAACATCTATCTAGATAGTCCTTGTAATGTCCTGAAAGCCTTGCATAAAAATTATTAATAATAATATTACTAGGGAGCTCATGAATGGGACATTTGAGCATTAGTGACTTCAATCTCCCCCATGCTTGGGCAATACTTTCTCCATCATGAGGATGAAAATTATAAATGTAATTCCTATCTTTATGAATTTCACGAGGACGATAAAATTTAGAGTAAAAGAGAGATTCAAGTTCCTTCCACTCCAAATAATGAGGATCGTCTAGTAGCTCATACCACTCCCTTGCTTTGCCCTTAAGTGATAAAGAGAATAGCTTCCTCTTAACTTGGTTCATTGAAATACCTGCACACTTGAACAACTCGCATAATTCATGTATAGAGAGTAAATGATCACAAGGATGGACAACTCCATCTCCAAAATAACAGTTATTCATAACACGTTCAACAATTTCCATAGGTATTTTAAAAGGGACGCTTTCAGTATGTGGATTTAAAATATCACAAGTATCATTAGAATTACCACATATGGGAGATAAAGTATCATCAAAGCAATTTTTCTTCTTTAAAGTTGGGGAACTAAAAAGATCATTTTCATAAAAACTAACTTCCCCAAGCTTAGACGTTTTCATAGAATTAGTAACAAAGGTGTTCAAAAAAATCATACCAATAACATTTCTATTAGCATGCAAAGAAAGTTCCATGGGTTTTTTAATTTTATTTTCAAACCATTTATGTTCTACCTTAGGAAAAATACTAAAAAGCTCTCTAATTTTGTTGTTGTTTTCCATTAAGCCTAACTAGTGAAAATAAAAACAAGAAACAAAAAGATATAATTGCAGAATCTAAAGGAAATAACTTCGAACACTCACACACCAGCAATAGTACTATAAGATATCTTAGTAGCTAGAGGATGTGAGTACCTTTTACCTTACCTCCCTGGCAACGGCGCAAGAAAATATCTTGATGTCTACGCACGCTTCTATTCTTGTAGATAGTGTTGGGCCTCCAAGTGCAGAGGTTTGTAGAACAGCAGAAAGTTTCCCTTAAGTGGATAACCCAAGGTTTATTGAACTCAGGGAGGAATTGGTCAAAGGTATCCCTCTCAAGCAACCCTGCAATCCAGATTCAAGAAGTCTCTTGTGTCCCCTACACACCCAATACACTTTTCAGGTCTATAGGTGCACTAGTTCAGTGAAGAGATAGTGAAATACAAGTAATATGGATGATTATAAGTGGTAATTGCAATCTGAAATAAGAGTGGCAGCAAGCAAACATGTAACAGAACTGATTGTAAACGGTGTTTCAATGCTTAGAAACAAGGCCTAGGGATCATACTTTCACTAGTGGACACTCTCATATAAATATATTCTCTTCATGATGCTACCCTGAACTACTCTCTGGTTGGACGATGTAGGGCTATAATAGCACATCTTAAAGTTCACATTCCCCATCTAGATAACCCCTCACTGTCACCTTGAGTGCTAGATTGTTCCAACAAACACCATAATCTCATAGAGACATCTAACTCAAATTATACTCATGATAAGTATTTATGTAACATTAGCCAAAGTGCCACACGGTGTGCACACTGTCAACTTCACACACGTGGGGATAAGCAGAGATTAATTAAAGCATTTGAGTAGCAGAATAGATCTATAGATTACAAAGATCATGATCTCAATAAGATCATGCATAGAGAGAGAGAGAGATGAACACATAGCTACTTGTAGATCCCTTAGCCTCGAGAGAGAACTACTCCCTCATCATCATGGGAGTCAGCAACAGCGATGGAGATGGCGGTGGAGTCGATGGGGCACTTCCCTGTCCCGGCAGGGTGCCGAAACAGAGACTTCTATCCCCCGAATCTCCTCTTTGGTGGCGGCGGCGCTGTGGGACTTTTCGTGAAATTCTGATCTGATACTTAGGGTTTTCGTCCCGGGAGGCTTTTATAGGCAAAGGGGCAAGGTCGGTATAGTATTAGGGGGACCACACCTGCTGGTGGCGCGCCTAGGGCTGGCCACACGACCACTAGGTGTGGCCACCTCCTGTCCCCCCTTCGGTTGCCCTTCGGACTCCGTGTTGCTTCAGGTAAAATATTGACTTTGGCTTTTGTCCCCTCCAATTCCTAGAATATTTCTTTACTAGCTTTTATGAAACCAAAATCAGCAGAAAATAGGCAACTCGCACTGTGGCATCTTGTTAATAGGTTAGTTCTAGAAAATGTATAAAAATACCTCAAAGTGTAAACAAAACATAAGAAAGTTGATATAAAACAAGCATGGAGCATCAAAAATCATAGACGTTTATTGAAGGAAATATGCCCTAGAGGCAATCATAGAGATGATTGTATTTCATTTGTATCCATGAGTTTTAATAATGTTCCTTGAATATCCATATACCAGGCAACTTGTATAGATTGGCAATTATGTGAATTGTTTGTGAAACTCTTTACTTGTATGGTTATCTAATAATTGTCCCTAGTCGGAGTTCATATGAGGACACACGTGAATATTAGACTAGCACATCGATTGGTTGATGACTATGTTTCGCAAGTCATAGACATGGAGATGTCAAACCAATGATGTGGACACATGTTATGAACATGGGGTTGGACTAACCCAACTTGAGACTTGCAACACTTGCAGCTCTCTCTACACATCGTGTACGTTTTGTCCTTAGACCTGAGATTGTCGCATGTACTTGAGATGTGGATCGACCTACTTTGGGGCAATCAAACACTACTCCATAACTGGGTAGTTATAAAGGTAGCTTTTGGGTTTGTCCTGATACATGCTGCAAGGCATCGGTCAACCAAGATGGGATTTTCCCCTCTCTACTTGAGAGAGATATCTCTGGGCCCCTCGAGTGATCGGATCCAGAAATGCATGGCCGTGCTACATATGGTTAAGAGTTAACCTAGTAAAGGGATTCCGAATCACAGTATCGAGAAAGAGAGGTCAGCTTGGAGCTAGACCAAATATCGTGAGGCAAAGAGAAATACATGTACTCAACTTTGTGATGGTTCGTCCGAACGATCTTTATATGCGTTTAGGAGTTGGCACGTCTTGCTAGAGGCCGCTACCAACTATTGACAGAGTAAGTGTACTCGTGTCATGTCTATACGTGTATGAACCTATAGGGTCACACACTTTACGGGCTGGAAGCCTAATGAGGATTGGATCCGAATTAGACCAGGCTTAGGCTACTAATGGGCTGCTAATGTAGAAGCCCACCAGGGATGCCTATATAAGAGAGAGTGAGGCGAACTGAATAGGGTTGAGCATTCCACCCAGCCGCCACTCCTCTTCCGCCTGTGTTGCACGTGCAGACCTAGCAGTCTGGCTTGTGACGGCTTCCACTCCGGACGTGTGGATACCTTGGAGGTGCTGCAGCTGTAGCACTTGGACGAGTCGCGCAAAGGGGAGCTGCTCATGGGATGAGGACGAGGAGGAGACATAGAACATCTACACTACCCCGACGTGCTTCATCGAGTTCCGCAACTGCGCGTCTAGTGGTAATCTCGTGATCTATGACAATAGTATTCCTGGTTGATGCGGTAGAAAATTTTGATTTTACACTAGTGTAGCCTACCCGTTTCCCTTCAGTGGTATCAGAGCCGATGATGTTCAGTCATAGGTTCAGGAAGTTTGCATATGGTGATATGTAGATTGATATGGATGATGTGATCGTCTGTATGGCGGTGGTTCTGGATTGATCTATGATCTTATTTTCCGTGATTGTGATTCTAAGGTCGTCAAACAACTTACCCCTATCGGTCTGTTTCTGCCATCGGGGTAGACAGTGACACATAAATCCTTTTGAATCACGCGAAGATCAATATGATTGATCGAATCGGGAATTAGATCTGAATCGACGTACCGTGATACCGCGAGGGGCGCCGCCCCTTCGAACCCCGCAGGGGGAGACCCCCCTTAATCGTAGCCCCCTTTTGGTATCACGTTAAGGTTCATAGGTGCTACAATTTCACATGATCCGGTAGAATGCGATTCTATGCACAACTTGTTTTGCAGGATTTATGTGATCAGTATGGCCCAAAAATGTATGTGATGCATGTATGTGTTTTTCATGACTTGCATGTCGTGAGTAGGGCAACACGGCTCGAGCCATATGTGTTGTCAATTATTGTAATGGCCTGCATGCCAACTTGTGATGATCCCAATACCATGTAATTTTGATTACTAGTGTATTAGTTCTTGGAGAACTCATCACTTGGAGGATGGCTCGCATAGAGCATGAAGATGGAGATCATCATGGTGGACAGGTTCTATGGCGATGGAGACACCATGAGAAAAATGGGCCATACTGTATCACATCTATGTGAATGCTATTCTTATACGTTTTACTACTATGCATGCTTAGATGATAGAAGTAGAATGATCCCTCACAATGTTTAAGTTAAACCATGCCCTCCCAACCAAACTTTGCACCATCCTATGCCCTGTACAATCGTTGGTGGGTCTATGAAATTAGGGTGCCGCGGTTTTCCTTAGCTAGATGGGTTTGTATCGGATACCTACACACATAAGGGTTGGTGAGCTTAACAAGGTCACCTTAACAATTAAGGACCTTGGGGCATAAAGGTTGGGCGCCTAGTTTTGACATAGAGATGTCACCCAACAACAAGAGTCATATGTGACATGATTAGCAAAGGTTGCTTACCGATTTACCTTGTCTTCTAGCAGTGATGCTAAATCTCAATAGTCGACTTGTTAATTGTGGATCTTGAATCACTTAGTATCAATAGAGGGATGTTGATTTAAGTGGGAGTATATGCTATTAAATTGTTTAATATGTTTTACTCTTTCATGGTTACCGGCTTAGTATTTTGCATTTTTTGTTGTAGATCAATGGCACCGAACAATTCATCACCTTTTGCTTTGCGTTCGATTCTTGAAAAGGATAAACTAAATGGAACAAACTATTCGGACTGGGTCTGTAACCTGAGAATTGTTCTCAGGGCTGAGAAAAAGGAAACTGTTCTGGATACCCCAATCCCGGATGAACCTGCTGATAATGCAACTGCTGCCCTTAAGAATGCCTACAAGAAAGCATGTGATGAATCTCTTGAGGTTAGTTGTCTTATGCTTGCATGCATGAAACCTGATCTTCAAAAGCAGTTTGAGGATCAGGAAGCGTACGATATGATCGTTGCGCTTAAGGACATGTTCCAGACTCAGGCTAGGACTGAGAGGTACAATGTCGCTAAGTCCTTTGTAGAATGCAAGATAGCAGAGGGAGCAGCTGTAGGCCCCCATGTGATCAAAATGGTTGGTTACAGTCAGACTTTGGAAAAGCTTGGTTTTCCATTAGGCCAAGAGTTGGCAACTGATTTCATTTTGGCATCTCTTCCATCTAGCTATGGGCATTTCATTTCGAACTACCATATGCATGGGGTGGAGAGGGGCCTTATTGAATTATGTGGGATGCTGAAAATAGCAGAATGTGACATTAAGAAGTGTGCAGGGCATAGCCATGTGATGGCTGTGCAGAACAAGCCTAGCTTCAAGAAAAAGGGCACTTCTTGGCAGAAGAAGAAGGGCAAGGCTAAGGATACGATCCCTAAGCCAAACCCTGCACCCAAGCACAAGGCTGGACCTGCAGAAGACACTAAGTGTTTCTTTTGTCATGAATATGGCCACTGGAAGAGAAACTGCAGCAAGTACCAAGCTTCTTTGAAGAAGGGTGGAAGTAAGAGTACTTCCCACTCAGGTACGCTTGTTGTAAATGTTGTGGACATTTTTCTCGCAGATTCTAATGTTAACTCTTGGGTATTTGATATCGGATCGGTTGCTCATATTTGCAATTCGATGCATGGGCTAATAAGAACTAGAGAAGTGCAGAAAGGCGAAGTGGATTTTCGCGTCGGAAATAAAGCAAGGGTTGCCGCATTGTTCGTCGGCGTCATGCAACTTCACCTTCCGTCAGGATTTATTATGGAGTTAAATAATTGTTATTACATTCCTAGTATGGGTCAAAACATTTTATCACCTTCATGTTTGATGAGGGATGGTTATTCATTTGCGAGTACAACAATGGTTGTGTAATCTCTAAGAATGCTATGTTTGTGGCTGATGCTCCCATTGTGAATGGGTTATTTATTTTAAATCTTGATAATGCATGTGTTTACAATGTTAGTGCTAAAAGGCTTCGGCCAAATGATTTGAGTCCTACCTATTTATGGCATTGTCGTTTGGGGCATATAAGTGAAAAGCGCATGAAGAAGCTCCATGGTGATGGTCTTCTAACTTCGTTTGATTTTGAATCATACGAGACATGTCAAGCTTGTTTACTTGGAAAGATGACCAAGACAGCTTTTACGGGGTTTCCCGAGAGAGCGACAGACTTGTTGGAACTCATACATACTGATGTATGTGGGCCAATGAGCACGACAGCCAGAGGAGGATATCACTACTTCATTACTTTCACTGATGATTTTAGTAGATATGGCTATGTCTACTTGATGAAGCACAAGTCTAAAACTTTTGAAAAGTTCAAAGAGTTTCAGAATGAGGTAGAGAATCAACGTGGCAAGAAAATAAAGGCCTTGCGATCTGATCATGGAGGTGAATATTTGAGTCACGAGTTTAGCAATCATCTTAAGAGTTGCGGAATTGTTCCATAGCTCACGTCGCCCGGAACGCCTCAAAGGAACGGGGTCTCTGAACGGCGTAATCGAACTTTGTTGGACATGGTTTGATTGATGATGATCCAGTCGGATTTACCATTATCATTTTGGGGTTACGCGCTAGAAACAGCAGCTTTCACACTAAACAGGGTACCGTCTAAATTCGTAGTTAAGACACCATATGATATGTGGACTGGAAAGAATCCCAGTTTGTCTTTTCTAAAGATTTGGGGTTGTGATGCATTTGTCAAGCGACTTCACTCGGACAAGCTAACACCCAAATCGGATAAGTGCATTTTTGTGGGATACCCAAGGGAAACCTTAGGGTATTACTTCTAGAACTAAGAAGAGGGCAAAGTGTTTGTCGCTCGTAGCGGTGTTTTCCTAGAGAAAGAGTTTCTCACAAAGAGAACGAGTGGAAGGTCGGTGCGACTTGAAGAAGTTCAAGATGAGACAGTCGGGGATGCTTCTACGAGTGATGCTATTGTAGCAGAACAAGTTGAGGAACCCGTGGCGATAGAAGCACCACAGCCATGAAGGTCGGCGAGGCTCCTCGAAGCGCGAGAGTTATTATTGTTAAACAATGATGAGCCTGTGACCTATGCAGAAGTGATGGTGGACCTAGACTCTGAGAAATGGTTGATTGCCATGAGATCCGAGATAGAGTCCATGGGAGACAATCAAGTTTGGAACTTGGTTGACCTGCCTGATGGTTTTAAAGCCATCGAGTGCAAATGGATCTATAAGAAGAAGATTGATATGGATGGAAATGTTCACATCCATAAAGCTCGACTTGTTGCAAAAGGTTTTCGACAAGTTCAAGGAGTTGTCTACGACGAGAATTTCTCGCCCGTAGCGATGCTTAAATCTATACGGATCATTCTAGCCATTGCTGCATATTTCGATTATGAGATATGGTAGATGGACGTCAAGACGGCTTTCTTAAATGGAATCCTTACCAAGGACGTGTATATGATGCAGCCCAAAGGTTTTGTCGATCCAAACAATGCTCGAAAGGTATGCAAACTTCAAAAGTCTATTTATGGGCTGAAGCAAGCATCTCGGAGTTGGAACATTCGATTTGATGAAGTTGTAAAGGAGTTTGGCTTCACCAAAAACAAACAAGAACCTTGTGTGTATAAGAAAGAAAATGGGAAATCACTTGTGTTTCTAATCTTATATGTGGATCACATATTACTGATTGGAAATGACATTCCTATGCTCTAGTCTGTTAAGACCTCATTGAAAAATAGTTTTTCTATGAAGGACTTAGGAGAAGAGGCATATATTCTAGGCATCAAGATCTATAGAGTTAGATCAAGGAGGCTAATTGGATTATGCTAGAGTACGTACATTGACAAAGTGTTGAAACGGTTCAGCATGGAAGAGGCTAAGAAGGGGTTCTTGCCCATGTCTCACGGCATTAAACTTAGCAAGACTCAGTGTCCTTCGACCACTGATGAGCGAGAGCCATGAGTAGGGTTCCATATTCTTCGGCTATTGGATCCATCATGTATGTGATGACATGTACTCGCCCAGATGTTTCCTATGCTCTAAGTGTTACGAGCAGATACCAGGCTGATCTAGGTGAGAGTCACTAGACAGCGGTAAAGAATATCCTTAAGTACTTGAGAAGGACTAAGGATATGTTCCTAGTTTATGGAGGTGAGGTTGAACTCAGTGTAAAGGGTTACACAGATGCGAGTTACCTTAACAACTCAGATGACTCGAAATCGCAATCAGGTTATGTGTTTGTCATGAATGGTGGTGCTGTGAGCTGGAAAAGTTCCAAGAAAGATACAGTGGCCTCCTCTTCAACAGAAGCTGAATATATTGCTGCCTCGGAGGCTGCAAAGGAAGCTGTTTGGATTAGGAATTTCCTGATCGCTCTTGGTGTGGTTTAGGGCTCGTCCAATCCCTTGGACGTTTATTGTGACAACAATGGTGCTATTGCACAAGCCAAGGAACCTAGACAGCACCAGAAGAACAAACATATTCGCATGCGTTACCATCTGATTCGTGAGTTCATTGATGATGGTAGTGTCATGTTATGCAAAATACATACGGACTCAAATATTGCTGATCCCTTGACTAAGCCACTCGCGCAGCCTGCGCATGAAGCGCACACAAGAGCAAAATGTATTAGATACTATCTAGATTGACTCTAGTGCAAGTGGGAGACTGAAGGAAATATGCCCTAGAGGCAATCACAGAGATGATTGTATTTCATGTGTATCCATGAGTTTTTATAATATTCCTTGAATATCCATATACCAGGCAACTTGTATTGATTGGCAATTATGTGAATTGTTTGTGAAACTCTTTACTTGTATGGTTATCTAATAATTGTCCCTAGTCAGAGTTCATGTGAGGACACACGTGAATATTAGACTAGCACATCGATTGGTTGATGACTATGTTTCGCAAGTCATAGACATGCAGATGTCAAACCAATAATATGGACACATGTTATGAACATGGGGTTGGACTGACCCAACTTGAGACTTGCAATAATACTTGCAGCTCTCTCTACACATCGTGTATGTTTTGTCCTTGGACCTGAGATTGTCGCATGTACTTGAGATGTGGATCGACCTACTTTGGGGCTATCAAACACTACTCCGTAACTGGGTAGTTATAAAGGTAGCTTTCGGGTTTGTCCTGATACATGCTGCATGGCATCGGTCAATCAAGATGGGATTTGCCCCTCTCTACTTGAGAGAGGTATCTCTGGGACCCTCGAGTGATCGGATCCAGAAATGCATGGCCGTGCTACATATGGTTAAGAGTTAACCTAGTAAAGGTATTCCGAATCACAGTATCGAGAAAGAGAGGTCAGCTTAGAGCTAGACAAAATATCATGAGGCAAAGGGAAAGACATGTACTCAACTTTGTGATGGTTCGTCTGAATGATCTTCATATGCATTTAGGAGTTGGCACGTCTTGCTAGAGGCCGCTACCAACTATTGACAGAGTAAGTGTACTCGTGTCATGTCTATACGTGTATGAACCTATCGGGTCACACACTTTAGGGGCTGGAAGCCTAATGAGGATTGGATCCGAATTAGACTAGGCTTAGGCTACTAATGTAGAAGCCCACCAGGGATGCCTATATAAGAGAGAGTGAGGCGAACCTAATAGGGTTGAGCATTCCACCCAGCCGCCACTCCTCTTCCGCTTGTGTTGCACGTGCAGACCTAGCAATCTGGCGTGTGACGGCTTCCACTCCGGACGTGTGGATACCTTGGAGGTGCTGCAGCTGTAGCACTTGGACGAGTCGCGCAAAGGGGAGCTGCTCATGGGACGAGGACGAGGAGGAGACATAGAACATCTACACTGCCCCGACGTGCTTCATCGAGTTCCGCAACTACGTGTCTAGTGGTAATCCCGTGATCTATGACAATAGTATTCATGGTTGACGCGGTAGAAAATTTTGATTTTACGCTAGTGTAGCCTACCCGTTTCCCTTCATTTATGACGTATCAATAACATCCCACGGGGAACGTGGATGAAGTAGTCATACTCTCTCGACCTCAAGGTCATGAAGCGCCTCGCTCATCTCCTCATGGTCCTTGTACGACAGCCTAGCGCCACAAGTGGCAGCGCTATTCGAATCGTACACGTACGATGTCTGACGACGACTCCTATTCTCCCCGATCTAGCCGGGATGTGGAAGTAGACCATCTTGAACCGGGATCTAGCAGCACAACAGCGTGCCAGTGGTGTTAACTCTCTCGTGCGCAGTTCTTCGTGGAACCGCACTTGTATGACTCAACTGAGAAAGAGGGGAAAATTTCCTAAGTATAATAGCCTTAGAAAATTCTCCTTTTATTTCTGTGTGTGTTTTTCTCTCAATATAGACCTCTTTATACAGGAGAAAAAGGGCTACACCCTTCCTTCAAGTCCCCATGTGGGACAAAAAGAAATGGCAAAGGAGAGGGGCAGCCGGCCGGCAACTATCGGTGGCCGGGTGGGCCGTGGTGCGTGCGCTAGCCTGCGGCCTGCACCCGCACCCGCACCCGCACGTGCAGCCGACCCAACTCGGCAGCAGTAGGGCGACGACTGGGTGGGCTACCGGCCAGCCAGCCCACGCCCGTTCCTGCTCGCCCGCGCCCGGGTGGGCCGCTGTCAGGGCCTGATGTCATCGGCGGTGACCAGCGCCTGCCCGCACGGCCGCGTGGGCCCTCGTGTGTGTCTGCTGGTGCGGCTGTTTAAGTTGCCCTTTGGGGTGTCTTCCTCTTGGGTTGTTTCCCTCCGGGGATTCGACCCGATGCATGAAGTTTCCCCATAAATAATAATTTAATATTTATTTAATATACATTAATTCATAATTAACAAATATAAATGCATACTATAAATTGCCTATTTATCTGAAACACATTTCGGTCTTATCCTTTTTTCCAAACATCTTCGGATCCTCTTCAGAACTATTCCGATAACCCATTTCTCGAAACTATTCCGATCTTTTTTTCTGATCGATTATCCCTTCCTTCCATAGCGATCTCTGAACATCGTCAGAACCTTAAGAAGGTTACCCTATGGTTCAGGAATATCACAGACATGATCAAAATCTCTCTTCGACTAATGATCAATAGCGGGACTGGGATGTCCATAATGACCCCCATGCATTCCACGAAACTCTGCCATGTTTAAACCATAAACTCAATTTCCTATCCCTTTATCTCTTCGATACATGACTTGTCCGATATTTGATCATTAGTATCAACATACTAATCTTGTTACCAACTAGTCAACTTAACTCGTTATCGTGATATTGTATCTCCATGACCTAGTCATGTGCTGCAGCTTATTGAATACAATCTCATCGAGTGGGACCAGTGTATCTTCTCATCACGCAGGTGGACAAGTTCCGATCTTGATACATAGGCCTCAACTCTTCCTTTGGAATACCTAATACACACTTTTATAGTCACCCAGTTATAGACATGATGGTTGGTGTGATCAAAGCATCCTCCGGAGACAGTGATTAATATGAACTCACGGTATAAGGAGAAGGTCACTTCGTCTCTAACTATTAAAATGATGAACCATGTGACTAGATCACGTTATAATGCTTATGTGGATAATGTCCATCACATCATTCCTTATTGATATGACTTTGTTGTTAACTGGCATGAAAGCTCCATGATCAGGAAACCTTGATCATCGGCTGCCCAACGAACTAGTTGAATAGAGGCTACTAGAGACCTAGTTTGTTTAATACCACACATGTATCAATATTTCCTCTTGATACAGTTATAACATAGTATAAAACTTGTTATGGACTTGTTCAAGATATGATAATAAACTATTTATTATTAGCTTCTAGGACATATCTCCTTCAGTCTCCCACTTGCACTAGAGTACAAATAATCTACTTTAAAGATCATTAACTCATGTATTTTAGATCATGCTTGAACTCTTTTTTTTGAACTTCACAAGGAATGTGGTTAGTTTCCTGCCATGTGCTATAGAGTGTTTTCCTGGTTAGCTTCCGCATTGACCATGTAGTTGAGTTTCAAGAAACCTACACAGTGGTAGGTACACGTCTTAGTAATCCTATAACTAAAAAGATCATCCCACTAACCTATTTCTCTTGACATGCAACCTATCCACCTTAGCAGGTCCACTCATGTCCATGCCATCACATCACAAACCGTGCCACATAAAAAATCGATTTTCAAGGATGCTATCAAGCAGTCTAATTGATCTCCGACTCTTTGTTTCCTCTCCCCACTATGGCCCTACTCAAGTACCCTTTGCCTTTCACAGTTTCACTCCACCTTCCCCGATCCGTGCTCCAACTTATTTTTTCAATCCACCCACTATCTCTTTCTTTTGCTCTTTCCCACCAAGGAGAAGTTGATCAAAGCCAGTCCATGTTCTCCTCAGCTCGTGTGGTAATAAAATGTTCACCATGGCCTTGAGCCGCGCGAACTGCAGGTTTCGATGCCCAACTCTACCCTTGGTGCCTCGATCTGGCCTAGCTCCACGTTCATCACAATTCACAAAGGAGGACCCGCGGTGGCTGCTCTCCAAGAGAAAGGCAGCCTAGCAGCATAGCCGTTGTAGCAGTCGCGGTTTCCTGTAGGCTGCCGTGAATCGACAAGGGTATGCTGCCGAGCGACTCTATCAACCAGTCGACACGGATGAAGTAAGTCTTGCCAGCAACCTTGACGACAAGGCATTGCACCATGATCTCTGGTCTGTCGCACGTTCATTTTCTCTCATACCTTCTTATACTTCCACATTTTTCTTCTCCATAGCACATAGTCGAGTAGGTCTCGCTAGAGCAAGTTAGGCAGCCATCGACTCTGTCCCAACTCTAGAGGTATTTTTGTGTATTCCGAGTTCGGAGAACTAATCACTACTGCAGTGCCTTGATTTTTTAATGTGTGCTATACCCAGTTTCTTTGCAGTGTTGGATCAATTTTCCATGGTACTAACTGGGAAGCTTTTGAATTTTGCCCGCTTTGTCTTTCTATCCTACATCACACACGTTTAGCTCAACACTCATCTGATCCATAAAAATCATACGTCAGATTACGCCCATGACTTAGTCTCAACATGCTTCATAGATAAGAGTTTGCAGCCTGAACCATGTCCTCTTCTACGAGATGTATTTTGTAGTTTGGATATATTATAATTTAGTGTTTATCTGGTACGCAGTTCCTGTATGGGTTCGCGTATAAAAATAATAAAATTTTACCCTACGTCCCTAACCCCTGATGCTGTCAGGACCTATCTATTAGTAATGCAGCAACAGAAGGGTTTTTCACGAACTTACCCTTGAAGACCAAAAAGCATTGTCAACGCTCAGGACAGCGTGGTTGATGTAGACGAGCCGAAGCCAACCTCAAGGTCGTGATGAAGTCCTTGCGCTCCTGCGGCTCCAACAACTTGAGTGCCTCAAGTGTGACACCTCGCGGGAAGTTACATGCATCTGGTGCCTGACGATGACTCCCGCTTCCCCGATCCAGTAGCAGTTGCAGAAGTAGAGCTCCTGGATCCGAATCCCGCAGCACGATGGTGCTCTACGGTGAAGATGTCTCTCGTTCGCGCAGTCCGAACTTAGGACCACAGTCACAGGAGAGACAGAGAGAGAATATAAATTGGAGGTCTCCCCAAAAGTGAGAAACCTTTATTGAATATTGGTTGTGTATTTTCTGATAAAAATACCCCACTATATATAGGGGGAGGGGAGGTACTACCTCCCTCAAAGTCCCGGGGTGGGACTAAAGGAGGGGGAGAGGGGGGAAGCCGCCGGTCGGCCCTGCTAGACCCCACGTGGGGGCTTGGCCCAGCCGGCCACCCCCTTGCCTCCTCTCTCCTCTTGCCTTTCCCTCATGGGCCCTTCTTCCTCCAGAATTGGCCCATTAAGCCTTTTTGACATTTAATTGATTTCTATTTTATTAAATAATTATGAATAAATGATTAAATCAATATTTAACATTCATTCACATATTATTCAATCTCCGTGGCTATGGAACACCTTCCACCTCCACTCCGGACATCCTCCAGACTTACCGAAACCCTTCCGGTTTTCTCTTTTCTCTTCTTCTATGATTCTACCGATCCTATAGACACTCTCTAAGCATCATCAAGCCCTTAAGGGTGGTACCCCACGGTTCGGGAACACTCCAGACATGGTCAGGACACACCCGGACCAATGATCGACAGAGGGACCTGGATGGCCATGTGAACCCTGTGCATTCCACGAAGATCTTTCGTCATTTGAACCGGGAAAGTCGCGTCTTATTCCTTTTGTCTCTTGATACTTGCATTGCTCGAGATCTGATCAATGACATCACCATGTCATGTTCAATATCGTTACCAAACAATGCTACTTGACTCATTTCGACAAGTGATATCCCTATGATCAAAGTAGGCCCTAGAGTATCTTTCCGTCACGTGGATGGATAAATCTCGCTCTTGACATATATTGCCTCTACGGTTCCTCCGAATTCCTGATCACACCTTTATTGTCACTGTATTACCAAGTGACGTTTGATGCTATCTAAGCACTCTCGGGAGACAGTGATTGATATAGTTTCACAGTCTAAGGAATAGTCTACGAGGTCTATTCTAATCATCGTAACTTGAACTTCGTGACATGATTGGGTCACGTTGTTTAGGTTGGGTATTGGCTCATCATCTCATTCTCAGAATGAGTTGACTCCATTTCCAACTGACATAAATGCCACATGATCAGGAAACCTTGATCATCTGTTGACCAATGAACTAGTGACTAGAGTTTCACCGGGAACCCCTGGTTGTTTATATATCACATTTGTATTAACGTTTCCTTTCAATACAATTACAGCATGACATAAAACTTAATCATAAACTTTATGAACAATGATAATAATCCTTATTATTATTTGTCTCTAGGGCATATTTCCAATAGTCTCCCACTTGCACTAGAGTACAAATTAACTAGCTGCATTTGTTCTTAATCATTGGCACCAAATATCTCGGTACCCTGAACATGCTTGCTCATGGAAGAGGTTGAGTCTTGGGCCTATAGTTTACAGTCCCAAATCCTTTGCAACTTACTAATGTCACCTTGATTGACATTAATACTTTATCATCACATGATAACTTCTTTGTATATGCATCGTCTCTATGGCAGCAGAACGAGGCCGGATTCCAGGAGCTTACAGTGACTTTAGATTAACCTCGAGGGCTTTCTCATGGGCACTGTGCCCTGGGACACATCATTCTATGTTAAAAGTGAACTATCCCCACCATAACATTATACATCACTTTAGCTGGTACCCTTATCTATTATTATAAATGTAATCATCGAAACACGAGTGCACCCTGTGCAACTTTCGATGTTTTGTTCACCTCGCTTCCTACTTGACTTTATTCAGTATTATAGGAGTTTCCAACATATTCCCTTATAACTTAACCCTTTATGCTTTAAGATATGCCATCCTTTATGGATTTGGAAAACATGTATGCAGTTCTCTATTAGACACTTCGGACAAACTTAGCTTAACATTCTGTGATTCAAACTTAATCACTTTTGAAACGTTTCTTCTTGGATCATATATTATGTTAAGTTATCATCATGGTTCTCCAAGATAGAACCTATTTCTCAACATAGTGGATGATGATCATCCTTTTCTTTCTTTCGACCAATGATGTTAGACTTAATTCTATTCCTAATTCGAGTTATCAAGGACCAGTTCCTTAATTAACTTCTATTGCGAAACTCTTTTCAAAATCCTTTAAGGAATACTACATAATATCATAATATTCTTATTATCAACTTCTACTTCCTATAAATCATTATTTATTGGTACTTGCGCTTTTTATTCTTAATGTGTCATGTACACACTTAAGAATCGCTCCTTTAAGCTACCACTCAAAATATGTTCCCAACATATTTGTGTATGAGTCACTACTCTTACTCAAACTATGTTCCTGCATATTTGAATTTGAGACTTACATTGCTCCCACTCAAAAATATGTCATTCACATATTGTTTTAGGAAGACTTTTATAGCTCCCACTCAATTTCATGCAAATTGCATATCCACTCACTATTTTGAATGACTTCAAAATCCTTTGATCAAATATCAAACTTGGAGATTTGCTATGAGATACTAGTACTTTACCAGTTTTAAATCCACCAGACTTTCAGCACACTTGAATCAAATTCTTTTGAATTTGTCCAATACATGACAAATTCTGCTTTTGTCATTCACCCCTTTGTCCACTATGGCTTTGCAGTCATTTGGGAAAATCCAAGTAACCCCTTTACTTGTAAGATTCAGTAATGAATTGCTTTCTAATCTCAAGTGAATTTTTCTTTGGGATTTCTCATATCTTTATCTTACCATTATTTCCTAAGTAGTTCGTAGGTATGAAATATTTCGGTAATCATGAAAAATGATTCACCAATGTCTCCATACAAGATATGGGTTACATTTTGAATGCTACTTTATGTAGTGAAAACACAAGTGGGGAAAACACAATGATCATTATCATTGATTCTTTCCTTTGTGAAGAGTATCATTTAGGAACATTTTTCGTTGCGCTTCTCAACACTTTGATGCAGGGTTTTGAATCCTCATCATGTTTCTCACTATCTTCCAAAAGCTTTCATAATCGAGAAAAATCACCGAATGTGAACTTTCTCGAGAATGCACCAATAATCCAAGCAATACTACTTTTGCTTCTCTTTTGGTTTCACCTATGGATTTCATTTTCAAAGTTTTCCAATGAATACTCTACAAGGACTTATTCTCTGTTGTTTTGGTTATATCGAATAACCCCAAAACTTCTATGATGATCCATACTAGATATGGATCCAATCTCACGAATCCAGATGGTTCACTATATGTCTTAATTGAGTGCTAACTATTTTTAACTAATAGTCTCTACATCTACACTACAACGATTTATTTGGTGCCATCTATTCACCCACTTTGATATCTAATATCATATTGTGATGCTTTGCATTTTGACATTTCAAACGCATTGCATTCCACAATTTTTCCTTTATGCCATTCTTATAAAATCAAAATTCCATTACTATTGATCAAATCATAGTAATTAAATTCTCTTTTATCTTTAGTACCCTTCTTGATGAAATACTTTGATCATATCATATAGTTTCATACTTCTGTTTCCTTTGGTAAACTTATTTACAAAATTTAAACAAGTGTATAATGATAATTACCATTCTGTTGAAACACAATACATCGAATATGTGTTCACTTTAAACAATTCATCGAACACTTTGTATTCATGTAATGCACGGTGTTCAAGTTATTTTGCTGAACGTTGGCATGATTTATATGTGACAAGAAATCGAATGTCTTTCACATATTATCACATAACTTTGAATTCAAACAATGGTTTCACTCAGTAATAAACATATCATTAAGTTGGGTATTTTTCAAGGCATTTCAATATTTTACAAATGTTCATGCATTATCAATTAGTTTCAACAACAAGGATACTTCACATATAATCGAACAAGATATGAACACAGATAGATATCATTCATAAAAGTGAAATAATTGTTTGTTACAAACTCATATGAATAACCGGCTCACAAAGTGTGAGACACACTAAAGAAGTTCACAATCTATCGATTACAATAATCATCCTAAACATAAACTAAGTGATAAACATCGACGGAGAGTGTTGTTGTCCATCATCATCATGGTCGCCATCAACACGCAATGTCACCTCCTCTCTAGCAAGCACCTCTCATGTAGAAGGACCTGTTTTTAGCAAAACAGAACAAGTATCAAATATACTTAACACTGCAAATGTGGTATACGTACAAAACATATCTACTTTCCTGAACACTTTTGCTATTGTTTCTTCTCTAATTTGTGTGATTTGGATACAACTAATGCAGATTAATGTTGTTTTCAACAAAATTGCTTTGGTGTCTCGTTTTTGGGCAGGAAATCAACTTTCAGGAAAAATCCCGGAAAATATCGCAAAACTCCTATTTTACCAGAAGACTCACAAAGCCAGAAGATGAGACAGAGTGGGGCGACGAGGGGCCCACACCACCTGGCCGCACGGGCTAGGCCATGCTAGGGGTGGTGTGGCCGCCTCGGTCTCCGCCTTAACCTCTCCTTTCACCTATATAAGCCCTCTGACCTAAAAATAGAGGGGGCTTCGATGTTTTTCTAGATAGAGTTCTGTTGCGCCGCCACCACCAGAAATCGTGATTCGGAACCAGAAACTCCGTTCTGGCACCCTGCCGGGACGGGGAATTGGAGGAGATCATCGCCATCATCATCACCATCGCTTCTCCATCAACCATCCATGATTCCCCCATCCATGAGTGAGTAATCCCCCGCAGTAGGCTATGGGGATGGTAGGTATTGGATGAGAGCGTTCATGTAATCGCATCAGATTGTTAGGGCATAGTGCCTAGTATCTATTCTTAGTGCTTTTTGACTTTGTTGCAACTTGTTATGCTTAATGCTTGTCACTAGGGCCCGAGTACCATGATTTCATATCTGAACATGTTACTGATTCATGATGATAGTATTGTTTATGATCTTACCTACAAGTTGTATACACACATTATTATCCGGAACCCGAGGCCCCGAAGTGACAGAATCGGGATAACTAGAGGGGATGGCTATGATGTGAGTATCACGTGTGTTCATGGAGTGTTAATGCTTTGCTCCGGTTCTCTATTAAAGGAGCACCTTAATTGCTAGTAGATTCCCTTGATGCCCTGCTACAACGGGCTGACAGGACAAAAGATATTGTGCAAGTTCTCATTGTGAGCACATATGACTATATATGGAACACATGAATATGATTATTTAGTACTTCGATGCTTTATCTTATTTATCTACAAATGCCCTATATCTTGATTGTTACATGAATTGTCTTGTCCATGCAACATCTATCCATCCATCCCTATGCCTAGCGCGCTTTTATCCTACTGTTCACTGCAATTGTTACCACTGTCTTTACTTTTACTACTGCTATTACCTTGCTATTGCTATTACCAAACTATTGCTACTGATAAACTACTGCGAGCAAGACTATTTCCAGGTGCAGCTGAATTGACAACTTAGTTGTTAAGGCTTATAAATATTCTTTGGCTCCCCTTGTGTTGAATCAATAAATTGGGTTTTACTTCCCTCGAAGACTGTTGCGAACCCCTATACTTGTGGGTCATCAAGATTATTTTCTGGCACCATTGTCGGGGAGCATAACTCTATTTATCAAGTTCACTTGGAGTCATTATTGTTCGCTGCTATCCATTCATCATGGGTAAAATTTGTGATGGAAAAGTTCCTATATTACCATCCACTACAAGGAGAGGTATAGTTCTGAACACCTCTGTTGCTCTTGATTCACCATCCGTGATGAGTAAGATCCTTACAGCACCACCACATACACATGCTACACATACTGCTACTTCTGTTGAATTTGAAATTGCTTCTGATACTTATGATGCTACTTCTATTGTGCTTGATAAGAGTGGTTCGTTAGGTCCTTTCCTAGATGCTACGATTGCTAGAACTATAGATGAAAACACTGAAACTCCTAATGAAGACACTTCTACACCTGCTAGTTCATCTGAGGATAGAGAGAGATATGATCTTGATGATGGTTATATTGAAATGACTGATGAATTTATTGAAGAATGTCAAAACACTCATGGTACAGGTGCTATTAAGAGTCTTCTTGAGAGACATACTATTAAACCTAAATTATCTCCTAATGCTAAGTTTGCTACATCTCCCATAGACATTAAAGATAAGGATTATGATTTATCTCTTGATTTATCCTACATAACCATTGTTGAGAAAAAACCTTTTTGTGGAACTGAAAATGAAAGTGTTGTAGAACATATGACTGAGCTTTCTACCATGAGTGGCTTATTTTCTGATGATATTAAGATGCGCACCTACTTTGTTGCTAAAATTTTCCCTTTTTCACTAAAAGGAGAAGCTAAAACTTGGTTTAATAATTTACCTCCTGGATCTATTAATAGCCCTGATTGCATGATTGATATCTTCTTTCAGAAATATTTCCCTCCTAGTGCTTGACATGCCATTTTGCAGGAACTTTTTGATTTTAAACAGGGAGAAGGGAAGAAAATGCCTGAATCATGGTCAAGGTTTTGTGCTTTAAGTCACGCACATCCTAGATGTCCATTACCTAAAAATGAGCTCCTTTATATATATTATAATGGACTTACTGATGAATCTAGGACATACCTAGATAGTTTTGATGATTGTGTTTTCAGGAAGAGAACTCCCGAAGAAGCTGAGGAATTAATGGCTAAAATAAGCAAAAAATATGATGACTGGACACATGAGTCAACTACACCTGAGAAAATTGTGCCTAGGCCAACACCAACACCAAGGAAGAGGGGAGTGATTGAACTAAATGATGAAGTGATGAAGGAAGCTAAGAAATGTCTCAAGGAGAAGGGTATTAAATTTGAAGATGTGAAGAATCTACCTCCTATAGAAGAGTTATGTAAGCCAATCTCCCACTCATCCACTATTGAGGTACACTCTCTCCAATATTTTGATGAAGGCGATATTCCTTATTCTAAACCTCCTGATCAATGCTTAGAAGAATTTGATATCTTTGTTGTTAAGCAAGATAATTTTAATAAGAGAGTGCAGAATCATTTAATGGAAAACTCTAGAGCTATTAATGAGTTAAGAGATATTGTGGAAAGAACGTCCAATGATGTTAAAATGGTTGTTAAACATTTCCAAATGGTTCAAACTAAAATTGATTAGCTTACTAAAGTACAAAAAGATTTGCTAGTTAATGCTTCTAAAGAAAAACATGCTTATAAAATTAGAACTAGGAGTGGAGCCCTCACTCAGGATCCTTTATATCCTGAAGGACATCCCAAAAGAATTGAGCAGGATTCTCAACAAAATAAAAATAGAGGTACTTCTTCTAAGAGAAAGAAAAAGAAACATAAAATGGTTGTAGAATCTTCTGAACCTGCTAAAGACCCTAATAGTATATCTGCCTCTGATGCTGAAACTGAGAGTGGTAATGAGAAAAATGATGCTCCTGATAAAGAAGAAATTTAAGAAGAACCTGAAAAGCACACTAAGAATACTAAGTACACTAAGGAAGATTTTGTTGGTAATAAACATGGTAATGAAAGAGAGCCCTGGGTTCAAAAACCAATGCCCTTTCCTGATAAGAAACACAAGTCAAAGGAAGACGAACACTATAATAAGTTTTGTGAGTGGATGAAACCTTTATTTTTGCAAATTCCTTTGACTTATGCTATTAAATTGCGCCCTTATTCTAAGTATATGAAGGATATTGTCTCTAATAAAAGTAAAATCCCTAATAAGGAAATTTCTTCTTTGCTTGCTAATTATTATTTTAAAGGTAAGGTTCCAAAGAAACTTGGAGATCCAAGGATTCCAACTATTCCATGTTCTATTAAAAATAATTATGTTAGATCTGCTTTGTGTGATTTGGGAGCAGGAGTTAGTGTTATGCCTTTTTCTCTCTACAAGAGACTTCAATCGAAGAATTAATACCAACTGATATATCTTTGCAAATGGCTGATAAATCTACTACTATTCCTATTGGTATATGTGAGGATGTTCCTGTTCAAGTGGCTCATAATTGCTTGATATTAACTGACTTTGTTGTATTTGAAATGCCTAAAGATGATAATATGTCTATTATTCTTGGGAGAGCTTTTCTTAATACTGCAGGTGCTATCATTAATTGTGATCAAGGAAAGGTAACTTTTAATGTTAATGACAAGGAGCATACTGTCTATTTCCCCAAGAAGATTGATAATACTTATGGCCTAAATTCAATTGAAAATATTGAGGATATCCAAGTTGGAAAATATATTTTCCCATACCACGAGAAAACTATGAAATTATTATGATTGGGACTATTGCTATCAAGGTTGAGGTAACATAATCATTTAGTGGAATACAAAGTTTTGTTTCATATAAAATTGTTTTGGTAACAAGACCTGATCAACCTTGTTAACAAAGGGATTTTAATGAACAAAACAATGTTTTCACCATGATTATCCTTGATTACTTTTATTTTATCCATTTTAATTTTTGCTTTCAATTAGTTTACTTTTCTATTGGTAGTTGCTTGCATATTAGAGTGTCTTAGAACTTCTGAAGTTTTAGTTTTGTTTTGTTATTGCATCATTCCAAAATCATTTTTCTGTCAGAAAATCATTCATCAATATCTGAAAATTGCTCAAAAATAAAGTTTCCCGAAAAATTCTAGAAAATCCATATTAAATTTTTACGTCAAAAGAGGGGCAGAGAAGTACCTAGAGTGACCCAGGGGGCCCACCAGTCAGGCACACCACCTAGTGGCGCGGCCACACCAGGGGCGCACCTAGCCATGGTGTGGGCCACCCCTAGCCCTCCACTTATTCTCCCACCTTCCATCTCTCTCTCTCTCTCTCTCTCTCTCTCTCTCTCTCTCTCTCTCTCTCGAAAATACCAGTTCATTGCTCAAACTCGTGTTCCTGTTGTTCTTGCTCGCAATTTTCGATCTCCTTGCTTAGCCCATCTTTGCTGTTGAGATTTGGAGCATTTGTTATCCGGTATGTGACTCCTCCGCTTGTCCAAGTAGATTTGTGATTAGTGGGTTATATCTTGAGTATTTTGCTAATGTAGGTGACATGTTATGTGAGCTTGCATGCTTTTTCTATGCTTAGAGAAATTGTTTTGATGCATGCAAGTCCCTATAAGTAGTTTCTTTTATTATGTAATCACTTTGCAATTATTTTTTGTGATGGTTGTCTAAAATTTTAGAAATATGGAAAACCATACTTTTGGAGAAGTATTTGACAGAGAGACACCCAGGAGGGCAAGGCCTTCGAGATCAGCTTCTCAATTTAGGCCATCATATAATGAAGATCTTATTGCGCCGTGCTTTGGCAATGAGGGAGATGAGGGATATGCTCACCCATCTACCTTCCCTTGTTTTGCCTTTTTGCAAGCTGCAGTGATCCTTGATGATTTCCTACTTCTTGTCCAACGGGTTGGTCTAACCACTTACATGCAGGATGACAGTGAGCAATATTCCGTGCTCACCAAAACTTTCATTGAAAGTTTCACTTTCACTAACACCCCTTATCGGTCAACTATTTCGTTCAAAATTTATAATATGCCTATTACCATGTCGTTGGAAAGATTTTGTATCATTATAGGAATAGGCATGACCGGGACAGTGAAGAAGATCCAAGGTCAACCCGCCGATTTGCTGGAGCTCTACCGAAGTGTGACAAATGATGATGACCGCACAGCTCAGCACGGGAAGATAAGGAACATTAAACTCCCAGCTCTTAGATGTTTTGCTTATTATCTTGCCACTACCATTCTTGGTAGGGAGAACACTAGTAATATTTCTAATTATCATTTAGCCTTTCTTTCTACTGCACTTAATAATTCAACCAAGTATAATCTTGGCTCTCTCATTGCTCGCTATCTAGATGCTAGAGGACCAATTTATGGGGGCATCATCACTGCATGCATGGTTGTTGCTTTAGAACTTTCTGTTGATCCTAATGATACTGTGCTGACTCCATAAAGGCTTGATCTCGCTTCTACGAAATCACATCACTTTGTTACTACTGACTCTAGTACAGAGAGTTTAGTTTACAGGATGTTGTTTACTGATGGAGACGAGAGCGAAATTCCCTTGCCATAGTCCACTTTGTTCAGTATTTGCAGGATGCCATGGTCATGCTCCAAGGAGGATGTGGACGATCAGATCCGCTTGCTTGGTTTCCACGGGCAGCACCAGGGGGATGTGCCCTCTTACGATTACTCTGCGCACTACGTTGGGCTGCATTCTTGGCTAGCCTGGGATTGATCTCCACTTAGGACAAAAGCCTAATCTTGGGGGGAGGTATACCGACATCACACTCATCTACATATCATGTTCTACCGGTACTTTGCATATCCATGTTTCATTTTCTTTTTAGTTTTTGTTCTCGCTTTATTTTTGCTTTCCAAAACACAAAAAGACCAAAAATATTTTTGTTATTTCTCTTTGTTTGCTTCTTTATATTTTAGTCTTGGTTTGCTTCATCCTTTTTAGCTTCGTTTTGATTATTCTAAAAAAACAAAAAGATTTTGCTTTGATTGCTCTTTCCTTCGGTTCTTGTCTTTAAAAGTCGAAAACCCAAAAATATTTGTTGTTCTTCTCTGGTTTTGTAAAGTTTGTTGCAGGGTTCAGCGGTCCTCAGTGACTCCTTGGAGTTTGGTTTTATCTTATTATTCAAGTCACACAAGTGAAAGGAAATGATGATTTATGACAATTCGAGGTGTGGTAAGAGGCTGGTATGAACTCTATTTGTTTTCATTTTTGTACATATACTCATCATTGTGGGCATGCTTAGTCTGTTCGTGTAAGGTGTATGTTATTTAATGGATGCTTAGTAGTTCTTGCTCTCTTATGATCAGTTCCAATCCACTAATGATATGTAGCATGTCATACAAGTGTTTACTTGCATTGTTCTATTCATAACTTGGTATGACATTGTGGTATCCTCCTCTGAATGTTTAATTTGAATTGACTTGGCACGTGCCCACCCATGCATATGACTAAACAACAGGTCAGTTATGCCTCGATGATTTATTTTGCCTCAGAGTTCTTGTGTCACTTTTATGCCACTGTTAATTTTGTTTTTTCGCAAGCATGATTATGACAATTACTGCTCTCTCGATTGTCGCTCCCTTTCTTATTACTAGCCTTCACTTGCGCTAAGTATACATTTTGCTTTTGCATCCAACTACCCAAAACCAAAATTGTCAAAAAGAGTCCACCATATCTACCTATTAGCATCTTTGCTATTCCTTGCATATTTATTATGCTTTGTTTTCTTCCAATAAAAATGTTTGCTTGTCATGTGAAAAATAGTTAGTAAAGCTCTCACAAACTTGATGGCACATTTTACTTTCTTGCACTTAATAAACTTGAACCACTGCATCCATCTATGTTGCGTATATGCTTGCACTTTATAAGTTGAGAATTAGCAGAACCATGTTGTCATGGGGAACGCTTTCAACATTGCACTTATTATTCAGTTGATATCATGTTCTTTTGTTTATGGATCCCGGTGGTGTGAAATAAAAGGGGAACTTATAATCTCATGGAGTTTGTATATGTTTTAGAGAAACGACTGGGCGGCTAGCTTAAGCCATGCCTAATCATGGTGGAAACTTGCAGCATAACCATAGTGAGCATTTTGTGAAGCATCCTCAATAAAAACCTATGCAAATAGCAAATAAAAAGATCGCTGAGATGCTCATTGTCTATTGCCTTATCATTTTGATATGGGATAGCTCCTATATCATGGGGAAAGGGGTACCCCGTTGGCGGTTCTCCATGATACACATGTACTTACAATGACAAGAACTTACTTGTGACTAAAGTTGAGTAGCATGAGGTCTAGTACTCGTAGGCAAGGGCACGAGATTTTTGACTTATAACTTGTCAAGCATATCCTCATATTTGTTCACTTAAAGATTATTATGATAGGGGCAATGAGAGCAAAGCTAATAAGTACCATACTTTTAACATTTGGAAGCCTTTCAAACTTTTCAAAATCTTTTCTTTCATTTTTATGTAGAGTCACCATTTATTATTTGAGCACCTTCCCGAGAGCATAGCTGTCACTCTTAGTGTAATGTGCTTGTCCCAAAACACGGTTAATTATGACATAACTTTGATGCATGTAATCTTTGATATTTTTAATTCTAGTCTTCACTTAAAACTTCAAAGGTGCCTTGGCATTTATGTTTTGCTCCAAAAATAAAGGCAAGCGAGATGCCACTTTACCATATCTTCTTATGAGCATTATAATCCTGCATATTCTTATGTGTCATGTTGCTTATTAATTATTGAGTTGGAATCTTTTCATAGTTTGCATGACTACTGGGTAAACTTATTTGCATACTCTTTATTATGAATTGCCCAAGTATTTGATCCTATGATGAGAATATATACATCTTATGACGCAAATGTGTTCGTGAAAGTTCTTTTATCGCACTCAGTTTTCAACTGAATTGCTTGAGGACAAGCAATAAGCTGAGCTTGGGGGAGTTGATACGTCCAAAATGTATCTACTTTCCCGAACACTTTTGCTATTGTTTCTTCTCTAATTTGTGTGATTTGGATACAACTAATGTGGATTAACGCTGTTTTCAGCAGAATTGCTTTGGTGTCTTGTTTTTGTGCAGGAAATCAACTTTCAGGAAAAATCCCGAAAAATATCACAAAACTCCTATTTTACCAGAAGACTCATGAAGCTAGAAGACGAGACGGAGTGGGGCCACGAGGGGCCCACACCACCTGGCCGCGTGGGCCAGGCCAAGCCGTGCCAGGGGTTGGTGTGGCCGCCTCGGTCTCCGCCTCGACCTCTGCTTTCGCCTATATAAGCCCTCTGACCTAAAAACAGAGGGGGTTGACGTTTTTCCTGATAGAGTTTCGCTATGCCGCCACCACCAGAAACCGCGATTCAGAATCAGAAACTCCATTCTGGCACCCTCCCGGGACAGGGAATTGGAGGAGATCATCGCCATCGCTTCTCCATCAACCATCCATGATTCCCCATCCATGAGTGAGTAATCCCCCGCAGTAGGCTATGGGGATGGTAGGGATTGGACGAGATCGTTCATGTAATGGCATCAGATTGTTAGGGCATGGTGCCTAGTATCTATTGTTAGTGCTTTTTGACTTTGTTGCAACTTGTTATGCTTAATGCTGGTCACTAGGGCCTGAGTGCCATGATTTCAGATCTTAACATGTTATTGATTCATGATGATAGTATTCTTTATGATCTTACCTACAAGTTGTATACACACATTATTGTTCAGAACCCGAGGCCTCGAAGTAACAGAATCGGGATAACTGGAGGGGATTGCTATTGTGTGAGGATCACGTGTGTTCACGGAATGTTAATGCCTTGCTCCGGTGCTCTATTAAAGGAGCACCTTAATTGCCAGTAGATTCCCTTGAGGCCCCGCTACAACGGGTTGGCAGGACAAAATATATTGTGCAAGTTCTCATTGCGAGCACATATGACTATATATGGAACACATGTCTATGATTATTTAGTACTTGATTGCTTTATCTTATTTATCTGCAAATGCCCTATATCTTGATTGTTACATGAATTCTCTTGTCCATGCAACACCCGTCCATACATCCCTGTGCCTACCGCGCATTAATCCTACAGTTCACTGCAATTGTTACTACTGTCTTTACTTTTACTACTGCTATTACCTTGCTATTGCTATTACCAAACTGTTGCTACTGATAAACTACTACAAGCAAGACTCTTTCCAGGTGCACCTGAATTGACAACTCAGTTGTTAAGGCTTATAATATTCTTTGGCTCACCTTGTGTCGAATCAATAAATTGGATTTTACTTCCCTCGAATACTGTTGCGACCCCCTATACTTTTGGGTCATCAATGTGTTTGCAAGATTATAACATTTATAAAATTGTATATCAAATATATACATTTGTCATCGATGACCTTTTCGGTGATTGGTTCAACCTTTACATTCCTGAAATGTAATATGAACTCTTGGAAATCCAATGTTTCCATATCACCACTCATGATGCTACTCCGGACATGTCCTTCGTAGCTAGGAGGAAACGATCGAAGTAGCACGCCTATCGCAAATAGATCAACCATCCAGTAGTCCACGAAGTGAACCAGTCTCATGTGTGCATAAAGCATGCGCTCCAAGTGACTCTTCACACAAGTGTGTTCCTCCATCTTTATGGAAAGGAACTCTCCAATCAGCTCGTACTTCCACATGCGCACATGGCTTATGAACTCTGCTCTTAGCTGATCCACCATCGCATATAGATCAAGATCACCCATGAGCGGATGGAGTTCATCCACCATCCCATAACGCATTATTATGTGTATGTAAGTGGTCATCTCTTGACGATAGTAGAGTTCTGCCAGATCTTGTGGGGTCTCATAGTAGTCTGGCTCAGTCAAATCCATCATGCGGCGTATGTAGTCTACCACATGATTCCTAGTAAGGAGATCATTTAGGCGCACAAGCCAACTAGGGAAGTTGGATCCATCAACTCTATGTTTCTCACCAACTACCCATTCCTCAATGACAAAGTAATCTTCATGGTGAGCCATCTCTACATTTATAATTGCAAAAGGAATTTAGACTAAGTTTATAATTAAATGAGTTAGTAATAACTCCACTCAGAAACACCTATCCCCTAAAGGGTTCTAGTGATAACACGACCACTTTTCCCCACATATCCCCGATCATCATGGACATCAATGTGGGTTCTAGGGTGGACGCTAAACGTCGGTCACATCATTCATGTGACTCATGCTCGATCTTTCAACCATCCATGTTTCGAGGCCATGTCTGTACATGCTAGGCTCGCCAACTTAACCTTAGTGTATTCGCTGTGCAACATGGCTTACACCCACTGTATGCGAACATAGATATGTCTGACACCCGATCATCACGGACTGCCTCATACCGAAGAACTTTCTTGGTGGTGCACACTAAGGGGGAACACAATCATTGGTAATTTTTAACAGGGATCATCTTACTAGGCTATCGTCGAGTATCTAATACTAGCACACAATAAGATATACAAATAATAACATTGAATATAAATGAGTTGTGATATGGTCCTTCACGTCGTGATCTCCATCTGGCGTCAGCGGATTCCGGTGCCAGGGTTCCGACGTTGTAGACACCAGGGTACCAGTGTCTTTCCGGCGTGGTAGTCCGTCACCTCCGTGAATATCTACAACTACTTCGTAACACAAGGTAATCACTTTACCTTTGCCACAACCATATCACAAAGCAATGCCCCCTGCAAAACAAAGTTAGACGCCTCTACTTTATCTTTGCATGTTTTACGTGGATGAATGGGCTTTCGCACAAGAACCGTTCTTACCTACGAACTTTCACCACAATGCTGATCAAGTAGTTTTCTATACTATACCCCTTTCGGGGCCCTCCATTGTAAATGGCATACCAACTAATGCGAGAGAGACAGACATCCCCCAAAGCCAAATTATACGGTCCAAGCCGTATGTCAAGCGTGGACTAGTCTCGCGAATAAACGCGTAAAGTCGGTTGGGGGCTGCTTCATCAAGCATTACTGCGGTATACACAAGTACATGTGGGAGGGTAACAACTAAAAGATCAACGCTCACACGCTACATCTAGTGTGTTCTACCTGTACTAGCATTACTATGCATAGATCTAGCTCTGATACCACTGTAGGGGTTCGCGTTTGAAAACAATAAAATTTTACCCTACGCCCCTGATGCTGCCAGGACCTATCTATTAGTAATGCAGTAACGGAAAGGGCTTTTCACAAACTTACCCTTGAAGACCGAAAAGCGTTGTCAACACTCTGGAGAGTGTGGTTGATGTAGACGAGCCGAAGCCGATCTCAAGGTCGAGATGAAGTCCTTGTGATCCTGCAGCTCCAACGACTTGAGTGCCTCAAGTGTGACACCTCGCGTGGATTTACATGCATCTGGTGCCTGGCGATGACTCCCGCTTCCCCGATCCAGCAGCAGTTGCGGAAGTAGAGCTCCTGGATCCGAATCCCACAGCACGACGACGCTCTACGGTGAAGATGTCTCTCGTTCGTGCTTTCCTTGCGACCACGGTCACGGGAGAGAGAGAATATCAATTGGAGGTCTCCCCAAAAGTGAGGAAACCTTTTATTGAATATTGGTTGTGTATTTTCTGGTCAAAATACCCCACTATATATAGGGGGAGGGGAGGTACTACCTCCCTCAAAGTCCCGGGGTGGGACTAAAGGAGGGGGAGAGGGGGAGGGGGCAGCCGCCGTCCAGCCCTGGTGGGCCCCACGCGGGGGGTCTTGGCCCAACCGGCCACCCCCTTGCCTCCTCTCTCCTCGTGCCTTCCCTCATGGGCCCTTCTCCCTCCGAAATTGGCCCATTAAGCCTTTTTGACCTTCAATTGATTTCTCTTTTATTAAATAATTCTAAATAAATGGTTAAATCAATATTTAATATTCATTCACATATTATTAAATCTCCGTGGCTATGGAATACCTTCCACCTCCACTCCGAACATCCTCTATACTTACCGAAACCCTTCCGGTTTTCTATCTTCTCTTCTTTTGTGATTCTACCGATCCTATAAACACTCTCTAAGCATCATCAAGCCCTTAAGCGTGATACCCCATGGTTTGGGAACACTCTAGACATGGTTGGGACACTCCCGGACCAATGATAGATAGAGGGACCTGGATGGCCATGTGACCCCTATGCATTCCACGAATATCTTTCGTCATTTGAACCGGGATAGTCGCGTCTTATTCCTTTTGTCTCTCGATACTTTCATTTCCCGAGATCTTATCAATGACATCACCATGTCGTGTTCAATCTCGTTACCAAACAATGCTACTTGACTCGTTTCAACAAGTGATATCCATGTGATCAAATCACACGCCGCGCAACTATTGGATATAACTTCTCTGAGTGGGCCCTAGAGTATCTTTCTGTCACGCGGATGGACAAATACCGCTCTTGACGTATATTGCCTCTACGGTTCCTCCAAATACCTGAACACACCTTTATTGTCGCTTTATTACTAAGTGAGTTTGATGCTACCTAAGCACTCTTGGGAGACAGTGATTGATATAGTCTCACGGTCTAAGGAATAGTCTACGGGGTCTATTATAATAATCGTAAATTGAACTTCATGACATGAATGGGTTACAATGTTTAGGTTGGGTATTGGCTCATCATCTCATTCTCAGAATGAGTTGACTCCATTTCCAACTGGCATAAATGCCACATGCTCAGGAAACCTTGATCATCTGTTGACCAATGAACCAGTGACTAGAGTTTCATCGGGAACCCCTGGTTGTTTATATATCACACGTGTATTGACGTTTCCTTTCAATATAGTTATAGAATGATATAAAACTTAATCATAAACTTTATGAAATATGATAATAATCCTTATTATTATTTGTCTCTAGGGCATATTTGCAACAGTTCCCCCATCTCTGCAGAATTTCATAGGTTGCACTTCTTCTACCATGTATTGTTGGTGGTTTGTCGTTTATTATATTCTAACCAGCCTCAAGAGACAAGAGAACCATGGAATCTCTTTCTGCCCAATGTTCATCATCTCTATAAGAGTTCTTTGGTTATTTCATAGGTGTTATTGGTTATATTCTATAACGAGGCAAAAGAGCCTTTGCCTTATATTGATATTGGAGAAGCAAACATAGAGATGGCCAAAGGCATATACAAAAGAAAGAAACAAAGAAAGATGGAGGGCCCTAAAAGGCCCTTAGATAGGAGAGCAAGGTTAACCCATGAGCTCCGCTAGATTTTTCACCCTATCTAAGATCCAGTTCTTTCCTTCCTCCCTGATCTTGCCCATCACGGCCGAAGGCAGAGAAGATTTAATGTTGAAGACTCTTTCATTCCTCTCTTTCCAGATCCCCTAGGCAATGAGCATGATAGTGGTTTATAGCTCTTTGGGATAGGAGGAGGGGGTCTTGGCGACGACGTGCCAGTAATCCAGCACCTTAGATCTTTGGGTCTCCACACTGCGGGGGAGGTCTGGGAAGGAGGTCCAAGAAGCCACAGCCTTCCAAATCCTTTTGTTGTTGCGGCACTCAAAGAGGATGTGCCGTACTATATCAGTTCTGCATCGGCATAACTGACAGGTGGGTTGATGTGGCCACCCTCTTTTTGCCAAACGATCAGTAGTCCACATGCGGTTTTGAACCGCGAGCTAGGCGAAAAAGCGACACTTAGGAGGAGCACAAGTTTTCTAGCCAAGCTATCCGAAATCACATGGAAAAGAGGCCAGGAACTGAGCCTTATAAGCAGAACTGGTAGAGTAGCATCCATCCGACGACATGGTCCAAACTATGGAGTCCGGGGTGTTGGAGAAAGTTACACGGTGGAAAGGGGATTCCATAGTCAGACGTACTGATCAATATGCTCAGTAGTAAAGGAGTCCACATTAAGATCAGCAACCCAAGTGTGGTCCACAAGCGCATCCCGAACAGTCATGTTCTTCCTTTTGGAAGCTTTGAAGATCAGAGGAGCCATATCTTTTGGTGGAGAACCGTCAAGCCAGGAGGAGGACCAGAAGGAAGCTTTAATACCATTGCCAATGGTGACACGGGTGGCGGCGTTGAAGAGCTCTCTATTAGTGGCATCATTTGGTGTTTCGGTGCCCACCCAGGGTTTTTCCGGAGCAGTCCATTCATACCAAAGCCAGCGAATCCTTACAGCCCGAGAAAACTTTTCCAAGTCAAGGAACCCAAGACCACCAAGCTCCTTGGGATGGCAAACCTTTTGCTAGTTTACTTTGCATTTCCCCCCACTGACCACTTCCTTGCAAGCCCAAAGCATCCCCCGACTTATCTTGGTGAAGGCTTTGAGGATGCCTTTATCAGCTCTTAAAGCAGTTAACAAGAACATAGGCATGGAGGAGAGGACTGACTTCACCAAAGCGGTACAGCCGGCCCGATTTAGAAATCGTCCATTCCAAGGGTTAAGACAAGAAACCGCCTTATCAATAAAGGGTTGAAGTTCGGCCCACCTTAATCTTCCGAACAAGAGAGGCAAGCCAAGATATTTTATGGGAAATTGAACAGTGGCCGTAGGAAAGCTTGTCAGGATCGCCGAAAGATCGAGCTCCGAACAGCGAATAGGGGCGATGGAACTTTTTGCCACATTAGTCACCAGACCAGTCACCTCCCCAAAATTCCGAAGAATATTGGCCAGGTTCACCACATCATGCTTAGAGGGATCCAGGAAAATGGCAGCATCATCTGCATATAAGGACACCCAGGGGCCATGGAGGCCTCCGGGAAAATCGTGAAGCAAACCCACCGCTGTAGCATTTTCTAGGTTTTTCTGCAGGGGTCGATCGCGATATCAAAGAGGAGAGGCGATAGGGGATCACCCTGTCAGAGACCACATCCATGGAAGATGTCCTTTCCAGGGATCCCGTTGAGGATAACATGAGAGGAAGCCATAACGAATAAGGCCGAAATCAAAGCACACCATCTTTGGGGGAAACCCTGGCGTTGCATGAGATCCAGCATGTAGTCCTAGGGAACGGTGTCGAACGCCTTGGCAATATCTAGGTTCACGAGCAGGGCTAGAGTTTTGCTACAATGAACATGGCGGGCATTGTTTCTGACATACATGAAGTTATCGTGGATGGTTCTGGACTTGATAAAGGCACTCTAGCTAAGAGAAACAAGCTCATTCATCTTGGGACTTAGCCGGTGTTCCATGGCTTTGGCGATGATCTTCGGGGCCACGTGGATGAGGCTAATTGGCCTGAAGTCGCCAATGCAATCGGCCCCATCCTTTTTTGGAAGTAACACAATGTTGGCCTTATTGATGATATGAAAGTTTGAAGCCGAGAGTTCCGAGAAGGCATTAATGACCCCTAAAAGATCCACCTTGATGACCTCCTGATGACTGCAAGTGCCTAGATTATTTGTAGCTAGTTTTGAAATAAAGATATCGATCCTACAGGGAGCAGGAGTCTGAAGTCTAATAACTCTTTGAACTAAATACTAAAATAGTAATGCTAAATAACGTTCTAAGTAATAAGATAAAATGCGAGTTTTGTGTAAAAGATATTTTTGGGTTTTCAAATAAGATAACAATAAGTAAACTAAAGCTGTAAGTAAACAAGAGCATGCAATTACGATTATGAAAGTCTGCAAGATGATGGAAAGAGTTCTCAGGGAGTAGTGGATCCACCGCTAGTAATTAGAAAGAGTGATCAAAATTATTATAATGAATAAGACCATTTATGATATGTGTGGGAGGATCTCCATATATGGAGGAATAGGCAGCAACCACTGCACACATCATCTGTCAGCACCAAAGCAGACAACAGTCGACATCAATCGAATTACTGCGCTATTAAGGGACTTTACCCCGTAGGATGTATCCCATGGCATGGACAATGTTCTGTGAGTTCTCCTCGGTTCCTAAGTTGATACGTAAGGAATGACAACAGCTTTCTAGTCACCATAAGTGCTATCATCCCTCCGTCTACCAACAAGTAGTTCCCTCCATCTAGTCCTCAATGAGGCAAATATTGAGTGGCGTGCTTCACCCAACATCAAGATGAAGGAAATCTAGCACAGACACATAATGAACAATATCACATAATAATCTTTATCTTAATTCAATCTCATACTAGTGTTTCTCCATCTCCCCAAGAACAAAGGAAACTACTCACACATGAAGGCAATCGACATCATGGATAGAATATGGATGAAGTATGATGATACAATTGAAGACAAGTTCTAATCCAAGATTCAATCTAGAATTACAACAAGTAACCAAAGGGGATCGGTGACGGAGACGTTGTTGATGAAGATGACGATGTAGATCGATGTGGAGGCCTTCAAGATCCTAGTCTCTTTTCCTCTCGTGTGATGGTAATGGTGTAGACCTAATTGGAGGTAGCTATGGTGGTGGCACGGCGGTAGGGCTCCGCCATGGTGGAGGATATTGCTTGGTGGATCTCTCTTAGGTCCTCCCTCCTTTATATAGGCCTTGGGGGTGCCCTAAAGTTCCCCCAATACCGTCAAAAGACTTAGGGAAGGTTCTGGGCTTCTTTGAGGCAAAATACCGTCATTTGTGACCTTTTTCGCAACTATACGGACACAACTATACGGCCGGAAAAATGCTTCCGATCGTATAGTTGCTCGTCAAACCTTCGGTCTTCCGCACTATTTTGGCAGCCATTTCTTCATACGAACTCCGTTTTGGGTGTTCTTAGCCTAATTGAGTTTGTCTCATCGAGGGCGACAACCCCATGGTCTTGGATATTTATTTTGAGAAGTTGGAAAAAATCACTTTTCCAACCTCTCAAATGGCTAAGTCTGGTCCCTGCAGCTCCTCCATACTATGCTTTCTTTGTTCCTTTTGCCTTTGTTTTATCCATAATCATCATCAACACCTACACACATGTAATAAACAAGGAAAGTGATAAAATTCTACGTAAAATACGAAATGTGCAAAGCTCATATGAAAGTAAATGAGAACTAGAAGTCATGCATATAAGGCATAGCTATAGCTAGAAGAAACATGATATGAGAGATAAATGACTCGTTTTATATGGCTAAAAGAGGTGGTATTTCACAGTCATCACCTCCCAGTAGGACCGGGCGAAGGAGATGGAGAAGCCATTGGGACCTGGGGCTTTATCTGCGGGCATGTCGTCAAGCGCCTCTTTGATCTCGACTTTGGTGAAAGGTAAGCCAAGGTCATCCAAGGTGTGGAAATTGGGGTTCAAGACGGCCTAATTGAAATCTAGCTGACGGGGAGGTAGGCGACCTAAAGAATTGGAGAAATGTTCAAAAATGATCTTCTCCTTGTCCTCGTGATTCGTAGACCACCCCTCATTATGCTTGGGCCTCATAATATGATTCTTGCGTTTCCTCGAGTTGACCCACAGATGAAAAAACTTTGTGTTGGCACCCCCCTCGAGAATGTAGTTTATTCTGGTGACCTGTCGCTTCCGCGATCTTTCAAGAGAAGCCAAACCCAGAACACGCCGCTTGAGACCGACACGAAGGAAACGCTCCTCCTGAGAGAGGGCTCGAGACTCCTGAGCCACGTCTAAAATAAGAATGACCTCTAGGGCTATGAGCAACTGAAGCTTGCAGTTAGAGAAGAGACCTTTGCTCCAAGATCTCAAACTGCGCGCCGTGGTTTTCAGCTTGTGGTTTATGACATGGACCGGTTACGTGTGGAGAGAGGGAGCCTCCCAAGCCTTCAGAACCGTATCATGAAAACCTGGCATCTTCGTCCCAAAAGGTTTGATTCGGAAGGAGGGAGGTTTCCGAGGGCCGCTCTGATTGGAGAGAAGAAGAGGGCAATGGTCTGAAATGGAGGACAAAGGAGCATGCAACGCATGATTTTTGAAAGTCAGATCCCAACTCGCATTGCAGAAAGCACGATCAAGCCTCACAAGAGTGGGATTTTTCCTTTCATTGCTCCAGGTATACTTTTTGTTCCGAAGCTTGATCTCCTTAAGTTAGCAGGTAGTTAGGGCCCGTCTGAATTGCCCCATGAGCTGAAAATTTAAGTTGTCATTGCTCTTGTCTTCGGCTTGGTAAATGAGATTAAAATCTCCCAGAATGAGCCATTTAGAATCATCAGAGGGTGAGGCAACAATAGCTTCTGCCAGGAAATCCCCCTTCTTAGCGTCGACACTAGGGCCATAGACCGTGGTAAGTTTGAAGGCGGTGCCGCAAGCACGAATGCAAATGTCCACAGAGATCAGGTGGGTACCGATGTGGATTTTGAAGATGTCCAGATAGTCCGTGTCCCAAAGAAGGAGGATGCCATCGCGAGTGCCAATAGCAGGGCGGTGCGCGAAGGATCTAAATTTGAAACCTCCAAGGTATGTCGCGGTTTGATGAACGATGAAGTCGAGCTTTGTTTCTTGAAAACAAGCAATATGGTAGGGGGTGTCTGCCAGGAACGCATGAACAGTATCTTTGCGGCTTTGGTCATTTAGACCCCGGGTGTTCTAGTCTGCGATGCTGAGATTTGGGCCGATCATTTAGACCCCGGGTGTTCCACCTTGTCGAGCGAAGCCTCAGAGGCCAGGGTATCTTCCCAGTTTTCAGGAACCAGAGCCTAAGAGAGAACCAGCAACAGGAGCACTTCCTGAGCCGGCAAAAGAGGATCCTTCCTCGAGTCTTCTACCCCAGAATCTGTTGGCCTAGACCCGACAGTACTTTCGTCGGGACGTTGCGATGAGACAACCTACAACAATCTTTGTAGACGTCGAGTACTTTCCGACGGACAATACGAAGAATCTCTGGCAAGACACGCACGCACAAGCTAGCCTTGACTAGTTCTTTCAGCTAGGCTAGTTGTTCACGTACGTGATTGATTACGCTGCTAGATCACGCTGGTAGCTCTCACGTAATACAACACCGAATCGATCTTGGCCGGAGGCTCATATCGAGCCTTGCAATATTATTTCTCAATCGCACAATAGATTACAGGGGTACTACACATCTATATATAGTAGTTTTGTTGTATCTAGCCTAGTAGAATTAGGACTCCTAATTCTTACCTTAATCGTCTACACAAAACCTACTCGGATACGACTCCATATACACGCATACAGTGATTATTGCTAACAATCACCCCCTAAGCACTGTGTGCACCTCTTTACATCCACCTGGGTTCCAAATGCGCCAACTGCTTCTTGTCGACGTTATCCTTGGCATTGCTTTCGCCGTTCCAGGTAGCTTCCAGGTCACCGACTTTTCTTTTGTTGGCTTGTCTTCAGCTTGACGCCAACAGTCCTCCTTATCCGCGTCATCGGTCTTCACCGGTTCCTTGATGAATAGGCATTGCTTCTTGTGCTTCATCTTCACCGGATTACTGACTGTCCGAAGTCCCTTTTTCGGATAGTAGTCCAACACGCGTTTCATGCGTGCTCGCGTCGGTCGGAGTCGTCTCGGCTCCAGAACACTAGGAGGCGATACGACATACTCTTCTGTGTCTGACAACACACTTGTTTCTTCACTTGCTTCCGCGACCACTGCCAAAACCACACTAGCTTTTGGAGTTGCCCAACCTCCGGATTCTGGCGATTTTTGAAGCGTGTTGCCTTGTAGTCGATTTGCTCCTATTACAAAACCTGGGATGCACCCCCCTGGTTTGCTTTCTAGACTTTCTGTCCCGCTTCCTGGGCTAATGATGCCACCTCCCGGCACCATGTCACATTTCCCTTGGATTTCTGGGCACTCTTTTGCCCCAAGCTCCTCACGTGGAGCTTCTCCTACTTGATTTTTCTGCTCCAATTTCTGGGATGGATGCCCCTGAACCTTCTGGTAGGACCTTTTCTTTTAGTCCGCCTCCTTCTGGCGTTTCTGGGCCGCCAGCCCCTGGACCTTCCCATGGCCCGGTCTCCACACATGGAGCACCTCCTTCAGGGTTGTTTAGAAGAGCACACGTGCCACGTCTGCCTACAGTTTCCGGTGGACGTCCTAGCGTGCTACTGCCTTCATCATGCAATGAGACATCTTCTCAATCCTGGACGTCGTGTCCTACGATGTCGGTAGTCCGAGTACTCTCCGGCCGCGCTTCTGAACTTGAGGTGAACTCCTCGGTCTCAGAACTTGATATACTTACGCCGACTTCTTCTGACACCTTGGTCGCCGTACTTGGCATTGCCACACTTGACGAACCAACCGGGGTCACTTCCGGTTCTACCAATGTCATCTCGTCGTCCAAGACAACCTCCTGCTGCCCCACGTGAGCACTAGTGTCGTCGACACCTGCACATACCACCTTGATCGCTCCCCACACATCCTTCGCCGATTTCTTTCCGACGAGGTGCTGCAGCACGTCTGTACTCATCTCCGCTTGGCAATCTTCTCGGTACTTCGCACCTCCCTTAACGTACTCATCTCCGCCGGGATCGATGGCCTCCCAAATCTCCTGAGCTTCCATGGCGCACTGCATCATAAGTGCCCATAGCCCGTAGTACTTGCGATCCAGACGCGGATACAAAGCCGCGCCCACCGTCTCGAACACCGGTTCCGATGTCGAGCTCTCGCCAAGCTTCACCATCGCCATGACCTCCTTGTACTTTTAGCAGATCACGAACGACGACCTTGGCTCTGATACCAATTGTTGGCCCAGACCCGATAGTACTTTCGTCGGGACGTTGCGATGAGACGACCTACAACAATCTTCGTAGACGTCGAGTACTTTCCAACGGACAATATGAAGAATCTCTGGCAAGACACGCACGCACAAGCTAGCCTTGACTAGTTCTTTCAGCTAGGCTAGTTGTTCAGGTACGTGATTGATTACGCTGCTAGATCACGCTGGTAGCTCTCACGTAATACAACACCGAATCAATCTTGGCCGGAGGCTCGTATCGAGCCTTGCAATATTATTTCCCAATCGCACAATAGATTACAGGGGTACTACACATGTATATATAGTAGTTTGTTGTATCTAGCCTAGTAGAATTAGGACTCCTAATTCTTACCTTAATCGGCTACACAAAACCTACTCGGATACGACTCCGTATACACGCATACAGTGATTATTGCTAACAGAATCTTCCCACGAACTGTGCGGATGGTGATGGCTGACAAGAGCAGGCGGCAAAGAGGCGAGTCACGACGAGCCCGTCAAGAGAACATCAGGGATTTCCTTAATGGCGATCGCCCAGTCCCAGCTGGGTCTTGAAGCGGCGACGAAGCTTGACAGCGCCGGGGAGAGCACCTCCAAGCCAGGGGTAGAATCACGGCAATGGATCGATAGGAACCTCCAAAGCCTCAGTAAGAGCGACCAGAGGAGCGCCCATCATCGCGAGCTTCATGGTGGCCGCGATCCCCAGTGCGAGGGGCACGGGGGAGGCCGCGCATTGCTGGACGTAGCAAATGACGGTCCTCCTCATCGTCGTCTTCATAGCGGCGGACACAGCGAGGTTCACGGTCGTCGCAGCGAGTGTCTGTGTCGTGAGCGGCTACGGTGGCGGTTGGCATCCTTGGAGCGAGAACGGCGAGAGTCGCGGCCCCTGGAGCGCGAGAGGCGTGGAGCTTCATGCTCAACATGCCTTGAGCAGGAGCGGGCCTCGCCCCGGCGGCCGCCATCGCACGCAGCAATACCACGCCCGTGAACATCCTCGGAAACGTGTTGGCGCTCCCGGCGGTAGTCACCTTCGTGGTCTGAGAGCACCAACCCGCAGTCATGCTCAACCATGTGGTGAGAAATGCGAGAGCCATCACGACGTCCATCTTCCCGTGCAGCAGACGCCAGCGCACGGTCATTGTCGTGGCGAGAGATGCGAGCTGGCCCCAAAGCACCAAGCGGGGGAATGGGGGCAGGCAGGATGGAGCCCGAGCCCTCACACACAGGCATGCCATCAATGGTGCCAAGATGGCAAGGCGAGAGGGTGTGCGAGGCAGGTCTAAAGTCGGAGAGCGACTCGCCGCCATCCAGTACCGGCGCACCGGTAAAATCTTCCACATGGTCCACGTAAAGAAGGATCCTCAAGGTAATGCCCCGCTTCCACCTAATCGGGCCGATCTTCATCAACACGCACCATGGAGGAGAGGCCGACAGGAGCCTTGTTGACGAGCGTGCACCAAAGTACCTTGGGAATACGGTGTGGCGACGAAGTCCAAACCCACATGCCAAAGCAATATGTGTCTTCCATGGTGGTGAAGCCATCATCAAGCCGCTACACCGCACATCTTTTTCCAACTAGCTGGTCCACCACCTCTAGCCGCCAAGCGAAAGGGGGAGTCCATAGACGACCACATGGACACGATAATGGAGATCGGCATTGTACTCATGCGACACGGCACGCCAAGGCCTAAATTGAACGTCAAGGCCGTCGAGCTTGAAGTTGCATCTCTCGGTGCGCATCACCTCGTTGCGCAACTCCGCCGAGGAGAACTTGACGAGGTACTGCTCCGGGAAGTGAGAGCTCACCAGCAGCTCCGACGCCCGCAGGCGGAACTTCCGGCGAAAGACATCCTCCACGTCAGTGCGGTCCGTCCCCGACGGCGCGGAGAGCACCCATGCGACAGTAGCCGAGTTCTCCCAATCCAGCCGCTCACGATTGAGGTCGTCAGAGGTGGAGATGTAGCAGGTATCTTTATCCGTGCGAGTGGAGGGTTGGCTGAGGAAGGACATGGCCATGGCTGAAGGCTGTGAACCCAGGGAGGGAAGGAAGCGAGGCTGGGGCGACGAGAGTAAGGCTTGTGAAGGCTTGCACGGGGATAGAAGGCGATGAGATGCTCTGGAGATTTGCAGCGGAAGCAGGGGCATATGGCCTTTTTTGTATGCAGAGGAGGGGAAGGGACGGAGCCTCGGTGGGAGGAGACGGACCGGTGGCTCATCAATGAGGAGGCGATTTGATGGGCCTCGTGACGCGCGTGGCGCGACAGAACACGCGTCCAATCCTCCTCGGACGAAACCTCCCATGAAGGCGTCGTCGATGTAACGGGCGCGCGGGAGAGGAGAAGCCGAGCCGTTGCGGCGGCGTGGCGATTGGCGGGCCACCGGTCTTGAATGCGGGGAGGCGGCACATTGAAGCGCACGGTTTTGCGCGCCAGCCGTGGGGCAGAGGTCCAGCTTGAGGAGGGTGCCCGGAGGATACCCGCCGGAGCAGCCGTCGTGGGCGTCGAGAGCGGTGGGGATCCCGCGCGACGCCAAGCGGACAACACCACACTGATGGAGGCGCAACACTCCCTGGACGGCTCGACGAAGGATGGCAACCTGACGACAACACTCCGGAGGTGCCGCGGAGTCCCCGGTGTCCGCCCGGCGCACGCCGACCATGGGGAAGCCGCCCGGGAGTCGATCTTGGCAGATCTGGGACGGCCACCAACGGGACTCGACAGCGCCGCAAGGCCAAAGAACGCGGGGGTGAAGTTTGGGGGCAGGGTGGATGGAGGTGGGAGGAGGTTGCAGGGGCGGTTGTGGGAGCTGGTGGGTGCGGGGACGCCAGGGAAGGGGGCGGCGGCGGCCGGAGCTGGCGTGCGGGCGCACCGCCGGACAGGCTTGGGCGAACGGTCATCCCCTGTGTACGTCCCGTGGCGATCATCATCGACGGCGAGTTGTGGCGCCACCTCCGGAGCCCCTCCGGAACTCACGTTGTTGCACGGTGGCACGCTTCAGCTGATGCCACGCTGTTATATTTATCGCATGCATCTTTGGAATTATATTTGCAGAAGAATACGTAGCTGTCTGATGTTCCCAATTACAAGACTTGATAATTGACAAGTGCACAGAGGTAACCACCATATTTCAGGCATAATACTAGGTTTCAAAGGTCTTTCTTCGCCCAACAGTTTGAAAGTATGAGCTATTAAGTTATGTACTACATCATTGCCATCACTGACTGCTATGTTGCAAATTTTATCTATGGTAGTTAATGATATATCTCCCGTGATATGTTCACTACATGATTTTCCAAATATGTACACACAAAGAAATCTCATTATTCACAATTTTTATTAAGCAAATGCAACATATGTTTGCTTTGAAAATGTCATTTTACTGATAATAATATTTGTCGCTCTAGCCCTGGCAAATTACTTATTTGTACTGATATCACTATTGTTTGCCAATTTAAAAGTATCTAATGTATGTATATGTACTTTTCAACCCACGTGCTCATCTGTTCAATAGTTATTTCAAGCAAATAAACCGCAACAACGCGCGGGAAATCATCTAGTAACAATAGTAATCAACAACTTCCGCAGCAGCATCAACCACGAAATGGAATTCTCAGAATTGGCCAGCTACATGTTCCCGTTACGGGAGCAATGCCAAGTGTAAATGGTTACTCTACCACAGCTTTGGATCCAGCAATCTTAAATAGGTTCTTTACTTAAGGTAATGCTCATCAGGATCCGGAAAGATCCTCTGCATTGTGTCCCATGCATGCGAGCCCATGCTTAATTTCCGAATCAATTGCGTGGCTGCCACAGCGAAAGTCCCCATTAATCAATGTTATCCTCAGGTCAATTTTGTACTGGTTTGGTTATCTTACTGGATCCGTTTGGTGGAGTGAACAACTGTTGCGGCTCAAGATGGCCACAAGTTTTCCATATTATTTGATCCGACTTGCTTGATCTGTTGTTAGGGATTACAGCAGACTACTTGTGGTCCTGTAGGGTACGTGTCCTTGGCTTTAAGTTTTAACTACTTTTCTCGTTACGATGACACTCTGGTTTGTCAACAGTTAGCAAAGTAGCAGGTAGTTTAAGTTGATTATCTTCTTTACTTTGAGAGTCTGTTCACACCACAACGCAAGAATTATAAGTTCAATTTGTTTTCTAGGATCTGATAGAGTTTTTCGTACCAAAACATACTACTTATAGTGGCCTACGATTAAGTTCCAAAGCTACGAGAATAATATTTTGCTTAAGCTAGCACATTATGGCTCAAAGACTCGTCATTTGATGCAATGCAGAGCTGTCACATAATGTTTGTGGTATGTTGAATGCTAACATCAATCAACTTTCTAAGAAAAGATAATAAGTCGTCTTTCATTGCTCCGTCTTTAAGCCAAGGAGACGAGATGAAAACCTCAAGTCAACAAGCTATGGGTGTTGCTATCACCGACGGATAAACCCCTCGTCATTAGCGGTTTAAAGACCCGTTGCTACGTCTCCATCACTAATACTTGGGCCCATTCTGGATGGATAAAAAAGGGCGTAAAAAGTATCGGGAGGGAGGTGAGCCTAGGATTGCAACCACCTACATGGTTCTGGTTGACCAAGTTTCACTGGGTGAAAGATATGGGCCAGTGACAGTGATTCTAGATGGAGATATGTTGCGATGCCCCAATTCACCGATACACAAATTGCAGAACGGAACATCCTCAACTTGTACAATGATTTACATGGTTAACCTAGAGAAGAAAAATCACATGACCAGTACGTAGGTCCACCCTAAGGAGTCTTGTCCAGAACTTCTAGAGGATCACAATATTTTTTCTGATAAAGAGCGCTTTATTACTTAAAAGTTTAAGTATTACACCGGTCTCTGCATAACTAGAATGCACATAGCCAAAAGGTCCACAGACTCAAACAAGTACAATAAAAGGGCGAATTACATATCATACTGAGAAATTGTAAAATGCCTAAAATGCCCAAGGAGGGCCCATCCGTAGATTCTGCTACCATCCGTGTCAGGTAAATAAATCTCGCGCCGTATCCTCTAGTTACGTGCACACCTTTGTAAAAAGGCCGTGATACTCCGCACAATGTTGGACCGACCAGGAACGCAGGGTGTTGGTACACCGGTAAATAACCTGCAGAAGAACAATTAATATCGTTAAACACTTTATTATTTCTACATAGGCATAGCGACCATATAATGGCGTGCACTCGCTCCTACCCTAAGTAGTAACTTATACTTGTTATCTATACCATATAACCAATTATGAAATATGTTTGCAATACTATGTGGTGGATACGAGTCTGAATCTTTTTGGTAACTGACCATATAGACCTAGCGAAATTGTATTGAAAAAACAAGTGTTTGATTGTCTCATTATGATGACAGAACACACATGTAGGATTCCCATGCCAATTCCTCCTGATAAGATTATCTTTAGTAAGGATTACTCCTCGATGAAGATACCAAGCAATTTTTTGTTTTTAGAGGTATCTTCATCTTCTAAATCATCTTATTATCCAAAACTGGTATGACTGGCTGGATGAGTGCATTGTATAAAGAACTAACGGAGAATGAACCATTCTCAGATAAACTCAATTGAAATTTGTTAGGCCTAGGCGACAGTTGGACGTTTGCTAAGCGATGCAGCAATGCGATCCAAGAGTCAAGTTTGGTTCCTATTAAAAATCTCTCCTGAAAGTCACATTTGGGGAAAACGAATCCAATTGTTTCATCTTTATATCGCACAATGGAATACAACGTGAGATATTGTTCGCGGATTGTGGCATTACCAAGCCACTTATCCTCCCAAAACTATATCTGAGACCCGTCCTTAATAGAAAAAGATCCGAAGCGGAAGAAAATTTTCCTTCGTTGCCATCAGACCAGCCCAAAAATGAAATTCACTAGGTTTCCAAACCATCTGGCAAAATGTTTTTGAGCCAATGTATTTCGTTTTGAGGAGAGTTTGTCATACCCCATCTTCAGTTAGTAACTTGAAGATCCATTTATGGAGTAAGGCTGTATTCTTGATCTCAAGATCATGAATACCCAACCCACCATGTTCTTTGGGTCAACATAGTACACTCCATTTAGCCAGTCGATATTTTTTCTCAATGTCCCCCTGCCAAAAGAATCTTGATCGGAAATAATCCAATCTTTGTAAGACTCCTTTTGGAAGTTGAAAGAATGATATCATATACGGTACCATATTACATAGTACCGAATTAATGAGCACCAATCTTCCCCCTAGGGAGAGCAGTTTACCTTTCCAACTACTCAACCTTAACTGTAGTCTTTCCTCGACTAACTTCCATTCAGCGTTTGTAAGTCTCTGATAGTGAACCGGAATAACCAAATATCTGATTGCAAATTTGCCCTGACTGCTGCCAAAGAGCTCAGCATAGTGGACAAGCGCATCTTGAGCCTCACCAAAACAAAACAGATCACTTTTATGGAAGTTAATTGTCAAACCCAAAAGTTTCTCAAAAGTTGAAAGTATTAGTTTCCGATTTTTTTTCCATTTCAAGATCGTGTTGCATAAATAGAATTGTATAGTCAGCATATTGAAGGATAGATAAACCTCCATCTGCTAGATAGAGAATCATACCTACAATTTGGGCATCAGATTTTGCCCGCTCAATCATTATAGCTAACATATCAGCCACTATATTAAATAGCATTGGTGATAAGGGATCTCCTTGCCTTAGCCCTTTTTGGTCTGGAAGTATATGCCAACATCATCATTGACTTTGATGGCAACACTATCTTCCGACACGAAGTTATTGATTAGAGCCTGCCATTCAGCTGAAAAACCTTTCATTCTAAGGGTCAGCTGAAGAAAAGACCGTTCGAAGTAAATTTTTAGAATGACCCCATTCAGATTTTTCCTATGTAGTTTGTGTACTGTTTCGTGTAAGATAACCACACCGTCAAGTATGTTAAGACCTTGCATGAACGTAGTTTGAGAAGGACGAACTACATGGCCAGCCACATAATTTAGCCTAATGGTAGCGACTTTGGTGAAAATATTAAAATTAACATTAAGAAGGAAAATCGGTCTATATTGTTGGATCTGTTATGCCCCATTAACCTTACGTAGTAAATGTGTGGGAAATATGCCCTAGAGGCAAATAATAATATAGATTATTGACATATTTCATTAAGTTCATAATATGTTTTATATCATGCTATAACTGTATTGATAGGAACGTCAATACACGTATGATATGTAAACCACCAGAGTCCCTAGTGATCCTCTAGACACTAGTTCAATGGTTAATAAATGATCGATGTTTCCGATCATGGACATCTATGTCAATTAACAATGGGGTCATTTCATTAGGTGAATGAAAGTGATGGACATACCTAATGGCTCGGATTTTTGCCATCTTCCACTGTGTCTAAACGTTGTTTTTTGTCAAGCAATTGCCAAAGAAACTCTTGCCACTAATGACTAATAATTGCAAAGATATGCAAATACCTTCTTTGATTTATGTTGTGCAGGAAATCATGGCTTTTAAAGCGAAATAACGAGTCATAATGAAGGATTTTGAGGAAGTACATACGACCAAGTAATTGGAGAAGCGTTACAGGCGTGGTCCGCTCGTACCGCCCGCCCGTACCAGGTGGCGACAACTTCGTCTCGTCAAACCCTACAACTGTCGTGAAAACGCCTATATATTTCGGGACTCCAGCAGCCGGCCAGAGAGCCACCATTCTCAAATTGCATCACAACACCACCGAAGGAGATCCACACCATTGTTCATCCATTGTTCATCACTTCCACCAGCCATCCATCCACTAGCCATAGACATTGCTTTGTACTTTAGATCTCCTTGTGATTTGGTGACCATTGTAAGAATATTTAATTTCAATCTAAGTATTTGCATGATGTTTTCTATCTCTAATCTATTTGTTATGAGTGAGTAGTCCTCACGGGTTACGGGTTGGGGAGAAACCTCGCAGCAACTATGTGCATCTAGATCATGTGAGAATTGTATTTTGTTTGAGATTGTGATTTGTACCTTTTGTTTCTTCGTCTCTTGTCTCGATCTATGGACTTGTAGGTACCCAAGATCCCATAGATTGATAAAGGCTTGAGGTGAGATAATTGGCTAGCGGTGATCTGATAGGAACCTCGGTGACAGAAAGGGTAGTACGGTCTTCTCTTAACGTCCCATTCGGGATCAACAACAACATCACCACTTAAAGCTTTGATCTATGTTTTGCACTTAATAATCATTTGTAACCCGTGACTTCAGTGTACTCTCGGTTGGATTAAATGTCTATTGCTATGCCTGCTGCATCACGGGGGCTCTAGAATATTAGGATGTGTTACCCACAAGAGATTATCTCGATACAAACATTATGTATGACTATGCTTATTATTATCTTTTATCTCGTTTGATGTGCATCTACATGTGGATCTTCAACCCTAGCCAATCTCCATCCATTGATTCAAACCTGTTATAAAGTAAACTAGATTCGTCCGGTCAACTAAGGTAAAACGAACAGACAAAGTCTTATAGACGTTTCCTTTTTATTACCTTTTAGTAGTGCTTTTCGAGGTTCGATTAAACCTAGGTCTTCTAGGGAAAAAGCTATTATACTACATCTGTGAATCCAGATCGAAGGTATCAACCCTTTTATGGCGCCGTTGCCGGGAAAACAATTTCGCTATCCTGGTGAGGTCATTAGAGACCTTGTTTTTAGTTTTATTATTAGTTGTAGTTTAATTATTGTTATTAGTTTACTTTCTTGTTATCTATTTGAAAACCCAAAAAGATTAGTTACTTGTTATTTGTTTTCATTACTTAAAATTACCAAAATGATAAGAGCCATGGCTCAAAAGAGATTAGGGGAGTATGCTACTCCCACTGATGATTTTATTCGTGCACCCCATCACTCAGTCCGCAGTTGATGCAAAAACATATGAGATAAAACTAACCTTTTAAGTTTGGTTCAACAAAACCAATTTGGGGGTTCATCCGCTGAAGATTCGGGATTGCACTTAAATACTTTTGTTGAAATTTGTGACATGATGTGTATTAAGGATGTAGATCCAAATGTTGTTAAGCTAAGTTGTGTCCTTTCTCTCTTAGAGGAAAAGCTAAGGAATGGTTGCTAGCTCTACCAAAGGGCACTATTAAATCTTGGGGGGAATGTACTAATATGTTTATGACTAAATTTTTCCCCCCAGCTAAGACTATGTAGCTAAGATCCAACATTACAAGCTTTAGACAAGAAGACCGTGAGCCACTAGTGCTTGTGTGGGAAAGGATGAAATAAGCCGTAATGAACTGTCCTAATCATGGGATGGAAGAGTGGCTTATACTACATTTATTTTATAATGGTCTTAACCCAATGTCTAAGTCTATGCTAGATACTGCAGCAGGAGGAATGATCATGGGAAAGCATGTGAGTGTTGCAAAGAACGATCATGTGATATGCAAAATAACCATGCCCAATTGCATGTGGAAAGAACCTCGAAGAGAGTAAGTTCAATTACCAAGGTAAACAATGAGGAGCTTACATCTAAGGTAGATGAGTTGCTTAGCATAGTAAAGGGTAAGGAAGATACCCAAGTTAATGCTATCACTACCGATCTTAATGATGTTAATTTTATAACCCGCACTCCTTTTAATCCTATATGGAAAACTAATTATGCTTATAATGTTCAAAAATACCATGATCCTATAGGAGCTCCTTATAATAATTATGATAATACTAATGGAGCAAATCATGGTAATCTCCCGTTTGAGCAAACCGCTAGAACATTTATACAAGCTCAAACCTAGAAAAATAATATCCTTATTAAGATTATAGAGAACCATGAATGTAGCATAGGAAGATTATCTAACAAGGCCGTTGCAATTAGAAATGATGTGCAGGCTCTACAGGAAAGAACAAAGACCGTGGAGGCTCAGCTGGGTAAGGTAGCCGAGAGCCAAGCTCTCATACTAGCAAAGTTTGTTGGAAAACCCGAGCCAAATCCGGTAGAAGACCTCAAAATGATGAGGGTGGTAACAAATGATGAAAAACCTGAACAAGTAGATTATAGCAACGCGCCAACACCGGAATATACCGTGGAAGATCTATTGAATATGATCACCATTAAGAATCCAGGTATAGAACAAGGCAATGATGCTATACCAACAATTTATACAACAAGTAGTATCTAAGGTTCGTGATTTAGAGATGGAGTATAAAAGACTAGCTGATAAGCTTCCAGCTAAGCTAGATGATATATTTGAGCCCACTATTAAAATTAAGTTGGGAGTTAATGAGATATCCGCACTTTGTGATCTTGGTGCAAGCGTCTCAACAATTTCCAAAAGCTTATTTAATAAATTAAACTTGGGGCAATTTGTTACAACTAAATTGAGACTCCATATAGCTGATTCAACTTATAAACAAGTAGTTGGGATAAAAGAAAATATAGTTGTTGAAATTAAAGGTAGTCCTGCTCTTATTAATCTTGTGATTGTGGACATGCCTGAAGATCCCATAACACCTATAATTCTAGGTAGGACATTCATAAGAACTATTAAAGCTTTGATTAATTTACATGAAGGGAATGTGAGAATATGTCTACCATCTAGAGATCCTTTTGTAGTCCACTTCCCTAGGAAAAAGAAGGCCAAGCCTAACGATGATGATGGTGTAATTACTTTAAAAGCAAACTACTTTGGAGTGGGTGTTCCACTTCACAAACCTAAGTGATTTCCATCGAGGTTAAGCAAATTGACCTTAACTAGAAGCGCTTCATGGGAGGCAACCCAAGTGAAATAAAATTTCTCTTTATATTTCCTATTATATTTTTATTGTGTTATTTTTGTTTTGTTTTTAATAAAGAGTGTTCAAGAAGACCTATGGAGAGAGGAGAAGAAATAAGGTAATCCTCTATATTTTATTTTGCTAACACATGGTCTAAGAAGTATTGCTAGATCATTACTTAGTGTTTTTTCTGTTATCTAACCCTTTGATAAGATGTGCAAAGGCGCACGGAGCTACTAATCAAAATCCTTTAGTTTTGTAGTTCACAGTGTTCATAACGACCACTGGGACAGCCGGAGTGGACTATACTGTGCGCCCGTACCACCTCAAGGCGAAGGAAGATAAAAAAATTGATGTTGGCCGAAAGGAACAGTGTCGATAACGACCACTGGTACGGACGGATGCACCCGTACCGCACCCACGTACCGTACTCCCGAGCAAATATCAGATTTTAAGGAATAGTCACCGCAGCGTTAACGACCAGTAGTACTGGCGCGCGCGCGACTGTACCACGCGCACGTACCGAGTGCACCGCCTGGGAGCAATCCTCGCCCCAAGGTAAGTCACCCGGTACGGGCGGGCTCCGGTCGTACCGCCTGCCCATACCAAGTACGTGGCCGCCATAAGCACCCCGAGGAGGTAACCTAAAAATACCCATATTAATTTTTCTCTTTCTTCGTCCTCCAAACTTCAAACCACCTCCATTGGATCTTCAAATTTACTCAATCTTTCTTTCATTCTTCGCACTCACTCGATCTAAGGTATGATTCACCTCTGATCCCCAACTTATTTGTGCAAAAGCTTCACTCAATCAATCATCATTATCAATCTAGACATGGGTCTTGTTCTTGATTCAATCTTGATATTAAGTATGCCTAGCATCGTTTTTAGAGGAGTTTCTTTTGTAGTTAGTGTAGAGAATCACTTATTCTATGTTTCTATTGGACAAAAAATTATTTGCAAACTTTATTTACTTTTTCTTGTTTTTATTTATTAAATGAACATGAGGAGTCATACACGTGAGATGGCTGCGGAATCCTCTGCACCACCCGTTGATACGTTAACCCCCGAGTCACTTGGCATCGAGTTCACCGAGCAGTTCCATCTTACCCGTTTTGATCCTCTCAAGATTTGAGAGATCAAGTCCACCAAGTGGGTGTGTCCATATATCCTGAACCAACTTGGTATTCGTGCTGATTTTGATTTACTTTGCAACAATATTGGTTTGTACAACTTTTTCTTTTAGGATGTTGTGACATATCGCCGCTTGACACACACGATGGATCCTTATGGTTGCTTTGAGGAACAAAGGCCCGGAGTTGATCGAACTAAATTCCGCCTTATGAACTATGATTATACTTTGACACTCAACCAATGGGCTCAATGCTTTGGGTTTACCAACAACACCACCGATGTACGCACAACTACCTTTGTTTTAGATCCTTCCCCTTCACAATATTTTAATTTGATGAGAATTCATGGAAACACACCAAAGGGGAACCAAATTGATCATCCTGCTATTCGATATTTATTATATGTCATTCCTAACACATTGCAGGCACGTGGTAAGTTTACTAGAGTTAATGAGGAGGACATGTTGATCCTTGCAAAAGCTGCCCTTATCAATTGTAACTTAACGCCAAATTTGGGCGCTCTTCTTGTGTTTTACCTTAAGTATCAAGCTCTTCAATCTCGAGGACCCATATGTGGAGGAGGAGTTGTGACTGTTCTTGTACGCGCACTTCGCATCAACCTAGGTAACATCCAACTATTGACTGGAGGTAACCGTCTCGGTCTTTCTACTCTGAGAAAATGTGGTATTATTTCTAAAAATCATGGTAGATATTTCTTCAATATACCTGGAGCAGATCACTTGATCCCATCTCCTTTGTAACGGTTTATTCTCTATCGAGGATGGACGTTTGCGTTATGACACGAAGGTTGAAGCTAATCTACCCCAACAAGAAATACCCATGGGAGAGGAGAAGATGAAGAAGTAGAACAAGGAGGACCCGAACAATATGTGCAGCCACCAAACTACCACACAACCTTTGAAGATATCTATGCACTTGAAGGAAATATTCAAAACATGAACAACGTCTCCATCAACCTTCGAGATGCCACTGCAAGCCTCACCAACCAGTTCCATGATTGGAGCAGCCAATGGAACATGGGAGATTATCCACCACCACCACAGTGAGAAACAAAAGGGATTGCAAAAGCCTGAGCTTAGGGATGTGTTCTCCCGGCAAATTTATTTGTTTAATAGCGAGGTTGTACTCCAGCTCCTTGGGAGCTTTGAAACACTCATGTTGTCTTGTTCCAACACTTTGCTTTTTCCTTTGCTTTTTAATTTGCTTTCATTTTAGTTCATTTGTTTTTCTTTTCTTAAACCCTTGCTTGGTTGCAAGTTCTTTTCTATTCTTTAACCTCTATCCTCAAAAATACAAAAATATTTGTCTTTTATCCTTTTTCGTAAGCGTGGATTCATACTTTGCCTCTTTTCTTTAATATCATTTCGAGAGTAATCATGTTTGAGTTTTGAAGGAACACATCCCTATAAGGAAGAGGATCATGAAGTTACTTATGAGAGGTATGCCCTATGTCCCCCACTTATGAAGTTTGAATTGTTTATCTTACTTGGTTGATTTGCTAAGATGCCATGCTAGTGTGGGAAGTAATTTAATATGGTTAGAGTAAGGCTTTTTATTGGTATGATGATTAGTTGTTGAAGCTGTTGCTCTAGTTCTTTTAGTTAACCGAGTCTTGCCTTGGAAATAATAATGACAAACAAGTACAATAAAAAAAATTATGAAATTTACGACTTGTTTGATGAATGATTATCTTGAGAGTATACCCTTGATGATACTTAACTCCATAGATATTTTGATAGTCTCGATGTCACTCATGAAAGGAGTTGTTTGATTGAAATAAAGTCTAGTGGTAATTGTGATGCATGCCAAAGCTAACCTCATGGATCAAACCGTGGTACTAGTGATGGCTCTGAAATATAGCCATCTAACATCCACATTTAAACTGGATATTAGTCATATCTTTGATGAAATATCTCTCTAAATCCTGCCACTAATGCTAATATTCAGAGGGGTATGCAATCCTTTGTTCTTGTATTTTTCCTGCGCAGATAATGTTGTTTAAAGGAGGGAATAACTACATTAAATTCAAAAATACGATATTTCCTTCGACCAAAAGAAACTAGGAGCCGTCCAACAAAGGCATACGCCGTAACGACCAACTATACGACTGGAGCAAAAATTCCGACCGTATAGTGATGACCCACAAGTATAGGGGGTGTATCGTAGTACTTTTGATAAATAAGAGTGTCGAACCCAACGAGGAGCAGAAGGTGTTGACAAGTGGTTTGGATCAGGAATTCTCTATAAATACTTAGCAAACGGATTTTTAGGGGTTTTCTGATAATGCAGATAAATAAAGTGCGAGTAAATAAAAGACAATAATAATAATTGCAGCAAGTGGCCCAATCCTTTCTTTAGCAAAGGACAAGCCGGTTGTATTACTTAAGATGACCAAACGTTCTCAAGGACACATGGGAATATTGTCAAGTGATTTCGCTCCATATAGTTGATTAATCTTCTCTGGTTGGATACGTGTTGTGTGGGTGAACCTATGCTAATATACTGTCCTTACTAGGACTAATACATACTTGTTATACCCCTTGCAAGCATCTGCAACTACAAGAAAGTAATTAAGATAAAAACCTAACCACAGCCTTAAACTTGGAGATCCTACACTCCCTTATGCAAAGGTTTTCTAACGGGGGTTTAGGTTTCTATCACTTTGGTAACCCCATGATTAGTAGCCAAATACACAATGCATTCCCCTAGGCCCATAAAGGTTAAGTATCATGTAGTCGGTGTTCACATGACACCACTAGAAGAATAGCGCCAAAACTTAAATATCAAACCATTAAATCTTTCTCAACACAATTCCAGTACTAACAACATGACTTCTCCCATGTCCTCAAGAACTAAACGAACTACTCACGAGACATCATATGGATCAAGATCAGAGATGAAATAATGATAAGTAACAATCTGAACATGAACAATAATTCAATGGTTCCACTCAATAGCATCAGCTACAACAAGTAATCAACACTGGGAAAGTTTCCCCTAAGAACTATGCAAGATTCAACCCAATTGTTACAGCGGTACGGAGTGGTGGTGATGGTGCTAGTGGAGATGATGGTGGAGATGATTATGATCCCGATCAAGTCTAGCTTGATGACGGTGTTGATGGCGACGATCTCCCCTCTCCGGAAAGGAATTTCCCTGGCAGATTTCTACCTGCCGGAGAGCTCTTTCTCTCTCTGTAGTTTCCGCCCTGCAGAGGCGGCGGAATCTTTCTGTGGTTGCTCCCCCAACTTTAGGTTTCCGAGGGGAATATATACGCGGAAGGGCGATGCCGGAGGTGGGCCAGGGTGGCCACACCACCTGGTGGCGCAGCCTAGGGGGACCCACGCCAGGGGGGTGGTGTGGGCCCCCTGTGGCTCATCTCCACTTCCCCTTCTAGCATTCTTCATCTTCTGGAAAAATAGGAATTTCCGTAAATTTTCGGGGATTTTCTGATCTCCGCAAATATTGCATCTGGACAGTGCTTTTTCCATCAGAATCCTGACTCCGGTGGTTCATCCTCCAAAAGTCATCAATCATACAAAAATAGATGAAATATCATAAGTATCATCTCTTAATATGAAATATATCAATGAATAACAGTAAATTATGATATAAAATAGTAATGCAAAATGGACGTATCAACTCCCCCAAGCTTAGACCTCGATTGTCCCTAAGAAAATACTGAGCTCAATAAACATGACCACAGGTTTATGGAGTGGAGTGTCGATAAAGAGAATACATATAAGAAGCATCACATTCATCAATACACAAATCATAATAGAAACCAACTCACTATTATATAACTTACTTGCAATGAGTAAGGGAAACACAATAAAGATACACAAAGTAAATCATAATTGGTAATGGCAAACTTTGTTCTTGGTCAGAGAACGATTAACAAATTGCAGGAGTCAAACATAATGGGGTTTTCAATGATAGCCTTTAATGTAATATTCACTCAGATAAAAGTAGTGTGCAAAATAAGGAACATAAGAAACATGATTGAATAAATCATCATATGGATGATTGAATCACAACAACTCAAATGCTTGCTTGAGATAGAAAGGAATAGGTTTACTGACTCAACTAAAAAGTAAAAGATAGGCCCTTCGCAGAGGGAAGCAGGGATTTAAAGTTTCATAAAGAGCTTCCAAAAATTATGGTACTTACTAGCTTTGAGCCATCATTGCCCCTATCATAGGAATCTTGAAGTGATTAAGGATAATGTGAGGGAAAATATGAGTTATATGCTTGACAAATTATAAGTTAAAAATCTCATGCCCCTTGAGTACGAGTACCAGACCTCATGCTACTCAGCTTTGTTCTCCGGTAAGTTCTTGTCATTGTAAGTGTATGTGTATCATAGAGAACCGCCAACGGGGTACCCCTTGCCCCATGACACAGGAGCTATCCCATATCAAAATGACAAGGCAACAGATAGTGAGCATCTCAACGATCTTTTAATTTGCTATTTGCATAGGTTTTTATTGAGGATGCTTCATAGAATGCCACTATGGTTATGCTGCAAGTTTCCACCATGATTAGGCAGGGCTTAGGCTAGCCGCCTAGGCGTTTCTCTAACACATATACAAACTCCATGAGCTTACAAGCTCCCCTTTTATTTCACACCGTCGGCATCCATAAACAAAAGAACATGATATCCACTAAATAATAAGTGCAATGTCAAAAGTGGACCCCATGATAACATGGTTTTACTAACTCCCAACTTATAATTTGCAAGCATACCAGCTTCATAATATAGTCACAATGGTTCAAATTTATTAAGTACAAAAAATAAAGTGTGCCATCAAGTTTGTGACAGCTTTAATCACTAATTTTCTCATAACAAGTTTAATTTGGAAGATAGATAAAACTCGATAATTTACTTTAAATAGCAATAATGCTAATGGGTAGATATGGTGGACATAAATGGCATAGGTTTTAGTTCAAGGATTGGATGCACGAGAAGCATTCCCTCTTAGTACAGGTTTTTGGCTAGCAAGGCTGGGTAGCAAGCATAAGAGTTGACAGAAACAAACAAACATACAAGTGATAGAAACAATCATGCAATCTTCCTTGGAAACACAAAATATCTTAACTAGAGAATACTAAGATTATGAGCCAATCAAGGAAGAAAGATAATGAAATTATATTTCTAAAAGTACTTTTCTCTTTTCCATTCAATCCTCAAATAGTGTTGCTACTAGACAGAGCTAGGTTTGCCAAAACCAACTAAATTTACTTAATGATACCAATACTAACAACAAGCTCAATCATATAACATAAATTGTAAACTACAATAAGATGTGCAAAAAGTAAATGATAGAACTTCTCATTAATATTCCATAACGGCAACTCACACCAAGGGATACATAGATAACTAACTAGAGGAGAGATACTTCCACAATGCAAACCATCCTATATGATAACTTCTCTGTTCATGATATGACTCTACTAAAAAGGTAAAAAGATGAAAGATAATGATGTGATACTGCGGCACTCCCCAAGCTTGGAACAAACCAAGGGGATGCCAAAACCTGATGACGAATTACTCCTTCGGAGGTGGTGGTGTTCTCTCGATAAGCCTTTCAATCAATTTCTTCAAATACTCAATCTCGAAGGTGAGAGTACGAATCAACTACGAATTGTTCTCAATGCAGTTCATGATCATGTCGGACTGTGAATCCCAACCCTTGTGATTCTTTCCCCACTCTTCCTCCTTAGAGTGTTCTTTTCCTGCATGGTTAGAACGAGGCATATCCCAATTGGAGGGTAATTTTTCCTTAGGCATCTTTTGGAATTGCTGCTCATGTATAAGGGTATGGAAGGGATTCTTGATGCATGGAGGAAGTGACCGTGAAGCCAAGCAAAGGCGCGGAACCTTCCCTCTAGTGGACATCCGTGCAGTCCTTTTGAGCTTGACAGGATTTACCACCACTCCAATGCTTGCAATGGTGGTGCTCGTGCGTGGATGCTGGTCTTCCTTCACTCCCTCTTCAACTTCACCCTTGATCTCCTCCTCCTGCTTGGGGTCTTAGAGATCATCTTCCACAAGCTTCTTGCCCTTATCATTGGAGACCATCGTGCTTAAACTTGAGAATAGTTCCTAACAAAAACAGATCGAAACAAGAATACGACGAGAACACGATATACATACCTCGGGGGATCCGAGGGATTATATATTACAAAGTTTAACAACACAAGGAAGGTACTGGGAGAAAACGGGTCAGAGATGGGCTCCAGGGTGGCGACACCTCCTGGTGGTGCGGCCAGGTGGGCCCGCACCATGGGGTGGTGTGAGACCCTAGGCTCCGTTTCTATCCCTTTTTCGACTCATTGTCTTCCATGTTAGATAAAAACTGCAAAAATATAGATTGAAAAGTTTTTCGTGGACCTTTTCTTACCAGAACTATTACCTATTCGAAATGGACTCTGCAGGTTTCTGAATTTGGTCTTTAATAAATTCTTCCAGAGTCACCACTTGAATAATATCAATATCTTCATTGTAGGAATCTCCGGAAATATACTGCTTGAGCTTTTGACCATTCTTCATCTCATTATATCATTCTCTCCTAACACTTGAAAGTTTCTTTCATACAAAACTTCACACAATCTTCATTAGCAACATTAGTGAATGCAGGATAATAAACCTTTGGGTTCAATTTCAACTGAAATCCATCAAAACATAAGCTACTGTAGCAACTCCTTTCGAGACCCCAAAAGAATTCAAAAAGGAAATCAATTTAAGAGGCAAATGCAAAAAATGGCAGAAATCTGTCAAAACAGACCAACAGGTAAAGATCAATTTTTTCGAAAATCTGTTGTTGCTCAAATCAAAAAGTGCAAAGCTAACGAAAGTTAAATAATAACCTCGGGCATGCCCACAAAAAAATTACATATCAGTACGACGTTCTAGGATTTTTCATGATTTTTTAAAGTGAAGCACAAAAATCTGTTTCGGGACAACAACTTCCCCAAATCTTACTTCTCTCTCATTAGAGGCTAATCTTAACACAAAAACCAAACAAAAAGGATAAGGAGAGGTTATTACAGAGGCAATAACTTCCAAGACTCCCAAAAATCTCTTTCTTTATAGCCATTAAGATAGGCATGATAAATTTCAATGATGCTCACATAAGAATATGAATTGAAGTAAAAGAGAGCATCAAGAAGCAAATATACACATATTTAAGTCTAACCCACTTCCTATACAAGGGAATTTTGTAAGAAAATAAATTATTGAAATCAGAGGCTACTAGCATAGGAAGGCAAAACAAGTGCAACATGAAGACTTTCAGCATAAAGCGAGGAAACCTAATATTATTGAGATGCAGAAAAACATTTTTCCCTCTCTCATAATAACTTTCAGCATCATGAATAAATTTAGTGATATAACTATCACATGAACCATAGTAGCAATGATCACTTATTCTGATAGAAAACACAAGGACACTAGCTTTCCTAGTTCTACTATGATGTGAAACAATATTAGGAGTATCCTTACAAAGGATAATGTGCCCATCTTCTACATTTTTAGTGACAAGGCCTTTAAAATTTGCTACTGCAGGTTCAACATCTATTTGTTCATCAGGTTCTATAGATTTCTTTGTACTTTTGTTAACCATACTAGCTATCATAGAATGTTCCTTTACCTTAATAGGGAAAGGTATTTTCTCGATGTAAGGTTCAGGTACAATATGATCAGCAGTATAAACTTCACTATTTCTAGCAGGAACACAATTAACAATATCTTTATATGGCTCATGATACTTGTTCCATTTCTTTTTAGGAATTTCAATATAAGAGGCAAAGGCCTTAAAACAATTTACGATACTTTGAGAATCAAGACCGTAAGCAACACTAATATTATGAAAGTCATCAGTTCCCATAAAAGATTTAATGCATTGATAATCATAATTTATACCTGAATTTCTTCCATTATCATTCTCCCATGCTTCAGCATTGTCTTGAATACGGTCTAGAAGATCCCATTTAGCTTCTTCTTTCATATGTGTAAAAGATCCAGCACAAGAAGCATCCAATAAATCCTTATCATGAAGAGAAAGCCTTGCATAAAAGTTATTGATAATAATATTATTAGGGAGCTCATGAATAGGACATTTGAGCATTAGTAACTTCAATCTCCCTCGAGCTTGGGCGGTAACCTCTCCATCACGAGGCCAAAAGTTATATATTTGATTCTGATCTTTATGAATATCACTAGGAGGATAAAATTTGGAATAAAAGAGAGGTACAATTTCCTCCCATTCAAGAGATTAGCCATTCTTTAGCAGCTTATACCATTCCTCAACTCCGCCTTTCAATGATACAGAGAATAACTTTTTCTTAACTTTATCTGTTGTAATACCTGCACACTTAAACAATCTGCATAATTCATGTATAAAAAGCAAATGATTACCTGGTTGGACAGTTCCATCTCCAAAATAGTAGTTATCCATAACACGATCAGCAATTTTTGTAGGTATTTTAAAAGGATCAATTTCAGCAGGTGGTGGTTCATCTACTACCTTAGCAGTGGTAGTAGCATTCCGTAAGAAACTAAGTGAATTATCCATATTGAAAATAAAGTAACAAACAGAAATAAACAATACCCATAGTAGAAGATTCCTTTACCAGTTCCACTCTTCAATAGCGCTTCACTCCCCGGCAACGGCGCCAGAAAATAGTATTGATGACCCACAAGTATAGGGGGTGTATCGTAATACTTTTGATAAATAAGAGTGTAGAACCGAACGAGGAGCAGAAGGTGTTGACAAGTGGTTTGGATTAGGAATTCTCTGTAAATACTTAGCAAACGGATTTTTAGGGGTTTTCTGATAATGCAGATAAATAAAGTGTGAGTAAATAAAAGACAATAATAATAATTGCAGCAAGTGGCCCAATCGTTTCTTTAGCAAAGGACAAGTCGGTTGTATTACTTAAGATGACCAAACATTATCGAGGACACATGGGAATATTGTCAAGTGCTTTCGCTTCATATAGTTGATTAATCTTCTCTGGTTGGATAAGTGTTGTGGCGGTGAACCTATGCTAATGTACTGACCTTACTAGGACTAATACATACTTGTGATCATACCCCTTGCAAGCATCCGCAACTACAAGAAAGTAATTAAGATAAAAACCTAACCATAGCCTTAAACTCTGAGATCCTAGACTCCCTTATGCAAAGGTTTCCTAACAGGGGTTTAGGTTTCTGTCACTCTGGCAACCCCACGATTAGTATCCAAATACACAATGCATTCCCCTAGGCCCATAAAGGTGAAGTATCATGTAGTCGACGTTCACATGACCCCACTAGAAGAATAGCACCACAACTTAAATATCAAACCATTAAATCTTTCTCAACACAATTCCACTACTAACAACAATACTTCTCCCATGTCCTCAAGAACTAAATGAACTACTCGTGTGACATCATATGGATCAAGATCAGAGATGAAATAATGATAAGTAACAATCTGAACATGAACAATAATCTAATGGTTCCACTCAATAGCATCAACTACAACAAGTAATCAACACCGGGAAATTTTCTCCTAAGAACTATGCAAGATTAAACCAAATTGTTATAGCGGTACAGAGTGGTGGTGATGGTGGTGGAGATGATGATGATGATGATGTTGATCCTGATGAAGTCTAGCTTGATGATGGAGTTGATGGCGACGATCTCCCCTCTCCGGGAAGGAATTTCCCCGGCACATTTCTTCCTGCCGGAGAGCTCTTTCTCTCTTTGTAGTGTCCACCCTGAAGAGGCAGCGGAATCTTTCTATGGTTGCTCCCTGAACTTTAGCTTTCCGAGGGGAATATACACGTGGAAGGGCGATGCCGGAGGTCGGCCAGGGTGGCCACACCACCTGGTGGCGCGACCTAGGGGGGGCCCGCGCCATGGGGTGGTGTGCCCCCCTATTGCCTATCTCCACTTCCCATTCTAGCATTCTTCATCTTTTGGAAAAATAGGAATTTCCGTATATTTTCTGGGATTTTCCGATCTTCGCAAATATTGCATCTAGACAATGCTTTTTCCATCAGAATCCTGACTCCGGTGGTTCATCCTCCAAAAATCATCAATCATGCAAAAAATAGATGAAATAACATAAGTATCATCTCTTAATATGAAATATATCAATGAATAATAGTAAATTATGATATAAAATAGTGATGCAAAATTGACGTATCATATAGCTCCAGCCGTATAGTTGGCACCGCCACCATTAGGTCAATCACAACAACTTTCGTGAAGGGACCCCTATATAAAGAAGCCTCAGGCGATGGGAAAACATCTCTCGCTCCGCCCGGAAGAAGCCAGACTCTGCCAAAAAGCCGCCCCAGATCTCCAAACCCTTCTCCATCTCCATAGCCATACTCCACCACTTGTAATAGTAGATCTGTTCTCCTATTGGTGATGTTGTAAGACTATTGCTATTAATCTTATGATTTTCATTATAATGTTTGTGATTGTTGATCTCATCTCTATGTGTGAGTAATTCTCCTTGGGCTAAGGGCTTCAGCCTAGCCATGTAGCAATTGTGCATGTGAATTTTCGTAGATGGGATCGTGTATTAGTTTGTATGACATGATGATTATTGTATCATCTGTTGCCTCAATCCAAGGTCTTGTCAGGTACCCAAGACCCCGAGGGTTGAGCCAAGTATAAGGAGTATGAGTGATGACTGATCTGTAGGTTGGGACCCCCAGTGATAGAAGGGGTAGTATGGCTGTATGTGAGGGATTCGCTTGGGATTAACGGTGACATCACGATGCATATCATTAGTTCTCTTTCTTCTATGGATGAGACTAGTAGGTTATTGCTATAAGCGGTTGCGGAGGCAATAGCAATTATGGATGCACTACCCACATATAATTTATCTTGCTCTAACAAGTACATGCATGCTTTATTTCTATCTTTTATTTCCATCAGATGTTTTGCACAGTTATAGGTGAAAGCGAATGCCCTAGGCCCTCTCTCCATCATCAACAACAACCAAAAGACGCAAACTACTGGTCCGGTGAAAACACAAAAGGAATTCTAAAACTCCCGAAGGTCCATTAAAATAACTTCACTACGCATTCGCCGCCCAAGGATTCGATAACCTGGGTCTACTAGGGAAAAATAAGTTATACTACATCTATAATCTGGATCAAAGGTATCAACCCTTTTTCTCGCGCTGTTGCCGGGGAAGCAATAGCTAACCTAGGGAGGTTATTAGGAACCTTGCTAGTTTTTATTCTTGTTTTTAATTTTGTTAGTTTTCTTTCAGTCTTTATTTGATAAACCAAAAAAATAGTTAGTCTTTAAATTCTTGTTTTTACAGTTATAATTCTTTATCTAAAGAAAACCCAAAAACATAGGAAGTATGGCTGAAAGAAGCTTGGGGAGTTTGCTACTCCCAATAATGATTATTTTCGTACTCCTATTACTCAGCCAGCAATTGATGCTGATGACTATGAAATTAAGCCTCATTACTTAAGTTTGGTTCAACAGAATCAATTTGGAGGCTCTGCTATTGAAGACGCAGGTATGCACTTAAATACTTTCACTAAAATATGTGATATGATGCGTATAAAAGACGTTGACCCTGATGCAGTCAAATTGCGTCTATTTCCTTTCTCTCTAAGAGGAAGAGCTAAAAAATGGTTGCTATATTTTCCTAAAAATACTATTACATCATGGGTGGGATGTACTTCTTTATTTATGACCAAATTTTTCCCACCTGCAAAGACTATGCAACTTCGATCGAATATTACTAGCTTTAGACAGGAAGAGCGTGAGCCACTAGCGCTTGCATGGGAAAGGATGAAAGAATGCCTAAGAAACTATCCTAGTCATGGGATGGAAGATTGGTTAATCCTCCATTTATTTTACAATGCTCTTAATCCTGTATCTAAGTCTATGCTTGATACTGCAGCTGGAGGAACATTTATGGGTAAACATATTACTGAAGCAAAGCAGCTGCTAGACAATATGCAAGATAACCATGCCCAATGGCATGTGGAAAGATCAAACACTAAGAAGGTGAACTCTGTTTCACCACAAGAGAACGAAGATCTCAATGCTAAGTTGGATGAGCTCATACTAGCCGTAAAAGGTAAGGAAACTCAAGTAAGAGCCACCCCAAAAACAAATATTGAAGAAATAGACTTCGTAGCTCATAAAGATTATAATCCTTCTTGGAAGAAGAGTTACAATCCTAACTTTCATAAACACTATGCTAGTCCTGCAGGAAATTCTAATAATAATATAGGAAATAGTAATGGTAGTCTCTATGAAACACATAAGTCTTTCATAGACTCAGAAAACTAACAAAATAATATTATAGTTAAAATTATGGAGAACCATGATGCTATGCTTGGTAAACTATCGAACCAAGTTGTTAGTTTGAGAAATGATTTACAGGCCCTTCAAGAAAGAACAAGGATCGTTGAGGCACAACTAGGTAAGATAACCGAGAGTCAAACTCTCATTCTAGCTAAGTTTGCAGGTAAAGCTAAGCCCAATCCTGTTGAGGAACTCAAAATAATGAGGATCCAAAGGGAGGAGCCTGAATAACTTGATTATAGTAACGCTTATTCACGAAGCTACACCGTTGAAGATCTCGTAAAAAGGATCAACATCAAGATTCTGGTAAGTGAAGGTAGTGATGAAGCTATGTACCAACATTTTGTCAATCAAGTAGCAATAAAGGTACGTGAGCTTGAAGAAGAATATAAACAAATTGCTAAAAAATTACATGTTAAACTAGATGACATATTTGAGCCTACTATTAAGATTAAAATTGGAACCAATGAGATAGCTATACTTTGTGATCTAGGTGCAAGCGTCTCAACAATTCCGAACAGTCTTTTCAACAAGTTAAATCTAGGCTCCTTTGAAATTACTGAGTTAAAATTGCATCTACAGATTCTACCTACAAACAAGCTGTAAGAATCAAGGAGAATACTTTAGTATACATTAAAGGTTGTCCCGCTCTTATTGATTTTGTTATAGTTGACATGCCTGAAGATGCTACTTCTCCTAGTATATTAGGCCGTCCTTTTTTAAGAACTATTAAGGCTTTGATTAATCTGCATGAAGGGAACGTGAAGCGGCAATTGCCTTCACGGGATCTTTTTTTATTCATTTCCCCAAGAAGAAGAAAGCCAAACATGACGAAAAGGAGGTCATCACTTTGAAGGCCAATTACTTTGGAGTGGGTGTTCCACTCATCTGGCCCAAGTGAGTATCATCAAGGTCAAGCTATTGACCATAAAAGAGCGCTCCATGGGAGGAAACCCATGTGAAATAAAGGTTTGAGTTAAGTTTTTAGTTTTAATTTAACTTTTTGTTTAATAAAGAGTGCTAGAAAACTCCATTTGAGGAGAAGAAATTTGGTAGTACTTAAAATTCTTCTCTATTCATGCTATTGTTGGTCGACAATATTTGCTGTCAAAAACAAGGTATATCACTAAGTTACAGGAAAAGAAATAGTCTACAAAGAAACGAAATTTTTTTGACGCGTACAAAGAGTCTAACAACCAACTATACGGCAGGAATAAAAATTCTGGCTGTATAGCTCCGGTCGCATAGTTATATTTGCTATAGTAAATTATTCTGCAATATATACTGAGAGTTTAACGACCAACTATATGGCGGAAATAAAAAATTCCGGCCATATAGCTCCGGTCGTATAGATATCGATGCCTCCGTACAATTTCTTTTCATATGTTCTGAGAGTTTAACGACCAACTCTACGGCGGGAATAAAAATTACGTCCATATAGTTCCAGTCGTATAGATATCGATGCCTTTGCAAATTTTCTTTCGCAGGGACAGACAGTTTAATGACCAACTATATGGCCGGAACATTTTGTTCCGCCCATATAGCTGCGCCGCCAGGAGGAAAATCTAGAATTTTGATAAAAGGCAAACTATACGGCCGGAACACATTGTTCCGATCATATAGCTGCGCCCGTATAGTTGCGTCCGACCACAAAATTGTACGACAAAGTACTCCCAACTCCAAAATTTCAATCCTTTTTTCCTTCTTCTACCTTCAAACTCTCTCAAAACCTCAAGGGATCTTCATATCTACTCAATTTCATTCGATTTCCTCGCACACGAGTGATCTACGGTATGTTTCTCCTCCGATCCTCCAATTACTTTCTAAATATTCATCTTCGATCTATTGTCATTATCAATCTAGGGTGAGACCTACTATGAACCAATTGCCATGATTTTCTTGCTTAGATTAATATTTTGAGGAGAATTCTTTAGTGTGCTATGATGACGAATATGATGCACTTACTGTTGTTGGATCAAAAAGATTTATTTTTTCCTTTCTTCAATGATTTAAATGATGAACACAAGGAGCCAAACTCATGCTCGTGCCACTGCTAGCACTTCTTAGGCTGTCGCTCGGGAATGCATGAGGATACAGTTCAAGAATGAGGCCCATCGTGATCGCTTCAACAGGATCAAGAATCGCGAAGTGAAGGCCACCAAGTGGGCTTGCCCCATCATACTGAACCAACTCGGTATTGCTGATGACTTTAATTTACTTTGCAATAGAGCTAGCCTACAAAACTTTGTGTACAATGATGTACCTACCTATCGCTGCTTAACCACCCGATCAATACTATAATGGAATGAGTTTCACTAGTAGAGTGAACAAGGGGAAAAATATTCAACATCCTGCAATTCGCTATTTGTTTTATGTTATTTCTAACACCCTGTAGGCACGTAATGAGTTCACGAGACTCAACAAGGAGGACATCCTAGTCCTCGCAAAGGCTGCTTACATCAATTGCAGCTTGTCACTCAATTTGGGTGCCATCCTTGTGCGCTACCTGGAGAACCAAGCCTCCCAAAGCCAAGGGCCAATCACAAGAGGAGGCGTCATCACCGTACTTGCCACTTTCCTAGGCATCAATCTAGGTAAGTTGCAACTCATCTAGGTGAGACGCGTGTTGGTTTCTCTACCTTGAGGGCCTATGGAATGCTCACTAGGAGAGGTGGTGTTAATTACGTGCATATTGCTAGAGCTGGGCGTATCTACCCCGCTCCTATGCCTAATGGTATTTTCTCTATCGAGGAAGGACGTTTGCTATATGATGTGCAGGTTGAGAAGTACAAACGCGAGGAGGAGATTCCTGAAGAGGATGAGGACCAAGGGGAGGAGCAATAAGTTCCTCATCAAGAGGATCAGCCACAAACCCGGTTCGCTACATACCAAGATTTCCAAGGACATGGAGGGACTGTGGAGAGGATGCACAACCACTCTTTGAACCTCCGAGAATCAACAAGTAACCTCTCAACTCAATTCGCGAACTAGAGTAACGACTTTTCCCGCCACCGCAATAATTTGAAGGGCTTGCAAAAGCCTAAGCTTGGGGAAGTTTCCTCATGCATCTTTACGTGGCATTCATTTGCTTTTATTTATTTTTTAGGTTGTGTTTTTATTTGAGTTTATAAGCACTCGTGTTGGTCTCCCCAACACTTTATCTTTAGTTCTTTTTATTTGCTTTCTAAATTTTCTAGCCGAGCTTTGCGCCAATTTTCTATTCTTTAATTTTCCTCTCTTAAAAATCACAAAAAGATTTCTCCATTTTTCCTTATTTTCCCTCTTTCTTTTTCTTTCCGCCTCGAGGTCTTCATATGTTTGCAGGAGAGTGGTCGACTTCGAGTTTCCAAGAAACAAATAAAAAAGGAAGAGAGAAGTGGAACCAAACAAGAGAGGTATGCCTTATGACTCCCCACTTTTGAAGTTTGAGAAACCCAAGCTAGTTAGTAGTAAATGTTGAGATATTATATTGGTGGAGTGAGTCTTTGTATTGTCGTTTGCATGGGTATTTAATTGGGCTTATTTTGTTCTAGCTCTCGTAGTTAACCAAGTCTTGCCTAAAAATTTCTAAACAATTGTAATAAGAAAAAGTCTCACAATTGAAGGCTTGGGTGTTGTGGTGCTTAGTCTTGAAGGCTTATTTCTAGACACTCGACACCACTGAAAATATTGATTGACTTGATAACTCTCTTTGAAAGGATTTGTTTGATTGAATTAATGTTTAGCGGTTTTTGTGAGCATGCCAAAGTTTGACTTGTTAATCATAAGAATGATATAGCTTTACGTGTGTCAAACTTCATGGGATGCCAACAACTCCGTTGGCCTACGAATGATCTTCATGGAGGAAACTCCTAGATTTCGGCTATGAGTTGATTAAACACTTGTAGCAGCAATGCTATAGTGGGTAAGATTCTTGGCACTCCGGGGTAGCTGTACTCAAGATGGAATCACTCCTCTGGCTGTTATGAGAAATTATTGTGCAAAAGGAACAAAAACCTTAGTGATGCCACGAGTGTCCATCACAGCCCGATAAACTAAATAAAAAATTTGGCATGCTCTCAATTACTTAAAAACTAAAAATTCTTGAAGGACAATGAATAGAAAAGTAGTGCTTGCAAAGTCTTGATTTATTGATGTGGGAGAATTGAGATACTCTAGTATATATGCTTTTCATGACAACTCTCACACTCTTAATTTACATGATTATACTTTACTGTTCAAAGGCAAGCCTATGAGTTGATTACTTGACATGGAATAAAATTTACTCATTTGGATCATCCATACTTACAATAATTTTGCTGCGCTATAAGGATGCATGAAACCCGTATGATATGCTTGCCATTACTCTATCTATGCTGAAGTTTTTCAGATTTATAAAGTGGAAGAAACATGAGACTACTAATCATGAGTAAGATCACCATCTCGTTATTTCAGTTTAAATGCTAAGTTCCTTTTTGATTTTGGTTTTCTTGCTTAGGACGATCAAGTTTAAGCTTGGAGAGGTTGATGGCTCTAAAATATAGCCATCTAACATCCACATTTAAACTAGATATTACTCATATATTTGATGAAATATCTCTCTAAACCCTGCCACTAATGCTAATTGTGGGGCCCCCCGGATTAATCCTCCGAGAATCCCTGTTATGCATACAACCACGATCACATGATCAGTTAGTCGTGGCACATAACCAACAAGTATCATTACAACATCCGAGAATATACTGAATTACAAGACTTACATAAATGTCGTTATGGCTACATCAATAATCATCAGCGAAACTTCATCAAGCGTAGAGCCCGGACCATGCCTTAACCTACAGGCAACTGACTGGGAGAACGTCCTAGCTCGCATAGTCGCCAACATCATATTCTTCTTGATATCTGACCAAGTTAATAGCCAGGGACAATGCCAGTGAGTACTTTGAATGTACTCGCAAACCACCTTAAGATAATAGTAATAACAAGAGCATATGCATTGTGGATGTGGTAGTAGGAGGGCTCCAAGAGAGGTTCTTTTCTCAATTAGTTTCTCTTGTAGATATAGCATATACATATCTTTGTTGAAAATCTTTGTAAACATTTTGGAAAGCCTTTTTGAAAAGTTTTGGAGAACATCAGGACTGGGTCACCACGACCAAACTCCTTTCTCCTCCTTCCGACCATCCCATGGTGAAAACCTTTCTCGTTTACGACCATCCCATGGTCAAAACATTTCCAAAGCCATTTCTTTTCCGAAATCCTTTTTGAAAACAAAACCAGCACTACTCTACAGCAACCTTCCCAACCGTCCATGACCGCGGACGCGGCTATTCGAATAGATTTACACTCTGCAGAGGTTGTACACTTTACCCACACCATCCGGGTACACTACCCTGATCTTCACCGATCGTGGGTCGAGTAACCAATCAAGACTCTCCGGATGTCCACTCCAATATAAGTGCCTACCCTATGAGTGTTAATCCCCTCAAAACCGGGACGTCAGGTACCGAGGACCAACCGGAGCGCTTTTTCCATTTCTCGAGTGTGCGCTTTCAATGAGGGGCTCATAATAACGCGTGTAGGCTAGCAGACCCTTCATTCCTTCTCCAGGTCGATGTCCCACATGGACCCTTACGTGAGAAGGCCCACCCTCTAGGGATCGCGACCCCTGTAGTAGTTACGAGGCAGCTTATACCAGAAGAAACAACGATCAAATCCAGCCATGTCCCATACCAGAGTAATGTGGTTGCACAGGTTAATTGTTCTAGCAAAACTGCAAAGAACCGGGTGCGTTTTTGTAAACCTTTTTCCTCCATCTTTCCTTCAGCATTTTGTAAAACAAAACCTTCTTTTTTTCAACATCTCTTGGGAGGTCCCACCTCACCAAGATTTTATCATAAAACATTTGGTAAAAACTCTTTCCGGGGTCTTCCCATCCTCTAGCTTTGCTTCGGCTAAATCGGGATCCCAAAGGGGTATGGTGTATTACACCGTCTATTCTACCAGGGATAAGTAGGTGTCTCCAAGGGGGTTGTACTTAATAGTACCAAAGTCTAATAGTTCGGAGGAGCCAAACCACTACCATATATACATCAACATATAGTAAAAACAATGCAGTTTTAATAAACAGTAGATAAAACATGCATAAGTAAAACAGTAGGACAAGGCTTATGAGCAAGAAGGTGGCTTGTCTAAGATCAGAAATATGGCATAATTTTCCCTGGACTTCTAATTTAGAAAACCATAAGAATACCAATAATAATAAGACCTCTTCTTCTCGGCGTCAATACAAGCGCAACTATCGTCGTCACCGAGTATACATGCAAGCAAGCATGACCACAATCAAACAAGGAATTCAAGCACCAATACATAAAGCAAACAATGAACAATACAGTTCAAAATTCATTAGGTCTTAGGAGGAAAGGATTTGATAAGATTGGCCTTGTCTTGGAAATATGGAAGAAAATCCCTTAGGATTTATAGTCTAGGAATTACCTAGGAGGGGTTTTGGACCAAGGACATATTCTGTATGATACCATTGTGTAAAAATGATACCAACAGATAGGAGTTTATAAAATGAAACCAACAAAAATGGTTTCACTATTTTATCACTTTTCTTTGATTTCTTATGAATTTTCTAGTGATAAAGGCCCTAGTTTGAGGAAATAATTCACCAGAAAAGTTCTAGAGCTCGAAAGATTATTTCCTTGGATGGTTCAGTAGGGTTTTATGTACTTAATCATTGAGAGTTGGAAACACTCCAAAATAATTACCAGAGTGCACTCAGGAAATTCCCAAAGGAAGTTCTGTACACAACTTGTCTTTTTCACCAGATTAAATCTACAAAGGCTTTTGATATAAGGTAAAGGGAAATGGATAGGTATTGCAAATACCTCCCAGTACCAACTGGAAACACTATTTTTGGAGTTGCATAGCTACTGTAGTGATTTATCTAGTGATAAAGTCACATGCAGAAGTGTTTAATTCACTTATAAATCTACAGAAGCTCAAAATTAGTGACCTCCTAGGGTTGGGTAGATATGGATGTAGCTCATCCCTGAGAATTGGAAATGGGTTAATTGGACTCCAAGTTTGGTCTAGGGAATTTTATAAAGGGATAAAAACTCTATTTTTATTATTTTTGCTACAGGTGATCCATGGCTCCTAAGGGAAGGAGACTAATTCTCAAAGATGGGTATTTCAAACACAAATTAGGGGAAATTGGTTTCCCCCTATTTAGCTTTACCAAACTTCCTAAAAGATGTATTTGGTGAATAGGACACCCTCTGGCATTATTTTTATTATGAAGTAACTAAAGGTTATTTTGGTCCAGCGCTTATTCTGCATGTTGTAGGAAACACCTGGGGACCTTTAGAAATTTTTGGGGGAAAATTTCTAGCAATATTTATATTTATTTGTCATTTATTCCAAACTGTTAAACCACCAGAGCTGGAATAAAAACAAAAAGGAAAGAGGATGGGGCTTACTAGGCTTGATCCAGGCGGAAAACGGGTCGCAGAGGAAACATTTGGCCCACCCTGGGCGGGCACTACGCGGGAGGCCGGTTTTTAATCCTGCTGAGCAGGGCCCGGTGGTCAGTGACACACCGCCCTGAAGAGGTATCCTGCAATGTGAAGCGTTAGATCTGGTCGCGATGGACAACTCTCCTCTGTCGTCTTCCTCTGGCCGTGGGAGACAGAAATCGAACCCTAGCTGGGCGAGTGAGGGTCGGTGTGCTCACCAGCGGCCTTGCCGGTGATCGGGGTGTGGCGGAGGAGGCGCGGCGTGCGACGGCGAGCTCAGGGATGGTCGACATCGAGCGGTTAGGCCACGGAGGCGAGGGTTACGCATCTCGCCGGCGGAGCATGCTCGGGTACCTGTTGGGGCATTCCTAGGGGTGTATGCAGGCCGCCGAGGACCGGTTCGTTCACACGCGGCAGTCTTGGGGAGGGCGTGAGGTGGGAATGCAGTGGATCTAGGGCTCGAGAGCTTCTGGTTGGAGGGAGGAGCTCCAGATCGGCCATGGGTTGAGGCGGCTACCTCCGGCGTACCTAGGACAAATAGAGGGCACGGGGAGGTTGCTCAGGTCCAGGGTATCCATAAAAAAATTAGAGAGGGATTTGGGAGGGGTCAGGGCGATGGTGTACTTCACCTCTTGAGGAAAGCCGAGAGGAGAGCTTTCTCTTCCCTGGGGCGATGGGGAGCCTTGGGGCTGGATCTGGAGCTTGGACATGGGTAGGTAGAGGAGAGAGGGGGCAAATGAGGGGCAGAGGGGAGAGCTGGGTCGCCTAGCCTATTTAACTCGAGGGGGAATGGTTCATGGTGTATTTGGTCCAAGGAGAGGATGGGGAGGGGAGCTGGCCTTCCATTGGGGCAGCAGGGGTGGTGGAGTGGGGCTTGTTCATCTGCAGTACCAAAGTTGGCAGGCCAGCGCATGGCGGTACCTAAGTTGCCTGAAATTACCGCATTTCGAAAACTTGGGGCCATTTCGAGGCAAACTCATCTCACCCCTGCCAAATACAAACATTCCGTTAAACCGCCCCGTGAAGTAGACGGTCGGGACCCACATGTCGATTATCTGTCCGTGACGCGGGCGCCAACGCGGCAACCTCTTAGGAAAATCGAGTAGCTAAGTGGATTGGATGCGTTAACCAATTTCACAAATCCATTCCCAGCTTTCCCCTAGCACCGGCGGTGTCGGAATCCACCCTCTAGGCAGGACGATCCCTTCGGACATTTGACTTCCAGGGCCAAGTTGCTGCGCCCAGTTGCTGCGCCTAGTCGCTGATACCGAGATCCAATGGCGCATGCCGTAGCCGTTGTTGCGAGGCTCTAGCCCGCCTCCTCCACCGACAAGCCGAGCAGCTCGGAGGATGGTAGATCCTATTATCAAGATAGAAGAAGTTTTGTTTACAAGCGGGTGATCTACCCTTCTCTTTGATATTCGCACTAGTTACAACTGCTAGCTGGCTACTGAACCTCAAATTGTTTGTTAGCCCATCACTGACAAACATATTTTGTCCATAGTTTTCTGTCAAGTGGGATCTGCGCGGACCCCCCTTACCTGGTTACTGTAGTCCTCTATAGGTACGACTCTAAGGGCAACATGTATGGACACCATTGTTTCACGATGGAAGAAGCGCCTGCGCAGATCTGCACTATATCTGGTATGGTTGTTGCTCTGCATAATCATGTTGAAGTATGGCCGAAGCAGACTGCAAAGTTCAGCTTCATGGATGAACGTGGCATCCATTTTCCTATATCGTGTGACAGTCAGCTAATTGGGTTGATGAAAAGGTATGCTTCAGATTGCATGTTTGAGCTGAATTGTGATGTACTGGATGTGGAAGCTGCTGCAACTGGGAGTCGCCCTTCTATTCTTGGACAGGTTGGTTGCTCGAACACAATTAGCTCCTGGTAAGCAAAGGTCGCTTGGGGTTCGCATGTTTGTGCTGAATTGTAATTTTTGTTTTATTTACTCTGTAGATATTGGGAAGTTATGCAATAGTCTTATTTCTTTGACAGGAAGCGCCGCAAGGTTAGAAACATGACTGCCGGGTCAGTCATTTTGCTACCCGGAGAAATTAAAAACGAGTGGAAAGATGATGCTGTACATGATTCTGGTGCCCATTGTCCCGGCGATGCAGAGTACGTGAAGCTAAGAAAATTGGCACCGAGGAAGAGGAAGAAGGCAGGAAATGAAGAAGCCATTGGACGTGAAGGCTTGGCACCTAGGCTATGGAAGAAGGCTGCGGGCAATGAAGATGCATAGTAATGTGTTGAACTTGAACCTATATATGTAATTCTGTTAAATTCTGATCGCTCTGTGTGTGGCACATTGCTAGGCGAAACAATCTACCCACGTTCTCTGAGTAAAATGTACCGCGACTTAGGGTTTCGAAACACCCGAGTCGGTAGTTGAATCCGAAATTGTGATTGTGCCACTGTTATCTGAAAACAATGATCCACCGGTTCCACGATTGCTGAGGGGCAGGAGGTCTCCAAATACGACGGAATGTAAGTGGCACATAAATAAATTATTTAAGCTACCACACTCCACGAAGCAGCAACTTATTTCAGATGCTGCACAATGACGTGGCAACATAAACAGCAATGTTCTCACCGATAATGCCCAGCTGAGGAGGAAATGGGTATCACTTTCTGGCCTAATCTTGAGCCCGTCTATCTCACCGCCTCTCTACTCCTGCATCCCCTGCATCTGGCGAAGCTCCCGGATCTCCAGTAACCGGGTGTACGTGCTTCCACTTTATAAATTGTGGTTGTGACATTTGCATCCGGCACAATCCACATAGATTACATTTAAGCAAACCACCAGTGTCAGAATACACTAGTAGAAAAGGTGTCTTTGGTCCACGGTTACGTTCCCAATTCGGGACAGAGATCTAAATCGAGGCAGAAATTGATCTAAATCACAAATTCTTCCACAAATTAATGCGGGGTCAGAGCAATTTTTTCCTCCCCGGAATCCGGGACCAATAGTTCAGACCGCTAGGTCAACAAGTACAAATATTACAACTTAAAAAGGCATGGAGATTAAGCTAAATAGAACTAGTTATCACACATCTCCTTGATCTTCCTAATCTTGGCCCGATGCGCATCTTCCTGCGAGAGCAAGGATCGAATTGACTGCTCCTTCCTTTTAGCATCTTCCTTGCACAGCTTCAATTGTTTCTCAGCATTTTTCCTCATGCACTTCTCAATACTCGTAGTTGTGTACTGCAGGACTTTGGCCTGGTGGAGATCGTTCCTTGCATGAGTCAGTTCTTGCTCTGCTTTAGCCTTCAGGGCCAACGCCGCGTCCCTCTCCTTCTCGACTTTGATAACCTTGTCTTGCACCCACCTGAGATCTCGCTTATGCTTGGTCGTGTCAACTGGTTCCCATAGATTAATCTCAACACTGTCAAGAAGTGAGCTGAATACGGATTCTTTCAACTCGACAGTCATTTCCCATAGTTTGTCCAGCGTTTTCTGCATCGATTTGGGCCACTCTGGATCTATCCATTTGACAACACCGTAACTTCCGCCTTGCATCATTGCACGATGTCCTTGACACTGTAGAAACCTCCTGCCTGTGTTTCGTCCTCCGAAGGCTACAAATTTAGCGGGCACATATCCATGTTTACATACCAGAGGACTGTCTTAATCCTCTAAGCCGTGATAATCGGAGTCATACATCGTCTGGTTGGCCTAACACATCATACACGCATGAGTAGACAGATCAGATCTTGCTCAAAAAATAGATAACTGGCCACAGATGATAGAAATAGAGATGAGACGACTCACATCGAAATCACCGTCCCTGTCGTCACGACGCGTTTCCTCGCCGTCTCCCCTTGAACCCATGGCGAGAGGGGTGGGGGATGGCTGTCGGAGAGGGGATTGGGATGGAGGCGCCGTCGGCTAGCGGCTACGGCAGGATGGGAGTGAAGTGGGGAAAGTGGCTTCGAGGGTAAGGAAGAGAAGTATGGGGAGGAAGAGAAGTAATGGGGACGTGACACTGGGATGTGGCCCACTGAACTCGTGAGACGTGACACTCGAAACAGGGGAGCGCCCGGTGTTGCCAGTTTGTCCAAAGTAAGCGTGGCCAATCATGCCGCAGAACAGCCTACTTGCGGATCGCTCTCACGAAGACCATCCCAATCGTCCAAGCGCCCCAATCGCACGGTATGTAACAATCGTCAAGCAGAACAACTTTGTTAGGGCGTGCCTTATAGAAAACTCGGTCTAACGGCTACCCATGCAATGACACTGGGTGTGGTTCATGAAAAGAACAGACATGCAATGACACTGGCTGTGATTCATGAAAAGAACAGACATGCAATGACACTGGTGGATCCTTAGGTGGTTCATGAAAAGAACAAACAGGCAATGACACTGGTGGATCCTTATGTGGTTTGTTTAGAAGAACACACATGCAATGACACTGGGTGTGGTTCATGAGAAGAACACACACGCAATAACACTGGTGGATCCTTATGTGGTTTGTTTAGAGGAACAGACATGCAATGACACTGGTGGATCCACATGTGGTTTATGGAAGTAAAAGACATGCAATGACACTTGTAGATCCTTATGTAGTTCATGAAAAGAACAGACATGCAGTGAAACTGGGTGTGGTTCGTGAATAGAACAGACATGCACTGACACTAGGTGTGGTTCATGAAAAGAACATACATGCAATGACACTGGTAGGTCCATCCTTATGTGGTTCATGAAAAGAACAGACATGCAATGACACTGGTGGATCCTTATGTGGTTTGTTTAGAAGAACACACATGCAATGACACCGGTGGATCCACATGTGGTTTATGGAAGTAAAAGACATGCAATGACATTGGTAGATCCTTATGTGGTTCATGAAAAGAACAGACAAGCAGTGAAACTGGGTGTGGTTCATGAATAGAACAGACATGCACTGACACTGGGTGTGGTTCATGAAAGGAACAGTCATGCAATGACACTGGTGGGACCATCCTTATGTGGTTCATGAAAAGAACAGACATGCAATGACACTGGTGGATCCTTATGTGGTTTGTTTAGAAGAAAACACATGCAATGACACTAGGTGTGGTTCATGCAAAGAACACACACGCAATGACACTGGTGGATCCTTATGTGGTTTGTTTAGAGGAACACACATGCAATGACACCGGTTGATCCACATGTGGTTTATGGAAGTAAAAGACATGCAATGACACTGGTAGATCCTTATGTGATTCATGAATAGAACAGACATGCACTAACACTAGATGTGGTTCATGAAAAGAACAGACATGCAATGACACTGGTGGGCCCATCCTTATGTGGTTCATGAGAACAACAGACAGGCAATGACACTGGTGGATCCTTATGTGGTTTGTTTAGAGGAACATACATGCAATGACACCAGTGGATCCACATGTGGTTTATGGAAGTAACACACATGCATTGACACTGGGTGTAGTTCATGAAAAGAACAGACATACAATGACACTGGTAGATCCTTATGTGGTTCATGAAAAGAACAGACATGCAATGACACTGGTGGATCCTTATGTGGTTTGTTTAGAGGAATAGACATGCAATGACTCTAGCCGTGGTTCATGAAAAGAACAGACATGCAATGACTCTAGCCGTGGTTCATGAAAAGAATAGACATGCAATGACACTGGTGGATCCTTATGTGGGTTATGGAAGAAACAGACATGCAATCACACCGGTGGATCCATATGTGGTTTATGGAAGTAACACACATGCAATGACACTGGGTGTGGTTCATGAAAAGAACAGACATGCAATGACACTGGTAGATCCTTATGTGGTTCATGAGAAGAACACACACGCAATGACACTAGTGGATCCTTATGTGGTTTGTTTAGAGGAACAGACATGCAATGACACTGGTGGATCCACATGTGGTTTATGGAAGTAAAAGACATGAAATGGCACTGGTAGATCCTTATGTGGTTCATGAAAAGAACAGACATGCAGTGAAATTGGGCGTGGTTCATGAATAGAATAGACATGCACTGACACTGGGTGTGGTTCATGAAAAGAACAGACATGCAATGACACTGGTAGGCCCATCCTTATGTGGTTCATGAAAAGAACAGACATGCAGTGACACTGGTGGATCCTTATGTGGTTTGTGTAGAGGAACAGACATGCAATGACACCAGTGGATCCACATGTGGTTTATGGAAGTAACACACATGCAATGACATTGGGTGTGGTTCACGAAAAGAACAGACATGCAATGACACTGGTAGATCCTTATGTGGTTCATGAAAAGAACAGACATGCAATGACACTGGTGGATCCTTATGTGGTTTGTTTAGAGGAACAAACATGCAGTGACTGTAGCCGTGGTTCATGAAAAGAACCGACATGCAATGACGCCGGGTGTGGTTCATGAAAAGAACAGACAAGCAATGACTTATGTGGTTTGTTTAGAATAACACACATGCAATGACACTGGGTATGGTTCATGAAAAGAACATATAGGCAATGACACTGGTGGATCCTTATGTGGTTTGTTTAGAAGAACACGCATGCAATGACACTGGGTGTGGTTCATGAAAAGAACAGACACGCAATGACACTTGTGGATCCTTATGTGGTTTGTTTAGAGGAACAGACATGCAATCACACTAGGTGGATCCATATGTGGTTTATGGAAGTAACAGACATGCAATGGCACTGGGTGTGGTTCATGAAAAGAACAGACATGCAATGACACTGCTAGATCCTTATGTGGTTCATGAAAAGAACAGACATGCAATGACACTGGTGGATCCTTATGTGGTTTGTTTAGAGGAATAGACATGCAATGACACTGGTGGATCCTTATGTGGTTCATGAAAAGAACAGACAAGCAATGACACTGTTGGATCCTTATGTGGTTTGTTTAGAAGAACACACATGCAATGACTCTAGCCGTGGTTCATGAGAAGAACACACACGCAATGACATTGGTGGATCCTTATGTGGTTTGTTTAGAGAAACAGACATGCAATGACACCGGTGGATCCACATGTGGTTTATGGAAGTAAAAGACATGCAATGACACTGGTAGAACCTTATGTGGTTCATGAAAAGAACAGACATGCAGTGAAACTAGGTGTGGTTCGTGAATAGAACAGACATGCACTGACACTAGGTGTGGTTCATGAAAAGAACAGACATGCAATGACACCGGTGGGCCCATCCTTATGTGGTTCATGAAAAGAATAGACAGGCTATGACACTAGTGGATCCTTATGTGGTTTGTTTAGAAGAACACACATGCAATGACACTGGTGGATCCACATGTGGTTTATGGAAGTAAAAGACATGCAATGACACTGGTAGATCCTTATGTGGTTCATGAAAAGAACAGACATGCAGTGAAACTGGGTGTGGTTCATGAATAGAAAAGACATGCACTGACACTTGGTGTGGTTCATGAAAAGAACAGACATGCAATGACACTGGTGGGCCCATCCTTATGTGGTTCATGAAAAGAACAGACATGCAATAACACTGGTGGATCGTTATGTGGTTTGTTTAGAGGAACAGACATGCAATGACACTAGGTGTGGTTCATGAAAAGAACACACACGCAATGACACTGGTGGATCCTTATATGGTTTGTTTAGAGGAAGAGACATGCAATGACACCGGTGGATCCATGTGTGGTTCATGAGAAGAACACACATCCAATGACTCTGGTAGATCCTTATGTGGTTCATGAAAAGAACTGACATGCAGTGATACTGTGTGTGGTTCATGAAAAGAACAGACATGCACTGACACTAGGAGTGGTTCATGAAAAGAACAGACAGGCAATGACACTGGTGGATCCTTATGTGGTTTATGGAAGGAACAGACATGCAATCACACCGATGGATCCACATGTGGTTTATTGAAGTAACACACATGCAATGACACTAGGTGTGGTTCATGAAAAGAACAGACATGCAATGACACTAGTAGATCCTTATGTGGTTTGTTTAGAGGAACAGACATGCAATGACTCTAGCCGTGGTTCATGAAAAGAACAGACATGGAATGACATCGGGTGTGGTTCATGAAAAGAACACACACGCAATGACACCGGTGGATCCATATGTGGTTTGTTTACAGGAACAGACATGCAATGACACTGGTGGATCCACATGTGGTTTATGGAAGTCAAAGACATGCAATGACACTGGAAGATCATTATGTGGTTCATGAATAGAACAGACATGCACTGACACTAGGTGTGGTGCATGAAAAGAACAGACATGCAATGACACTGGTGGGCCCATCCTTATGTGGTTCATGAAAAGAACAGACATGCAATGAAACTGGTGGATCCTTATGTGGTTTGTTTAGAAGAACACACATGCAATGACACTGGTGGGCCCATCCTTATGTGGTTCATGAAAAGAACAGACATGCAGTGAAACTTGGTGTGGTTCGTGAATAGAACAGACATGCACTGACACTGGGTGTGGTTCATGAAAAGAACAGACATGCAATGACACTGGTGGGACCATCCTTATGTTGTTCATGAAAAGAACAGACATGCAATGAAACTGGTGGATCCTTATGTGGTTTGTTTAGAAGAACACACGTGCAATTACACTGGTGGATCCACATGTGGTTTATGGAAGTAAAAGACATGCAATGACACTAGTTGATCCTTATGTGGTTCATGAAAAGAATAGACATGCAGTGAAACTGGGTGTGGTTCATGAATAGAACAGACATGCACTGACACTAGTGTGGTTCATGAAAAGAACAGACATGCAATGACACTGGTAGATCCTTATGTGGTTCATGAGAAGAACACACACGCAATGACACTAGTGGATCCTTATGTGGTTTGTTTAGAGGAACAGACATGCAATGACACCGGTTGATCCACATGTGGTTTATGGAAGTAAAAGACATGCAATGACACTGGTAGATCCTTATGTGGTTCATGAATAGAACAGACATGCAATGACACTGGTGGGCCCATCCTTATGTGGATCATGAGAAGAACATACATGCAATGACACTGGTGGATCCTTATGTGATTTGTTTAGAGAACACACATGCAATGACACCGGTGGATCCACATGTGGTATATGGAAGTAACACACATGCAATGACACTAGGTGTGGTTCATGAAAAGAACAGACATTCAATGACACTGGTAGATCCTTATGTGGTTCATGAAAAGAATAGACATGCAATGACACAAGTGGATCCTCATGTGGTTTGTTTAGAGGAACAGACATGCAATGACTCTAGTCGTGGTTCATGAAAACAACAGACATGCAATGACACCGGGTGTGGTTCATGAAAATAACACACATGCAATGACACCGATGGATCCACATGTGGTTTATGGAAGTAAAAGACATGCAATGACATTGGTAGATCCTTATGTGGTTCATGAAAAGAACAGACAAGCAGTGAAACTGGGTGTGGTTCATGAATAGAACAGACATGCACTGACACTGGGTGTGGTTCATGAAAGGAACAGTCATGCAATGACACTGGTGGGACCATCCTTATGTGGTTCATGAAAAGAACAGACATGCAATGACACTGGTGGATCCTTATGTGGTTTGTTTAGAAGAAAACACATGCAATGACACTAGGTGTGGTTCATGCAAAGAACACACACGCAATGACACTGGTGGATCCTTATGTGGTTTGTTTAGAGGAACACACATGCAATGACACCGGTTGATCCACATGTGGTTTATGGAAGTAAAAGACATGCAATGACACTGGTAGATCCTTATGTGATTCATGAATAGAACAGACATGCACTAACACTAGATGTGGTTCATGAAAAGAACAGACATGCAATGACACTGGTGGGCCCATCCTTATGTGGTTCATGAGAACAGCAGACAGGCAATGACACTGGTGGATCCTTATGTGGTTTGTTTAGAGGAACATACATGCAATGACACCGGTGGATCCACATGTGGTTTATGGAAGTAACACACATGCAATGACACTGGGTGTAGTTCATGAAAAGAACAGACATGCAATGACACTGGTAGATCCTTATGTGGTTCATGAAAAGAACAGACATGCAATGACACTGGTGGATCCTTATGTGGTTTGTTTAGAGGAATAGACATGCAATGACTCTAGCCGTGGTTCATGAAAAGAATAGACATGCAATGACACTGGTGGATCCTTATGTGGGTTATGGAAGAAACAGACATGCAATCACACCGGTGGATCCATATGTGGTTTATGGAAGTAACACACATGCAATGACACTGGGTGTGGTTCATGAAAAGAACAGACATGCAATGACACTGGTAGATCCTTATGTGGTTCATGAGAAGAACACACACGCAATGACACTAGTGGATCCTTATGTGGTTTGTTTAGAGGAACAGACATGCAATGACACTGGTGGATCCACATGTGGTTTATGGAAGTAAAAGACATGAAATGGCACTGGTAGATCCTTATGTGGTTCATGAAAAGAACAGACATGCAGTGAAATTGGGCGTGGTTCATGAATAGAATAGACATGCACTGACACTGGGTGTGGTTCATGAAAAGAACAGACATGCAATGACACTGGTAGGCCCATCCTTATGTGGTTCATGAAAAGAACAGACATGCAGTGACACTGGTGGATCCTTATGTGGTTTGTTTAGAGGAACAGACATGCAATGACACCAGTGGATCCACATGTGGTTTATGGAAGTAACACACATGCAATGACATTGGGTGTGGTTCACGAAAAGAACAGACATGCAATGACACTGGTAGATCCTTATGTGGTTCATGAAAAGAACAGACATGCAATGACACTGGTGGATCCTTATGTGGTTTGTTTAGAGGAACAAACATGCAGTGACTGTAGCCGTGGTTCATGAAAAGAACCGACATGCAATGACGCCGGGTGTGGTTCATGAAAAGAACAGACAAGCAATGACTTATGTGGTTTGTTTAGAATAACACACATGCAATGACACTGGGTATGGTTCATGAAAAGAACATATAGGCAATGACACTGGTGGATCCTTATGTGGTTTGTTTAGAAGAACACGCATGCAATGACACTGGGTGTGGTTCATGAAAAGAACAGACACGCAATGACACTTGTGGATCCTTATGTGGTTTGTTTAGAGGAACAGACATGCAATCACACTAGGTGGATCCATATGTGGTTTATGGAAGTAACACACATGCAATGGCACTGGGTGTGGTTCATGAAAAGAACAGACATGCAATGACACTGCTAGATCCTTATGTGGTTCATGAAAAGAACAGACATGCAATGACACTGGTGGATCCTTATGTGGTTTGTTTAGAGGAATAGACATGCAATGACACTGGTGGATCCTTATGTGGTTCATGAAAAGAACAGACAAGCAATGACACTCTTGGATCCTTATGTGGTTTGTTTAGAGGTACAGACATGCAATGACACCAGTGGATCCACATGTGGTTTATGGAAGTAACACACATGCAATGACATTGGGTGTGGTTCACGAAAAGAACAGACATGCAATGACACGGGTAGATCCTTATGTGGTTCATGAAAAGAACAGACATGAAGTGAAACTGGGTGTGGTCATGAATAGAATAGACATGCACTAACACTGGGTGTGGTTCATGAAAAGAACAGACATGCAATGACACTGGTGGGGCCATCCTTATGCGGTTCATGAAAAGAACAGACAGGCAATGACACTGGTGGATCCTTATGTGGTTTGTTTAGAAGAACACACATGCAATGACACTGGGTTTGGTTCATGAAAAGAACACACATGCAATGACACTAGTGGATCCTTATGTGGTTTGTTTAGAGGAACAGACATGCAATGACACCGGTGGATCCACGTGTGGTTCATGAGAAGAACACACATCCAATGAATCATGAAAATAACAGACATGCAATGACACTGGTGGATCCTTATGTGGTTTGTTTAGAAGAACACACATGCAATGACTCTAGTCGTGGTTCATGAGAAGAACACACACGCAATGACACTTGTGGATCCTTATGTGGTTTGTTTAGAGGAACAGACATGCAATGACATTGGTGGATCCACATGTGGTTTATGGAAGTAAAAGGCATGCAATGACACTGCTAGATCCTTATGTGGTTCATGAAAAGAACAGACATGAAGTGAAACTGGGTGTGGTTCGTGAATAGAACAGACATGCACTGACACTAGTTGTGGTTCATGAAAAGAACAGACATGCAATGACACTGGTGGGCCCATCCTTATGTGGTTCATGAAAAGAACACACAGGCAATAACACTAGTGGATCCTTATGTGGTTTGTTTAGAAGAACACACATGCAATGACACCGGTGGATCCACATGTGGTTTATGGAAGTAAAAGACATGCAATGACACTGGTAGATCCTTATGTGGTTCATGAAAAGAACAGACATGCAGTGAAACTGGGTGTGGTTCATGAATAGAACACATGCACTGACACTTGGTGTGGTTCATGAAAAGAACAGACATGCAATGACACTGGTGGGCCCATCCTTCTGTGGTTCATGAAAAGAACAGACATGCAATAACACTGGTGGATCCTTATGTGGTTTGTTTAGAAGAACACACATGCAATGACACTAGGTGTGGTTCATGAAAACAACACACACGCAATGACACTGGTGGATCCTTATATGGTTTGTTTAGAGGAACAGACATGCAATGACACCGATGGATCCACGTGTGGTTCATGAGAAGAACACACATCCAATGACTCTGGTAGATCCTTATGTGGTTCATGAAAAGAACTTAAATTCAGTGATACTGGGTGTGGTTCATGAAAAGAACAGACATGCACTGACACTAGGAGTGGTTTATGAAAAGAACAGACAGGCAATGACACTGGTGGATCCTTATGTGGTTTATGGAAGGAACAAACATGCAATCACACCGATGGATCCACATGTGGTTTATGGAAGTAACACACATGCAATGACACTGGGTGTGGTTCATGAAAAGAACAGACATGCAATGACACTGGTAGATCCTTATGTGGTTCATGAGAAGAACACACAAGCAATGACACTAGTGGATCCTTATGTGGTTTGTTTAGAGGAACAAACATGCAATGACACCGGTGGATCCACATGTGGTTTATATAAGTAAAAGACATTGGTAGGTCCTTATGTGGTTCATGAATAGAACAGACATGCACTGACACTGGGTGTGGTTCATGGATAGAACAGACATGCAATGACACATGTGGGCCCATCCTTATGTGCTTCATGAAAAGAACAGACATGCAGTGAAACTGGTGGATCCTTATGTGGTTTGTTTAGAGGAACAGACATGCAATGACACCGGTGGATCCACATGTGGTTTATGGAAGTAACACACATGCAATGACACTAGGTGTGGTTCATAAAAAGAATAGACATGCAATGACACTGCTAGATCCTTATGTGGTTCATGAAAAGAACAGACATGCAATGACACTGGTGGATCCTTATGTGGTTTGTTTTAGAGGAATAGACATGCAATGACTCTATTCGTGTTTCATGAAAAGAACAGACATGCAATGATACTGGGTGTGGTTCATGAAAAGAATAGACATGCAATGACTTATGTGGTTTGTTTAGAATAACACACATGCAATGACACTGGGTGTGGTTCATGAAAAGAACATATAGGCAATGACACTGGTGGATCCTTATGTGGTTTGTTTAGAAGAACACACATGCAATGACACTGCCTGTGGTTCATGAAAAGAATAAACACGCAATGACGCTGGTGGATCATTATGTGGTTTGTTTAGAGGAACAGACATGCAATCACACTAGGTGGATCCATATGTGGTTTATGGAAGTAAAAGATATGCAATGACTCTGGTGGATCCTTATGTGGTTCATGAAAAGAACACACAGGCAATGACACTGGTGGATCCTTATGTGGTTTGTTTAGAATAACACAAATGCAATGACTCCCTTCGTGGTTCATGAGAAGAACACACACGCAATGACACTTGTGGATCCATATGTGGTTTGTTTACAGGAACAGACATGCAATGACACCGGTGGATCCACGTGTGGTTCATGAGAAGAACACAAATCCAATGACTCTGGTAGATCCTTATGTGGTTCATGAAAAGAACTGGCATGCAGTGACACTAGGTGTGGTTCATGAAAAGAACTGACATGCACTGGCACTAGGAGCGGTTCATGAAAAGAATAGACAGGCAATGACACTGGTGGATCCTTATGTGGTTTATGGAAGGAACAGACATGCAATCACACTGGTGGATCCACATGTGGTTTATGGAAGTAACACACATGCAATGACACTAGGTGTGGTTCATGAAAAGAACAGACATGCAATGACACTGGTAGATACTTATGTGATTCATGAGAAGAACACACACGCAATGACACTCGTGGATCCTTATGTGGTTTGTTGAGAGGAACAGACATGCAATGACACCGGTGGATCCACATATGGTTTATGGAAGTAAAAGACATGAAATGACACTGGTAGATCCTTGTGTGGTTCATGAAAAGAACAGACATGCAGTGAAACTTGGTGTGGTTTGTGAATAGAACAGACATGCACTGACACTGGGTGTGGTTCATGAAAAGAACAGACATGCAATGAGACTGGTGGGCCCATCCTTATGTTGTTCATGAAAAGAACAGACATGCAATGAAATTGGTGGATCCTTATGTGGTTTGTTTAGAAGAACACACGTGCAATGACAACGGTGGATCCGCATGTGGTTTATGGAAGTAAAAGACATGCAATGACACTGGTAGATCCTTATGTGGTTCATGAAAAGAACAGACATGGAGTGAAACTGGGTGTGGTTCATGAATAGAACAGACATGCACTGACACTAGTGTGGTTCATGAAAAGACCAGACATGCAATGACACTGGTGGGCCCATCCTTATGTGGTTCATGAAAAGAACAGACTTGCAGTGAAACTGGTGGATCCTTATGTGGTTTGTTTAGAGGAACAGACATGCAATGACACTGGTGGATCCACATGTGGTTTATGGAAGTAAAAGACATGCAATGACACTGGTAGATCCTTATGTGGTTCATGAAAAGAACAGACATGCAGTGAAACTTGGTGTGGTTCGTGAATAGAAAAGACATGCACTGACACTGGGTGTGGTTCATGAAAAGAACAGACATGCAATGACACCCGGTGGGCCCATCCTTATGTTGTTCATGAAAAGAATAGACATGCACTGACACTGGTGGGCCCATCCTTATGTGGTTTGTTTAGAAGAACACACGTGCAATGACAACGGTGGATCCGCATGTGGTTTATGGAAGTAAAAGACATGCAATGACACTGGTAGATCCTTATGTGGTTCATGAAAAGAACATACATGGAGTGAAACTGGGTGTGGTTCATGAATAGAACAGACATGCACTGACACTAGTGTGGTTCATGAAAAGACCAGACATACAATGACACTGGTGGGCCCATCCTTATGTGGTTCATGAAAAGAACAGACTTGCAGTGAAACTGGTGGATCCTTATGTGGTTTGTTTAGAGGAACAGACATGCAATGACACTGGTGGATCCACATGTGGTTTATGGAAGTAAAAGACATGCAATGACACTGGTAGATCCTTATGTGGTTCATGAAAAGAACAGACATGCAGTGAAACTTGGTGTGGTTCGTGAATAGAAAAGACATGCACTGACACTGGGTGTGGTTCATGAAAAGAACAGACATGCAATGACACTGGTAGGCCCATCCTTATGTTGTTCATGAAAAGAACAGACATGCACTGACACTGGTGGGCCCATCCTTATGTGGTTTGTTTAGAAGAACACACGTGCAATGACACCGGTGGATCCACATGTGGTTTATGGAAGTAAAAGACATGCAATGACACTGGTAGATCCTTATGTGGTTCATGAAAAGAACAGACATGCAGTGAAACTAGGTGTGGTTCATGAATAGAACAGACATGCACTAACACTGGTGTGGTTCATAAAAAGAACAGGCATGCAATGACACTGGTTGACCCATTCTTATGTGGTTCATGAAAAGAACAGACATGCAATGACACTAGTGGATCCTTATGTGGTTTGTTTAGAAGAACACACATGCAATGACACTGGGTGTGGTTCATGAAAAGAACACACACGCAATGACACTGGTGGATCCTTATGTGGTTTGTTTATAGGAACATACATGCAATGACACCGGTGGATCCACGTGTGGTTCATGAGAAGAACACACATCCAATGACTCTGGTAGATCCTTATGTGGTTCATGAAAAGAACTGACATGCAGTGACACTAGGTGTGGTTCATGAAAAGAACTGACATGCACTGGCACTAGGAGCGGTTCATGAAAAGAACAGACAGGCAATGACACTGGTGGATCCTTATGTGCTTTATGGAAGGAACAGACATGCAATCACACTGGTGGATCCACATGTGGTTTATGGAAGTAACACACATGCAATGACACTGGGTGTGGTTCATGAAAAGAACAGACATGCAATGACACTGGTAGATACTTATGTGATTCATGAGAAGAACACACACGCAATGACACTGGTGAATCCTTATGTGGTTTATTTAGAGGAACAGACATGCAATGACACCGGTGGATCCACATGTGGTTTATGGAAGTAAAAGACATGCAATGACACTGGTAGATCCTTGTGTGGTTCATGAAAAGAACAGAGATGCAGTGAAACTTGGTGTGGTTCGTGAATAGAACAGACATGCACTGACACTGGGTGTGGTTCATGAAAAGAACAGACATGCAATGACACTGGTGGGCCCATCCTTATGTTGTTCATGAAAAGAACAGACATGCAATGAAACTGGTGGATCCTTATGTGGTTTGTTTAGAAGAACACACGTGCAATGACACCGGTGGATCCACATGTGGTTTATGGAAGTAAAAGACATGCAATGACACTGGTAGATCCTTATGTGGTTCATGAAAAGAACAGACATGCAGTGAAACTGGGTGTGGTTCATGAATAGAATAGACTTGCACTGACACTAGTGTGGTTCATGAAAAGACCAGACATGCAATGACACTGGTGGGCCCATCCTTATGTGGTTCATGAAAAGAACAGACTTGCAGTGAAACTGGTGGATCCTTATGTGGTTTGTTTAGAGGAACAGACATGCAATGACACCGGTGGATCCACGTGTGGTTTATGGAAGTAACACACATGCAATGGCACTGGGTGTGGTTCATGAAAAGAACAGACATGCAATGACACTGCTAGATCCTTATGTGGTTCATGAAAAGAACAAACATGCAATGACACTGGTGGATCCTTATGTGGTTTGTTTACAGGAATAGACATGCAATGACTCTAGCCGTGTTTCATGAAAAGAATAGACATGCAATGATACTGGGTGTGGTTCATGAAAAGAATAGACATGCAATGACTTATGTGGTTTGTTTAGAATAACACACATGCAATGACATTGGGTGTGGTTCATGAAAAGAACATATAGGCAATGACACTGGTGGATCCTTATGTGGTTTGTTTAGAAGAACACGCATGCAATGACACTGCGTGTGGTTCATGAAAAGAACAAACACGCAATGACGCGGGTGGATCCTTATGTGGTTTGTTTAGAGGAACAGACATGCAATCACACTAGGTGGATCCATATGTGGTTTATGGAAGTAAAAGACATGCAATGACTCTGGGTGTGATTCATGAAAATAACAGTCATGCAATGACTCTGGTGGATCCTTATGTGTTTCATGAAAAGAACACATGGGAAATGACACTGGTGGATCCTTATGTGGTTTGTTTAGAAGAGCACACATGCAATGACTCTTGTCGTGGTTCATGAGAAGAACACACACGCAATGACACTGGTGGATCCATATGTGGTTTGTTTAGAGGAACAGACATGCAATGACACTGGTGGATCCACATATGGTTTATGGAAGTAAAAGACATGCAATGACACTGGTAGATCCTTATGTGGTTCATGAAAAGAACAGACATGCAGTGAAACTTGGTGTTGTTCGTGAATAGAATAGACATGCACTGACACTGGGTGTGGTTCATGAAAAGAACAGACATGCAATGACACTGGTGGGCCCATCCTTATGTTGTTCATGAAAAGAACAGACATGCAATGACACTGGTGGGCCCTTCCTTATGTGGTTTGTTTAGAAGAACACACGTGCAATGACACCGGTGGATCCACATGTGGTTTATGGAAGTAAAAGACATGCAATGACACTGGTAGATCCTTATGTGGTTCATGAAAAGAACAGACATGCAGTGAAACTGGGTGTGGTTCATGAATAGAACAGACATGCACTGACACTGGTGGATCCTTATGTGGTTTGTTTAGAGGAATAGACATGCAATGACTCTAGCCGTGTTTCATGAAAAGAACAGACATGCAATGATACTGGGTCTGGTTCATGAAAAGAATAGACATGCAATGACTTATGTGGTTTGTTTAGAATAACACACATGCAATGACACTGGGTGTGGTTCATGAAAAGAACATATAGGCAATGACACTGGTGGATCCTTATGTGGTTTGTTTAGAAGAACACGCATGCAATGACACTACGTGTGGTTCATGAAAAGAACAAACACGCAATCACGCTGGTGGATCCTTATGTGGTTTGTTTAGAGGAACAGACATGCAATCACACTAGGTGGATCCATATGTGGTTTATGGAAGTAAAAGACATGCAATGACTCTGGGTGTGATTCATGAAAATAACAGTCATGCAATGACTCTGGTGGATCCTTATGTGGTTCATGAAAAGAACACACATGCAATGACACTGGTGGATCCTTATGTGGTTTGTTTAGAAGAACACACATGCAATGACTCTTGTCGTGGTTCATGAGAAGAACACACACGCAATGACACTGGTGGATCCATATGTGGTTTGTTTAGAGGAACAGACATGCCATGACACTGGTGGATCCACATGTGGTTTATGGAAGTAAAAGACATGCAATGACACTGGTAGATCCTTATGTGGTTCATGAAAAGAACAGACATGCAGTGAAACTTGGTGTGGTTCGTGAATAGAACAGACATGCACTGACACTGGGTGTGGTTCATGAAAATAACAGACATGCAATGACACTGGTGGGCCCATCCTTATGTTGTTCATGAAAAGAACAGACATGCAATGACACTGGTGGGCCCATCCTTATGTGGTTTGTTTAGAAGAACACACGTGCAATGATACCGGTGGATCCACATGTGGTTTATGGAAGTAAAAGACATGCAATGACACTGGTAGATCCTTATGTGGTTCATGAAAAGAATAGACATGCAGTGAAACTAGGTGTGGTTCATGAATAGAACAGACATGCACTAACACTGGTGTGGTTCATGAAAAGAACAGGCATGCAATGACACTGGTTGGCCCATTCTTATGTGGTTCATGAAAAGAACAGACATGCAATGACACTAGTGGATCCTTATGTGGTTTGTTTAGAAGAACACACATGCAATGACACTGGGTGTGGTTCATGAAAAGAACACACACGCAATGACACTGGTGGATCCTTATGTGGTTTGTTTAGAGGAACATACATGCAATGACACCGGTGGATCCACGTGTGGTTCATGAGAAGAACACACATCCAATGACTCTGGTAGATCCTTATGTGGTTCATGAAAAGAACTGACATGAAGTGACACTAGGTGTGGTTCATGAAAAGAACTGACATGCACTGGCACTAGGAGCGGTTCATGAAAAGAACAGACAGGCAATGACACTGGTGGATCCTTATGTGGTTTATGGAAGGAATAGACATGCAATCACACTGGTGGATCCACATGTGGTTTATGGAAGTAACACACATGCAATGACACTGGGTGTGGTTCATGAAAAGAACAGACATGCAATGACACTGGTAGATACTTATGTGATTCATGAGAAGAACACACACGCAATGACACTGGTGAATCCTTATGTGGTTTTTTTAGAGGAACAGACATGCAATGACACCGGTGGATCCACATGTGGTTTATGGAAGTAAAAGACATGCAATGACACTGGTAGATCCTTGTGTGGTTCATGAAAAGAACAGAGATGCAGTGAAACTTGGTGTGGTTCGTGAATAGAACAGACATGCACTGACACTGGGTGTGGTTCATGAAAAGAACAGACATGCAATGACACTGGTGGGCCCATCCTTATGTTGTTCATGAAAAGAACAGACATGCAATGAAACTGGTGGATCCTTATGTGGTTTGTTTAGAAGAACACACGTGCAATGACACCGGTGGATCCACATGTGGTTTATGGAAGTAAAAGACATGCAATGACACTGGTAGATCCTTATGTGGTTCATGAAAAGAACAGACATGCAGTGAAACTGGGTGTGGTTCATGAATAGAATAGACATGCACTGACACTAGTGTGGTTCATGAAAAGACCAGACATGCAATGACACTGGTGGGCCCATCCTTATGTGGTTCATGAAAAGAACAGACTTGTAGTGAAACTGGTGGATCCTTATGTGGTTTGTTTAGAGGAACAGACATGCAATGACACCGGTGGATCCACATGTGGTTTATGGAAGTAACACACATGCAATGGCACTGGGTGTGGTTCATGAAAAGAATAGACATGCAATGACACTGCTAGATCCTTATGTGGTTCATGAAAAGAACAAACATGCAATGACACTGGTGGATCCTTATGTGGTTTGTTTAGAGGAATAGACATGCAATGACTCTAGCCGTGTTTCATGAAAAGAATAGACATGCAATGATACTGGGTGTGGTTCATGAAAAGAATAGACATGCAATGACTTATGTGGTTTGTTTAGAATAACACACATGCAATGACATTGGGTGTGGTTCATGAAAAGAACATATAGGCAATGACACTGGTGGATCCTTATGTGGTTTGTTTAGAAGAACACGCATGCAATGACACTGCGTGTGGTTCATGAAAAGAACAAACACGCAATGACGCTGGTGGATCCTTATGTGGTTTGTTTAGAGGAACAGACATGCAATCACACTAGGTGGATCCATATGTGGTTTATGGAAGTAAAAGACATGCAATGACTCTGGGTGTGATTCATGAAAATAACAGTCATCCAATGACTCTGGTGGATCCTTATGTGGTTCATGAAAAGAACACACAGGCAATGACACTGGTGGATCCTTATGTGGTTTGATTAGAAGAACACACATGCAATGACCCTTATCGTGGTTCATGAGAAGAACACACACGCAATGACACTGGTGGATCCATATGTGGTTTGTTTAGAGGAACAAACATGCAATGACACTGGTGGATCCACATGTGGTTTATGGAAGTAAAAGACATGCAATGACACTGGTAGATCCTTATGTGGTTCATGAAAAGAACAGACATACAGTGAAACTTGGTGTGGTTCGTGAATAGAACAGACATGCACTGACACTAGGTGTGGTTCATGAAAAGAACAGACATGCAATGACACTGGTGGGCCCATCCTTATGTTGTTCATGAAAAGAACAGACATGCAATGACACTGGTGGGCCCATCCTTATGTGGTTTGTTTAGAAGAACACACGTGCAATGACACCGGTGGATCCACATGTGGTTTATGGAAGTAAAAGACATGCAATGACACTGGTAGATCCTTATGTGGTTCATGAAAAGAACAGACATGCAGTGAAACTGGGTGTGGTTCATGAATAGAACAGACATGCACTGACACTGGTGTGGTTCATGAAAAGAACAAACATGCAATGACACTGGTTGGCCCATTCTTATGTGGTTCATGAAAAGAACAGACATGTAATGACACTGGTGGATCCTTATGTGGTTTGTTTAGAAGAACACACATGCAATGACACTGGGTGTGGTTCATGAAAAGAACACACACGCAATGACACTGGTGGATCCTTATGTGGTTTGTTTAGAGGAACAGACATGCAATGACACCGGTGGATCCACGTGTGGTTCATGAGAAGAACACACATCCAATGACTCTGGTACATCCTTATGTGGTTCATGAAAAGAACTGACATGCAGTGACACTAGGTGTGGTTCATGAAAAGAACTGACATGCACTGGCACTAGGAGCGGTTCATGAAAAGAACAGACAGGCAATGACACTGGTGGATCCTTATGTGGTTTATGGAAGGAATAGACATGCAATCACACTGGTGGATCCACATGTGGTTTATGGAAGTAACACACATGCAATGACACTGGGTGTGGTTCATGAAAAGAACAGACATGCAATGACACTGGTAGATACTTATGTGATTCATGAGAAGAACACACACGCAATGACACTGGTGAATCCTTATGTGGTTTGTTTAGAGGAACAGACATGCAATGACACCGGTGGATCCACATGTGGTTTATGGAAGTAAAAGACATGCAATGACACTGGTAGATCCTTGCGTGGTTCATGAAAAGAACAGAGATGCAGTGAAACTTGGTGTGGTTCGTGAATAGAACAGACATGCACTGACACTGGGTGTGGTTCATGAAAAGAACAGACATGCAATGACACTGGTGGGCCCATCCTTATGTTGTTCATGAAAAGAACAGACATGCAATGAAACTGGTGGATCCTTATGTGGTTTGTTTAGGAGAACACACGTGCAATGACACCGGTGGATCCACATGTGGTTTATGGAAGTAAAAGACATGCAATGACACTGGTAGATCCTTATGTGGTTCATGAAAAGAACAGACATGCAGTGAAACTGGGTGTGGTTCATGAATAGAACAGACATGCACTGACACTAGTGTGGTTCATGAAAAGACCAGACATGCAATGACACTGGTGGGCCCATCCTTATGTGGTTCATGAAAAGAACAGACTTGCAGTGAAACTGGTGGATCCTTATGTGGTTTGTTTAGAGGAACAGACATGCAATGACACCGGTGGATCCACATGTGGTTTATGGAAGTAACACACATGCAATGGCACTGGGTGTGGTTCATGAAAAGAACAGACATGCAATGACACTGCTAGATCCTTATGTGGTTCATGAAAAGAACAAACATGCAATGACACTGGTGGATCCTTATGTGGTTTGTTTAGAGGAATAGACATGCAATGACTCTAGCCGTGTTTCATGAAAAGAATAGACATGCAATGATACTGGGTGTGGTTCATGAAAAGAATAGACATGCAATGACTTATGTGGTTTGTTTAGAATAACACACATGCAATGACATTGGGTGTGGTTCATGAAAAGAACATATAGGCAATGACACTGGTGGATCCTTATGCGGTTTGTTTAGAAGAACACGCATGCAATGAAACTGCGTGTGGTTCATGAAAAGAACAAACACGCAATGACGCTGGTGGATCCTTATGTGGTTTGTTTAGAGGAACAGACATGCAATCACACTAGGTGGATCCATATGTGGTTTATGGAAGTAAAAGACATGCAATGACTCTGGGTGTGATTCATGAAAATAACAGTCATGCAATGACTCTGGTGGATCCATATATGGTTCATGAAAAGAACACACAGGCAATGACACTGGTGGATCCTTATGTGGTTTGTTTAGAAGAACACACATGCAATGACTCTTGTCATGGTTCATGAGAAGAACACACACGCAATGACACTGGTGGATCCATATGTGGTTTGTTTAGAGGAACAGACATGCAATGACACTGGTGGATCCACATGTGGTTTATGGAAGTAAAAGACATGCAATGACACTGGTAGATCCTTATGTGGTTCATGAAAAGAACAGACATGCAGTGAAACTTGGTGTGGTTCGTGAATAGAACAGACATGCACTGACACTGGGTGTGGTTCATGAAAAGAACAGACATGCAATGACACTGGTGGGCCCATCGTTATGTTGTTCATGAAAATAACAGACATGCAATGACACTGGTGGGCCCATCCTTATGTGGTTTATTTAGAAGAACACACGTGCAATGACACCGGTGGATCCACATGTGGTTTATGGAAGTAAAAGACATGCAATGACACTGGTAGATCCTTATGTGGTTCATGAAAAGAACATACATGTAGTGAAACTGGGTGTGGTTCATGAATAGAACAGACATGCACTGACACTGGTGTGGTTCATGAAAAGAACAGACATGCAATGACACTGGTTGGCCCATTCTTATGTGGTTCATGAAAAGAACAGACATGCAATGACACTGGTGGATCCTTATGTGGTTTTTTAGAAAAACACACATGCAATGACACTGGGTGTGGTTCATGAAAAGAACACACACGCAATGACACTGGTGGATCCTTATGTGGTTTGTTTAGAGGAACAGACATGCAATGACACTGGTGGATCCACATGTGGTTTATGGAAGTAAAAGACATGCAATGACACTGGTAGATCCTTATGTGGTTCATGAAAAGAACAGACATGCAGTGAAACTTGGTGTGGTTCGTGAATAGAACAGACATGCACTGACACTGGGTGTGGTTCATGAAAAGAACAGACATGCAATGACACTGGTGGGCCCATCGTTATGTTGTTCATGAAAATAACAGACATGCAATGACACTGGTGGGCCCATCCTTATGTGGTTTATTTAGAAGAACACACGTGCAATGACACCGGTGGATCCACATGTGGTTTATGGAAGTAAAAGACATGCAGTGACACTGGTAGATCCTTATGTGGTTCATGAAAAGAACATACATGTAGTGAAACTGGGTGTGGTTCATGAATAGAACAGACATGCACTGACACTGGTGTGGTTCATGAAAAGAACAGACATGCAATGACACTGGTTGGCCCATTCTTATGTGGTTCATGAAAAGAACAGACATGCAATGACACTGGTGGATCCTTATGTGGTTTTTTAGAAGAACACACATGCAATGACACTAGGTGTGGTTCAGGAAAAGAACAGACATGCAATGACACTGGTAGATACTTATGCGGTTCATGAGAAGAACACACAAGCAATGACTCTAGTGGATCCTTATGTGGTTTGTTTAGAGGCATAGACATGCAATGACACCGGTGGATCCACATGTGGTTTATGGAAGTAAAAGACATGCAATGACACTGTAAGATCCTTATGTGGTTCATGAATAGAACAGACATGCACTCACACTAGGTGTGGTGCATGAAAAGAACAGACATGCAATGACACTGGTGGGCCCATCCTTATGTGGTTCATGAGAAGAACAGACAGGTAATGACACTGGTGGATCCTTATGTGGTTTGTTTAGAGGAAAAGACATGCAATGACACCGGTGGATCCACATGTGGTTTATGGAAGTAACACACATGCAATGACACTGGGTGTGGTTCATGAAAAGAACGGACATGCAATGACACTGGTAGATCCTTATGTGGTTCATGAAAAGAACAGACATGCAATGACACTAGTGGATCCTTATGTGGTTTGTTTAGAGGAATAGACATGCAATGACTCTAGCCGTGGTTCATGAAAAGAACAGACATGCAATGACTCTAGCCGTGGTTCATGAAAAGAACAGACATGCAATGACACTGGTGGATCCTTATGTGGTTTATGGAAGGAACAGACATGCAATCACACCGGTGGATCCATATGTGGTTTATGGAAGTAACACACATGGAATGCCACTGGGTGTGGTTCATGAAAAGAACAGACATGCAATGACACTGGTAGATCCTTTGTGGTTCATGAGAAGAACACACACGCAATGACACTTGTGGATCCTTATGTGGTTTGTTTAGAGGAATAGACATGCAATGACACCGGTGGATCCACATGTGGTTTATGGAAGTAAAAGACATGCAATGACACTGGTAGATCCTTATGTGGTTCATGAATAGAATAGACATGCACTAACACTGGGTGTGGTTCATGAAAAGAACAGACATGCAATGACACTGGTGGGCCCATCCTTATGTGGTTCATGAGAAGATCAGACAGGCAATGACACTAGTGGATCCTTATGTTGTTTGTTTAGAGGAACAGACATGCAATGACACCGGTGGATCCACATGTGGTTTATGGAAGTAACACACATGCAATGACACTGGGTGTGGTTCATGAAAAGAACAGACATGCAATGACACTGGTAGATCCTTATGTGGTTCATGAAAAGAACATACATGCAATGAAACTAGTGGATCCTTATGTGGTTTGTTTAGAGGAACAGACGTGCAATGACTCTAGCCGTGGTCCATGAAAAGAACATACATGCAATGACTCTAGCCGTGGTTCATGAAAAGAACAGACATGCAATGACACTAGTGGATCCTTATGTGGTTTATGGAAGGAACAAACATGCAATCACACCGGTGGATCCATATGTGGTTTATGAAAGTAACACACATGCAATGACACTGGGTGTGGTTCATGAAAAGAACAGACATGCAATGACATTGGTAGATCCTTATGTGGTTCATGAGAAGAACACACACGCAATGCCACTGGTGGATCCTTATGTGGTTTGTTAAGAGGAAAAGACATGCAATGACATTGGTGGATCCACATGTGGTTTATGGAAGTAAAAGACATGCAATGACACTGGTAGATCCTTATGTGGTTCATGCAAAAAACAGACATGCAGTGAAACTGGGTGTGGTTCATGAATAGAACAGACATGCAGTGACACTGGGTGTGGTTCATGAAAAGAACAGACATGCAATGAAACTAGTGGGCCCATCCTTATGTGGTTCATGAAGAGAACAGACATGCAATGACACTGGTGGATCGTTATGTGGTTTGTTTAGAGGAACAGACATGCAATGACACCGGTGGATCCACATGTGGTTTATGGAAGTAACACACATGCAATGACACTGGGTGAGGCTCATGAAAAGAACAGACATGCAATGACACTGGTAGATCCTTATGTGGTTCGTGAAAAGAACAGACATGCAATGACACTGGTGGATCCTTATGTGGTTCGTTTGGAGGAATAGACATGCAATGACTCTAGCCGTGTTTCATGAAAAGAATAGACATGCAATGATACTGGGTGTGGTTCATGAAAAGAATAGACATGCAATGACTTATGTGGTTTGTTTAGAATAACACACATGCAATGACATTGGGTGTGGTTCATGAAAAGAACATATAGGCAATGACACTGGTGGATCCTTATGCGGTTTGTTTAGAAGAACACGCATGCAATGACACTGCGTGTGGTTCATGAAAAGAACAAACACGCAATGACGCTGGTGGATCCTTATGTGGTTTGTTTAGAGGAACAGACATGCAATCACACTAGGTGGATCCATATGTGGTTTATGGAAGTAAAAGACATGCAATGACTCTGGGTGTGATTCATGAAAATAACAGTCATGCAATGACTCTGGTGGATCCTTATGTGGTTCATGAAAAGAACACACAGGCAATGACACTGGTGGATCCTTATGTGGTTTGTTTAGAAGAACACACATGCAATGACTCTTGTCGTGGTTCATGAGAAGAACACACACGCAATGACACTGGTGGATCCATATGTGGTTTGTTTAGAGGAACAGACATGCAATGACACTGGTGGATCCACATGTGGTTTATGGAAGTAAAAGACATGCAATGACACTGGTAGATCCTTATGTGGTTCATGAAAAGAACAGACATGCAGTTAAACTGGGTGTGGTTCGTGAATAGAACAGACATGCACTGACACTGGGTGTGGTTCATGAAAAGAACAGACATGCAATGACACTGGTGGGCACATCCTTATGTGGTTCATGAAAAGAATAGACATGCAATGACACTGGTGGATCCTTATGTGGTTTGTTTAGAAGAACACACATGCAATGACACCGGTGAATCCACATGTGGTTTATGGAAGTAAAAGACATGGAATGACACTAGTAGATCCTTATGTGGTTCATGAAAGGAACAGACATGCAGTGAAACTGGGTGTGGTTCATGAATAGAACAGACATGCACTAACACTAGGTGTGGTTCATGAACAGAACAGACATGCAATGACACTGGTGGGCCCATCCTTATGTGGTTCATGAAAAGAACAGACATGCAATGACACCGGTGGATCCTTATGTGGTTTGTTTGGAAGAACACACATGCAATGACACTGGCTGTAGTTCATGAAAAGAACACACACGCAATGACACTGGTGGATCCTTATGTGGTTTGTTTAGAGGAATAGACATGCAGTGACACCGGTGGATCCACGTGTGGTTCATGAGAAGAACACACATCCAATGACTCTGGTAGATCCTTATATGGTTCATGAAAAGAACTGACATGCAGTGACACTAGGTGTGGTTCATGAAAAGAATAAACATGCACTGACACTAGGAGTGGTTCATGAAAAGAACAGACAGACAATGACACTGGTGGATCCTTATGTCGTTTATGGAGGGAATAGACATGCAATCACACCGGTGGATCCACATGTGGATTATAGAAGTAACACACATGCAATGATACTAGGTGTGGTTGATGAAAAGAATAGACATGCAATGACACTGGTAGATCCTTATGTGGTTCATGAGTAGAACACACACACAATGACACTGGTGGATCCTTATCTGGTTTGTTAAGAGGAACAGACATGCAATGACACCGGTGGATCCACATGTGGTTTATGGAAGTAAAAGACATGCAATGACACTGGTAGATCCTTATGTGGTTCATGAATAGAATTGACATGCACTAACACTAGGTGTGGTTCATGAAAAGAACATACATGCAATGACACTGGTGGGCCCATCCTTATGTGGTTCATGAGAAGAACAGACAGGCAATGACAATGGTGGATCCTTATGTGGTTTGTTTAGAGGAACAGACATGCAATGACACCGGTGGATCCACATGTGGATTATGGAAGTAACACACATGCAATGACACTCGGTGTGGTTCATGAAAAGAACAGACATGCAATGACACTGGTAGATCCTTATGTGGTTCATGAAAAGAACAGACATGCAATGACACTGGTGGATCCTTATGTGGTTTGTTTAGAGGAATAGACATGCAATGACTCTAGCCGTGTTTCATGAAAAGAACAGACATGCAATGACACTAGGTGTGGTTCATGAAAAGAACAGACATGCAATGACTTATGTGGTTTGTTTAGAATAACACACATGCAATGACACTGGGTGTGGTTCATGAAAAGAACATGTAGGCAATGACACTGGTGGATCCTTATGTGGTTTGTTTAGAAGAACACGCATGCAATGACACTACGTGTCGTTCATGAAAAGAACAGACACGCAATGACGCTGGTGGATCCTTATGTGGTTTGTTTAGATGAACAGAGATGCAATCACACTAGGTGGATCCATATGTGGTTTTTGGAAGTAAAAGACATACAATGACTCTAGGTGTGATTCATGAAAATAACAGTCATGCAATGACTCTGGTGGATCCTTATGTGGTTCAAGAAAAGAACACAGAGGCAATGACACTAGTGGATCCTTATGTGGTTTGTTTACAAGAACACACATGCAATGACTCTAGTCGTGGTTCATGAGAAGAACACACACGCAATGACACTGGTGTATCCTTATGTGGTTTGTTTAGAGGAACAGACATGCAGTGACACCGGTGGATCCACGTGTGGTTCATGAGAAGAACACACATCCAATGACTCTGGTAGATCCTTATGTGGTTCATGAAAAGAACTGACATGCAGTGACACTAGGTGTGGTTCATGAAAAGAACAAACATGCACTGACACTAGGAGTGGTTCATGAAAAGAACAGACAGGCAATGACACTGGTGGATCCTTATGTGGTTTATGGAGGGAACAGACATGCAATCACACCGGTGGATCCACATGTGGATTATAGAAGTAACACACATGCAATGACACTAGGTGTGGTTCATGAAAAGAATAGACATTCAATGACACGGGTAGATCCTTATGTGGTTCATGAGAAGAACACACACGCAATGACACTGGTGGATCCTTATGTGGTTTGTTTAGAGGAACAGACATGCAATGACACCGGTGGATCCACATGTGGTTTATGGAAGTAAAAGACATGCAATGACACTGGTAGATCCTTTTGTGGTTCATGAATAGAATAGACATGCACTAACACTAGGTGTGGTTCATGAAAAGAACAGACATGCAATGACACTGGTGGGCCCATCCTTATGTGGTTCATCAGAAGAATAGACAGGCAATGACACTGGTGGATCCTTATGTGGTTTGTTTAGAGGAACAGACATGCAATGACACCGGTGGATCCACATGTGGATTATGGAAGTAACACACATGCAATGACACTGGGTGTGGTTCATGAAAAGAACAGACATGCAATGACACTGGTGGGCCCATCCTTATGTGGTTCATCAGAAGAATAGACAGGCAATGACACTGGTGGATCCTTATGTGGTTTGTTTAGAGGAACAGACATGCAATGACACCGGTGGATCCACATGTGGATTATGGAAGTAACACACATGCAATGACACTGGGTGTGGTTCATGAAAAGAACAGACATGCAATGACACTAGTAGATCCTTATGTGGTTCATGAAAAGAACAGACATGCAATGACACTGGTGGATCCTTATGTGGTTTGTTTAGAGGAACAGACATGCAATGACTCTAGTCGTGGTTCATGAAAAGAACAGACATGCAATGACTCTAGCCGTGGTTCATAAAAAGAACAGACATGTAATGACACTTGTGGATCCTTATGTGGTTTATGGAAGGAACAGACATGCAATCACACCAGTGGATCCATATGTGGTTTATGGAAGTAAGACACATGCAATGACACTAGGTGTGGTTCATGAAAAGAACAGACATGCAATGACACTGGTAGATCCTTATGTGGTTCATGAGAAGAACACACACGCAATGACACTGGTGGATCCTTATGTGGTTTGTTTAGAGGACCAGACATGCAATGACACCGGTGGATCCACATGTGGTTTATGGAAGTAAAAGACATGCAATGACACTGGTAGATCCTTATGTGGTTCATGAAAAGAATAGACATGAAGTGAAACTAGGTGTGGTTCATGAATAGAACAGACATGCACTGACACTGGTTGTGGTTCATGAAAAGGACAGACAATCAATGAGACTGGTGGGCCCATCCTTATGTGGTTCATGAAAAGAACAGACATGCAGGGACACTGGTGGATCCTTTTGTGGTTTGTTTAGAGGAACATACATGCAATGACACCGGTGGATCCACATGTGGTTTATGGAAGTAACACACATGCAATGACACTGGGTGTGGTTCATGAAAAGAACAGACATGTAATGACACTGGTAGATCCTTATGTGGTTCATGAAAAGAACAAACATGCAATGACACTGGTGGATCCTTATGTGGTTTGTTTAGAGGAATAGACATGCAATGACTCTAGCCGTGGTTCAGGAAAAGAACAGACATGCAATGACACTGGGTGTGGTTCATGAAAAGAACAGACATGAAATGACTTATGTGGTTTGTTTAGAATAACACACATGCAATGACACTGGGTGTAGTTCATGAAAAGAACATATAGGCAATGACACTGCTGGATCCTTATGTGGTTTGTTTAGAAGAACACGCATGCAATGACACTGGGTGTGGTTCATGAAAAGAACAGACACGCAATGACACTGGTGGATCCTTATGTGGTTTGTTTAGAGTAACACACATGCAATCACACTAGGTGGATCTATATGTGGTTTATGGAAGTAAAATACATGCAATGACTCTGGCTGTGATTCATGAAAATAACAGACATGCAATGACACTGGTGGATCCTTATGTGGTTCATGAAAAGTACAGACAGGCAATGACACTGATGGATCCTTATGTGGTTTGTTTAGAAGAACACACATGCAATGACTCTAGCCTTGGTTCATGAGAAGAACACACACGCAATGACACTGGTGGATCCTTATGTGGTTTGATTAGGGGAACAGACATGCAATGACACCGGTGGATCCACATGTGGTTTATGGAAGTAGAAGACATGCAATGACACTGGTAGATCCTTATGTGGTTCATGCAAAAGAACAGACATGTAGTGGTACTGGGTGTGGTTCGTGAATAGAACAGACATGCACTGACATTGGGTGTGGTTCATGAAAAGAACAGACATGCAATGACACTGGTGGGCCCATCCTTATGTGGTTCATGAAAATAACAGACAGGCAATGACAATGGTGGATCCTTATGTGGTTTGTTTAGAAGAACACACATGCAATGACACCGGTGGATCCACATGTGGTTTATGGAAGTAAAAGACATGCAATGACACTGGTAGATCCTTGTGTGGTTCATGAAAAGAACAGACATGTAGTAAAACTGGGTGTGGTTCATGAATAGAACAGACATGCACTGATACTGGTAGATCCTTATGTGGCTCATGAATAGAACAGACATGCACTGACACTGGGTGTGGTTCATGAAAAGAATAGATATGCAATGACACTGGTGGGCCCATCCTTATGTGGTTCATGAAAAGAACAGACATGCAATGACACTGGTGGATCCTTATGTGGTTTGTTTAGAAGAACACACATGCAATGATACTGGGTGTGGTTCATGAAAACAACACACACGCAATAACACCGGCGGATCCTTATGTGGTTTGTTTAGAGGAACAAACATGCAATGACACCGGTGGATCCATGTGTGGTTCATGAAAAGAACTGACATGCAGTGACACTGGTGTGGTTCATGAAAAGAACAGACATGCAATGACTCTAGCCATGGTTCATGAAAAGAACAGACACGCAATGACACTGGTGGATCCTTACGTGGTTTATGGAAGGAACAGACATGCAATCACACCGGTGGATCCATATGTGGTTTATGGAAGTAACACACATGCAATGACACTGGGTGTGGTTCATGAAAAGAACAGACATGCAATGACACTGGTAGATCCTTATGTGGTTCATGAGAAGAACACACACGCAATGACATTGGTGGATCCTTATGTGGTCTGTTTAGAGGAACAGACATGCAATGACACCGGTGGATCCACATGTGGTTTATGGAAGTAAAAGACATGCAATGACACTGGTAGATCCTTATGTGGTTCATGAATAGAACAGACATGCACTGACACTGGGTGTGGTTCATGAAAAGAACAGACATGCAATGACACTGGTGGGCCCATCCTTATGTGGTTCATGAGAAGAACAGACAGGCAATGACACTGGTGGATCCTTATGTGTTTTGTTTAGAGGAAAAGACATGCAATGACACCGGTGGATCCACATCTGGTTTATGGAAGTAACACACATGCAATGACACTGGGTGTGGTTCATGAAAAGAACAGACATGCAATGACACTGGTAGATCCTTATGTGGTTCATGAAAAGAACAGACATGCAATGACACTGGTGGATCCTTATGTGGTTTGTTTAGAGGAACATACATGCAATGTCTATAGTCGTGGTTCATGAAAAGAACACACATGCAATGACTCTAGCCATGGTTTATGAAAAGAACAGACACGCAATGACACTAGTGGATCCTTACGTGGTTTATGGAAGGAACAAACATGCAATCACACCGGTGGATCCATATGTGGTTTATGGAAGTAACACACATCCAATGACACTGGGTATGGTTAATGAAAAGAACAGACATGCAATGACACTAGTAGAACCTTATGTGGTTCATGAGATGAACACACACGCAATGACATTGGTGGATCCTTATGTGGTTTGTTTAGAGGAACAAACATGCAATGACACCGGTGGATCCACATGTGGTTTATGGAAGTAAAAGACATGCAATGACACTGGTAGATCCTTATGCGGTTCATGAAAAGAACAGACATGCAGTGAAACTGGGTGTGGTTCATGAATAGAACAGACATGCACTAACACTAGGTGTGGTTCATGAAAAGAACAGACATGCAATGACACTGGTGGGCCCATCCTTATGTGGTTCATGAAAAGAACAGACATGCAGTGACACTGGTGGATCCTTATGTGGTTTGTTTAGAGGAACAGACATGCAATGACACCGGTGGATCCACATGTGGTTTATGGAAGTAACACACATGCAATGACACTGGGTGTGGTTCATGAAAAGAATAGACATGCAATGACAGTGGTAGATCCTTATGTGGTTCATGAAAAGAACAGACATGCAATGACACTGGTGGATCCTTATGTGGTTTGTTTAGAGGAACAGACATGCAATGACTCTAGTCGTGGTTCATGAAAAGAACAGACATGCAAGGACTCTAGACGTGGTTCATGAAAAGAACAGACACGCAATGACACCGGTGCATCCTTACGTGGTTTATGGAAGGAACAGACATGCAATCACACCGATGGATCCATATGTGGTTTATGGAAGTAACACACATGCAATGACACTTGGTGTGGTTCATGAAAAGAACAGACATGCAATGACACTAGTAGATCCTTATGTGGTTCATGAGAGAACACACACGCAATGACATTGGTGGATCCTTATGTGGTTTGTTTGGAGGAACAAACATGCAATGACACCGGTGGATCCACATGTGGTTTATGGAAGTAAAAGACATGCAATGACACTTGTAGATCCTTATGTGGTTCATGAAAAGAACAGACATGCAGTGAAACTAGGTGTGGTTCATGAATAGCACAGACATGCACTGACACTAGGTGTGGTTCATGAAAAGAACAGACATGCAATGACACTGGTAGATCCTTATGTGGTTCATGAGAAGAAAACACACGCAATGACACTGGTGGAACCTTATGTGGTTTGTTTAGAGGAACAGACATGCAATGACACCGGTGGATCCACATGTGGTTAATGGAAGTAACACAAATGCAATGACACTGGGTGTGGTTCATGAAAAGAACAGACATGCAATGACACTGGTAGATCCTTATGTGGTTCATGAAAAGAACAGACATGCAATGACACGGGTGGATCCTTATGTGGTTTGTTTAGAGGAACAGACATGCAATGACTCTAGCCGTGGTTCATGAAAAGAACAGACATGCAATGACACCGGGTATGGTTCATGAAAAGAACAGACATGCAATGACTTATGTGGTTTGTTTAGAATAACACACATGCAATGACACTGGGTGTGGTTCATGAAAAGAACATATACGCAATGACACTGGTGGATCCTTATGTGGTTTGTTTAGAGGACCAGACATGCAATGACACCGGTGGATCCACATGTGGTTTATGGAAGTAAAAGACATGCAATGACACTGGTAGATCCTTATGTGGTTCATGAAAAGAATAGACATGAAGTGAAACTAGGTGTGGTTCATGAATAGAACAGACATGCACTGACACTGGTTGTGGTTCATGAAAAGGACAGACAATCAATGAGACTGGTGGGCCCATCCTTATGTGGTTCATGAAAAGAACAGACATGCAGGGACACTGGTGGATCCTTTTGTGGTTTGTTTAGAGGAACATACATGCAATGACACCGGTGGATCCACATGTGGTTTATGGAAGTAACACACATGCAATGACACTGGGTGTGGTTCATGAAAAGAACAGACATGTAATGACACTGGTAGATCCTTATGTGGTTCATGAAAAGAACAAACATGCAATGACACTGGTGGATCCTTATGTGGTTTGTTTAGAGGAATAGACATGCAATGACTCTAGCCGTGGTTCAGGAAAAGAACAGACATGCAATGACACTGGGTGTGGTTCATGAAAAGAACAGACATGAAATGACTTATGTGGTTTGTTTAGAATAACACACATGCAATGACACTGGGTGTAGTTCATGAAAAGAACATATAGGCAATGACACTGCTGGATCCTTATGTGCTTTGTTTAGAAGAACACGCATGCAATGACACTGGGTGTGGTTCATGAAAAGAACAGACACGCAATGACACTGGTGGATCCTTATGTGGTTTGTTTAGAGTAACACACATGCAATCACACTAGGTGGATCTATATGTGGTTTATGGAAGTAAAATACATGCAATGACTCTGGCTGTGATTCATGAAAATAACAGACATGCAATGACACTGGTGGATCCTTATGTGGTTCATGAAAAGTACAGACAGGCAATGACACTGATGGATCCTTATGTGGTTTGTTTAGAAGAACACACATGCAATGACTCTAGCCTTGGTTCATGAGAAGAACACACACGCAATGACACTGGTGGATCCTTATGTGGTTTGATTAGGGGAACAGACATGCAATGACACCGGTGGATCCACATGTGGTTTATGGAAGTAGAAGACATGCAATGACACTGGTAGATCCTTATGTGGTTCATGCAAAAGAACAGACATGTAGTGGTACTGGGTGTGGTTCGTGAATAGAACAGACATGCACTGACATTGGGTGTGGTTCATGAAAAGAACAGACATGCAATGACACTGGTGGGCCCATCCTTATGTGGTTCATGAAAATAACAGACAGGCAATGACAATGGTGGATCCTTATGTGGTTTGTTTAGAAGAACACACATGCAATGACACCGGTGGATCCACATGTGGTTTATGGAAGTAAAAGACATGCAATGACACTGGTAGATCCTTGTGTGGTTCATGAAAAGAACAGACATGTAGTAAAACTGGGTGTGGTTCATGAATAGAACAGAGATGCACTGATACTGGTAGATCCTTATGTGGCTCATGAATAGAACAGACATGCACTGACACTGGGTGTGGTTCATGAAAAGAATAGATATGCAATGACACTGGTGGGCCCATCCTTATGTGGTTCATGAAAAGAACAGACATGCAATGACACTGGTGGATCCTTATGTGGTTTGTTTAGAAGAACACACATGCAATGATACTGGGTGTGGTTCATGAAAACAACACACACGCAATAACACCGGCGGATCCTTATGTGGTTTGTTTAGAGGAACAAACATGCAATGACACCGGTGGATCCATGTGTGGTTCATGAAAAGAACTGACATGCAGTGACACTGGTGTGGTTCATGAAAAGAACAGACATGCAATGACTCTAGCCATGGTTCATGAAAAGAACAGACACGCAATGACACTGGTGGATCCTTACGTGGTTTATGGAAGGAACAGACATGCAATCACACCGGTGGATCCATATGTGGTTTATGGAAGTAACACACATGCAATGACACTGGGTGTGGTTCATGAAAAGAACAGACATGCAATGACACTGGTAGATCCTTATGTGGTTCATGAGAAGAACACACACGCAATGACATTGGTGGATCCTTATGTGGTCTGTTTAGAGGAATAGACATGCAATGACACCGGTGGATCCACATGTGGTTTATGGAAGTAAAAGACATGCAATGACACTGGTAGATCCTTATGTGGTTCATGAATAGAACAGACATGCACTGACACTGGGTGTGGTTCATGAAAAGAACAGACATGCAATGACACTGGTGGGCCCATCCTTATGTGGTTCATGAGAAGAACAGACAGGCAATGACACTGGTGGATCCTTATGTGTTTTGTTTAGAGGAAAAGACATGCAATGACACCGGTGGATCCACATCTGGTTTATGGAAGTAACACACATGCAATGACACTGGGTGTGGTTCATGAAAAGAACAGACATGCAATGACACTGGTAGATCCTTATGTGGTTCATGAAAAGAACAGACATGCAATGACACTGGTGGATCCTTATGTGGTTTGTTTAGAGGAACATACATGCAATGTCTATAGTCGTGGTTCATGAAAAGAACACACATGCAATGACTCTAGCCATGGTTTATGAAAAGAACAGACACGCAATGACACTAGTGGATCCTTACGTGGTTTATGGAAGGAACAAACATGCAATCACACCGGTGGATCCATATGTGGTTTATGGAAGTAACACACATCCAATGACACTGGGTATGGTTAATGAAAAGAACAGACATGCAATGACACTAGTAGAACCTTATGTGGTTCATGAGATGAACACACACGCAATGACATTGGTGGATCCTTATGTGGTTTGTTTAGAGGAACAAACATGCAATGACACCGGTGGATCCACATGTGGTTTATGGAAGTAAAAGACATGCAATGACACTGGTAGATCCTTATGCGGTTCATGAAAAGAACAGACATGCAGTGAAACTGGGTGTGGTTCATGAATAGAACAGACATGCACTAACACTAGGTGTGGTTCATGAAAAGAACAGACATGCAATGACAATGGTGGGCCCATCCTTATGTGGTTCATGAAAAGAACAGACATGCAGTGACACTGGTGGATCCTTATGTGGTTTGTTTAGAGGAACAGACATGCAATGACACCGGTGGATCCACATGTGGTTTATGGAAGTAACACACATGCAATGACACTGGGTGTGGTTCATGAAAAGAATAGACATGCAATGACAGTGGTAGATCCTTATGTGGTTCATGAAAAGAACAGACATGCAATGACACTGGTGGATCCTTATGTGGTTTGTTTAGAGGAACAGACATGCAATGACTCTAGTCGTGGTTCATGAAAAGAACAGACATGCAAGGACTCTAGACGTGGTTCATGAAAAGAACAGACACGCAATGACACCGGTGCATCCTTACGTGGTTTATGGAAGGAACAGACATGCAATCACACCGATGGATCCATATGTGGTTTATGGAAGTAACACACATGCAATGACACTTGGTGTGGTTCATGAAAAGAACAGACATGCAATGACACTAGTAGATCCTTATGTGGTTCATGAGAGAACACACACGCAATGACATTGGTGGATCCTTATGTGGTTTGTTTGGAGGAACAAACATGCAATGACACCGGTGGATCCACATGTGGTTTATGGAAGTAAAAGACATGCAATGACACTTGTAGATCCTTATGTGGTTCATGAAAAGAACAGACATGCAGTGAAACTAGGTGTGGTTCATGAATAGCACAGACATGCACTGACACTAGGTGTGGTTCATGAAAAGAACAGACATGCAATGACACTGGTAGATCCTTATGTGGTTCATGAGAAGAAAACACACGCAATGACACTGGTGGAACCTTATGTGGTTTGTTTAGAGGAACAGACATGCAATGACACCGGTGGATCCACATGTGGTTAATGGAAGTAACACAAATGCAATGACACTGGGTGTGGTTCATGAAAAGAACAGACATGCAATGACACTGGTAGATCCTTATGTGGTTCATGAAAAGAACAGACATGCAATGACACGGGTGGATCCTTATGTGGTTTGTTTAGAGGAACAGACATGCAATGACTCTAGCCGTGGTTCATGAAAAGAACAGACATGCAATGACACCGGGTATGGTTCATGAAAAGAACAGACATGCAATGACTTATGTGGTTTGTTTAGAATAACACACATGCAATGACACTGGGTGTGGTTCATGAAAAGAACATATAGGCAATGACACTGGTGGATCCTTATGTGGTTTGTTTAGAAGAACACGCATGCAATGACACTGGTGGATCCTTATGTGGTTTGTTCAGAGGAACAGACATGCAGTGACACCGGTGGATCCACGTGTGGTTCATGAGAAGAACACACATCCAATGACTCTGGTAGATCCTTATGTGGTTCATGAAAAGAACTGACATGCAGTGACACTAGGTGTGGTTCATGAAAATAACAGACATGCACGGACACTAGGAGTGGTTCATGAAAAGAACAGACAAGCAATGACACTGGTGGATCCTTATGTGGTTTATGGAAGGAACAGACATGCAATCACACCGGTGGATCCACATGTGGTTTATAGAAGTAACACACATGCAATGACACTAGGTGTGGTTCATGAAAAGAATAGACATGCAATGACACTGGTAGATCCTTATGTGGTTCATGAGAAGAACACACACGCAATGACACTGGTGGATCCTTATGTGGTTTGTTTAGAGGAACAGACATGCAATGACACCGGTGGATCCATTTGTGGTTTATGGAAGTAAAAGACATGCAATGACACTGGTAGATCCTTATGTGGTTCATGAAAAGAAAAGACATGCAATGACACCGGTGGGTCCACATGTGGTGAATGGAAGTAAAAGACATGCAATGACACTGGTAGATCCTTGTGTGGTTCATGAAAAGAACAGACATGTAGTGAAACTGGGTGTGGTTCATGAATAGAACAGACATGCACTGATACTGGTAGATCCTTATGTGGCTCATGAATAGAACAGACATGCACTGACACTGGGTGTGGTTCATGAAAAGAATAGACATGCAATGACACTGGTGGGCCCATCCTTATGTGGTTCATGAAAAGAAGAAACATGCAATGACACTGGTGGATCCTTATGTGGTTTGTTTAGAAGAACACACATGAAATGACACTGGGTGTGGTTCATGAAAAGAACACACACGCAATGACACTGGTGGATCCTTATGTGGTTTGTTTAGAGGAACAAACATGCAATGACACCGATGGATCCATGTGTGGTTCATGAGAAGAACACACATCCAATGACTCTGGTAGATCCTTATATGGTTCATGAAAAGAACTGACATGCAGTGACACTGGTGTGGTTCATGAAAAGAATAGACATGCACTGACACTAGGAGTGGTTCATGAAAATAATAGACAGGCAATGACACTGGTGGATCCATATGTGGTTTATGGAAGGAACAAACATGCAATCACACCGGTGGATCCACATGTGGTTTATGGAAGTAACACACATGTAATGACATTGGGTGTGGTTCTTGAAAAGAATAGACATGCAATGACACTGGTAGATCCTTATGTGGTTCATGAGAAGAACACACACGCAATGACACTGGTGGATCCTTATGTGGTTTGTTTAGAGGAACAGACATGCAATGACACCGGTGGATCCACACGTGGTTTATGGAAGTAAAAGACATGCAATGACACTGGTAGATCCTTATGTGGTTCATGAATAGAATAGACACGCACTGACATTTGGTGTGGTTCATGAAAAGAACAGACATGCAATGACACTAGTGGGCCAATCCTTATGTGGTTCATGAGAAGAACACACAGGCAATAACACTGGTGGATCCTTATGTGGTTTGTTTAGAGGAAGAGACATGCAATGACACCGGTGGATCCACATGTGGTTTATGGAAGTAACACACATGCAATGACACTAGGGGTGGTTCATGAAAAGAACAGACATGCAATGACACTGGTAGATCCTTATGTGGTTCATGAAAAGAACAGACATGCAATGACACTGGTGGATCCTTATGTGGTTTGTTTAGAGGAACAGACATGCAACGACTATAGTCGTGGTTCATGAAAAGAACACACATGCAATGACTCTAGCTGTGGTTTATGAAAAGAACAGACACGCAATGACACTGGTGGATCCTTACGTGGTTTATGGAAGGAACAAACATGCAATCACGCCGGTGGATCCATATGTGGTTTTTGGAAGTAACACACATGCAATGACACTGGGTATGGTTCATGAAAAGAACAGACATGCAATGACACTAGTAGATGATTATGTGGTTCATGAGAAGAACACAGACGCAATGACATTGGTGGATCCTTATGTGGTTTGTTTAGAGGAACAAACATGCAATGACACCGGTGGATCCACATGTGGTTTATGGAAGTAAAAGACATGCAATGACACTGGTAGATCCTTATGTGGTTCATGAAAAGAACAGAAATGCAGTGAAACTGGGTGTGGTTCATGAATAGAACAGACATGCACTAACACTAGGTGTGGTTCATGAAAAGAACAGACATGCAATGACACTGGTGGGCCCATCCTTATTTTGTTCATGAAAAGAACAGACATGCAGTGACACTGGTGGATCCTTATGTGGTTTGTTTAGAGGAACAGACATGCAATGACACCGGTGGATCCACATGTGGTTTATGGAAGTAACACACATGCAATGACACTGGGTGTGGTTCATGAAAACAACAGACATGCAATGACAGTGGTATATCCTTATGTGGTTCATGAAAAGAATAGACATGCAATGACACTAGTGGATCCTTATGTGGTTTGTTTAGAGGAACATACATGCAATGACTCTAGTCGTGGTTCATGAAAAGAACAGACATGCAATGACTCTAGCCGTGGTTCATGAAAAGAACAGACACGCAATGACACTGGTGGATCCTTACGTGGTTTATGGAAGGAACAGACATGCAATCACACCGGTGGATCCATATGTGGTTTATGGAAGTAACACACATGCAATGACACTGGGTGTGGTTCATGAAAAGAACAGACATGCAATGACACTAGTAGATCCTTATGTGGTTCATGAGAAGAACACACACACAATGACATTGGTGGACCCTTATGTGGTTTGTTTAGAGGAACAAACATGCAATGACACCGGTGGATCCACATGTGGTTTATGGAAGTAAAAGACATGCAATGACACTGGTAGATCCTTATGTGGTTCATGAAAAGAACATACATGCAGTGAAACTAGGTGTGGTTCATGAATAGGACAGACATGCACTAACACTAGGTGTGGTTCATGAAAAGAACAGACATGCAATGACACTGGTGGGCCCATCCTTATGTGGTTCATGAAAAGAACAGACATGCAGTGACACTGGTGGAACCTTATGTGGTTTGTTTAGAGGAATAGACATGCAATGACACCGGTGGATCCACATGTGGTTTATGGAAGTAACACAAATGCAATGACACTGGGTGTGGTTCATGAAAAGAACAGACATGCAATGACACTGGTAGATCCTTATGTGGTTCATGAAAAGAACAGACATGCAATGACACTGGTGGATCCTTATGTGGTTTGTTTAGAGGAACGGACATGCAATGACTCTAGCCGTGGTTCATGAAAAGAAAAGACATGCAATGACATCGGGTATGGTTCATGAAAAGAACAGACATTCAATGACTTATGTGGTTTGTTTATAATAACACACATGCAATGACACTGGGTGTGGTTCATGAAAAGAACATATAGGCAATGACACTGGTGGATCCTTATGTGGTTTGTTTAGAAGAACACGCATGCAATGACACTAGGTGTGGTTCATGAAAAGAACAGACACGCAATGACACTGGTGGATCCTTATGTGGTTTGTTTAGAGGAACAGACATGCAATCACACTAGGTAGATCCATATGTGGTTTATGGAAGTAAAAGACATGCAATGACTCTGGGTGTGATTCATGAAAATAACAGTCATGCAATGACTCTGGTGGATCCTTATGTGGTTCATGAAAAGAACACACAGGCAATGACACTGGTGGAGCCTTATGTGGTTTGTTTAGAAGAACACACATGCAATGACTCTTGTTGTGGTTCATGAGAAGAACACACACGCAATGACACTGGTGGATCCATATGTGGTTTGTTTAGAGGAACATACATGCAATGACACTGGTGGATCCACATGTGGTTTATGGAAGTAAAAGACATGCAATGACACTGGTAGATCCTTATGTGGTTCATGAAAAGAATAGACATGCAGTGAAACTTGGTGTGGTTCGTGAATAGAACATACATGCACTGACACTGGGTGTGGTTCATGAAAAGAACAGACATGCATTGACACTGGTGGGCCCATCCTTATGTTGTTCATGAAAAGAACAGACATGCAATGAAACTGGTGGATCTTATGTGGTTTGTTTAGAAGAACACACGTGCAATGACACCAGTGGATCCACATGTGGTTTATGGAAGTAAAAGACATGCAATGACACTGGTAGATCCTTATGTGGTTCATGAAAAGAACAGACATGCAGTGAAACTGGGTGTGGTTCATGAATAGAATAGACATGCAATGAAACTGGTGGATCCTTATGTGGTTCATGAAAAGAATAGACAGGCAATGACACTGGTGGATCCTTATGTGGTTTGTTTAGAAGAACACACATGCAATGACTCTAGCTGTGGTTCATGAAAAGAACAGACATGCAGTGACACTAGTGGTTCCTTATGTGGTTTGTTTAGTGGAACAGACATGCAATGACACCGGTGGATCCACATGTGGTTTATGGAAGTAAAAGACATGCAATGACACTGGTAGATCCTTATGTGGTTCATGAAAAGAATAGACATGCAGTGAAACTGGGTGTGGTTCCTGAATAGAACAGACATGCACTGACACTGGGTGTGGTTCATGAAAAGAAAAGACATGCAATGACATTGGTGGGCCCATCCTTATGTGGTTCATGAAAAGAACAGACAGGCAATGACACTGGTGGATTCTTATGTGGTTTGTTTAGAAGAACACACATGCAATGACACCGGTGGATCCACATGTGGTTTATGGAAGTAAAAGACATGCAATGACACTGGTAGGTCCTTATGTGGTTCATGCAAAGAACAGACATATAGTGAAACTGGGTGTGGTTCTTGAATAGAACAGACATGCACTGACACTGGATGTGGTTCATGAAAAGAATAGACATGCAATGACACTGGTGGGCCCATCCTTATGTGGTTTATGAAAAGAACAGACATGCAATGAAACTGGTGGATCCTTATGTGGTTTGTTTAGAAGAACACACGTGCAATGACACCGGTGGATCCACATGTGGTTTATGGAAGTAAAAGACATGCAATGACACTGGTAGATCCTTATGTGGTTCATGAAAAGAACAGACATGCAGTGAAACTGGGTGTGGTTCATGAATAGAACAGACATGCACTGACACTAGTGTGGTTCATGAAAACAACAGACATGCAATGACAGTGGAAGCCTTATGAGGTTCATGAAAAGAATAGACATGCAATGACACTAGTGGATCCTTATGTGGTTTGTTTAGAGGAACAGACATGCAATGACTCTAGTCGTGTTCATGAAAAGAACAGACATGCAATGACTCTAGCCGTGGTTCATGAAAAGAATAGACACGCAATGACACTGGTGGATCCTTATGTGGTTTATGGAAGGAACAGACATGCAATCACACCGGTGGATCCATATGTGGTTTATGGAAGTAACACACATGCAATGCCACTGGGTGTGGTTCATGAAAAGAACAGACATGCAATGACACTAGTAGATCCTTATGTGGTTCATGAGAAGAACACACACACAATGACATTGGTGGATCCTTATGTGGTTTGTTTAGAGGAACAAACATGTAATGACACCGGTGGATCCACATGTGGTTTATGGAAGTAAAAGACATGCAATGACACTGGTAGATCCTTATGTGGTTCATGAAAAGAACAGACATGCAGTGAAACTTGGTGTGGTTCATGAATAGGACAGACATGCACTAACACTAGGTGTGGTTCATGAAAAGAACAGACATGCAATGACACTGGTGGGCCCATCCTTATGTGGTTCATGAAAAGAACAGACATGCAGTGACACTGGTGGAACCTTATGTGGTTTGTTTAGAGGAACAGACATGCAATGACACCGGTGGATCCACATGTGGTTTATGGAAGTAACACAAATGCAATGACACTGGGTGTGGTTCATGAAAAGAACAGACATGCAATGACACTGGTAGATCCTTATGTGGTTCATGAAAAGAACAGGCATGCAATGACACTGGTGGATCCTTATGTGGTTTGTTTAGAGGAACGGACATGCAATGACTCTAGCCGTGGTTCATGAAAAGAAAAGACATGCAATGACATCGGGTATGGTTCATGAAAAGAACAGACATGCAATGACTTATGTGGTTTGTTTATAATAACACACATGCAATGACACTGGGTGTGGTTCATGAAAAGAACATATAGGCAATGACACTTGTGGATCCTTATGTGGTTTGTGTAGAAGAACACGCATGCAATGACACTAGGTGTGGTTCATGAAAAGAACAGACACGCAATGACACTGGTGGATCCTTATGTGGTTTGTTTAGAGGAACAAACATGCAATCACACTAGGTGGATCCGCATGTGGTTTATGGAAGTAAAATACTTGCAATGACTCTAGCTGTGATTCATGAAAAGAACAGACATGCAATGAAACTGGTGGATCCTTATGTGGTTCATGAAAACAATAGACAGGCAATGACACTGGTGGATCCTTATGTGGTTTGTTTAGAAGAACACACATGCAATGACTCTAGCTGTGGTTCATGAAAAGAACAGACATGCAGTGACACTGGTGGTTCCTTATGTGGTTTGTTTAGAGGAACAGACATGCAATGACACCGGTGGATCCACATGTGGTTTATGGAAGTAAAAGACATGCAATGACACTGGTAGATCCTTATGTGGTTCATGAAAAGAATAGACATGCAGTGAAACTGGGTGTGGTTCGTGATAGAACAGACATGCACTGACACTGGGTGTGGTTCATGAAAAGAAAAGACATGCAATGACATTGGTGGGCCCATCCTTATGTGGTTCATGAAAAGAACAGACAGGCAATGACACTGATGGATTCTTATGTGGTTTGTTTAGAAGAACACACATGCAATGACACTGGTGGATCCACATGTGGTTTATGGAAGTAAAAGACATGCAATGACACTGGTAGGTCCTTATGTGGTTCATGCAAAGAACAGACATATAGTGAAACTGGGTGTGGTTCTTGAATAGAACAGACATGCACTGACACTGGATGTGGTTCATGAAAAGAATAGACATGCAATGACACTGGTGGGCCCATCCTTATGTGGTTCATGAAAAGAACAGACATGCAATGAAACTGGTGGATCCTTATCTGGTTTGCTTAGAAGAACACACATGCAATGACACTGGGTGTGGTTCATGAAAAGAACACACACGCAATGACACTAGTGGATCCTTATGTGGTTTGTTTAGAGGAACAGACATGCAATGACACCGGTGGATCCACGTGTGGTTCATGAGAAGAACACACATCCAATGACTCTGGTAGATCCTTATGTGCTTCATGAAAAGAACTAACATGCAGTGACACTTGGTGTGGTTCATGAAAAGAACAGACATGCACTGACACTAGGAGTGGTTCATGAAAATAATAGAAAGGCAATGACACTCGTGGATCCTTATGTGGTTTCTGGAAGGAACAAACATGCAATCACACCAGTGGATCCACATGTGGTTTATGGAAGTAACAGACATGCAATGACACTGGGTGTGGTTCATGAAAAGAACAGACATGCAATGACACTGGTAGATCCTTCTATGGTTCATGATAAGAACACACACGCAATGACATTGGTGGATCCTTATGTGGTTTGTTTAGAGGAACAGACATGCAATGACACCGGTGGATCCACATGTGGTTTATGGAAGTAAAAGACATGTAATGACACTGGTAGATCCTTATGTGGTTCATGAAAAGAACAGACATGCAGTGAAACTAGGTGTGGTTCATGAATAGAATAGACATGCAATGACACTGGTGGGCCCATCCTTTTGTGGTTCATGAGAAGAACAGACAGGCAATGACACTGGTGGATCCTTATGTGGTTCGTTTAGAGGAACAGACATGCAATGACACCGGTGGATCCACATGTGGTTTATGGAAGTAACACACATGCAATGACATTGGGTGTGGTTCATGAAAAGAACAGACATGCAATGACACTAGTAGATCCTTATGTGGTTCATGAAAAGAACAGACATGCAATGACACTAGTGGATCCTTATGTGGTTTGTTTAGAGGAACAGACATGCAATGACTCTAGCCATGGTTCATGAAAAGAACAGACATGGAATGACACCGGGTGTGGTTCATGAAAAGAACACACATGCAATGACACCGGTGGATCCACATGTGGTTTATGGAAGTAAAAGACATGCAATGACACTGGTAGATCCTTATGTGGTTCATGAAAAGAACAAACATGCAGTGAAACTAGGTGTGGTTCATGAATAGAATAGACATGCAATGACACTGGTGGGCCCATCCTTTTGTGGTTCATGAGAAGAACAGACAGGCAATGACACTGGTGGATCCTTATGTGGTTTGTTTAGAGGAACAGGCATGCAATGACACCGGTGGATCCACATGTGGTTTATGGAAGTAACACACATGCAATGACATTGGGTGTTTTTCATGAAAAGAACAGACATGCAATAACACTAGTAGATCCTTATGTGGTTCATGAAAATAACAGACATGCATTGACACTAGTGGATCCTTATGTGGTTTGTTTAGAGGAACAGACATGCAATGACTCTAGCTGTGGTTCATGAAAAGAACAGACATGGAATTACACCGGGTGTGGTTCATGAAAAGAACACACATGCAATGACACCGGTGGATCCACATGTGGTTTATGGAAGTAAAAGACATGCAATGACACTAGGTGTTGTCCTTATGTGGTTCATGAAAAGAACGGACATGCAGTGAAACTGGGTGTGGTTCATGAATAGAATAGACATGCACTGACACTGGGTGTGGTTCATGAAAAGAACAGACATGCACTGCCACTGGTGGGCCCATCCTTATGTGGTTCATGAAAAGAACAGACAGGCAATGACACTGGTGGATCCTTATGTGGTTTGTTTAGAGGAACACACATGCAATGACACTGGGTGTGGTTCATGAAAAGAACACACACGCAATGACACTAGTGGATCCTTATGTGGTTTGTTTAGAGGAACAAAATGCAATGACACCGGCGGATCCACGTGTGGTTCATGACAAGAACACACATCCAATGACTCTGGTAGATCCTTATGTGGTTCATGAAAAGAACTGACATGCAGTGACACTGGGTGTGGTTCATGAAAAGAACAGACATGCAATGACACTAGGAGTGGTTCATGAAAAGAACAGACAGGCAATGACACTGGTGGATCCTTATGTGGTTTATGGAAGGAACAAACATGGAATCACACTAGGTGGATCCATATGTGGTTCATGAAAAGAATAGACATGCAATGACACTGGGTGTGGCTCATGAAAAGAACAGACATGCAATGACACTGATAGATCCTTATGTGGTTCATGAAAAGAATAGACATGCAATGACACTGGTGGATCCTTATGTGGTTTGTTTAGAGGAATAGACATGCAGTGAAACTGGGTGTGGTTCATGAATAGAACAGACATGCACTGACACCCGGTGTGGTTCATGAAATGAACAGGCATGCAATGACACTGGTGGGCCCATCCTTATGTGGTTCATGAAAAGAACAGACATGCTATGATACTGGTGGATCCTTATGTGGTTTGTTTTGAAAAACACACATGCAATGACACTGGGTGTGGTTCATGAAAAGAACACACACGCAATGAGACTGGTGGATCCTTATGTGGTTTGTTTAGAGGAACGGACATGCAATGACACCGGTGGATCCACGTGTGGTTCATGAGAAGAACACACATCCAATGACTCTATGTGGGGGGAAATGACACAAGCTCATGGAAGAAGAAGGTTCATGAGAAGAACACACATCCAATGACACCGATGGATCCTTATGTGGTTCATGAAAAGAACTGACATGCAGTGACACTGGGTGTGGTTCATGAAAAGAACAGACATGCACTGACACTAGGAGTGGTTCATGAAAAGAACAGACAGGTAATGACACTGGTGGATCCTTATGTGGTTTATGGAAGGAACAAACATGCAATCACACTAGGTGGATCCATATGTGGTTTATGGAAGTAACACACATGCAATGACACTGGGTGTGGTTCATGAAAAGAACAGACATGCAATGACACTGGTAGATCCTTATGTGGTTCATGAAAAGAACAAATATGTAATGACACTGGTGGATCCTTATGTGGTTTGTTTAGAGGAACGGACATGCAATGCCACTGGTGGATCCATGCGTGGTTTATGAGAAGAACACACATCCAATGAACTCTAGTGGATCTATCTTGGAATAATTTGATGTATTCCACGATGTATTTCATTGTACAAGACACTTTCCATTTTTATACTACTCAGTTTTTCCCTTGGTTTTATGTGGTACTACTTATTTTTGCCCACCCCGTCTCTATCTTTCGTAGAAGCCCAAAACTGTGCTCACCCTGTCTGCTACCCCCTAATTGGTTGTCACAGTTGTCACGCGGATCGTGCGCACCAACCGTTGATTCTATGCGATCCAACGATGATCGTTGCACACCTCGTGCCCTTCACAGTACAGCGTGAGACAGCACGAACATCTCCCTCCGCGAGACTTCTACATGAAGGAACACGATGCCGTCCATCGAAAAAGTCGTCGAGCGGTCATGTCAAGTTTAATCAAGTCTGAAAAGCCAACTACTGCTACTACAACTCATGCACAGGGCAACGGGGTCATCGAGTGCACGGTTGTCGACGGGACGCTGCAATTTATTGCCACTTGATTTTAATCAGACATATCCCATTTATACGCAGTGCTCTCAATCTCACATCCAACTGGGCCCTACCGCTAGTAAATTCCATGAGTCAAGGGCCCCCCTCGAGTAGATCTAACGTTGCTAGAAATTAGTTCCGCGCCACTTGCATGTAGTGGAATCGAGGTCTGCCATTAGCGTGTTTTCAATGCAGCTCTAAAGTGGAGATCGTGGCTGTTTCAAAAAAAAGGGAACTGAAAAAAGGGTGGATATCGTGGTAGCCCCCCTCCCCCTTGCCCACCACCCGTGTCCACTCGAGGACAACGAACGGTCCGGTATTTATAACCCCCCTCGACCTTCTTATTCCATGAGCTCGTGTCATTTCTCCCAGTCTGTCTAGTCCTAAGACCCCAATCTACACCTGCCGCGCGCGCCGAATCTCCCTCGTTTGCACTACCTCCTTCCCTTGGTGCGCCATGAAGCGTACACGTGGAGAAGATCCGGAGGTGAAGCTAGTTGAAGGCGAAGCAGCAGATGGCTCAGTCATCACCAAGCAGACGGAGGCGTCTTCTCTTGGCACAAACTCCATTCATCGCTGCGCCGTCGAGGGTGCGAACTCATCCGTCTAGCCAGTAGCCGTCGCCGCCGAGCAGCAGGTGGTAGCCGTCGCTGCCAAGCAACAGGTGGTAGCCGTCACTGCTGGGCAGCAGTTGGTAGCCGTCGCCGCCGAGCAGCAGGTGGTAGCCATCACCGCCGAGCAGCCGGTAGTAGCCGTCGCCGCCGAGCAGAAGGTGGCCGACAACGTCGTGGTGCCAGCGGCAAATCTGGATGGGGGTCGGCAGCAGGCGGAGGCAATCCGGTGATCTACATCGACGACCCCATCGCTGTTCAAGAAATCTTCGACACAATCGCGGAGAATGATGAGTTCGAGGAGGAGGTTCCTGATGAGGAGTCCGAGGTACTACATTAATAGCTTCTCTAGTCGCAGCCGCAGTTTTCACTGTTCATACATAGGATTTGCTCAATCGTGTATAGATTCTTTTGCTCTTGAAGTAGGGTAGTATATATACGATTCGATCGGTTGATTGATGCATCTGCCATCTAGTCACAAAACCCCAATCTGTCTAGTCACGAAACCCCAATCTGCAAATCTGCCATCTAGTTGAGTGTTGATTTCGATACACAGCAGGCCTATAACATTACATTTCTATTCCTTACTGAGCCCAGTGATTCAATTTTGCCACAAAATAGTGCAAGGGCATCTGATGGTCTCGTTTTCTTAGGGATGGTTAGTGGACCTGAGGCAGCAATGCACATAAACAATATAGGTTGTGTTGTTGGTATTTTGGTTCTCCACCTCCATCGCTGAAAAAAATGAGTCCCTAATTTTTTCTCTCATATGGAACCTAAATATATAATATTTGTATTGTTTCTGATCTATGAATGCGTTGTATGATGCATTTGTATATCCCTAAATATTGTTTGGTACAATTACATTTTAATTTCTTATTGTGGCCAATGATTCAAATTTGCCCCAAAGAGAGGCAGACACATTGGTGTCAAATTTTTACAGGGATGAGTGAGCGAACCTGGGGCCATGTACAAGATCAATATAAGCTGTGCAATTGTTACTTGGTTCGCTTACGCCATCTCTGTAGAAACTTATTAGGCTGCAACCTTTATTCTACATTCATAGAACTATTATATTTGAATTATCTATTCCATGCATTCATAGTGTATAAGAATTACATTTTAGTTTGTCACTGAGGCCGATGATTGAAATTTGCCCCAAAAGAGTTCAAGTGGAGACACGTATGATGGTGTCGTGTTTTAGGGATGAGCTGGTGAACCTGAGGCAGCAATGCACACAAATAATATAGGTTGTGCTGTTGGTACTTTGGTTGCCCAACTCCATCTCTGAAACAAATCTTGAGGCCCTAGATTTATTCTCATATGGAACTACATATATGATCCTTGAATTGTTTCTGATCTTTTAATGATTGGTATGATGCATATGTATATGAATGGTTTTGATCATAAGTATTTTTAACATTCACCTGAAGATTAATTGTTTGGTTTTTTATTTATAATTACAATATTTAGGCTTGTTTTTGTACCTGACTATGTATATCCCTGAATAATGTTTTGTACGATTACATTTCAATTTCTTATTGTGGCCAATGATTCAAATTTGCCCCAAAAGAGAGGCAGACACATTGGTGTACGATTACATTGATTTCGATACACAGCAGGCCTATAACATTACATTTCTATTCCTTACTGAGCCCAGTGATTCAATTTTGCCACAAAATAGTGCAAGGGCATCTGATGGTCTCGTTTTCTTAGGGATGGTTAGTGGCCCTGAGGCAGCAATGCACATAAACAATATAGGTTGTGTTGTTGGTATTTTGGTTCTCCACCTCCATCGCTGAAAAAAATGAGTCCCTAATTTTTTCTCTCATATGGAACCTAAATATATAATATTTGTATTGTTTCTGATCTATGAATGCGTTGTATGATGCATTTGTATATCCCTAAATATTGTTTGGTATGATTACATTTCAATTTCTTATTGTGGCCAATGATTCAAATTTGCCCCAAAGAGAGGCAGACACATTGGTGTCAAATTTTTACAGGGATGAGTGAGCGAACCTGGGGCCATGTACAAGATCAATATAAGCTGTGCAATTGTTACTTGGTTCGCTTACGCCATCTCTGTAGAAACTTATTAGGCTGCAACCTTTATTCTATATTCATAGAACTATTATATTTGAATTATCTATTCCATGCATTCATAGTGTATAAGAATTACATTTTAGTTTGTCACTGAGGCCGATGATTGAAATTTGCCCCAAAAGAGTTCAAGTGGAGACACGTATGATGGTGTCGTGTTTTAGGGATGAGCTGGTGAACCTGAGGCAGCAATGCACACAAACAATATAGGTTGTGCTGTTGGTACTTTGGTTGCCCAACTCCATCTCTGAAACAAATCTTGAGGCCCTAGATTTATTCTCATATGGAACTACATATATGATCCTTGAATTGTTTCTGATCTTTTAATGATTGGTATGATGCATATGTATATGAATTTTGATCATAAGTATTTTTAACATGCACCTGAAGATTAATTGTTTGGTTTTTTATTTATAATGACAATATTTAGGCTTGTTTTTGTACCTGACTATGTATATCCCTGAATAATGTTTTGTACGATTACATTTCAATTTCTTATTGTGGCCAATGATTCAAATTTGCCCCAAAAGAGAGGCAGACACATTGGTGTACGATTACATTGATTTCGATACACAGCAGGCCTATAACATTACATTTCTATTCCTTACTGAGCCCAGTGATTCAATTTTGCCACAAAATAGTGCAAGGGCATCTGATGGTCTCGTTTTCTTAGGGATGGTTAGTGGCCCTGAGGCAGCAATGCACATAAACAATATAGGTTGTGTTGTTGGTATTTTGGTTCTCCACCTCCATCGCTGGAAAAAATGAGTCCCTAATTTTTTCTCTCATATGGAACCTAAATATATAATATTTGTATTGTTTCTGATCTATGAATGCGTTGTATGATGCATTTGTATATCCCTAAATATTGTTTGGTACGATTACATTTCAATTTCCTATTGTGGCCAATGATTCAAATTTGCCCCAAAGAGAGGCAGACACATTGGTGTCAAATTTTTACAGGGATGAGTGAGCGAACCTGGGGCCATGTACAAGATCAATATAAGCTGTGCAATTGTTACTTGGTTCGCTTACGCCATCTCTGTAGAAACTTATTAGGCTGCAACCTTTATTCTACATTCATAGAACTATTATATTTGAATTAACTATTCCATGCATTCATAGTGTATAAGAATTACATTTTAGTTTGTCACTGAGGCTGATGATTGAAATTTGCCCCAAAAGAGTTCAAGTGGAGACACGTATGATGGTGTCGTATTTTAGGGATGGGCTGGTGAACCTGAGGCAGCAATGCACACAAACAATATAGGTTGTGCTGTTGGTACTTTGGTTGCCCAACTCCATCTCTGAAACAAATCTTAAGGACCTAGATTTATTCTCATATGGAACTACATATATGATCCTTGAATTGTTTCTGATCTTTTAATGATTGGTATGATGCATATGTATATGAATGGTTTTGATCATAAGTATTTTTAACATGCACCTGAAGATTAATTGTTTGGTTTTTTATTTATAATTACAATATTTAGGCTTGTTTTTGTACCTGACTATGTATCCCTGAATAATGTTTTGTACGATTACATTTCAATTTCTTATTGTGGCCAATGATTCAAATTTGCCCCAAAAGAGAGGCAGACACATTGGTGTTAGATTTTTTCAGGGACGAGTTAGTGAACCTAGGGCAATGTACAACAACAATACAGGTTGTGCAATTGTTACTTGGTTCACTCACGCCGTCCCTGAATAAACTTATGAGGCCACGATCTTTATTCTACATTCATAGAACTATGATATTCAAATTATCTATTCCATGCATTCATAGTGTATAAGAATTACATTTTAGTTTGTCACCGAGGCCGATGATTGAAATTTGCCCCAAAAGAGTTCAAGGGAGACACGTATGATGGTGTCGTGTTTTAGGGATGGGTTGGTGAACCTGAGGCAGCAATGCACACAAACAATATAGGTTGTGCTGTTGGTACTTTTGTTCGCCTACTCCATCTCTAAAACAAATTATGAGGCCCTAGATTTATTCTCATGTGGAACTACATATATGATCCTTGAATTGTTTCTGATATTTTAATGATTGGTATGATGCATATGTATATGAATGGTTTTGATCATAAGTATTTTTAACATGCACCTGAGGATTAATTATTTCATTTTTTATTTATAATTACAATATTTAGGCTTGTTTTCGTACCTGACTATGTATATCCCTGAATAATGTTTTGTAAGTTTATATTTCAATTTCTTATTGTGACCAATGATTCAAATTTGTCCCAGAAGAGAGGCAGACACATTGGTGTCAGATTTTTTCAGGGACGAGTTAGTGAACCTGGGGCGATATACAACAACAATACAGGTTGTGCAATTGTTACTTGGTTCACTCACGCCGTCCCTGAATAAACTTGTGAGGGCACAATCTTTATTCTACATTCATAGAACTATGATATTCAAATTATCTATTCCATGCATTCATAGTGTATAAGAATTACATTTTAGTTTGTTACCGAGGCTGATGATTGAAATTTGCCCCAAAAGAGTTCAAGGGAGACACGTATGATGGTGTCGTGTTTTAGGGATGGGTTGGTGAACCCGAGGCAGCAATGCACACAAACAATATAGGTTGTGCTGTTGGTACTTTGGTTCGCCTACTCCATCTCTAAAACAAATTATGAGGCCCTAGATTTATTCTCATGTGGAACTACATATATGATCCTTGAATTGTTTCTGATCTTTTAATGATTGGTATGATGCATATGTATATGAATGGTTTTGATCATAAGTATTTTTAACATGCACCTGAGGATTAATTGTTTGGTTTTTTATTTATAATTACAATATTTAGGCTTGTTTTTGTACCTGACTATGTATATCCCTGAATAATGTTTTGTAAGATTACATTTCAATTTCTTATTGTGACCAATGATTCAAATTTCTCCCAAAAGAGAGGCAGACACATTGGTGTCAGATTTTTTCAAGGACGAGTTAGTGAACCTGGGGCGATATAGAACAACAATACATGTTGTGCAATTGTTACTTGGTTCACTCACGCCGTCCCTGAATAAACTTGTGAGGCCGCAATCTTTATTCTACATTCATAGAACTATGATATTCAAATTATCCATTCCATGCATTCATAGTGTATAAGAATTACATTTTATTTTGTCACCGAGGCCGATGATTGAAATTTGCCCCAAAAGAGTTCAAGGGGAGACACGTATGATGGTGTCGTGTTTTAGGGATGGATTGGTGAACCTGAGGCTACAATGCACACAAACAGTATAGGTTGTGTTGTTGGTACTTTGGTTCGCCTACTCCATCTCTAAAACAAATTATGAGGCCCTAGATTTATTCTCATATGGAACTACATATATGATCCTTGAATTGTTTCTGATCTTTTAATGATTGGTATGATGCATATGTATATGAATGGTTTTGATCATAAGTATTTTTAACATGCACCTGAGGTTTAATTGTTTGGTTTTTTATTTATAATTACAATATTTAGGCTCGTTTTTGTACTTGACTATGTATATCCCTGAATAATATTTTGTACGATTACGTTTCAATTTCTTATTGTGGCCAATGATTCAAATTTATCCCAAAAGAGAGGCAGACACATTGGTGTCAGATTTTTTCAGGGACGAGTTAGTGAACCTGGGGCGATGTACAACAATAATACAGGCTATGCAATTGTTACTTGGTTCACTCACACCATCCCTGAATAAACTTATCAGGCCGCAATCTGATGCAATTATTTTTCATTGTGTTGATATGAAATGATATATGAACCGATCAAACTATTGCTGAGATGTTTTATCTTTGATATCCACGGATATATTGTCTTACATGAACACGTTGTCAATGCTTGAGTTGTAATAGAATTCAATCATATGTACGAGTTCTAAGTTATGTTCTTAAAAATCAACAGGAGGATGATGATGAAGTGGACAATAGCAAGGAATCCAGGGACAACAAGAGCCGCTACATGCTAAGGCGGTTACAGTGTGGGCTAATCTGTTTCCACCGTAGGGGGAGACTATTTTGCCCATTCTGTGGTAGAGCAATCAATGTGGACCTCAATAGCATGATCTAGCATGCGGAGGGCGTTGTCAAAGGCAGAGGCAGAAGCCATAAGCCGATTACCTTGGCGCGACACGTAGCCTACGGCAAATTCCTCCGGAAGTATGTCAGGACTGGCCTGTATCCCATCGACTAGGCTGTCGCTGCCTCCTGCTGATAAACCCCTGCCCTGCTAGGCGTCTCCGTGTCCCGGCCTCCTGCTGTAGCCCCTGCTTTTATTTTGTTCTAGTTAATTATTACCTTTGTGTGGCATGTAAGACAATATATCCGTGGTGTCTCTGGTGAACCTTATATATTAATCTACTCCTTGATATGGAGTGCCTTAAAGATTCTAGTGTTAAATTATATTTACTGATCATGCTCATGCACACTACAAAATATTTCTAGTGCCCGATTATATTATAATTGTCAAGAAATACATCAACAAGTTAAATTGGTTCAAATTTTGTATTGAAGTAACTAAATGTATCACACAAATAATAAACTAGAAACTAAAATATAGTTCAAACACATAATGTATCACCACCACTTGTTGTCGTCCTTGACTTGCTTCCCCTTCAGCCGCTTGATGTCGCCACCGTCCCAAGATCCCTTCTCGTCCTGAAACCGCTTTCTGTCCTCCTCGCGCTTCTTCTCCTGGGCTAGCTTGCAACCAGGGCATACCTCTCTCGCGAAAAACCCCGCCTTAACCATCCCATCTTTCATGGTAATGAGCTTACTGTACAACTCGTACGCCATGTAGGCATCTCTGGCTGCATACTCGAGGCGCGCCTGGCTCATTGGCTTCCCCTCCCAGTAGTCGTGATCGAGTCGCTTCAATTTCTTCAGTTTTTCATAGGATTTATCGATGATTTCCGCTGCCAGATCACCCATGCAATCCTTCGCTGGGTATGATTTGATCTTGTACAGATTTTGGATGTCGATGTGGTGCCCCTCTGGAATTTTTATCAACGCACGAGAAAGCATAATTGTGTCATTTGTGATATCCACTCTAGTGAAAGTTATCCCTTTGCTACACAAGAACTCGACCAGATCCGGACAACACATCTCACTTAGTTTACTCCTGCACTTAGATGGTTCTAGGGATGTAACGGAACAAGGGATGCAGAAGTGGTGATCTCAAATTTAAATTTCACATACCTACAGAAGTGGTAAACGAGGACCTCCTCATGTATGGTGATTTGCACGACAACGATCTCTTGTGGAGGATTTTTTCGCTTATTTGCACGGGTGTACTCCAAGTCTAGCCCCACAAACTTGTGCTTCTCTTTCTCAAGCAATTGCTCAAACCTGGCGAGAGTTGTCTCCACAGTCGCTTCATCATTTGTGTACACCACTGTCAAAGTCATGGTGCGATGGGCAGGGACCAAGTGGGTCTCTGTTGTGTGTTTCCCATCATCCATGCCTGCAAGGAAATGGGTGAAAGGAACTGCCTGCAAGGAACTGCCTTTGAGAGGAAGAATAAGATGAACCGACGGTTCCAGAACAGAGGAAGAAAAAGCGCCCAGGAAAAACTACAGAGGAATGACTAAGGAAGAGGAATGACTGCAGACGAAACGCGGTAACTGCAACTTTCGGTTCGAGAACTCATCGTGGTTACGTGGAGATCGTGGCAGTGCTGCCGGTTCAACAAGCGGGGCCAGTTCCTACGAGAATATGAAATTAGCTGTGCATTTTTCTTTGCGAGAAATTGAGAGAAGTCATTTATATTTTATCTTTCATAATTAAACACAATGAAGTTGGTACATCCCAAGAGATTTGAACAAACAAGATTTGCTAGTTTAACATACAACAACACTTACAGGCCCAACATGGCGGAACTTGGAGATCCCCAGAACTTGAGCTACCACAGAGACCTCGGCAGCGGTGGCAGAACTGGTGCGGGTGCAACCACGGCGACGACGAGCTCAGATTCTAGAGGAGGAAAACAGAACCGAGCATGGTCGACAAGGTGTTAGATCTCACCGAGAACCAATTCTCGTCCCCGACCGTGCCATGGGTGCGTCCATGGTGAGGGCGAGCTCCGACTCGGGATGGGGAGGAGAGCGGGGCCGAGCAGCTTCGTCACTTCCCAGCTCTATGCCATGGCCGCGACGACAGATTGCCGCTCCGGGGAAGAAGACGAGTAATGGAGGCGCCTACGCTGCAAGCCTACAGGGAGGAGAGCTGGGCCGAGCAGGTTCATCCACGCCCCAGCTCCGTGCCATGGCTGCGACGCCCCACAGATTGCCGCTCCAGGGAAGAAGAAGACGCATAATGGATGCAGGCGCCAACGCTGCAAGCTTAATTGACACCTAAGCGACGGGAGCGACATAACGGCGAGAACTGACAGGGGGGCCCAACTTGACGGCCGTTAGCCTGATTTTTTGTATTGAAACATAAACTTGAATTCGTGCCGAAAAAGACCCTGTGAGTATTTGGCACGCCAACTATAGTCATCGCGGATGATATCAGGGAACTCGGGTACCGCGTTGCCTGGACACCCCAACTTTCAGGACGCAAAATGATATTCTCGGTGGAGTGGGGGTGGAGGTGTTATCTGGGGTCGTGCTTAGGGCAGAGGGGCAGTGGGGCTGCTTTCCTAGCCTTATGTTTCCAAAGTAGGCAATAAAGTCTTGATCCTCTATGTCTCTCCTTCCAAGTACTAATGACAAGTGAGGGTGTACTACTGGGGTTTCGACCAGGAGTGAGATGGGTGCTGGAGAGAGGGGATGGTCAAGCTTTTGATGAGGGTTGGAAGTGGTTTGAGTAGTGGGTTTGACTAGTTGGCATAATTGGTCAATTTAATGGTTATGAAGGAAGTACAGGGATGTAGTCTTTATAAATTGAGGGAGTGGTTCTAGTGGGTAGATACAATCAAGGTACCCCTCCTGGAATTATTTGAGATTTTTCAAAGGAGTTTTAGTCCACTTAAATCCATTTATTCAAAAACTGCAGAAGTGAAGACCTGGAGCTCATTTGATATTTTTACATTGGACCTTGTTGGATTTTTATGTGAGGTGGTCCCAAATGTGAATACACTCTTAGGGGAATTTTCCCAAGATTTATTGGGCATGAAAAGTATTTAAAACATTTATTATTCCATTTCTTCCATTTAAGAAAATAGGCAAAAAGAAATAATAAAGCTCTTCAAGAATATTTATTTTTGAAGTGGGATGATAGGGTATGATATATGGGCCTCAAAAGTGCTTAGAGTTGGGGAAGTGTTTTGGCAAAAACCAAACTTTCCTTTGGGAAAGGAGTTTTGGAGATTTTGAATATTAAAGAGATTTATTAGATTTGGAGCCATAATAATTATGGATAATATTTGATAAATCTTGATGACCAAGGTAGATGAGGTAGGCGAGGTGTAGCAAGCATTTGCAACCTTGGGATTGGAGGATCCAAGTTGATTTTAGTGAAAACTAGGGATTTAAGGATCTTGGGTAAGATTGTTTTCATGCCACCAAATCCTTGTTGGATGTAGAATCCCATTTGTCTAACATCTGTAATGCTACATGGTCTAATAATAAAATGCTACTTCCTACATATAATTGTTGCATCATAATTTTATCATGCTCATGTCATCATGCCACATTGCATTTGAGCATCATATAAAACCCTTTCCATTTGGTTCTTACCTCATATGCAATATCAATTGTATTTGGTTCTTAATAAATTGTATTTGATTCTTGATAAATGCTTGATGCCTAAGTTGCGTTGGGGGCATATCTTTTATTTAACTCCACCACATTTCTTTGTCACCACCCCATAATTCCACCATCCAACTATATGTGAGCTTTGCATTTTATTTGGGTTACCTCTAGCTCATGTGGGTTGGGATGGATCCACTTCTAATTCCACATGCTCCCATATATGCCTCATGATGTTTTCACATTGTTGATATGTGGAGAGCCACATGGCCACTTTTGCATGCATGTGGTTAGTTTCACTTGCTCTAGCTTCCATATGGATCTATCAATATATGCCATGTATGAGGGCGTATTTTGGCCATAAATAATCTAGTGGGAAAATACACACTATATTGGTCATATGACTTCATCCATGTGCATATGCTAAATAATTCATATTGGTCAAGCAAACTTCTCCTTTGTATGGGTTTATTCAACATCTTGAATACATGTATGAATATATGTCCATGTGTGCCATAGTTGTTTTCACAACTAGAAGTATTGGTCATATACCACATGCATGGCCCATGCAAAGCCACTCCTATTCCCCTTTTATTTGTTCTTCTTTGGTATATGAGAGAAGAAGCTTGTATGAATTAAATTCATATGTTTTGGCATCTTTTCAAATAACCCTCTAGTGCAATCTTTCTACACACCTCCTTCTACTTTGGAGTTGTGTTTCCTTCTTTGCTTTGGTTATCTTATTTGGAAGCTAATTCAAATAGCTTGTTTGAAACAAGACTTTTTGAACCTTTGTTTTTCTTTGGCTTTCCACAAATCTCCTCTTAACTTTTACCTAACCCTCTTACCTAACTATCCCAAGCCTAACTCCCCTTCTACACCAGGCCGAGCCTTCCATGCTGAGCTACCCCCTAATCTAAACCCTAGCCGAGCCATCCCCTCTCCCTTTTCTCGCCGCTAAGCCTACCCTACCTGAGCCACCTGCGCCTCCCTCTGGCCCTAGCTGGACACCTTCCCAGGTTCTCCTCGAGCCCCAGGTCCACTTGAGCCTTGCCACCACGAGAGAGGAGAGAAAGGTGGCCACCACCACCTTTTTCCACCCGAGCCCCCCATGTGCATCTCTCCCTCCCTCCGTCCTTATCTACTCCCTCCCCTGCCTGGCTGCACTCTCCAGATCCCACCTGGGCGCTGCCCTTCACCACCCTTCCCCCATCTACCCCTGCCAACCCTCTCTTCCATCTCCGATCCCCCACCGTCGGCATCGGCTCTCTCCACCGTAGCTAGGAGGCAGGTGTGGCGATTGGGTGTTGGGGAAGAACCAGTGGAGCCCCTGGACCATCCCAGTACACGGCAGCGAGAAGGAGGAGGCCCAGCCCTGCTGCACGCCGACGTGACCGAGGAGAAACCCTAGACGCGGATCATCAGCTCCCCCGGCGACCCCCTGCTTCCCGGCCCGATCCGACCCCTCCAGCAAACCCCCGGTGATCCCCCGAGTCTCCCAGACATCCTCCCACTCGACGTTGCTTCCTGGACGTGTAGATCATCTGTCGAACGCTCTCGGTGCACCGCGCTCGCAGCTATCTTCCGCCGTTGCGCCGTAGTAGAGTATCTGGCCGCGCTGGTGTTCTCATAAGCAAACCCCCCCCAGCCGTAGTGGTAGCCACCGCCTGCGCGCGCGCACTAGATCGCAGGTTCGATCCCCCCCGCCGCGTCGGCGCCCTCCGTGTCAGTTTCGTCAGGTTAGGAGGCAGAGAAGAAAAACAGTACGCGGGGGCATTTTTTTCAAATACCCCCTGCTTCTTTTGCCGCTCAACCCGCACTCCACCCGGGCCCGCCTAGCATGTGCTATGGTATTTTACAAAAAGGCACCCAGACTTCTTGTGCCTCAACCCGTAGTCCTCCATCTGCGCCACGTGGCCACGCCCTGTTCGCGCGCCCGTGCGTGGCCCCGCGAACCGTCGACCCCACCTGTCTGCCACCCCGGCTAGAAAACCCCGCGGTAAGAAAAGCTCTGCCGCGTGTTGGATTCCGCCAGCTCAGCGCGGCCCTACCCATCAGCTGTAGTGGCTAGCTTCTGCCGTGTGCAAAAAGTCTGCGTCCTTTTTCTGTTTAAACAAAATGATTCCAGAAATTTGTTAATATGTTTCTAATCCAGAAAATAATATCTTTTAATTGACTTTTCCAAATAATACGAATAATATATGTTTTTGAATCGGAAAAATGTGAGGATTTAAAATATGCCATCCAAAATAATGTTTGGCTAATTTAAATTTTCGAAATTGTTTAAATTGCAATAAAAATGCCTTTTCTCAATTAATTAATAACTTTAATTCTATAACTCCAAATTTGACAAATAATATGTCTAAATCGATCAGCGCGACGAGCCCGTTCTAACTATGCATTTCATGATATGAATTGAAGCATGCATCATATAAATATTAAGTGGACAGCAAGTTATATGGGAGCAAAACATGACTAAAAACGTAATAAAATGCTTTATTCTTGCACCCCACACCTCACCCATGCCATGCTATGTTATGCCATGTAATTTGTGCATCATTCATCATGGCATGCTTGTTTGCTTGTCGCATTTTATTTATATGTTTGTGCATTATATTTATGTTGGCCTTGTTTGTTTGGTTCTTCTCGGATAGACGCCGAGCAGGGGAATTATCAGGAATCCTAGGAGTACTACCCAGATCCATCCCTCACTTCAACTGAGCTGCCAGGCAAGCACTACCACATGCTTGCATACATATAGTACCTATTGCTTCTATCTTATTCTGGCATCATGGAGTCGCGAATGCATTAAATTGAATCCCAAGTACTGCATAGCCTTTACTTTAAACCCCACCGAGCTTGTTCCTCCATCCCATGAGCCATTACTACAGGAGTTGTTTGAGCCATGCGAGTCGTAGAACAGCATGTGTAGGGTATGTGAGTGTCTGATGGATAACGAGGTACCTAAAGAACATAACCTGAGTAGTAATGGGATAACTAATGAAAGAGGCACCGGTGGACAATATCTGTTATTTGGTTTTTATGTCCACTTGTGTCGTGTAGGACCCCGAGTACTTGATATCTGTTCCTTGAATATCGCACTATCCGCATATGGGACCATGAATCCCCTTAGCGTGAGCTCGATTCATTTCTTATTTATTGGGGCCACAAAGTAGTTTGGGGCTTTATTACTATCCTGTACCTATGCCATGCTTTACAGCTTTATTTAAGATTGTGCGTGGAGCACCTGTACTGTTTTGGATCGTGGAATGTTTTCGTGGTATCGACAAGCCCAGTCACACTTTTAGGTTCCCAGTCGTTTATAGCCATTGACACAAACCTTGGGTCCGTCTCGGAGCCGGCCAACTTCGTTGCGGGTAGCTTAATGGGGTGGCCCCCTGAAATATTTTATGAATCATGTGATTGCTTTGTCGTGAAAGCCTCGTTGGGTTTTGATTTGGTTTTTCGAGGTCGATCGTGTGTGTGTGTTGCTATTTGTGCACCCCTGGAGGGTAAATCTTTCTGAAATCCGTGTCCGCGGTTATGGATGACTTGGAGCACAGTTTCTTGATCATAGACAAGTATAACTAAAGTACCGTCTTTAATTTGACTAAATATCTGACTAGTAAATAGTGCAATATTCATGGAATGAGTAATAAAACTGCCAACGGATGGGTTGTTCATCCGCTTTCTCGTTGGTAAGCGAGAAGGAGGATGGATCTGTTACTTTATACTATTATAACTATTGTTTCTAATTAACGAACAACCGTCTATCATTGGTTAGGCGGATGGTTAGCGAATATCTATAGGCTTGTTAGTGATTATCTTTTGCTGCAATTGCGTCACCCTAGGTATATGTCCCCTTTAGAGGCATCAAGACTTGCTGAGTACCCCTAGGGTCTCACACAATAAATTGTTTGATTTAGATGAACAAGTGTATTCACAAGATGGATACTGGGTGGAGGATACAGATGATGTTGGGGATCCGTGAGATCTGTGGGCGGAATGTGCTTATTTATGTGGCATCTTATGCCGATTTGCTTCTTGTCCGTACTCGGATCTTGTTTACCGCTTCCGCTTGATACTCTGTTGATTGATCTATGAGGAAATATCCTACACTATTATCTCTATCTAGGATATTTGGATCTTGCCGTATGGAGTTGCAATATTTCTATTTCTTTTAGATGGTATGGCTCTGAGAACTGTTGTAAGGTAGCTTGCATACATACTCACTTGTGTATGTATTTGATCTCTTCACCTGTTGCCTATGCTGCTCGCTCTTGTCCCGATGTTCTTGGAAGTGGCTAGGGCGACCGACGGGCCTACACGTGGGTGGCCCTGGGCCCCCGCTGTACTTCCTTAACTACTTTTGGTTCATCCAGGCTTGAACTTAGAGCGTAGGGTCCGAGGTTGTTACATTGGATCTTGGAGCTCTGGGCTCCCCTTGGGGCATGGGATATATGGATGGATAGACCAAGTGAGCTTGATCCTTCTTGATCTCACCATGACAAGCTTTCAAACTTTGAATAAAATAAGCCAGGCAAAGCAGATTATCAACTAGCCTTCAAAACCTTGTGGGTTTAAGAAGCACAAAGATCCACTTGGAACAAGTGAAGTAGATATTGATAGACCTATATGAGTAGAACACAACCATGCAAATAGTTGGTCCATAAAAGGTTGGATGGTGGTGTGAGCTTCTATCAAGGTAGGCATGTTGACTAGATTTGCAGGAATAGTTATTTTCTTGCCTGCAAAACAATCAAGAACAAGTGAGTTGGAGGATGATATAACCAAGGGCAAGAGTGGTCCTTGGTAGTACTTAGGATGTTTAACAAGATGGTTCAGATGCATTTTCAAAAATGCACAAGGGTTGAGAAAGGGAGGCATTCAAAAAGGTGATGTTGAATCAGATTCTAGACTTGGTCAAATTTGGTAGATTTAGGGTTTTTGATTAGAGCATGAGAGGGGATGTTTTTGATGGGTTGCAAGATACCAAAGCATCATCAAGTGTATGAGGTTGAAGAGTAGATTGAGTAGAAGGGATCCATGCTTGATATTGGTCTTCACTGACTTGGAAGCTTATAGAATGGACCACTCCAGAATTGATCTGGTTAAGGGTTTTAGTTGATCACCTAGTAGCTAGAGATCAGGTCCAGTTTTGTAATCTTGCTTAGGGTTTGGTGATTTGGAAACCTTGGTCCTAGAGAGTGAGCTCCTAGAGTAGCTCATACTACTTCTAAGCAACCATATCTAGCAGCAGATCAAGGCAACTCATCTTATACACTAATCAACTACTACTAGGGTTACTATCAAGCTTAGCTTGAGGTAAGGATGGACAATTTTGAAAGGTTGGACTTTGAATAAGGTAAGAGTCCTTGGTATCCCTACCAAGAGTAGAATTCAAAAGTTTTATACAAGGTTTTGGAAATCTTAGAGGTAAGAGTAGTTGAAGGTTCTGTCCTGAAAACATAAGGAGATTATATTATATATTTCTCCATAGTTTTATCAGTAGAAGCTACTAAAATAGTTTTGGTTTCATAAGCATCTTGGCTCAGGTTTTGAAATGCCAGAACATTTAAGAATATGGAAATTAAGCCAAGACTGTTTTGGGAAGTAGCTTTTGTCAACTAGTGTTAAGGTAAGGAGTATATCATATGGTATACACTCACATGCACAAGCACAAGCAAACAATAAGCAAACACTGCACCAATGATCAAGAAAAAGTTTTTGTTCCCCCTGATTTTTGAATTCGGTACAACTAATCAGGTTGCTGAAATTGGGATGTTACATGAATATTCAGAGGGTATGCAATCCTTTGTTCTTGTTGTTGGGGATATACTTTCTAGGTATCCTCATAGTTCCTCACTAACTAGGGTGGCCCACTTTGGGTTAAAGCTTTGCTTCATGGGCGGCCCAGTTAGGGAGAAGAGGCAGAGCCCAATCCGGCTAAGGGAAGGCCTAGAAGACTTACCGACATAGGCCCATAGTGTTACTTGTAGTTCAAGATGTACTCTGTAACCGACTCTTAGTCGTAGCCGGATAGATCTCTCCTGTAAACCCTAGGCCGGATATCTATATAAGTCGTCCTAGGGAGAGCCTTTAGGGCACCCTCAATAGTCTACAATCTCAACTCGCACAGGCGAACCCTTGTAACCCATATTCCGGCTCTGCCGTATTACTGGATTGCTAGCAGGAGTAGGATCCATCCAAAGCCGGTGGATTCGAACCTGGGTAAACTTGTGTGCTCACCGTCTCGGAACCCCGTACGTCTCACACCCCTCTCTTCCGCATGCCTCGAGGACCCCCTCATGGCATACTTGTCATCTATCTGATGACAGTTGGCACCCACAGTGGGGCAAGTGAGCTTCGGATCTGCGTTCCGAGCGGAATCTGCAGGAATCGGAATCAGCGATACTATCGCCGTCGATCGCATCCTCTACACCAGCGACGTCCCTCTCATCCTTCTCGACGAGACCTGGATTCCAGCTAGGGAGGCGGTGACTGCCTACACCATCATGTCTTTTGGCGAGATCGATGTTTACATCGGTTTTGATGAACCAGTCCCACCCACCCCAGCAGTGACGATAGAGGCAGAAGAAATTTCTGGGTCCCCTTTGTCCGTGGAGGCGGCAGAGTTCCGGATATCAGGAAACCCTAATCCCACCCAGCCCACACCAGTTGCGGAGATAGTGGAGAAATCCAAGCCTGAGGCAGACCTAGTGGTCCAAGTCGAATCTGGAGTGGATCTCCCTGGAGAGACCGAATCCTAGATCGACCCACCCGCTGAGGTCGAAATCCAGGAGGAGCATAGCAACAACACTGATTCGAGATCTGATGATGCCAGGACAGACATGCCTTTTCTGAGATACACACTAAGACGCATGATAATGCCAAACTCAGGCATAGATGCAATTCTCAAGGCCATCAAACGTTTCGACGAAGCCTACTATGAAGACCGCAGCTATCTCAGGAGGGGCACATCACACTTTGTTGCATATGTGGGATCTGGATCCGGCACTACATATGCTGGAGACAACACCGACTCTGTGTTGGAGGCGATTGGAACAAACGCCGACGTACCCGCATCCTCGGATGAATCGATGACGTCAGCATATTTTTGAAAGTTCTCCGCTGAATATGAAGAGGAGTATAACTCCAAAGCTGCAGAGGAAGGAGAAGCCATGGATGAAGGATCCGGGGAACACTCTCCCAAAGCGCATGATGACATGGAAATCGGAGATAATCCCGAGGTCTAGACATCCAAAAGTATCGATCAGAGCTTGACTCTGGGAAACGGACCCAAAGCCGTCTTTGCTACCGGCGCTGCCAAGAAGGCAAAGAAGACGAACAAGAAAAATAAGACCCCGACGAAAGACCCTCCGGCAGAGGAGGTGATTGCCGAGGAATACGAGGAATTCTCGGATGGAGCACTTATCCTAGACGAGCCCAAAAAAGAAGAGTCGATGGATGGACACGTGATCACTGAAGGTGCGCGTAAACTCATCGATGCTACATTAACCACACCTATTCCTACAGCTGCAGAACTTACTGCTGAAGAGATGGACGAGAGGGCTCAGGCCCTAGAAGGGCGTTGTCAAGTACTCCTCGATGAAGCCAAAAACATTGAGGACGAGAAGAAATGCATGGCATCTGCAGAAAAATACAACTCTAGGCAACATCAGAAGACCAAGAAACATCATACTGATGACAACCAATTCCCGCAGATTCATAAAGTCCTTTTTGGAGGAGAACTTGGGATGCCTCGACGCGACAACAACGGGGATTGGGTGTATCCAACGCCAGTACAGAACACCGTTGCGGCTCGGGAAATCCTATCAGCTAATCTAGGCCCGGAGCAGATCCGATTGGGAATCAAACTACTCAACAAAGGGCTGGAGCAGCAAAAGGTCGCCCTGTCCGGAAGTCAAAAATTGGTCTCAGATTCTAATCAATGTCGCATAGATCCGGCATGGTCTGACGTAAGACCCAAACGTGTTCCTGAGCAGAACCACCGTTCCGACCATCGGGAAGACAATGACTCAAGAACCGGATCCTCAGGACAGCACCACAAAGCTGCTCGTGATTGGCATAACGTTAACCTAGTCGCGGAGCAAGAGGCAATTGCTGCACTGAATCTGATTATCCCTCCCCGGCGAGAATCGGAAGACCGCAGGGAAGAAGATAAAGAGAAACGTTGGGAGGAGGACCGACGAAGAATGCCACCTCCTAGACATGCAAGCCATCCGGATGACGAACAAAGGAACGACGGACACCGTGCCGAGACAAGCCGGCAGGGGGCTCATCATAATGAAGATCCTTCCCGGAACCGGAATAATGATGCTCCAGATGGAGGCCGGTGATCAGCCAAAAATAACCCAGCTGCTCCACCCTCTCCACGAAGTAGCCATCACAACGGCTCCGAAGGAGGAGGTGGTGGAAGAAGCCGAAGTCCGGCTTCAAGGCACCACAGCCACAACCGACACTCAGGACGATCTCTTTCCCTGAATGACGCAAGGCACAGGATCAACTCCAATATAGAGGCACAGCGCTATGAAAATGATGATATATATGTGGGACCAAAGTGCTTTCGACCATGCATAAGAGCTACAAGATTCCCGGAAGGATTTGCTATCTCAAGACATATCCAAGCCTAGGACGGCATAGCTCGGCCAGATACTTGGCTACATGATTTCTTCCAAGCTTGCTGCATTGCCAAAGGCGGAAATAGCCTGGTCGCAACCCGATATCTCCCACTCATGTTGCGGAAGACGGCACGATCATGGCTTAATGAACTTCCGGAGAACACCATCCACAACTGGTATGACATGCAAAGCGCGTTCTTTCGAAATTTCGAAGGCACGTATCGGAGGCCCTGTACGGTTAGAGACCTACAACGTTGCACCCAGAAAGCCGGAGAACCTTACCAGGATTACCACAGACGATGGATCGACACCAAGAACTCCTGTGAAGGAGTAAATGACCAAGCTGCGATTGAAGCTTTCATTGCAGGTCTCCCAATTGGTTTACTACGTCATCGCTTGAAGTGTGACAAAGTCACTGATTTGGGAGAGATGATAGAAACATCGAGCAAGTATGCATGAGCTTCAAATCCCAAGCCGGAAGGGAAGAAGAATTTTCTGACCAAGAAAGACACTTATGTCACCTTCCTCGGATCTCAACCAGCAAAAGGTCAAAAAGGAAGTGCTACATGAGCTCAATGCAACAGTTCCACCTGTCCCTCAATTCCTAGACTGGTCGGAAGTGGCAATCACATTTGACCATGCCGATCATCCTCCTAAGCTGCGCAGGCAAGGAAAATACGCCTTAATCATCAATCCACTTATTGACGGTTATAGTTTCTCCAAGACTCTCATGGACGGTGGCAGCAGTATTAATATCCTGTATGTCGAAACGCTACGCCGAATGAAGATCTCGGAGACCCAGCTAAATCATAGCTCTGTGATTTTTCACGGAGTTGTCCCAGGAAGACAAGCTAACTCCCTGGGAGAAATCACTTTGGATGTTACCTTCGGAACTCCAAAGAACTACTGGACGGAGGAACTTTCCTTCGAAGTGGTCCCGTTCAAGAGCGCGTACCACGCTATATTCGGATGTCTGGCTTACTAGGCTTTTATGGGTCGTCCGTGTTACATTTACAATATGATGAAAATTCCAGGTCCCAATCGCGTAATCACCATTAGGGGAGACCCGAAGAAAGCGCGAGAGTGTGAGGATGGAAATGCCGCCTTTGCTGAAGCCGTGTTGCACGCCCAGGAGTACCAGGAGATCAAGAAAAGCATAGATCTGTCCGAGATGCCCGCAACGAAGAAGGAGGTGACGAAGCCGAATCCGGAGTTCAAGGCATCAGAAGAGACAAAGAAGACGCCGTTGAAGGATGATGACCCCTCCAAGGTGACCCAGATAGGCGTAGGCCTAGATAGCGCATAGGAAAGAGCGCTCGTCAAGTTCCTCAAAGCAAATCAAGATATCTTCGCATGGAAAACATCTGACATGACCGGAGTACCTAGGGAACTTGCCGAGCACTCTTTAAATGTAAACCCAAATGCTAAACCCATCAAACAGTCCTTACGATGTTTCGGCGATGAAAAGCGTAAGGCAATAGCTAAGGAACTAGCACGGCTCGAGTTAGCCGGATTCATAGAAGAGGTCATCCACACTGAGTGGTCGGACAATCCTGTAATGGTCCCTAAAAAGGACACCACTGATTTAAGGATGTGTGTTGATTATACTGCCTTGAACAAGGCTTGTCCAAAAGATCAGTTCGCTCTGGCTGAAGACCAAGGATTTTGTGTGGACCGACAAAGCTGAAGCCGCACTACAAGACCTGACGAAAGTACTCTCATCTACTCCTATCCTTGCTGCACCGGAACCACAGGAACCGATGTTGCTTTATCTTGCTGCGACAAACAAAGTCGTCAGTATTGTCATGGTAATGGAGAGACCGGAGGAAAATCAGGAACACTTGGTGCAGCGTCCGACTTACTTTGTCAGCGAGATTCTAACAGAATCAAAACAGCGGTATCTACACTATCAAAATCTAGCTTACGGTGTTTTCCTAGCATCTCGTAAGCTATGACACTATTTCCAGGAGCATCCAATTACCATGGTGAGTACAGCTCCCATGAGAGATATAATCAACAACAGTGACGCGTCGCCAAATGGGGCATAGAGCTCTCAGCTTTCGATATTGAGTACAAACCTCGGACAACAATTAAATCCCAAATCCTTGCCGACTTTGTTGCTGATTGGACAGAGACGAAGGAGAATATGACCCTCCCTGAGTCGAAATATTGGACCCTATATTTTGATGGATCTAAGGCTCGCAAGGGCTCGGGGGCTGGCGTGGTGCTCAAATCACCCCAAGGAGATAAACTTCTATACGTGTTGCAGGTCCACTTCACAGAGACAAATAATATTGCCGAGTATTAAGCACTGCTACATGGAATCCGAATTGCTAAGGATATTGGCATCTGACGTTTGATGTGTTATGGAGATTCGGATCTTGTTGCTCAGCAAGTGTCCGATATTTGTAATGCAAATAAACACATGGCAGCATATAAAGCTGTCGTGGATGATTTATCTAAATCGTTCGAAGGGTTTGAGGTTCAACACATCCCTCGAGCAGAAAATGAGGAAGCAGATGCATTATCTCGGATAGGCTCTGCATGGAAAGAGGTCCCGGATGGCGCTTTCTTGGAGCACCTCAAAGTTCCCTCGATAAAGGGAGTAGACGAGGAATATCCGACCAAATCCGCTCACCTTTGATAGAAGTTCTGGCTATAATTCCCAGCTGGACTCAACCCTACCTTGATTATTTGGTAGATGGAAAATTACCCGAAGACGAAGTTCTGAGCCGGAAGATCGTCCGACGAGCAAAAACCTACACTATAGTTAAAGGTGAGCTCTATAAGCGGAGTGTGTCTGGGGTTTTTCAGCGCTGCGTATCTCCGGAAGAAGGAGTGGAAATCTTCAGAGAAATCCACGAAGGCGAGTGTGGTCACCATGTTGCAACCAAATCTTTAGTGGCAAAAGCTTTCAGACACGATTTTTTCTAGCTTACAGCCAAGACAGATGCCGAACGGCTGGTCAAGACGTGCAAGGGCTGCCAAAAGTATGCCAAACAAGCTCATCTCCTGGCTGATCAGTTACTAACAATACCTATAACATGGCCTTTTGCGGTCTAGGGGCTTGATATGGCAGGACTGTTTAAACGGGCTCCAAGTGGATTTACTCACCTCTTAGTGATGGTGGATAAATTCACCAAATGGATTGAGGCTAAGCCTGTCACTAGTTGTGATGGAGCTACAGCCAAAAGATTTGTCGAGGATGTTATAATCCGGTATGGTTATCCGCATAGTATTATCACAGACAACGGGAGTAACTTTTCTATGGGAGAATTGGCCGAATTCTGCAACGAGCAAAATATTCGGCTTGACATTGCGTCAGTCGCACATCCACAAGCTAATGGACAAGTTGAAAGAGAAAATGGTTTAATCCTACAAGGCCTAAAACCGAGACTTGAAGCACCACTACGACGTGCTGAGGGGGCTTGGGCAGAGGAATTACCCTCTGTAATATGGAGTTTACGAACAACTCCGAACAGGTCAACCGGATACACACCTTTTTTCTTGGTCTATGGCGCAGAAGCAGTTCTTCCTAGTGATTTTATTCACACTTCTCCTAGAGTGGCCGCGTATATCGAAGAAGATGCCGAGATTTCTCGACAAAATGATCACGACTTAGTCGAAGAAGTTCGCGTCATTGCTGAAATGAGATCAACAGCCTATTAGTAGAAGTTACGCAAGTATCATAGCCAGAGAGTCAGAAACCGGTCTTTGAGTAAGGGTGGTTTGGTTCTCCGGCTTGTGCAACAAAGAAATCACAAACTTTCCCCAGTATGGGAAGGGCCCTTCCTGGTTAGTCGAGTATTACACAATGGTTCATACTACCTAACTGATATGAGGCCAGTCAAAGAGAGACCTGCTACTAAGAAAAGAAAGAGAGCTAGAGGCAGTACAAATCCGGATGAGTTAGACAGACCATGGAATATTGCTCAGCTACTTACCTTTTATTCTTAGTTTATCCTTCTTTGTAATCATATATGTGTACATGTTCTGTGAGAAATAAAAGTTTTGGTTGCCTCAAGTTTTTTCTGAGAAGTTTTTACCATCTTATTTCCGAATGATCATGTCACAAAGTCGAAAATCCCAGAATACTTGAAAGTACTTTATGCTCATGTTTGTTCTGGTTTAGATTTCCGATTCTAAAAATGCTACCTTCGGGTATAACTTTAAAGTTTCTAGTCTATACTTTGGTTATTTGTCTGATTGCCGGATGTGGGTATTTTCTGAGTAGTGAATTGTTGGTACTGGAAGCCGACTTTGTTTCCGAGTTTAAACTGGTTTAGCAATTGAGCTCCGTTTCTCGGCAAAGTCTCCGTGCTAAAGGTTTAGCCAGTTCACGAAAGCCAGATAAACGATAAGTATAGACAAAAAAGTACAAGTGCTTATGTAAACATTTCAAGCACACAAAATTTAAAAGACAAAAGTGCTGAATAGATAAAATCTTAGCACTAGCAAAAGTATAGTACTGCATATTTACAGACCCATAATGTTTTTTAGAATAATACATTTGTTTCTGATCATCTATGATGTAGGAGAGGAGGTAGGAGCTGACGGCTCGCTGGACACATCAGCCGCGCCCTGATAACGATCCGAGATGTCCAAATCCGATATGGTTTGGCCATCCTTGGAAACTTCGGTTGCTTCTTCGGGAGGAGGAGGCGGCGTGTCCACGCGGGTGAAGAAGGGAGTGTCATAGCTGGTTAAGTCAGCTACGCGGCACCCATATCCAGCGCAGGAGTCCATGATGGCCTTGATGTCTTGCTCATGTCCGTCTTCATCCACAGTAGAATACCCTCTAGTCACTTTCCATATCTCCATGCTTCCATGGTGGCTCATGGCCATGGTGAGAGCGTTCTGCGCTGCTGATCACGCGTAGGACATGTTCCAGTCCCGGACAAGCTGCGGCATCTCCTTTGCCTTGTCTCGCACCTGAAAGTCGGACATGCTATGCATGTCCGGAACCTTGAGAGCTTCGCCAATGTCCTCAATGGATTGGCGGACGTCATGAAGCAAATCACCGACTTGGGTAAGTCGGTGGGTGCGAGGCTCGGTAGAAGCAGAGTCCGTCAAGTTAAGAGGGCCTATATATATAACACAAAATTGTTAAGTAAATCCGACATCGAAAGAGTCGAAAAATGTAGACAAGTCAGAAAGAGGGAAACATACCGAAGATGACGTCATCAACTTTGGTCTTGTCTTCTTGAAGACTCGGGAGTTCAGCTCGGAGCGCCTTGGAAAGATCCTTCTCTCTGCAAAGCTCATTGTTGAGATCTGAGATTCTCTGATCTTGAACCGCAATCTTATGATCACGTTCATCAGTAGCCATGGAGGAGGATTCGAATTTGGGCAATTCTCTTCTCATGATCTGCCTTGAGCTTATCCAGCTCTTGGCGAAGTTCTTTATTCTCCACCACCAGGGTTTTGAGTTTCTTGGCCTCTTCGATCATAGCACAGGACTGTTTTACCAGTGATGTAAGACAAAAGAACAACAGTTCAGCAAAAAATATTCAACTATGAAAATCAAGACAAAGTTTTGAGTCTCAAAATGTTTACCTTCGGCCTCATCCTTGGAAACCTTCAGTTCAGCATTTTCAAGTCAGAGAGCTTTGATCTCTCTCCGCTTGTTACATATATTCTTCAACAAATCCTGGTTATATGAATTAACTTTCTTTAAGTCAGAATACCCAGAGTCAGAAGTCTACTAAAGACTTGGCCTAATATTGTTACTCATATCAGCACGAGCCTTGGGGGCTACACTAGTTCATTCTTTGGCATCCTAAGGAAGCATAAACCCGGATTGTATATCCTACTTCATGCTTGGGGGCTAGAGGATATGATATAAAATACAATAAAGAAAAATGTGAGTTGGAATTCCGACTTACATGACGTTCATGTGTGAGCTTGCTCAGGCACATGTTCACCTCGGTGGTAACCGTCTTGGCGAGGGTGAGTGGAATAACCGGAGGTGGTGGAAGCACACCAGCTCTTAATCTCTCATTGTGAAGGCGGACTTGTTCAAGAAGGTCGGAGTACTTGATGTCCTCCGCTTCTTGTGCTACTTCTTCGGCAGAGAGATTACGGCTCTCCAAGCATTGCCAGGCCAGCCGATGGATCTCCTCCGCAGATTTTCGAGACAAGCCAAATTTGGCAAGCCCCGGATTGTTCAGGAGGTTTTCGGCAAAGGTCTCTGCCGAAGGATCATTACCCGAAGAGGGTTCACCCTTATCTAAACCTGAGCCACCCATGGTGGCGTCAGTCTGCGACTCAAGGGTCGCTGGTCCCGTTGAAGGAGTCGGATCTTCTGCGACAACCGGCCATGGAATGATCACCGGTGTTGCAGAAGGTTGAGGCGCAGGAGTCGGAGGAGCCGCGGCAGGAGAAGCCATAGTTAGCTTCGTATGCCCCAAGGGCTTCGAAGAAGTTCCCTTCCACTTGCCCTTGATGAGCTGCTTTGCTCTGGGAATGTAAAATAATGGAAAACATTACATCTCGGAAGAAATTACGAGTAAAGTACAAAGGAGGAAGTTGTGTTGAAAGTTACCTGTTCACAACTGGCACCTCCTTTGTGCCAACGGCCACTGTCGAAGCTTTGCGTTTCCTGGGCACAATGTCCGGCAGTGGGACCAGTTCCTCCTCCTGAGAAAACTCTAGAGGATACCCCTCGATAGGAGCCAGCTCCGACACGGGGAGGTCGTCAAGCTGAAAAGAAGAAAATATCTCAGTATTGCAAAATAACTTAAAAGGTGAAACACATAAAAAAGGGTTTGTTTTAAAAGCTTACGGGCACTACAGGGTCATCCGCTGTGTGCATGTCCAGAGACAAGTCCGTAATTTTCCTCTCGGTCCGCTCCTTAATGAGCCATTTGATCTGGCTAATGTAATCCTGTGGCTTCAAAGCCTTGGGACTGATGCGGAGGGAGTCATTTTACGACGCCGTGATGGAATGCATCAGTCGGTCGCCGTGGTACTAGAGAGGCTAGATCCGGCATGCCACCCAGGACTGGACTAAGTCGGACCCTTTCAGGCCCTTGTGTTTCATCAGGTATTCAATCTGCCGCTTGGCGAGGATCAGATCGTCACTAAGATCCGGAGGAGCCTCGTCCCAAGATGGAAGGGTCGTGGCGGCTCCGTCGATGAAAGCCGGCAAAGAAGTAGCTTTGCCGGGAGCAGGAATATCCTTATGGTAAAAGAAGGTGGTCGGCCACTGTTTGACCGACTCACTAGCTAAACTGTGAGGATAAACACGCTCGCGTCTAACTGAAAGGCTAATAGTACCGGTAATATAAGGATTACCGGCAGTGACAGAGTTTATCCGGACATGAAAGTAAAACCGGAATAAAGTGAGACTCGGCCTAATGCCGAGGTATCCCTCACACAACCCTGCATAAGAGCTCATCTATAAGATGGAGTTGGGAGGAAGATGGTGAAGCTGAACGTCGTAATGATCAATCACCTCGGAAAAGAATTCCGAGGGAGGGAAAGACAAACCTCTGTCGAGGTGGGTGCCGAAGTGTACCCGCTCGTCGGCATGCGGGTTGGGGATGGTTTCGCCGAAACCTCTCCGCTAGTCGCCGGCACGGAGGAGCCCTTCATTCTCCACGCCACGGAGCTTCGCGTCATCGAGGAGACACATGATCCAAACCCCACGGCTGCTTTCTTTCTCTGCCGCTGTCGTTGCTGCTGCAAAGCCAGCCAAACCGGATGATGAAGAGGAAGCCATTTCTCCGGTGCGCTGGTGACCTTGGATGGGAGGCGCTGGGAATCTGGGAGGCAGAAGAGCTCTGTGCATAGCGGAGAGGTGGAGGAGAAGAAACGGCAAGGGAATAGGTGAAGATGAGGAAAAGAAAATCCTCACCCCTTATAACCACCTAACCGTGCCGAGATGCGTGCAAACCGGCACTGTGTAAACGCCACGCATCGTGGAAGGAACTGGGAAGGTCCCACGTGATGATTACATCGCCTCGATCTCCGCGTACGCATTGAAATGACGCCTCGGTTCCGCGAACGTCGGACCCACCAATGGTCGTGCTCACTGGATGTTTGTCAGATGACGTGACTTAACCATGACCGGTGTCAGATGATGTCAGAGACCAAGTTCCGACTTAGTTTGAATATCAAGCTGGAAAATCCAAGAAACGTGCTGATAGGTCCGACTTATTTTTAAGACCCGGATTGTATCTTTTGTTTTGAAGTTTCAGGAACCCTTCAAGATTCTACAAGCCGAAGATCAAGCTAGATGATGAATCCGACTTTGGATCTTGGAGACTTCCGGGGGCTGCTGTTGGGGATATACTTTCCGGGTATCCTCACAGTTCCTCACTAACCAGGGTGGCCCACTTCGGGTTAGAGCTTTGCTTCACAGGCGGCCCAGTCAGGGAGAAGAGGCGGAGTCCAATCCGGCTAAGGGAAGGCCCAGAAGACTTACCGACATAGGCCCATAGTGTTACTTGTAGTTCAAGATGTACTCTATAACCGACTCTTAGTCGTAGCCGAATAGATATCTCCTGTAAACCCTAGGCCGGATATCTATATATGTCGTCCTAGGGAGAGCCTTTAGGGCACCCTCAATAGTCTACAATCTCAACTCACACAGGCGAACCCTTGTAACCCATATTCCGGCTCTGCCGTATTACTGGATTGCTAGCGGGAGTAGGATCCGTCCAAAGCCGGTGGATTCGAACCTGGGTAAACTTGTGTGCTCACCGTCCCGGAACCCCGTACGTCTTCCGCACGCCTCAAGGACCCCCTCGTGGCGTACTTGTCATCAATCCGACGACACTTGTATTTTTCCTGCACAGATAATGTCGTTTAAAGGAGGGAATCTCTACATTAAAGTCAAAGATACGATATTTCCTTCAACTAGAAGAAACCAGGAGCCGTCCAACGAAGGAAGACGCCATAATGACCAACTATACGGCCGGAGCAAAAATTCCGACCATAAAGCTCCGGCCGTATGGTTGGCACCGCCGCCGTTAGGTCAAACAGAACAACTTTCATGAAGGGACCCCTATATAAAGAAGCCTCAGGTGATGGGAAAACATCTCTCGCTCTGCCCCGAAGAAGCCAGACTCCACCAAAAAGCCGCCCCAGATCTCCAAACCCATCTCCATCTCCATAGCCATACTCCACCACTTGTAATAGTAGATCTCTTTGCTGATTGGTGACATTGTAAGACTATTGCTATCAATCTTATGATTTTCATTACAATGTTTGTGATTGTTGATTCATCTCTATGTGTGAGTAATTCTCCTTGGGATAAGGGCTTCGTCCTAGCCATGTAGCAATTGTGCATGTGAATTATCTTAGATGGGATCATGTATTGGCTTGTATGACATGATGATTATTGTATCCTCTCTTGCCTCAATCCAAGGACTTGTCAGGTACCCAAGACCCCGAGGGTTGAGCCAGGTATAGGGATTACGAGTGATGACCGATCTGCAGATTGGGAACCCCAGTGACAGAAGGGGTAGTACGGCTATATGTGAGGGATCCGCTTGGGATTAATGGTGACATCACGATGCATATCATTAGTTCTCTTTCTTCTATGGATGAGACTAGTAGGTTATTTCTATAAGCGGTTGCGGAGGCAATAGCAATTATGGATGCACTGCCCACATATAATTTATCTTGCTCTAACAAGTACACGCATGCTTTATTTCTATCTTTTATTTCCATCAGATGTTTTGAACAACTATAGGTGAAACCAAACGCCCTAGGCCCTCTCTCTCCATCATCAACAACAACCAAAAGATGCAAACTACTAGTACGGTGAAAACACAAAAGGAATTCTAAAACTCCCGAAGGTCCATTAAAATAAATTCACTACGCATTTTCTTCCCGAGGATTCAATAACCTAGGTCTACTAGGGAAAAACAAGATATACTACATCCATAATCCAGATCAAAGGTATCAACTAGCTCAAAAAAGAAAGAGAAAGAAGTCAGACAAATTTGTTCTATGTCTCTAATGCACACCTTTGGGATGCAAACAACTCCACTAGCTTTTGAACGATCTATGGTATAACCCCGGATATCGACTATGCATTAATGACATGAGTGGCATCCATGTCAATGTATGGACAAAACTATTGGTACTCTCAAAGGTTGTGCAAACACTTGCAAAAGAAACAATCAGCGATCCTTGAAAAACAAAAGAAAGAAAGAAAAAAATATATCTTTGAGGATCCACATAACATGTCCTTGGCATGGTCTCATTACTACTTTACGAATTTTTCTTGAAAGAAAATGATTGGATTAGAAGTGTTTTAGATAGACTTGATTTATTGATGTGGGTGTAAATAAGACACTTCATTGTTATATTACATGGGACATGAAACTCTCTTACTCAATTATGCTATTTTAAACATCCTAGTGTTCCTTGGCAAGCTGAGAGTTAAATATAGGAATTGGATTGATTGCTACACTTCTAGTTACTTATACTTATATTAAACTTTACTTTGATTATCTTGACTTACCTAAGCTTGTATTGTATTCTTGTCATCTCTCTAACTTTGATAAGCTTCGCAAATGAATGAGTGCTGATCACATATGACTACCGACTGAAAGTGAACTCTTACTCTCGTTGTTTCAAGTTTAAACAATAAATTCCTTATAGTTCTTTTGGTTCTTCTTGCTCGAGGACGGTCAAGGTTTGAGCTTTGGGGAGGTTGATGGCTTGGATTTTTGCCATCTTCCACTCCGTTTAAACGTTGTTTTTGGTCAAGAAATTGCCAAAGAAACTCTCAACTCTTGCCACTAATAACTAATAATTGCATAGATATGCAAATCCCTTCTTTGATTTATGTTGTGCAGGAAATCATGGCTTTTAAATCGAAATAAGGAGTCATAATGAAGGATTTTGAGGAAGTACACACAGCCAAGTAATTGGAGAAGCGTTCCAGGGCATCTGCGAGCTTAACAACCACTAGTACGGGCGCAGTCCACCCATACCGCCTGCCCGTACAAGGTGGTGATGGCTTCATCTCGTCAAACCTTACAACTTTCATGAAGACACCTATATATTTCGAGGCTCTAGCCGCTGGCCAGAGAGCTGCCATTCTTAGATTTCATCACAACACCACCGAAGGAGATCCACACCATTGTTCATCCATTGTTCATCACTTCCACCATCCATCCATCCACTAGCCATAGCCATTGCTTTGTACTTTAGATCTCCTTGTGATTTGGCAACCATTGTAAGAATATTTGATTTCAATCTAAGTATTTGCATGATGTTTCTATCTCCGATCTATTTGTTCTGAGTGAGTAGTCCTCACGGGATATGGGTTGGGGAGAAACCTCGTAGCAATTATGTGCATCTAGATCATGGGAGAATTGTATTTTGTTTGAGAATGTGATTTGTATTTTTTGTATCTTCGTCTCCTGTCTCGATCCGTGGACTTGTAGGTACCCAAGATCCCATATATTGATAAAGGCTTGAGGTGAGATACTTGGCTAGCGGCGATCTGATAGGAACCTCAGTGACAGAAAGGACAGTACGGTCTTTGCTAGCGTCCCATTCAAGATCAACAACAACATCACCACTTAAAGCTTTGATCTATGGTTTGCACTTAATAATTGTTTGTAACCCGTGGCTTCGGTGTACTCTCGGTTGGACTAAAAGTCTATTGCTATGCCCATTGCATTACGGGGGCTCTAGAATATTAGGATGTGTTGCCCACAAGAGAATATCTCGATACAAACATTATACATGACTATGATTATTATTATCTTTTATCCCAATTGATGTGCAGCTGCAGGTGGATCTTCAACCCTTGCCTATCTCCATCCATTGATTCAAACCCGTTATAAAGTAAACTAGATTGTTCTGGTCAACTAAGGTAAAACAAACAAACAAAGTCTTGTAGACGTGTCCCTTTTATTACCTTTTAGCAGTGCTTTCTCAGATTCGATTAAACCTAGGTCTTCTAGGGAAAAATCTACTATACTACTTCCATGAATCCAGATCGAAGGTATCAATACCAACATAGGAATTGTAACATGATCAAATCACAAAGTTCACCATTACAATGACTGGGAAACATAGTAAACAATTGCTTAGACCGTGAGACCAGATGCAATCACTGTGGGCATGTTTGGTTACTCAGGCCGGAATTTCCCTTTTTGTGACTTGGCCCGCTGGGTGCTGCATGGGGGGACATTGCCCTCAGTCCAGGATGGGCTATTTATTTGGTTGCATGTATTTCCGTTTCCCTACTAGGAGAGCCCATATGGCCACTTTGTTTGGTTTCCCAGATTGGGCTCTGCTGGTGCAAAGTTGCACGTTTGGGAGCCCGCATCCGACCTGATATGCTTACCTTGCATGGGAAAATGGCGAGCTTACTAACTAGCAACCAAGGTTTAAGATCTTTCATGATCGATCAAGCTGAATCAGAACAACTGGTAGTGGATAATCCACATGATTAGGCCAACGATGATGATGTCTTTGATCATACTTGCACCCAGTATAGGTGGTCCTACTCGTGTGGATGAACTTGTTGACGAACCGATGCCAGTGGAGTGAAATTGATCTTTGTTTCTACTAACGGATATTCCTTCTAGGGACGCTCTGCTAAGAACTCAGAGTAGGATTTTTGTGCTTGCTCTAGAGTCTTAAACCCATTATGGAGGTTGCCTTGGTAACCGGTCACTTGTTGGTTGCACTCCTCCCATGTCTTGTAGATTCCCGGCTTCTGGCCATAGTACACCACATACCAGTTGTATTTCTGTGAGACATAAACAACATATTAAGGATCACAAGTAAGACAGACAGATCAATTTCACAAACATAGGGCACAAGCATAAACTAGTTAAGCATGCATGATCATATGGACACAAGCATTAGCAGTTCCAACCTACCTAGTTAGTGTGATCCAACCGATCACGACCAACATCTATGGTGAGATCCTACCACCACATCAAAAGGGGTGCAATCCTAACACCACATAAGTTCTCCATCATGTGAGGGGTTAGTATATACCACCTCACAATAAACAGGCATAAGTTTTCATCAAGTCCCTAGCTACATCAAAATATACAACTTCTTATTCATCATGCATGCACGGCCGCCACCATCTCCATGATCAGAGAGCAAGCACTACACGTAGTAGTGCTTGGCCAGGAAGGTCCTGAGCCAGAGATCATTGTGGTCCTCTGCCATCTGAACAAAGCCATTGCCCATAGCCCGGTTGTCGAAGAGGTGGCTGAGCGCCACCATCAGAGCTTCAGGGTTGTACCCTTTGGCTGCCATGATAACATTATACAGAGCTGGGTTCACATCAGGAGGTGAAGCAGTGTTGATGGCGGTGGCCACCGCTTTCACGGTGTCGGTCATGCACGTGATGGCGACAACGTCCTCCTCCCCCAGCATCGACCTCTTCCACTTTTTGCCAGGATCATATCCACCTGCAACATAGGCATTTGTGCTGCCGCCTTGACCAACACCGACAGTAGGAGAACCGGCGGCGGCATCGGTCTCGGCATCCTCATCAAGTACCACTGTCTCCGACTCCTAGGCTGTATGTATTCAGGACAAGGTTCACCAAGAGTCTCAGTGGAGCCCATTGCAAACCTGCCAGTGGCAAGGCCGAAGGAGAAGCTGGCCTCCATCTTCCTATAGTTGGCGACATGCTTGTTGAGATACTCGGCATCCTTGGGGTGATCCTGGCTCAAGGAATTATTGGGAGGTTAGCGAGTCTAGTGTTCAAAATTAAAGGAGATGTTACTGAAATTAGTTAATACCGAGATGTGTCCTCTGTAGTGGGCATCCTCCAAGATGATGGTGCAGGTCTCCTCGTCCTAGCTAGCTCGGCTAAGGCCTCTGAGCTTGGAGATATGGATCCACCTGGTCCTCCACTTACGTAGGTGGTTGTACACCTACTGGGAGGACACCTCGATGCCACAAAACTCAAACACCTACGGGCAACAATATTCAGGTGCACTTCTTTGAACCCCTTCTCCATCCTGATGCCGCTCTTGATGATCTCGCACATCTGGTTGAGCATGAACGCCGAGAGGAACGGTTCCCACTTCATGGTGCCTTTAACCCCCTTGCACTGGCCTGTGCTATGGGCTTTGCCAGCCTTGGCTTTCTTATTCGCCATGATTTTGGAAGCTTGCTGTGTAATCTGCTCTACCGTGTACCCGGTCATCGGAGGCAGAGACAAAATCTCCATGCGCTGAGGATAGGTGAGCCTTAGAGGCAGTAGCTAGGATTGGGTCTCAGCGACAAAGGTCTCCTGAGAATCCAGGAGGGCCTGACTGAAGGCATCGTAGCTCATGTCCTAAAAATTTCATGGTGACACGTATCAGGACCTAGACTACACACATGAACACAAGCCTAAACATGCAATGGGTCTAGGAGAACACCAATCTATGAGTATACCTAGAAGTTCCTTAGGCATACTAACCCAGATCTACCACAAACTATAATCAGATCTACAAGGCTAATAGACCGAAGCTACTAGACCTGGGATTTGATGGAACTCACCGGCATCAGAGGAGCGGAGCACCTCGAGTATGAAGATCTTGGAGAAGAATGGCTGCAGCAGCCGGTCTACAACCACCACCGCCGCTCCCGCCGCTTACTTATTGCGTGATGTAGAACCTCGCTGGCTTGAGAGCTCGAAGAATGGAGAAAATTGTGGCGATGGACGTTGGTGTGGCAGGTGGTGATTTATACTGGCACGAGTCAGCGGGCGTGACGAAAGTTCTCCCGCCAGCTTTTGGGGGAAACCCGCGGCTCGCTCCATCGCCGAGCTCGCACGAGCGGCGCAGCTTTCCCCTCTTTTGCACGAGCGGAGCCTGTCCCCGCGGGAACGCCAAAAATCGGTGTTCCTAGTGGACCAACTTTTGGGCTGCTTTGAAGTTCGTGTGATGCAAGAAACACATGTGACCCAATACACCAAACACCCTTATTTCTTCTCGTCCAATGCGAGAAACAGGAAAACGGGCAACCAAACATGCCCTTTGTTTCGAGAGTGCCTTGTTTGCATCTAAGATCAATCGGTAAAACGGTGATCGTAACGGTGTCTTTAGGTATTCAGAGGGCATGTAGAGGCGTATGTGTCAAGAGCGTGATTTGTTCTTCCGCGTGACAGAGAGATACGCTGGGCCCACTCGGAGACATGACATACATAAAGCTGCAATGTGTGACTAGGTCACGGGGATGGCATAGCTCGGAACGAGTAAAGTTGTACTTGTCGGTAATGAGATTGAACCCGACATGTCGATGTCATTGATCAGGTCTCGGCCAAGCAAAGTATCAAAGTAACAAAGGGAATAGGACTCTATGTTTAATGGTTCAACAACAAAGATTCTTGTGGAATGCACGGGGGTCATTATGGGCATCTAGGTCCCGCTGATGATCATTACTCCGAGAGGGGTCTCGACCATGACTGGAGTGTTCCCGAACCGTAGGGTAACACACTTAAGGGTTTGACAATGCCCGGAGATCATTTTGGTATCATAGGAAACACCGAAGAAAAGAGAAGGGAAACCAGAAGGGTTCCGGGAAAATCTGGCGGGCGTACGAAGTTGTCTGGAAGGAGTTCTGGTGCAACGATAATTATATAATATGTAAATATATGTTAATTATTGAAGTATACATTTATTTATATTTATTTAATGATTTAAATATGATTTAATGGACTGCCCATGGCTAATGGGCCAACTCCCTAAGGGAAAATGGAACATGAGGGAAAACCCCCAAGGGAAAAGGAGGTAGTGGCCGGCTGGGCCCCTTGGTGGCCGGCTGTGCCACATGGTGGATGGCCATTCCATCCCCACTCCTCCCCTTGGTTTAGTCCCATATGGCTAAGGCAAGGGATTTGGGGGCTCCCCTCTCCCTATATAAAGGAGGGTATAGGGAGGAATTTTAATACACCAATAAATCCCAAGATTTGTGGCTTCCCCTTCTAGGTGCCCTTATCTCTCCCTCTCTCTTGTGAGCGTGGATCCACTGTAAGGGTTGTGCGAACAAGAGTGTTCTTCATCACGGAGCGCTATCGCGCTGTGGGGATTCCGGATCCAGGAGATCTACTTCTGTAACCTCTACTAGGTCAGAGTCCGGGAGTCGTCTTCAAGCACCATATGTGTGCAACCCCCTATGATGTGCTGCACTTGTAGCACTCGAGTTGTTCGAGCCATCGGAGTCATTGGAGCCGATGAAACTGAAGCTAGTGGAGCCGTCCGAGTTTAGAGTGACCTTGAGATCAGCCTCGGTATGACTACATTGTCAACATTCTCCCGAACATTGACAAAGCTTTTCGGTACTCAACTTGGTAAGTTTGCAAAAAGCCCCTCCCTTTACCGCATTACTCCTAGATAGATCCTGGTAGTCGGTGGTTTACGTTGGAAAAATTATTGTTTTCAAGTGCTAAACCCCTTAAGTGGTATCAGAGTCAATCTATGCATAGTTATGCTGGTACGGGTAGAACACATGTTGATTGTGTGGGAATTGATCATATAATTGTTAACCTCTCACGTGTACTTGCGTATACCACAACACTGCTTGATCAAAGCGGCCCCAACCGACAATTACACGTTCACTCGCGAGACTGGTCCACTCTTGACATACGTGTTGCACCGTATAAGTGGCTGGGGGTGTCAGTTTCTCTCGCGGTAGTTGGTATACGATTTACAACGGAAGGCCTGAAAGGGGTGTAAGAGAGACAATTATTTAATCAACGTTGTGGTTTAAGTTTGTAGGTAAGAAACAGTTATTGTGCGAAAGCCCTAGAAGCCATGTAAAACATACAAAAGATAAAGTAGAGGTGTCTAACTTTATTTTGTAGGGGCTCGTGATATGATATGGTCAAAATAAAGGTAAAAGTAGTTTACTTTACTATTGCTAAGTTGAAGTAATAGTATGGTGGCATCAAGCGTTTGGATCCACATACTAGAGCGTACATGAAGATCATGGCGCGACGATCTACGACCATATCATGTCACACTTATTTACATTTGATGTTTATTGTGTGCATCTTGTTTGTGCTAGTATTAGAAACTCGGCGGTAGCATTAATACGATGATCACTTAATATAATACCAATATGGTGTTCTCCCTTAGTGTGCACCACAAAGAAAGTTCTTCGTTATGAGGCATGTCGTGACGATCGGGTGTTAGACATATCTGCATTCTCATACGGTGGGTGTAAGACATGTTGCACAGCAAATACACTAGAGGTTAAATTGGAAAGCCTAACATGTACAAACATGGCCTCAGAACACGGATGATCAAAAAATCAAGCATGAGTCACATGAATGATGTGATTGACATTGGAGAATGTCTACCTTTGCAGCTATGTTGCCAGCCGTGATGATCGGGGTAACATAGTGAATAGGGATCGTGTTATCACTAAAACTTCTTTAGGGATGTTTTTTACTGGGATCTCATCTAATATAATGTGATTATAATTTGAACTCATGTATTAACTTAGTCTAAATGTATTTTGCAAATTCTTTTATAGATCATGTCAAAATCCAAGTCTCTATTTAGTTTTGAGGGATTCATGGATAGTGATAAACTCAAAGTAGATGGGTCCAACTTCATAGTCTGGTACCAACGCATGAGGAACCTCCTCATCTTTCATGATATGTTCTATGTACTACGAGAACCACTAGGATATTTCCCCGTGGGCTTCATCGGATGTCCAGATTATCATGATTATCGGGCCCGACATGACGACTTCATGACAGTCAAATACACCATGGTTCATATCACGAAGCTTGCTCTAGGAGTACTATTCCATGAGATTGAGGCCTTGAACCTGACCGAAGGACTTAAGATGCTATTTCCATCTCAAGTCAGAATCATGGAGTTTGAGTACATGGGTGAATTCCTCTCATCCAAGATGAAGGAAAAGACTAGCCTGGAAGACCACTTGGATATCATGGAAAGGATTCATGAGCGCCTTGCGGACATCTTGAACTACTGGGTGACCGAAAAATTGTGATAGATGTGGTGCTTCGTTTGCTTCCCTTCAACTACAAATATGTCGTCTTGAACTACCTTGTGGAAGGGAAAGAGTTTACCTTCCTTAAGTTCATGGCTCATTTGAGAACCCAGAAAGTAGTGCCTGATCTAGGAGATGGCATTAATAGGAAAGGTATATATTTGATATACAAAGTTATAAATGTTTAATTTCAAACACATACAACAGTTTATAAAGTATTTGATACTTGTGCTGTTTTGTGAAAACAGGACATGCTGCTTGAGAGGTGTTTGGAGGAGTAGGCGCGATGATGCGTGTTGATGGCAAAAAAGATAGTTGAAAGCGAACAATGCTCTCCTTCTGAAGTTACCATTTGGATTAGAAGATTTGAATAAATTTGTAATCGATAAAGACTGGACTACATTAATGTGTCTTGCATTTGTAAGACAGTTATTCATATAAATTTGAGATAGATCAGTTGTTTTTATTCCTATGAGTAATATCTTTTATGATTCATGGTTTTGATTATGAATGGGTTATTCACATTTTTATATTGATGATAGAAATTTAAATGTTTATAAATTATAAAAATGCCAAAGGATATTCAAAACATAATTACGACATCACTTTGAATGATAGTATTTTGTTAAGTCATATTGGTACATGTAAGAGGATTCATGAGTGATGAAACAAAGGTCTTAAAGATACTTGATCTTTTGACACATACAAACCATGCCCCTGTTAGGAAAAATGACTAAAACTCCACATTCTGATAAACAGAGTGTGTGTTGAATTATTAGATATCATACATGATGATATGTTGTATTATTCAACGGATGGTGGGTATCATTATTTCATGAAACTTCATTGTGAATCTAACTAAATAAATGTATTTGCTGAATGAGACACGAGTCTGAAACTATTTGATATGAACTAAGAATTTTAGAATGAAGAATAATATTGAATTAACAAGAATACAAGCCTTTCCGATTTGATCAAAACAACAAGTACTTGATTTGTGATTCAGGCATACAAGACTTGTGAAAAGTGTTTCACAAATGACAATGTTAACAATATGTCAATGTGTTGACATGTATAAATAATTATAATCATACAGTATTAGATATTGTATGGTCTAAAGTAATCTCTTTTTGTGTTAGCATTAGCATTTAGACAAGATAAATTAGAAGAGCAAACACTTACTTATTGTATAAAGAATCGTCAAGGATTCACGGAAACAACACCTAAGTGTATGGCACAATGTGGTTTCCAGAAATTCTAGAGTTATGTGATAATTCAGAATTAGAATGAATACATCTTTGTAGTGTATTCCTCGGAAACTAAGAATGCGCATTCCACAACTACAACCAAAGAAGAATTTTTTGTATTGCTCAAACGTGGTGTTTATCGAGAAGAGTTTCTCGAATAAAAGAGTTAGTGGATGATACCTTTGATCCGGATTCACGGATGTAGTATAATAGCTTTTTCCCTAGAAGACCTAGGTTTAATCGAACCTCGAAAGCACTGCTAAAGGGTAATAAAAAAGGACACATCCACAAGAATTTGTTTGTTTGTTTTACCTTAGTTGACCGGACCAATCTAGTTTACTTTATAACGGTTTTGAATCAATGGATAGAAATAGGCCAGGGTTGAAGATCCACCTGCAGCTGCACATCAAATGGGATAAAAGATAATAATAAGCATAGTCATGTATAATGTTTGTATCGAGATAATGTCTTGTGGGAAACACATCCTAATATTCTAGAGCCCCCGTGATGCACCGGGCATAGCAATAGACTTTTAATCCAACCGAGAGTACACCGAAGCCACGGGTTACAAACGACTACTAAGTGCAAAACACAGATCAAAACTTTAAGTTGTGATGTTGTTGTTGATCCTGAATGGGGCGCTAAGCGAAGACAGTACTACTCTTTCTATCACTAAGGTTCCTATGAGATTGCCGCTAGCCAAGTATATCACCTCAAGCCTTTATCAATCTATGGGATCTTGGGTACCTACAAGTCCACAGATTGAGACAAGAGACAAAGAAACAAAAGATACAAATCACAATCCCAAACAAAATACAATTCTCTCATGATCTAGATGCACATAATTGATGTGAGGTTTCTCCCCAACCCATAGCCTGTGAGGACTACTCACTCATAAAAAATAGACCAGAGATATAAAACATCATACAAATACTTAGATTGAAATCAAATATTCTTACAATGGTCACCAAATCACAAGGAGATCTAAAGTACAGAGCAATGGCTATGGCTAGTGGATGGAAGGATGGGGGAAGTGATGAACAATAGATGGACAATGGATGAACAATGGTGTGGATCTCCTTTGGTGGTGTTGTGATGCAATCTAAGAATGGCGGCTCTCTGGCTGATAGTTGGAGCCTCAAAATATATAGGCCTCTTCAAGAAAGTTGTAGGTTTTGATGAGATGAAGCCGTCGCCACCTGGTACGGGCGGGCGGTACGGGCATACTACGCCCATACCAGTGGTCGTTAGGCTTGCAGACAGCCTGGAACACCTCTCCAATTACTTGGTCGTGTGTACTTCCTCAAAATCCTTCATTATGACTCCTTATTTCGCTTTAAAAGCCGTGATTTCTTGTACAACATTAATCAAAGAAGGGATTTGCATATATGTGCAATTATTAGTGATTAGTGGCAAGCGTTGAGAGTTTCTTGGGAAACTACTTGACTAAAAACAATGTTTAAACACAGTGGAAGATGGCAAAAATCGGAGCCATCAACTTCACTAAAGATCAAATGTTGATCGTCCTCGAGCAAAAAGAACCAAAAGAACTATAAGGACATAAGTGTTTACACTTGAAACAATGATAATAAGAGTTCACTTACAGTTGGTAGTCGTATGTGCTCAACACTTCATTCATTTGTGAAGCTTATCAAAGTTAGAGAGATGACAAGAATACTATACAAGCTTTGGTAAGTCAAGATAATCAAAGTAAAGTTTAATATAAGTATATGTAACTAGAAGTGTAGCAATGAATCCAATTCCTCTAATTAACTCTCAGCTTGCCAAGGAACACTAGATTGTTCAAATAGCATAATTGAGTAAGAGAGTTTCATGTCCCCACTAGTATAACAATGAAGTGTCTTATTTACACCCACATTAATAAATCAACTCTATCTAAAACACTTCTAATCCAATCATTGTCTTTCAAGAAAAATTCGTAAATTAGTAATGAGACCATGCTAAGGACTTGTTATGTGGATCCTCAAAGATATCTTTTTTCTTTCTTTTATTTTTCAAGGTTTTCTGATTGTTTCTTTTGCAAGTGTTTGCACAACATTTGAGGATACCAATACTTTTGCCCATATATTGACACTGATGCTACTCATGTCATCAACTCATAGCCGAAATCCGGGGTCATACCATAGATCGTTCAAAAGCTAGCGGAGTTGCTGGCATCCCAAAGGTGTGCACTAGAGACATAGAACAAAGTTGTTTCACTTCTTTCTCTTTCTCTTTTTTTGAGCTAGTACTGTAGTTTGATCCACAAGGTTAGCTTTGGCATGCATCACAATTACCACTAGACTTTATTTCAATCAAACAACTCCTTTCATGAGTGTCGTCGAGACTATCAAAATATCTATGGGGTTAAGTATCATCAAGGTATACTCTCAAGACAATCATTCATCAAACAAGTCGTAAATTTCAGACTTTTTCTTATTTTACTTGTTTGGCAGTATTATTTCAAGGTAAGACTCGGTTAACTGAAAGAACTAGAGTAAGAGATTCAACAACTAATCATAATACCAATAAAAAGCCTTACTCTAACCATATTAAATTACTTCCCACTAGAATGGCATCTTAGAAAATCAACCAACTATGATAAACGTCTCAAACTTCATAAGTGGGAGACATAGGACATGCCTCTCAAAAGTAATTTTGTGATCCTCTTCCTTGTAGGGATGTGTTCCTTCAAAACTCAAAATCGGTTACTCTCGAAATGATATTAAAGCAAAAAAGCAAAGTATGAATCCATGTTTACGAAAAAAGGATAAACAAAAAAATCTTTTTGTATTTTTAGGATAGGGATTAAAGAATAGAAAAGAACTTGTGGCCAAGCAAGGGTTTTAAGAAAACAAAAACAAACAAAATAAACTAAAATGAAAGCAAATTAAAAAAGCAAAGGGAAAAGCAAAGTGTTGGAATGAGCCAACATGAGTGTTTCAAAGCTCCCAAGGAGCTGGAGTACAACCTTGTTATTACACAAATAAATTTGTCGGAGGAACACATCCCCAAGATCAGGCTTTTGCAATCTCTTTTGTTGCTCATTATGGTGGCGATGGATAATCTCCCACGTTCCATTGGCTACTCCAATCATGGAACTGGGTGGCGAGGCTTGCAGTGGCATCTCGAAGGGTGATGGAGAGGTTGTTCATGTTTAGAATATTTCCTTAAAGTGCATAGATGTCTTCATAAGTGGTGTAGTAGTTTGGTAGTTGCACATCTTGTTTGGGTCCCCCTTGTTCTACTTCTTCATCTTCTCCTCCTCCCACGAGTATTTCTTGTTGGGGTAGATTAGCTTCAACATGCACGTCATAACGCAAACGTCCATCCTCGATAGACAATAAACCATTAAGCAAAGGAGCTGGGATCAAGTGATCCACTCCAGGTATATCGAAGAAATATCTACCATCATTTTTCGAAATCATACCACATGCTCTTAGAGTATAAATACCGGGACGGTTACCTCCAGTCAACGGTTGGATGTTACCTAGGTTGATGTGAAGTGCGCGTGCAAGAACGGCCACAACTCCTCCTCCACATATGGGTCCTCGAGATTGAAGAGCCTGATGCTTAAGGTAAAACACAAGAAGAGCGCCCAAATTAGGCGTTAAGGGCAGCTTTTGCAAGCATCGGCATGTCCTCCTCATTAACTCTAGTAAACTCAGCATGTGCCTGCAGTGTGTTAGCAATCACATAGAATAAATATCGAATAGTAGGATGATCAATTTGGTTCCCCTTGGGTGTGTTTCCTCGGTGGTGTTGTTGGCAAACCCAAAGCATTGAGCCTATTAGCTGAGTGTCAAAGTATACTCACAGTTCATAAGGCGGAATTTAATTCGATCAACTCCGGGCCTTTGTTCCTCGAAACAACCATAAGGATCCACCATGTGTGTCAAGGTGCTGAAGAACTCTAGTGTCAAGCGGTGATATGTCGCAACATCCTGAAAGACAAAATTGTACAAACCAAGATTGTTGCAAAGTAAATCAAAATCACCACGAATGCCAAGTTGGTTCAGGATATAAGGACACACCCACTTGGTGGACTTGATCTCTCGAATCTTGAGGCGATCGAAACGTCTCAGATGGAACTCCTCGGTGAACTCGATGCCAAGTGACTTGGGGGTTAACGTATCAACGGGTGGTGCGGAGGATTTCGCAGCCATCTCACGTGTACGACTCCTCATGTTCATCTATTATATAAAAAAAGATAAAGTAAATAAAGATTGCTAATAATTTTTTGGTCCAAAAGAAACATAGCATAAGTGATTATCTATACTAACTACAAAATAAACTTCTCTAAAAACATTGCTAAGCATACTTAATATCAAGATTGAATCAAGAAGAAGACCTATGTCAAAATTGACAATGATGAATGATTGAGCAAAGCTTTTGCACAAATAAGTTGGGGATCGGAGGAGAATCATACCTTAGATCGACTAAGAGTGAAGAATCAAAGAAAGATTGAGTAAATTTGAAGATCCAATGGAGGTGGTTTGAAGTTTGGAGCAAGAAGAAAGAGAAAAAATGATTTGCGGATTTTTAGGTTACCTCCTCGGGGTGCTTATGGTGGCAGCGTATGTGGTACGGGTGGGTCGTACGTCCGGAGCTCGCCTGTACCGGGTGACTTACCTTGGGGGTAACAACTACTCCCAGGCGGTGCACTCGGTATGGGCGTGTGTGATGTCGACGCACTTCTATTCTTGTAGACAGTTGTTGGGCCTCCAAGTGCAGAGGTTTGTAGAATAGCAGCAAGTTTTCCCTTAAGTGGATCACCCAAGGTTTATCAAACTCAGGGAGGAAGTGGTCAAAGGTATTTCCTCTCAAGCAATCCTGCAATCAAGATACAAGAAGTCTCTTGTGTCCCCAACACACCCAATACACTTGTCAGGTGTATAGGTGCACTAGTTCGGCGAAGAGATAGTGAAATACAAGTGGTATGGATAATTATAAGTGGTAACGGTGCTAGAAAATAGCTTGATGGCGTGGAAAAGACTAAAGTAAAACTGAAATAAAGTTGAAAGCAAGCAAACATGAACAAATCTAGATGCAAACGGTGTTTCAATGCTTAGAAACAAGGCCTAGGGATCATACTTTCACTAGTGAACACTCTCATATAAATATATTCTCTTCATGATACTACTCTTAACTACTCTCCGGTTGGACACTCTAATCCATGGTAGGGTTATAACAGCACACCTCAAAGTAAGCCTTTCCCATCTAGAAAACCCCACAATGTCACCTTGAGTACTAGATAGGTCCAACAAACACCACAATTTCCTAAAGATATCCAACTCCAAATATAACTCATAACAAGTATTTGTAATCTCTAGCCTAAGTGCCACCATGGTATGCACGTTGTCACTTTCACACACGTGGGGAGAGCAGAGCTCTAATAAAGCACTTGAGTAGCAAGGTAGATCTACTTGATTACAAAGCTCATGATCACAATATGATCACGCATAGAGAGAGAGATGAACACATAGCTACCGGTAGAACCCTTAGCCTCAAGAGAGAACTACTCCCTCCTCATCATGGAAATCAGCAATGGTGATGGAGATGGCAGTGGAGATTGATGGAGATGGCTCCGGGGGCACTTCCCCGTCCCGGCAGGGTGCCAGAACAGAGACTTTCTGTCCCCCGAATCTCCCCTTCGGTGGCGGTGGCGGTGGCGCAGTGGAACTTTTCGTGGATTTCTGATTAACTATTTAGGGTTTTGGTATCGAGAGGCTCTTATAGGCGAAGGAGGCAAGGTCGTTGGCCAGCCAGGGGGCCCACACCATGCCCTGGCGCGGCCTAGGCTGGCCCGCGCCAAGGGGTGTGGCCACCCTGTGGCCCCTCTCCGACTCTCCTTCTGGCTCCATGAGTCTTCCGGGAAAATAGTAACTTTGGCTTTTGTCCCGTCCAATTCTGAGAATATTCATTTTCTGACTTCCTGGAACCAAAAACAGCAGAAAACAGGCAACTGGCACTGTGGCATCTTGTTAATAGGTTAGTCCAAGAAATCATATGAAAAGTACTCCAAAGTTGGAACAAAACATAAGAAAGTAGATAAAACCAAGCATGGAACATCAGAAATTATAAATACATTTGCAATGCATCAACATCCCCAAGCTTAACTCCTACTCGTCCTCGAGTAGGTAAGTGATAAAAAGAAAGAATAATTTTTGAGGTAACGTGCACCATCAAAGTCTTGATCAAAGTATTTGTAAAACATTCAAAGCTGGGATCATAGTACTTCAATCATAACATGAAAGACAAAGTTCTAGCAATAAGACAAAGAAACTATGATGCAACATGAAAAGGCACAAACAAAAGATTCATGAATAACAATGCTTTGCAAGACGTTTGTTTGTTTCACATAAATAAAACATAGCATAATAGTATTCAGCTTGTCCCTCAATAGAGTAGCAAATATAAATGCATAGGACACCTTCAAAGTTCATAAGAGTGACTAGATACAAATAGTTTAAAACAAGCAATATCAAGTTATGCATTAATCAACTAGTCTTGGGACAATGCACATAGAACTAAGAATGGCCACTATGCTCTCAAAGTAGGTGCATAAAGATAGAAGGTGGAGACTCAATATAATGGTGGAAGAAAGTCCTTCATAAAGAGCTTCCAAAAATTATGGTACTTATAGCTTTCAGCTCTCATTGACCCTATCATAAGCATCTTGAATTGATTAAGGTTAAAGTGAAAAAACTATGGTGTACATGCTTGACGAAGTATAAGTTAGAAATCTCATGTCCCTTGTATACAAGGGTCGCTCCTCATGCTACTCAAGTTTAGTCACCGGTAAGTTCTTGTCATTGTAAGTACATGTGTATCATAGAGAACCGCCAACGAGGTACCCCTTGCCCGATGATACGAAAGAATCCCCATATCAAAATGACAAGGCAAGCAGACAACGAGCATCTCAGCAATCTTCTTATTTACCATGGGAATATGGTTCTTTTTTCTCTTTTTCCTCTTTTCATAATCTCTTTTTTTTTATCTTTTTTCTCAATATTGGACTCTTTTTTATATAAGAAGAATGCTTCATAGACAGCTCACTATGGTTACGCTGCAGGTTTCCACCATGTCAGCATGGATTAGACCAGCGGCCCAGGCGTTTCTCTAACACATATACATAACTCCATTGACTTACAAGCTCCCCTTTCATTTCACACTGACGACATCCATATACAAAAGAGCATGATATCAACTAGGTACAAGTACCAAGTGCAATGCTGAAAGTGTTCCCCATGACAGCATGGTTCTGCTAATCCCCAACAAATAAGTGCAAGCATATACAACATAGATGACACAATGGTTCAAGTTTATTAAGGGCAAGAAAAGTAAAGTGTGCCATCAAGTTCGTGAGAGCTTTAATCACTAGTTTTCTAATAACAAGTTTAATTTGAAGGTAAACAAAAGCATGAATATACTTGGAATAGCATGTGCTAGTAGGTAGGTATGGTGGACTCTTGGGATAACTTGGTTTAGGGAGTTGGATGCATGAGTGGAACTCATACTTGGTTGTGGAGGCTAGCAAAAGATTGGGAGCGACAAACTAAGAGAGCAATAATGGCCATAATCATGCAGAGCGACAAAACATCATTGATCAAAGCATAAAGTGATACTACAAGTTGAAAACTAAAGGATCATAAAGGCTATGGTGACTTGAGATAGTCATAACATGGTGTGAGCATGTGCCAACTCAACCCAAATAAAGCATCAAAGGAGAATACCACTATACTATGCTTTAATATGCTAAAACAACGCATGATTCATCCAAGGCACATTAAGAAATCTCAATTGTTTATAACAAGTCATACTACAACAAATAATACTAAGCATAAAGCCAAAACAATATCAAGCATGGCATGACAAAGCATAGGCCACAGTCAAAAACAAGCTCTTTTTACCACATAAGCATGAACTTTCCTACTCTTTTCCAAACCAAACCAAACTATTTGCAAACCAATGTATGAAAGAGGGGGTCCAACCAATTTATTCAGAAAACTAAGCAAACCAAAGCAAACGAAAAACCAAAATGAAAACGAAAAACAAGACGCTCCAAGAACAACACAACTGTGCATGAAACAATAAAAATGAAGCGTTTGGAAGAAACCTGAGATTTTTATTGATGAAGAAGGGGATGCCTTGGGCATCCCCAAGCTTTGACGCTTGTACTTCTTGGATATTTCTTGGGGTGACACGCGTGGCATCCCCAAGCTTAAGCTTTAGTCCATTCTTCATCTCATTACTCATTCCTTCCATACACCTGAAAATTTTCCTTCATACAAAACTTCACACAATCTTTATTAGCAACATTAGTGCACTCAAGATAAATAAGTCTTAAGGTTCAGTTCTAACACCAAATAAACTTCCATTAGAACACTAGCTACTGTAGCACTTCCCTCAAAAAGCTCAATTCCCCAAAAGAACTCAAAAGAGAACCAACAAGAAGCAAATGCAGAAAATGGCAGAAATCTGTCAAAACAGACCAGCAGGTAAAGACGAATTTTTAGAAGACCTTCTGTTGCTCAAATCAAAAATTGTTGAACTAACGAAAGTTGGATAACAACCTCGGGCAGAAGCACAAAAATTCACGACTCAAAAGGACGTACAGATATTTTGCACGAATTTTTACGGTGAAGCACAGAAATCTGTTTCGGGACAACAACTTTCCCAATCATTACTTCTCTCTCATTAGAGGTTACTCTTGGCACAAAAAGCAAATAAAAAGGATAAGGAGCGGTTATTACTGAAGAAATAACTTCCAAAACTCAACTAAAACTTTTGGGTTATCTCTCAATAAGTACTTTTCTTTAACGCCTTTAAGTTAGGCATGATAATTTGAGAAGATGCTCACATAAGAAATATGAATTGAAGTAAAAGAGAGCATCAAGAAGCAAATTCAAAGCACATTTAAGTCTAACCCACTTCCTATGCATAGGAATATTGTAAATAAAAAAGTCATCAAAACACAAAGCAACAGGCATAGTAAAGCAAAACAAGTGCAACTTCAAGACTTTCAACATAAAGAGGGGAAACTTAATATTGTTGAGATACATAAAACCATATTTCCCTCTCTCATAATAACTTTCAGTGGCATCATGAATAAAATTAACAATATAACTATCACATATAACATTCTTATCATGAGCCACATGCATAAAAGAATTAATACTCTCCACATTAATATAGTCATTCTTATTAATCATAGTGGGAGCAAATTCAACAAAATAGCTGTCATTATTATTCTCATCACCATAATCATCAAATATAGGAGGCATATTGTAGTCATAATTAATTGCCTCCTCAATAGTAGGTGGACTGAAAATATCATATTCATCATTGTATTCATCATATATTGGAGGTTTGGTATCATCATAAGCAATAGAATAGCTATCTTCCAAAGTTGGGGAACTAAAAAGATCATTTTCATAAAACTAGCTTCCCCAAGCTTAGAATTTTCCATAGGATTAGCAATAATGGTGTCCAAAGAATTCATACTAACAACATTGCTATTAACACGCAAATAAAGTTCCATAGGTTTTTAAATTTTCTCTTCAAACACTTCATGTCCTAACTCAAGATAAATACTATAAAGCTCTCTAATTTTGTTGCTGTTTTCCATTAAGCCTAACTAGTGAAAACAAGAAACAAAAAGACAAAATTGCAGAATCTAAAGGAAATAACTTCGAGCACTCACACCGGAGGATGTGAGTACCTTTTATCTTACCTCCCTGGCAACGGCGCCAGAAAATAGGCGTTTGCCGTGGGAGGTTCTTCTTCTTTAATCCTCCGGTGTGAATACCTTTTACCTTACCTCCCCAGCAACGGCGCCAGAAAATAGCTTGATGTCTACGCACTTCTATTCTTGTAGACAGTTGTTGGGCCTCCAAGTGCAGAGGTTTGTAGAATAGCAGCAAGTTTTCCCTTAAGTGGATCACCCAAGGTTTATCGAACTCAAGGAGGAAGTGCTCAAAGATATTCCCTCTCAAGCAATCCTGCAATCAAGATACAAGAAGTCTCTTGTGTCCCCAACACACCCAATACACTTGTCAGGTGTATAGGTGCACTAGTTCGGCGAAGATTTAGTGAAATACAAGTGGTATGGATAATTATAAGTGGTAACGGTGCTAGAAAATAGCTTGATGGCGTGGAAAAGACTAAAGTAAAACTGAAATAAAGATGAAAGCAAGCAAACATGAACAAATCTAGATGCAAACGGTGTTTCAATGCTTAGAAACAAGGCCTAGGGATCATACTTTCACTAGTGAACACTCTCATATAAATATATTCTCTTCATGATACTACTCTTAACTACTCTCCGGTTGGACACTCTAATACATCGTAGGGCTATAACAGCACACCTCAAAGTAAGCCTTTCCCATCTAGAAAACCCCACACTGTCACCTTAAGTACTAGATAGGTCCAACAAACACCACAATTTCATAAAGATATCCAACTCCAAATATAACTCATAACAAGTATTTGTAATCTCTAGCCTAAGTGCCACCATGGTATGCACACTGTCACTTTCACACACATGGGGAGAGCAGAGATCTAATAAAGCACTTGAGTAGCAAGGTAGATCTACTTGATTACAAAGCTCATGATCACAATATGATCACGCATAGACAGAGAGATGAACACATAGCTACCGGTAGAACCCTTAGCCTCGAGAGAGAACTACTCCCTCCACATCATGGGAATCAGCAATGGTGATGGAGATGGCGGTGGAGATTGATGGAGATGGCTCCGGGGGCACTTCCCCCTCCCGGCAGGGTGCCGGAACAAAGACTTTCTGTCCCCCGAATCTCCCCTTCGGTGGCGGCGGCACAGCGGAACTTTTCGTGCATTTCTGATTGACTATTTAGGGTTTTGGTACCGAGAGGCTCTTATAGGAGAAGGAGGCAAGGTCGTTGGAGAGCCAGGGGGCCCACACCATGCCCTGGCGCGGCCTAGGCTAACCCGGGCCAAGGGGGGTGTGGCCACCCCGTGGCCCCTCTCCAAATCTTCTTCTGGCTTCGTGAGTCTTCCGAGAAAATAGTAACTTTGGCTTTTGTCCCGTCCAATTCTGAGAATATTCATTTTCTGACTTCCTGGAACCAAAAACAGCAGAGAACAGGCAACTGGCACTGTGGCATCTTGTTAATAGGTTAGTCCAAGAAATCATATGAAAAGTACTCCAAAGTTGGAACAAAACATAAGAAAGTAGATTAAACCAAGCATGGAACATCAAAAATTATAGATACATTTGCAATGTATCAGTTTGGTAAGGTCGTGCGTGTCCGTACTACTGGCCGTTAACGCTGCAGTGACTTTCCTTAAAATCTGATATTTGCTCGGGGGTACATTAATGGCACGTGGTACGGGCGCGTCTGGACGTACCAGTGGTCGTTATCGACACTATTCCTTTCGGCAAACATCAATTTTTTTATCTCTCTTTGCCTCGATGTGGTACGGGCGCACGGTACGGTCCACTTCGGGCATACCAGTGGTCGTTAAGAACACTATGAACTACAAAACTCAAGGAATTTGATTAGTAGCTCCGTGCGCCTTTGCACATCTTATCAAAGGGCTAGATAATAGCAAAAATACTAAGTAATGATCCAGCAATACTTCTTAGACCATGTGTTAGTAAAATAAAATATAGAGGATTACCTTGTTTGTTCTCCTCTCTCCATAGGTCTTCTTGAACACTCTTTATTAAAACAAAAACAAAACTAACACAATCAAAATATAATAGAAAATGTAAATAGAAATTTTATTTCACATGGGTTGCCTCCCATGAAGTGCTTCTAGTTAAGGTTAATTAGCTTGACCTCGATGGAAATCACTTAGATTTGTGAAGTGGAACACCCACTCCAAAGTAATTGGCTTTCAGAGTAATTACACCATCATCATTAGACTTGTCCTTCTTTTTCCTAGGGAAGTGAACTACAAAATGATCTCTAGATGGTAGCCCTATTCTCACATTCCCTTCATGTAAATTAGTCAAAGCTTTAATAGTTCTTATGAATGGCCTACCTAGAATTATAGGTGCTATGGGATCTTCAGGCATGTCCACAATAACAAGATCAATAAGAGTGGGAGTACCTTTAATTTCAACAACTATATTTTCTTTTATCCCAACAACTTGTTTATAAGTTGAATCAGCTAGATGGAGTCTCAATTCAGTTGTAACAAATTGTCCCAAGTTTAATTTATTAAATAAGATTTTGGAAATTGTTGAGACGCTTGCACCAAGATCACAAAGTGCGGATATCTCATTAACTCCCAACTTAATTTTAATAGTGGGCTCAAATATATCATGTAGCTTAGTTGGAAGCTTATCCGCTAGTCTTTTATACGCGATCTCTAAATCACGAACCTTAGATGCTACTTGTTGTATAAAATGTTGGTACATAGCATCATTACCTTGTTCTATACCTGGATTCTTAATAGTGATCACCTTCAATAGATCTTCCATGGTATATTCCGGTGTTGGCGCATTTCTATAATCCAGCTCTTCAGGGTTTTCATCGTTTGTTATCACCCTCATCATTTTGAGGTCTTCTACCAGATTTGGCTCGGGTTTTCTAGCAAACTTTGCTAGTATGAGAGCTTGCATCTCAGCTACCTTACCCAGCTGAGCCTCCACGGTCTTTGTTCTTTCCTGTAGAGCCCGCACATCATTTCTAATTGCAACGACCTAGTTAGATAATCTTCCTATACTACTTTCATGGTTCTCCGTAATATTAATAAGCATATTATTTTTCTCGGTTTGGGCTTGTATAAATGTTCTAATGGTTTTCTCAAACGGGAGGTTGCCATGATTTGCTCCATTAGTATTATCATAATTATTATAAGGAGCTCCTGCAGGATAAGCATGATATTTTTGAACATTAGAAGCATAATTATTTTTCCATGCAGGATTAAAAGGAGTATGAGATATAAAATTAACATCATTAAGATCGGTAGTGATATCATCAACTTGGGTATCTTCATTACCCTTTACTAAGCTAAGCAACTCATCTACCTTAGATGTAAGCTCTTCATTGTTTACCTCGGTAATTAAACTTACTCTCTTTGAGGTTCTTTCCACATTCCATTGGGCATGGTTATTTTGCATATCATCAAGTAACTTCTTTGCAACACTCACATGCTTTCCCATGATCATTCCTCCTGCTGCAGTATCTAGCATAGACTTAGACATTGGGTTAAGACCATTATAAAATAAATATAATATAAGCCACTCTTCCATCCCATGATTAGGATAGTTCATTATGGCTTCTTTCATCCTTTCCCAAACAAGCGCTAGTGTCTCACGGTCTTCTTGTCTAAAGCTTGTAATGTTGGATCTTAGGTGCATAGTCTTAGTTGGGGGAAAAGATTTAGTAATAAACATATTAGTACATTCCTCCCAAGATTTAATAGTGCCCTTTGGTAAAGCTAGCAACCATTCCTTGGCCTTTCCTATAAGAGAGAAAGGACACAATCTTAGCTTAACATCATTTGGATCTACATCCTTAATACGCATCATGTCACAAATTTCAGTAAAAGTATTTAAGTGCAATCTCGAATCTTCAGCGGATGAAGCCCCAAATTGGTTTTGTTGAACCAAACTTAAAAGGTTAGTTTTATCTCATATGTTTCCACATCAATTGTGGGTTGACTGATGGGTGCACGAATAAAATCATCGGTGGGAGTAGCATACTCCCGTAATCTTTTTTGAGCCATGGCTCTTACCTTTTTGGTATTTTTGTACGCAATAAAAACGAATAACAAGTAACTAATTTTTTTGGGTTTTCAAATAGATAACAAGAAAGTAAACTAATAACAAGAATTAAACTACAACTAATAATAAAACTAAAAACAAGGTCTCTAATGACCTCAATAGGATAGCGAAATTGCTTCCTCGACAACGGCACCAGAAAAAGGGTTGATACCTTCGATCCGGATTCACGGATGTAGTATAATAGCTTTTTCCCTAGAAGACCTAGGTTTAATCGAACCTCGGGAAGCAGTGCTAAAAGATAATAAAAGAGGACATGTCTACAAGAGTTTGTTTGTTTGTTTTATCTTAGTTGACTGGACCAATCTAGTTTACTTTATAATAGGTTTGAATCAATGGATGGAGATAGGCCAGGGTTGAATATCCACATGTAGCTACACATCAAATGGGATAAAATATAATAATAAGCATAGTCATGTATAATGTTTGTATCGAGATAATCTTGTGGGCAACACATCCTAATATTCTAGAGCCCACGTGATGTAGTGGGCATAGCAATATACTTTTAACCCAACCGAGAGTTCACCGAAGCCACGGGTTACAAACGATTATTAAGTGCAAAATACAGATCAAAGCTTTAAGTGGTGATGTTGTTGTTGATCCCTAATGGGGCGCTAACCGAAGACCGTACTATCCTTTCTGTCACTAAGGTTCCTATGAGATTGTCGCTAGCCAAGTATCTCACCTCAAGGATTTATCAATCTATTCGATCTTGGGTACCTACAAGTCCACATATCAAGACAAGATATGAAGAAACAAAAGATAGAAATCACAATCCCAAACAAATTATGATTCTCCTATGATCTAGATGCACATAATCACTGCAAGGTTTCTCCCCAACCCGCAGCCCGTGAGGCCTAATCACTCATAACAAATAGATTGGAGATAGAAAACTTCATACAAATACATAGATTGAAATCAAATATTCTTACAATGGTTGCCAAATCACAAGGAGATGTAAAGTACAAAGCAATGGCTATGGCTAGTGAATGGATGGATAGGGGAAGTGATGAACGATGGAAGAACAATGGTGTGGATCTCCTTTGGTGGTGTTGTGATGCAATCTGAGAATGGCGGCTCTTTGGCTGGTGGATGGAGCCTCAAAATATATAGGGGTCTTCACAAAAGTTGTAGGGTTTAACGAGACGACGCCGTCGCCACCTGGTACAGGCGGGCGGTACGGGCGGACTGTGCCCGTACCAGTGGTTGTTAAGCTTGCAGACGCCCGAGAACGCCTCTCCAATTACTTGACCGTGTGTACTTCCTCAAAATCCTTCATTATGACTCCTTATTTCGCTTTCAAAGCCGTGATTTCCTGCACAACATAAATCAAAGAAGGGATTTTCATATCTTTGCAATTATTAGTCATTAGTGTCAAGAGTTGAGAGTTTCTTGGCCAATTGCTTGACCAAAACCAACGTTTAAATGCGGTGGAAGATGGCAAAAATCGGAGCCATCGGTGGACAAAAGGTGAAAGCTCAAATAAGGCTAAGAACCTTGTCTCCAAATATCAAAGTAGCGCAACGGAATTTATTCCGAAACAAAACTCTACAAATAGATGAGAAACTAATGATAATGATCAAAACTTTTAGTGGGAGATTTTACTAAAACAAAGTAGGATTCATGAATAAGTTCTGCCTCATTCTAGAATTGAATTCATGATTGATGGCTCCCGAGTGCAGGATATCAATTGTCGTACTTTTCAATAAAGAAAGCTTGTCGAACCCACAAGGAGCTGAGGCTATTGGTTAGCAAATTTGACAAAGAAAATAATAGTAAATGTAGTATATTTGGTGTTTTGGTTTTGTAGTTTGCAAGAATATAAAGTGCTGAAAGTAAATAGCAATAAGTAAATGATCTCAATGAGAGAAAGCCCAATCCTCTATGCAGCAAGAGGACAAGCTCAAATGTATGTGAACTTATATGTGACAAGCGTTCCCGAGGGCGGCATGGATTTACTTAGCATAAATATTTCTATACAATATGGTGAATATTTTGTCAAGTTTCATTCCCTTAGGGCTGAAACTAAATAGGTGCAGCCACAAGTATGAGCTAAATACACCACTTACGGTGGGTCCTAGAGCCATTCACATGAACATCTAAGAATCATTAAGACATAAATGTCCCACCATAGAAATAAGTTCATTGGTCCCCGACATATACTCCCTGATATGCAACTCAAAGTATTGGGAAACGGTTTCTATCAATTCCATCCCTTCCAACCCTTATCATTGCATCAAAGTATTCTCCTATGAGCCCATATAGGTGAAGTAATATGCAGTCGACATTCACATAAAACCATCATAGAACAATATAAAAGATAAAAACTGGACCACATACTCATTGCATATTATATGGAAATCATAGCCAATTCATCCTATGCCCCTAGGAACATGGGGATCTACTCACAAGTGGCAAACATGATATGGATCAGTAACATATGGGATAGAACACAATATGAAAATATTATCTCTCCACCAAATAAAGATAAGATTCCAATCACAAACATGTAAATAACCCTTAAAACAATATCCAGGGTTCAATCAATCACAAACTATGAGGGGAACGAGTTAGATCTTGGAAATGGTGATGGTGATGATGATGGTGTTGTTGTAGATGTTGATGGAGTGGCCTCCCCCTATGCCTAGGAGGAGTAGTGATGACGATGGCGTCGATTTCCCCCTCGCCTGAGGCTCTGGTGCAGTAGGATCGGCCCTGCCCGGAGTAGGAGAGGACTTTCGCCTCTCCCACCACCTATGTAAATCGTGGGGAAAATATGGCATAGGTTTTCCAGTGATACGGAGGCGTCTGTAAAAAGGAGGAGCCAAGACGAAACTCGAGGGCTAAAAGAGCATGGGTGGCGCGCTACCTGGCCTTTTCGGTCCTCGTGGCTCCTCTCGCTTCATTCTTGGGCCCAAGTTGATTTTCTAGGTGAAAAACTCATCAGGTATTTTTTTTTCAATTTATTGACATCTAGAAGGTCCTGAAACAACAAACACATGAAAAAGAAGGTTTTCTGCCTCCCAGAAATTAAATACCAATGAAAGAGACTTTGTAGGAAAGTCCCATAAATCATCTAAATATGCATAAATAATGATGGGTCATGGTAAATATGATTCTAAATAGTGCATATAAGTCCTAAAAATGATGATGCAAAATGCAAGTATCAATGATTCACTTGTGATGTAAATGGAACAATGCATACCTACGAACTACGAAGAATCGATGGTAAACCCAAATATGAGAAATGACTTAGAGTCATGAAATCCTATACATTAAGTTACATTTAAGATGGTAAAGTAAATCGTTACTTGATCTTATCAAAGTAAATATGTTACTTGATCTTCCAAAAGGGGACTGCTAGAGTAAGTGATCATGGGGTGAGGTCAAAAGTACTCATGCCTCCGTGCCCAAGTTCATAGTCTCTCTGTATGAGTCGTAAGGAAGAAATGAAACTTAAAGTAAGGCATAAAGCTTGATTTGTGTCAAGAAATGTCTTGAATAAATTCAAATGGTAGACTACAATGTGTAGCAATGCTTAAGTCGGACAAATGGAATCTCGTAGCTGGAATTCTCAATTTGATAAATGACCAAAGGATTTTTGGGATTATGCCCAAAATACTGAGAAGACCTGCATTTACAATAATTTTAGTGGGAGCTAATAGAGTTCATACTCTTATATCTGGTTGACATATTTGAGTAGGAGCTTAACGAAGCATTCATATATGTGATTGACATATGGTGAATGGTATAGTTGGTATTAGTAAATACTAGTGAATGTTGTGTAGATGAAGTTAAACATGTGTTAAACATTGAAATCTATCAAGATAGAGTGATGTGTTTAATAGCATTAAGTCAAAATGTTTTCCTAGACTGGATTCTAAAGAAGTTTAGAATGGAACAAGTCAAGAAGTAAGTTCTTTCCTATTTGACTAGGAGAAACATTGAGATAGTCTTGATACGATGATGGTTAAAAGAAGAAAAAGATATGTAACATCTAATATGGCTAAGTCATAGTTTCCATCTTATAAAACCATGTCATATACTCGATATAAAGTGACCCAAGTTCTTAATCTAAAGAACATGTTCCGAAGTGATATCTGAGTGAATCACTAAACAACAGTCAAGTATATTCTTCAGTGTCTAGAGAGAGCTGAAGGTATACATATGATCTGTAAAGGATGGTGAACTTGATCATAAAAGGGTTATGCTAGGAAGTTCCACATGAACCTAGATGATTGGAAATCTCACACCTATATGTGCCTTAGAATAAGAGAAGCGTGGTTAGACATCGAAGTGGCGTTTATTGCACTGTCGATTAGATTTACATTGACAAAGAAGTATATAAATAGTTCAAAGGTAAAATATGTAATGTTACAGATGGGGAAATCCATCTTCCCACAGAGTGTGTTCCTAATGCTTATGACAATGAAAACGTCATATTTTGATTGATTAATTGGATGTCATGGCGGAAGGAACAAAAACAACACTGTGTCACCAAAGCATAAATATTTATACCGCAAGGTTATCATGTGATGATAAAGGGAAATGTCAAATTAGGTGACATTAACAATTCGCAAAGACATAAGGATCTGTATATTACAGTCCATAGACAAAACCTCTTCCATGAGCAAGCATGATCAAAACACCAAAAGTGTTATGGTGTAATGATTCGTATCGAATGTAGCTAGTTTATTTGTACTCTAGTGCAAGTGGGAGACTGTTGGAAATATTCCCTACAGTTAAATAATATAATAATATAGATTATTGACATATTTCATTAAGTTCATAATAGGTTTTATATCATGCTATTACTTTTTATAGGAACATCAATACACGTGTGATATGTAAACCACCAGAGTCCCTAGTGATCCTCTAGACACTAGTTCATTGGTTAATCAATGATCGACGTTTCCTGATCATGGACATTTATGTCAATTGACAACGGGGTCATTCATTCTGTGAATGAAAGTGATGGACATACCCAACACAGGAATTGTAACACGATCAAGTCATGAAGTTCATCGTTACAATGACTAGGAAACATAGTAACCAATTCCTTAGACCATGAGACCATATTCAATCACTATCTCCCGAGAGTGACTTGTTTGCATCAAACATCAGTCGGTAAACAGTGATCATAAAGGTGTCTTTAGGTATTCAGAGGGGCATGTAGAGGCGTATGTGTCAAGAGCGGGATTTGTTCTTCCACGTGACGGAGAGATACTCTAGGCCCACTCAAAGATATGACATCCATAAAGTTGTTGCGTGTGACTAGGTCACGAGGATGGCATAGCTTGGAATGAGTCAAGTTGGACTTGTCGGTAACGAGATTGAACCTAGCATATCGATTTCATTGACCAGGTCTCGGAAAGGTAAAGTATCAAAGTTACAAAGGGAATAGGATTCTATGTTTAATGGTTCAATAACAAAGATTCTCGTGGAATGCATAGGGTCATTATGGGAATCTAGGTCCCGCTGATGATCATTGGTCCGAGAGGGTTCTCGACCATGAATGGAGTGTTCCCGAACCATAGGTTAACACACTTAAGGCTTTGAAAATGCTCGGAGATCGTTTTGGTATCATAAGAATCACCGAAGAAAACATAAGGGAAAACTGGAAGGGTTTTGGGAAAATCCGGCAGGTGTCCGGAGTTATCCGGAAGGAGTTGCAGTGCAATGGGAATTAAATAATATATTAATTATTGAATTATAGATTTATTTATATTTATTAAATTATTTAAATATGATTTAATGGACAACCCATGGCTAATGGGCTAACTCCCTAAAGGGAAAAGGGCCCATGAGGGAAAACTCCCCAAGGGAAAAGGAGGGTGTAGCCGGCTAGGCCCCTTGGTGGCCGGTTGGGCCACATGGTGGCCAGCCAAACCCACCAATGTGGGAAACCATGCCATCCCCACTCCTCCCCTTGGTTTAGTCCCATATGGCTAAGACAAGGGATTTGGGGGCTCCCCTCCCCTATATAAAGGAGGGTATAGGGAGGAAATATAATACACCAATAAATCCCAAGCTTTAAGGCTTCCCATTACAAGTGCTCTTCTCTCTCCCTCTATCTCTTGTGAGTGTGGCCCCACTGTAAGGGTTGTGCAAACGAGAGTGTTCTTCACCGGGGAGCACCGTTGTGCTGCAGGGATTCTAGATCTAGGAGATCGACTTTTACAACCTCTGCTGGATCAGAGTCTAGGAGTCGTCATCAAGCACCGTATGTGTGCGAACCCCTAGGAGGCGCTGCACTTGTGGCACTCGAGTCATTGGAGCAGGTGGAACTGAAGTTGGTGGAGTCGTCCAAGTTCAGAGCAATGTTGAGGTCGGCGTTAGTACAACTACATCATCCATGTTCTCCCAAATGTTGACAAACCTTTTCGGTCTTCAACTTGGTAAGTTTGCAAAAATCCCCCCAACCCCCCGTTACCGCATTACTCTTATATAGATCCTAGCAGTCAGTGGTTTGCATAGGAATTTTTTTCAGGTGCTAAACCCCTTCAAAATGATCTCACCAAAATTCAACCTAAACTGATCTAGTTTTCCAGCATGTAAAGCACCGAATATCTCTAGCAGATCTATTTTTATAATATCGTAGAAGGTTTGGTAAACCTCAACTGGGAAGCAATCATGGCCAGGGGCCTTATTATGTTCCATTTTGAAAACAACATTTTTTATCTCCTCCTCGGAATAGGGAGCAGTCAAAAGATTATTTTCCTCATTAGAAACCTGGGGTATGTCATCTGTTTGGGATTCATCCAAGGAGAGTTACCTTCCTCAGGTTTCCCAAAAAAAACCTTATAGTAATTTGTAATGTAAGATTTCAACTTCTCGTGTCCTTCAATTGTTCCATCATCTTGAATTGAAGATCGAATAAGTTTCTTCTTGTGCCTACCATTGGCAACACTATGGAAGTATCTTGTGTTCGAAACCACATGCAAAATAATGTGAGATTTGGAACATTGATACCATTTGAGTTCCTCCTCATGTAGAAGTCGTGCCAACTCTGCATTGAATTGGCTCTTAAGCTCAATTTCATGCACGGTTAACAAATGAGATTCTGCGAATGCTTTGAGATCATCAATAGTATAGGAGAGTCATTGCTTTTATTTTTTCAAAACACCAAGGCTCTCATTTAATCTTAAAATATAATTGACATTGAAGAAGATCCTCCATGATCCATTATGTTATAGTTGGCATGCACTACTAGGGAAAACCTTACTTGTGGCGCACCAGAAATCATATTCGAGACGCATATGGGATGCGCCTCGAGGGCCACGCTGCTAGTATTTTTTACTTGAGGCTCATATGATACATGTCGTGTATATCCCAGATATGTGAGGCACATATTGGTTTGCGCCTCATATAAATATATAAAAGACGCATATAGATATGAGCCTCGCATATCTAGGATATACACATCGCATATCACATGCGTCGTGTATATCTAACATATGCACCTCGCATATATTTGACAAATGCACCTCCAATAGCCTTACAGATGCGCCTTGAAAAAAAAATTCGAAATTCAAAATTTACAGATCCATAGTATAGTCCAGAATATAGTACACATGTATTATACAGTCCATAATACAGTATAAACAACAAAGAATTTCTAGAAAGTTGCAATTGGCAAAACATAGTAGAACCAACACAAATAAAGTACATCACACATCAACTTGTATTAATCCGCGTATGAGTTCACACATCAACTAGAACCAACTAGTACATCACAACACCAAGTGTGTGCCAAGTTCACATCTCTCGGGGACTGAGTACAAGTTTACCATCACATTACAACTATGACGGAGCTCTAGGTGAAGTAGAGCACACAACCTACCATGAGGTGCAATGTGGTGATCACAACAAAGTTTCTCCACTTCTTCCTCATGTGCTTCCTCCATTTCTCTTCCGCCACCTCTCTAATCTTGTAGCCTTTGTAGTTGTTGCCCGAGAAGTTATTCACTTGCTTTTGGCAGTCTTGGCACTCCTCGTACACACTTGGAACCCTACTGACATACACGACGTAGCACTTCTTCACCATCTCCTATACACAAGATAGTAGCTATGTCAGTGGAAAGCAATAGCAGTTCGCAAGATAAAATAACAATCCTCAGCACAACACGTTTTAATCATCAGCATTACGAAGAAAGACAAAAAAAATCAAACCAAGAATGACTTGGATTAGTGCCTCATACTTAGGTTGGACACGGAAATAACAATGTCGCTGATGGATCTGGTGTGGCAAGTAGAGGATGCACAAATTACAAGTCTACTTAGCACACCAGATCCAACGGCGGTATAGTCACACACATAGTGCCATAGCACGTTTTAATCAGCAGCATTTCAAAGAAAGATAGAAAGAAAACCAAGAAGTAGGACAACAATAATGAATGAAAACCAACAGATGACCAAGAAATAAAATAGTTCATAACACAAATAACTAGCGTCGCTCACAATCAATCTCAACGGTTCACGGAACATACTCTAGAGGTTTCTAGACAAGTTAACATAGGGATAAAGTTTACAACACAAGTTTGGAACTAACAGCTAGCTAGGAAAACATCAAGACTTCTTCGACTGATGAGTCGGCTCGGGGATATTGATGAATCCACGCTTATCTTGTTTCGTGAATGTCCTTCCATCACTCTGCTTCGCTAAGAGTTCATCTATCTCCTTGTTGCGTGGTGGATTGCCGTCGTGGAAGAGGCCCCAGATTCATCTATCCTTCCTGCTGCTAGGCGGCTACTTGACGCAGGGGAACTCCATTGTGTGGCTAAACACGTGCATGTCGTACTTCTTAATTGGCCTAATAGGGATGGCACCCCCCGCCGTGACGTAGCCATTGAGAGCATCATCAAGAAATCCCTTGATAGTGAAGTAGTTTTTCCATGTCGCACTACCTGAGTCGAGATACAAGGATGATGAGCGTTTCACATTCAAGTATATGAGAACGCAGCCTTGGTGACCACTCTCAAACTCATGATGGTAGGGAATAAGAATCACATCCTTGCCTAAGTTTTTTCTAGGAAGCCATTAGGACGTCCCCATGTGTTCTCAAGACAACGTCATGCATGAAGTAGGGATCCACTATCGCAATTCCCGGGTCTTGTCTCTAATGATCTACGTGGCCATATTGAGATAATAGCCGGATTAGGGTATCATGCAGCCGGAATCCTTGCAACATGTCAAAGATGTCGGTATGACGCACGTAGAAAATATCCCCGGGGGCTACTGCGACAAAGCTCGGCACATTTGGCACCTTATCCTTGTAAACCAGGTACAACCGATCGCCCTCTCGAATGTGGCGCTCCTCAACAAACAGGCAACAATGATGAATACTACGCATATGCGAGCCAGCGACCGCGAGCCTAGAGTCACTGAGCATTGTGTACCTACCTCGTGCCACTACTTCCTAGGATTTTCTATAGGGCTGTCCTAAGCCCATAAAGGCTTTGGATCCTGGCTTGTGTCCTTAGGCTTCCTTTTGCGACCCTTCTTGCCCTTCACGGCGTGGTTGGCCACCGCTATCTCCTCACTAACCGCCCTATGGAGGGTGTTGGGGCTGATCATAGGTGCTAGCCTCTGATGCTTGGTGAAGGTGGTGGTGGCGGTATCTCCTGACTAGATGGGAAGAGACGTGCTTGGCAAGTGGGTTTCACCGAGGGTCCAGATGCTGGTTGGGGCTTGACAACTTTCTGCGTGAACAGCTGGCCTCCCTGTTACTCATAGTCATCACCAAACCTTGTGTTTAAGAACTGGTCGCCGAAGTTTTCATCAACTTCATCATCGTCAGAGGGATTCTATGCCATCTCGATGTCTTCATGTGCTAGTTGTGCTGCCTCTGGGGTGGTAGAATATTCCCTTTACCCCTGAGTTTCGGTAATCACAGTTATTGTCATTTTCCTTAGTGTAGAACGTGTATCCGTTGATATCGTATGCCTGACAGGTCATCAGGTTGTGCGCGGTGCCCTATGACAAGACGAATATGAGTTTCTCGTCCTCTGAAGACTCGCCCTGTGTGGATTAGCAAGAACCTTCACCCTGAATCACCGCATGAAACTGGAGTTGTGCTCTTTCATTACATCTTCCTCCATCCTCACTTGGCCCCGGTCAGTGTACTTCTTCTTGATAAACTCTTTGTGCTCATATATATATATATGGATCGACCACCTGTGGGTGTTGTAGCACGACCAGGTTTTCCCTTTCAAAGTCCTTGGTTTGGTCCTCTAAGTCGACATGCTTTGCATGTTGACCCTCATGGTGGCCCCATCCAGCGAGCCTCCCAAGGTGCTTATTGAATGGCAGACCAATAGGGGTCTCGGTTTGTAGAAAGTTCGAGAAAAAAGAGATGCGCTCTTCGATCAGGAAGCCATTTTCTATGCTTCCATATGGACGGGACCTATTACAAACGTATCCCTTGATGTGTCCATTCATCCTTTCGAACAGCATCATGCTTCATAGAAATGGAGGCCCGAGTTGGACGATATCCTCCACGACATGGAGCAGCAAATGAAGCATGATGTCAAAGAATGCAGGAGGGAAGTAGATCTTGATCTTGCATATTATCACCACGATCTCCTCTTGTAGCCTCGTGAGCTGCTTAATGCCTATCGACTTTAGAGAGATGACATTGAAAAAGTTGTAGAGGCCAAACAACGTTTCATGGATGTGCTTGTCCATTATCCCTTGGGTCGCAACCGGAAGTACCTGCATCATCAGCACAACGACATCGTGAGACTTCATCTCACTGAAGCGCTGCTTCACCTCATCTAGCCATCTGCTTATCTTCCCCGCATAGCCGTTCAGAAATTTGACTCTGAGGAGGCACTTCATAAACTGTGTGACCTCCTCCTTACTTAGAGTGAAGCACGCGACCTTGCGCTTAAATCCGGCCTTCTTGACCTTTTTACCCTTGTGATGATTATTTTGTGTTTCCGTCTCCTCGTACGAATGATCATCGACTTCATTGTCACTAGGTTGTGGTTGAAGGTCCTTCCTGATGCCCATATGCTTCAAGTCATTCCTTGCCTTCGGCCCATCTTTGGTCTTGTCGGTGTTAAGGATGGTAGTAAGAAGACTCTCGCTCACATTCTTCATGATATGCATGAGATCAAGGATATGAGGCACGTGGAGGAGCTTCCAGTATGGCAAGTCCCAAAAAACATACCTCACCTTCCATACCTTCAACAGCGGCTCTGACTTCTTTTGGTTCTTTCCGGCGTAGGGCACTCTTTCTAGTTTTTCAACAACTCATCGATTTTTGCGCCGCTCTCTAGTCTAGGATTCCTTGGAGCTTGACTATCCCATCAAACAAATGTTTCTTTCTCCAGACATGATTCTTGGGAAGCCACCTTCGATACCCCTGGAACCATGTTTTCCCGGACCCGGGATCTTTTTGTAGCGGGCGATACATTGTATTATCCTTGCACCTAACACACCCATAGAATCCTTGGACCACCTGCCTCGATAAGTATCTGTAACCAGGATAGTCTTGCACCGTCATGATCACTGCCGCTCTGATGGCTCAAAATACATCGAGCTCGTTGGGGAACCCCAAGAGGAAGGTATGATGAGCACAGCAGCAAGTTTTCCCTCAGTTATGAAACCAAAGTTATCGAACCAGTAGGAGCAAGGAAACACCTCCAAGGTGTTGTTTCCAACTTGGAATCCTGCACAACACAACCACAGAATGTTGCCCCCAACCTACAGTGAGGTTATCAATCTCACCGGTTTTGTTGAAAACAAAGGATTAAACATATTGTGTGGAAGAAGTAATTGCTTGCAGAAAGTAAACAGAAAACAGTAAATAGTAGATTGTAGATTAATGGTAAAAGAATGGATCGGGGTCCATAGTTCACTAGAGGTGATTCTCCTTAAGATAGACGACATGTTGGGTGAACAAATTACAGCGGGGCAATTGACAAACACCGAGAAAGCATACATGCATATACGAATCATCTTGACTCCTATGAGATTTGATTGGGCATTACAACATTATACATAGACCGTAATCCAACTACATCTATGACTAATAATCCACCTTCAGGTTATCATCCGAACCCCCTCCAGTATTAAGTTGCAAGCAACAGATAATTGCATTAAGCAAAGTGTGTAAAGTAAACAATACTATTGTTCTATGAACAAAGGATTGTTGTTTTCTCCCTAGTAGCAACAGCACATCTAGTACCTTAGAGATTTCTGTCACTTCCCTAGATTCCTAGAGGCTTGAACCCACTATCAAGCATAAATACTCCCTCTTGGAGTTGCTAGCATCTACTCGGGCAAGATAGCTACTAACAATGGAAAGCATGCAAGATCACAAATAACATACACATGATAGAATCAATAATCAATCTGAAATAGCATCTCAATATCCATCGGATCCCTGCAAACACAACATGTAAGATTACAAATAGATGATCTTGATCATGAACGGAGCTCACAAGATCTAAACATGGTAGCACAAAGGAGGAGAACCAACCATCTAGCTACTACATGGACCCGTAGTCTTGGGATGAACTACTCACGCATCACATCGGAAGCAGTCATGGTGATGAAGAAGGCCTCCAGGGTGATCTCTCCCCTCCGGCAGGGTGTCAGGAAGAGCTTCGGATCCCTCCCGATCTAGGGATGGAGATGGCGGCGGCTACAGAATCTTTCTAGGAATTTTGATCGGATGCTTAGGGTTTTTGTCCCGGAGACTTTTATAGGCGAAGGGGCAAGGTCGATGGAGTACCATGGGCCCACACCACCCCCTGGCATGGCCTGGCTTGGCCCGCGCCACCAGGTGGTGTGGCCAGCCCCTGGCCCCTCTCCGTCTTGTTTTCTAGCTCCGTGAGTCTTCCGGTAAAATATCGACTTTGGCTTTTGTCCGGTCCAATTCCGAGAATATTTCTTTTCTAGCTTTTCTGAAACCAAAAACAGCAGAAAACAGGCAACTGGCACTATGGCATCTTGTTAATAGGTTAGTTCCAGAAAATGTGTAAAAATACTCCAAAGTGTAGACAAACATAAGAAAGTAGATATAAAACAAGCATGGAACATCAAAAATTATATATACGTTTACAATGTATCAACATCCCAAAGCTTAACTATTGCTCGTCCTCGAGTAGGTAAGTGATAAAAAAGAATAATTTTTGAGGTGACATGCACCATCATAATCTTGATCAAGGTATTTGTAAAACATTGATAGCTGGGATCATAGTGCTTTAACATAGACATGAAAGATATAGTTCTAACAATAAGACATAACAACTATGTTGTAACATGAAAAGGTACATACAAAAGATTTATGAATAATAATGCTTTGAAAGATGTTTGTTTGTTTCACATATAGAAAACATAATGAGAATGGTATTCAGCTTGTCCCTCATAGGGTAGCAAAACATAAATGCATAGGACACCTTCAAATTTCATAAGGGTGACTATATACAAATAGTTTAAGAACAAGCAATATCAAAGTTATGAATCAATCAACAAGTTTTGGGACAATGCACATTAAACTAAGAATGACCACTATGCTCTCTCAATAGGTGCATAAAGATAGAAGATGGAGACTCAACATAAAAGTAAAAGAAAGGACCTTCATAGAAGGAAGCAGGGATTCAAGTCTCATAAAGAGCTTCCAAAAATTATGGTACTTATTAGCTTCAACTCTCATTTCCCCTATCATAAGCATCTTTAGGTGATTAAGGTTAAAGTGAACAAATATGAGGATATGCTTGAGAGGTTATAAGCTGAAATCTCATGCCCCTTACTTACGAAGACCGAACCTCATGCTACTCAACTTTAGTCACGAGTAAGTTCTTGTCATTGTAAGTACATTGTATCATAGAGAACCGCCAATGGGGTACCCCTTGCCTGATGATACGGAAACATTCCCATATCAAAATGATAAGACAAGCAGACAATGAGCATCTCATCGATCTTTTTATTTGCTATTTGCATAGGTTTTTATTAAGGATGCTTCACAAATTGCTCACTATGGTTATGCTGCAAGTTTCCACCATGATTAGGCATGTCTTAGGCTAGTGGCCCAGGCGTTTCTCTAACACATATACAAACTCCATGAGCTTACAAGCTCCCCTTTTATTTCACACCGCTGGGATCCATAAGCAAAAGAACATGATATCAACCAAATAAAGTGCAATGTTGAAAATGTTCCCCATGGTAACATGTTTCTGCTAATTCACAACTTATAAAGCGCAAGCATATACGCAACATAGATGGGCACAATGGTTCAAGTTTATTAAGTGCAAGAAAAGTAAAGTGTGACATCAAGTTTGTGAGAGCTTTAATCACTAATTTTCACATAACAAGTTTAATTCGGAAGGTAGATAAAAACATGAATATACTTGGAATAGCAAATGATAATAGGCAGGTATGGTGGACTCTTTGGAATAACTTGGTTTTATTTGGAGTTGGATGCATGAGTGGAACTCATACTTGGTATGGAGGCTAGCAAAAGACTGGGAGCGACCAACTAAGGGAGCAATAATGGCCATAATCATGCAAAGAAACAAAACATTATTAACTAAAGCATAAAGTGATATTACAAGTCGAAAACTAAATGATCATAGAGGCTATGGTGACTTGGTGTAGTCTTAACATGGTGTGAGCATGTGCCAAGTCAACCCAAATAAAGCGTCAAAGGAGAATACCACAATATTATGCTTTTATATGCTAAAACAACACATGATTCTATAAAGGAACATTAAGCAATCTCAATTGTTTGTAACAAATCATGCTACAGCAATAATCACTAATCATAAATTCAAAACAATATCAAGCATGACATGATAAAGTCTAAGTCACTGTCAAAAACAAGCTCCTTTTTATACCACTTATAAGCATGAACTTTCCTACTCTTTCCCAATCCAAATCAACCTATTTGAAACTATGTATGAATGCGGGGGTCCAACCAATTTATTCAAGCAAACTAAGCAAACGAAAACTTAAAACAAAATGAAGATGCTCCAAGAACAACACAATTGTGCATGAAACAATAAAAATGAAGTGTTTGGAAGAAACCTCAAATTTTTATTGATGAAGAAGGGGATGCCTTGGGCATCCCCAAGCTTTGACGCATGTACTTCTTGAATATTTCTTGGGGTGACATGGGTGGCATCCCCGAGCTTGAGCTTTTGTCCATACTTCATCTTATCACATTACTCTTCCCTACACTTTAAAATTTCCTTCATACAAAACTTCACACAATCTTCATTAGCAATATTAGTGTACTCAAGATAATAAGTCTTTTTGGTTCAGTTTCAACATAAGTAAAACTTCCATTAAAACACAATCTACTGTAGCACTTCCCTTTAAAAGTTCAAGTGGGCGAAGAGAACTCAAAGAGAAAGAGATTAAGAGGCAAATGCAAATAATGGCAGAAATCTGTCAAAACAGACCAGCAGGTAAAAACTGATTTTTTCGAAGACTTTATGTTGCTCAAATTGAAAATTCTTGAACTAACTAAAGTTGGATAACAACCTGGGGTAGAAGCAAAAAAAATTACAGCTCAATCCGATGTACAGAGATTTGACACGAAGTTTTACAGCGAAGCACAAAAATCTATTTCGGGACAGCAACTTTCCCAAGTGTTACTTCTCTCTCATTAGAGGTTACTCTTGGCACAAAAACCACACAAAAAGGATAAGGAGAGGTTATTACTGAAGCAATAACTTCCAAGACTCAGCAAAAGATTCCTAACAAAATTTGGGTTATCTCCCAATAAGTGCTTTTCTTTAACGCCTTTGAGCTAGGCATAAGAAGCAAGAAAAGAATCAAGTATTCTCAAATGAAGAAGCATTAAGAGCAAATTTTGTTTTAATAGGAGAGGCAAAAGGAATCTTCTGTCTCTTCTTAGGGAAGTGTTCTATACCTTTCTTGAGTGGGAGTGGATATTTAACTGTACCTTCTTTCATATCAATAATGGCACCAATAGTTCTAAGAAAAGGTCTTCCCAAAATAATAGGATAGGAAGCATTGCATTCAATATCCAAAACATAGAAATCAACGGGGACATAGGCATTGTTAACCATAATAAGAACATCATTAATGCTCCCCATTAGTTTCTTTTTAGTATTATCATCAAGTTGGACATTTAAATAGCAATCTTCTAATGGTGGCAAATCAAGAATTTCATAAATCTTTCTAGGCATAATAGAAACACTATTATCAAGGTCACATAAAGCTTTGAGATAAAAATCATTCACTTTCATATTAATGATGGTTTCCCAACCATCTTCTAATTTCATAGGGATAGAAGCTTTATGTTTCACCTTTTCTTCTTTAATTTTTATGAGGGCTTCGGTAATGTGTTTTGTAAAGGCCATATTGATACGTCCATTTTGCATCACTATTCTATATCATAATTCACTGTTATTCATTGATATATTTCATATTAAGAGATGATACTTATGTTATATCATCTGTTTTTGCATGGTTGATGACTTTTGGGGCATGGACCGCTGCAGTCAGGATTCTGATGGAAAAGGTGCTGTTTGGAGGCAAAATTCGTGAAGATCAGAAAATCCGGGAAAATATACAAAAAATCCTATTTTTCTAGAAGACAAAGGAAGCCAGAAGGAGGAGTGGAGATGGGCCACAGGGGGCCCACACCACCCCTGGCACGGGCTAGCCTAGGCCGCGCCACCAGGTGGTGTGGCCACCCTGTCCCACCTCTGGCTCTCCCCTCTGGCGTATATAATCCTCCTGAAACCCTAATACTCGGGGAGTGACCACAGAAAGATTTTGCCGCCTCTGCGGGGCGTAAAACACCGAGAGAGAAAGATCTCTCCGGCAGACAGATTTCTGCCGGGGGAATTCCTTCCCGGAGAGGGGAGATCGTCGCCATCAACACCACCATCAAGCTGGACTTCATCGGGATCATCATCATCATCACCACCATCATCACCATCAGCACCCTCATCACCATCTCCATATTGCTGTAACAATTGGGTTGAATCTTGCATAGTTCTTAGGGAAACTTTCCCGGTGTTAATTACTCTTTGTAGTTGATGCTATTGAGTGGAACCATTGAATTATTGTTTATGTTCAGATTGTTATACATCATTATTCCATCTCTGATCATGATCCATATGATGTCTTGTGAGTAGTTCGTTTTGTTCTTGAGGACATGGGAGAAGTCATGTTGTTAGTAGTGGAATTGTGTTGAGAAAGATTCAATAGTTTGATATTTAAGTTGTGGTGTACTTCTTCTAGTGGTGTAATGTGAATGTCGACTACATGACACTTCACCTATATGGGCCTAGGGGAATGCATTGTGTATTTGGCTACTAATCGTAGGGGTTGCCAGAGTGACAGAAACCTGAACCCCTGTTAGGAAACCATTGCACAAGGGACATCAGGGTCTTAGAGTTTAAAGTTGTGGTTAGGTTTCTACCTTAATAACTTTCTTGTACTTACGGATGTTTGCAAGGGGTATAATCACAAGTATGTATTAGTCCTAGGAAGGTCGGTACATTAGCACAGGTTCACCCACACAACACTTAGCAAGCTAAAGAAGATTAATCAACTATATGAAGCGAAAGCACTTGACAGTCTTCCGTGTGTCGTCGAGAACATTTGGTCATCTTAAGTAATAAAACCGGCTTGTCCTTTGCTGCATAAAGGATTGGGCCACTTGCTGCATTTATTCCTACTGTCTTTTATTTACTCGTACTTTATTTATTTGCTTTATCAAAAACCCCTAAAAATCAGTTTGCTAACTATTTGCAGAGAATTCTTGATCCATACCACTATCCAGCACCTTCTTCTCCTTGTTCGACACTCTTACTTATCGAAAATACTGCGATACACCCCATATACTTGTGGGTCATCAAGACTATTTTCTGGCACTGTTGCCGGGGAGTGAAGCGCTATTGGAGAGTGGAACTGGTAAAGGAAACTTCTACTGTGAGTATTGTTTACTTCTGTTAGTTTATTTATTTTCATTATGGATAACTCACTGAGTTTATTATTTGGTAATGCTACTACCACTTCTAAGGTAGTAGATGAACCACCACCTGCTGAGAATGATGATTTTAAAATACCTACAAGAATTATTGATCGCGTTATGGATAACTACTATGTTGGGGATGGAACTGTCCATCCCGGTGATCATTTACTCTTTATACACGAATTATGTGGGTTGTTCAAGTGTGCAGGTATTACTACAGATCAAGTTAAGAAGAAGTTATTCTCATTATCACTGAAAGGAAGAGCTTAGGAATGGTATAAGTTGCTGAAGAATGGTCAAGCTCTTGAATGGGAGGAAATAGTACCTCTCTTTTATTCAAAGTTTTATCCTCCTAGTGAGATTCATAAAGATCGGAATCAAATATACAACTTTTGGCCTCTTGATGGAGAGAATACAGCTCAAGCTTGGGGGAGATTGAAGTTACTAATGCTCAAATGTCCCATTCATGAGCTCCCCAACAATATTATTATCAATAACTTTTATGCAAGGCTCTCTCTTCATGTTAAGGATTTATTGGATGCTTCTTGTGCTGGATCATTCACTCGCATGGAAGAAGAAGCTAAATGGGATCTCCTCGACCGTATTCAAGACAATGCTGAAGCTTGGTAGAATGACAAAGGTAGAAAGTCAGGTATAAATTATGATTATGAATGCATTGAATCTTTTATGGAAACTGATGACTTTCAAAACATTAAAAATGCTTATGGTCTAGACTCTCAAGTTATTACAGATTGCTTTAAGACTTTTGCTTCTTATATTGAAATCCCAAAAAGGGGATGGAGCAAGTACCATGTGCCTTATAAAGATATTGTTGACTGTGTTCCTGTTGGGAGTACTGAGTTTTACACTATTGATCACATCTTACCTAAACTTTATATAGAGAAACCCTTCCTGGATAAGGTAAAGGACCATCCTATGATAACTAGTGTAATCACTAAAAGTGCAAAGAGAACCGTAAAACCTGATGAACAAATAAACATTGAACCTGTTGTTGCAATTGTGAAAGACCTTGTCACTAAAAGCGTAGAAGATGGACACATAGTCTTTTGTGAGGATGCTTCTAATATTGTTTTGCATCCTAATAGGACTAAAAAAGCTAGTATCCCTGTGCTTTCTGTTAGAATTGGTGATCATTGCTATTATGGTTTATGTGATATTGGTGCAAGTTCTAGTGTTATTCCTTATGAGCTTTATAGAGAAATTATGCATGAAATCAGTCCCTGCGAATTGGAAGAGATTGATGTGGTTATTCACCTTGATAATAGAGAGACCATCTCTCCAATTGGTATTGTATGGGATGTGGAAGTCCTTTGTGGTAAGATTAAGAATCCTACTGATTTTCTAGTACTTGGTTCAGCTGCTAGTAAAACTTATCCTATCATTTTTGGTAGACCTTTCTTGTGTACTTGTGGAGCTATTATAGATTGCAAAAGGGAGAAAATCTTGACTAAGTTTGATGGGGAATCTTATGAATTTAATTTTTTGAAATTTACTAAAGAACCTTGTGAAGAGGAAACCCATAATGAAGATTTTAGAGTTGAACAACTTGCTTCTATTTCTCTTACTCCTACCAATGCTTTGCAGCAATTTATGGAAGATCATGAAAGTGAAATCTCCATGGAAGAAAGGAATGAGATTGACGAGATTCTCTGTAATCAACCTAAGATGCTTAAGCATAACTTGCCTGTAGAAGACTTGGGTACCACATTGCCACCTAAAAAGGATCCAGTCTTCGATCTAAAACCCTTACCCGATGATCTTAAATATGCTTACATTGATGATAATAAGATGTATCATGTTATTATTAGCTCTAAACTTTTAGGGAAGGAAGAAGAAAGGTTATTGGAGGTACTGAAGAAACACCGAGGGGCTATGGGCTATACCCTGGATGATTTAAAAGGGATTTCTCCTACTATATATCAGCATGCTATCAATATAGAACCAGATGCAAAGCCAGTGGTAGAGCACCAACGATGTTTAAATCCTAAGATGAAGGAAGTGGTAATAAATGAGGTACTGAAACTCCTTGATGCTGGTATTATCTACCCTATTGCTGATAGTGAATGGGTTAGTCCTGTTCATTGTGTCCCTAAAAATGGAGGTATTACTGTTGTGCCTAATGATAATGATGAGCTTATTCCCCAAAGAATAGTGGTAGGCTATAGGATGTGTATCGATTTCAGAAAGGTTAACAAAGTTACTAAGAAAGATCATTACCCACTTCCTTTTATTTATCAAATGTTAGAAAGGTTGTCTAAAAAGACTCATTTTTGTTTTCTTGATGGATACTCTGGGTTTTCTCAAATTGCTGTTAAACAACAAGATCAAGAAAAAACTACCTTTACATGCCCTTACGGAACCTATGTTTATAGACGTATGCCTTTTGGTTTATGTAATGCTCCTGCTACTTTTCAAAGATGCATGTCTGCTATCTTTCATGGTTTTTGTGAGGAAATTGTGGAAGTGTTCATGGATGACTTCTCTGTCTATGGAACTTCTTTTGATAATTGTCTGCACAACCTTGATAAAGTTTTGTAGAGGTGTGAAGAAACTAATCTTGTTCTTAAGTGGGAGAAATGCCACTTCATGTTTAATGAAGGGATTGTCCTTGGGCATAAGGTTTCCAAAAGGGGCATAGAAGTGGATAGAGCTAAAGTCGAGGCAATTGAGAAAATGCGCTACCCAAGAGACATCAAAGGTATTCGTAGTATCCTTGGTCATGCTGGTTTCTATAGAAGGTTTATTAAAGATTTCTCTAAGATATCAAAACCCCTCACTAATGTTCTTCAAAAAGATGTACCCTTTGTTTTTGATGATGATTGTAAGGGATCTTTTGAAACTCTTAAGAAGGCTTTAACTATAGCTCCTATCGTTCAACCACCTGATTGGAGCTTACCCTTTGAAATAATGCGTGATGCTAGTGATTTTGCTGTAGGTGTTGTTCTTGGGCAACGTATTGATAAAAAGTTGAACATTATTCATTATGCTAGTAAGACTCTTGATGCTGCTCAAAGAAATTATGCAACTACTAAAAAAGAATTTCTAGCTGTCGTTTTTGCTTGTGATAAGTTTAGACCTTATATTGTGGACTCAAAAGTCACCAGTCATATTGATCATGCTGCTATTAAGTACCTTATGACGAAGAAGGATGCTAAGCCTAGGCTTATTAGATGGGTGCTGCTTTTACAAGAGTTTGATCTACATATTGTAGATAGGAAAGGGGCTAAAAACCCTGTAGCTGATAATTTATCTCGATTGGAAAACATCTCTTTTGACCCTATGCCTGTTAATGATAGTTTCCCAAATGAACAGTTGGCTGCGGTAGGGGTAAGCTCGTGAGGGAGCCCTTGATACGCTGATTATGCTAACTTTATTGTCTCCAAGTATTTTCCTCCAACTTTTATAGCTCAGCAAAGAAGAAAGTTCTTTTATGATTGGAGGCACTATTTTTGGGATGACCCACACTTATATAAAGGAGTGGATGGAATTATGCGAAGATGTGTTCCAGAATATGAACAAAAGGAGATATTGTGTAAATGTCATGGTAGTGCTTATGGAGGACATCATGCAGGAGATAGAACTGCACAAAAGGTGCTACAATCAGGTTTCTACTAGCCTACCCTTTTTAAAGATGCAAGAAAATTTGTTTTATCTTGTGATGAATGTCAGCATGTTGGTAATATTTCTAGACGCAATGAAATGCCTATGAACTACACTCTAGTTATTGAACCCTTTGATTGCTGGGGATTTGAATTTATGGGTCCTTTTCCTCCCTCGAAAGGTTATACTCATATTCTTGTTGCTGTTGATTATGTTACTAAGTGGGTAGAAGCCATCCCTATGAAGAGTGCTGACGGGGATACTTCTCTAAAAATGCTTAAGGATGTTATTTTTCCTAGGTTTGGAGTGCCTAGGTATCTCATGACTGATAGAGGTTCTCATTTCATTCATGGCGGTTTTAGAAAGACCCTTGCTAAATATGATGTTAATCATAGAATTGCTTCAGCTTATCACCCCCAAACTAGTGGGCAAGTAGAGTTGTCAAATAGAGAAATTAAATCCATCTTGCAAAAGACTGTTAATAGATCAAGAAAAAACTGGGCTAAAAAGTTGAATGATGCTTTATGGGCTTATAGGACTGCCTACAAAAACCATATGGGGATGTCTCCTTATAAAATGGTTTATGGGAAAGCTTGTCACCTACCTTTAGAATTAGAACACAAAGCTTACTGGGCAGTTAAAGAACTCAATAGATATTGTAAGCTTGCTGGTGAAAAAAGATTATTTGCCTTAAGTTCTTTAGATGAATGGAGGAGTGAAGCATATGAGAATGCTAGGGTCTTTAAGGAAAAAGTTAAAAGATGGCATGAAAAGCGAATACTTAAGAGATAATTCCATGTTGGTGAGAAGGTTCTATTGTATAGGTCTCGTCTCAGATTTTTTGCAGGAAAACTACTGTCAAAATGGGAAGGACCTTTCATTATTGAAGAAGTGTACCACTCAGGAGCAATAAAGATTTCTTCTTTAAAAGATAACATTACACAAGTAGTGAATGGGCAGCGACTTAAGCACTATATTGCTGGAGATTCTTACAATGAAGATGTTGATGCCTTTCAAGTTATAACTCCGGAAAAAATTATCAAGGACCAAATTCAGAGACCTGCAGACTCCGTTTTTTTAAAAGGGGTAATAGTTCTAGTAAGAAAGTTCCACCAAAATACTATCCAATTATATTTTTGCAGTTTTTATCCAATAAGAAGAGCTACGAAGCAAAAGAAGGATGGAAACGGAGCCAGGGTGGCTCACACCACCCTGTGGTGCGGGCCCACCCCTGGCCGCGCCACCTGGTGGTGAGGCCACCCCGGACTCCGTCTCTGACCCGTTTTCTCCCAGTACCTTCCTTTTGGTGTGAAACTTCGTAATATATAATCCCCCGGATCTCCCGAGGTCCGTATATCGTGTTTTCGTCATGTTTTCGTTTCGATCTGTTTCTGACAGGTAGAGTCCCAGATTTGGAGCCACAATGACTTCCTTTGGATCAACCAAGGAAGATTTCTTGGAGGATATCATCAACCCATACATGAGAGAGTTGAAGATTCATCCCAAGGAGTTATTCCTTGAAGACGGGGAGGTCCGGATAAAAGAGGTTCAAGGCCCTAAAGGTGAAGGAAGTCTGGAGGACAGGATGGAAGCACTAGAGCAAGAAGTCTTTAGGTACAAGAAGATGGTGAAACACGAAGTGGATATCATCCATAAGATTTGTTCTGAACTCATCGCCGAGCACCAAGAGGAGACTACTGAGCTCAAGGATGAAGTCCTCTCACTCCGCCAAACAACCAACAAACTGCATGCACAGCTCTACGACGTTCAAAATCAAAACTGTGAGTCTGAGGTTAGGTTTAAATGCATAAGTGTTGCTGCAAGTTTCAGGATGCTGGAGACCACGATGTCATTTGTTGATGGGAATCCCTTACCCTGGAAGTTGGACGATGATGAGAGGATACCACCGCCGAAGGAGTAATTTGTCATCAGGTTCGGCATCCCCTTGGTTTGTTCCAAGCTTGGGGGAGTGCCGCGGTATCACATCACTATCTTCTATCTTTTTACCTTTTTAGTAGAGTCGTATCATGAATAGAGAAGTTATCATGTAGGATGGTTTGCATTATGGAAGTGTCCCCTCTCTCGTTAGATATGTATCCCTTGGTGTGAGTTGCCGTTATGGATTATTAATGAGAAGTTATATCATTTACTCGTTTGCATATCTTATATTAGTTTTCAATTCATGGTTATATGATTGATCTTGTTGTTAGTATTGGTATCACTTTGGGATCATTGAGTTAATTTAGTTGGTTTTGGCAAACCTGGCTCGGTCAGTAGCAACACTATTTTTGAGAGTTGAATGAAAAGATAAAAGTACTCTAAAGAAAAATATAATTTCATCATCTTTCTTTCTTGATTTGCTCATAAGTTTAGTATTCTCTAGTTAAGATCTTTTGTGCTTCCAAGGAAGATCGCATGCTTGTCTTTATCACTTGTATGTTTGTTTGTTTCCTTCAACTCTTATACTTGCTACCCAGCCTTGCTAGCCAAAAACCTATACTAAGAGGGAATTCTTCTCGTGCATCCATTCCTTAAACCAAACCCATGCCATTTTTGTCCACCATACCTACCTATTAGCACTATTGCTACTCCAAGTAAATTCTTGTTTTTATCTACCTTCCAAATTAAACTTGTTATGTGAAAATTAGTGATTAAAGCTCTCACGAACTTGATGGCACACTTTATTTTCTTGCACTTAATAAACTTGGACCATTGGGTCCTTCTTTGTTGCGTATATGCTTGCGCTTTATAAGTTGAAGTTAGAAGAACCATGTATCATGGGGAACTCTTTCAACATTTCATTGGTACTTTGTACCTAGTTGATATCATGATTCTTTTGCCTATGGATCCCAACGGTGTGAAATAAAAGGGGAGCTTGTAAGATCATGGAGTTTATATGTGTGTTAGAGAAACGCCTGGGCCGCTAGCCTAAGCCATGCCTAATCATGGTAGAAACTTGCAGCATAACTATATTGAGCATTCTGTGAAGCATCTTCAATAAAAACCTATGCAAATAGCAAATAAAAGGATCGTTGAGATGCTCATTGTCTGTTTGCCTTGTCATTTTGATTATGGGATAGCTCTTGTATCTTGTGCAAGTGGTACCCCGTTGGCGGTTCTCTATGATACATATGTATTTACAATGACAAGATCTTACATGTGACTAAAGTTGAGTAGCATGAGGTTCGGTACTCGTAAGTAAGGGGCATGAGATTTCAACTTATAACTTGTCAAGCATATCCTCTTAGTTGTGTCACTTTAACCTTAATCGCCTAAAGATGCCTATGATAGGGGCAATGAGAGCTGAAAGCTAATAAGTATCATAATTTTTGGGTGCACTTTATGAAAGTTGAAATCCCTGCTTCCCTCTACGAAGGGCCTTTCTTTTACTTTTTAGTTGAGTCAGTAAACCTATTCCCTTCTATCTCAGCAAGTATTTTGAGTTGTTGTGTTTCATTCATTCTTATGATGATTTATTCAATCATGTTTATTATGTTCCTTGTTTTGCACATTGCTCTTATCTTGGTGTTTACTACTTTGAAAGCTATCATTGAAAACCAGTTATTTGTGAACTCCAGGAAATTATAAACTATTCTTCGACCAAGAGCTAAGTTTGCCATTACCAATTATGATTTACTTTATGTATCTTTATTGTGTTTCCTTTACTCATTGCAAGTTGAGTTATATAATAGTGAGTTGTCTTCTACTATGATATGTGTATTGATGAATGTGATGCTTCTTGTCCGTATTCTTTTATCGACTCTTCACTCCATAAACCTGAGGTCATGTTTATTGAGCTCAGTTTCGCTTGGGGACAAGCGAAGTCTAAGCTTGGGGGAGTTGATGTTGGCTCCGCAGCATAGAAAACAAAAAATTTCCTACGGTGTGAACTACACGCCAAGATCTATCTACTAGGTACAAAGCAAACGGGTGGACATACATCCATAGAGAACTTACCCTCGTAGACAACGAGCTTTGTTAACGAGTAGGAACTCTTGGTTGATGTAGTCGTACACTTGCCGATCTCAAGATCGTGAGGAAGTCCGAGCGCCGCAACTCAGCAGCGCATCCGCACTCGCACACACGTTCAAGCCACCGGACAACCTCCACCTCCTCACTCCAGCGATCCAGCGGAAGCAGCAACTCCTTCCAGACGAAATGCCACCGGGAACATGTATCTCGCTAATCCGAGACCATGGGGGAATAATTCTAGAGGGGGAGAGAGATCCTTCACAAGGAGGTGTTTGGAAGAAGGAGGGAATGGGTGGCCTTTTATAGGAGGAGGGGGGTGCCCCCTCTCTCCATGGCCGGCGCATGGGGAGGGTGACCCCTCACCTCCCCCATTCATGTGGTGGTAACTCCTCCACATTAAAATGCCTCTTCACATTCCCTTTTAAAGTCTCCACTTTAAATGCATTAAGTTTCTCCAAATTTAATGCTCTCTCATTTAATAAAACCCTTTTATTAAATTTATTCAGAATTTTGTTAATTACTTTAATTAACAAACATTCACATATAGCCCCTTGCAATATTTCAATATCACATGCAGAACCACCTTCTGCAATTTCACCCGAAACAATTTCCGGTTTCTATTGAAACAATTCCTGCACTTTGCAATTCTTTCGTCTGAAACATATGTGCTCCAAAATGGTGTCCGGTAACTCTTAAGTGTGCCACCCTACGGTTCGCGAATAATGCAGACATGATCGATACCCTTCTCTGATCAATAATCAGTAGCGGGACCTGGAGATCCGTACTGACTCCTACACATTCAACGATGACTCCTGTGATCGTGAGAACCTTTAACGCTTGTAACTAAATCCCTTTGTCTCTCGATATATTACATGTCCGAGATTCGATCATCGGTATCTCCATACCTAGTTTGATCTCGTTACCGACATGCACTCTTTTCTCGTTCCCGTGATATAACATTCTAGTGATCACATCACTTGCTTGCAAGCTATCCTAATGTGATATCACCGAGAGGGCCCAGAGTATATCTATCCATCATCAGGATTGACAAATTCCACTCTTGATCCACGAGCCTCAACATAACACCTTCATAGCACTGAACCCATCTTTATAGTCACCCTGTTACGGTGTGACGTTTGATGTTATCAAGATACTCTTCTGGTGTTAGCAATTAACATGATCTCATGGTCTAAGGATAAAGATTACTTCGTATGATGTTATAGCAATATAAACACAATGACTTGATCGTAATGCTATACTTCGGATGAATGTTCATCACATCATTCCACCAATGGTGTGACCTTGTTATTAACAACATCCAATGTCCATGATCAGGAAACCTTGATCATCCTGTTAATCAACAAGCTAGTCTATAAGAGAGGCATGACTAGGAACCCTTTTTTTATTAAACACACATGTATTGATGTTTCCTATCAATACAATTATACATGTAAAATAAACATCTATCATATACAAGGAATACATAATAACAACTTTATTATTGCCTCTCACGGCATATTTCCTTCAGTCTCCCACTTGCACTAGAGACAATAATCTAGTTCACATAGTGATAAATCTAACACCCATGGAGTCTTGGTGTTGATCATGTTTTGCCCTAGGGATTACTTTAGTCAACGGATCTGGTACATTCAGGTCCGTGTGCACTTTACAAATCTTTATATCTCCATCCTTGACATGCTCGCGGATGGAGTGAAACCGGTGCTTAATATGCTTGGAATTCTTGTGAGACCTTGGTTCCTTTGCGTTGGCTATGGCTCCATTGTTGTCACAATAGATCACCATTGGGTCCAACGCACTGGGAACCACACCCAGTTCGGTAATGAACTCTTTCATCCAAACTGCTTCCTGCGCCGCTTCTGAAGCAGCAACATATTCCGCCTCCGTTGTTGATCTAGCCACCATAGGTTGTTTGGAGCTCCTCCAACTAATTGTTGCTCCGTTCAAGAGAAATACGTATCCGGATTGAGACTTAGAGTCATCCGGATCAGTGTCAAAGCTAGCATCGACATAACACTTAGCGACTAGCTCTTCTTCACCTCCGTATATAAGAAACATATCCTTAGTTCTTCTCAAGTACTTAAGGATATTCTTGACCGCCATCCAGTGTTCCGAACCTGGATCAGATTGGTACCTACTAGTCAAACTAATAGCATGTGCCACATCTGGTCTTGTACATAGCATGGCATACATAATAGAGCCTATGGCCGAGGCATAGGGGATCTTATCCATCATCTCTCTTTCTTCCGCCGTAGCCGGACTTTGAGTCTTACTCAATGTCTTGCCTTGCAACATAGGTAAGAACCCCTTCTTACTTTCATCCATATTAAACTTCTTTAATATCTTATCAAGGTATGTACTCTGCGATAGCCCAATTAGGCGTCTTGATCTATCTCCATAGATTTTAATGCCTAATATATATGAAGCTTCACCAAGGTCCTTCATCGAAAATTTGTTGTTTAGATAACTTTTAACACTGTTTAAAAGATCTAAATCATTTCCAATCAATAATATGTCATCCACATATAATATCAGAAATGCCACATTGCTCCCACTAACTTTCTTGTAAATACAAGCCTCTCCATAAGTTTGGACAAATCCAAACTCTTTGATTGCCGTGGTGGTGTCATGGCAGATGCCATGGATAGGCTAAAGGTGGGGACTAATATGCGCTAGGGGAATCCAGGGAGGGATAGTAGAGTGATTCTCTACAAGGAAGCTTTGTATTGATGTTCGATCTCCAAGATTATAGGTGCTCCTCGAGCTGTATTGACAAGAGGAGGAAGAAGAAACTCTCTTACTCTTGTCTACCAACTAGCCCCAGAACCCTAGATCCACTAGAATTCTCCTTGCTATGTATCTGAAAAGACCCAACCCCCTTACCATAACCCTAACCCCCCTTATATAGAGGTGGTTCGGTCCTGGCCTAGGGCATACGTGGAGGCATATTCCTAAGAATATGCCCCTCCCAAAGTAGTAACCCGACAGGGGTGCTTTTCCCCCGCGTCACACTTGCTTTAGCGACGTACCCTCTGCGGCGCCCGCGTCAGCCGACATGAGCGTCGTCATCCTTGTCGGCCACGATCCAGTGGTCCTGCCCTTGCTTTATTCGCTCATCCAGTACGCACCGGACCTTCTTTTTTGACCAGAGAGATTCCTTCCTTATCCTAGAAGCCAAGCGAGGATCCGGACCATAGTTGTTCCGGCCATACCTGTTCCTACATATAAGCTAGACAAACATTTCCGACTTACTCCTTAAGTCGGACGAGACAATGTTAGGCGACCCCCTGGTCCGGGTCACTCCGTGATCCGGCCTGCCTTGAGGTGACTCGGCCAGCATCCGCTTTGACCTTGACGACCCTCGGCTAACTCTGCCCTTATACCCCGGAGTGACCCTACCCGGGGTTATCCCCCCAACATTAGTCCCCGAAGCTGGTGCGGCCTTAGCGGCCTTGGTTGCTAAGGCCACATCAGGTTCATTCGTATCTAAGCTTCGGACGTTCAGTTCCGGGTTAACTTCTTGTCTCGGATTATATGGATTTACGTTCCCTTCGCACGTTCCAAGTTTTCACTTGCCGGCCGGGTTACCATTTTTGCTCGGATCCTATGGTTTAACTTTCCCTCTGCACATTTCAAGTTTTCACTTGCCGGCCGGGTTACCATCGTGGCTCGGATTCAGGCCTTGCTTCCTTCTCTCGTACGCCAACCCACGTAAAGGTTAATCATTATGTTGCCTCATTTTAAGGGCCAGCACAGTAAATGTCAGTGATTACTGTGCGGGGGTTACGTCACGTCTGTCTCCTCATTTACCGCAACTGCACGTCGTGTCATGGGATCATATTTACTTTGTGGCCCCTGGTGTGGCTTCTCTCTGATTGGTCGATGCTGGTGATACACGGCCACATCGTGTGGCTCTCCAGCGCAGCACGATCCCACTCGTTGATTACTGGGGGCGGTTATGTAGGGGAGGGGCACGCTCCTTAGCACTTTTCCATCTCCGCGCCCCCTCGCCCGTTCCTCTTCTTATTCCTCGCAACCGCGCCGCCGCCAGTGCCCGTTGCAGCAGCGCCGCCGCCGCACCTTCTCCGTGCCTCCGCACCGCAGTCACCGCTACACCACTGTTTAGCCACGGGTCCTCGTCAATCTAGACCGTAGAACCCCGCCGCTGCCAGCTCCAGCGAGGACAGCGGAATCGAGATGACGGAGGAGGAGCTCATCGTCGTCGAGCAGGAGATGGAGGAGGACGCCGACGCGGCGGACCGCGGCGCATGGGCCGGCTCGTGGGTCTGCGAGGACGACATCGACTGGCTCTACCGGACCCGGCGCATTCCGTCCGGCATCGCCGCTCGTCTCCCCTCCTCGAAATTGGCCCCCTCACCCAATCCGGATGAGTTTGTTTTTTCCTATCCCATTTTCAACGGGGATTTGGCCTTCCGGTGAGTGATTTCTTCCAGGACTGGGTCCGGACCTATCACCTGCGACCACATCATCTCCCGGCAAACGCCATCACCTCTCTGCCCGCTTTCGTTTCTTCGATCGAGGGCTACACCGGACTATGGCCCACAAAGGAGCTGTGGATCCGGTTCTCCGGCCTCCGTCGCAACGTCGTCCCCAACATCCACGTTGAGTCGGAGGACAAGCAGCTCACTCAGTTCGGAGCTGCCTCGATCTCGCCCCGGAGGTTTTCGATCTTTCCCCGGGTCACCGGGCTTGATTCCTGCAAAGGATGGGCCCGGACCTTCTTCTACGTCCAGAACAAGGGCACCGAAGACTTGATACGGTTGCTGCCCTACGCTCCGGGTCCCCCGGACACGAGTTTCTGGGAGGAGGTCGACAGAAAACCTACAGCTCTGGCCAACCAAGTAAACAAAAGGTTTGCGGAGCTGAAGAAGCTCGGATTGCACAACAAGGATGCCATGATCACATTCGTGCGCAACCGAATCTCTCCCCTTCAGCGGCGCACTCACAAGTTGTGCCATATGAGCTTTAGTCGCGACCCCAACCGAACCTCCTCGTTCGAGTTGAGCAACACGGAGATCTTCCGCCGGGTCAAGGCTCTTTTCACCACCCATAAGGTTTTTCTGCCGAATGGACGTGGGGAATTGAGCATTATTGTCGCGACAGGCTCCCTCCCGCGGTAAGTTTCACGGAGTAAACTTGCTTCAGATCAATTACGTGTCGGTTGTTATCGTATTTTTGACTCTGCTCCTTGTGCTTTTTCCTCAGATGTTTCTCCAGCAAACCCTCGAGGATGGTACTGATCCGACCCTTAAGTGGGCCCCGGACCGAGAAATCCCGGATGAGGAGGAGCCAGACCAGGAGATGTTCCTCCCCACAACCGCTACCAAACGACCCAGTGGTAAATTCTCTTCTCTTAGAGATTGGCCCGACGATGAGGATGACTCGGATATCGATGTGATTAAACCCGTTGAGGCTGTCCCTCTTTCTTTTGCCTTCCCGGCATCAGCTAACCCCGGTGGGCACATCCACGAGGATTCTCCACTTGCCACGCGCTAGCCTGTTCTGGTGGCGTCAAAGAAGAAGTGCGGATCCGCGTCAAGTTCTTCTTCTGAACCGTCTCAGCCTTCCAAAATGCAAAAGAAGGCCGGAGACAAGACTGCCTCCAAAAGGGCAGGCAAAGCCCTGGCACGGAGGGCCCGGAAACCTAAGGAGGCCGAGACCTCTGATGCGTAAGTTCTTTTTCACTGTGCAACACACTTCTCCCTGCATCGGGGTAATTTCACTCCTGACATTATTTTCTCTTGCAGGGCTCCTGTGGAGGTCCCTCAGAGCGGATCGAGCATCTCCTCTCCTCTTCGGTCCAGTCCTTCCCCTCCCCGTGACGATGAGTCACGCCCGTGAGCCCTATTCCGGAGGGCTCTGCGGCCGCTCCGGGTTCCGCAGTACCTCCTTGAGAGGAACGCGACCTCGGATCGGGAGGGGTCGGATCGGCCGAGGCAATGGAGTCCGGCACTTTGGCATTGCCGCGACAAGCAACCACCAAGTCTACCGCAACACCAGCACCAGCAGCAGCTCCAGCACCAGCCACCAAACCAGCGCCTGTCCCGGCTCCGAAGAAACCAACAGCAGCTCCAGCACCAGCCACCAAAGCTCCCGTGCTAAGTTCGTCTGCCTCGTCCGAGTAATCCCAGGCTCGGCGAGGGACCACTCCAGCGGCTTCCAAGGGCAAATCCACTATGGTCACATCCTCCCAGCAAGCCAAAGGCAAGTCCACCTCCGTCGAGGCTGGCCAGCGAACCTTGTCGTCGATGCTTCCAAAGAAATCACCAGGAGCGACGGATCCTCCTGCCGAGCCAGCCGATTCGCAGCAGATGGTTCTTCACACTAGCCCAGCTCTTGCCCTGATTGAAAGGAAAGAAGCTCACGCAAAGGGCTTGGTGGCACCTCACATGCCCACCGGCGAACGGTACCCTCCGAGCCTCATCGAGTTTGTCATGAACTGGAACAAGGCGGAGTTTGTCTACAACGACGATCTCCCGGAAACGTTCGGCCCAGCTGAATTTTCCGCCCAGATGAATACCGCCGCCAAGGCCATTAACCTTGCTGGGCGTATGATGGAGGTACGTCGTTTCTTTTTTACATGCTGTAGATAATAACCATTAGTCCCCGAGCCTCCGGCGGAGTAACTTGTTACTCGGCCGGATGCTCCTTAGAAGATCAACGTAGCTGCATGTAAACTTCAAATATGCACACACCTAGAGCCGGGTTAAGTTCCGCTTGGCCCGGATCTCGTATACTTCGAATATGCACACACCTAGAGCCGGGTTAAGTTCCGCTTGGCCCGGATCTTATACACTTCGAATATGCACACACCTAGAGCCGGGTTAAGTTCCGCTTGGCCCGGATCTTGTACACTTCGAATATGCACACACCTAGAGCCGGGTTAAGTTCCGCTTGGCCCGGATCTTGTACACTTCGAATATGCACACACCTAGAGCCGGGTTAAGTTCTGCTTGGCCCGGATCTTGTACACTTCGAATATGCACACACCTAGAGCCGGGTTAAGTTCCGCTTGGTCCGGATCTTGTACACTTCGAATATGCACACACCTAGAGCCGGGTTAAGTTCCGCTTGGCCCGGATCTTGTACACTTCGAATATGCACTGAACTCATATTACCCGCCTGTACCTTTGTCAGGTAACCACCAATCGTCGGAGCGCCGAGTTTCAGCGCCTGCTTGATACCCACAAGATCTTGCGTGCAAAACATGTTGCACTTGGTGCGTAGCATGAAAAGAGGGGTAATTTCCTCTCTTAACACCTCACTGTTTCGTTTGTTTCTGCCAGACTAACCTCCTTATTCGGTTTTTTGCAGCTGGGGTGGAGGCTAAAAACAAGATTATGCGGAAGAACTTGGAGGAAATCCGAGGTATGTCCCCCTTCGGCCGACGTCGTTATGTTTTCCATTCTTTATTCTCCTTGGATCCGCGAACATTCACTCCTCGGCTTTGCCGGGTCAACACACTATTTCAGCATCGCTTGAGGATAGTGTGCCCGTGCCTGATATGATGCTACGTTTTCTCGAACAAGCAGGACAGCATCAAGCCGAGCTGAAGAAGAAGAACGATGAGCTCGCCCTCCTCCGGACCAAGGACGACGAAATAGCCAAACTCAAGGCCGAGATGGAGAAGATGAAGGCCCAACACAAAACCGAGCTCCAGAAAGTTGGCCAGAACTTCACCGAAGAGCGTGAGCGCTTTACCCTCCAGATCTCCAAGGATCAGGACCTGCTCAAGGAATCCGAGGTCCGGCTTGGGTCAGCGCTCGTCGAGCTTGAACAACTTCGCCAGAGACGCGACAGTTGTATCAAGGAGTTGACCCGGATCCATCGCCATATCTCACGTAAGTTCATTCCCCTTGTCCGACCTAGTTTTCCGGGTTAGCTCATATGCCTTTGCTTCAGCATCTTTCCTTTCCTTATTTTTAGATAACTTTTCGGAGGGTACTGCCATCGCCAGTGCTGTCGTTGCCAAATTCCTCCAAGAGAGGGGTACTCCCATCGCTCCTGATGGTGAGAGCATCCCTTTAGACATGGAGGACCTATTGGTCAACGTGTCAGCTCGGGTGGAAACTATTAAGAACTATGGGAAAGATCTCCTCGACGTTGCGGTCCGGATCTTCAACACATTCTGGCCAAGCGAGGATGCTCCAGAAAGGATCACGCTCCTTGCCGACAAACTGATGGAGATTGAGACTCAACTTGACCTCTGGAGGGAATCCGCTGGGCGTGCCGCAGCAGATACGCTTCTCCATCATATCCTTTCATGGTATGAGAAAATCGATCTGAGCCTCCTCACCCGTCGGCACACCGGATCCAAATGGACCGATGATCCGGAGTGGGTAGCTCGGCGCCAGGCATGCGCCTACAGCCTCGTCGAATATTCTCCAGTCCATGACTAGGTTGAGGGGCCGAGCTTTCTGGAATCCGGCGAGGAGGAGCAGATGGAGAACATGGAGGATGGGTCGGGCGATGATGGAGAAGATGTTGCTTCAGATATTGAAGACAGTGATGATGACGCCGAACTTCCTCCTACTGCCGCTCCTTAGTTGAAAAAACTTCAGAATTTATCAGATCCCCGGTATGCCGGGTGCAATTGTATGCTAAATACATGATATTTTGCTACTATGCTTGTATGCCGGATTAACTTGGGCGTAGTCCCCGAGTTTCATTTTCTTGTTCGTCCAACTCTCCGGCTCGATCCATGTCTTTCGGTTTTACGACTTACGAATCCGAGCCTCAAGAATCGTTTTAACAATACTAAGAAACTTTGAGGATTGGCTCAAAATAATTCAACATAATAGCTTGAAAGTAAATACGGGGTTAGTCCGAAAAAACAAACGTTAGCTAGAATAGGATCGTTTCCTTAGTTGTTTTTCATGTGCTACGCAATTCCAAACTTGTTCCCTTGCTCGCCATGAAGCCAATTCTTGTTGGACAGCAGCAAGTCGAAGGGTTGGGTTTTTGGTGCTCACACATTACTAATCCGGGTTAAGAGAAACGAGTCATTCCAGCTAACGCATAAAAAGTAACAACAATCATTTATTAAGGCAGTCCTCGAGTTACTGCTTGAGGCTCCGCTATTTCATTGATAAGCTCATTGCCGACATACATACCGACATATGAGGATGACTCGGATACATACACTTTTTAGCTAAGTGTAGAAGGGACGAAGTAGTGCTACATTCCACGGTCGCTTGGATTCCTCTCCGGACCTGTCCGCCTTGTTCTTTACCTGTGGCTTTGCATCTATGAGATAATAAGAGTCATTGTGCAATGCTTTGCTCACAATGAATGGTCCTTCCCATGGGGGCGATAATTTATGCATGCCAGCGGTACGCTGTACCAACCGGAGCACCAGATCGCCTTCCCGGAAGACTCGGGGGCACACTTTCCGGCTATGATAGCCTCGGAGATTTTGCTGATATATGGCGGATCTGGACAGTGCCAGTTCTCTCGCTTCTTCCAGCAGATCAACATCATTTTGTCGGGCTTCTTGCACTTCGGCTTCTGTGTATTGGGTGATCCTAGGCGAATCATGCTCTATGTCGGCTGGTAATACAGCTTCTGCCCCATATACCAGAAAGAATGGTGTGTAGCCTGTTGATCGATTCGGAGTTGTCCTTAAACTCCACAACACCGCTGGTAGTTCTTCTATCCAGCACCCAACTGATCTTTGCAGCGGCTCAATGAGCCGGGGTTTTATCCCGGATAGCACTCATCCGTTGGATCTTTCCACTTGTCCATTCGATGCGGAGTGGGCTACCGAGGCTACGTCGAGTCGGATTTTCTTATCTCGGCAGAATCGTGCAAATGCTCCTTCAGCAAAATTTGTGCCGTTATCAGTTATGATACTATGAGGATAACCATATCTCAAGATGATGTCCTTGAGAAATGTTACGGCCATAGCCCCATCACATTTTCTTATAGGCTTCACTTCGATCCATTTTGTAAACTTGTCCACCATGACCAGAATGTGTGTCATGTTTCCTCTTGCTGGTTTAAACGGGCCAACCATATCCAAGCACCACACCGCAAATGGCCATGTAATTGGTATGGTTTTGTGTTCCGACATAGGCATATGTGTCTTGGTAGCGTATCGTTGGCAACCATTGCATTTTCTCACCAGATCTTCTGCTTGCTCCAAGGCGCTTGGCCAGTAAAATCCATGCCGGAATGCCTTTGCCACTAAGGCCCGGGATGAGGCATGATGCCCGCATTCTCCTTGGTGTATATCTCGGAGGATGTCAAGTCCCTCTTCCGGGTCAACACACCGCTGGAGGACATTGGTTACACTCCGTTTGTACAGCTCGGAATTGATGATTGTGTAAGATTTTGCTCTCCTCTGAGTTTGCCTGGCTAACACCTCCTCAGCGGGTAACGTTCCGTCTTTCAGGAATTGGAATATAGGCAGTGCCCAAGCTGGTATTGCTCGTGCAGGGAACATCTCCTCATCAATTTCCATCCGATCCACCGGCATAACTTCAGCCGGATCATGCTGAACAGTCCTCGGGTCTAGCGAGGTAGTCCCCGGGTTCGCCGAGGTAGTCCCCGGGTTCGGCGTGCTACCTCCCATGTCAATGTCCATGGTCTCAACTCCGGATTCCTTGTTTTCCGGGACATAGATTGAATCGGTTCCTGGGAACGGCCTGATAGATGGTTTTCTGAGGTGTTCCAATGCTACGCCCGGTGGAATTGCCTGTCGGGTCGATCCGAGCTTTGACAGCATGTCGGCAGCTTCGTTTTCCACGCGAGGTACATGGTGAAATTCGCATCCCTCAAAGTAACCCGAGATCTTCTGCACATGAAACAAGTATAGCGCCATGTTTGGATCCAGGGCGTCCCACACTCTGGACACTTGCTGTATTACAAGATCCGAGTCACCAAAGCAGATTATCGGACGTATGCCAATCTCCTTTGCCACCTTGAGACTATGCACAAGGGCCTCGTACTCAGCGACATTGTTTGATGCCGCGAAATGGATCTGCAATATGTGGCATCCCGCAAAACCACTACTAGAAAATCGCGGTGTTTTTGTGCATTGCATCATCATGACTGCATGCTCATGTCATCATGCCACCTTGCATTTGAGCATCGTCATCATCTTGCATGGTTTGTTTAAAAACTATTTTCGAAAAATCTGTTTTTGTTTTCTAAACGCCCCGTCTTTATTCAAACACAAAACCTGGGTCTCCGGAATATTTTGTTTTGTCTACCCACGGTTTGCAAAAGCCCTGTTTTAAATAAATAAAAAAAATTAAATTGTTTTTAGGAGGCAGCCCGCCAGGCCCGAAAGCCCAGCTGGCCACCTCCAGATAAAATCCTAGCTACCCCAAATCTTTTCCTACCTAATCCTAATCTACCCTTCCCCAGCCACATCACCCCGGCCAATCACCACCTGCCACCTCACCACTTCCTCCACCCCATCCACTCCTAACCTGCCACCTCACCCCAACCCCCTCCACCCCTTCACTTAGCCCCCCACCTTGACCACACCGGACGTGCCCTGACCCAACCCAACACGCACACCACGCACAAGGGCCCACCCACGGACCATGCTCTTTTCCCGAGCCCTGTGTGCGGTCGATCCCCATCCCCCGTCGCCTCCTTCCTCGCTAGGCCCCACCGCCGGCCGCTTCTCCTTCCCGCGAGCGCGCGCCGCCGCCCTCTGGCCAGGCCGAGCCTCCTTCACCATCCCGCGCCAGCGCACCGCCTGCGTCGCGCGAGGCTCCCGCCGCCTCTGCATCGACCCCCGCCTTCGGCTAGTGCACCCTTCCCGATCTGGCCAGCGTCGCCATCGCCACCTCCTCCCTCCTCCCCCCCCCCCCCCCCGCGACCCCGCTCCCGTCCTTTCCACCTCGCGACCGTCCCCGCCAGGAGCTCTGCGGGTCCCCATCTTCCCGGCCGCCGTCTCCTCTGCGAGCCGCTCCAGGCGCCTGGCCGCCTCGGCGCGTCTCTGCCCCACCTCTTCACCGCGACCCTTGCGCCGCCCCCGTCTTTGGAGCCCGCCGTTCGTCAGTGTTCATCCGCGAGGCCGAGACGAGCCGCTGCCCTTCCTCGTCCCCTGCAGGCGCGCCTCCTATCGTTCCTCGGCGTCCGGCCGCCGCCGCTGCGGGCACTCCTCGTTGTTCCTCCCCTCACCGACAGCGCCTCATCATCCCCGACGCCTTCCTTGTCGGCTCGCGTCGCCGGAGCCTCCCAGGGCCACTGCTCTGCCTCTGTCCCGCCGTGGCCGCCCCAACGCGTTCGAGCTGGCTCCTCTGGTTGCAGTTGAACGACCTTGCGTGAGCCCCTGGTGGCATGGTCGCCTTTTTCTCCTGCCGAGACGGGACTGCTAGTGATGTACATCCGTGGAGCTCTGGATGTGCAGTAGTAGTGGTGGTTGACGCAGTGGTGTGATGTTGCATCGTTGAAGGCCGTATGGGGATGTATGTGCAGAGTTGGTGGTGAACTATGATGATGGTGATGCCACCCAAACAGTACCGAAACCCCTCGAGAGTGATATTCCCTTTGGCTCGTCAAGCTCTCCTTCCCGGAGGCGTAGAAACAAGATCGTCAACATGGACTCGAAGACCCGGATTCCGAAGCCCGTTCCTGGATTCGAAGCCCAGATCCCGGCGTCGAGACCGATCCCCCGAACCATCGGAACCAAGATCTTCGACCCCTAATATGTGTGACCCTCTTTTCGAGACCTTATTTTTATAAATGAAAGATATAACTTGTTGCGTATGTATTGAGCATCCTTGCATACATATTGTGGGTTGGGGGTATGTTGTCGAATCATCTAATAATAAATATGGCGCCTATATATGGACAAATCTTGTCTTATATTGGTCTCATTTAAATTTGTGTAGCAAACCGTGACATATTTTGCCTTAATAAGACAACTTTAAATTGCAGGGTATCTAGACAACATGAACCACCTAATTAAATGTCGGGACCCCGGTTCCGCTTAATATTGCCTAATTGCATCGCACCTTTTCCATGTCATACATCATACATGCATCATGCCGATCTTTTGCCGTAGTAATAAATAGTGCATCCGGTGTTTCTTCTAGTGTTTTGGATCTTCGCGGATAAGGCTGTTGAGTTGATGCGAGTGTCGATCCGATCTTCGGATGAACCTTCGACAATGTTTTCAGGCGAGCAATCTCCCCCTTTCTACCTATCTTACTTTTATAGTATTTATTCCCTCCTGTTGATCTATTGTTATCTGTGTTGCGATGCTCTAGTTTTCGTACCCGTGATATCCCTTGCAGCCTTATATTGCCTTGGACACATCCTATTACCTGTTGTATGGTAGATAGTTGGACTTGCGCGTCGTAGTCGCTTGCTCAAGTGCTGTTGCGTGTCATCAAGTACCACAGTTGTTGGAGTAATGCCGCATGTTTAATGTTGGAGATGATCAAGACTTTAATTATTGTTTAATAACTAAAATTGAAAGTAGGTAAATGCAGAGGCACCGGTGGGTAATAGACAATATTTGGTTTTTAACCGCTCACTGGTGTCCCGTAGGACCCCGAGTTCTTGACACCTGTTCCGAGATCGAGCGCGCTAACCACAGGTGGGGTGTGTGGGCACCCCCATCGATTTAGTACCTGATTTCAAAGTACTGTGCTGGGGGCCACAAAGTAGTTTGGGGCTTTATTACTATCCTGTACTTATGCCATGCTTTACTGCTTTATTTACGATTGCGCTTGGAGCGCCTGTACTGTTTAGGAACCCCGTGATACGTTTTCACTGTATCGACAAGCCCAGTCACACTTTCGGGTTCCCAGTCGTTTACAGCCGTCGATACAAACCCTGGGTCTGTCTCGGAGACCGGCCGACTTCGTTACGGGTAGCTTAGTGGGGTGGCCCCCCGTGCTTGCTTTGGGTCTGGGAAACGTCGTGTCCGAAACCCCGTCGACATACCGTTGGGTGTATGTCTTGTGATCTTGTACCTACCTGATCTGACAACAAGGGTGTAGGTGCGTGTGGAAACTTTGGTGCACCCCTGCAGGGTTAAATCTTTTCGAGAAGCCGTGTCCGCGGTTATGGACGACTTGGAGCACAGTTCTCGATCATAGACAACTATAACTAAAGTTTACTATTATAATTTGACTTGTATCCGATATGACCAGTAATCAGCTTCACTACAACGGAATGGCTAAATAAAAGTACCAACATCTGCTGGGTTTGGGATATCTCATGTTAATTGTATCTGACTAGTAAGTGTTGCAACTACAACGGAATGGTTAACTAAAAGTGCCCACTGCTTATTATATCAGGATGACTATCTATACCTGACTAGTAATTGATGCAACGATAACTGAATAAGTAAAACTGCCAACGGTGTGAGTTCCTCGGTTGACTTCCTCGTTTGGTCTCGAGGGGGAAACACCAGGATGGGTATGTTTGGTGGTAGTATCAAGTTGGTTCCGAATAGCTCTTTCTTACCCCTCTCTGATAGCCGCTATTTGTATCGAATCTCTATAGGTTGTTTAGTGCATGCCGCGCTGCCGCTTCACTCCACCATACCTATGTAGGCGAGGACCGCCGAATTCTAGTCTCGCCGTGTACTGGCCTCAGTACTGACCGCTCTCTTTTTCCTTTTCCCTTTGTCGGCACCCCTTTGTCTTTAGCAGGTTTTGAGATCGACGTCGTTAGCAGGGTTACCCTTCCGGCTTGGCCTGGGCAGGGTTATGGACGCCATTGGTTATTCTTTAGGGCTCTTATCTCAATTTGCATCTTGTCCGTACTCGGACGCTGTATCGTTTTCCAGGTGATTTGGATCTTTGTATTGTATATCTGTATTCTTGACTCCTTGAGTCGCTGTTGTATATATATGTTTTGTGGGTTCCATCGAGGACTATTGTGTAATGATATTACTTCGTTTTCCACCCGCACGCAAGTGCCTGGTGGGCACCTTTGAATCGTTTCTATGCGGGTTTGGCGGGAAGCGCTAAAACTTGCATAGGGTCGATTCCGAGGGTGTTACAGAGTGGTATCATAGCCCAGCAGTTGCGATACCCCACAAGTCCAGCCTGTAGGATAACCTAGCTAACGGCCGAAGTAGAGTGTCAAAAACTATTTTGGAAAAAATCGGTTGGATAAATCTGATTAGGTCTGATTTTACTCTTTACCCTCCGCTGTTCTCCTCTTACCTCTGCGTGTTTTGAACCTGCTCTCTTATCTTTTCTTCGAGTCCAGGAATTCTCGTGGTTGGGTTTCCGTCGTACCTTCAGGGTTTCACTTTCTCCTTTGGTAACGGTGCTTCTACATCCGGTCTTCATGCTATCTGAGGAATCTTTCCTCTCTTGGACTTCTCGTTGTTCCTCCTTTGTGCCTTCCGGTGTTTTCCGACGAGACCACATCATCTACGCCAGATTCGATGTAGAGTGTGCCTCACTTCTTGTTTCCGAATCTCGTTTGTCGAGATCTCCAGTCTAAATTCCGAGAGTTGGTTGTATAATCCTCCTATTCATGTGCAAAGTAATGCTTTGAGTGCGGGATGGAGTAGCTACCATACCACTACTCTTATCATTCGCTTTGTACATCGAATTGGTGGATCTAGCAATTTTACTCCGTCCACGGAAGCTAGAGGTGGCTTTATTTGTTGATACCTTTACCTTCGCCTTTTGTTTCCGGAGTGTTCTCTCGACGATCACGGACAAGGACCTCTTGTTAGTGGTGTCGTGAGGATCGACACGAAGCGAGAAGATTCAGATCGCTGACCATCTTCCCGGTACCATGGGGCGGATCTCGAGGGCGAGATCCATTGTTAGTGGTGTCGAATTGTGGCATTCCGCAAAACCACTACTAGAAAATCGCGGTGTTTTTGTGCATTGCATCATCATGACTGCATGCTCATGTCATCATGCCACCTTGCATTTGAGCATCGTCATCATCTTGCATGGTTTGTTTAAAAACTATTTTTGAAAAATCTGTTTTTGTTTTCTAAACGCCCCGTCTTTATTCAAACACAAAACCTGGGTCTCCGGAATATTTTGTTTTGTCTACCCACGGTTTGCAAAAGCCCTGTTTTAAATAAATAAAAAAATTTAAATTGTTTTTAGGAGGTAGCCCGCCAGGCCCGAAAGCCCAGCTGGCCACCTCCAGATAAAATCCTAGCTACCCCAAATCTTTTCCTACCTAATCCTAATCTACCCTTCCCCAGCCACATCACCCCGGCCAATCACCACCCGCCACCTCACCACTTCCTCCACCCCATCCACTCCTAACCTGCCACCTCACCCCAACCCCCTCCACCCCTTCACTTAGCCCCCCACCTTGACCACACCGGACGTGCCCTGACCCAACCCAACACGCACACCACGCACAAGGGCCCACCCACGGACCACGCTCTTTTCCCGAGCCCTGCGTGCGGTCGATCCCCATCCCCCGTCGCCTCCTTCCTCGCTAGGCCCCACCGCCGGCCGCTTCTCCTTCCCGCGAGCGCGCGCCGCCGCCCTCTGGCCAGGCCGAGCCTCCTTTGCCTCCTCCCCGGGCTTCCCTGCCTCTCCGCCCGCCGCCATCCCGCGCCAGCGCGCCGCCTGTGTCGCGCGAGGCTCCCGCCGCCTCTGCATCGACCCCCGCCTTCGGCCAGTGCACCCTTCCCTCTCTGGCCAGCGTCACCATCGCCACCTCCTCCCTCCTCTCCGATCGGCGCCGCCGCCAGGCCTCTGCCGCCATCTTCCTCTTCCCCCCCCCCCCCCCCCGCGACCCCGCTCCCGTCCTTTCCACCTCGCGACCGTCCCCGCCAGGAGCTCTGTGGGTCCCCATCTTCCCGGCCGCCGTCTCCTCTACGAGCCGCTCCAGGCGCCTGGCCGCCTCGGCGCGTCTCTGCCCCACCTCTTCACCGCGACCCTTGCGCCGCCCCCATCTTTGGAGCCCGCCGTTCATCAGTGTTCATCCGCGAGGCCGAGCCGAGCCGCCGCCCTTCATCGTCCCCTGCAGGCGCGCCTCCCGTCGTTCCTCGGCGTCCGGCCGCCGCCGCTGCGGGCACTCCTCGTTGTTCCTCTCCTCACCGACAGCGCCTCATCATCCCCGATGCCTTCCTCGTCGGCTCGCGTCGCCGGAGCCTCCCAAGGCCACCGCTCTGCCTCTGTCCCGCCGGGGCCGCCCCAACGCGTTCGAGCTGGTTCCTCTGGTTGCAGTTGAACGACCTTGCGTGAGCCCCTGGTGGCCTGGTCGCCTTTTTCTCCTGCCGAGACGGGACTGCTAGTGATGTACATCCGTGGAGCTCTGGATGTGCAGTAGTAGTGGTGGTTGACGCAGTGGTGTGATGTTGCATCGTTGAAGGCCGTATGGGGATGTATGTGCAGAGTTGGTGGTGAACTATGATGATGGTGATGCCACCCAAACAGTACCGAAACCCCTCGAGAGTGCTATTCCCTTTGGCTCGTCAAGCTCTCCTTCCCGAAGGCGTAGAAACAAGATCGCCAACATGGACTCGAAGACCCGGATTCCGAAGCCCGTTCCTGGATTCGAAGCCCAGATCCCGGCATCGAGACCGATCCCCCGAACCATCGGAACCAAGATCTTCGACCCCTAATATGTGTGACCCTCTTTTCGAGACCTTATTTTTATAAATGAAAGATATATCTTGTTGCGTATGTATTGAGCATCCTTGCATACATATTGTGGGTTGGGGGTATGTTGTCAAATCATCTAATAATAAATATGGCGCCTATATATGGACAAATCTTGTCTTATATTGGTCTCATTTAAATTTGTGTAGCAAACCGTGACATATTTTGCCTTGATAAGACAACTTTAAATTGCAGGGTATCTAGACAACATGAACCACCTAATTAAATGTCGGGACCCCGGTTCCGCTTAATATTGCCTAATTGCATCGCACCTTTTCCATGTCATACATCATACATGCATCATGCCGATCTTTTGCCGTAGTAATAAATAGTGCATCCGGTGTTTCTTCTAGTGTTTTGGATCTTCGCGGATAAGGCCGTTGAGTTGATGCGAGTGTCGATCCGATCTTCGGATGAACCTTCGACAATGTTTTCAGGCGAGCAATCTCCCCCTTTCTACCTATCTTACTTTTATAGTATTTATTCCCTCCTATTGATCTATTGCTATCTGCGTTGCGATGCTCTAGTTTTCGTACCCGTGATATCCCTTGCAGCCTTATATTGCCTTGGACACATCCTATTACCTGTTGTATGGTAGATAGTTGGACTTGCGCGTCGTAGTCGCTTGCTCAAGTGCTGTTGCGTGTCGTCAAGTACCACAGTTGTTGGAGTAATGCCGCATGTTTAATGTTGGAGATGATCAAGACTTTAATTATTGTTTAATAACTAAAATTGAAAGTAGGTAAATGCAGAGGCACCGGTGGGTAATAGACAATATTTGGTTTTTAACCGCTCACTGGTGTCCCGTAGGACCCCGAGTTCTTGACACCTGTTCCGAGATCGAGCGCGCTAACCACAGGTGGGGTGTGTGGGCACCCCCATCGATTTAGTACCTGATTTCAAAGTACTGTGCTGGGGGCCACAAAGTAGTTTGGGGCTTTATTACTATCCTGTACTTATGCCATGCTTTACTGCTTTATTTACGATTGTGCGTGGAGCGCCTGTACTGTTTAGGAACCCCGTGATACGTTTTCGCTGTATCGACAAGCCCAGTCACACTTTCGGGTTCCTAGTCGTTTACAGCCGTCGATACAAACCCTGGGTCTGTCTCGGAGACCGGCCGACTTCGTTACGGGTAGCTTAGTGGGGTGGCCCCTCGTGCTTGCTTTGGGTCTGGGAAACGTCGTGTCCGAAACCCCGTCGACATACCGTTGGGTGTATGTCTTGTGATCTTGTACCTACCTGATCTGACAACAAGGGTGTAGGTGCGTGTGGAAACTTTGGTGCACCCCTGCAGGGTTAAATCTTTTTGAGAAGCCGTGTCCGCGGTTATGGACGACTTGGAGCACAGTTCTCGATCATAGACAACTATAACTAAAGTTTACTATTATAATTTGACTTGTATCCGATATGACCAGTAATCAGCTTCACTACAACGGAATGGCTAAATAAAAGTACCAACATCTGCTGGGTTTGGGATATCTCATGTTAATTGTATCTGACTAGTAAGTGTTGCAACTACAACGGAATGGTTAACTAAAAGTGCCCACTGCTTATTATATCAGGATGACTATCTATACCTGACTAGTAATTGATGCAACGATAACTGAATAAATAAAACCGCCAACGGTGTGAGTTCCTCGGTTGACTTCCTCGTTTGGTCTCGAGGGGGAAACACCAGGATGGGTATGTTTGGTGGTAGTATCAGGTTGGTTCTGAATAGGTCTTTCTTACCCCTCTCTGATAGCCGCTATTTGTATCCAGTCTCTATAGGTTGTTTAGTGCATGCCGCGCTGCCGCTTCAGTCCACCATACCTATGTAGGCGAGGACCGCCGAATTCTAGTCTCGTCGTGTACTGGCCTCAGTACGGACCGCTCTCTTTTTCTTTTTCCCTTTGTCGGCACCCCTTTGTCTTTAGCAGGTTTTGAGATCGACGTCGTTAGCAGGGTTACCCTTCCGGCTTGGCATGTGCAGGGTTATGGACGCCATTGGTTATTCTTCAGGGCTCTTAGCTCAATTTGCATCTTGTCCGTACTCGGACGCTGTATCGTTTTCCAGGTGATTTTGTATATCTGTATTCTTGACTCATTGAGTCGCTGTTGTATATATATGTTTTGTGGGTTCCATCGAGGACTATTGTGTAATGATATTACTTCGTTTTCCACCCGCACGCAAGTGCCTGGTGGGCACCTTTGAATCGTTTCTATGCGGGTTTGGCGGGAAGCGCTAAAACTTGCATAGGGTCGATTCCGAGGGTGTTACACAATACGTACTTGAGCTGATCCTTCTTTGGCGAGGTAAGCACAACCCCGGCACCTAACCCGGTTTTGGTTTTCGATCCGTCAAAGTGCATCCTCCAGTAGTTCGGATCTGGCGGCGGTGGTTCGGATTGTACCTCGGCCCAATCCACGAAAAAGTCCGCCATAGCCTGGGACTTGATCGCTTCTCTCCTATCATACTGGGGTGCGTATGGTGCTAGCTCAATTGCCCATTTCGCAATTCTGCCATTCGCATCTTTGTTACCCATTATCTCGGATATGGGGGCTTCGCATATCACTTTTATGGGATGCTCCTCAAAGTAGTGCTTTAACTTCTTTGTGTAGCATCCCAATTGTCTAACAATTGTAATGCTACTTGGTCTAGTAATATAATGGCTACTTCATATATATAATTGTTGCATCATAATTATATCATGCTCATGTCATCATGCCACCTTGCATTTGAGCATCATAGAAAACCCTTTTCCATTTGGTTCTTATCTCATATGCATTATTAATTGTATTTGCCTCTTGATATTGTATTTGGTTCTTGATATATTGTTTAATGCCCAAGTTGAGTTGGGGGCATATCTTTTATTCCACTCCACCACCTTTCTTTCACCACCTTATAATTCCACCATTCCATTATCCATGAGCTTGCATTTGTTTTTCTTTGGTATTCAATCTAGCTCATGGGAGATAGGATGGATCTACTTCTACTATTCTTTTGCTTGGCTTTATCCCACTTTTGGGAATGCATAGGAATAATGCCATGTAAATATTATTGTTTTCACAAGATTAAGCATGGCATTAATTGTTTTGCATGGGCCATGCAAGTACCACCTTTTTCTAGCCTTTTGGTTTTTATTTGAATTTTGAGTGGATCATTCCCCACATCTCTCTCTACCCCTCTTATGTCTGTTCATGCTTGATGCATGCAAGCATCTACACCCTAAATATCATCTCCATCCACCCCATCACCACCTTTTATCTCTTCCTCCCTTTGGTCTAGCTCTTGTTTGATCTTGCTTTGTTTTTGCTTGAGCTTGTTTTGATCATGCTTGATCTTGTCAAAGTTTACCACACCACATCTTTCCTCTCTCTCTAAACCTCTCTCCTAATCTATACCTAATCTAGACCCATACCCCCTATCTCTAAAACCCTAAGCCCCCTCCCTCATCTAACCCTAAACCTACCTCACCCTCTCCTCTTCACCTATGCCGAGCCTCCCCTTGCTGGACCACCTGGCCACCCTTTCTCCCTGGCCCCACCTAGCTACCCCATCCCCAGCAAAAACCCTAACCCGAGCCTCCCCTAACCAAACCTAGCTCTAACCCGAGCCTACCCCTCTCTCTCTCTCTCTAGCTCTCTCTCTCTGCCGAGCCTGCCCCACCGACCCTGCGTCCCCACCTGGCAGTCTCCAGCCCCATCTACCCTGCCCCTGCCCTCCCGAGCCAGCTAGCGCACGTGAAGAAGGAGAAAAAGTGGCCGACGCCACCTTTCCCCTCCACCACGCCATCTACCCCTCCCTCTCTCCGTTCCTTTCTACTCCCACCTCTCTGCCTCGCCCAGATCCACCCCAGAACTCCCCAGGGCGCCTGCCGCTCCTCTCCTCCCTCTCCACCGTCGCCAACCTCTCTCGCCGGCCACCGCCAGCACCACGTCGCCCCGTCGCTCCGGCCGGTGGACACATCGTGGAGGTGATCGAGGAGCCCGTGGAGCATCCCCTGCTTCCCCTGTACCTATCGTTGAAGAGGAGAAGGGCCGGAGCTGAAGAACATCGCGACGCCGACCCCGAAACCCTAATCCGCTGGGCCTTTGCATCACCGTCGTCCTGCTACTCGCCGACCCGATCCGACACCACCGACCTACCCACGGTGAGCCCCTAACCCTCCTGGACATGGTCCGCCTCTCTGTACCACCCTAGCCTCGCCGGACTTTGCGTCGAACGGCCTCCGCGCGCCGGAGTGCACTGGCGTCTGCACGCTCGCGCTCCGCGTAGCACCTCACCTAGGCCGCGCCTACCTCTCTGACAACAACCCCAGCTCACCGCAGTGGCTGCCGCCTCCGCGCGCGCATGCCAGGTCCTCGGATCGAATCCCGCGCGCCGTGCCCCGCGCCCTGTCGAGCACCGTTTTGTCGTCAGGGAATTCAGAGAAGAAGCACAGTGTGCGTCGCCTTTTTGCTGATACCCCCCTGCTGTTTTGCGCGCGCAACCCACGGTCCAGCCTGGACCCACCTGTCTGTCTCGGTGTAGTTTTGCAGAAAAGCCCCCATGTTTCTCTGGCCGTAACCCGCGCTCCAGCTCGGCCCCGCCTGGCAGCTCCGCGCGCTCGTTCGCTGACACGTGGGGCCGCAGCGCCTCGGACCCACCTGTCATCCTCTGTGACTGGGCGTGCTCGCGGTGACAGAAGCTTTTCTGCGTGCTGTGGCGCCCAGTCAGCATGGCCCCACTCGTCTGTGACTGTGGCTAGGACTAAGCGAGTGAGAAAAGTATTTTCTGTATCTCTGTTTTCAATTTAAACTTTTTCAAATTAATTCAAATTCAAATTTTCAAATCTGTTTTCAAATAACTTTTAGAATATAAATCCAAATAATACAAATAATATATGTTTTTGAATCAGAAAAATGTGAGGAATTCAAATATGCCCTTCAAAATACAGTTTGAACATTTAAAATTGCAAGTTGTTTAAAATTACAACAAAATGCCCTTTTACCTTAATTAATTAATAACTTTTGATTTATAACTCCAAATTTAACAAATAATATGTCTAAAATGATTAGCTCGACGAGACCTTTCTGATTATGCATTCCTTGTTCTGTTTTGCAGCATGCATCATATAAATATAATGTGTACAGCCACTAATATGAGGCTAAATTGTGATTAAAACTCCACAAAATGATTATTCCTTGTATTCCACACCTCACCCATGCCATGCTACCTTATTGCCATGCAAATTGTGCATCATTCATCATGGCATGATTGTTTGCTTGTCGCATTTTATTCATATGCTTGTGCACTTTATTCATGTTGGCCCTTGTTTGTTTGGTTCTTCTTCGAATAGACGCTGAGCAGGGGATATATCAAGAAACCCAGGAGCACTACCCAGATCCTTCTCTCGCTTCAACTGAGCTGCCAGGCAAGCACTACCACATGCTTGCATACATATAGTACCTATTGCCTCTTTCTTATTCTTGCATCATTGAGTCGCGATTGCATTAAATTGAATCCCAAGTATTGCATAGCCTTTACTTTTAAACCCCACCGAAGCTTGTTCCTCCATCCCATGAGCCATTACTACAGGAGTTGTTTGAGCCATGCGAGTCGTAGAACAGCATGTGTAGGGTATGTGAGTGTCTGATGGATAATGAGGTACCTAAACAACTTAACCTGAGTAGTAATGGGATAACTAATGAAAGTGGCACCGGTGAGCCATATTTGCTATTTGGTTTTTCAGGCTCACTTGTGTCCCGTAGGACCCCGAGTACTTGATTCCTGTTCCTTGAATATTCGCGCTATCCACATACGGGAGGCTTATGAACCCCCCCTGAGCTAGAGCTTGATTCATTCTTATTTCTTGGGGCCACAAACTAGTTTGAGGTTTTATTTACTATCCTGTACTTATGCCATGCTTTACTGCTTTATTTAAAATTGTGCGAGGTACTGCACCTGTACTGTTTAGGTAAGCGGAGTGTTTTCGCGGTATCGACAAGCCCAGTCACATTTTCGGGTTCCCAGTCGTTTACAGCCATTGGCGCAAACCTTGAGTCCGTCTCGAAGTCGGCCAACTTCGTCGCGGGTAGCTTAATGGGGTGGCCCCCTGAAATATTTCTAAATCCTGGGATCGCTTTGTCGTGACTGCCTTGTTGGGTTTTGATTTGGTTTTTCCGAGGTTGATCGAGTGTGTGTTGCTATTTGTGCACCCCTGCAGGGTAAAACTTTTTGAAAGCCGTGTCCGCGGTTATGGACGACTTGGAGCACAGTTTCTCGATCATAGACAAGCATAACTAAAGTACCGCTTTTAATTTGACTAAGTAACTTACTAGTAAATAGTGCAACACTCATGGAATGGTTAATAAAACTGCCAACGGATGGGGGGCGTTGTTCGTCCGCTTCCTCGTCGGTAAGCGGGGAGGAGGATGGATCTGTTAATATTACCGTTATAACTGTTGTTATTAATTCACGAACATCCGTCTATCTCTGGTTAGGCGGATGGTTAGAGAGTATCTATAGAACTGCTAGGGTTTATCTTTTGCTGCAATTGCGTCACCCCAGGTTGTGTCCCCTTTAGAGGCATAAAGACTTGCTGAGTACCCCTAGGGTCTCACACGATAAATTGTTTGATTCAGATGAACAGGTAAGCTCGCAAGATGGATACTGGGTGGAGGAGACGGACGATGTGGGCAACGAACATTCGGTGTAGAGATTCCGGGAATGGGGATCCGCGAGATCTGTGGGCGGGATGTGTTTATTTATGGGGCATCTTATGCCAATTTGCTTCTTATCCGTACTCGGATCTTGTTTTCCGCTTCCGCTTGATACTCTGATGTTTGATGTATGAGGAGATATCCTAAACTATTATCTCTATCTAGGATATTTGGATCTTGCCGTATGGTGTTGCTATATTTCCTTTCTTTTTAGATGGAATGACTCTGAGAACCATTGTATGGTGGCTTGCATACATACTCATTTGTGTATGTAGTTGATCCCTTCGCCTGCCGATTACGCCGCCCGTTATTGTCCCGATGTTTGGAAATGGTTAGGACGGCCGAAAGGTCTACCTGTGAGTGGCATTTGGGCCCCACCGTACTATTTTAACCATTTCCGCTCATCCAGGCTTGTAACTAGGAGCGTAATTCACCGAGGTAGTTACAATTGGTATCAGAGCCATCCCGCCCTTCAGGGTCTCAGCCAAATGGTCATTGTCTGTCTAGCAAATATTTTTGGTAGTTATGTATACTAGGGAAAAACAAAACGTGAGAGTAGGACAGCTTCCACTTTTCTTCTTACCCACCCACCCACCCTTTTCTGGTAAGGAAGTGTAACGTTTTCAATTCTCTCCTTAAAATTCAAACTAGGATTCACGTGTTCTGGGTTTCCGTAGTACCATAGGTTGTGTGTTTGTGTGTGTGTGTGTAATTCCTTGTCTATCTGTTGCATCCAAGTTGTTATCACAATCTGCCTTTGGTTATCAATTGTTGGTACATTCCATACCGACAGGCTTTTGCAAACCGACGCGATCTATCTGATTCGTTGTATACCGCCGCGATCTATCTTACTCCTTGTTATCCGACGTTATCTTGTGTGGGGTGTTTGTTTCCGTAGTTACTAATCTTTAGGTTCATCGTGAGAAGAAGGTGTTGGGATATGTGTTTTACTTATTCATGTGCGGAGTAATGATTTGAGTGCGGGATGGAGTCGCGACCATACCACTACTCTTATCATTCGCTCTTGTATATTGAATTGGTAGAGTCACTAATCTTGATTCGTTAAGTGATTTTTTTGCGCATCTATTGGTATTTTAATGCCGAAATTTGCGGAAAATTTTTCTTTGATATATCTGTGTACCACACTCCTTTTCAGATCGCATTCTTTTGTTTCTCACAAGTTTGCAGATGAGAATGGGTTAGCTATGGATCCTCTCCTTAAGCGGTTAATGGTCCTTTCTCCTGGAGCAACAATGGCAGCTTCTAAAATCAGCCATGGCAATCAAATTGAGATTGGTGGCTCTTCGTTCTCGGCATCCTTAATCATTCTGGGCAATTCTGACATTGATGTCATCTTGGGCATGGATTGGTTGACAGCAAATGCAGCTGTGATTGATTGTGCTGAACGCTCGGTTTCTCTGAAGATTCCTGAAGGCCATATTGTCTATTCTCCAAGTCAGACTCCTGCTATCCAGCTTTTCTCTTTGGCGGCTCTAAATGTTGATGCTATGGAAGCTATTCACAGTGTTCCGGTGGTCTGTGAGTTCCCCGATGTCTTTCCTGAAGAGTTGCCAGGTATGCCTCCGGATCGTGAGGTTGAGTTTGTAATTGAGCTTGAACCTGGTACGGCTCCTATCTCCAAGCGGCCTTATAAAATGGGTCCTACTGAGTTGGCTGAACTCAAACGTCAACTTGATGAACAAGAGAAGTTGGGTTTCATTCAACACAGTACCTCTTCTTGGGGTAGCCCAACAATCTTTGTGAAGAAGCGAGACAAGACTGATAGACTTTGTGTTGACTATCGGGCTCTCAATGCTAAAACCATCAAGAATAAATATCCCCTTCCACGGATTAATGATCTCTTCGATCAGCTAGCTGGAGCTGTGGTATTCTCTAAGCTTGACTTGAGAAGTGGTTATCACCAAATCAAGATTCGCAAGGAAGATGTTCCTAAAACAGCTTTCACCACCCGCTATGGCCTGTATGAGTACACGGTCATGTCTTTCGGTCTCACCAACGCACCTGCCACCTTCTCGAGGCTCATGAACTCGGTTTTCATGGAGTATCTTGATAAGTTCGTTGTGGTCTATCTGGATGACATCCTAGTCTATTCTAAGTCTAAGGAAGAACATGAAGAACACCTTCGGTGTGTCCTAAACAAGCTTCGTGAGAACCGCTTGTATGCAAAGTTCTCCAAATGTGAGTTTTGGCTGCCTCAAGTAACCTATCTTGGTCACGTCATCTCTGCCAAGGGCATTGCAGTCAATCCGGAAACTGTGAAGACGATTGTTGAATGGCTTCCTCCTGTAAATGTCAAAGAAGTGCGGAGTTTCCTTGGTTTGGCTAGTTATTGCCGTCACTTCGTTCAGAACTTTTCGAAGATAGCGAAGCCTCTTACCGATCTCCTCAAGAAAGGCAAGAAATACCTTTGGACTCCTGCATGTCAAGCAAGCTTTGAGACACTCAAAGAGAAGCTCACTTCCACACCAGTCTTGGTTCCTCCGGATACATCCAAGCCTTTCCAGATCTTCTGTGACGCCTCTTTGCATGGATTGGGTGCGGTCCTTATGCAAGAAAAACAAGTTGTTGCTTATGCCTCTCGACAGTTGAAGACGCATGAGATCAACTATCCTACACATGACCTCGAGCTCGCAGCAGTTGTCTTTGCTTTGAAAGTATGGAGGCACTACTTGCTTGGCAACCGTTGTGAAATCTTTTCTGATCACAAGAGTTTGAAGTATATCTTCACTCAGCCTGATCTCAACCTTCGGCAGAGGAGATGGATTGAAGCAATCAATGATTTTGATTTGACCATCAACTACACTCCGGGCAAAGCTAATGTCATGGCAGATGCTCTCAGCCGCAAAGCTTATGTCAGCAACCTCATGATGGAAGAACAACAGCCTCTCTTGTGCGAGGAATTCCGTCAGCTCAACCTTGAAATTGTGGAACAAGGGTATCTCCTGAACCTTCTGGCTACTCCTCTCTTGGAAGAGAAGGTTCGCTCCTTTCAGCTTGGTGATCCGTACACCAGAAAGATCATATCCAAACTCCAGCTTCCGAAGTATGAGTCCTTCCACGTCGATGATCAAGGCACGCTTTTCTTTGAACACCGGATGTTTGTTTCGAACTACCCGGGTTTGAGAGAGCAAGTTCTCAAGGAGGCGCACGATTCTGTTCTTTCTATCCACCCTGGCAGCACAGAGATGTACATGGACTTGAAAACACAATATTGGTGGCCGGGTTTGAAACGATATTGTGCCAAGTATGTCTCGGAGTGTGATGTCTGCCGCAGAGTGAAAGCTGTCCATCAGAAACCTTCCGGTCTTCTACAGCCATTGAAACCCCCGGAATGGAAATGGGAGAAAGTAGAGATGGACTTCATCACTGGTTTTCCAAGGTCGCAGAAGGGCAACAATGCAATCTTTGTTGTCATTGACAGGCTTTCTAAAGTGGCTCACTTCTTCCCCGTCAAGGAAACAATTTCTGCAATTTAGTTGGCTGAACTCTATATCAACAGAATTGTCTCTCTGTATGGGGTTCCGCTTGAGATCAGTTCAGACTGTGGAAGCATCTTCACTTCCAAGTTCTGGGAGAGTTTCCAAAATGCTTTGGGAACAAAGTTGAACTTCAGCACAGCTTACCACCCTCAGTCCCAAGGACAAGTGGAAAGGATCAATCAGATTCTGGAGGATATGCTCCGTGCTTGCGTCATCTCGTTCGGCATGAAGTGGGAAGAATGTCTTCCTTATGCTGAATTCTCTTACAATAATAGCTTTCAGAAAAGTCTAAAGATGGCACCATTTGAGGCTCTCTATGGTCGCAAATGCAGAACTCCGATTGGTTGGTCGGGTGCAGGAGAAAGAATATTGTTTGGCCCTGACATTGTAACTCAAGCGGAGGAGAAGGTTCATATCATTCTTGAAAATCTGAGGATTGCTCAAAGTCGCCAGAAGAGCAATTATGACAGAAAGCACACGGACACGGAGTATGTCCCTGGTGATCTCGTTTACCTTCGTGTCACTCCCATGAGAGGCACGCACCGCTTTGGTATCAAAGGAAAGCTGGCTCCTAGATACATCGGTCCATTCAAAATTCGTGGAAGAAGAGGAGAAGTTGCTTATGCTCTTGAGCTCCCGGAAAAACTCAAGGTCCACGATGTTTTCCACATCTCTCAGCTCAAGAAGTGCTTCAAGGATCCCGGCAGGACCGTGGATCATGAGCTTATCAATCTCCAAGAAGACCTGTCTTATCAAGAACACCCCACAAAAATCCTTGAAGTCGCAGAAAGAAGGACTCGCAACAAGTCCATCAAGTTCTGCAAGGTGCAGTGGTCGCACCATTCTGTTGATGAAGCCACTTGGGAACGTGAAGATGAGCTCCGTGCCAAGTATCCTACCCTGTTTGAGTCTTCTTCTTCTTCCTAGAATCTCGGGGCGAGATTCCTGTTTAGTGGGGGAGAGTTGTAGCATCCCAATTGTCTAACAATTGTAATGCTACTTGGTCTAGTAATATAATGGCTACTTCATATATATAATTGTTGCATCATAATTATATCATGCTCATGTCATCATGCCACCTTGCATTTGAGCATCATAGAAAACCCTTTTCCATTTGGTTCTTATCTCATATGCATTATTAATTGTATTTGCCTCTTGATATTGTATTTGGTTCTTGATATATTGTATAATGCCCAAGTTGAGTTGGGGGCATATCTTTTATTCCACTCCACCACCTTTCTTTCACCACCTTATAATTCCACCATTCCATTATCCATGAGCTTGCATTTGTTTTTCTTTGGTATTCAATCTAGCTCATGGGAGATAGGATGGATCTACTTCTACTATTCTTTTGCTTGGCTTTATCCCACTTTTGGGAATGCATAGGAATAATGCCATGTAAATATTATTGTTTTCACAAGATTAAGCATGGCATTAATTGTTTTGCATGGGCCATGCAAGTACCACCTTTTTCTAGCCTTTTGGTTTTTATTTGAATTTTGAGTGGATCATTCCCCACATCTCTCTCTACCCCTCTTATGTTTGTTCATGCTTGATGCATGCAAGAATCTACACCCTAAATATCATCTCCATCCACCCCATCACCACCTTTTATCTCTTCCTCCCTTTGGTCTAGCTCTTGTTTGATCTTGCTTTGTTTTTGCTTGAGCTTGTTTTGATCATACTTGATCTTGTCAAAGTTTACCACACCACATCTTTCCTCTCTCTCTAAACCTCTCTCCTAATCTATACCTAATCTAGACCCATACCCCCTATCTCTAAAACCCTAAGCCCCCTCCCTCATCTAACCCTAAACCTACCTCACCCTCTCCTCTTCACCTATGCCGAGCCTCCCCTTGCTGGACCACCTGGCCACCCTTTCTCCCTGGCCCCACCTAGCTACCCCATCCCCAGCAAAAACCCTAACTCGAGCCTCCCCTAACCAAACCTAGCTCTAACCCGAGCCTACCCCTCTCTCTCTCTAGCTCTCTCTCTGCCGAGCCTGCCCCACCGACCCTGCGTCCCTACCTGGCAGTCTCCAGCCCCATCTACCCTGCCCCTGCCCTCCCGAGCCAGCTAGCGCACGTGAAGAAGGAGAAAAAGTGGCCGACGCCACCTTTCCCCTCCACCACGCCATCTACCCCTCCCTCTCTCCGTTCCTTTCTACTCCCACCTCTCTGCCTCGCCCAGATCCACCCCAGAACTCCCCAGGGCGCCTGCCGCTCCTCTCCTCCCTCTCCACCGTCGCCAACCTCTCTCGCCGGCCACCGCCAGCACCACGTCGCCCCGTCGCTCCGGCCGGTGGACACATCGTGGAGGTGATCGAGGAGCCCGTGGAGCATCCCCTGCTTCCCCTGTACCTGTCGTTGAAGAGGAGAAGGGCCGGAGCTGAAGAACATCGCGACGCCGACCCCGAAACCCTAATCCGCTGGGCCTCTGCATCACCGACCTACCCACGGTGAGCCCCTAACCCTCCTGGACATGGTCCGCCTCTCTGTACCACCCTAGCCTCACCGGACTTTGCGTCGAACGGCCTCCGCGCGCCGGAGTGCACTGGCGTCTGCACGCTCGCGCTCCGCGTAGCACCTCACCTAGGCCGCGCCTACCTCTCTGACAACAACCCCAGCTCACCGCAGTGGCTGCCGCCTCCGCGCCCGCACGCCAGGTCCTCGGATCGAATCCCGCGCGCCGTGCCCCGCGCCCTGTCGAGCACCGTTTTGTCGTCAGGGAATTTAGAGAAGAAGCACAGTGCGCGTCGCCTTTTTGCTGATACCCCCCTGCTATTTTGCGCGCGCAACCCGCGGTCCAGCCTGGTCCCACCTGTCTGTCTCGGTGTAGTTTTGCAGAAAATCCCCCATGTTTCTCTGGCCGTAACCCGCGCTCCAGCTCGGCCCCGCCTGGCAGCCCCGCGCGCTCGTTCGCTGACACGTGGGGCCGCAGCGCCTCGGACCCACCTGTCATCCTCTGTGACTGGGCGTGCTCGCGGTGACAGAAGCTTTTCTGCGTGCTGTGGCGCCCAGTCAGCATGGCCCCACTCGTCTGTGACTGTGGCTAGGACTGAGCGAGTGAGAAAAGTATTTTCTGTATCTCTGTTTTCAATTTAAACTTTTTCAAATTAATTCAAATTCAAATTTTCAAATCTGTTTTCAAATAACTTTTAGAATATAAATCCAAATAATAAAAATAATATATGTTTTTGAATCAGAAAAATGTGAGGAATTCAAATACGCCTTCAAAATACAGTTTGAACATTTAAAATTGCAAGTTGTTTAAAATTACAACAAAATGCCCTTTTACCTTAATTAATTAATAACTTTTGATTTATAACTCCAAATTTAACAAATAATATGTCTAAAATGATTAGCTCGACGAGACCTTTCTGATTATGCATTCCTTGTTCTGTTTTGCAGCATGCATCATATAAATATAATGTGTACAGCAACTAATATGAGGCTAAAATGTGATTAAAACTCCACAAAATGATTATTCCTTGTATTCCACACCTCACCCATGCCATGCTACCTTATTGCCATGCAAATTGTGCATCATTCATCATGGCATGATTGTTTGCTTGTCGCATTTTATTCATATGCTTGTGCACTTTATTCATGTTGGCCTTGTTTGTTTGGTTCTTCTTCGAATAGACGCTGAGCAGGGGATATATCAAGAAACCCAGGAGCACTACCCAGATCCTTCTCTCGCTTCAACTGAGCTACCAGGCAAGCACTACCACATGCTTGCATACATATAGTACCTATTGCCTCTTTCTTATTCTTGCATCATTGAGTCGCGATTGCATTAAATTGAATCCCAAGTATTGCATAGCCTTTACTGTTAAACCCCACCGAAGCTTGTTCCTCCATCCCATGAGCCATTACTACAGGAGTTGTTTGAGCCATGCGAGTCGTAGAACAGCATGTGTAGGGTATGTGAGTGTCTGATGGATAATGAGGTACCTAAACAACTTAACCTGAGTAGTAATGGGATAACTAATGAAAGTGGCACCGGTGAGCCATATTTTCTATTTGGTTTTTCAGGCTCACTTGTGTCCCGTAGGACCCCGAGTACTTGATTCCTGTTCCTTGAATATTCGCGCTATCCACATCCAGGAGGCTTATGAACCCCCCTGAGCCAGAGCTTGATTCATTCTTATTTCTTGGGGCCACAAACTAGTTTGAGGTTTTATTTACTATCCTGTACTTATGTCATGCTTTACTGCTTTATTTAAAATTGTGCGAGGTACTGCACCTGTACTGTTTAGGTAAGCGGAGTGTTTTCGCGGTATCGACAAGCCCAGACACATTTTCGGGTTCCCAGTCGTTTACAGCCATTGGCGCAAACCTTGAGTCCGTCTCGGAGTCGGCCAACTTCGTCGCGGGTAGCTTAATGGGGTGGCCCCCTGAAATATTTCTGAATCCTGTGATCGCTTTGTCGTGACTGCCTCGTTGGGTTTTGATTTGGTTTTTCCGAGGTTGATCGAGTGTGTGTTGCTATTTGTGCACCGCTGCAGGGTAAAACTTTCTGAAAGCCGTGTCCGCGGTTATGGACGACTTGGAGCACAGTTTCTTGATCATAGACAAGCATAACTAAAGTACCGCTTTTAATTTGACTAAGTAACTGACTAGTAAATAGTGCAACACTCATGGAATGGTTAATAAAACTACCGACGGATGGGGGGGTTGTTCGTCCGCTTCCTCGTCGGTAAGCGGGGAGGAGGATGGATCTGTTAATATTACCGTTATAACTGTTGTTATTAATTCACGGACATCCGTCTATCTCTGGTTAGGCGGATGGTTAGCGAGTATCTATAGAACTGTTAGGGTTTATCTTTTGCTGCAATTGCGTCACCCCAGGTTGTGTCCCCTTTAGAGGCATAAAGACTTGCTGAGTACCCCTAGGGTCTCACACGATAAATTGTTTGATTCAGATGAACAGGTAAGCTCGCAAGATGGATACTGGGTGGAGGAGACGGACGATGTGGGCAACGATCATTCGGTGTAGAGATTCCGGGAACGGGGATCCGCGAGATCTATGGGCGGATGTGTTTATTTATGGGGCATCTTATGCCGATTTGCTTCTTATCCGTACTTGGATCTTGTTTTCCGCTTCCGCTTGATACTCTGATGTTTGATGTATGAGGAGATATCCTAAACTATTATCTCTATCTAGGATATTTGGATCTTGCCGTATGGCGTTGCTATATTTCCTTTCTTTTTAGATGGAATGACTCTGAGAACCATTGTATGGTGGCTTGCATACATACTCATTTGTGTATGTAGTTGATCCCTTCGCCTGCCGATTACGCCGCCCGTTATTGTCCCGATGTTTGGAAATGGTTAGGACGGCCGAAAGGTCTACCTGTGAGTGGCATTTGGGCCCCACCATACTATTTTAACCATTTCCGCTCATCCAGGCTTGTAACTAGGAGCGTAATTCACCGAGGTATTTACACTTTAACTTCTTTGCCGCCATATAAACTCCGTATGCCACCTTTTGAAAATGCGGGTAGTTCTGTTTTGAAGCAGACAATACCTCGCTTAAGTAATACACTAGCCTCTGCACCGACTTACCCTCTTCATCCCGCTCCACTACAATCACTGCACTTACAACTCGGTTGGTTGAGGCTATGTAGAGCAACATTGGCTCCTTTGACAGTGGAGAAGCTAACACTGGTGCAGTGGCCAACATTTTTTTCAAGTGGGCAAAAGCTTCATCGTCCTGCTGCGTCCAAACGAATTTATCTGATTTTTTCATGAGTTGGTAGAGAGGCAGTGCCTTTTCCCCTAACCGACATACAAACCGACTCAACGATGTCAGGCATCCATTGAACTTCTAGATGTCGTTGAGACACTTCGGCAGCTCCATTCGTTCGATGGCTCGGATCTTAGTTGGATTAACCTCGATACCTTGGCTGGAGACGAGAAACCCGAGTAATTTCCCAGCCGGGACACCGAAGGTACATTTCTCCAGGTTAAGCTTCATCCGGAATCTTCTCAAGTTCGCGAATGTTTGCCTTATGTCGTCAAGGAGCGTTGCGCTTTCCTTGGTCTTGATAACCACATCATCCACGTAGACCTGTACATTTTGACCTATTTGATCGTGCAAACATTTTTGCATACATCTTTGTTATGTTGCTCCTGCATTTCGTAAACCAAACGGCATAGTGCGATAGCAATAAGCCCCGTATGGGGTAATAAAGGCAGTTTTTATTTGATCATCCGGGTTCAGAGGTATCTGGTGGAAACCAGAATAAGCGTCAATAAATGACAGCAGTTCACATCCCGCGGTAGAGTCGATGACTTGATCTATCCTCGGCACTAGAAATGGATCTTTCGGACACGCCTTGTTCAGGTTCGTGTAATCGATACACATACGCCAAACCACTGCCACGTTCGGATCATCCTTCTTCTTTTCTACCAGCACCGGATTAGAGAGCCAATCTGGATACAGCACTTCCATGATAAATCCTGCTGCTAGCAACCGAGCTATCTCGTCACCAATGACTTTTCTCCTATCCTCGGCGAAACGTCGGAGAGGCTGCTTCACCGGCCTTGCTCCGGGTCTTACGTTCAAAGAGTGCTCGGCCAACTCCCTCGGAACACCTTGCAAGTCCTGTGTGGACCAAGCAAAAATGTCCCGATTCTCACGGAGGAAGTTGACGAGCTCGCTTTCCTATTTGTTAGTTAACCCGGCACCAATTGTTACGGTACGCTCCGGAAAAAGGTTATCCACTGGAATCTTCTTGGTGTCCTTCGCGGCTTGAAATGAAACGCTCCCATGCGGGTTGCTTAACACCGGCATATACTGCTGCGCGGACTGAGCTAAAGCTGCCACTTTTTCTTTTCTCTTGGGAAATTACGAGTGACTCGGCTAGGTTAGACCCGGCTGAGGCGCACTCAATAGAACGTCGGAAATCCCCAGCGATAGTGATTGCTCCATTTGGCCCGGGCAACTTCGTCTTCAGATAACTAACATGGCAACTTGCCATGAATCTGCTCAGTGCTGGTCTCCCGAGTAATGCATGATACGTGCTCTCCAAGGGTACCACCTCAAACTCCAAATTTTTAGTTCAGCAGTTATCCCTCGTACCGAATAGCACGTCGACCCGGACTTTGCCTATGGGCTCATAGGATATGCCTGGTACGATACCATGGAAAGTCGTTCTTGTAGCCTGGAGCATGTTCTCCGAGATGCCCAACTTGCACATCGTATCCGCATACATGATGTTAATATTATTGCCATTGTCGATTAGTACCTTGGAGAACCTCACATTAATGTTCGGTCCAATGAACGTCGGATCTAACACTAGTGCATACGAGCCTGGACTTGGCATAAGCTTGGGGTGATCTTTGACGCTCCAGGTAATTTCCTGGTCCTACCAAGACATGTACCTCGTCACTACAGGCATAACCACGTTAACCTCCATATGTCGGTGCTGCAAGCTTTTCCTATATGTTTCCTCTGTTGTGAACACACAATAGCTCTGGTGATGTTCCCTGTACTCATTTCTTCCCTCGTTTCCGGAGTAGCTCTGATCCCGTGGTTGCTGGTTTTCCACTTGATGCACTGCATCCCTTCTCTCGCTGTTGTCATACCTCGGCGGTGGGGGAGGCAACATCAGTTGCTGCGTGTTTGCTCCGGAAAGCAATTGCTGCCGGGGTAACTCCTGCCGAGGTTGATCATTCCGGGGTGCCTGAGCATTCCCCGAACCACCTTGTTCTATCTTACGCATCCACTCACATTGCCTCGTTGTGTGACCCTCCGGGTTGTTTGGGTTTGGCGTGTGAAATTTACACGGCTGGTCCAACATTGACTCATAGGTATACCTCGGACGATCTTTCTTTTCTTGCCATTGCTTCTTCTGCTCCGGAGTCCATGTTTTCTTGCCATTGTTTCGAGGAGTCCATTGCCCCTCCGTTTTCTGGTGTTGGTTTCTCCCTGCTCCGGGCTGATCTTGATTCACGGCTGTAACTTGTTGCGAACCATATCCACGGTGGGCGCCAACTGTCGTGGTGGTGTCACGACAGATGCCATGGATAGGCTAAAGGTGGGGACTAATATGCGCTAGGGGAATCCAGGGAGGGATAGTAGAGTGATTCTCTACACGGAAGCTTTGTATTGATGTTCGATCTCCAAGATTACATGTGCTCCTCGAGCTGTATTGACAAGAGGAGGAAGAAGAAACTCTCTTACTCTTGTCTACCAACTAGCCCCAGAACCCTAGATCCACTAGAATTCTCCTTGCTATGTATCTGAAAAGACCCAACCCCCTTACCAGAACCCTAACCCCCCCTTATATAGAGGTGGTTCGGTCCTGGCCTAGGGCATACGTGGAGGCATATTCCTAAGAATATGCCCCCTCCCAAAGTAGTAACCCGACAGGGGTGCTTTTCCCCCGCGTCACACTTGCTTTAGCAACGTAGCCTCTGCGGCGCCCGCGTCAGCCGACGTGAGCATCGTCATCCTTGTCGGCCACGATCCGGTGGTCCTGCCCTTGCTTTATTCGCTCATCCAGTACGCACCGGACCTTCTTTTTTGACCAGAGAGATTCCTTCCTTCTCCTAGAAGCCAAGCGAGGATCCGGACCATAGTTGATCCGGCCATACCTGTTCCTGCATATAAGCTAGACAAACATTTCCGACTTACTCCTTAAGTCGGACGAGACAATGTTAGGCGACCCCTTGGTCCGGGTCACTCGGTGATCCGGCCTGCCTTGAGGTGACTCGGCCAGCATCCGCTTTGACCTTGCTGACCCTCGGCTAACTCTGCCCTTATACCCCGGAGTGACCCTACCCGGGGTTATCCCCCCAACATTGATCACCTCATCAAAGCGGAGATTCCAACTTCGTGATGCTTGCTTCAGTCCATAGATGGATCGCTGAAGTTTGCACACCTTATTAGCATCCTTAGGATCGACAAAACCCTTAGGTTGTATCATATACAACTCTTCTTCAATCTTACCATTAAGGAATGCAGTTTTGACATCCATCTGCCATATTTCATAATCGAAATATGCAGCAATTGCTAACATAATCCTAACCGACTTAAGCATCGCTACGGGAGAGAATGTCTCATCGTAGTCAACTCCTTGAATTTGTCGAAACCCCTTTGCGACAAGTCGAGCCTTATAGATGGTCACATTACCATCAGCATCAGTTTTCCTTTTGAAAATCCATTTATTCTCAACGGCCTTTCGGTCGTGAGGTAAGTCCACCAAGTTCCAAACTTGGTTCTCGTACATGGATTCCATCTCGGATTTCATGGCTTCTAGCCATTTGTTGGAATCCGGGCTCATCATCGCTTCTTCATACGTCGCAGGGTCATCGATTTCATCAACCATGAAGTTCACAACAGGATTGCCGTACAGTTCAGGAGCTACGCGTGTCCTACTTGACCTGCGAGGTTCGGCAGTGTCCTCTTTCGGAGTTTCATGATAATTATCATTAGCTCTCTCTTCATCAGGTGAAGTCAACTCCGAAACAACTTCCAGTGCTGCGCCACTCGCCATTCCACGAAGAGAAGGTTCAATAACCTCTTCGAGTTCTACCTTCCGACTACTCACACCTTTTGCGAGAAACTCCTTCTCAAGAAAGGATCCATTCTTGGCAACAAAAACCTTGCCCTCGGATCTGTGATAGAAGGTATACCCAATTGTTTCCTTAGGGTATCCTATGAAGACGCATTTTTCCACTTTGGGTTCGAGTTTATCCGGTTGAAGTTTCTTCACATAAACATCGCATCCCCAAACCTTAAGAAATGACAGCTTAGGTTTGTTTCCAAACCATAATTCATACGGTGTCTTTTCAACGGATTTAGATGGTGCCCGATTTAAAGTGAATGCAGCTGTTTCTAGTGCATAACCCCAAAATGACAGAGGTAAGTCAGTCAGAGACATCATAGATCGAACCATATCCAATGAGGTACGATTACGACGCTCCGACACACCATTACGTTGTGGTGTTCCGGCAGGCGTGAGTTGTGAAACTATTCCACAGTCTTTCATATGTGTGCTAAACTCGTAACTAAGATACTCTCCTCCACGGTCGGACCGCAGAAATTTGATCTTTCTGTTATGATGATTTTCCACTTCATTCTGAAATTCTTTGAACTTTACAAAAGTTTCAGACTTGTGTTTCATCAAATAGATATACCCATATCTACTCAAATCATCCGTGAAAGTAACAAAATAACAATATCCACCTCGCGTCGACACACTCATTGGTCCACACACATCAGTATGTATGATTTCCAATAGATCTGTCGCCCGTTCCATTGAACCCGAAAACGGCGTTCTAGTCATCTTGCCCATAAGGCATGGCTCACATGTATCAAATGATTTAAAATCAAGTGATTCCAAAAGTCCATCGGAATGGAGTTTCTTCATGCGTTTAACGCCAATATGACCTAGACGACAGTGCCACATATATGTAGATATATCATTATCAAGTTTAATCCTTTTAGCATCAACATTATGAATATGCATAATACTGCTATCGAGATCCAACAGAAATAAACCATTCAACATAGGTGCATGACCATAAAAGATAATATTCATATAAATCGAACAACCATTGTTTTCAGACTTAAATGAATAACCACTTTGCATCAAACACGATCCGGATATAATGGTCATGCTCAGTGCAGGCACCAAATAACAATTATCTAGGTTTATAACTAATCCCGATGGCATATGGAGAGGCAGCGTTCCGACGGCGATCACATCAACTCTTGATCCATTGTCGACCCGCATCGTGACCTTATCCCTTGCTAGTTGTCGCTTGTTCCGCAACCCCTGAACCGAGTTACATGTATTAGCAACTGATCCGGTATCAAATACACAGGTGCTACTGCGAGTACTAGTCAAGTACACATCAATAACATGTATATCACATATACCTTTGTTTGCCTTGCCGGACTTCTTGTCCGCCAAATACTTGGGGCAGTTGCGCTTCCAATGGCCAGTCCCCTTGCAATAGTAGCACTCGGTGTCAGACTTAGGGCCAGCTCGGGGTTTCTTTTCAGGCGTGGCAACAGATTTGCCACCCTTCTTTCCCTTGTGCTTGCCTTTCTTGTCCTTCTTGAAACCGGTGGTCCTATTGATCATCAACACTTGATGTTCTTTCCTAATCTCCACTTCTGCAGTCTTAAGCATTGACAGAAGCTCGGGAAGAGACTTCTTCATGCCCTGCATATTATAGTTCATCACGAATCTCTTGTAGCTAGGTGGCAGAGATTGGAGAACATGATGTATGCCTAATTCAATGGGAATCGTTATTCCCAAGGACACAAGCTTATCGGCGTACCCAGACATTTTGAGTACATGCTCACTAACGGAGCTGGTTTCCTCCATCATGCAGCTAAAGAACTTTTATGTAGCATTATAACTCTCTACGGCAGCATGGGTATCAAAAATCATTTTCAATTCTCCCATGGTATCAAAGGCATTGCCATTTTTGAAACGCTTTCGAAGTTCTGGCTCTAGCCCATACAGTATGCCGCAATGAACTAAGTTGTGCTCCTCCTGACGAGTTATATAGACGTTCTTTTCCTCGTCAGGGGCATCAGGAGCTAGTGGGGGGCCTAGCGGCGCATCTAGCACATATTGCTTTTCTGCAGCAGTGAGGAGAATCCTCAAATTCATAGCCCAGTTGGTGAAGTTGCTACCATTCGCAGCAAGTTTCTCTTTCTCCATGAACACATTGAAATTAAAAGCAGGTGGTGCCATCTACAACAGAATTTGTAAAGTATATTTAGACTAATTTTATGATAGATTGAGTTCAACTAATCCAAATTACTAATGAACTCCCACTCAAAAACGACATCCCTCGTGTCCTTTTGGTGATTACATGAACCAAATCCACTACACCAAGGCCGATCATCACGTGAGTCGGTGTAGCTTCAAAGGCGAGCATCTATATGGGCATCATATCAACTATATGACTCATGCTTAACCTTTCGGTCCGTGTTCCGAGGCCATGTCTGTACATGCTAGGCTCGTCAAGTAAGAACCTTAGTATTTGCATGTGTAAAACTGTCTTACACCCGTTGCATGAAAGCGTAGAGTTGAAAACATCCGATCATCACGTGATGCCTCAAAACACGATCCACAAAACGGTGCATACTTAAGGAAGAACACATTTTATCTTGATATCTAAATGAGGGATCATCTTATAATGCTATCAAACGCGCCAAACTAGCAGTATAAGATGCTAACATCTAATGTGTGAAGTGAGATGATATGGTCCATGCATTTGATCTCTATCATTTGCATCGTGGTATGATCTCTATCATTCCTTTGAGTGTAAGGCCAAGGTCTATGGAACTTACACGTTAAGTGAGTTGTAAGAGTATCTACCATACATCTACTTACAACAATACCATATCAAAACACAAGCCCAGCAACGATCTAAACTAGACGCCTCTAATTTATCAATTGCAAGTTTTACGTGGCTTAGGGCTTTCGGAGATAGAACCTGTCTAACCTACGAACATGAACCACAACGAGGATAACCAAGTTATTAGCAACTCATTGTAAATCAGATATTGACTATAGTAGGAGAGACAGACACCCGCCAGCCACTTATGCAAAACAAGTTGCATGTCAATCGTGGAACCGGTCTCATGTACGATGACATGTAAGGTTGGTCCGGGCCGCTTCATCCCACTATGCCACCAATATCCAAAGTACATAGAAGATGCAATAACATGATCATCATCGCCCACATATCAACCATATGTGTACTACCCATGCAAAGCACCTACGCATAGATCAGGCTCTGATACCACTGTTGGGTCCGCAGCATAGAAAACAAAAAAATTCCTACGGTGTGAACTACACGCCAAGATCTATCTACTAGGTACAAAGAAAACGGGTGGACATACATCCATAGAGAACTTACCCTCGTAGACAACGAGCTTTGTTAACGAGTAGGAACTTGTGGTTGATGTAGTCGTACACTTGCCGATCTCAAGATCGTGAGGAAGTCCGAGCGCCGCAACTCAGCAGCGCATCCGCACTCGCACACACGTTCAAGCCACCGGACAACCTCCACCTCCTCGCTCCAGCGATCCAGCGGAAGCAGCAACTCCTTCCAGACGAAATGCCACCGGGAACATGTATCTCGCTAATCCGAGACCATGGGGGAATAATTCTAGAGGGGGAGAGAGATCCTTCACAAGGAGGTGTGTGGAAGAAGGAGGGAATGGGTGGCCTTTTATAGGAGGAGGGGGGTGCCCCCTCTCTCCATGGCCGGCGCATGGGGGTGACCCCTCACCTCCCCCATTCATGTGGTGGTAACTCCTCCACATTAAAATGCCTCTTCACATTGCCTTTTAAAGTCTCCACTTTAAATGCCTTAAGTTTCTCCAAATTTAATGCTCTCTCATTTAATAAAACCCTTTTATTAAATTTATTCAGAATTTTGTTAATTACTTTAATTAACAAACATTCACATATAGCCCCTTGCAATATTTCAATATCACATGCAGAACCACCTTCTGCAATTTCACCCGAAACAATTTCCGGTTTCTATGGAAACAATTCCTGCGGTTTGCAATTCTTTCGTCTAGAATATATGTGCTCCAAAATGGTGTCCGGTACCTCTTAAGTGTGCCACCCTACGGTTCGCGAATAATGCAGACATGATCGAGACCCTTCTCCGATCAATAATCAGCAGCGGGACCTGGAGATCCGTACTGACTCCTACACATTCAACGATGACTCCTGTGATCATGAGAACCTTTAACGCTTGTAACTAAATCCCTTTGTCTCTCGATATATTACATGTCCGAGATTCGATCATCGGTATCTCCATACCTAGTTTGATCTCGTTACCGACATGCACTCTTTTCTCGTTCCCGTGATATAACATTCTAGTGATCACATCACTTGCTTACAAGCTATCCTAATGTGATATCACCGAGAGGGCCCAGAGTATATCTATCCGTCATCTGGATTGACAAATTCCACTCTTGATCCATGAGCCTCAACATAACACCTTCGTATCACTGAACCCATCTTTATAGTCACCCTGTTACGGTGTGACGTTTGATGTTATCAAGATACTCTTCCGGTGTTAGCAATTAACATGATCTCATGGTCTAAGGATAAAGATTACTTCATATGATGTTATAGCAATATAAACACAATGACTTGATCGTAATGCTATACTTCGGATGAATGTTCATCACATCATTCCACCAATGGTGTGACCTTGTTATTAACAACATCCAATGTCCATGATCATGAAACCTTAATCATCCTGTTAATCAACAAGCTAGTCTATAAGAGAGGCATGACTAGGAACCCTTTTTTTTGTTTATTAAACACACATGTATTGATGTTTCCTATCAATACAATTATAGCATGTAAAATAAACATCTATAATATACAAGGAATACATAATAACAACTTTATTATTGCCTCTCAGGGCATATTCCTTCAGTTGATACGTCCATTTTGCATTAGTATTCTATATCATAATTCACTGTTATTCATTGATATATTTCATATTAAGAGATGATACTTATGTTATTTCATCTGTTTTTGCATGGTTCATGACTTTTGGAGCATGGACCGCTGCAGTCAGGATTCTGATGGAAAAGGTGTTGTTTGGAGGCAAAATTGGCGAAGATCAGAAAATCTGGGAAAATATACAGAAAATCCTATTTTTCAGAAGACGAAGGAAGCCAGAAGGAGGAGAGGAGATGGGCCACAGGGGGCCCACACCACCCCCTGGCACGGGCCAGCCTAGGTCACGCCACCAGGTGGTGTGGCCGCCCTAGCCCACCTCTGGCTCTCCCCTATGGCGTATATAATCCTCCCGAAACCCTAATACTCGGGGAGCGACCACAGAAAGATTTCGTCGCCTCTGCAGGTCTAAAAACACCGAGAGATAAAGATCTCTCCGGCAGTCAGATTTCTGCCGGGGGAATTCCTTCCCGGAGAGGGGAGATCATCGCCATCAACACCACCATCAAGCTGGACTTCATCGGGATCATCATCATCATCACCACCATCATCACCATCTCCATATTGCTATAACAATTGGGTTGAATCTTGCATAGTTCTTAGGGGAAACTTTCCCGGTGTTGATTACTCTTTGTAATTGATGCTATTGAGTCGAACCATTGAATTATTGTTTATGTTTATATTGTTATACATCATTATTCCATCTCTGGTCATGATCCATATGATGTCTTGTGAGTAGTCCGTTTTGTTCTTGAGGACATGGGAGAAGTCATGTTGTTAGTAGTGGAATTGTGTTGAGAAAGATTCAGTAGTTTGATATTTAAGTTGTGGTGTACTTCTTCTAGTGGTGTCATGTGAACGTCGACTACATGACACTTCACCTATATGGGCCTAGGGGAATGCATTGTGTATTTGGCTACTAATCGTAGGGGTTGCCGGAGTGACAGAAACCTGAACCCCCGTTAGGAAACCATTGCACAAGGGACGTCAGGGTCTTAGAGTTTAAAGCTGTGGTTAGGTTTCTACCTTAATTACTTTCTTATACTTACGGATGTTTGCAAGGGGTATAATCACAAGTATGTATTAGTCCTAGGAAGGTCGGTACATTACCACGGATTCACCCACACAACACTTAGCAAACTAAAGAAGATTAATCAACTATATGAAGCGAAAGCACTTGACAGTCTTCCCGTGTGTCCTCGAGAACGTTTAGTCATCTTAAGTAATACAACCGGCTTGTCCTTTGCTGCATAAAGGATTGGGCCACTTGCTGCATTTATTCCTACTGTCTTTTATTTACTCATACTTTATTTATTTGCTTTATCAAAAACCCCTAAAAACCGTTTGCTAAGTATTTGCAGAGAATTCCTGATCCATACCACTAGCCAACACCTTCTGCTCCTCATTGGGTTCGACACTCTTACTTATCGAAAATACTGCGATACGCCCCCTATACTTGTGGGTCATCACATATTCATAGCACTAGAATTAGGACTTTTAGCAAGCTTTTGTAGGAACATAATTACTTCAGACATATTGCAACCATCAAGATCAAAATCATAATTACCATCTAAAGTAGTAGAGCTATTGTTTCCCATATTTCAAAGAATTTCAGCATTTTTGTTAGAGAAAGTTCCATTGGTTTTCGGCATTAATGGGGACTTCATGTGGTTTGCTAGCATCAACATTAGTGGTGGTGATAGTACAAATACTACTATTTCTAGAAATTCATCTTCTCTTTCCCACTGTGCATGCAATTCAGCTAACAGTCTAACATTTTCATCAATTCTAACTTGTATGTCATTAGTAGCAGCAAAGGGATTTTCAATAGTTTCTGGTTTAGTAGCCATTTTATTGATCAAAGAGGATTGTGCTTCAAACAAAGATGATATATTTCTTTCAGCACTAGAAAGTTTTAATTGCAAACTAGGAATATCCCTATTTAAACTCTCAAGTTGATGACTAATATTCTTCAAAATAGTAGATTGTTCCTCCATGGTTTTAGTAAATAATTTATTCTGCTCATACTGCATTTGCATGAAGTTTTTGGTGGCTCTTTCAACGTCTAAAATGCTTTCTTCACTAGGTATTCCAGGTTTACCATGATAACCATAAGTATTATTAGGAGGTTAAGACCTATAATTGTTATTACCATAAGCATTGTTGCCAAAATTATTATTTCTAATAAAGTTCACATCAACTTGCTCTTCTTGAACAACCAAAGAAGCTAAGAGAACATGATTTAGATCAATATGAGCTTTCCCATTAACAAGCATAGACATAATAACATCAATTTTATCACTCAAGGAGGAGGTGTCTTCGACAGAATTTACCTTCTTACCTTGTGAAGCTCTCTTAGTGTGCCATTCAGAATACTTAACCATCATATTATCAAGAAGCTTTGTTGCAGCACCCAAAGTAATGGTCATAAAGGTACCTCCAGCAGCAAAATCCAGCAGGTTTCTTGAAGAATAATTCAGTCATGCATAAAAGGTTTGGATAATCATCCAAGCAGTCAATCCATGAATGGGACAATTCTTACCAAAGATTTCATTCTTTCCCAATCTTGAGCAACATGTTCATTATCAGATTGTTTAAATTTCATTATTTCACTTCTCATAGATATAATCTTAGCAGGAGGATAGTATTTTCCAATAAAAACATCTTTGCATTTAGTCCAAGAATCAATATTATTTCTAGTTACGGATAGCAACCATTCTTTAGCTTTTCCTCTCAAAGAGAAAGGAAAAAATTTAAGCTTAATAATATCTCCATCTATATCCCTATGTTTTTGCATCTCACAAAGTTCAACAAAGTTATTAAGGTGAGCAGCAGCATCTTCAGTACCAAGACCAGAGAATTGTTCTTTCATAACAAGATTGAGCAAAGCAGGTTTAATTTCAAAGAAAGTAGCTTCAGGAACAGGTGGAGCAATAGGTGTGCACATGAAATCATTGTTGTTGGTGCTAGTGAAGTCGCACAACTTAGTGTTTTCAAGAGTAGTCATTTTTTGTGTTTTTAATATAAAGAAGCAAACTAGTACAACTAATTTTTTGTGTTTTTGATAAAGAAACAAGCAAAAAAAGCAGAAATAAACTAAGAAAAACACAAACAACAAAGTAAAGAGATTGGTTATGAGGGACTCCCCTTGTGAAGATGTCCTTGACTGCCCGGCAACGGCGCCAAAAAAAGGCTTGATGGATCAAAATATATCGAGCTCGTTGGGGAACCCCAAGAGGAAGGTATGATGAGCACAGCAGCAAGTTTTCCCTCAGTTATGAAACCAAGGTTATCAAACCAGTAAGAGCAAGGAAACACCTCCAAGGTGTTATTTCCAACTTGGAATCCTGCACAACACAACCACAGAACTTTGCCCCCAACTTACAGTGAGGTTGTCAATCTCACCGGTTTTGCTGAAAACAAAGGATTAAATGTATTGTGTGGAAGATAGTAATTGCTTGAAGAAAGTAAACAGAAAATAGTAAATAGTGGATTGTAGATTGATGGTAAAATAATGGACCGGGGTCCATAGTTAACTAGAAGTGATTCTCCTTAAGATGGACGACATGTTGGGTGAACAAATTACAGCGAGGCAATTGACAGACACCGAGAAAGCATGCATGCATATACTAATCATCTTGAATCCTATGAGATTTGATTGGGCATTATAACATTATACATAGACTGTAATCCAACTACATCTATGACTAATAATCCACCTTCAGGTTATCATCCGGACCCCCTCCAGTATTAAGTTGCAAGCAACAGATAATTACATTAAGCAAAGTGTGTAAAGTAAACAATACGATTGTTCTATGAACAAAGGATTGTTGTTTTCTCCCTAGTAGCAACAGCACATCTAGTACCTTAGAGATTTATGTCACTTCCCCAGATTCCTAGAGGCATGAACCCACTATCAAGCATAAATACTCCCTCTTGGAGTAGCTAGCATCTACTCGGTCAAGATAGCTACTAACAACGGAAAGCATGCAAGATCACAAATAACATAGACATGATAGAATCAATAATCAATCTGAAATAGCATCTCAATATCCATCGGATCCCTGCAAACACAACATGTAAGATTACAAATAGATGATCTTGATCATGAACGGAGCTCACAAGATCTAAACATGATAGCCCAAAGGAGGAGAACCAACCATCTAGCTACTACATGGACCCGTAGTCCAGGGATGAACTACTCACATATCACACCGGAGGCAGACATGGTGATGAAGAAGGCATCCAGGGTGATCTCTCCCCTCCGGCAGGGTGCCGGGAAGAGCTTCAGATCCCTCCCGATCTAGGGATGGAGATGGCAGTGGCTACAGACTCTTTCGTGGAATTTTGATCGGGTGCTTAGGGTTTTCATCCCGGGAGACTTTTATAGGCGAGGGGCAAGGTCGGTGGAGTACCAGGGGGCCCACACCACCCCCTGGCGCGGCCTAGCCTGGCCTGCACCACCAGGTGGTGTGGCTAGCGCCTAGCCCCTCTCCGTCTCGTGTCTTTTGGCTCCGTGAGTCTTCTGGTAAAATATCGACTTTGGCTTTGTCCAGTCCAATTCCGAGAATATTTCTTTTCCAGCTTTTCTGAAACCAAAAACAGCAGAAAACAGGCAACTGGCACTGTGGCATCTTGTTAATAGGTTAGTTCCAAAAAATGTGTAAAAATACTCCAAAGTGTAGACAAAACATAAGAAAGTAGATCTAAAACAAGCATGGAACATCAAAAATTATAGATACGTTTACAACGTATCACGCTCTCATATCGAAATAGTCTTGTGCAGTGGCGTCCCACGTACGGGCTTTGTTTTCCCATAACGTGGCCAGCTTCTCTTTCAACAGCATGTGATATAGATTGATGTTTGTATCGGGTTGTTTTGGCCCTTGAACTAGCATACTCATGGTTATTTACTTCTTATTCATGCATAGCTAGGGGAGGTTGTAGATCCATACAAACACAGGCCAGGTGCTATGTGTGCTTCTCTGGCTTCCGAACGGATTAAGTCCATTGGTGATCACGCCCAGCCTAAGGTTCCTTGACTCTTTCCCTGACCGTTGGTAATATTCAAGGTCCAACGCCTTCCACTGGCTAGCATCCGAAGGGTGCCTCAGCATTTCCTCCTTTTCCGAATCTTCGTCTTCTGGCCTCTTTCTTTCCGCGTGCCGGTGCATGAGCTGTGCTTTCTTAGGGTCCACGAAATACCACTACAGACGAGGAGTTAGAGGAAAGTACCACACCACTTTTCTAGGAGCTTTCTTGGACCCTCTCTTGTATCGAGAGGTCTTGCACACCGGACACGCGGTATTCTCTGTGTCCTCGCCTCGGTAGATGATCCAATCATTCATGCAGACATGGTATTTCATGTGCGGTAGATCGAGAGGGCACACGACTTTCTTGGCCTCAGTGATACTAGTCGGACATGTGTTCCCCCTCTTGAGAAGACGATCGTGCCAGAATTCCATGTTGTAGTCAAAGCATTCGTCGATCATTTTATGTTTTGCTTTCATCTCCAAAGCCCTGAGCGTTACATTCAGACGGGTATCCCTGTCGTTGCATCCATCAAACAATGGAGTAACCGCGTCTTTCTCCATTTGCTCCAGCTTAGCTTTCTCTCTAGAAGTGGCTCTGGCGTTACTCGTCTCCCTGAGAAGCAGCTCTTGGTAATGAGGGTCTCGCACCTAGCTCGAATCATGCCCGGCACCTTGATATTCATGTTCATGCCCGTCGCTACCCTCATCTTCATGTTCATGCCCGGCGCCACCTTGATCTTTATGATCACCTGCCCCGTCAGCATCTTGATTTTCGTGATCATGATCGGCATCTTTATCTTCGTCTTCACCATTATTTACATCCTCATCATCTTCGTCATCACGTATCCACCGAGTGTATCCATCCATGAAACCACGCCGGAGCAGGTGCGACTCTAGCATTCCGCAATCATGCTTTATCAAATACATCAGTTTGTAGTCGCGACACGGACATGTTATCTCTGTCATGTTTGTCCATGCCATGTCGGCCCTCGCGCATCTCATCCACCTATCCACGAGGTATGTGCTCAGTGGTCGGACCATGGTCGCCTGCGTGGTATACAAAGAGCAAGAGAATAATTAGAGCATGGATGTCGACATCGCTGAAAAAATTCAGCATGGCCTCCCCTAAAAAGAGGACATCCGCCAGGTGCTAGAAATTTGCCGGAACAGAAATGAATCGACATTCCAGCAAAACATTTGCAACCCAAAATGAAATCCCTACACGAAACAGAGGAAGCACACAACACAATCTAGTCGGTGTCGCTCACAAAGCGCATACATGCAAAAACACCTTCACACTTCCTACAACGACGACTAGGAGTGGGAGAGCTGGAGGAGAAGTGAAGTGATATCTTGTAGATCTAAAAGTGCACGAGCTTTCACTTACATATGTGTGTCAACCAATGGAGGTTTAGCAAGATTCTTTGGTGGGAAAATGAGGTGGGAAGGAGGAGGGGGGCGACCAGATCTCTCCTTTGTGGAGGAGAAGCAAGTGTGGAGAGAAGTGAGTGGTAGTAGGTGTCTCCATGTGCCAAAAAGTAAAAAAGGTGGTACCAGAATACTCGAGGTGCATCTCGTAGTTTTATACTTTAAGAATACAATGTGCATCTAGTAAGGGTGCGCCTCTAGTATCTGGCGCCTGCCACCCCGGGCCCACCTCAGTTACTCAAGGCGCATCTACGAGTGATGCGTCTCCAATATCCAAAAATACACAAGGCGCATATGGGCATATGCGCCTCCAGTATTGGGGCACCTACCACCATCGGGCCTACCCACATTATTCGAGGCGCACCCGGTCCATACACGCCTCGAGCAGGTGTGCCTGGAATAAGGGGGTGTAGCTAGATCTGGTTCGTACATGAAATATAGGAGACGCACCCCATATGCGCCTCCAGTATTCAAATATAGAAGGCGCACCCTTGAGCCGTGCGTCGTGTATATTTAGTGAAGCCGCATATGGTGGGATGCGCCTCCTATAAACCTATCTCCTATAGTTTACCTAGTAGCAATGCTAGCATAGCTCTATTTTTTTACTACGATAGAAGAATATATGATGTCTAATTTATCACGTAAGAATAGGCCAAAAATCCTAGGATATGCATTTCGTGAAAAGCTTAAACAATGCCTAGTTATCACAAGAGTGTCAAAGACTCCATCAGTGGTGTATATTAAAGAAATCACCATCTATAATGTGCCATATCCTTGATATCTTATGTCATCCGAGAAACTATCACTGATATAGTTCATTCTTTAATTATCAACAGTAACAACTAATGAACCGTCACTACAATAAATTAATTAGTTGCATGAGAACATGAGTCCATAAAATGAGTGTTTTACTCCCTCCATCACAATTACATGGCGCCCTTGTATTTAGTGATTTAATTACATGCATCAATTAGACCAACGACATATGAGTCATTAGGTGTTCGTTGGTTAAACTTAAATTGATGGTTAAACTTGAACCTCAATGTGACTTGGTGACACAAGTACTGGGACAAGGGTGGGAGGGGGAGTAATAACAAGAGTGTCGAATGCGCATTTGATTGTTACTAAAATCTTTGTATAATGAGGGACGAAGACAGACCCAGGCCTACATGATTAGATGGTCGTGGCCTAGGATGCAATAAAGGTTGTTTTAATACTCATAAGTTGGTATTTCACAAATATAATTCAAAGGAGGTTAGGGCCGACTCAACCAGTCTGGGCACGTCCGAACTAGTCCGAGCGGACGGGTGGACTGCTGGGCGGCGGTCCAGCGGTGCGACCCATCCGGACAAACGCGCGCGGACCGACTCATCCGTGCATCTAATTTGGGCAATGCTTGGATTGGCCTGGACAGCACGCTCGTCCTCCCGCTTGTTCGCCCGGGCCCCCTAGCTAGTGGCACAAAAGACACTCCTTCCCCAAACCCTTGCCCTCCATACCCTGTGGCCAGAGCACGCGCAAAACCGTCGCCGCCGCCACTGCCCGCTGCCGCCGTCGCCCCCGCTATATCGAGCAGCTCCACCGCAGGCCATGTGCGTTGTCGGAGTTGACTGGACGCTCCACACGCCATCCCGCCGCCCTGGCCTCCGTCTATCGATTAGACGCGCACAACTTGTTCGGTCGTTTGCCTGAGGTGTGTTCGCCGCTCCTTTCTTGGTGGTCTGGTCCTCTACGGGAGTTGGCATAGCCATTGAAGGCCGCGTACTAGACAGATGGGTAGAACTGGAAGGGCAATCGAGCTCTTCTACAAGAATTTCATCGAGTCATCATCCGAGGAGGAGTCTGACGGTGAGACCGAGATTTTGCTTGCAGCTGCATAGATGGTGCACAACCACTACCTCCTCCCGCCGCATAGAGGTGGCTCGGCTGAGCGGCGCGAAGCCAACCATGAGCGTGACCGGGAAGAGGGGCACATACGCCTTTACAAGGACTACTTCCACCCAACTAATTCGGTCTTCAAAGAGAAGGCATTCCATCGCCGCTATCAGATGTCAAGGAACCTATTTTTGGACATACTCAATGGGGTGAGGGAGTACTGTAACATCCCAAAACTTTCATCCAAGCTTATCATGATCCAAATCATCAAATTTAGGGTTAACAAAAAAAATTTAAATTAAAAATGAAAGCATTCATGTGTATGTGCATTTAATTTAGGAATTGATTTGAATTGCCATGGTTCTGTGATTCTTTGGTTGTAAAATGTTTGTATGGTAAATTAAACATCATCTAAATCTTTCCCAAGCAAATCCCAAAGAAAATCAAATAAAAAACAATTAGAAATGAGGAATGGTCATTTTGGTCATTTTAATCCACTACACTACTTTGAGTGTTCCTAGCACTCATTTCTCAACAGAAATAATTCTAGATCTTTACACCCTTTGCTAGTACACATAATGAGGTACCAAGGCCCACTTTTTGATCAGCTAAAAACATTCAAATACTTATTTTAGATGGCATGTGAAAATTGAATTCAATGCATATGCCTAGATCACCCCTATTTCAAAAGCCATCCAATTGAACTCCATTTTCAAAACCCTTGCAACCAGAGGCTACCTAGTACTAGTGGAGATCACTCAAAAATTTTGAAATCAAAATTCAAACTTTTGCTTCTTGCGGCCATTTCATCAAACAGGTGGCAGACACAAATCTCACAAAACCTAAAACACTATAGTGAGCAGTGGTGTTGGTCTCCATTTGGGCCTAACTTGGTCCCCTTGTTCCCCTAGCTAAAATCCCGGCCCTAACTCTCTCTCCCTCTCTCCTGTCTGCTCCAGTAGCAAGCCGTCCGACGCTAGGTCGACCACGGACAGCTCGCCCCAGCCCGTCTCGCGCTCTCCTTTGCTCACTCGCAGACAGGCACCATCACACCGCTTCTCCTCGACCAGCCCCCGACCAAAATCGAGCGGAGGACAAGCCCCATTTGCTCGCGCCCATGCCTATGTCCGCCATGCCGATCACCCCGGAGCATCGCGCCCGCCAGAGCAGCACCGACCTCGCCTAGCCCTAGCCTTGCGTGGCAGCACCCGCAGCAGGCCCAGCAACCGCCCAGACATCGTCGTTCGCCGCCTCGTGACCAGCAGCCCGGAGGAACCGCGTCGAACACCGCCATCCGCACGCAGTTCACCGCACGCTCCTGACCAGTAGAGACCTCGCCTTGCCACGCCTTTAAGCCCAGAGGATCGCCCGGGGATAGAGCATCCATCGCCGCCCTCGCCCATGCCGAGAGAGCCCCGCATCGTCGTCACCGATGACATCATCGTCGCCCGCTCTTTCCCCTCGTCGACCCTATATAAACTGGCCACCCCAGCCTCAATTCTCCACACTCACTCACTCCCCACCTCTCTCTGAACCTTACCCACCTCTAGCCGAAGCCGCTCGAGCTCTGTCTCGCCTGAATTGGAGCCAAAGCCGCCGCAGCAGGAGAAGAAGGGCGTATGCGATTTAGGGCACCCCAAGCTCCGCCGCAACCGTGCCTCACCTCGCCGTCGTCTACCAGCCCGTTTGCCTGCCTCACCGACCTTGCTAGAGCCCTGGTATGCCCCCAATCGACCCCCACCGCCGTGTCTAGGTTAGGTTCTCGCCAGAGTGATCCGTCATCGACGATGACTCACCACCGTTGGATCGTCTTTAGATCGTGTGGCCCAGGATGCTAGATACCGTTTCGGTGATGTTGTGCCGCTGACTGGTGGAGCCCATATGTCAGGCAGCCCGTTGCACGCACTGTGCATAGATGGGCCGACCCAGTTAGTTCCCGCGCGTATTAAAGTTTCAAATTTAGTATTTTCTATTTAGAGTTAATCTAGTTTCTGTCCACTAGTTTAAAAATCAATTTTAGGAGTTTGACAAATCCAAATTGCAGTAAACCAATTTTTCCTGAAAGGTATGGAATTTATCTATCCAAGCCCATTGGATTTAATCCAATTAGAGTTATAGATCTCTCCTAGTAAAAATAACAAAACATAAGCATTTGCACCTGGCAACATTTTTATAAAATCAACTAAGATAGGTTTTGAGTTGATTCCAACTCTCAAAAATCATATTTCATCATATTTATCTAAATATGTAATAATATTAAGGTTTACATGCAGTAACTTTGGACTAGTACCAAAATAATGCTAGATAGGCATTTCTAGTCACTTTAAATCATTAAATATTGAACTTAAACCAAAGTAATTATGATCCAATCCTTAAATCACATTCCCACATGTTAGAATATGTGGTGATGACATGTGTCCACATGATCCCATGTTTTAAGTGGTGAATATTAAATCTTAGTTAATTTTTCAATGAGTAGAAATTACTTTTCTAAAATAAAAAGGATGAAACTATTGAATTAAACTTGTGATGCTTGTGATGATAATAGATCATCAAATGTGTGTCTTAGAATGCTAATTTGACTAGTTAAGTATTGTTTGGCGATTGTGTATTCCGTATGTATTTATAGACGATAGTACCGACCAAGTCTACGAGGAGGAGGAGTTCTACCAAGAAGAAGAAGAAGAAGAAGAAGAAGAAGAAGAAGAAGAAAACTTTAACCACTGCACCAACCAAGGCAAGCCACCATTAACAATACAAGCTAACACTTGCAAGTATAATGCTTAGCAAGCTAGGATTAAACTAGATGGTTTAGCAAAGATGCTATAGGCATGCTTGAGTCATATCACTTTGAGTACTAGTTACCCCAAGTTTTATTTATAAGCTTTAATTCCTTTACTTTACCCAAAGATCTTTACTTATTTTGAAGGTAGCATAAAGAGTATAAAACTTGACCTATTTAGAAACCTTTAGATGGCATTCTATGGCATGAGATTGAACCCATCTTTTCCACCTTAGTGAACACTCTTAACTTAGTAGTTTAGAGTAGATCAAAAACTTGAGTGACTTTAGATGGGAGCACTTGGTGAAAATGAATTATGAAAACCTTGGAATGATGAGTCATTCTATTGAGATGTTTTGACATGTGTTGAGAAACACAAATGGTTTATGATGTTTAAAATGTTGAGGCATGAGCCTTAACCCTTTTATAAAACTGATGCTTGGATTCGGATGCGATACCATTCCAAATTTACCGTACAACCACATTACCTGAATTGGGTAAGGCTTAGATGGAAATTTATATGCATTAGTATTAGTTCCCTCGCGGGAGAGGTCTGAGCTGAGGCTACCTCTCAATTTGTCCACCTATGCAGTGCCCAAGATGACTGATGGTCATGGTTGGGAGGTCATGCTCATAGGAGAGGTGCTTATACTAGGGTGTGTAAAGGGAAGGTTATGTTTGATTATCTGCATACTAAGTATGATGATTCAGGGTTATCCCTAACAGATGTATCGAATCTTGTGGTAAAAGTGTACCACCTCTGCAGAGTGTCAAACTATTCGAATAGCCGTGTCCGCGATTATGGACAGTTGGAATGGCCATACTGTTTCGTTGTCAGATGTTTTTCAAACAACTTATGAAATGAATGGAATCTTGACTTGACCACAACAGGGTTGTGTTTATGACATTAGCTTCCCAACTTAAGTGATTCTAGAAGTTTATTTTATCTTTCTTTGCTTCAGAACTCAGCTGAGGTTTCAAACTTAACTTTATAGTTAAACTTAGATTTAGCACTTTAACTTAGAACTATATTACTTGTTAGTGGTAGTTTGCGAGTACTTAAAGAGTACTCATGGCTTTTGTCCCTGACTATTCTCATGGTCAGACTATGAAGGAGACTATCAAGATGATGGCCAGCAGGACGGCTATGATAACTAGGACTATCTGCCTTCGTCAGCATTGCTTGTGCCCCTGAAGATGGACCCCACCGCTACGCTTATCTTTTATTTTCGCTGCTTGTTGTATTAAAGACTGGATCATGAGATCCGTATTTGTGTAAGACCTTATGTATGGTTTGTAATGGATGATGTATTGTGATATCCAATCCATTATGTCTCGCAAAAATGGTAATCCTGGGATTGCTAGGTATGGCATAACAGGCATCTGGGATTAAAAATCCGGGTGTTAACAAGTACAATGACTACTTCGAAGCCAAGTACGATTATACTAGTAAGATTGGCTTCTCCTCTTACCAGAAATGTTCTGCTGCCATTCGACAGCTTGCATATGGAGTGCCCTAGTGATCTCCTCGATGATTACATGCGCATGAGCGAGTCCACATGACACGAGGCCATGTACAGATTCTGTAGCGCAGTTGTAGAGGTGTTTGGCAAAGTATAACTGAGAGAGCCAAACACCGAAGACAATGCCCGCCTTCTGTCCATCAACGAGAGTAGGGGGTTTCCTGGGACGCTTGGCAGCATCGACCGCATGCATTGACAGTGTAAGAACTGTCCTTTTGGTTGGCAAGGGCAGATCAAAGGGCATGTAGAGGGTTGCACCATCATACTTGAGGCTGTTGCATCACGGGATCTCTGGATTTGGCACTCCTTTTTTTGCATGGCTGGATCAAGCAATGACATCAATGTGCTGCAGAGGTCTCTAGTGTTTGCTAGGCTGGCCGAAGACAATGCCCCGCAAGTTTCCTATGAGATCAATGGCAATGCATATGATATGGGATACTATCTAGCTGACGGTATCTATCCATCCTAGGCCACCTTTGTGAAGACAAACTGCAACCCTAGAGATGAGAAATGCAAGAGGTTTGTGAAAGAGCAAGAGGCCGCTAGGAAGGATGTGGAGCAAGAATTTAGTGTGCTTCAGTCAAGGTGGGCTATTGTTCGATACCCTGCTAGAACCTGGATCACAGAGAGGATATGTGATGTGATGACATCTTTTGTTATCATGCACAACATGATCGTCGAGGACGAGCGTGACGATGGTATCTTGGACCAAGGCTAGGATTTCCAGGGTCAATTGGTTGAGCCGGAGCCAGGTGTAGCATCTTGGGAAGTATTCATGCAAGTGCATGAAAAATTGCGTCACGGGCACACCCATGACTGGCTTCAACTAGATTTGGTTGAGCATATATGGACTCATGCGGAAAACCTAAACGGTTAATCATTTATTTTTTTCTATAATTTGACTGACGTTTGGATAATTTTTATTGAACCATGTGAGTGTGACCTATTCATATGTAAGGACTACTTTAATTAGATTACCTAATATAGCTTATTTGCTTGTCAATATATATATTTTTTATATATACTTTATGTTCAAATATGCAAAAAGAAGAAAGTTCTGGCCAGTGACATTACTGGCCAGGCGCGGACAGGTGGGTCGCGCCGCTGGGCACGGTTGGCTGGACAGGCCAGATCACGACCCAAAAGCGACCACGGGTCGACCCAAACAGACATAAACGGACCGTTTCGGTCACGTGTTTGGATCATCCCAGTGGAGATGCCCTTACACACGTCCTTTGCATAGCTAAGATATACACAACCATAAGAAAAACATTAAAAAAGGCGGAATACAATAATTATTTAATGTTAGTAGATTGCCTATAGTGCTGGAGGGCCAATTTAGATCAAAGCTTGTAGATCACCTAGGAGGTTGGAGGATCAATATGTAGATCACGCTACTATCCATGTGGGATGTAGAAATATTACCTTTGCTAATAATTAGCAAGTTTCGGTCTCAAACCTCTTACAATATCTTTGTCTGAACTCTAGTACCACATTGGCCCTAGGGTTAATCACATCTTAGCTCTGCCAATACTTCAAGCCAGCTTCAAGAAAGTAAGTGGTAAACAAATGCACTTGAGAGTGAGGGAAGCACCACGCGCACCACCAGGGTTAGATTTACATTTAGCTCCCCCCGACTAGAGTTGTGATTTAAAGAAAGCGCAGGTCCCTCATTAGGATGTTTGAATAGACATTGGAGCGCCCTCCATTAATAGAAAGGAAGCGAACCGCTCTGCGTCTGGCCTGTCCTCTAGGCACCTTTGGAGGGCACGGAGTGTGACAACGTGCACGCTTCTCTTTACTCCATAGGGCCTTTTCCTCAGTTGGAGTGTTTGGTGGCCCGAAATTGACTTGGCTTCGCCAAAAGGCATCAAAACATTAATTTTGGTAAGTCCTCGGTATTATATAACCAGGGTGTATTAGTTATCGAAAGAGCTTTAGAGGCCTGTTAAATTAATCATTCGAACTGTCAAACACCACAGATATCATCATGCAATATGGTTGTACAAAAGCATTCTTTACATCATTATTGGGTATTTTTTAGAGAGATTCTTTCAAAGATTCTGCAAGTACATAGACCTTTATTTGCCACGCTTCCTATTGGCACTTGAAATGCATGGATCAGTATTAACTATGCGATTGATTCATTTGCTTATGACAACCACACAGCCTCAGCATGTACGGAGATTAGAGTAATCGACTGCCTCCATTTCCTTACGGCTGAAGAGAAGAAGGGAAAAACAAATCAAGAAATGTCACCTGATTGCCACGTTTCGCCGTGCCATCGGCACGTACTGCAATGGCTACTGGCTAATAATCATTTTCTTAGCGCGTTAACCTATCTATCGATCTTGGGCACTGAAATGTGGTTGTTTTATAGTGATGTGGGTCTTGTCACTCGGTTAGTGGCGTAATTCATGGAAAGGTAACAATCTTTTGGCTAATGTTGAGTGGCTCATAAGGGTAAAGATTCAAAACGATACGGGAAAATCTATGTTCCGTACAAGTTAATCATATGTAGTACTATGTTGTTTCTATAATTAGTTCGTACCAAGATTCGCTAACCGGAACATGTGTCTTTGCCGAGTACGAAACATACTTGGCAAAGGCCAAATCATACTCCGCAGCCTATTTGTCTAGTGTTACACTCGCAAAGAGATGAATGCAAAGATCCCCTGGACAAAATCTGTTTTGTAACTCGGCAAAGCTTATTTATTTACTCATAGACTTCCCAAAACCATCGATTTATTTCTCAGAAGAAAAACAGCAGTATTACTGAAATGAAACCATGTAGATATTTATCATGTGTGCTTAAGAAAAACACCATCTTACACATTTGACTTTTTCTGATCCTAGATTGTATGGTCCGAAATATGTGTCATGGATGGTCCTTGCAGAAGAAAAAGAACAGCGTTGCGCCCGGAAAGAAACCATGCAAAATTTAACCAGCCGTGTTTGCTAAGGAAAATTTCATCTTAAATAAAAGATTGGACGTTGGGGCCTTGATTATATCCCCATGTAAGACCATGATCGAGCTGTAGGTTTTTGGTCAGATCCAAGGAGATTAGTTGGAAGTTGGGAAGCAGGAGCGTGCCTTGTCCGGGAGTAAGGGCGCCTCCATTTGTTTAACCCCCTTATTAAGTCATCAGTGCAATAAGTGCATTATAGTTAGGGCAAGTGGAGTTGATGGAGCATGTGAGGGGGAATCGACCACAAGATTTCGAGAATTTGGGGTTTATCTCATAACCAGCCTGTGTTTGGGCGCGCGCTCTCTCTCTCTCTCCATTGGACAACTGTCCTTTGTTTAGATAGTACGACTACAATCTTATATTTGGAAAAACCATCCTAGATGTGTGTGCAAAGAATCTAATGCTTAAACAACTTTTAACACAGCTAAGCTAGCTAGTGGCCGCTCCGTATAAACAACGCAAGTCTCCTTAACTCCCCTGCAGATTCATCAACCAAACAATTTTATTTCCAGTGACACTTTTGACGAGCCAGATCGAGTGAATTACCCTATACAATACTCCCAGCAGATATATATATATATATATATATATATATATATATATATATATATATATATATATATATATATATATATATATATATATATATACGGCTGTGGCTTATATACATAGTAATGTGATACTAATAACCAAACCCATGTCCATCTTGTGGAGATAGATGAGGGATGGGACGCGCGCGCGGTTGACAGCGCACACACGGATAACACGGATCCGATAAGTCTACGTGTTGATAACACTTAACTTGCACCCAACAACCGCCCCATGGGGTTGGGGGCGTGGGACACCTGCATTGCCAAGAACATCCATGGCGGCTAATATCTTTCTGGCAGCTTTGCGTCCCTGAGATCCCAAACCCGGGAGGGGCGTAGATTAGATAAGGCTTGCCGAGAATGCACGCGGCACAGGTCAACACGGGCAGCAACGGCATCGAAAGCTTTCCATTAGCAGGTCGATGAGCTGGTTGGCGCTCAAAGGTTGGAAGCAAAGCGCGGCATGCATGCAGGTGCTGCAGTGCATGGAGAATGCGAGGGGTGTCGTGAGTGAGTTTGGTTCGAGCAAATCGACCCGAGATCCGGCCGAGTTTAGACACCGCGCGCGCTCGAGCTAGCTTTACAGTTGAGATAAAAAGAAATGCTGCACCGTCAGTGACAGACAGTGCGTACTGAGTAGATAAGCGAGCACTGTTCGTACTAGTAGGTGTAGCATAAGAAATGGTCTGTGTCGAGCGCTAGCTTTGCATCTTTTCCAAGTTCAATACTGTCAAATACTAGTCGCAAGTTGCAAGCAGCAGAGATCACGATTCCAAGCTGAATAATCAAATCAGAGCTCCTGATGATCGAGGCGCGTTTGGAAGGGAGCGATGAGGTGCGCGCGGGTGACGACACGTCCAGGGGCGCGGGGGCGGGTGGTCCCGTTGTGGGGAGGCCGGAGCCAGCCGGGGGTCGACGCGTGGAGGCGATCCCTATTCCTATTCGGTCCGGGGCAGCGGTGCAGGCCATGTGCCTACGCCCCTTGTCTCCCGGGCTAGCTACTCCTCCCACGGTCAGCTGTCAGCCAGTCCCCCCCTCCATCGCCTCCGCCGTTCGCTACATGCCCCTTTGATTTGATCTCTTTCCCTTCCTCGATCGTCGCTACTGCTAGGATTTAGATTAGATCATCATATATCCCCTGTTGCTCATGTCGCCTTCATGCATCCTTGTTCAAATTATCCTGTGTTCGACGGACGTACCTGCGTGTCAATTGCTTTCTGGAGGAGAGTGATGGATGGTCGGATAAATATGGAGTAGATGATGAAGAGCGTGTGAGAGAGATATTGTTGGAGAGAAAGCTAGGTCACTGAATAGGATGGCGTGATCAGTCACTTTTTTTTCCATTCATATATATGGCGTGACCAGATAGATATCCCTTATCCGCATTGATCGGATGGATCATGCACAGGGCGCTCGCGGTGAGTGAGTACGGCCGCATGCATGTGTTGTTCTATTCTATCGTCCAAAGATAAGTAGATGCTACGAGTTCGCATTTGACACGTTTCCTTCCTCTCCAGCGCCATCATAAATTCACCGCTACACCATGTGTTCCTTTATTACGTACTCCTACATTTCGGCGTTTCCGTAATTCAGTTGGGAAAAAAAAGCGTTTCTCCAATTCATGCATGCAACTATCTCATGGCGATGTAACTTAAATGTAACAACTCCATGGCTAGCTAACTGAGATCGATAAGGATAAAAGTAGAACAACCCAAAGAAGGGTCGTCGCACTGGGCAGCTCAATTTTATATTTCATCTGCTGTTCACTTTTGTCCTTGGTTACGATTTTGAAACTATTACTAGCTCCTCTACGTAAGTAGCACAAATCTCTAATTGGAGATCGAGCATGCTTTATAAAGCTCATGGAGGCTGGAGAGTAAACAGTCGGCTACACACCATCGATCAAAACAAGCTGGGCCTAGCTATATAAATAAAGAGGAATGGAGGCCGGGAGAATCTCCTCTCTCCGATCTTTTCAACGAAAGCGAGACACCTTTCCAGGAGCTAGCAATGGGAGCTCACCTGTCGTCGACCCGGAGCCGCTCTCTTGTTTTAGCCTGCTGGGACGTCGCGCGCTAGCTCCCGCGCTAACCACCAAATTAAGCCGCTGTCAAATGCCATGCGGGCTTGATCCGTCCGGCCCCTACTCCAACAAAGTAAGAGAGAGAGAGAACATTGGGAGCGGATAACAAACTTAATTATATAGCTTTTAGTCGTCGCGTGATAAACACGATCGAAACCGGATAATGTGTGATGGATAAGGAGTTCGGTTTTGCTATAAGTAAGCTGATCTATGCGTGTCTTGAAAAACTGAACTTAGTTTATCAGATAGTACTTTTTTTTCCAAACACCTTAAAAACTTCTAATAACAAAATTAACTTTTGGTCGTACGAAGCTAAAAAATGGTCATTCTAGACACAGCAACATCTAGCTCATCGGGTTTTTTTGCTGTTCACCGCAAATGCGCGCTTCCGTGATGCATATATGCTGTATGGAGGGCTTACCGTCGCCGCCGTTTCCACCCCCACTCCTCTCCTCCTCACCCTCACTCTCTCGCCTCCCCGTCGCCATGGCGAGACCCAATCTGAACTTCTACAAGACCGTGATGTTCACGCACTACGGCATCCTCGCGCCGCCTCGCGCAACACTTCCCGCCGGCTAGGAACTCAGCTACGCCGGAGTGCCAGTGGCACCGGTTCCGCGCGGTGCCGAATTGGCTCGCCAGATCAACGATTGCCGCCAACTACCAGAGTGGAAAAGGGCAATGTCCCTATACACGCCGACGAGCTTATATTGGAGGAAGTGGTTCAAGAAGGAGCGCAGGGCAGCGCTTGCCCTCTGCCTAGTTCACGGACGCCAGGTCCACCCCGATCTCTGCAACCCCGAAGAGAGGGCACGATTCTGGGCCATTAGTGGTTGCACCATCTACACCGCCATCGACGAGGCATGCCGGGAAGAGTTCCAGAGGAAGGCGAACAATGCCGAAATCGTGGAGAGTGATGACAGCAGAAGCGACGCAGAGGAGGCGGCGGATGGTGGCGCGGAAGATGAAAACGGAAGCAACGGAAGCGGAATCGTGGATTAGGGTTTCACTTTAATCATTTGTCATTAATATGATTGAATAGCTTCTCGTCGAATTATATCGGCTTATTACTAATATGTATTGGCAAAATTCAGTTCTAAATTCTCATCCAAATACGGAATTGTGTTCTTTGACGAACGCGTTTTGAGGGATGGCCGGATGTGGTATATGCTAGAGATGTACCCAAAGCAGTTACCAGACTCGTAATACTTGATGATAAAAAAAAAGACTCGTAATACTTGGTGCGGCGTACGTCAGCGATGAGCGGTGAGTCATGGTTCATGGAGAGCCAGCGAGTGAGTGAAATGGCAGAGTACTCCTGCTGGATGTAACATACGTTGCCCCCCTCGCGTCCACATACACAGCCGGTCCTGCTCAGAAGGAAAGCACCTAGCAGGCCCGCCGGCCGGCCTGGCCACCGCACCGGCGCCCCACCGTCGCTTGCCGCTGCCTGTGTACCTCTGCTACCTATATATATTACTCCTAGGTCTCTCTCTCGAGACACGCACCCCCTCCTCCTCCCCTTACTTAACATTGTGGTGGTCCTCCCTCCTCTCCATCCACTTCCTCATCGCACCGTCCCCTCTCCCTCCCCTCACACCGCTCTCTCTCCTCCTGGGCTCCAAAACAAAGGAGCGCGCGCGAAGACCAGGGCATGGACAAGCAGAGGCAGCTCTTCGATTCCTCCTACGTGGACACGTCTTTCTTCGTTGCCAATGGTAAGTACACGACGAGCTCTCCACGGCCCCGCTTCGGCTACGCATGCGATGACACGGCTACAATTGTCTTACTTTCACCCGTGCTCCGTATGTGCGTGCGTGCAGGCATGGCGCAGGGGGAGAGCCGGCCTAGGGCGCGGCGCAGGCGCCGGAGGGCTGCCAGGTGCGGCGACGGCGACGGCGGCGATCTGGACGGAGGGGGTGACCCCAAGAAGCGGCGGCTCAGCGACGAGCAGGTCGAGATGCTGGAGCTCAGCTTCCGGGAGGAGAGGAAGCTGGAGACCGGCCGGAAGGTGCACCTGGCCGCCGAGCTCGGGCTCGACCCAAAGCAGGTCGCCGTCTGGTTCCAGAACCGCCGCGCCCGCCACAAGAGCAAGCTGCTCGAGGAGGAGTTCGCCAAGCTCAAGCACGCCCACGACGCCGCCATCCTCAACAAATGCCACCTCGAGAACGAGGTACTTTTGCTCGCATGCCCTTGCTGCCGGCCGCATCATTTCCTCCTCTGTTTTAGTAGTACATGAAGTAGTAACATGTAAGCGTGTCGAATCAGCAACTACATGATCCATTCCTTTCCTCCTCCATCGCAGGTGCTGAGGCTGAAGGAGAGGCTGGAGGTCACCGAGGGGGAACTGAGGCGGCTCAGATCCGCGGCCGGGAGCCACGCGGCTTCTGGTGACGGCGGAGACGCCGCTGGCACCGTCGGCGTGTGCGGCGGCAGCCCAAGTTCGTCCTTCTCCACGGGCACCTGCCACCACCAGCATCCGGGTTTCAGCGGGGCGGACGTGCTGGGGCCGGACGATGACCTGATGATGAGCGTCCCCGAGTATGGTGGATACGCCGATAGCAGCGTCGTCGAGTGGTTTAGCCTGTATGGGCTCATGTGAAATCAAGATGAGCATCAACTGCAACCAGATTATACTAGCTAGTTAGTCATAGTGTTAATTATTGAAGTTGGGATCAATGGTAGAGTATGAAATGTGCATGTTTAATTATGTACATAGAGTTTATTAATTAATGGCAAAACCTTGCCAACTAGCAAGTGCTATTAGCTAAGTTCTCTCTTGAAGTTCAGACATGCCTGTGTGTTATCATTTGGTATTTTGCTCCATTGGTACATATGTCATCTTGGGGAAGTACTTCTGTATATGCTAGCTAGTAATCATCTTAACCAGGAGTGGTATATTTCCAAATGAAGCTCCCGTTCCAAATTGATTACATATGATCCATGACGATAATGATGAGTAAAAAACAATCGGATATACAATTTCGATTAGTCTGACTTCAGATTTAAACTATCAGAGTATACACTATGGTTTGGATGAAATGGATGTAACTTTCCACTGACAAACTGCCTTTTTTCTAAAATCTTGGATTTTGTCCCTTGTGCAATAAACTGTAAAAATGCACATTAATTTCTGTCAATTATATTGTATGTGAATGCCACATTGTTACAACTGAACCCGAAATGTTGAATATATCAGACAATATAAAGATATAGTGAGTAATTTTGCTTTAAAAATGCTCTCATGTATTATACTCTTCTGAGTATATACTTCGGAGTCTCAAACATATATGGTACTAAAATAGTACGATCAGATGCGTGCATCTTTCTTGACTTTGCAAATAGGTAGTAAAAAAATCTGGTGTAAATGAATTGGATATTAGTATATCGGATCCTCAATGAAGTTTATGATAATACCGGACATGTGATACACATTCAGGAACGAATCCAGCCAACTAGCCAAGGGCGGCTTCAATTGAAACCTCCAGTTGCACCATGGATTTGACATTAATCCTGCATAGAAAACTAAAAGCTTCATTATAGAATTTACCTAGTTTGCACTTGGGTAAGCTCACCCCAATGCCATAGTGCTGCAGGCTCCGTCCCTGCTAATTGCTAGACGGAAAGGAAATCATTTCTGTCAATGAACTTGAAATTTTGCTAAGCACCTTCTTTGCATTAATGCACGAAACATTCAGATTTCATCATGAAATAAAATAGAGTAGAGCCCTTTGTTTTGTTACCTTTAAATTTTTGTCAAACTTCTCTCTTAATTTTTTTTTTGAGAAACACAGTATAATCGTAGATGCTCACAACACGTACATACACCCACCCCTATGAACGCACACACGCACACCCTACCCCTATAAGCACCTCCGAGAGACCGAGCCGGCGGATCGGGTCTTGAGATTGACGAAGTCACCACGGGCGTCTCGCTGTCGACGGGAACGTCGCCTCCCACTGAAAGAATATTCCGCCTTTTTATGCAACACACAGTATCAAACCGGGGGTTCGAACTCTGGTGGGCTAGGAGTACAACCACCCTCCTGACCACCCAACCACAGTTTGGTTTGCAAACTTCTCTCTTAATTAATAGATTGGGGCAAAAAAATTGCCCCAATTTATAAAAATCTAGTAATTATGTCATAAACAAACAGAAAAGAAGAATACGCACCATCTATTTTGTATAGATGAGTACATATTAATCGGGCAGCATTGATTTATCATAAAAATAAAGTTTATATAAATTTATGTATAAAATAATTAAGAATGTTACTAGAAATTCCAGTACCGTTTACTTGTATAGGCCACGTTATGATGGTTTAGATACTACATTATGGTCGACATTGTGCATGGAGATGCACTGTAGTTTTGCTAATCCATGTATAGGATGAAGTCCAAAGTGGCCAAGCTTTTTGTTTGCAAATATGTACAACATAAGTTGGAGATGAGAAAAATCAACCACAACATTAATGGGTTATAATTCAATGCAAAATTCGTCCATAGTATAATATAAAAATTCTGATGGTCTACTTTAAATTTGGCAAATAATAAACTCCATCTTAAGTGATAATGTTTTCTAAATATAGGGCAGTGAAAACAAATGTTGAGTTCAAAACCCGCAAAATTTGAGAAATGTGAAATAATTCATATGTGTTGACAATGTTGGATAACTAGTACATATAATAATTATCCAAAATTAAAAGGAATTTGTCTCATGTAAAAAGAATATAACCTTATTTTATTTGAGTTCTAGGTTCTCATTTACATGATAACTTAATTTTAATGAGATAATACGCATATAGCCTAGCTTTATAGATAAACCCATGCGACCAATGATACAAAGTTTATCTAGGTGTTGCCTACTACATAGTAAGTTTCAACACCCTATTAGGATAGTTCATTGCTCGGGGATCTAGAGCAAACATCCCAAAAAACAAAAATAATCTAGATTAGGAGCCCGAGGAGGAGGATCATGTTGCCCCAAGCAGCGCTACATCATTAGTACAGAGGGAACCTAAGGACACCCCATGGAAACGGCAGAGAGATAAGTCATCGGTTAAAAATATGGTGTGTGGTCATAGGAGGCTAACAGGACTGGACCGTCGATTGGCCAACTATGTTTCCAATGAATTTTGCAACGGTTGTTGGAATGTCTCCATTGCCGGTATGGCCTCATCGCATACGAAATTTGGCATATCTCAGTTTCCAAGTTTAACAAACTAGTAAGCCCACCATGAGGCACATATAAATTTCCCCACTCCCGTTGCTCTCATTTCGCACTCTCCCAATCCTACCCGCACACTCTCATGTTGTCAACAACCGGATTCTTAATCCCAGATGCCTGTTATGCCATACCTCGCAATCCCAGGATTACCATTTTTGCGAGACATAACAGATTGGATATCACAGTATATCATCTATTACAAACCATAATAAAGTCTTACACAAATAAAGGATCTCATGATCCAGTCTTAGTACAATCAAGTAGCGGAATAAATAGCGTAGCGGTAGGGTCCATCTTCAGAGTCACAGGCAATGCTAACGATGGGAGATGATCCTAGTTATCATAACCGTCCTGATGTCCTTCATCTTGGTAGTCTCCTTCATAGTCTGGCCATAGGAATAGCCAGGGACAAAAGCCATGAGTACTCTTTAAGTACTCGCAAACTACCACTAACAAGTAGGATAGTTCTAGTAGGAATGCTAACTCTAAGTTTATTTGTAAAGTTAAGTTTGAAACCTAAGCTGAGTTCAGAAACAAAGAAAGATAAAATAAAGTTTGAAATCACCTAAGTGGGAACTTAGTTATCATAGTCACAACTCTGTTGTGGTCAAGTCATGTCACCATTTATTTCATAAGTTATTTTGAAAACATCTGACAACGGAACAGTATGACCACTCTAACTGTCCATAACCGCGGACGCGGCTATTCGAATAGTTTGACACTCTACAGAGGTGGTACACTTTCACCACAAGATTCGATACATCTGTTAGGGATAACCATGAATCATCATACTTAGTATGCAGATAATCAAACATAACCTTTCCTTTACACACTCTAGTATAAGCACCTCTCCTATGAGTATGGCTCCCAACCATGACCATCTGTCATCTTGGGCACTGCATAGGTGGACAACATTGAGAGGTAGCCTCAGCTCAAACCTCTCTCGCGAGGGAACTAATACTAATGCATATAAACTTCTGGCTAAGCCTTATCCAATTCAGGTATTGTGGTTGTACGGTAAAATTGGAATGGTATCGCATCCGAACCCAACCATCAGTTTTATAAAAGGGCTAAGGCTCATGCCTCAACATTTTCATCATAATAAACCATTTGTGTTTTTCAACACATGTCAAAACATCTCAATATAATGACTCATCATTCCAAGGTTTTCACAAATCATTTCCACCAAGTATTCCCATCTAAAGTGAATCAGGTTTTGGTTTAGTTCCAACTACTAAGTTAAGAGTGTTCGCTAATGTGAGATGCTAATCTCAATCTCATGCCATAGAATGACATCTAAATCTAACTAGATAGGTCAAGTTTTAGACTCTTTATGATACCTTAAAACAAGTAGAGGACTTTGGTAAAGTAAAGAAAGTAAAGGTTGGAATAAAACTTGGAAAAGGTATAATTCCAAAATGGTATAACCAAAGCATGCATAATGCCTTTGCTTAGGTTAGCTAGCTTGCAAGGGTTAGCTTGCATTATTAATGATGGCTTGCTAGGTATAATACTTGCAAGTGCTAGGCTTGCCTTGGGTAGTGCAGTGGTTGAAGTTTTCTTCCTCCTCCTCTTGGTAGAACTCCTCCTCCCCGAAAGCTTGGTCGGTACTATCGTCTATAAATACATACGAAATACACAATCACCAAACAATACTTAACTAGTTTACTTAGCACACTAAGGCACATATTTGATGATCTAGTATCATCACAAACATCACAAGGTTTAATGAACTAGGTTCATTCTTTTTATTTGAGAAAAGTAATTTCTACTCATTGAAATTAACTAAGATTTAATATTCTCCATTTAAAATATGGGATCATGTGGACTGATACGTCCAAAATGTATCTACTTTCCCAAACACTTTTGCTATTATTTCTCCTCTATACTTGTTTGATTTGGATACAACTAACGCGAACTTATGCTGTTTTCGGCAGAATTGCCTTGGTGTCTACTTTTTTTATGCAGAAAACCAACTATTAGGAAAAATCCGGGAAAATATGCCAAAAATCCTATTTCACCCGAAGACTCCAGGAGCCAGAATATGAGACGGAGAAGAGCCAGGGGGTGGCCACACCACCTGCTGGCGCGGGCCAGGCCAGGCCGCGCCAGGGGGTGGTGTGGGCCCCCCAGGCACCCCCTCGATCTCTCTCTTCGCCTATAAGGAGCCTTCTGACCTAAAAACTTCGGGGGGTTCGATGTTTTTCCAGAAGGAGTTCTGCTCCGCCGCCACCACCATATTCCACGAAACAGCACCAGAAACTCCGTTCTGGCACCCTGCCGGGACGGGGAATTGGAGGAGATCATCACCATCATCATCATCATCGCTTCTCCATCGACCATCCATGTTTCCCCCATCTATGAGTGAGTAATCCCCGCTGTAGGCTATGGGGATGGTAGGGATTGGATGAGATCGTTCATATAATGGCATCAGATTGTTAGGGCATGGTGCCTAGTATCTTTTATTAGTACTTTATGACTTTGTTGCGACTTGTTATGCTTAATGCTTGTCACTAGGGCCCAAGTGCCATGATTTCAGATCTGAACATGTTATTGATTCATTATGATAGTATTGTTTATGGTCTTATCTGCAAGTTGTATACACACGTTGTTGTCCGGAACCAATGGCCCCGAAGTGACAGAAATTGGAATAAGCGGAGGGAATGGCTTTGATGTGAGGATCATATGTGTTCACGGAGTGTTAATGCTTTGCTCCGGTGCTCTATTAAAAGGAGCACCTTAATTGCCAGTAGTTCCCTTGAGGCCCCGCTGCAAACGGGCTGGCAGGACAAAAGATGTTGTGCAAGTTCTCATTACAAGCACGTATGACTATATATGGAACACATGCCTAGGATTATCTAGTACTTGGATGCTTTATCTTATTTATCTGCAATTGCCCTATTTTCTGATTGCTATGTGAATTGTCTTGTCCATACAACGCCCGTCCATCCATCCCTATGCCTACCGCACTCGAATCCCACTGTTTACTGCTATTGTTACTGCTGTCTTTGCTTTACTACTTCTGTTACTTTACTATTCCTACTACAAAACTGTTGCTACTGATAAACTGCTGTGAGCAAGATTGTTTCCAGGTGCAGCTGAATTGACAACTCAGTTGTTAAGGCTGATAAATATTCTTTGGCTCCCCTTGTGTCGAATCAATAAATTGGGTTTCACTTCCCTCGAAAATACTATGATACATCCCCTATACTTGTGGGTTATCACACCCCCTATACTTGTGGGTCATCATGGACACATATCATCAACACATATTCTAACATATGGGAATGTGATTTAAGGGTTGGATCACATTTTAATAAGTTTAAGTTTAATAATTAATGATTTAAAGTGACTAGAAATACCTATATAGCATTATTTTGGTACTAGTCCAAAGTCACTCCATCTAAACCTCAATATTATTACATATTCAGATAGATATGGTTAAATGTGATTTGAATGTGCAAAAGGTTCTGTCTTGTTATTTTTACTAGGAGAGACCTCTAGCTCTAAATGATTTAAATCCAACGGGCTTGGATATATATTTTCAGTAGCTTTCAAAAAAAATTGGAATCACTCAATTTGGATTTGTAAAACTCCCTGAATTGATTTTTAAACTAAGGGACATAATTGATTTAAGTCTAAAATAGAAAAATCCTAATTTGAATTAACTGGGTCAGCGCGGGAAACTAAATGGGCCGGCCCATGTATACTCCACGGCGACGAGGGCTGCTGACAGGGGGTCCCGCCTATCAGTGACTCATAAAACACGAAGCGGTACGGGGCGCTGAGGACCACACGATTAGAACAAGATCTAACGGTCCACGGTCATCGTCGACGACGGACTCATCGCCGGCGAGACTGAACCCTAGCGCGGTCAGTGGGGGGTCTACTGGGGACATACCAGGGCTCCAGGTAGTGAGGCGAGGTGGGCAAACAAACTGGTGGACGACGGCGAACTTAGGCGAGGTCGCGGCAGGGGCTGAGGTGGACGAAATCGACGACCACGTCTCCTCCTCTGCAGCGGCTACCTCTGGCAGAATTCCGGTGATGTGCTGCTCGAGTGGCTCCAGCGAGAGAGGAGAAACGGTCAGTGGAGAGAGGGTAGTGAGATGGTGTGCAGAATGAGGTTGGGGGTGGCCTCCTTATATAGGCTCGACGGTGAGGCAGTGAGGCATGGGCGCGGCTCGTCAGTGACGGTGATACAGGGGGCTACCGGCGTGGGCGAGGTAGGCGGACGGTGGGCGGTCTATTGGCGGTCCTCTACGGTGTAAAGGCGACGCTAGGGGCGGTGGAAATTGGTCGGGGGCTTCCTGCGCTCTAGGAGACAGAGGCGGTGCTAGACGGTGATCATGGAGACTGTGGGTCGCGCGGTGGTGCACGGCCGTGTCTGCCGGCTTGCTGGGTTTATGGCGGAGCAGCGCACGCGATTGGTGTCGAGGCGCAGTCTGGGGCGTGCTGGCAGCGAGGGCTCTCTGGCGTGCATTGCGCATGGCGCAGAGAGGAAGGGTGGCGCTGCTCTGGGTGGTCCAGGGGCTGGTAGTGATCGAGGGGTGGACAGGGGAGTGCGGTAGGGTTCGGCGGTGCTAGTGGGCAAGCTGGAATGGCGCGGCGGTGTCTCTGGCATGCTGCGCATGCTCGTCCGGCGGTGACGAAGTTTGGGCAGCGCGCCACTGCTGCTAGCGGTGAAGGGGGAGCCGGTTGATGTTTGGTTGGAACAAGGGGAGACAGGGAAGAGCAGAGAGGGTAGAATGGGGGACAAGAGATCAATTTGCAACAATATTAGTTAGGCCAGAAATTTTCTGCCTGCCAACTGTTCGATCAAATGGCCGCATGAAGAAAATATTTGAATTTTTGGAAGATTTTTGGTGGAGTGATTCATCTTATGCTTAAGCATCTATATTTGCTTGGGATTTTGAAATGGAGTTCATTTGGGTGGTTTTTGAAAAAGTGGTATCTAGACATATGAACTAGATTCAATTTTCAAATGTCATTTAAATTTAGAGTTTGAATGTTTTTGGGAGATCACAAAGTGGTCCTTGGTACATCACTACTTGTACTAGCAAGGGGTGCAAAGATCCACAATTGTCTCTGTTGGAAATTGAGTGCCAGGAATACCCAAAGTGGGCTAGGTGATTCAAATGGCAAAAGTTACCATTTCTTTATTTAATTCTTTTTTATTTCTTTTTCTTTGGTATTTGCTTGGGGATGATCTAGATTATGTGTAATTCACCTTAGAGTCATTTTACAATCAATAGATCACTCAATCATGGCATTTCAAACAACTCCTATTTTAAATGCACACACATATGGATGCTTAAAGATTAAAATAGAAAAAGGTTTTGTTAACCCTAAATTGGGTAGATTGGATCTTGATCACTTGGATTAAAGTTTTGGGATGTTACAAACCTTCCCCCTTAAACAAAATCTCGTCCTGAGATTTTAAGAAAGAAAACAAGGAACTAAAGAGATCTGGGACCTCAGTCCTAATGTAATCTTCTCGCTCCCAAGTGGATTCTTTTTCGGTATGGTTGCTCCATTGAATCTTGAGAAACTTGATACTCCTGGTCCTGGTAGTTCTGTAGGCTTCCTCCAAGATACGGATGGGCACTTCATGATACGTCAGATCCTTGTTGATACCAACAGCTCGGTGATCGATGTTCTTGAAAACTTCGGTCTTCTCCGGCACTTCTAAGCATTTGCGAAGCAACAAGATATGGAACACATTGTGGATGGCTGACATCTCCTCTGGCAGTTCTAGTTGATATGATACTTCTCCTCGATGGTTCAGAATCATGAAAGGTGCGATATATCTGGGGCTAACTTTCCTTTCAGACTAAAATGTTGGGTTCCCTTCAATGGCGAAACCTTGAGATATACAAAATCTCCGACATTGAAAGTCAGGTCTCTTCTTCTCTTGTCATCATAACTCTTCTATCTGGATTGGGCAGTATTAAGGTGCTCACGGACTTTGTGAACCTTCTCTTCAGCTTCTCGGAGAATGTCGGGGCCAAAAATCTGACTCTCTCCTACTTGCGACCAATTCAAAGGGGTACGACACTTTCTTCTGTATAGGAATTCAAATGGTGCCATTTGCAAACTGGCTTGATAACTGTTGTTATATATGAGAATTCTGCAAAAGGCAGACAATCTTCCCATTTTGATTCATATTCAAGCACACAAGCTCTCAACATATCCTCTAGAATTTGGTTGACTCTTTCAGTCTGTCCATCGGTTTGCGGGTGATAAGCGGTGCTGAAATTCAACTTGGTTCCTAATCCTTCCTGGACTTTCTGCCAAAATCTCGAGGTAAATTGGGTTCCTCGATCTGACACTATGGTCTTGGGGGTTCCATGCAGACTAACAATTCTAGCAATGTACAACTCTGCTAGCTTCGAACTCTGGTAGGTTATCTTGACGGGTATAAAATGAGCTACCTTGGACAGTCTATCAACGATGACCCAGATTGAGTCATTTCCCCTACTAGAAGTAGGTAAACCGGTGATAAAGTTCATTCTGACGGAATCCCATTTCCATTCCGGAATCTGCAATGGTTGCAATAGTCCTGTAGGCCTCTGATGTTCCGCTTTGACTCATTGACAGATATCACACTTGGTGATGTAGCTTCCGATTTCTCTCTTCATCTTATGCCACCAAAATTGCTCCTTCAAATCTTCATACATCTTCGTTCCTCCGGGGTGGATAGAATAAAGAGTATCATGACCTTCTTGCATGATAACTTGCTTCAGCTCCGAATCTGCTGGCACACAGATACAGCCTTTGTACCACAGAACTCCTTCTTCATCTTCGGTGAATCCAGGTACATTTCCTATACCAATACGACGTTTGATTCCGTCGATACTTTCATTTCCCTTCTGGGCTTCCTTGATTTGGCTAATCAAAGTGGGTTGAAGTTCAATGCTAGCTAAGAATCCTTTGCTAAACTAGCTCAGTTCTAAACTGCTCCAACTCCTCATACAAACTTGGTTGCTTCTCCTTGATCATGGTGTTTAGCCTACACGACAATCTGCTAAGAGCATCCGCTACCACATTGGCTTTGCCAGGGTGATAGTGAATGTCAAGGTCATAATCCTTGATTAACTCTATCCATCTCCTTGCCTCATATTCAGCTCCTTCTGAGTGAAAATATACTTCAAGCTTTTGTGATCTGAGTAAATCTCACAGCGATTACCCATAAGATAATGACGCCATGTCTTCAATGCCAAAACTATGGCTGCTAACTCAAGATCATGGGTCAGATAGTTCTGCTCATGCTGCTTCAGTTGTCGAGACAGATAAGCGATGACTTTGCCTTCTTGCATCAATACACATCCGAGACCAATCTTGGATGCATCACAATACACATCAAACAGCTTCTTGATATCTGGCATGATCAATATTGGGGCTGAAATCAATCTCTGCTTCAGCTCTTGGAAACTTGGTTCACATTTGTCGGTCCATTCAAACTTCTTGTCCTTCTTCAACAATTGGGTCATGGGTCTTGCTATGCTCGAAAATCTGTCTACGAACTTGCGGTAATATCCCGCTAATCCAAGAAATGCACGGACTTGGGTTTGAGTGGTTGGGGCTTCCCATTCTTCGACATCTTTGATCTTGGCGGGATCAACAGCGACTCCTCCGGTAGACACAATATGTCCTAGGAATCCTACTTCTTTCAGCCAAAACTCACATTTGCTAAACTTGGCATACAACCGATGCTCTCTCAGGGTTTCAAGGATGATTCTCAGATGTTGCTCATGCTCTTCTTCTGACTTGGAGTAGATAAGGATATTGTCGATAAACACAACGACAAACTTATTTAGAAAATTCATAAATATCTTATTCATGAGATTCATGAAATAAGCAGGGGCATTGGTTAATTTGAAAGACATGACCGTATACTCGTATAAACCATAACGAGTAGTAAAGGCGGTCTTCGGAATATCCGTTGCATGAATCTTAAGTTGGTGATAACCAGTCCTAAGATTGATCTTAGAGAACACATTTGCTCCAGTCAACTGATCAAATAAATCCTCTATCTTTGGCAATGGGTACTTGTTCTTGATTGTGACGTCATTCAGCTTCCTGTAATCTTTGCACAAACGTTTGCCTCCATCTTTCTTGTTGACGAATAACACTGGCGATCTCCATGGTGATGCGCTTGGTTGAATCAAGCCTATTGCCAACATAGCATCCAGCTGCTTCTTCAATTCCACTAACTCTGAGGGGTTCATACTATAGGGTCTCTTGGCTATGGGTCTGGTTCCAGGGATTAGTTCAGTAATGAAGTCAATATCCCTATCCGGGGGCATACCAGGCAATTCATCTAGAAATAGGTCAGGGTATTCACGGACTACTCTGACTTGGTCAATGGTGGGCAGGGCTAGACTCTTGTTACACTTGAATTGACGGGGCAAGGTTTTAGAGATATGCTCTACTGATACTCCCGAGCTACTGGTCATGGTGATGGCTTTGTTGGCACAGTCAATCAATCCTTTATGCTTTGACATCCAATCCATTCCTAGTACTACTTCCAAGTTGTTCTCCATTGTCTGCAACCAGTCATCAGCATCCAGTGGGTTCTCTGATGTACTAAAGATTGGGGGATTGGTATTCTGGAAGTTTTTGAGTTTGGATCCATGATGATCCTGATTTCCATGGTTCTGATTGTTGTGAGCCATCTGGGCGATTTGCTATAGTGTTGCTAGATTAGCTTGGCTCTCTGCCCTGCTTGCTTCACGGTCTGCAATGAGAGTCTGCAGCACTGGGTCTTGCGATGAGCTGCTCCCTCCTTGGTTTCCACGAGTAATCTGAAGATTGAGGTAGATAAAGGGGTAAGAGGGAAAGTCTAAGGTTCATGGTTTTGATTTTAAAGCTAAAACTTTGAGTTTGACTCAGGTTTTGCAACTAACTTCTTTTCATTCATTCAAGCAAGCACATGATACAAACACACACACACACCACAACAGCAAACGAAAACAGATGGTTTTAAGAACCATTCTGCAAGCTAAGATACAATGGGACCAATACTCCTCACTCTAAGATAGTGCTTCAGTGCATCTACTCATCATCGATGAAGTCGGAGTCATCATCGCCGGTGTAGAAGTCCACGGCATCCTCCTCTAGATAGTCATCATCATTGCTGAGGTAGGAGTCAATGTCCCCTTGGATATCTTCACCTTCCTCTTCTTCTTCCTTTGCTGCAAGCTGAGCTTCTTGCTCCTTGATGGTCTTCTCGAGGTCGGCCACCTTCTTGCGAAGACGGTCGATGGTGCGATTCTTCTTTGCACGTTGACGGCGAAGAGACTGATGATCCTGGACTAGCAGTGAGAAAGTCTTGGCCTTCTGGGCGGCAATGGCAAGGTTGTTGTTGGCGACCTCTCTAGCATTGTCCAACTCCTTCTATCTGTCATACAGTAGGAAGTCGAGGTTCTCCACTTGACGCTTCAATATTGGGTGACTTGGCATCTCTAGCGGCATTCCCATGGAATCACGCCTTGCATAGTGAACAAAGCGGGTTCCTTGGATTAGGTTGACACTCAGGGCACACAGACACGCGAGAGCTTCATGCATTGCCCTGGCTAATCCATCTAGCCAGTTGTTCTCTCTCACGGAGAACTGAATCCTCCCAGATAATGGTGCTTCTATCTTGCCTCAAAGATCAGCAGTTACTAGCCATTGCAAATCCCCTCATGGTGGACCCGGGAGTTGAGCTCCAAGGAATTCCGCATGAGGACGCTCCAAGAACTCAGATAGTGCATCAAGATCCCTCTCGAAGATCAGTTGGCCTTCGTTGCCCAACTGGTAGAACTTGATGTATTGAGCTTCCATCTATAAGAATTTAGGATGAGAAAGTTAGTGGAGTGATCAAGTGTGTCAAAGTTTTATGTAGTAATGTAAGAATTTGAAGGAACATGAATTTTTTTTGAGAGAAAGAATTCCCAAGGGTAAGAGAGGAAATAGTTTTCATAAATACTCACTTTGGTTTTGAAACTAAGTTTTTTTGTTCGGACGTCCATTCTAACTAGGGTCTCCTATGGTTAGGATGGCTTTGATCCAACTTGTCAACACCCGGATTTTTAATCCCAGATGCCTGTTATGCCATACCTCGCAATCTCAGGATTACCATTTTTGCGAGACATAACAGATTGGATATCACAGTACATCATCCATTACAAACCATAATAAAGTCTTACACAAATAAAGGATCTCATGATCCAGTCTTAGTACAATCAAGTAGCGGAATAAATAGCGTAGCGGTGGGGTCCATCTTTAGATTCACAAGCAATGCTGACGATGCGAGATGATCCTAGTTATCAAAGCCGTCCTGTTGTCCTTCATATTGGTAGTCTCCTTCATAGTCTGGCCATAGGAATAGCCAGGGACAAAAGCCATGAGTACTCTTTAATTACTCGCAAACTACCACTAACAAGTAGGATAGTTCTAGTAGGAATGCTAACTCTAAGTTTATTTGTAAAGTTAAGTTTGAAACCTAAGCTAAGTTCAGAAACAAAGAAATATAAAATAAAGTTTGAAATCACCTAAGTGGGAACTTAGTTATCATAGTCACAACTCTGTTGTGGTCAATTCATGTCACCATTCATTTCATAAGTTATTTTGAACACATCTGACAATGAAACAGTATGGCCACTCCATCTGTCCATAACCGTGGACGCGGCTATTCAAATAGTTTGACACTCTACAGAGGTGGTACACTTTTACCACAAGATTCGATACATCTGTCAGGGATAACCATGAATTATCATACTTAGTATGCAGATAATCAAACATAACCTTTCCTTTACACACTCTAGTATAAGCACCTCTCCTATGAGTATGGCCTCCCAACCATGACCATCTATCATCTTGGGCATTGCATAGGTGGACAACATTGAGAGGTAGCCTCAGCTCAAACCTCTCCCACGAGGGAACTAATACTAATGCATATAAACTTCCGGCTAAGCCTTACCCAATTCAGGTATTGTGGTTGTACGGTAAAATTGGAATGGTATCGCATCCGAACCCAACCATCAGTTTTATAAAAGGGCTAAGGCTCATGCCTCAGCATTTTCATCATAATAAACCATTTGTGTTTCTCAACACATGTCAAAACATCTCAATAGAATGACTCATCATTCCAAGGTTTTCACAAATCATTTCCACCAAGTATTCCCATCTAAAGTGAATCAGGTTTTGGTTTAGTTCCAACTACTAAGTTAAGAGTGTTCACTAATGTGGGATGCTAATCTCAATCTCATGCCATAGAATGACATCTAAATCTAACTAGATAGGTCAAGTTTTATACTCTTTATGCTACCTTAAAACAACTAGAGGACTTTGGTAAAGTAAAGAAAGTAAAGCTTGGAAATAAAACTTGGAAAAGGTATAAGTCCAAAATGGTATAACCAAAGCATGCATAATGCCTTTGCTTAGGTTAGCTAGCTTGCAAGGGTTAGCTTGCATTATTAATGATGGCTTGTTAGGTATAATACTTGCAAGTGCTAGGCTTGCCTTGGGTAGTGTATTGGTTCAAGTTTTCTTCCTCCTCCTCTTGGTAGAACTCCTCCTCCTCGAAAGCTTGGTCGGTACTATCGTCTATAAATACATACTAAATACACAATTACCAAACAATACTTAGCACACTAAGGCACATATTTGATGATCTAGTATCATCACAAACATCACAAGGTTTAATGAACTAGCTTCATTCTTTTTATTTGAGAAAAGTAATTTCTACTCATTGAAATTAACTAAGATTTAATATTCTCCATTTAAAATATGGGATCATGTGGACACATGTCATCACCACATATTATAACATATGGGAATGTGATTTAAGGGTTGGATCACATTTTAATAAGTTTAAGTTTAATAATTAATGATTTAAAGTGACTAGAAATGCCTATATAGCATTATTTTGGTACTAGTCCAAAGTCACTACATATAAACCTCAATATTATTACATATTCAGATAGGTATGGTTAAATGTGATTTTTGAGAGTTGGAATCAACTCAAAAGCTATTATGGTTGATTTTATAAAAATATTTGAATATGCAAAAGCTTCTGTCTTGTTATTTTTACTAGGCGAGACCTCTAACTCTAAATGATTTAAATCCAACGGGCTTGGATATATATTTTCAGTAGCTTTCCAACGAAATTGGTATCACTCAATTTGGATTTGTAAAACTCCCTGAATTGATTTTTAAACTAAGGGGCATAATTGATTTAAGTCTAAAATAGAAAAATCCTAATTTGAATTAACTGGGTCAGCGCGAGAAACTAAATGGGCCGGCCCGTGTACACTCCACGGCGATGAGGGCTGCTGACAGGGGGTCCCGCCTATCAGTGACTCATAAAACGCGAAGCGGTACGGGGCGCTGAGGACCACACGATTAGAACAAGATCTAACGGCCCACGGTCATCGTCGACGACGGACTCGTCGCCGGCGAGACTGAACCCTAGCGCGGTCAGTGGGGGGTCTACTGGGGACATACCAGGGCTCCAGGTAGTGAGGCGAGGCGGGCAAACGAACTGGTGGACGATGGCGGACTTAGGCTGAGGTGGACGAAATCGACGACCACGTCTCCTCCTCTACAGCGGCTACCTCTGGCGGAATTCCGGTGATGTGCTGCTCGAGCGGCTCCGGCGAGAGAGGAGAAATGGTCAGTGGACATAGGGGAGTGAGATGGTGTGCAGAATGAGGCTAGGGATGGCCTCCTTATATAGGCTCGACGGTGAGGCAGTGAGGTATGGGCGTGGCTCGTCGGTGACGGTGATACAGGGGGCTACCGGTGTGGGCGAGGTAGGCGGGCGGTGGGCGGTCTACCGGTAGTCCTCTACGGCATAAAGGCGACGCTAGGGGCGGTGGCAATTGGTCTGGGGCTTCCTGCGCTCTGGGAGACAGAGGCGGTTCTCGACGGTGATCATGGCGACTGTGGGTCGCGCGGGTGTGCACGGCCGTGTCTGGCGGGTTGCTGGGTTTATGGCAGAGTGGCGCACACGATTTGGTGTCGAGGCGCGGTCTGGGGCTTGCTGGTGGCGAGGGCGCTCTAGCGTGCGCTGCGCATGGCGCAGAGAGGAAGGGCGGCGCTGCTCTGGGTGGTCCAGGGGCTGGCAGTGATCGAGGGGTGGACAGGGGAGTGCGGTAGGGTTGGGCGATGCTGGTTGGCAAGCTAGAATGGCACGACGGTGTCTCGGGCGTGCTGCGCATGCTCGGCCAGCGGTGACCAAGTTTGGGCGGCGCGGCACTACTACTAGCGGTGAAGGGGGAGCCGGTTGATGGTTTGGTCGGAACACGGGGAGACAGGAAAGAGCAGAGAGGGTAGAATTGGGGATAAGAGAAAATTGGCAACAAGATTAGTTATGCTAGAAATTTTCTGCCTGCCAACTGTTCGATCAAATGGCCGCATGAAGAAAATATTTGAATTTTTGGAAGATTTTTGGTGGAGTGATTCATCTTATGCTTAAGCATCTAGGTTTGCTTGGGATTTTGAAATGGAGTTCATTTGGGTGGTTTTTTAAAAAGTGGTATCTAGACATATGAACTAGATTCAATTTTCAAATATCATTTAAATTCAGAGTTTGAATGTTTTTGGAAGATCACAAAGTGGGCCTTGGTACATCACTACTTGTACTAGCAAGGGGTGCAAAGATCCACAATTGTCTCTGTTGGAAATTGAGTGCTAGGAATACCCAAAGTAGGCTAGGTGATTAAAATGGCAAAAGTGACAATTTCTTTATTTAATTCTTTTTGATTTCTTTTTATTTGGGATTTGCTTGGGGATGATCTAGATGATGTGTAATTCACCTTAGAGTCATTTTACAATCAATAGATCACTCAATCATGGCATTCCAAACAACTCCTATTTTAAATACACACACATATGGATGTTTAAAGATTTTTAAATAGAAAAAGTTTTTATTAACCCTAAATTGGATAGGTTGGATCTTGATCACGTGGATTAAAGTTTTGGGATGCTACACATGTCCACGCTTCAGTACCATGCTAGCTCTGCCCAACTCGCTCTCATGCTCTGCAATAGCACCCCTGCGGCAGCGGCGAAAGTGAGGATATTGCATCCTCCTCCGCCAACTGCGGTGGCCACGCAAGCACAGTCTCCGTGGCCACTCACTACAGGAGGCCTTAGCTGCTGCGCATAGATGGCTCTCCATTAATTGCGTTGACAACACCAAGACATTCCAAGATGATTAGGCGCTACCTTTCCTAAAGATCTTCTATCAGTTTTAGTGCCATCGCACATTCCTAAGATTCTAGCACCTCTGAATTCACAATTCCCTAAAAAAACCACCAATGCACCTTCAAAATAACCATGGTCGTCATGGCATATCACTCCCATAGCACCACATTATGAACCTTCGCCACTGCTCCATCAGTGTGTATCTTAACCATAACCCTTGGCGGTGGCGTCCACTATGTGATTGCATGTTCTTCCCGAGTAGATTCCTGCCTAGCCAATACATTCCTTTTCATTGTTGTAATATCAGCAAGATAGCGACCTATGAACAAGTGAGTCGAGAGTGTCGAATGAAACTCACCCTCATGAGTCAAATTTCTCCGCTCCCACCATATTGCCCGAAGGGTCACCAAAACTTCTATGAAGTTATCTTGAGAGACAAAATTGCTCAAAGAGAATAACCAAAGTTGTGGATCAGTTGTTTCATCACCAAAAATAGCAGCGGCAACATCGTCCTCTCTCATTATCCACATAGCTTGCGTGATGTTGCAATTCAGGAGCGAGGTTGCCATGTATCCATGATAGTATTTTAGAGCGTGCACATTGTCATCATCGCCATGTGTCTATGCTCCCTGAGCTCTCCTGTCGGCAAGGAAGATATGGCTAATCTCCATGCAAAGATACACAACTTTGAGGGAACACGTATGAAAGATCGGTATAAGCGACTAGATGGGGGTCAATAGGTGCTACTCAACTTTTAGCTTCTTTTCAAATTAAGTCTTGAAACAAAGTAAGTTCTCTAGATGTGCAACTAGGTGAGAGAACATATATGACAAGCAAGCATGCAACAATAATAATATTGAGTAAAGGATAGAAATAACGGAGTAGTAGACACTGAGATGTTTTTCCGAAGTTACTTCCCTTTGAAGGGAAGTACATATCCGCTGGAGGGGTGGGCGGTACTAAGACCACTAGCGTCACGAAAGGCCTCACCATATTCTCCCGCGCACCTGCCTCAAGGGAAGCACATGATCCACTATGTGGTGGAATTGAAGGTGATGACCGAAACCTTTAGAAACTTGTTGAGTAGACCTCAATAACACTTGGAGTTTCCCAGCATGATCCCAGCATTACAACCAATGTCTGAGATCCAAGTCTGACCTCTTCCATGTAGTATTCCGAAGAACCCAAGAGTAACAACATCCTCAAGGTAAATCAAGGGACAATCAACTTGGCTTTGGAGAAACCCTAGATCTAGACCTCCTCCACCAAATCCCAAAGTATCAAGGAGATTGGAGCACTATGGTGGGAGATCTAGGAAAAATTCAGCTCAAGACCAATGGAGGAGAGATATAGAAGAGGCAACGTCCCCATTGGGGAAGAAGGGGCCTTTTATACTCAAAGGGGGAATCTTCCCATTATGCTCCTATGATGATCGGTACTACTAGACTTGGCAGCGATAGTACGTACATGCCGGTACTACCAGCCTAGTACTGGAGTAAGTAGCCGGGCTAGACTACGGGGTAGAGACAGCAGCTAGGCTAGCCCATTTGACCACCGGTAATGCCGTGTCAAGGAACGGTACTACCGCTTACCTGTAGTGTCGGGCCATGGAGAGGTACTACCGCTGAACTCTGGTAGTACTGGGAGGTGGTACCGGACGCTCTAGTGGAGGACCCCTAGCTCATTACTGGGTGTAGACAATTCGGTACCTTAGGACGGTACTAGCATATGTCAAGCGGTACTACCGGACAAAATGTCTAGTACTACCAATCATGAATGGCTATTCATGCATCTGGAAAACAAAGGGAATATTCCTCGACCCCTCTCGACCACTGAGTGAAAGCGAGATAGATAGATGTTATGCAAAGATGATTCCACCCAATCTTTCCTAAGAGGACCCCCTGTTGATAGTATGGTGTTTCTACGACTCAATATGAAAATCCTAGAAAAACGTTTTCTTTTCTATTGTCCTTTTTGAGGGGGCATCAAACGACTTGCAACCTAGAAGGCTTCTTAAGCACTTATAAAATGATTAGTCTAACACATGTATCATAATCAAACATCAAAACCACGTAGGGAGGGAAATGCCCTTTCAATGTCCACCTTTTTGGTGTTTGATGACAAGACACACATTTGCATAAAGAATGTTATGATACAGCAAGGAAATTTGTAAAAATGGAGACAGGGCTCCCCCTAGATGACAAGACACACATTTGCATCGGTTGCAAGTTAGTTATACAAAAGATTGGTTGACGGTTCGATTCCGTCTACCTGCACGAAATGTTTTTCTATTATTTAATTTCTATCAAACGCACTGACAGCTGGGACTGAAGGAAAGCGTCACAAAGCAGCATCGAACCCAGCACTACCGTGAGATACACTACATACATACCGTTGACACCAAGCTAGCATGTGGGGTTGAAGCACGAAGGAGAGGGTCAATGGAAAAAAAGTGTCGGCGCTGAAGGAGTACATTGGTGTGTTTGTCGAACAAATTTAGAATCCTCTCCACTGGCTCGGCGACCGCCCGGTAGTGCGGAACCATGTTCCACACTATTCTAGCCGGAGGTGCTGGCGGACCCTCTGTTATTACCTCCAAATCCACGTCTGGACGCTGCATACGCACAAGTGCCAGCGCAGCGTTGGCACCCGCGACAAGTTGCTAGTGCACGCACTCACGTACAACACCAACATTCTGAAACCTACGAAGCAATGCCAACAGGCTCGCCGGGAGAGCGTCCAACGGATACATCACCATGAATATATGCCTCAATTATGACCAGGCCTTCTCCGGGAAATGCAGCACTTGCGACACGTGATCTTGCAACATCGCGAGCACAATTGCACGATTTCGGTCGGTCCAGAAGAACCCACTAGCTTCTAGCTGCTCCTGAGTCAAGCAGTTCAGTCGAATGCTAATGCGATCCCTCTCTTCCTGCGGAATGAGGTTGACAACTACACAGATAGCAGCAGCAAGACATCAGTCAACAATACGATGATACAGACAAACAAGAACAAAGGACTCGAAGAAACACCCACATTGTAGTTGCTCATTAATTTGAGCCACCTCGCCAAGACGGTACTTCTCGCGTTCGACGGCTTTATCCACTTTTGACTTCCACATGTTGGAATTACCGTGGATGATCAGTGCGTCCCGCTCCAAATGCTTCACACGGTCACACAATCGGGACAGAAGCGATACTTCTTCCACATTCGAACACGGCGATGCCAGTGGTACATCAGGAGAAGCCACGACTGGCACACCACTCGATGACCCCTAGCCAAGGAAGCAGTCACGTAATAAGAGGCACAACTCAACAAGCACAAGTTTAAAAAGCAAAAAATAAAGGAATCAAGCAACCAACATTGATACATCGTACTTCAAAAGCAAGTTTAGATCAAAATAGCACACAGACAGAATTACTACTGGACTACTAAAGTTTTTGGACAGCTATACAATCAAGCAAAGGACACCTAGACCGGCGCATCGGCACTCGTGGGCTTCATCGACTTTGTGGCATCCTCCGACGCCGTGGCCTTCACAATAGCAGCCTCTGATGCCATGGCCTTTGTCACGTTCAGCCGTTTTCACTCCGTGGAGTACTTCGCAAGTGTCTCTATGAGTTGAGGCCCATATTTATGACAGCGAGTAGCAAAAGGAGCGAAAGCTACCTCTTCGCCCTTTGCGGTCATCGGCATCTTTGAAGTTATCATGTTGATGTTCAGGTTAGCATCGCATGCCTGCGCCATCGCCAACCCCAGTGATGCGCCGGCTCCCATCTGCGCATTCTTGAAATATGCAAGAATGCCATAAACAAAGGATTCGGACAGGCCATCAATGTCTTCAATAAGCTTAGCCTGGGGGAGCATCTCTTCACGAAGGCGCCCAAGAACGGTCTTGGCCTTCTTGACTGAGTCCTGGGCGGAGACACTACGGTCTTCGACTGCAGCAACAGGCCAGTGCGTCCTCGCGAGCTAGAGCCTGGCGGTCAAAGTCCACTCTAGCAGCATCTACGATTGGCTCACACAAGTCAGCATAGGAACAAACAAAGAAGAAAATTTGAATTGAACAAAACTGCAACAAAGCACACCAGAAAGTGCTTGGGCGATAGAGAGAAGTTGTTCTGTGAACCCTTTCTCTCTGTCAGCTGCAGCGGCCAACATATCCTCCTCGCGCCTCTTTGAATCCTGCTGGGAGCGCTTGAGGGCTTCGAGTGCCTCATCCCGTTTTTTCTCTGCCGCGCTGAGCCCCTTTTCAAGGCAGCTTAGACGACGAAGAAGGTCATTGTTTTCAATTGGCAAAATAAATGGAGAAAGTCAAACACAATCGAAACCCGTGTTTAGCAAAAGCACTGCAGGAGCAGAACACTTACTCTGCAATTCACGATGGTCATTATCCAATCGCGCATGTTGCTGGCCCAGGGTCACAATTTGCTCACCAAGACGAACAGCCTCCTACAGGATAGGCTATAGAAGACAACACATGTCAAGGAAGAGTTCGACTATGAAAAAAATCGAGTGGAAAAAGCTTATGCGCACTTACGTGATCACTCAAAGACTCCGAAGTTTCTTTCTGTGCTGGTGTCCGGGAAAGAACACTGTGCTCCCCCCAAATTGGGAGAACTCAAGGAATTCGCGCCGGAGGTGGCCGCCATCTTCGGGGATGGCTCGGATGCCTCCACTTCCTTACCCCTCGAGTCCATGACTCCCATGTCCTCTAGGACGTGATCAGTGTTGGACGACGATGATGTAATCACGCTTATACAAGCATAATCAAACATTCATCACAAAGACACTTTAGCCTAGGCTGATATTTAAATACATCGAGCAGCAAAGACTTACCCGTCAAATCTGTCAAGGTCGAATTCATCATCTAGCTTCTTCTTCAGCCTTTTTGGTTTCTTCGGTGGTGGCGGGGCCATACTACGGACAGGCACCGCTAGAATTGGATTCGTAGTGCCCACCTCAGCCGAAGGACCCCTCGGCGTCTCCGGTGTAGATGCATTAGAGTCTTTGCTCTGAAAGCGCTTGCGAGTGCCATCTTCGCTAGAATTAGGGATTTCTTGCGCATCAACGATGGGCACAGTCGACCCTGATTCGTCCTCTTCTTCGGCCTCGGGAGGTAGTATCTTCTACGTGAGGCGTCAGTGCACTCACTACTTTCCACTCCTTGTGCAAGCATCAAATTACAATCACAAAATGTCCTGCGTACAAGAAAGAATAAGAGGAGTCGATGGAAAACTTGCCTCAGGGGGAGAGTTACTTGCACGGAAGGGTAGCGTGGCTGAATCTCCAGGAAGGACGTCCTTCACAGTGAACTTAGTCAGTGCCCTGACCTTTTTATCCACCTCCACCGACGACATATCTTCAGGAGAAATGCGAGTTGGGTCATCCACACTGGTCCAGCACGGCATTGGGTGTGCCCTGGCTTGCAGAGGCTGCACTCCATGCTGCAACCATGTGCGGATGAGATCCACACCGGTAACTTCCTGGCCTCGCACAAGCTGAAGGTCACAGACATGCTTGTACAAGACTTCGACTTCCTCTCCTTCGCCCAGCATTACGACATTCTTCCAGGATCTCCTTCTCTTTTGCTCAACCTTCGGGTCAAAAGGAGCAAGTTCAAATCTTTCACCGTCAACCTTTTGGTCCCGGATATAAAACCATTTTCCCCTTCATCCTTGGACAGACTCGGCAATATTGAGGCTAAAGTACTAGACATTGGGGTCCACGTATAAGCCGCATCCGCCGACATCATATACTATAGAGCCGGACCCCGACTACCTCTTCAACTTGAACAGTTTCTTGAAAATACCAAAGTATGGCTCAATTCCGAGCCAGCACTCGCAGAGGCTAATATAGCACGCGATGTGAAAGATGGAGTTGGGGGTCAACTGATGCAGTTGAAGCCCATAAAAACAAAGCAACCCTCGCACAAACTTGTGGAGGGGGAGAGAGATACCCCGGAGGATAAAAGCCAGAAACATCACCCAAAATCTAGCGGGGGGATCAAGGATTACCTCTGGTCTAGGCATCTTGCAATCAACTTCGTTAGCTGGAAGCAGACTGTCCTAGTGATGCGTCTGGAGCTCATGCTCCTTCAAGAAGGGCGCCGCCACGACCCGTTGGTCATGCGGGTCCCCGCGCCCTTCTTCTTCATGGTCGCAGTTGTAGTACTGGACCCAGTGGCGACGGCGCCCCTCTTCGCCACAGCGGCGGCAACAGTAGATCCAGCAACAATGCCTTTCTTCTTCCCCATCTTCCGGTGGCGAAGGGATCGGAGGAAGTAGCTAGGAAAGGCTTTGATAATGTCCAGTGCAGTGGAACAGATGGGCGCAGTGAAGCAGAGGAGAACGACAATGGAAGCAGTGCGCAAAGGAGGAAGAAGCTCGGTGCAGAAATTACCGCACAAGATCCCTACTTAAGAATCGAGGAATGCCATCCAACGGCCCGTAGAGCTTCATCCAGATGCGTGGCGCACATCGATGATGACACGCGGCAGTGCATATACTGAACCATCGCTGCACGATCCCCACTGCGTGCGGCAATCAAGAAGGCGCAGTTAAAAACCGTAATTTACACGTGACTGGTCAAATCCTAGTAAGAGTTCAGGGCCCACCTCTGTCACGTCCCATCAGCACCGCTTATGCGGGCAATTGACCTCATCGGATTGTCAGCACTAACGTCATCCAGATATGCACTTCCGTAGGAGTTCCCTTTGATTGATCTAGTCCTTGGTCGACTCTATGACTCGGCCAAACACTCGGGGGCTACTCCTAACAGGAGCGCTGGCTGCGCACCCGGATGTTTTAAAAGGACACATAATTGCCTTGGTAAACATACAAATACATTTACATTTCTACCCCCCCCCTTCGAATCAACCATTTGATTGCGGACTCGGTGGCTCCTCCCATAGGGAGCACTGGAAGCACAATCGACAAAGCTAAATATAATGATAGCAGTCGACAAATGTTCAAAGTCCCCACTCAAGTCTGCTACTCGAGTAGGCACTCGAGGGCTACTCCCATAGGGAGCGCAGGTCGCGCATCCTATGAAAAGAAAAGATATTTGTACATGGTAAAAAGCGTTGACCACGTCCGTGTCGTGAGCATTCGAAGCATCTAGAGACCCTGCCTCATATTTTTACCCTGCAAAGAGACTACGTCTCCTAGGCCACCCTAATCACCTCCTCGGTGACTAAAAATTTGGATGTCACGTTTACAACATGAAGATAAGACATGCAAAAGGCCTAGCAATGCATCTGCTGCGCTCTACCAGAAATAAGCCGTGCCTACATGCATGATGAAATAAGCCTCGACAGACGCATCGAGTGCCCACATTAAAAACACTGGAGTTTAACTCTATAAGACCTCCACGGCATGAGTCGAATTACACCCGCAATATTTTGAATTCGAGTCCAGGGACTTGAGTTTGAGTAGATAGCGTTGTTTTTCCCTAAGGCAGTTAGCTGACCTCGATCCGTCGGATGTATCGGGCACGCATATCAGCAAACCCTATGACACAAGATAAAGGCACCCGGAAACACTTTCGTCTGGCCACGCACTCGAAAACTTTATAGTCTCCACCCGAATGTATGATTCGACTAGACACTTGGGGCTAATGACATGGGTATACCCTACATGATGAGCATATACGGTCCAACCCAAGAGGAGTCCACGGTGTCGTTAAGGCCCAATACAAGTTTGGGCGGCCCAAAGGAATGCGACTCCTTGGAGAACACGGCAATGAATAGATAGAAATTTGAAGGGAAAACCCGAATCTGTAACCGACTCGGCCTGCTATCCCGAGACCTAGCCTCCCTATATAAAGGCTAGGAGGGGGCGACGAGGAGGACAATCCACAACCCTAGCATACACCTCGCCAAATTACATCTGCGCACCCCTTGTAACTTTCTACTCCTCGATAATCAAAGAGCAGACAAACATGAGTAGGGTCCTCTTCGAGGCCTGAACCTGGATAAAACCTCGTGTCCCCCTATGTGCTTGTTTGCTAGCCGATCGATGGCTCCAGTGCTCCCCAATTCCTCGAACCTAAGTCCATCGCATTGATGAGTTAACCCCTCGTCAGGTAGTGTCATAGAATCCCATGACATCAATACCACCTTTCTTTCTCCTTTTTTGCTACCCCACCAAAAATTCCAAACCATAGAGATAATGTGTTCACATAAACCCCTTGGTAATTTGAATAAAGCCATACAATGTGGTGAAGAGCTTGAACAGTCAAAATCTCTTTGCCCCCAACCCGAGAGTGCTCTCTCCACCATCCTTGTAACTTCTACCAATCGTACTTTCAAATACCCAAAGGCTCGGTTTTTTGACCTTCTCACATCATATGATAGCCCTAGATATTTGTCATTGAGAGACTCATTCTGCACCTTAGAAATTCCTTTGATACTTTCTCAGATAGTTGCTGGAAAACCCTTGCCTAAAAACAAGGACGACTTGTCATTATTCATCCGTTGCCACGAAGCATTACAATACGTCGCCAAAACATCCTTCATCTTCATTGCATCAGCTGAAGTGGATTTGCTAATAAAATGCATGGTGTTGTGGTCGCCACTTGGATCCCTGTCATCTCCTCTCTCTCTCTCTCTCTCTCTCTCTCTCTCTCTCTCTCTCTCTCTCTCTCTCTCTCTCTCTCTCTCTCTCTCTCTCTCTCCTCATATTCAAGAACAAGATAAACCCTCCACTGCCGGTAAGAATAAATAGGGAGATATGGGATCTCCTTGCCGAATACTCTCGTCGGTGTAAACTCCTCAATGCGAGCTCCATTAAACAAACCCGAGAAAGTAATCGATCATACCTCTCCCATAACAGTCTCCACAAAGTGCGATGAGAGCCCCAACTTCAACATAATTGCCTCTAAATAGCTTCAACACAATTGCCTCTAAATAGTCCCATTCTAGGCGATCATAAGTCTTCCGCATATACAATTTCAATGCACAAAATGCCTTCTTGCTTTTGTTGGCTTTCATAAAATGCCTTGTGAGGGTTGGGGCTTGCATGCTTGCCTCGGGTCTTCGACCATGCATGACCATGACCTCCTTGATGGATCGAGAGGCGGTCGTTCAATGGACGCAGCGCAGCACGGAACTAACCAAAGGCGGCGGCGGCAAAGATACGCTCAACGCTAATGATCCAACCAGGAACTGCCACGGCGCCGCCCACCTTTCCGCGAGGTGACATGCATGCGTCGATCAATACGATGGACCGTCCGTGGTGGGAGGTCGCGCGGAAACAACACGTACATAACATATCGTCAGTGTCCACTATAGTAGGCTAGTAGCGCGTACAAACCCTCGACGTACGTCGCCCATGCATGTTTTGCTGTCTTGGCCGGCCAGGTGGTGCGCGCTGGTTCGCGTTTGGGCGGTGGTAAACCGTCGCGCTCGCGCATTCAGCAGGAGCGCACGCTTGATCGAAAAGATCGGTAGCCCGGACACGCCGGGACAGACAGGGCGGCAAAGCCGGCCGGCATGCATGGTACTTCTCCGGCCTACTCCTCGGCCACTTCCGATGAGACCGCCACCTCAGGAGTCAGTGTACACCTGACGTCCGCAGCAAGCGGCCATCATGGCATCATGAGCCGGGAGGCGGGCGGAGAGAGGAGAGATAAGGGCCGCGACGAGACACAAAGCGGCAGGGGCGAAAGGCAGCGCCTGCGCGCCTTTGGGAGCGGCTCAGAACAGCACCCATCGACCGTCGTATCGTACCTAGGTACGACGTCCTAGGAGGCTAGGCGCGCACTGGGCTACGCTCTGGGGTGGCAGAGGCAGAGGGGGGCCAAGGTGCCAAGTGTCGAGCCGCGGCTCCCTCTTCGCGGCCGATTCTCCCGGCATCTTGCGCGGCATCTTGAATCTCTTTGGGCCATCGATCGATCGAGTTTGCCCGATCATATCGGCACCAGACGCGACAGGTGATCGATCGGTCGAGACGCGCGCGGGGCCGGACGTGCGCGCGCTCGCGTACGGTGAGCCCGGCCCCAGCGCGCAGCAGCTCAGCTTGGCTGTCCATGTGGTAGAGGGTGGGGAGGCGCCTCCGTGAAAAGCAGCTAGGCTCGGCCCCGGCCGGCGTGGCAGCTAGGGCCTGGGGGTGGGGGCCCCCGGCGTGGCAGCTGCTGCATGCATTCAGCACGTGACGCCATCAGAGGCTCCGTTCAGGTGAGTGATGAGATGAACCAAACCGAACCTTTTTCATTCCCGGAGGCCCTATCCGAACAGTGCGCGCTGTCGACGGCCTGCCGGCTGCGAGCCCCACCATGAGAGACTTCGGCCGCCCGAACAGGAGATCCCCGGCCCCCCGCTCCGCCCGTGACTTGTCAACCGTGCAGGCCGGCCACTTCCGAGCTGATCAGACACTGTGCACTCACGCAGGCCAGTTGATCAACTGTCGATCTCTCAGCCGCCCGCCGAGGCTTCTCCTCCTTCTTCATCACATATTTGTTGTGGTTCAGTGAACACAGACAGACAGACAGACAGAGACAGACAGACACGCACCAAATGCTCGACACTTTTTCTCTGAGGAGAAATTGCTCGACACTTGGGTACTAGCTAGAGTACGAGAAAGCTGCTAATCCAGGTGTACTAGAGTGTGATTCAGCAGACCAGAAACATATAACATCAGGCTTACGACATACTATACTCCTCCAGTCCAGGTAAATATCTTCTTCTGCTACTACTACACGGATGATCAACGCTACATGTTCGTCTATGTACCTGCACATGGAACGGCAGGCTCGTAGCCACAGAGTGTATGTGTGTACATTTCTTTAGGACTTGGTAGGGATCGATCGATGTATATCCAGTTCTGCTCAACAGGACGGACGATTCCGATTGGAACCCGTCCTACGCGACGCGCCACGCTACATCAACCATCCTTCACGGCCGACCGACAGCCGGCCGGCGTCTGTATCACGCGATATATTGTGATGAGTATACAGTCAACCTGATGCCATGGTGACACTGAGGAGATAGAATCACACCACTATCAATTTTGGCAAACAGACATGGCATGGTGGCATCGTCACTTTCGGTGACGGGCTGACGGGGATAAAATGACGAGATGTAACAGTGGTGTGATTTCCCGCAATTTATCCCCGTCTCCCAGGTTCGTTGCTCTAGGAGTAAGGATCCTTCCATTAAAAGAAAAATGCTTTCATCGATGGAACATTTGTGGAGAGGAATAGGGATCTAGTGCCTCCTACTCCTGCGTGAACAGTATGACTATGTATCTCTTGGACACGTTTGGATCCGAATTTCTGATTGACCAGAGACGGTATTCCGTTCTATAAGTAGATGATTCGACCACCGTGAAGTCAGATGACGGAGAATGTCATGGAAGCTGAGATTCGAGTAGTACCAATGGTGATTTAAGTCTTTGTGCCGATGACTTTTTTTTTGCGGGGATGGTGATTCATGACTTGGAGAAGTGATATTGTAAGTAGACACGATAGCATAGAAAAGTTTAAAGTTACCTTTCAGAGTGAAAATCCAAGGTATACGATCGGACGACGACGATGCTTGTGCGCTAGCTGCTCTTTTTTTTGGAGTTGTCGTTTTTGAAGGAGCTGGACTTGTGGTGGTGTCTTGGTGGTGTTACTACCACTGCTACAATAATAGATCACTTTATCGGGACTTTTCTTTTATTATAATTCTTCTTCTTCTTTGAGTTGCGTGCACTCGGCCTAACGAGGGTTTAACTCGTCAATGCCCATTGTTATGGACTTGGGTTTTGAAGAAGGAGGGAGCGCTGGAGGCATCAGTCGGCTAGCAAACAAGCACACAGGGACGCAAGTTTTACCCAGGTTCAGGCCTCATAGAGGTCCCTACTCCTTCTTGTCTGCTCTTAAAATTAACGAAGGAATCGAAGATTACAGGGGCGCGCAGATGCAATCTGGCGAGAGTTGTGAAAACTAGGGTGGTGATCGTCCTCCTCGTCGCCCCTCCTAGCCTTTATATAGATAGGCTAGGTCTCAGGTAGCAGGTCGAGTCGATTACAAATTAGGGTTTTCCCTTTGAACTTTCTATCTTAAGCTTCTTCTTGTCTCGCAAGCAATCGAGAGCCAATGGGACACTCGAATTCTCCACTGGGCCTTGGCAACGATGTGGGCTTCTGCCGTATCTGGACCGTATATACCAAACTCGAGTACCTGTAGGGTATACCCATGTCAGTAGCCCCCGAGTGTCCAATGGAATCGCAGATTCGACTGGGGACTTTATGAAGTCTTTCGAGTGCATGACTGGGCATTTTTCGAGTGTTCTGTTTATGTCATAGGAATTATCGATATACGTGCCTGATTTATCAGATGTATCGGTATCAGTTAACCGCCTTAGGGTAAAACAACGTAATTTACTTAAACTCGAGTCCCTGGGCTCGAATTCGGAAAAGTGCTGGCGTAATTCGACTCAGGCCGCGGAGGTCTTACAGGAGTCGAATCCCAGTGTATAAGTGTGAGCACTCGACGCGTCCGTCAAGGCATGTTCATAGCACCTGCAGGCACGGATATATTTCTAGTAGTGCGCAGCAGATGCGTTGCCAGACCTTATTCAGGTGTTATATTCACGTTGTAAGCGTGGCATCCAAATTTTTTGTCATCACGAAGATGATTCGGGTGGCCCAGGAGACATAGTCTCTTTGTAGGGAAAATATGAAGCGGAGTACGATGTACGAGCAAAATAATCATTCGAGTGTGGATGTTATCAACACACAGTATGATGTTATCATTCGAGTGTGGATGTTATCAACACACAGTACGATGTTTCAGTAAAATAATCATAGGGTGCGCGACCAGCGCTCCCTATGGGAGTAGCCCCCGAGTGCCTAGTTGAGTCGAAGATTCAAGCAGGGACTAAAGATCTTTTGCGACTGCTGTCGTCTTTTGCTGCTTGTTTCAGACGAATTTGCTTTCGGGGCTCCCTATGGGAGTAACCCATAGTCCACAATCGAATCGTAGATTCGAGTGGTGGGTATGTGTTCATATACCTGCATAAAGATAATCGTAGGGTGCGCGACCAGCGCTCCCTATGGGAGTAGCCCCCGAGTGCTCGGTGGAGTCAAAGACTCGAGCGAGGACTAAAGTAGTCGAAATCTTCTGCTGTTGAAATCAATGACGTTAGTGCTGACAATGTGATGACCTCGGTTGCCCGCGTGAGTGGTTTTGACAGGACATGACGAGTGGTGTGTCCCACTTTCTGACTTCGATTTGACCGGTCGTGCGTAATCTTATGTTTTAACTGCGTCTCCTCGATTTCCACGCGTAATGGGAATAGTGGGGGGGACGGTTAGTGCTTCAACTTCGCCACGTGTCAATGGCAATGTGCGCCACGCGTATAATAGGGTTTCTGCTGGCCGTTGGATGGTGTCTGCGAGGAGGTTAAGTAGCAGTGCAGCTTCGGTAATTTCCCCATCTGTCTTCTTTGCTCGTGCCTCCATCGCCATTGCTGCTGCTCTCTGCTTCCTTGCACACTTTCTCTTTGCGGCACTGGACCAGCTCCGTGTCTTTCCTAGTTACTTCCTCTATTCCCACCACCATCGGAAGATGGGCAAGAAGAAGGGAGGCGCCGCCGCTGGGTCCGCGGTCGCCATTGCCGCCACCAAGAAGAAGGGCGGTATGGCCACCGTGGGCACCAACGCCGCCGGCGCTGGGAAGAAGAAGGGTGCGGGCACCCACGTCACCAACGGCTCTTGGCGTGCATCCATCATCAAGCCCGCCGAGCTACATCTTCATTGTCGAGATGGAGTTCTCCCGTCCGTGGGGACGACTCGCGAGTGCCCGGCGAGGAGGTAATCCCTTGTCCTCCTCCTGGTTTCCGGGTGATGTTCCTTGCGTTCATCATTCGAGGTCTTTCTCTCCCCCTACATCCGTTCTTCAGGGGTCTCCTTTGTTTCTACGGGCTCCAGCTGCATCAGCTATCCCCAAATTCTATTCTCCGCATCTCCTACTTCATTACTCTTTGCGAGTGCTAACTCGGAGTCGATCCGCACTTTGGCCTCTTCAAGAGGCTTTTTAAGCTGAAACGCCAGTCGGCGTCCGGTTTGGTAGTCTACGACGTAGGAGGCTGTGGAATCCACGTCGACTCCTCTGCCACCTACTTTGATATCAAGCTCACTACGTCCATCCAAGGGTGGAGAGACAAGTAGTTCTACATCCGCGGCCAGAAGGCTGACGGAGAGCACTACGGACTCGCGCCCTTTGATCCCGTGACGCCGTGCAAGAGGAGGCGCTCTTGGAAGAATATCGTGATGCCTGTCGAGTCCAAGGAAATGGAGGTGCTGTATAAGCGCGTCTGCGACCTCGAGAGTCGCATAGTCAAAGAAGAGGGAGGCGCTGCCCTCATTCGCACATGGTTGCACAGCCATGTCCAGCCTATGCAGGCTAGAGTCCATCCCATGTTCCGCTGGGCCGGTGCGAACGATGCCACTCGCGTATCTGCCGATGGCATTTCTGTGGGTGAGGTTGATAAGAGGGTGTGGCTGGTGACCAAATACACCACCAAGGAGGTTCTCCTAGGCGAACCAGTCGTGCCTCCTTTCGATGCCTCAAACCCTCCTCCTGATGTAGAGTTGTACTACGAAGTAGCTTTATTTGTCGATTGCCATTAAGTACTTGATGTATAATAATGTATCTTTTGAATGCAGAATTGGAAGGTGTCTTCCAATTTGCCTCCTCGTCCTGAAGGGGTTATCCCTCGCGAAGTGGATGAAGAGGACGAGTTGGAGTCGACCATCCCAATCGAAGAGGAGGAGGGAGCCCCCGAGTCTGGCGACCAGGGCACTCGCAAGCGTTCCCGCAGCAAGGACTCGGATGCCTCATCGCCGACAACGCCAGAAGGCCTTTCTGTTGTTGCAGAGGAGCCAATCCCCGCCGTTCCTATGCGCTCCATGGCTCCTCCTGCCCGGAAGAAGCTGCAACTGTCGAAGGAGTCGGAGGAGCAATCCTTCGACCTTGATAGATTTGACTAGTGAGTTCTGCATTCGTGAATTTGTATTGGTTTCTTTATGGAGCTGCTTTCCCTGAAGTTTTTCCTAGATGTGTTTTGTAGTCAAGCGGCGTCGTCTTCTTCTGACGATGTCCAATTTGTGAAGGAATCCAGAGTCGCAGACTCCAAGGCCAAGGAAGTGGTCGAACGATCTTCCTCTCCTCCATTGGCGGCCCACTCCGAGCACAACTTGTCGAGTTCCCCGCACGCTAGGGGACAACAGGTGGTTGCCTGGATGACTGCGCAACAGTCATCTTCGGAGTCTCTGGAGGACCATGTAAGCATTCTTTTGCAGTTTTGGTAGTCGGATATATACTTGGTGTTGTTGATGAACTTTGTTTTCTTCTGATGCAGCTCATCGTGAAGGAAGCTACTTGCCTGGCGGAGCAAGTCCTTGACATGGGTCGACAACATGCACAGCTGGACAATCGCCATCACGTTGTTGAAGGTTAGTTTTGGCTTTGTCTTTGTCTTCATGAAGTTTCTAGATTCGATTGATGATATGTTCTGTTCCTTTGTAGTTGAGCATAGCGAACTTCTGCGTCATGCTGCTTCACTCGAAAAGACGCTTGCCGCGGCGGCGAAGAGTCATGACGAAGCAATCGTGGCCCTAGAGGAGTCGCAAAAGCGCGAAGAAGACTTGCGAAAACGCGAAGAGAACTTGCGCGTCTCCAATGCCGAAAGGGAGAAGTTGGTCGAGGAGCAGCTTTTCTCGATTGCTAAGTCCCTCGCAGGTAGTCTTTCAGATGAATTTTTCGTTGTTTCCTGCTTCGACACCTATGTTATTGTGATAACACTTTGATGTATGTAGATGCCAGCGCCCTGAGCTTTGACGCCCAGGCCCTTCATCGCGATGATGCGTTGGCTGGTGCTGTCGCCGCAGTTGAAGACCGCAGTGCTTCCCTTCAAGGGACGCTGACGAAGGCCAAGGGTATGCTCAGTCGCATACACAGGGATCTAACCCCCAAGGCTGAGCTGATTGACAACCTTGAGGACCTGGTGGAATCCCTTGCTGGGGGTATTCCCATGGACTTCAGGAATTCCCAGCAGTCTGTCGGCGCCACCATGGCACTCGCAATGGTGCAAGACCATGGCGTGGAGGTGGACCCCGCCGCGATCTCCAAGGGGATGCCCGTCAGCGTAGATGGCCAACAGGTAGTGTTTTCTCCCTTCGCTACTGGTTGTGGTAAGTATGGGCAGCAACTCATCAATACAGTCGCCAAATACTCCGAAGAGCTGCAGCGAATGAAGAATGCGATGAAGGCTGCAGCGTCAGGGGCTGGCACCGGAAAGTCTGTGGCGTCAAAGACCGCCACGGATTCGACGAGGCCCCTGAAGTCCAAGTCGAAGACGAAGAAGCAGGCTTCTCCTTAGTAGCTAATCTGTAATAGGTGTAGTTTACTTTCGTGTTGAAAACATGATTTTGTGGGAGTATCCCTATCGAGACTTTGTCGTGCCTGAATGCCTTCGAGCTTTTTATCAATGTATTCTTTGGACCTTATTTGCTCTTGCTTGGTTTGTGATAGGGTATGTCGAGTGGTCCTTCGAGTGATCCTCGTGATCCTCCATCCACCGATGAAACCTTGGCGCAGCCGCGCTCAAAGGTGGATGAGTTGTCCTTGCTTTCGCGACTGCGCGATCGCATTAAGAAACTGGAGCATGAGTTTCCCATCCTCCGTGGTAACGTGGATGTATGGAAGTCGAAGGCAGAGAAGGCTACCGCCAGCGAGGAGTATCTCTTGGAGGAGGTGGTGCAGCTGAGTGAGCAGTTCAAATGTTAGTTTTCTTCTCTCTTATCTTTTCTTTTAGTCAATCGGGGCGATGCCTTGTCTTCATACTTTGCCCTTTTGTTTGGTGTAGTTGTTAGTGCTTGTCATCCGCAGGATGAGAAAGACCGAATTTCTATTCGAATTAACGATCTAGCCAAGGAGCAACTACAGGTGAGTGGGGACTTTTGGGTGGACCACGATCGTGCGATCGCGCTTGCGACCCTGCAGGATCGTGCTTCTCGAGTACTTCAGTTTTTGAAGAAGGTGTAGTCGTTCCTTAGGCATATATATCAAACAATGTTTCCGCTAGACACCGTCCATTCAAGCCTGTTGGCTCTTCTGGCAAAGTTCCAGGATTTGAGTGTAGTTCACGAGTGCGTGCGACAGCAGTTAGTAGCTGGTGCTAAGGTTGCGTTGTCGCTAGTGCGACTGCATAGGCCGGATGTAGATGTTGCGGCTATTTCCGCTGGGCCGCCACCTCCGCTAGAGGGTATGACCTGGGACATGGTTCCGCATTACCAAGCGGTTGATCACCTAGCGGAAGAAATTGTCAACTTCTTTGAGGAACAAACGAACGTTCTCCTGTTGCAGTAGTAGCATGACTTGTATCCTGCACATAATTGTACAAGTGTTGTAAAGTTCATATGAATATATTGGATATAACTAATACTCATTGATATGTGAAGAGCTTGCTAGCTTTTATATTTTGTGAGTGTATTTGTACTCTGCAGTTCCTTTTCGTTAGCCTGACTTGTGTTATCTCAGCACCTTGCCAACCTGTCAGGTGCGTTGCAACTGGGTTGGTGTTTATCAAGGGTTCGATTGATGTTGTGTCAGTGATTTGTTCATAGAACGAGAGTGTAAAGGGTGGCGTAGCCCCCGAGTTATAAAATACCCAGAAAATAGGGGAAACACAAAGTTTGGGGCACTTAGCTTTATTTATTCGCGGAATAGTACGAGGTACAATGTGTGGCTAAGTAGCCTGGCTGAATAGCCTTATTTGTAATGTAAAAAACGACTAGGGGTAGAAACGACGCAGCTGCGCGACGTTCTAGGGATTAGAGTATGTGACTCCTGTCTCGAGATCTTTAAGGCGATAGGCGCCACCTGGGATTACTTCTATAACCACATAAGGTCCCTCCCAAGGGGACTCAAGCTTGAGATGCCCTTGCTGCTTTACTCGCAGGACCAGGTCTCCTTCGACGAAGGATCTGGGGCGTAGCCTTATGCTGTGGTAGTTGCGGAGGCTTTGCTGGTAGATCGTTTATCTTTCCACTGCGTTTTCTCGGGGGCTACCGGGCTACGGTACCAAAGTTCGCGGGCGAGTGCATCGCGGTACCTAAGTTTCCTAAAATTGCCGCGTTTCGAAATGTTGGGCCGCCAACTACCGAGAGGGGCCATTTCGATGCAAACTCGTCTCACCTCTACCAAATCCAAACATGCCGTGAAACTGCCCCGTGAAGTAGACGGTCGGGACCCTCATGTCAGTAATATTTCGGTGACGCGAGCGTCAACGCGGCAACCACGTAGGCGAAACGAGAGACTAAAGGAGAATGGTTCGTTGACCAAATTCACAAATCCACTCCCTCCCTCCTTTCGCATGAACCCTAGCACCGGCGGTGTTGAAATCCCCTCTCCAACCAGAATGATCTCTTCGGGCATTTGACTTCCAGCGCCAAGTTGCTGCGCCTACTTGCTGCTACCGAGCTCTAATGCCGAATGTCGTGCAAGCCGTTGCGACGATCTAGCCCGCCTCTACCACCGACGAGCTGAGCAGCGCGAAGGATGGCAGATCCATTTGCCGAGGAAGAAGTACTTCTGGCTAATTGCAGGTGAGCTACTCTTCTCTTTGCTATTCGCACTACCTATAACTTCTAGCTGGCTATTGGCATTACAGAGATATATCGAACATTGAATTGTTTGCTAGCACGACGCTGACAAACAATTCTTATCTTTTGTCTCCAATTTTCTATCAACTAGGATCTCCACTGAACCCAAATACACGGTTCGGGTCACCATCTGTGGCTACCAAATTAAATTAGCAGATGGGAAGAGCACGTGGAAACAAGCTCACAATTTGAAGATGGAAGCAGTGCCTGTGCAGTTATGCAGTATCCCTAGTTTGGTTGCTGCTGTGCGTGAACTTGCTAAAATGAGGCCGGAGCAGACTGCACCGTTCAGCATCCTTGATGAACGAGGCTTCAAGGTTCCTATAGCGTGTGACAGTCAGCTAATTGGGTTGATGAAACAGCATGCTGGGCTTCGCGTGGTTATGCTGATGTGTAACATACTAGATGAGGAAGTTCCTGCTACTGGGAGTCGCCCAACTATTATTGGATAGGGAGGTCTAACTCGAACCCCTGCTGTTGTTGAGTAAAATGTGGTTCCTCGACCGCGACATGCTTCTGTCAGGCAACCTCCTCGTAGGAGTCCCGGTATTGCCATTGTGGAAAACTCTGCTCTGGAATCTGCTGGTACTGGTCGTCCCCGTCCCCGTGCTTGTGTTGCTACGGCTGCTGCTCACCCAATCCATGCCGCTGTTGAGAAAACTAAGGCTTCCGGAGGCTGCCCCGCTGTTGTTGCCAAGACCGCCGCCTTGTGTGCTGCTCCTCCTCAAAACCGTCCTCAACTTGTGCGAACCCGTGCTCTGGAATGTGCTGGTACTGGTCGTCCTCGTGTTGTTGTTGATCTGGACGCTGTTGACCCAATCCCTGCTGCTGTTGAGCAAATTAAGGCTTCCGGAGGCTGTCCCACTGTTGTTGCAAAGATTGATGCCTTGTGTCCTCCTCGAACCCGTGCTCAGGTTCAACGAGCTGCTGGTCTGGAGCCAGCTCATGGTCTGGACTCTGCTAGCACTCGAAATACTGCTGTTGTGGGAACTGCTCCTGATCGTCGATGTGGCATGGCAGCAGCTGATCCTATTATGGCTGCCGTTAGAAGGGGCCCTGCCTGTCCACCATGTAATGTAGCTCCCGCTGCTAAGGGCCCTCGCCTTGCTCCTGGTCCTGGTACTTCCACTAAGGTTGATCCAGCTAACGATGACGCTGGTGATGGCGACGGTGGCATTGGGGCTGGGTCTGATGGTGCCGCTCCACCTCTCGAACCTCTCGGAGGTTTCTATCCTGAAGAACATGATGATGGCAAAGTAATCATTCGTATCAGTGTCGCGGATTATACTGCAAAATTAGAGGATGGCACAGAAAAATTCTATGACGAGTTTGATGTAATCCTTGGCAGATACGATCCTGAAGTGGTAGAGTTATCTGACCTGATGGCATCATTACGTGTGAAGGTGATGTGGGGGTCCTCCCAGGAAGCACGTTTGTTATATTTTGGTTACAGGAGCAAAAAGGCTATCGAAATGAAAGATACCTGGGATTTAGTCGTACCATTTACAAGGAAACATTATAGAGGTGAAGTATACTTCCAGTTGATAGTGCTCATGGTTGGAGAGGAATTGGAACTTGACAATAGAGATGATGGACTTTTAAAAGGCATGCGTGACCTGATCCATGGCATCACTGGGGCTGGTGCGACTGAGGGTAGCTTCGAACAGAGGAGAGTCTTACAGAGGAGCGTCATAAAGAGGAGCAGGAAGAGCATCCCAAGAAAGGGCATCCCAAAGAAGAACGTCACCAAGGAGACCACGCCAGAGAAGAGGACGCCCAAGAGTCGCACGAAAAAAGGCACGACGCCACAGAGTATACCCCTGAGATCCAGTCAAAATGCCACACCGAACGGTAGCAGCAAAAACGCTAAGAGGGCTGGCACGGTGGTGAACACTCCCAGGAGTGGTAGCAAAGAGGCGAAGATGGCCAGCACGGAGGCTACCACACCCAGTGGGAGCAGAAAAATACTAATTTGGAGCGGAACACGCCAATGTCAGGGAATTATGCCAGCACGAAGGAGAACACGCCCAATAGTAACAGCAAAAGGGCTAATTTGGAGAAGAACACGCTGCTGAGGTCAGGCAATAATGCTAGCACGAAGGAGAAGATGCCCAATAGTAGCAGCAAAAGGGCTAATTTGGAGCGGAACACGCCGCTGAGGTCAGGCAATAATGCCAGCACGAAGGAGAATGGAACGCGGATGTCAAGCCCTACTAATACCATCAGGAAAGATTACATCAGGAAGGAGGATGTACACAGGAAGAGCAAGAGGGTTCTGTACACTCTAGATGAAATTGATTCTGACTGTTGTTTGTCCACTAAAGTACCTGGGATGCGTGCAAACATAAGACCACCCCATGTGGTTGCAGCAGAACCAACCGAGTGTCTTCGAGAAAACAGAGTTGCCGGTGAGGTGGATTGGGGCAATGTTCCGGTCCATCCGGGTGGAGACGATGGTGCAACCCAACCCATGGGAGTCAATATGATGTGTGCAGTACTAGGCCTTAGAGACGATGGAGAAGATTCTAAATCATATGAAGAAGAAGGCACTATAGAGGATCAAGAATCTGGTGATGATGAAATAGACAAGGAACTTAACGATGAGGCTGGTATTCTAGTCGATGATTTGGGTGTTGAAGTAGAAGAAATGAAACATGACCACGAGTATCCTATAATTTTGGTCGGCACCGAGTTCAGGAGCATGCATGAGTTCGGGATGTTGTTCCGGCATTTTTGTATCAAGGGGGAGTTCGACATTTATCGACTGAAGAACACTGCCCAGAGGTATGAGGCCGTTTGCAAGTTAACGTGGATGAATGGACGGGCCGAGGTACATTGTCCATGGAGGATCACAGCAAGAGGCTTACCTGCGTTGAATGCAATTAGGGTACTGGGGCAATGAATGCAGCAAACCATTAGAACTCTCTCTCTCTTTTCACTCTATAACTACAATTGATGTGCGATATCGTTCTGGCAACTAGTCGACTCCGCTTATCTTTTAAATGAATCTATGTTGTAGGTGAACAAAATGGGCCCTCCACACATGTGTCCGACAGGCAGCAAACTGAAATCCTCAATGGCTGATACAGAGTGGGTGGCTATGCAATCTATGTCCGAGGTACATTGTCCTTCCGTATTACCCTAAGGATACCGCGAAGAATATTCAGACTAGCCTTGGTTCTAAATACAACATTGTCCTTCCGTATTACACGGTTTGGAAAGGTAAAGAGAAAGCTCTGGGGGTCTTGTATGGGGATTGGACCAATAGCTTCAGGATGTTGTACAACTTCAAGGCAGAGGTATAAGCTAGGTGTCCGGGGAGTGTTGTGGAGATTGACACCGAATCAGAAGGTGGTAAAATATATTTCAAAAGATTTTTCATGGCGCTTAAACCTTTGCATCCAGGGATTCAAGGACGGCTGTAGGCCGTATCTGAGTGTAGACAGCACTGTCCTAACTAGCAAATGGAAAGGCTGCTTGCCATCTGCCACAACACTTGATGGTCACAACTGGATGTTCCCAGTGGCATTCGGGCTGTTTGAAACAGAAACGAAGGAAAACTGGGTTTGGTTTATGAGGCAGCTCAGGAGATCAATAGGCCACATGGATCCATTGGCTATATCCACGGATGCATGTAAAGGGCTGACGAATGCAGTGAAGGAGGTGTTCCCGCGAGCTGAAGGTAGAGAATGCCATGCCCATATGATGCTCAACTTGTACTCACACTACGCAGGCAACATATTTCGTTACATGTTTCCTGCTGCTAGAGTTTACAAACCTAGTAGCAACGAATATTTCATGAGCAAGATTTTTGCCGAAGCCCCTAAACTTCCAGAGTACTTAGCCATCCATCATTCGCAGCTATGGAAGAGGGGTCAATTCAACCCTGACATCAAAGTTGATTACATAAACAACAACCTTGCAGAATGCCTAAATAACTGGGTGAAGGACATAAAAGTGCGTCCTCTTCATATCTTGATGGACAGCATACATGGTATGATCATGAAGATGTTAAATATAAGGAGAGAGATCGGTAGGAGACTCACAGGACATATGCTACCGCTAGTTGTACAACAACTGTACAAGAGAAGCCGAGGACTTGCTCATCTTAAGGTTCTCTCGTCAACCAGCAGAAGCTGTGAAGTGGTCGATATGTCCAAGAGTGGCAAAAGGGATGTTGTGAACATCTAGCTGCGAGAATGCACCTGCTTAGAGTGGCAGCATACCGGGAAACCTTGCGACCATGCCTTGGCCTTCTTGGTGAAGAAAAGAACTCTACCAAATTTGGATCAGTATTTGTCAGACTACTACTCTATGGAAAAGTTTAGAGCTGCGTACGCTGGATTCGTCGAGCCATGTATAGACCCATCTCACTGGCCTCAAGTCCAACTGTCTTTCGAGCTTTGCCAGCCAGTTACAAAAAGGGGTAGAGGAAGACCCCAGGTGAATAGGTTTAAGAATTTTCTCGAGAAGAAGGGTTCGGCTTTCTGTGCTACAAAGAAGGGCAAAAACAGATGCAAGATCTGCCATCTTATAGGCCATAGAGCAGCTGGATGTCCCCTTAATGCTCCTAAACCTAGGTATGAGATGGTACATTCACACAAAAAATTGTTTATAGTCTGTAGATATAAGGTAGTAATCCATGTACTGTTTTTTTATAGGAAGCGCAAGGTAAGAAACAAGACAACCGACTCAGTGATTTTGCTACGGGAAGAAAACCAAAACGGGTGGAGTGATGATGTCAGACAAGATTCTGGTGTTGATTGGCCTGACTTCCCTCGGCCCGGAGATGCAGGGTACATGAAGGTAAGAAAATTGGCACCTAGGGAGAGGAAGAAGGTAGGAGATGAAGAAGCCAGTGGACGTGAAGGAAAGAGGAAGAAAGTTGGCACCCAAGCAGAGAAAGAAGGCTAGCAGTGTAGAAGCCTAATGATGTATTGAACTTGAACCTATATATGTAGTTCGGTTAAACTCTGGAGCTGTGTGCGTGGAACTTGTCGGGCGAAACAATCTGCCTCCCGTACTCGGAGTAAAATGGATCGCGACTTTAGGATTGGATACGGCCGAGGCCACTAGTTGAATCCAAAATTGTGACTGTGCCACTACTATATGAACAATCGCGATAGTTGAGCGGTTAAGGGGTCTCCAAAATCAATGGGTGTTAGTGGCACAGACTTGAATTATTTATAGGTGCTTAATAAATCGCTGCTATTGGCATTACACTTATGATAAGTTTCTGGGCTGAAACAAAATTTCTTAAGCTGGCTGCTACACTCCACAAAGTAGCAACTTATTTCAGCTGCTGGACAATGACATGGCAACATAAACTGCAAATGCAACAGATAATGCCCAGATAATGAGGAAATTATTTCCACTATTTGGCCAATCTTGAGCTCGTCCGTCTCACCACCTCCCTGCCCCTGCCTCCCCTGCACCTGGCGAAGCTCCCGGATCTCTCGCTCCATCGCATGAATCTCCTCTTTCTTGTCCCACACAGCATCACGCAGATCCTGAACAAGCTCTCTGTGAAAACCTGTCAGTGGCTTTTCGATCCACACAAACTTGTCACAGCCAGTCCCCCTCCCTTCCTGCATAGTAGATCAAAGGAAACAAAAATAATAATTACATTACGCTTTCTGGATCTGGGTTACCATTGTACCTACAGTAGGAACTTACCGCTCTGATGCTGCAGTTGCTGAATTTTCCTGCAATATTTTTGTCGGTCCATGAAATCCATCTCGGCATGTTCTCACCGCACAAACACAGCATATCGGGGTAGTAATCGTAGGGCGCCCTCCGGTACCTGATGGGGGCACCCGCCTGACGGTGTTGAGCCGACCCTGATTCCGCCCGAGACGAACTGCACGAGCTACGAGCCATGAGCGAGGGGAGTGAGGGCAGAGGAAATAGAAGCCTTTGGATGTCAGGGTAGTGGTGAAGCGTGATTTATCCCTACTTAATAACTCGGGCAGAATCCTTCTGTCCACATTCGGCTGACAGGTGGGGGACCTAGCGTGTGGACTTGTCAACCAAACCTCGCACCTTCGTGGTTCCAAAGCCCTCTCGCGCGCATTGGACGAATTTTTTTGGCACCTTGCCCGCGTACATATCACTGGGAGGGCTTCCTCAGGAACCAGACACGCCTGGCCCATAATCTTACTCCCTCCTAGGAACTTGTCATGGCTCGTGCCGACAGATCCATCCGCTCCACCGCTTTCGGTAGGGATCGCCGCGGCGGATCCACCCCAAGATCCTACCGTCGTAGTATCAAATGGCCATGGTTTCTTGAGAGGAGCGACGACGCTACGTATCCGATCTCGGCCCCTCCTACCTGTAGAAGGACTGATGCGGCGTCGAGCTCGAGCAGGAGCTGCCAGGCGCGACGGCGCTCGGTCCATGCCAACCCCGTCACCTTTGTCATTGTCGATTCCGATGTGGAGGATGACATGGACGAAGCTGTGCAGAACGCCATTGTTGCCTCCTTGGCGAAGGGCAAGCCACGGGCGGGAGTGGATGTCGCTGGGAAGGGCACGGCAGTGTCACCAATCGAGGTGGACTCCGACGACAGCGGTGTGATGTGGGTTTAGATGTTGTTTAGGATGGTTGCAATTTCGGTTGTGTTTAGTGTGAGTACATTTATTGTAATGGGTTTGTCGAGCTATATTGAGAAATATGTGCAATAGCAGCATGTGAGTGCTTCCACTTTAGAAATTGTGTCTGTGCCATTTGCATGTTGCATTATCAACGTAGATTACATGTAAACAATCCAACGAAAATCAGATTACAACCATCAGACGAGAGTGGCAGGATGGAAGAGAAGTTGGGACAGTTGCTTCGAGGGGAAGGAAGAGGAGGGGGCGTGACACTGGCAGGTGGGCCCTCAGAACACGTGACACTGACATGCGGGTGCGGGAGAACACGGTATTGCCGGTCTGTCCAGAGCAACCGTACTTTGCAACGTGACAACAGCAAGCTGATTGGACCAATATAATAACTCCTCGAATTATTAAGGAGTACTGAAAACTACAACTGGGGTACATTCGCACAACACGTATGCTCTAAGCACCTGAGAAGCATCGCTTAAGTCTAATAGTAACGACATCACAAGTACTACATTATCCTGTCGGTCTTCTCGATACAAATGTAGAAATGCATCTGCTTGTTCGGTCCAGCACAGACAAGGTACTGAGATGGCATGCATAGGATCGACCTTAGGTCCACATACTCCACCTCCCACGGCGCCGGGCAGCTCGGCGCCTCGGTTAGCACAAGAATGCTATCCAACAATGGCGGCTGGGCGTTCGCCCACATGCGCACCGTGTATACGGGCCAGGCGCACGAGACCGACCTGACGCATACTACACACACGACGGTGGGCCTGGCTCTGGTTCCCGAAACGCTGGCGGTGATGGTCAGGACGAAAACAGAGCCGTCCCCCATGGAAAATTAGCCGGCGGCGTGCCGAGTCAATGAACGACACCTGCTCTTGGAGAAGTTGGGCTTGACCGTACGAGATCCTAATCACTTCGATCAAGTGCCCCTCTGCAAGGTGGACGATGAGCTCTGTCGGCGGGCTGGTGTAGTTGCAGCCTGGCTCCATGCAGGAGCACGCGCCGTGCGGGCACGTGAGCTCGTGGAGCGGGAGCTCGTGGTAGGAGTAACGGCAAAAGCATCCTGGGTGGGATGTAGCACCCCGATAAAACCACTACTAGAAAATCGCCGTGTTTTTGTTTTGTGCATCGTCATGACCGCATGCTCATGTCATCATGCCACATTGCATTTAAGCATCATCATCATCATGCATCTTTTGCCAAAAACTATTCTCCAAAATCCTACCTTTTTTTTCTAAATATCCCTCGTCTCTATTTCAAATTAAAACCCCGGCCTTTTTCCGAATATTTTGTTTTGTCTAAAAGTTGTCACAAAGAAAACCATCTTTGAAATTAAAACAAACTAAAAGATATAAAAACTATTTTTGTTCCGAGGGAGGCCGCCACCGGCCAGGCCCAAAGGCCCAGCTGGCAGCAGCCTACTACCCCAGATAAAAATCTAAATCCTAGTCCTAGTCCTACCCCAAACCCTAACCCTGGCTACTACCAATCCCCACCTACCCAACCAGCAGCCGCCGCACACACTGGCACGCACCCCCGCGCGTGCAGCCTAGCACCCCGGCACCCCACCCGACCGACCCTCTCTCGACGTGGTACACGCACAGAAGCCCGGTGCACCACTCCGTCACCCGCGAGCCCGGCCCCACCCAATCCATGTCTCCATCCTCGTTTCTCCCGCAGATGCCGCCCCACCCCCACGATTCCTTCCTCCTCCCCGTCGCAGAACTGCATGGCACCGCTGCCTAGACCCTCGCCTCTCCGTCCGCTCGTCTCGAGCCCGAGCAGAGCGCCGCCTCCTCTTTCCTGTGTGCCTGGCCGCCTCTCCGTCCTTGTCCCCGACACTGGCCTCACGGCCTCGATCCCACAGCCCTTCACCGCGCCGGCCTCACGCGCTCCCGCCCGTGCTCCGACCTCGTCGTCGTGTGAGCTCTGCCGACACCGGAGCATGGTCCTGCTTCGCCTCCTCTACGCCTCCTACGCCCGACCGCGGCCAGCCTGGGCTGCCTCTACTCTCACCGCCCTGGTTTCCGTCGCCACCACCTCCCGTCGTCCTCCAGCGGCGTTGCGCCGTCTACGTCGACCTCCACCTACCCGAGTTTCTCCATCTCTCCTGCAGGCCGCCGCCGGCCAGCGTCTCCGAGCGCCGCACTTCCCCTATTCCGCACGTCATCTCCCTGCCGTCCCGCGCCTTCAGTGCACTTAGCCGTGCTCTGCACGCGTGTCCTGGAGCCAGCTACGATGCCTCTGGATCCTGCATCTTTCCGCCACTTTTGGTTCGTTTGTTTTTTGATCCAGCGTCCCACCTGATCTGGTGATGATCTGTTTTGACCTCGGTTGATCCATCTGCTGTAGATCAATCGCTCCTGTGGTTCTCGGGCGTGCTTTGTGATCTCTGTGGGGTGTAGTGTGTCACTACTCACATTTTGATCAGCGTTGCCTGACCTCTTCTTCTGTACATCTCGGCGCCTAAACCAAAGATCCCTGAACCGGATGATCTTCAACACGGAACCCCAAGACCACCTTCCCGGATCCGATGATCGAGACCCTAGATGCCATGACCTCCATCCGGACCCGAAGACCGATCCAGATCGTCAAGGTTCCCTTCACGGACGCCAAGGCCCCGGATTCAAAGACAGATCCCAGCGCGATGGAATCTGAACCACATCAAACCCAAGATCACCGAAACCCCTAATGTGTGACCCTTTTTCTAGCCCTATTTTATAAAGTGTCATCTATATAAATTGTTGCATATTAAATTGTTCATGCTCGCATCTCATCATGGGGTTTGGGGGTATTTTATGGATTCATCTCATAATTAAATATGGAGACCATATGCAGGCAAATCTAGCCTTATATTGGCCCCGTTTAAATTTGCTTAGCGAACCGATGCCATGATTTTCCTTGTTAGGACAACATTTAAAATGCGGGGTATCTAAATAACATGAACCATATAATTAATTGTTGGGACCCCGGTTCTGCTTAATATTGCCTAATTGCATCACATCTTTGCCATGACATGCATCATACATGCATCATGCCCGATCTTCTGCCGTAGTATTAAATAGTGTATCCGATGTTTCTTCTAGTGCTTTTCTTCTTCACGGATTAGGCCGTTGAGTTGATGCGAGTATCGGCAAGTTCTTCGGATAATGTATCTACGGCTATGTTTCCAGGCGAGCATTCTCCCCCTTTCTACCTATTTTGCATTTATAGTCTTTATTTCCTCCTGTCGATCAATTGCTATTTGTGACGTGATGCTTTAGTGTTCTGTACCAGATATATCTCTTGCAGCTTTTATATTGCCTTGGACACATCCTATTGCCTGTTGTTTGATAGATAGTCAGTCTTGCGAGTCGTAGTCGCTTGCTCATGTGCTGGTTCGCGTCGTTGTCGTTCCACCGTTGACGAAAGGTTGGCTTATGCTTAATGGTGGAGATGCTTTACGGTGGAGTTGATCATGACTTTAAATACAACTATTAAATTGCTAGGATAACTAATGAAAGAGGCACCGATGGGCAATATATGCTACTTGGTTTTTCATGTCCACTTGTGTCCCGTAGGCCCCGAGTACTTGATACCTGTTCCTTGATTATTCGCACTATCCACATCCGGGAGACCCTATGGATCCCCCTTAGCCAGAGCTTGATTCATTTCTTATTTCTTGGGGCCACAAACTAGTTTGGGGCTTTATTACTATCATGTACCTATGCCATGCTTTACTACTTTATTTACGATTGTGCGTGGAGCACCTGTACTGTTTTGGATCGTGACACGTTTTCGCTGTATCGACAAGCCCAGTCACACTTTCGGGTTCCCAGTCGTTTACCACCGTCTACAAAAACCCTAGGTCCGTCTTGGAGCCAGCCAACTTCGTTGCGGGTAGCTTAGTGGGGTGGCCCCCTGAAATATTTTATGAATCCTGTGATTGCTTTGTCGTGAAAGCCTCGTTGGGTTTTAATTTGGTTTTTCCGAGGTTGATCGTGTGTGTGTTGCTATTTATGCACCCCTGCAGGGTAAATCTTTCTGAAAGCCATGTCCGCGGTTATGGACGACTTGGAGCATAGTATCTTGATCATAGACAAGCATAACTAAAGTAGTGCTATAAATTTGACTTAATATGTGACTAGTAATCAACTTCACTACAATGGAATGGATAATAAAAGTGCCAACAATTGGTGGAACTGGGGTGTATCGTGTCATGTTATACCTGCCTAGTAAGTATCACAACTCCAATGGAATGAAATAAAAGTGCCAACAATTGCTGGGTTTGGGATGTCACATGCTAATTGTATCTAACTAGTAAGTACTGCAACTACAACTGAATGATTGACTAAAACTGTCCACTACTTATGCTATCAGGATGACTCATGCTATCTATATCTGACTAGTAAATGCTGCAACTATAATGGAATGAATAAAACTGCCAACTGTGTGAGTTCCTTGGTTTGACTTCCTCGTTTGGTCTCAAGGGGGAAATACCAGGATGGGTATGATTGGTGTTAGTATTAGGTTGGTCTCGAATAGGTCTTTCTTATCCCTCTCTAATAGCCGACAGTTGAATCGAGTCTCTATAGGTTATTTAGTGCATGCTGCGCTGCCGCTTCAGTCGACCATACCTATGTAGGCGAGAGCCGCCGAATTCTAGCCTCGCCGTGTACTGGCCTCAGTACTGATGCTCCTATTTTTCCTTTGCCCTTTGTCGGCACCCCTTTTGTTTTAGTAGGTTTGAGATCGACATTGTTAGCAGGGTTACCCTTCCGGCTTGGCCTGGGCAGGGTTATGGACGCCATTGGTTATTCTTCAGGGCTCTTAGCCCCATTTGCATCTTATCCGTACTCGGATGTTGTATCGTTTCAAGGTGATTTGGATCTTTGTATTGTATATCTGTATTCTTGACTCAGTGTGTCGTTGCTGTATATATATCTGTTCTGTGGGTTCCATCATGGACTATTGTGTAATGATATTACTTTGTTTTCCACCCGCACGAAAGTGCCTGGTGGGCGTCCTTGAATCGTTTCTATGCGGGTTTGGCAGGAAGCGCTAAAACTTGCATAGGACCGATTCGAGGGTGTTACATGGGAGCACATGAGCGGGAACGTCGCTGCGAAGTTGCGCGTGAGGATCTCCAGATTCTTGGGCTACAGCATCTGCAACATCTGAAGTTCGTCGAGAAATCGGAAAAAATATCAGCAGTTAGATTAGCGAATAGCAGGAATATGTAGGATAAGTTCAAAAGCTTGTAAAATGATTTCTTAGCATGAAGGTAGCGACCCGAGAATTGGCGGATGTCGTCGGCTTACGGCTACGGCAGGATGGGAGTGAAGTGGGGAAAGTGGCTTTGAGGGGAAGGAAGAGAAGTACGGGGAGGAAGAGAAGTAATGGGGACGTGTCCAGGGACGGAGCTACAGTGTCCGACTGGGGTTAGTTGACCCCAGTGGATTTGGCCCAAGCCCTTTGTACGTATAGCCCACTAAAGAAAATGACCCCAATCAAAATAGAATTTGACACCGGTCTGGTACAAAAAATGACAGCGCGAGAAGAATTTCACCCCAGCCCAGCTCGCGCTTGATTCGCTCGCACTCATCGCCGCGTGTGTTTCCTTTTTTTCTCCTGAGAAGTCGCTCGTTGACCCGGGGCAACACGCGTTTGCTCATGTGTATCGCCGGCAGCGTCCATCGTCGTTACACCAGCGAAAATCAACATTCCTTCTCTACGATCTGTAAGCGTCACTAAAACTTGTCCCTCGATCTAATTGGCCCTAAGAAAATATATTACTCCCTCCGATCCAAATGAATGGACTCAGATTTGTCTAGATTCAGATGCTTCTAGTCATGTATTTGTTCTAGATACATTCGAATCTAGACAAATCTGAATCCGTTAATTTGGACCTGAGGGAGTATCTAGAGTTCATAATTCTGGATTTAAGGGTTTACTGATGCGTTGATTTCTTTGATGGAAGATTTGATCGTTTGGGTGGGTATTGGCCCCTGAATAGTATGGAGGTAAGCAGTGATCACTGGATAAGATAATTCAGATTAGGCCCCAAATCGCCCCTTACACAATGTTAGGTAATCCAACGAGGACCTTGTACCGTAATATTTGACATGAATTTTTTTTCTCGGGTGACATGAATATTAATCTACACATATTTGGTACTAACGACCTCTTCCTAATTCTACAAATAGTAAAAGATTTATGGATCATTTCCCGAATTTGAAAAGCAAATCACCTCCACCCACCTTAGTGATGATTTCATGAATCACTGCATCATTTGCTTCTTTAAGCAAAGCCTTCTATTTTCAACTCCACGTAAAGTTGTGATGGTCTGCTTTCTTAAGATGAAAGAATCGTAGAGGCAAAAAGAAATAGAAAGGTAATTATTAGTAATTTGACTATTTTTGTATGATATATTGACAATTATTGTTTCTTATTTATATGAGTTTGCTAGAATTTACTCTCTTTGTCCTAAAATATAAGGCGCCTAAAGATTAGTCAAAAGTCAACTTTTTTAGGTTTGAATAAGATTATATAGAAAAATAAAAACATTTACAATACTAAATCAATATCAATGGATTTACCATAAAGTATGTTTTCTTAATGTGTGCATCAATGGATTTACCATAAAGTTAGTTAGATTTGACTTTTGACCAATCTTTAGGCGCCTCATATTTTAAGACGGAGGGAGTACATTATATAACTGTTAATTCTACATTTTTACATATACGCATATATATTAGTGGTGCATTTTGTAGGCACACATTTTTCCAACTTGTTCATGTTGACCCTAGTGACCCTTTTTCCTGGCTTCGCCCCTGGACGTGACATTGGGATATGGCCCACTAAACTCATGAGTCGAGACACTCGCAACATGCTAGTTTGTCCAGAGCAAGAATGGCCAATCATGCCGCAGAACAGCCTACTCGAGGATCGCTCTCACGAAGACCATCCCAATCGTCCAAGTGCCCCAATCGAACGGTATATAACAATCGTCAAGCAGAACAACTATGTTATGACGTGCCTTCTAGAAGACTCCGTCTAACGGTGGATCCATTGGGGGGCACTTGTTGATCCATGTGTGGTTTGTGGAAAGAACACACATGCAATAACACTGGTTGATCCATGTGTGGTTTGTGGAAAGAACACATATGCAATGACTCTAATGGATCCATATGTGGTTTGTGGAAAAGAACACACATGCAATAAGTCTAGTGCTGGTTTTAGTATAAGAACACACATGCAATGACTCTAGTGGATCCATATATGATTTGTGAAAAGAACACACATGCAATGACACTGGTTGATCCAAGTGTGGTTTGTGGAAAGAACACACATGCAATGCCATTGGTTGATCCATGTGTGGTTTGTGAAAAGAACACACATGCAATGACCACTGGTTGATCCATATGTGGTTTGTGGAAAAGAACACACATGCAATGAACACTGGTGGATCCATAAGTGGTTTGTGGAAAGAACACACATGCAATGACACTAGTGGATCCATGTGTGGTTTGTGAAAAGAACACACATGCAATGAGTCTAGTGCTGGTTTTAGTACAAGAAAACACAAGCAATGACTCTATTGGGTCCCAATGTGATTTGTGAAAAGAACAAACATGCAATGCCACTGGTTGATCCATATGTGGTTTGTGGAAAGAACACACATGCAATGAACATTGGTTAATCCATAAGTGGTTTGTGGAAAGAACACACATGCAATGACTCTAATGGATCCATGTGTGGTTTATGAAAAGAACACACATGCAATGCCATTGGTTGATCCATATGTGGTTTGTGGAAAGAACACACATGCAATGCTACTGGTTGATCCATGTGTGGTTTGTGGAAAGAACACACACGCAATGACTCTAGTGGTGGTTTTAGTATAAGAACACACATGCAATGACTCTAGTGGATCCATATGTGGTTTGTGAAAAGAACACACATGCAATGACCAGTGGTTGATCCATATGTGGTTTGTGGAAAGAACACACATGCAATGAACACTGGTTGATCCATGTGTGGTTTGTGGAAAGAACACACATGCAATGACACTAGTGGATCCATATGTGGTTTGTGAAAAGAACACACATGCAATGCCACTAGTTGATCCACATGTGGTTTGTGGAAAGAACACATATGCAATGACACTAGTTGATCCATGTGTGGTTTTTGGAAAGAACACGCATGCAATGCCATTGGTTGATCCATATGTGGTTTGTGAAAAGAACACACATGCAATGAATCTAGTGGATCCATATGTGGTTTGTGGAAAGAACACACATGCAATGACTCTAGTGGATCCATGTGTGGTTTGTGGAAAGAACACACATGCAGTGACACTGGTGGATCCATATGTGGTTTGTGGAAAAAGAACACACATGCAATGACCACTAGTTGATCCATAAGTGGTTTGTGGAAAGAACACACATGCAGTGAACACTGGTTGATCCATGTGTGGTTTGTGAAAGGAACACACATGCAATGCCATGTGTGGTTTGTGGAAAAGAACACACATACAATGACCACTGGTTGATCCATAAGTGGTTTGTGGAAAGAACACACATGTAGTGAACACTGGTTGATCCATGTGTGGTTTGTGGAAAGAACACACATGCAATGACACTGGTGGATCCATGTGTGGTTTGTGGAAAGAACACACACGCAATGACTCTAGTGCTGGTTTTAGTATAAGAACACACATGCAATGACTCTAGTGGGTCCATATGTGGTTTGTGAAAAGAACACACATGCAATGACTCTAGTGGATCCATATGTGGTTTGTGGAAAAAGAACACACATGCAATGACCACTAGTCGATCCATAAGTGGTTTGTGGAAAGAACACACATGCAGTGAACACTGGTTGATCCATGTGTGGTTTGTGAAAAGAACACACATGCAATGCCATGTGTGGTTTGTGGAAAAGAACACACATGCAATGACCACTGGTTGCTCCATAAGTGGTTTGTGGAAAGAACACACATGTAGTGAACACTGGTTGATCCATGTGTGGTTTGTGGAAAGAACACACATGCAATGACACTGGTGGATCCATGTGTGGTTTGTGAAAAGAACACACATGTAATGACTCTAGTGCTGGTTTTAGTGTAAGAACACACATGCAATGACTCTAGTGGGTCCATATGTGGTTTGTGAAAAGAACACACATGCAATGACTCTAGTGGATCCATATGTGGTTCATGGAAAAAGAACACACATGCAATGATTATTTGTTGATCCATAAGTGGTTTGTGGAAAGAACACACATGTAGTGAACATTGGTTGATCCATGTGTTGTTTGTGAAGAGAACACACATGCAATGCCATTTGTTGATCCATATGTAAATTGTGGAAAGAACACACATGCAATGACACTGGTAGATCCATGTGTGGTTTGTGGAAAGAAAACACATGCAATGACTCTAGTGGGTCCATATGTGGTTCATGTCAGGAACACAGATGCAATGCCATTGGTGGATCCATGTGTGGTTTGTGGAAAGAACACACATGCAATGACTCTAGTGGGTCCATATGTGGTTTGTGAAAAGAACACACATGCAATGACAACTGGTTGATCCATATGTGGTTTGTGGAAATAACACACATGCAATGACACTGGTTGACCCATGTGTGGTTTGTGGAAAGAACACACATCCAATGACACTGGTGGATCCATATGTCGTTTGTGAAAAGAAACACAGATGCAATGAGTCTATTGCTAGTTTTAGTATAAGAACACACATGCAATGACTCTAGTGGATCCACATGTGGTTTGTGGAAAAGAAGAAACATGCAATGAACACTGGTTGATCCATATGTGGTTTATGGAAAGAACACAGATGCAATGACTCTAGTGGATCCATATGTGGTTTGTGGAAAAGAACACACATGCAATGACCATTGGTTGATCCATATGTCGTTGGTGGAAAGAACACACATGCAATGACACTGGTTGATCCATGTGTTGTTTGTGGAAAGAACACACATGCAATGCCATTGGTTGATCCATATGTGGTTTGTGAAAAGAACACACATGCAATGACTCTAGTGGATCCATATGTGGTTTGTGGAAAGAACACACATGCAATGACTCTAGTGGGTCCATATGTGGTTCATGTCAGGAACACGCATGCAATGCCATTGGTGGGTCCATGTGTGGTTTGTGGAAAGAGAACACATGCAATGACCACTTGTTGATCCATATGTGGTTTGTGGAAATGAACACACATGCAATGAACACTGGTGGATCCATAAGTGGTTTGTGGAAAGAACACACATGTAATGACTCTAATGGATCCATATGTGGTTTGTGGAAAAGAACACACATGCGATGACCACTAGTTGATCCATATGTGGTTTGTCGAAAGAAAACACATGCAATGCCACTAGTTGATCCATGTGTGGTTTGTGGAAAGAACACACATGCAATGACTCTAGTGCTGGTTTTAGTATAAGTACACACATGCAATGACTCTAGTGGGCCCATATGTGGTTTGTGAAAAGAACTCACATGCAATGACTCTAGTGGATCCATATTTGGTTTGTGGAAAAGAACACACATGCAATGAACACTGGTGGATCCATAAGTGGTTTGTGGAAAGAACACACATGAAGTGAACACTGGTGGATCCATATGTGATTTCTCAAAAGAGCACACATGCAATGCAACTGGTTGATCCATATGTGGTTTGTCGAAAGAACACACATGCAATGACACTAGTTGATCCATGTGTGGTTTTGGAAACAACACACATGCAATGCCATTGGTTGATCCATATGTGGTTTGTGAAAAGAACACACATGCAATGACTCTAGTGGATCCATATGTGCTTTGTGGAAAGAACACACATGCAATGACTCTAGTGCTGGTTTTAGTATAAGACCGCACATGTAATGACTCTAGTGGGTCCATATGTGGTTTGTGAAAAGAACACACATGCAATGACTCTAGTGCATCCATGTGTGGTTTGTGGAAAAGAACACACATGCAATGACCACTGGTTGATCCATAAGTGGTTTGTGGAAAGAACACACATGGAGTGAACACGGGTTGATCCATGTGTGGTTTGTGAAAACAACACATATGTAATGCCATTGGTTGATTCATATGTGGTTTGTGGAAAGAACACACATGCAATGACACTGGTTGATCCATGTGTGGTTTGTGGAAAGAACACACATGCAATGACTCTAGTGGGTCCATATGTGGTTCATGTCAGGAACACACATGCAATGGCATTGGTGGATCCATGTGTTGTTTGTGGAAAGAACACTCGTGCAATGCCATTGGTGGTTCCATGTGTGGTTTGTGGAAAGAACATACATGCAATGACTCTAGTGGATCCATGTGTGGTTTGTGGAAAGAACACACATGCAGTGACACTGGTGGATCCATGTGTGGTTTGTGAAAAGAACACACATGCAATGAGTCTAGTGTTGGTTTTAGTATAAGAACACACATGCAATGACTCTAGTGGGTCCATATGTGGTTTGTGAAAAGAACACACATGCAATGACTCTAGTGGATCCATATGTGGTTCATGGAAAAAGAACACACATGCAATGATTATTTGTTGATCCATAAGTGGTTTGTGGAAAGAACACACATGTACTGAACATTGGTTGATCCATGTGTTGTTTGTGAAAAGAACACACATGCAATGCCATTGGTTGATCCATATGTGGTTTGTGGAAAGAACACACATGCAATGACACTGGTAGATCCATGTGTGGTTTGTGGAAACAAAACACATGCAATGACTCTAGTGGGTCCATATGTTGTTCATGTCAGGAACACAGATGCAATGCCATTGGTGGATCCATGTGTGGTTTGTGGAAAGAACACACATGCAATGACTCTAGTGGGTCCATATGTGGTTTGTGAAAAGAACACACATGCAATGACAACTGGTTGATCCATATGTGGTTTGTGGAAATAACACACATGCAATGACACTGGTTGATCCATGTGTGGTTTGTGGAAAGAACACACATCCAATGACATTTGTGGATCCATATGTCGTTTGTGAAAAGAACACAGATGCAATGAGTCTATTGCTGGTTTTAGTATAAGAACACACATACAATGACTCTAGTAGATCCATATGTGGTTTGTGGAAAAGAACAAACACCGCAATGAACACTGGTTGATCCATATGTGGTTTATGGAAAGAACACACGTGCAATGACTCTAGTGGATCCATATGTGGTTTGTGGAAAAGAACACACATGCAATGACCACTGGTTGATCCATACGTCGTTGGTGGAAAGAACACACATGCAATGACACTGGTTGATCCATGTGTTGTTTGTGGAAAGAACACACATGCAATGCCATTAGTTGATCCATATGTGGTTTGTGAAAAGAACACACATGCAATGACTCTAGTGGATCCATATGTGGTTTGTGGAAAGAACACACATGCAATGACTCTAGTGGGTCCATATGTGGTTCATGTCAGGAACACGCATGCAATGCCATTGGTGGGTCCATGTGTGGTTTGTGGAAAGAGAACACATGCAATGACCACTTGTTGATCCATATGTGGTTTGTGGAAATGAACACACATGCAATGAACACTGGTGGATCCATAAGTGGTTTGTGGAAAGAACACACATGTAATGACTCTAATGGATCCATATGTGGTTTGTGGAAAAGAACATACATTCGATGACCACTGGTTGATCCATATGTGGTTTGTGGAAAGAAAACACATGCAATGCCACTAGTTGATCCATGTGTGGTTTGTGGAAAGAACACACATGCAATGACTCTTGTGATGGTTTTAGTATAAGTACACACATGCAATGAGTCTAGTGGGCCCATATGTGGTTTGTGAAAAGAACTCAGATGCAATGACTATTGGATCCATATTTGGTTTGTGGAAAAGAACACACATGCAATGAACACTGGTGGATCCATAAGTGGTTTGTGGAAAGAACACACATGCAGTGAACACTGGTGGATCCATATGTGATTTCTCAAAAGAGCACACATGCAATGCAACTGGTTGATCCATATGTGGTTTGTGGAAAGAACACACATGCAATGACACTAGTTGATCCATGTGTGGTTTGTGGAAACAACACACATGCAATGCCATTGGTTGATCCATATGTGGTTTGTGAAAAGAACACACATGCAATGACTCTAGTGGATCCATATGTGCTTTGTGGAAAGAACACACATGCAATGACTCTAGTGCTGGTTTTAGTATAAGACCACACATGTAATGACTCTAGTGGGTCCATATGTGGTTTGTGAAAAGAACACACATGCAATGACTCTAGTGCATCCATGTGTGGTTTGTGTAAAAGAACACACATGCAATGACCACTGGTTGATCCATAAGTGGTTTGTGGAAAGAACACACATGTAGTGAAAACGGGTTGATCCATGTGTGGTTTGTGAAAACAACACATATGTAATGACACTGGTTGATCCATGTGTGGTTTGTGGAAAGAACACACATGCAATGACTCTAGTGGGTCCATATGTGGTTCATGTCAGGAACACACATGCAATGCCATTGGTGGATCCATATGTGGTTTGTGGAAAGAACACACATGCAATGACACTGGTAGATCCATGTGTGGTTTGTGGAAACAAAACACATGCAATGACTCTAGTGGGTCCATATGTGGTTCATGTCAGGAACACAGATGCAATGCCATTGGTGGATCCATGTGTGGTTTGTGGAAAGAACACACATGCAATGACTCTAGTGGGTCCATATGTGGTTTGTGAAAAGAACACACATGCAATGACAACTAGTTGATCCATATGTGGTTTGTGGAAATAACACACATGCAATGACACTGGTTGATCCATGTGTGGTTTGTGGAAAGAACACACATCCAATGACACTGGTGGATCCATATGTCGTTTGTGAAAAGAACACAGATGCAATGAGTCTAATGCTGGTTTTAGTATAAGAACACACATGCAATGACTCTAGTGGATCCATATGTGGTTTGTGGAAAAGAACAAACATGCAATGAACACTGGTTGTTCCATATGTGGTTTATGGAAAGAACACACATGCAATGACTCTAGTGGATCCATATGTGGTTTGTGGAAAAGAACACACATGCAATGGCCACTGGTTGATCCATATGTCGTTGGTGGAAAGAACACACATGCAATGACACTAGTTGATCCATGTGTTGTTTGTGGAAAGAACACACATGCAATGCCATTGGTTGATCCATATGTGGTTTGTGAAAAGAACACACATGCAATGACTCTAGTGGATCCATATGTGGTTTGTGGAAAGAACACACATGCAATGACTCTAGTGGGTCCATATGTGGTTCATGTCAGGAACACGCATGCAATGCCATTGGTGGGTCCATGTGTGGTTTGTGGAAAGAGAACACATGCAATGACCACTGTTTGATCCATATGTGGTTTGTGGAAATGAACACATTTGCAATGAACACTGGTGGAACCATAAGTGGTTTGTGGAAAGAACACACATGTAATGACTCTAATGGATCCATATGTGGTTTGTGGAAAAGAACACACATGCGATGACCACTGGTTGATCCATATGTGGTTAGTGCAAAGAAAACACATGCAATGCCACTAGTTGATCCATGTGTGGTTTGTGGAAAGAACACACATGCAATGACTCTAGTGCTGGTTTTAGTATAAGTACACACATGCAATGACTCTAGTGGGCCCATATGTGGTTTGTGAAAAGAACTCACATGGAATGACTCTAGTGGATCCATATTTGGTTTGTGGAAAAGAACACACATGCAATGAACACTGGTGGATCCATAAGTGGTTTGTGGAAAGAACACACATGAAGTGAACACTGGTGGATCCATATGTTATTTCTCAAAAGAGCACACATGCAATGCAACTGGTTGATCCATATGTGGTTTGTCGAAAGAACACACATGCAATGACACTAGTTGATCTATGTGTGGTTTGTGGAAACAACACACATGCAATGCCATTGGTTGATCCATATGTGGTTTGCGAAAAGAACACACATGCAATGACTCTAGTGGATCCATATGTGCTTTGTGGAAAGAGCACACATGCAATGACTCTAGTGCTGGTTTTAGTATAAGACCACACATGTAATGACTCTAGTGGGTCCATATGTGGTTTGTGAAAAGAACACACATGCAATGACTCTAGTGCATCCATGTGTGGTTTGTGGAAAAGAACACACATGCAATGACCACTGGTTGATCCATAAGTGGTTTGTGGAAAGAACACACATGCAGTGAACATGGGTTGATCCATGTTTGGTTTGTGAAAACAATATATATGTAATGCCATTGGTTGATCCATATGTGGTTTGTGGAAAGAACACACATGCAATGACACTGGTTGATCCATGTGTGGTTTGTGGAAAGAACACACATGCAACGACTCTAGTGAGTCCATATGTGGTTCATGTCAGGAACACACATGCAATGGCATTGGTGGATCCATGTGTTGTTTGTGGAAAGAACACACGTGCAATGCCATTGGTGGTTCCATGTGTGGTTTGTGGAAAGAACACACATGCAATGACTCTAGTGGATCCATGTGTGGTTTGTGGAAAGAACACACATGCAGTGACACTGGTGGATCCATGTGTGGTTTGTGAAAAGAACACACATGCAATGAGTCTAGTGCTCGTTTTAGTATAAGAACACACATGCAATGACTCTAGTAGGTCCATATGTGGTTTGTGAAAAAAACACACATGCAATGACTCTAGTGGATCCATATGTGGTTTGTGGAAAAATAACACACATGCAATGACCACTAGTTGATCCATAAGTGGTTTGTGGAAAGAGCACACATGAAGTGAACACTGGTTGATCCATGTGTGGTTTGTGAAAAGAACACACATGCAATGCCATGTGTGGTTTGTGGAAAAGAACACACATGCAATGACCACTTGTTGATCCATAAGTGGTTTGTGGAAAGAACACACATGTAGTGAACACCGGTTGATCCATGTGTGGTTTGTGGAAAGAACACACATGCAATGGCACTGGTGGATCCATGTGTGGTTTGTGAAAAGAACACACATGCAATGAGTCTAGTGCTGGTTTTAGTATAAGAACACACATGCAATGACTCTAGTGGGTCCATATGTGGTTTGTGAAAAGAACACACATGCCATGAATCTAGTGGATCCATATGTGGTTCATGGAAAAATAACACACATGCAATGATTATTTGTTGATCCATAAGTGGTTTGTGGAAAGAACACACATGTAGTGAACATTGGTTGATCCATGTGTGGTTTGTGAAGAGAACACACATGCAATGCCATTTGTTGATCCATATGTAAATTGTGGAAAGAACACACATGCAATGACACTGGTAGATCCATGTGTGGTTTGTGGAAAGAAAACACATGCAATGACTCTAGTGGGTCCATATGTGGTTCATGTCAGGAACACAGATGCAATGCCATTGTTGGATCCATGTGTGGTTTGTGGAAAGAACACACATGCAATGACTCTAGTGGGTCCATATGTGGTTTGTGAAAAGAACACACATCCAATGACAACTGGTTGATCCATATGTGGTTTGTGGAAATAACACACATGGAATGCCATTGGTTGATCCATAAGTGGTTTGTGGAAAGAACACACATGTAGTGAACACTGGTTGATCCATGTGTGGTTTGTGGAAAGAACACACATGCAATGACACTGGTGGATCCATGTGTGGTTTGTGAAAATAACACACATGCAATGAGCCTAGTGCTGGTTTTAGTATAAGAACACACATGCATTGACCCTAGTGGGTCCATATGTGGTTTGTGAAAAGAACACACATGCAATGACTCTAGTGGATCCATATGTGGTTCATGGAAAAAGAACACACATGCAATGATTATTTGTTGATCCATAAGTGGTTTGTGGAAAGAACACACATGTAGTGCCATTGGTTGATCCATGTGTGGTTTGTGAAAAGAACACACATGCAATCCATTGGTTGATCCATATGTGGTCTGTGGAAAGAAAACACATGCAATGACACTGGTAGATCCATGTGTGGTTTGTGGAAACAAAACACATGCAATGACTCTAGTGGGTCCATATGTGGTTCCTGTCAGGAACACAGATGCAATGCCATTGGTGGATCCATGTGTGGTTTGTGGAAAGAACACACATGCAATGACTCTAGTGGGTCCATATGTGGTTTGTGAAAAGAACACACATGCAATGACAACTGGTTGATCCATATGTGGTTTGTGGAAATAACACACATGCAATGACACTGGTTGATCCATGTGTGGTCTGTGGAAAGAACATACATGCAATGACATTGGTGGATCCATATGTCGTTTGTGAAAATAACACACATGTAATGAGTCTAGTGCTGGTTTTAGTATAAGAACACACATGCAATGACTCTAGTGGATCCATATGTTCTTTGTGGAAAAGAACAAACATGCAATGAACACTGATTGATCCATATGTCGTTGGTGGAAAGAACACACATGCAATGACACTGGTTGATCCATGTGTTTTTTGTGGAAAGAACACACATGCAATGCCATTGGTTGATCCATATGTGGTTTGTGAAAAGAACACACATGCAATGACTCTAGTGGATCCATATGTGGTTTGTGGAAAGAACACACATGCAATGACTCTAGTCGGTCCATATGTGGTTCATGTCAGGAACACGCATGCAAGGCCATTGGTGGGTCCATGTGTGGTTTGTGGAAAGAGAACACATGCAATGACCATTGGTTGATCCATATGTGGTTTGTGGAAAATAACACACATGCAATGAATACTGGTGGATCCATAAGTGGTTTGTGGAAAGAACACACATGTAATGACTCTAATGGATCCATATGTGGTTTGTGGAAAAGAACACACATGCAATGACCACTGGTTTATCCATATGTGGTTTGTGGAAAGAACACACATGTAATGCCACTAGTTGATCCATGTGTGGTTTGTGGAAAGAACACACATGCAATGACTCTAGTGCTGGTTTTAGTATAAGTATACACATGCAATGACTCTAGTGGGCCCATATGTGGTTTGTGAAAAGAACTCACATGCAATGAATCTAGTGGATCCATATGTGGTTTGTGGAAAAGAACACACATGCAATGAACACTGGTGGATCCATAAGTGGTTTGTGGAAAGAACACACATGAAGTGAACACTGGTGGATCCATATGTGATTTCTGAAAAGAGCACACATGCAATGCAACTGGTTGATCCATATGTGGTTTGTGGAAAGAACACACATGCAATGACACTGGTTGATCCATGTGTGGTTTGTGGAAACAACACACATGCAATGCCATTGGTTGATCCATATGTAGTTTGTGAAAAGAACACACATGCAATGACTCTAGTGGATCCATATGTGCTTTGTGGAAAGAACACACATGCAATGACTCTAGTGCTGGTTTTAGTATAAGAACACACATGCAATGACTCTAGTGGGTCCATATGTGGTTTGTGAAAAGAACACACATGCAATGACTCTAGTGCATCCATGTGTGGTTTGTGGAAAAGAACACACATGCAATGACCACTGGTTGATCCATAAGTGGTTTGTGGAAAGAACACACAGGCAGTGAACACGGGTTGATCCATGTGTGGTTTGTGAAAACAACGCATATGTAATGCCATTGGTTGATCCATATGTGGTTTGTGGAATAAACACACATGCAATGACACTGGTTGATCCATGTGTGGTTTGTGGAAAGAACACACATGCAATGACTCTAGTGGGTCCATATGTGGTTCATGTCAGGAACACACATGCAATGGCATTGGTGGATCCATGTGTTGTTTGTGGAAAGAACACACATGCAATGACATTGGTAGTTCCATGTGTGATTTGTGGAAAGAACACACATGCAATGACTCTAGTGGGTCAATATGTGGTTTGTGAAAAGAACACACATGCAATGACTCTAGTGGATCCATATGTGGTTTGTGGAAAGAACACACATGCAATGACTCTTGTGGGTCCATATGTGGTTTGTGAAAAGAACACACATGCAATAACTCTAGTGCTAGTTTTAGTATAAGAACACACATGCAATGACTCTAGTGGGTCCATATGTGGTTTGTGTAAAGAACACACATGCACTGACCACTGGTTGATCCATATGTGGTTTGTGGAAAAGAACACACATGCAATGAACACTGGTGGGTCCATAAGTGGTTTATGGAAAGAACACACATGTAGTGAACACTGGTGGATCCATGTGTGGTTTGTGAAAAGAACACACATGCAATGAGTCTAGTGCTGGTTTTAATATAAGAACACACAAGCAACGACTCTAGTGGGTCCATATGTGATTTGTGAAAAGAACACACATGCAATACCACTGGTTGATCCATATGTGGTTTATGGAAAGAACACACATGCAGTGCCATTGGTTAATCCATGTGTGGTTTGTGGAAAGAACACACATGCAATGACTCTAATGGATCCATATGTGGTTTGTGGAAAAGAACACACATGCAATGACCATTGGTTGATCCATATGTGGTTTGTGGAAAGAATACACATGCAATGACATTGGTTGATCCATGTGTAGTTTGTGGAAAGAACACACATGCAACGACTCTAGTGCTGGTTTTAGTATAAGAACACACATGCAATGACTCTAGTGGGTCCATATGTGGTTTGTGAAAAGAACACACATGCAATAAATCTAGTGGATCCATATGTGGTTTGTGGAAAAGAACACACATGCAATGACTCTGGTTGATCCATGTGTGGTTTGTGGAAAGAACACACATGCAATGACTCTAGTGGATCCATATGTAGTTTGTGAAAAGAACACACATGCAATGACACTGGTGGATCCATATGTGGTTTGTGACAAGAACACACATGCAATGAGTCTAGTGCTGGTTTTAGTATAAGAACACACATGCAATGACTCTAGTGGATCCATATGTGGTTTGTTTAAAAGAGCAAACACGCAATGAACACTAGTTGATCCATATGTGGTTTGTGGAAAGAACACACATGCAATGACCACTGGTTGATACATATGTGGTTTGTGGAAAGATAACACATGCAATGAACACTGGTTGATCCATGTGTGGTTGATGGAAAGAACACACATGCAATGACACTGGTGGATCCATATGTGGTTTGTGAAAAGAACACACATGCAATGCCACTGGCTGATCCGTATGTGGTTTGTGGAAGGAACACACATGCAATGACACTGGTTGATCCATGTGTGGTTTGTGGAAAGAACACACATGCCATGCCATTGATTGATCCATATGTTGTTTGTGAAAAGAACACACATGCAATGACTCTAGTGGATCCATATGTGGTTTGTGGAAAGAACACACATGCAATGACTCTAGTGGAGCCATGTGTGGTTTGTGGAAAGAACACCCATGCAATGACACTGGTGGATCCATGTGTGGTTTGTGAAAAGAACACACATGCAATGAGTCTAGTGCTGGTTTTAGTATAAGAACACAAATGAAATGACTCTAGTGGGTCCATATGTGGTTTGTGAAAAGAACACACATGCAATGACTCTAGTGGATCCATATGTGGTTTGTGTAAAAGAACACACATGCAATGACCACTAGTTGATCCATAAGTGGTTTGTAGAAAGAACACACATGCAGTGAACACTGGTTGATGCATGTGTGGTTTGTGAAAACAACACACATGCAATGCCATGTGTGGTTTGAGGAAAAGAACACACATGCAATGACCATTGGTTGATCCATAAGTGGTTTGTGGAAAGAACACACATGCAATGACACTGGTGGATCCATGTGTGGTTTGTGGAAAGAACACACATGCAATGACACTGGTGGATCCATGTGTGGTCTGTGAAAAGAACACACAGGCAATTAGTCTAGTGCTGGTTTTAGTATAAGAACGCACATGTAGTGACTCTAGTGGGTCCATATGTGGTTTGTGAAAAGAACACACATGCAATGACTCTAGTGGATCCATATGTGGTTTGTGGAAAAGAACACACATGCAATGACCACTAGTTGATCCATCAGTGGTTTGTGGAAAGAACACACATGAAGTGAACACTAGTTGATCCATGTGTGGTTTGTGAAAAGAACACACATGCAATGCCATTGGTTGATCCATATGTGGTTTGTGGAAAGAACACACATGCAATGACAATGGTTGATCCATGTGTGGTTTGTGGAAAGAACACACATGCAATGACTCTAGTGGGTCCATATGTGGTTCATGTCAGGAACACACATGCAATACCATTGGTGGATCCATGTGTGGTTTGTGGAAAGAACACACATGCAATGAGTCTAGTGGGTCCATATGTGTTTTGTGAAAAGAACACACATGCAATGACCACTGCTTGATCCATATGTGGTTTGTGGAAAGAACACACATGCAATGACACTAGTTGATCCATGTGTGGTTTGTGGAAAGAACACACATGCAATGACACTGGTGGATCCATATGTGGTTTGTGAAAAGAACACACATGCAATGGAGAATATCATTTGGCTGCCCGAAAGTTGGGGTGGCCAGGCAACGCGGTACCCGAGTTCCTTGATATCAGCCACTATGACTATAGTTGGCGTGCCAAATACTCAGAGGGTCTTTTTCGGCACGAATTAAACTTTATGTTTCAATGCAAAAAATCAGGCTAATGGCCGTCAAGTTGGCCCCCCTGTCAGCTTTCGTCGTTATGTCGCTGCCGTCGTCGCTGCCATGTAGGCTTGCAACGTTGGCGCATGCATCCTTTACGCGTCTTCTTCTTCCTCCGGGGCGGCAATCTTTGGTCGCGGCCATGGCACGGAGCTAGGACTTGGACAAACCTGCTCGGCCCGTTCTCCTCCCCATCCCGAATCGGAGCTCGCCCTCACCATGACCGCACCATTGGCACGACGCGGGGACGAAAATTCATTCCCGGGTGACATCTGTCACCATGCCGACCATGCTCGGTCATGTTGGTATCCTCTAGAATCTAAGCTCGCCGTCACCATGGTCGTACACGCACCAGCCATGGCGCCTTCCTCTCCGAACCCCAAAGCCACATCCACCCAGTTCGGCACAATGCCAACAAGGTGAAAATGCATCAAGTTTTCTTCTTGTGATTGTAGAAAAACATGTATGTACCGTGGTCGTAGCATACTCTAACAATGTACACATATATTGTTTACTAGATTTTCATTTGAAATTAGTAGCTCCGTGATGACAAAACATAGAGAACCTAAATGGAATGACGATGACGACCATGTTATGTACTTTGCATTGCATCAAAAAGTGCTCGCTGACGAAGCAAGTTACCAAGAGAGTGGAGTTCATCAGCCATTGCCAAAAAATATGTGAACAAATCAATGAGCGATTCAATGCAAATAAGCGCAGAAAAGCTAGATTCATGTCATCAATCATCAATAGGTGGCACATTCTAGTGATGCGTTCAAATGCGTACACGATGTATCATTTGCTTGAAGTGGTTGTTATCCTGAGCAAAAATGCCTAGTATGCACATTACATTTGTATGTTCTATGCTGCAATTCTATTGTTATGGGCGTGGAAAGAAAAGCTGGGCTTCACTGAATATTACGCAGTTAGGCCTAACTTAGTCTTACACAAATAAGCACAGCTTAGTCTTTACACACATAAGCGTAACTAATGATAAAGATAAATACAAATGGTTCATCGGATCTTCCAGTATGAGCACTAGGTCCCTAGAGCTGGTGGTATCGTTGGAACGAACCAGAATGCTGCTTTTGTCCGTCTTTCATTCTCCTTCAAATAGTACGACCCCACTGATTAGCCAATTGTAGGCCCCCTCCCCCCGATGTGGATTCGGCTCCAGGTCAGATCTGGAGTGTCAACATGATAGGCGCGTGAGTGTGCAGCAAACACACAGTCTGCTATCAACACTGGAAGTGTTGGTACCTCAGCAACAACACCAGCATGTTCTTCCTGGACTCCGGCAGCAGCCTCAGCATGTATTTCGTCAGCTTCACCAGCAGCAGCATTAGCAAGTATTTCGTTATCTTCACCAGCAGTAGCATCACCAAGTATTTCGTCAGCTTCACCAGGAGCAGCAGCAGCTAGTTCTTCGTCAGCTCCACCACCACCAACACCACCAGCAGCAGCAGCAACATCAGGGGCCAGGGCTGCCTGAGCAATTACAGGTTCAACAGCTCTAGGGGCTCCGACAAAGAAAGGGTAGTTGATCCCAAGAAACACAGATTGTTCCTTCAGATTGTTGACTCTGCTCCAGACTTGCTCTACTAGGTCTTTGGATGGGCATGCGGACCTCGAGAAAACGTGACACTGCAGTGATGGGTATGAAGAAAGTTGTGTCCCCATATGTTCTATTGTATCACCAACGTTGTTTAGTTCTCCCCTGATATGAATCCACAAGAGTTCATCATCCTGTTCCGTGTTGTCTCCGAGAGGTGCCAGGAACCAGCGTCGTGTCCCAAGTTCAGCATCTGCTACTGCATCTTCGATGACCGGAGCTGGAATGACGCGCGGGGCTGCGTGGGTACCTGCGTGTTACTAATAGTCAGTAAGCAGAATTTTGAATGGGATTTTACATGCTATATGACACCATGACTCGCCCCAAATGGACGGCTCCCAAACACGCACGTGACCGCTAGGTTCAGTGACCGCACAAATGTGTTGCGGTCTGTACGAAGAGTAGCCGTAGGTGAAGAAAGTGTCGACATACTTCTCCAGCCACAGGAAGTCGTCACGCAAGACTGTCCATTCCTTGTCTTCTGGGCATATAATGAATGTGATTGCCTTGTTGAACACCGCTAAGAGGTCGTACTCCCAGTTCTTCCACGCCCCCTCCCGCGGTCTATGTGGGAGCTGTACCTTCATGATGTCAAGTTCTGCCATGTTGAACCTGTAAGCGAATTCAGAAATGGGCGGCGGCCACCCGCTGTTGAATGCAGTAATGCCGACACCCTTCAAAGATGGCACTGCAAGTCTCTTTGATCTGTAGCCATTTTTTAGAGTCCAAGTACTTCCATCCTATGATAAAAGGACCAGCCACTCGCCGTTGCCACCCACCTAGTTCTGGTCATCTTCCATTTCCGTCTCTTCTTCTTCCTTGATATTAACCACTACTGATTCAGACCACTTATCCAGCAGCATCAGTTTTGCATGAATATTCTGCAGAGTTTGTTGTCAGTTGGTACAATAAACTAGCATGGATTCCATTGTAGATACAATTTGACAACTGGGCCTTCAGATTAAAGTACACAAAATATCGCCTAAATACGAGTGTCTCCTCAGATATCGCCTAAATTGTGCCTGTGTCACTACGAAGATACTCAATATATGGAGTAGTAGAAGAGCCCCCGGAACAAACTCCTGACGATGATCATAATTAAACAGCTCGGGGCATAATAGCCTTAAATCGTCTAATCTGTTTGTTTTTATTTTAGGAAACAGAATATCACCTAGTAGGCATTCCATTGCAAAATCGAAATTGACAACTCGTCTATCACCTAAAGTAAGACTGTGTCACTACGAAAATACCTGAATATCAGGTATGAGTAGAGCTTCCGCTGTACAGAATAGTCTTAAATGGTTCGATTTGTTCAAACCACACGTGCACACAACATGTTCGACGAAAGGAACATAGGATTCCGATGAGAGTTCAACACATATGAATCAACGATATGACTGAACGAATAAGCTAGATACTGGAAATTACGTTGCCATCGCGATCATTTGGCCATTTGCTGTTATCGAGGTAAAGAAGGCCTGACGTGCCGAACGGTTGTTCGTCCATGTTCCGCATCGTCACGCGGTAGCCAGGGATGCAGCGAGCGAGGCGGCCGGCTGAGATGATGTCCAACTCCGAGGTGATCCTGTGCACGTTCACGACGCTGAGGTTCGGCCATCCCCAATCCTCGCGGTAGCGGTCACCCTGGCCATCCGCGTCGTCGTCGCATGCCTTTCGCTTCAGCCTGCTGCTACCCCAAGCTCTACCCATAGCGGCAAATGGAGTCTGGAATCCGGTAGATTAATGGAGGCGTTATGATAAGGAGGCGGATGGATTCGAGAGGGGGTAGAATCAGGGATGGGGGCAGTTGTTCGAGTGGGGAGTGAATCTGCAAGGAACCGCCACCGTCGTCGGTTCTCGTCCGCGTGGAAGACAAGAAGGGGGGTGTAATTATTGAGGGCGGGCACCGAAACCGTCTAGAGGAAGTGAAAAAATAAATCGTAAAAGGGAAATGTGCGGCCCGCCTATCAGTGAGTGAAGGTCGGCATGCGCAATCGTGCCTACGTTTGAATTGATTCCACCACAAGCAAGTGGCGCAGAACAAATTTTAGGAAATGCTAGCATCGACGTGTAAAACCGCCGTTTTTCGCCACCTTCACCCTACTACGAACGGTCGTGCACCATTCTAGATATTGGTAAGGGCGGTTCCAATCTTTCACTTCTCCGTCTCATTTCCTCCTCTACGGCCTCATCGTCTTTCTCCTCCACGGCCTCATCCATTTCCTCCACCACCGCATCACCCTCTTCCTCTATATCCTTTCCCTCTTACATGTAGTCATGGACGCTCCGGACGTCCGAAACAACGGCAGGCAAGAAACTGTGCACTTTGACATCGAAGTACATGGCAGGAAGAAGATCGATGTCGTCTACACCACTGACCCTCGGATGGTGAGGAACACTCTGAATAATTACACGAGTTGGCTGCAGTTCGAAGAAAAAAGGTTCGTAGGTCTCGACCTCGAGTACAGCCACGATCACCGTAGGATCGCCGTGGTGCAACTCTCCATGAAGGGGCACGTCCTCGTATACCAGCCTTTTTGCGAGAAGGGGGCTGACAGGATCTGGTGGACTTTGATGTCTTTTTGTTCCTGAACCGTCTGTTTGCAAAAATTATTGCTATATTATTTGTCTGAATTCATTTTCATGCAGGTGGGGCGAAAGCATTAGGGATCTGTTTCATGAATTTCTCGTGAACCAGCACATAACATTTACCAGTGTTGACATCATGAATGACAGTAAACTACTTGAAAGCCCGACTGTAAACATTAGAATCCCAAAGGAGGAAAGAGTGGACATCCAGGAAATTTACTAGATCCTAGGGACGAAGGGCGGCAAGACCGGGATGGCCGCTCTTGCCTCCGAACTCATCGACCCGTGGTACGCTGACATGAAGGACAAATTGCCGAGATGTTCGTGGAGGCGTTTAGGGCACGATTACTGGGAGGATAAGCCACTTTCTGAACCTAATCTGAAGTACGCTGCAATTGACGGGTATGTTAGCCATGAGCTGTACCGCCAGATTGTAAAATCTCGTTCCAGGCATCACATCATTGAACCACCACCAAGGCAAGTAGTTTGCCCCAGATGCCGGAGTGTAGATGAATCTACAAACCGGGGCAAGCGACCGAAGGCATCCTGCGATCGGTTACCTTCTCCAACAGGCTGGGATGTAGACTATTAGTGCATGATTGTTGTGTTTATGAAAACATGTTATTTCATAAGTACACTATGTGAGCAATTACGAACTGTTATGTATTACCTTTGTCAAACTATAATCTGGTTTATGACTGTATCCTTCTCTATAATCTGGGTTTGGTTATGACTTATGACTGTATCACACCTTATGCATGTCAGTCTTGGATTCTGCCGCATGCAAATGGCACAAACAGAATTTGTAAGAATGAATGTTGAGCATACAAAAAGGGGAATGTAATTCATACAGGTTAAGTAGCCAATAGCACAGGGATCATACGAGCTTGGTTCTTACACACAGAATGCTTAGAAAATACATGCGAGATAAAATACAGGCGAGATAAAACTAGGAACAAAATGTGAAACTAGTAGTGGTAAACAACACACTCACCCACCCGCCAGATCCTGTTGAGCATCTCATAGCAGTCATACGCGTCCCTGGCTGTGTACTTGATTGCATCGTAATCCAGGTGCCTCCACTTCCATCGCTCGTGTAGGTGCTTCGGGAACTCGATTTTCATGTCGGCGTACTCGCGGTCGATGATGTCGGAAGCGAGTCTAGCTATGCCGGCTTTCCCCGTACCGCCATCCGGGTACCTCCACAAACATTGGAGATCGACGTGATTGACGACATGAACGAGGAGATCCCATTCTAGTTTCGGAGTGTCGTTCTTGATGTCGGCGCTGGCGAAGTAGATCTCCCTCCTGTGTAGGAACTCGTGAAGCTCCGGGCATACAGATTTGGCCCTACATACGTGATATAGGAGGAAGTGGTTGCGCATGGACAGCTGCAAAAGCGCCGTCCTCTTCCTATCTCTGGTATACTCGAGGTCAAGGCCGACGATCTTGTACCTGTCCATCGGCTCTTGTAGCCACCGCTCGTACATTGCGATGACCTTGGCCACCTCCGCTGATGTATTTGTGTGGACGACCGTCAGCTTGGTGGTTCCATGGGCGGTGACGGTGTACTCGTCAGTGTAGTCGCTCCCGTCGCTGAACACGCCGTACTCTACGTCCATGGCAGCAGCTAATGCGGCGGCGGTGGCCTAGGGTCGGTAGTGGTGGCTGGGACTGGGCGTGGAGGTGGAGTGATCTGTTGCGGTGGTATGGCCAGGAGGAGGCGGTGCCTGCGGTAGCGTTGATGGTTCTTGCGGTGGTGGCGCCGACGGAAGGAATGAGTTGGGGATTTTTGCACAGTGATGTGCTGAGGAGACGGAAGGCGATGCTTAAATTCCGTTTACCCATATTCCGGTCATACCCATGCGGAAGCAAGTTTGACCGGGCGAGCACCGATGGTTTCCAATCCTAGCGATTAAATTCGGCATCCGTCCCGGTAGGCGATGGGACGGGTGTGCGACGTGGCTTTGGCATGGCAGAGACCAGTCACGTAGACCATCGTCCCGTTGCCGATCCGCAGCGGGTGCGCGGTGCTGACACGACGTAACATGACATGACAGAAGGAAGTATACAATTATTATTAATTCCTAACAAGTTTAAGAAGTGTAAGCATAGACATGGACCTAGCGTCCCTGCACCTCGGGGCAGCCACCCAGCCAATCAGGCATGCCGATTGTGCAAAGCTTGTCCTGAATGTGCCAAAATAAAGCTCGTTTGCCCATGCTTCTATAAGTTTCTCTGTAGGCCACTTGTGTAAGCATGCACGATCAAGCAACTTTGCAACACACGTGTCGGTGGAAAAGCATTAGGTTTCAACGCACCACATTGTTTAGGGATTTAGAATAGCTACATTGTGGAGCTACCAAATTGCATGGTAAAGCCAAATTCAGCTTTTTGTCAGATTTAGCTATAGCAACATTGTGTCTCGTTTGTCCTCACTTTTGCCCTCCCAATATTCTGAAGCCCTCACATGCGCTTGGAGGGGAGTGCCGTCTGGTCAAAGGCTTGGCCGTTACGTGCGCCATGACACCTAAAGTTGAAGTTTTTTTGTTGTTATTTAGCCTTTTTAAGAGCGTCTTTTCCCCTCTCTCTCTAACAGTTGTGGTTTTTTTGCCCAAAAAGGTAGGGAATCTAGAGCAGCTTCTCTCTTCATTCATTGTTCCTTTTGTGATCGTTTTTCCCCAATCTGGTAGCAAATCTAGAGCAGCAAAACAAACCAGCACCATAAATAAATTCAGTAAACAGAGCAGATGTAGATAAAACAGCTAATATAGGTTATATAGTACGGTACTTAACGAGGTTCGACAATTAGGCTGCTCAGCAGCAGCAGCGGACTGCTTCAACACAGACAAGACAAAAGAAGCTGCTTTACAGCAGTAGCAGCAGCAGCTGATCAGTGGCCCCTCGTGGCCTCTGCCAGGAGGGCATCCGCCTCCTCCCTCTAGCGCCTCCTCCATTTATTGCTGCCCAGCCCCTTGACCTTGGGTGCCTTGGGTCTGATCGGGGGCATGTGACCCTCCTCGATAGACACCTTTTGGAGGTTGCGGAGGTGAAGACCGAGCGCCTGGTGCTTGGCCCTGAAGCCGTGGATGTTCACGGACTCGCCGCAGGTCCTCACGTCCTCGGCATGGTTCACGAGGGAGTTGAAGTCCGTGCCGCGGAGCCTCCTGGTGGGGCAGAAGGGGCACCTTTACATGTCATCGGCAAAGTAGTTGTTGTACTGACCAGACTTTAGCCTCCTCAGCACATGACGAGTCTTGGTGTCCTTGGACTCGTCGTCGCCGCGGAGGTCGTTGCTATCCTCCTGTTGGAAAAAAAGTAGAGTGAAATAAGGACATGATTGAGATACTTTGATTATCGGGATTGATTTTTTGCATAAATTAACCGAATGAGATCTCCCAATTATTTCCCAAATCTCAAACCAAATCGAATACTGATCCCAACTACGAATAGAGGGATTCATCGAAAATCAAGATCTAACACAATAGGATTAGCTACTGTAAAAAATATGAACAACCGAGCCCTAATAACATACGATCTAGCATCCAACAATGGGAACGGGGAAAGAACAAGGGAAGGGGAGAAAACCCTGGTTACCTCAGACCACGGGTCGGCGATGCTGGTGTCGTAGGGGTTCTCCGGCCTTATGTAGACAACCTCCTCGTAGGGGTCCCAGCCGAGCGGGATCTGTCCAAGACCGGCGGGGGCCTCCTCGCCGGCGGCTTCGGCGGATGCGGGGACGGGAATGAGGGGCTCCTCGCCGGCGGCTACGGCGGATGTAGGGACGGGGACGAGGGGCTCCTCGCCGGCGGCCTTGGAGGCGCCGATGGCCACCGCGCAGATCTTCTCCATCGCCGGCGTGGTTGGGGTTTTGTTGGGCGTTTAAAGAAGGTGATGGGACAGTGGAGACGGTTGAGTGAGCGAGTGCGTGATGAGTGCGAGTGGGGAGGCCTCTATTAAAGGAGAAGGGAAGCGATGTTTCGTTGCACTTCCGTGCACCGTGTACGCTAATGCACCGTGCATGGCCACACGTGTCCGCTACCTCCCCGTGCACCGCACACGCGTACCGTGAGTCACGTTTTTTTCCCTCGTGTCTAACCATGGCGATTCAGTTGTACTCAGTTTTGCCCACCAACCGTTGATCCTCTGTGATCTAGCGGACAGGATAACCCTTATATCTGTCGGGGGCACCCCCTCTATCCATGCAAAATAACGAGTATGCCACCGGAACTTTAACTCCATAAACAGATGAACTTGAATATATTTTGAAGGGTACGAAAATAGAAATACCCATAGTTTAAGGGTCTAGATACGGTAAGAGAACTAAATATTATTAGTGGTCGGGCCAGCACAGTGACGGGGTTGGTCGGCTAGAAGTTGCTGATTCCTAAGTAAGGGGACACTAGGCCGGTCTTGACATACTCCCTCAGGAACATGCCATAAGCAGTGTGCTTAGCCTTGGTCGCCGACTTGTGTTAACTAGCCGGGCTTTTACCGATGCCAACCGCATACGGAATCAAGCTAGCAATCCTCGGGTTGACTCCTTTCTTACAGAAAGCGCACCTGAGCTCCCCAAGTCGAGTGCGGAAAGGGATTATCCCTGGTCTCCTTGTCAGAGTCCATCTCACTTGAATACACCTGTAATGTATGGAATACAAACCGAAATGAGAAAAATAATAAATATATATTCCTTCCACCATTCCAGGTTACTTTCGATGCAATAACATGTCTATACAGGTTTAGCGGTTCATTACGACCGTCTCCCTATCTCGCTCCTAAATTAATGTGGTTTGTGTTCTTGGTAACTTATTAATAAATAAATAATGTGGATTCATTCAGAACAGACTAGATCTCTCCATGTACCGGTTCGTACATTGCATCTAATCATTAGGACTACATTTTTTATGACGCCAGGATAGATTAAGCTCGAGAAGAAAATATGAAACATGTAGAAATAGATGTACCTCCGGGTACACGAGCGGAGCGTGTTCGTCGAACTCCACGCCCTCATCGGCGCCTCCGAAGTCGTCAGCACCGGCGTGCACATGGTCCCCCAAGGGGTTGAACGACACGTCCTCCTCGGCCTGTGCTGCATGATGCTCCTCCAGATCTGCGGCGTGAAGCACCACCCCGACGGTGATGCCCGGACACTCACCCCCACGCACTAGTTTAATGGAGAAGGTTCGTGTAAGTACGTTCAAGATTGTGAGGTTTTGATAGATAGGGAAGAGAGAGTAGTGGATGAGTGCGAATGGAGGACCTGATAGGCTGGGTTTTTAATGCAGGGACGTTTAGGCCTCCTCGAGGGCCCCGGTTGGCATCTCTTCTGGCTGCGGCTTCCGCGTGGAAGGTTCGTGTGGTAGGGGCCTGGCGGAAGTGAGAGTGCAGGCGCGCTGTGTAGTAAAAATGGTATAGCCAGTGGTCCGTGGATGACCAGTTGTTGTGCAGTAGACTTGTAGCCATTACAGACTAGATTAAACATGACATGACCAGTCGACGACTTTTTCCATGGACGGCATCGTGTTCCTTCTTGTAGAAGTCTCGTTGAGGGAGACGTCCGTGCTGTCTCGCGCTGTCCTGTGAAGGGCACGACGTGTGCAACGAGCCTCGTTGGATAACACAGGATCAACGCTTGGTGCGCACGATCCGCGTGACAACTGTGACAACCAATCAGGCGTAGCAGACAGAGTGGGGCACATGTTTGGGCTTCTACGAAAGAGAGAGGGGGGCAAAACTGGGTAGTATCAAAAAACCAAGGGCAAAGCTGAGTAGTATAAAAATGGAAAGTGGGTGTCTTTTACAATGAAATGCATCATGGCATACATCAAATTATGCCAAGATAGATCCACTAGAGTTCATTGCATGTGTGTTCTTTCCACAAACCACATATGTATCCAAGAGTTATTGCATGTGTGTTCCTGTCATGAACCACATTTGGATCAACCAGTGTCATTGCATGTGTGTTCTTTCCACAAACAACATATAGATCAACCAATGGCATTGCATGTGTGTTCTTTTCACAAACCACACATGGATCAACCAGTGTTCACTTCATGTGTGTTCTTTCCACAAACCACTGATGGATCAATCAGTGGTCATTGCATGTGTGTTCTTTTCCACAAACCACATATGGATCCATATGTGTTCTTAAACCAAAACCAGCATTAGAGTCACTGCATGTGTGTTCTTTTCACAAACCACTTATGGATCCACCAGTGTTCATTGCATGTGTGTTCTTTTCCACAAACCACATATGAATCAACCAGTGGTCATTGCATGTGTGTTCTTTTCACAAACCACATGTGGACCCACTAGAGTCATTGCATGTGTGTTCTTATACTAAAACCAGCACTAGACTCATTGCATGTGTGTTCTTTTCCACAAACCACACATGGATCCACCAGTGTTCATTGCATGTGTGTTCTTTTCCATAAACAACTTATGGATCAATCAGTGGTCATTGGATATGTGTTCTTTTCACAAACTACATGTGGACCCACTAGAGTCATTGTACGTGTGTTCTTATACTAAAACTAGCACTAGAGTCATTGCACGTGCGTTCTTTCCACAAACCACATATGGATCAACCAGTGCCATTGCATGTGTGTTCTTTCCACAAACCACTTATGGATCCACCAGTGTTCATTGCATGTGTGTTCTTTTCCAAAAACCACATATGGATCAACCAGTGGTCATTGCAGGTGTGTTCTTTTCCACAAACCACGTATGGATCCATTAGAGTCATTGCATGTGTCTTATTTCCACAAACCACACATGGATCAACCACTAGAGTCATTGCATGTGTGTTCTTTCCACAAACCACACATGGATCAACTAGTGTCATTAAATGTGTGTTCTTTCCACAAATCACATATGGACCCGCTAGAGTCATTGCTTGTGTGTTCTTATACTAAAACCAGCACTAGAGTCATAGCATGTGTGTTCTTTCCACAAACCACACATGGATCCACCAGTGTTCATTGCATGTGTGTTCTTTTCCAAAAACCACATATGGATCAACCAGTGGTCATTGCATGTGTGTTCTTTTCAAAAACCACATGTGGACCCACTAGAGTCATTGCATGTGTGTTCTTATACTAAAACCAGCACTACGGTCATTGCATGTGTGTTCTTTTCGCAAACCACACATGGATCCACCACTATCATTGCATGTGTGTTCTTTCCACAAACTACATGTCGACCCACTAGAGTCATTGCATGTGTGTTGTTATACTAAAACCAGCACTAGACTCATTGCATGTGTGTTCTTTTCCACAAACCACACATGGATCCACTAGACTCATTGCAAGTGTGTTCTTTTCCACAAACAACTTATGCATCAACCAGTGGTCATTGCATGTGTGTTCTCTTTACAAACTACATGTGGACCCACTAGAGTCATTGTATGTGTGTTCTTATACTAAAACTAGCACTAGAGTCATTGCATGTGTGTTCTATCCACAAACCACACATGGATCAACCAGTGGCATTGCATGTGTGTTCTTTCCACAAACCACACATGGATCAACCAATGTCATTGCATGTGTGTTCTTTCCACAAACCGCATATGGATCAACCAGTGGTCATTGCATGTGTGTTCTTTTCCACAAACCACTTATGGATCCATTAGAGTCATTGCATGTGTGTTATTTCCACAAACCACACATGGATCAACCACTAGAGTCATTGCAAGTGTATTATTTCCACAAACCACACATGGATCAACCACTAGAATCATTGCATGTGTATTCTTTCCACAAACCACACATGGATCAACCAGTGTCATTGCATGTGTGTTCTTTCCACAACTCACATATGGACCCACTAGAGTCATTGCTTGTGTGTTCTTATACTAAAACCAGGTCTAGAGTCATTGCATGCGTGTTCTTTCCACAAATCACTTATGGATCCACCAGTGTTCATTGCATGTGTGTTCTTTCCACAAACCACTTATGGATCAACCAGTGGTCATAGCATGTGTGTTCTTTCCACAAACCACACATGGATCCACCAGTGTTCATTGCATGTGTGTTCTTTTCCAAAAACCACATATGGATCAACCAGTGGTCATTGCATGTGTGTTCTTTTCAAAAACCACATGTGGACCCACTAGAGTCATTGCATGTGTGTTCTTATACTAAAACCAGCACTAGACTCATTGCATGTGTGTTCTTTTCCACAAACCACACATGGATCCACTAGACTCATTGCATGTGTGTTCTTTTCCACAAACAACTTATGCATCAACCAGTGGTCATTGCATGTGTGTTCTCTTTACAAACTACATGTGGACCCACTAGAGTCATTGTATGTGTGTTATTATACTAAAACTAGCACTAGAGTCATTGCATGTGTGTTCTATCCACAAACCACACATGGATCAACCAGTGGCATTGAATGTGTGTTCTTTCCACAAACCACACATGGATCAACCAGTGTCATTGCATGTGTGTTCTTTCCACAAACCGCATATGGATCAACCAGTGGTCATTGCATGTGTGTTCTTTTCCACAAACCACTTATGGATCCATTAGAGTCATTGCATGTGTGTTATTTCCACAAACCACACATGGATCAACCACTAGAGTCATTCCAAGTGTATTATTTCCACAAACCACACATGGATCAACCACTAGAATCATTGCATGTGTATTCTTTCCACAAACCACACATGGATCAACCAGTGTCATTGCATGTGTGTTCTTTCCACAACTCACATATGGACCCACTAGAGTCATTGCTTGTGTGTTCTTATACTAAAACCAGGTCTAGAGTCATTGCATGCGTGTTCTTTCCACAAATCACTTATGGATCCACCAGTGTTCATTGCATGTGTGTTCTTTCCACAAACCACTTATGGATCAACCAGTGGTCATTGCATGTGTGTTCTTTTCCACAAACCACTTATGCATCAACCGGTGGCATTGCGTGTGTCTTCTTTTCACAAACCACACATGGATCAACCAGTGCTCATTGCATGTGTGTTCTTTGCACAAACCACATATGGATCAACCAGTGGTCATTGCATGTGTGTCCTTTTCCCCAAACCACATATGGATCAACCAGTGGTCATTGCATGTGTGTTCTTTCCACAAACCACACATGGATCAACCAGTGGTCATTGCATGTGTGTTCTTTTCCACAAACCACACATGGATAAAGAAGTGTTATTGCATGTGTGTTCTTTCCACAAACCACATATGAATCAACCAGTGGTCATTGCATGTGTGTTCTTTTTACAAACCACATGTGAACCTACTAGAGTCATTGCATGTGTGTTCTTATACTAAAACCAACACTACGGTCATTGCATGTGTGTTCTTTTCGCAAACCACACATGGATCCACCACTATCATTGCATGTGTGTTCTTTCCACAAACCACACATGGATCAACAAGTGGTTATTGCAAGTGTGTTCTTTTCACAAACCACATATGGATCCATTAGAGTCATTGCATGTATGTTCTCATATACTAAAACTAGCACTAGACGCATTGCACGTGTGTTCTTTCCACAAACCACTTACGGACACCAGTGTTCATTTCATGTGTGTTCTTTTCACAAACAACATATGGATCCACCAGTGGTCACTGCATGTGTGTTCTTTCCACAAACCACTTATGGATCAACAAGTGGTCATTGCATGTGTGTTCTTTCCACAAACCACTTATGGATCAACCAGTGGCCATTGCATGTGTGTTCTTTCCACAAACCACTTATGGATCAACCAGTGGCATTGCATGTGTGTTCTTTTCACAAACTACATGTGGACCCACTAGTGTCATTGCACGTCTGTTCTTATACTAAAACCAGCACTAGAGTCATTGCATGTGTGTTCTTTCCACAAACCACATATGGATCAACCAGTAGTCATTGCATGTGTGTTCTTTCCACAAACCACTTATGGATCCACCAGTGTTCATTACATGTGTGTTCTTTTCCACAAACCACATATGGATCAACTAGTGGTCATTGCATGTGTGTTCTTTTCACAAACCACATATGGACCCACTAGAGTCATTGCATGTGTGTTCTATCCACAAACCACACATGGATCAACCAGTGGTCATTGCATGTGTGTTCTTTTCCACAAACCACGTATGGATCAACCAGTGGTCATTGCATGTGTGTTCTTTCCACAAACCACACATGAATCCACCAGTGTTCATTCGATGTGTGTTCTTTTCCAAAAACCACATATGGATCAACCAGTGGTCATTGCATGTGTGTTCTTTTCACAAACCACATGTGGACCCACTAGAGTCATTGCATGTGTGTTGTTATACTAAAACCAGCACTAGACTCATTGCATGTGTGTTCTTTTCCACAAACCACACATGGATCCACTAGACTCATTCCATGTGTTTTTCTTTCCACAAACAACTTATGCATCAACCAGTGGTCATTGCATGTGTGTTCTTTTTATAAACTACATGTGGACCCACTAGAGTCATTGTATGTGTGTTCTTATTCTAAAACTAGCACTAGAGTCATTGCATGTGTGTTCTATCCACTAACCACACATGGATCAACCAATGGCATTGCATGTGTGTTCTTTTCACAAACCACACATGGATCAACCAGTGTCATTGCATGTGTGTTCTTTCCACAAATCGCATATGGATCAACCAGTGGTCATTGCATGTGTGTTCTTTTCCACAAACCACTTATGGATCCATTAGAGTCATTGCATGTGTGTTATTTCCACAAACCACACATGGATCAACCACTAGAGTCATTGCATGTGTATTCTTTCCACAAACCACACATGGATCAACCAGTGTCATTGCATGTGTGTTCTTTCCACAACTCACATATGGACCCACTAGAGTCATTGCTTGTGTGTTCTTATACTAAAACCAGGACTAGAGTCATTGCATGCGTGTTCTTTCCACAAATCACTTATGGATCCACCAGTGTTCATTGCATGTGTGTTCTTTCCACAAACCACATATGGATCAACCAGTGGTCATTGCATGTGTGTACTTTTCCACAAACCACTTATGGATCAACCGGTGGAATTGCATGTGTCTTCTTTTCACAAACCACACATGGATCAACCAGTGCTCATTGCATGTGTGTTCTTTGCACAAACCACATATGGATCAACCAGTGGTCCTTGCATGTGTTCCCTTTTCCCCAAACCACATATGGATACACCAGTGGTCATTGCATGTGTGTTCTTTCCACAAACAACACATGGATCAACTAGTGGTCATTGCATGTGTGTTCTTTTCCACAAACCACACATGGATCAAGAAGTGTTATTGCATGTGTGTTCTTTCCACAAACCACATATGGATCAACCAGTGGTCATTGCATGTGTGTTCTTTTTACAAACCACATGTGAACCCACTAGAGTCATTGCATGTGTGTTCTTATACTAAAACCAACACTACGGTCATAGCATGTGTGTTCTTTTCCCAAACCACACATGGATCCACCACTATCATTGCATGTGTGTTCTTTCCACAAACCACACATGGATCAACAAGTGGTCATTGCATGTGTGTTCTTTTCACAAACCACATATGGATCCATTAGAGTCATTGCATGTGTGTTCTCATATACTAAAACTAGCACTAGACGCATTGCACGTGTGTTCTTTCCACAAACCACTTACGGACACCAGTGTTCATTGCATGTGTGTTCTTTTCACAAACAACATATGGATCCACCAGTGGTCACTGCATGTGTGTTCTTTCCACAAACCACTTATGGATCAACAAGTGGTCATTGCATGTGTGTTCTTTCCACAAACCACTTATGGATCAACCAGTGGCCATTGCATGTGTGTTCTTTACACAAACCACTTATGGATCAACCAGTGGCATTGCATGTGTGTTCTTTTCACAAACTACATGTGGACCCACTAGTGTCATTGCATGTGTGTTCTTATACTAAACCCAGCACTACAGTCATTGCATGTGTGTTCTTTTCACAAACAACATATGGATCCACCAGTGTTCACTGCATGTGTGTTCTTTCCACAAACCACATATGGATCAACCAGTAGTCATTGCATGTGTGTTCTTTCCACAAACCACTTATGGATCCACCAGTGTTCATTACATGTGTGTTCTTTTCCACAAACCACATATGGATCAACTAGTGGTCATTGCATGTGTGTTCTTTTCACAAACCACATATGGACCCACTAGAGTCATTACATGTGTGTTCTATCCACAAACCACACATGGATCAACCAGTGGTCATTGCATGTGTGTTCTTTTCCACAAAACTCTTATGGATCAACCAGTGGTTATTGCATGTGTGTTCTTTCCACAAACCACACATGGATCCACCAGTGTTCATTGCATGTGTGTTCTTTTCCAAAAACCACATATGGATCAACCAGTGGTCATTGCATGTGTGTTCTTTTCACAAACCACATGTGGACCCACTAGAGTCATTGCATGTGTGTTGTTATACTAAAACCAGCACTAGTCTCATTGCATGTGTGTTCTTTTCCACAAACCACACATGGATCCACTAGACTCATTGCATGTGTGTTCTTTTCCACAAACAACTTATGCATCAACCAGTGGTCATTGCATGTGTGTTCTTTCTATAAATTACATGTGGACCCACTAGAGTCATTGTATGTGTGTTCTTAGACTAAAACTAGCACTAGAGTCATTGCATGTGTGTTCTATCCACAAACCACACATGGATCAACCAGTGGCATTGCATGTGTGTTCTTTTCACAAATCACACATGGATCAACCAGTATCATTGCATGTGTGTTCTTTCCACAAACCACATATGGATCAACCAGTGGTCATTGCATGCGTATTCTTATACTAAAACCAACACCAGTGTCATTGCATGTGTGTTCTTTTCACAAACCACACATGGATCCACCACTGTCATTGCATGTGTGTTCTTTCCACAAACCACACATGGATCAACAAGTAGTCATTGCATGTGTGTTCTTTTCACAAACCACAACTGGATCCATTAGAGTCATTGCATGTGTGTTCTTATACTAAAACTAGCACTAGAGGCATTGCATATGTGTTCTTTCCACAAACCACTTATGGATCAACTAGTGGCATTGCATGTGTGTTCTTTTCACAAACTACATGTGGACCCACTAGAGTCATTGCATGTGTGTTCTTATACTAAAACTAGCACTAGAGTCATTGCATGTGTGTTCTTTTCACAAACCACACATGGATCAACCAGTGGTCATTGCATGTGTGTTCTTTCCACAAACCACATATGGATCAACCAGTGGTCATTGCATGTGTGTTCTTTCCAGAAACCACACATGGATCAATCGGTGGTCATTACATGTGTGTTCTTTTCCACAAACCACACATGGATCAAGCAGTGGTCATTGCATGTGTGTTCTCTCCACAAACCACTTATGGATCCACCAGTGTTCATTGCATGTGTGTTCTTTTCCAAAAAGCACATATGGATCAACCAGTGGTCATTGCATGTGTGTTCTTATACTAAAATCAACAGTAGAGTCATTGCATGTGTGTTCTTTTCACAAACCACACATGGATCCACCACTATCATTGCATGTGTGTTCTTTCCACAAACCACACATGGATAAACAAGTGGTCATTGCATGTGTGTTCTTTTCACAAACCACATATGCATCCATTAGAGTGACTGCATGTGTGTTCTTTCCACAAACCACTTATGGATCCACCAGCATTCATTGCATGTGTGTTCTTTTCAGAAACAACATATGGATCCACCAGTGTTCACTGAATGTGCGTTCTTTCCACAAACCACATATGGATCAACAAGTGGTCATTGCATGTGTGTTCTTTCCACAAACCACTTATGGATCCACAAGTGTTCATTGCATGTGTGTTCTTTTCCACAAACCACATATTGATCAACTAGTGCTCATTGCATGTGTGTTCTTTTCACAAAACACATATAGATCCATTAGAGTCATTGCATGTGTGTTCTTATACTAAAACTAGCACTAGAGGCATTGCATGTGTGTTCTTTCCACAAACCACTTATGGATCCACTAGTGTTCATTGCAGGTGTGTTCTTTTCACAAACAACATATGGATCCACCAGTGGTTACTGCATGTGTGTTATTTCAACAAACCACTTATGGATCAACCAGTGGTCATTGCATGTGTGTTCTTTCCACAAACCACTTATGGATCAACCAGTGGCCATTGCATGTGTGTTCTTTCAACAAAACACTTATGGATCAACAAGTGGCATTGCATGTGTGTTCTTTTCACAAACTACATGTGGATCCACTAGAGTCATTGCATGTGTGTTCTTATACTAAAACCAGCACTAGAGGCATTGCATGTGTGTTCTTTTCACAAACAACATATGGATCCACTAGTGTTCATTGCATGTGTGTTCTTTCCAAAAACCACATATGGATCAACCAGTGTTCATTGCATGTGTGTTCTTTTCCACAAACCACATATGGATCAACCAGTGGTCCTTGCATATGTGTTCTTTTCACAAACCACATATGGACCCACTAGAGTCATTGCATGTGTGTTCTATCCACAAACCACACATGGATCAACCAGTGGTCATTGCATGTGTGTTCTTTTCCACAAACCACTTATGGATCTACCAGTGGTCATTGCATGTGTGTTCTTTCCACAAACCACTTATGGATCCACCAGTGTTCATTGCATGTGTGTTCTTTTCCAAAAACCACATATGGATCAACCAGTGGTCATTGCATGTGTGTTCTTTTCACAAACCACATGTGGACCCACTAGAGTCATTGCATCTGTGTTCTTATACTAAAACCAGCACTAGATTCATTGCATGTGTGTTCTTTTCCACAAACCACACATGGATCCACTAGACTCATTGCATGTGTGTTCTTTTCCACAAACAACTTATGGATCAACCAGTGGTCATTGCATGTGTGTTCTTTTCACAAACTACATGTGGACCCACTAGAGTCATTGTATGTGTGTTCTTATACTAAAACTAGCACTAGAGTCATTGCATGTGTGTTCTACCCACAAACCACACATGGATCAACCAGTGGCATTGCATGTGTGTTCTTTTCACAAACCACACATGGATCAACTAGTGTCATTGCATGTGTGTTCTTTCCACAAACAACATATGGATCAACCAGTGGTCATTCGATGTGTGTTCTTTTCCACAAAGCACTTATGGATCCATTAGAGTTATTGCATGTGTGATATTTCCACAAACCACACATGGATCAACCACTAGAGTCATTGCATGTGTGTTATTTCCACAAACCACACATGGATCAACCACTAGAGTCATTGCATGTGTGTTCTTTCCACAAACCTCACATGGATCAACCAGTGTCATTGCATGTGTGTTCTTTCCACAAACCACACATGGATCAACAAGTGGTCATTGCATGTGTGTTCTTATACTAAAACCAGCACTAGAGTCATTCCATGTGTGTTCTTTCCACAAGCCACTTATGGATCCACCAGTGTTCATTGCATGTGTGTTCTTTCCTCAAACCACTTATGGATCAACCAGTGGTCATTACATGTGTGTTCTTTTCCGCAAACCACTTATGGATCAACCGGTGGCATTGCATGTGTGTTCTTTTCACAAACCACATGTGGACCCACTAGAGTCATTGCATGTGTGTTCTTATACTAAAACCAGCACTAGAGTCATTGCATGTGTGTTCTTTTCACAAACAACACATGGATTATCCACTGTCATTGCATGTGTTATATTTCCACAAACCACACATGGATCAACCACTAGAGTCATTGCATGTGTGTTATTTCCACAAACCACACATGGATCAACCACTAGAGTCATTGCATGTGTGTTCTTTTCACAAACCACACATGGATCCACCACTGTCATTGCATGTGTGTTCTTTCCACAAACCACACATTGATCAACAGGTGGTCATTGCATGTGTGTTCTTTTCACAAACCACATATGGATCCATTAGAGTCATTGCATGTGTGTTCTTATACTAGAACTAGGACTATAGTCATTGCATGTGTGCTCTTTCCACAAACCACACATGGATCAAGCAATGTTCATTGCATGTGTGTTCTTTTCACAAACAACATATGGATCCATCAGTGGTCACTGCATGTGTGTTCTTTGCACAAACCACATATGGATCAACTAGTGTTCATTGCATGTGTGTTCTTTGCCACAAACCACTTATGGATCAACCAGTGTTCATTGCATGTGTGTTCTTTTCCACAAACCGCACATGGATCAACCAGTGGTCATTGCATGTGTGTTCTTTTCCACAAACCACATATGGATCAACCAGTGGTCACTACATGCGTGTTCTTTCCACAAACCACACATGGATCAACCAGTGGTCATTGCATGTGTGTTCTTTTCCACAAACCACACATGGATCAAGCAGTGTCATTGCTTGTGTGTTATTTCCACAAACCACATATGGATCAACCAGTGGTCATTGCATGTGTGTTCTTTTCACAAACCACATATGGATCAACCAGTGTTCATTGCATGTGTGTTCTTTTCACAAACCACATGTGAACTCACTAGTCATTGCATGTGTGTTCTTATACTAAAACCAACACTAGAGTCATTGCATGTGTGTTATTTCCACAAACCACACATAGATCAACCACTAGAGTCATTGCATGTGTGTTCTTTTCACAAACAACACATGGATCAACCAGTGCCATTGCATGTGTGTTCTTTCCACAAACCACATATGGATCTATTTGAGTCATTGCATGTTTGTTCTTATACTAAAACTAGCACTGCCCCCCAATGGATCCACTATTAGACCGAGTCTTCTGGAAGGCACTTCATAACACAGTTGTTCTGCTTGACGATTGTTACATACCGTTCGATTGGGGCGCTTGGACGATTGGGATGGTCTTCGCGAGAGCGATCTCGAGTAGGCTGTTCTGCGACATGATTGACCACGCTTGCTCTAGACAAACTGGCATGTTGCGAGTGTTACGACTCACGAGTTCAGTGGGCCATATCCCAGTGTCACGTCCCCGTTACTTCCCTTCCTCCCCATACTTCTCTTCCTTCCCCTCGAAGCCACTTTCCCTACTTCACTTCCATCCTGCCGTAGTCGCAAGCCGACGACATCCGCCAATTCTCTGGTCGCTACCTTCATGCTAAGAAATCATTTTACAAGCTTTTGAACTTATCCTACATATTCCCGCTATTCGCCAATCTAACTGCTGATCTTTTTTCTGATTTCTCGACGAACTTCAGATGTGGTAGATTTTGCAGCCCAAGAATCTGGAGATCCACGCGCACAACTTTGCAGCGGCGTTCCCGCTCGTGTGCTCCCACCCAGGATGCTTTCGCCGTTACTCCTACCACGAGCTCCCGCTCCACGAGCTCGCGTGCCCGCACGGCGCGTGCTCCTGCATGGATCCGGGCTGCAACTACACCGGCCCGCCGGTAGAGCTCGTCGTCCACCTTGCAGAGGGGCACTTGATCGAAGTGATTAGGATCTCGTACGGGCAAGCCCAACATCTCCAAGAGCAGGTGCCGTTCACTGACTCGGCACGCCGCCTGCTAATTTTCCAGGGGGAGGGGCTCTATTTTCGTCCTGACCATCACCGCCAGTGTTCCGGGAACCAGAGCCGGGCCGTCGTGGGTGCCGTATGCGTCAGGTCGGTCTCGTGCGCCTGGCCCATATACACGGTGTGCATGTGGGCGAACGCCCAGCCGCCGTCATTGGATAGCATTCTTGTGCTAGCCGAGGCGCCGAGCTGCCCGACGCCGCGGGAGGTGGAGTATGTGGACCTAAGGTCGATCCTATGCGTGCCATCTCAGTACCTTGTCGGTGCTGGACCGAACAGGCAGATGCATTTCTACATTTGTATTGAGAAGACCGACAGGGAAATGTAGTACTTGTGCTGTCGTTACTGTTAGACTTAAGCGATGCTTCTCAGGTTCTTAGAGCATATGTGTTATGCGAATGTACCCTAGTTGTAGTTTTCAGTACTCCTTAATACTTTGACGAGTTATTATATTGGTCCAATCAGCTTCCTGTTGTCACGTTGCAAACTCCGCTTGCTCTGGACAGACCGGCAATACCGTGTGCTCCCGCTCCCGCATGTCAGTGTCACGTGTTCCGAGGGCCCACCTGCCAGTGTCATGCCCCCTCCTCTTCCTTCCCCTCGAAGCCACTTGTTTTACGCGATAAAATAATCAAATTTCTTAGTGCTGGTAATATGAAATGCGGGCGTGCTAGTATACGATTGTATACAAATTAAATATACACAAAGATCATGCAGGGGAAACTTGTAGTCTTTATTGATATTCGTAAGAGCATACAAGTATCATTGTACATCTTCCTTGTGTGACATCTAACAAAAAAAAAGCGATTGTGTAGTTCTTGACTCCTAGAGGCTCGGGAGCACTTCTAGTTAATTATATCCATAGGTTTATGCCCATGAAAGACCTTCGATTATGCTGCTGTCATACGGTCATCATCATTATCAACTCATATCTCATATTTTCCAAGGCATATACCATGCAAATATTGATTAATGTAGTTTGCAGCCACATCAACAAAGTACGGATGTCCTATCCAATCAAACATTGAATTCAGACAGTCTCAGAATAGGTGTTCGGCCTCGTCGGTCACGGACGGTGTGTATCCTGCCTCGTCGGTCAGGATATATATGTAGGTTCCGGCCTCGTCGGTCGCGGATAAAAGTGAGCTGGCTGAGACAAAATACTAAATCACTCGACTAACATGAATTGTTGCTCCATAAATTATAAACAATAGGGCCTTGCTTATTCCAAGGTGGATGGCCGTACTTTATTCAAATGATCCATGCATATGCCTTTTGCATTGGCGCGTGTCCATGTGAGCCTGATGCATGGACACCAACACTACTTATATTTCAAAGAGCATCGTGAGTTATTTGATGTTGTAGGAATAAAGGAAATATGGCACGGTAATCGAATCGGCGACGATGTAACTCGCGTAAAGCCGAGATACTCAAGTAGATCAAATCATGAAGCATTCATGGTGGCGTTCTAAATCGCGTAGAGCATTGAACACCTTAAACTCTGGAGATCACATGTGGAATATTTGCGGTGGCAACATGAATCGCGCGTAGAGCCGAGACCCGATTATTTATGTATTCTGACCATATGCATCATCGGCGGCGAAATAGAATCACGTAGAGAGCCGAGATGAAATAATTTTGTAGATCGACTATGTATATCATTGGCAGCGATATAAATCATGTAGAGCCAAGACAACATTTTGTAGACCGAGAACATCACCGGTGGCGAGATAAATCGCGTAGAGCCAAGATACTCAATCTTTTATAGATCAAATCATGAAGTATTCATGGCGGCGATCTAAATAGCGCAGAGCCAAGAGAAGACTTTTTAGATCAAGAGCCACATGACGACGAATAAATCCCGTAGAGCCAAGATACGACCTTTTAGATTAAGAGCCACATCGGCGACGAATAAATCGCGTAGAGCCGAGAGAAAACTTTTTAGATCAAGACAGACATCAGCGGCGAATAAATCGTATAGAGCCGAGGTGAAATAATTTTGTAGATCAAAGGTGAATAAATCGCGTAGAGCCGAGATACAACCTTTTAGATCAAGAGCCACATCTGTGGCGAATAAATCGCTTAGAGCCGAGAGAAAACTTTTTAGATCAAGAGAGACATCGGCGGCGAATAAATCGCGTAGAGCCGAGGTGAAATAATTTTGTAGATCAAAAGCCACATGAGCGACGAATAAATCACGTAGACCCGAGATACAACCTTTTAGATCAAGAGCCATATCGGCGGCAAATAAATCGCGTAGAGCCGAGATACGACCTTTTAGATTAAGAGCCACATTGGCGGCAAATAAATCACGTAGGGCCGAGAGAAAACTTTTTAGATCAAGACAGACATCAGCGTCGCGTAGAGCCAAGGTGAAATAATTTTGTAGATCAAAAGCCACATCGGCGACGAATAAATCGCGTAGAGCCGAGATACAACCTTTTAGATCAAGAGCCACATCGGCGGCGAATAAATCGCATAGAGCCGAGAGAAAACTTTTTTGATCAAGAGAGACATCGGCAGCGAACAAATCACGTAGAGCCAAGATGAAACAATTTTGTAGATCAAGAACCACATTGGCGGCGAATAAATCGCGTAGAGCCAAGAAAGCACAAACCTGCGACAAGAAATACAGAAAACAAGAAAAACAAAAATATACGCATGCTACCTTCATGCGATTTACTCACCGTGTGATGCCATCGATCAGCAACGTGAAGAAGGCACCGTGAAGATTGGAAGAGACGACGGCAATCCAGCCGTGTCAGTCAACGAACTGTGGCGTGTGTGGTATATGAGATGAACTAGTGTAAAGAAGAATGAATCTGTGTATGTGAGGACGATAAAAATGGATGTATGTGTGGCGAGTGCGTGTGTCTGCGTCCAACCTCCCTCCAGTGATCACACTGGGCAGTCTTTATATTAGCGTCCCACCGAGCCATGCATAGAGATAAAGAGATAAGTATGACCAGCTAAAGATCAGTATGATCAGCGACGCCGTCGGGTTGTTAGCGAGAGGGCGTCTTATCATGGAGCGGCTCCGCTTGATGAGGCTCTTAGCCGTTTCCATCGATATGCTTATCTTTACCGCGCATGGCATACGCACGTATCCGCACCGTACATGCACGTATGTACAAAGATCAAATGATGCACGTTCCAAGCTAGTCACCTAGCTGATATGAATCACTAGTATTTGTTGATTCTTTACCGCCGAATAAATTAATAAAAACACCACGAGTCCATCTGTGCATATTGCATATAAAATCGTTGGCTGCCGTTCCATACATAGCAAGCTGGCCAAACTCACTCGATCCAAAATGGAATGGTGTTTCTATTTTGCTCCTTTTGATCATCAATTATTTTTATCACCGTTATTTCCCATCAACAGTGTCTTATACCGGATGATTATATAGTACTAGTTGACTGCCCGAGCCTTGCTACGGGTATTAAAAAAATTCTTCAGTCATCTCAATATACAAAATTACACATGCTAATCGAGTAAAAACCATGAAAGCACCCGTATGCTATCACAAAACAACCAAGAATGTACGTAGCTTCCACCGGTGCCAGCGAGCAAGGCATGACAACCCTCTGAAACACCGTTTCTTTTCCCGTCGCTCCAAAGACGAGCAATGCCTTTCACGCATATTGTGTCCAAAAAATATCTCCCAGGCTGTCGAACTGTAAAAGCTTTTTCCATTTCGCTGGCAAGGCCTTCCTTCATCTTGGAAACTCTCCCCCATATATACACTGTGTAGTCTATAATGCTCTTCTAAGAAATTGAAAGAACTCCATTTTGTACCTCTCCACCATTCTAAGCGCCTGACATACCCGATCCATTGCCACCAGTTTCCCTTACGATTCCCTTCATCGTTGTCCTCTGCACCCCTTCTCCCTACACGATCAACATATGCCTTTGTCTTAATCTAAGGATTTGTAACAATAGTTGGCAAAATCTATACTCAACTACACTACACGGCTGAAATTCCTAGCAATTGCTAGTACACATACGAGAGAGAACGACATAATTAACCTGAATTTGAGAAGAGGTTATACTGTCAGATGTGAGATTAAATCAAGTAATCAACCATAGAAAAATTCAGCGAGGAACGAAAAAATTGCCCGCAGCACAAGCACTACAACTATACATATATATCTGCTATAATTCACTCGAGTGACTATAAAGTTTCAGAAGCTTGTAAGCATCAAGGGTAGATAATTCATAGTTCATATCATGGCAACATCTATGGTTCATTGTGTGTGAATGTGCTGCCCTATCTCCTACCTTGATTGAGTGGACAAATATTTCATCCTACCTGCTCTCATTTTATCTCTAGATTTCCTTCTACTTTTCCTAGGCATTCCATGGTTGGTAAGATCAAACTTTTGTACAAAATAGCCGCTAAATTAGACACGGGTCTGGAAGACTGATATTTTACTCGTAATTTTCCATGGCCAGAGTTGAAACTGAAGGAAATATGCCCTGAGAGGCAATAATAAAGTTGTTATTATGTATTCCTTGTATATGATAGATGTTTATTTTGCATGCTATAATTGTATTGATAGGAAACATCAATACATGTGTGTTTAATAAACAAAAAGGGTTCCTAGTCATGCCTCTCTTATAGACTAGCTTGTTGATTAACAGGATGATCAAGGTTTCCTGATCATGGACATTGGATGTTGTTAATATCAAGGTCACACCATTGGTGGAATGATGTGATGAATATTCATCCGAAGTATAGCATTACGATCAAGTCATTGTGTTTATATTGCTATAACATCATACAAAGTAATTTTTATCCTTAGACCATGAGATCATGTTAATTGCTAACACCAGAAGAGTATCTTGATAACATCAAACATCACACCATAACAGGGTGACTATAAAGATGGGTTCAGTGCTACGAAGGTGTTATGTTGAGGCTCATGGATCAAGAGTGGAATTTGACAATCCAGATGACGGATAGATATACTCTGGGCCCTCTCGGTGATATCACATTAGGATAGCTTGCAAGCAAGTGATGTGATCACTGGAATGTTATATCACGGAAACGAGAAAAGAGTGCATGTCGGTAACGAGATCAAACTAGGTATGGAGATACCGATGATCGAATCTCGGACATGTAATATATCGAGAGACAAAGGGATTTAGTTACAAACGTTAAAGGTTCTCACGATCACAGGAGTCATCGTTGAATTGTAGGAGTCAGTACGGATCTCCAGGTCCCGCTGCTAATTATTGATCGGAGAAGGGTCTCGATCATGTCTGCATTATTCGCGAACCATAGGGTGGCACACTTAAGAGTTACTGGACACCATTTCTGGAAAGAATTGGCACATATGTTTCAGACGAAAGAATTGCAAAGCGCAGGAATTGTTTCAATAGAAACCGGAAATTGTTTCGGGTGAAATTGCAGAAGGTGATTCTGCATGTGATATTGAAATATTGCAAGGGCTATATGTGAATGTTTGTTAATTAAAGTAATTAACAAAATTCTGAATAAATTTAATAAAAGGGTTTTATTAAATGAGAGAGCATTAAATTTGGAGAAACTTAATGCATTTAAAGTGGAGACTTTAAAAGGGAATATGAAGAGGCATTTTAATGTTGAGGAGTTACCACCACATGAATGGGGGAGGTGAGGGGTCACCCCCCCATGCACCGGCCATGGAGAGAGGGGGCACCCCCCTCCTCCTATAAAAGGCCACCCATTCCCTCCTTCTTCCACACACCTCCTTGTGAAGGATCTCTCTCCCCCTCTAGAATTATTCCCCCATGGTCTCGAATTAGCGAGATACATGTTCCTGGTGGCATTTCGTCTGGAAGGAGTTGCTGCTTCCGCTGGATCGCTGGAGCGAGGAGGTGGAGGTTGTTCGGTGGCTTGAACGTGTGTGCGAGTGCGGATGCGCTGCTGAGTTGCGGCGCTCGGACTTCCTCACGATCTTGAGATCGGCAAGTGTACGACTACAAAGCTCGTTGTCTACGAGGGTAAGTTCTCTATGGATGTATGTCCACCCGTTTGCTTTGTACCTAGTAGATAGATCTTGGCGTGTAGTTCACACCGTAGGAAATTTTTTGTTTTCTATGCTGCGGACCCAACAGTGGTATCAGAGCCTGATCTATGCGTAGGTGCTTTGCACGGGTAGTACACATATGGTTGATATGTGGGAGATGATGATCATGTTATTGCATCTTCTATGTACTTTGGATATTGGTGGCATAGTGGGATGAAGCGGCCCGGACCAACCTTACATGTCATCGTACATGAGACCGGTTCCACGACTGACATGCAACTTGATTTGCATAAGTGGCTGGCGGGTGTCTGTCTCTCCCACTATAGTCAATATCTGATTTACAACGAGTTGCTAATAACTTGGTTATCCTCGTTGTGGTTCATGTTCGTAGGTTAGACAGGTTCTATCTCCGAAAGCCCTATGCCACGTAAAACTTGTAATTGATAAATTAGAGGCGTCTAGTTTAGATCGTTGCTGGGCTAGTGTTTTGATATGGTATTGTTGTAAGTAGATGTATGGTAGATACTCTTACAACTCACTTAACGTGTAAGTTCCATAGACCTTGGCCTTACACACAAAGGAATGATAGAGATCATACCACGATACAAATGATAGAGATCAAATGCATGGACCATATCATCTCACTTCACACATTAGATGTTAGCATCTTATACTGCTAGTTTGGCGCGTTTGATAGCATTATAAGATGATCCCTCATTTAGATATCAAGATAAAATGTGTTCTTCCTTAAGTATGCACCGTTTTGTGGATCGTGTTTTGAGGCATCACGTGATGATCGGGTATTTTTAACTCTACGCTTTTATACAACGGGTGTAAGACAGTTTTACACACGCAAATACTAAGGTTCTTACTTGACGAGCCTAGCATGTACAGACATGGCCTCGGAACACGGACCGAAAGGTTAAGCATGAGTCATATAGTTGATATGATGCCCATATAGATGCTCGCCTTTGAAGCTACACCGACTCACGTGATGATCGGACTTGGTGTAGTGGATTTGGTTCATGTAATCACCAAAAGGACACGAGGGATGTCGTTTTTGAGTGGGAGTTCATTAGTAATTTGGATTAGTTGAACTCAATCTATCATAAAATTAGTCTAAATATACGTTACAAATTCTGTTGTAGATGGCACCACCTGCTTTTAATTTCAATGTGTTCATGGAGAAAGAGAAACTTGCTGCGAATGGTAGCAACTTCACTAACTAGGCTATGAATTTGAGGATTCTCCTCACTGCTGCACAAAAGCAATATGTGCTAGATGCGCCGCTAGGCCCCCCACCAGCTCATGATGCCCCTGACGAGGAAAAGAACGTCTATATAACTCGTGAGGAGGACCACAACTTAGTTCATTGCGGCATACTGTATGGGCTAGAGCCAAAACTTCGAAAGCGTTTCGAAAATGGCAATGCCTTTGATACCATGGGAGAATTGAAAATGATTTTCGATACCCATGATGCCGTAGAGAGTTATAATGCTACAGAAAAGTTCTTTAGCTACATGATGGAGGAAAACAGCTCCGTTAGTGAGCACGTACTCAAAATGTCTGGGTACACCGATAAGCTTGTGTCCTTGGGAATAACGATTCCCATTGAATTAGGCATACATCGTGTTCTCCAATCTCTGCCACCTAGCTACAAGAGCTTCGTGATGAACTATAATATGCAGGGCATGAAGAAGTCTCTTCCCGAGCTTCTGTCGATGCTTAAGACTGCAGAAGTGGAGATTAGGAAAGAACATCAAGTGTTGATGATCAATAGGACCACCGGTTTCAAGAAGGACAAGAAAGGCAAGCACAAGGGAAAGAAGGGTGGCAAGTCTGTTGCCACGCCTGAAAAGAAACCCCGAGCTGGCCCTAAGTATGACACCGAGTGCTACTATTGCAAGGGGACTGGCCATTGGAAGCGCAACTGCCCCAAGTATTTGGCGGACAAGAAGTCCGGCAAGGCAAACAAAGGTATATGTGATATACATGTTATTGATGTGTACTTGACTAGTACTCGTAGTAGCACCTGGGTATTTGATACCAGATTAGTTGCTAATATATGTAACTCGGTTCAGGGGCTGCGGAACAAGCGACAACTAGCAAGGGATGAGGTCACGATGCGGGTCGGCAATGGATCAAGAGTTGATGTGATCGCCGTCAGAACGCTGCCTCTCCATATGCCATTGGGTTTAGTTATAAACCTAAATAATTGGTATTTGGTGCCTGCACTGATCATGAACATTGTATCCGGATCGTGTTTGATGCAAAGTGGTTATTCATTTAAGTCTGAAAACAATGGTTGTTCGATTTATATGAATAATATCTTTTATGGTCATGCACCTATGTTGAATGGTTTATTTCTGTTGGATCTCAATAGTAGTATTACGCATATTCATAATGTTGATGCTAAAAGGATTAAACTTGATAATGATATATCTACATATATGTGGCACTACCGTCTAGGTCATATTGGCGTTAAACGCATGAAGAAACTCCATTCTGATGGACTTTTGGAATCACTTGATTTTGAATCATTTGATACATGTGAGCCATGCCTTATGGGCAAGATGACTAGAACGCCATTTTCCGGTTCAATGGAACGGGCGACAGATCTATTGGAAATCATACATACTGATGTGTGTGGACCAATGAGTGTGTCGGCACGAGGTGGATATCGTTATTTTGTTACTTTCACGGATGATTTGAGTAGATATGGGTATATCTATTTGATGAAACATAAGTCTAAATTTTTTGAAAAGTTCAAAGAATTTCAGAATGAAGTGGAAAATCATCGTAACAGAAAGATCAAATTTCTACGGTCCGACCGTGGAGGAGAGTATCTTAGTTACGAGTTTAGCACACATATGAAAGACTGTGGAATAGTTTCACAACTCACGCCTGCCGGAACACCACAACGTAATGGTGTGTCGGAGCATCGTAATCGTACCTTATTGGATATGGTTCGATCTATGATGTCTCTGACTGACTTACCTCTGTCATTTTGGGGTTATGCACTGGAAACAGCTGCATTCACTTTAAATCGTGCACCATCTAAATCCGTTGAAAAGACACCGTATGAATTATGGTTTGGAAACAAACCTAAGCTGTCATTTCTTAAGGTTTGGAGATGCGATGTTTATGTGAAGAAACTTCAACCGGATAAACTCGAACCCAAAGCGAAAAAATGCGTCTTCATAGGATACCCTAAGGAAACGATTGGGTATACCTTCTATCACAGATCCGAGGGCAAGGTCTTTGTTGCCAAGAATGGATCCTTTCTTGAGAAGGAGTTTCTCGTGAAAGGTGTGAGTAGTCGGAAGGTAGAACTCGAAGAGGTTATTGATCCTTCTCTTCATGGAATGGCGAGTGGCGCAGCACCGGAAGTTGTTTCGGAGTTGACTTCACCTGATGAAGAGAGAGCTAATGATAATGATCATGAAACTCCGAAAGAGGACACTACCGAACCTCGCAGGTCAAGCAGGACACGTGCAGCTCCTGAACTGTACGGCAATCCTATTGTGAATTTCATGGTTGATGAAATGGTTGACCCTGCGACGTATGAAGAAGCGATGATGAGCCCGGATTCCAACAAATGGCTAGAAGACATGAAATCCGAGATGGAATCCATGTACGAGAACCAAGTTTGGACCTTGGTGGACTTACCTCACGACCGAAAGGCCGTTGAGAATAAATGGATTTTCAAAAGGAAAACTGATGCTGATGGTAATGTGACCATCTATAAGGCTCGACTTGTCGCAAAGGGGTTTTGAAAAATTCAAGGAGTTGACTACGATGAGACATTCTCTCCTGTAGCGATGCTTAAGTCGGTTAGGATTGTGTTAGCAATTGCTGCATATTTCGATTATGAAATATGGCAGATGGATGTCAAAACTGTGTTCCTCAATGGTAAGATTGAAGAAGTGTTGTATATGATACAACCTAAGGGTTTTGTCGATCCTAAGGATGCTAATAAGGTGTGCAAACTTTAGCGATCCATCTATGGACTGAAGCAAGCATCACGAAGTTGGAATCTCCGCTTTGATGAGGTGATCAAAGAGTTTGGATTTGTCCAAACTTATGGAGAGGCTTGTATTTACAAGAAAGTGAGTGGGAGCAATGTGGCATTTCTGATATTATATGTGGATGACATATTATTGATTGGAAATGATTTAGATCTTTTAAACAGTGTTAAAAGTTATCTAAACAGCAAATTTTCGATGAAGGACCTTGGTGAAGCTTCATATATATTAGGCATTAAAATCTATAGAGATAGATCAAGATGCCTAATTGGGCTATCGCAGAGTACATACCTTGATAAGATATTAAAGAAGTTTAATATGGATGGAAGTAAGAAGGGGTTCTTACCTATGTTGCAAGGCAAGACATTGAGTAAGACTCAAAGTCCGGCTACGGCGGAAGAAAGAGAGATAATGGATAAGATCCCCTATGCCTCAGCCATAGGCTCTATAATGTATGCCATGCTATGTACAAGACCAGATGTGGCACATGCTATTAGTTTGACTAGTAGGTACCAATCTGATCCAGGTTCGGAACACTGGATAGCGGTCAAGAATATCCTTAAGTACTTGAGAAGAACTAAGGATATGTTTCTTATATACGGAGGTGAAGAAGAGCTAGTCGCTAAGTGTTATGTCGATGCTAGCTTTGACACTGATCCGGATGACTCTAAGTCTCAATCCGGATATGTATTTCTCTTGAACGGAGCAGCAGTTAGTTGGAGGAGCTCCAAACAACCTGTGGTGGCTAGATCAACAACGGAGGCGGAATATGTTGTTGCTTCAGAAGCGGCGCAGGAAGCAGTTTGGATGAAAGAGTTCATTACAGAACTGCGTGTGGTCCCCAGTGTGTTGGACCCAATGGTGATCTATTGTGACAACAATGGAGCCATAGCTAACGCAAAGGAACCAAGGTCTCACAAGAATTCCAAGCATATTAAGCGCCGGTTTCACTCCATCCGCGAGCATGTCAAGGATGGAGATATAAAGATTTGTAAAGTGCACATGGACCTGAATGTAGCAGATCCGTTGACTAAAGTACTCCCTAGGGAAAAACATGATCAACACCAGAACTCCATGGGTGTTAGATTTATCACTACGTGAACTAGATTATTGTCTCTAGTGCAAGTGGGAGACTGAAGGAAATATGCCCTGAGAGGCAATAATAAAGTTGTTATTATGTATTCCTTGTATATGATAGATGTTTATTTACATGCTATAATTGTATTGATAGGAAACATCAATACATGTGTGTTTAATAAACAAAAAGGGTTCCTAGTCATGCCTCTCTTATAGACTAGCTTGTTGATTAACAGGATGATCAAGGTTTCCTGATCATGGTCATTGGATGTTGTTAATATCAAGGTCACACCATTGGTGGAATGATGTGATGAACATTCATCTGAAGTATAGCATTACGATCAAGTCATTGTGTTTATATTGCTATAACATCATACGAAGTAATCTTTATCCTTAGACCATGAGATCATGTTAATTGCTAACACCGGAAGAGTATCTTGATAACATCAAACGTCACACCGTAACAGGGTGACTATAAAGATGGGTTCAGTGCTACGAAGGTGTTATGTTGAGGCTCATGGATCAAGAGTGGAATTTTTCAATCCAGATGACGGATAGATATACTCTGGGCCCTCTCGGTGATATCACATTAGGATAGCTTGCAAGCAAGTGATGTGATCACTAGAATGTTATATCACGGGAACGAGAAAAGAGTGCATGTCGGTAACGAGATCAAACTAGGTATGGAGATAACGATGATCGAATCTCGGACATGTAATATGTCGAGAGACAAAGGGATTTAGTTACAAGCGTTAAAGGTTCTCACGATCACAGGAGTCATCGTTGAATGTGTAGGAGTCAGTACGGATCTACAGGTCCCGCTGCTGATTATTGATCGGAGAAGGGTATCGATCATGTCTGCATTATTCGTGAACCGTAGGATGGCACACTTAAGAGTTACCGGACACCATTTTGGAGCACATATGTTTCACACGAAAGAATTGCAAAGCGCAGGAATTGTTTCAATAGAAACCGGAAATTGTTTCGGGTGAAATTGCAGAAGGTGGTTCTGCATGTGATATTGAAATATTGCAAGGGGCTATATGTGAATGTTTGTTAATTAAAGTAATTAACAAAATTCTGAATAAATTTAATAAAAGGGTTTTATTAAATGAGAGAGCATTAAATTTGGAGAAACTTAATGCATTTAAAGTGGAGACTTTAAAAGGGAATGTGAAGAGGCATTTTAATGTGGAGGAGTTACCACCACATGAATGGGGGAGGTGAGGGGTCACCCCCCATGCGCCGGCCATGGAGAGAGGGGGCACCCCCCTCCTCCTATAAAAGGCCACCTATTCCCTCCTTCTTGCACACACCTCCTTGTGAAGGATCTCTCTCCCCCTCTAGAATTCTAGAATTATTCCCCCATGGTCTCGGATTAGCGAGATACATGTTCCCGGTGGCATTTCGTCTGGAAGGAGTTGCTGCTTCCGCTGGATCGCTGGAGCGAGGAGGTGGAGGTTGTCCGGTGGCTTGAACGTGTGTGCGAGTACGGATGCGCTGCTGAGTTGCGGCGCTCGGACTTCCTCACGATCTTGAGATCGGCAAGTGTACGACTACATCAACCACGAGTTCCTACTCGTTAACAAAGCTCGTTGTCTACGAGGGTAAGTTCTCTATGGATATATGTCCACCCGTTTGCTTTGTACCTAGTAGATAGATCTTGGCGTGTAGTTCACACCGTAGGAAATTTTTTGTTTTCTATGTTGCGGACCCAACAGAAACTGCTTTGTAGCTAACAAGACTGAAATTGTACCTTTGTCTCATTGTGATAGAAATCTCACTCCAGCATCAGAGCATGCACAATTGTTATAGCAGTATATAGCACACACCTGCAGTTACTTGTCAGTTATATGGACAAATCTTATCTAGAAATTCTTCCGAAAGCTCATTCTAAGAGAATAAGAGCATACTCATATTGCATAAGCCATCCATTTAATAGGTGAAGTTAGAATAATTCTTTTTCTTTGCCATGTATTCCATTAGACGACCAAATAGCCTTTAACAGATGGGATCGAGGCACGTGGAGTAGTCACCGTACCTGGACCACGGATGTTGAAAAGGCACCGTCAAAGGAAATATATTATAATGATCACACAAATGTTCTTTAAATTACACAATTGCCTATCAAACATCAGGAAACATGGAAAATTAGATAACTCTACCGAAAGAGAAATCTCTCCAGCACTTTAGAAAATCTCTCCTGGAATTGATACAATTGTATCCGTAGATATTACAATGGATGAGAAGTTTATCCATTTATCTCAATTCTCAAGCATACTATTAAAATTGTACAAAAAAGTAAATTGTTGATGTACATCATCGGAGGTGCATTGCTGATTATCACAAGCTAGCTTCTTGCACTACTAGGAAAACAATTATAGGTAGATTTTAATTCTGTGGCGCATATATGAAAAATGCTCCACTAAAATTAATTTTGTGGCGCATGTAGCAAATATTCCACAGAATTCCTGCAATTCTGTGGCGCATATAGATATAGGCGCCACAGAAAGTGAGAATCCTGTGACGCATATAGCCATATGCGCCACAGAATTCCTATGGGCCCATGTGGGTCTGACCCCAGCACATGGGCAGGCCAGAATTCTGTGGCGCATATGGATATATGCGCCACAGAATGTCAAAATTCTGTGGCGCATGAATTCTCACTTTCTGTGAGGCATGTAGCTATATGCGCCACAGAATTTTGATCGCCATGAGTTTAATTTTTTTATTTGGAACAGGCGGGAAGCAGATAACCCAACGTACATGAAAAGAAGAAAGGGAAAAATAAAATCAAAGCCAGAAGGGAGCATGGGCCGTGATCCTCGGAAGAGTCCGATTAAGATACAGATATAATCACAGCATATGAGTGCTTGCACTTTATGAAGAGGAATGGGGCAAAGAAACACCAGCACTGTGCTCTTAAGTTGGACATGCGCAAGGCCTGTGACCGTGTTGAATGGAGCTATCTCCAAGCAATCATGGCGCGTATGGGTTTTCATAATCGATGGATTCAATTAATTATGAAGATGGTTTCATCGGTGTCGTTTTCTGTTCTTTTCAATGGACAACCATTGGAGGAATTCCATCCATCACGAGGGATCCGGCAAGGCGATCCTATCTCCCCCTACTTGTTCTTGATTGCAGCAGAGAGCCTCTCAGGCCTCCTAAAACAGTGTCGTCAGTCATCGCACCTCAAGGGGCTTCAGGTGGCCACTACTGCCCCGGTAGTCAACCACCTCCTCTTCGCCGATGATAGCCTGTTGTTTGTCAAGGCAAATTCAGAGGGAGCTCGTGATGTTATGGCTCTGTTGGACAAGTACTATGCAGCATCAGGCCAGCGAGTAAATCTGGAAAAATCATCGGTGTTTTTTAGTAAAGGATGTCCAGAGTCTACACGTCAAGTGGTGAAGAATATTCTTCAAGTGCCTAACGAGACTTTAAATGAAAAATATTTGGGCATGCCATCTGATGCGGGGAGATCACTCAATGGAGCTTTCAAGTATCTCAAAGATAGAGTCTGGAAACGAGTGCAAGCTTGGCAAGAGCAACTTCCATCGATGGGAGGAAAGGAGGTACTGATAAAGTCGGTGATTCAAACTATTCTGAACTTTTCTATGTCTTGTTTTAAGCTACCACGTGGACTATGTCAACACATAAATTCTCTGATTAGAAACTTCTGGTGGGGAAGCAAAGAAGGTAAAAGAAGAACACATTGGGTCTCCTGGGAGGTCATGTGCTCACCAAAATTCATGGGAGGTTTGGGTTTTCGTGATATAGAGCTTTTCAACCTAGCACTACTAGCCAAGCAGGTTTGGCGTATTCTTCAGAACCCAGAGACTCTCAGCGCAAGGATACTCAAGGCAGTCTATTTTCCGAATACAGATATTCTTGAGGCCACGATTGGTTCACACCCATCTCAAGTGTGGAGATCGTTGATTGAAGGAATGGATGCTTTGATTCAAGGCTTGGTGCGCAGAATCGGAACGGGGAAACAACACATGCGTGGAACCAAAATTGGTTGCCACGCGATTTCATGTTGCGGCCCTTGGCGTGCAAGAAGAGGGACCCTCCGATGCGTGTCAGTGATTACATCGATGCGGCGACTTTCTCTTGGAACAAAGCTAAGCTTGATGAGTGGTTTATTCCAATCGATGTTGAGCAGATATGCAAGATACCGTTAAGCACGAGACGTTTTGATGACAGTTGGGCGTGGCACTATGAGCGCTCGGGTGTCCTATCTGTCCGTTCAGTGTACCGTATGCTGGTGCTTACCCAGAAACATCGTACAGATTGGCTGGAGGAGCGGCCTGCTGGCTCTAACACGGAGGGCGAGGAGAAGCTTTGGAAAAAGATGTGGAATACTAAGGTCCCTTCAAAACTTCGGGTTTTCCTATGGCGTCTCTTGCTCCAATCCTTGCCGACGGGTGACGTTCGTCATCATCGGAATATGGCAGATACAAATCAATGTTCGGTTTGTGGGGTGGCGGATTCATGGAGGCATTCCCTCATTGACTGTACTATGGCGAGATGCGTGTGGGCGCTAGTCAGCGACGATATTACTCAACACGATGAGTATGACGACGGAACCGTCGGCTAAGCAGTGGATTTTCACTATGATAGAAACTCTGGATCACTCTTCCTTTGTGGAGATGGTTGTGACCTTGTGGGCAATCTGGTTTGCAAGGCGAAGATTAATTCATGATGGTGAACAACAGAGCCCAAATGTCTACTTTCGCTTTCGTTCGAAGCTTCCTGGTTGACCTTGCCATGACTTCATCACCTCCGTCTCATGGGAAGCAAGGTAAAGCAAAGCAGTCTATCTCCTGGATAGCTCCACCTACTGGATATGCAAAGCTGAATGTTAACGCTGCTACATCAAGGTCAGGCATCGGTGGAGCGGTTGCAGTTGTTTGTCGTAGCGAGGTGGGTCTGTTTCTGGGGGCCTCGGCTCTCACGGTTCAGGACCAGAACAACCCTACCACGCTTGAGGCAATGGCTTGTCGAGAAGCTCTCGCACTCGCTCAAGATCTCCAGTTATCCCATCTCTGCATCGCGTCAGACTGCCGGGAAGTCATCAAAAGCTTGCAGGGTACGTCCATGGGAGTTCATGCAATGATCACAGCGGAGGTGAAGGCTTCGTCTTCTCTTTTCACTAGCGTGGTGTTCAAACACGAGAGTAGAAACTCCAATGGTGAGTCCCATCGCCTAGCTAGGAGTGCTGTTAGTTTAGACAGCGGTCGCCATGTCTGGTTTCTTCAGCCACCGGATGGTTTATGTATTCCTGTAAATCTTCCAAACATTAGCCAATAAAAGGTGACCGAGTTCTCAAAAAAATAAATACAGAAACCCATTCTCATCCCGTTGCCAAAAAAAATCCCCCTTTTCTTCCCTTAAAAAATCACCCCTTTCTCATTCCCCTCCCCGACGCGATCTCTCTCTCCCCCCGATTCAAATCGGCCGCCGCTGCTCCTGCCCTCGCCGGCGTCCCCTACTTCGCTGCCTTCCCCCCAACCGGATTCTCCTCCCACCGCCGGCCCCTCCTCCCTCTTCCCCTAGTTCCTCCCATCCACCTCCCACAACAGGTCGACCGCCGGCGCCCCATCGTCGACCATTATAGAGGCCACGCGGCCCAGTCCATGGCGTCGCTGCCGGCTTGCTCGCCGGCGCCCGCGTGCACCCCATGCGTGCGGCTCCTTCGAGCTCGCCGGTCCACGTCACGCAGCTTGGCCGGGGAGGTGCGGTGCTGCACGTCGGCGAGGTGGCATCGGCCACCAGGACGCGACGGTGGTGGCACAAGCCACGGAAGGCTGTCGTCTGCAACGAGCTACAAGTGGGCCATGAACCCACGGTTCTCCTCTGGGAAAGGACGAGGAGTAAGCCACCACGCTTGACCTGCTCGGCCCGGCCGACCTCTCCTCCTTGCATTACCGGGCGCGCGTTGCCGCCCTGGGTATCCTCCGACTCCCACGACGCAGCACGGCGTCGAGACCACCATGTGCGCGCTTGTCTCAGTGGACATTGTTCCGGCTCGACGGCATCGTGCACACCGTCATCATCCTCAGGCGAGACCCGATGTAGCCCCCAATCCATGATGGTAACTCGTCATCTGCTGCTTCTCATCATGTACTATTGTTTATCTGCTATATATTATGTATCATGGAGTGAAATTCAGAGCCAAGTGACAGTCTTTACACCATCTTGATTTGTATGTTCGTACACAAGGATTGGCGCCGATTGGTTGTGTACTTATCTCCACCGACGTATTTACAGTACAGTGCATCTTAGTAGAGCAGGCATAAAAATTTGGCTGAACCTACTTTCTATTTTCATGTGCAGATCCTATATCTGAAGCTATGTTTTGGCATACTTGAGCCTCAGTTCAATAAGGTGATTGCAGTCCTCGATGTGGTCAGGTAATGACAACACCCTATCACTTAAGTTTGCTTTAATTTCTACATGATTTCTTGATCTACAGACCAAAGCTATTTTCACTATGTTTTATCTATATAGTGGCAGCTATGTTGATGACTCGGCGACATCTGCTTTCTCAACTAATGAATAGATGCTGACACCGGTACTTCTGAATTCTACTTTGCACAATCATCAGCCAGTTTGTTTGCTATCGAATAGCATGTAAACATGTCTCACATAATTATATTTCTGTGGCTGCTCATGGTTTTGCTGTCAAACTTCCATGTTACCGAGTGTTCAGAAGCTTCTGATAATCCCAGGGAGGATGATATTTTGCTGAAATGTTGAAGCAACATGGATTTCCACTGGCTCGGTATCAATGCAGAATTTATGAACACCACAAGATACCCGTGACTTTCATTTTCCAAACATTAAAACTGTCCTGCCAAGGTTCCCTTGTCCTATGACCATATCTGGAGTCAGGTCCATGGATGGCTCCCTAGCGGAACACACCGCTGCTATATTAGCTATTAGATACATGTACAATCATACTAACACAGTGATCAAAGATTTGAGGTAGAACCGATTAAAGCAGATAGAGGAAGAGAATAGACATATCAGGGGTCAACTTACGGATCTCGAGAGTCGAGAGTCAGCTTAAGATGGCAGAAGCTAAGGGTAAAAACTTGTTAGAAGTTGGTTTTTATCTCTTGAAAATATGTTAGTCCTTTCCAGGTCCAGTTATATGAGGCTACACAATGGCTCGAGTCTAAAAGTATTTGCATAGAGACCAAACTGGAGAAGATACGTGTCTTAGATAAAAAATGATAACTTCAAATTCTTCTATTATTTAGTATACCAATACATATATAATGAAGCTCTTTTGCTGCAAGCGAGGTGGCTTTTCTCCTTGTACTGGGTACTTAGGTTCATTGGACCGTAATACCTTCTGTTTGGTGCCTGTTTTTACTTAGTGCTTAGTTACTTTAAATTTTTATAAATACTATATCTATTTGCAGTATGAAGTGGGTTCAAAAAGTGCGTCGTGCTCCTTTTGTTTGAGTTTCTCTCTATATAGTAACCTGGTATTCGTACTCACTTGTCCCGCTTATCCAACCACTGGATAGGCTGTGCCAGCCTTTTTTCTCTTTAAGCATTTCATTCTCTTTAGTTCTCCTCCACCTTAACTATAAGCCCATGTTGGCCTTTTATTTTCATCTACATTCCAGTGTTGATGGCGAGCTGGCGAACCATTTTGCTACTTGCCGATGGCAAGAAGTGTGGTGTTAGTGCGAGACAATGTGATGAGATTTCAATGAGACAATGTGATGTGATTTCTCTTTAATTGCAAGGCTGGCTAAGGCGGGAACTTGCCAACTTACTAGATGAATATAAAAAATACAATTTATAAACTTATTATAATTTTATTATTATTTTTATTGGTGTCTACATAATAGAAAACTGTTCCGAAAATCACGGGGTTGTGCGCCAAGGCACACCCCTAAATCTAGTAGCTACAAGAGATACGTGACTAGAGAGGAGGCGGTGGCGGAGACACGTGTGGAAGAAGAACCGGACGAAGATCTTGGTGCCGCTCCTCCTCACCGGCATCGCGGTTATGGTGTACTACATCTGTCCTAAGGTAGGCGGTGACAACATCGCGCGGTTGTAAGTTATGTGAGTGAGATGAACACTTGTGAAATATACTTGTACACTTATTCAGTTCTAAGTGATGTGATTGATAAACACTTGTGAACATTCGTGCTTGTTGATGTATTATATGTGAACTGGAACATTTGTACTGCTGTGTGTAGCTTTTCTGTGAATTTCTGTTAATTTTTGTGTATTTTCTGTAACATATCTGTTATATACCTGTATTTGTACTAGATTCTGAAAATTTCGAATTCTGAAAAAAAGGATTCTGTGGAGCATATGGCTATATGCGCCACAGAATCTGGGACAAAATTCTGTATGCGCCACAGAATTTTGAGAATTCTGTGGCGCATATGCGTATGCACCACAGAAATATAATTTTGGTGGCGACAATTTAGTGGCGATCACTAGATGCGTCATAGAAATCGTTTTTGGTGCGCCACTGATAACGTTTTTCCTAGTAGTGTTGGGAAAAATTATAGCTAACGAAGCTCATCAAAATGAGAACCTCCAAAATCTCAAAGCTTGATACATGAATAGTAGGCATCAATAACTAATACGTTGCACCAAGATCTCCAAGACAAGATAATAGAAGGTACAAGCAAATGGAGAAATAATATAAGTTATGGTCTAGTTGTACGCAGTTTAACTATTTAAATGATAAAATAAAAAACTATAGTAAAGATGAAAATAATAAAGTTTCGCATGACTCCCTCTGATTTTCTAAACATACTATGACTCTCTATTCCATTTCATTTGACTATGTGTTTTCCTTACTGTTGTTATGAAGTTAATCCCTAAGTAGGGTATGATGAACTTTTATCTGTCTGTACCATGTAGTTGTATCTGTATTTACTAAAAGTAGTCAAGAAACTTGTGTGAAGGGTGGGATTCTAATGGTTATTTTGTATGTAGGAAATAAGGAAAGAGTAGGCTGGTACATCGTAACGTGGCACAACCGGTAGTCCATGGCACTAACTAACCTATAGTTCAATACACTCGACTTATAAGGAAGAAAATATAATATTAGCATAGGACAAAAATACAGTACTACGTACTGAATAACACAAGGCTGTAATAAATGTGAACAAAATATAGAGCAAAATAAACCGATGAGATGTAACTAAGCCAAGTGTTAAGTAATCTTCCTAGATAGGATAATAGACAGAGCTTTCATAACAAGAACCAAGCACAAGACGTGATCCGCTGACTAGGAGTTAAGTGCATATCAACCTATCCATTGGAGTTAGCTCATTGTTGTTTTGCAAAATAATCTTTAAATATTTATAATATATCATTTAGTATTTACGTTTAGAATATATGCACTTAAATAAATAGTTTTTTTTTTCATTGCATGCATAGTTTCTTCTATCAAAGAACAATGCACACTTTAGCACAAACTACTGCAAGGTGAAAAATTTTGGTAGTTAGCACAAACTACTGCATGGAGCCTCTCGTCCCTGTACTGCTCCTTGCCGCACGTGCCTGCATAGAGAAGGAAGATGTGAGAGGGCGACCAAGATAGAGAGCTAGAGGTTAGTTTTTCTATTAAATATAGATATTTTATAACTCAACCTGAAAACCCAACAATATTGGCATCAGACCGGATTGAACTGTCACATCCATATAGAGGTGGTCTGATCTGAGTCCGTCTACCAATGTATACCTTCTGTACCAATGGGATTATGAATCTTATCATTACAACTCAAGATATGAAGTACATATCCAATGCATATCATATGAACATATAGATTCCTTGTAAAAAATCTAGCGCTATTTTTTGTATCCGCTTCAACACCGATGAACACCAAATCTTGAAGTAAATATCAAGTCTGCAACCAAATATCTATAGCTTCGTTTTCACCTGATCTTTCATCCATGTAAACTCCAGAAATCTCATCTCTGTCAGTCTTTTATGTTTGCCCAAGTAGAAAAGACAGACTGGATTATGTGATGCATCATGCATCCAGATTAATTCAGTTCCACCATGAACATTGCTTTTTTTCATCTGCATCTTGAGAATGCAGACACCAACACAATGAACTGATTATGGTAACCATGTATGGACACCTGCTACTCCATTCTAATAGCTTTATGCAAGATTCATGTACTGATTCAGAGTGTTTTCTCCAGCAAAGAATAGCAACAATAATATAAGATCCTTGATTTCTTACCGTGCTAGTAGAGCAGGTGGACTTCCACGAGGCATAATTTGAAAGAAAGAGAACCATGGTTGGAATCTGCACCGGTAGCATCTAGCAAGATGTCGAAGATTGTAAGGTCTTGCTGGCTTGTTGTCGGTGGTATCTTCAAATCTTCATGTATCTGCGAAGGCAGCTTGGTGGTGCTGTCGACGGGAAATTGGAAGTCCATGAAGACGGCGTCCGTGTGCAGTACACCGGCGACGGCCAGCAGCCATGTGTTGCCCTGGTCGAGTGTGGCCCAGACCGAGGCAAATAGGAGGCGACAGCCATCATCGACACCCTATGGTTCTGCTGGTTAATGCGAGAGCAGGAGGAGGTCTGAGAAGGGGATCTCGTCGATGCCATTGTCTAGATCTCGGAGTCATCCAGGTTGGATTCCGTGACGGGAGGAAGAGTGGTACGTCGCGAGGAAAGAAGGGGAAGACCCCGGCGGGGGCAGGTCGCAGCCGCAGGCTGGCGCGAGAAGGACGACGATGTAGCGTGGCGGCAGGCGCACGAGAACGATGGCGGCGGCGCGGGCAGAGCGGAATCGTGGGATCTACCTCCTCGATCGAGAACGAACGGGGCTCAGTAGAGAAACCGGTAATTACCACTTAACGGTGGCAAAGCAGTGTAATTAGGTAATCCATGGACTACCTACCATCAGATTCAGATCATACGGCCATGATTGTTCCAATGTTTGATGTTTGAGGACGACCTACGATCACCAACTCCCATTTAATAGTAAAGAGACTATATCTGACAAAAACAGAGTCGAACACCACTGTCCAACTTCTCTTCCATCCTGCCACTCCCGTCCGATGGTTGTAATCTGATGATTTTCGTTGGATTGTTTACAAGTAATCTATGTTGATAATGCAACATGCAAATAGCATAGACACAATTTCTAAGTGGAAGCACTCACATGCTGCTATTGCACATATTTCTCAATATAGGTCGACCAACCCATTCCAATAATTATACTCGCATTAAACACAACCGAAATTGCAACCATCCTAAACAACATCTAAACCCACATCACACCGCTATCGTCAGAGTTCACCTGGATTGGTGACACTGCCGTGCCCTTCCCGGCGACATCCACTCCCGCCCGTGGCTTGCCCTTCGCCAAGGAGGCAACAATGGCATTCTGCACAGCTTCATCCCTGTCGTCCTCCACATTGGAATTGACAATGACGAAGGTGACGGGGTTGGCATGGACCGGGCGCCGTCGCACCTGGCGGCTCCTGCTCGAGCTCAACGCCGCATCAGTCCTTCTACAGGTAGGAGGGGCCAAGCTCGCATACGTAGCATCGTCGCTCCTCTCAAGAAACCATGGCCATTTGACACTGCGATGGTAGGATCTTGGGGTGGATCCACCGCGGCGAGCCCTACCGGAAGCGGTGGAGCGGATGGATCTGCTGGCACGAGCCATGACAAGTTCCTAGGAGGGAGTAAGATTGTGGGCCAGGCGTGTCTGGTTCCTGAGCAAGGCCTCCCAGTGATATGTACGCGTGAAGGTACCAAAAAATTTCGTCCGATGCGCGCGAGAGGGCTTTTGAACCACAAAGGCGCGAGGTTTTTTTTTACAAGTCCACACGCTAGGTCCCCCACCTGTCAGCCGAATGTGGACGGTAGGATTCTGCCCGAGTTATTAAGTAGGGATAAATCACGCTTCACCACTACCCTGACATCCAAAGGCTCCTCTTTCCTCTGCCCTCGCTCCCCTCGCTCATGGCTTGCAGCTCGTGCACCTCGTCTCGGGCGAAATCAGGGTCGGCTCAACGCCGTCAGGCGGGTGCCCCCATCAAGTACCGGAGGGCGCCCTACGATTACTACCCCGATATGCTGTGTTTGTGCGGTGAGAAGATGCCGAGATGGATTTCGTGGACCGATGAAAATACTGCAGGAAAATTCAGCAACTGCAGCATCAGAGCGGTAAGTTCCTACTGTAGTTACAATGGTAACCCGGATCCGGAAAGTGTAATTTAATTCTTTTTTTTGTTTGCTTCGATCCACTACAAGGAAGGGAGGGGGACTGGCTGTGACAAGTTTGTGTGGATCGAAAAGCCACTGACAGGTTTTCACAGAGAGCTTGTTCAGGATCTGCGTGATGCTTTGTGGGACAAGAAAGAGGAGATTCGTGCGATGGAGCAAGAGATCCGGGAGCTTCGCCAGGTGCAGGGGAGGTAGGGGCAGGGAGGTGGTGAGACAGACGGGCTCAAGATTAGGCCAGATAGTGGACACAATTTTCTCATTATCTCGGCATTATCTGTTGCATTTGCAGTTTATGTTGCCATGTCGTTGTCCAGCAACTGAAATAAGATGCTGCTTCGTGGAGTGTAGCAGCCAGCTTAAGAAATTGTTTTCCAGCCCAGAAACTTATCATAAGTGTAATGCCAATAGCAGGGATTAATTAAGCGCCTATAAATAAATCATGTTTCTGCCACTAACACCCATCGATTTTGGAGAGGATTTAACCGCTCAGCTATCGCGATTGTTCAGATAGTAGTGGCACAGTCACAGTTTTGGATTCAACTAGTGGCCTCGGCCGTATCAAATCCTAAAGTCGCGATACATTTTACTCCGAGTACGGGAGGCAGATTGTTTCGCCCGACAAGTTCCACGCACACATCTCTAGAGTTTAACCGAACTACATATATAGGTTCAAGTTCAATACATCATTAGGCTGCTACACTGCTAGCCCTCTTTCTCTGCTTGGGTGCCAAGTTTCTTCCTCTTTCCTTCACGTCCACTGCTTTTTCATCTCCTGCCTTCTTCCTCTTCCTGGGTGCCAATTTTCTTACCTTCACGTACCCTGTATCTCCGGGCCGAGGGAAGTCAGGCCAATCAGCACCAGAATCTTGTCTGGCATCATCATTCCACTCGTTTTGGTTTTCTTCCCGCAGCAAAATCACTGAGTCGGTTGTCTTGTTTCTTACCTTGCGCTTCCTGTAAAAAAACAGTACATGGATTACTACCTTATATCTACAGACTATAAACAATTTTTTGTGTGAATGTACCATCTCATACCTAGGTTTGGGAGCATTAATGGGACATCCAGCTGCTGTATGGCCTATAAGATGGCAGGTCTTGCATCTGTTTTTGCCCTTCTTTGTAGCACAGAAAGCCGAACCCTTCTTCTCGAGAAAATTCTTAAACCTATTCACCTGGGGTCTTCCTCTACCCCTTTTTGTAACTGGCTGGCAAAGCTCGAAAGACAGTTGGACTTGAGGCCACTGAGATGGGTCTGTACATGGCTCGACGGATCCAGCGTACGCAGCTTTGAAATTTTCCATAGAGTAGTAGTCTGACAAATACTGATCCAAATGTGGTAGAGTTCTTTTCTTCACCAAGAAGGCCAAGGCGTGGTCGCAAGGTTTCCCGGTATGCTGCCACTCTAAGCAGGTGCATTCTCGCAGCTGGATGTTCACAACATCCCTTTTGCCACTCTTGGACATATCGACCACCTCACAGCTTCTGCTGGTTGACGGGAGAACCTTAAGATGATCAAGTCCTCGGCTTCTCTTGTGAAGTTGATGTACAACTGGCGGTAGCATATGTCCTCTAAGTCTCCTACCGATCTCTCTCCTTATATTTAACAGCTTCATGATCATACCATGTATGATGTCCATCAAGATATGAACATGACGCACTTTTATGTCCTTCACCCAGTTATTCAGGCATTCTGCAAGGTTGTTGTTTATGTAATCAACTTTGATGTCAGGGTTGAATTGACTCCTCTTCCATAGCTGCGAATGATGGATGGCTAAGTACTCTAGAGTTCAGGGGCTTTAGCAAAAATCTTGCTCATAAAATAATCGCTGCTACTAGGTTTGTAAACTCTAGCAGCAGGAAACATGTAACGAAATACGCTGCCTGCGTAGTGTGAGTACAAGTTGAGCATCATATGGGCATGGCATTCTCTACCTTCATCTCGCGGGAACACCTCCTTCACTGCATTCGTCAGCCCTTTGCATGCATCCGTAGATATAGCCAATGGATCCATGTGGCCTATTGATCTCCTGAGCTGCCTCATAAACCAGACCCAGTTTTCCTCCGTTTCTGTTTCAAACATCCCGAATGCCACTGGGAACATCCAGTTGTGACCATCAAGTGTCGTGGCAGATGGCAGGCAGCCTTTCCATTTGCCAGTTAGGACAGTGATGTCTACACTCAGATACGGCCTACAGCCATCCTTGAATCCCTGGATGCAAGGTTTAAGCGCCATGAAAAATCTTTTGAAATATATTTTACCACCTTCTGGTTCGGTGTCAATCTCCACAACACTGCCCGGACACCTAGCTCGTACCTCCGCCTTGAAGTTGTACAGCATCCTGAAGCTATTGGCCCAATCCCCGTGGAAGACCCCAGAGCTTTCTCTTTACCTTTGAAAACTGTGTAATACGAAAGGACAATGTTGTATTTAGAACCGAGGATAGTCTGAATATTCTTCACAGTCTCCTTAGGGTTATCCTTTAGTATGGACATAGATTGCATAGCCACCCACTCTGTATCAGCCATTGAGGATTTCAGTTTGCTGCCTGTCGGACACATGTGTGGAGGGCCCATTTTGTTCACCTGCAACACAGATTCATTTAAAAGATAAGCGGAGTCGACTAGTTGCCAGAAAGATATCGCACATCAATTGTAGTTATAGAGTGAAAAGAGAGAGAGAGAGAGAGAGAGAGAGAGAGAGAGAGAGTTCTAATGGTTTGCTGCATTCATTGCCCCAATACCCTAATTGCAGTCGACGCAGGTAAGACTCTTGCTATGATCCTCCATGGACAATTTACCTCGGCCCGTCCATTCATCCACGTTAACTTGCAAACGGCCTCATACCTCTCTACAGAGTTCTTCAGTCGATAAACGTCGAACTCCCCCTTGATAAAAAATGCCGGAACGACATCCTGAACTCATGCATGCTCCTGAACTCGGTGCCGGCCGAAATTATAGGATACTTGTGGTCATGTTTCATTTCTTCTACTTCAACACCCAAATCATCGACTAGAATACCAGCCTCATCATTAAGTTCCTCGTCTATTTCATCATCACCAGATTCTTGATCCTCTATAGTGCCTTCTTCTTCATCTGATTCAGAATCTTCGCCATCGTCTCTAATGCCTAGTACTGCACACATCATATTGACTTGCATGGGTGGGGCTGCACCATCGTCTCCACCCGGATGGACAGGAACATTGCCCCAGGCCACCTCACCGGCAACTCTGTTTTCTCAAAGACACTCGGTTGGTTCTGCTGCAACCACATGGGGTGGTCTTACGTTTGCACGCATCCCAGGTACTTCAGTGGACAAACAGCAGTCAGAATCAATTTCATCTTGAGTGTACAGAACCCTCTTGCTCTTCCTGTGTACATTGTAGCATCCCAATTGTCTAACAATTGCAATGCTACTAGCCTAGTCTATATAATGGCTACTTCATATATATAATTGTTGCATCATCATTATATCATGCTCATGTCATCATGCCACCTTGCATTTGAGCATCATATAAAACCCTTTTGATTTGGTTCTTCTCTCATATGCATCATTAATTGTATTTGCCTCTTGATATTGTATTTGGCTCTTGATATATTGCTTAATGCCCAAGTTGAGTTGGGGGCATATCTCTTATTAACTCCACCACCTTTCTTTCACCACCTTATAATTCCACCATCCAACTAAATATGAGCTTGGCACTTATTGGTTTACCTCTAGCTCATGTGGGTTGGGATGGATCCAATTCTATTCCACATGCTCTCATCTTAGCATCATGTTGTTTTCACAATATTGAAACATGAGAGCCACATGGCCACCTTTGCATGCCTTGTGAGTGGAACCTTTTCCTAGCTTCCATAGTTGTGGTTTTGGGGTTATCATCATGTTGGGGTATTTTTGAGGGCTTATTAAACATCTAGTGGCATATACACACTAGCAAGTCCCATTGTATTTCAAATATGGTCATCTCCATCTACTTCACATGGGGCATCCTTTTAATTCTTTTGCTTGGCCTTATTCCATGTTTGGAATGCATATGAATAAATGCCATGGACATTTATGTTGTTTCCACAAGATAACACCTAGCATTAATGGGTATGCATGGGCCATGCAACCATAACCCTTGGACTTCTTCTTTTGTTTTGTTTTATTGGTTGGTTGGAGCTTGGTTTTAAAGTCAAACTAGGTGCTCCTTGTTTTTGAATCTCTTAAACCATATTTTAAAACTACCTCTTTGGTTTGGCTAAACCAAACCATCTCTAACCCTAATCTCTCTTACCTCTCTCTTTTTCTATCTCTTCCCCTAAGCCTCTCTCCACTCCTTAGCTATCTCTGTTTCATAACAAAATTTGCAAAAACTTCCTTAAAGAGGTATTTCTTAGGTTGTTTAAACCTGCAACAAAACAAAACAAATCCAAACAGTTTTTGTTAAAATAAAAAGAAAAGAGTTAAAGAGAGGAAAAAGAAACCCTTACCTGCAGCCCAGTAGCAGTACCAGCACAGCAGCCCACCCTCGCAGCCTTCCCCTGTCGCGGCCCACCTCCCGGCCCACTCCCCAGCCGGCCTCCCCAGCCCATACCGCTTCGTCGCCGTCGCCTTTCCCCTGTTCTTCTTCTCCCCGGGCTGACGCCGTTTCTCCCCCCTCTCTCCTCTGCTCTGACGGAGAGGGGCAGGTGGCCGTCTCCCCCGCCGTCATCCGCGTCACCATCTCCCCTTCTTATCCACCCGAGGCGAGTCCCCGAACCCTAGGCCCTCTTCCCCCTAGCTGCCATCCTCGTGCTCCCTTCCCCTTCCCCACCGGACCGCGCCGCCGCCAGACCAAGCGCCGCGACGATGTTGCCGCCCGCCGGAGACAGAGCACTCGCCGGGGTGCGTCGCCGTGGACCGTGGAGCCGATCCTGCCGCTGAGAGACGCCAAGCACGCCAGGAGTCCCCCTCGACAGAGAGCCGCCAACACCACCGACCCGACCTCGCCGTCCGCTCCGCTCTGACCACCTCCTTCCTCGATTCCGGTGGAAATCGATCGAGGTGAGCTCCTCCCCCGACCCTCTTCCGTTTCCCCTTCTGCTTGCCTAGCACCGCCTATTTGTGACCCCCGCCGACGAGCCGCCCCGCCGACGCGCAGGCCCAAGCCGGCGTTCTCCTCTCTGTTCCCTGACGTGCCCCGTCCTGTGCAACACGCCGCCATCGACCCTTCCTTGTGAGATCGGTAGCCAGATCCTCCCTCTGCAAATTTCGTTTTGTCGGGAAGATCTATCTCGCCGCGGATGCGACGCCACCCTCGCCGGAAGATCTCGCCGTCGCCAGTCGTCGACGAGATTCAGAGAGCAGCGTTAGTTCAGTCAGGGCTCGCGTGGTAGTTTTGTGAAAAACCCCTCCCAAGCTTCGGTCGATCACGCCCAGGTCCCTAGCAGCCCAGTGCCCCACCTGTCAGCCGCCCGACTTTTGGCAGAAACCCCCCCCCCCCAGCTTTTCGGACCCTCAACCCGCACTCCTTCCCCGCTGCGCAACGTGGCTCACCCGTGCCCCCTCGCTGACCCGTGGGACCTGCTTCACCATCGGGCCCGCATGTCAGCGCCTGGGCTGGCTAAGCCGCGGTAGCAGAGGTTCTTCCTCGCGCGTGTGGCCCCAGTCCGCAGTGGCCCACCGGTCAACGTCACGGGCTGAGATCCGCTGAGTACCAAAAGTCTGTGTGTTTTCTGTTTTAAATAAAACAATTTCTGAAAATGTTTAAATATGAATGGAATTCTGTTTTTAATAACTTTTATTTGGCAAATCCAAATAATACAAATAACATATGTTTTCAAGTCAGAAAAATATAAGGAATTCAAATATGCAATCCAAAATATATTTTGAACATTTAAAATTGCAAGTTGATTTAAATTACAATAAAAATGCCCCTTTGACTTCAATAATTAATAACTTTTGTTTTATAACTCCAAATTTAATAAGTAATATGTCTAAAATGATTAGCTCGACGAGACCTTCCTGTTTATGCATTCCTTGGTTTGATTTGAAGCATGCATCATATAAATATAAAGTATACAGCAACTAATATGAGGATAAAATGGGGCCAAAGCTCAATAAAAATGCTTTATTATTGTCTCCACACTTCACCTATGCCATGCTACTTCCTTGCCATGCAAATTGTGCATCATTCATCATGGCATGATTGTTTGCTTGTCGCATTTTATTCATATGCTTGTGCACTTTATTTATGTTGGCCCTTGTTTGTTTGGTTCTTCTTCGAATAGACGCTGAGCATGGGGATATATCAAGAGAACCAGGAGCACTACCCAGATCCATCCCTTGCTTCAACTGAGTTGCCAGGCAAGCACTACCACATGCTTGCATACATATAGTACCTGTTGCCTCTATCTTATTCTTGCATCATTGAGTCGCGATTGCATTAAATTGAATCCCAAGTATTGCATAGCCTTTACTTTTGAACCCCACCGAAGCTTGTTCCTCCATCCCATGAGCCATTACTACAGGAGTTGTTTGAGCCATGCGAGTCGTAGAATAGCATGTGTAGGGTATGTGAGTGTCTGATGGATAACGAGGTACCTAAACAACTTAACCTGAGTAGTAATGGGATAACTAATGAAAGTGGCACCGGTGAGCAATATCTGTTATTTGGTTTTTATGCTCACTTGTGTCCCGTAAGACCCCGAGTACTTGATTCCTGTTCCAAGAATATTCGCGCTATCCACATCCGGGAGGCCTTATGGACCCCCCTGAGCCAGAGCTTGATTCATTCTTATTTCTTGGGGCCACAAACTAGTTTGAGGTTTTATTTACTATCCTGTACTTATGCCATGTTTTACTGCTTTATTTAAATTGTGCGAGGTACTGCACACTGTACTGTTTAGGATCGTGGCCTGATTTCGCTGTATCGACAAGCCTAGCCACACTTTCGGGTTCCCAGTCGTTTACAGCCGCCTCCACAACCTTAAGCCCGTTTCGGAGCCGGCCGGCTTCGTTGCGGGATCTACTTAAAGGGGTGGCCCCCTGGAATATTTCTGAATCCTGTAATTGCTTTGTCGTGACTGTCTCGTTGGGTTTTGATTTGGTTTTTCCGAGGCATATCGAGTGTGTGTTGCTATTTGTGCACCCCTGCAGGGTAAAACTTTCTGAAAGCCGTGTCCGCGGTTATGGACGACTTGGAGCACAGTTTCTCGATCATAGACAAGCATAACTAAAGTACCGCTCTTAATTTGACTAGACCAGGTACCTGACTAGTAAATAGTGCAATACTCATGGAATGGATAATAAAACTGCCAACGGATGGGGGTTGTTCGTCCGCTTCCTCGTCGGTAAGCGAGGAGGAGGATGGATCTGTTAAGATTACCTTTATAACTGTTATAACTGTTGTTATTAATTCACGGACATCCGTCTATCTCTGGTTAGGCGGATGGTTAGCGAGTATCTATAGAACTGTTAGGGTTTATCTTTTGCTGCAATTGCGTCACCCCAGGTTGTGTCCCCTTTAGAGGCATAAAGACTTGCTGAGTACCCCTAGGGTCTCACACGATAAATTATTGGTTCAGATGAACAGGTACACTCGCAAGATGGATACTGGGTGGAAGAGACGGACGATGTGGGCAACGATCATTCGGTGTAGAGATTCCGGGAACGGGGATCCGTGAGATCTGTGGGCGGGATGTGCTTATTTATGGGGCATCTTATGCCGATTTGCTTCTTATCCGTACTCGGATTTTTGTCTTCCGCTTCCGCTTGATACTCTATTGATTGATGTATGAGGAGATATCCTAAACTATTATATCTATCTAGGATATTTGGATCTTGCCGTATGGCGTTGCTATATTTCCTTTCTTTTTAGATGGAATGGCTCTGATGTACTATTGTATGGTGGCTTGCATACATACTCATTTGTGTATGTAGTTGATCCCTTCGCTTGCCGATTACGCCGCCCGTTCTTGTCCCGATGTTTGGAAATGGTTGGGACGGCCGAAAGGTCTACCTGTGAGTGGCATTTGGGCCCCACCGTACTATTTCAACCATTTCTGATCATCCAGGCTTGTACTAGGAGCGTAATTCACCGAGGTAGTTACAATTGGTATCAGAGCCATACCGCCCTTCAGGGTCTCAGCCAAATGGTCGTTGTCTGTCTAGCAAATATTTTGGTAGCTATGTATACTAGGGAAAAACAAAACGCGAGAGTAGGACTGCTTCCACTTTTCTTCTTACCCAACCACCACCTTTTCTGGTAAGGAAGTGTAACGTTTTCAATCCTCTTCTTAAACTTCAAACTAGGATTCACGTGTTCTGGGTTTCCGTAGTACCATAGGTTGTGTATTTGTGTGAGTGTGTGTGTGTGTAACTCCTTGTCTATCTGTTGCATCCAACATGTTATCTATATCTGCCTTTGGTTATCAACTGTTGGTACATTCCATACTGACAGGCTTTTGGAAACCGGCGCGATCTATCTGACTCCTTGTTACCCGGTGCCATCTTCTTAAGGGTGTTCTTCCTTCTAGCAACTCCTCTTTCGGTGCAAGCATCTGTTGCTAATCTCTTCCCGATAAGTGTTTTGCGCATCTATTGGTATTCTAATGCCGAAAAATGCGGGAAATTTTTCTTTGATCCATCTGTGTTTCCACACTCCTTTTCAGTCGTGTGTGAAACATTATCTATCTTCCTTTTATCAGCATGTCCATGCTAACTCATTCTTTTGTCACCGGCGCTTAATCCTGGAGTTTTCACTTCATCTTCTTTTCTCTTGGGCTAATTACATAACAGGTGTCGATCCGATGCTGACGAGCGTAATTTGGCTCTCAGCATAGCTATATTCCACTCATGATAAGTGTCGATTGGAATATGGGAAAATGCTACCACTCCGGATTGCCAAAGATACTCCTGTGATTTTGAGTACACCGTGATCCTATCTATGCTTATTCAAGCATCCTTGGAAATCCGGAGATTCCCAAAGCAATACGGCGGTCCATCATCTGTTTATCATGCTGCACATCTTTTTCAACTCCATATCTGCACATCTTTTTCGTCTCTGATAGCTCATACCATGAGCAAAGCTATATCATCGTTTCTTATCCAAGATCTCCTTATCTTTGTAACCGGCGACCCAATCGGCAATGTGAACAAGGCGATATCTCTTTGTCTTCCGAAGGACCAGATAATCTATTCTCCCAGTGCATCTTCTTCAATTCTGGAATCAGCAAGTTCATTGTTAATTCCATCCTTCATCTTCAACCAATCCGGAGTTGTTCCTTGTTGGCAAGTTATCATCGTCGTTCCGCTAAAGTTTTTCCTCAAGACTGCTAAATCTCTCTCAACCATTTCAAGAAGAACGTGCAATTCTTTCACCTCAGTCTCGTCAAGTGATCTTTTGAAACCCTCTCGTTCTATCATCTACGCTCAATCCACCGGAGGCAATGAAGACTTTTCAGATCTCTCGTAATCCTTCTGTGCAAGTGGTGCTATCTTTTTCTTTATCTGTGGAATCTTGCAGTTGTCTCCGTGATCTTCCTTCCTATCTTTCCGGTGGCTTGGTACTTCTGATATGACGACAACATCATCACCCTTATCTATCTTGGATCCGGTGAATCGTTTGCATCTATCCTTGTTTTCTAACGGAGTTCTATGAGTTCCTTTTGTAAATACCTTCAGTCTGTCTCGGTAGTTGGGTTGCATGGTTTTCTTATTCATGTGCGGAGTAATGCTTTGAGTGCGGGATGGAGTAGCTACCATACCACTACTCTTATCATTCGCTCTTGTACATTGAATTGGCGAATTAATGTGATTTCACTCATTCCACGGAAGTTAGAAGTGGCCTTTATCCCTCGATACTTTTACTTCCGTCCTTGTTTTTCCGGAGTGCTCTCTCGAAGAAAGTAATCAATAATCTCTTGTCGGTGATCTCGTCGTATCCTACACGGAGCAAAATCTTCAATTATCTGGTGGAAACAAACGCAAACTCTTTTCTGTCCTCATCTTTCTACCGGTGCTTTACATCCCCAAACAAGATGAAAGGAACCTATCCCCCATGATCTATCTTCACATCCGTATCTGGAAGTTATATCCGCGCACCTCAATTGCGTGATCCTTTGGTTCTTACCGGCGCAACAAGAACCTAATCCGGCGATGTCTAACTAAATCTTTCTGTTGATATCAAGGGACTCTATTGTTTGAAGACAATATTGTTTCCGTACTTCCTTTTCCCAAATCCGAGAGAAGATACGATGCTATTGTCATAGTGTTTCAAGACCTCTCCAATCTAGCTCTTTTTCTTCCGGCGAGACAAAGATTCATCCTCTCTCGTATCAGTAAATCTTTAATCTTAACGGTGTGCCTTTCTATATCCTTGATGCATCATCTTGTCCTTTCTTTCACAAGTGGTTCTACTCTTTTATCTTGTCTCTTGAGAAAACCGGAGCTATGTTCATCCTATCCTTCTTGTCTCACGACAATCCTTCAACTCTTCCAACCCGTTGTTTCGCAAGCAAAACGCAAGACTCGCAACAAGTCTAGCAAGTTTTGCAAGGTGTAGTGGTCGCACCTTTCAGTTCTTCATCATCTTGGGAACGCAAGGATCACCTTCGTTCCGAACACCCGCTCTTCTTGTGTTGTTTTCTTTTTCCTAGGAATCTCGGGGCGAGATTCTTGTTTAGTGGGGGAGAGTTGTAGCATCCCAATTGTCTAACAATTGCAATGCTACTAGCCTAGTCTATATAATGGCTACTTCATATATATAATTGTTGCATCATCATTATATCATGCTCATGTCATCATGCCACCTTGCATTTGAGCATCATATAAAACCCTTTTGATTTGGTTCTTCTCTCATATGCATCATTAATTGTATTTGCCTCTTGATATTGTATTTGGCTCTTGATATATTGCTTAATGCCCAAGTTGAGTTGGGGGCATATCTCTTATTAACTCCACCACCTTTCTTTCACCACCTTATAATTCCACCATCCAACTAAATATGAGCTTGGCACTTATTGGTTTACCTCTAGCTCATGTGGGTTGGGATGGATCCAATTCTATTCCACATGCTCTCATCTTATCATCATGTTGTTTTCACAATATTGAAACATGAGAGCCACATGGCCACCTTTGCATGCCTTGTGAGTGGAACCTTTTCCTAGCTTCCATAGTTGTGGTTTTGGGGTTATCATCATGTTGGGGTATTTTTGAGGGCTTATTAAACATCTAGTGGCATATACACACTAGCAAGTCCCATTGTATTTCAAATATGGTCATCTCCATCTACTTCACATGGGGCATCCTTTTAATTCTTTTGCTTGGCCTTATTCCATGTTTGGAATGCATATGAATAAATGCCATGGACATTTATGTTGTTTCCACAAGATAACACCTAGCATTAATGGGTATGCATGGGCCATGCAACCATAACCCTTGGACTTCTTCTTTTGTTTTGTTTTATTGGTTGGTTGGAGCTTGGTTTTAAAGTCAAACTAGGTGCTCCTTGTTTTTGAATCTCTTAAACCATATTTTAAAACTACCTCTTTGGTTTGGCTAAACCAAACCATCTCTAACCCTAATCTCTCTTACCTCTCTCTTTTTCTATCTCTTCCCCTAAGCCTCTCTCCACTCCTTAGCTATCTCTGTTTCATAACAAAATTTGCAAAAACTTCCTTAAAGAGGTATTTCTTAGGTTGTTTAAACCTGCAACAAAACAAAACAAATCCAAACAGTTTTTGTTAAAATAAAAAGAAAAGAGTTAAAGAGAGGAAAAAGAAACCCTTACCTGCAGCCCAGTAGCAGTACCAGCACAGCAGCCCACCCTCGCAGCCTTCCCCCTGTCGCGGCCCACCTCCCGGCCCACTCCCCAGCCGGCCTCCCCAGCCCATACCGCTTCATCGCCATCGCCTTTCCCCTGTTCTTCTTCTCCCCGGGCTGACGCCGTTTCTCCCCCCTCTCTCCTCTGCTCTGACGGAGAGGGGCAGGTGGCCGTCTCCCCCGCCGTCATCCGCGTCACCATCTCCCCTTCTTATCCACCCGAGGCGAGTCCCCGAACCCTAGGCCCTCTTCCCCCTAGCTGCCATCCTCGTGCTCCCTTCCCCTTCCCCACCGGACCGCGCCGCCGCCAGACCAAGCGCCGCGACGACGTTGCCGCCCGCCGAAGACCGAGCACTCGCCGGGGTGCGTCGCCGTGGACCGTGGAGCCGATCCTGCCGCTGAGAGACGCCAAGCACGCCCGGAGTCCCCCTCGACAGAGAGCCGCCAACACCACCGACCCGACCTCGCCGTCCGCTCCGCTCCGACCACCTCCTTCCTCGATTCCGGTGGAAATCGATCGAGGTGAGCTCCTCCCCCGACCCTCTTCCGTTTCCCCTTCTGCTTGCCTAGCACCGCCTATTTGTGACCCCCGCCGACGAGCCGCCCCGCCGACGCGCAGGCCCAAGCCGGCGTTCTCCTCTCTGTTCCCTGACGTGCCCCGTCCTGTGCAACACGCCGCCATCGACCCTTCCTTGTGAGATCGGTAGCCAGATCCTCCCTCTGCAAATTTCGTTTTGTCGGGAAGATCTATCTCGCCGCGGATGCGACGCCACCCTCGCCGGAAGATCTCTCCGTCGCCAGTCGTCGACGAGATTCAGAGAGCAGCGTTAGTTCAGTCAGGGCTCGCGTGGTAGTTTTGCGAAAAACCCCTCCCAAGCTTCGGTCGATCACGCCCAGGTCCCTAGCAGCCCAGTGCCCCACCTGTCAGCCGCCCGACTTTTGGCAGAAAACCCCCCTAGCTTTTCGGACCCTCAACCCTCACTCCTTCCCCGCTGCGCAACGTGGCTCACCCGTGCCCCCTCGCTGACCCGTGGGACCTGCTTCACCATCGGGCCCGCATGTCAGCGCCTGGGCTGGCTAAGCCGCGGTAGCAGAGGTTCTTCCTCGCGCGTGTGGCCCCAGTCCGCAGTGGCCCACCGGTCAACGTCACGGGCTGAGATCCGCTGAGTACCAAAAGTCCGTGTGTTTTCTGTTTTAAATAAAACAATTTCTGAAAATGTTTAAATATGAATTGAATTCTGTTTTTAATAACTTTTATTTGGCAAATCCAAATAATACAAATAACATATGTTTTCAAGTCAGAAAAATATAAGGAATTCAAATATGCAATCCAAAATATATTTTGAACATTTAAAATTGCAAGTTGATTTAAATTACAATAAAAATGCCCCTTTGACTTCAATAATTAATAACTTTTGTTTTATAACTCCAAATTTAATAAGTAATATGTCTAAAATGATTAGCTCGACGAGACCTTCCTGTTTATGCATTCCTTGGTTTGATTTGAAGCATGCATCATATAAATATAAAGTATACAGCAACTAATATGAGGATAAAATGGGGCCAAAGCTCAATAAAAATGCTTTATTATTGTCTCCACACTTCACCTATGCCATGCTACTTCCTTGCCATGCAAATTGTGCATCATTCATCATGGCATGATTGTTTGCTTGTCGCATTTTATTCATATGCTTGTGCACTTTATTTATGTTGGCCCTTGTTTGTTTGGTTCTTCTTCGAATAGACGCTGAGCATGGGGATATATCAAGAGAACCAGGAGCACTACCCAGATCCATCCCTTGCTTCAACTGAGTTGCCAGGCAAGCACTACCACATGCTTGCATACATATAGTACCTGTTGCCTCTATCTTATTCTTGCATCATTGAGTCGCGATTGCATTAAATTGAATCCCAAGTATTGCATAGCCTTTACTTTTGAACCCCACCGAAGCTTGTTCCTCCATCCCATGAGCCATTACTACAGGAGTTGTTTGAGCCATGCGAGTCGTAGAACAACATGTGTAGGGTATGTGAGTGTCTGATGGATAACGAGGTACCTAAACAACTTAACCTGAGTAGTAATGGGATAACTAATGAAAGTGGCACCGGTGAGCAATATCTGCTATTTGGTTTTTATGCTCACTTGTGTCCCGTAAGACCCCGAGTACTTGATTCCTGTTCCAAGAATATTCGCGCTATCCACATCCGGGAGGCCTTATGGACCCCCTGAGCCAGAGCTTGATTCATTCTTATTTCTTGGGGCCACAAACTAGTTTGAGGTTTTATTTACTATCCTGTACTTATGCCATGTTTTACTGCTTTATTTAAATTGTGCGAGGTACTGCACACTGTACTGTTTAGGATCGTGGCCCGATTTCGCTGTATCGACAAGCCCAGCCACACTTTCGGGTTCCCAGTCGTTTACAGCCGCCTCCACAACCTTAAGACCGTTTCGGAGCCGGCCGGCTTCGTTGCGGGATCTACTTAAAGGGGTGGCCCCCTGGAATATTTCTGAATCCTGTAATTGCTTTGTCGTGACTGTCTCGTTGGGTTTTGATTTGGTTTTTCCGAGGCATATCGAGTGTGTGTTGCTATTTGTGCACCCCTGCAGGGTAAAACTTTCTGAAAGCCGTGTCCGCGGTTATGGACGACTTGGAGCACAGTTTCTCGATCATAGACAAGCATAACTAAAGTACCGCTCTTAATTTGACTAGACCAGGTACCTGACTAGTAAATAGTGCAATACTCATGGAATGGATAATAAAACTGCCAACGGATGGGGGTTGTTCGTCCGCTTCCTCATCGGTAAGCGAGGAGGAGGATGGATCTGTTAAGATTACCTTTATAACTATTATAACTGTTGTTATTAATTCACGGACATCCGTCTATCTCTGGTTAGGCGGATGGTTAGCGAGTATCTATAGAACTGTTAGGGTTTATCTTTTGCTGCAATTGCGTCACCCTAGGTTGTGTCCCCTTTAGAGGCATAAAGACTTGCTGAGTACCCCTAGGGTCTCACACGATAAATTATTGGTTCAGATGAACAGGTACACTCGCAAGATAGATACTGGGTGGAAGAGACGGACGATGTGGGCAACGATCATTCGGTGTAGAGATTCCGGGAACGGGGATCCGTGAGATCTGTGGGCGGGATGTGCTTATTTATGGGGCATCTTATGCCGATTTGCTTCTTATCCGTACTCGGATTTTTGTCTTCCGCTTCCGCTTGATACTCTATTGATTGATGTATGAGGAGATATCCTAAACTATTATATCTATCTAGGATATTTGGATCTTGCCGTATGGCGTTGCTATATTTCCTTTCTTTTTAGATGGAATGGCTCTGATGTACTATTGTATGGTGGCTTGCATACATACTCATTTGTGTATGTAGTTGATCCCTTCGCCTGCCGATTACGCCGCCCGTTCTTGTCCCGATGTTTGGAAATGGTTGGGACGGCCGAAAGGTCTACCTGTGAGTGGCATTTGGGCCCCACCGTACTATTTCAACCATTTCTGATCATCCAGGCTTGTACTAGGAGCGTAATTCACCGAGGTAGTTACATACATCCTCCTTCCTGATATAATCTTTCCTGATGGTATCAGTAGGGCTTGACATCCGCGTTCCATTCCCCATCGAACTAGGCTTTTTGCTACCGCTCTTGGGTGTGATCTCCTTACTGCCTCCCCTCACGGGTGTTGGCTCCAAGGTGCTGGCATTATTGCCTGACCTCTACGGCATGTTCTTCTTCGAATTAGCACTTTTGCTGCTACTATTGGGCGTGTTATCCTTCATGCTGGCATTATTGCCTGACCTCAGCGGCGTGTTCCGCTCCAAATTAGCCCTTTTGCTGCTACTATTGGGCGTGTTCTCCTTCGTGCTGGCATAATTCCCTGACAGCGGCGTGTTCTGCTCCAAATTAGTATTTTTTTTCTGCTCCCACTGGGTGTGGTAGCCTCCGTGCTGGCCATCTTCGCCTCTTTGCTACCACTCCTGGGAGTGTTCACCACCGTGCTAGCCCTCTTAGCATTTTTGCTGCTACCGTTCGGTGTGGCATTTTGACTAGATCTCAGGGGTGTACTCTGCGGCATGGTGCCTTTTGTCATGCGACTCTTGGGCGTGGTCTCCTTGGTGACGTTCTTCTTCGGGGTGCCTTTTCTGGGGACGTGCTTCCTTCTCCTCTTTATGACACTCCTCTGTAAGACTCTCCTCTGTTCGAAGCTACCCTCAGTCGCACCAGCCCCAGTGATGCCATGGATCATATCACGCATGCCTTCTAAAAGTCCATCATCTCTATTGTCGAGTTCCAATTCCTCTCCAACCGTGAGCACTACCAAGTGGAAGTAAACTTCACCTCTATAATGTTTCCTTGTAAATGGTACGACTAAATCCCTGGTATCTTTCACTTCGATAGCCTTTTTGCTCCTGTAACCATAATATAACAAACGTGCTTCCTGGGAGGACCCCCACAGCACCATCACATGTAACGATGCCATCAGGTCAGATAACTCTACCACTTCAGGGTCGTATCTGCCAAGGATTACATCAAACTCATCATAGAATTTTTCTGTGCCATCATCTAATTTTGTAGTATAATCCGCGACACCGATACAAACGATTACTTTGCCATCATCAGGTTCTTCAGGATAGAAACCTCCGAGAGGTTCGAGAGATGGAGCGGCACCATCAAACCTAGCCCCAATGCCACCGCCGCCATCACCAGCGTCATCGTTAGCTGGATCAACCTCGGTGGAATTACCAGGACCAGGAGCAAGGCGAGGGCCCTTAGTAGCGGGAGCTACATTACATGGTGGACAGGCAGGGCCCCTTCTAACGGCAGCCACAATAGGATCAGTTGTTGTCATGCCACCTCGATGATCAGGAGCAGTTCCAACAACAGCAGTGTTTTGAGTGCTATCAGAGTCCAGACCATGAGTTGGCTTCAGACCAACAGCTCGCTGAACCCAAGCACGGTTTCGAGGAGGAGACAAGGCATCAGTCTTTGCAACAATAGTGGGGCAGCCTCCGGAAGCCTTAGTTTGCTCAACAGCGGTAAGGATTGGGTCAACACGAGGACGACCAGTACCAGCAGATTCCAGAGCACGGGTTCGCACAACTTGAGGACGGTTTCGAGGAGGAGCAGCACACAAGGCGGCGATCTTGGCAACAACAGTGGGGCAGCCTCTAGACGCCTTAGTTTGCTCAACAGCGGCATGGATTGGGTGAGCAGCAGCCGCAGCAACACGACCACGGGGACGGGGACGACCAGTACCAGCAGATTCCAGAGCAGAGTTTTCCACAACGGCAATACGAGGACTCCTACGAGGAGGTTTCCTGATAGAAGCTTGTTGCGGATGAGGAACCACATTTTGCTCAACAACAGCAGGGGTTCGAGTTAGACCTCCCTGTCCAATAATAGTTGGGCGACTCCCAGTAGCAGGAGCTTCCTCATCCACTATGTTACACACCAGCATAACCACGTGAAGCCTAACATGCTGTTTCATCAACCCAATTAGCTGACTATCACACATTATAGGAACCCTGAAGCCTCGTTAATCAACGATGCTGAACCATGCAGTCTTCCCTGGCCTCATTTCAGCAAGTTCATGCACAGTAGTAACCAAACCAGGGACAGTGCATAACTGCACAGGCGCTACTTCCATCTTCAGATTCTGAGCCTGTTTCCATGTGCTCTTCCCATGTGCTAATTTATTGAGGTAGGCGCAGATGGCCACCGGAACCGTGTATTTGGGTTCAGCGGAGATCCTAGTTGACAGAAAATTGGAGACAAAAGATAAGAATTGTTTGTCAAGGTCGTGCCAGCAAACAATTCTATGTTCGATATATCTCTGTAATGCCAATAGCCAGCTAGCAGTTATAGGTAGTGCGAATAGCAACGAGAAGAGTAGCTCACCCACAATTTGCCAGAAGTACTTCTTCCTCGGCAAATGGATCTGCCATCCTTCACGCTGCCCAACTCGTTGGCGGTAGAGGCAGGCTAGATCGTCGCAACAGCTGGCACGACATTCGGCATTAGAGCTCGGTAGCAGCGAGTAGGCGCAGCAACTTGGCGCTAGAAGTCAAATGCCCGAAGAGATCATTCTGGTTGGAGAGGGGATTTCGACGCTGTCGGTGCTAGGGTTCATGCGAAAGGAGGGAGAGGATTTGTGAATTTGGTCAACGCACCATGCTCCTTTAGTATCTCGTTTCGCCTGCGTGGTTGCCGTGTTGGCGCTCGCGTCACGGAAATATTACTGACATGAGGGTCCCGACCGTCTACTTCACGGGGCAGTTTCACGGCATTTTGGATTTGGTAGGGGTGAGACGAGTTTGCATCGAAATGGCCCCTCTCGGTAGTTGGCGGCCCAACTTTTCGAAACGCGGTAATTTCAGGCAACTTAGGTACCGCCATGCGCTGGCCTGCCAACTTTGGTACCGCAGACAAACAAGCCCCATGCAATGAGTCTAGTGTTGGTTTTAGTATAAGAACACACATGCAATGACTCTAGTGGATCCATATATGGTTTGTGGAAAAGAACAAACATGCAATGAACACTAGTTGATCCATATGTGGTTTGTGGAAAGAACACACATGCAATGACTCTAGTGGATCCATATGTGGTTTGTGGAAAAGAACACACATGCAATGACCACTGGTTGATCCATGTGTGGTTTGTGGAAAGAACACACATGCAATGACACTGGTTGATCCATGTGTGGTTTGTGGAAATAACACACATGCAATGCCATTGGTTGATCCATATGTGGTTTGTGAAAAGAACACACATGCAATGACTCTAGTGGATCCATATGTGGTTTGTGGAAAGAACACACATGTAATGACTCTAGTGGGTCCATATATGGTTCATGTCAGGAACACACATGCAATGCCATTGGTGGGTCCATGTGTGGTTTGTGGAAAGAACACACATGCAATGACCACTGGTTGATCCATATGTGGTTTGTGGAAAAGAACACACATGAAGTGAACACTAGTGGATCCATATGTTGTTTGTGAAAAGAACACACATGTAATGACTCTAGTGCTGGTTTTAGTATAAGAACACACATGCAATGACTCTAGTGGGTCCATATGTGGTTTGTGAAAAGAACACACATGCAATGACCACTGGTTGATCCATATGTGGTTTGTGGAAAAGAACACACATGCAATGAACACCGGTGGATCCATAAGTGGTTTGTGGAATGAACACACATGCAATGACTCCAATGGATCCATATGTGGTTTGTGGAAAAGAACACACATGCAATGACCACTGGTTGATCCATATGTGGTTTGTGGAAAGAACACACATGCAATGCCACTGGTTGATCCATGTGTGGTTTGTGGAAAGAACACACATGCAATGACTCTAGTGCTGGTTTTAGTATAAGAACACACATGCAATGACTCTAGTGTGTCCATATGTGCTTTGTGAAAAAAACTCACATGTAATGAGTCTAGTGGATCCGTATGTGGTTTGTGGAAAAGAACACACATGCAATGAGCACTGGTGGATCCATAAGTGGTTTGTGGAAAGAACACACATGTAGTGAACACTGGTGGATCCATAAGTGATTTGTGAAAAGAACACACATGCAATGCCACTGGTGGATCCATAAGTGGTTTGTGGAAATAACACACATGCAGTGAACACTGGTGGATCCATATATGATTTGTGAAAAGAACACACATGCAAAGCCACTGGTTGATCCATATGAGGTTTGTGGAAAGAACACACATGCAATGACACTTGTTGATCCATGTGTGGTTTGTGGAAAGAACACACATGCAATGGCATTGGTTGATCCATATGTGGTTTGTGAAAATAACACACATGCAATGACTCTAGTGGATCCATATATGGTTTTTAGAAAGAACGCACATGCAATGACTCTAGTGCTGGTTTTAGTATAAGAACACACATGCAATGACTCTAGTGGGTCCATATGTGGTTTGTGGAAAGAACACACATGCAATTACTCTAGTGGATCCATGTGTGGTTTGTGGAAAAGAACACACATGCAATGACTCTAGTGGATCCATATGTGGTTTGTGGAAAATAACACACATGCAATGACCACTGGTTCATCTATAAGTGGTTTCTGGAAAGAACACACATGCAATGCCATTGGTTGATCCATATGTGGTTTGTGGAAAGAACACACATGCAATGTCACTGGTTTATCCATGTGTGGTTTGTGGAAAGAACACACATGCAATGACTCAGTGGGTCCATATGTGGTTCATGTTAGGAACACACATGCAATGGCATTGGTGCATCCATGTGTGGTTTGTGGAAAGAACACACATGCAATGCCATTGGTGGTTCCATGTGTGTTTTCTGGAAAGAACACACATGCAATGACTCTAGTGGGTCAATATGTGGTTTGTGAAAAGAACACACATGCAATGACTCTAGTGGATCCATATGTGGTTTGTGGAAAGAACACACATGCAATAACTCTAGTGGGTCCATATGTGGTTTGTGAAAAGAACACACATGCAATGACTCTAGTGCTAGTTTTAGTATAAGAACACACATGCAATGACTCTAGTGGGTCCATATGTGGTTTGTGAAAAGAACACACATGCAATGACCACTGGTTGATCCATATGTGGTTTGTGGAAAAGAACACACATGCAATGACTCTAGTGGGTCCATATGTGGTTTGTGAAAAGAACACACATGCAATGACTCTAGTGGATCCATATGTGGTTTGTGGAAAAGAACACATATGCAATGACCACTGGTTGATCCATAAGTGGTTTGTGGAAAGAACACACATGCAGTGAACACTGGTTGATCCATGTGTGGTTTGTGAAAAGAACACACATGCAATGCCATGTGTGGTTTGTGGAAAAGAACACACATGCAATGACCACTGGTTGATCCATAAGTGGTTTGTGGAAAGAACACGGATGTAATGACTCTAATGGATCCATATGTGGTTTGTGGAAAAGAACACACATGCAATCACCACTGGTTGATCCATATGTGGTTTGTGGAAAGAACACACATGCAATGACATTGGTTGATCCATGTGTGGCTTGTGGAAAGAACACACATGCAATGACTCTAGTGTTGGTTTTAGTATAAGAACGCACATGCAATCACTCTAGTGGGTCCATATGTGGTTTGTGAAAAGAACACACATGCAATGACTCTAGTGGATCCATGTGGTTTGTGGAAAAGAACACACATGCAATGACTTTGGTTGATCCATGTGTGGTTTGTGGAAAGAACACACATACAATGACTCTAATGGATCCATATGTGGTTTGTGAAAATAACACACATGGAATGGGTCTAGTGTTTGTTTTAGTATAAGAACACACGTGCAATGACTCTAGTGGGTCCATATGTGGTTTGTGAAAAGAATACACATGAAATGACTCTAGTGGATCCATACGTGGTTTGTGGAAAAGAACACAATTGCCATGAACACTGGTGGAACTATAAGTGGTTTGTGGAAAGAACACACATGAAGTGAACACTGGTGGACCCATATGTGATTTGTGAAAAGAACACACATGCAATGCCACTTGTTGATCCATATGGGGTTTGTGGAAATAACACACATGCAGTGAACACTGGTTGATCCATGTGTGGTTTGTGAAAAGAACACACATGCAATGCCATGTGTGGTTTGTGGAAAAGAACACACATGTAATGACAATTGGTTGATCCATAAGTAGTTTGTGGAAAGAACACACATGCAGTGACTCTAGTGGGTCCATATGTGGTTCATGTCAGGAACACACATGCAATGTCATTGGTGGATCCTTGTGTGGTTTGTGGAAAGAACACACATGCAATGACTCAAGTGGGTCCATATGTGGTTTGTGAAAAGAACACACATGCAATGACCACTGGTTGATCCATGTGTGGTTTGTGGAAAGAACACACATGCAATGACACTGGTGGATCCATATGTGGTTAGTGTAAAGAACACACATGCAATGACACTGGTTGATCCATGTGTGGTTTGTGGAAAGAACACACATGCAATGACTCTAGTGCTGGTTTTAGTATAAGAACACACATGCAATGACTCTAGTGGATCCATATGTGGTTTGTGGTAATGAACAAACATGCAATGAACACTGGTTGATCCATATGTGTTTTGTGGAAAGAAACACATGCAATGACTCTAGTGGATCCATATGTGATTTGTGGAAAAGAACACACATGCAATGACCACTGGTTGATCCATATGTGGTTTGTGGAAAGAACACACATGCAATGACACTGGTTGATCCATGTGTGGTTTGTGGAAAGAACACACATGCAATGCCATTGGTTGATCCATATGTGGTTTGTCAAAAGAACACACATGCAATGACCCTAGTGGATCCATATGTGGTTTGTGGAAAGAACACACATGCAATGACTCTAGTGCTGGTTTTAGTATAAGAACACACATGCAATGACTCTAGTGGGTCCATATGTGGTTTGTGAAAACAACACACATGCAATGACTCTAGTGGATCCATGTGGTTTGTGGAAAAGAACACACATGCAATGACTCTGGTTGATCCATGTGTGGTTTGTGGAAAGAACACACATACAATGACTCTAATGGATCCATATGTGGTTTGTGAAAAGAACACACATGCAATGATTCTAGTGGGTCCATATGTGGTTTGTGAAAAGAACACACATGCAATGAGTCTAGTGCTGGTTTTAGTATAAGAACACACATGCAATGACTCTAGTGGATCCATATGTGGTTTGTGGAAAAGAACAAACATGCAATGAACACTGGTTGATCTATATGTGGTTTGTGGAAAGAACACACATGCAATGACTCTAGTGGAAGCATGTGTGGTTTGTGGAAAGAACACACATGCAATGACACTAGTGGATCCATGTGTGGTTTGTGAAAAGAACACACATGCAGTGAGTCTAGTGCTGGTTTTAGTATAAGAACACACATGCAATGACTCTAGTGGGTCCATATGTGGTTTGTGAAAAGGACACACATGCAATAAATCTAGTGGATCCATATGTGGTTTGTGGAAAAGAACACATATGCAATGACCACTGGTTGATCCATAAGTGGTTTGTGGAAAGAACACACATGCAATGCCATGTGTGGTTTGTGGAAAAGAACAAACATGCAATGACCACTGGTTGATCCATAAGTGGTTTGTGGAAAGAACACACATGCAGTGAACACTGGTTGATCAATGTGTGGTTTGTGAAGAGAACACACATGCAATGCCATTGGTTGATTCATATGTGGTTTGTGGAAAGAACACACATGAAATGACACTGGTTGATCCATGTGTGGTTTGTGTAAAGAACACACATGCAATGACTCTAGCGGGTCCATATGTGGTTCATGTCAGGAACACAAATGCAATGCCATTGGTGGATCCATGTGTGGTTTGTGGAAAGAACACACGTGCAATGACTCTAGTGGGTCCATATGTGGTTTGTGAAAAGAACACACATGCAATGACCGCTGGTTGATCCATATGTTGTTTGTGGAATGAACACACATGCAATGACACTGGTTGATCCATGTGTGGTTTGTGGAAAGAACACACATGCAATGACACTGGTGGACCCATATGTGGTTTGTGAAAAGAACACACATGCAATGAGTCTAGTGTTCGTTTTAGTATAAGAACACACATGCAATGACTCTAGTGGGTCCATATGTGGTTTGTGAAAAGAATACACATGCAATGACTCTAGTGGATCCATATGTGGTTTGTGGGAAGAACACACATGCAATGCCATTGGTTGATCCATATGTGGTTTGTCAAAAGAACACACATGCAATGACTCTAGTGGATCCATATGTGGTTTGTGGAAAGAACACACATGCAATGACTCTAGTGCTGGTTTTAGTATCAAAACACACATGCAATGACTCTAGTGGGTCCATATGTGGTTTGTGAAAAGAACACACATGCAATGACTCTAGTGGATACATGTGTGGTTTGTGGAAAAGAACACACATGCAATAACCACTGGTTGATCCATAAGTGGTTTGTGGAAAGAACACACATGCAGTGAACACTAGTTGATCCATGTGTGGTTTGTGAAAAGAACACACATGCAATGCCATTGGTTGATCCATATGTGGTTTGTGGAAAGAATACACATAAAATGACACTGGTTGATCCATGTGTGGTTTGTGCAAAGAACACACATGCAATGACTCTAGTGGGTCCATATGTGGTTCATGTTAGGGACACACATGCAATGCCATTAGTGGATCCATGTGTGGTTTGTGGAAAGAACACACATGCAACGCCATTGGTGGTTCCATGTGTGGTTTGTGGAAAGAACACACATGCAATGACTCTAGTGGGTCAATATGTGGTTTGTGAAAAGAACACACATGCAATGGCTCTAGTGGATCCATATGTGGTTTATGGAAAGAACACACATGCAATGACTCTAGTGGGTCCATATATGGTTTGTGAAAAGAACACACATGCAATGACTCTAGTGCTAGTTTTAGTATAAGAACACACATGCAATGACTCAAGTGGGTCCATATGTGGTTTGTGAAAAGAACACACATGCAATGACCACTGGTTGATCCATATGTGGTTTGTTGAAAAGAACACACATGCAATGAACACTAGTGGATCCATAAGTGGTTTGTGGAAAGAACACACATGCAGTGAACACTGGGGGATCCATATGTGGTTTGTGAAAAGAACACACATGTAATGACTCTGGTGTTGGTTTTAGTATAAGAACACACAAGCAATGACTCTAGTGGGTCAATATGTGATTTGTGAAAAGAACACACATGCAATGCCACTGGTTGATCCATATGTGGTTTGTGGAAAGGACACACATGCAATGCCATTGGTTAATCCATGTGTGGTTTCTGGAAAGAACACACATGCAATGACCACTGGTTGATCCATATGTGGTTTGTGGAAAAGAACACACATGCAATGACCACTGGTTGATCCATGTGTGGTTTGTGGAAAGAACACACATGCAATGACACAGGTGGATCCATGTGTGGTTTGTGAAAAGAACACACATGCAATGAGTCTAGTGTTGGTTTTAGTATAAGAACACACAAGCAATGACTCTAGTGGGTCGATATGTGATTTGTGAAAAGAACACACATGCAATGCCACTGGTTGATCCATATGTGGTTTGTGGAAAGAACACACATGCAATGCCATTGGTTAATCCATGTGTGGTTTATGGAAAGAACACACATGTTATGACTCTAATTGATCCATATGTGGTTTGTGGAAAAGAACACACATGCAATGACCATTGGTTAATCCATATGTGGTTTGTGGAAAGAACACACATACAATGACACTGGTTGATCCATATGTGGTTTGTGGAAAAGAACACACATGCAATGAACACTACTAGATCCATAAGTGGTTTGTGGAAAGAACACACATGCAGTGAACACTGGTGGATCCATATGTGGTTTGTGAAAAGAACACACATGCAATGAGTCTAGTGCTGGTTTTAGTATAAGAACACACAAGCAATGACTCTTGTGGGTCCATATGTGATTGGTAAAAAGAACACACATGCAATGCCACTGGTTGATCCATATGTGGTTTCTGGAAAGAACACACATGCAATGCCATTGGTTAATCCATGTGTGGTGTGTGGAAAGAACACACATGCAATGACCACTAGTTGATCCATATTTGGTTTGTGGAAAAGAACACACATGCAATGACCACTGGTTGATCCATGTGTGGCTTGTGGAAAGAACACACATGCAATGACACTGGTGGATCCATGTGTGGTTTGTGAAAAGAACACACATGCAATGAGTCTAGTGGGTCCATATGTGGTTCATGTCAGGAACACACATGCAATGCCATTGGTGGGTCCATGTGTGGTTTGTGGAAAGAACACACATGCAATGAGCACTGGTTGATCCATATGTGGTTTTTGGAGAAGAACACACATGCAATGAACACTGGTGGATCCATAAGTGGTTTGTGGAAAAAACACACATGCAGTGAACACTGGTGGATCCATATGTGGTTTGTGAAAAGAACACACATGCAATGACCCTACTGGTGGTTTTAGTATAAGAACACACATGCAATGACTCTAGTGGGTTCATATGTGGTTTGTGAAAAGAACACACATGCAATGACCACTAGTTGATCCATATGTGGTTTGTGGAAAAGAACACACATGCAATGAACACTAGTGGATCCATAAGTGGTTTGTGGAAAGAACACTCATGCAATGACTCTAATGGAGCCATATGTGGTTTGTGGAAAAAAACACACATGCAATGACCGCTAGTTGATCCATATGTGGTTTGTGGAAAGAACACACATGCAATGCCACTGGTTGATCCATGTGTGGTTTGTGGAAAGAACACACATGCAATGACTCTAGTGCTGGTTTTAGTATAAGAACACACATGCAATGACTCTAGTGGGTCCATATGTGGTTTTTGAAAAGAACACACATGTAATGACTCTAGTGGATCCACATGTGGTTTGTGGAAAAGAACACACATGCAATGAACACTGGTGGATCCATAAGTGGTTTGTGGAAAGAACACAGATGAAGTGAACACTGGTGGACCCATATGTGATTTGTGAAAAGAACACACATGCAATGCCACTTGTTGATCCATATGTGGTTTGTGGAAAGAACACACATGCAATGACACTGGTTGAGCCATGTGTGGTTTGTGGAAAGAACACACATGTAATGCCATTGGTTGATCCATGTGTGGTTTGTGGAAAGAACACACATGCAATGACTCTAGTGGATCCATATGTGGTTTGTGTAAATAACACACATGCAATGACTCTAGTGGATCCATGTGTGGTTTGTGTAAAGAACACACATGCAATGACACTGATGGATCCATGTGTGGTTTGTGAAAAGAACACACATGGAATGGGTCTAGTGTTTGTTTTAGTATAAGAACACACGTGCAATGACTCTAGTGGGTCCATATGTGGTTTGTGAAAAGAACACACATGCAATGACTCTAGTGGATCCATATGTGGTTTGTGGAAATGAACACACATGCAATGACCACTGGTTGATCCATAAGTGGTTTGTGGAAAGAACACACATGCAGTGAACACTGGTTGATCCATGTGTGGTTTGTGAAAAGAACACACATGCAATGCCATTGGTTGATCCATATGTGGTTTGTGGAAAGAACACACATGCAATGACACTGGTTGATCCAAATGTGGTTCATGACAGGAACACACATGCAATGACTCTAGTGGATACATATGTGGTTTGTGGAAAGAACACACATGCAATGAACTCTAGTGGATCTATCTTGGCATAATTTGATGTATGCCACGATGTATTTCATTGTAAAAGACACCGACTTTCCATTTTTAGACTACTCAGGTTTGCCCTTGTTTTTTTGATACTACCCAGTTTTGCCCCCTCTCTCTCTTTCCTAGAAGCCCAAACATGTGCCCACTCTGTCTGCTACGCCCTGATTGGTTGCCACAGTTGTCACGCGGATCATGCACACCAACCGTTGATCCTGTGTGATCCAACGAGGCTCGTTGCACACGTCGTGCCCTTCACAGGACAGCGCGAGACAGCACGGACGTCTCCCTCAACGAGACTTCTACAAGAAGGAACACGATGCCGTCCATGGAAAAAGTCGTCGAGTCGTCATGTCATGTTTAATCTAGTCTCCAAAGGCTACAAGTCTACTGCACGGCAAGTGGTCATCCATGGCCCACGGGCTATACCATTTTTACTATGCAGTACGCCTGCACTCTCACTTCCGATAGGCCCCTACCACACGAACCTTCCACGTGGCATCCGTAGCCGGAAGAGCTGCCTACCAGGGCCCTCGAGGAGGCCTAAACGTCCCTTCATTAAAAACCCAGCCTATCGGGTCCTCCATTCGCACTCATCCACTACTCTCTCTTCCCTATCCAGCAAAACCCCACAATCTTGAACGTACTTGCACGAACCTTCTCCATGAAACCAGTGCGTGGGGGTGAGTGTCCGGGGATCGCCGCTGGGGTGGTGCTTCACGCGGCAGATCTGGAGGAGCATCACGCAGCACAAGGCGAGGAGGACGTGCAGTTCAACCCTTTGGGGGACCATGTGCTTGCCGGTGCTGACGGCTTTGGAGGCGCCGATGAGGGCGTGGAGTTCGACGAACACGCTCCGCTCGTGTACCCGGAGGTACATCTATTTCTACATGTTTCATATTTTCTGCTCGAGCTTAATCTATCCTGGCGTCATAAAAAAATCTAGTCCTAATGATTAGATGCAACGTACGAACCGGTACATGGAGAGATCTAGTCTATTCTGAATGAATCCACATTATTTATTTATTAATAAGTTAACAAGAACATAAACCACATTAATTTAGGAGCGAGCTGGGGAGACGGCCGTAATGAACTGCTGAACCTGTATAGACAAGTTATTGCATCGAAAGTAACTTCGAATGGTGGAAGGAATATATATTTATTATTTTGCTCATTTCGGTTTGTATTCTATACATTGCAGGTGTATTCTAGTGAGATGGACTCTGACAGGGAGACCAGGGACAACAAGAGTTGCCATGTCATGAAGAAGCTCAAGAGCGGGATAATCCCTTTCCGCACTCAACTTGGGGAGCTCAGGTGCCCTTTCTATAAGAAAGGAGTCAACCCGAGGATTTCCAGCTTAATTCTGCATGCGGTTGGCATCGGTAAAATCCCGGCTAGTAAACACAAGTCGGTGACCAAGGCTAAGCACGCTTCTTATGGTAAATTCCTGAGGGAGTATGTTAAGACCGGCCTAGTGTCCCCTTACTTAGGAATCAACAACTTCTAGCCGACCAACCCGTCACTGTGTTGGCCCGGCCACTAATAATATTTAGTTCTCTTACCGTATTTAGACCCTTAAACTTCAGGGATTTCTATTTTCGTACCCTTCAAAATATATTCAAGTTCATCTGTTTATGGAGTTAAAGTTCTAGTGGCATACTCGTTATTTTGCATAGATAGAGGGGTGCCCCCGACAGATATAAGGGTTATCCTGTCTGCTAGATCACGGAGGATCAACGGTTGGTGGGCACGATCCGTGTGACAACTGTCTCGACCAATTAGAGTGTAGCAGCGAAGATGAGCATAGGTGCGAGAGATGGATACAAAGAGAGGGGAAAACCGAGTAGCAACCAAGGGCAAAACTGAGTAGAACTTAAAACCAAGGGCAAGACTGAGTAGAACTTAAAAACCAAGAGCAAGCATGACAAAGGGATTCAAATATAAAATAGAAAATGATTTAAAAATGGAACCAAACCGCCAGTGTTACGCTCGAGGGCAAAACTGAGTACAACTGAATCGCCAGGTTTATACATGAGGGAAAAAACGTGACTCACGGTACGCGTGTGCGGTGCACGGGGCGGTAGCGGACACGTGTGGCCGTGCACGGTGCATTAGCATACGTGGTGCACGGTAGTGCAACGAAATGTCGCTTCCCTTCTCCTTTAATAGAGGCATCCCCACTCTCACTCATCACGCACTCGCTCACTCAACCGTCTCCACTGTCCCATCACCTTCTGCAAACGCCCAACAAAACTCCAACCACGCCGGTGATGGAGAAGAACGGCGCAGTGGCCATCGGCGCCTCCAAGGCCGCCGACGAGGAGCCCCCTGTTCCCGTCCCCGCATCTACGAGCCGCCGGCGAGGAGGCCCCCGCCGGTCTCGGACAGATCCCGCTCGGCTAGGACCCCTACGAAGAGGTTATCTACATAAGGTCAGAGAACCCCTACGACACCAGCATCACAGACCCATGGTCTGAGGTAACCAGGGTTTTCTCCCCTTCCCTTGTTCTTCCCCCTTTCCCATCGTTGGATGCTAGATCGTATGTTATTAGGGCTCGGCTGTTCGTATTTTTACAGTAGCTAATCCTCTTGTGTTAGATCTCGATTTTCGATGTATCCCCTTGTTCGTAGTTGGGATCAGTATTCGATTTGGTTTGAGATTTGGGGAACAATCAGGAGATCTCATTCGGTTAATTTATGCAAAAAATCAATCTTGATAATCAAAGTATCTCAATCATGTCCTTATTTCACTCTACTGTTTTTTTTCCAACAGGAAGATAGCAGCGACCTCCACAGCGACGACGAGTCCAAGGACACCAAGACTCGTCATGTGCTGAGGAGGCTAAAGTCCAGTCAGTACAACAACTTCTTCGCCGGCGACGTGTACAGGTGCCCCTTATTCCCCACCAGAAGGCTCCGCACCACGGACTTCAATTCCCTCGTGAAGCATGCCGAGGACGTGAGGACCTGCGGCGAGTCCATGAACGTCCACGGCTTCATGGCCAAGCACCAGGCGCTCGGTCTTCACCTCCGCAACCTCCAGAAGGTGGCTATCGAGGAGGGTCGCATGCCCCCGATTATACCCAAGGTGCCCAAGGTCAAGGGGCTGGGTAGCAAGAAGTGGAGGAGGCGCCAGAGGGAGGAGGCGGATGCCCTACTAGCAGAGGCCACGAGGGGCCACTGATCAGCTGCTGCTACTGCTGCTGTAAAGCAGCTTCTTTTGTCTTGTCTGTGTTGAACCTGTCCGCTACTGCTGCTGCTGAGCAGCCTAATTGTCGAACCTCGTTAAGTACCGTACTATATAACCTATATTAGCTTCTTTATCTACATCTCCTCTATTTACTGAATTTATTTATGGTGCTGGTTTGTTTTGCTGCTCTAGATTTGCTACCAGATTGGGGAAAACGATCGCAAAAGGAACAATGAATGAAGAGAGAAGCTGCACTAGATTCCCTACCTTTTTGGGCAAAAAAACACAACTGTTAGAGAGAGAGAGGGGAAAAGACGCTCTTAAAAAGGCTAAATAACAAAAAAAACTTCCACTTTAGGTGTCATGGCGCACGTAACGGCTAAGCCTTTGACCAGACGGTACCCCCCTCCGAGCGCACGTGAGGGCTTCGGAATATCGGGAGGGCAAAAGTGAGGACAAACGAGACACAATGTTGCTATAGCTAAATCTGACAAAAAGCTTAATTTGGCTTTACCATGCAATTTGGATAGAGCTCCGCAGTGTAGTTATTCTAAATCCCTAAACTATGTGGTGCATTGAAACCTAATACTTTTCCACCGACACGTGTGTTGCAAAGTTGCTTGATCATGCATACTTACACAAGTGGCCTATGGAGAAACTTATAGAAGCATGGGCAAATGAGCTTCATTTTGGAAAATTCTGGACAAGCTTTGCGCAATCGGCAGGCCTGATCGGCTGGGCGGCTGCCCCGGGGTGCAGGGATGCTAGGTCCATGTCTATGCTTACACTTCTTAAACTTGTTAGAAATTAATAATAGCTGTACACTTCCTTCTGTCCTGTCACGTTACGTCGTGTCGGCACCACGCACCCGCTTCGGATCGGCAACGGGACGATGGTCTACGTGACCGGTCTCTGCCACGCCAAAGCCACGTCGCACACCCGTCCCATCGCCTACAGGGACGGACACCGAATTTAATCGCTAGGATTGGAAAGCAATGGTGCTCGCCCGGTCAAACTTGCTTCCGCATGGGTATGACCGGAATATTGGTAAACACAATTTAAGCATCGCCTTCCGTCTCCTCAGCACATCACTGTGCAAAAATCCCCAACTCATTCCTTCCGCCACTGCCACCGCAAGAACCATCGATGCTGCCACAGGCACCGCCTCCTTCTGGCCATACCACCGCAACAGATCACTCCACCGCCATGCCCAGTCCCAGCCACCGCTACCGACCCTAGGCCACCGCCGCTGCATTAGGTGCTGCCATGGACGCAGAGTACGGCGTGTTCGGCGACGGGAGCAACTTCACCGACGAGTACACCGTCACCGCCCATGGCACCACCAAGATGACGGTCGTCCACACAAATGCGTCAGCGCAGGTTGCCAAGGTCATCGCAATGTATGAGCGGTGGCTACAGGAGCCGATGGAAAGGTACAAGATCGTCGGCCTTGACCTCGAGTATACCGAAGATAGGAAGAGGACGGCGCTTTTGCAGCTGTCCATGCGCAACCACTGCCTCCTATACCAAGTATGTAGGTCCAAATCTGTATGCCCGGAGCTTCGCGAGTTGCTACACAGGAGGGAGATCTACTTCGCCAGCGTCGACATCAAGAACGACACTCCGAAGCTAGAACGGGATCTCCTCGTTCATGTCATCAATCACGTCGATCTCCAACGTTTGTGGAGGTACCCGGATGGCGGTATGGGGAAAGCCGGCTGATGGCTCAAAATATATCGAGCTCGTTGGGGAACCCCAAGAGGAAGGTATGATGAGCACAGCAGCAAGTTTTCCCTCAGTAAGAAACCAAGGTTTAATCCAACCAGTAGGAGCAAGGAAACACCCAAAGGTGTAGCTAGCTGAGTCTTGGCAGGGCGCACTACAGGTCCTAGTAGCAACGTGGAGACCTGCACAACACAACCACAGAACTTTGCCCCCAACTTGCGATGAGGTTGTCAATCTCACCGGTTTTGCTGAAAACAAAGGATTAAATGTATCGAATGGAAGGAAGTAATAGTTTGCAGAAAGTAAACACAAAACAGTAAGTTTGTAGATTGTATGTAAAAGAAAGGACTGGGATCCATAGTTCACTAGAGGTGGCTCTCCTTAAGATAGATAACATGCTGGGTGAACAAATTACAGCGGGGCAATTGACAAACATCGAGAAAGCAATACATGCATATACTAATCATCTTGAATCCTTTGGAACTTGATTGGGCATTATAACATTATACATAGACCGCCATCCAACTGCATCTATGACTAATAATCCACCTTCAGGTTATCATCCGAACCCTCTCCAGTATTAAGTTGCAAGCAACAGATTATTGCTTTACGAATTGCGTGTAAAGTAAACAATACGATTGTTCTATGAACAAAGGATTGTTGTTTTCTCCCTAGTAGCAACAGCACATCTAGTACCTTAGAGATTTCTATCACTTCCCCAGATTACCAGAGGCATGAACCCACTATAGAGCATAAAAACTAACTCTTGGAGTTGCTAGCATCTACTTGGCCAAGATAGCTACTAACAACGGAAAGCATGCAAGATCACAAATAACAAAGACATGATAGAATCAATAATCAATCTGAAATAGCATCTCAATATCCATCGGATCCCTGCAAACACAACATGCAGAATTACAAATAGATGATCTTGATCATGAACGGAGCTCACAAGATCTAGACATGAAAGCACAAAGGAGGAGAACCAACCATCTAGCTACTACATGGACCCGTAGTCCAGAGATGAACTACTCACGCATCACACCGGAGGCTTGCATGATGATGAAGAAGGCCTCCAGGGTGCATTCCCCTCTCCGGCAGGGTGCCGGGAAGAGCTTCGGATCCCTCCCGATCTAGGGATGGAGATGACGGCGGCTACAGACTCTTTCGTGGATTTTTTGATCGGGTACCTAGGGTTTTGGTCCCGAGGGCAATATATAGGCGGAAGGAGAGGCTGAGGGGGTGCTGGGGTCGGCCAGACCACCCCCTGGTGTGGGCCACGCCTGGTCGCGCGGCCAGGTGGTGTGGCCGGCCCCCAACCCTTCTTCGTCTCGTATTCTGGCTCCAGATGTCTTCCAAAAAAATAGGCACTTTGGCATTTGTCCTGTCCAATTTCGAGAATATTCATTTTCTGACTTTCCTGGAACCAAAAACAGCAGAAAACAGGCAGTTGGCACTGTGGCTCTAGTTAATAGGTTAGTCCAAGAAATCATATGAAAAGTACTCCAAAGTGTGGACAAAACACAAGAAAGTAGATCAAACGATGCATGGAGCATCAAAAATTATAGATACATTTGCAATGTATCAACATCCCCAAGCTTAACTCCTGCTCGTCCTCGAGTAGGTAAGTGATAAAAAGAAAGAATAATTTTTGAGGTGACATGCACCATCATAAACTTGATCAAAGTACTTGTAAAACATTCAAAGCTGGGATCATAGTACTTCAATCATAACATGAAAGACAAAGTTCTAGCAATAAGACAAAGAAACCATGTTGCAACATGAAAAGGCACAAACAAAAGATTCATGAATAACAACGCTTTGCAAGACGTTTGTTTGTTTCACATAAAGAAAACATAGCATAATAGCATTCAGCTTGTCCCTCATAGAGTAGCAAATATAAATGCATAGGACACCTTCAAATTTCATAAGAGTGACTAGATACAAATAGTTTAAAACAAGCAATATCAAGTTATGCATCAATCAACTAGTCTTGGGACAATGCACATAGAACTAAGAATGTCCACTATGCTCGCAAAGTAAGTGCATAAAGATAGAAGGTGGAGACTCAATATAATGGTGGAAGAAAGGCCTTCATAGAAGGAAGCAGAGATTCAAGTTTCATAAAGAGCTTCCGAAAATTATGGTACTTAATAGCTTTCAGCTCTCATTGCCCCTATCATAAGCATCTTGAAGTGATTAAGGTTAAAATGAACAAACTATGGTGTACATGCTTGACGAAGTATACGTTAGGAATCTTATGTCCCTTGAATACGAGGGCCGCTCCTCATGCTACTCAAGTTTAGTCACCGGTAAGTTCTTGTCATCGTAAGTACATGTGTATCATAGAGAACCGCCAACAGGGTATCCCTTGCCCGATGATACGGAAGAATCCCCATATCAAAATGACAAGGCAAGAAGAAAACGAGCATCTCAGCAATCTTCTTATTTACCATGGGAATATGGTGCTTTTTTATATCTTTCCTCTTTTCATAATCTATTTTTTTTCTTTTTCTTTTTTTTCTCAACATAGGACTCTTTTTTTATAAGAAGAATGCTTCATAGACAGCTCATTATGGTTACGCTGCAGGTTTCCACCATGTCAGCATGGATTAGACCAGCGGCCCAGGCGTTTCTCTAACACATATACATAACCTCTCCATGGACTTACAAGCTCCCCTTTCATTTCACACCGATGACATCCATAGACAAAGAGCATGATATCAACTAGGTACAAAGTACCCGTGCAATGTTGAAAGCGTTCCCCATGACAACATGGTTCTGCTAATCCCCAATAAATAAGTGCAAGCATATACAACATAGACGACAAAATGGTTCAAGTTTATTAAGGGCAAGAAAATTAAAGTGTGCCATCAAGTTCATGAGAGCTTTAATCACTAGTTTTCTCATAATAAGTTTAATTTGGAAGGAAAACAAAAACATGAATATACTTGGAATAGCATATGCTAATAGGTAGGTATGGTGGACTCTTTGGAATAACTTGGTTTAAGGAGTTGGATGCATGAGTGGAACTCATACTTGGTTGTGGAGGCTAGCAAAAGACTAGGAGCGACAAACTAAGAGAGCAATAATGGCCATAATCATGCAGAGCGACAAAACATCATTGATCAAAGCATAAAGTAATACTACAAGTTTAAAACTAAAGGATCATAAAGGCTATGGTGACTTTGGATAGTCATAACATGGTGTGAGCATGCGCCAAGTCAAGCCAAATAAAGCATCAAAGGAGAATACCACAATACCATGCTTTAATATGCTAAAACAACGCATGATTCATCCAAGGCACATTAAGCAATCTCAATTGTTTATAACAATTCATGCTACAGCAAAGAATACTAAGCATAAAGCCAAAACAATATCAAGCATGGCATGACAAAGCATATGCCACAGTCAAAAACAAGCTCTCTTTACCACTTAAGCATGAACTTTCCTACTCTTTTCCAAACCAAACTAAACTATTTGAAAACCAATGTATGAAAGAGGGGGTCCAACCAATTTATTCAGCAAACTAAGCAAATAAAGCAAACGAAAAACCAAAACGAAAACGAAAAAGAAGACGCTCCAAGAACAACACAATTGTGCATGAAACAATAAAAATGAAGCGTTTGGAAGAAACCTGGGATTTTTATTGATGAAGAAGGGGATGCCTTGGGCATCCCCAAGGTTTGATGCTTGTACTTCTTGGATATTTCTTGGGGTGACACGCGTGGCATCCCCAAGCTTGAGCTTTAGTCCATCCTTCATCTCATTACTCATTCCTTCCATACACCTGAAATTTTTCCTTCATACAAAACTTCACACAATCTTTATTAGCAACATTAGTGCACTCAAGATAATAGGTCTTAAGGTTTAGTTCTAACACCAAATAAACTTCCATTAGAACACTAGCTACTGAAGTACTTCCCTCAAAAATCTCAATTCCCCAAAAGAACACAAAAAGGAACCAACAAGAAGCAAATGCAGAAAATGGCAGAAATCTGTCAAAACACACCAGCAGGTAAAGACAAATTTTTTCGAAGACATTCTGTTGCTCAAATCAAAAAGTATTGAACTAACTAAAGTTATATAACAACCTAGGGCAGAAGCACAAAAATTCACGCCTCAAAAAGACGTTCAGAGATTTTACACGAATTTTTACTGTGAAGCATAGAAATCTGTTTCGGGACAGAAACTTTCCCAATCATTACTTCTCTCTTATTAGAGGTTACTCTTGGCACAAAAAGCAAATAAAAAGGATAAAGAACGGTTATTACTGAAGCAATAACTTTCAAGACTCATCTAAATCTTTTGGGTTATCTCCCAATAAGTACTTTTCTTTAACGCCTTTAAGTTAGGCATAAGAAGCAAGAAGAATCAAGTGTTCTCAAATGAAGAAGCATTAAGATCAATACCAGAAATATCTTCAACAAGGCAAGGTATCTCATCCAAATAAGTTCTAGAGGATCCTCTCTTCATGCTCTTAGGTTCACTATTTTCATCAAAAGGGTTTTCAGAAACAATCTAATCAAGATTCTTTTCTATGGCTTCATGCATTGCTACAAGTTTAAAAGGTATCGGTATCTTAGGTTCCTCCACATTAGGTTCAGTTTTATTCATATTTTCTCGTGTACCAACAACATCTACACATGAGCCTAGCATATTAAACGTTCAAAGACTTTTCTAGCTTCTTTGGCAACATCATAGAATTCCTTAAGCAAAGTTTCTAGAATAAAATCCCTCTTTTCGGGGTCCTCAATTTCTTTAAGCTTAAGAAACATTACTTGCATTAAGGGGTTGAGGTTAACAAACCTAGCTTCTAGCATGTGTACTAAAGAAGCTGCAACAATCTCATAATTTGGAGCAAGTTCTGCAAGGGATCTATCCTCACTATCCTCATGTTTACTAACATGATTAAAGAATTCTTCAATATTATCTTTTCCAATTATAGAACCACTCCCTATTGAAAGGTCTTTTTGGGTGAATTTAAGGATCAACATGGTGAGCTAAGGAAGAGGTGACAACTAAAGGAGACTTAATTTTTTTTTTGATAAAGAAAGCAAACTTGTAAAACTATTTTTTTGTGTTTTTGATAAAGAAACAAGCAAACAAAGCAAAAGAAACTAAGCAAAAAAAATAACAAAGTAAAGAGATTGGTTATGAGGGACTCCCCTTGTGAAAATGTCCTTGACTCCCTGGCAACGGCGCCAGAAAAAGTACTTGATGGCCCAAAATATATCGAGCTCGTTGGGGAACCCCAAGAGGAAGGTATGATGAGCACAGCAGCAAGTTTTCCCTCAGTAAGAAACCAAGGTTTAATCGAACCAGTAGGAGCAAGGAAACACCCCAAAGGTGTAGCTAGCTGAGCCTTGGCAGGGCGCACTACCGGTGCTAGTAGCAACGTGGAGACCTGCACAACACAACCACAAAACTTTGCCCCCAACTTGCGATGAGGTTATCAATCTCACCGGTTTTGCTGAAAAAAAAGGATTAAATGTATCAAATGGAAGGAAGTAATAGATTACAGAAAGTGAACACAAAACAGTAAACAGTTTGTAGATTGTTTGTAAAAGAAAGGACCGGATCCATAGTTCACTAGAGGTGGCTCTCCTTAAGATAGATAACATGTTGGGTGAACAAATTATAGCGGGGAAATTGACGAACACCGAGAACGCAATACATGCATATACTAATCATCTTGACTCCTTTGGAACTTGATTGGGAATTACAACACTATACACAGACCGCCATCCAACTGCATCTATGACTAATAATCCACCTTCAGGTTATCATCCGAACCCCCTCCAGTATTAAGTTGCAAGCAACGGATTATTGCTTTACGAATTGCGTGTAAAGTAAACAATACGATTGTTCTATGAACAAAGGATTGTTGTTTTCTCCCTAGTAGCAACAACACATCTAGTACCTTAGAGATTTCTGTCACTTCCCCAGATTACCAGAGGCATGAACCCACTATCGAGCATAAATACTAACTCTTGGAGTTGCTAGCATCTACTTGGCCAAGATAGCTACTAACAACGGAAAGCATGCAAGATCACAAATAACAAAGACATGATAGAATCAATAATCAATCTGAAATAGCATCTCAATATCCATCGGATCCCCGCAAACACAACATGCAGAATTACAAATAGATGATCTTGATCATGAACGGAGCTCACAAGATCTAGACATGAAAGAACAAAGGAGGAGAACCAACCATCTAGCTACTACATGGACCCGTAGTCCAGAGATGAACTACTCACACATCACACCAGAGGCTTGCATGATGATGAAGAAGGCCTCCAGGGTGAATTCCCCTCTCCGGTAGGGTGCCGGGAAGAGCTTCAGATCCCTCCCGATCTAGGGATGGAGATGACGGTGGCTACATACTCTTTCATGGATTTTTTGATCTGGTACCTAGGGTTTTGGTCCTGAGGGCAATATATAGGCAGAAGGAGAGGCCGAGGGGGTGCTGGGGTCGGCCAGACCACCCCCTGGCGCGAGCTAGACCTGGTCGCGCAGCCAGGTGGTGTGGCCGGCCCCTAGCCCTTCTTCGTCTCGTATTCTAGCTCCAGATGTCTTCCGGAAAATAGGCACTTTGGATTTTGTCCCGTCCAATTCCGAGAATATTCATTTTCTGACTTTCGAACCAAAAATAGCAGAAAACAGGCAGCTGGCACTGTGGCTCTAGTTAATAGGTTAGTCCAAGAAATCATATGAAAAGTACTCCAAAGTGTGGACAAAACACAAGAAAGTAGATAAAACCAAGAATGGAGCATCAAAAGTTATAGATACATTTGCAATGTATCACCGACATGGCTAGACTCGTTGCCGACATCATCGACCGCGAGTACGCCGGCATGAAAGTCGAGTTCCCGAAGCACCTGCACAAGCGATGGGAGTGGAGGCACCTGGATTACGATGCGATCAAGTACGCAGCCAGGGACGCGTATGTCTGCTACGAGATGCTCAACAGGATCTGGCGGGTGGGTGAGTGTGTTGTTTACCACTACTAGTTTCGCATTTCGTTCCTAGTTTTATCTCGCCTGTATTTTATCTCGCATGTATTTTCTAAGCATTCTGTGTGTAAGAACTAAGCTCGTATGATCTCTATGCTATTAGCTACTTAACCTGTATGAATTACATTCCCCCTTTTGTATGCTCAACATTCATTCTTACAAATTCTGTTTGTGCCATTTGCATGCGGCAGAATCCAGGACTGACATGCATAAGGTGTGATACAGTCATAAGTCATAACCAAAACTAGATTATAGCGAAGGATACATTCATAACCAAACCCAGATTATAGTTTGGAAAAGGTAATACACAGCAGTTCGTAATTGCTCACATAGTGTACTTCTGAAATAACATGTTTTCATAAACACAACAATCATGCACTAATAGTCTACATCTCAGCCTGTTGGAGAAGGCAACCAATCCCAGGATGCCTTCGATCGCTTGCCTCGGCTTGTAGATTCATCTACACTCCGGCATCTGGGGCAAACAACCTGCCTTGGTGGTGGTTCAATGATGCGATGCTTGGAACGAGATTTTACAATCTGGCGGTACAGCTCGTGGCTAACATACCAGTCAATTGCAGCGTACTTCAGATTAGGTTCAGAAAGTGGCTTATCCTCCTTGTAATCGTGCCCTAAACGCCTCCACGAACATCTCAGCAATTTGTCCTTCATGTCAGCGTACCACGGGTCGATGAGTTTGGAGGCAAGAGCGGCCATCCCGGTCTTGCCACCCTTCATCCCTGGGATCCAGTAAATATGCTAGATGTCCACTCTGTACTCCTTTGGGATTCTAATGTTGACAGTCGGGCTTTCAAGAAGTTTAGTGTCATTCGTGATGTCAACACTAGTAAATGTTATGTGCTGGTTCACGAGAAAGTCATGAAACAGATCCCTAATGCTTTCACCCCACCTGCATGAAAATGAATTCAGACAAATAATATAGCAATAACTTCTGCAAACAGATGGTTCAGGAACAAAAAGACAGCAAAGTATACCAGATCCCGTCAGCCCCCTTCTCGCAAAAAGGCTGGTATACGAGGACGTGCCCCATCATGGAGAGTTGCACCACGGCAATCCTACGGTGATCGCGGCTATACTAGAGGTCGAGACCTACGAACCTGTTTTCTTCGAACTGCAGCCAACTCGTGTAATTATTCAGAGTGTTCCTCACTGTCCGAGGGTCAGTGGTGTAGACGACATCGATCTTCTTCCTGCCATGTACTTCGATGTCGAAGTGCGTAGTTTCTTGCTTGCCGTCGTTTTGGACGTCCGGAGCGTCCATGACTACAGGCAAGAGGGAAAGGATACGGAGGAAGAGGGTGATGCAGTGGTGTAGGAAATGGATGAGGCCGTGGAGGAGAAAGACGATGAGGCTGTGGAGGAGAAATGAGATGGAGAAGTGAAAGATTGGAACCTCCCTTACCAATATCTGGAATGGTGCACGACTGTTCGTAGTAGGGTGAAGGTGGAGAAAAACGGCGGTTTTACACGTCGACGCTAGCGCTTCCTAAAATTTGTTCTGTGCCACTTGCATGTGGTGGAATCGAGGTCTGCCATGCACGATCAAAGTCAAACGTAGACACATTTGCACGTGCCGACCTTCACTCACTAATAGACGGGCCGCACATTTCTCTCTTACGATTTATTTTTTCACTTCCTCTAGACGGTTCCGGTGCCCGCCCTCAATAATTACGCCCCCCTTCTTGTCTTCCACGCGGACGAGAACCGGCGGTGGCGGCGGTTCCTTGCAGATTCACTGCCCACTCAAACAACTGCCCCCATCCCTGATTCCATCCCCTCTCGAATCCATCTGCCTCCTTATCACAACGCCTCCATTAATCTACCGGATTCTAGACTCCATTTGCCGCTATGGGTAGAGCTTGGGGTAGCAGCAGGCTGAAGCGAAAGGCATGCGACGACGACGCGGATGGCCAGGGTAACCACTACCACGAGGATTGGTAATGGTCGAACCTCAGCGCCACGAACATGCACATGATCGCCTCGGGGTTGGACAACATCTCAGCCGACCGCCTCGCTCGTTGCATCCCTGGCTACCGCTTCACGATGTGGAACATGGACGAATAACCATTCGGCACACCAGGCCTTCTTTACCCTGATAACAACAAATGGCCAAACGACTGCAATGACCACGTAAGTTCCAGTATCTAGCTTATTCATTTATTCATATCGTTGATTCATATGTGCTGAACTCTCATCGGAATCCTATGTTCCTTTCGTCGAACGTGTCGTGTGCACGCGCAGTTTGAACAAATCGAACCATTTAAGACTATTCTGTACAGTGGAAGCTTTGCTCGTACCTGATATTCTGGTATTTCCGTAGTGATAGTCTTACTTTAGGTGATAGACGAGTTGTCAATTTCGATTTTGCAATGGAATGCCTGCTAGGTGATATTCTGTTTCCTAAAATAAAAACAAACAGATTAGAGGATTTAAGGCTATTATGCCCGAGCTGTTTATGATCATCGTCAGGAGTTTGTTCTGGGGGCTCTGCTACTACTCCATATATTGAGTATGTTCGTAGTGACACAGGCACAGTTTAGGCGATATCTGAGGAGACACTCGTATTTAGGTGATATTTTGTATACTTTAATCTGAAGGTCTAGTTGTCAAATTGTATTTGCAATGTAATCCATGCAAGGTGATTGTACCAACTGACAACAAACTCTGTAGAATATTCATGCAAAACCGATGTTGCTGGATAAGTGGTCCGAATCAGTAGTGGTGAATATCAAGGAAGAAGAAGAGACGGAAATGGAAGATGACCAGAACTAGGTGGGTGGCAACGGCGAGTCCCTGGTCCTTTTATCACAGGATGGCAGTACTTGGACTCTAAAAATGGCTACAGATCAGTGAGACTTGCATTGCCATCTTTGGAGGGTGTCGGCATTACTGCATTCAACAACGGGTGGCCGCCGCCCATTTCTGAATTCGCTTACAGGTTCAACATGGCAAAACTTGTCCTCGTGAAGGTTGATACATTACAAATGTATCTATAATTTTTGATGATCCATGCTTGGTTTTATCCACTTTCTTGTGTTTTGTTCCAACTTTGGAGTACTTTTCATATGATTTCTTGGACTAACCTATTAACAAGAGCCACAGTGCCAGCTGCCTGTTTTCTGCTGTTTTTGGTTCCAGGAAAGTCAGAAAATGAATATTCTCGGAATTGGACGGGACAAAAGCCAAAGTGCCTATTTTTCTGGAAGTGATCAAGTGCTAGAATATGAGAAGGAGAGGGGCCAGAGGCCGGCCACACCACCTGTCCGCGCGGCCAGGCTTGGCCCACGCCAGGGGGTGGTGTGGTGGCCCCTGGCACCCCCTCGGTCTCCCCTTCTGCCTATAAGATGCCCTCGGGACGTAAACCCTAAGGGCCCGATCAAAAATCCACGAAAGAGTCTGTAGCCGCCGTCATCTCCATCCCTAGATCGGGAGGGATCTGAAGCTCTTCTCGGCACCCTGCCAGAGAGGGGAATTCACCCTGGAGGCCTTCTTCATCACCATGAAAGCCTCCGGTGTGATGCGTGAGTAGTTCATCCTTGGACTATGGATCCATGTAGTAGCTAGATGGCTGGTTCTCCTCCTTTGTGTTTTCATGTCTAGATCTTGTGAGCTCCGTTCATGATCAAGATCATCTATTTGTAATTCTGCATGTTGTGTTTGCGGGGATCCGATGGATATTGAGATGCTATTTTAGATTGATTATTGATTTTATCATGTCTTTGTTATTTGTGATCTTGCATGCTTTCCGTTGTTAGTAGCTATATTGGCCAAGTAGATGCTAGCAACTCCAAGAGTTAGTATTTATGCTCGATAGTGGGTTCATGCCTCTGGTAATCTGGGGAAGTGACAGAAATCTCTAAGGTACTAGATGTGATGTTGCTACTAGGGAGGAAACAACAATCCTTTTTTCATAGAACAATCGTATTGTTTACTTTACACGCAGTTCGTAAAGCAATAATCTGTTGCTTGTAACTTAATACTGGAGGGGGTTCGGATGATAACCTGAAGGTGGATTATTAGTCATAGATGCAGTTGGATGGAAGTCTATGTATAATGTTGTAATGCCCAATCAAGTCTCAAAGGAGTCAAGATGATTAGTATATGCATGTATTGCTTTCTCGGTGTTTGTCAATTGCCCCGCTGTAATTTGTTCACCCAGCATGTTATCTATCTAAGGAGAGCCACCTCTAGTGAACTATGGATCCCGGTCCTTTTCTTTTACATACAATCTATAAACTGTTTACTGCTTTGTGTTTACTTTCTACAAACTTTTACTTCTTTCCATTTGATACGTTTAATCCTTTGTTTTCCGCAAAACACGATGAGATTGATGACCTCATCGCAAGTTGGGGACAAAGTTATGTGGTTGTGTTGTGCAGGTCTCCACGTTGCTACTAGCACCGGTAGTGCGCCCTACCAAAGCTCACCTAGTAACACCTTTGGGGTGTTTCCTTGCTCCTGCTGGTTCGATTAAACCTTGGTTTCATAACTGAGGGAATCTTGATGTTGTGCTCATCATACCTTCCTCTTGGGGTTCCCAATGAGCTCTACATCAACACCGCCAACAAGCAATTTTCTGGGCACCGTGCATTGAGCCATCAAAGGTATAGCTCCCACATAGACTGCGGGAGGGGGCGTGGAAAAACTGGGAGTACGACCTCTTAGTGGTGTTCGACAAGGCAATCACATTCATTAGATGCCCAGAAGACAAGGAATGGACAGTCTTGCGCGACGACTTCCTGCGGCCGGCGAAGTATGTCGACGTTGTCTTCACCGCTACTCTTCGTACAAACCACAACACATTTATGCGGTCACTGAACCTAGCTGCGACGTGCATGTTTGGGAGCCGTCCATTTGGGGTGAGTCATGGTGTCATATAGCATGTAAAATCTCATTCAAAATTCTGCTTACTGACTATAAGTAACACGCATGTACTCACGCAGCCCCGCGCATCATTCCAGCTCCGGTCATCGAAGATACAGTAGCAGATGCTGAACTTGGGACACGGCGCTGGTTCCTGGCACCTCTCGGAGGCGACACGGAGCAGGATGATGAACTCATGTGGATTCATATCAGGGGAGCACTAAACAGCGTTGGTGATACAATAGAAACATATGGGTACACAACTTTCTTCATACCCATCGTTGCGGTGTCATGTTTTCTCGAGGTCCGCATGCCCATCCAAAGACCCAGTAGAGCAAATATGGAGCAGAGTCAACAATCTGAAGGGATAATCTGTGTTTCTTAGGATCAACTACCCTTTCTTTGTTGGAGCCCCTGGAGATGTTGAACCTGTAATTGCTTAGGCAGCCCTAGCTCCTGATGCTGCTGCTGCTGGTGTTGGTGGTGGTGGAGCTGACGAAGAACTAGCTGTTGCTGCTCCTGGTGAAGCTGGCAAAATACTTGGTGATGATGCTGCTAGTGAAGCTGATGAAATACTTGCTAATACTGCTGCTGGTGAAGCTGACGAAATACCTGCTGAGGCTGCTGCTGGTGAAGCTGACGAAATACCTGTCGGGGCTGCTGCCGGAGTCCAGGAAGAACATGCTGGTGTTGTTGCTGAGGTGCCAGCACTTCCAGTGTTGATAGCAGACTGTGTGTTTGCTGCACACTCACGCGCCTATCATGTTGACACTCCAGATCCGACCTGGAGCCAAATCCACGTCGAGGGGAGGGGCCTACAATTGGCTCATCAGTGGGGTCATACGATTTGAAGGAGAATTCCAGACAGCCAAACACAACATTCTGGTTCGTTCCAACGATACCACCAGCTCCAGGGACCTAGTGCTCATACTAGCAGATCCGATGAACCATTTGTCTTTATCTTTATCATTAGTTACGCTTATGTGTGTAAAGACTAAGTTGTGATTATTTGTGTAAGACTAAGTTAGGCCTAACTGTGTAATATTCAGTGAAGCCCAGCTTTTCTTTCCATGCCCATAACAACAGAATTGCAGCATAGAACATACAAATGTAATGTGCATACTAGGCATTTTTGCTCAGGATAACAACCACTTCAAGCAAATGATACATGGTGTACGCATTTGAACGCATCACTAGAATGTGCCACCTATTGATGATTGATGACATGGATCTAGCTTTTCTGCACGTATTTGCATTGAATCGCTCATTGATTTGTTCACATATTTCTTGGCAATGGCTGATGAACTCCACTCTCTTGGTAACTTGCTTCGTCAGCGAGCACTTGTTGATGCAATGCAAAGTACAGAACATGGTCGCCAACGTCATTCCATTTAGGTTCTCTATGTTTCGTCATCACAGAGCTACTAATTTCAAATGAAAATCTAGTAAACAACATATGTGTACATTGTTAGAGTATGCTACGGCCACGGTACATACATGTTTTTCTACAATCACAAGAAGAAAACTTGATGCATTTTCACCTTGTTGGTGTTGTGCCGAACTGGGTGGATGTGGCTTTGGGGTTCGGAGAGGAAGGCGTCGTGGCTGGTGCATGTGCGACCACGGCGACGACGAGCTCGGATTCTGGAGGAGGCCAACAGGACCGAGCATGGTCGGGATGGTGACAGATCTCACTCGGGAATGAATTCCCGTCCCCGCGTCGTGCCATGGGTGCGGTCATGGTGATTGGCGAGCTCCGATTCGGGATGGGGAGGAGAACGGGGCCAAGCAGGTTCGTCCAAGTCCTACCTCCACGCCACGGTCGCGGCCACAGATTGCCGCCCCGGAGGAAGAAGAAGACGCGTAAAGGATGCACGCGACAACGCTGCAAGCTTACATGGCAGCCACGACGGCAGCGACATAACGGCGAAAGCTGACAGGGGGGCCCAACTTGACGGCCATTAGCCTGATTTTTTGTATTGAAACGTAAAGTTGAATTCGTGCCGAAAAAGACCCTCTGAGTATTTGGCACGCCAACTTTGGGCAACGCAGCTGATTGTAAGCAACTTGGGTACCGCGTTGCCTGGCCACCCCAACTTTCGGGCCACAAAATGATATTCTCGTTTTCTCGTGCCTCGTCAAGAAGGTACACAGAATCTTTGAGTGCAAGAGTTGACTCCTGCTCGCTATAAGAGACCACCCGCGGGGCTTTGTAGTGTACTTCTGCGGGTAGCACCACTTCAGCACCATGCACCATGAAGAACGGGGCGTATCCTGTGGCACTGTTTGGAGTTGTGCGTAAGCTCCAGAGTACGGATTGCAGCTTGTCTGGCCAGCAGCCGGTGGCTTGTTCGAGTGGCCGGAGGAGTCGTTTCTTGATTCTGCCGTAGACGAGGCCGATGGCCTTTTCGACTTGATCGTTGGTCTGCGGGTGAGCCACCAAGGCGTAGCTTATGTTGATTCCCAGGTTTTCGCAGAATTCCTAGAACTCCTTAGAGGTGAAGTTCGTCCCATTGTCCGTGATGTTGATGTGTGGCACTCCAAAGCGGTAGACAATGGATTCGAAGAACTTGACAGTGCTGGCTCCTGATTAATTTGTCACTGGCATGGCCTCGATCCACTTGGTGAACTTGTCGACTGCGACCAAGAGGTAAACATAACCTCCTGGTGAAGATTTCGGGAGCTTGCCGACCATGTCGAGTCCCCATTGTGTGAAGGGACAAGCCAATGGTATTGGCCAGAGTTCCACGCCAGGTGCGTGAGGTTTGTCCGTGAATCGCTAGCAAGCGTTGCAGCGCTGGATGGTGTCCTTGGCATCACGCATGGCCGTGGGCCAGTAGAATCTAGCTCGCAGAGCTTTGGCGACGAGGCGCGACTGCCAGCATGGTGCCTGCAGGTGCCTTCGTGGATGTCGAGGAGGACGGCCCTTCCGTCCCTGTTGGAGACGCATCGTTGGAGTACTCCTGTGATGCTGCGCTTGTACAGTTTGCCGTTGATGAGGGCGAAAGCCTTGGACTGCCACGTGATGTGTCGCGCGTCAATCGGATCGTCTGGCAGCTTCTTGCTAAGTAGATATGTGATGTAGGGTTGTGTCCAAGATGGCTCGATCATCATGACACCCATTGGTCCTTCGAGTCATGTATCAAGCTCCAGGTCGTTGAGTGCCATTGGCTCATTGGGTGGCGTAGCCCCCGAGTCTGTTGACGCGCTTGCTTTCTTCTCTGGAGCCTTTGGCTTGATGGAGTGTTCACAGATGCGCTCGAGAAATACCCCAGGTGGTATGGGGGCGCATGTGAAGCCAATGTTGGTGAGTGTGTCCACCTCTTCGTTGCTTTCACGGCCTACGTGCCACAGCTCAAAGCCGTCAAAGTCCCCTTCGAGTGTGTCATAGAGGTCGCGATAGGCGATCATGTTATCACTCAGTGCGTCGCACTCGTGCATCGTTTGGTTGACCACCAGTTTGGAGTCGACGTAGATGATGAGCCTCTTGGCGCCACAGGCTTTCGCCATCCGCATCCCATGGATTAGAGCCTCATACTCAGCTTCATTGTTGGAGGTAGTGAACTGCATTCGCAGAATGTATTTCATCTTGTCTCCCTGTGGCGATGTTAGTATGACACCTGCGCCAACTCCGTCTTTTCGTTTGGACCCATCGAAGTGCATTGTCTAGAGGTAGGACATATCTGGCTTTTCAGGGAGCTGGTTCTCCATCCAGTGCACAAGGAAATCAGGGAGGACTTGTGATTTGATCACGTTGCGCTTTTCGTATGTGATGTCTCGTGGAGATAGTTCGATTCCCCAAAGCGCTACTCGCCCGGTGGCATCAGGGTTATTGAGGATATGTCCGAGCGGGGCGTCATTGACCACCACGATTGAGTGCTCCTGGAAGTAGTGGCGCAGTCGCCTAGCTGTCATGAAGACGCCGTACGCCAGCTTCTGGTAATGCGGGTACCGTTGTTTTGTTGGTGTGAGCACCTCGCTGAGGTAGTAGACTGGGCGCTGGACCCCGTGGACCTTGTTTTCTTCGGCTCGTTCCACCACAAGCACCATGTTGACCACCTGGTTGGTGGCAGAGATGTAGAGCAACATCGGCTCTTTTCGCGTGGAGTCACCAGTACCGGCGAGGTGGATAGTAGACGTTTGAGGTCTTCGAATGCTTCTTGCACCTCGTCTGTCCACTCGAACTTGTCGGTTTTGTGGATAAGTTGGTAGAAGGGCAGTGCCTTTTCGCCCATTCGACTAATGAATCACTGAGCGCCGCGATTCGCCTAGCCAACTGCTGGACGCCTCTTACGTTCTTTGGCTTCTCCATGGCTAGTATGGCCTTTAATTTCTTCAGGTTTGCTTCGATCGCTCTCGCGGAGATGAGATACTCGAGTAACTGCCCAGATGGCACGCCGAAGGCGCATTTGTCCGGATTGAGCTTGATCCGGTAGCGGTCGAGGTTGGCAAAGGTCTTGTGTAGATTGTCGATTAGCATGGCTTCTTCCTTGGTTTTGATGACGATGTCGTCAACATAGACTTGGATATTGCGATCAAGTTGATTCTTGAGGCAAGCCTGCATGCACCACTGATAGGTGGCTCCTGCGTTTTTTAGCCCGAAGGGCATTGTGTTGTAGCAGAACACACCAAAGGGCGTTGTAAACGCTGTTTTCTCTTGGTCTTCCTCCTTCATTCGAATCTGATTGTAGCCTGAGTAGGCATCGAGGAAGCAAAGAAACTCACATCCTGCGGTGGAGTCGATGATTTGGTCGATTCGCGGCAGCGGGAAGTGATCCTTTGGGCAGTGCTTATTCAAGGAGGTGAAGTCCACGCACATACGCAGGATATCCGTATCTTTTTTGGGCACAAGCACTGTGTTAGCGAGCCAAGTGCTTTCCTTGATCTCGCGTATGAATTTTGCATCGAGGAGTCTATTGATCTCCATCCCGACTGCTTTTGCTCTTGGTTCAAACAGTCGCCGAATTGTCTGCTTGACTGGCCTTGTGTCTGGATTTACGTTGAGTGAGTGCTCGGCGAATTCCCTAGGAACTCCTGGCATGTCCGCTGGACACCAGGCAAAAATCTCCCAGTGCTCATGGAGGAATTCGACGAGCGCGAGTTCCTATGTGGAGCTCAATTTGTTGGCAATGAGGGCCGTCTTGGTCGGGTTCGTTGGGTGGACCTGGACTTTCTTTGTGTGCACCGACGAGTCGAAGGACAGATTGGGTGAACTTGGCCTGCTCAGGGGAGGCAGACTGTTGTCTGTCGACTCCTTTAATCTTGCGACTTCCTCCTTAATGCCGAAGGACTAGGAGATTCTGTTGAATTCCCTATCGCAGCTGTCGGACCTCTCGAAGCTTCAGTTGATTGTGAGTACGCCGTTTGGGCCTAGCATTTTCATCTGCAGGTAGGCGTAGTGCGGCACTGCCATGAACCTTGCGAACGCGACACGTCCGAGGATGCAATGGTATTGTGAAGGCTAGTCGACGACTTCAAAGTTGATGCGCTCTCGCCGAAAGTTTTGCAGCATGCCGAAGATGATGTCAAGGTTGATTTTTCCCAGGGGATATATGCCCTTCCCTGGGACGATGTCGTGGAACATCATGTCTGAAACTTCCAGACACGTCAGAGGGATCCTCATCGCTCGTAAGGTACTCGCGAACATGAGGTTAATGCCACTGTCGCAATCCATGAAGACGTGACTCATGTCGAAACCCCCAATATGCGCCTCGAGTACGAGGGGACAGTGGCCTGGACGAGGAACTTGGTGCCGGTGGTTGCGCCTGTCAAAGGTGATGCATGAGTCGCTTCCACTGAGGTACTCAGTGGTGGAAGGTGGAGAGTTTATCGCCAACTTGACTTGGCGAGTGATGGCCTTCTGCACTCGATTTGAGGGACGCCCTTTTTGGATCATCCCCATGTTGCCCACGGCTCGTGGGTATGGTTCGCCTCCGTGATGCTGGACCGGCGCGGCCGCGGGTGGTGGTGGTTCGGGCGGTGGTGGAGGAGATCCATGTGCCACAATGCCTAGGGCAGCTCCATAGCCCATGTTGACTGCGCCATGATTCATCCAGGTCAGGCCCTCATGGAGTTTGAGGAACTCGCGACAGTCCTTGAGAAGGTGGCTAGATTTCTTCTTGCCATCGTGCTTGTCGATGTAGAAGTGCACGTTGCATGGCCCGGACAGTTTGTCCTCGATAGATGTTGCGGGTGCCTCTTCGCGAGTGCGGTGTTGCCACACCTGCATGGTTTTTCCACTGTCGCGGTATCCACCACTGCGGTATCCGCTGTTGCGGTTGTCATCATGTTTTTCAGCGCAGCCGGCTGTTACGATGTTGACTGATACGTCCAAAACGTATCTACTTTCCCGAACACTTTTGCTATTGTTTCTCCTCTATACTTGTGTGATTTGGATACAACTAAAGCGGACTGACGCTGTTTTCAGCAGAATTGCCTTGGTGTCTACTTTTTGTGCAGAAAACCAACTACCAGGAAAAATCACGGAAAATATGCCAGAAATCCTATTTCACCCGAAGACTCTAGGAGCCAGAATACAAGACGGAGAAGAGCTAGGGGGTGGCCACACCACCTGCTGGCGCGGGCCAGGCCAGGCTGCGCCAGGGGGTGGTGTGGGCCCCCCAGGCACCCCCTCGGTCTCCCTCTTTGCCTATAAGGAGCCTTCTGACCTAAAAACTTCGGGGGGTTCGACGTTTTTCCAGAAGGAGTTCTGCTCCGCTGCCACCACCAGATTCCACGAAACAGCACCAGAAACTCCGTTTGGCACCCTGCTGGGATGGGGAATTGGAGATCATCGCCATCATCATCACCATAGCTTCTCCATCGACCATCCATGTTCCCCCATATATGAGTGAGTAATACCCCGTTGTAGGCTATGGGGATGGTAGGTATTGGACGAGATCGTTCATGTAATGGCATCAGATTGTTAGGGCATGGTGCCTAGTATCTTTTATTAGTGCTTTATGACTTTGTTGCGACTTGTTGTGCTTAATGCTTGTCACTAGGGCCTGAGTGCCATGATTTCAGATCTAAACATGTTATTGATTCATTATGATAGTATTGTTTTTGGTCTTATCTGCAAGTTGTATACCCACGTTGTTGTCCGGAACCAATGGCCCCGAAGTGACAGAAATCGGGATAACCGGAGGGAATGACTTTGATGTAAGGATCACATGTGTTCATGGAGTGTTAATGCTTTGCTCCGGTGCTCTATTAAAAGGAGCACCTTAATTGCTAGTAGTTCCCTTGAGGCCCCGCTGCAAATGGGCTGGCAGGACAAAAGATGTTGTGCAAGTTCTCATTGTGAGAACATATGACTATATATGGGACACATGCCTAGGATTATCTAGTACTTGGATGCTTTATCTTATTTATCTGCAATTGCCCTATGTTCTGATTGCTATGTGAATTGTCTTGTCCATGCAACGCCCGTCCATCCATCCCTATACCTACCGCACTCGAATCCCACTGTTTACTGTTATTGTTACTGATGTCTTTACTTTACTACTGCTGTTACTTTACTATTCCTACTACAAAACTGTTGCTACTGATAAACTGTTGTGAGCAAGATTGTTTCCAGGTGCAGCTGAATTGACAACTCAGTTGTGAAGGCTTATAAATATTCTTTGGCTCCCCTTGTGTCGAATTAATAAATTGGGTTTCACTTCCCGCCAAAATACTGCGATACACCCCCTATACTTGTGGGTCATCATTGACCTCATCGTGGTCGTCATAGACGCGCATTCGACGTTTGCCTCGGCGGTCGCATCTGCGCCCGAGATTGTCGTCATCATCGGAGTAGGTGCGGTTCTTCACCGAGTCTTCTCCGTCAGCCCACCGATTCACGATTTCCATCAGGTGGTCGATCGTTTTGGGCTTCGAGCAGCCCAACTCCTCCCTGAGCTCTATACGGCGAACGTCGTCGTTGAATGCGTCGATTGCGTGGTCCTCCGAGATGTTTTCTGCGGAGCTCTTGATGATGGACTACCGATGGATGTACGAGCATAGAGATTCGCCCGATCTTTGCTGGCAGCTTCTCAGCTCTTCGATTGATGCGGGCCTTTTGTAAGTGCCCTTGAAATTGCGCACGAAGCTGTAGGCCAGCTCTACCCAGCTGCGAATGGATCCGCGCGGGAGATTGTTGAGCCATGCGCGAGCGGCGCCCTACAACTGTAGCTGCAGGCATTGCATGGCCGTGCTTCGACTCCCGCCATGTAGTCTGACGGAGGAGATGTGGTCCTCCAACCAGATTTTCGGGTCCTGTAGACCGTCAAATTTTGGGTTCTCTGACGGTAGTTTGAACCCTTTAGGAATTCGCTTCTGCCTGATGGCCCTGCTAAAGCATCTGGCGCCGCAGACCTCAATCTCGTCCTCTTCTGAGTCAGTTGAACGAGAGCGTCTTGCCCTCAATTTGTCGATTTTGCGCTGCGTGAGGTCATCGCACGCATCGTAGTCGTGATCGTGTCACCGTGAGTGGTGACACCGGAAACAGATCATGGATATCGTCGCTGGACGAGGGCGAGGAATAGTGTTTTGCCAGAGCCTTGCTTTTCTTTGGCTCTGGTGTGGGCCCTTTGTCGAGGGCGGCCTCGACTAGCCCCAAGCCCACGATCATAGATCCGTGCATGGCAGCTCGTGGATCTCCAGCTAGCGGTTGGTTGTTGAGGAGGTACATGATGGCCGCCGTTACCGCGGCTTGTGGCATCTTCGGGAGCACGTTTCCCCGCGTATCCACCGTCATGGAGCCGAAGTCGAGGACTTTCGCAGCTTCTACGCACTCCTCCTCGGTGAGGTGGGCCAGTCGAGATCTTCTCTTGTTGGCCAGGTACTCCTTGCCTTTGGAGGAGGATCCTCCGTGGGAGGAGAGCCCGGCTCGCCGAAGGCTTGACTCGTCCGCCGCCTTTTTACGCGCCTTGAGTTGCACGATTGCATGTAGCTGGCGTTTGTATTCCTCCTTCAGTAGCCAATGGTAGCCCATCAGCATGTCTTGCAGGGAGTTGATGGGCAGAGGATTGCCTCGCAGAGATTCTTGACAGTGGGCCCACTCATTGTCGTTGAGCTTGATCAATACACGCTCTCCAGTGTGTTCGTTCACTATGGTTGGCGGTTCTCCTCCCGCTCCGTTGTTGACGGGTGCGCTGTTGCCATCATTGGTGGGGCCGCCGTTGGGCGTACTGCCATTGGGTTGTTCGGTGCTATTGGGCGCGCTGCCGTTGGGCGGTCCGATGCCAGATCCGGTGCCAACATTCTTGCGATTGGCGGTAGTGTCGCCTGCATTGATGATTGCGCACATGAAGTGGTTGGGGAAGCTGTTGCTCCCGCAACTTTCAGATCCAGAGCCAAAAGGCTCTGTCTTCAGTGGACAGGTCACCCAGATCGGATCTATGACTGCTGTCGCTGTCCATGCTCCCAGCTGTTGCCGAGGCGTTGAGCTCGCTGAGGGTGCCGATTGGTGGCGGGAACCACGATGTTGGAGCAATGGGTGTTGTCGGCTGGTCAGGCATGTGAAGTGTGCCCACTTGACCAACCTGGAAGCGGAAGCTCCCAATCGCCAGACTGATTCCATCGCCCATGGACTCGAAAGCTGGGCGAGTGGCCGGCGTGTGGACGGTGAAGTCGAACGCACCGAAGAGCTAGCGAATTTCTGCTGTTGTAGAGTTGTAGATCGCGGTTGACGGGGCCGAAGAAGCCGCAACATCAGCACTCCCAAATCCCACAGACGGCGCCAATTGATGAGGGTTTAACTCGTCAATGCCCATTGTTATGGACTTGGGTTTTGGAGAAGGAGGGAGTGCTGGAGGCATCGGTCGGCAAGCAAACAAGCACATAGGGACGCAAGTTTTACCTAGGTTCAGGCCTCGTAGAGGTCCCTACTCCTGCTTGTCTGCTCTTGGAATTAACGAAGGAATCAAAGATTACAGGGGCATGCAGATGCAATCTGGCGAGAGTTGTGCAAATGTCAACACCCGGTTTTTTAATCCCAGATGCCCGTTATGCCATACCTCGTAATCCCAGGATTACCATTTTTGCGAGACATAACGGATTGGATATCACAGTACATCATCCATTACAAACCATACATAAGGTCTTACACAAATAAGGATCTCATGATCCAGTCTGAATACAACAAGCAGCAGAAATAAAAGGTAAGCGTAGCGGTGGGGTCCATCTTCAGGGGCACAGGCAATGCTGACGAAGGCAGATAGTCCTAGTTATCATAGCCGTCCTGCTGGCCATCATCTTGATAGTCTCCTTCATAGTCTAGCCATGAGAATATCCAGGGACAAAAGCCATGAGTACTCTTTAAGTACTCGCAAACTACCACTAACAAGTAAAGTAGTTCTAAGTCAAAGTGCTAAATCTATGATTAACTACAAGGTTAAGTTTGAAACTTAAGCTGAGTTCAGAAGCAAAGAAAGATAAAATAAAGTTCTAGAATCACTTAAGTTGGGAAGCTAGTATCATAAATACAACCCTGTTGTGGTCAAGTCAAGATTCATCATTTATTTCAAGTTATTTGGAAAACATCTGACAACGAAACAGTATGGCCATTCCAACTGTCCATAACCGCGGACGCGGCTATTCGAATAGTTTGACACTCTGCAAAGGTGGTACACTTTCACCACAAGATTTGATACATCTGTCAGGGATAACCCTGAATCATCATACTTTAGTATGCAGATAATCTAACATAACCTTCCCTTTACACACCCTAGTATAAGCACCTCTCCTATGAGCATGGCCTCCCAACCATGACCATCAGTCATCTTGGGCACTGCATAGGTGGACAACATTGAGAGGTAGCCTTAGCTCAAACCTCTCCCGCGAGGGAACTAATACTAATGCATATAAATTTCTAGCTATGCCTTACCAATTCAGGTAGTGTGGTTGTACGGTAAATTTGGAATGGTATCGCATCCGAATCCAACCATCAGTTTTATAAAAGGGTTAAGGCTCATGCCTCAACATTTTCATCATCATAAAGCATTTGTGTTTCTCAACACATGTCAAAACATCTCAATAGAATGACTCATCATTCCAGGGTTTTCATAATTCATTTTCACCAAGTGCTCCCATCTAAAGTGACTCAAGTTCTTACCTAATATACTAAGTTAAGAGTGTTCACTAAGGTGGAAAATGATGGGTTCAATCTCATGCCATAGAATGACATCTAAAGCTTAGCTAAATAGGACAAGTTTTATACATTTTATGCTACCTTCAAAACAAGTAAGGGACTTTGTGTAAACTAAAGGAATTAAAGCTTGTAAGGTAATACTTGGGGTAGTAATAGTCAAAGTGGTGGGACCAAAGCATGCCTAAAGCATCTTTGCTCATTCATCTCTCTTATTTCTAGCTTGCTAACAATAGCTTGCACTGTTAATGGTGGCTTGCAAGTACAACTTGCAAGGGTTAACTTGGATAGTGCTAGCTTGCCTTGGTTGGTGTAGTGGTTGAAGTTTTCTTCTTCTTCTTGGTAGAACTCCTCCTCCTTGTAGACTTGGTCGATACTATCGTCTATAAATACATACGGAGTACATAATCACCAAACAATACTTAACTAGGCTAAATAGTATTCTAAGACACCCATTTGATGATCTACAAGCATCACAAGTTTAATTCACTAGTTTCATTCTTTGTAATTTAGAAAAGTAATTTCTACTCATTGAAAAATTAACTAAGATTTAATATTCTCCATTTAAAATATGGGATCATATTGACACATGTCATCACCACATATCTTAACACATGGGAATGTGATTTAAATGTTGGATTACATTTAAATAGGTCTAAGTTTAATAAATAAATGATTTAAAGTGATTAGAAATGCCTATATAGCATTATGTTGGTACTAGTCCAAAGTCACTGCATGTAAACCTTAATATTTTTATATATTCAGATAGATATTGTCAAATGTGATTTTTGAGAGCTGGAATCAACTCAAAAGCATTTATAGTTTATTTTTGAAAAATGTTTGAAGTTAGAAAAGTCTCTGCCTTGTTATTTTTGCTATAGATACATTATAACTCCAATTGATTTAAATCCAACGGGCTTAGATATAGATTTTCAATACCTTTCTAGCAAAATTGGTTTCATGCAATTTGGATTTATAAATATCTCTGAATTGATTTTCAAACTAGGGGACAGAACTAAAATTTAAATTAAAAAGAAAAATCCAATTTTGAACGGCTGGGCTAGCGCGGGAACGAACATGGGCCGGCCCAGTGGCGCTCCGCGGTGCGGGGCTCAGCAGACAGGGGGTCCCACTTGTTAGTGGCTCTTAACACGCTGTGGATCCTAGGATTAGAAGTGAGATCTACGGTTGAGGGTCGTCGACGACGGACCTGTCGCCGACGAGAGTTAGCCCTAGCGGCTCGACAAGGGTCTACCGGGGACGTACCAGGGCTCTAGAGACGACGGTGAGGCGGGCGAAAGAACTGGTGGTCGACGGTGAGCTCAGGGACGGTCGAGGTAGCTCCAGGGGTGGTCACAATCGACGGGGCTTCTCCTCCTCTGCAGCGGGCTCCTCCGGTGCAATTCCTGCGAACTACGGCTCGATTGGCTCCGGCGAGAGAGGGGAAAGGATCAGTGAGATGTGAGAAGTGTGAGAGTGTGAGGATTTCATGCTGGGGAGGCCGGCTTATATAGGCTCGACGGTGAGACCGAGCGGTGTGGGCAGGCGACTCCGGCGAGGGCGGCACAGGGGGCTAGTGGCGTGGCTCGAGGTAGGGGACGGTGGCCTGTCTTCTGGCGGTGCTCTGAGGCTTAAAGGCGCGGCAAGGCGAGCTCTGTGCTGGTCGGGAGCGTCACGTGCTCTGGGTGGCAGAGGTTGCGGGTTCGACGGTGAGTGGTGGCTGTGGCGCGTTGGGCGGCCAACGGGGGTGTCTGGGGTGTTCCCTGGATCATGGCGAAGCGGTGGGCGCAGGCTGCGGTCGAGGGGCGGTCTGTGCACGCGGGTCGGGCGCGGCGCACTGGGCGTGTTCGGCATGGTCAACCAGCTTCCGCGCACGGTGGTTCCGGCGGTTCTGGTCTCTGTCTCTGGGCTGGGGCTGGTTGGACGGTGGGGGTGGATCACGGGCTAGCGTGTAGACATGGCGAGAGAGGGGAAAGCGGTCTGCTGCTGCGAGGGCCAAGTTGGCCGGCAAGGTGCTCTCAGCATGGCCTTGCAGTGCAGCTAGGAGGTAGGGGATGGGTTGGTGCTGGTCTGGTTCGACTTGGGGGAGACAAGGGTGATCAAAGCACCTCAATTGGCTAGACAAGATCAACCCCAAAACAGTAATAGTTAGGCCACTTTGATCTTGCCCACAAGGTGTTTGACAAAATGGCTGAAAGAGAAAAACTTTTGAATTTTGAGTTCAAATTTTTTGAGTGATCTAAACTAATGCTAGGTAGTCTCTGGTTGCAAGGGTTTTGAAAATGGAGCTCATATTGATGGTTTTTGAAATAGGGGGATCTTCCCATATGAAATAGATTCAGTTTTCCAATGCCTTTTAACAATAGTGTTTGAAGGTTTTTAGCAGATCAAAAGGTGGGCCTTGGTACCTCATTATGTGTACTAGCAAGGGGTGTAAAGATCTAGAATTATATCTGTTGAGAAAAGAGTGCTAGGAACACTCAAAGTAGTGTAGTTGATTAAAATGGCCAAAATGACCATTCCTCCTTTTTAATTGTTTTTGATTTGACATTCTTTGGAAAAAGTTTGGGAATGATGTAGATGATGTTTAAATCACCTAAGAAACATTTTACAACCAAAGAATCATAGAACCATGGCAATTCAAACAATTCCTAATTTAAATGCACATACACATGAATGCTTTCATTTTTTATTTGGGAAAGTTTTTGTTAACTCTAATTTTGATGATTTGGATCTTGATAAGCTTGGATTAAAGTTTTGGGATGTTACAAACCTTCCCCCCTTAAACAAAATCTCGTCCCGAGATTTACAAATAAAACTAGGAACTAAAGAGATCTGGGAACTCTGTCCTAATGTAATCTTCACGCTCCCAAGTGGCTTCCTCCTCGGTATGGTTGCTCCACTGAATCTTGAGAAACTTGATGCTCCTGGTACTGGTGGTTCTGTCAGCTTCTTCTAAGATACGGATGGGCACTTCCCGATAGGTCAGGTCATTGTTGATTTCTACAGCTCTGTGATCGATGTTCTTGAAAACTTCCGTCTTCTCAGGCACTTCCAAGCATTTGCGAAGTAACGGGATATGGAACACATTGTGGATGGCTGAAATCTCTTCAGGCAGTTCCAGCTGATACGATACTTCTCCTCGACGGTTCAGAATCTTGAAAGGTCCGATATATCTGGGGGCTAACTTTCCCTTTAGACTAAAGCATTGAGTTCCCTTCAATGGTGAAACCCTGAGATATACAAAATCTCCGACATTGAAAGTCAGGTCTCTCCTTCTCTTGTTAGCATAACTCTTCTGTCTGGATTGAGCGGTCTTGACGTGCTCACGGACTTTGTGAACTTTCTCTTCTGCTTCTCGGAGAATGTCGGGTCCAAAGATCTGACTCTCTCCTACTTGCGACCAATTCAAAGGGGTACGACACTTTCTTCCGTATAGGAATTCAAATGGTGCCATCTGCAAACTAGCTTGATAACTATTGTTATATGACAACTCTGCGAAAGGCAGGTAGTCTTCCCATTTTGATTTGTATTCCAACACACAAGCTCTAAGCATATCCTCTAGGATTTGGTTGACTCTCTCAGTCTGTCCATCAGTTTGCGGGTGATACGCGGTACTGAAGTTTAACTTGGTTCCTAATACTTCTTGGACTTTTTGCCAAAATCTCGAGGTAAATTGGGTTCCTCGATCCGATACTATGGTCTCGGGGGTTCCATGCAGACTAACAATCCTAGCAATATACAGTTCTGCTAGCTTCGATCTCTGGTAGGTAGTCTTGACAGGTATGAAGTGAGCTACCTTGGACAGTCTATCAATTATGACCCAGATTGAGTCATTTCCCTTACTAGAAGTAGGCAAACCGGTGATAAAGTCCATTCCGACGGAATCCCATTTCCATTCCGGAATTTGTAATGGTTGCAACAGTCCTGCAGGTCTCTGATGCTCTACTTTGACTCTTTGACAGATGTCACATTTGGCGATGTAGCTCCCGATTTCTCTCTTCATCTTGTGCCACCAAAATTGCTCTTTCAAATCCTGATACATCTTTGTTCCTCCGGGGTGGATAGAATAAAGAGTATCATTCCTTTGTGTGTGAGACCGGTTCCACGACTGACATGCAACTTGTTTTGCATAAGTGGCTGGCAAGTGTCTGTCTCTCCTACTATAGTCAATATCTGATTTACAACGAGTTGCTAATAACTTAGTTATCCTCGTTGTGGTTCATGTTCATAGGTAAGAACGGTTCTATCTCTGAAAGCCCTAAGCCACGTAAAACTTGCAATTGATAAATTAGAGGCGTCTAGTTTAGATCGTTGTTGGGCTAGTGTATTGATATGGTATTGTTGTAAGTAGATGTATAATAGATACTCTTACAACACACTCAACATGTAAGTTCCATAGACCTTGGTCTTACACACAAAGGAATGATAAAGATCATACCACGATGCAAGTGATAGAGATCAAATGCATGGACCATATCATCTCACTTCACACATTAGATGTTAGCATCTTATACTGCTAGTTTGACGCATTTGATAGCATTATAAGATGATCCCTCATTTAGATATCAAGATAAAATGTGTTCTTCCTTAAGTATGCACCGTTTTGTGGATCGTGTTTTGAGGCATCACGTGATGATCGGGTATTTTCAACTCTACGCTTTCATACAACGGGTGTAAGACAGTTTTACACACGCAAATACTAAGGTTCTTACTTGACGAGCCTAGCATGTACAGACATGGCCTCGGAACACGGACCGAAAGGTTAAGCATGAGTCATATAGTTGATATGATGCCCATATAGATGCTCGCCTTTGAAGCTACACCGACTCACGTGATGATCGGACTTGGTGTAGTGGATTTGGTTCATGTAATCACCAAAAAGACACGAGGGATGTCGATTTTGAGTGGGAGTTCATCAGTAATTTGGATTAGTCGAACTCAATTTGTCATAAACTAAATCGAAGTGAATTTGCATAATTTGTTGTAGTCATTGGTGTCTGTTCACTACCTTATGCTTAGTTTTAATTGAGATAATAGAACTATAGAGTTCTGGATATTTACTTTACGAACTGGTATCGTATTGTTTTGAATGTCAATTTAAAGTTTATAAGTCCTATTGCAAACTTTCAGCAAACTCTATTTACTCCATGAAGTTTAATAAGTAGTATTAAATCAAGAGTAAGAATTCCAATGTTAGTATCTAAAGTATCATGTTCGCCTCCATGATTATTGATATTCAAAAGATGTTTTAATATCAAGATTATATTGGAGCTGAAAGAATTGTTTCAGAAACCATCATGTGTGAAAGATATTGTGATATCTGAAACAAAGTTTTTGGTTGCATTATGATAGAGTGTAATTTAGCAAAATACATGTTCTCATATTGTATGAGCATTTGTGAAGGATGGAGATGCTAGGCATCCGAATATCCCAAAAAGTTTCGGGAACTAAAATTATACTCGTCATTCTTCCTTATAGGCTATAGTAGCTTGATCATGAAAGTTGTCATGATAAGGATGAATAGAAGATGTAAGTAAAATGTTTACTACACTACTAGATTACTAAAGAATGGATTTTTGAAAGAACACCAAACATTTGATGATGGTGATCCACTTCAAAGTGCAAGTCCAAAGGTATTAGTATTTGACTATACACGCTTTGTACTATGTGTCATGTGAATGACACCACTATTGATGTTGATAGATTCTTTTAAAAGGAAAAGGAATTGCTGAAAGAGAATCTATAAAATATTTGGCAGAAAAGAAAAGGTTGAAGATGTCCAACTTAGGTATATAGAAGATATAAATGTTATGGTTGTATTCCTTGCTTGTTAAACAATGTGGTTCTTAGGTATTAAATACCGGTATTGGATACCGAATTGGTTGGTATGAAGTGTCATACAGGACAACGCAATTCATGAACTACAATGGCCTAAGTAACTAGCAAGAGAATAAGTGATGATGTTCATCGAAAACAAATAAAGTGTTATTGTGTTTTTCGTTGTCGTCAAACCTAGCCTTCAAGATTTGTTTTAATAATTGTTATTTTGTTCCGATATTACGAGAACAATGGTTGTTCAAATAATTACCGTATTCCATAAAGGATGGATGAACTTTTACAAGTCTAGTTGGAGAAATCACATCCATAAACACTATTGCTAAAATGTCGTAAGACAAATGATTGAAAGATCACTTATGAAGTGACATCGCTGTTTAAATTATATTTGAAAGAAAACATGAAGAAACTCCATGTTGATGGATTTTTGGAGCCTTTGATTTTGATCAATTGACGCATGTGAGACTTTCCTCGAGATAATTGAAACTCTGTCCATAGGCCAGAGAGGAACGGATGACTAGCTTATTGGAAATTGTGCATGCTAATGTGCATAGTCCATTATGTGTAGCCATATGCGATGGATCTTTTTGCTTCATATGCTTTCTCTGAAAATTTGAGTGAATATATCTGTATATTTACTTAATAAGGAAGAAGTATGAAACATTTGAAAATTGTTCAAAGACTTTCAAGATGAAGTGGAAAATCATTGTAACAAGAAAATAAAGAGTTTATGATTCGATCATAAAGGAAGATATTTGAGTTACATGTTTAGCAAAACACCTAAGATTTGTGGAATTGTTCCATGAATTTGGATTTCCCGGTAAACCATAGGAGTATGGCATATTAGAGAGATGAAATCAAACCATGTTTGACATGGTAAGATCAAGGGTGTCATTTATAAAACTTCCATTATGTTTTAAGGATTGAAGCTTTAGAGACTACCGCTTTTACACTGAAAAGAGTACCATCGTGATCCGTTGAAATGACACCATATAAGTTATGGTTTGGGATAAAACCCGAATTGTCTTTTCTTAAATTTTGGTATGCTATGCATAAGTAAAATGTTTACAACCAAAGTTGGATAAGCACGTCTTTGTAGGTTATCCCAAAGAATTTGTTGGGAATTTCTCCATAACACTGAGGACAAAAGAGTTTGTTACTTGGAACGTCAAGTTTCTTGAGAAGGAACTTTTCGCGAAATGTTAAGTGGGAGGACAATAGAACTTTGATAAGGTTGTTGAACCTTAGCTATATATGGTAAGTAGCGCAGCGCCGGAAAGTGTCCCGGTGGCGACCACAATGCTCATGGCTCCCGTGATTACAAAGGTTGTGATCTCGGAGATTAGAGTTCCTATTGAACTGTGTGGGTCGGTGATAATCAAATAGTGTGATTTGATAAGCAAGTCGTTATTGTTTTGACAATGATGAACCGACTACATTCAAAGAAGCGATGATGGGCCCTGACTCCATAAAATTACTAGAAGTCATAGAATCCGTGATAGTATCCATACACGAGAAAACAAGTTTCTGAACTTGGAAGACCCTCCAGAAAGGCGTGAAGCCTATCAATCATGTTTGGATCTATAAAGAAATAAGACATGGATGTTTAACATCTATGAAATAGTCGACATGTCAGAAAGAAGTTTACGACAATGTTCAAGGAGTTGACTATGACAAGATTTGATCTTTCATAGAGATATATAGTCTTGATGGATTAATGTAGCAACCACTACATATAATTTGGTATATGGTAGTGGAATAAACAAAACAAGGTTCTTCTAATAGAACGGTAAACTAGGACATGTACATGACATGGTCCGAAGGGTTTTGTTAATTCAAAGGGTGCTAAAAGGGCATGTAAACTTCAATAGTTGAAGTAAGCATAGCGGAGTTGGAATCTTCGCCATGATGAAACTGTTAAAAGAGTTTAAATTCATCGGAGATGATGAAGATGCTTGCATTTGCAAGAAATTAAGTGGGAGTGCTGAGACATATTTCTAATACATTATGTAGAGGACATATTGTTGATTGGAAATGATGTATCTTGTATTAAGTTAAGAATTTCATTAAAATAAGATTTCGATGAAAGACTTGGGCAAACCCGGAATATTAGGCATCAATATCTATATGGATAGATTAAGGCGCTAATATGGTTGTGCCAGACATACATATATGAGATATTGAAAGGGTTCAATATGGAAACAACAAGAAAGGTTCTTGCTGCATGGAAAGGATTGTATCAAAATTCAAGTGTTTCAACACTTGGTGAGTAAAATCACATGAAGATTTTCATCGATTATACCATGATATGTATATATCCAGAATGTTCTATGCTCTAAATGTTATGAGCATATACCAGAATGATTGATAAGATGATCATTGGACAATAGTAAAGATATTCTTATGAGCTTTGGAAGAACTAAGAATATATAATGTATAAGTGACAAATAGTTAAAGGTAGTTCATTGTAAAGTGTCACATTGATACTAGTTTTGTCACAAGATATAAATTAAATTTATCTCAATTTAGACTATGGGTGACACAATGTAATGGAAAGGATGTTCCATGATGGATTTGGATGAGTTCCAAAGTTGAGACATTGTGACGGATACTACAACAAAAGGCTAAGTATATGACTGCTATAGTACCAGCAAAGGAGGGCATTTGTGTTAAGTAGTTTGTTATCAAACTAGGTGTGGTCCAAAGTGGGCTAATACTATGAAGATATATTGTGTGACAATAATATCAACATATTTGAGCCAAACGAACTAAAGGTCTCACCAAAGTACCAAATCTATACAATGCCATCTCATTTGAGAATGAGTGATGCGTAGAGACGCAGAGACATGCAAATACACACGGACCTAAAACTGTCAGATCCAGAGATTACGTTAACCACTAGCAATAGCGTATATGCAACACCAGAAAGCCATAGGTGTTCAATACGCAAAGTATTTCAACCTGGATTATTGACTCTAGTGCAAGTGGGAGACTGAAGGGAATATGCCCGAGAGGCAATAATAAAGTGGTTATTATCTTATTCCATGTTTATGATAAATGTTTATTTTACATGCTAGAATTGTATTGATCGGAAACATCAATACATGTGTGTTTAATAAACAAAAAGGGTTCCTAGTTATGCCTCTCTTATAGACTAGCTTGTTGATTAACAATATGATCAAGGTTTCCTGATCATGGACATTGGATGTTGTTAATAACAAGGTCACACCATTGGTGGAATGATGTGATGAACATTCATCCGAAGTATAGCATTACGATCAAAGTCATTATGTTTATATTGCTATAATATCATACGAAGTAATCTTTATCCTTAGACCATGAGAACATGTTAATTGCTAACACCAGAAGAGTATCTTGATAACATCAAACGTCACACCGTAACAGGGTGACTATAAAAGTGGGTTCAGTGCTACGAAGGTGTTATGTTGAGGCTCATGGATCAAGAGTGGGATTTTTCCATCCCGATGACGGATAGATATACTCTGGGCCCTCTCGGTGATATCACATTGAAATAGCTTGCAAGCAAGTGATGTGATCACTAGAATGTTATATCACGGGAACGAGAAAAGAGTGCATGTCGGTAACGAGATCAAACTAGGTATGGAGATACCGATGATCGAATCTCGGACATGTAATATATCGCGGGACAAAGGGATTTAGTTACTAGTGTTAAAGGTTCTCACGATCACAGAAGTCATCGTTGAATGTGTAGGAGTCAGTATGGATCTCTAGGTCCCGCTGCTAATTATTGATCGGAGAGGGGTCTCGATCATGTCTGCATTATTCACGAACCGTAGGGTGACACACTTAAGGGATACCGACACCATTTGGAGCAAATATGTTTCAGATAAAGATTTAAGAAAGCGCTGGAATTATTTCAATAGAGACCGAAACTGTTTCGGGTGAAATTGCTGAAATTGGTTCTGCATGTAATATTGAAATGTTGTAGGCGGTTTTATGTGAATGTTTGTTAATTAAATTAATGAACAAAATTCTGAATAAAAATAATAAAAGAGTTTTATTAAATGAGAGAGCATTAAATTTGGAGAAATTTAATGCATTTAAAGTGGAGACTTTAAAAGAGAATGTGAAGGGGCATTTTAATGTGGAGGGTTACCACCACATGAATGGAGGAGGTGAAGGGTCACCCCCTCCATGCGCTGGCCATGAAGGAGGGGCACCCCCCTCCTCCTATGAAAGGCCACCCCCTCCTCACTTCTCACTCACACCTCCTTGTGAAGGATCTCTCTCCCCCTCTAGTATTATTCCCCCATGGTCTCGGATTAGCGAGATACATGTTCCCGGTGGCTTTATCTGGAAAGGAGTTGCTGCTTCCGCTGCTTTGCTGGAGCGAGGGACGGAGGTTGTCAGGGTACCGGACGTGTGTGCGATCACGGATGCACCGCTGCTTTGCGGTGCTGGACTTGGTGGTGCTAGAGCTGGATCTGATGGACGTGCTGGAGCCGGACCTGCTGGACTTCATCACGATCTTGAGATCGGCAAGTGTACGACTACATCAATCAAGAGTTCTTACTCGTTAACAAAGCTCGTTGTCTACGAGGGTAAGTTCTCATTGGATGTATGTCCACCCGTTGCTTTGTACCTAGTAGATAGATCTTGGCATGTAGTTCACACCGTAGGAAAATTTTTGTTTTCTATGTTGCGGACCCAACAAGAACTACTGGTCATGGCGATGGCTTTCTTAGCACAGTCTATCAGTCCTTTGTGCCTTGACATCCAGTCCATACCTAGTACTACTTCCAATCCTTTGGTTCCAAGTACAATTAGGTTGGCATAAAAATCTATCCCATGTATTCTGATAGGCACAGCTTTGCAAAATTTTCTAGCTTTGGTTGTTGAACCGGGGATTTGAACTATCATGACATGCTTCAGGTTGGTTGGGTGAATCTTTCTAGTGCATGCAAATTCTTCGGTGACAAATGAATGCGATGCTCCCGAATCAAACAATACTCTGGATAAAATTGAGTTGACAGAAAACATACCCAGCACTACATCTGGCGCTTCCTAGGCTTCTTCTGCGTTCATGTGGAAGAGACGATCGTTGCGGTTGTGAGGGTTCCCAGGGGAAAATCTTCTTCCTGGTTGAACACGACGCTGCTGCTGATCTGGGGCATTCACATTGGCATTGGCTGCAGTCTTCTTGGGACACTCATTGGAATAGTGACCCTTCACTCCACACTCGAAACAAGTGATCTGAGACTTGTCCTTGACTGCGACAAGTACAGCATTGCTGCCAGTTCTGGGTGCAGTGTTGTTGTTGTTGTTGTTGTTCTTGGGAGGTGCACGGTTGAAATTGTTGGCATTGCCGGAGTTGTGATTGTTTCCTCCGGACTTCATATTGTCTCCGCTACGGTTGGGGTAGCTTGGGCGAGACGTTGGGGGTCGGTTGTTCCTTGGTGCATATCCTGGTGAAGGGTTGGGACGGTACTTCGGGTGACTGCTGGATCCTGATTGCTGCATCATACGACGTTTGCGATTGTCATTTGCCTGGTTAATCTTCCCTTCCATCTAAATGGCAGAGTCGACTAGTTATTCGAGATCCTCGAAACGGATGTTGACGAGGACAGTCTGCATCTCATCATGCAGTCCGTTCAGGAATCTCTCCTTCTTCTTGGCCTCCGTGTTGATCTCATCAGGTGCATATCTGGCAAGTGATAGGAATCTGTCACGGTATTCTACCACAGTCATTCTTCCTTGCTTCAATTCGCAGAATTCATCTCTCATCCTGTTGACGAGACCTTGCGGCACGTGGGTGCGGCTAAACATGACTTTGAATGCTTCCCATGTCATCACTTGACCATGGTTCATATTGCGGATACTATAACACCAAACTCTTGCATCTCCCGCCAGGTAGTGGGTGGCGAAGAGAACTTTCTCATTTTCATCAACTCCTGCAACTTTGAGGTTGTTTTCCATTGTCTGTAACTAGTCGTCAGCATCTAATGGATTTTCAGATTGGTTGAAGATTAGGGGATTGGTATTCTGAAAATTCTTGAGTTTGGATCCATGGTGATCCTGATTTCCATGTCCTTGGTTGTTGAGAGCCATCTGGGCTATCTGCTGCAATGTTGCTAAGTTGGCTTGGCGCTCTGCCCTGCTTGCTTCACGGTCTGCGATGAGATTATACAGGATTTGTAGCATGGGGTCTTGCGACGAGCTGCTCCCTACTTGGTTTCCACGAGTCATCTGAAGATTGAGATAGATATAGGGGTAAGAGGGAAATTCTAAGGTTCATGGTTTTGGGTTTTCAAAGCTAAAACTTTGAGTTAGACTCAGGTTTTTCAACTAACTTCATTTTCATTCATGCAAGCAAGCACACGATACAACACACACCACAACAATCAAAGGGAAACAGATGGTTTGAAGAACCATTCTGTAAGCTACGATACAGTGGGACCGATACAACTCATGCTACGACAGTGCTCTATTGCATCTACTCATCGTCGATGAAGTCGGAGTCCTCATCATCAGTGTAGAAGTCCACAGCATCCTCCTCCAGAAAGTCATCATCGTTGCTGAGGTAAGAATCCATGTCTCCCTGGATGTCTTCACCCTCATCTTCTTCTTCCTTGGCTACAAGCTGAGCTTCCTGCTCCTTGACGGTCTTCTCGAGGTCGGCCACCTTCTTGCAAAGACGGGCGATGGTGCGATCCTTCTTTGCACGCTGGCGGTGAAGAGACTGGCGATCCTGGACGAGCAGTGCGAAAGTCTGGGCCTTCTGGTCGGCAATGGCACGGTTCTGGTTGGCTAACTCCCTGGCATTGTCCAGTTCCTGCTGTCTGTCATGCAGCAAGAAGTCAAGATTCTCCACTTGACGCCTCAACTCTGGGTGACTTGGCATCTCCATCAGCATTCCCATGAAGTCACGTCTTGCATAGTGGGCAAAACGGGTTCCTTGGATCTTGTTGACGCTGAGGGCACATAGACGTGCGAGAGCTTCATGCATTGCCCTGGCTAATCCATCTAGCCAGTTGTTCTCTCTCACGGAGAACTAAATTCTCTCGGAAGTTGGTGCTTCAATGCTTCCTCTAAGATCTTCGGTGACTAGCCACTGTAGGTCTCCTCCTGGGGGTCCTGGAAGTTGAGCTCCAAGAAACTCCGGATGTGGGTGTCCCAGTAACTCCGACAGTGAATCCAGATCCTTCTTGAAGATCAGCTGATCTCCGTTTCCAACTGGTAGAACTTGCTGAACTAAGTCTCCATCTACAATAATTAAGGATGAGGAAATTAGTGAAGTGATCAAGTGTGTCAAATTTTAAGTAGTAAGGTAAGAATTTTTGAGGACATGAATTTTTGAGAAAGAAAGAATTCCCAAGGATAAGAGGGGAGATAGTTTTTCGTAAATACTCACTTTGGTTTTGAAACTAAGTTTTTGTTCGGACGTCCATTCTAACTAGGGTCGCCTATGGTCAGGATGGCTCTGATACCAACTTCTCAACACCCGGTTTTTTAATCCCAGATGCCCGTTATGCCATACCTCGCAATCCCAGGATTACCATTTTTGCGAGACATAACGGATTGGATATCACAATACATCATCCATTACAAACCATATATAAGGTCTTACACAAATAAGGATCTCATGATCCAGTCTGAATACAACAAGCAGCAGAAATAAAAGGTAAGCGTAGCGGTGGGGTCCATCTTCAGGGGCACAGGCAATGCTGACGAAGGCAGATAGTCCTAGATATCATAGCCGTCCTACTGGCCATCATCTTGATACTCTCCTTCATAGTCTGGCCATGAGAATAGCCAGGGAAAAAAGCCATGAGTACTCTTTAAGTACTCGCAAACTACCACTAACAAGTAAAGTAGTTCTAAGTCAAAGTGCTAAATCTATGTTTAACTACAAGGTTAAGTTTGAAACCTAAGCTGAGTTCAGAAGCAAAGAAAGATAAAATAAAGTTCTAGAATCACTTAAGTTGGGAAGCTAGTATCATAAACACAACCCTGCTGTGGTCAAGTCAAGATTCATCATTTATTTCAAGTTATTTGGAAAACATCTGACAACGAAACACTATGGCCATTCCAACTGTCCATAACCGCAGACACGGCTATTTGAATAGTTTGACACTCTGCAGAGGTGGTACACTTTCACCACAAGATTCGATACATCTGTCAGGGATAACCCTGAATCATCATACTTTAGTATGCAGATAATCAAACATAACCTTCCCTTTACACACCCTAGTATAAGCACCTCTCCTATTAGCATGGCCTCCCAACCATGACCATCAGTCATCTTGGGCACTGCATAGGTGGAAAACATTGAGAGGTAGCCTCAGCTCAAACCTCTCCCGCGAGGGAACTAATACTAATGCATATAAATTTCCAGCTAAGCCTTACCCAATTCAGGTAGTGTGGTTGTACGGTAAATTTGGAATGGTATCACATCCGAATCCAACCATCAGTTTTATAAAAGGGTTAAGGCTCATGCCTCAACATTTTCATCATCATAAAGCATTTGTGTTTCTCAACACATGTCAAAACATCTCAATAGAATGACTCATCATTCCAAGGTTTTCATAATTCATTTTCACCAAGTGCTCCCATCTAAAGTGACTCAAGTTCTTACCTAAGATACTAAGTTAAGAGTGTTCACTAAGGTGGAAAATGATGGGTTCAATTTCATGCCATAGAATGACATCTAAAGCTTAGCTAAATAGGGCAAGTTTTATACTTTTTATGCTACCTTCAAAACAAGTAAGGGACTTTGTTTAAACTAAAGGAATTAAAGCTTGTAAGGTAATACTTGGGGTAGTAATAGTCAAAGTGGTGGGACCAAAGCATGCCTAAAGCATCTTTGCTCATTCATCTCTCTTAATTCTAGCTTGCTAACAATAGCTTGCACTGTTAATGGTGGCTTGACTTGCAAGGGTTAACTTGGATAGTGTTGGCTTGCCTTGGTTGGTGCAGTGGTTGAAGTTTTCTTCTTCTTCTTGGTAGAACTCCTCCTCCTAGTAGACTTGGTCGGTACTATCGTCTATAAATACATACGGAGTACACAATCACCAAACAATACTTAACTAGGCTAAATTGTATTCTAAGACACCCATTTGATGATCTACAAGCATCACAAGTTTAATTCACTAGTTTCATTCTTTTTAATTTAGAAAAGTAATTTCTACTCATTGAAAAATCAACTAAGATTTAATATTCTCCATTTAAAATATGGGATCATATTGACACATGTCATCACCACATATCATAACACATTGGAATGTGATTTAAATGTTGGATTACATTTAAATAGGTCTATGTTTAATAAATAAATGATTTAAAGAGACTAGAAATGCCTATATAGCATTATGTTGGTACTAGTCCAAAGTCACTGCATGTAAACCTTAATATTTTTATATATTCAGATAGATATTGTCAAATGTGGTTTTTGAGAGTTGGAATCAACTCAAAAGCTTTTATAGATTATTTTTGAAAAATGTTTGAAGTTAGAAAAGTATCTGCGTTGTTATTTTTGCTATAGATTCATTATAACTCCAATTGATTTATGGGCTTGGATATAGATTTTCAATACCTTTCTAGCAAAATTGGTTTCATGCAATTTGGATTTACAAATCTCTCTAAATTGATTTTCAAACTAGGGGACAGAACTAAGATTTAAATTAAAAAGAAAAATCCAATTTTGAACGGCTAGGCTAGCGCGGGAACGAACATGGGCCGGCCCAGTGGCGCTCCACGGCACGGGGCTCAGCTGACAGGGGGGTCCCGCTTGTCAGTGGCTCTTAACACGCGAAACGGTACGCACGCTATGGATCATAGGATTAGAAGTGAGACCTACGGTTAAGGGTCGTCGTCGACGACGGACCTGTCGCCGGCAATAGTTAGCCCTAGCGGCTCGGTGGGGGTCTACCAGGGACGTACCAGGGCTCCAGAGACGACGGTGAGGCGGGCGAAAGAACTGGTGGTCGACGGTGAGCTCAGGGACGGTCGAGGTAGCTCCAGGGGTGGTCGCAATCGATGGGGCTTCTCCTCCTCTGCAGCGGGCTCCTCCGGTGCAATTCCGGCGAACTAAGGCTCGATTGGCTCTGGCGAGAGAGGGGAAAGGATCCGTGAGATGTGAGAAGTGTGGGAGTGTGAGGATTTCGTGCTGGGGAGGCCAGCTTATATAGGCTCGACGGTGAGACCGAGCGGTGTGGGCAGGCGACTCCGGCGAGGGCAGCACAGGGGGCTCGCGGCGTGGCTCGAGGTAGGGGACGGTGGCATGTATCCTGGAGGTGCTCTAAGGCTTAAAGGGGTGGCAAGGCGAGCTCTGTGCTGGTCGGGAGCGTCACGCGCTCTGGGCGGCAGAGGTTGCGGGTTCGACGGCGAGCGGTGGCTGTGGCGTGTTGGGCGGCCAACGGGGGTGTCTAGGGTGTTCCCTGGGTCATGGTGAAGCAGTGGGTGCGGGCTGCGGTCGAGGGGTGGTCTGTGCACAAGGGTCGGGCGCGGCGCACTGGGCGTGTTCGGCATGGTCGACCAGCTTCCGCGCACGGCGGTTCCGGTGGTTCTGGTCTCTGTCTCTGGGCTAGGGCTGGTTGGACGGTGGCGGTGGACCACGGGCTAGCGTGTAGACATGGCGAGAGAGGGGAAAGCAGTCTGCTGCTGCGAGGGCCAAGTTGGCCGGCAAGGTGCTCTCGGCATGGCCTTGCGGTGCAGCTAGGAGGTAGGGGATGGGTTGGTGCTGGTCTGGTTCGACTTGGGGGAGACAAGGGTGATCAAAGCACCTCAATTGGCTAGACAAGATCAACCCCAAAACAGTAATAGTTAGGTCACTTTGATCTTGCCCACAAGGTGTTTGACAAAATGGCCAAAAGAGAAAAACTTTTGAATTTTGAGTTCAAATTTTTTGAGTGATCTAAACTAATGCTAGGTAGTCTCTGGTTGCAAGGGTTTTGAAAATGGAGCTCATATTGATGGTTTTTGAAATAGGGGGTTCTTCCCATATGAAATAGATTCAATTTTCCAATGCCTTTTAACAATAGTGTTTTAAGGTTTTTATCAGATCAAAAGGTGGGCCTTGGTACCTCATTATGTGTACTAGCAAGGGGTGTAAAGATCTAGAATTATATCTGTTGAGAAATGAGTGCTAGGAACACTCAAAGTAGTGTAGTTGATTAAAATGGCCAAAATGACCATTCCTCCTTTTTAATTGTTTTTTATTTGACTTTCTTTGGAAAAAGTTTGGGAATGATGTAGATGATGTTTAAATCACCTAAGAAACATTTTACAACCAAAGAATCACAGAACCATGGCAATTCAAACAATTCCTAATTTAAATGCTCATACACATGAATGCTTTCATTTTTAATTTGGGAAAGTTTTTGGTAACTCTAATTTTGATGATTTGGATCTTGATAAGCTTGGATTAAAGTTTTGGGATGTTACAGGAAACTAGGGTGTTGATCGTCCTCCTCGCCGCCCCCTCCTAGCCTTTATATAGATAGGCTAGGTCTCGAGTACCAGTTCGAGTCAGTTACAGATTAGGGTTTTCCCTTTGAACTTTCTATCTTAATCTTCTTCTTGTCTCGCAAGAAATCGAGACTCCGTGGGCCACTCGAATTCTCCACTGGGCCTTGGCAACGCCGCAGGCTTCTGCCGTATCTGGACTGTATATACCAAACTCGAGTACCTATAGGGTATACCCATGTCACTGCCCAAACCAAACGACGAAAAAAGAGCCCCGCTCCTCGGTCGCGCCCGTGCGACCTGGGGGCGGATAACCCTACCGCACCTCCCATCTCCCTCCCTCCTCCCTCCCCGGCCGCCACCGGCGAGCGCCGCCGGGCAAAGCCCGGGTGGTGCCAGTGGAGGCTGGGTCTCCAGTACCCGGTGCACGGAGATCCGAGCGGGACGGAGCTCCCCGGCAGCGGTGTTTCTCGGTGGGGGCGGCCAGCGGGCGGCGGCAGGGGCGGCCTCACGTGTTGATGGAGGTGGTGGCAACCTTGGAGCTCGTGGCTGCTGCAGCCTCTCAATGGCGGCGACCCGTCCGCTGCTCCTACAGCTTTCGGGAGGCGACGTCGGGCGGACTATGGTGGCATGGTGGCAGGGTGGTGGCGCCGAGCGGCGGGGTGACGCGGCAACGGCAGGAAGGCAGGGCACCACTGGCCTAGATCGGGACCCTGCAGGGCCCATCTGGGCTTGGTCCGGATCTAGGCTGGGTCGGGCCCGTTGCACTTGCTGGTCATCCTCTAGAGTTGGAGATGGTAGTTCGGGTGGAGCAGGTTGGTAGCGGCTAGGGATGTAGACGGACGTTCGTATATGCATCCCGACGTGTCCGTCAACTTGTTTTCACTAATCAAGGTACTGCACTCACTATTCCTTGATTAGTTTATTCCACGCTTATATGGCTGTCCGCCACATCCGGCAGATAGACGGCTTGCATGCCTAGTAGCGGCGGTGCAGACTACGTGTTGCAGCGTGGCGTCAGAGACTTCACGGGTCCGGCCGGGCCTGTATGGGCCTAGTGTGTCTTCGTGGCCGCGGCCGGTCGGCAATCGCCTCGGTGGTGGCGGGTAGTTCCCCCCAAGTGGCCGTGCCGCTGCCGCCCTCCGGTTTCCTACATAGCTACCTCATCCGGCTCGCAGGTCACAAAACGAGCCTTGGTACATAGACGCGAGCTCGGGGTGCCGGAGCGGCGGCCCCGGAAGGTGGACTGCACGGGTGTCTCAGCGGCGGGACGATATGGCGGTGGTGATGGCTCGTCTCTTTGGACCATGAGGTTGGCATGGAGCGGGCATCGGGGTTTCCTGGCGGTGGCGGCGCCCAGATCGCGTGTTAGAAGCTCGGCTTAGGGATCGGTGGCCCGAGGAACCAAATGTGGCGAGAGTTTTTTCGGGCGAAATCACAGCGCTTCGGTGCCGACAACGGCGATGCATGCGGGTGTCGTGGCCCTCTTGAGGGCGTCGTCGTGGCTACCCTTCCCATATTGGAGCTCCGGGAAAAAACCCTAGACCCTCGTGGTCTCGGCAGCGGCGGCGCTTGTTGTGTAGTTACCTTCCTGGAGGCGGTGTCGTGGAGCTCCGGGTTCCTTAGTCTCGACGTCTTCGGTGGCAAGCTCGGTGCTTCTTAGGCTAGTAGTTTTATCTTTGATCTGTTTGTAAGAGGAATTCCTCATCACTCTGTATCGGTTTGGCCGTGTGGCTTTATTTATAAAGCGGGGCGAAAGCCTATTTCGAAAGTAGTGTGCACTCCGTAAGGCAGTTAGAGCAATGCGTTGTTGCAGATGATTGGTTGTGAGATCCAGGCACATGGCTTAATAAGATTGATAGGATAGCCATATCAACAAGTTGCAACTTCTTTTCTGAAAGCTCATTCGAAAAGAACTCTAAGGTTAAGCGTGCTTGGTCTAGAGCAATTCTAGGATGGGTGATCGACCGGAAAGTGGGTAACCGGGTGCGCACGAGTGAGGACAAAGTGCGTAGAAAAGACTAGTGTTGGTCTGTGGGGTCAGTCTAGATATCCTATTAAGCTGCCAGGAGACCCCCCGGGTCCAGGAGTGGACGGGGTGTTATATTGGTGTAAATTGGTATATTCGTGAAATTAATATATGCTCTTTATTGAAAAAGTAGATGATTGGAGAATATATATTGTCATCCAAGCAAAAAACAAAATCCGTTTATGGAAAGGAACATATTTCGGACACTTCTTTAATTTACAAAGGCAGATTCCAGTGCATTACATGTTTGTTCCGTGGTAGAATAAGTGAATAGCCTTTGTTCACGTTGAAGCCCATCCTTCCCTAATCTCAGTACCGAGCACTTATGAAACACTTGTGCTGATGTGCCGCTCGAATCTTTTATTTTCTTCAGGAATCGCGATGATCTTATCTTGTGTTGTATAGGCCGTGCAGAAGCAGAATCCGTTGGTCGCACAGCGCAGCAATTATATGCACACTTTGGACATATTAAAATGGGCCACTTTTTATTTTGACTAAAACGTTCGATGAGCTTCTATCAGCTCGCTCTCTTCAGTTTGCGGGTTCCACTGGGCTCCCTCAGGGTTAGCCTGCAAAATGTATGGGCCTATATGGACATGGAAAAAAATCTTTCTGGGCCTATATTGCTATTTGCGTGGAAGTAGCAACAATAGCTTTATGCTTTATTAAAATGCCTCACACACGACCTTTTTTTTGTCCGACTGATGTACGAGAGGCTAAATGTAATTCCTTGAGTCCTCTTTGGCTGATTCAAGGAAAGGAATCGATGCATGCATCTGTGTTGCATGGATGAGCCACGTCATATGGAAATCCTAAGAAAAATGCCATGTGTATAGCATTACTATAATCTTTACCTCATATAGGCGGAACTCAAATGCCTCAATATATTAGTTAAGAACTAAAAAGTTGCCGAGTTAACTCATGAAAACTTATAGAAAAGCCAAAATATTAACATAATACCTAAAACCAACTGTCAATAATTTGGGTTTTAGGAATGTTAACGACCACGTTAAAATTGGCATGAATATGGACTCCACACATGCCACTAAGCTTGAGGACATCCATCAACACCGTTGTCATCACCAATCTCTCCTCGTCTGAATCTTTCGGCTTCAAACAAACAACGACCATGTCGATACCTTGGTAGGACACGGTAAAACCAAGTCACCCCCGCCAAATGTCATATGCGTCGAGGATAAGATAGTTGTGCGTTTGTCCTTTTGAGGTATATAATCGACTCAAAGAGGGGCACCTGCAATTGATTTAAGAAAATAGAGTTGGTCCCTTTTACAAGAAAAAACGAGCCGAAAACTGCACGGTGATCTGTATGTTTGTCTCGCGAGAAAACTGCACCGTATAATCGAACGGAACCACCTTTCGTGAGGTATCATTTCCGATACGTCGCTGGCGAAAACTGCAAACATGCAAGAAGACCGTTGGACGATCTACGGCCATGCCATATTGCCGTGACTAAAATTGGTTCGCTACCATGGCCACCGCGCACCTATCCACACGAATTATCCAACAGTCCCGCTATCTGAGGCCAGCTCTGAGGATGATGCCAACAAGATGTCTCTCACTGGCTCCATTTCTTATCCAAGAAAACCTGGACTCCTGGAGTAATGCACACAAACAATTGATGGTTTGTTGTACAATAATGTTGACGCTTAGCCGCCGTGTAGAGTGTGCATCATTGTCCGAAATGGACAGATTAAGCTTCTAATATAACACATCATTATCAGGTTTATCAACCGGTGATGTTAATTATTTATACACTGCCCGGATTGGCAGCTAAGATATTGTTTGGTTCTGAGGAAGTGTTCTGGGGACCGGCACTGCGGAGTTCAGGCTGTCTGTTTTCGCCTCTGCCTACTACTGCACTTCTCCAAAAAAAAAAAAAGCTGGAAAGGGTCGTCATATGTAGATTGGGCTGTTTGCTCCAACATTGTTAACGTAGTTCCACAGTTTCTGCGTATAATTAAACTGTTGTTAGCTTTCAGTATCTGTCTCCATTTGGTTTAAGAAATATACCCTTCTTCACTTTTTCGTACTTCAGATCACCCAACACCTTCCCGTTTGCTCTATCAGATAGGCGGATAGACTAGTCATTTGACTCGTCTGCTGGACCAGTGTGCCAAAAATTCCACGGGCCTGGCACCAGAGATGAATTAACAATGCAGCCGATCTTGACATCTTGGCATGGCACCTTACGTTCGAGTAACTTAATACGCAGTCGTTGAGCAAACGGTGACATGCACGGAATGCTTGTCTCAGCGGTCGTACGTGTCCCGGAGGAAACATTAAGAAACAACACTAGTTAAGAGTACCAGAAAGCAACTACGATGCAGACATTCAGTCGGTGGTGGGAAAAGTATTCATGTATAGACAGCCGACTGAGCTGAGATGAACTGTAGCGAGAAATAATGTAGATTTCCTGTCTCTGATGGAATTATGCCCGAATAGTCAAAACAGTGATAGAGACCGTTAGCTACTCCCGCGGTTTTATAATTCTTGCCACGGTTTTAGTTCAAAACAAACCAAAACCACAAACCCCTTCAGTTCTCAAATCATTTTAGGTTGAGTTCACCCAAATTTTGAAAATAATAGTGGTGTGGCGGCGTGGGTTGGTCTTTGAAATTTAGAAAATGTTTTCCTAGCTACAAGTAAACTTTCATCTTTCAATTTAAACAAAATTACAAATTTCTAATCGCATGCAATTTTCTTTCCCGGAATATATTTATCAAAATAGTAGTAAAACAACCCTCTAAGCTAGTTATTATCATGGGTGGTCTTAGCATCATCATAAAAAATGAATTAACTTAAACACCAAATAATCATGACTCATGTCTTACATAGCAAAAAGTGTAGATATCTCTTTCATTCTATTGAAGATGCCTAGAAGGATTCTCATATTCTTTACCATGAAATTTCTTCAACAAATTTTATCCACGACCTAGTGGACTGGGTTTCGGGGCCCATGGTGGCAGCTGGCATAGTTAGATCCATGTCCTAAGGTTCAGCGGGGTCGTTGTGGTGTGAGTTTTCTCTCGGAAAAACCCAAGTAGATGCGGGTAAGTGTTGGCAACAACGACATCAAGGGTCCTCAATTTTCATTTTCTTTCTTGAAGGGTTGCTGAGCAATTTTCATTCACACCACCTCCTCCAAGATGGATGTGTATGGCTAGATGTGGCTTCAGGGGACACCGGTGGAAGTTATCGGCTTGTTGTTGTGTTCTCTTCCGTTGTGTGGTGCTTCGGGTCATGTTGTGCCTGGTGGGTTTCCCTGGTGTCGTCATGATTTTACAGTTTTGCGCTCTCTAATCAACCGCCATGTTTGCATTGTTTTTGACCTAGTTTCCGTCATAAACCCCATAAACGGGTTCGTTTTTCCTTGTGAATTAGGTGTACTAGTTGAATGCCCGTGCGTTGCCATGGTTTGATAAAAATAAACATAGATAGATTGATTGAGACATTTGTTATTCATGATACTCAGAATTGCATAAAACATATGAGTGCGTTATGACAATTATCACGCTATGTTACTTCCTCATCATCTCACGCTATTTAAGTTTCTTTCTATCAGCACATTTAGAATAGTAAGATTCCCTTGTGTTGCCGCAAGATACACATTATGAAGCTGTTTAAATTTATAAGGACAGCAAAGATTAAGAATGTTTTTTTAGATATTAAAGAACTATGACGAATATAATGGAGTGGCCCTATAATTTCATGTGTTGTACTTGACGACTTATATTTTTAAATATAAATTTATTCAAGTGCATAGATCTCTAAATGAAGAAACATAATTAAATTCCTGACAAATGCTTGGATGCATTGAAATGCTTAAAAACCTGACAAATATAACGGAAGGAACTAACAAGACAACAAGAAGTAGTACCATTATGTTCCGTCATGCATCAGTAACTATCTTAACACATTTTAGTCTTTGTACATCATAGAGGAGTAAGAACTACTGATAGTCCATAGAAAATTAGCAAACTTTTCTAGGATTCTCTACTAATGTTTGCGACATCTTAGAGTTTATTCTTATTTTTATACCACAAGCCCAGTATCCTTCAAAGGACTCTCTAGACATGTTTGAGTGACAGAAGCTCCACTTATCCTTCCCTTTTGCTCTTGTTTGGGAATCGGCTCCATGCTATGTTGACCTAGAGTGAATGTTGATCCTTGGATGTTGTTGTTCTTCAATGCGCCAGTGAAATGAGACATAATCTTTGTAGAAGAACCTGGAAATTCATACGTATTGATTAGTTAGTGACACTTTGATAAGTTATATTTATTTTCTGATTGCATTTAATCCTATTCGTGTGACAAAATGTCATTTTAAAAACTGGCAGGTATCATTTCACCAAAGATGAAGGCTTTGACTTGACACCACTTCAGTGGTGTTGATCCACATCTTGATTACAAGAACATTAACACAATAACATCACGACTAACAGTAACCATATGCGCTCTTGTAAGTCGGAACTTACTCGATTCCAATGAGCATGCTAGGAATGCTCCTGACAGAGAGAAGTCTATATTATTACTCCTAAAGCTCAGGTTGAGTTACTATTATTTCAAAGAGCAAATCAATTTCTATTAGTATATATGTTGCATAAGATAAAGATAGGAAGATCAGCCCAGGTCCAGTGATAATTATTCCTAAATGGAAAATCAATCTATATTAGTATATTTCGTAGTGTGTACACTCTACTGTCTAATTACGCGGACATGTAGCATTGAAGTTTTTTCTTTTGGTAATGCATTCACCATATAGATACAACCTATACTATCCTACGAGTACTTTGTATTCACAATCTCCACACTAAATAAAAGCTTCTGCTTCTAGGATTGCCAGCAGATCGTGCTTCCCCAAAAAGAAAGACCATTTTGGAGGTGCTCTTTCTCTCATCAACATCTCCAGCGAAATCAGCGTTGCTATAGACGATAAGCGGAGGTTTCCCTGTACTCCGCCTGTATCTGCACCCGAGTTGCAGAGTGCCTATGATGTACCTGATCAGGTGCTTCACCGCCGCCCAATGCTCCATTGTCGGTGCTTCCATAAACCTGTTGATGAAGTCGACCATGAACGTGATGTCCGGCCGCGTGTGGACGATGTAGCGCAAACTTCCCAAGGTGTTGCGTTAGAGGGTGATGTCGATGGACGGGTTCGAGCTTGCCTTGCTCAGTTTGAGGCACGGCTCCATCGGTATGTGCACATGATTGCAGCCTAAGCACGGCCTTTTCCACCAGCTTGGCTGCGTATGCTGCTTGCTTGAGAGTGATGCCGCCGGCGCTTTGCTGAACCTATATGCCGAGGTAGAAGGACAGCAGCCCCAGGCCACTCATGGCAAATGTCGACTGCATCTGCTTCCTAAAGCGTGAATCACCTCCTTGCTCGAGCCCGTGATTATCAGATCGTCGACGGACATACCTAGTATCAGCCCATCAATGCATGTACACTATGTGCTCTGAAGGGCTACAGCGAAATCGGAATGACAACAGCGTGTTGTCGAGCATGGCGTTAGCGCGTGGTGCTTGTTGTATCCCATACAGTGCCTTAGAGAGGCGCGGTAACTTCTCTTCCTCGCCAGCACGCTAAAAGCACGGTGACTGCGTGACATACACCTCCTCCTCGAGGTCGCCGTTTAGAAATGCTGACTTGACGTAGAGATGGTGAACATCCCAGCCCTAGTGAGCTGCGATGGCGATAAGCAGCCGCACAGAGTGGAGCCGCGCCACCGGAGTAAAAATCTCGCCCAACTCCATGCCAGCGCACTACACGTATTCCTTGGCAAAAGGCCTGGCCTTGTGCTTGATCACCTCGTCGACGGAGTTCTTTTTGAGTTTGAACAACCACTTCAGGACGATCGGCCGCTTGTCGGCCCGCGGCGTGGTAAGTTCCCACGTCTTGTTCTCCTCGATGGATGTCATCTCGTCCATCATCGTAGCGCACCACCTCAACATGCGGTTAAGCTTCCTAGAACGAGTTTGGCTCGTCACCTGCAGCGTGTTGTTGTGCCACCGCCAGCTCACGGCCACCACAGCCGGCTGCGGATGGATCCTTGATCCTGGCACGATGTGATTTGCTGCCGTCGCTGTCATTTGGCTTCTTCTTCTCCCCGGAATTGTCGCTGGATGACATCGCAAAAAAATCCCTGTGAGGCGCTGATACCACTTGTCAGTCCCAGCTTGCTCAAACTCACACGAGAATTGGCAAAGAGAGAAATTCAGTAAGAGATTTACACAAGTGTTTTTGGTGTTGTGTTCAACCGACAGCTTTTCTCGTTCTTTCCTTCTCTATTTATTTGGTCGTTATAAGCTAACTGCAAACCAAAAAACAGGGCACGAGCACGAGAGTAATGTTCCCATCCCAACTTCTCATACACATTCCCCCTACACTGATGACATGATCGTTACATCGTGCCATCCCACGAAAGACCATGCCGTCGAGCTAATCTACTAAACTTTCAAAGCAAAGACGGGTCGCAGCTCAGCTTATTTCTGACTGAAAGAAAAACACTAACTGTCGTCAGACAATGTAAGCCCTAGTTGAATTTTTTCTTCCAAGGAATAGAGGGCAGAGGCAATTGTTAGTTAACATCACCACCTTGTCTGCCGATCCAGATGCAAATTTGAGCTGAATTTCGTTAGGAATCAGGATGAAGTTTAACTTGATCAATCACATGTACAGATCCCTTTGCTATTGCACTTGGATTGATTTTAACTCGGATTGAACTGCATTGACGGAGGGATACCAATTTTAGGAGTTGACAAAAAAAACACAAATTATATTCTAGGAAACGCCAAGTGATCATGCATGCTATGTATAAACTTATGGGGAAATCCAGGGCATGGTCGTCATCGACGGTGGCGCCAAAGCACGACGCGAGGTCAATAAGAGTCAGAGTCGGCGAGCTGCCAGACCAGGCGCCACGGACGCGCCAGCCCCTCGGGCCTTGGCGGAGGTTTCCCTCTCGACGACTGTCTTTTGTGGAGCTAAGCTGCGTCACCGGCCACGCCACTGAGGAAGAGGAGTTGACACATCGCCCCAATAATGAGGATGTGCAGTCCAACGAGGGATCGGTCATTGACTCCCAATCTCGGTTATTTTGATGAAAGGATCTGTGAGAATATTTTGGCAAGTTTGTTTGAGTCGCTCGTCTATCTGATTTGTATGCTGCCATTTTTTTTTCTTATCTGTTCTGCATGGCGATTGGTTTGTTGCATGCAGTGTAAGTTTGTTAGACGGATAACTAATGAACTCGGTTTTTTGGTTGCATGCATGCTGTGGCATTTTATTTGTAATTTTTGCATGTATGACACCAGCCATTCACCACACTTTTGAAATTAATAGTAAAGATGTGTGTCTTGATGAGGTTCCGTAAAAGATATGTTCATCTGGACAACTATTGCTTTAATTTTGTTTAAAATTTTGAGCATACTTTTTTCCCAAGGGAAGAGATATCTGTGAGATGGGTGTATGTGTGGATGTCCAAATCCACAGGAAAGAAAAAAAAAAGAAAAAGAGTACTAAAACTAGTACTCCTAGTTGCATGATTTTGGAGGTCTGCACCCGCAGCTCCCCCCGTGCCCGTGGGAAACCAACTGAACACTGTGGCACTAATGTCCAGCACGTGCAGTTGACTATCACTCACACTACAGTACCGGGATGAGTCATGGGCCACAGCTAAAGCTTGATAGTTTCGGCTCCGAATCTCGGATCACCCTTTTTGAGGGGGAGTAGTGAGCAACTTGATTCTAGGTGGGCCATTCCGTCCAGTTTCTTTCCGTTTCCGGGACCCCGACGATGGCTTTGTTTCTTCCTCCCGCACCTCATTTTTCCACGGTGGCTCCGGCTACTAGACTCGTGCCGGTTTACATCAACACGACGGCCATGTTTGTCCGGACTTGGCTCAAGTTCAGTGTTTGCTTCAATTCAGAAATGCGTACCTAGAAAAGGACCGCGCAGGAAGAGGGCGAAAAAAAAAGTAAGTAGTGCCATCATCGGAGGAGAGGGGACAAAAATGGCGTTGTCGCGGTTACGGCGAGCGATGCACTTTCAGACTTGACCGTGCGTGCAGGTAGCTCGTAGTATTTTTCTTGTGGACGCACGGGGCTCCAAGCAAGCAAGGAAGAAACTTTTGCCTTAATCTGACTTTTACGGCGTAAGATTAATCTCGCTCTAAATCCGTCATGGCCGACTAGCTGGCACGATGCTATCACTCCCGTGATCCATTCACACCCGTGCTCAACTAATCCACACGTTACAAACGCTCTCTGGCAGTTGACTTGTTGACTTGCACCGACTAGTACAGGTACATGAAAACGAAGTGTTTAAAAGGCGCCAAGTAAAATTCTACAGTCCTTTCCTCGGATGAGAAAAACCGGCTCTAGCGTCACTGTGTTCATGGATGGTCTCTCTACTCACCTCCCGGACATGCACCCCCGCGCCCGCAACACGATGATCCTCGCGCTTCTCTGGTCCGTGTGGAAATCACGTAACAACATGGTGTTCGACAGGGATCTGCTCTCCTCCTCTCGCATTGTTACGCTTGTTGTTGGCCACCTACGCATGTGGGCCGTCGGGCCCCCCGCCCCGTTGACCGGGTGCCCTCCTTGCTTGGTGTGACCGACTGTCGTACGGCTTCGCCGTGTGCGTACTCCCCCTTTCTCTCTCACCTCCCTTCTATGTACTCCGGGCGTGGTATGCCCCCCGCGCGCGCACCCTTGGCCCTTGCGTGTGTGCATGGCTGTCTGGCTCTCTGTATCCGTATTCTACACTTTATATATATATGAGCTGAGAGTTCAGGTGGGTGATCGCCCCCTGTTTCGTCCTCAAAAAAATATAGCAAGAAAGTAAATGCAGCCTTTTCATTTCAGCTAAGCTGACGTAATTGTTTGTTTGTTTGTTTGAGAAAAGCTTACTTAGAGATCGGAGGCAGGGTCTCTTGATGTGCACATCAACAAATTAAACAGGGAATTCCATGGCGCTCGCTTGCATTGCCGTCACTGTACGCAACGGCCATACCATTCATGTACTAGCCATGTCCCTGCATGCATATATGTATGCAACAAGTCATCGTCACGCTTAACCGTGATGATCCGCAGAGAGACGAGCCCATCTGCCCACGCTTGGATTTAACTTATCGTGAACTTATTGTTGCACGTTGAACGATCGACCATATTAAATTTCAATCGCAAAAAGAGCGAAACGCACGCGCATATTAAATTCACTTGTTTATCCACACAAACGTGCGGCCGTAAAGTGTTAATATCGCATTGTGCCATCGAGGCGCCACGTGGGTCCACCCGCCCACGCGAGGCAGCCTCGTTGAATCCGCAGTCCACGGTCATAGCACGCCACTGTACGCCACTAGTCGCAGACCCGCGCTACAGGCCGCTCGTACAGTTCACTGGAAGTGTCAAGATATGGGCAGGGTCTCGATCGTCCTGGCCATCATGCATCGACCGATCCCCAGCCAAATCGTCATAATTATTCGGAGTAGTCAAAGAGTCGGACGCCGCTGCGTGGTGACAGGGACCCCGGCCGCCCTTTGGCGCGGTGGGTCGTTGCGCTTGCGGCCGTGGGTCAAAGCCTCTGAAATTTCCCGAGAAAAAATGAGGCGCAGCGGCAGCGCCCGCCCTCGTTCGTTCGGTCGATAGCGAGAGAGAGACCCGCGGTGCGGGGGCAGTGACTAGGAAGCGCGGTGAGGAGCCGAGCTCTGCATCCACCGAGATCCTTGCGTCGTTGTTGGAGCAACCGCGGCCACGGGACGGGATCGCGGTACGTGGGACCGACGCCGACGTTTTCTCCGGGCCCTAGCTAGCTCTAGTTATAGCTAAGCCAAAGAGGAACAAGTCTAGGCTCTTGATCGCGACCTGCTTAGCCATGGATGGGCAGTTCTGCACTGGCTGATGAGTGATGAGCATGCAGAAGCTGCTTGCTGGTTTCGGTTTTGGCTGCTTCGCGCGCGGTGTGTACCTTTACGTAGCTGTCCAATCCGATCGGGCATTTGCTACCGACCGCTAGCTAGGCACTAGGTCAGCTCGATCGGTTAATGCAGATCCCCAGTGCTGCAGTGACAGTTACTGCATCCTCTACATGTAGAACAGGAGCAGCAAAGAGTTCCGCTACTCCAGCGTACCCATCAAGCTGCTAGCTGCCGCTACTTGAAACTTCAAAGCATTGATGCTCTGCTGTCGGATACAGTGCAATGTGTCCGAAACGAAATCTGATTGCGATCGCTGCCGTACGGCAGAGGATTCTCCTTCACAGTCCCTGTTCACGCGCCAACGGTCAACAAGGTTAACTTCTGCCCGGTCGGCCTTGTAACTATCATCGACGTTTTATCGGTCCAACACGAAGAAACTAAATCCCTACCTGCGTCACTGCGTGGTACTAGTATACATATGCTTTGCGCCGTTTCCATGCGTCCCGTCCGATTTCCGCAAGATTCAGCAGTACAAATCTACACGCTAGCTCCGCGCGTAGTAAATTAATCTGGCGAGTAAAGAATGGATAGCAGAGAGATCACTGTCGACGTGCACGGCGGAGGACGCCTGACGCGTCAGTCGCTCCTTCGCTCTGCGTCCGGGGAGTTTGACGAATCCGACGATCCACCGGGTCTTCCGTGGCTACAGAGTGGTAAGCATAAAAAAATTAACGGATTTTTTTTTTTTGAAACGGATGGTAAGCAATATATGTACACTAATCTACAACGCCCAGTTGTAGATCTTCAAAATTCAACGAATCTGCCAACTATGCAGCCATTGATTGGACCTGAATAAAATGAACCCCGAACAACTTTCCACGTGTATTTGGAAATCCAAATAAAATCAGTTTGGTTGACTAAGTGCTGGCAGATAGGACAGTTAGTCTACACACAATTTCAAAGATTCCCTAATAATTCATTAGATATACTCAAGCAGAGCCTCCCCGAGCTGGCGATATTTTTGTACGCTTCAATTATGCATCCACCATTGTGAGCTTCTTAAGGGAAGCAGAAGTGAAGTGGAGAGCCACAATATTATGGATCGATACCATCATGTAGAAAGTGTTAGTATAATCCTACAAATATTTCTTTACAGTTGGTAGTTTCTTTGCTTTTGTAAAGGTCACCCATTGAAATCTAGAACAGAGCAACCTATGCAAACAATGAACTTTGTCATCATCCTCACATAATAAATTGAAAAGTTACTTATTTTGTCTTCTGCTTTCCGTGTCACTTTGCCCAACGGATTGCATTTTTCAGAGGAGTGTTATTATTTCCTTTTGATAATGGAAGCATGCTTTTATTTCACAACAATCGACTCTTAGTAAAGCGTAGCATACGTTGTCATGTTCACACTTAACGCTTCTAGGATGCAATGTACAAAAAAGACCAGAAAGGATAGTAATTTCTAGTAGTATCATTTACCAAAAGTTACCATTGAAGAAAAGGAAATTCACATGAAAAAATATATTTTTTATAAAAAAGTTGCATTAAATTGATGAAACCTTTATTTTAGCTGGTGATAAGATTGCTCTTTTCAGCGTAACTTTAAGTTTAACAAATGTATCTATGATAGATCTGGCGATCGTTTTTTAATCACGCGTGCTTCTCTATTCTGTGACATGAGACTATTCCACAATGGCTACTAGAAGTTGTCATGGCCTCATGGTCAAGCTCATGTTCCTCCACAACTAGAGTAGCAAGATAGTGTAAAATGCTGAAGAAAAGTTGGGGCACTATAGCCTAGGTTGTTTATCATGTCATGTATATACTTACTGATGATAATTATTATAGCATAAATAATCTAAACTTAGTTTTTTACATCAATTTTTTTATTCCAAATAATGAATGTATTTGTATACCATAGATTCATATTATACAAATTAAATTGAATTATATTCAAAAAATCATATGCTTTTGAAGAAGGCAAGTTAGAGAACTCTAGTTTCTCTAACTTTCCTTCAGTAAGTTATAGGAGCCTGTTCCCCATTCCACATGGATCTCATGTAGCTTGTATTAACCAAGATTTTTAGTGTTATTAATTAACTTAAGTTATGGTAATTAACTTCAAGATAAGCTTTTGTGTTATTTACCTGTTTGACAATAATATAATGTATTGATATTGTTTGCTTGTATCCATCAAGTATTTAATGAGGAGGTAAGCCTATACGATCAAATGAGTGTGTACTAGTTCTCTGTATGAGCTTCTCGAGATCCACTATGCCGGTTTAAGCCTGATTTTCTAACCTTACGCGTGTTTAGACTTCTCGGCCTATAGGCGCACGGCAGCTGTCTCTTCCAGGTCCGGTCTCTGGGTGTGGCATAGCTTGTGGCCATGGCCTTGTGGTGTTGGATGAGTTGGAGGTTGAACAAGTAGTTTTTCATGCCACATACCATGTGTCAAGAGGTAATGAGTTTGAAATCACTAGATCTGGTCAGGCTATAGTGATCTGTCTGATACAATTTCTAGGTGACATGATTGGTGCTCAAAAATGAAGGTTCGCAATTTGGGGATTTCCAATGTGCATAGGTTGTCTTTAAATGTTACAAGCTCGTATAGTGTATGTTTTGTTGCTACAAATGGGAGAAATGTTGTGATGATGCTGGTCATATGTTGCATTATCTACCTCCATGCAGCAACATCACTTTCATGTTTTTGCAAACATTGGCTTCTAAGCTAAAAATACACTTACGATTATTCTGAGTATATGCTGCTCATGCATGCTGTAAAGTAGTTTTTGTGATGTCACAAACCTTTGTTTCTACGGTGCAAATGCTAATAAAATTTCCTAGTTATTTATTGTGACCAATAGGAGTTTCTTTTGTTTACAAAAAAATATCATGGATGTGTTTGAGGTGTAATAATGTTTTCACACTTTTAAGATGGCCATGAGAAAAATTGTTGGGACGACGTAGCACACCCAAAAAATATTATTGCATGGAATGGTTTAGTGTTGCTTGCATTGTAAACCACATAATCATGACTTTAATTCATATATCGAGTGGCTAGGAAAGTGTCCTATGGGAAATTAGATTCATCCGATTGACATCTAGTGTTGGCATAAGTTTAACAAAAAATCCCAGCCTAATAATCAGTACGTGATAATTCAACACTATTGTCATGACATAATTTCTTTACTAGAAAATGGGTCCATATGAACTTTTTTTCAAAACTTAGCGCATACAACATATTTTCTCATAGTAAGTCATGTATTTTGTATTAACAATATTCTATCAAACCCAGTTTATGATTTTTAGACATCTTGAATGTGTTTTTTTTAATTTAGATGGACAAGTTTATACCATTTATCTACATGCATGGTTTTATTTACAAGTTTTTGTAACTTATATGTGAATTTTGACTATGTTTGAGAAAACTATCTCAGTATTTTGTTTTGGATTTTTCTAAAACTTCAAACTACCATTTTTTAAAAGTTGAAAAAACAGAGCTCCACTGCTCTCGGTGCCACAAATCCTCCCTCATTTTCCAAAACCTTCAGTATGTGAGTTGCATTTCTTAATAAGATGCATGAGTGACCTAATCAGTTGATTTCCTCGCGATTTCTCAATTCAAAATCTTTCTTGACCACGTCCTTTGTATATATCGCTTATCAGTTGTATAATTGACATATGATGCTTCATTATCGAGCAGATATATGACATGTGAGTATGTGGTTACTTGGGGGCTGCAACTAATACAAGATTTAAGTAATGCAAAGTTGTCCCCTATTCATTGCAGGTTGTGTTAACTTGTTTAAGGACCGCTAATGTACGTGAAGAGGCATCTGGTGGACGTAAGGAAATATCTAAATGGGCTGTTGATTTCATTTAAAAACTCTGCAACGAACCAGAATCCCATATATTGTTACAGCATATATAGCAGGTCAGCAGGATGGCTGGTGCTTAAATTTGTACTATCATTGACATGGGTATACCCTATAGGTGCTCGAGCTTGGAATATACGGTCCAAATACATACAGGCCCATGGTGTCGCCAAGGCCCGGATAGAGGGACTCGAGTAACCTACGGACTCTCGATTGTTGAAGGACAAGAAGAAGCTAAAGATAGAAAATTTGAAGGGGAAAACCCTAACCTGTAACCGACTCGACCTGCTACCTGAGACCTAGCCTATCTATATAAAGGCTAGGAGGGGGCGGCGAGGAGGACACACGCAACCCTAGTTTCCACAACCCTTGCCAGATTGCATCTGCGCACCATTGTAACTTTCGACTCCTTCAATAATTCCACGAGCAGACAAGCAGGAGTAGGGACCTCTACGAGGCCTGAACCTGGGTAAATCCTTTGTCCCCTGTGTGCTTGTTTGCTAGCCGATAGATGTCTCCAGCGCTCCCTCCTTCTCCAAAACCCAAGTCCATAACAATGGGCATTGACGAGTTAAACCCTCGTCAATTGGCGCCGTCCGTGGGAATTGGGAGTGCTGATGTTGCGGCTTCTTCGGTCCCATCGAACGCGATCTACAACTCTGCAACAACGGAGATTCGCCAGCTTTTCGGTGCCTTCGACTTCACTGTCCACATGCCGGCTACTCGCCCGGCCTTCGAGTCCGTGGGCGACGGAATCAGCCTGGCGATTGGGAGCTTCTGCTTCCAAGTTGGCCAGATGGGCACGCTTCGCATGCCCGATCAGCCGACAGCACCGGCGATTGCCCCGGCATCATGGTTCCCTCTGTCGATCGGCACCCTCAGCGAGCTCAATGCTCCGGCGGTAGTTAGGAACATGGTCAGCGACAGCAGTCGCGACTCCGATCTAAGCAATCTGGCCACTGAAGATGGAACCTACGGTTCCGAATCTGAAAGTTGTGGAAGCAATAGCTTCCCAAATCACTTCATGTGCGCCGTCATCAACGCGGGCGACACCTCCGCCAACCACGGTAACGGTGGCAACACCGGCAACGGCACCGACCCGCCCAACGCCGCCAACGGCAGCAACGGAGGAGCAGTCGAACCTCCCAGCATAATCAGCGAGCAAACCGGCGAACGCGTCGTGATCAGGCTCAACGAGGTGCACCTCTACCCTTCGGGTCCCCGCAGGAACTGCTGATGGGCTACCACTGGCTCCTAAAAGAGGAATTCAAGCGCCAAAAATAAGCAATCGCGCAACTTGAGGCGCGTAAAAAGGCGGCGGACGAGTCAAGCCTTCGTCGCGTTGGGCTCTCCTCCTACGGAGGATCCTCCTCAAGAGGCAACGAACATCTCGCCAGGAAGAGGCAATCGCGGATGGCTCACCTCACCGAACAAGAACGCATAGATGCCGCGAAAGTCCTCGACTTCGGCTCTATGATAGTCGACACGAGAGGCAACGTGGTTCCCAGGACACCACATGCCGCGGTGACAGCGGCCACCATGTACCTTCTCAATAACCAGCCACCATCTGGAGATCCCCGAATGGCCATGCACCGATCTACGATTGTGGGCCTGGGGCTAATCGAGGCCGCCCTCGACAAAGAACCAGTACCAGACCCAAAAAAGGGCAAAGCGTTAGCAAAGCGCTACTCCTCGCCCTCGTCCAGCGATGACAGTCACGACCTGTCTCAGCGCTGCCGCTCATGGCGACACGATCGCGACTACGATGCACGCGATGAACTCACGCAGCGCAAGATCGACAAGTCAATAGCACGACGTGCTTGGTCGACTGATTCGGAAGAAGAAGACGGGGAGCTCTGCAGCGCCAGATGCTTCAGCAGATCCATCAGGCAAAAGCGAATGCCTAAAGGGTTCAAACTCCCATCGAAAAACCCGAAATTCGACGGTCTGCAGGACCCCAAGATCTGGCTGGAGGATCACATCTCCTCCGTCAGGCTACACGGAGGCAGTCGAAGTACTGCCATGCAATGCTTACAGCTACGGCTGCAGGGCGCCGCCCGGGCATGACTCAATAACCTCCCACGCGGATCCATTCGCAGCTGGGATGAGCTGGTCTACAGCTTCGTGCACAACTTTAAGGGCACGTACAAACGCCCCGCTTCAATCGAAGAACTGAGATGCTGCCAACAAAGATCTGGTGAATCGCTGCGCTCTTACATCCAAAGGTGGTCCATCATCAAGAACTCCGCGGAGAACATCTCGGAAGACCACGCGATTGATGCATTCAACGGTGGTGTCCGCCGCATGGAACTCAGGGAGGAGCTAGGCCGCTCAAAGCCCAAGACCATCGACCACCTGATGGAGATCGCGAATCGGTGGGTCGATGGAGAAGATTCAGTGAAGAACCGCGTTCACTCTGACGAGGAGGCAGAACTCGAACGAAGACGCGACCGCCGGAGTAAGCGTCAACATGGTCGCAGCCGGCTACGCCGATAAACGTGATGATAACCGCAAGGGCGGATACCGCGACTCCGGGAAAAAACCACGCAAGTATGGCAACGCCGCACTCGCGATGAAGCACCCGCGACCTCCATCGAGGACAAACTGTCCGGGCCATTCACGGTACACTTCTACATCGACAAACATGATGGCAAGAGAAAGTCCAGCCACCTCCTCAAGGACTGCCAGGAGTTCCTCAAGCTACATGAGGGGTTGGTTCGGATGAACCGCAATGCAGTCGAAAGAGGCTACGGAGCCACTCCAGGCGCCGTGGCACATGGCGCACCACCACCACCACCTGGGCCACCGTCGAACGGAGCTGCACCGAACCAGCACCACGGAGGCGAACCATACCCACGGGCCATGGGTACCATGATGATCCAAAAGGGGCGCCCCTCCAATAGGGTGCAGAAGGCCATCACTCGCCAAGTCAATTTGGCCACGCACTCACCACCATCCACCACTGAGTACCTCAGTGGTAGTGAGTCATGCATTACCTTCGACAAATGCGACCACCCACCTCAAGTACCTCGTCCAGGTCATTGCCCCCTCATACTCGAGGCGCAAATTGGAGGCTTCGACATGAGTCGCGTCTTCATGGATGGCGGAAGCGGCATCAACCTCATATTCGCGAGTACCTTGCGAGCAATGAAGATCCATCTAACCTGCTTGGAGGCATCAGACACAATGTTCCACGGCATCGTCCCAGGGAAAGGCGTATACCCCCTGGGCAAAATCAACCTCGACGTCATATTCGGCACGCTAAGAAACTTCCGGCGCGAGCGCATCGACTTTGAGGTCGTCGACTGGCCCTCACAATACCACTGCATCCCCGGACACGTCGCGTTCGCTAGGTTCATGGCAGTACCCCACTACGCCTACCTGCAGATGAAAATGCCAGGTCCCAACGGCGTCATCACGATCAACGGGAGCTTCGACCGATCTGACAGTTGCGGCAGGAATTCAACAGAATCTCCCAGTCCTTCGGCATGCAGGAGGAGCTCGCATGATTGAAGGAAACAACAGACAACAGTCTGCCCCCCTGAGTAGGCCAAGCTCACCTGACCTCTCCTTCGACTCATCTGTGCACACAAAGAAGGTGCAGGTCCATCCATTAGATCCCGCTAAAACGGCCCTCATCGCCAACAACTTGAGTCCCGCATAGGAACTCGCACTCGTCGAATTCCTCCGTGAGCACTGGGAAATTTTCGCCTGGTGTCCTGTGGACATGCCAGGAGTTCCTAGGGAATTCGCCGAGCATGCACTCAACGTCAACCTCGACGCAAGGCCAGTCAAGCAAACAATCAGGCGACTGTCTGAGCCACGAGCACAGGCAGTCAGAATGGAGATGAACAGACTCCTCGATGCCAAATTCATACACGAGATCAAGGAAAGCACTTGGCTCGCCAATACGGTGCTAGTGCCAAAAAAGGACACGGATATCCTGCGGATGTGCGTGGACTTCACTTCTTTAAACAAGCACTGCCCAAAAGATCACTTCCCGCTACCACGGATTGATCAAATCATCGACTCCACCGCTGGATGCGAGCGCCTCTGCTTCCTCGACGCCTACTCAGGCTATAACCAAATTCGAATGAAGGAGGAAGACCAGGAGAAGACCGCGTTTACAACGCCCTTTGGTGTGTTCTGCTACAACACAATGCCCTTCGGGCTAAAAAATGCAGGAGCCACGTACCAGCGGTGCATGCAGGCTTGCCTCAAGGAGCAACTAGGTCGCAACATCCAAGTCTATGTCGACAACATAGTAATCAAAACCAAGGAAGAAGCCTCTCTAATCGACGACTTGCGCGAAACCTTCGCCAATCTCGATCGTTACCGGATAAAGCTCAATCCGGACAAATGCGCCTTCGGTGTACCCTCTGGGCAGCTGCTCGGGTATCTCATCTCCGCGAGAGGGATTGAGGCAAACCCGAAAAAGATAAAGGCCATACTGGCCATGGAGAAGCCAAAGAACATAAGAGGCGTTCAGCAACTAGCCGGGCGAATCGCAGCCCTCAGTCGATTTATCAGTCGAATGGGAGAAAAGGCACTGCCCTTCTATCAGCTCCTCCGCAAAGCTGACAAATTCGAGTGGACCAACGAAGTGCAAGAAGCATTTGAAGACCTCAAGCACCTGCTATCCACCTCGCCAGTATTGGTAACTCCACGAGAAAGGGAACCACTGCTGCTGTACATCTCTGCCACCAACCAAGTGGTCAGCACAGTGCTCGTCGTCGAACGGGCCGAGGAAAACAAGGTCCACGGCGTACAACACACGGTATACTACCTCAGCGAGGTCCTCACACCAACGAAACAGCGGTACCCGCACTACCAGAAGATGGCGTACGACGTCTTTATGACCGCCCGGCGACTGCGCCATTACTTCCAGGAACACCCAATCGTGGTAGTCAATGACGCCCCATTGGGACATATCCTCAATAACCCTGACGCCACAGGGCGAGTCGCGCTTTGGGGAATCGAACTATCTCCACGAGACATCACATACAAAAAGCGCGGCGCAATCAAGTCGCAAGTTCTCCCTGACTTCCTCGTGCATTGGATGGAAAACCAACTCCCAGACAAGCCAGACATGTCCTACCTCTGTACAATGCACTTCGATGGGTCCAAGAGGAAAGATGGAGCAGGAACAGGTGTCATACTGACATCACCTCAAGGGGACAAGCTGAAATACGTCCTGCGAATGCAGTTCACAGCCTCAAACAACGAGGCTGAATACGAGGCCCTGTTACACGGGATGAGAATGGCAAAAGCCTGCGGCGCAAAGAGGCTAATCATATACGGCGACTCCAAGCTGGTCGTCAACCAAACAATGCACGAGTGCGACGCACTGAACGACAGCATGATCGTATACCACGACCTCTACGACACACTTGAAGGAGACTTCGATGGTTGCGAGTTGCGACACATAGGTCGCGAAAGCAATGAGGAGGCGGACGCACTCGCCAACATAGGCTCCACCTGCGCACCCATACCACCTGGGGTATTTCTCGAGCGCATATGCGAACGCTCCATCAAGCCAAAGGCCGCAGAGAAAAAAACAAGCGCAGCAACGGACTCGGGGGCTATGCCACCCAATGAGCCAATGACACTCGGTGACTTGGAGCCCGACACAGGACTAGAGGGACCAATGAGCGTCATGATGATCGAACAATCCTGGACGCAGCCGCACATTACGTATCTCCTCAGCAAGCGCCTACCGGACGACCTGACAGACGCACGACACATCGCGCGATGCTCCAAGGCATTCGCCGTTATCAACGGCGAACTGTATAAACGCAGCATCACAGGCGTGTTACAACGATGCGTCTCCCTAGCTGATGGAAGAGCAGTCCTCCTCGACATCCATGAAGGGACCTGCGGGCACCACGCCGGCAGTCGTGCCCTCGTTGCCAAAGCTCTACGAGCTAGATTTTACTAGCCCACGGCCATGCGCGACGCCAAGGATATAGTCCAAAAGTGCAACGCTTGTCAGCGATTCGCGGACAAGCCACACGCACCAGGCGCAGAACTCCGGCCTATTCCATTGGCCTGGCCCTTCGCCCAATGGGGACTCGACATGGTTGGCAAACTTCCAAGGTCCTCGCAAGGAGGCTACGTCTACCTCTTGGTCGCAGTCGACAAATTCACCAAGTGGATTGAGGCCATGCTAGTGACCAAGCAATCAGGACACAGCGCAGTTAAGTTCTTCGAGTCCATCGTCTACCGCTTCGGCGTGCCGCACAGCATCATCACCGATAACGGAACGAACTTCGCATCCAAGGAGTTCCAAGATTTCTGCGAGAACCTGGGGATCAACATCAGCTACGCCTCAGTAGCACACCCACAGACCAACGGTCAGGTAGAAAAGGCAAACAGGCTCGTCTGCAGCGGCATCAAGAAGAGACTCCTCCGACCACTCGAACAAGCCGCAGGCTGCTGGCCAAACGAACTGCGATCCGTACTCTAGAGCCTGCGTACAACTCCAAACAGCACCACCGGCTACACAGCATTCTTTATGGTACACGGAGCAGAGGCAGTACTACCCGCCGAAGTACGGTACAAAGCGCCACGCGTAGTCGCCTACAGTGAGCAGGAGTCATCCCTCGCACTCAAAGACTTTGTTGACCTCCTTGACGAAGCAACAGAAATCGCCGCAGAAAGATCTACGATCTACCAGCAGAACCTGCGCAACTACCATAGCAGAAGGCTTCGCCCCAGATCCTTCGTCGAAGGTGACCTAGTCCTGCGACTGAAGTAGCAGGGGCATCTCAAGCTCGAGTCCCCCTGGGAAGGACCGTACGTGATTACAGAAGTAATCCCAGGCGGCGCCTATCGCCTTCAAGATTCAGAGACAGGAGTCGCATACTCCAACCCTTGGAACATCGCACAACTACGACGCTTCTACCCTTAGTTGTTTTTCTTTACTTTTGCATCGCAAATAAGGCTAATCAGCCAAGGCTACTTAGCCGCACATTGTACTTCGTACTGTTCTTCGAATAAATAAAAGCTAAGTGCCCCAAAACTCCGTGTTCTCCTTTACTTTGTCAATTTTCATACTCGGGGGCTACGCCACCCTATACACATATGTTCTTCGAACAATAACGCGACATCCTGAGTAGCTGGCACATCAATCGAACCCCTTAACACAAACTCAACCCAGCTGCAATGCACCTGACAGGTTGACAAGGGAACGATACAAAAGATGGCCAGGCTAACGAAAAGGACTCGCATAAGTGCAACGCACCCCACGCTTAAAGCTACTTGTACACATTCAATAGTAAATTATCTACAAATGTATACGAGCTTTACAACACTAGTACACTTATGTGCAGGATACATATTTGGCTACCCTTGCAACAGAAGAACATTAGTTTGTTCCTCGAAGAAGTCGACAACCTCCTCGGCTGGACGATCCACCGCCTGATAGTGAGGCACCATGTTCCAGGAAGATCCTACTGGTAGCACCGGTGGCCCAGAGGCAATGGCGGCGACATCCACGTCAGGCCTGTGCAAACGCACCATGGAAAGGGCAACCTTGGCACCAGCCACCAACTGCTGCCTCACGCACTCGCGAAGCGCGGACATATCTTGAAATTTGGTCAGGAGAGCCAGCAGGCTTGATGGAGTATCATCCAGCGGGAACATCGCCCGATAGATGTTCTTCAAACACGACTGCGACTTCTTCAGAAAGAGCAGCACTCGCAAGGCGCGATCCTGCAGGGTCGCTAACGTAGTCGCACGATCATGATCTACCCAGAAGTATCCACTCTCTTGAAGTTGCTCCTGGGTGAGATCATGAAGACGGATGGCAATCCTATCCCTCTCCTCCCGCGGATGGCGTGCGCTAACAACTACACGAAGCAGCATCAACAGCATGAGTACAACGTACCATTGCGATTAGCTACAAAGGAAAAGACGAGGATGAGCAAACTAACACTTAAACTGGTCGCCCAGTTGCGTCACCTCGCCAAGCAGATATTGCTCGCGGGTGGCGGCTTTTTCAGCCTTTGACTTCCACACGTCCGCGCTACCACGGATCATAGGCAATTCACGCTCCAGTTGCTTAACACGATCACGAAGTCGCGAAAGCAAGGACAACTCCTCTACCCTGGAGCATGGTGGTGCCACTGTATCCACAAGAGATGGCGAGTCCAGGGTTCCCCCACAGGACCACTTGATGTACCCTACCAAAAATCAAGCCATAGGAAAATAAGGCGACCAACTCAAAAGTCAAAAGTAGCAGATGCATTCAGGATCAACATAAAAGTATCTACAAACACATTCGCCAATAGGCATGTTCTCCAATCAAAAGAGCAATTCATCAACTATTACAAAGAAACTAACTACGAAGCAGCTGGCTTCTTCGACTTCGATGACCTCGAGGGCTTCATCAAGTCCGTGGAAGTATCAGATGTCACTGACTTTCCGCCGGCCCCTGAGGCCGAAGTTTTCGCCGCCTTCTTTGCACGATTGAGCTCCTCCGAGTACTTGGCAACAGTGTTTATCAAGGAATGGCCATATTTGGCACAGGCAGTCGCAAAGGGAGCAAATACTACCTGCTGACCATCCGTGCCAATAGGCATCGTCTTCGACACTGCAGAAGGATCTACTTTGACTCTGTGGGCTTGCACCATGGCAAGCGACATGGTCGCGCCAACTGCGCGGAGGGAGTTCTTGTACGTGGCAGGCACACCCCTAGCGAGCGACTCCACCAGCTCTTCCACATTGTCGACCAGCTCCGCCTTCGGCATCAGCTCCTCCTGGAGGCGACTCAGGGTGGCCTTGGCCTTGGAAAGCGTATTTCGGACAGCGACGCTACGATCCTCGACCGCAGATACTGTGCCCGCTAGAGCGTCATCATCTACACCAAAATAGGGCTTGTGGATCAAAACTCAAGCCGCCAACATCTACACCAAAATACACACATGGATCAAACTTCTAATGCCACCGGCACTACAGAGGAAGAGAAGAACACCAATAAAATATCTACTAGTAAAGGTACCTGAGAGGGCCTTGGTGACTGAGAACAGTTGCTCTTCGAACAACTTCTCCCTGGCCACAAAGGAGGTGCGCAGATCCTCTTCGCGCTTCTGGGCATCATCACGAGCCGTGATTGCCTCGTCGCACCCTGTCACAGCTGCGGCTAGTGTCTTCTCCAACGTGGCGACATCGTGCAGTAAAGCGTTATGCTTAGCTACATGGCAGTCAATAATTGGCTGTCAGTCGATTATACCAAAACAGAGAGAAGACGAAAAGAATAAGTATAGAACACTTACTCTCGACCACGCGGTGGCGCGTCTCCAGCATCGCATGCTGGCGACCCATCGCCATCACCTGTTCTGCCACCTGCGTGGCTTCCTTTACAAGGAGCTGTCGCACAAAACAAGGAGTCATCAGAAGGCAGCAGAAGGCGTTGACTACCACATTAAAAAAAGAAGAAGGAAAGCTATACTTACATGGTCCTCCAACAACTCCGAAGAAGTTCGCTGAACCGTCGTCCGAGCAACTACTCGATGCTCCCCTACGTGAGGAGAGCTCGAAGAATTGTGCCTGGAGTGGGCCGCCGCTGGAGAAGGAGCGCGCTCGACCTCTACCTTGGCCCTTGAAGTCGCGACTCCTGATTTCTTCAAAAATTCGACGTCGCCAGAAGATGACGACGCCTCTTGACTGCAACACAAAATCCGCACTCAGAAAGGGCAAACTCCAGAACAAAGCCAACAAGAAGAAAACAGAGAAGAGTGAAGACACTAGCAAAATTACCAGTCAAATTTGTCAAGATCAAACGTGGCCTCCGCCGACTCCGATGAAGACTCCTTGGGCAATCGCATTTTCTTGCGAGAAGACGGTGCCACAGCCCTCACAGGAACGGCGGGAATTGGCGACTCCGCGCCAACAGCCGCGCCTCCTAGAGTGGAAGGAGTCGACGCGTCGGAATCCCCGCTACGCGAACGCTTGCGAGTATCCGGGCTCTCGGACTCGGGGGCTTCCTCTTCCACATCGAAAGGGACAGTCGACTCAGACTCGTCCTCTTCCAAAGCTTCACGAGGAATAATCCCCTCAGGGAGGGGAGGCATGCAAGGCGACACCGCCCACTCCTGCATACAAAAAGTAAAGATCAGCAAACATAACAGATAAGCAACAGAAAACGCAATCGAGAAAATAAGCTACTACGTAGCACAACCATACCTCAGGAGGAGGATTCAAAGCATCGAAAGGAGGAACGACTGGCTCGTTCGGAAGCACATCCTTGAGGGTGTACTTCATGACCAGTCGCACCCTCTTATCTACCTCACTCGTGGACATGCCATCAGCAGACACGCGAGTGGGATCATCAGCGCCACCCCATTGGAACATGGGATGGACCCTGGCCTAGAGAGGCTGGACGCGACGACGCAGCCAAGTCCTGACAAGGGAGCAACCTCCCTCTTCTGCGCCTATGCAACTCTTGAGGTCGCAGACACGCTGATATAACATGTCTGTCTTCGCGAGTTCGGAAGGCATGATCACGTTCTTCTAAGAACGCATCTTCTTGTAGGGAGTCGCGGGATCGAAGGGCGCGAGTCCAAAGTGCTCGTCCTTGGCCTTCTGGTCGCGAACATAGAACCATTTGTCCCTCCATCCCTGGACGGACTTGGTAAGCTTGATATCGAAGTAGGTGGCGGATGGGTCGACGTGGATTCCGCAACCACCTACGTCATAAACTAAAGAGCCAGATGCGGACTGACGCTTCAATTTAAAGATGCGCTTGAAAAGACAAAAGTGTGGCTCGATACCGAGCCAGCACTCACAGAGAGTGATGAAACAAGTGATGTGGAGGAGCAAATTTGGGGACATCTGATGGAGCTGGAGCCCATAGAAACAAAGAAGACCCCGAAGAAAGGGGTGAAGAGGCAAGGAAAGACCACGAATGATGAATGCAAGAAACATCACTCGAAAACCAGCGGGAGGCACAGGAATGGTCTCACCACTGGGGACGTGCGAATCGGCGACTGCTGCAGAAATAACTCCGTCTTGGCGAAGAAGACGGAGATCCGACGCCTTGAAGATAGAGGGGCGCCATGCGCCATTGGTCAAGCGGGTGCCCGCGACCTTGTTCTTCCCGACGGCGGCAGAACTGGTGCCCGCAGCAGCGGAGCCACCTTTCTTCTTTGCTACAGCGAGGGTGGCCGCGGAATCAGCGGCAGCGCCTCCCTTCTTCTTCCCCATTGCGCGGCGCTGATGTGAGCGAAGGAAATAGCTCGGGAACGAACGGAGCTGGTCCAGCTTCGTGGAGAAGATGGGCGCAGGGGAAACCATAAAAGCAACAGCAATGGCGATGGCGTCAAGGAAGAAAGAGCGCAGATGGGAAATTACCGCCGCAGCATCGCTACTTAACCCCTGGGAGATGCAATCCAACGGCTGACAAAAACCCTATTGGACGCGTGGCACGCATCGCGTTGGACACGTGGAGAAGAGGAAGCGCGAACCGTCCCCCCACTTCTACCATTACGCGCGGAAATCGAGGAGGCACAGTTAAAAATAAGATTACGCATGCCCAGTCAAATCAAAGTCAGAAAGTGGGACCCACCGCTCGTCACGTCCCGTCAAAATCGCTCACGCGGGCAACTAAGGTCATACAAGCGTCAGCACTGACATCATCAAGGCTATGCAGTGGAAAACTTCGACTATTTTTAGTCCATGCTGGAGTCTTCGACTCCACCAAGCACTCGGGGGCTACTCCCATAGGGAGCGCTGGCCGCACACCCTACGACTTTTCTTTTTCTTGTTGCAAGAACATGGACAATCACAAAAGCAAACCTAACCACTCGAAACACAGTTCAATTATGGACATGTGTTACTCCCATAGGGAGCGCCAGAAACAAGCAGGCAAAAGACGACAGCAGTCGCAAAAGTATTTTAGTACCTGCCTGAGTCATCGACTGAAACAAGCAGGCAAAAGACGACAGCAGTCGCCAAAGTGTTTTAGTACCTATCTGAGTCATCGAATAAAACGAGCAAGCAAAAGACAATAGCAATCGCAAAAGTTCTTTAGTCCCTGCCTGAGTCTTCGACTCAACCAGGCACTCGGGGGCTATTCCCATAGGGAGCGCTGGTCGTGCACCCTATGATTATTTGTACAAAAAACTGTGTGTTGATAACATCCACACTAGAAACTCATGGCGACACCGCCTCATAATTTTTCCCCTACAAAGAGACTGCATCTCCTGGGTTACCCGAATCGTCTCCGCGATGATAAAATTCGGATGCCGCGCCTACGGCGTGAAGGTAAGACCTGAATAAGGCCTGGCAACACATTTAACTGTGCACTACTGGAAACATATCCGCGCCTACAGGCACGATGAACATGCCTTGACGGACGCGTCAAGTGCTCACACCCATATAACTGGAATTCAACTCCTGTAAGACCTCCGCGGCCTGAGTCGAATTACACCAGCACTTTTCCGGATTCGAGTCCGGGGACTCGAATTTGAGTAGATTGCGTTGTTTCACCCTAAGGTGGTTAACTGATACCGATACTTCGGCTATATCAGGCATGTATATCAACAATCCCTATGACACAAATAAAAGCAATCGAAATATACTCATTTAGGCACTTGAAGGCTTCAAAAAGTCCCTAGTCGAATCTGCGATTCCACTGGACACTCGGGGGCTACTGACATGGGTATACCCTACAGGTGCTCGAGCTTGGTATATACAGTCCAAATACATACAGGCCCACGGTGTCGCCAAGGCCCGGATGGAGGGACTCGAGTAACCTACAGACTCTCGATTGCTTGAAGGACAAGAAGAAGCTAAAATAGAAAGTTTGAAGGGGAAAACCCTAACCTATAACCGGCTCGACCTGCTACCTAAGACCTAGCCTATCTATATAAAGGCTAGGAGGGGGCGGCGAGGAGGACACACGCAACCCTAGTTTCCACAACCCTTGCCAGATTGCATCTACGCACCATTGTAACTTTCGACTCCTTCGATAATTCCACGAGCAGACAAGTAGGAGTAGGGACCTCTACGAGGCCTGAACCTGGGTAAATCCTTTGTCCCCTGTGTGCTTGTTTGCTAGCCGATAGATGTCTCCAGCGCTCCCTCCTTCTCCAAAACCCAAGTCCATAACAATGGGCATTGACGAGTTAAACCCTCGTCAATCAGTGTAAGCAAGCGAGCACCATGGTTGCTGAAAGAACATAGTATTATATAGGAACTATTTTTGTCACCGTAGAGAAAAAAGTATTTGATGAGCAGTTGTTTTTATCAACATGAAAATACAGCCTGGATGACTGCTTGCCTTCTTGGCAGTCGAACCAGTTAAAGACTATTTGCATAGATTCGATGTAGGAGTAAATTGCAGATTACTACCACAATTCGGGCTCCACTTACCAGTCAGTACCAACATTCATAATTTTTGCGAGTCAGTACCAAGTTTCGGACACAACATTGCAAATCACACTAATTTTCATCTGATAGCATTTTAACATGTTTCCTGACAAGTGGGACCCATCTAACAGGGCGGACTAATCGATAAAAATTGCCACCGCGGAGAATGAGCTGAGCTGGACGTGAGCCCCACCCATCAGTTCTCATCCTCTTTTGTCTCACTCCTTCTCTCTGCCCCACGCACGACATGGATCTCCACCCGCCGGAGCTCGTCACCAACGACAAGGGCGCACCAGCCGGTCCTCCTGCCCCGCCGTTGCTCCACTCCTGCATGCCTGCCAGCCACTTCGAGCTCACAGGGCAGATCCGTGCGGCTTCTGGAGCAGCTCGCCAAGATCAAGGCCGACGGGTTCGGTACAGATGCGGGTGAGCTATGGTGAAAGGCGACACGCGCGGGGGCGACCTCTGCTAGGGAAGCGTGGCGCGCGTGAGCTATGATAAAGAGCGGTGCACGGGTGGGCAAGCTCTGGCGAAGGGTGGTGCGAGCGATCTCTAGCAAAGGGCGGCGCGGGCGCGGGTACGATCTCCGCCATGGCAGCATGGGCGTGGGCGAGCTTAGACCAAGGGCGGTGTGAGCGCGGGCGAGCTATGGTAAACAGAGGCAGGGCGCAGGCGAGCTATGGAGAACGGCGGGGCGTGGGAGAGCTCAGGACGAGGTTGGAGCTCCGACAGGCATGGGGGCAGCGTGTGCTCTGGCGAAGGAGGGAAGCCGGAGATCGCCGACTGGTGGGGAAGAGGAGGGCGGGGCATACGGCAGCAGCCAGGGGTAGCCCATGGCAGGGTTAGACGGGTCTAATGGAGACGGGAGGAAGAAGAAAGAGGAGGGGAAATAAGCTGGGTGGATGACAGATGGGCCCTACCTCCACCTGAGCTTGTTCTCCACATGGGCTGCCAAGTCAGCTCTTACAAGTGGGTCCTTACTGTTAGTCCTGCTGTCAAAATGCTCTTAGCCAAGAATTAGTGCGATTCGCAACACTGTGACTCAGAATTGGTATTGACACGCAAAAATTACGAATGTTGGTACTGATTCGTTCTGACTGCCCGAATTGTGGTAGCTTTCTGCAATTTACTCTCAATGTAGAGGCTAACTAATCTTTTTTTAAACAAGTGGCACCTCAAGAGTTTTGGATGATGATAGTCGTTATGCTGGCATGGTGAGTGTGGCAACCCACAAATGATTTTTTTCGAGAGTACAACCCACAAATGATTTAAAGCATGGTACGATCGGTTCTTCCTAAAAAAGTGCTATAATGATGAAAGGGAGTAGAATATACTTAGAGATTTATTTTTCACCACTATTACTAACGAGGGGTTAACTCATCAATGTCCATCGTTGATGGAGTTAGGTTCGAGGAAGTAGGGAGCGCTGGAGGCATCGATCGGCTAGCAAACAAGCACACAGGTGACACGAGATTTTACCCAGGTTCAGGCCTCGTAGAGGACCCTACTCCTACTTGTCTGCTCTTGATTACGAGGGAGTCGAAAGTTACAAGGATGCGCATATGTAATCTAGCGAGGTGTATGCGAGGATGTGTGTATTGGTCCTTCTCGCTGCCCCTCCTAGCCTTTATATAGGGAGGCTAGGTCTCGGGATAGCAGGTCGAGTCGGTTACAGATTAGGGTTTTCCCTTTAATTTTCTATCTACACTTTGCCGTGTCCTTCAAGAAGTCGAACTCCAATGGGCCACCCGAATCCTTGTTGGGCTTCGATTGCACCGTGGACTCCTTCTTGGGCTGAACCATATAGGCTAATCTCAAGTACCTATAAGGTGTACCCACGTTAGTAGCCCCCGAGTGTTCAGCCGAATCATAGATTCAGGTGGAGACTATAAGTCTTTCGAGTGCGTGGGACATAGGCTCATCCGAAGTTCTTTCAGGTGCCATAGTTCATGTCATAGGGATTGCCGATATGCGTGCCTGATTCATTCGACCGATATGCGTGCTACAGGTATTGGCTTGAGTTCTGCGCCTGGTGCGTGCGGCTTATCCGCGAATCTTTGGCAAGCATTGCACTTATGAATGATGTCATTGTCATCACGCATCACTGTTGGCCAGTAGAAACCAGCTCTTACAGCCTTGGCGACGAGGGCGCGACTCCCGGCATGATGACCACAGGTGCCTTCGTGTACTTCGGCGAGAATGGCCCTGCCATTGCTGTTGGAGACGCATTGTTGAAGGATTCCTGTAATGTTGTGTTTGTACAGCTCGCTGTTACTAATGGTGAAAGCTTTTGAGCGTCGTGCTATGTGTCGCACGTCTGTCGGGTCATATGACGGCCTTTTATTGAGCAGGTATGTGATGTACGACTGTGTCCAGGATGGCTCGATGAGCATGACCTCCATGGGGCCTTTGAGTTCGTGTCCCTGTTCCGTATTGCTGGGACCTTCGAGTTCTTGGGGTGGCACAGCCCCCGAGTCCTTTGATGTGCTAGATGGTCCTTCTGGAGCCTTTGGCTTGATGGAGTGCTCATAGATCTGCTCCAGTAATACATCGGGCGGCACCGGAGCTTGGGTGGATCCTATGTTGGCGAGCGTGTCAGCCTCCTCGTTGCTTTCGTGGCCTACGTGTCGTAGTTCGCAGCCGTCGAAATCTCCTTCGAGTACATCGTAGAGGTTGCGGTAGGCGATCATGTTGTCACTCAGAGCATCACATTGGTTCATGGTTTGGTCTACCAAGAGTTTGGAGTCACCATAGATGATGAGGCATGTTGTGCTGCATGCTTTGGCCATCCACATCCCATGGATCAGGGCTTTGTATTCTGCTTCATTGTTGGAGGCGCGGAACTGCATTCGCAGAACGTATCTCATCTTGTCGCCCTACAGTGATGTCAAGATGACATCGGCGCCAATTCCTTCTCGATGTTTGGATCGGTCAAAGTGCATTGTCCAAAGACAGGACATATCCGGCGTGTATGGAAGCTTGTTGTCCATCCAGTGAACGAGGATGTCCGGGAGAATTTGCAATTTGATTGCCACTCGCTTCTCGTATGTAATGTCTCGTGGAGACAGTTCAATTACCTAAAGGGCGACTCGTCTTGTGGCATCGAGGTTGTTGAGGATGTACCCCAGCGGAGCGTCGTTCACCACGACGATGGGGTGTTCCTGGAAGTAGTGGCGCAGTCATCATGCTGTCATGAAGACGCCGTAAGCCAACTTCTGATAGTGCGGATACCACTGTTTTGTTGGCGTAAGAACCTCCCTGAGGTAGTAGACTGGGCGCTGCACCCCATGGACCTTGTTTTCTTCGGCTCGTTCTACCACCAGCATAGTACTGACCACTTGGTTGGTGGCAGAGATGTATAGTAACATGGGCTCTTTCTCCCTGGATGTCACCAGCATGGGCGAGGTGGAGAGTAAGCGCTTGAGATCTTTGAATGCCTCTTGTGCTTTGTTCGTCCACTCGAACTTCTCAGCTTTGCGGAGGAGCTGATAGAACGATACCACCTTCTCGCCCATTCGACTGATGAATCGACTGAGCGCTACAATTCGCCCAGCTAGCTGCTGGACGCCTTTGATGTTCTTTGGCCTCTCCATGGCCAGTCTGGCCTTTATCTTTTTCGGGTTGGCCTCATTTCCTCTAGCAAATATGAGGTACCCGAGTAGTTGCCCAGATGGCACGCCGAAGGCGCACTTCTCTGGATTTAGCTTGATCTGGTAGTGGTCGAGGTTATCGAAGGTCTCGCGGAGATCTTCGAGTAGTGAGGCTTCCTCCTTGTGTCGTTGGATTGATGATAAGTACGCCATGAGGGGGTCCTCGAGGCGTGCGGAAGAGAGGGGGGGTGAGACGTACGGTATTCCGGGACGGTGAGCACACAAGTTTACCCAGGTTCGAATCCGCCGGCTTTGGACGGATCCTACTCCTGCTAGCAATCCAGTAATACGGCATAGCCGAAATATGGGTTACAAGGGTTTCGCCTGTGCAAGTTGAGGGTCTAAAGTATTGGGTTTTATCTGGTGCCCTAAAGGCTCTCCCTAGGATGGCTTATATACATATCCGTCCTAGGGTTTACAGGAGAGATCTATCCGGCTATGACTAAGAGTCCGTTATAGAGTACATCTTAAACTACAAGTAACATTATGGGCCTAAGTAGGTAAGTCTTCTGGGCCTTCCCGTAGCCGGATTGGACTCCGTCTTCTCTCCCTGACTGGGCCGCCCGTGAAGCAATGCTCTAACCCGAAGTGGGCCACCCTGGTCAATGAGGAACTGTGAGGATACCCGGAAAGTATATCCCCAACAGCAGCCCCCGGAGGCCTCCAAGATCCAAAGTCGGATTTATCATCGTCTAGCTTGACCTTCGGCTTGCAGAATCTTGAAGGGTTCCTGAAACTTCACAACAAAAGATACGATCCGGGTCTTAAAAGTAAGTAGGACCTTTCAATTAGTTACTCGGATTTTCCAGCTCGCTTTTAAACTAAGCCGGAATTTGGTCTCTAATGCCACCTGACACAAGCATGGTCAAGTCACGTCATCTGACAGAATGTTCCGTCAGCACGACCGTTGGTGGGTCCGTGGTTCGCGGAACCGAGGCGTCGTTCCAATGCGTGCGTGGAGATCGAGGCGACGCAATCATCACGTGGTCCCTTCCCAGTTCCTTCCACGACGCATGGCGGTTACACTGTAGCGTTTGCACGAATCTTGGCGCAGTTAGGTGGATATAAGGGGTCTAGATTTTTTCTTCTCCTCTTCATCTGCCTTTCGCCGTTCCTTTCTTCCCAAATCTCCAGCGCACCTAGAGTCTTTTCGTTTTCCTCCCACAGAGCTCCTAGCGCCGCCACTTTAGGGTCACCCTTTTCCACCGGAGAGAAAATGGCTTCATCCTCTTCTTCCTCTCTAGCAGCGGCGGCGGCGGCGTCGGCGGAAGTAGCTGCGGAGAAAGAGAGCTTCCGGGGACTCTGGATCCCCTGCGCCCTCGACGAGGCTGGCCTCAAGAACGTGGAGAAGGAGGGGCTCCTTGCTGTCGGCAACTGGCGGAGCGGCTCCGGCGAGACTGTCCCCAATCCGCACGAGGGCGAGCGCGTCCACTTCGGCACCCATCTGGACTGAGGTTTGTCCTTTCCTCCCTCGGAGTTCTTCTCTGAGGTGATTGACCACTATGGAGTTCAACTCCACAATCTTCCTCCCAACTCCATTCTAGAGATGAGCGCATATGCTGCGCTTTGCGAGGGCTTTCTCGGCATTAGGCCGAGTTTGCTTCTCTTCCAGTTTTACTTTCATGTCCGGAGGAATTCCATCACTGCCGGTGTTCCTTACATCACCGGCACCATTAGTTTTTCTCTTAGACGAGACCGGGCATATCCCAAAATTTCTACCAGTGACTCGGTCAAGCAATGGCCAGCCACTTTTTTCTACCATCGGGATATTCCGGCTCCCGGCAAAGCTACTGCTTTGCCGGCTTTTGTCGACGGAGCCGCCACGGCCTAACCTTCCTGGGACGAGGCTGCTCCGGCTCTCACAGATGATCTGATCCTCGCTAAGAGGCGGATCGAATATCTGATCAAGCACAATGGTCTGAAGGGATCCGACTTGGTCCAATGCTGGGTCTCACACCGGATCCAGCCACTTCAGTACCACGGGGATAGACTGATGCATTCCGTCACGTCTTCCCTGACCGACTCCCTCCGCATCAGCCCCAAAGCCTACACCACTCAAGGCTACATAAGCCAAATCAAGTGGCTGATCAAGGAGCGGATCGAGAGGCAGATTCCAGAGGTTTCTCTGGACATGCACACGGCGGAAAACCCCGTGGTGCCGGTAAGATTTTATCATCACGCCTTTTATCTGTTTCTATCTTCGAGTTACATTGCAATGCTGATATGTTTTCTTGTTTTCAGCTTGTTGACATCCCCGAGTTGGAACTTGCTCCGCTCGAAGGATACCCTCCGGAGTTCTCTCAGGAGGTGGAAGTGGTTCCACTGCCGGATCTTGCGCTCAAGAAGCGCAAAGCTCCGACAGTGGTAGTTGGCACAAAGGAGGTGCTAGTCGTGAAGAGGTAACCTTCTGTCACAACTTTTCTGCCTTTGTTGTTTACTCAAGTTTCTTTCCGAGATGTAATGTAAATCAATCATCAAGGGCAAGGGGAAGGGGACTTCTTCGAAGCCCTTGCGCCAGACGAAGCTTACAATAGCTTCCCCTGCCGTGGCTCCTCCGACTCCGGTCCCTCAACCTTCTGCAACTCCGGCGATCATCCCTTCTCCGGTGATTGCAGAAGATCCGGCTCCTCAAGCGGAGCCGACGTTCCTTGGGTCGCATACTAACGTCACCACCAGTGCGTCAGCTCAAGACAAGGGTGAACCCTCTTCGGGTAATGATCCCTCGGCTGAAGTCTTCACCGACAACCTCCTCAACAATCCGGGTCTTGCCAAATTTGGCCTGACCCGGAAATCTGCAGAGGAGATCCAGCGGCTGGCCATGCAAGTCCTGGACAAAAGCCATTTATCCCCCGAAGAGGAGGCGCAAGAATCAGAGGACGTCAAGTTCTCCGACCTTCTTACTCAAGTCCGCCTTCGCGACGAGAGGATCAGGACTGGCGAGCTTCCAACAGCTCCAGTGATCCCTCTTACTCTCGCCGAGAAGGTGGCAGCTGAAGTGAACGCGGGTTTAGACAAACTCACCCGCGAGCAATATGTAAGTCGGAATTCCAACTCTTGTTTTTACATTATGTTATATCATATCCTCTAGCCCCCAAGCATGAAGTAGGATATAGAATCCGAGTTTATGCTTTCATTAGGATGCCAAAGAACGAACTAGTGTAGCCCCCAAGGCTCATGCTGATATTTAGTAAAAATATTAGCCCGAGTCTTAAGTAGCTTTCTGACTTTGGGTATTCTGACTTACAGAAAGTATGTTCCTATAACCAGGAATTATTGTCCAATGTCTGTAATAAGCGGAGAGAGATCAAAGCTCTCCGGCTTAAAAATGCTGAGCTCAAGGTAGCCAAGGATGAAGCTGAAGGTAAATATTTCAAGATTCAAACCTTGTCTTTTGCTTTTTCTATGTCGAATTTTTCTGAACTGTTGTTCTTTTTTGACTTACAACGTTGGTGAAACAATCCATCGCTATGATTGAAGAGGTCGAGAACCTCAAGACGTTGGTGGTGGAGAACAAAGGACTTCGCCAAGAGCTGGAAAAGCTCAAGGTGGATGATGAAACAAGCATAGCTCAAGTCCTGGAATCCTCCTCCATGGCCACTGAAGAGCGCGATCACAAGATTGCCGCTCAAGATAAAGTTATCTCGGACCTCAAGAATGAGGTTGACAGAGAGAAGGATATCTCCCAAGCAATCCGGGCTGAACTCCAGAGTCTCCGGGAGGAGAAAGCCAAGATGGACAACGTCATTCTTGGTAAGTTCCATCTATCTGACTTATCATTTCCTCGACTTTTATCAATGTTGGTTTTTCCTTATCTTCATTTTGTGTATAGGTCCTCTGAACTTGACGGAGTCCTCCTCGTTCGAGCCCCGCACTCACCGACTTACCCAAGTCGGTGATCTTCTTCATGACTATCGCCAATCCCTTGAGGATATTGGCGAGTCTCTCAGGATTCCGAAGATGCCAAGCATGTCGGACTTCCAGGTGCGGGAGAAGGCCAAGGAGATGCCGCAGCTCGTTCGGGACTGGAACATGTCCTACGCGCGGACTGCCGCGCAGAATGCCCTCTCCATGGTCATGAGCCACCATGGAAACATGGAAATATGGCAAGTGACTAAAGGGTACTGCAAGGTAGACGAAGACGGCCAGGAGCAAGACCTTCAAGCTATCATGCACTCCTGCGCCGGCTATGGGTGCCACGTAGCTGACCTGACCAGCTACGAGGTGCCCTTCTTCACCCGTGTGGATACTCCGCCACCTCCTCCAGAAGACGCCGAAGAAGTTTCCAACGATGAACGCACCAACTCGGATGCGGATATCTCGGAACGATATCAAGGCGGAGTGACCAGCGAGCCAGTAGATCCTTCATCTCCTCCTGCATCATAGACCACAAACTTATGTATTATTCTGTGAAAGAACATGATGCGTTTTGTAAATATGAAATACTATGGCTTTTGCTAGTGCTAAGTTTTTTATCTATTCAACACTTTTGTTTTAGACTTTTTGTGTGCTTGAAATGTTTGCATAAGCACTTAGAATTTTTTATCTCTACTTATCGTTTATCTGGCTTTCCGCCTCGTCCCTTTCGTGAGTCGGCTAAACCTTCAGCCGAAAACTTTGCCGAGCAACGGAGCTCAATTGCTAAACCAGTTTAAACTTGGAAACAAAGCCGGCTTCCAGTACCAACAATTGACTACTCGGAAAATACCCGCATCCAGCAATCAGACAAATAACCTAAGTAAATACTAGAATTTTTTAGAGTTATACCCGAAGGTAGCAGTTTTAGAGTCGGAAATCTAAACCAGAACGAACATGAGCATAAAGTACTTTCAAGTATTCTAGGATTTTCGACTATGACATGATCATTAGGAAATAAGATGGTAAAAACTTCTCAGGAAAACTTTGAGGTAACCAAAACTTTTATTTCTCACAGAACATGTACATATGTATGATTACAAAGAAGGATAAACTAAGAATAAAATGGATGTAGCTGAGCAATATTCCATGGTCTGTCTAACTCATCCGGATTTGTACTGCCTCCAGCTCTCTTTCTCTTCTTAGTAGCAGGTCTTTCTTTGACTAGCCTCATGTCAGTTAAGTAGTACGATCCATTGTGCAATACTCGACTAACTAAAAAGGGCCCTTCCCATACCGGGGAAAGTTTGTGCTTTCTTTGTTGCACAAGCCGAAGAACCAAATCACCTTTATTGAAAGATCTAGTTCGGACTCTCTGGCTATGATACTTGCGTAACTTCTGCTGATAGGCTATAGATCTCATTTCAGCAACGACGTGAACTTCTTCAACTAAGTCGAGATCATTTTATCGAGAAATCTCGGCATCCTCTTCAATATATGCGGCCACTCTAGGAGAAGTATGAATTAAATCATTAGGAAGAACTGCTTCTGTGCCATAGACCAAGAAGAAAGGTGTATATCTTGTTGACCTGTTCGGAGTTGTTCGCAAACTCCAAATTATAGAGGGTAGTTCCTCTGCCCAAGCCCCCGCAGCACGTCTCAGTGGTGCTTCAAGTCTCGGTTTCAAGAATTGTAGAATTAAACCATTTGCTCTTTCGACTTGTCTGTTAGCCTGTGGATGTGCGACTGACGCAACGTCAAGCCGGATATTTTGCTCATCGCAGAATTCAGCCAGTTCTCCCATAGAAAAGTTACTCCCATTGTCCGTGATAATGCTATGCGGATAACCATACCGGATTATAACATCCTCGACAAATCTTTTGGTTGTTGCTCCATCACAACTAGTGACAGGTTTAGCCTCGATCCACTTTGTGAACTTGTCCACCATCACTAAGAGGTGCGTGAATCCACTTGGTGCTCGTTTAAAAGGTCCTACCATATCAAGCCCCCAGACCGCAAAAGGCCATGTTATAGGTATTGTTCGTAGCTGATCAGCTGGAACATGAGCTTGCTTGGCGTACTTTTGGCAGCCTTTGCATGTCTTGACTACTCGTTCGGCATCTGCCTGAGCTGTAAGCCAGAAAAATCCATGTCGAAAAGCTTTTGCCACTAAAGATTTGGCTGCAGCATGGTGACCACACTCGCCTTTGTGGATTTCTCTTAAGATCTCCACTCCTTCCGGAGATACACAGCGCTGAAAAACCCCAGAAACACTCCGTTTATGGAGCTCACCTTTAATAATAGTATAGGCTTTTGCTCGTCGGATAATCTGCCGGCTCAGCACCTCGTCTTCGGGTAATTTTCCATCTACCAAGTAATCAAGGTAGGGTTGAGTCCAGCTAGGAATTACAGCCAGAACTACTATTAAAGGTGAGTCGGATTTGGTCGGATATTCCTCATCTACTCCCTTTATCGAGGGAACTTTGAGGTTCTCTAAAAATGCGCCATCCGGGACCTCTTTCCGCGCAGAGCCTATTCGAGATAGTGCATCTGCTTCCTCATTTTCTGCTCGAGGGATGTGTTAAACTTCAAACCCTTCGAACGATTTAGATAGATCATCCACGACAGCTTTATATGCTGCCATGTGCTTATTTGCATTACAAATATCTGAGACTTGCTGAGTAACAAGATCCGAATCTTCGTAACACATCAAATGTCGGATGCCAATATCCTTGGCAATCCAGATTCCGTGCAGCAGTGCTTCATACTCGGCAATATTATTTGTCGCTGTGAAGTGGATCTGCAACACATATAATAGTTTATCTCCTTGGGGTGATTTGAGCACCACGCCAGCCCCCGAGCCCCCTCGAGCCTTAGACCCATCAAAAAATAGGGTCCAATATTCCGACTCAGGGAGGATCATGTTCTCCTTGGTCTCTGTCCAATCAGCGACAAAGTTGGCAAGGATCTGGGATTTGATTGCTGTCCGGCGTTTGTACTCAATATTGAAAGCTGCAAGCTCTATTCCCCATTTAGCGATGCGTCCTGTGGCATCGCTATTATTGATTATATCTCTCATGGGAGCTTTGCTCACCACGGTAATTGGATGCTCCTAAAAATAGTGTCATAACTTATGAGATGCTAGGAAAACACCGTAAGCCAACTTTTGATAGTGCGGATATCGCTGTTTTGATTCTGTCAAGACCTCGCTGACAAAATAAGTCGGACGCTGCACCAGGTGTTCCTGATTTTCCTCTGGTCTCTCCACCACCATGACGATACTAACGACCTTATTTGTCGCAGCAATATAAAGCAACATCGGTTCCTGAGGTTCCGGCGCTACAAGGATAGGAGCAGATGAGAGTACTTTCTTCAGGTCTTGTAGTGCAGCTTTAGCTTCGTCAGTCCAGACAAAATCTTTGGTCTTCTTCAGGAGTTTGTATAATGGTGCGGCTCTTTCACCAAGCCGGCTTACAAATCGACTAACCGCAGCAATGCAACCAGTTAATCTTTGTACGTCCTTCAGGCGAGTTGGCCTGGAAATATTGAGAATAGCCTTGATCTTGTCGCGGTTCACCTCTATGCCTCTTTGAGACACGATGAAACCTAATAATTTTCTGGCTGGTATTCCAAAGAAGCATTTCTTCAGGTTAAGCATGATGTTGTATTTTCGTAGATTGGCGAACGTTTCCTCCAAGTCAGAAATTAGTGTTTCCTTCTTTTTGGACATCACCGCGATATCATCCACGTATGCATGTACATTGCGTCTGAGTTGGTCGTGGATGCAACGCTGCATCGTGCGCTGGTATGTAGCTCCTGCGTTCTTCAGCCCAAAGGGCATTGTAACAAAATAGAAGGTTCCGAAGGGGGTTATAAATGAAGTCTTGACTTTGTCAGATTCCTTCATCCGTATTTGGTGATAACCGGAATATGCGTCGAGAAAACAGAGGAGTTCCGAGCCTGCCATAGAATCGATAACTTGATCAATTCTAGGCAGAGCGAACGGATCTTTTGGACAAGCCTTGTTCAAGGCAGTATAATCAACACACATCCTTAAATCAGTGGTGTCCTTTTTAGGGACCATTACAGGGTTGGCCGACCAATCAGTATGGATGAACTCTTCTATGAATCCGGCTAACTCGAGCCGTGCTAGTTCCTTAGCTATTGCCTTACGCTTTTCATCACCAAACCATCGTAAGGACTGTTTGACGGGTTTAGCGTTTGGGTTTACATTTAGAGAGTGCTCGACAAGTTCCCTAGGTACTCCGGTCATGTCAGATGGCTGCCATGTGAAGATATCTTGATTTGCTTGGAGGAACTTGACGAGCGCGCTTTCCTATGCGATACTTAGGCCTACGCCTATCTAGGTCACCTTGGAGGGGTCGTCATCCTTCAACGGCGTCGTCTTCGTCTCTTCTGATGCCTTGAACTCTGGATTTGGCTTTGTCACCTCCTTCTTCGTCACAGGCATCTCGGACGGATCTATGCTCTTCTTGATCTCCTGGTACTCCTGGGCGTGCAGCACGGCTTTGGCAAAGGCGGCATTTCCATCCTCGCACTCTCGCGCCTTCTTCGGGTCTCCCCTGATGGTGATTACGCCATTGGGACCTAGAATTTTCATCATTTTGTAAATGTAACACGGACGAGCCATAAAATCCCAGTAAGCCGGACGTCCGAATATAGCGTGGTATGCGCTCTTGAACGGGACCACTTCGAAGGAAAGTGCCTCCGTCCGATAATTCTTTGGTGTTCCAAAAGTAACATCCAAAGTGATCTCTCCCAGGGAATTAGCCTGTCTTCCTGGGACAACTCCGTGACAGATCACAGAGCTGTGGTTCAACTGTGTTTCCGAGATCTTCATCCGGCGTAGCGTTTCGGCATAGAGAATATTGATGCTGCTACCACCGTCCATGAGGGTCTTGGAGAAACCATAACCATCAACAAGTGGATTGATGATCAAGGCGTATTTTCCTCGCCTATGTAGCTTAGGCGGATGATCAGCGCGGTCAAACGTTATTGGTACTTCCGACCAGTCCAGATACTAAGGGACAGCCGGAACTATTGCGTTGAGCTCGTGGAGAACTGCTTTCTTGACCTTTGCTGGTTGAGATCCGAGGAAGGTGATGTAAGTGTCCTTCTTGGTGGGAAAAGTTTTCTTCCCTTCCGACTTGGGATTTGAAGCGTCGGCTTCCTCCATGTCGGAATCTTCCTTGGTCTCTTTGTCTTTTTCGGGATTTTTCTTTCCCTTCTTCCGCTTAGCTTTGTAGCCCGCAGTATCATCTCTCTTGATGTCGTCGTTAAAACGACATTCAGCGTTGGTGTGGGAGGAGCCCCCATTGGCGTCCAAATGATGCACACATGGGTTATTGGCGATGTCAGCCCAAGTGTAGGTTTTGCCTGGTTGTTGCTCTCCTCTACCCTGGACCCTTGATGTCCCACGGCCACGCCCGCGGCCTCCGCCACGTCCTCCTCGTCCTCCAGACCCTGAAACAGTAGTGACTACCGCTGTCTCCATGTTGGGTTTTTCTTCCGATGTATTTTTGCGCTTCTAAGCTTGTTGCTTTGGTTGTTTTGCCGACTGAGGCACAGCCAGGGCATTGAGTAATCCCTCTGCATCGTCGTCAGCATCTGCATACTTGCTCGCTATTTCTATCATTTCTCCCAGATCAGTAACCTTGTCGCACTTCAAGCGATGGCGCAGTAAACCAATTGGGAGACCTGCGATGAAAGCTTCAATCGCAGTTTGATCATTTACTCCTTCGTAGGAGTTCTTGGTGTCAATCCATCGTCCGAGGTAATCCCGGCAAGTTTCTCCGGCTTTCTGGGTGCAACGCTGTAGGTCTCCAACCGTACAGGGCCTCCGATATGTGCCTTCGAAATTCCGAAAGAACGCACTTTGTAAATCATACCAGTTGTGGATGATGTTTGCCAGAAGCTCATTGAGCCATGATCGTGCCGTCTTCCTCAGCATGAGTGGGAGATATCGAGTTGTGACCAGGCTGTTTCCGCCTTTGGCGATGCAGCAAGCTTGGAAGAAATCCTGTAACCAGGTGTCTGGCCGAGCAATGCCGTCGTAGGCTTGAATATGTCTTGAGATAGCAAATCCTTCTAGGAACTTTGTAGCTCTGATGCATGGTCCGAAGCACTTTGGGCCCACATACACGTCATCGTTTTCGTAGCGCCGAGCCTCTATGTTGGAGTTGATCCTATGCCTTGCGTCATTCGGGGATAGGGATCGTCCCGAATGCCGGCTGTGGCTGCGGTGCCTTGGAGCCGGACTTCGGCTTCTGCCACCACCTCCTCCGCCATGTCCTCCTTGACCTCCATGTGGGCCGTTGTGATAACTATGTGGTGGAGAGGGTGGTGCAGCGGGGTAGTTTCCGGCTGATTGCCGGCCTCCGTCCAGAACGTCATTATTCCGATTCCGGGGAGGGTCTTGACTATGACGAGCCCCTTGCCGGCTTGTACCTGCATGGTTTCCGTCGTTCCTTCGTCCGTCGTTCCCACCATAGTGAGGCTCAGCCGGACGGTTGTCATGTCTAGGAGGCGGCATTCTCTGACGATCCTCCTCCCGACGTTTCTCTTTATCTTCTCCCCTTCGATCCTTAGATTCTCGTCGGGGAGGATTTGTCGGATTCAGGGCAGCGATGGCATCTTTCTCGGCCGCTGGTGCGACATTGCCCCAACTGCGTGTGGTTTTGTGATGCTGTCCTGAAGATCCGGTTCTCGAATAATTGTCTTCCTGTCGTTCGGGGCGATAATACTGCTCCGGAACGTAATGGGGTCTTACGTCAGCCCATGCCGGATCCGTGCGACATTGGTCAGCATCTGAGACCAGTTTTTGACTTCCGGACAGGGCGACCTTTTGCTGCTCTAGTCCCTTGTTGAGTAGCTTGATACCCAAACGAATCTCCTCTGGTCCTAGATTAGCCGATAGAATTTCTCGGGCTACCACGGTATTTTGTACTGGTGTTGGGTATACCCAATCTCTGTTGCTATCTTTCCGTGGCTTCCCCATCTCATCTCCAAAAAGGACGGCACAGACACGTGGGAATTGGTTGTCATCTATGTGACGCTTCCGTGTCTTCTGATGCAGACGAGACATGTACTCCTTGTTCGACATGCGTTTCTTCTCCACCTCGATGTTTTTGGCTTCATCAAGGAGTTGTTGACGGCGCGCTTCTAGGGCCTGGGCCCTTTCGTCCAGCTCATCTGCATTAAGTTCTACAGCTGTAGGGATAGGTGTGGTTAGTGCGGCATCGATGAGTTTACGCGCACCTTCAGTGATCACGTGTCCATCCACCGATGCTTCTTTTTTCGGCTTGTCTGGGATTAGTGCTCCATCCGAGTCTTCCTCGTATTCCTCGGCAATCACCTCCTCTATCAGAGGGTCTTTTGCCGGGGTCTTGTTCTTCTTGTTCTTCTTCTTTGCCTTCTTGGCAGCGCCGGTAGCAAAGACGGCTTTGGGTCCGTTTCCCGGAGTCAAGCTCTGATCGGTACTCTCGGACATCTGGACTTCGGGATTGTCTCCGACGTCCATGTCATCCTGCGCTTTGGGAGAGTGTTCCCCGGATGCTTCATCCATGGATTCTCCTTCCTCTACAGCTTTGGAGTTGTACTTCTCTTCATATTCCGCGGAGAACTTTCGGAAATCTGCCGATGTCATGGATTCATCCGAGGATGCGGGTATGTCGGCATTTGTTCCAATTGCCTCTAGCACCGAGTCGGTGTTTTCTCCAGCATCGGTAGAGCCGGATCCGGATCCCACGTATCCGACGAAGTGCGACGCGTGCTTCCTGAGGTACCTTAGGAAAGGCCTGTCTGTTCCGGCATCATCAGAGCCAGAATCAGCGTCGTTGATATGTTCCTCCGGTATTTCGACTTCCACGGGTGGGTCGATCTGGGATCCGGCTCCTCCGGGGAGATCCACTCCAGATTTGACGTTGACCGCTAGATCTTCTTCAGGTTCGGATTTCTCCACTGTCTCCGCGACTGGTGCGGGCTGGGTGGGATTAGGGTTTTCTGAGATCTGGAACTCTGCCGCCTCCGCAGACAAAGGGGACCCAGAAAATTCTTCTGCCTCTATCATCACCGCTGGGGTGGGTTGGGCAGGTTCAGTGAAACCGATGTAAACATCGATCTCGCCAAAAGACATGATTGTGTAGGCAGTCACGACCTCTTTTGCCGGAATCCAAGTCTCGTCGAGAACGATGAGAGGGACGTCGTTGGCGTAGAGGATGCGACCGACGGCCATGGTCTCGCCGATTCCAATTCTTGCAGATTCTGCTCGGAACACAGATCTGTAGCTCACTTGCCCCACGGTGGGTGCCAACTGTCGTCGGATTGATGACAAGTACACCATGAGGGGGTCCTCGAGGCGTGCGGAAGAGAGGAGGGGTGAGACGTACGGTATTCCGGATGGTGAGCACACAAGTTTACCCAGGTTCGAATCCGCCGGCTTTGGACGGATCCTACTCCTGCTAGCAATCCAGTAATACGGGAGAGCCGGAATATGGGTTACAAGGGTTTCTCCTGTGCGAGTTGAGGGTCTAAAGTATTGGGTTTTATCTGGTGTCCTAAAGGCTCTCCCTAGGACGGCTTATATAGATATCCGGCCTAGGGTTTACAGGAGAGATCTATCCGGCTTCGACTAAGAGTCCGTTACAGAGTACAACTTGAACTACAAGTAACATTATGGGCCTAAGTCGGTAAGTCTTCTGGGCCTTCCCGTAGCCGGATTGGACTCCGTCTTCTCTCCCTGACTGGGCCGCCCGTGAAGCAATTCTCTAACCCGAAGTGGGCCACCCTGGTCAGTGAGGAACTGTGAGGATACCCGGAAAGTATATCCCCAACACCTTGGTTTTAACGGTGATGTCGTTGACATAGACCTGGATGTTCCGACCAAGTTGGTTTTTCAGGAAAGCTTGCATACACCATTGATAGGTGGCCCTTGTGTTCTCCAGCCTGAAGGGCATTGTTGTGTAACAGTAGACACCGAAGGGCATGATGAAGGCCTTTTTCTCATGGTCCTCTTCCTTCATTTGAATCTGATGGTAGCCGGAGTAGGCGTCGAGGAAGCAGAGGCGTTCACATCCGGTGGTGGAGTCGATTATCTGATCGATCCGCGACAATGGGAAGTGGTACTTCGAGCAATGCTTGTCAAGGCAGGTGAAGTCCACACACATCCGTAGGATACCCGTGTCCTTTTTAGGAACAAGCACAGGATCTGCAACCTAGGTGCTCTCCTTGATTTCTCGTATAAAGGTGGCTTCGAGGAGTCTGTTCAATTCCATACCGACTGCTTCTACCCTTGGTCCTGATAGTCGACGTATCGACTGTTTCACTGGTCTAGCATCGGCATTCACATTGAGTGAGTGCTCGGCGAATTCCCTAGAAACTCCTGGCATGTGTGCTAGACACCAAACAAAGATCTCCCAGTGCTCACGGAGGAATTCACTGAGCGTGAGTTCCTATGTGGGACTCAAGTTGTTGGCGATGAGGGATATCTTGGTCGGGTCCGTCAAGTGGACATGGACCGCCTTGGTGTGCACCGATAAGTCAAAGGACTGGTCGGGTGCGTTTGGCTTACTCGGATGAGGAAGACTGTAGTCTGTCGACTCCTTCAGCCTCGCCAGCTCCTCATGCATGTCGAAAGACTAGGAGATTCTATTGAATTCCCTTTCACAACTGTCTGACTTCTCGAAGCTTCCGCTGACGGTAATAATGTCGTTAGGTCCCGACATCTTCATTTGCAGGTAGGCGTAGTTTGGGACTACCATGAACCCCGCAAACGTGACACATTCGAGGATTGTGTAATATTGTGAGGGCCAGTCGACCACTTTGAATTCGAGGTGCTCTCACTAGAAGTTTGCCGGTGTGCCGAAGATGATGTCTATGTTGATTTTTCCCAAGGGGTATACGCCTTTCCTTGGGACAATGCCGTGGAACATTGTGTCAGAGGTCTCTAGGCAAGAGAGGGGGGTCCGCATGGTGCGCAGGGTACTGGCAAACATGAGGTTGATGCCGCTTCCGCCGTCGATGAAGACACGACTCATGTTGAAGCCACCAATTTGCGCCTCGAGCACCAGGGGAGATTGGCCCGGGTGAGTGATACATTGCAAATGTATCTATAATTTTTGATGCTCCATGCTTGGTTTTATCCACTTTCTTGTGTTTTGTCCACACTTTGGAGTACTTTTCATATGATTTCTTGGACTAACCTATTAACAAGAGCCACAGTGCTAGCTGCCTGTTTTCTGCTGTTTTTGGTTCCAGGAAAGTCAGAAAATGAATATTCTCAGAATTGGACTGGACAAAAGCCAAAGTGCCTATTTTTCCAGAAGACTCCAGGAGCTAGAATACGAGACGGAGGAGGGCCAGGGGCTGGCCACACTACCCCCAGGCGCGGGCTGGGCCTGGCCGCGCCAGGGCATGGTGTGGTGGCCCCAGGCACCCCCTCGGTCTCCCTCTTCGCCTATAAGAAGCCTTCTGACCTAAAAACGTAGGGGGGTTCGACGTTTTTCTAGAAGGAGTTCCGCTCCGCCGCCACCACCAGATTCCACGAAACAGCACCAGAAACTCCGTTCTGGCACCCTGCCGGGACGGGGAATTGGAGGAGATCATCGCCATCATCATCACCATCGCTTCTCTATCAACCATCCATGTTTCCCCCATCTATGAGTGAGTAATCCCCCGTTGTAGGCTATGGGGATGGTAGGGATTGGATGAGATCGTTCATGTAATGGCATCAGATTGTTAGGGCATGGTGCCTAGTATCTTCTATTAGTGCTTTATGACTTTGTTGCGACTTGTTGTGATTAATGCTTGTCACTAGGGCCCGAGTGCCATAATTTCAGATCTGAACTTATTATTGATTCATTATGATAGTATTGTTTTTGGTCTTATCTACAAGTTGTATACACACGTTGTTGTCCGGAACCTATGGCCCCGAAGTGACAGAAATCGGGATAACCGGAAGGGAAAGGCTTTGATGTGAGGATCACATGTGTTCACGGAGTGTTAATGCTTTGCTCCGGTGCTCTATTAAAAGGAGCACCTTAATTGCCAGTAGTTCCCTAGAGGCCCCGCTGCAAATGGGCTGACAGGATAAAATATGTTGTGCAAGTTCTCATTGCGAGCACGTATGACTATATATGGAACACATGCCTAGGATTGTCTAGTACTTGGATGCTTTATCTTATTTATCTACAATTGCCCTATGTTCTGATCGCTATGTGAATTGTCTTGTCCATGCAACGCCCGTCCATCCATCCCTATGCCTACCGCACTCGAATCCCACTGTTTACTGCTTTTGTTACTAATGTCTTTGCTTTACTACTACTGCTACTCTGCTATTCCTACTACAAAACTGTTGCTACTGATAAACTGCTGTGAGCAAGATTGTTTCCAGGTGCAGCTGAATTGACAACTCAGTTATTAAGGCTTATAAATATTCTTTGGCTCCCCTTGTGTCGAATCAATAAATTGGGTTTCACTTCCCTCGAAAATACTGCGATACACCCCCTATACTTGTGGGTCATCAAGACTATTTTTTGGCGCCGTTGCCGGGGAGCATAGATTTATTTATCAAGTCCACTTGGATTCACTATTGTTCAAGCTAAGTTTATTTTCTCCTTGTTTGCTTGTTTCTTTATCAAAAATACAAAAAAATTAGTTCCTACTCTAGTTGTTATTTTCGTTGGTCTATTATTGTCTTGCTTTGTCATGCTTGTTGTCAATGGTTGGTTTCTTTGAAACTGAAGCTTATTGGAAAGGTGGGTTCATGGAAGATCAAAAATATTATTATAAGGAACACCGCTTGTCACAAAAAGGGAAACACTTATGGGAACAAATTGATAGATTGTATACCATTGCTAGAAACGTGTGCTCTACTTATAATGTTACTTATTGATGTGATGCATCTTGTTGCAGAAAGAGGTATAAACACCTCCCCTTTCAATGTGAGTATAATGATATTGATACCATATCTTCCTATGCTAAAGGAATTTATGACTTTTATGATGCGGAACAAATTGAAGAATTTATTGCTTGGAAGGGTGCTTTTGAACTTGCTAGTTTGCTTGAAAATATTGATGATGCACCTTATAAGTATGAGGTTTATGATATACTTAAATTTTGCTTTGATAATTACAAGTATGAAAATAGCTATATCCTTGAATATTTTAATAGGTGCTTTCCACAAATGGAAGAGACTAATGCCTTGCAGGACCCTATGGAAGAGACTAATGCCTTGCAGGCTCCTATGGAAGAAGAAATTGATGAACCTAAAATCACATTAGATGAAAAAGAGGAGGAGAGTGATGAACAAAAGGAGGAAGAATGGATTAGCTACCCATGCCTACCTTCTAACGAGAGTAACTCTTTATCCCTTACATTATTTGATTGTCCTCCATGCTTACTAAAGGAGGATGAATGTTATGTTCTCGAGGTTTCTTTTGAAGATGTTTATGATAAAGCTCTAGTGCTTGTAGATCATGAAAAGCATGCCTTTTGTGATAGTTATATTGTTGAGTTTATTCATGAGGCTACTGAAAATTATTATGAGAGAGGAAAATATGGTTGTAGAAGTTTTCATGGTATTGAAACACCTCTCTATGTGTTGAAAGTTTTGAAGTTACTCTTGTTTTATCTTCCTATGCCTTCCAATTTGTTCCTTGCGAATTTATTTGCATACACGATTCCTATGCATAGGAAGTGGGTTAGACTTAAATGTGTTTTGAATTTGCTTCTTGATGCTCTCTTTTACTTCAACTCATATTTCTTATGAGAGCAACCTCTCAAACTTTTTATGCCTGAAGTTGATATTATGTCTATTATTCTTGGGAGACCTTTTCTTAAATACTACAGGAGCTGTTATTAATTATAATCAAGGGAAGGTGACCTTCAATGTTAATGAGAAGGAACATATTGTCTATTTCCCCAAGAATATTGAAAGGACTTATGGTTTGAATTCAATTGAACATGTTGAGGGCATTCAAGTTGGAGAAATATATTGTCCCATACCAAGAGAAAAATTTGAAACTATTATGATTGGGACCATTGCTATCAAGGTTGAGGTAACATAATCATTAGTCGAATACAAAGTTTTGTCTCATATGGAATTGTTTTGGTAACAAGACCTGATCACCCTTGTTAACAAAAGGATTTCATTGAACAAAACAATGTTTTCACCATGATTATCTCCGCTTACTTCTATTCTATCCATTCTAGTTTTTGCTTATGCCTAACTTAAAGGCGTTAAAGAAAAGTACTTATTGGGAGATAACCCAAAAGTTTTAGATGAGTCTTCAAAGTTATTACTAACTTCAGTAATAACTGCTCCTTATCCTTTTTATTTGCTTTTTGAGCCAAGAGTAGCCTCTAATAAGAGAGAAGTAATGATTGGGAAAGTTGCTGTCCCGAAACAGATTTTTGTGCTTCACCGTAAAAATTCGTGAGAGAGCTCTGTACGTCGGATTTAGCTGTAATGTTTTGTCCTTCTGCCCCAGGTTGTTATCTAACTTTCGTTAGTTCAACACTTTTTGATTTGAGCAACAGAAGGTCTTCGAAAAAATTCGTGTTTACCTGCTGGTCTGTTTTGACAGATTTCTGCCATTTTCTGCATTTGCTTCTTGTTGGTTCCTTTTTGAGTTCTTTTGGGGAATTGAGCTTTTTGAGGGAAGTGCTACAGTATCTAGTGCTCTAATGGAAGTTTATTTGGTGTTATAACTGAACCTTAAGACTTATTTATCTTGAGTGCACTAATGTTGCTAATAAAGATTGTGTGAAGTTTTGTATGAAGGAAAAATTTCAGGTGTATGGAAGGAATGAGTAATGAGATGAAGGATGGACTAAAGCTCAAGCTTGGGTATGCCACGCGTGTCACCCCAAGAAATATCCAAGAAGTACAAGCGTCAAAGCTTGGGGATGCCTCTTCATCAATAAAAATCCCAGGTTTCTTCCAAACGCTTCATTTTTATTGTTTCATGCAAATTTGTGTTTTTCTTGGAGCGTCTTCTTCTTCATTTTTGTTTTGTTTTTTTGTTTGCTTAGTTTGCTGAATAAATTGGTTGGACCTCCTCTTTCATGCATTGGTGTTCAAATAGTTTGGTCTGGTTTGGTTTGGAAAAGAGTAGGAAAGCTCATGCTTAAGTGGTAAAGAGAGCTTGTTTTTGACTGTGGCCTCTGCTTTGTCATGCCATGCTTGATATTGTTTTGGCTTTATGCTTAGTATTCTTTGCTGTAGCATGATTTTTTATAAACAATTGAGATTGCTTAATGTGCCTTGGATGAATCATGCGTTGTTTTAGCATAATAAAGCATAGTATTGTGGTATTCTCCTTTGATGCTTTATTTGGGTTGACTTGGCACATGCTCACACCATGTTAGGACTATCCCAAGTCACCATAAGCCTTTATGATCCTTTAGTTTTCAACTTGTAGTATCACTTTATGCTTTGATCAATGATGATTTGTCGCTCTGCATGATTATGGCCATTATTGCTCTCTCATTTGTCACTCCCTTACTATTGCGAGCCTTCACTTACACTGAGTGTTTTACTCATGTTTCCAACTCCCTTAAACCAAATATTGCCAAAGTGTCCACCATACCTACCTATTAGCATCATTTGCTACTTCCGTGCATATTCAATATGCCTTGTTTTCTTCCGAATAAAATGTTTGCTTGTTATGAGAAAGTTAGTTAGTAAAGCTCTCACGAACTTGATGGCACACTTTATTTCCTGCACTTAATAAACCTGAACCATTGTGATTCTCCATGAAAGTTATATGCTTGCAAATTATAGGCTCGGGATTAGCAGAACCGTGCTGTCACGGGGAACGCTTTCAACACTTGTAAATATATACCCAGTTGATACCTTGCTCTTTTGTTTGCGGATGTCGTCGGTGTGAAATAAAAGGGGAGCTTGTAAGTCCATGGAGTTATGTATGTGTGTTAGAGAAACGCCTGGGCCACTGGTCTAATCCATGCTGACATGGTAGAAACCTGCAGCATAACCATAATGATATCTATGAAGCATTCATCTTATAAAAAAAGAGAGATAGCTATTGAGAAAAAGAAAAAAGAGAGATTTATGAAAAGAGGAAAGAGAGAAAAAAGCACCATTTTCCTATGGTAAATAAGAAGATTGCTGAGATACTCATTGTCTGCTTGCCTTGTCATTTTGATATGGGGATTCTTCCGTATCATCGGGCAATCCCGTTGGCGGTTCTCTATGATACGCACATACTTACGATGACAAGAACTTACCGGTAACTAAAGTTGAGTAGCATGAGGAGCAGCCCTCGTACTCAAGGGACTTGGGATTTTCAGTTTATAGTCTGTCAAGCATATAACTCAGATTGGACCTCACTTTCACCTTAACCACATTAAAGATGCGTATGATAGGGGAAATGAGAGCTCAAAGCTAACAAGTACCATACTTTCAGCATTTGGAAGCCTTTCAAACTTTTCAAAACCTTTTCATTTCCTTGTTGAGTGTCCACACATTCTATGAGCACTTTCTTGAGAGCATAGTGGCCATTCTTAGTTCTATGTGCATTGTCCCAAGACTTGTTGATTGATGCATACCTTGATAATGCTTGTTTTAAACTATTTGTATCTAGTCACTCTTATAAACTTCGAAGGTGTCCTATGCATTTATGTTTGCTACTCTATGAGGGACAAGCTGAATGCCACTATGCTAAGTTTTCTTTATGTGAAACAAACAAACGTCTTGCAAAGCATTGTTATTCATGAATCTTTTGTTTGTGCCTTTTCATGTTGCATCATAGTTTCTTTGTCTTATTGCTAGAACTTTGTCTTTCATGTTATGATTGAAGTACTATGATCCCAGCTTTGAATGTTTACAAATACTTTGGTCAAGCCTTTGATGGTGCATGTCACCTCAAAAATTATTCTTTCTTTTTATCACTTACCTACTCGAGGACGAGCAGGAGTTAAGCTTGGGGATGTTGATACATTGCAAATGTATCTATAATTTTTGATGCTCCATGCTTGGTTTTATCCACTTTCTTGTGTTTTGTCCACACTTTGGAGTACTTTTCATATGATTTCTTGGACTAACCTATTAACAAGAGCCACAGTGCCAGCTACCTCTTTTCTGCTGTTTTTGGTTCCAGGAAAGTCAGAAAATGAATATTCTCGGAATTGGACGGGACAAAAGCCAAAGTGCCTATTTTTCTAGAAGACTCCAGGAGCTAGAATACGAGACGGAGGAGGGCCAGGGGCTGGCCACACCACCCCCAGGCGCGGGCTGGGCCTGGCCGCGCCAGGGCATGGTGTGGTGGCCCCAGGCACCCCCTCGGTCTCCCTCTTCGCCTATAAGAAGCCTTCTGACCTAAAAACGTAGGGGGGTTCGACGTTTTTCCAGAAGGAGTTCCGCTCCGCCGCCACCACCAGATTCCACAAAATAGCACCAGAAACTCCGTTCTGGCACCCTGCCGGGACGGGAATTGGAGGAGATCATCGCCATCATCATCACCATCGCTTCTCCATCGACCATCCATGTTTCCCCCATCTATGAGTGAGTAATCCCCCGCTGTAGGCTATGGGGATGGTAGGGATTGGATGAGATCGTTCATGTAATGGCATCAGATTGTTAGGGCATGGTGCCTAGTATCTTCTATTAGTGCTTTATGACTTTGTTGCGACTTGTTGTGCTGAATGCTTGTCACTAGGGCCCGAGTGCCATGATTTCAGATCTGAACTTATTATTGATTCATTATGATAGTATTGTTTTTGGTCTTATCTACAAGTTGTATACACACGTTGTTGTCCGGAACCTATGGCCCCAAAGTGACAGAAATCGGGATAACCGGAAGGGAAAGGCTTTGATGTGAGGATCACATGTGTTCACGGAGTGTTAATGCTTTGCTCCGGCGCTCTATTAAAAGGAGCACCTTAATTGCCAGTAATTCCCTAGAGGCCCCGCTGCAAACGGGATGGTAGGACAAAAGATGTTGTGCAAGTTCTCATTGCGAGCACGTATGACTATATATGGAACACATGCCTAGGATTATCTAGTACTTGGATGCTTTATCTTATTTATCTGCAATTGCCCTATGTTCTGATCGCTATGTGAATTTTCTTGTCCATGCAACGCCCGTCCATCCATCCCTATGCCTACCGCACTCGAATCCCACTGTTTACTGCTTTTGTTACTACTTGCTTTGCTTTACTACTGCTGCTACTCTGCTATTCCTACTACAAAACTGTTGCTACTGATAAACTGTTGTGAGCAAGATTGTTTCCAGGTGCAGCTGAATTGACAACTCAGTTGTTAAGTCTTATAATATTCTTTGGCTCCCCTTGTGTTGAATCAATAAATTGGGTTTCACTTCCATCAAAAATACTGCGATACACCCCCTATACTTGTGGGTCATTAGTGAGGTACTTGGCGCGGGTTATCGCGCTTGTCGAAGGTGATGTAGGACTTGCACCCGTTGAGGTACTCAGTGGTTGACGGTGGAGAGTTGACCGCAAAATTTATTTGGCGAGTGATTCAATTTTGCACTCTATTGGAGGGGCGTCCTTTTTGGATCATTCCCATATTTCTCAGTAGTCGTGGGCACTGTTCGCCTGCATTATTCTAGGCGGGTGCGACCACATGTGGTGGTGGTCCAGGCGGTGGTGGTGGTGCTCCATGAGCTACGGCACCCGGGGCAGCTCCGTAACCCTGATTTATCGCGTTGCAATTCATCTGGGTGAGGCCTTCATGGAGTTTGAGGAACTCGCGGCAGTCCTTTAGGAGATGGATGGACTTCTTCTTACCATCGTGTTTGTCGATGTAGAAGTGGATGTTTCAAGGTCTAGATAATTTATCCTAGATCAATGTTCCAGGAGCTTCGTCGCAGGTACGACGTTGCCATACCTGCATGGTTTTCCCATTGTCGCGGTAGCCACCGCTGCGCCCGCTGCTGTGGTTGCCATCGTCGCGTTTGTCGGCATAGCCAACCGCAACCATGTTGACTTCTTCGCGGTCTTCATAGCCGCGCATCTGGCATTTTCCTCGGCGGTCACGTCTGCGGCTGAGATCATCATCATCGTCTGACTGGACGCGATTATTCTTCACCTAGTCCTCTCCATCAACCCACCTGTTTGCAATCTCCATCAGGTGGTCGATTGTTTTGGGCTTCATGCGGCCCAGCTCCTCCCTGAGCTCTCTACGGCATACGCCATCATTGAACACATCGATTGCGTGGTCCTCAGAGATGTCCTCTATGGAGTTTTTGATGATGGACCATCTCTAGATGTAGGAGCGCAGTGATTCACTAGGCTTCTGATAGCAGGCCTTTAGCTCTTCGATTGATGCGGGCCTTTTGTAAGTGCCCTTGAAGTTTTGTATGAAGCTGTAGACCAACTCTTCCCAGTTGTGGATCGATCTGCGGGGGAGGTTGTTGAGCCACGCGCGGGCAGCGCCCTGCAGCTGTAGCTAGAGGGCACTGCATGGTTGTACTCTTGTTCCCGCCGTGCAGCTTGACAGAGGAGATGTGGTCCTCCAGCCAGATCTTCGGGTCTTAGAGGCCATCAAACTTTGGGTTCTCTAACGGTAGTTTGAACCCTTTCGGCATTCGTGTTTGCCGTATAGCTCTATTGAAGCAGCCAGTGCCACAGATCTCCATTCCTTTGTCCTCCGAGTCCGTTGAATGGGTGCTCCTTGCGTGCATCTTGTCGACTTTGCGTTGTGTGATGTCATCACGCGCGTCGTAGTCGTGATCATGTCGACGAGAGCGGCGTCACCACGATAGGTCACGCTCATCATTGTTGGAGGAGAGCGAGTAGTACCTAGCTGGAACCTTGCTTTTATTCGGCTCCGGCGTTGAGTCTTTGGTGACCGCAACTTTGACTAGTCCAAGGCCATCGATCATAGATCGGTGCATGGCGGATCGTGGATCCCCAAATGACGGTTGATTGTTGAGAAGTTATGTGGCGACTACTTTCACCGCTGCTTGTGTTGTTTTTGGGAGCACGTTACCCCGTGAGTCCACCGTCATGAATGAGAAGCCAAGGGCTCGAGTGGCCTCAGCTTGTTCCTTGTCGTTGAGTTAGGCCAGTCGAGAGCGCCTTTTGGTGGCTGCATGGTCATTTCCCTTGGAGGAGGATCCTCCGATGGAACAGAGCTGGGCTCGCCGAAGGCTTGACTCACCCGCCGCCCTTTTGCGCTCGTCGAGTCGAGCGCTCGCCGCCTTCTAGTGCTTGTACTCTTGGATAAGTAACCAATGATAACCCATCAAAATCTGTTGTGATGAGTTTGGCGGTAGGGGTTACCCTGTAGGGCCTTCCTGTATTGCGCCCATGGTGTCTACGCACTTCTATTCTTGTAGACAATTGTTGGGCCTCCAAGTGCAGAGGTTTGTAGAACAGAAGCAAGTTTTCCCTTAAGTGGATTACCCAAGGTTTATCGAACTTAGGGAGGAAGTTGTCAAAGGTATCCCTCTCAAGCAACCCTGCAATCAAGATACAAGAAGTATCTTGTGTCCCCAACACACCCAATACACTTGTCAGGTGTATAGGTGCACTAGTTCGGCAAAGAGATAGTGCAATACAAGCGGTATGGATAATTATAGGTGGTAACGGTGCCATAAAATAGCTTTGATGGCGTGTGGTTGACGTGTGAAGAGACTAAAGGCAATATGAAATAAAGATGGAAGCAAGCAAACATGTAACAGATCTAGTTGCAAATGGTGTTTCAATGCTTAGAAACAAGACCTAGGGATCATACTTTCGCTAGTGAATACTCTCATATAAATATCTTCTCTTTATGATACTACTCTTAACTACTCTCCAGTTGGACACTCTAATCCGTGGTAGGGCTATAACAACACTCCTCAAAGTCCGCTTTCCCCATCTAGATAACCCCACACTGTCACCTTGAGCACTAGATGATTCCAACAAACACCACAATTTCATAGAGACATCCAACTCCAAATATAACTCATAACAAGTATTTATAATCTCTAGCCTAAGTGCCACCATGGTGTGCACGCTGTCACTTTCACACACATGGGGAGAGCAGAGATCTATTAAGCAAGGTAGATCTACTTGATTACAAAGCTCATGATCACAAGATGATCATGCATAGAGAGAGATGGACACATAGCTAACGGTAGAGCCCTTAGCCTCGAGAGAGAACTACTCCCTCCTCATCATGGGAATCAGCAACAGCGATGGAGATGGTGGTGGGGATCGATGGAGATGGCTCCGGGGGCACTTCCCCGTCCCGGCAGGGTGCCGGAACAGAGACTTTCTGTCCCCCGAATCTCCCCTTCGGTGGCGGCGGCGTTGCAGAACTTTTCATGGCTAGAGGCTGGATTATTTAGGGTTTTCTCATCGGGAGGCTTCTTATAGGCGAAGGGGCGATGTCAGAGGGTGGACCAGGGGCCGACACCACCTGGTGACGCGTCTAGGGGGACCCACGCCACCACATGGTGTGGCTAGCCCCTGGCCCCTCTCCGTCTCGTCTTCTGGATCCGTGAGTCTTTCGGTAAAATATCAACTTTGGCTTTTGTCTGGTCTAATTCCGAGAATATTCATTTTCTGGCTTTTCTGGAACCAAAAACAGAAGAAAACAGGCAACTGGCACTTTGGCATCTTGTTAATAGGTTAGTTCTAGAAAATGTGTAAATGTACTCCAAATTGTGGACAAAATATAAGAAAGTAGATATAAAACAAGCATGGAACATCAAAAATTATAGATACGTTTGCAACGTATCAACATCCCCAAGCTTAACTCCTGCTAGTCCTCAAGTAGGTATGTGATACAAAGAATAATTTTTGAGGTGACATGCACCATCATAATCTTGATCAAGGTATTTATAAAACATTGGTAGCTGGGATCATAGTATTTTAACATAGCATGAAAGATATAGTTCTAACAATAAGACATAACAACCTACCTCCCAGCAGAGCCAGTAAATGCCAAGAGGCATTGGTAGCGGGGATCATAGTACTTTGAACAACATGCTTCACCATACAAATCTTTTGAACACAGAAGCTACTACCTCCCTATTGAGCCAGTAAATGCCAACATGCATCTCAAGTTCTACTCGACATCAAGCTCAGGGTGGAAGTGCCAGCCCCAGCCCGAGTCAGAATGCAACCTGGTACGGGACCCGGGAGTTGATACAGGTGCTCAGGGAGAGGGTTCAGACGAGGAAGAATCTGTCTTGGCGCCTCACCTTGAGGTGCTGGACATGGCGGCGGCTGTGGACATGCTGACGGTCGGCGACAAGGTGATAAAACATGGTAATAACCGTGTAACTGACTCACAGGTTACGCGAGCTGTGTAGGCACTCAAGAACAAGAAACACTAGGTGCGGCATTTCACGAAGGAGCAGAACAGGCTGATGGCAAGGCTGGGCACTGCTGGTACCTTGATGGCACAGGCAGTGCCAAGGGGTGCTAGCGGGATGTCGCCATTCAGAGTCCCCCCAATACAAGATTGTCTCAGAAAGGATGGCAGCCTGCCGCAGGAGCTGTGTGGGGACAAGGCTGCGCGCACGACATCGGCGTTCATGATGAAGAAGAACAAGTACCTGGGGAAGCGTCGTATGTCTGAAGATACTGTGATGATGGACTCTGCTTCGAGCTTGGGTGTCCGACTGAACTCTGGAAGTGACAAGAGGCACCATGGATCAGAGGCTAACGAACATGAAGAGCCAGAGGAAGGAGGAGTTGTGTCAAATAAGGAGGCAACCATCCAGGGGGCCGCTGGTCAACTGACAGGCGTGAACGACCGCGCCTGTCAGGAGCCATGACGATCCTCGTATGGAACTGCCGGGGGGGTGGGCGATCCCCGGACAGTTCAGGAGCTGGTTTGCCTCGTGCAATCCCATCGACCTCAACTTATTTTCCTGTGTGAGACTCGTCAAAATAAAAGTGTAGTTGAGAACCTTCGTTGGAGGTTAGGTCTAAAAAATGTGGTCACCTTCCATGATCCTGGAAAGGGGGGAGGTCTAGCCCTCTTTTGGGATGAAAGTGTCGATGTTGAGCTATTTAAAATTGGTAGTAGAGCTATTGATGTAATTGTTCATGATCTACCAAAAGGAATAAAATGGAGATGCACGTTTGTGTATGGTGAGCCTCGCACCCACCTCCGCCACCATATGTGGGACCTTCTGAAAAGAATTAAACCTTTGATGAATTTACCATGGCTGATGTGTGGTGACTTTAATGAAGTCATGTGGCAAAATGAACACTTCTCGGAAAGAAGAAGAAATGAAAAACAAATGCTGGATTTCAGAGAGGTTCTCTCCTTCTGTGACCTTCATGATTTGGGTTTCTCCGGCACACCCTGGACGTTTGATAACAAGCAAGGTGGAAGAAAGAATGTCAAAGTTCGCCTGGACAGAGCTGTGGCTTGCCCAGATTGGATGAATATTTTCTCTGACCATTCGGTGAGTCACCTGACCTCTTCTCGTTCGGATCATTACCCTGTGTTAATTGATTTGTTCAGGCGCCCTGCTGTGAAATCTTTCCGGCGTGTTCGCAGGTATGAAGAATGCTGGGAGAAGGAGTAGTCATTAGCTGAGGAAATCGAAGTGGCATGGGCTATGCATAAGCCGCCAAGGGATCTGGGCGATGTTGCTGCTAACCTTTCTGGAGTTATGGGCTCTCTGCATGCATGGAGCACCAGAACAGTTGGCTCGGTCCCTAGGAAAATAGAGAAGCTACGATCAGATCTGGGCAAGATGAATGCTAGACAGGACATGCAAAGTCAGAAGGTAAAGAAAAGAATTAAAAAGGAGTTAGACAAGCTGTTGGAGAAAGAAGAAATCTATTGGAAGCAACGTTCTAGAATTTCTTGGTTAAAAGAGGGGGATGGAAATACAAAGTTCTTTCACAGGAAGGCAACTTGGAGAAAGAAAAAGAACACAATTTCCAAACTGAGAAAGGATGATGGTACTTTCACTGATAATCATGGTAAGATGGGTGAACTAGCAACAAGCTTCTTCAAAGAGCTATACACTGCGGATGATAGTGTACAACCTGACATTATCCATAACATCTTACAACCGCAGATAAATCAACAAATGAATGAGACCTTATGCAAAGATTTCAGTGATGAAGAAATCGGTACGGCTCTATTCCAAATTGGTCATCTCAAAGCACCTGGGGCTGATGGTTTTCCGGCTCGTTTTTTTCAGAGAAACTGGGGCACTCTAAAAGAAGGTATTATAAGAGTTGTGAAGAAGTTTTTTGCTACAGGAGATATGCCTGAAGGTGTGAATGACACTGTCATTGTGCTGCTACCAAAAAAACAGAATACAGAAACGCTTCGTGACTTTAGACCGATCAGTCTCTACAATGTGATTTATAAGGTCGTCTCTAAATGTTTGGTGAATCGGCTCAGACCACTCCTACAGGATATCATTTCACCGACTCAAAGTGCGTTTATTCCGGGAAGAGCAATTGCGGACAATGCACTGATCGCTTTCGAATGTATTCATGCCATCCAGAAAAATAAAGATAAAAGAGGTATGTTTTGTGCATATAAGCTCGATCTTGCAAAAGCATATGACAGAGTAGATTGGGCATATTTAGAGGGAACTCTATCCAAGATGGGGTTCTCAAACATTTGGATAAAGTGGGTGATGACATGTGTTAAAACAGTGCCTTATACTGTCCAGCTGAATGGTGACCACCTCCAAAAATTCAGGCCAACGAGAGTTCTCCGACAGGGTGACCCACTGTCACCCTATTTGTTTCTATTCGTACCTGAAGGGCTCTCTCGTTTGTTGGAGCGGGAGATTGAGAATAATCAAATACAAGACCTCGAGATTTGTAGACAGAGCCCAGGTATCTCGCATCTATGCTTTGCTGACGATAGCTTGCTCTTCTTCAAAGCTGATGCTGAGCAGGCTGAGAAAGTGAAACATGTACTTTGCAATTATGAACGAGCTACGGGGCAACTCCTCAGTCTGGAAAAGTGCTCCATTCTTCTCGGAAATAAATGTCCAGTTGCCATGGGGCAGCAGGTGATGACAATCTTAAATGTACAAACAGAGAGTTTTGAGGAGAAATATTTAGGCCTTCCGGTTCCTGAAGGTCGTATGAAGAATGGTAGGTTTCTACCGGTAAAGGAAAAGTACAAGAAGAAGTTGACAGATTGGACAGAAAAATATACTTCGAGTGCGGCAAAGGAAACACTCATTAAGTCAGTGATGCAAGCAATGTCGACTTACAGCATGAGTGTTTTCAAATTCTCCTCTGGTCTATGTGAGGATCTCATGAAGATGATAAGGGACTTCTGGTGGAATGACGACAAGGATAGAAGGCACATTCATTGGACAAGTTGGGATACCTTAATAAAGAGGAAGAGTCAAGGGGGTATGGGATTCAAAGATCTAAAACTTTTTAACCAAGCTTTATTAGCTAGACAGGCTTGGCGTTTGATCGCTTTCCCAAACAATCTATGTGCAAAGGTTCTAAAAGCCAAGTACTATCCTACCGGTGAATTAACAGATACTGCCTTCATTAAAAACCCCTCTCCAGGTTGGCAAGGTGTGACTCATGGTCTAGAGCTGCTAAAGAAAGTCTTAGTCTGGAGAATTGGTAATGGGAAAAAGTGCGTATTTGGAGGGATAGTTGGGTTCCCAGGGGTGATAAAAAGATCAGTAGTAACTGATACATTGCAAATGTATCTATAATTTTTGATGTTCCATGCTTGGTTTTATCAACTTTCTTACGTTTTGTCCACACTTTGGAGTACTTTTCATATGATTTCTTGGACTAACCTATTAACAAGATGCCACAGTGCCAGTTGCCTGTTTTCTGCTGTTTTTGGTTCTAAGAAAGTCAGAAAATGAATATTCTCAGAATTGGACGGGACAAAAGCCAAAGGTCCTATTTTACCGGAAGACTCACGGAGCCAGAATACGAGACGGAGGAGGGCCAGGGCCTGGCCACACCCCCCAGGAGCGGGTACCGCCAGGCCGCGCCAGGGCATGGTGTGGGCCCCCTGGCCAGCCATCGACCTTGCCTCCTTCGCCTATATATTCCTCCCGAGGCAAAAATCCTAGATCGTCAATCAGAAATCCACGAAAAGTTCCACAGCGCCGCCGCCACCGAAGGGGAGATTCGGGGGACAGAAAGTCTCTGTTCCGGCACCCTGCCGGGACGGGGAAGTGCCACCGCAGCCATCTCCATCGATCTCCACCACCATCTCCATCGTCGTTGTTGATTCCCATGATGAGGAGGGAGTAGTTCTTCCGCGAAGCTAAGGGTTCTACCGATAGCTATGTGTTCATCTCTCTCTCTATGCATGATCTTATTGAGATCATGAGCTTGTAATCTATAGATCTACCTTGCTACTCAAGTGCTTTAATAGATCTCTGCTCTCCCCATGTGTGTTTATGTGACAGCGTGCACACCATGGTGGCACTTAGGCTAGAGATTACAAATACTTGTTATGAGTTATATTTGGAGTTGGATGTCTTTATGAAATTGTGGTGTTTGTTGGTACCATCTAGTGCTCAAGGTGACAGTGTGGGGTTATCTAGATGGGAAAGGCTTACTTTGAGGTGTGCTGTTATAGCCCTACCATCGATTTGAGTGTTCAACCGGAGAGTAGTTTAGAGTAGTATCATGAAGATAATATATTTATATGAGAGTGTTCACTAGTGAAAGTATGATCCCTAGGCCTTGTTTCTAAGCATTGTAACACCGTTTGCAATTAGATTTTTTTGAGGTGAAACAGTAGGGAGAATCCCCGCTGCAATTTTTTTATTATAAGGTATGAGTATGTTACAAAGATAAAATACAGATAGTATTGATCTAAGGTAGATCAAAACAAGAAGATAAAGTCACCTCTAAAGTGGGTAAAATCTACTCTATCCCTGATCTAATTGTTGATTCAGCCAGGTTTTGAATTTCTGCTTGTATTTTCTTTTGATTCTGAACTGTAACCATCTCATCTCTTGATAGAAGATTGCTTTCCATCTTTCAAGTGTGGGTCTTTTGTCATTAAATATTTTTGCAATTAGATCTGTTACATGTTTGCTTGCTTCCATCTTTATTTCAGTTTGCCTTTAGTCTCTTCCACGCCATCAAAGTATTTTCTAGCACCGTTGTCTTATATCCATACCACTTGTATTTTACTATCTCTTCGCCGAACTAGTGCACCTATACACCTGACAAGTGTATTGGGTGTGTCGGGGACACAAGAGACTTCTTGTATCTTGATTGCAGGGTTGCTTGAGAGGGGATACCTTTGACCACTTCCTCCCTGAGTTCGATAAACCTTGGGTGATCCACTTAAGGGAAAACTTGCTGCTGTTGTACAAACCTCTGCACTTGGAGGCCCAACAACTGTCTACAAGAATAGAAGTGCGCAGACATCAGTAACCCCACAAACTCTCGCCTTCGAAGAGTAGCTGATCTAATTAATCCAAATGACCATACTTGGAGAGAACATATTGTGAGGAAAATTTTTATGACTCATGATGCAGAAGAAGTTCTAAGAATTAGACTGCCAAGTTTTAACTCGGAAGATTTTGTGTCCTGGCCAAGTGAGAAGAATGGAGTTTTCTCGGTAAGATCAGCATACATACTTGCACTAGATGAAAAGCTTGCTATACAAACAAATTCAAGCAGTAGAAAAGATGGAGACAGGAAGCTTTGGAACTCCATTTGGAAAGCTAAGGTACCACCAAAGGTAAGAGTTTTTGTTTGGAAACTTGCTACACATTCTTTGGCTGTGAATGTGAATAGGAGCAGATGCTTGCCCAATATACTACCTACATGCACAATATGTGGTATGGAAGAGGAAGACTGTTATCACGCGGTTATGACCTGCACTGCTGCAAAAGCTCTGAGACAAGAAGCCATAAGAAGCTGGACCTTGCCCAATGAAAAAGATCTGGCTCTTACTAGGACTGATTGGGTTATTATCCTTCTCGATAAACTTGATGATGAGCTGAGATCACACTCGGTAAGATTTATTGGAAACTATTGGGAGTCCATGCAGATGATAAAACAAGGTGATGTGCCTTTAGCGGACATGAAAGGAAAATCAAGTATGTTTAACATGGAACCGAAAACTGGTTGTTCTAAAAAAGATGGCCCAGTCATCCGTTGGAAACGACCTGAAGTGGGCTGGGTGAAGGTAAATTGTGATGCTGTGTTTATTGAAGTTTGTCCACTAGAGCATGGGGAGCAATTGCAAGAAAACATGATGGTTCAATTTTATTTTTGGCCTGGGGTGTTATTCCGCGTTGCATCTCTGCTGAAATGGGTGAAACTATCGCGTGTTTGGAGGGTTTGAAAGCCGCAGCCAATCTCACTACTGAGAATCTAATTTTTGAAACCGATTGCAGCTCTCTTATAAAGATCTATGATCCAGCTGCTGATGATAGGACTCCGGTGTGAATCATCGCAGAGGAATTTAACCGTATGAAGCCGGAAGGGAGATTTATTAAGCTAGTTCATGTTAGTAGACAAGCAAATATGGCTGCTCATAATCTGGCTCAGCTAGGGCATAGAGAGTTGTGTTGGGGTGTTATGCAAGGTCAAGTTCCATCATGTGTGACGGATTTTGTCTTGCAAGATTGTATGAACAGTTTACCGATTGATTAATACACAACTCTTTTTCAAAAAATAAAATAAAATAAGACATAGCAGCCATGTTGTAACATGAAAAGGCACAAACAAAATATTCATGAATAACAATGCTTTGCAAGACGTTTGTTTGTTTCACATAAACAAAACATAATGAGAATAGTATTCAGCTTGTACCTCATAGTGTAGCAAAATATAAATGCATAGGACACCTTCAAAGTTCATAAGGGTGACTAGATATAAATAGTTTAAGAACAAGCAATATCAAAGTTATGCATCAATCAACAAGTCTTGGGATAATGCACATTAAACTAAGAATGGCCACTATGCTCTCTTAATAGGTGCATAAAGATAGAAGATGGGGACTCAACATAAAAGTAAAAGAAAGGCCTTCATAGAAGGAAGCAAGGATTCAAGTCTCATAAAGAGCTTCCAAAAATTATGATACTTATTAGCTTTCAGCTCTCATTGCCCCTATCATAAGCATCTTGAAGTGATTAAGGTTAAAGTGAACAAAGTATGGAATATATGCTTAACAAAGTATAAGTTGGCAATGTCATGTTCCTTGAATACGAGGGTCGCTCCTCATGCTACTCAAGTTTAGTTACGGGCAAGTTCTTGTCATAGTAAGTACATGTGTATCATAGAGAACCGCCAACGGGGTACCCTTTGCCCGATGATACGGAAGAATCCCCATATCAAAATGACAAGGCAAGCAGACAATAAGCATCTCAGCAATCTTCTTATTTACCATGGGAAAATGGTGCCTTTTTTCTCTCTTTCCTCTTTTCTCATCTTTTTTTCTTATTTTTTCTCAATCTCTATCTCTTTTTTTATAAGAAGAATGCTTCATAGATTGCTCATTATGGTTACGCTACAGGTTTCCACCATGATTAGGCATGGATTAGACCAGCCGCCTAGGCGTTTCTCTAACACACAGACATAACTGCATGGACTTACAAGCTCCCCTTTCATTTCACACCGACAACATCCATAGACAAAAGAGCATGATATTAACTAGGTACAATGTACAAGTGCAATGTTGAAAGCGTTCCCCATGACAACATGGTTCTGCTAATCCCCAACATATAAGTGCAACCATATACAACATAGATGACACAATGGTTCAATTTTATTAGGGGCAAGAAAGGTAAAGTGTGCAATGATACGTGCAAAACGTATCTACTTTCCCGAACACTTTTGCTATTGTTTCTCCTCTAAACTTGTGTGATTTGGATGCAACTAACACGGACTGACGCTGTTTTCAGCAGAATTACTTTGGTGTCTAGTTTTTGTGCAGAAAATGAACTATCAGGAAAAATCCCGAAAAATATGCCAAAAATCCTATTTCACCAGAAGACTACCGGAGCCAGAATATGAGACAGAGTGGGGCTGGGGCCCAGTCACACCACCTGGCCGCGCGGGCTAGGCCTGGCCACGGGCTGGGCCTGGCCACGCCAGGGGTGGTCTGGCCGCCCCAGACACCCCCTCGGTCTCCCTCTTCGCCTATAAGATGTCTTTTGAGCTAAAAACTCAGGGAGGTTCGACGTTTTTCTAGAAAGAGTTCCGCTCCGCCGCCACCACCAGATTCCACGATTCGGAACCAGAACCTCCGTTCTAGCACCTTGCCAGGACGGGGAATTGGAGAAGATCATCGCCATCATCATCAGCATCACTTCTCCATCGACCATCCATGTTTCCCCCATCTATGAGTGAGTAATCCCCCACTGTAGGCTATGGGGATGGTAGGGATTGGATGAGATCGTTCATGTAATGGCATCAGATTGTTAGAGCATGGTGCGTAGTATCTATTATTAGTGCCTTTTGACTTTGTTGCGACTTGTTATGCTTAATGCTTGTCACTAGGGCCTGAGTGCCATGATTTCAGATCTGAACATGTTATTGATTCATTATGATAGTATTGTTTATGGTCTTACCTGCAAGTTGTATACACACGTTATTGTCTGGAACCAATGGCCCCGAAATGACAGAAATCGGGATAACCGGAGGGAATGGCTTTGATGTGAGGATCACATGTGTTCACGGAGTGTTAATGCTTTGCTCCGGTGCTCTATTAAAAGGAGCACCTTAATTTCCAGTAGTTCCCTTGAGGCCCCACTGCAAACGGGCTGGCAGGACAAAAGATGGTATGCAAGTTCTCATTGCGAGCACGTATGACTATATATGGGACACATGCCTAGGATTATCTAGTACTTGGATGCTTATTCTTATTTATCTTCAATTGCCCTATGTTTTGATTGCTATGTGAATTGTCTTGTCCATGCAACGCCCGTCCATCCATCCCTATGCCTACCGCACTCAAATCCTACTGTTTACTGCTATTGTTACTATTGTCTTTACTTTACTACTGCTGCTACTTTACTATTCTTACTACAAAACTGTTGCTACTGATAAACTGCTGTGAGCAAGATTTTTTCCAGGTGCAGCTGAATTGACAACTCAGTTGTTAAGGCTTATAAATATTTTTTGGCTCCCCTTGTGTCGAATCAATAAATTGGGTTTCACTTCCCTCGAAAATACTGCGATACACCCCCTATACTTGTGGGTCATCAAGACTATTTTCTAGCGCCGTTTCCAGGGAGCATAGCTTTATTTATCAAGTTCACTTGGATTCTTTATTGTTCGTTGACATCCATCCATCATGGGTAAGTCTCGTGATGGAAAGGTTCCTATTTTACCATCCACTACAAGAAGAGGTATTATTCTGAACACCTCTATTGCTCTTGATTCACCATCTGTTATGAGTAAGCTCGTTACACCACCACATACACATGCTACACACACTGCTACTACTGCTGAATCTGAAACTTCTGATACTTATGATGCTGCTTCTACTGTGCTTGATAAGAGTGGTTCATTAGGTCCTTTTCTAGATGCTACGATTGCTAGAACTATAGCTAGAAATACCGAAACTCCTAATGAAGACATTACTACACCTGTTAGTTCACCTGAGTCTAGTGAGAGTTATGATATTGAAGACGGTTATGTTGAGATGACCGATGAATTTATTAAAGAATGTAAAAACACCCATGATAGGAGCGCTGCTAAGAGTCTCCTTGAGAGGCGTACTATTAGACCCAAATTGTATCCTATTGCTAAGTTTGCTGCTTCTCCCATAAACATTAAAGATAAAGATTATGATTTCTCTCTTGATCTATCTTACATAGCTATTGTTCAGAAAGAACCTTTTTGTGGGACTAAGAATGAAAGTGCGGTAGCACATATGACTGAGCTTTCTACCATGAGTAGCTTGTTTTCTGATGATATTAAGATACGTACTTACTTTGTTGCTAAGATTTTCCCTTTTTCATTGAAAGGGGAAGCTAAAACTTGGTTTAGTAATTTACCTCCTGGATCTATTGATAGCCCTGATTGCTTGATTAGTACTTTCCTGCAGAAATATTTTCCTCCTAGTGCTAGACATGCTATTTTGCAGGAACTTTTTGATTCTAAACAGGGAGAAAAAGAGATATTGCCGGAATCATGGGCAAGATTTTGTGCTTTGAGTCATGCACAAGCTGGAAGTCCGTTACCTAAGAATGAGCTTCTTGATATATTTTATAATGGACTAACTAAAGAATCTAGGACATACCTAGATAGTTGTGCTGATTGTGTTTTCAGGAATAGGACTCCCAAGGAAGCTGAGGAATTAATGGCTAAAATAAGCAAGAAATATGAAGATTGGACTCCTCCTGAACCAGCTATACCTGAAACAATTATACCTGAACCAACTATACCGGCGCATATACCATCATCTAAGAAGAGGGGAGTTATTGAATTGAATGATGAAGTGATGAAGGAAGTGATGGCTCTGTGTATGGTGCCCAGAAAAGTGCTGGTGCGGTGTTGATGTAGAGCTCGTTGGGAACCCCAAGAGGAAGGTATGATGAGCACAGCAGCAAGTTTCCCTCAGTTATGAAACCAAGGTTTAATCGAACCAGTAGGATCAAGGAAACACCCCAAATGTGTTACTAGCTGAGCTTTGGCAGGGCGCACTACCGGTGCTAGTAGCAACGTAGAGACCTGCACAACACAACCACAGAACTTTGTCCCCAACTTGCGATGAGGTTGTCAATCTCACCGTGTTTTGCGGAAAACAAAGGATTAAACGTATCGAATGGAAAGAAGTAAAAGTTTGCAGAAAGTAAACACAAAGCAGTAAAAGATTGTAGATTGAATATAAAAGACAAGGACCGGGATCCATAGTTCACTAGAGGTGTCTCTCCTTAAGATAGATAACATGCTGGGTGAACAAATTACAGCGGGGCAATTGACAAACACCGAGAAAGCAATACATGCATATACTAATCATCTTGACTCCTTTGAGACTTGATTGGGCATTACAACATAATACATAGACCGCCATCCAACTGCATCTATGAATAATAATCCACCTTAAGGTTATCATCCGAACCCCCTCCAGTATTAAGTTGCAAGCAACAGATTATTGCTTTACGAACTGCATGTAAAGTAAACAATACGATTGTTCTATGAACAAAGGATTGTTGTTTTCTCCCTAGTAGCAACAACACATCTAGTACCTTAGAGATTTCTGTCACTTCCCCAGATTACCAGAGGCATGAACCCACTATCGAGCATAAATACTAACTCTTGGAGTTGCTAGCATCTACTTGGCCAAGATAGCTACTAACAACGGAAAGCATGCAAGATCACAAATAACAAAGACATGATAGAATCAATAATCAATCTGAAATAGCATCTCAATATCCATCGGATGCCCGCAAACACAACATGTATGAATACAAATAGATGATCTTAATCATGAACGGAGCTCACAAGATCTAAACATGAAAGCACAAAGGAGGAGAACCAGCCATCTAGCTACTACATGGATCTGTAGTCCAAGGATGAACTACTCACGCATCACACCAGAGGCTTGCATGGTGATGAAGAAGGCCTCCAGGGTGAATTCCCCTCTCCGGCAGGGTGCCGGGAAGAGCTTCAGATCCCTCCCGGTCTAGGAATGGAGATGACAGCGGCTACAAACTCTTTCGTGGATTTTTGATCGGGTCCTTAGGGTTTTTGTCCCGAGGGCAATATATAGGCGGAAGGAGAGGTCGAGGGGGTGCCGGGAGCGGCCACACCACCCCCTGGCGCGGGCCAGGCCTGGCCGCGTGGCCAAGTGGTGTGGTGGCTCCCTGTCCCTTCTCCGTCTCGTATTCTGGCACTTGATCCCTTCTGGAAAAATAGGCACTTTGGCTTTTGTCCCCTGCAATTCTGAGAATATTCATTTTCTGACTTTCCTGGAACCAAAAATAGCAGAAAACAGGCAGTTGGCACTGTGGCTCTTGTTAATAGGTTAGTCCAAGAAATCATATGAAAAGTACTCCAAAGTTGGAACAAAACACAAGAAAGTGGATAAAACCAAGCATGGAACATCAAAAATTATAGATACATTTGCAATCTATCAGGAAGCTAAGAAATGTCTTAAGGAGAAGGGAATTAAAGCTGCAGATGTCAAGAATTTACCTCCTATAGAAGAATTATGTAAGCCAATTCCCCACTCATCCACTATTGAGGTACACTCTCTCCAACACTTTGATGAAGGTGATATCGCTTACTCTTAACCTCCTGATCAATGCTTAGAAGAATTCAATATTTTTATTGTTCAGCAAGATAATTTTAATAAAAGGGTGCAAAATCATCTAATGGAAAACTCTAGAGCTATTGTTGAGTTAAAAGATATTGTGGAAAGAACCTCTAATGATGTCAAAATGATTGTTAAACACTTTTAAATGGTTCAAACTCAAATAGATCAACTTATTAAAGTGCAAAAAGACTTGCTAGTTAATGCTGCTAAAGAAAAACATGCTTATGAGATTAGAACAAGAAGTGTGCTGCTACCCAGGATCCTCTATATCCCGAGGGGAATCCCAAAAGAATTGAGCAGGATTCTCAACAAGCTGAAAATAGTGGTTCTACTCGTAAGAAAAGAAAAAAGAAACATAAAACTATTGTAGAACCTTCTGAACCTGCTAAAGATCCTAATAGTATATTTGTCTCTGATGCTGAAACTGAAAGTGGTAATGAAGAAAATGATGTTCCTGATAAAGAAAAGGTTGAAGAAGAACCTGAAAAGCACACTAAGAATACTAAATACACTAAAGAAGATTTTATTGCTAAGAAACATGGTAGTGAAAGAGAGCCTTGGGTCCAAAAACCTATGCCTTTCCCTGATAAGAAACACAAGTCAAAGGAAGATGAACACTATAATAAGTTTTGTGAGTGGATGAAACCTTTATTTTTGCAAATTCCTTTGACTGATGCTATTAAATTGCCTCCTTACTCAAAGTATATGAAGGATATTGTCACGAATAAAAGGAATATCCCTGATGAAGAAATTTCTAGTTTGCTTGTTAATTATTCCTTTAATGGTAAGGTTCCAAAGAAACTTGGAGACCCAGGGATTCCAACTATTCCTTGCTCTATTAAGAATAGTTATGTTAGAACTGCTTTGTGTGATTTGGGAGAAGGAGTTAGTGTTATGCCTTTCTCTCTCTATAAGAGACTTCAACTGGAAAATTAATACCAACTGATATATCTTTGCAAATGGCTGATAAATCTACCACTATTCCTGTTGGTATATGTGAGGATGTACCTATTCAAGTGGCTCATAATTGCTTGATATTAACTGATTTTGTTGTGCTTGAAATGCCCGAAGATGATAATATGTCTATTATTCTTGGGAGACCTTTTCTTAATACTGCAGGAGCTGTTATTAATTGTAATCAAGGAAAGGTGACTTTCAATGTTAATGACAAAGAGCATACTGTCTATTTCCCCAAGAATATTGATAGGACTTATGGTTTAAATTCAATTGAACATGTTGAGGGCATTCAAGTTGGAGAAATATATTGTCCCATACCAAGAGAAAAATTTGAAACTATTATGATTGGGACCATTGCTATCAAAGTTGAGGTAACATAATCATTAGTGGAATACAAAGTTTTGTTTCATATAAAATTGTTTTGGTAACAAGACCTGATCAACCTTGTTAACAAAAGGATTTCATTGAACAAAACAATGTTTTCACCATGATTATCTCTACTTACTTCTATTCTATCCATTTAGTTTTTGCTTTCGTTTAGTTTTCTTTTCTGTTGTTAGTTGCTTGCATGTTAGAGTGTCTTAGAACTTCTGTAGTTCTATCCTTGTTTTGTCTTTGCATCATTCCAAAAAAAATCTTTTTGTCAGAAAATCATTCATCTATGCCTGAAAATTGCCCAAAAATAAAGTGTCTCGAAAAATTCCGGAAAATTCATATTAATTTTTTACGTGAAAAAGGGGCAGAGGAGTGCCTGGAAGGTACCAGCGGGCCCACCAGGCAGGCACACCACCTGGTGGCACGGCCATCCCTAGGGCGCGCCTGCCTATGGTGTGGGCCACCCCTGGCCCTCCACTCACTCTCTCACTTGCCACTTTCTTCTCTCTCCCGAGCAAACACCAGTTCATTGCTCAAAATCACGTTCTTGCTGTGCTTGCCCTCGATTTTTCGATCTCCTAGCTCAGCCCATCTTTGCTGCTGAAATTTGGAGCATTTGTTCTCCGGTATGTGACTCCTCCGCTTGTCCAAGTAGATTTGTGTTTAGTGGTTTATATCTTGAGTATTTTGCTGCTGTAGGTGACAGGTTATGAGAGCTTGCAAGCTTGTTTGATGCATAGAGATATAGTTTTGATGCATGTTTAGGCCTCTTACAAGTCCCTACGAGTAGTGCCCTTCATTATATTCACTTTGCAATCACTTGTTTAATAGATGTTTAAATTTCAGAATATCAAACATGAACAATAGTACCTTTGGAGAAATATTTGAGAGGGATGCACCTAGAAGGTCAAGGCCCTCAAGATCAGCCTCTCAGTTCAGGCCATCATACAACGAGGATCTCATTGCACCTTGTATTAGTAATGAAGGAGACGATGGGGATGCTCAACCATCTACTTTTCCTTGTTTTACTTTCTTACAAGCTGCAGGGATTCTTGATGATTTCTTACTACTGATTCAGAGGGTTGGTTTGACCTCATACATGCAAGATGAGAGTGAGCAATACGCTATGCTCACCAAGACTTTTGTTGAGAGCTTCATGTTTACTAACACGCCTTATCAGTCAACTGTCTCTTTTAGAATTTATAATCTGCCCTTTACCATGCCATTGGAAAGATTTTGCAGTATTGTAGGTGTGGGCATGACGAGAACCGTGAAGAAGATTCAAGGGTGACCCACTGATTTGCTGGAGCTCTACCGAGGGGTGACCAATGAAGATGACCGCGTAGCCCGGCACAGAAAGATAAGAAACCCAACTCCCTGCTCTTAGATACTTTGCATATTATCTTGCTACTAGCGTTCTGGGTAGGGAGAATACAAGTAATATCTCCAACTATCATTTAGCCTTCCTTGCTGCTGCACTTAACAATGATACTCGATACAACTTTGGCTCGCTTATTGCTCGCCGCCTAGATGCTAGGGGGCCTATCTATGGGGGCATAATTGCTTCACGTATGGTCAATGCATTAGAGCTTTCAGTGGACCCCAATGATACTATATTGGCACCATAAAGGCTTGACCTTGCCGCTATGAAAACACATCACTTTGTCATTGCTGATTCTGATTTGGACAGTCTAGTATATATGATGGTGTTTACTGACGGGGATGGGAGGGAGATCCCTTTGCCGCAATCTACTTTGTCTAGTGTTCACAGGAGACCGTGGTCGCGCTCTAAGGAGGAGGTGGACGAGCAGCTCCGCCTGCTGGGGTTCCACGGGCAGCACCAGGAGGATGTGCCCTCCTACGATTACTCTGCGCACTACGGAGGGACGTACTCGAGTTCACACTGGGACGAGGGTACCTCCTCGTCGTACCACAGAGACACTTCATCTTGGCCAGCTTGGGATTGATACCCACTTAGGCCAAAAGCCTAAGCTTGGGGGGAGGTACGCCGACATCGCACTCATCTCCATATCATTTTGCGTCGGTACTTTGTATATTCATGTTTCGTTCTCTTTTTAGCTTTCGTTCTTTCTTTGCTTTTGTTTTCTAAAACACAAAAAGACCAAAAATATTTCTGTTGTTTCTCTTTGTTTACTTCTTCTTTTTGCCTTGGTTTTCCTTTTCCTTTTTGCTTTGTTTGAACTATTCGAAAAACCCTAAAAAGATTTTGCTTTGCTTATTCTTCCTTTTTGGTTCTTATTTTAAAAATCGAAAACACCAAAAATATTTTGTTGTTCTTCTTTAGTTTTGTGAGTTTGTTGCAGGGTTCAGTAGTCCTTAGTGGAATTTAGTTTCATGTTATTATTCAAGCCAAACACAAGTGAAGGGCAATAATGAGGATTAATGACAACTTGAGGTGTGGTAAGAGGCTGGTAACGAACTCTATTTGTTTTCATTTTTGTACATATACTCATCATTGTGGGCATGCTTAGCCTGTTTGTGTAGGGTGTATGTTATTCATGGATGCTTAGTAGTTCTTGCTTTCTTATGATTAGTTCCAGCTTGCTAATAGTTTGTAGCATGTCATATGAATGTTTGCTTGCATTACTCTATTCATAACTTGGTATGACACCATGGTATCCTCCTCTGAATGTTTCACTTGAATTGACTTGGCACATGCTCATGCATGCATATGACTGAAATAATCAGTTAAGCCTCGATGAATTATTTTGCCTTGAGGGTCTTGAATCACTTTCATGCCATGATTAGTCCCGTTTTGTTGTAAGCATGATTATGACAGCTATTGCTCTCTCGTTTGTCGCTCCCTTACTATTGCTAGCCTTTACTTACACTGAGTGTGCTTTACTCGTGTTTCCAATTCCCTAAACCCAAATATATATTGTCAAAAGTGTCCACCATACCTACCTATTAGCATCATTTGCTATTTCCGTGCATATTCAATATGCCTTGTTTTCTTCTGAATAAAATGTTTGCTTGTTATGAGAAAGTTAGTTAGTAAAGCTCTCACGAACTTGATGGCACACTTTATTTCCTGCACTTAATAAACCTGAACCATTGTGACTGTCCATGAAAGTTATATGCTAGCAAATTATAGGCTGGGGATTAGCAGAACCATGCTGTCATGGGAAACGCTTTCGACACCTGTAAATATATACCCAGTTGATACCATGCTCTTTTGTTTGCGGATGTCGTCGGTGTGAAATAAAAGGGGAGCTTGTAAGTCCATGGAGTTATGTATGTGTGTTAGAGAAACGCCTGGGCCGCCGGTCTAATCCATGCTGTCATGATGGAAATCTGCAGCGTAACCATAATAAGTATCTATGAAGCATTCTTCTTATAAAAAAAGAGAGATATAGCTATTGAGAAAGATAAAAAAAAGAGATTTGAGAAAAGAGGAAAGAGAGAAAAAAGCACCATTTTCCCATGGTAAATAAGAAGATTGCTGAGATACTCATTGTCTGCTTGCCTTGTCATTTTGATATGGGGATTCTTCCGTATCATCGGGCAAGGGGTACCCCGTTGGCGGTTCTCTATGATACACACGTATTTATGATGACAAGAACTTACCGGTAACTAAAGTTGAGTAGCATGAGGAGCGGCCCTCGTACTCAAGGGACATGGGATTTCCAATTTATAGTCTGTCAAGCATATAACTCAGATTGGACCTCACTTTCACCTTAACCATATTAAAGATGGTTATGATAGGGGCAATGAGATCTCAAAGCTAATGAGTACCATACTTTCAGCATTTGGAAGCCTTTCAAACTATTCAAAACCGTTTCATTTCCTTGTTGAGTCTCCACATATTCTATGAGAACCTTCTTGAGAGCATAGTTGTCATTCTTAGTGTAATGTGCTTGTCGCAAAACTTCATTATTTGTGTTATGACTTTGATGCTTGTACCTTTGATATCTTTACTTCTAGTCTTCACCTGATCTTTAGAGGTGCCTTGGCATTCACGATAAAAAGGCAAGCGAGATACCACTCTATCATACCTTGTTTATTATTTTTGAGTTGGAATCTCTTCATAGCTTGCAATGCCTATTAAGTAAACTTAGTTGCATACTCCTTATTATGAATTGTCTAAGTAGTTGATCACATGCTGAGAATATATACATCATATGAAGCAAATGTGTTCGTGAAAGTTTCTTTTATCGCACTCAGTTTTCAACTGAATTGCTTGAGGACAAGCAATAAGCTAAGATTGGGGGGAGTTGATACGTCCAAAATGTATCTACTTTCCCGAACACTTTTGCTATTGTTTCTCCTCTAAACTTGTGTGATTTGGATGCAACTAACACGGACTGACGCTGTTTTTAGCAGAATTACTTTGGTGCCTGGTTTTTGTGCAGAAAATCAACTATCAGGAAAAATCCCGGAAAATATACCAAAAATCCTATTTCACCAGAAGAGTCCCGGAGCCAGAATATGAGACGGAGTGGGGCTGGGGCCCAGCCACACCACCTGGCCGCCCGGGCTAGGCCTGGCCACGCCAGGGGGTGGTCTGGCCGCCCCAGACACCCCCTCGGTCTCACTCTTCGCCTTAAGATGCCTTTTGACCTAAAAACTCAGGGAGGTTTGACGTTTTTCTAGAAGGAGTTCCGCTCCGCCGCCACCACCAAATTCCACGATTCGGAACCAGAAACTATGTTCTGGCACCCTGCCGGGACGGGGAATTGGAGAAGATCATCGCCATCATCATCACCATCGCTTCTCCATCGACCATCCATGTTTCCCCCATCTATGTGTGAGTAATCCCCCACTATAGGCTATGGTGATGGTAGGGATTGGATGAGATCGTTCATGTAATGGCATCAAATTGTTAGGGCATGGTGCCTAGTATCTATTATTAGTGCTTTTTGACTTTGTTGCGACTTGTTATGCTTAATGCTTGTCACTAGGGCCCGAGTGCCATGATTTTAGATCTGAACATGTTATTGATTCATTATGATAGTATTGTTTATGGTCTTACCTGCAAGTTGTATACACACGTTGTTGTCCGGAACCAATGGCCCCGAAGTGACAGAAATCGGGATAACCGGAGGGAATGGCTTTGATGTGAGGATCACATGTGTTCATGGAGTGTTAATGCTTTACTCCGGTGCTCTATTAAAAGGAGCACCTTAATTGCCAGTAGTTCCCTTGAGACCCCGCTGCAAATGGGCTGGCAGGACAAAAGATGTTGTGCAAGTTCTCATTGCGAGCACGTATGACTCTATATGGGACACATGCCTAGGGTTATCTAGTACTTGGATGCTTATTCTTATTTATCTGCAATTTCCCTATGTTCTTATTGCTATGTGAATTTTCTTGTCCATGCAACGCCCATCCATCCATCCATATGCCTACCGCACTCGAATCCTACTATTTACTACTATTGTTACTACTATCTTTACTTTACTACTACAAAACTGTTGCTACTGATAAACTGCTATGAGCAAGATTGTTTCCAGGTGCAGCTGAATTGACAACTCAGTTGTTAAGGCTTATAAATATTCTTTGGCTCCCCTTGTGTCAAATCAATAAATCAGGTTTCACTTCCCTCGAAAATACTGCGATACACCCCCTATACTTGTGGGTCATCATGCCATCAGGTTCGTGAGAGCTTTAATCACTAGTTTTCTCATAACAAGTTTAATTCGAAAGGTAGATAAAAACATGAATATACTTGAATAGCAAATGCTAATAGGTAGGTATGATGGACTCTTTGGAATAACTTGGTTTTATTTGGAGTTGGATGCATGAGTGGAACTCATACTTGGTACATGTGGAGGCTAGCAAAAGACTGGGAGCGACCAACTAAGAGAGCAATAATGGTCATAATCATGAAAAGCGACAAAACATTATTAATTAAAGCATAAAGTGATATTACAAGACAAAAACTAAATGATCATAGAGGCTAAGGTGACTGGTATAGTCTTAACATGGTATGATCATGTGCCAAGTCAAACCAAATAAAGCATCAAAGGAGAATACCACAATACTATGCTTTAATATGCTAAAACAACGCATGATTCTTTCAAGGCACATTAAGCAATCTCAATTGTTTATAACATGTCATGCTACAGCAATAATCACTAAGCATAGAGTCAAAACAATATCAAGCATGACCCGATAAAATCTAAGTCATAGTAAAAAACAAGCTCCTTTTTACCACTTAAGCATGCACTTTCCTACTCTTTTCCAACACCAATCGACTTATTTGAAACAACTCACAAAGATAATAATAAATAAAGATCAGTGAGCTTGTCTCACATATCCACAAAGAAGAACTAAAAAGTTCTAAGCTGAAAGCACGAGAAAACTAAGGCTAAACACAGTGCTAGCAAAAGAGAACACTCACAAGACAATGAGAATGAAAACTAGAGTGTTCTAGGCAATGAAAACAGAGTGTATGTCTCTCCAAAAGAAGTGTGTTGTGATCCAACCAACTTATTTAAGCAAACTAAGCAAAAGAAAACTAAAAACAAAAATGAATACGCTGCAAGAACAACACAACAGTGCATGAAACAATAAAAACGAAGTGTCTAGAAAGACCTGAGATTTTTATTGATGAAGAAGGGGATGCCTTGGGCATCCCCAAGCTTTGGCGCTTTTACCTCTTGAATATTTCTTGGGGTGACACGGGGTGGCATCCCCAAGCTTGAGATTTTGTCCATTCTTCATCTCATTACATCATTCTTTCCATACACCTGAAAATTTCCTTCATACAAAACTATACACAATCTTCATTAGTAACATTAGTGCATTCAAAAGATAATAAACCTTTGGGGTTTAGTTTTAAAATAGCAAAACTTTCATTAAAAACACAAGCTACTGTAGCAATTCCCTCAAAAAGCTCAATTCACCAAAAAGAACCCAAAAAGAAATCGATAAAGAGGCAAATGCAAATCGTGGCAGAAGTCTGTCAAAACAGACCAGCAGGTAAAACCCGATTTTTTCCAAGACCTTCTGTTGCTCAAATCGAAAAGTGTTGAACTAACGAAAGTTGGATAACAACCTGGGGCAGAAGCACAAACAATTACAGCTCAAACTGACGTACAAAGATTTTTCACGAATTTTTACAGCGAAGCATAAAAATCTGTTTCGGGACAGCAACTTTAGCAAGCATTACTTCTCTCTCATTAGAGGTTACTCTTGCACAAAAACCACACAAAAATGATAAGGAGAGGTTATTACTGAAGCAATAACTTCCAAGACTCAACTAAAACTTTTGGGTTATCTCCCAATAAGTACTTTTCTTTAACGCCTTTAAGTTAGGCATGATAGTTTGAGAAGATGCTCACATAAAAAATATGAATTGAAGTAAAAGAGAGCATCAAGAAGAAAATTCAAAGCACATTTAAGTCTAACCCACTTCCTATGCATAGAAATCTTGTAAAGAAACAAGTCATGAAAGCACAAAACAACAAGCATATTAAAGCAAAACAAGGGCAACTTCAAGACTTTCAACATAAAGAGGGGAAACTTAATATTATTGAGATACATAAAACCATGTTTCCTTCTCTCATAATAACTTTCAGTAGCATCATGAATAAAATTAACAATATAAATATCACATAAAATATTCTTATCATGAGCCACATGCATATAATCATTATTACTCTCCACATAAGCATAGTTATTCTTATTAATTGTAGTGGGAGCAAATTCAGCGAAATAGCTGTCATTATTATTCTTATCACCATAATCATCAAATACAGGAGGCATATTGTAATCATAATTAATTTTCTCCTCAATAGTAGGTGGTCTGAGAATATCATATTCATCATTATAATCATCATATATTGGAGGCATAATATTATCAAAGTAAATTTTCTCCTCCGTGCTTGGGGGACTAAAAATATCATACTCATCAAAAACAGCTTCCCAAGCTTAGACTTTTCCATAGAATTAGCAATAATGGTGTTCAAAAATTCATACTAGTAACATTGCTATTAGCATGCAAATAAAGTTCCATAGGTTTTTTAATTTTCTCTTCAAACACTTCATGTCCTAACTCAAGATAAATACTATAAAGCTCTCTAATTTTGTTGTTGTTTTCCATTAAGCCTAACTAGTGAAAATAAAAACAAGAAACAAAAAGATATAATTGCAGAATCTAAAGGAAATAACTTTGAGCACTCACACACCAGCAACCGTACTAGAAGATATCTTAGTAGCCAGAGGATATGAGTACCTTTTACCTTACCTCCCCGGCAACAACGCCAGAAAATAGCTTGATGTCTACGCACTTCTATTCTTGTAGACAGTTGTTGGGCCTCCAAGTGCAGAGGTTTGTAGAACAGCAGCAAGTTTTCCCTTAAGTGGATTACCCAAGGTTTATCGAACTCAGGGAGGAAGTGGTCAAAGGTATCCCTCTCAAGAAACTCTACAATCAAGATACAAGAAGTCTCTTGTGTCCCCAACACACCCAATATACTTGTAAGGTGTATAGGTGCACTAGTTCGGCGAAGAGATAGTGAAATACAAGTGGTATAGATAATTATAAGTGGTAAAGGTGCCACAAAATAGCTTTGATGGCGTGTGGTTGATGTGGGAAGAGACTAAAGGCAATATGAAATAAGATGGAAGCAAGCAAACATGTAACAGATCTAGTTGCAAACGGTGTTTCAATTCTTAGAAACAAGGCCTAGGGATCATACTTTCGCTAGTAAATACTCTCATATAAATATCTTCTCTTTATGATACTACTCTTAACTACTCTCCAGTTGGACACTCTAATCCATGGTAGGGTTATAACATCACTCCTCAAAGTCCGCTTTCCCCATCTAGATAACCCCACACTGTCACCTTGAGCACTAGATGGTTCTATCAAACACCACAATTTCATAGAGATATCCAACTCCAAATATAATTCATAACAAGTATTTATAATCTCTAGCCTAAGTGTCACCATGGTGTGCATGCTGTCACTTTCACACACATGGGGAGAGCAGAGATCTATTAAAGCACTTGAGTAGCAAGGTAGATCTACTTTATTACAAAGCTCATGATCACAATATGAGCATGCATAGAGAGAGAGATGAACACATAGCTACCGGTAGAGCCCTTAGCCTCGAGAGAGAACTACTCCCTCCTCATCATGGGAATCAGCAACGGCGATGGACATGGTGGTAGAGATCGATGGAGATGGCTCCGGGGGCACTTCCCCGTCCCGGCAGGGTGCCGGAACAGAGACTTTCTGTCCCTCGAATCTCCCCTTCGGTGGCAGCGGCGCTGCAGAACTTTTCGTGGCTGGAGGCTGGATTATTTAGGGTTTTCTCATCGGGAGTCTTCTTATAAGCGAAGGGGCAATGTCAGAGGGTGGAACAGGGACCCACACCACCTGGTGGCGCGGCCAAGGGGACCCGCGCCACCACATGGTGTGGCCAGCCCCTGGCCCCTCTCCGTCTCGTCTTCTGGCTCCGTGAGTCTTTCGGTAAAATATCGACTTTGGCTTTTGTCCGGTCCAATTATGAGAATATTCATTTTCTAGCTTTTCTAGAACCAAAAACAGAAGAAAACATGCAACTAGCACTGTGGCATCTTGTTAATAGTTTAGTTTTAGAAAATGTGTAAAAGTACTCCAAAGTGTGGACAAAACATAAGAAAGTAGATATAAAACAAGCATGGAACATCAAAAATTATAGATACGTTTGCAACGTATCAGCCCACTTGACGTTGTTGAGTTGAATCTCCTGCCGCCCACTGGTGCGTTCGCCCTTAGGGTTGGGTGGCTGCTCATCATGGACGGGGCCGATGACAGGAGGTCGATTGGTCAGCCTGTTGTTGGTGGGTCCACCGTTGATGTTGTCCCTTTGAGCGCCTCCATCGCCGGTGTCGATGACGACGCACATGTAGTGGCTAGGGAAGTTGTTGCTCCCGCAGCTCTCAGATCCGGAGCCATAATCTCCATCTTATGTCGCCAGATCGCCCAGATCGAACTCGTAACTTCTGTTGCTATCAGTGTTCTCGGCTAATGCCAAGGCGTTGAGTTCGCTCAGGGTACCGATCGGTGGTGGGAACTATGATGCAGGAGCAATCGAGGGAGCCTACGGCTGGTCAGGGAGCTGAAGCGTGACGATCCGGCCAACCTGGAAGCATAGGCTTGCGATCTCCAGGCCGATCCCATCGCCCACGAACTCGAAATCTGGGCGAGTCACTGTCGCGTGGATAGTGAAGTCGAAGGTGCCGAAGAGGAGGCGAGTCTCTGCTGTAGCAGAGTTGTAGATCGCGGTTGATGGGATCGAGGAAGCTGCAACATCAGCACTCCCGTTCCCACAGACGGCGCCGATTGATGAGGGGTTAACTCATCAATGCCCATCATTGGTGGACTTAGTTTCGAGGAAGTAGGGAGCGTTGGAGACATCTATCGGCTAGGAAACAAGCACACATGTGACACGAGGTTTTACCCAGGTTCAAGCCTCGTAGAGGACCCTACTCCTGCTTGTCTGCTCTTGATTACGAGAGAGTCAAAAGTTACAAGGGTGCGCAGATGTAATCTGGCGAGGTATATGCGAGGATTTTTGTATTTGTCCTCCTCACCGCCCCTCCTAGCATTTATATTGGGAGGCTAGGTCTCAGGATAGCAGGTCGAGTCGGTTACATATTAGGTTTTTCCCTTTAATGTTCTATCTACACTTTTGCCGTGTCCTTCAAGAAGTCGAACTTCAATGGGCCACCCGAATCCTTGCTAGGTTTCGATTGCACCGTGGACTCCTTCTTGGGCTGAACCGTATATGCTAATCTCAAGTACCTGTAAGGTATACCCACATCAATTACACATTTGTTATCATGATGAAAGGGACAATAAATAGGGGAGCACCATTTATACCCATTCCCCGACCCAACTTGTAAGGTGAATTCAACTCGACTGATTAAGGGGTGCATGCCTAGGAAAAACCACTAGCTGGTTGAGTGAGTCGGTTGATAGTTCCTTCGAACATCCGGTGATGCATTTTAAATGGCTATGATGTATTATAAGACCAGAACCTACGGAATAATGGTGGGAATTGCAACGGCAATTGAGCGGGTCCAAGCCAATGGTGGTAAGCTTGATCACCTCCAGGGCGGATGACAAACCGACAGTGGTAGACACCATCTAGTACAACATATGGAAGGAGTCATCTTCCTTTGGGTGTGCCTTTAGGTAATCCAGCGATGTACAACCTCCATAGCTCGAGGTGGTTGTATACTTCGAGGTGGAGATACACTCGAACCAATTGCAGATCAGCTCATTGGAAGTGCCAGAAGTTTTGTTAGCCTGTTTATCATCTTTCCATGACCACAGAGATCTTCCCCCTTCTAGCTCTCTAAAGGGAACCTTCCAGTTTTTCAGGTACATTAGAACCAGGTGCCACACCTACTTCATGTTTATCCAGGAAATTTTATTAAAGACTAAATTGTTTCTATTATTCCAAATGCTCCAAAGCACAGCAGGAGAAACTACATTAAAAGGCAAACTGAGAAATGCCCATCTACTCAAGGAAATTCTAGGTTAACGAAGATTGTATTCATGAAGATAGATACACCCATGACTCGAGAATAGGGTGTACATGCGCTGGCTAACCATGGTCGGTCCATCACGAGCAGAGGATATTGGTGGGTTCGTACACACTAGAATATATGGCCATTGTTTACTGTTACTCCCCCGATCTCAAAATATAAAGCCCATAAGGATTAGTCAAGAGTCAACGTTTTCTAAGTTTAACAAACATTATAGACAAAAATATGAATATTTACAATACTGAATCAGTATCAATAGATTCACCATAAAGTATATTTTCTAAATGTGTCCATTCAATATTATAGATATAATTGTTTTTTTAAAATTGGTCAAAGTTAGTAAGTTGAGTTTTAAATAATTTTTAGACACCTTATATGTTAGGATGGAGAGAGTAATTGCTTAGTCTATGCATAGTAACATAGACTAGTATATACTATTCTACTATAATGCTGAAATTACAGAATAAATATCTCACTCTCTCCCCAAGGAAAACAGTTTAATATCCCCAAACATGTCCATGTCCAAAGCAAAAGTTCAACTAATGGTCCAAAAGAAACTTGTTTGATGCTCAAAACTCTAAGCAAAGGATAACACGCCAATGAGCATAACAATGCACGTGTGCATCTGTGCCTGTCTGCTATACGTAGTATTTCCGCGGCTGCCTTTTGAGCGAGGCCTTTTCCCGTTGTCTAGGATCCTGATCCTAGCTAAGTGTAGTACTAGTAGTTCCGAAATGGGATAAATAGTACTCTAACCACAAAGCCCGCAACTCGATCGACCAACAATCCACCCACATGCATCCTAATCCGATTGTTTATTCTGACAAACTCGATCAGCTTGTCAAAAAGAGACGATGTCCTGCCATGCATTTCAGCCATATCGGCGGTGGTAGGAGGTGATAATCACGTCCAAACTACTACTCCAGGAATGCCGGTCCAACGAGGCGAAGACCGATCCCGCTCGGTCGTGAGGTAGATTTGTCATCGCCTATAGGACTCTGGCAGCAAAGCCAGACGTGCGTATATTTTGCGAGAGAGGCGATGGCTACACCCCTGGTGGCTGGCTGCTGACTATTCAACGGCAGGATTGGCCATAACTGTGCCCCTCTGCTAAGTGGGCCCGCCTTTACATATGCTATTCCAGCTTCTGGTCTCGTGTCTCACAACCCCCATCTCCTGTCAATGCATCCCGTGTCTATAAATGCGTCCCCTGCAATGCAACACTTCACTACCACATAGAGACCAGCTCTCCAGCACCACCAAACTGTAGACAAGAAGGAACAGAGCGGCGTCGACAATGGCCTCCGCCGCGCTCCCAGCGGCCGTCGAGCCCAAGAAGAAGGGCAACGTCAGGTTCGCCTTCGCCTGCGCTATCCTGGCCTCCATGACCTCCATCCTCCTCGGCTACGGTACGTGCATCCACCCATTCACTACAGACGACTGTTGCGCTTAGTACTGTGCAATACTATTCCTTTGCGCGTACTACGTTGTTGCATGGGCTGATCATGGGCGTTTGTTTGCAGACATCGGCGTGATGAGCGGGGCGTCGCTGTACATCCAGAAAGACCTCAAGATCTCGGACACCAAGGTGGAGGTCCTCACTGGCATCCTCAACGTCTACTCCCTCATCGGCTCCTTCGCGGCCGGGAGGACGTCCGACTGGATCGGCCGGCGCCTCACCATCGTCCTCGCCACCGTCATCTTCTTCGTGGGCGCCCTCCTCATGGGTTTCTCCGTCAACTACGGCATGCTCATGTTCGCCCGCTTCGTCGCCGGCATCGGCGTCGGCTACGCGCTCATGATCGCGCCCGTGTACACCGCCGAGGTGTCCCCTTCCTCCGCCCGCGGCTTCCTCACCTCCTTCCCGGAGGTCTTCATCAACTTCGGCATCCTCCTCGGCTACGTCTCCAACTTCGCCTTCGCCCGCCTCTCGCTAACCCTCGGCTGGCGCGTCATGCTCGGCATCGGCGCGGGGCCCTCCGTCCTGCTCGGCTTCATGGTCCTCGGCATGCCGGAGTCGCCCCGCTGGCTCGTCATGAAGGGACGCCTCGGGGACGCCAAGGTCGTGCTGGCCAAGACCTCGGACTCGCCAGAGGAGGCCGCCGAGCGCCTCGCCGACATCAAGACCGCCGCCGGCATCCCTCTCGACCTCGACGGCGACGTGGTCGCCGTGCCCAAGAACGAGGGAGCCTCCGAGGAGAAGCGTGTGTGGAAGGAGCTCATCTTCTCCCCGACCTCGGCCATGCGGCACATCCTCATCTCCGGGATCGGCATCCACTTCTTCCAGCAGGCGTCGGGCATCGACGCCGTCGTGCTCTACAGCCCGCGCGTGTTCAAGAGCGCGGGCATCACGGGCGACAACCGCCTCCTCGGCACCACCGTGGCCGTTGGGGCCACCAAGACGGTCTTCATCCTGGTGGCCACCTTCCTCCTCGACCGCATCGGCCGGCGGCCGCTGCTGCTGGCCAGCACGGGCGGCATGATCGTCTCCCTCGTCGGCCTGGCCGCGGGGCTCACCGTCGTCAGCAACCACCCGGACGAGAAGATCACCTGGGCCATCGTGCTGTGCATCTTCTGCATCATGGCCTACGTGGCCTTCTTCTCCATCGGCCTAGGCCCCATCACGTGGGTGTACAGCTCGGAGATCTTCCCGCTCCACGTGCGCGCGCTGGGATGCTCGCTCGGCGTCGCCCTCAACCGCCTCACCAGCGGCGTCATCTCCATGACCTTCCTGTCGCTGTCCAAGGCCATCACCATCGGCGGCGCCTTCTTCCTCTTCGCCGGCATCGCCTCCTTCGCCTGGGTGTTCTTCTTCACCTACCTGCCGGAGACCCGCGGGCACACGCTGGAGGACATGAGCCAGCTGTTCGGCTCCAAGGCCACGCACAAGGCCGGCGTCGCGGAAGCCGACGACGACGATGTTGCGAAGGAGAAGAAGGTGGAAATGGCTGCCACCAACTGATCGATCGACCGCAGATTTTGCCAGATTGCGATGCGAAGACTTGTGCTGTATCCGTCTCGGCTAGCTAGCTGCCACTATGCCCACATAGATGACGAAGTAACGTGGGAAGATTCGCTGATTCCGGCCGGTGCTAGCTGCTGGAATGCGATGGCAAGCTCCAGCTCGATCGAGACGTAAATGGCTATAGCACGTATACTAGTTCTTAAATGTCTTAAGTACGTGAGTTTTATTTCGCGCTTTGGTTTGTCCGGGCAGGTTGGTTGTGGTTTGTGAACAATCCGGCAATGCCAATGTCAAGGCCAACTGTCGCGAGGCTAGTCTGTGTAGAACTGTAGAGGTGTACTTGTTCGGCGTTTGTCTCGTGCTCGCTTTGCATGGTTAGGAAGAACTGGCCCACTGCCATGCGAGATGTGGTTAGGAAGAAAACTAGCGGTAGTTCGAGGAATCTGCGTGCCGATGTAGTGAGTCAAGCAAGCCACGGAAAATGTGTAATAAGGATAAACTATCTGTATCTATGTAAAGACTTGGGAGTACTTCGGAAATAAATCCTATACGACCAAGGTCGTACTAACCAACTCGGTGGACCACATCTGGCACCGTAGGTATCGCAAAACACATCTCAAAGCAGGTAGGTCACTTGCCCCCTAATTCCGGCTGCTCTCCTCCGCCGTGGACGAACAACCTCAGCCACAAACCTCCAGACGATGACCATGCTACGAGACTACTATGCCCCCTTCCCCGCCACCGAGATGCACCTCCGCGGGCCAACTAGGACAGGCTCGTCCCTCGTCTTCAGGCCCTTCGAGAGCTCGCGAGGACGTTGGGAATCTGTGGTGCCTCCCTTTGCTCTGTACGCCGCGGAATCACAGACGACTCTCCTTGCTGAATCACGCACCGGCATTCCGTCCGTGGCCATGGTCATCATCGCTGCCGGTGCTCGGCTGCGGCTGCTTGCCCCTGTTGGAATCGTGATTTCATTGACGAGAATTATGGGGTAGGTGGCCTACTGTCTTTGAGATGTGTTTTGCCACGCGTACGGTACCTGATGTGGTCCACCGGGTAGGTTGGTACGACCTGGGTCGTATAGGATTTATTTCCGAGTACTTCCATCACACGCTTATATTACTCGTATTACTGTATTACATTATGCGTCCACATTACAAAACGGTAACGGCCGGCTACCGCAGAAGATATTCAAGTTGATCTCGAACTGATCACGGGAAACGGAATCTTGAAAGAAACGTAAGCAGACAGCTGCTGCTACCTGATACGAAGTTTATTGGTAGCGCTTCAGCGTCTTCGACCAGCTAGTCAGAACGGGCTCAGTGTAGTGTACCGCGCTGATTGGAGTAGATTATACTACTATCAGATCATTTCAACCGAGGTTGGGACTGGCTAATGGTTTTTGTATGCTTGTGGCGATGCATGTGCAACAATAATTTACATATGTTTGTGGCGATACATGTGCAGTGATGGTAATCTACATATTTCTTTGTCATATTTAGGCTCTGCCATGTGTGGTTCTTGATCTCTTTCTCGAGAACGATGATGGGTTTTGTGTGTTAGATTTTGGTGTGGCCTTATGGGAGAGTGCAGTTTTTTTCCTGGCGGTAGAGTGAACTTTTTCCCGATAAATAGAATATATTAATATCTGAACATACCAATTACGGGAGAGTCAAATTTGGGGTTCATATTACGCCGACTACTCTTTACACGCTCGAAAGAGGTCATCATAGCAATTTAAAACCCTTCTAACTCTCACTCTGAGCTCTGCCATTAGTTTTAAAGAAAAGAGTAGGCATATTTCCGATTTTATAAATAAAGTCAAATACGGAATGAAGGGTTTAGGACCTTAGTCACGAAACAAATAAGAGGATCCAAGTAATAAAATATTACAGCCCAAACAAAAACTGAAATGTCAGTAGATCATGGAGGACTGGTTGCAGCGACTTGGAGCTAGACGAGGGAAGCACAAAATTCGCCAGTCGTCTGGTGCAAGGCCTCCTCATCTATAGATACACATAACACACTGGTACAAAAAGAGTCTTTTGTCCAGCGTCCAAATTCTATTGGTCCCGGTTCGTTTTCATAATCGGGACCAATGCCAGGCAGCGGTCCCGGTTCATGCCGTCTGGGCATTAGTCCCGGTTCATCTCTAAACATTGGTCCCGGTTCGTGACATGAACCAGGACGAATGCCCCCGCGACGCACACGTGGCGCTCTGCGGAGCATTGGTCCCGGTTCATGCCACGAACCGGGACCAAAAACCCCGCGACGGTCCGCAATCCGGGACAATTAATATAAATTAATTCGGGGAAGAAATTAATTCGAGGCAGAAATTAATTCGAGATAGAAATTGAATTGATCAGTATTTTTAAAAAAATCTTCCACAAATTAATCGAGACAAAGATCTAAATTGAGACATTTTATTATCCGACCACAAATTCTTTCCAAACAAAGGTGCGACTTTACAAATTTTCCTAGTCGACAACACTTCCGCTGCCGCTGTCCTCCGAGCCGTCGGCTTCCTCGTCGTCGTCGGACGAAATCTCCATGATTTCAGCGTTGTTCGGGAGACGGAGCTCCTCTGCGCGGCTAGCAGTGTTGATGGCGGTGTAGATGGTTCATCCAGGGACGGACCAGAACATCTCCCGCCCTTCTCGATTGCGGAGATCTGGGTGCACCACGCGCCCGTCCACGATGCGGTTGCCAAGCTTGGCCTTTCGCTCCTTCTTGAACAGCCGGGGCCAGTACTCGCTGGCCGCCGCGTACCGGGGCAACGCCCTCATCCACGCGGGCATCTGGCGGCGATGCTCCGCGATGACGCACTCCATCTCATATCCGCCAGGGACGAGGAGCGGAGCCACCGGCACACCCGCCTCGCTGATGCGAAATCCGGCGGGCACGGTCGCGCGCGGCGGCGCGAGGATGCCGTAGTACGCAAACATCGCCGCCTCGTAGAAGTTGAGCGTGGGCACCTCAATGGCGGCGCGGTGGAGATTGGAGAGGGAGGGGAGGCGAGACGACGGCGCGGTGGAGAGGCGATGGCGATGGCGAAGGGGTGGGTGGAGATCGACTGCAGAGAGGAGGCGATGGCAAAAGCGACGCGCTGTGGCCTCATATTTATACACGGGGACAACGAAGCGACGGTGGGCATTGGTCCCGGTTAATGCCACGAACCGGGACCAAAGCCCCTCCCGCGCGACACGTGGCGGCCCAGCAACGCGCCCCCCACCAAGGTCATTGGTCTCGGGTCGTGCCATTAACCGGGACCAATGACCTGGGTGGGGGCCGCGCTGCTGGGCCGCCACGTGTCGCGCGGGAGGAGCTTTGGTCCCGGTTCGTGGCATTAACCGGGACCAAAAACCCTCCCCTGGCTATATATAAGCCCAACCCTTTGCCCCTTGCCACCAAATTTTGATGGATTGTGTGTGAGGTGTAGGTGCTAGCTTTTTTTTTCTTTGATTGCACACAAGGTGTTCGACGAAATGTCTGAGCCACACTTTAGTTCGCACAACACGGTATCCTCGGTTGAGGTTAGCAACCTTATCTTCTTTATCTGTAACTGATACAAAAATATTGCATGTGTCCATGTAGGGTGGTTATTTTACTATTCACGATGTTATTGTAATGGTTAATTATTATGACGTAGATCGATGCATGGATGCGATGGATGTATGGCGACCGACGCGATTCCGATTTTATTGCAGGCCTACATAAATTTATCGATTTGGCTAAGGCAAACAAAGTGGATAATTTTATGCCTTGTCCCTGCGTCGACTGTCGGAACGTGGCGGAGCACTCTGCCCCGAGAATCCTTCAAAGCCATCTGCTTCGGAGAGGCTTCATGCCCGGATATTATTGTTGGGCCATGCACGGAGAAAGAGGGGTTAGGCTGGAAGAAAATGAAGAAGAGGAGGATGATGACAACTATCCTATGTCCCCTGAAGAATACAGTGATACTGCAATGGAAGACAATGAAGAAGAGGGAGGCGACAATGAAGAAGAACAACGGGCATCGGATGAGCCCGCTGATGGTCTTGGTCGGGTCATTTGTGATGCAAAGCAACAATGTGATACAGAAAGGGAGAAGCTTAAGTTTTATGTGAGGCCAGACACATGGCTTAATAGGATTGATAGAATACTCATACCAACAAGTTGCAACTTCTTTTCCGGAAGCTCATTCGAAAAGAACTCTAAGGTTAAGCGTGCTTTGCCTAGAGCAATTCTAGGATGGGTGACCGACTGGGAAGTGGGTAACCGGGTGCGCACGAGTGAGGACAAAGTGCGCAGAAAAGACTAGTGTTGGTCTGTGGGGCCAGTCTAGATATCCTATTAAGCTGGCAGGAGTGACACCCCCTGGGCCCAGGAGTGGACGGGGTGTTACAAGTGGTATCAGAGCCGACCCTTGCGATTACACGGGTGTGTGCGGGTCAGTGGCAGGACATGTGGAGCATGGCGCGTGTGTCCCAAAGTGGACACGGCATGGCACATGTGCCGGCACTGGACGCACAGACGCGTGCCAAGAGGGAACGTTCCTGGGGTGTGCTTGATCGATGAGGGCATCGATCTTCTAAAGGGTGGGTGTATGTGAGACCAGACACATGGCTTAATAGGATTGATAGAATACTCATACCAACAAGTTGCAACTTCTTTTCCGGAAGCTCATTCGAAAAGAACTCTAAGGTTAAGCGTGCTTTGCCTAGAGCAATTCTAGGATGGGTGACTGACTAGGAAGTGGGTAACCGGGTGCGCACGAGTGAGGACAAAGTGCGCAGAAAAGACTAGTGTTGGTCTGTGAGGCCAGTCTAGATATCCTATTAAGCTGCCAGGAGTGACAGCCCCCGGGCCCAGGAGTGGACGGGGTGTTACATAGGCCATTCAAAAGGATCACAAAAAGTTGTTGTACCCAAATTGCGAAGATAGCAGCACAAAGCTCGGTACCACACTTGAACTGCTGAAATGGAAGGCAGAGACTGGCTTATCTGACAAGGGATTTGAGAAGTTACTGAAAATAATGAAGCCGAAGCTTCCAAAGGATAACAAGCTGCCCGAGACAACGTACGAAGCAAAGAAGACTATCTGCCCTCTAGGATTAGATGTGGAGAAGATACATGCATGCATTAATGACTGCATCCTGTACCGTGGTGAGAAGTACGAGAATATGGATAAATGCCCGGTATGCACTGCATGTCGATACAAGATCAGACAAGATGACCCTGGTGATGTTGAGGGTGATGACGAGCCCCCCCAGGAAGAGGGTTCCTGCTAAGGTTATGTGGTATGCTCCTATAATACCACGGTTGAAACGTCTGTTCAGAAATAAAGAATATGCCAGGTTGTTGCGATGGCACAAAGAAGAGCGTAAGAAAGACGGGAAACTGAGACACCCCGCCGATGGATCGCAGTGGAGAAACATCGAGAGAAAGTACTCGAACTTTGCAGGTGACGTGAGGAATTTATGTTTTGGTCTAAGTACAGACGGCATGAATCCTTTTGGGGAGCAGAGCTGTAGTCACAACACCTGGCCAGTGACTCTATGTATCTACAACCTTCCTCCTTGGTTGTGCATGAAGCGGAAGTTCATTATGATGCCAGTGCTCATCCAAGGACTGAAGCAACCCGGCAACGACATTGATGTGTACCTAAGGCCATTAGTCGATGAACTTTTGCAGTTGTGGGCAGAACCAGGTGTAAAGGTGTGGGATGAGCACAAACAGGAGCCATTTGACCTACGAGCATTGTTGTTCGTAACCATCAATGATTGGCCTGCTCTTAGTAACATTTCAGGACAGTCAAACAAGGGATACAATGCATGCACGCACTGTTTAGATAAGACTAAAGGTACATATTTGGATAAATGTAAGAAGGTTGTGTACCTGGGGTGTCGTAAATTTCTTATGACCAATCATCAAGTAAGAAAGAAAGGCAAGCATTTCAATGGTGAGGCAGATTATCGGAAGAAGCCTAAGCTCCCTAAAGGTGCTGATGTATTTGGTATGGTGAAGGACCTAGAAGTAATCTTTGGAAAGGGTGCTGGCGGTCAATCTGTTCCGAAAGACCCCATTACCGGACACATAACCATGTGGAAAAAGAAATCTATATTTTGGGAGGTTGAGTATTGGAAAGACCTAGAGGTCCGTTCTTCAATTGACGTGATGCACGTGACGAAGAATCTTTGCATGAACCTGCTAGGCTTCCTGGGCGTGTATGGGAAGACAAAAGATACACCAGAAGCACGGGAGGACAAGCAACGTATCAAAGACCCATACAACAAGCATACTGATAAAGGACGTGAATACTTAAGCAGCTACGCTCTTACCAAAGCAGAGAAGGAAATCTTTTTTGAAGTCCTTTACAGTATCAAGGTCCCGGCTGGCTTCTCATCAAATATAAAGGGAATAATAAATATGGCAGAGAAAAAATTTCAGAACCTGAAGTCTCATGATTGCCGCGTGATTATGACACAGTTGCTTCCGGTTGCATTGAGGGGGCTTCTACCGGAAAATGTTCGATTAGCCATTGTGAAGCTATGTGCATTCCTCAATGCAATATCTCAGAAGGTAATCGATCGAGAAAGTCTGGAAAGGCTACAGAAGGATGTGGTCCAATGTCTTGTCAGTTTTGAGTTGGTGTTCCCCCGTCCTTCTTCAATATTATGACGCATCTCTTAGTTCACCTAGTCGAAGAGATTTCCATTCTCGGTCCTGTATTTCTACACAATATGTTCCCCTTCGAGACGTTCATGGGAGTCTTAAAGAAATATGTTCGTAACCGTGCTAGTCCAGAAGGAAGCATCTCCAAGGGCTATGGAACAGAGGAGGTCATTGGGTTCTGTGTAGACTTTCTTCCTGACCTTAAGCCGATTGGTGTTCCTGAATCACGGTATGAGGGGAGACTGAGTGGAAAAGGCACACTAGGAAAGAAAGCAATGATATTTAGGGACGGACATTCTTTGAATCAAGCACACTACATAGTTCTACAAAGTTCTACCTTCGTGGCTCCGTATATCGAGGAACACATGAATGTTGTACGCTCCAAGTTCCTGGGGAAGGATGACTACTGGATTAAAGAAAATCACATGGAGACTTTCGGCACTTGGTTGCAATTACATCTCATGAATGTCACCACTATTGGAGATCAGCTCTTCTTGTTGGCCGCGACACCATCTGCGACTGTATTGACTTTCCAAGGGTATGAGATAAATGGGAATACATTTTACACGATTGCCCAAGATAAAAAGAGCACCAACCAAAACAGTGGTGTCCGCTTTGATGCAACATGCGAGAATGGGAAAAAGGACACATACTATTGTTACATAGAGGAGATATGGGAACTTGACTATGGAGCTACTTTTAAGGTCCCTTTGTTTCGGTGCAGTTGGGTCAACATGAATGGAGAAGGGGTAAAGGTAGACTAGCTGTACGAAATGACAACAGTGGATCTCAAGAATCTTGGTTACAGAGACGAACCATTCGTACTAGCGAATGCTGTGGCTCAGGTTGTTTAGTGAAGGACATGTCCTCTAGACCGAAAAACGAAAAAATAAGGAAACGAATACATCAGACGATGAGCCCAGGCGTCACATAGTTCTTTCAGGGAAAAGAAACATCACGGGAGTCGAGGACAAGACAGACATGTCAGCAGATAATGATAAGTTTGATGAAATTCCGCCCTTCACCGTGAAAACTGACCCCAAGCATCCCGTAAAGCAAAGAAGATGCTCCATGGTTACGGCCTAAGAAGCGTTCATAGGCAAGGGATTGACATACGCGATGAAGGATTCATACCATGAACCCTAAACCCTATGTAAATCTATGTAATGTATGGAAACTTTATGTGATGTATGAAAACTTTATATGAGAACCTCGAACATGATAGGTCATTTTGTGAAGCTCCGCCACGGGAGATTTCCCAACCCTTTCCCTAACACTGTTAGAGGAGATGGAGTCTTTCACGGGCTTGCAGGGAAATTTTTTCGAGGCGGAGCTTCCGAAGATGCCGTAGGGCGTGTGCACCAACGACATCTTCGAGAAGCTCCGCTACGGGAGATTTCCCAACCCTTTCCCCAACACTGTTAGAGGAGATGGAGTCTTTCACGGGCTTGCAGGGAAATTTTTCCGAGGCGGAGCTTCCGAAGATTCCGTAGGGCGTATGCACCAATGACATCTTCGAGAAGCTCCGCCACGGGAGATTTCCCAACCCTCCATCCATGGGGATGAAACTCTCTCTACCTATGTTGGCTTGTTGACCTGCTTGCCATGGCGTATCGATGCTCCTTTTATAGGCACGGCGCCGCTTCTACTTTGTCTTGTTCCTCCGACAGGGCGTCATGCGCTACATGCTTTATCTCATCGAGCAGTGCGTCCACCCACATGTCCTTATCCCGCCGACAGCTTTAGTCTCGGTTGCACCCACCAGCCGGGACTAAAGGTTACCCACACGTCCTTATCCCACCGAAAGCTTGCACCCACCAGCCGGGACTAAAGCTTTAGTCTCGGTTGCACCACGCACGAAAAATGGAAATTGGCTTTTTCGTGCGTCGAAAAGGAAAACTTCCTCCTGCAACATCGTAAGCCATCCCAAGATGCACATGTGTGCATAATATGGGCACATTATCACAAACTATGCCCTGATTCTAGCCATAACATTAGTGGTTTAACCTAAATGCCATGAAACCTCGAACATGATAGGTCATTTTGTGAAGGATTTTTTATGATGTTTGCAATTTTTCAAGTTCGATATTTTTCCTTGCAACTGCGACACATAATATGACACCACGCGAAGGTTTCACATTGTTTGGATCATTTTTGAATTTCTTATGCCCGTTTCAAACTATATCCAAAACGGCGGGCATGAAGCTTCTTAGCCTAGGGCTGAGCCTCGCTGAACTTGAAGTGGATCTCTGATGAAATAGCATGTTGTGAACCTATAAATGATTTTTTTTTAAATTCACAAGCATTATATCATGTACTTGTAGTTCAAATCTTGGCAACCTCCTACCGATTCAGCAGGAATTTGTCTTTTTCATGAGGGATGGACGAAAAGGTTCCAGATACACCGGTTGGAAAATTGTCCATATAAGGTGGTCTAGTATTTTTCAAAAATGGGTTGGTACCAATGCCAAACTTTAATTTGGTGTTTGCTTCACGGAACACCCCGATTTTGGCACCTCAAAAATGGAAATTGGCTTTTTCATGCGTTGAAAACGAAAACTTCCTCCTGCAACATCGTAAGCCATCCCAAGATGCACATGTGTACACAATATGGGCACATTATCACAAACTATCCCCTGATTCTATCCATAACATTGGTGGTTTGACCTAAATGCCATGAAACCTCGAACATGATAGGTCATTTTGTGAAGGACTTTTTATGATGTTTGCAATTTTTCAAGTTCAATATTTTTCCTTGCAACTGTGACACATAATATGACACCACGCGAAGGTTTCACATTTTTGGGATCATTTTTGAATTTCTTATGCCCGTTTCAAACTATATTCAAAACGGCGGGCATGAAGCTTCTTAGCCCGGGGCTGAGCCTCGCTGAACTTGAAGTGGATCTCTCATGAAATAGCATGTTGTGAACCTATAATTTTTTTTTTTTAAATTCACAAGAATTATATCATGTACTTGTAGTTCAAATCTTGGCAACCTCCTACCGATTCAGCAGGAATTTGTCTTTTTCATGAGCGATGGACGGAGAGGTTCCAGATACACCGGTTGAGAAATTGTCCATATAAGATGGTCTAGTATTTTTCAAAAATGGGTTGGTACCAATGCCAAACTTTAATTTGGTGGTTGCTTCACAGAACACCCCGATTTTGGCACCTCAAAAATGGAAATTGGCTTTTTCGTGCGTTGAAAACGAAAACTTCCTCCTGCAACATCGTAAGCCATCCCAAGATGCACATGTGTACACAATATGGGCACATTATCACAAACTATGCCCTGATTCTATCCATAACATTGGTGGTTTAATCTAAATGCCATGAAACCTCGAACATGATAGGTCATTTTGTGAAGGATTTTTTATGATGTTTGCAATTTTTCAAGTTCAATATTTTTCCTTGCAACAGTGACACATAATATGACACCACGCGAAGGTTTCACATTGTTTGGATCATTTTTGAATTTCTTATGCCCGTTTCAAACTATATTCAAAATGGCGGGCATGAAGCTTCTTAGCCCGGGGCTGAGCCTCGCTGAACTTGAAGTGGATCTCTCATGAAATAGCATGTTGTGAACCTATAAATGATTTTTTTTTAAAATTTACAAGCATTATATCATTAACTTGTAGTTCAAATCTTGGCAACCTCCTGCCGATTTAGCAGGAATTTGTCTTTTTCATGAGGGATGGACGAAAAGGTTCCAGATACACCGGTTGGGAAATTGTCCATATAAGGTGGTCTAGTATTTTTGAAAAATGGGTTGGTACCAATGCCAAACTTTCATTTGGTGGTTGCTTCACAGAACACCCCGATTTCGGCACCTCAAAAATGGAAATTGACTTTTTTGTGCGTTGAAAAGGAAAACTTCCTCCTGTAACATCGCAAGCCATCCCAAGATGCACATGTGTGCACAATATGGGCACATTATCACAAACTATGCCCTGATTCTAGCCATAACATTGGTGGTTTGACCTAAATGCCATGAAACCTCGAACATGATAGGTCATTTTCTGAAGGATTTTTTATGATGTTTGTAATTTTTCAAGTTCAATATTTTTCCTTGCAACTGTGAAACATAATATGACACCACGCGAAGGTTTCACATTGTTTGGATCATTTTTGAATTTCTTATACTTGTTTCAAACTATATTCAAAACGGCGGGCAATTTTTCAAGTTCAATATTTTGTTAATGCAATTTTAATTGAAAATAGTAAAATTGTATAGTCCAAATAAAAATATTTGAAAACAAAAAATAGTTTTTGATTAGTTATTTAGATTGAAGCACTTTTCCTGTTAAAAGTTTTTTGAAATTGCTCATTATGTAATAAATATTTGTTAATGCAATTTTAATTGAAAATAGTAAAATTTTATAGTTCAAATAAAAATATTTGAAAACAGAAAATGTTTTTTTATTCGTTATTTAAATAGAAGCACTTTTCCTGTTGAAAGTTTTTTGAAATTCCAAATTATGCAATAAATATTTTGTAATGCAATTTTAATTGAAAATAGTAAAATTGTATAGTTCAAATAAAAATATTTGAAAACAGAAAATGGTTTTTGATTAGTTATTTAAATTGAAGCACTTTTCCTGTTAAAAGTTTTTTGAAATTCCAAATAAATAATCATCTTAAATTGAAACATCTTATTAATTAAAGAAGAAAACAAATTTGAAAATGGCGGGAAGACCAAAAGGTTTGCCAAAATCTGAAAAACGGGTCAACGATCCCGGTTCATCCCACCAACCGGGACCGATGATCCTGGGTGCACGCACTGATCAATATGCCTTTGGTCCCAGTTGGTGGGACGAACCGGGACCAAAGGCTAGACCATTGGTCCCGGTTCATCCCACCAACCAGGACCGTTGATCCTTTGGTCCCGGTTGGTGGGACGAACCGGGACCAAAGGGCTGTACAGTTAACAGCCTCGGCCCTTCCTCCTTCCCAACTCCCCCAAATCACAGAGCACATCGACCCGTGGCTAAGGAAAATTTGCGGCGGAGCAAAATCACGCCGTCAGGCTGCCCAAATCCAGAGCGGCCGCTTCACGCCATCGACGCCCGTCGCCGAGCGCCACTGTCCGCTGTCGTCGGACGCCGCCGCGAGCAGGTAAGGATTCCATCGCTGCAATCGACCCCACCATCCCTGACTCCGGCCGCCGCATTCTCCACTGATTTCGACAGCACCCGGCCTCCTCCAGCCTCGCCGCACCCTCCATCGGCCTCCTGGTGAGCCACTGGTGCTCCAGCACCACTCCTACGTCTCCCTCCCTCACTGGATCATCCTCCCCACGAGCACCTGTCGCCGCCGGCCACCGTCATACCCCTTACTCCGGCGCACCTCCCGTAGCGACGCCGCCCGTTTTAGGTAGCCTGCATCGCGCTGGTTCGAACGGTCCTAGTCGCGTCACCCCGCGCACTATTCTCCGCCGTATTCCACCACCGCCTGAAAGTTCGCCGGCGAGGCTACGTGGCGCCACTGTGGCGTCGACGTGGTGTTACGTGTGCCTGACGTGGGCGCTGACCAAGCCCCGCCAGCGTGGCATCTGAGGTGGTTTGGGCCCCTCGCGTCAGTCTCTGTGGTTAGTTTAGCCGTGGAGAAAAACAAACCCCCACCCCAAGCTGACGTTATAATGATGCAGTAAAAGTTTAATAATTGTTTAAATAATTTCAAAAAAGAGTTTAATCTTATAAATTCAATAACTAATTATTTCTAAGTCAGAAAAATATGTATAATATATCAAAATGTTCAGAAAAATGAGATCTACACAATAGACTCATAATCATGCATTGTTCAACAACTTTAATTACAAGTTTAATCAGAGAATGAAATCAACCCCTCGTAGGTGATTTCGGGGTCTCTCATGTACTTGGATTTGGACCCTTCGGATCCCACTTAAATTGCCAAGCATGCCTTAGGGTTACCATTTCAACTCTATTTAACTTGTCATATCATCATCCTTGCTTGAGAATTGCATCGATGCCATGTGTTGATTGTTGTTTCCCCTTTCTTGTCATAAACTTAATATGTAATTATTTATAAGTTAGAAAAATACAAATAATATATCAAAATGTTCAGAAAAATGAGATCTACACTTTACCATCAATATCATGCATTGTTCAACAACTTTAATCACAAGTTTAATTAGAAGGACAAATGAACCCCTGTAGGTGATTCGAGGGTCTCTCCTGTATTAGGGTTTGGACCCCTCGGATCCCGCTTAAATTTCCAAGCATGATATAGGGTTTCATTACAATATCAATTAACTTGTCATATAATCATATTTGCAGATACTATGGATCCAACACATCAAGATACTATGATTCCAGAACATTAGGAAAACATCCTCCACGGAATGATCTACGAAAATGAAGATATCGATATCACCAGTGAGTTTCTGAACGATTCTGGTCAGGGAGATGAGTCTCTCAACCGAGGAGACGGCTCCGGTGAGGTAGAAGCCAAAGCCTGGGATAGGGGAGAAGCCGATGAGGGAGAAGGCGACGAGTCCGGTGGAACCTTAAATCTCGCAAACACCGGCGAGGTGTATATATGTATTTTTGTAATTAAAATGCTGTTGTCTATATATACATGCATATATTAACACTCTTTCTTCTTTTATCCCTCCGGATCAAGAACTTCTTCCGTAAGAACGAAACAAGGCCCAACAAAAAAGATGGATGACACTGTGAGGTATAGGATCGAAGTGGTCGGTGTAGATGGTGAACCGCAAGCTCCCGTCGATATCGCAAGAAAATTTTTCAAGCAATGCGGAGTTCTTGTGAGGGACTACATCCCGATCACCGTGCAAGAATGGAATCGGCCAAGCGGCGGTGGAGTCCCGTATGTCAGCGATAATGCCAAAGATAAGCTTTTTGAGAAGCTCATGATTAATTTCCTCCTGCCGATGCCAGATATGAATCCAGATGAGGAGAGAGCAAGAATGGAGCTTGTGCAAAGAGTCAAGAAGTTTGCTCTCATCAAGATGGCCGATGCATTCAAGAACTAGAAGAAGAAACTGTACAATAACTTTGTCAAGGTAGAGAAGACTCCGGATTTCACTCAAGGCAGCTATGCTAAGTTAAGACACCAGTGGGAGGATTTTGTGAAGTACAAGACATCGGAGAAAGCTAAGGAAAGGTCTAGAATAAATACGGAGAACGCTGCTAAGAAAGTATACCATCATAACCTGGGGCCTGCTGGCTACGCCGGTTGCATGCCTAAGTGGGATGCACTTGAGGTCAATTACATAGCTGCCGGGATCAGACCAGAGCCCGCAACATGGACACCACGGGCGAGAAACTGGTTTTACAGCCATGGGGGCATGTTGGACAAAGAAGGGAGGGCAATATATAATCAGAAACACAAAGATGATCCCCTACTGCCCATCGACGATATTAGAAATGCAGTAGATGATATTGCAGCGGGACGGTTCGTTCCTGATAGAGAGAACGACGAGCTCACACGCGCCCTTAAAAATCCTGAACACGATGGACGAGCACGAGGCACACCAGGCTCCAAGCCGTGGAAGGTTGCCTCCCCCCGGAAATGAAGAGATATCCCGATAAAAGCCATCAGAGGAGAAAGGAAAGGGAGGCAGCTAAGAAAGCGGCCGCTGCAGACCGGCTGCGTAATGTAGAAGAAGCATTAAAGCAGCACCAGGATCAACTCGACAGACTTAGCCAGCAAGGTACTACCAGCCAAGCTCAGCGGCACGTGGTAGAAGCTGCATTTGAGGGTACCGACGCCCTATCAAATAAGAAAAGCAGCGGCGCTTCCACGCAGCTCCATGATGTTGATGATGATGCACCGATGACATCTCCTCCTAAACGCTACCCAGTGGATGATATCACAGAGACCACAACTTGTGAGCTAAAGGTGCAGGTTATGAACTTAAGGGTGACGGCGGCGGTCCGCATGGCGGTACCAATTGCGCCTAACCCAACTTGGCATTGCAGACCGGTTCCAAAAGGGTACGCTGTCGTCACGGTGGATGAGGTGAAGGAAGATTTTGAGGAGCTGAAGCTAGACCACCCTGCAGGGGAAGATATGGAGCTGACTCAACTAGGAGAAGCCAAAGGGGGACTATTCTATGGGCAGCACCACCAGCAGCAGCAAGAGCACGTTCCGATCACCGTCAGCTATCGCCCCTCCCAAAAGTACCTCAACAGAATATGAAGAAGCTACCTTGCGAGAAGACAGATGAGGAAACCGTTGCGGCCGCAGCTGCCCATTATGAAAAGTGGAAGATTGACATGGCTAACAAGAAAAAGCCGATAGAGGCATTCTTTCCGGTCACCGCAGAAGATAAAGCCAAAGCAGTGGCGCTTAAGATTCAGCTTCACCAACCCATAGCGCTCACATCAGACTATAATCGCTCTATTACCAATTCGGCTGAGGCAAAAGAGCGGAGAGTCGGGAAAGAAGTTGCCTAGCTCAGACAACAGAAAAATCAATCGATCGAACCGCTCAAAGTGTACGATACAAATGAGTGGAGACCCTAGGAGCGGCATGATCCGAACATTGATCCGGAGTTTGTTCGATTGTACGGAGAAAATGCCCAATTATATGGACTGTCTATTACTGAGTACATGAGCCATATGGATGAGTTCGAGGGGTACCAAGAAACAGTATACGTGTACCAGTACGGGGCTTCTCTTGTCAAACCCGAGTTAGTCAAAGATCTACCAACAAAAATGCGAAGATTGCATAACTGGTACATCCAAGCCTATGCTGAATCTAAAAACTGGATCTATGCTACATATAAACACGACCATTACGGTCATGGAGATGGCTTCCTACTGATCGAATTTCCAGAATTATTTCAGTTTTACCAACAAGACGCCCTCGACAAAAATATCGTTAGTGCCTATTGTTTGTAAGTATTATTAATTTCTATAATTAAGTCTTTCTAGCTAAGCTTATTCGTTGCTTTTATAATCTTACTCATCACTATACTAATTATATATGCAGAATGAAGATTCTTGAATGCAACAAAGGACAAATCTATGACCTTGGGTTTGTTGACTGCAATTTCATTCATGAAGTTACTCTAAAAACAAAACCCAAAGAGATAGAGGATAACTTGTTCCAAGCGTTGAAGCATTTCAACAACAGAAGGGAAATACTATTTCCTTACAACGCTGGGTGAGTGTTACTGTCTTGTACACATTCTATTTTCGCTTACTCCATGTTAAGCGTATAATTGACTCGTGTTATATTTTGTTAGTGTGTCCAACTTCCACTATATTCTGTTAATCATTGCTATTGACACCGGAGTAGTAAAAGTCCTGGACTCGAAACGCACACCATTAGAAAAGTGGGTGGACATGCAGGAATGCTTCCAGAAGGCTTGGAAACGGTTCACCGCCAAAACTAGGGGTGTTTGGAAGCCAGAGCTTACATTTCAACCATTGACTGTAAGTACTACTTGCTAGATCCACGCATCTCTTTGATTCTAGTTTCAATACCACCATTATCATGCTTGATTATTATTTTGATTGAACTCCATTCTCGTAAAGTGGTTGAGGCAGGAAGCTGGGAATAACTTATGTGGATACTATGTCTGCGAGTTCATTCGCTAGACGACCAAAGAGAAGGGCGCAGTCCAGAACATCAAAAAATTGAAGTACGATAAACAATAATCACAACTTTATTTTATTACCACCAATTGTGTTTAGTTTCATTCATATATATTGATGCCCTTCTTTATATTAGATCGAACGGATGCGGGATGGTCTTCTATCACAAGAACGCATGCAAGCAATTCAAGAGGAAATTGCCGGATTCTTGTTAGAACAAGTCATAGATCCGAAAGGAGAATACTATTACCCGCTTCATTTGGAAGGGTGAAGTATAAAAAAGAAGATGTAAATTAGATCAAATTCGTGTGAGAGTATCATTTGTAATTCTAATATGTTTCGACCAAGAAGACGGATGAGACGGTGTATAATATATTTGTGATCATGAATGATGTGTAATATATATATATCGTGGTTTCATTATTGCTGTATAATTGTAGTACCATTAAATTGATAAAAAAATCCTGCCGTGGCAAAAAATAGTCCGAAAATCCTGCCGCGGCACAAAAATAGCCCGAAAATCCTATCGCGGCACAAAACCCTGCCGCGGCACAGAGACCAACGATCCCGGTTCGTGCCAAGAACCGGGACCAATGGTCCACCCCCGCTCATCTCTCGCGCTCCCACATGGAGACCCATTGGTCCCGGTTTGTTCCACCAACCGGGACCAATGATCCACCCCCCTCGTTGCGCGGCCGCCCACGTGGAGACCCATTGGTCCCGGTTCATGCGCGAACCGGGACCAGCATTAGTCCCGAGTGATTGGTCTCGGTTCGGGAACCGGGAGCAATGACCCTTATAAACCGGGACTAGAGGCCTTTTTTCCACTAGTGACATCTTCCGCTGGTGGTTGGAGGTAACAATTTAAACTGACAGTTAGCAAACATCGGTGGAAAAAAAGACTATTCTGAGCTTATTTCTAATGGTTCAGAAACTTAGCAGCTAAAATTCCAATAAAATGGCTTGTTCACACCCGAAAGTAGCTAATGAAGTATTGAAATTGACAAGGGACTACTCAACCGGGTAGGCCCAAGGAGCCGAGTCGGACCGTGCACTAGGGTGGCCCATGACACGCTCGTGGCCGCCTCGTGGATATGGACTTACACGGAAATGTGGTGGCCCGACTCGAAGGCCCAATTGAATATCAACTTGGAGTACAAGTCGAAGCCTTAGTCGTAACCTAGTTGGACTCGGTACCCTAACCAACTCGGTATCTGTTGGGGGGATGACCCCCGGGTAGGCTACGCCAGGCCTAACTGGATGGCTCCAGGAATGCCTGGCCATATGGCCGAAACCGGGTGGACCGCTCTAACTGGTCCACCCTCAAGATTTCCTGGCTGGCCCATCTAGCCAGATGGCCAGGAGAACTGGCTGGGTGACCGCTTTCACCCGGCCGCCTCGGATTCGGTGGCAAGGCTACAGAGGGGGTGATGCTCCTTGCTGAGCGTGCCCCTGACTCCTTGCATCATCAAACAGGCTGGCGCATCGCCCCTGCGGCGCTACAAGACAACTGCGCCAAAGTGCCAAAGCGGGAAGCTGGGCGAGGCGCTGTCGGCTGACCGCTAAAGTCCCAGCTGACCATTAAAGCACACCAGATGACACCCAAAGCACCGGCACTTGGACACTGTAGTGTTGTCCCTCCTGTACTGAAGGTCTGACTGGGGTCTAGACCACCGGTTGGGCCCTGCCAGCCAACCGGCTTTGTAAACCCAAAGCCCAAACAGTAAACCCTAGAACCCATATTGTAACCTACCTCTCCTAGCCAGTATATAAGGGAGGGTATAGCTAGGGTTCTAGGTAAGCTCAAGTAGATTCAGATAGTTCGCAAGTTCACCTTCTTCCTCTAGCTCACCATAGTAGCTAAGAAAACAGCTCAAGGAGCACTTGTATTGGGCATTCGCCCCCAATATAGTAGATCCTTGCAGGAGTAGGAGTGTTACCTCGCCAAGAGGGATCCGAACCTAGGTATATCACTGTGTCTGCAGTATCTGTGCCCAACTTGTTGCGAGTAGCCACCGATAGCATCCTGATTGTCCCCTCTCATGCCATCCCCGATGGCACTGCTGTGTCCCACACCACGAAAGTTGGCGCCCACAATGAGGAGCAGCGCTTCGGCTGGGGTCATCTTTCGCACGGGATTTCCGCTCGTCGTCGGTGAGCGAGTCGCCTTCGGCCGCGTCCTCACCCTCGGCTCCTTCGACTGTGTCATTGACAATGCATCATGCTTCACCAAGGAGACCTTCCCCAGTGGAGGCTCCGTCATGAACTTTGGTGAGCACTGCCTCTACGTCACCACCATTGTCGAGGCCTTCCCTCGCGAGGTCATCGCCATCTCCGTCATGCTGCCTGGCTTCTCCGCTCCATGCGTCGCCAGCGGCAACGTCGAGGTCATGATGGCCGGCTCAGGTGAGAGCCTCCGCCCGCCTTTGGAGCGGAACCTGGGAGGAAACAGCTCCGCTTCGCACGAGCAAGACCAAAATCCGCTGGCCACCTCCATCCAGCACCTCCGCAACCCCATCATCCTCGAGGCGGATCCGGCAGCAGCTGCAGCTGCGTTGGAGTCCACACGCCAAAATCTCCTAGAGGAAGCCAACAAGGTCGCCGCCCAGCAGCGCCGGCTAAAAGCGACCATGCGTGAGTACAACACCACACATGGCTTTGCCCGCCTGCCTGGTGCCAGGGTCGTAACCTTGGTTTGGAGCTAGACCATGCCGCTAACCCGTGTACCCAACAATTCAGCCGGTTTACAGTACTCCTGCCAAGAACATGAGGGCCGCGAAGGCGGCCGCTGTTGAGCTGAGCCACTTTGAGGGAGATGACCAACGTCGCTAGCAGGAACACATTAGCTCCTCGTAGCCATGGCCAATAAGCAGCAGGCCGAGGCAGGTGCAAGCCTCGAGGGAAACAGCAAGAACCAGCCACCTCGCCAGATGGCAGATCTGGCAGCTAGCAGTAGCAAGGACTCCTCTCCAAACGGAACGAGGCAGAACAGCCGTCCACATGGTGGGTCGACTGGGCGCGGGCAGCATCTGCACGAAGCTGTAGGAGTCACCAACAGAAACCGTGCTCCGGTTGACGGAGCTAGACAAGGGCAGCGTCATCAACGGGATGACAAAGCTGGAAGAAGCCTCGCTCCGCCCAAGTCCCGCCTGACGGGATGACTCGTCCCATGTGAGCCAGAAACTTGCGACGCACACGCACACATCAACCTCATGATACAATCGCGCACATTGGAGTAGGAAAGTCCAGCCGGTCCAAGATGCTTGGACCACGCATCCGAAATGAACCGTTTCCAAAGGGATTTTTGCTCCCAAGGGACACACCAAAGGACGACAAGTTGGTCAAGCCAGAAGACTGGCTGGTGGACTATGTCACCGCAGTAGGCATAGCCACCGACAACCGGCGAGTGGCGGTGGATTACGTCCCCCTAATGCTCCTCGACTCGGCCGGAACCTGGCTGAACAGTCTCCCCGTCAACAGCATCAACGCCTGGGTCGACTTCGAGGAAGCATTCATTCGCAACTTCACCGACACATACAAGCAGCCTGGACGGCCCCACGATCTCACCCTTTGCGTTCAGGGAAAGGATGAGTCTGACCGCTCCTACCTCACCCGGTGGACAAGCATGCACAACTCCTGTGAGGGGGTGCACGAGCACCAAGTAATCGACTTCTTTGTCAAAAGCTGTAGAGACAGCACCATGCTCAAGCATAAGCTCAACTGGGTGGAACCCGAGACCATGGCTCAGGCCATGGCCATCGCGGACAAGTACGCCACCACTGACGCAGTGATGAAGAAGGCCATCGTGGTGGATAACCAAGGGCAGATCATCATGGATAACTCCATGGACCAGCGCCAGCCGGATGGGTATCATAACAATACTAGGCAGCACGACCATGACAACCGCCATGGCAAAAGAAAGGATGACCAGCTAGACAATCGATATAGGTCTAAGCAGGTGGCAACCGTCTAAGAGGATCCGGCTATGGGCGGCAGCCAGAGGAAGAAGGCCGATGAACGGCCGCCACGACCCAAGTACACCATCGAATCAATGCTTGATGGCCCGTGCAAGTTCCACAGTGGCGACAACAAGTCGTCTACACACACAACTTGCTAGTGCACCTGGACAAAGAAGATGGCCGAGGTTTACGGATTACCACCTCCGCCACCTCCGCTAGCCGGTGGCCCACAGGATAATTGTGAATGCCAGAACCACCAGCACGAGGACGATGGTGATTACCCTCGCTGGGTGGGCAACTACCACATTTTCACCACCGATCCGGAGACCAAGCATAGCAAGAGGTGCCCCGAGGAGGAGGTGTTGTTCCCCCGTTCCTCAGTACCTAAACTAGTCTAAGCAAGAGATCACGTGGAGCAGGAAGGACCAGACGGCTGTGCTGCCTCACCCAGGCACCTACATGATGGTCCTGGATCCTATAATTGTCCCCAAGAAGCACTCCTACAGATTCTCACGCGTCCTCGTAGATGGGGGTATCAACATCAACCTCCTGTACCGAGCAGTTCGTTGGACCGGCTCGGCATCATCGAATCTCAACTGGACCGATCTGGAACCTCCTTCCATGGAGCCATCCCGGGTCCATCACATTCCCCCATTGGCAAGATCTGGCTGGACATCATTTTTGGCACGGAAGGCAACTTCTACCGCGAGCCCATCTGGTTTGAGGTGGTCAACCTTTCCAGCGCATACCACGCCATCCTTGGGCGCCCAATGCTCACCAAGTTCATGGAGGTGCCGCACTACATGTACCTCAAGATGAATATCTCGGGCCCAAGGGAGTAATCACCATCGCTGGTGACTACATGTGGTCAGTGGAATGTGCCACAAACAACTTCAAGCTAGCCGAAGCCATGATCATCACGGAGGAGAAGCGCATCATCATGCATAACGTAACAGCCCTGCATGCGGAAATGCCGGCTGGCGAGCCAAAGCCAGCCGAAGAGGCATAGTTCAAGCCATCCAAAGGCACCAAGAAGATTTTGCTCAATGAGGCCGAGCCGGAAAAGTTTGTCCTGGTCAAAGACGACCTTGACAGCAAATAGGAAAGCGTGTTGTTGACTTCCTCCGTGAGAATTAGGATATATTCACATGGTTCCCAAGGACATGCCTGGTGTTCTGAGGGAGCTCGTGGAGCACTATTTACATGTCAGGACAAATGCCAAGCCAGTCAAACAATCTCTATGCCGCTTCACAGAAGAAAAGGAAACAACAATTGGTAAATAAATCACCCGGCTCCTTGTAGACGGATTCATCATGGAAGTGTACCACCCGGAATGGCTGGCGAATCCGATGTCGGTGTTGAAAAAGAACAAGACTTGGCGCATGTGTGTTGACTACACCAGCCTCAACAAGGCATCCTCCAAAGATCTATTCGCCTTACTGAGGATAGATCAAGTGATCGAATCCACAGCTGACTGCAAACTGTTGTCGTTTCTGGATGCGTATTCCGGCTACCACCAGATCCGGTTGAACCCCACTGATCAAATAAAGATAGCATTCATCACCCTGTATGGGGCTTACTGTTATACCACCATGCCATTTGGACTAAAAATGCAGGGGCAACGTACCAGCGCTGCATGCAGAAGTGCCTACAATCACAGATCGGCAGAAACGTACACGCCTACGTTGATGATGTGGTGGTCAAGACAAAGGAACGACGAACACTCCTCGAGGACCTGAAGGAAACATTCGCCAACCTCCGCCGGTTCCAGATGAAGCTTGGAAGGACAAGGATGTCCCCTAGAGGGGGGTTGAATAGGTGATTTAAAACTTTTACGAGAGGGGCTTAACAAAGGTGGAATTAAACTAGTGCTTACTTTGTCAAGCACAAAACCTATATATACTATGGTTCACCTATGTGCACCAACAACTTATGCTAAGCAAGACACGCAACTATGTGATAGCAAGATATAAGACTTCAAGCCCGAAGGCTATCACAAAGTAAAGTGAATAAGTAAAGAGCTCGGATATAGAGATAACTAAGGCATGCGGAGACGATGATGTTTTACTAAGTTCCTCCCAACAAGGGAGTACGTCTCGATTTGAGAGGGGGTGGTTTCAAACACCAACGCCACAAAAGGCCTCCCTTGTTCTCCGGTGACCCTCACCCTAAAGGGATCAATCCACACTCCACTATGGGTGCACTTGTCGGTGGCAATCAGTAACCTCGCACAAAGTTTGGGGCACTTATCCACAACTCAATTGGAGGCTCACAACAAACAAGTTTGGGGAAAGCTCCACAACTTAATTGGAGGCCCAAGTAATCCACAAACCTGCAATACAACTAAACCGTCTATGTTCCAAGAACCCAAGAGTAAAAAGCTTCTCACCTTTCACCCAATCGATTCTCACCGAGAAGTCAAACCGATGCACCAAATGCAATGGCAAGAACACAAGAAGTGATCAAGTCCTTCACTCCCAAATTCCACCAAAGCTACAAATGCTTATGGGGGGGGGGGGGATAAGAGAGGAAGAACAATGGAGGAAATCCACAAAATACTCCAAGATCTAGATCCCAAGATGTTACCCTCACTTAGAGGAGAGATTGATTGGTGGGATTGTAGATCTAGATCTCCTCTTTCAAATCCCTCAAGAATATGTAAGAATCATAGGAGTGATTGAGGGATAGCAAGCTTAAAAAGGTCAACAATGGAAGGGAAGACTTGCAAGAAAGGGTTGGTACCATTAGGGAAGAAGGGCCCCTTATATAGGTCCTCCAAAATCCAACTGTTACAGCTCTAGAGAGTGCATGGCGGATATTCCGCCCAGTTTCCGGGTGGTTTCTGATTTGGGGTATCTGAATGGCAACCACATGACTGAAATCCAATATTTCTGCGTGACCCCAGAGTGTCTGGCCTTTACACCCCAGACATTCTGGCCAAGGCAAAACTGATAGAAACAACAATACAAAAACAACCATAACTTTTGCATCCGGACTCCGACTTTGATGAACTTGAGCTCGTTTTAAAGAGGAAAAAAGCTCTACAAGATCATGCAGGGAACCATAATAGTACAAAAAGGGATGATAGAACCAAATTATGAAAGGTTTAACCTATCTATAAAATACAAACCGGTAAAACCTCCAATATTGAAAATGCAATAGAGAATGCATATGAAGTCCGTTTTTGATGGACTTGAGCTTGTCATGAAGATTAACACAAGCTCTAAATCCTCTCATGGATAAGAAACAAATTAGAACCAAGAAATATGATGCCAAGTATGAAAAGGTTTGAGCTCTCTCCAAAGGATATGATCAAGTTACTCACTCGAGAGCCCCTCTTGATAGAACGACAATCTATCCTATAAACCGGTCTCTCCAACGAACACCACGATACCGGTAAGAAAGAAACCCTATCAAGAACATACCTTTGCCTTGCATATATTCCACTTGATCTTGATGACGACGATCTTCTTTACCTTAAGATGGAACACCTTTCTTGATTGCGCTAGCTTGGTGAAGACTTGCAAACTTCTCCTTCATATTCCACTATGCTAGAGCTTCTCTTTTGGGAATATCTTCACATATCCATGAACACCATAGTATGGCAAACTTCAAGCAAATTATGTCTTCGAGATGGCTCATCTTGAACTTGCACTTCATTTATTCTTTCTTCATCATGTTGGTGTCATGAAGGTACAGAAGAGATATCACTCCATCTTATTATTCAAGAAACACTTGCCATAGGCTCAACTATCACATGACCAATCTTTGGATCACTGCTTGAACATCTTGGTTATCACTTGATCTTCTTCATTTTCTTCTTCTTAAATCAACCTTGACACCACCATATGGTTCACACATTGCCTATGGACAAATCCTTAAGTATAACTCAATATAAACATTAGTCCACAAATATTGTCATTAATTACCAAAACTACACATGGGTAACACATGCACTTTCAATCTCCCCCATTTTGGTAATTGATGACAATCCCTTTGAGAGGGTTTATATTAGGAATTAACCGAACAAAACGTTGTGCTAAAATAAAATACTACACAAGTATGTGATGTTAGTACAACCAAAATATTGATCAAACTCCCCCCACAATCTATGCACATGTGGATGAACTTGAATTTCATTGCATACATTGCCAACCATTACCGGTGGTGGAGTTTCCTCGATATATTCAACATGCAAAGCAACACGCTAAGATGCAAAGCACAAGAGGCAAATATTTAAGTGAAAAACTCAAAATACAAAACCAAATTCCCTTAAACCCTCTAAAACTTCTCGCCCATTGGCATCGATTGCCGAAATGGGTGGAAAATTTTAGGAGGCCAATTTTGTGAGAGTTCCCCCATATAGTGTGCATTTCTCATAATATGAGTGGAATCAAATACACGTACGCAATGACGAATACCCGGAGGGAATCAAACTAAAATGAGGATCCAATGATTGTAAAGAAATAAAATGGCGAAGAAGCATCAACGAATGAAGCAAGCAATCAAAAGATCTAAAGAACCACCTCACAAAATGAAGATACAAAAAGAAGGATATATATTATGATAAGATCGAAAGGAGAGTGATTTAAATAATATGAGGAGACTCCCCAAAGTTTGTGCACAAATTATTATTTGCATTTGAATACAATATGGATAACATGACATCCTTGTTCCCTCAATATCATTTAAACCACGAGCACGAGCAAGAGAGAAGTTATTATGATGAGCGCAAATGAGTGTTTAGATGAAAATAGGAAGCACCCCAAAGTTCATGCACAACAAAGTGCACAATTATGGAATCCTAAGTCCCCACAATCAAACAAAACACCAAACAAGAACAAGAAAGCAAATGTGTGTTCTTAGGTACATTAGGAAAGCTCCCCAATGTTTATACACCAAATATAATAATTGCTTTGAATGCAAAGTAAATAAACATGGTATCCTTGCTCCCCCAAACTTACATAACAACACAAATGCATGGGAGATCAACTTTCTTAACACTAATGAGTGCCAAAAGATGCAAATGAAAAGGTCAAGCACTCAAAGCAAAACTTTTGGAGCCACCAAAGAATAAAAAGGAGCACAAGGTGGACTCAGAGGTAAAAGGATATCAACTAGAGATTTAGCCATAATCATGTGTATAAGTTTCTAGGTAGACAACAATCACCAAGATATACATACATAAAGAAACATGTACACACAAAATGGATACTCAAGAATGAACAAGATATCCAAACAAAAGTCATAGACAATGCCAATAAGATAAAAAGAATGGCCAAAGGCTCAAATTTATCTTATTGAACATCAATGACCTTCAAATACCAACAAATACATCACAACTATCACAAGGGAACAAGAGATAGTTGGAATGCATTGGGAAAGGCAACAAGTATCATAAAGAACAAATAAACCTTGCAAATTCATCCATATTACACATGAGAGAAATTGAGGAAATGATTGGCAATAGAATTTCTAGATTGGCATATGTGGGATTGGTGAATCATAAACATGATTTTTATATACTCCCCAAAATATGCATTCATATGAAATTACTCAGATAACAATAAGGATGATATAATAAAATCTTGCAAAAACCGCAATAAAAGCAACTGAAGGAAATCATGCCATGATGCAACCACAAAGGTTGGATGCTAGCAAAGTATGCACGATAGGGATACTTTTTACCAAGATACCATTGGTAGGATGTAGTATATATGACTTTGTTGATCATCCTAGCTTGCCTCCAATTATCATTTAGTCACCATATCTTCTTATTATTGAGACAAGCATCCAATGTATCTCCAATGTACCTAAAACACATTCAAGTACACAATGGTCCCAAAACTCATTGGGTCCAACGTAGTTAGATAAACTATAATATAGGACAAACTCCACAAAAATATGTGCATATTGATATGAAATTGAATTTCATGCACATCTTAGGCAAAATAGGATTTGGTGGAGTTTCCCCTATATATTGGATCAAAGAAAGCAAGCATACCATAATAATACATTTAGTAAATATGCATGCACAAAGACTTTCAAGAACAAAAAGGAGATATTTTGAAAAAAACACCAAGAAAACCAAGAAGGCACACCTAAGTGTGACACGACTAACAGTTATCCAAAATATATCAAAGACCAAATAAACACATAATAGACCCCAAGTTCAACAAATGAACGAGGCAAAAATCCAAAGAGCAAAAAGGATAAAAAAATTCAAATGCTCAACAATTTATATCATTCAAATGGTTAAATAGAAAACATGGAATGAGAAAATCAACTCCCAAAAAAATACCAGTTAAAAAAAAGGTTCCAACAAAAGAACCAAACTCTCAACACTTTTCAAGATGGCACAAAGTATCAAAGAAAAGGTTTATCTTCCAAAGACATAAAATGGTATGGATCAAAACATTTCATGAAGAAGCATAAAAGGAGTGTTATAAATAATAGGAGAACTTCCCCATGATTAGTGCATTATTTAAGATTTTGCATTTGAATACAAAATGCACACACATGGGATCATCAACTCTACCTAATTCAAATAGACTACTAGACGATTTCAAGACAAATAAAGATCCACAAGAGTCGAGGAAGCGACTTGGAGACAAAGCACAATAAATTATTGGCAAGAGATAAGGCAAATAAAGCAAAAGCCAACGTGAAGATGATCAAAAAGATCTACCACTTATTATAGTACTCATTGTCTAAGGACAAGGAATATGTAACTATTTCTGGGTGGTAGATAAAAAATATATCCAAGATCATATTCACAACGAGAAAACACATGTAAAAATATAAGAGTTAAATCCAAGACATGAAAGAGATCTTTGAGGGTTTCAACTAGTTAAACAATCATGCAAAGTAATGATTAGAATAACTAGAGGAAAAATGCTTGCCAACTTAGATATAAGAATTCATATATGATGAAACCCATACCAAGCAAAGCTCTCACAAACAAGATCTAAAAGATGAGGAATAAAAGCATTAATCCAAACAGAATTTGTTTGAGCTCATGTGCCACATAGGAACTATATAATTTCCAATATCAATTCTATGTGACACAACCTCAACTATTCACATTTTCTCGGTTTGTAATATGCATAAAGTATATTAGTCCCTCATAATGTGATAAAACGTTTATTCTCAGAAGAGGCAAATAAAATACAACTAGAGAGTTTAGTCCTCCTTAATGGTGTGCCCAGCAAGCAGTTTGTGTGCAAGAGGGGGGTACGGCATGGAGATCCTATTTCTCCCTTGTTATATGTTTGTGCTGGTGACTTATTGCAATCGGTAATCAATGATGCTTTGCTGCAAGGGGTGTTCACTCTGCCCATTTCTAAACATGATGTTGAGTTCCCAGTTGTTCAGTACGCAGATGACACTATTTTAGTTATGTCTGCTGATATGGGTCAAGTGTCAGCTTTGAAGGATATTCTGCACAAATTTGGGCAATCTACTGGCCTCAAGGTCAACTTTCAGAAGTCCCTCATTATCCCCTTGAATGTTGAGGAAGGGGAAGCTACTGCCCTTGCGGCTGTTTTGGGTTGCCACGTTGGACCTCTGCCTTATCCTTATTTAGGCTTGCCACTTGGTACTACTAAGCCTTCGATTCGTGATTTGCTGCCTCTAGTGAATAGTTTGGAGCGTCGACTCATGGCTACGTCCATCTTTCTTTCACAAGAGGCCAGTTTACAACTAATTTCATTTGCCTTGAGCTTAGTGCCTTTACACTTCCTTCTTTCACTTAAACTGCCTATTGGTTTCATTGATCAGTTCGATAGAATTTTACGATAGTGTCTCTGGAGGGATAAAAAGGAGCCAAAGCCTGCATTGGCTGCGTGGGAGTTGGTCTGCAAACCTAAGGCAAATGGTGGTCTGGGCATTGTCAATTTCCAGAAGAAAAATGAAGCCCTACTCCTTAAGCACTTGGATAAATTCTATAATAAGGTTAATCTACCATGGGTTCAGCTTATTTGGAGCACATATTACACGCAATCTTTTCCGGATGTGAATAGGCCTTGTGTATCTTTTTGGTGGAGGGATATACTCAAATTACATGATAAATTCAATGAAATTTCATCTGTTCAATGTGGCTCGGGAGATACTTTTCTTTTCTAGTGGGATCATCCCAGCCTTTGGCTTTGAGGTTCCCATGCCTCTACTCCTTTGTATTGGATCCTAGTTTGACTATTGCGGAGGTTTATTCCAATTCGTACCTTGTAGCTCTTTTATATTTACCTTTGTCGGCTCAGGCATACGAGGAGCTACAATTGGTGCAACATCTCCAACCCTCCTGTGGCCCATCTCCAGCCCCCCTTCTGGCTTCCTTCGTCTTCTAGAAAAATAGGATTTTCCATGTATTTTCCTGGATTTTCTGATCTTCGCGAATTTTGCCTTCAAATAGCACCTTTTCCATCAGAATCCTGACTGCAGTGGTCCATGCTCCAAAAGTCATCAACGATGCAAAAACAGATGAAATAACATAAGTATCACCCCTCAATACGAAATATATCAATGAATAACAGTGAATTATGACATATAATAGTGATGCAAAATGGACGTATCAACTCCCCCCAAGCTTAGACTTCGCTTGTCCCCAAGCGAAACTGAGCTCAATAAACATGGCCTCAGGTTTATGGAGTGAAGAGTCGATAAAATAATACGGACAAAAAGCATCACATTCATCAAATACATAGATCATAATAGAAGACAACTCACTATTATAAAACTTCAACTTGCAATGAGTAAAGGAAACACAATAAAGATACATAAAGTAAATCATAATTGGCAATGGTAAACTTAGCTCTTGGTCGAAGAATAGTTGATAATTTGTTGGAGTTCACAAATAACTGGTTTTCAATGATAGCTTTCAAAGTAGTAAACATCAAGATAAGAGCAATGTGCAAAACAAGGAACATAAGAAACATGATTGAATAAATCATCATATGAATGAATGAAACACAACAACTCAAAATACTTGTTGAGATAGAAGGGAGTAGGTTTAATGACTCAACTACAAAGTAAAAGAAAGGCCCTTCACAGAGGGAAGCAGGGATTTCAAGTCTCATAAAGAGCTCACAAAAATTATGATACTTACTAGCTTTCAGCTCTCATTTCCCCTATCATAGGCATCTTTAGGTGATTAAGGTTAAAGTGATCAAATATGAGGATAAGCATTGAAAAGTTGTAAGTTGAGAATCTCATGTCCCTTGAATACGAGGGCCGCTCCTCATGCTACTCAAGTTTAGTCACCGGTAAGTTCTTGTCATTGTAAGCACATGTGTATCATAGAGAACCGCCAACGGGGTACCCCTTGCCCGATGATACGGAAGAATCCCCATATCAAAATGACAAGGCAAGCAGACAACAAGCATCTCAGCAATATTCTTATTTACCATGGGAATATGGTGCTTTTTTTTCTCTTTCCTCTTTTCATAATCTCTTTTTTTTCTTTTTTTCTTTTTCTCAATATCTATCTCTTTTTTTATAAGAAGAATGCTTCATAGATGCTCGTTATGGTTACGCTGCAGGTTTCCACCATGTCAGCATGGATTAGACCAGCGGCCCAGGCGTTTCTCTAACACATATACATAACTCCATGGACTTACAAGCTCCCCTTTCATTTCACACCGACGACATCCGTAGACAAAAGAACATGATATTAACTAGGTACAAAGTACCAGTGCAATGTTGAAAGCGTTCCCCATGACAACATGGTTCTGCTAATTCACAACTTACAAAGTGTAAGGATATACGCAACATAGGTGAGCACAATGGTTCAAGTTTATTAAGTGCAATAAAGTAAAGTGTGCCATCAAGTTCGTGAGAGCTTTAATCACTACTTTTCACATAACAAGTTTAATTTGGGAGGTAGATAAAATAAGAATGTACTTGGAATAGCAATAGTGCTAATAGGTAGGTATGGTGGACACAAATGTCATGGGTTTTGGTTTAAAGGAAGTGGATGCACAAGAAGAATTCCCTCTCAGTATAGGTTTTTGGCTAGCAAGGCTGGGTAGCAAGTATAAGAGTTGAAGGAAACAACCAAACATACAAGTGATAAAGACAAACATGCAATATTCCTTGGAAGCACAAAAGATCTTAATAGAATACTAAACTTATGAGCAAATCAAGAAAGAAAGATGATGAAATTATTTTTCTTTAAAGGTACTTTTATCTTTTCTTTCAACTCTCAAAAAGTGTTGCTACTGACCAAGCCAGGTTTGCCAAAACCAACTAAATTAACTCAATGATCCCAAAGTGATACCAATACTAACAACAAGATCAATCATATAACCACGAATTGAAAACTAATATAGGCTATGAAAAAGAGTGAATGATAGAACTTCTCATTAATATTCCATAACGGCAACTCACACCAAGGGATACATATCTAACGAGAGAAGGGACACTTCCATAATGCAAACCATCCTACATAATAACTTCTCTATTCATGATATGACTCTACTAAAAAGGTAAAAAGATAGAAGATAGTGATGTGATACCGCAGCACTCCCCCAAGCTTGGAACAAACCAAGGTGATGCCAAACCTGATGACGTATTACTCCTTCGGTGGTGGTGGTATTATTCTCTTAGTTGACGTGAGGAAACCTTCCAGCATCTTGCAGAGCCTATTATTCTCCCATTGAAGCATGTCCACCTTCCTCTTCAAGTCTCAGTACTTATCACAGAACTCTTTTAGTGACTCGTAGGGATTCCGTTGATGCAGGGCAAGTGACTAAAGGTACCAGCCCTTGTTTTGGGTCTTGGAGGTCTTCCTCCATAGGCTCCTTCCCTTTATACTTGGCGGACACCATTGTGCTTCTAAGCTTTCAGAGATAGTTCCTGGCAGAAACAGATCGAAACAAAGACACGGCGAGAACATGATATACGAACCTCGGGAGATCCGAGGGGTTATATATTACGAAGTTTCATATGAAAAGGAAGGTACTGGGAGAAAACGAGTCGGAGGCGGAGTCTGGGGTGGACTCACCACCTGGTGGCGCGGCCAGGGGTGGGCCTGCGCCACAGGCTGGTGTGAGCCACCTTGGATCTATTTCCGTCCCTTTTTCGCTTCGTAGCTTTCCTTATTGACTAAAAACTGCAAAAATATAGTTGGATAGTATTTTCGTGGAACTTTTCTTACTAGAACTGTTACCTATTTGTAAACAGACTCTGCAGGTCTCTGAATTTGGTATCTAGTAGATTCTTCCGCAGTCACCACTTGAATATCATCGATACCTTCATCTTCATACACTTATTACTTCAGTCATAAAACCCTTCTCTTCCTTATTACACCATTGTCTCCACTTCCTGGAAATTTCTTTCACACAAAACTTCACACATTTCTCATTAGCAACATTAGTATATGTGAAGTGATAAAACCTTTTGAGGCCAACTTCAACTGAAAACCATCAAAACATAAGCTACTGTAGAAACTCCTTCTGAAAACCCAAAAAGAATTCGAAAAGGAAATCGATTAAAGAAGCAAATGCAAGAGTGGCAAAATCTATCAAAACAGACCAGCAGGTAAAGATCATTTTTTTTGAAAATCTTCTGTTGCTCAAATCAAAAAGTGCAAAACTAACGAAAGTTAAATAACAACCTGGGTCAGAAGCAAAAAAAATTACATATCAATCCGACATACAGAGATCTCTCACGAATTTTTATGATGAAGCACAAAAATCTGTTTCGGGATAGCAACTTCCCCAAATATTACTTCTCTCTCATTAGAGGTTGATCTTGACACAAAAACCAAACAAAACGGATAAGGAGCGGGTATTACCGAAGTAATAACTTCCAAGACTCAAAGAAACAAAAACAAACTGAAAGCAAAAACAAACTGAAAGCAAAAACAAATTGGATTGTCTCCCATAAAGCTCTTTCTTTATAGCCATTAAGATGGGCATGATAATTTTGGAGATGCTCACTCAGGAATATGAATTGAAGTGAAATAGAGGATTAATAAGCAAAAACACACACACACATTTAAGTCTAACCCACTTCCTATGCAAGGGGATTTTGTAAACAAACAAGTTGTTGAAACCAGAGGCTGCAAGCATAGGAAGGCAAAACAAGTGCAACATAAAAACTTTCAGCTTAAAACGAGGGAACTTGATATTATTGAGATGCATAAGAACACTTTTCCCTCTCTCATAGTAACTTTCAGTATCATGCATAAAACTTAACAATATAACTATCACAAGAACCATCATAACAATGATCACTTATTCTAATAGAAAACACAGGAATACTAGCTCTCATAACACTACTTTGTGAGATAATATTAGAGGTATCCTTACAAAGGATAGTGTGTCCCTCTTCTTCATACTTAGTGACAAAGTCTTTCACATTTGCTATTATAGGTTCATCAACCATTTGTTTATCAGGTTCAACAGCTTTGCTTATACTTTCATTAACCATACTAGCTATCATAGAATGTTCCTTTATCTTAACCGGGAAAGGCATTTTCTCAATGTAAGGTTTAGGTAAAACATGATTAGCAGTATAAACTTCACTATTTCTTGCAGGAACGCACTTAGAAATATCTTTATAAGGTTCATGATACTTATTCCACTTCTTTTTAGGCACTTCAATATAGGAAGCAAAAGCCTTAAAATAAGAAGCAATAGCTTGAGAGTCTAGACCATAAGCATTTTTAATATTTTGAAAGTCATCAGTTCCCATAAAAGATTCAACGCATTCATAATAATAGTTTATACCTGACTTTCTACCTTTGTCATTCTCCCATGCTTCAGCATTGTCTTGAATACGGTCCAGAAGATCCCATTTAGCTTCTTCTTCCATACGAGTGAATGATCCAGCACAAGAAGCATCCAATAAATCTTTATCATGTAGAGAAAGCCTTGCATAAAAGTTATTGATAATAATATTGTTGGGGAGCTCATGAATGGGACATTTGAGCATTAGTAACTTCAATCTCCCCCAAGCTTGAGCTGTACTCTCTCCATCAAGAGGCCAAAAGTTGTATATTTGATTCCGATCTTTATGAATCTCACTAGGAGGATAAGACTTTGAATAAAAGAGAGGTACTATTTCCTCCCATTCCAGAGCTTGACCATTCTTTAGCAGCTTATACCATTCCTCAGCTCTTCCTTTCAGCGATAATGAGAATAACTTATTCTTAACTTGATCTGTAGTAATACCTGCACACTTGAACAACCCACATAATTCATGTATAAAGAGTAAATGATCACCGGGATGGACAGTTCCATCCCCAACATAGTAGTTATCCATAACACGATCAATAATTCTTGTAGGTATTTTAAAAACATCATTCTCAGCAGGTGGTGGCTTATCTACTACCTTGGCAGTGGTAGTAGCATTACCAAATAAGAAACTTAGCAAATTATCCATAACAAAAATAAAGCAACTAGCAGAAGTAAACAATACTCACAGTTGAAGTTTCCTTTACCAGTTCCACTCTCTAATAGCGCTTCACTCCCCGGCAACGGCGCCAGAAAATAGTCTTGATGACCCACAAGTATAGGGGGTGTATCGCAGTATTTTCGATAAGTAAGAGTGTTGAACCCAACGAGGAGTAGAAGGTGCTGGCTAGTGGTATGGATCAGGAATTCTCTGCAAATACTTAGCAAACGGATTTTTAGGGGTTTTTGATAAAGCAAGTAAACGAAGTACGAGTAAATAAAAGACAGTAGGAATAAATGCAGCAAGTGGCCCAATCCTTTATGCAGCAAAGGACAAGCCGGTTGTATAACTTAAGATGACCAAACGTTCTTGAGGACACATGGGAAGACTGTCAAGTGCTTTCGCTTCATATAGTTGATTAATCTTCTTTAGCTTGCTAAGTGTTGTGTGGGTGAACCTGTGCTAATGTACCGACCTTCCTAGGACTAATACATACTTGTGATTATACCCCTTGCAAACATCCGTAAGTACAAGAAAGTAATTAAGGTAGAAACCTAACCACAGCTTTAAACTCTAAGACCCTTATGTCCCTTGTGCAATGATTTCCTAACGGGGGTTCAGGTTTCTATCACTCCGGCAACCCCTACGATTAGTAGCCAAATACACAATGCATTCCCCAAGGCCCAGATAGGTGAAGTGTCATGTAGTCGATGTTCACATGACACCACTACAAGAAGTACACCATAACTTAAATATCAAACTATTGAATCTTTCTCAACACAACTCCACTACTAACAACATGACTTCTCCCATGTCCTCAAGAACAAAATGAACTACTCACAAGACATCATATAGATCATGATCAGAGATGGAATAATGATGTATAACAATCTGAACATAAACAATAATTCAATTGTTCACTCAATAGCATCAACTACAAAGAGTAATCAACACCGGGAAAGTTTCCCCTATGAACTATGCAAGATTCAACTCAATTATTACAACAATATGGAGATGGTGATGAGGGTGTTGAAGGCGATGATGGTGGTGATGATGATGATGATGATCCCGATGAAGTCCATCTTGATGGTGGTGTTGATGGCGATGATCTCCCCTCTCCGGGAAGGAATTTCCCCGGCAGAAATCTATCTGCCGGAGAGATCTTTCTCTCTCGGTGTTTTCCGCCCCGCAGAGGCGGCAGAATCTTTCTGTGGTCGCCGCCCGAGTCTTAGGGTTTCGGGAGGATAATATACGCCAGAGGGGAGAGCCTGGAGTGGGCCAGGGCGGCCACACCACCTGCTGGCGCGGCCTAGGGCTGCCCATGCCAGGGGGTGGTGTGGCCCCCCTGTGGCCCATCTCTAGCCCCCCTTCTGGCTTCCTTCGTCTTCTGGAAAAATAGGATTTTCCATGTATTTTCCCGGCTTTTCTGATCTTCGCGAATTTTGCCTCCAAACAACACCTTTTCCATCAGAATCCTGACTGCAGCGGTCCATGCTCCAAAAGTCATCAACCATGCAAAAACAGATGAAATAACATAAGTATCACCCCTCAATACGAAATATATCAATGAATAACAGTGAATTATGACATAGAATAGTGATGCAAAATGGACGTATCAGTCTCCAGCGCTCGCCTCTTCTCCAAAACCCAAGTCCGTAACAATGGGAATTGATGAGTTTAACCCTCGTCAATTGGCATCGTCTGTGGGAACTGGGAGTGCTGATGTTGCAGCTTCCTCGGCCCCATCAACTGTGATCTACAACTTTGCAACAGCAGCGATTCGCCTCCTCTTTGGTGCCTTTGACTTCACCGTGCACACGCCGGCCACTCGCCCGGATTTCGAGTCCGTGGGCGATGAGATCGGCCTGGTGATCGGGAGCCTATGCTTCTAAGTTGGTCAGCTGGGCACACTTCGCCTCCCTGACCAGCCGAAGGTTCCCGCGATTGCTCCAGCATCGTAGTTTCCACCGCTGATTGGCACCCTAAGCGAACTCAACGCCTCGACTGCAGTCGGGAATATGATTAGCGACAATAGTCGCGAATCCGATCTGAGCGATCTGGCAACTGAGGATGGAGCCTACGCCTCCAGATCTAGAAGCTACGGAAGCAACAGCTTCTCCAGACACTACATGTACGCCATCTTCAACACATGCGAGAATGGCGGCACTCGAGATAACACCGCTACCGGCGACGGTATTCCAGTCGCGAACGATGGTCCCACCAACAGCGCACCCACAAAAAATGGGACCGAACGCCATACGCATCTCACGGCGAATGAACATACCCATGAGCGCGTCCTGATCAAGCTCAATGATGCCGAATGGGATCGCTATCGAGAAGCTCTACAGGGCAATCCCCTGCCACCAAACTCATCACAAGACATACTGATGGGATACCACTGGCTGCTCAAGGAGGAATTCAAGCGCCAGTAACAAGTAATCGCCCAGCTCGACAAGCGCAGAAGGGCGGCGGATGAATCGAGCCTATGATGAGCTCAACTCTCCTCAATGAGAGGATCCTTCTCCAAGGGTAACGATCATGTAATCGCCAAGAGACCCTCTCGACTGAGTCATCTCACCGATAAGGAGCAAGAAGAAGCCATGCGAGTCCTTGACTTCTCATCCATGACGGTGGATACGCGGGGCAATGTGCTCCCGAAGACACCGCGGGCAACAGTGACGGCGGCCACCATGTACCTCCGCAACAACCAGCCACCGGCTGGGACCCACGGGCCGCCATGCACCGATCTATGATCGTGGGCCTAGGGCTAGTCGAAGCTGCCCTCATCAAGGATCCAACGTCTGAGCCGAAAAAACAAGGCTCTCGCGAAATGCTACTCTTCATCCTCCTCCAGCGATGACAACCACGACTTGTCGTGACGGTGCAGCTCACGGCGGCACGACTACGACACACGTGATGAAATCATGCAGCGCAAGGTCGACAAGATGCACGCAAGGCATGCCCGTTCGATTGACTCGAAAGATGACGGGATAGAGCTCTACGGCGCCAGCTGCTGCAGCAGGGCCATCAGGTAGAAGCGAATGCCAAAGGGGTTCAAACTCCCATCGGAGAACCCGGAATTCGATGGCTGGCAAGACCCAAAGATCTGGCTGGAGGATCCCATCTCCTCCGTCAGGCTTTACAACGGAATCACGAGCACGGCAATACAATGCCTCCAGCTACAGCTGCAAGGTGTCGCCCTTGCGTGGCTCAACAACCTCCTGCGCGGATCAATTCGCAGCTGGGAAGAGCTAGTTGCTAAGCCCAAGATATATCGACCCGTTGGAGAACCCCAAGAGGAAGGTATGATGAGCACAGCAGCAAGTTTCCCTCAGTTATGAAACCAAGGTTTAATCGAACCAGTAGGAGCAAGGAAACACCTCAAAGGTGTTGCTAGCTGAACTTTGGCAGGGCGCACTACCAGTGCCAACAGCAACGTGGAGACCTGCACAACACAACCACAGAACTTTGCCCCAACTTGCGATGAGGTTGTCAATCTCACTAGTTTTTCTAAAAACAAAGGATTAAACGTATCGAGTGGAAGAAAGTAATAGTTTGCAGAAAGTAAACAGAAAACAGTAAACAGTTGATTGTAGATTGATAGTAAAATAACGGACCGGGGTCCATAGTTCACTAGTGGTGTCTCTCCTTAAGATAGATGACATGTTGGGTGAACAAATTACAACAGGGTAATTGACAAACATCGAGAAAGCAATATGCAAATACTACTCATCTTGACTCCTTTGATACTTGATTAGGCATTACAACATTATACATAGACCGTAATCGAACTGCATCTATGACTAATAATCCACCTTCAGGTTATCATCCGAAGCCCCTCCAGTATTAAGTTGCAAGCAACGGATAATTGCATTACGCATTGCGTGTAAAGTAAATAATATGATTGTTGTTTTCTCCCTAGTAGCAACATCACATCTAGTACCTTAGAGATTTCTGTCACTTCCCCAGATTACTAGAGGCATGAACCCACTATCGAGCATAAATACTAACTCTTGGAGTTGCTAGCATCTACTTGGCCAAGATAGCTACTAACAACGGAAAGCATGCAAGATCACAAATAACAAAGACATGATAAAATCAATAATCAATCTGAAATAGCATCTCAATATCCATTGGATCCCCGCAAACACCACATGTAGGATTACAAATAGATGATCTTGATCATGAACGAAGCTCACAAGATCTAAACATGATAGCACAAAGGAGGAGAACCAGCCATCTAGCTACTACATGGACCCGTAGTCGAGGGATGAACTACTCACGCATCACACCGGAGGCTTGCATGGTGATGAAGAAGGCCTCTAGGGTGAATTCCCCTCTCCGGCAGGGTGCCGGGAAGAGCTTCAGATCCCTCCCGATCTAGGGATGGAGATGACGGTGGCTACAGACTCTTTCGTGAAATTTTTGATTGGATACTTAGGGTTTCTATATCGGAGGCATCTTATAGGTGGAATCGGAGGACGAGGGGGTGCCTAGGGCAGCCAGACCACCCCCTGGTGCGGGCTAGGCTGGGCCGCGCTGCCAGGTGGTGTGGTGCCCCCTGGCCCCTCTCCGTCTCGTATTCTGGCTCTAGGTGTCCCTCGGTGAAAAACTGACTTTGGCTTTTGTCCCGTCCAATTCCAAGAATATTCATTTTCTGACTTTCCTGGAACCAAAAACAGCAGAAAATAGGCAGATGACACTGTGGCTCTTGTTAATAGGTTAGTCCAAGAAAGTGTATAGAAAGTACTCCAAAGTGTGGACAAAACACAAGAAAGTAGATAAAACCAAGCATCGAACATCAAAAATTATGCATACGTTAGCAACGTATCACTAGTCTACAATTTCGTGCAAAATTTCAAGGGAACTTATAAAAGGCCCGCATCAATTGAAGAATTACGAGGCTGCTACCAGAAGACTGGCGAGCTGCTGTGCTCATACATCCAGAGATGGTCCATCGTAAAAAAATTTGCAAAAGACATCTCTGAGGATCGTGCAATCGACGTCTTTAATAACGGCGTGCGCCGAAGAGATCTCAAGGAGGAGCTGGGCTGCTCCAACCCCAAGACAATCCACCTCCTGATGGAGATCGCGAATAGGTGGGATGATAGAGAGGACTCGATAAAAAACCATGTCCACTCCGATGATGACGATGACCTCGGCCACAGGCGCGATCACCGAGGAAAACATCAAATGCGTGGTTACGAGGACCGCAAGGAGGTTGACATGGTCGCAGCTGGCTACACCGACAAATGCAACGATAATAACCGCAACATCAGATACCGCAGCGGTGGATACCGCGATAGTGGAAAAACCACGCAAGTGTGGCAGCGCCGCACTCGCGATGAGGCACCTGGGACATCTATCCAGGACAAACTATCTGGACCGTGCAACATACACTTCTACATAGACAAGCACGATGGCAAGAAAAAGTCCAGCCGCCTTCTAAAGGATTGCCGCAAGTTCCTCAAGATCCATAAAGGCCTAGCCCAGATGAATCGCGACGTGATAAACTAGGGCTATGGAGCTGCCCCAGGCATTGTGGCCCATGGAGCACCTGCACCACCGCCCGGGCCACCACCTGCGGCTGCGCCAATCCAGAATCATGGAGGCGAGTGATGAACCACAAGTATAGGGGGTGTATCGCAGTATTTTCGATAAATAAGAGTGTCGAACCCAACGAGGAGCAGAAGGTGCTGGCTAGTGGTATGGATCAGAAATTCCCTGCAAATACTTAGCAAACGGATTTTTAGGGGTTTTTGATAAAGCAAGTAAACAAAGTACGAGTAAATAAAAGACAGTAGGAATAAATGCAGCAAGTGGCCCAATCCTTTATGCAACAAAGGACAAGCCAGTTGTATTACTTAAGATGACCAAACGTTCTCGAGGACACATCGGAAGACTGTCAAGTGCTTTCGCTTCATATAGTTGATTAATCTTCTTTAGCTTGCTAAGTGTTGTGTGGGTGAACCTGTGCTAATGTACCGACCTTCCTAGGACTAATACATACTTGTGATTATACCCCTTGCAAACATCCGTAAGTACAAGAAAGTAATTAAGGTAGAAACCTAACCACAGCTTTAAACTCTAAGACCCCTACGTCCCTTGTGCAATGGTTTCCTAACGGGGGTTCAGGTTTCTGTCACTCCGGCAACCCCTATGATTGGTAGCCAAATACACAATGCATTCCCCTTGGCCCATATAGGTGAAATGTCATGTAGTCGATGTTCACATGACACCACTAGAAGAAGTACATAACAACTTAAATATCAAACTATTGAATCTTTCTCAACATAACTCCACTACTAACAACATGACTTCTCCCATGTCCTCAAGAACAAAACGAACTACTCACAAGACATCATATGGATCATGATCAGAGATGGAATAATGATGTATAACAATCTGAACATAAACAATAATTCAATGGTTCACTCAATAGCATCAACTGCAAAAAGTAATCAACACCGGGAAAGTTTCCCCTAAGAACTAATGCAAGATTCAACCCAATTGTTACAACAATATGGAGATAGTGATGAGGGTGCTAATGGTAATGATGATGATCCCGATGAAGTCCAGCTTGATGGTGGTGTTGATGGCGGCGATCTCCCCTCTCCGGGAAGGAATTCCCCCAGCAGAAATCTGTCTGCCGGAGAGATCTTTCTCTCTTGGTGTTTTCCGCCCCGCAGAGGCGGGGGAATCTTTCTGTGGTCGCCCCTAAGGTATTAGGGTTTCGGGAGGAATATATACGCTAGAGGGGAGTGCCAGGGGTGGACCAGGGCGGCCACACCATCTGGTGGCACGGCCTAGGCTGGCCCGCGCCAGGGGGTGGTGTGGGCCCCCTGTGGCCTATCTCCAGCCCCCCTTCTGGCTTCCTTCGTCTTCTGGAAAAATAGGATTTTTCGTATATTTTCCCAGATTTTCTGATCTTCGCGAATTTTGCCTCCAAACAGCACCTTTTCCATCAGAATCCTGACTAGAGCGGTGCATGCTCCAAAAGTCATCAACCATGCAAAAACAGATAAAATAACATATGTATCACCTCTCAATACGAAATATATCAATGAATAACAGTGAATTATGACATAGAATAGTGATGCAAAATGGGCGTATCAACTCCCCCAAGCTTAAACTTCGCTTGTCCCCAAGCGAAACTGAGCTCAATAAACATGGCCTCAAGTTTATGGAGTGAAGAGTCGATAAAAGAATACAGACAAGAAGCATCACATTCATCAATACATAGATCACAAAAGAAGACAACTCAGTATTATATAACTCAACTTGCAATAAGTAAAGGAAACGCAATAAAGATACATAAAGTAAATCATAATTGGTAATGGCAAACTTAGCTCTTGGTCGAAGAATAGTTGATAATTTGCTGGAGTTCACCAATAACTGGTTTTTCAATGATAGCTTTCAAAGTAGTAAACATCAAGATAAGAGCAATGTGTGAAACAAGGAACATAAGAAACATGATTGAATAAATCATCATATGAATGAATGAAACACAACAACTCAAAATACTTGATGAGATAGAAGCGAATAGGTTTACTGACTCAACTAAAAGGTAAAAGAAAGGCCCTTCGCAGAGGGAAGAAGGGATTGCAAGTTTCATAAAGAGCTCCCAAAATTATGATACTTACTAGCTTTCAGCTCTCATTGCCCCTGTCATAGGCATCTTTAGGTGATTAAGGTTAAAGTGACACAACTAAGAGGATATGCTTGACAAGTTATAAGTTAAAATCTCATGCCCCTTACTTATGAGTACCGAACCACATGCTACTCAACTTCAGTCACAAGTATGCTCTTGTCATTGTAAATACATGTGTATCATTGAGAACCGCCAACGGGTACCCCTTGCACATGACACATGAGCTATCCCATAATCAAAATGACAAGGCAAGCAGACAGTGAGCATCTCAGCGATCTTTTTATTTGCTATTTGCATAGGTTTTTATTGAGGATGCTTCATAGAATGCTCACTATAGTTATGCTGCAAGTTTCCACCATGATTAGGCATGGCTTAGGCTAGCGGCCCAGGCGTTTCTCTAACACACATATAAACTCCATGATCTTACAAGTTCCACTTTTATTTCACACCGCCGGGATCCATAAGAAAAATAACATGATATCAACTAGGTACAAAGTACCAATGCAATGTTGAAAGCGTTCCCCATGATACATGGTTCTGCTAACTTCAACTCATAAAGCGCAAGCATATACGCACCAAAGAAGGACTCAATGGTTCAGGTTAATAAATGCAAGAAAGTAAGATGTGCCATCAAGTTCGTGAGAGCTTTAATCACTAATTTTCACATAACAAGTTTAATTTGGGAGGTAGATAAAACAGGAATTTACTTGGAATAGCAATAGTGCTAATAGGTAGGTATGGTGGACACAAATGGCATGGGTTTTGGTTTAAGGAGGTGGATGCACGAGAAGAATTCCCTCTCAGTACAGGTTTTGGCTAGCAAGGCTAGGTAGCAAGTATAAGAGTTGAAGGAAACAAATAAACATACAAGTGATAAAACAAACATGCAATCTCCCTTGGAAGCACAAAAGATCTTAACTAGAGAATACTAAACTTATGAGCAAATCAAGAAACAAAGATGATGAAATAATTTTTCTTTAGAGTACTTTTATCTTTTTATTCAACTCTCAAAAATAGTGTTGCTACTGACCGAGCCAGGTTTGCCAAAACCAACTAAATTAACTCAATGATCCCAAAGTGCTACCAATACTAACAACAAGATCAATCATACAACCACGAATTGAAAACTAATATAAGCTATGAAAAAGAGTGAATGACAGAACTTCTCATTAATTATCCATAACGACAACTCACACCAAGGGATACATATCTTACGAGAGAGGGGACACTTCCATAATGCAAACCATCCTACATGATAACTTCTCTATTCATGATATGACTCTACTAATAAGGTAAAAAGATAGAAGACAGTGATGTGATACCGCGGCACTCCCCCAAGCTTGGAACAAACCAAGGGGATGCCAAACCTGATGACGAATTACTCCTTTTGTGGTGGTGGTATCCTCTTGATGAGCTCTTTGATCAGTTTCCCCAAGTCCTCAATCTCGAAAGTGAGATTACGGATCAACTGTGAGTTTTGCTCAATGCGGCTCATGATCATGTCGGGTTGAGAATTCTAACTCTTGCGATTCTTTCCCCACTCTTCCTCCTTGAAGTCTTCTTTCCCTGCATAGAAAGAACGAGGCAAATCCCAATTGGAGGGTAACTTCCCCCTGGGCATATTCTGGTATTGATGCTCATGAATAAGAGTATGGAAAGGATTCTTGGTGCATGGAGGAAGTGACCAGGGATCTGAACGGTGATTAGGAGGCTTCCCTCCAATTGACATAGTCCTGGCAGGGTTTGCCACCACTCCAATGCTTGCAATGGTAGTGTCGGTGTGCTTTAGCTCCTCTTCACCTTCACGCTTGATCTCCTTCTCCTGCCCGGGGTCTTGGAGGACTTCCTCCATAGGCTCCTTTCCTTTATCCTTGGCAGACACCATTGTGCTTCTAAGCTTTCAAGAATAGTTCCTGGCAGAAACAGATCGAAATGAAAACACGACGAAAACACAATATACGAACCTCGAGGGATCCGGGGGATTATATATTACGAAGTTTCATAACAAAAGAAAGGTACTGGGAGAAAACGAGTCGGAGGCGGAGTCCGGGGTGGACTCACCACCTGGTGGCGCTTCCAAGGGGGCCTGCGCCACAGGGTGGTGTGAGCCACCCTGGCTCTGTTTCCGTCTCTCTTTCGCTTCGTAGCTTTCCTTATTGTCTAAAAACTGCAAAAATATAGTTGGATAGTATTTTCGTAAAACTTTTCTTACCAGAACTTGTTACCTATTTGCAAACGGACTCTACAGGTCTCTGAATTTGGTACCTAGTAGTTTCTTGAGTCACTACTTGATTAACATCAATATCTTCATCTTCATACACTTATTACTTGAGTCATAAAACCCTTCTCTTCCTTATTACACCATTATCTCCACTACCTGGAAATTTCTTTCACACAAAACTTCACACAGTTCTCATTAGCAACATTAGTATAAGTGAAGTGATAAAACCTTTTGTGTCCAAATTCAACTTAAAACCATCAAAACATAAGATACTGTAGCAATTCCTTCCGAAAACCCAAAAATAATTCAAAAAGGAAATCGAATAAAGAAGCAAATGCAAGAGTGGCAAAATCTGTCAAAACAGACCAGCAGGTAAAGATCAATTTTTTCAAAAATCTTATCTTGCTCAAATCAAAAGGTGCAAAACTAACGAAAGTTAAATAACAACCTGGGGCAGAAGTACAAAAAATTACAGCTCTATCCGACATACAAAGATCGCTGACGAATTTTTACGGTGAAGCACAAAAAATCTGTTTCAGGACAGCAACTTCCCCAAATCTTACTTCTCTCTCATTAGAGGTTGATCTTGACACAAAAACCAAACAAAAATGATAAGGAGAGGTTATTACCGAAGTAATAACTTCCAAGACTCAAAGAAACAAAAACAAACTGAAAGCAAAAATAAACTGGGTTGTCTCCCAAAAAGCTCTTTCTTTATAGCCATTAAGATGGGCATGATAATTTTGAAGATGCTCACATAGGAATATGAATTGAAGTGAAAGAGAGCATTAAGAAGCAAAAATACACACATTTAAGTCTAACCCACTTCCTGTGCAAGGAAATTTTGTAAACAAACAAGTTGTTGAAACCAGAGGCTACTTGCATAAGAAGGCAAAAGAAGTGCAACATAAAAACTTCCAGCATAAAACGAGGAAACTTGATATTATTGAGATGCATAAGAACACTTTTCCCACTCTCATAATAACTTTCAGTATCATGCATAAACTTAACAATATAACTTTCACAAGAACCATCGTAACAATGATCACTTATTCTAATACAAAACACATGAATACTATATGTAATAACACTACTAGGTGAAACAATATTAGAGGTATCCTTACAAAGGATAGTGTGTCCCTCTTCTTCATATTTAGTAACAAAGTCTTTCACATTTGCTATAATAGGTTCATCAACCTTTTGTTTATTAGGTTCAACAGCTTCATTCGTACTTTCATTAACCATACTAGCTATCATAGAGTGTTCCTTTATCTTAACTGGGAAAGGCATTTTCTCAATGTAGGGTTCAGGTAAAACATGACTAGCAATATAAACTTCAGTATTTCTTGCAGGAACAATCTTAGCAACATCTTTATAAGGTTCATGATACTTATTCCACTTCTTTTTAGGCACTTCAATGTAGGAAGCAAAAGCCTTAAAATAAGAAGCATATCTTGAGAGTCTAGACCATAAGCATTTTTAATATTTTAAATTCATCAGTTCCCATAAAAGATTCAATGCATTCATAATCACAATTTATACCTGACTTTCTACCTTTATCATTCTCCCATGCTTCAACATTGTCTTGAATACGGTCCAGAAGATCCCATTTAGCTTCTTCTTCCATGCGAGTGAATGATCCAGCACAAGAATCATCCAATAAATTCTTATCATGAAGAGGGAGCCTTGCATAAAAGTTATTGATAATAATATTGTTGGGGAGCTCATGAATGGGACATTTGAGCATTAGTAACTTCAATGTCCTCCAAGCTTGGGCTGTACTCTCTCCATCAAGAGGCCAAAAGTTGTATATTTGATTCCGATCTTTATGAATCTCACCAGGAGGATAAAACTTTGAATAAAAGAGAGGTACTATTTCCTCCCATTCCAGAGCTTGACCATTCTTCAACAGCTTATACCATTCCTCTTCTCTTCCTTTCAGTGATAATGAGAATAACTTCTTCTTAACTTGATCTGTTGTAATACCTGCACACTTGAACAACCCACATAATTCGTGTATAAAGAGTAAATGATCACCGGGATGGACAGTTCCATCCCCAACATAGTTGTTATCCACAACACGATCAATAATTCTTGTAGGTATTTTAAAAGCATCATTCTCAGCAGGTGGTGGTTCATCTACTACCTTAGAAGTGGTAGTAGCATTAGCAAATAAGAAACTCAGCGAATTATCCATAACAAAAATAAATCAGCTCACAGAAGTAAACAATGCTCACAGTAGAAGTTTCCTTTACCAGTTCCAATCTCCAATAGGGCTTCACTCCCCGACAACGGCGCCAGAAAATAGTCTTGATGACCCACAAGTATAGGGGGTGTATCGCAGTATTTTCGATAAGTAAGAGTGTCGAACCCAACGAGGAGCAGAAGGTGCTGGATAGTGGTATGGATCAGGAATTCTCTGCAAATACTTAGCAAACGGATTTTTTAGGGGTTTTTGATAAAGCAAGTAAACAAAATACGAGTAAATAAAAGACAGTAGGAATAAATGCAGCAAGTGGCCCAATCCTTTATGCAGCAAAGGACAAGCCGGTTGTATTACTTAAGATGACCAAACATTCTCGAGGACACATGGGAAGACTGTCAAGTGCTTTCGCTTCATATAGTTGATTAATCATCTTTACCTTGCTAAGTGTTGTGTGGGTGAACCTGTGCTAATGTACCGACCTTCCTAGGACTAATACATACTTGTGATTATACCCCTTGCAAACATCCGTAAGTACAAGAAAGTAATTAAGGTAGAAACCTAACCACAGCTTTAAACTCTAAGACCCTTACGTCCCTTGTGCAATGGTTTCCTAACGGGGGTTCAGGTTTCTGTCACTCCGGCAACCCCTACGATTAGTAGCCAAATACACAATGCATTCCCCTAGGCCCATATAGGTGAAGTGTCATGTAGTCGACGTTCACATGACACCACTAGAAGAAGTAGACCACAACTTAAATATCAAACTATTGAATATTTCTCAACATAACTCCACTACTAACAACATGACATCTCCCATGTCCTCAAGAACAAAACGAACTACTCACAAGACATCATATGGATCATAATCAGAGACAGAATAATGATGTATAAAAATCTGAACATAAACAATAATTCAATGGTTCACCCAATAGCATCAACTACAAAGAGTAATCAACACCGAGAAAGTTTCCCCTAAGAACTAATGCAAGATTCAACCCAATTGTTACAGCAATATGGAGATGGTGATGAGGGTGCTGATGGTGATGATGATGATGGTGATGATGATGATGATCCCGATGAAGTCCAACATGATGGTGGTGTTGATGGCGACGATCTCCCCTCTCCGGGAAGGAATTCCCAGGCAGAAATCTGTCTGCCGGAGAGATCTTTCTCTCTCGGTGTTTTCCGCTCCGCAGAGGCGGCAGAATCTTTCTGTGGTCACCCCGAAAGTATTAGGATTTCGGGAGGAATATACGCCAGAGGGGAGTGCCAGGGGTGGACCAGGGCGGCCACACCACTTGGTGGTGCGGCCTAGGCTAACCCGCGCTAGGGGGTGGTGTGGGCCCCCTGTGGCCCATCTCCAGCCCCCTTTTGGCTTCCTTCGTCTTATGGAAAAATAGGATTTTCCGTATATTTTCCTGGATTTTCTGATCTTCGCGAATTTTGCCTCCAAACAGCACCTTTTCCATCAGAATCCTGACTACAGCGGTCCATGCTCCAAAAGTCATCAACCATGCAAAAATAGATGAAATAACATAAGTATCACCTCTCAATACGAAATATATCAATGAATAACAGTGAATTATGACATAGAATAGTGATGAAAAATGGACGTATGAGCAAGCCATACCCAAGAGTGCTGGGAAACATGGGGATGATCTAGAAAGGTCACCCCTCAAATCGAGTGCAAAAATCAATAACTTGCCAAGTCAATCTAGCGATGAACTCTCCGCCCTCCACCACTGAGTACCTTAGTGGAAGCGAGTATTGCATCACCTTCGACAAGCACGATCACCCGCACCAAGTACCTCGCCTAGGCCACTGTCCCCTGGTGCTTGAGGCACAGATTGGGGGCTTCGATATGAGTCGCATCTTCATGGATGGCAGAAGGGGCATTAACCTCATGTTCGCAAGTACCTTGCGTGCAATGTGAATTCCTCTATCATGTCTGGAAACTTCAGACACGAATTTCCACGGAATCGTCCTAGGGAAGGGCATATACCCCCTGGGAAAGATTAGCCTTGACGTCATCTTTGGAATGCCGGCAAATTTTCGACAAGAGTGCATCGAATTTGAAGTTGTTGACTAGCCCTCGCAATACCACTACATCCTCGGATGTGTCACGTTCGCGAGGTTCATGGCGGTACCACACTACGTCTATCTGCATATGAAGATGTCGGCCCAAACGGCATTATCACAGTCAACGGGAGCTTCGAGAGGTCTGATAGCTGTGACAGGGAATTCAACAGAATCTCCCAGTCTTTCGGCATGCAAGAGGAACTCGCAAGGTTGAACAAGTCAACAGACAACAGTCTACCTCCCCCGAGCAAGCCAAGCTCAACCGACCAATCCTTCAACACATCGGTGCACACCAAGCCAGTACAGGTCCACCCAACGGAACCGACCAAGACGGCCCTCATTGCCAATAACTTGAGTCCCGCATAGGAACTCGCGCTCATAGAATTCCCCCGTGAGCGCTGGGAAATCTTCGCCTGGTGTCCAACGGACATGCCAAGAGTCCCTAGGTAATTCACCGAGCACTCATTCAATGTGAATCCTGAAGCAAGGCCAGTCAAACAAACAATACGACGACTGTCTGAACCAAGGGCAAAAGCGGTCAGTATGGAAGTCAACAGACTCCTCGACGCTAATTTCATACGCGAGATCAAAGAAAGCACCTGGGTAGCAAACCCCGTGCTTCTTCCTAAAAGTACACGGATATCCTGCAGATGTGGGTGGACTTCACCTCCCTGAACAAGCATTGCCCGAAGGACCACTTCCCATTGCCACATATCGATTAGATAATCGACTCCACCACAGGATGCGAGCGCCTCTACTTCCTCGATGCCTACTCAGGCTATCATCAGATTTGAATGAAGGAGGAATATCAGGAGAAAACGGTGTTCATCATGCCTTTTGGTGTCTTCTGCTACACAACGATGCCCTTCGGGATGAAAAACGCAGGAGCCACCTACCAGCGGTGTATGTAGGCATGCCTCAAGAGCTAGCTTGGTCGTAACATCCAAGTCTATATCGACGACATCATCATCAAAACCAAGGAGGAAGCCTTGTTACACGACGATCTCCACGAGACCTTCGATAACCTCGACTACTACCGAATAAAGCTGAATCCGGATAAATGCTCCTTCGGCGTACCATCTAGGCAATTGCTCGGGTACCTCATCTCCACGAGAGGGATCAAGGCTAACCTGAAGAAAATAAAAGCCATACTGGCTATGGAGAAGCTGAAGAACGTAAAAGGTGTCCAGCCGCTGGCTGGGTGAATCGTGGCGCTCAGTCGATTCATTAGTCGGATGGGCGAAAAGGCACTAACTTTCTACCAACTTCTCCACAAGGATGACAAATTCGAGTGGACAGGCGAAGGACAAGAAGCATTTGAATACCTCAAGCATCTACTGTCCACCTCGCCGGTATTGGTAACACCTCGTGAAGAGGAGCTGCTATTGCTATACATCTCCGCCACCAACCAGGTGGTTAGCACTATGCTCGCAGTGGAGCGAGCCGAACAAAATAAAGTCCACGGGGTGCAACACCCAGTCTACTACCTCAACGAGGTGCTCATGCCAACAAAATAGCGGTACCCGCATTATCAGATGCTGGCATACGACGTATTCATGACAGCCAAGCGACTGCGCCACTACTTCCAAGAGCACCCAATTATTGTGGTGAACGACGCCCCACTAGGGCACATACTCAACAACCCCGACGCCACTGGATGAATCACGCTCTGGGGGATAGAACTATCTCCACGAGACATCACATACGAGAAGCGAGACGCGATCAAGTGGCAAGTTCTCCCGGACTTCCTCGTACACTGGATGGAAAACCAGCTCCCCGATAAGCTAGACATGTCCTATCTATGGACAATGCACTTCGACGGGTCCAAGCTCAGTCCAATACCTGTGGCCTGGTCCTTCGCGCAATGGGGACTCGACATGGTCGGCAAGCTCCAGAAATTTTCACTGGAGGATATGTCTACCTCCTAGTCACCGTTGATAAATTCACCAAGTGTATTGTGTAATCAGGGGCCAGCGCCGTTAAATTCTTCGAGTCCATCGTATTCCAGTTCAGGGTGCCACACAACATCATCACGACAATGGAACAAACTTCACCTCAAACAAATTCCAGGGTTTCTTCGAAAAACTGGGAATCAACATCAGCTACACCTCCATAGCACACCCTTAGATCAACGGTCAAGTCGAAAAGGCCAACGGCCTCGTCTGCTACTAGTGGTGATAATCTTTATCTCAGATCTTTACAATACTAGTGGTGTATCCGCTACTCCCTGAGCATTCCTTTTCTCTACTGCAGTTCCAATCTCTCTTACATATGCGATACTTACTTTTTGTACTCAGTTGCTTACTTTGCTTTATTTCTCTTATACCCAAAACCCAAAAACACCTTTTTACACAATACTCGCATTTTATCTTGTCACTCAGAACTTTATCTAGCATTTCTATCGTAATATTTATTTTAGGAGTTATTAGACTTCAAACTCCTGCTCCCTGTGGGATCAATATCTTTATTTCGAAACTAGCTACAAACGATCTATGCACTTGTAGTCATCACCTGCGCACAACTCCAAACAGTGCTAGAGACTACACGCCATTCTTCATGGTTCACGGTGCCAAGACGGTACTACCCGCAGAGGTGCACTACAAAGCCCCATAGGTAGTAGCATACAACGAGGAAAAATCAACCCTCGTACTCGAAGACACCATCGATCTCCTTGATGAAGCACGCGAAATTGCAGCGGAGAGATCTACGATCTACCAGCAGAACCTCCACAATTACCACAGCTGAAGGCTACGCCCTAGATCATTCGTCGAAGGAGACCTGGTCCTGCGACTGAAGCAACAAGGGAACCTCAAATTCGAGTTCCCTTGGGAAGGACCTTATGTGATTACCGCAGTAATCCCAAGTGGCGCCTACCACCTTAAAGATATAGAAAGCAGAGTCGCATACTCCAATCCTTGGAACATCACGTAGGTGTGTCGTTTCTACTCTTAGATGTTTTTTACTTTACAAATAAGGATATTTAGCCAGGCTACTTAGCCATACATTGTACCTCGTGATACTCTACGAATAAATAAAGCTAAGTGCCCCCAACTTTGTGTTTTCTATTTTACTTGCACTTATATCACTCGGGGGCTGCGCCATCCTCTACACCTCGTTACACGAACATCATAGTATCCTGAGTAGATGACACACTATCAATCAAACCCTTGGTAAAATAAACCTAGCTGCAACGCACCTGACAGGTTGAAAAGGTGCTGAGATGAATATACACCAGGCTAACAAAAAGGAACTGCAGATTACAACACACTCGAAAAACATACAAGCTAGCAAGCTTTTTTACACATTAACGGTTATAAAAAACACCTGGCATAAGTATATGAACTTTACAACACCTATACATCCATGTGCAGGTCCATACTACACTACTGTCGCAAAAGGAGAACATTTGTTTGCTCTTCGAAGAAATCAACGATATCTTCGGCTGGCTGATCAACCGCCTGGTAATGTGGCACCATGTTCCATGTCATCCCTTCTGACGGGGGCGGTGGTCTAGTGGCAACAGCTGCGAAATCCATACCTGGCCGGTGCAGGCGAACAAGCGCCAACGCAGCCTTGGCACCCGCGACCAACTTCTGGCACATGCACTCACGGACCACGCTGATATCTTGAAACTTCGACAGCAAAGCTAGCAAGCTTGAAGGCACCACGTCCAGAGGAAACATCGTCTGAAAAATATGCCTAAGGCACGACTGCTCCTTCTTCAAACACTGCAGCACCCGCGATGCATGATCCTGCAGCGTCACCAACACGACCGCACGATCATGATCAACCCAGAAATATCCACTAGCTTCTAGCTGCTCCTGGGTTAAGTCGTTCAGTCGAATGGCAACTCGATCCCTCTCATCCTGTGGGTGACGAGCGCTAACAACTACAAGAAGCAGGACAAAGCATAAAGACAAAGCGTCGCTGTGAATGGCTAAAGAAAAGATAAGAAGCTAGAGAGCAAACACTTAAATGGATCATTCAATTGAGCAACTTCGTCTAGGAGGTACTTCTCACGCGCACCGGCCTTTTTAGCCTTCGACTTCCACACATCCGTGTTACCGCGGATCATGGACACCTCTCGCTCCAACTTCTTTATACGGTCGCGCAGTCGCGAGAGCAGCGACAACTCCTCCACTTTTGAACGTGGTCACGCCACAGTTTCATCGATGGGAGGAGAGTCAGGCGAACCACTTGAAGGACCCTATTACAACCAAAGAAAAGAGGCAAATAAGACCAACCAGTCATCAATAAATAAGAACACATCCAAGTTCAGCAAGTCTCAAAAGGGATACTCCCACATAACACAATTCAACAAGGAAAGCTAGACTATTACAAAAGGCAGATAGGCAACGCTCTAAGGCTTCGTTTTCGCACGCGGGGGCTTCCTCAAATCTGTAGCAGTCTCTGCTGCCACAGATTTCCTAGTGATACATTGCAAATGTATCTATAATTTTTGATGTTCCATGCTTGGTTTTATCTACTTTCTTATGTTTTGTCCACACTTTTGAGTACTTTTCATATGATTTCTTGGACTAACCTATTAACAAGATGCCACAGTGCCAGTTGCCTGTTTTCTGCTATTTTTGGTTCCAGGAAGTCAGAAAATGAATATTCTCCGAATTGGACGGGACAAAAGCCAAAGTTCCTATTTTACCGGAAGACTCACGGAGCCAGAATACGAGACGGAGGAGGGCCAGGGCCTGGCCACACCCCCAGGCACGGGCTAGCCCTACCCGCGCCACCAGGTGGTGTGGGCCCCCTAGCACTCCACCAACCTTGCCCTCTGGCCTATAAGAAGCCTCCCGAAGCCAAAACCCTAAATCGTCCTACCTCCAGCCACGAAAAGTTCCGCAGCGCCACCGCCACCGAAGGGGAGATTCGGGGGACAGAAAGTCTCTGTTCCGGCACCCTGCCGGGATGGGGAAGTGCCCCCGGAGCCATCTCCATAGATCTCCACCGCCATCTCCATCACCATTGCTGATTCCCCTGATGAGGAGGGAGTAGTTCTCTCTCGAGGCTAAGGGTTCTACCGGTAGCTATGTGTTCATCTCTCTCTCTATGCATGATCTTATTGAGATCATGAGCTTGTAATCTATAGATCTACCTTGCTACTCAAGTGCTTTAATAGATCTCTGCTCTCCCCATGTGTGTGAAAGTGACAGCGTGCACACCATGGTGGCACTTAGGCTAGAGATTACAAATACTTGTTATGATTTATATTTGGAGTTGGATGTATTTATGAAATTGTGGTGTTTGTTGGACTCATCTAGTACTCAAGGTGACAGTGTGGGGTTTTCTAGATGGGAAAGGCTTACTTTGAGGTGTGCTGTTATAGCTCTACCAACGATTAGAGTGTCCAACCGGAGAGTAGTTCAGCGTAGTATCATGAAGATGATATATTTATATGAGAGTGTTCACTAGTGAAAGTATGATCCCTAGGCCTTGTTTCTTAGCATTGATACACCGTTTGCAATTAGATCTGTTACATGTTTGGTTGCTTCCATATTTATTTCAGTTTGCCTTTAGTCTCTTCCACGCCATCAAGCTATTTTCTATCACCATTACCACTTGTATTTTACTATCTCTTCGACGAACTAGTGCACCTATACACCTAACAAGTGTATTGGGTGTGTTGGGGACACAAGAGACTTCTTGTATCTTGATTGCAGGATTGCTTGAGAGGGGATACCTTTGACCACTTCCACCCTGAGTTCGATAAATGTTGGGTGATCCACTTAAGGGAAAACTTGCTGCTGTCCTACAAACCTCTGCACTTGGAGGCCCAACAACTGTCTACAAGAATAGAAGTGTGTAGACATCAAGCTATTTGCTGGCACCATTGCCGGGGAGGTAAGGTAAAAGGTATTCACACCGGAGGATTAAAGAAGAAGAACCTCCCATGGCAAACGCCTATTTTCTGGCGCCATTGCCGGGGAGGTAAGGTAAAAGGTACTCACATCCTCCGGTGTGAGTGCTCGAAGTTATTTCGTTTAGATTCTGCAATTTTGTCTTTTTGTTTCTTGTTTTCACTAGTTAGGCTTAATGAAAAACAACAACAAAATTAGAGAGCTTTATAGTATTTATCTTGAGTTAGGACATGAAGTGTTTGAAGAGAAAATTAAAAAACCTATGGAACTTTATTTGCATGCTAATAGTAATGTTGTTAGTATGAATTCTTTGGACACCATTATTGCTAATGCTATGTAAAAGTCTAATCTTGGGGAAGCTAGTTTTTATGAAAATGATCTTTTTAGTTCCCTAGCTTTGGAAGATAGCTATTCTATTCCTTATGATGATACCAAACCTCCAATATATGATGATTACAATGACGAATATGATATTTTCAGTCCACCTACTATTGAGGAGGAAATTAATTATGATTACAATATGCCTCCTATATTTGATGATTATGGTGATGAAAATAATAATGATAGCTATTTTGTTGAATTTGCTCCCACCACAATTAATAAGAATGACTATGCTTATGTGGAGAGTAATAATTATTATATGCATGTGGCTCATGATAAGAATGTTTTATGTGATTGTTATATTGTTAATTTTATTCATGATGCTACTGAAAGTTATTATGAGAGAGGGAAGCATGGTTTTATGTGTCTCAACAATATTAAGTTTCCCCTCTTTATGTTGAAAGTCTTGAAGTTGCACTTGTTTTGCTCTCCTATGCTTGTTGCTTTGTGCTTTCATGACTTGTTTATTTACAAGATTCCTATGCATAGGAAGTGGGTTAGACTTAAATGTGTTTTGAATTTGATTCTTGATGCTCTCTTTTACTTCAATTCATATTTCTTATGTGAGCATTTTCTCAAACTATCATGCCTAACTTAAAGGCGTTAAACAAAAGTACTTGTTGGGAGATAACCCAAGAGTTTTAGAAGAGTCTTGGAAGTTATTACCTCTGTAATAACCGCTCCTTATCCTTTTTATTTGCTTTTTGTGCCAAGAGTAACCTCTAATGAGAGAGAACTAATGATTGGGAAAGTTGCTGTCCCGAAACAGATTTTTATGCTTCACCGTAAAAATTCGTGAGAGAGCTCTGTATGTCGGATTGAGATATAATGTTTTGTGCTTCTGACCCAGGTTGTTATCTAACTTTCGTTAGTTCAACAGTTTTTGATTTGACCAACAGAAGGTTTTCGAAAAATTTCGTCTTTACCTGCTGGTCTGTTTTGACAGATTTCTGCCATTTTCTGCATTTGCTTCTTGTTGGTTCCTTCTTGAGTTCTTTTGGGGAATTGAGCTTTTTGAGGGAAGTGCTACAGTATCTAGTGTTCTAATGGAAGTTTATTTGTTGTTAGAACTGAACCTTAAGACTTATTTATCTTAAGTGCACTAATGTTGCTAATAAGGATTGTGTGAAGTTTTGTATGAAGGAGAAATTTCAGGTGTATGGAAGGAATGAGTAATGAGATGAAGGATGGACTAAAGCTCAAACTTGGGGATGCCACGCGTGTCACCCCAAGAAATATCCAAGAAGTACAAGCTTCAAAGCTTGGGGATGCCCAAGGCATCCCCTTCTTCATCAATAAAAATCCCAGGTTTCTTCCAAACGCTCCATTTTTATTGTTTCAAGCACAGTTGTGTTGTTCTTGGAGCGTCTTTTTTTTCGTTTTCGTTTTGGTTTTTCATTTGCTTGGTTTTCTTAGTTTTCTGAATAAATTGGTTGGACCCCTCTTTCTTACATTGGTTTGCAAATGGTTTGGTTTGGTTTGGTTTGGAAAAGAGTAGGAAAGTTCATACTTATGTGGTAAAAAGAGCTCATTTTTGACTGTGGCCTATGCTTTGTCATGCCATGCTTGATATTGTTGTGGCTTTATGCTTAGTATTATTTTCTATAGCATGACTTGTTATAAACAATTGAGATTTCTTAATGTGCCTTGGATGAATCATGCGTTGTTTTACCATATTAAAGCATAGTATAGTGGTATTCTCCTTTGATGCTTTATTTGGGTTGACTTGGCACATGCTCACACCATGTTATGACTATCTCAAGTCACCATAGCCTTTATGATCCTTTAGTTTTCAACTTGTAGTATCACTTTAGATCAATGAAGTTTTGTCGCTCTGCATGATTATAGCCATTATTGCTCTCTTAGTTTGTCGCTCCCAGTCTTTTGCTAGCCTCCACAACAATGTATGAGTTCCACTCATGCATCCAACTCCCTAAACCAAGTTATTCCAAAGAGTCCACCATACCTTCCTACTAGCTTATGCTATTCCAAATATATTCATGCTTTTTTTACCTTCCACTTGTTATGAGAAAACTAGTGATTAAAGCTCTCACGAACTTGAAGGCACACTTTACTTTACTTGCCCTTAATAAACTTGAAACCATTGTGTCGTCTATGTTGTATATGCTTGCACTTATTTGTTGAGGATTAGCAGAACCATGCTGTCATGGGTAACGCTTTCAACATTGCACGGGTACTTTGTACCTAGTTGATATCATGCTCTTTTGTCTATGGATGTCGTCGGTGTGACATGAAAGGGGAGCTTGTAAGTCCATGGAGTTATGTATATGTGTTAGAGAAACGCCTGGGCCGCTGGTCTAATCCATGCTGTCATGGTGGAAACCTGCAGCGTAACCATAATGAGATGTCTATGAAGCATTCTTCTTACAAAAAAAGAGTCCGATATTGAGAAAAAAAGAGAAAAAGAAAAAAAAAGAGATTATGAAAAGAGGAAAGAGAGAAAAAAGCACCATATTCCCATGGTAAGAAGATTGCTGAGATGCTCGTTGTCTGCTTGCCTTGTCATTTTGATATGGGGATTCTTCCGTATCATCGGGCAAGGGGTACCCCGTTGGCGGTTCTCTGTGATACACATGTACTTACGATGACAAGAACTTACCGGTGACTAAACTTGAGTAGCATGAGGAGCGGCCCTCGTATTCAAGGGACATGAGATTTCTAACTTATACTTCGTCAAGCATGTACACCATAGTTTGTTCACTTTAACCTTAATCACTTCAAGATGCTTATAATAGGGGCAATGAGAGATGAAAGCTATAAGTACCATAATTTTTGGAAGCTCTTTATGAGACTTGAATCCCTACTTCCTTCTATGAAGGCATTTCTTCCACCATTATATTGAGTCTCCACCTTCTATCTTTATGCACCTACTTTGAGAGCATAGTGGCCATTCTTAGTTCTATGTGCATTGTCCCAAGACTTGTTGATTGATGCATACCTTAATATTGCTTGTTTTAAACTATTTGTATCTAGTCACTCTTATGAACTTTGAAGGTGTCCTATGCATTTATATTTGCTACTCTATGAGGGACAAGTTGAATGCTATTATGCTATGTTTTCTTTATGTGAAACAAACAAACGTCTTGCAAAGCATTGTTATTCATGAATCTTTTGTTTGTGCCTTTTCATGTTGCAACATAGTTTTTTGGTCTTATTGCTAGAACTTTGTCTTTCATGTTATGATTGAAGTACTATGATCCCAGTTTTGAATGTTATCACTTACCAACTCGAGGACGAGCAGGAGTTAAGCTTGGGGATGTTGATACATTGCAAATGTATCTATAATTTTTGATGTTCCATGCTTGGTTTTATCTACTTTCTTATGTTTTGTCCACACTTTGGAGTACTTTTCATATGATTTCTTGGACTAACCTATTAACAAGATGCCACAGTGCTAGTTGCCTGTTTTCTGTTGTTTTTGGTTCCAGGAAGTCAGAAAATGAATATTCTAAGAATTGGACGGGACAAAAGCCAAAGTTCCTATTTTACCGGAAGACTCACGGAGCCAGAATACGAGGCGGAGGATGGTTAGGGCCTGGCCACCCCCCCAGGCGCGGGCTAGCCCTCACCGCGCCACCAGGTGGTGTGGGCCCCCTGGCACTCCACCAACCTTGCCCTCTGGCCTATAAGAAGCCTCCCGAAGCCAAAACCCTAAATCGTCCTGCCTCTAGCCACGAAAAGTTCTGCAGCGCCGCCGCCACCAAAGAGGAGATTCGGGGGACAGAAAGTCTCTGTTCCGGCACCCTGCCGGGACGGGGAAGTGCCCCCGGAGCCATCTCCATCGATCTCCACCGCCATCTCCATCACCATTGCTGATTCCCATGATGAGGAGGGAGTAGTTCTCTCTCGAGGCTAAGGGTTCTACCGGTAGCTATGTGTTCATCTCTCTCTCTCTCTCTATGCATGATCTATTAAGATCATGAGCTTGTAATCTATAGATCTACCTTGCTACTCAAGTGCTTTAATAGATCTCTGCTCTCGCCATGTGTGTGAAAGTGATAGCGTGCACACCATGGTGGCACTTAGGCTAGAGATTACAAATACTTGTTATGAGTTATATTTGGAGTTGGATGTCTTTATGAAATTGTGGTGTTCGTTGGACTCATCTAGTACTCAAGGTGACAGTGTGGGGTTTTCTAGATGGGAAAGGCTTACTTTGAGGTGTGCTGTTATAGCCCTACCAACGATTAGAGTGTACAACCGAAGAGTAGTTCAGCGTAGTATCATGAAGATGATATATTTATATGAGAGTGTTCACTAGTGAAAGTATGATCCATAGGCCTTGTTTCTAAGCATTGATACACCATTTGCAATTAGATCTGTTACATGTTTGGTTGCTTCCATATTTATTTCAGTTTGCCTTTAGTCTCTTCCACGCCATCAAGCTATTTTCTATCACCATTACCACTTGTATTTTACTATCTCTTCACTGAACTAGTGCACCTATACACCTGAAAATTGTATTGGGTCTGTTGGGGACACAAGAGACTTCTTGTATCTTGATTGCAGGGTTGCTTGAGAGGGGATACCTTTGACCACTTCCTCCCTGAGTTCGATAAACCTTGGGTGATCCACTTAAGGGAAAACTTGCTGTTGTCCTACAAACGTCTGCACTTGGAGGCCCAACAACTGTCTACAAGATTAGAAGTGTGTAGACATCACCCAGCTACAGCCTCGGACGCTGCAGCTTTCGCCGTCTTCAATCGCCGCAGTTCCGCTGAATATTTGGTGAGTGTCTCAATGAGCCAAGGCCCATATTCACTGCAACTAGTGGCGAAAGGAGCAAACACTACCTACTGGCCATCCACGGTGACCGGCATCGCCTCGGATATTTCGATGGGGTCCAGTTCCATGCCATGAGCTTGCACCATCGCGAGTCCCATGATCGCTCCAACTGCCCGATGTGCGTTCTTGAAGTCCATAGGCACGCCCTCCGCGAAGGATTCCACCAGGCCATCAAGATTTTCGATCACCTTGGCCTTGGGGGCCATCTTCTCTCGAAGATGGCCCAGCACGCCCTTGGCCCTCCCGAGTGTGTCCTTGACAGAGACGCTGCGGTCTTCGACTACAGCCACAGCACCGGCCAAGGCATCCGCGCGGGTCAAAGCCTGGGCATAAAATTCCATGCCGGCAGCATCTACATAATATACATTTGAGCACAATAACATATAAGAAAAATGCATGGAAAATGCAAGTGAGGGAGTATCGTACATGAGAGTGCTTTCACGATAGAGAAGAGCTATTCTAGGAACACCTTCTCCCGCTCAGCGGCGGAGGAACACAAATCTTCCTCACACTTTTTCGACTCTTCAAGAGCCTCGAGTGCCTCGTTGCGTTTTTTCTCCGTCATGACAAGTCCCTTCTGGAGGGAGTCGACGTGACGAAGAAGATCATTATGATCACCTGCAAAGGATAAAATGGCCAAATTTGATCTCACCAACTCTTGCACAAGAAAAATGAGGACAAAATGTAAATTCACCTTCAAAGGCACTGTAACGGGTTTCTAGCGAAGCATGCTGGCGACCCAAGGACATGATCCGTTTAGCGAGGCGAACAGATTCCTTCAAGATAGGCTACAAAAAGAACAAGTGTGAGCATCAACCAAAGTTCGAATGCCAACGACAAGAAACACTCACATGTTCCTCTAGGGACTCCGAAGTTTCCTTCTGAGTTGACATCCGGGCAACCATCTGGTGCCCCCAGTGTGGGGGAAACTCAAAGAATTGGCACTAGAGTGGGCCGCCACCGGAGGAGAAGGAGATCATGCCGCCATCTCCTTGTCTTTGGAGTCTACGACTCCAGTCTCCTTGACAAAGCAACAGTCGTCAGAAGACGACGATGCTGTTTGACTGCAAAATATCCAACACTGCTTCAGAAGGATAGATTTTGGGAAGACAAGACGAACTCGCCAGAATATAAACACATAGCCGTCAAAATTTTCGAGGTCAAAGGAATCCCCAGATGACTCCTTCGGTAACCTCAGCTTCTTCCGCGAAGGAGGAGCAATGGCCCACACATGCATGGCCGGGATTGGCTCCTCTGCTATGGTGGGAGGACCCTTCGGCATCGTCGGCGAAGAGGCATCCAAGTCCTCGCTTCAGGAGCGCTTGCAAGTCCCGTGCCTGCTGGACTCGGGGGCTTCCTTCTCTTCCCCAACAGGGACGATAGAGCATGACTCATCCTCCTCCTCCACTTCATGCAGAATTATTCCCTCGGGCCGAGGAGGCAAGTTGGTGGCCACCTTCCAATCCTGAAACAAGAACCAAGCATCAGTATAAGCTACAATGAGCAAAGCAATCAAAAAATAAGAAGAACTTTTAACAAAGAAATCCACCTTAGGAGGAGGATGGCTTGCACAGAATGGAGGCACGACTGAGTCGCCCGGGAGATCCTCCTTGGAGGTGTACTTGGTCAAAAGTCGAAACCTCCTGTCTACTTCTCCGGAAGAAATGCCCTCTGAGGAGATGCGAGTTACATCACCAGCACTAGTCCAGCAGCACATGGGGTGCACCCTGGCTTGCAGCGGCTACACTCAACGGCGCATCCAAGTGCGAATGAGATCAGTGCCGCCTATCTCCTTGCTTATGCGACACTTGAGGTCACAAACACACTGGTACATAGTCCCTATTTCGTTGGCTTCGCCGAGCATCACAATGTTCATCCACGACCTCCTCCTCTTGCAGGCCGCCACCGAATCAGAGGGCACGAGTCCATAGTGCTCTCCATCAACCTTCTGGTCGCGAATGTAGAACCACTTCTCCCTCCACCCTTGGACATATGAAGTGAGGTTGATGGAAAAATAGGTGACATTGGAGTCGACATGGATCCTGCAGCCTCCTATATCGTAGACTACCGAGCTCGAGCCCGACTGGCGTTTGAGCTTGAAAAGTTTTTTAAAGAGGCCAAAGTGTGGCTCGATTCTGAGCCAAAATTCGCAGAGGGTAGTGAAGTAGCAATGTGGAGGATAGAATTCGGGGTCAGCTGTTGCAGCTGGAGCCCGTAGAAACAAAGCAAACTCCTCACAAATGGGTGAAGGGGGAGAGATAGACCGTGAATAATGAACACGAGGAACATTACTCGAAACCCCGTGGGAGGACTGGGGATTAATTACCTGATCGTCGGGGATCCAACAATCCTCTTCCGTGACGGGGAGCTCCCCACCTTGGCATTGGGTGAAGAGCTCTGAAGGCTTGATGGTGGATGGATGCCATGACCCATTCGTGACACGGGTTCCTGTGCCCTTCTTCTTCCCAGCCGCGGCGGCAGTGCTGGTGCCCGTGGTGGCGGCGCCCTTCTTCTTGGTCGCAGTAGCAGCAGCCACAAATCCAGTGGCGGAGGTTCCCTTCTTCTTTCCCATCTGGCGCTGGTGATGAGAGCGCAGGAAGTAGCTCGGAAAAGTGTGAAGCTGGTCCAGCACTGCAAAGAGGATGAGAGCAATGGAGCAGCAATGGAGGCTGTGCGCGAGGAGGAAGATGAGTTCTGGGGAATTACCGCACATCGGATCCTTACTTAACCTCATCGAGGATACCATCCAACGGCCAGGAGAAAAACAAGCAGACGCGTGGCACAAATCAATATTGAGGCGTTGTAGAGTAAACCACGAACCGTCGCTCCACTCCCCCCATTACGCGCGAGAATCGAGGAGACACAGTTAAAACAGAAATTACGCATGCCTTGTCAAATCCAAGTCAGGAAATGGGACCCACTTTTCATCACGTCCCATCAAAACCGCTCATGCGGGTAACTGAGATCATCTCATCATGAACACTGATGTCACTTACTCCAGCGGGAGCACTTTTTGACTACTCTAGTCCTTACTTGAGTCTTCGACTCGACCAAGCACTCAGGGGCTACTCCTAACAGGAGTGCTGGCCGTGCACTCGAGGAACTTTACATCCAAGCATTATGAAAACGTATTTTCTCTCAAAAACCCTTCACTCGAATCAACGATTTGACTGTGGCCTCTGGGTTACTCCTATAGGGAGCACTGAAAGGACATTCGACTGAAACAAGCAAAAGACGATAGCATTCACAACTAATTATAGTCCCGACTCGAGCCTACGAGTCGAATAGGCACTCGACAGCTACTCCCATACGGAGCATTGGTCGTGCACGCTATGATTTTTCTTATACATGCACTATGTGTTGACTGCGTCTACACTCGAAAGCTCTAGCGACTCCGCCTCATATTTTCCCTACAAAGAGACTACGTCTCCTGGGTCATCCGAATCATCTCTGTGATGATAAAAATTCGGATCCCACGCTTGCAGCGTGAAGATAAGACCTGAAGAAAACCTGGCAACGCACCTGCTATGCTCTACCAGAAATAATCCGTACCTACAGGCACGATGAAATAAGCCTTGACGGACGCATCGACTGCTCACACTTATAAACTGGGATTCGACTCTATAAGACCTCTGCGGCCTCGAATTACGCTAGCATTTTTCCAAATTCGAGTCCGAGGACTCGAGTTTGATTAGATTGCATTGTTTTGCCCTAAGGCAGTTAACTGATCCCGATACATTGGATAAATCAGGCACGTATATCAACAATCCCTATGATACAAATTAAAGCACTCGAAAACATGCTTGGCTGTGCATTCAAAAGAATTCATAAGTCTCCACTCGAATCTACGATTCAACCAGACACTCGGGGGCTACTGACATGGGCATACCTTACAGGTACTCAAGCTTGGCATATACGGTCCAGTCTAGTAGAAGCCCATGACGTTACCAGGGCCCAATCAAAGATTCGGGTGACCAAAGGAGTCTCCAACTGCTTGCGGCACACGTCGAGCTGAAGATAGAAAGTTCAAAGGGAAAACCCTAACTTGTAACCGACTCGACGTGCTACCCAAGACCAAGCCTATCTATATAAAGGCTAGGAGGGGGCAGCGAGGAGGACGATCACAACCCTACTTTCCACAACATCGCCATATTGCATCTATGATCCCCCTGTAACTTTCACCTCTGTCAATAATTCCAAGAGCAGACAAGCAAGAGTAGGGTCCTCTGCGAGGCCTAAACCTAGGTAAACCTTGCGTCCTTGTGTTCTTGTTTGCTAGCCGATTGATGCTTCCAGCGCTCCCATCTTCTCCAAAACCAAAGTCCATAACAATGGGCATTGATGAGTTTAACCCTCGTCAGTGGGATTATATATAATGGTTCTCCAAAACCCAAGGCAGAATTTAACTAGAGTTTACTTTGTCAAGCGCAAAACCTATATATATTATGGTTCACCTATGTGAACCAACAACTTATTCTAATCAAGACACACAACTATGTGATAGCAAGATATAAGACTTCAAGCATGAAGGGTATTACAAAGTAAAGTGCATAAGTAAAGAGCTCTGATATAGAGGAGGCATGCAGAGATGATGATGTTTTACCGATTTCCTCCCAACAAGGGAGTACGTCTCATTTGGAGGTGGTTTCGAACCACCAACGCCACAAAAGGCCTCCCTTATTCTCCGGTGAACCTCACCCCAAAGGGATCGATCCACACTCCACTATGGGTGCACTTGTCGATGGCAATCCGTAACCCCGCACAAAGCCTGGGGCACTTCTCCACAACTCAATTGGAATCTCCCAACAAACAAGCTTGGGGAAGCTCCACAACTTAATTGGAGGCCCCAGGTAATCCACAAACCTGCAATACAACTAAACCGTCTAGGGTTCCAAGAACCCAAGAGTAAAAAGCTTCTCACCTTTCACCCAATCGAATCCTCACCGAGAACTCAAACCGATGCACCAAATGAAATGGCAAGAACACAAGAAGTGCTCAAGTCCTTCACTACTAAATTCCACCAAAGCTACAAAATCATATGGGGGAATAAGTGAGGAAGAACAATGGAGGAAATCCACAAAAGACTCCAAGATCTAGATCCCAAGATGTTCCCCTCACTTAGAGAAGAGATTGATTGGTGGGATTATAGATCTAGATCTCCTCTTTCAAATCCCACAAGAATATGCAAGAATTATAGGAGGAATTGAGTGAGAGCAAGCTCAAGAAGGTCAACAATGGAGGGGAAAACATGCAAGAAAGGGTTGGTAACCGTTGGGGAAGAAGGGCCCCTTATAAAGGTCCTCCAAAATCTAACCTTTACATCTCTGGATATTCCGCCCAGTTTCCGGATGGTTTCCGATTTGGACATCTGAATGGCAACCACACGACTGGAATCCGAGATTTCTGTGCGACCCCGGAGTGTCCAGCCTTTTCACCCTGGACATTCCGGCCAAGGCAAAACTGACACAAACAACAATACGAAAACAACCATAACTTCTACGTCCGGACTCCGATTTTGATGACCTTGGGCTCGTTTTAAAGAGGACAAAAAGCTCTACAAGATCATGCAGGGAACCATCATAGTACAGTAAGGGAGGATAAAACCAAATTACGAAAGGTTTAACCTATCTATAAAATACAAACCGGTAAAACTTCCAATATTGAAAACACAATAGAGAATGCATATGAAATCTGTTTTCGATGAACTTGAGCTTGTCATGAAGATTAACACAAGCTCTAAATCCTCTCACGGATAAGAACCAAATAAGAACCAAGAAAGATGATGTCAAGTATGAAAAGGATAGAACCAAGAAAGATGATGACAGGCATCCAATGTATCTTCAATGTACCTAAAACACATTCAAGTACACAATGGTCCCAAAACCCATTGGGTCCAACGTAGTTAGATGCACTATAATACATAGGAAAAACTCCACAAAAACATGTGCATATTGATATGAAATTGAATTTCATGCACATATTAGCCAAAATAGGATTTGGTGGAGTTTCCCCTATATATTGGATCAAAGAAAGCAAGCATACCATAATATATACATTTAGTAAATATGCACGCACAAGACTTTCAAGAACCAAAAGGAGATATAGTTTAAAAAACACCAAGAAAACCAATAAGGCACACCTAAGTTTGACACAACTAACAGTTGTGCAAAATATATGAAAGACCGGCAATATATCTTATAAACCAGTATCTCCATCTAACACCACGAGACCGGTAAGAAAGAAACCCTATAAAGAACATACATTTGCCTTGCATATATTCCACTTGATCTTGATGACGATGATCTTGTTTACTTCAAGATGGAACACCTTTCTTGATTGGGCTAGCTTGGTGAAGACTTGCAAACTGCTCCCTCATATTCCACTATGGTAGAGCTCCTCTCACTACAAGAACTGTTTCCTTTCGCAATGACTTTGCCCGACGGTCGTCGTACAGGGTGCGTCTTCCGCGACGAAATTCTCGGGCTCAACCGTGGCCAATGGAAAACTTGTTTTTTTGGTTTCACGGCGCTCTACTATGACGAAACCGCTAAACAGGGAGGAAGCTCGGCTGACGCGTTGCAGAAGCAAGATTTTCGGTTCCTCACGCGATGTTGACTCGCTGAAGTCTTTTGAGGCGTGTGGGTCCCGGACATCGGTGTATCTAGCAGACCATACTTTTCGGTCGCGCCTCCTTGATTTAAACTTGATAACATTCCATGATGCGTTTGCCATTTAGTCAGGCTACTGGGTCCCACATGTCAGCCTCTCATTAGAAGAATCGTGTGTATGATGAAATTTTTTCCTTCGCTTGTGCGGCCCTATTCCGAACTTGATAGCGTTGCTCGATGCATGTGCCATTTAATCAGGCTGCTGGGTCCCACATGTCATTCTCTCATTAGAAGAAACATGTGCATGATGGAATTTTTTTCCTTGGCTATTGCCTCCCTGATTTCAACTCGATAATGTTGCTCAATCTATCTGCCGTTTAGTCACATTGCTAGGTCACCATGTCAGCCTCACATTACAAAAATCATGTGTATGATGGAATTTTTTCTTCGCTCGGTGCCACCCAGTTCCGAACTTGATAGTGTTGCTCGGTGCATCCACCATTTAATCAAACTCATGTACCCCACATGTCATCCTCTCATTAGAAGAAACGTGTGTATGATAGAATTTTTTCCCTCGGTCGCGCCTCCGTGTTCCGAACTTGATAGCGTTGCTCGCTACATCTACCGTTTAATCACGCTACTGGGCCCCACATGTCAGCCACTCATTAGAAGAAACGTGTGTATGATAGAATTTTTACCCTCGGTCGCACCTCCTTGTTTCAAACTTGATAGCGTTGGTCGCTGCATCAGCCATTTTTTCAGGCTACTGGGTCCCCCATGTGAGCCTCTCATTAGAAGAAACGTGTGCATGCTGGACTTTTTTCTCGCTCGTGCCTCCCTGTTTCGAACTTGGCAATGTTGCTTGGCAACACCTGTATAAGGCCGCACTACTGGGTTCCACATGTCGGTCTCACTGTAAATGAAACCTGCGCATGATGGACTTTTTTTAGCTGCGTCTGCTGTTTTGACCTTGGCAACATTACTCGATGCGGCAACCGTGTATGGTCTTGCTGCTGAGGCCCCCATGTCAGCCTCTCTAGTATGTTCTGTCTTGTGGGTCCCTGATGCAGCCTTGTATGTTCTGGTGGGTGGGTCCCCGATGACAACCTCTTTGTACGAGTATTTAACTTTTTTTCAAACCCGACCATTAAACTCGAGGGATGCTGCAGGCTGGTGGGTCCGTGATGTCAGCCTTTTCATTATGCGATATTAAAATGTAAACCCTTTCTCAAATAAAAATGTAAACCCTTTCTCAAATAAAAATGTAAACCCAAGATATATATAAATAGGTACACACAGGGGATTCGAACTAAAGACCTTCAAATCAAATCACATAGATGTAAACTGAGTGCTTTGCCACTACACCAAAGATATTTATAGAAATTAAATCATTAAACATGTATTAGTACTTCAACTTATGTATCAGTCTTCTAAAAAATATTTTGTGTCTATGTTTTATCTATTTTATTAAAATATAAAATGGCAGCGCTCATGCATCTCAATTTATAAAATACCACATAATGGACCAGTTTCAAACATGGGTAGGCAGAGTTTTTTATTTTGAGACGTGGGGGGCAATGCCCAAAAGGCCGAATTAAAAAGAGTTTGCCTATCTACATGGGCTGCTCTACATAGGCTATACTACATAGGCTATACTCCATGGACTCCTTTCTCAATTTCTCTAGGCTATGCTCAGCAGTCCACCATGTCTTTCTCTCTAAAACAACAGTCCCCATGTCCCTCTCATTAGAAGAAAAGTGTCCATGTTGGAATTTTTCCTTGCTCGCGCCCCTATTTCGAACTTGGCAACGTTGCTCGATGCATCACCTGTATAAGGTCTTGCTACTGGATGCCACATGCCAGTATCTCTATAAATGAAACATGTGTATGATGGACTTTTTTTCGGTTGCGTCTGCTGTTTTGACCTTTGATACATTGCTCGATGCCACAACCGCTTGTGGTCTTGCTATTGGGGCCCACATGTCAGCCTCCCTGGTATATTCTGGCTTGTGCATGTTAGCCTACCTGGTATGTTCGGGCTTGTGGGTCCGTGATGCCAGCCTCTCTGTTCAAGTACTTAACTTCGTTTTTCAAACCCGCCCATTAAACTTGAGGGATGATGCATGCTGGTGGGTCCGTGATGTCAGCCTCTCCGAAAACAGTATTGCTATATGAAAAAAAGTAAACCCAAATAAATATATGTCAAGCACATAGGATTCGACCTCAAAACCTCAACAAATATAAACTATATGCGTTGCCACTACGCAAAAGAAATCGGATGAAAATTATCATTAAAGCTTTATAGTACCTATAACTTACATATTAGTCTCCCTAAAAATATTTTGTGTGTCCATGTTTATCTCTCTTAAAATAAAAGGGTAGTGCTAGTGGAACCTCAATTTATAAAAAGCCACATAATGGATTAGTTTCTTTAAAACATGAGATGTGGGGGGTAATGCCAAAAAGGCCAAATTAAAAAGTTTTGGGGATATGGTCAATGGGCTCCTATATCAAATTTCACTAGGCTATGGCTCGCCGTATTCAAACATAGACCTCACCGAGGGAGGAAAAAAAGGGATAATTCCTTTGACAAATATTCATGTAAAAATATGTAAAGAACACACATCACGTGTGCCAAAATAGGGCTGGTATCCAATGACTTCACTTGGTGAAATCATGCTATATATCTTTACCCTCTAATCCCTGTCCAAAACACATCCAAAGGTTCTGATGACACACATGCAAAATCTCTAGAGAAAGAAGCCAGCAACAACGACATAACTTTTGACAAATTCAGTAGCATCTGAAAGATTAAGGAGTACATATTAATAAGACATAAAAAATATCGATAGATTCCTAGTTCACATTCAGCAGCACTTGACCAATTTAGAAGTATTTCAATGTGACTGATTCAGCAATACAGACACTGGAATCCAATAGCAGTACAGAGAGCGTATGTTCTTGTTTGAGCTCTAAAAACCACGTCACACGATCAGTTTTCCCTTTTCTCCAAACACACTCGATCACTGGAACACAATCATTGTCATAATATTTGGTCATATAGAGAACCAACATATAGATACAAATATACCATACCAGTACTTACTACTCATAGCTCCAATCTAGCAAAAGGTTATCACAATTGTACCACCAATATATGATAAGTGGAGATAAGATAACTACATAATTAATTACAATAGCATGCGACCAAAGAGATAGATAGTTAGGAAGTTCATGAACATCATGCGGCATTCAGGTCAGCCAGATACATCGACCTTGACCGTTCTTCCAATGGTAAGTTTGACTACTTTCTGGAACTTGATCCACCTAGAAGTAGCTGCCAAGTGCCCATCAGTCGAGTTAATGGCATATCGTCCCTCGATTTGTAGTCTTTTGCTCTGCATCGTGAAGAGTTGCTTTATGCAGTCGAGTTAATGGCATAGCGTCCCTCGAGTTAATGGCATAGCGTCCCACCTAGGAGTAGCTGCCAAGTGTCGTTTTGTCCGTCTTGGAGTTGCTTTGTGGCACTCTTAGGCAATTTCTGAGTCAAAGCAAGAGATAGACGCATAATTACTAAGAGCAATGCACTAAATCATGTGAAACTGAGAAGACATTCAGAGAAGTTTATCTTCCGCCATATACTCACAAACATAATCTGGTGCAACCTTGTAATGACATAAGTGTATGATATGGTCTGAGAAGGCACTACCCAGGGTGATGAAGTAGCTTTTGTCGGTGCCTGTGCTGGGGCGGGTGTGGTAGCTGGTGCTGGTGCAGGCGATGGTGCCAGTTAAGGGAAGAGGGGCCTGTGTAGGAGCGAGAAGGCCCAGAACTAGTGCCGACGCCAGCAACTTGATGCTAGATTTCTTCTGAGGGGTAGCTAAGCTGACTGCAGGGATGGTAGAGGCAGATGAGATGTGTACAAGCAAAATTGTCTCTTATACAATAGTTACTCACAAGACAGAGATCAGAGGATATGATGAGTATACAAGCAAATTAAGGTACTACCTCCATTCTTTCTCCTTAGGTCAACAGGTGCTGGAGCAGGAACTAGGGCCATTGAGGGTGCCAGCAGCTTGATGCTGGTTACCTTCTGAGGGGTAGGTAACGGGACTGCAGAAGTGGTCAGATAGGCATATGAGATGTGTACAAGCAAAATGGTTTCTTATACAATAGTTACTCCTAGATAGAGATGAGAGTATACAAGCGAATTAAGTTAATACCTCTATTCTTTCTCCTACTGAGGTCAACATGTGCCTTTGCAGGAACTGGGGCCGATGTCGGTGCTAGCAAGAAAATCATTAGAGGTTGTGATGAGTACAGAAGCAAATTAATTAGTACTACCTCTGTTCTTGGTCCTTAGGTCAATAGGTGTACGATGGTGTGCAAGTATCTGCCTAGGCTTGCTAAAATCGAATGTTTCCTCGTCCACCTACTTCAGACCGTTCTCATGGACATACTTGGACCAACCTCGGCCACCCAAATAGGTGGTGGCCATCATCTGGGAGACATCCACATCACATAGTTGCCACATGCCTTTAGGGCCCTCACTATATAGAGTTAGAAACTTGTCATTTCCGAACATCTTATTCATAATGGGGCGAGCGACACAAGGGACAACCTTCATGAGAAAATTGATAGAGAAGTAAGGTGACAGCAAAAAAAAGTGAGATACATGATCTTACATCAAGTCGGTCTAAACCACTTGAAATCCATACCTGATACCATGGGTACCCTTTGCGAAGGGTAGCCATGCACCCTTTTTCTTCCCTCTGCCTTTGGAAGGGCATACATGCCCCCCTTTCAATCCACAAGCTTGACAAGAGGACGGTAGCAGAAAGGGCTGAGCAGCTGGTGCGTGGTACTAATTGAAATTAAGTGGAAAGGTTAAATTATGTAAAGAGCAAGTAAATCTAATAATATGAGACAAAACCATTGCCTGTAAAGCAAACAGATTTGATTTTGGTGAACTTCTAGTCAGCGTAAAGGTATAGTACTAGATGATAATAATGACACGGGAAATCATAACATGTGAAATTGTGAATTTCCAAATTATACCCACTTCTTAGAGAGGTCATTGTCCACCTGGGTACTGTGTTGGCGCTTCCTCATCGTGTAGACGATGTATGCTTTTGGTGCGGGCATCAGCAATCTACTAGCCTCTACAGCAGCCTCAGCCTCCGCAACATCACCTTCAATCTGTATAAAGAGCAACAGAGCTCAATAGTTCAATACAGTACATAGTAGTTATATACTGATTGTATCAGACAGTCAGACAGATCTAGATATGGATTCACATAAACACACTGCCAGAATTAATAAAATCAGACATATGTTTCTGAACATCTGATAAGCATGCATGACACCAAGCGGGTAACAACTAAATCAGATTGCACCATGGTAATAAGGGTATTAAGAAAAAATACCTTTCTCTTTAAGTTGGGCCCTCCCAGCTGGTCAGTGACCTTGCGCTTGTTTGGTGAGTAGTGGTACTAGCCAGATCCTATGGCATGCGGGGGTACCATCCTGTTTGCCGCACCTGGAGAACCGCTTGTTCGCAGGAATGTACCACCCTGCTACAGTAAATAAAGAAGAGATGGTGTCACAGAGGCTTCCACAAAAATAGGATGAAGGCAAAGACAACTTTTGGCACAGGGATACATCCAGGTTGCAGCCAACCACTTTTAGCATTGGAAAGAATGGAAGAACACAACGAATATACTGCTACATTACCATTTTTGGCAACTATTATGAGAACTGACGGGACCATCCCTATCTGTAGTGGCCATGCACGCCATTGACCCATAGTTCTCCATATAGAATCCGGCGCAAAATCCACTGCACATTACAAGTAGCAACTAAAGGCTACAGAACTAAAGAACACTGAAATCAAACTTGACCAAATGACCCAATCAGAATAGCGGTGACCATGCTGTAGGGGTTCAGCGTATGAAAACAATAAATTTTTACCCTACACCCCTGAACCCCTGATGTTGCCAGGACCTATCTATTAGTAATGAAGTAATGGGAGGGGCTTTTCGCGAACTTACCCTTGAAGACCGAAAAGCGTTGTCAACGCTCAGGAGAGCGTGGTTGATGTAGACGAGCAAAAGCTGACCTCAAGGTCGTGATGAAGTCCTTGCGCTCCTGTGGCTCCAACGACTTGAGTGCCTCAAGTGTGACACCTTGCGGGGAGTTACACACGTTCGGTGCCTGACGATGACCCCCGCTTCCCCAATCCAGCAGCAGTTGTGGAAGTAGAGCTCCTGAATCCGAATCCCGTAGCACGACGGTGCTCCGCGGTGAAGGTCTCTCTCGTTCACACATTCCGAACTTGGGACCACGGTCATGGGAGAGAGGGAGAGAGAATATCAATTGCAGGTCTCCCCAAAAGTGAGGAAACCTTTTATTGAATATTGTGTGTATTGATCTGGCCAAATACCCCCACTATATATAGGGGGAGGGGAGGTACTACCTCCCTCAAAGTCTCAGGGTGGGACTAAAGGAGAAGGAGGTGGGGGAGGCGCCGTCGGCCACCCCTCCATGGGCCCAACGTGGGGGGCTGGCCCAATAGGGAAGCCGGCCACCCCCTTGGCCCCACCTAGGGGTTCGGCCCCCTCTTGGGCCTTTTCCCCTCCGGGAATTGGCCCATTAAGCCCTTTGACCATTTAATTGATTTTCTCTTTTATTAAATAATTATGAATAAATGATTAAATCAATATTTAACATTCATTCACATATTATTCAATCTCTATGGCTATGGAACACCTTCCACCTCCACTCTGGACATCCTCCGGACTTACTGAAACTCTTCCGGTTTCTCTCTACTCTTCTTAAGTGATTCTAGCGATCCTATAAACACTCTCTAAGCATCATCAAACCCTTAAGCGTGATACCCCACGGTTCGGGAACACTCCAGACATGGTCGGGACACTCGCAGACCACTAATCGATAGAGGGACCTGGATGGCCATGTGACCCCTCTGCATTCCACGAAGATCTTTCGTCGTTTGAACCGGGACAGTTGTGTCTTAATCCCTTTGTCTCTTGACACTCGCATTGCCCGATATTTGATCAATGTCATCACCATGTCTTGTTCGATCTCTTTACTGAACAATGCTACTTGACTCGTTCCGATAAGTGATATCCATGTGATCAAATCACACGCTGTACAGCTATTGGACATAACTTCTCCAAGTGGGCCCTTGAGTATCTTTCCGTCACGTGGACAGACAAATCCCGCTCTTGGCATATATTTCCTCTACGGTTCCTCCGAATACCTGAACACACCTTTATTGTCACTGTATTACCAAGTGACGTTTGATGCTATCTAAGCATTCTCGGGAGACAGTGATTGATATAGCCTCACGGTCTAAGGAATAGTATACGAGGATCCATTTCTAATCATCATAACTTGAACTTCGTGACATGATAGGGTCACGATGTTTAGGTTGGGTATTGGTTCATCCTCTCATTCTCAGAATGAGTTGACTCCATTTCCAACTGGCATAAATGCCACATGATCAGGAAACCTTGATCATCTGTTGACCAATGAACCAGTGACTAGAGTTTCACTAGGAACCCCTGGTTGTTTATATATCACACGTGTATTGATGTTTCCTTTCAATACAGTTATAGCATGATATAGAACCTAATCATAAACTTTATGAAATATGATAACAATCCTTATTATTATTTGTCTTTAGGGCATATTTCCAACAGTCTCCCACTTGCACTAGAGTACAAATAAACTAGATGGAAGAGTTTCCCGGTACCCTGAACATGCTTGCTCATGGAAGAGTTGAGTCTTGGGCCTATACTTTATAGTCCCAAATCCTTTGCAACTTACTAATGTCACCTAGATTGACATTAATACTTTATCATCACATGATAATATCTTTGTGTATATATTGTCGGTATGGCAGCATAACAAGGCCGAATTCTAGGAGCCTATAGTGACTTTAGATCAACATCGAGGGCTTTCTCATGGGAACTGTGCCATGAGACACATCATTATACGTTAAAAGCGAACTAGCCCCACCATAACATTATACAACACCTTAAATGGTACCCTTATCTATTATTATAAATGTAATCATCGAAACATGAGTGCACTCTGTGCAACTTTTGATGTTTTGGTCACCTTGCTTCCTACTTGACTTTAGTCGGTATTACAGGAGTTTCCAACATATTCCCTTATAACATAACCCTTTATGCTTTAAGATATGTCATCCTTTATGGATTTGGAAAACATGTCTACAGTTCTCTATTAGACACTGCGGACAAACTTAGCTCAACATTCAGTGATTCAAACTTTAATAACTTTTCAAACCTTTCTTCTTGGATTGTATATTACGTTAAGTAATCATCATGGTTTTCTAAGATAGAACCTATGTCTAAACATAGTGGATGATGATCATCCTTTTCTTTCTTTCAACCATTGATGTTAAACTTAATACTATTCCTAACTTGAGTTATTAAGGACCAATTCCTTAATTAACATCTATTCTGAAACCCTTTCCAGAATCCTTTAAGGAATACTAGATAATATCATAATACACTTATTATCAACTTATACCCCTTTAAATCATTATTTATCGGTACTTGCGCTTTTATTCTTAATGTGTCGAATACACACTTAAGAATCACTCCTTTAAGCTCCCACTCAAAATATGTTCCCAACATATTTGGGTATGAGTAACTACTCTTACTCAAACTATGTTCCTACATATTTGAATTTGATACTTATATTGCTCCCACTCAAAAATATTCCATTTACATATTGTTTTAGGAAGACTTTTATAGCTCCCACTCAATTTCATGAAAATTGCATATCCACTCATTATTTTGAACGATTTCAAAATCCTTTGATCAAATATCAAACTGAGATTTACTATGAGATACTAGTACTTTTACTAGTTTTAAATCCTCTAGACATTTAGCACACTTGAATCAAATTCATTTGAATTCGTCCAATACTTGACACATTGTGCTTTTGTCATTCACCCCTTTTTCCACTATGGCTTTGCAGTCATTTGGGAAAATCCAAGTAACTCCTTTACTTGTAAGATTCAACAATGAATTGCTTTCTAATCTCAAGGGAATTTTGCTTCTAGGATTTATCATATCTTTAGCTTACCATTATTTCCTTAGTAGTTCGTAGGTATGTCATATTCTTGTAATCTTGACAAACGATTCACAAATGTCTCCATACAAGATATGGGATGCATTTTGAATCCTACTTTATGTAGTGAAAACACCAGTGGGAAAACACAATGATCATTATCATTGATTCTTTCCTTTGTGAAGAGTATCGTTCAGGAACAATTTCTGTTGCGCTTCTCAACACTCTGATGCAAGGTTTTGAATCCTCATCATGTTTTTCACTATCTTCCATTTGCTCCATAATCGGGAAATATCACTAAAAGTGAACTTTCTCAAGAATGCACCAAAATCCAAGCAATACAAGTTTTGCTTCTCTTTCGGTTTCATCTATGGATTTCGTATTCAAAGTTTCCAATGAATACTCTACAAGGACTTATTTGCTATTGTTTTGGTTATATCGAATAACCCCAAAACTTTCATGACGATCCATACCAGATATGGAGCCGCTTTCATGAATTCTCATGGTTCACTACATATTCTAATTGAGTGCTAACTATTTCTAACTAATGATCTCTACATCTATACTACAACGATTTAATTGGCGCCTTCTATTCACCCACTTCGATATCTAATATCATATTGTAATGCTTTGAATTTTGAAGTTTCAAAATGCTTTGCATTCCACAATTTCTTTATGTCATTCTTATAAAGTTGAATTTCATTTTGATACCCTTTGTTGGATGAAACACTTTGATCATATCAAATAGTTTCATACTTATGTTTCCTTTGGTAAACTTCTTTACACATTTAAACAATCCTATAATGATAATTACCATTTTGTTAAATCACAATACATCGAATATGTATTTACTTTTAACAATTCATTAAAACACTTTGTATTCAAGCAATACACGGTGTTCAAGTTATTTTGCTGAACTTAGGCATGATTCATATGTGATAAGAAAACAAGTGTCTTTCACATATTATCAATAACTTTGAATTTAAACAATGGTTTCATTCATTAATGAATATATCATTAAGTTGGGTAATTTTAAGGCATTTCAATATTTTACAAATGTTCATGTCAATTAGTTTCAAAAACAAGATAATTCACACATAATCAAACAAGATATGATACCAAATAGAAATCATTCATAAAAGTGGAACAACTGTCTGTTACAAGCTCATATGAATAACTGTCTCACAAAGTGTGAGACACACTAAAGAGGTTCACAATCTTTTGATTACAATAACTATCCAAAACATAAACTAAGTGATAAATGTTGAGGGAGAGTGTCGTTGGCCATCATCATCATGGTCGCCATCAACACACAACGTCACCTCCTCTCCAGCAAGCACCTCTATGCACAAGGACCTGTTTTTAGCAAAACAGAACAAGTATCAAATATACTTAACACTGCACATGTGTTTGCAAGATTATAACATTTATAAAATTGTATATCAAATATATACCTTTGTCATTGATGACCTCACTGGTCATTGGTTCAACCTTTACGTTCCTGAAACATAATATGAACTCTTGGAAATCCAATGTTTCCGTATCACCACTCATGATGCTACTCCGGACATGTCCTTTGTAGCTGGGAGGCAATGATCGAAGCAGCACACCTATCGCAAATGGATCATCCATCCAGTAGTCCACGAAGTGAACCAGTGTCATGTGTGCATCAAGCATGCGCTCCAAGTGACCCTCCAGACATGTGTGGTACTCCATCTGTATCTGAAGGAACTCTCCAAGAAGCTCGTGCTTCCACATGCGCACATGGCTTATGAACTCTGCTCTCAGCTGATCCATCATCGAATATGGATCAAGATCACCCATGAGCGTATGTAGTTCATCCACCATCCCGTAACGCATTATTATCTGAATGTAGGTGGACATCTCTTGACGATAGTAGCGGTCTGCCAGCTCTTGTGGGGTCTCATAGTGGTCTGGTTCAGCCAAATCCATTGTGTGGTGTATGTAGTCTACCACATGATTCCTAGTAAGGAGATCATTCAGGCGCACAAGCCAACTAGAGAATTTGGATCCATCAAGTCTAAGTTTCTCACCAACTACCCATTCCTCAATGACAAAGTAAGCTTCACGGTGAGCCATCTCTACATTTATAATTGCAAAAGGAATTCAGACTAAGTTTATAATTAAATGAGTTAATAATAACTCCACTCAGAAACACCTATCCCCTGAAGGGTTCTAGTGATAACACGACCCCTTTTCCCCACATCTCCCCCGATCATCACGACCATTAATTTGGGTTCTAGGGTGGACACTAAATGTCGGTCACATCATTCATGCGACTCGTGCTCGGTCTTTTGACCATCCGCGTTGTGAGGCCATGTCTCTGTAACGTGCTAGGCTCGCCAACTCAACCTTAGTGTATTAGCTGTGCAACATGGCTTACACCCACTATATGCGAACGTAGATATGTCTAACACCCGCTCATCACGGCATGCCTCATACCGAAGAACTTTCTTGGTGGTGCACAATAAGGGGGAACACAATCATTGGTAATTTTTAACAGGGATCATCTTATTAGGCTACCATCGAGTATCTAATACTACCACACAATAAGATATACAAACAATAACATTGAATGTAAATGCAATGTGATATGGTCCTTCACGTCGTGATCTCCCTCTGTCATCACCGGATTCCGGTGCCAGGATTCTGGCATCGTAGAAACCAGTGTCTTTCCGACGTGCTCCATGACTATCTACTACTACATAACATAAGGTAATCACTTTACCTTTGCCACAGCCATATCACAAGGAAACGCCCCCTGCAAAACAAAGTTAGACGCCTCTACTTTATCTTTGCATATTTTACGTGGCTGAATGGGCTTTCGCACAAGAACCGTTCTTACCTACGAACTTTCACCACAACACTGATCAAGTAGTTGTCTATACTATACCCCTTTCGGGGCCCTCCGTTGCAAATGGCATACCAAGTAATGTGAGAGAGACAGACACCCCCCCTAAGCCACTTTATACGGTACAAGCCGTATGTCAAGTGTGGACCAGTCTCGCGAATGAACGCGTAAAGTCGGTTGGGGGCCACTTCATCAAGCATTACTGCGGTATACACAAGTACATGTGGGAGGGTAACAACTAAAATATCAACACCGACACGCTACATCTCGTGTGTTCTACTCGTACTAGCATTACTACACATAGATCTAGCGCTGATATCACTGTAGGGGTTCCGCGTATGAAGACAATAAATTTTTACCCTATGCCCCTGAACCCCTGATGTTGCCAGGACCTATCTATTAGTAATGCAGTAACGGGAGGGCTTTTCGTGAACTTACCCTTGAAGACCGAGAAGTGTTGTCAACGCTCAGGAGAGCGTGGTTGATGTAGACGAGCCGAAGCCCACCTCAATGTCGTGATAAAGTCCTTACGCTCCTGTGACTCCAATGACTTGAGTGCCTCAAGTGTGACACCTCGTGGGGATTTACACACGTCCGGTGCCTGACGATGACTCCCGCTTCTCCGATCCAGTAGCAGTTGCGGAAGTAGAGCTCCTGGATCCGAATCCTGTAGCGCGACGACGCTCTGCGGTGAAGATCTCTCTCGTTCGTGCAGTCCGAACTTGGGACCACGGTCACAGGAAAGAGAGAGAATATCAATTGGCGGTCTCTCCAAAAGTGAGGAAACCTTTTATTGAATATTGTGTGTATTTATCTGGCCAAATACACCACTATATATAGGGGGAGGGGAGGTACTACCTCCCTCAAAGTCCAGGGGTGGAACTAAAGGAGAAGAAGGTGGGGGAGGTGCCACCGGCCACCCCTCCATGGCCCCACATGGGGGCTGGCCCAATAGGGCCGTCGGCCACCCCCTTGGCCCCTTCTAGGGGTTCGGCCCCCTCTTGGGCCTTTTCCCCTCTGGGAATTGGCCCATTAAGCCCTTTGACCATTTAATTGATTTTCTCTTTTATTAAATAATTATGAATAAATGATTAAATCAATATTTAACATTCATTCACATATTATTCAATCTCTGTGGCTATGGAACACCTTCCACCTCCACACCGGACATCCTCCGGACTTACCAAAACTCTTCTGATTTTCTCTCTACTCTTCTTCAGTGATTCTACCGATCCTATAAACACTCTCTAAGCATCATCAAACCCTTAAGCATGATACCCCACAGTTCGGGAACACTCCAGACATAGTCGGGACACTCCCAGACCAATGATCGACAGAGGGACCTGGATGGCCATGTGAACCCTGTGCATTCCACGAAGATCTTTTGTCATTTGAACCAGGATAGTCGTGTCTTATTCCCTTTGTCTCTCGACACTCAAATTGCTCGAGATCTAATCAATGACATCACCATGTCGTGTTCGATCTCGTTACCGAACAATGCTACTTGACTCGTTTCGACAAGTGATATCCTTGTGATCAAATCACATGCTACGCAGCTATTGGATATAACTTCTCCGAGTGGGCCCTTGAGTATCTTTCTGTCACGTGGAAAGACATATCCCGCTCTTCGCACATATTGCTGATACATTGCAAATGTATCTATAATTTTTGATGTTCCATGCTTGGTTTTATCCACTTTCTTGTGTTTTGTTCCAACTTTGGAGTACTTTTCATATGATTTCTTGGACTAACCTATTAACAAGAGCCATAGTGTCAGCTGCCTGTTTTCTTTTGTTTTTGGTTCTAGGAAAGTCAGAAAATGAATATTCTCGGAATTGGACGGGACAAAAGCCAAAGTGCCTATTTTTCCGGATGTCATCAAGTGCCAGAATACGAGACGGTGAGGGGCCAGGGGGCCACCCCACCACCTGGCCACGCGGCCTAGCCTGGCCTGCGCCAGGGGGTGGTGTGGCCGCTCTTGGCACCCCCTCGGCCTCCCCTTCCGCCTATAACATGCCCTCGGGACGAAAACCCTAAGTACCCGATCAAAAATCCATGAAAGAGTCTATAGCCACCATCATCTCCATCCCTAGATAGGGAGGGATCTGAAGCTCTTCCCGGCACCCTGCCGGAGAGGGGAATTCACCCTAGAGGCCTTCTTCATAACCATGCAAGCCTCCGGTGTGATGCGTGAGTAGTTCATCCTTGGACTATGGATCCATGTAGTAGCTAGATGGCTGGTTCTCCTCCTTTGTGTTTTCATGTCTAGATCTTGTGAGCTCCCTTCATGATCAAGATCATCTATTTGTAATTCTGCATGTTGTGTTTGCGGGGATCCGATGGATATTGAGATGTTATTTCAGATTGGTTATTGATTCTATCATGTCTTTGTTATTTGTGATCTTGCATGCTTTCCGTTGTTAGTAGCTATCTTGGCCAAGTAGATGCTAGCAACTCCAAGAGTTAGTATTTATGCTCGATAGTGGGTTCATGCCTCTGGTAATCTGGGGAAGTGACAGAAATATCTAAGGTACTAGATGTGTTGTTTCTACTAGGGAGAAAACAACAATCCTTTGTTCATAGAACAATCATATTGTTTACTTTACACGCAGTTCATAAAGCAATAATCTGTTGCTTGCAAGTAAATACTGGAGGGGGTTCGGATGATAACCTGAAGGTGGATTATTAGTCATAGATGCAGTTGGATGGCGGTCTATGTATTATGTTGTAATGCCCAATCAGGTTCCAAAGGAGTCAAGGTGATTAGTATATGCATGTATTGCTTTCTCGGTGTTTGTCAATTGCCCCGATGTAATTTGTTCACCCAGCATGTTATCTATCTTAAGGAGATCCACCTCTAGTGAACTATGGATCCCGGTCCTTGTCTTTTACGTACAATCTATAAATTGTTATTGTTTTGTGTTTACTTTCTGCAAACTTTTACTTCTTTCCATTCGATACGTTTAATACTTTGTTTTCCGCAAAACATGGTGAGATTGACAACCTCAACGCAAGTTGAGGACAAAGTTCTGTGGTTGTGTTGTGCAGGTCTCCACGTTGCTACTAGCACAGGTAGTGCGCCCTGCCAAAGCTCAGCTAGTAACACCTTTGGGGTGTTTCCTTGCTCCTACTGGTTCGATTTAACGTTGGTTTCATAACTGAGGGAAACTTGCTGCTGTGCTCATCATACCTTCCTCTTGGGGTTCCCAACGAGCTCTACATCAACACCGCCATCAAGCATTTTTCTAGGCGCCGTGCATTGAGCCATCAAGCATTTTTCTGGCGCTGTTGCCGGGGAGTCAAGGACATCTTCACAAGGGGAGTCCCTCATAACCAATCTCTTTACTTTGTTGTTTTTGTTTTGCTTAGTTTCTTTTTGCTTTGTTTGCTTGTTTTGTTATCAAAAACACAAAAAATTTAGTTTCACTAGTTTGCTTTCTTATTTGAAAACCCAAAAAAATGACTACTCTTGAAAACACTAAGTTGTGTGACTTCACTAGCACCAACAACAATGATTTTATGAGCACACCTATTGCTCAACCTGTGTCTGAAAATACTTTCTTTGAGATAAAACCTGCTTTGCTCAAACTTGTTATGAGAGAACAATTTTCTGGTATTGGTAATGAAGATGCTGCTTCCCATCTAAATAACTTTGTTGAACTTTGTGAGATGCAAAAGCATAGGGATGTGGATGGTGATATTATTAAGCTGAAATTGTTTCCTTTCTCTTTGAGAGGAAAAGCTAAAGAATGGTTGAATTCCTTAACTAGGAATAGTATTGATTCTTGGACTAAGTGCAAAGATGCTTTTATTGGAAAATACTATCCTCCTGCTAAGATTATATCTATTAGAAGTGAAATAATGAAGTTTAAACAACTTGATAATGAGCATGTTGCTCAAGCTTGGGAAAGAATGAAATCTTTGGTAAAGAATTGTCCCACTCATGGACTGACTGCTTGGATGATCATCCAAACTTTTTATGCAGGATTGAACTATTCTTCAAGGAACCTATTGGATTCTGCTGGAGGTACCTTGATGACCATCATTTTGGGTGCTGCAACAAAACTTCTGGACAATATGATGGTTAATTATTCTGAATGGCATACTGAGAGAGCTCCACAAGGTAGGAAGGTAAATTCTATTGAGGAAACCTCCTCCTTGAGTGATAAGACCGATATTATTATGTCTATGCTTGTTAATGGGAAAGCCCATATTGATCCAAATAATGTTCCTTTTGCTTCCTTAGTTGCTCAAGAAGAGCAAGTTGATGTGAACTTCATAAGAAATAACAATTTTGGCAATAATGCTTATAGGAACAATTTTGGTAACAACAATTATAAGCCATATCCTCCCAACAATGGTAATGCTTATGGGAATTCTTACAACAATAATAGGAGTACACCCTCTGAACTTGAAGTTATGCTTAAAGACTTTATTAGTCAGCAAACTGCTTTCAATAAAACTATTAAGGAAAAACTCTCTAATGCTAAAAGAAATATAGCATCTTTGGCTGAAGCTCAATCTTATTTGAATAAAATTGCTGCTAAACCTGAAACTAATGACAATCCCTTTGTAGCCACCAATGCTATACAAGTAAGAATTGATGAAAATGTTAGACTATGAGCTGAATTACATGCTAAGTGGGAAAGAGAAGATGAAATTGCTAGAAACATTAGTGTTTCTACTATTACCACCACTAGTGTTGAGGCTAGTAATAGTTCTACTACTTTAGATGATAAATTTGATTTTGATCTTGATGGTTGCAATATCTCTGAAGTTATTAAGTTCCTACAAAAGCTTGCTAAAAGTCCTAATGCTAGTGCTATGAACATGGCTTTTACAAAACACATTACTGATGCTCTCATAAAGATTAAAGAAGAAAAGATGAAAACTAAAGATTCTATTCCTATAAAACAAGAAGATGGTTGGGAACCCAGCATTAATATGAAAGTGAATGACTTTGATTTCAAAGCTTAAAGTAATCTTGATAATAGTGTTTCTATTATGCCTAGAAGGGTTTATGATATGCTTGATTTGCCTCCACTTGAAGATTGTTATTTGAATGTCCCACTTGATGATAATGCTAAAAAAAACTCATGGGGAGTCTTAATGATGTTCTTATTATGGTTAACAATTCCTATGTCCCCGTTGATTTCTATGTTTTGGATGTTGAATACAATGCTTCTTGTCCTATTACTTTGGGAAGACCTTTTCTTAGAACTGTTGGTGCCATCATTCATATGAAAGAAGGCACCATTAAATATCAACTCCCACTCAAAAAAGGTATAGAACAGTTCCCTAAGAAGATAGAGAAGATTTCTTTTGCTTCTCCTATGAAAACAAAATTTGGTCTTAATGCTTCTTCATTTGAGAACACTTGATTCTTTCTTTGCTTCTTATGCCTAACTTAAAGGCGTTAAAGAAAAGTACTTATTGGGAGATAACCCAAAAGTTTTAGATGAGTCTTGGAAGTTATTACCTCTGTAATAACCGCTCCTTATCCTTTTTATTTGCTTTTTGTGCCAAGAGTAACCTCTAATGAGAGAGAAGTAATGATTGGGAAAGTTGCTGTCCCGAAACAGATTTTTGTGCTTCACCGTAAAAATTCGTGAGAGAGCTCTGTATGTCGGATTGAGCTGTAATATTTTTTTATTCTGCCCCAGGTTGTTACCTAACTTTCGTTAGTTCAACACTTTTTGATTTGAGAAACAGAAGGTCTTCGAAAAAATTCGTCTTTACCTACTGGTCTGTTTTGACACATTTCTGTCATTTTCTGCATTTGCTTCTTGTTGGTTTCTTCTTGAGTTCTTTTTGGGGAATTGAGATTTTTGAGGGAAGTGCTACAGTAGCTAGTGTTCTAATGGAAGTTTATTTGGTGTTAGAACTTAACCTTAAGACTTGGTTATCTTGAGTGCACTAATGTTGCTAATAAAGATTGTGTGAAGTTTTGTATGAAGGAAAAATTTTAGGTGTATGGAAGGAATGAGTAATGAGATGAAGGGTGGACTAAAGCTCAAGCTTGGGGATGCCACGCGTGTCACCCCAAGAAATATCTAATAAGTACAAGCGTCAAAGGTTGGGGATGCCCAAGGCATCCCCTCCTTCATCAATAAAAATCCCAGGTTTCTTCCAAACGCTTCATTTTTATTGTTTCATGCATAGTTGTGTTGTTCTTGGAGCGTCTTATTTTTCGTTTTAGTTTTGGTTTTTAGTTTGCTTGGTTTGCTTAGTTTTCTGAATAAATTGGTTGGACCCCCTCTTTCATACATTGGTTTGCCAATAGTTTGGTTTGGTTTGGAAAAGAGTAGGAAAGTTCATGCTTATGTGGTAAAAAGAGCTTGTTTTTTACTGTGGCCTATGCTTTGTCATGCCATGCTTGATATTATTTTGGATTTATGCTTAGTATTCTTTGCTGTAGCATGACTTGTTATAAACAATTGAGATTGCTTAATGTGCCTTGGATGAATCATGCGTTGTTTTAGCATATTAAAGCATAGTATAGTGGTATTCTCCTTTGATGCTTTATTTGGGTTGACTTGGCGCATGCTCACACCATGTTATGACTATCCAAAGTCACCATAGCCTTTATGATCCTTTAGTTTTCAACTTGTAGTATCACTTTATGCTTTGATCAATGATGTTTTGTTGCTCTGCATGATTATGGCTATTATTGCTTTCCTAGTTTATCGCTCCCAGTCTTTTGCTAGCCTCCACAACAAAGTATGAGTTCCACTCATGCATCCAACTCCCTAAACCAAGTTATTCCAAAGAGTCCACCATACCTACCTACTAGCTTATGCTATTCCAAGTATATTCATGCTTTTGTTTACTTTCCAAATTAAACTTTTTATGAGAAAACTCGTGATTAAAGCTCTCACGAACTTGATGGCATACTTTACTTTATTGCCTCTAATAAACTTGAACCATTGGGTCCTTCTTTGTTGTGTATATGCTTGCGCTTTATAAGTTGAAATTATCAGAACCTTGTTTCATGGGGAACGCTTTCAACATTGCATTTGTACTTTGTACCCCGTTGATATCATGTTCTTTTGCTTACGGATCCCGGTGATGTGAAATAAAAGTGGAACTTGTAAGATCATGGAGTTTGTATGTGTGTTAAAGAAACGTCTGGGCCGCTAGCCTAAGCCATGCCTAATCATGGTGGAAACTTGCAGCATCACCATAATGAGCACTCTATGAAGCATCCTCAATAAAAACCTATGCAAATAGCAAATAAAAAGATCGCTGAGATGCTAATTGTCTGCTTGCCTTGTCAATTTGATTATGGGAAAGCTCCCATATCATGTGCAGGGGGTACCCCGTTGGCGGTTCTTAATGATACACATATACTTACAATGATAAGAGCTTACTTGTGACTAAAGTTGAGTAGCATGAGGATCGGTCTTCGTAAGTAAGGGGCATGAGATTTTGGTTTATAACTTGTCAAGCATATCCTCTTAGTTGTGTGACTTTAACCTTAATCACTTCAAGATGCTTATGATAGGGGCAATGAGAGCTGAAAGCTATAAGTACCATAATTTTTGGAAGCTCTTTATGAGACTTGAATCCCTACTTCCTTCTATGAAGGCCTTTCTTCCACCATTATATTGAGTCTCCACCTTCTATCTTTATGCACTTACTTTGAGAGCATAGTGGCCATTCTTAGTTCTATGTGCATTGTCCCAAGACTAGTTGATTGATGCATACTTTGATATTGCTTGTTTTAAACTATTGTATCTAGTCACCCTTATGAACTTTGAAGGTGTCCTATGCATTTATATTTGCTACTCTATTGAGGGACAAGCTGGATATTATTATGCTATGTTTTCTTTATGTGAAACAAACAAACATCTTGCAAAGCATTGTTATCCATGAATCTTTTGTTTGTGCCTTTTCATGTTACATCATAGTTTCTTTGTCTTATTGCTAGAACTTTGTCTTTCATGTTATGATTGAAGTACTATGATCCCAGCTTTCAATGTTTTACAAATACTTTGATCAAGTCTTTGATGGTGCATGTCACCTAAAAAATTATTCTTTCTTTTTATCACTTACCTACTCGAGGACGAGCAGGAGTTAAGCTTGGGGATGTTGATACATTGCAAATGTATCTATAATTTTTGATGTTCCATGCTTGGTTTTATCCACTTTCTTGTGTTTTGTTCCAACTTTGGAGTACTTTTCATATGATTTCTTGGACTAACCTATTAACAAGAGCCAAAGTTCCAGCTGCCTGTTTTCTGCTGTTTTTGGTTCCAGGAAAGTCAGAAAATGAATATTCTCGGAATTCGACGGCACAAAAGCCAAAGTGCCTATTTTTCCGGATGTCATCAAGTGCTAGAATACGAGATGGAGCGGGGCCAGGGGGCCACCACACCACCTGGCCGCGCAGCCCAGCCTGGCCCACGCCAGGGGGTGGTGTGGCCGCTCCCGGCACCCCCTCGGCCTCCCCTTCCACCTATAAGATTCCCTCAGGACGAAAACCCTAAGTACCTGATCAAAAATCCACGAAAGAGTCTGTAGCCGCCGTCATCTCCATCCCTAGATCGGGAGGGTTCTGAAGCTCTTCCCGGCACCCTGCCGGAGAGGGGAGTTCACCCTGGACTACGGATCACCATGCAAGCCTCCGGTGTGATGCGTGAGTAGTTCATCCTTGGACTACGGATCCATGTAGTAGCTAGATGTCTGGTTCTCCTCCTTTGTGCTTTCATGTCTAGATCTTGTGAGCTCCGTTCATGATCATGATCATCTATTTGTAATTCTGCATGTTGTGTTTGTAGGGATCTGATGGATATTGAGATGCTATTTCAGATTGATTATTGATTCTATCATGTCTTTGTTATTTGTGATCTTGCATGATTTCCGTTGTTAGTAGCTATCTTGGCCAAGTAGATGCTAGCAACTCCAAGAGTTAGTATTTATGCTCGATAGTGGGTTCATGCCTCTGGTAATCTGGGGAAGTGACAAAAATCTCTAAGGTACTAGATGTGCTGCTGCTACTAGGGAGAAAACAACAATCCTTTGTTCATAGAACTATCTTATTGTTTACTTTACACGCAGTTCGTAAAGCAATAATCTGTTGCTTCCAACTTAATACTGGAGGGGGTTCGGATGATAACCTGAAGGTGGATTATTAGTCATAGATGCAGTTGGATGGCGGTCTATGTATTATGTTGTAATGCCCAATCAAGTTCCAAAGGAGTCAAGATGATTAGTATATGCATGTATTGCTTTCTCGGTGTTCGTCAATTGCCCCGCTGTAATTTGTTCACCCAACATGTTATCTATCTTAAGGAGAGCCACCTCTAGTGAACTATGGATCCCGGTCCTTGTCTTTTACGTACAATCTATAAACTGTTACTGCTTTGTGTTTACTTTCTGCAAACTTTTACTTCTTTCCATTCGATACGTTTAATCCTTTGTTTTCCGCAAAACACGGTGAGATTGACAACCTCATCGCAAGTTGGGGACAAAGTTCTGTGGTTGTGTTGTGCAGGTCTCCACGTTGCTACTAGCACCGGTAGTGCGCCCTATCAAAGCTCAGCTAGTAACACCTTTGGGTATTTCCTTGCTCCTACTGGTTCGATTAAACCTTGGTTTCATAACTGAGGGAAACTTGCTACTGTGCTCATCATACCTTCCTCTTGGGGTTCCCAACGAGCTCTACATCAACACCGCCATCAAGCATTTTTATGGGCGCCGTGCATTTAGCCATCAATTGCCTCTACGGTTCCTCCAAATACCTGAACACACCTTTATTGTCACTGTATTACCAAGTGACGTTTGATGCTATCTAAGCATTCTCGGGAGATAGTGATTGATCTAGCCTCACGGTCTAAGGAATAGTCCACGAGGATCCATTTCTAATCATCGTAACTTGAACTTCGTGACATGATCGGGTCATGATGTTTAGGTTGGGTATTGGTTCAGCATCTCATTCTCAGAATGAGTTGACTCCATTTCTAACTGGCATAAATGCCACATGATCAGGAAACCGTGATCATCTGTTGACCAATGAACCAGTGACTAGAGTTTCACTGGGAACCCCTGGTTCTTTATATATCACACGTGTATTGATGTTTCCTCTCAATACAGTTATAGCATGATATAGAACTTAATCATAAACTTTATGAAATATGATAACAATCCTTATTATTATTTGTCTCTAGGGCATATTTCCAACACATGCCCCTATCCCGAATCCATACGAAATCAGTACCCCCTCCCCCCAAACCCACCACCACCACACCCACCCCCACCCCCACCCCCACCCAAATGACCCAATCGATCAGAGAAGAGGGAAAATATCTTGATTAGGTGATTCCGAGGTGAGCAATAAGCAAGGACTCCACAATCAAAGCATATCGAATACTACTACTAGTACTAATAGTACCCCCAATGGCCCAATCGCAAGCAAATTAAACAAAGACGGATTTCAAGGTGAACAAATACACCCACCTATTTCAGCAAGAACTCCCAATCGAAGGTTGCACCAGTTCCAACAATTGCTTGCTGGATGGGAGCTAGCTAGTGGTGGTTTCTTGTCTTGTCGTTGGTAGAAAGGGATGGGCAGGGGAGTAGTAGTACTAGTAGTAGGGATGGGCAGTAAACTTTTTCTACAGTAAGTATTTTTAAGTGGCAACGGTGGGAACATTTTACCGGGAGAGATTCCTGGATTTTTGATCCCAGTTATCTCGTGGTGGCCTACAGCTATTTCAAGCGGGACCCATGTCAGGGGTGAGTTAAAGCGGGTCCCACATAAGGAGTGAGATAATTGACCGAGCGAACCTCCTCCTTCCCTTGGTACTCCTTCCAAGGACCGAGAAAATCGCCCCTCTTTGAATCAAATTGATCCCAGCTTATATAATATATCCTTTTGCTGATTTGGCTCATGGAGCATTTACGGAGAGTAATGGCTAGCATCATAGGGCACCAACGCTGGGGCCGCAAAAACTGTTTAGGAACAGATAAAAGCATAAGCTCGGATTTCAGACTAGAAACACACACCAATACACATATATATACTAATATATGGAATAGTTTCCAATTAAAGTTTATTTAACAAAGGCCTAGAAATCATAAGGTAGCTCCATATTATAGAACTACTACAGTAGCGAACCAATCATGGGATAGCTCGACACCCCAAGAGTTTTGCAGCTGGGCTAGTGGTCATGAGAGTACCCATACAGCACCAAAAGTACACCCTTGATCAGCAGCCCTACATCAAATCCATCTAGAAGCAGTGTGCCAGATCCACAACCTCAGGTGCAAGCTCATCAATGAACATGTCATCGTCATTACCATCAGAGTCCTCTTCGGTCGTTTGCTTCTGTGATTAGTAGATTAACATATATGTTTATAGAGAAACATCAAAGACACAACCTGGACATTTGTCGTTCTATAGATATACCTTGTCATCTAGCATAATGGTAGTACCAGAAATGAAACTCGTTTCATGCAGCTTGCGCTTTTTATCTCCTCCACCTTCTCCAAGTTGATCTAGATGCTCAGGAGGTGCCTATGTTAGTTGATCTAGTTGATCAAGATCTGCTTACCCTACTTGATCTTGATGATAAAGATGTGCTTCCCCCGGTTCATATGGGGGATCATATGGTTCACCATGAAATACCCATCTAACATATGTGCTTAGCATCCCAAATGTAAAAATATGGTCTTCCACTATACTTTGAGGAAGCACCCTACGATTCACACACAACCAGTAGGCGCAATGTACTTTTGAGTTGTCACAATGAGCTCTAACAAACCCCATAAATCGTAGAACACCAAGGACATGTTTAGTGCTGCCTAATGGAGCAATCTCTATCCAAAATATTCCCATCTATTTAATTATGACATATAAGGTTGGTTATTATTAAAAGAAAAGCAGGACACCTATAGATGGAGTACAAAAACTATATATGCCTATGCATTTCAGCAAACATATTGAAAACAAAAATCACCGAAGGTGTTTAGGAACATAGATCTAGCGCATAATAAACTATGACCATGCAGATTAAGGACAAATTAAACTACGTATTTGAGGAGGCTGATCGGATGAAAGGGAAATAAAATGCCAAAAAAATCAAGCTAGAGATAGAAGGACTATCGTGGGATCGACGTGCCCACTGGTGCGTCTCAACAAGACCGACGGGTAGGGAAGGCTTCTTCGCACATGGTTGTGAAGAGGAGCAGCCGTGAGCGCGTCAGCTTTGTGGGAAAGGGGTGAGGACCTAGGCAAAGGAGGGTGGAAGTTATTACACAGCGCGAATGGGTGGGGAGGGATAACTTTGGAAATTCTAACCTACCTTACTTTGGGCACCACCATATACGTGCCCCACCTGCCAGACAGCATAGATCAAAATTGAACCCAAAGTTATCAAAATACAAGTTTATGTTTTACCATGGAAACTAATGCACATAGCACTGCACTTTGCAAACGAATGGATTTATTTCAACATATATTTAATTTCATCCCTATTTTTTCCAAAAAGGGGCCAAATTTGGAAATTCGAAAGTAAACTTCAAATTTTGAACCAGACATATTGGTTGATTTGCCAAAATGCACCGATATACCAAATGTGGACACGTCATCATAAATTATGGCCATGACCCTAGTCACCTTATTTTGGACGATGGTCATCTTTTTGAAAGCCTTGAATTGTTCGATAACTTTAGAAAATGCCTTAGAACTCATTTAAATGTTGGAAAGAAACTCTCATTGGCATGCGGGTCTTGAGTGTAATAGCGCATCTGAGCGGCCCCACATCGAAGCAGCGTATGTTTGAAGGTTCGACCTCAAAATTTTGGTACTGCCCCCAAACATCGCAGACATCCATTCAAATATCCCACGCATCCATTCAGACATACTTCATCTTCTTTTAGAATGCATAATTCCTCTTCTATCCCTGCTCCTCTTGTTTGAAAGCCTTGAATTAATTTTCATTAATTTCGGCAGATGTCTATCAAGTCATTAAATGCTGCAAAGCATAGAGGCATGTGGGTCTATCTGACATGGACAACATCCCAAGTGGGAGTAGCGTACCTTAGAAGCTTCAACTTCAAAACTTCGGCAGAGCGCCGAAATATCTCGCCCACCCATTCAAACATCCCACCCATCCATTCAAACATCCAGCCCCAAAAATTATTTTATTGCACAAATTTAGCCTGGAAGCTTGAAAGGATGTTATACATTGTGTGAAAAGGGGGTGATGGAATTTTGAGTCATCATCTTTGTAGTTGCTCCACAACAAAACACATTGTTGTTACATGAAAATTCGAAAACAAACTTCAAATTTGGAACCAGACATATTGGTTGATTTGCCAAGATGCACCGATCTACCAAATGCGGACACGTCATCATAAAATATTTCCATGACATTGGTCACCTTTTTTGGACAATACCATCTTCTTGAAAGCCTTAAATTGTTCGAAAATTTCAGCAAATGCCTAGAAACTCGTTTAAATGCTGGAAAGCAACTCTCGCTGGCGTGTGGGTCTAGACAGTGACAACGCATCTGAGAGGCCCCACGCTGGAGTAGCGTATGCTAGAATCTTCGACCTCAAAATTTTGCTACAGCGCCCAAACATTGCACCCATCCATTAAAATATCGCACGCATCCATTCAAACATTCTTTACCTCTTTCTAGAATGCAAAATTCCTCTTTGCGTTCTCCCAAGTGCATCACCCCATCGATGTTTCCCAGCCCTTCTACAATATTTACCTTCCCACCCACACCGACCTACACTAACTTTTTGGACCCACCATGCAAGTGACCCACATGTCAGTGAGCCAGAATTACGGGAAGTAGACATTCCCATCGCTTGTTGTTCAAAATTCGAACATTTTTTGCTAAACCGATATAAAATCATTAAAATCATTGAACCTGGCTCGAAAGCTTGAAAATTCATGAAACATGGGCATTATCTGTAAAAAATTATAATTTATGAGAAAATTGGTGCGGTGAGATTTTGAACCACATATACTATTTGTAGTTGCTTCACAACGGAAGCCATTGTTATCACTTGGAAAATTTAAATTAACTTTGAATTTGGATGCACCTTTTTTGTAAACATTGTTTGAAATCCCAATATGTAGTTATGCACCGATTTACCAAACATGGACAAGTTATCATAAACTATGGAAAACATATTGCCATGATCTTGGTCATCTCGTTTGAAAGCCATGAATGTTCATACATGGTACGCCATATTGTGAAATGGGTTTCTTCGAAAGTTATCGAATTTTAGCATACCTTTTCATGAAAACTAGCAGTGCACACAACAAAATACTCTATGAAAGAAAGACATTGCTTCAATTTATATATTTTTTATTTGGATTTTTCTTTCAAAAGGTCCAAAATTAGGCTGCATTATTAGCATTTATATCAAGAAGTTGAGGGTTGTTTGGTGAAGCTTATCTATTGCTTTTAGCTTTATTTTATAAGCCACTTTAGATTTTTTCTTTTGGCTTATACCATCATTCAACTATGGCAGAGTAAAAGCTAAAAAAACAAAACCAAAAACATGTTCATGGCTTTATAAGCCAAAAATCAAAAGCTAGAATTAGAGCCCAACCAAACAACGCCTAAATCTCACGGAACTCTTAGTGTTTCTCCCTTGTTTTAGTACTTGGGTACCTTCAATTGTATTTAACAAAAAATATGACCAGGCAGGGTATCATTGACTTGTAGATCAAATTTTGAGATAATTTCATTAAATTGCGGTAACACCATTCTATTCCACGAATATATATAACCATAAAGTCTAAACATATTATTGAGAATTCATGGAATCCTAAACTGTAAACTCTAAACCCTGACCAAGCACGTATCGTGCACTTGTAAATCAAAAATTGAGATACTTTTGTTAAATTGGGTAATACCATTCTATTCCACAAATATAAGCATAAAGCTTGAACATTATTGAAAATTCCCGAAATCCGAAACCCTAAAACCCAAATCCTAAACCCCAAAACCCTATAACCCTAAACCCTCACCCATCACGTAGCATGTACTTATAGATCAAAATTTAAGATGATTTTGTTAAATTGGGTAACGCCATTATATTTGACGAATATAAGCATAAATCTTGAGCAATATCAAAAATTGCCTAAACCCTAAACCCTAAACAACCCCTAAAACCTAAACCCTAAACCCCTAAACCCTCAACCATAAACCCTAACCAAGCAGGTGTCATGCGCTCATTGATCAAAATTTGAGATACTTTTATTAAATTAGCTAACACCATTCTATTCTATGAATATAAGCATATATATTGAGCATTATTCAAAATTTGCTAAATCCTAAACCCTAAACAACCCATAAAACTAAACTGTAAAATCGTAAAGCCCTAAACCCCCGACCCATAAACCCTAACCAAGCAGGTACGATGCACTTATAGATCAAAATTTGAGATACTTTCAATAAATTGATGTAACCCCATTCTATTCCATGAATATAAGCATAGAGCAGCTTGAACATTATTGAAAATTCCCAAAACCCTAAACCCTAAATCCCTAAAACCCCAAACCTAAACCCTTACCAAGCACGTAAAATGCACTTATAGATCAAAAAATTTATATACTTTCATTTAATTGGTAACGCCATTCTATTCGACGAATATAAGCATAAATCTTGAGCATTATTGAAAATTCCCTAAACCCTAAACAACCCCTAAAACCTAAACCCTAAAACCCCAAACTCTCAACCCATAAAAACTAATCAAGAAGGTATCATGCACTTGTAGATCAAAATTTGAGATACTTTTAATAAATTAGGTAACACCATTCTATTCGACGAATATAAGCATAAAGCTTTAGCATTATTATAAATTTGCTAAACCCTAAACCCTATACAACCATAAAACCCAAATTGTAAAAACCCTAAAATCCAAAACCCTCGACCCATAAACCCTAACCAAGCAGGTATCATGCACTTATAGATCAAAATTTGAGATACTTTCATTAAATTAGGTAACGCCATTCTATTCGACGAATATAATCATAAACCTTTGAGCATTATTGAAAAATCGCTAATCCCTAAACCATAAATCACCCATAAAACCTAAACCATAAAACCCTAAATCCTCGACCCATAAACCCTAAACCAAGCAGGTATGATGCACTTATAGATCAAAATTTCAAATACTTTCATTAAAATGCGATAACGCCATTCTATTCCATGAATATAAGCATAAAGCTTGAAAATTATTGAAAATCAAAAAACCTTAACCCTAACCTCCTAACCCTAGAACACCATTCTCAAAGGTGATTGTCACCTCTGACCAGTCCAAGAACTGAGGGACAGCCGGAACAGTTGCGTTGAGCTCATGCAAAACTGCTTTCTTGACCTTATCTGGTTGAGACCCAAGGAAAGTGACATAAGTGTCTTTTTTTGTTGGGAGGTTCTTCTTTCCATCCGACTTGTGATTTGAAGGCTCTACTTCCTCCATGTCGGAATCTTCCTTGGTCTCTTTTTCTTTTTTGGGATTCTTCTTTCCCTTTATTCGTTGGCTCTGTCAGCGGATTCGTCTTTCTTGATGTCGTCATTGAAACGACACTCGGCATTTGTGTGGGACAAGCCCCCGTTAGCATCTAAGTGATGCACACACGGATTGTTGCAATGTCGGCCCAAGAGTAGGTTTTGCCAGGTTGCTGGTCTCCTCTACCTTGGACTCTAGATGCCCCACGACCGCATCTGCGGCCGCGTCCGTGCCCTCCTCGTCCTCAAGACCCGAAAGTAGCGTTGAAAACCGTTGTTTCTGCGTTAGGCTTTTCTTCCGAGGTGTTCTTGCGCTTCTGAGTTTGTTGCTTTGGCTGTTTTGCCAATTGTGGTACAACTAGGACATTCAGTAATCCTTCTGCGTCATCATCGACATCTGCATATTTGCTTGCCGTCTCTATCATCTCTCCCAGATCAGTGACCTTGTTGCACTTCAAACGGTGATGTAGTAAACCAATTGGGAGTCCTGCAATGAAAGCTTCAATCGCAGTTTGATTATTTACTCCTTCGCAGGAGTTCTTGGTGTCGATCCACCATCCGAGATAATCTCTACAAGTTTCTCCAGCTTTATGGGTGTAACGTTGTAGGTCTCCTACCGTACAGGGCCTCCGATATGTGCCTTAGAAATTCTGAAAGAACACACTTTGCATGGCATACCAGTTGTGGATGGTGTTTTCCGAAAGTTCATTGAGCCAGGATTGTGCCGTATTCCTCAGCATAAGTGGGAGATACCGGGTTGTGACCAAGCTATTTCTGCCTTTGGCGATGCAGCAAGCCTAGAAAAAATCTTGAAGCCAAGTGTCTGGCCGGGCCACACCGTCATAGGTTTAGATGTGTCTTGAGATAGCAAATCCTTCCAGGAAGTTTGTTTGTCGAATGCACGGTCCAAAGAATTTTGGACCCACATAAATATTGCCGGACTCGTAGTGCCGTGCCTCTATGTTAGAATTGATCAGGTGCCTCCCGTCACTTGGTGACAGAGAACACCGTCTTGGTTGTTCACTGTGGCTGCGGTGCCTTGGAGCTGGAATTCTGCTTCTGCCACCACCTCCTCCGCCATGACGCCCTTCTTGACCTCCTTGAGAGCCACTATGATGGCTGCTTGGTGGAGATGGTGGTGCAGGTGGAGTGTTTCCGGCTGAGTGTCGGCCTCCATCTGGAGCATTGTTATTCTAGTTCCTAGGAGGGTCTTGATTACAACGAGCCTCCTACCGGCTTGACTCGGCATGGTGTCCGTCGTTCCTTCGTCCATTGTTTCCCCCATTGTGATGAGGTTCAGCCAGACGGCTTGTATGTGTAGGAGGTGGCATCCTTTGTTGGTCCTCCTCCTGACATCGCTCTTCTTCGTCTTCCCTGTGATTATTCGACTATCGCCGGGGAGGCTTCCTTGGAACTAGTGCTGCAACTGCATCTCGCTCCGCGGCCGGAGCAACATTGCTCCAGTCACATGCGGCTATGTGTTGTTCCCCTGAAGATTAGTTATCTTCCCGACGGTCGAAACGGTGATGCTGTTCCGCGTCCCATCGGGGCCTTATGTCATGCCAAGCCGGATCCATGTGACATTGGTCAGATTTGGAGATGAGTTTTCCACTCCCAGATTTCGCGGGCTTCTATTTCTCTAGACCCTTGGTAAGTAGCTTTACACCCAACCGGACTTGATCTGGGTTTGGATTGTTTGCCAGGATATCTCGAGCTACAGTAGTGTTTTCCACTGGTGTTCCATAAACCAGATCTCCTTTGCTATCGAGCCAAGGTTCTCCCTTGACGGTGTCATCTCCCTCAAAAAGGGTATTGTGGATCTGCGGATTTTGGTTAGCCCGCATGAGGCCGTTCCGGGTCTTTGGTGCTATAGGCAGTTGAACTGCCCTGTAGATGTAATGCGCTTCTTCTCTTCCAGGAGGTTGCTAGCCTATCCAAGAGTACTTGACGATGCGCTTCTAGGGCTTGGGCCCTATCTTCCAATTCTGTAGGTGTGAGGCCTACAACAGTAGGGATTGGCATAGTTAACGCATCTCCGATGAGTTTATGGGCACCAGGGGTAACAACGTGTCCATCCATCGGATTTTCCATTGGCTCGTCTTGGATTAGGGCTCCATCCGAGTCTTCTTCATATTCTTTAGCAACTACCTCCTCAGCCGGAGGGTCTTTTGCTGAAGTTTTCTTCTTGTTCTTCTTCCTTGCCTTCTTGGTAGCACCAGTAGCAAAGACGGCTTTGGGTCCGTTTCCCGGAGTCAAGTTCTGATCAGTACTTTCAGACATCTGGACGTCGGTATTATCTTCGAGATCCATATCACCCTACACTTTGGGAGAGTTTTGTCCGGATCCTTCGTCCATGGCTTCTCCTTCTTCTGTAGCTTTGGAGTTGTACTCCTCTTCATACTCCATGGAAAACTTTCGAAAATCCACCGATGTCAAAGAGTCATCCGAAGATGCCGGTAAGTCAGTGTTTGTTCCGATTGCCTTTGGCACCGAGTCTTTGTTGTCTCCAACATCGTCAGAGCCAGATCTGGATCCAACATATCTGACAAAGTGCGATGTGTGCGTCTTGAGGTAGTTGCGTCTTTCCTCGTGGGCTTTCGCGAAACATCTGATGGTCTCGAGAATCTCATACACGCTGGCGTCATGCAGCATCATACGCCTCAACGTGTACCTCAGGAAAGGTTGATCCGTTCTGGCGTTGACAGAGCCAGAGTCGGAGTTGTTGTCTTGCTAATTCTGGATTTCGACCTTGTTGGGAAGATCGATCTGGGATTCGGCCTCGCTAGGGAGACCCACTCTAGATTCGACGCTCACAGTAAGATCTGCTTCAAGCACAACTTTCTCCACTATCTACACGCTAGGTGCGGGCTGGGTGGGATTGGGATTTTCTAGGATCCAGAACTTTGCCGCCTCCGCGGACAAATTGGAACCAGAAGCTTCTTTTGCGTCTATCGTCACTTCTAGGGTGGGTGGGGCAGGTTCACCGAAACCGATGTAAACATAGATCTCACAGAAAGACATGATGGTGTAGGCAGTCACAGCCTCCCTAGCCGGAATCTAGGTCTCCTCAAGAATGATGAGAGGGACATATCTAGCGTAGAGGACGTAGCCGACGGTGATTGTCTCGCCGATTCCAATTCTTGCAGATTCCGCTTGGAACACAGCTCTTAAGCTCAATTGCCCCACAATGGGTGCCAACTGTCATCGGATTGACGACAAGTACGCCATGAGTTGGTCATCGAGGCATTGTTACAAGGGTTGTGAGACGTACGGTGTTCCAGGACGGTGAGCACACAAGTTTACCCAGGTTCAAATCTGCTGGCTTTGGATGGATCTTACTCCTGCTAGCAATCCAGTAATACGGCAGAGACAGATATGGGATACAAGGGTTTCGCCTATGCGATTTGAGATTGTAGAATATTGTGTGGTGCCCTAAAGGCTGGTCCCTAGGACGGCTTATATGGATATCCGGCCTAGGGTTTACAGGAGAGGCCTATCCGGCTATGACTAATAGTCAGTTATAGAGTACATCTTGAACTACAAGTAACACTACAGGCCTATGTCGGTAAGTCTTCTGGGCCTTCTCGTAGCCGGACTGGACTCCGTCTCTTCTCCCTGATTGGGCCGCCCGTGAAGCAAAGCTCTAACCTGAAGTGGTCCACCCTGGTCAGTGAGGCACAATGAGGATACCCGGAAAGTATATCCCCAACAAGTATGGCATACCACGTAGAGACTAGATAATCTTTAAATATCAATTCTAAGTGATTTTCCTCATGTACACATATTTAGGATTGTGAGGTTCCCCAAAGGACATCACACTCCCCCAAAATGGGATAGTCCATAATCTCCCGCAAGAGCAAACTAAGATATAAACAAGATGTAATAGGCTCAAATGCAAAACACATACATGGTGTGCAAGCCAACATACACAAACTTGATTTCTCAAGTATAAGCAAGTAGGAAGAAAAACATATACAAAATGCATGCAAGGTACAAAACTAACACATGCTCAAGGGGCAAGTAACTTTCAATGTAAATGAGTTGAGAACATGTTACTGCAAGGAGGAGCAATGGATATATGATAGAGATATGATAATCTAAATGACTTGGCTTGAGAGAATATAATTGGAGTCCCCTTAATTCTTCATGATGTTGCCAAGTCTCCAATGCCCTCCAACAAACACCTATTGATCAAGTTTTAGCTTGATGGTCCCCAACCAAGTTGGGTCCTAAGAAGTTAGTCACACTAGGCTTGGCAACCCAAATGGTTCTTTTCTTGACAACACTTTGAGCACCAACATATTTGGCAAACAGATTGCCAACCTCATCCTTCCTAAGATAATAAACATCAGCAATCATGATTGGGTTGGATGAGGAGTTCCCAATAGCGCAACAGGAAGATATGTGACCCTTCTAACGACATAAGTAGCAAGTTCTTCTCTTCCCATTCTTTTCAATTGATTTCTCCACAATGGGGGTATTATCTTGAATCTTCTTGGGAAGTAGCCTTTCTCCAACTTGAGATAGGCCATGACCTTGAACTAGAGGCCGCTTCCCTTTTTTCTCCTGACCAAGAGGCTTCTTCTTCAAAGGGCAAGATCTAACATGGTGCCCTTCAATTTTGAACTTGAAGCAAACAATCTTGGCCAAATTCTTGACTTGTTCTTGGCCCTTCTTATTATTGCTCTTGGACTTCTTCTTGATAGTGGGATTGTTCTTCACATTGGATTTGAATCCAGGCCCACTCTTGTCATTGGGGGATTTTTGCCGACTCAAGATCTTTTTGAGTGTGGTCTTCCCTTCATGACCCTTTTTCAAGTCATTCTTCAAAGAAGTGACTTGAGCCTTGAGCTCTTTGATTTCCTCTGCATGGTTAGTGATAACACATATACTAGAGGAAGTAGAAATTCCATTGCTAGAGAAACAAGGAAAATAATGTAATTCAACACAAGATTTAGCAATAATGTGAGTGGACGAATTACAAGGACTAACACATGGCAATATAGCAGATTGTGCTAGTGACCACATGAGGCTCACAATATGTTACCTTTGTACAGCTAGCCTTATGGGCTAACTTTAGCCTAGCATGGGATGCTACAAGATCCTCATTAGAGCTAGAGAGCTTTTCATGGCTTTCTTCCAATTTCCCATACTTTCTAGTTAGCAACTTAATGACACACAAGTATAGGGGGTGTATCGCAGTATTTTCGAGGGAAGTGAAACCCAATTTATTGATTCGACACAAGGGGAGCCAAAAAATATTTATAAGCCTGAACAACTGAGTTGTCAATTCAGCTGCACCTGGAACCAATCTTGCTCACAGCAGTTTATCAGTAGCAACAGTTTTGTAGTAGGAATAGTAAGGTAACAGCAGTAGTAAAGTAAAGACAGCAGTAACTATAGCAGTAACAGTGGGATTCGAGTGCGGGCATAGGGATGGATGGACGGGCCTTGCATGGACACGACAATTCACATCGCAATCAGAACATAGGGCAATTGCAGATAAATAAGATAAAGCATCCAAGTACTAGATAATCCTAGGCATGTGTTCCATATATAGTCATACGTGCTCGCAATGAGAACTTGCACAACATCTTTTGTCCTGCCAGCCCGTTTGTAGCGGGGCCTCAAGTTAACTACTGGCAATTAAGGTGCTCCTTTTAATAGAGCACCGGAGCAAAGCATTAACACTCCATGAACACATGTGATCCTCACATCAAAGCCATTCCCTCCGGTTATCCTAATTTCTGTCACTTCGGGGCCATTGGTTCCGGACAACAATGTGTGTATACAACTTGCAGATAAGACCATAAACAATACTATCATAATGAATCAATAACATGTTTAGATCTGAAATCATGGCACTAAGGCCCTAGTGACAAGCATTAAGCATAACAAGTCGCAACAAAGTCATAAAGCACTAATAAAAGATACTAGGCACCATGCCCTAACAATCTGATGCCATTACATGAACGATCTCATCCAATCCCTACCATCCCCATAGCCTACAGCGGGGGATTACTCACTCATAGATGGGGGAAACATGGATGGTCGATGGAGAAGCGATGGTGATGATGATGGCGATGATCTCCTCCAATTCCCCGTCTCGGCAGGGTGCCAGAACGGAGTTTCTGGTGCTGTTTCGTGGAATCAGGTGGTGGCGGCGGAGCGGAACTCCTTCTGGAAAAACGCCGAACCCCCCTGAGTTTTTAGGTCAGAAGGCATCTTATAGGCGAAGAGGGAGACCGAGGGGGTGTCTGGGGCGGCCAGACCACCCCCTGGCGTGGCCAGGCCCAGCCCCTGCGGCCAGGTGGTGTGGCTGGGCCCCAGCCCCACTCCGTCTCATATTCTGGCTCCGAGATTCTTCTGGTGAAATAGGCACTTTGGCTTTTGTCCCGTCCAATTTCGAGAATATTCATTTTCTGACTTTCCTGGAACCAAAACAGCAGAAAATAGACAGCTGGCACTGTGACTCTTGTTGATAGGTTAGTCCAAGAAATCATATGAAAAGTACTCCAAAGTGTGGACAAAACACAAGAAAGTAGATAAAACCAAGCATGGAACATCAAAAATTATAGATACATTTGCAATGTATCAACATCCCCAAGCTTAACTCCTGCTCATCCTCGAGTAGGTAAGTGATAAAATGAAAGAATAATTTTTGAGGTGACATGCACCATCATAAACTTGATCAAAGTATTTGTAAAATATTCAAAGCTGGGATCATAGTACTTCAATCATAACATGAAAGACAAAGTTCTAGCAATAAGACAAAGGAACTATGTTGCAACATGAAAAGGCACAAACAAAAGATTCATGAATAAGAATGCTTTGCAAGACGTTTCTTTGTTTCACATAAAGAAAACATAGCATAATGGCATTCGGCTTGTCCCTCATAGAGTAGAAAACATAAATGCATAGGACACCTTCAAGTTTATAAGAGTGACTAGATACAAATAGTTTAAAACAAGCAATATCAAGGTATGCATCAATCAACAAGTCTTGGGACAATGCACATAGAACTAAGAATGGCCACTATGCTCTCAAAGTAAGTGCATAAAGGTAGAAGGTGGAGACTCAATATATATGGTGGAAGAAAGGCCTTCATAGAAGGAAGTAGGGATTCAAGTCTCATAAAGAGCTTCCAAAAATTATGGTATTTATTAGCTTTCTGCTCTCATTTCCCCTATCATAAGCATCTTGAAGTGATTAAGGTTAAAGCGAACAAACTATGGTGTATTTGATTGACGAAGTATAAGTTGGAAATCTCATGTCCCTTGAATACGAGGGTCGCTCCTCATGCTACTCAAGTTTAGTCATCGGTAAGTTCTTGTCATCGTAAGTACATGTGTATCATAGAGAACCGCCAACGGGGTACCCCTTGCCCAATGATACGGAAGAATCCCCATATCAAAATGACAAGGCAAGAAGACAACGAGCATCTCAGCAATCTTGTTATTTACCATGGGAATATAGGCCTTTCTTCTCTCTTTCCTCTTTTCATAATCTCTTTTTTTTTCAATATAGGACTTTTTTATCAATATACGACTCTTTTTTTATAAGAAGAATGCTTCATAGACAGCTCATTATGGTTAGGCTGCAGGTTTCCACCATGTCAGCATGGATTAGACCAGTGGCCCAGGCGTTTCTCTAACACATATACATAACTCCATGGACTTACAAGCTCCCCTTTCATTTCACACCGACGACATCCATAGACAAAAGAGCATGATATCAGCTAGGTACAAAGTACCCGTGCAATGTTGAAAGCGTTCCCGATGACATCATGGTTCTGCTAATCCCCAACAAATAAGTGCAAGCATATACAACATAGACGTCACAATGGTTGAAGTTTATTAAGGGCAAGAAAAGTAAAGTGTGCCATCAAGTTTGTGAGAGCTTTAATCACTAGTTTTCTCATAACAAGTTTAATTTGGAAGGTAAACAAATACATGAATATACCTGGAATAACATATGCTAGTGGTTAGGTATGGTGGACTCTTTGGAATAACTTGGTTTAGGGAGTTGGATGCATGAGTGGAACTCATACTTGGTTGTGGAGGCTAGCAAAAGACTGGGAGCGAGAAACTAAAAGAGCAATAATGGCCATAATCATGCAGAGCGACAAAAAATCATTGATCAAAGCATAAAGTGATACTACAAGTTGAAAACTAAAGGATCATAAAGGCTATGGTGACTTGAGATAGTCATAACATGGTGTGAGCATGCGCCAAGTCAACCCAAATAAAGCATCAAAGGAGAATACCACTATATTATGCTTTAATATGCTAAAACAACGCATGATTCATCCAAGGCACATTAAGCAATCTCAAGTGTTTATAAAAAGTCATGCTACAGAAAAGAATACTAAGCATAAAGCCAAAACAATATCAAGCATGGCATGACAAAGCATAGGCCACAGTCAAAAACGAGCTCTTTTTACCACATAAGCATGAACTTTCCTACTCTTTTCCAAACCAAACCAAACTATTTGCAAACCAATGTATGAAAGAGGGGGTCCAACCAATTTATTCAGAAAACTAAGAAAAACAAGCAAACGAAAAACCAAAACGAAAACGAAAAAGAAGACGCTCCAAGAACAACACAACTGTGCATGAAACAATAAAAATGAAGCGTTTGGAAGAAACCTGGGATTTTTATTGATGAAGAAGGGGATGCCTTGGGCATCCCCAAGCTTTGACGCTTGTACTTCTTGGATATTTCTTGGGGCGACACGCGTGGCATCCCCAAGCTTGAGATTTAGTCCATCCGTCATCTCATTACTCATTCCTTCCATACACCTGCAATTTTTCCTTCATACAAAACTTCACACAATCTTTATTAGCAACATTACTGCACTCAAGATAAGTAAGTCTTAAGGTTCAGTTCTAACACCAATAAAACTTCCATTAGAACACTAGCTACTGAAGCACTTCCTCAAAAATCTCAATTCCCCAAAAAACTCAAAAAGGAACCAACAAAAGCAAATGTAGAAAATGGCAGAAATCTGTCAAAACAGACCAGCAGGTAAAGACGAATTTTTTCAAAGACCTTCTGTTGCTCAAATAAAAAAGTGTTCAACTAACTAAAGTTAGATAACAACCTAGGGCAGAAGCACAAAAATGCACGCCTCAAAAAGCTGTTCAGATATTTTACACGAATTTTTACGGTGAAGCACAGAAATCTGTTTCAGGACAACAACTTTCCCAATCATTACTTCTCTCTAATTAGAGGTTACTCTTGGTACAAAAAACAAATAAAAATATAAGGAGCGGTTATTACTGAAGTAATAACTTCCAATACTCATCTAAAACTTTTGGGTTATCTCCCAATAAGTACTTTTGTTTAACGCCTTTAAGTTAGGCATAAGCAGAAACTAAAATGGATAGAATAGAAGTAAGCGGAGATAATCATGATGAAAACATTGTTTTGTTCAATGAAATCCTTTTGTTAACAAGGTTGATCAGGTCTTGTTACCAAAACAATTCGATATGAGACAAAACTTTGTATTCCACTAATGATTATGTTACCTCAACCTTGATAGCAATGGTCCCAATCATAATAGTTTCATATTTTTCTCTTGGTATGGGACAATATATTTCTCCAACTTGAATGCCCTCAACATGTTCAATTGAATTCAAACCATAAGTCCTTTCAATCTTCTTGGGGAAATAGACAGTATGTTCCTTGTTATTAACATTGAAATTCACATTTCCTTGATTACAATTAATAACAGCTCCTGCAGTATTAAGAAAAGGTCTCCCAAGAATAATAGACATATTATCATCTTCGGGAATTTCAAGCACAACAAAATCAGTTAATATCAAGCAATTATGAGCCACTTGAACAGGTACATCCTCACATATACCAACAGGAATAGTAGTATATTTATCATCCATTTGCAAAGATATATCAGTTGGTATCAGTTTCTCTAGTTGAAGCCTCTTATAGAGAGAGAAAGGCATAACACTAACTCCAGCTCCCAAATCACACAAAGCAGTTCTAACATAACTATTTTTAATAGAGAAAGGGATAGTTGGAATCCCTGGGTCTCCAAGTTTCCTAGGAACCTTACCATTAAAGGAATAATTAGCAAGCAAAGTAGAAATTTCTTCATTAGGGATCTTCCTTTTATTTGAGACAATATCCTTCATATACTTTGAGTAAGGAGGCAATTTCATAGCATCAGTCAAAGGAATTTGCAAGAATAAAGGTTTCATCCAGTCACAAAACTTATTATAGTGTTCATCCTCCTTTGACTTGTGTTTCTTATCAGGGAATGGCATAGGTTTTTGGACCCAAGGTTCTCTTTCACTACCATGTTTCTTAGCAATAAAATCTTCTTTAGTGTATTTAGTATTCTTAGTGTGGTTTTTAGGTTCTTCTTCAACTTTTTCTTCATTAGGAACTTCATTATCTTCATTACCACCTTCAGTTTTAGCATTAGAGATAGATATACTATTAGGATCTATAGCAGGTTCTGCGGGTTCTACAACAGTTTTACGTTTCTTTTTCCTTTTCTTACGAGTTGAACCACTATTTTCAGCTTGTTGAGAATCCTGCTCAATTCTTTTGGGATGCCCCTCGAGATATAGAGGATCCTGGGTAGCAGCACCACTTCTAGTTCTAATTTCATAAGCATGTTTTTCTTTAGCAGCATTAACTAGCAAATCTTTTTGTACTTTAACGAGTTGATCTATTTGAGTTTGAACCATTTGAAAGTGTTTAACAATCATTTTAACATCATTAGAGGTTCTTTCCACAATATCTTTCAACTCAATAATAGCTCTAGTGTTTTCCATTAGATGATTTTGCACCCTTTTATTAAAATTATCTTGCTTAACAATAAAGATATTGAATTCTTCTAAGCATTGATCAGGAGGTTTAGAGTAAGGGATATCACCTTCATCAAAGTGTTGGAGAGAGTGTACCTCAATAGTGGATGAGTAGGGGATAGGCTTACATAATTCTTCTATGGGAGGTAAATTCTTGACATCTGCAGCTTTAATTCCCTTCTCCTTAAGACATTTCTTAGCTTCCTTCATCACTTCATCATTTAATTCAATAACTCCTCTCTTCTTTGATGTTGGAATAGGCTCCGGAATAGTACGTTCGGGTACAATTACTTCAGGTATAGCTTGTTTAGGAGGAGTCCAATCTTCATAGTTCTTACTTATGTTAGCCATTAATTCCTCAGCTTCCTTTGGAGTCCTATTCCTGAAAACACAATCAGCACAACTATCTAGGTATGTCCTAGATTCCTCAGTTAGTCCATTATAAAATATATCAAGAAGCTCATTCTTAGGTAATGGACTTCCAGCTTGTGCATGAATCAAAGCACAAAACCTTGCCCAAGATTCAGGCAATATCTCTTTTTCTCCCTGTTTAAAATCAAAAATTTCCTGCAAAATAGCATGTCTAGCACTAGGAGGAAAATATTTCTGCAAGAAAGTAATAATCAAGCAATCAGGGCTATCAATAGATCCAGGAGGTAAATTACTAAACTAAGTTTTAGCTTCTCCTTTCAGTGAAAAGGGGAAATCTTAGCAACAAAGTAAGTACGCATCTTAATATCATCAAAAAACAAGCCACTCATGGTAGAAAGTTCATTTATATGTGCTACCGCACTTTCATTCTTAGTCCCACAAAAAGGTTCTTTCTCAACAATAGCTATGTAAGATAGATCAAGAGAGAAATCATAATCTTTATCTTTAATGTTTATGGGAGAAGCAGCAAACTTAGCAATAGGAGACAATTTGGGTCTAATAGTACGCCTCTCAAGGAGACTCTTAGCAGCGCTCCTATCATGGGTGTTTTTACATTCTTTAATAAATTCATCGGTCATCTCAACATAACCATATTCAATATCATAACTCTCACTAGACTCAGGTGAACTAACAGGTGTGGTAGTGTCTTCATTAGGAGTTTTAGTATTTCCAGCTATAGTTCTAGTAATCGTAGCATCTAGGAAAGGACCTAATGAACCACTCTTATCAAGCACAGTAGAAGCAACATCATAAGCATCAGAAGTTTCAGATTCAGTAATAGTAGCAGTGTGTGTAGCATGTGTATGTGGTGGTGTTACGAGCTTACTTATAACAGATGGTGAATCAAGAGCAGCAGAGGTGTTCAGAACCGTACCTCTTCTTGTAGTGGACGGTAAAATAGGAAACTTGCCATCACGAGACTTACCCATGATGGATGGATAGTAGCGAACAATAGAGAATCTAAGTGAAATTGATAAATAAAGTTATGCTCCCCGGCAACGGCGCCAGAAAATAGTCTTGATGACCCACAAGTATAGGGGGTGTATCACAGTATTTTTGAGGGAAGTGAAACCCAATTTATTGATTTGACACAAGGGGAGCCAAAGAATATATATAAGCCTTAACAACTGAGTTGTCAATTCAGCTGCACCTAGAAACAATCTTGCTCACAGCAGTTTACCAGTAGCAACAGTTTTGTAGTAGGAATAGTAAAGTAAAGACAACAGTAACTATAGTAGTAAACAATGGGATTCGAGTGCGGTAGGCATAGGGATGGATGGATGGGCGTTGCATGGACAACACAATTCACATAGCAATCAAAACATAGGGCAATTGCAGATAAATAAGATAAAGCATCCAAGTACTAGATAATCCTAGGCATGTGTTCCATATATAGTCATACGTGCTCGCAATGAGAACTTGCACAACATCTTTTGTCCTGCCAGCCCGTTTGCAGCGAGGCCTCAAGGGAACTACTGGCAATTAAGATGCTCCTTTTAATAGAGCACCGGAACAAAGCATTAACACTCCGTGAACACATGTGATCCTCACATCAAAGCCATTCCCTCCGGTTATCCCGATTTCTGTCACTTCAGGGCCATTGGTTCCGGACAACAACGTGTGTATACTACTTGCAGATAAGACCATAAACAATACTATCATAATGAATCAATAACATGTTCAGATCTGAAATCATGGCACTAAGGCCCTGGTGACAAGCATTAAGCATAACAAGTCGCAACAAAGTCATAAAGCACTAATAAAAGATACTAGGCACCATGCCCTAACAATCTGATGCCATTACATGAACGATCTCATCCAATCCCTACCATCCCCATAGCCTACAGCGGGGGATTACTCACTCATAGATGGGGAAACATGGATGGTCGATGGAGAAGCGATGGTGATGATCATGGCGATGATCTCCTCCAATTCCCCGTCCCGGCAGGGTGCCAGAACGGAGTTTCTGGTGCTGTTTCATGGAATCTGGTGGTGGCGGCGGAGCAGAACTCCTTCTGGAAAAACGTCGAACCCCCTGAGTTCTTAGGTCAGAAGGCATCTTATAGGAGAAAAGGGAGACCGAGGGGGTGTCTGGGGCGGCCAGACCACCCCCTGGTGCGGCCAGGCCCAGCCCGCGCGGCCAGGTGGTGTGGCTGGGCCCCAGCCCCACTCCGTCTCATATTCTGGCTCTGGGAGTCTTCTGGTGAAATAGGAACTTTGGCTTTTGTCCCATCCAATTCCGACAATATTCATTTTCTGACTTTCTTGGAACCAAAAACAGGCAGCTGGCACTGTGGCTCTTGTTAATAGGTTAGTCCAAGAAATCATATGAAAAGTACTCCAAAGTGTGGACAAAACACAAGAAAGTAGATAAAACCAAGCATGGAACATCAAAAATTATAGATACATTTGCAATGTATCACAACTCAAGTTGAGCCCTTAGCTCAACATTCTCCTTCAAAATAGATGCTTCACAAGAAGTAGAGTTAGTAGCATAAGCATCATCATTAATAGAAGAAGGCAACATGGCAAGCTCATGATATTTTCTTTGGAGACCAATTGCCTTCTCAAGAGCTTCTTTGGTTGCTTGCGCTTAAGCACTTTTACTTTTGCACAAGCATGATCACATTCTTTAGTGAGTTTACAAATTATTTCATTATTTAACTCCTCACTTGTTTCAAGCTTCTCCTCAAGAGAAACCTGAAGCTCTTGCTCTTCTTATAGAGAAACTTTCATATCGTGAGCATCATTGGCATACTTACGCTCGAGAGCACCCATCTTATCAATGGTGTCCTCATGCTCCTCAACTTGAGCTTCTAACGTATCAATACGTTCTTTGCTCTCAATAGCAAAACCCAAGATTTAACGAAGTTATAGCAAGCAATATTATTCTTAACAAGAGCATGATAAACAATCTCACCCTTTTCATGTAACAAATCAACATCAATCTCTTATTCCTCATTATACTCATCATCATAAGAGGTATTGGGTTCCAAAGTAGGAGATACCTTTGAATCCCTAGCCATAAGGCATAGGTGGGAACCATGAGATTATGATGATGATGAAGGATTACTTGAAGCTCCATTCAAGATCTTGTCTTGGACCATAGAATTTTTGGTTTCCTCTACATTGTTAGATACACAACTAGAGAAAATATAAGAATTTATATCATGGCAACAAGACAAAGAAAGCATATCATCATGAGATTTATTCAAACAACTTACACATGATATGCAAGGACTATCAACACGAGCATGTAAATCATATATAGTGCTAGACATGTTTAAGTCCAGAGATGAAACATTGCAATGAGATAGAGATGAAGGATCATCAAGAGTAAGCTTACTATCAACATTACAATATTCATCACCACTCACCATAACATTATCTTGTGTCTTGCCACACTTTGGTGAAGTGGAAAAAGATGAGAACTCATCACGCCCAGAAGTGGAAGGAATACAATCATCCTCAATAATGTTGGACACATCATATTTATCTTGATGTTTTGTCCATAACTCATGAGCGCTCCAAAAAGGTATGATTCAAGAAGTAACTACATAGCTCAAAGCATTAACAAGCACATTAGAAGCTTGAGCATCGATATATAAGTTTTTCTCATCCTCACAAGATAGATTCCGGAAATCCATTAGAGGAGAAAAACCTATATCTACAATCATCTACAAAATTAACAAGAATATGAGACTTCCAAACATCATAATTTGTGCCATTGAATATGAAAATGTCATCGTGCACTAATCCCCTATCCGACATCTTTTCTCTAAAGGTGATGAAGCATAAAATGAGAGATTGAGCTCTGATACCAATTGAAAGGACAATGATGTCACCTAGAGGGGGGGTGAATAGGAAATTTAAAACTTTTACGAGAGGGGCTTAACAAAGGCAGAATTTAACTAGCGTTTACTTTGTCAAGCGAAAACCTATATATATTATGTTTCACCTATGTGAACCAACAACTTATGCTAATCAAGACACGCAACTATGTGATAGCAAGATATAAGACTTCAAGCATGAAGGCTATTACAAAGTAAAGTGCATAAGTAAAGAGCTCTGATATAGAGATAACCGAGGCATGCAGAGATGATGATGTTTTAGCGAGTTCCTCACAACAAGGGAGTACGTCTCATTTCGAGGTGGTTTCAAACCACCAACGCCACAAAAGGCCTCCCTTATTCTCTGGTGAACCTCACCCTAAAGGGATCAATCCACACTCCACTATGGGTGCACTTGTCGATGGCAATGCGTAACCCCGCACAAAGCCTGGGGCACTTCTCCACAACTCAATTGGAAGCTCCCAACAAACAAGCTTGGGGAAGCTCCACAACTTAATTGGAGGCCCCAGGTAATCCACAAACCTACAATACAACCAAACCGTCTAGGGTTCCAAGAACCCAAGAGTAAAAAGCTTCTCACCTTTCACCCAATCGAATCCTCACTGATAACTCAAACCGATGCACCAAATGCAATGGCAAGAACACAAGAAGTGATCAAGTCCTTCACTCCTAAATTCCACCAAAGCTACAAAAGCATATGGGGGCAATAAGAGAGGAAGAACAATGGAGGAAATCCACAAAAGACTCCAAGATCTAGATCCCAAGATGTTCCCCTCACTTAGAGGAGAGATTGATTGGTGGGATTATAGATCTAGATCTCCTCTTTCAAATCCCTCAAGAATATGCAAGAATTATAGGAGGGATTGAGGGATAGCATGCTCAAGAAGGTCAACAATGGAGGGGAAAACTTGCAAGAAAGGGTTGGTAACCGTTGAGAAGAAGGGCCCCTTATATAGGTCCTCCAAAATCCAAGTGTTACAACTCTGGAGTGCGCGGGGAGGATATTCTGCCCAGTTTCCGGATGGTTTCCAATTTGGACATCTGAATGGAAACCACACGACTGAAATCCGAGATTTCTGTGCGACCCTAGAGTGTCCGGCCTTTTCACCCCGGGCATTCTGGCCAAGGCAAAACTGACACAAACAACAATACGAAAACAACCATAACTTTTCCGTCCAGACTACGATTTTGATGATCTTGGGCTCGTTTTAAAGAGGATAAAACGATCTACAAGATCATGAAGGGAACCATCATAGTATAGAAAGGGAGGATAGAACCAAATTATGAAAGATTTAACCTATCTATAAAATACAAACCGGTAAAATTTCCAATATTGAAAACGCAATAGAGAATGCATATGAAATCCGTTTTCGATGAACTTGAGCTTGTCATGAAGATTAACACAAGCTCTAAATCCTTTCACGGATAAGAACCAAATAAGAACCAAGAAATATGATGCCAAGTATGCAAAGGATAGAACCAAGAAAGATGATGACAAGCATCCAATGTATCTCCAATGTACCTAAAACACATTCAAGTACACAATGGTCCCAAAACTCATTGGGTCCAGCGTAGTTAGATGCACTATAATACATAGGACAAACCACACAAAAAATGTGCATATTGATATGAAATTGAATTTCATGCACATCTTAGCCAAAATAGGATTTGGTGGAGTTTACCCTATATATTGGATCAAAGAAAGCAAGCATACCATAATATATACATTTAGTAAATATGCATGCACAAGACTTTCAAGAACCAAAAGGAGATATAGTTTAAAAACACCAAGAAAACAAAGAAGGCACACCTAAGTGTGACACAACTAATCGTTGTCCAAAATATATCAAAGACTGGCAATATATCCTATAAACCAGTCTCTCCATCTAATACCACGAGACCGGTAAGAAAGAAACCCTATAAAGAACACACCTTTGCCTTGCATATATTCCACTTGATCTTGATGACGACGATCTTGTTTACTTCAAGATGGAACACCTTTATTGATTGTGCTAGCTTGGTGAAGACTTGCAAACTGCTCCCTCATATTCCACTATGGTGGAGCTTCTCTCACTACAAGAAATGTTTCCTTCTGCAATGACTTGGCCCGACGGTCGTCGTACAAGGTGCGTCTTCCATGACGAAATTATCGGCTCAACCGTGGCCGATGGAAAACTTTTTTTCCGGTTTCGCGGCACTCTACTATGACGGAACCACTAAACATGGAGGAAGCTCGGCTGACGCGTGGCAGAAGCAAGATCTTCGGTTCCTCACGCGATATAGACTCGCTAAAGTCTTTTGAGGCGTGTGGGTCCCGGATGTTAGTGTCTCTGGCGAACCATACTTTTCAGTTGCACCTCCATAATTTGAACTTGATAACGTTGCTCGATGCGTTTGCCGTTTAGTCAGGCTGCTAGGTCCCACATGTTAGCCTCTCATTAGAAGAATCGTGTGTATGATGGATTTTTTCCTTCGCTCGTGCTACCCTGTTCTGAACTTGATAGTGTTGCTCGATGCATCCGCCGTTTAATTAGGCTGCTGGGTCCCACATGTCATTCTCTGATTAGAAGAAACGTGTGCATGATGGAATTTTTTCCTTGGCTATTGCCTCCCTAATTTCAACTCGATAACGTTGCTCAATTTATCTCCCGTTTAGTCACACTGCTAGGTCACCACGTCAGCCTCACATTACAAGAATCATGTGTATAATGGATTTTTTTCTTCGCTCGCGCTACCCTGTTCCAAACTTGATAGCGTTGCTCGATGCATCCACCATTAAATCGAACTCATGTACCCCACATGTCGTCCTCTGATTAGAAGAAACATGTGTATCATGTAATTTTTTCCCTCGGTTGCGCCTCCCTGTTCCGAACTTGATAGTGTTGCTCGCTGCATCAGCCGTTTTTTTAGGCTGCTGGGTCCCCGATGTGAGCCTCTCATTAGAAAAAATGTGTGCATGCTGGACTTTTTTCTCGCTCGCGCCTCCCTGTTTCAAACTTGGCAATGTTGCTTGAGGCAGCACCTCTTTAAGGCCGCGCTATTTGGTTCCACATGTCACTCTCACTGTAAATGAAACCTGCGCATGATGGACTTTTTTTCAGCCGCGTCCGCTATTTTAACGTTGGCATCATTGCCCAATGCGGCATCCGTGTATGGTCTTGCTGCTGAGGCCCCCATGTCAACCTCTCTAGTATGTTTTGTCTTGTGGATCCCCGATGTAGCCTTGTATTTCTAGCGGGCGGGTCCCTGATGACAGCCTCTTTGTACGAGTATTTAACTTTTTTAAACTCGACCATTAAACTCGAGGGATGCTGCAGGCTAGTGGGTCCGTGATGTCAGCCTTTCCATTATGCGATATTAAAATGTAAACCCTTTCTCAAAAAAATGTAAACCCAAGATATATATAAATATGTACACATAGGGGACTCGAACTAAAGACCTTCAAATCAAATCATATAGATGTAAACTGAGTGCTTTTCCACTACACCAAAGATATTTATAGAAATTAAATCATTAAACATGTATTAGTACTACAACTTATGTATTAGTCTTCTAAAAAATATTTTGTGTGTCTATGTTTATCTATTTTAGTAAAATATAAAATGGCAGCGCTTAGGCATCTCAATTTATAAAATGCCACATAATGGAGTAATTTCAAACATGGGTAGGCAGAGTTTTTTTATTTTGAGAGGTGGGGGGCAATGCCCAAAAGGTCGAATTAAAAAGAGTTTGCCTATCTATATGGGCTGCTCTACATACGGTATACTACATAGGGTATACTCCATGGAATCCTTTCTCAAATTTCTCTAGGTTGTGGTCAGCAGTCCACCATGTCTTTCTCTCAAAAAACAGTCCCCATGTCCCTCTCATTAGAAGAAAAGTGTCCATGTTAGACTTTTTCCTCACTCGCGTCTCCCTATTTTGAACTTGGCAACATTGCTTGATGCAGCACCTATATAAGGTCTTGCTACTAGGTCCCACATGCTAGACTCTCTAGAAATGAAACATGTGTATGATGGACTTTTTTCGGTTGTGTCTGCTGTTCTGACCTTTGATACATTGCGCGATGTCGCAGCCGCTTGTGGTCTTGCTGCTGGGGCCCACATGTCAGACTCCCTTGTATGTTCTAGCTTGTGCATGTCAGCCTACCTGGTATGTTCTGGCTTGTGGGTCCCTGATGCCAGCCTCTCTATACAAGTACTTAACTTCTTTTTTTTCAAACCTGCCCATTAAACTCGAGGGACGCTGCAGGATGGTGGGTCTGCAATGTCATCCTCTCCAAAAAGTATTTCTATATGAAAAAAAATTAAACCCAAATAAATATATGTCATGAACACAGGATTCAAACTCAAAACCTCAACAAATATAAAATGTATGCGTTGCCACTACACAAAAGAAATCGGATGTTATCGTTAAAAGCTTTATAGTACCTAGAACTTATGTATTAGTCTTCTTAAAAATATTTTGTGTGTCCATGTTTATCTCTCTTAAAATAATAGGGCAGTGCTACTGGAATCTCAATTCATAAAAATCCACATAATGGGTTAGTTTCTTTAAAACATGGGTAGGCAGAGTTTTTTTAGATGTGGGGGGCAATGCCAAACAGCCAAATTAAAACGTTTTGGGGCTATGGTCAATGGGCTCCTATCTCAAATTTCACTAGGTTGTGGCTCACCGGATTCAAACACAGACCTCGTCGAGGGAGGAAAAAGAGGATAATTCCTTTGATAGATATTCATGTAAAAATATCTAAAGAACACACATCACGTGCGCCAAAATAGGGCTGGGGTCCAATGACTTCACTTGGTGAAATCATGTTGTATATCTTTACCCTCTAAATTGTGTCCAAAACACATCCAAAGGTTTCGATGACACACAGGCAAAATCTCTAGAGCAAGTAGCCAGCAACAACGACCGAACTTTTGAAAAATTTAGTAGTATCTAAAAGATTAAGGAGTACAGAATAATAAGACATAAAAAATATCGACAGATTCCTAGTTCACATTCAGCAACACTTGACCAATTGAGAAGTATTTCAAAGTGACTGATTTAGCAATACAGACACAAAAATCCAATAGCAGTACAGAGAGAGCAAGTTCTTGTTTCAGCTCTAAAGACCATATCACACGATCAACTTTCCCTTTTCTCCAAACACACTCGATCACTCGAACACAATCATTGTCATAATATTTGTTCATATAGGGAACCATCATATAGATACAGATATACCATACCAGTACGTACTACTCATAGATCCAATCTAGCAAAAGGTTATCACAGTTTTACCACTAATATATGATCAGTGGAAATAAGACAACCACATAATTAATTACAATAGCATGCGACCAAAGAGCTAGACAACTAGGAAGTTCATGAACAACATACGACATTCAGGTCAGCCAGATACATCAACCTTGACCGTTCTTCCAATGGTAAGTTTGGCTGCTTTCTGGAACTTGATCCACCTAGAAGTAGCGCCCATCAGTCGAGTTAATGGCATAGCATCCCTCAATTTGCAGTCTTTTGCTCTGCATCGTGAAGACTATTGTGCCCTTTTGTCTGGCCTGGAGTTGCTTTGTGGCACTCTTAGGCAAGTTTTGAGTCAAAGCAAGAGATAGACGCATAATTACTAAGAGCAATACACCGAATCATGTGAAAATTGAGAAGACATTCAGAGCAGTTTATCTGCCGTCATATACTCACAAACATAATCTGGTGTGACCTTGTAATGACACAAGTGTAGGATATGGTCAAAGAAGGCACTGCCCAGGGTGATGAAGTATCTTGTCTCGGTGCCTGTGCTGGGGCGGGTACGGTAGCTGGTGCTGGTGCAAGAGATGGTGCCACTAATTGTAGAGGGGCAGATGTAGGAGCCAGATGGCCTAGAACTGGTGCCGGCGCCAGCAGCTTGATGCTAGATTTCTTCTGAGGGGTAGCTAAGCTGACTGCAGGGACGGTGGAGGCAGATGAGATGTGTACAAGCAAAATTGTCTCTTATACAATAGTTACTCACAAGACAATGATCGGAGGATATGATGAGTATACAAGAAAATTAAGTTACTACCTCCATTCTTTCTCCTTAGGTCAATAGGTGCTAGAGAAGGAACTAGGGCCAGTGCGGGTGCCAGCATCTTGATGCTGGTTACCTTCTGCGGGGTAGGTAAGGGGACTACAGGAGTGGTCAGAGAGGCATATGAGATGTGTACAAGCAAAATGGTTTCTTATACAAAAGTTACTTCTACACAGAGATGAGAGTATACAAGAGAATTAAGTTACTACCTCTATTCTTTCTCCTACTGAGGTCAATAGGTGCCTTTGCAGGAACTAGGGCCGGTGCCAGTGCCAACAAGAAAATCATTAGAGGTTGTCATGAGTACAGAAGCAAATTAATTAGTACAACCTCTGTTCTTGGTCCTTAGGTCAACAGGTGTACGATGGCGTGCAAGTATCTGCCCAGGCTTGCTAAAATCGAATGTTTCCTCGTCCCCCTACTTCACACCATTCTCATGGACATACTTGGACCAACCTCGGCCACCCAAATAGGTGGTGGCCATCATTTGGGAGACATCCACATCATATAGTTTCCGCATGCCTTTAGGGCCCTCGCTATATAGAGTTAGACACTTGTTGTTTCTGAACATCTTATTTATAATGGGGCGAGCGACACAAGGGATAGACTCCATGAGAAAATTGATAGAGAAGTAAGGCGACAGCAAAAAAAGTAAGATACAAGATCTTAAATCAAGTCGTTATAAACCACTTGAAATCCATACCTGATACCATGGGTACCCTTTGTGAAGGGTGGCCATGCACCATTTTTCTTCCCTCTGCCTTTGGAAGCGCATACATGGCCCCCTTTCAATCCACAAGCTTGAAAAGAGGACGGTAGGAGAAAGGGTTGAGTAGCTGGTGCGTGGTACTGATTGAAATTAAGTGGAAAGGTTAAATTATGTAAAGAGCAAGTAAATCTAATAATATAAGTCAAAACCATTGCATGTCAAGTAAACAGATTTGATTTTTGTGAACTTCTGGTGAGTGTAAAGATATAGTACTAGCTGATAATAATGACACAGAAAATCATAACATGTGAAATATTGAATTTCCAAATTATACCCACTTCTTAGAGAGGTCACTATCCACCTGGGTACTGTGTTGGCGCTTCCCACATTTTTATCCCAGCTATCTCGTGGTGGCGTACAGCTATTTCAAGCGGGACCCATGTTAGGGGTGAGTTAAAGCAGGTCCCACATAAGGCGGTGATATAATTGACCGAGCCAACCTCCTCCTTCCCTTTGTAATCCTTCCAAGGACCAAGAAAATCACCCCTCTTCGAATCAAATTGATCCCAGCTTATATAGTATATCCTTTTGCTGATTCGGCTCACGAAGCATTGAGGGAGGGGAATGGCTAGCAGCATAGGGCACCAGCGCTGGGGCCTCAACAACTGTTTGGTAACCGATAAAAGCATAAGCTCGGATTTCAGACTAGAAACACACACAAACACACATATATATACTAATATACGGAATAGTTTCCAATTATAGTATATCTAACAAAGGCCTAGAAATCATAAGGTAGCTCCATATTATAGAACTACGATAGTAGCGAACCTATCATGGGATAGCTCTACACCCTAAGAGTTTTGCAGCTGGGCTAGTGGTCATGAGAGTACCCAGACAGCACCAAAAGTACACCCCTGATGATCAGCAGCCCTGCATCAAATCCATCCAGAAGCAGTGTGCCTGATCCACAGCCTTAGGTGCAAGCTCATCAATGAACAGGTCATCGTCATCACCATCAGAGTCCTCTTCGGTTGTCTGCTTCTGCAATTAGTAGATTAACAGATACGTTTATAGAGAAACATCAAAGACACACAACCTGAACATTTGTCGTTCTATAGATATACCTTGTCATCTGGCATAGTGGTAGTACCAGAAATGAAAGTTGTTTCATGCAGCTTGCACTTTTTATCTCCTCCCCCTTCTCCAAGTTGATCTGGATGCTCAGGAGCTGCCTGTGTTAGTTGATCAACATATGCTTCCCCTACTTGATCTTGATGATAAAGATGTGCTTCCCCCAGTTTATATGGAGGATCATATGGATCACCATGAAATACCCATCTAACATATGTTCTTAGCATCCCAAATGTAAAAATATGGTCTTCCACTATACTTTGAGGAAGCACCCTACGATTCTCACACAACTGGTAGGGGCAATGTACTTTTGAGTTGTCAGAATGAGCACCAAGGATATGTTTAGCGCTGCCTAATGGAGCAATCTCTATCCAAAATGTGCCCATCTGTTTAATTATGACATACAAGGTTGGTTATTATTAAAAGAAAAGCACAAAACATATAGATGGAGTACAAAAACTATATATGCCTATGCATTTTAGCAAACATATTGAAAACAAAAATCACCGAAGGTATTTAGGAACATAGATCGAGCGCATAATAAACTATGACTATGCAGATTGAGGACAAATTAAATTACGTATTTGAGGAGGAAGATCGGGTGAAAGAGCAATAAAATGCCAACTAGATCGAGCTAGAGATAGAAGGACTATCGTGGGATTGACGTGCCTACCGGTGCATCTCAAGAAGACCGACGGGTAGGGAAAGCTTCTTCGCACATGTTGGTGATGAGGAGCGGCAGTGAGCGCGTCTATTTTGTGGGAAAGGGGTGAGGACCTAGGCGGCGGAGGGTGGAAGTTATTACACAACGCGAAGGGGTGGGAAGGGATAACTTTGGAAATTCTAACCTACCCTGCTTTGGGCACCACCATATAGGTGGCCCACCTGCCAGTCAGCATAGATCAAAATTGATCCAAAAGTTGTCAAAATACAAGTTTATGTTTTACCATGGAAACTAATGCACATAGCATTGCACTTTGCGAACGAATGGCTTTATTTCAACATATATTTAATTTCGTCCCTAATTTTTCCGAAAAGGGGCCAAATTTGGAAATTCGAAAGTAAACAGCAAATTTTGAACCACACATGTTGGTTGATTTGCCAAGATGCGCCGATATACCAAATGTGGACACGTCATCATAAATTATGGCCATGACCTTGGTCACCTTTTTTTGGACGATGGTCATATTTTTGAAATCCTTCAATTGTTCAATAACTTCAGCAAATGCCTAAAAACTCATTTAAATGTTGGAAAGCAACTCTCATTGGCATGCGGGTCTATAGTGTAACAGTGCATCTGAGAAGCCCCACGTTGAAGCAGCGTATGTTTAAAGCTTTGACCTCAAAATTTTGGTAATGCCCCCAAACATCAAACACATCCATTCAAATATCCCCCGCATCCATTTAGACATACTTCATCTTCTTTTAGAATGCATAATTCCTCTTCTATCCCTGCTCCTCTTGTTTGAAAGCCTTGAATTAATTTTCATTAATTTCGGCAGATGTCTATCAAGTCATTAAATGCTGGAAAGCATACAGGCATGTGGGTCTATCTGACAGGGACAACATCCCAAGTGGGAGTAGCCTACCTTAGAAGCTTCAACTTCAAAATTTCGGCAGAGCACCGAAATATCCCGCCCACCCATTCAAACATCCAGCCCCAAAAATTATTTTATTGCACAAATTTAGCCTGGAAGCTTGAAAGGATGTTATACATTGTGTGAAAAAGGTGTGGTGGCATTTTGAGCCATCATGTTTGTAGTTGCTCCACAACAAAACACATTGTTGTTACTTGGAAATTGAAAAACAAACTTCAAATTTGGAACCAGACATATTGGTTGATTTTCCAAGATGCACCGATCTACCAAATGCGGACACATCATCATAAACTATTTCCACGACCTTGGTCACCTTTTTTTGGAGGATATCATCTTCTTGAAAGCCTTAAATTGTTCAAAAATTTCAGAAAATGCCTAGAAACTTGTTTAAATGCTGGAAAGCAACTCTCGCCGGTGTGTGGGTCTAAATAGTGACAACACATCTGAGAGGCCCCACGCCGGAGTAGCGTATGCTAGAAGCTTTGACCTCAAAATTTTGGTATGGCGCCCAAACATTTCACCCATCCATTAAAATATCCTGCGCATCCATTCAAATATGCTTCACCTCTTTCCAGAATGCAAAATTCCTCTTCTATTCCTTCTCTAGAAACCAGAATCCAAGGAGCACTGCAATAACAGAGGGATATAGGTGGTAAATTTGCGTTCTCCCAAGAGCATCACCCCATCGATGTTTCCTAGCCCTTCTACAATATTTACCTGCCCACCCACTCTGACCTACACTAACTTTTTGGACCCACCATGCAAGTGACACACATGTCAGTGAGCCAAAATTACGAGAAGTAGAGATTCCCATCGCTTGTTGTTCAAAATTCGAACTTTTTTCGCTAAACCGATATAAAATCGCTAAAATCATCCAACCTGGCTCGAAAGCTTGAAAATTCATGAAACATGGGCATTATCCGTAAAAAAATTATACTTTATGAGAAAATTGGTGCGGCGAGATTTTGAACCACATATAGTCTTTGTAGTTGCTTCACAACAGAAGCGATTCTTTTCACTTGGACAATTTAAATAAACTTTGAATTTGGATGCACCTTTTTTGTAAACATTGTTTGAAATCCCAATATGCAGTTATGCACCGATCTACCAAAAATGGACATGTTATCATAAACTATGGCAAACATATTGCCATGACCTTGGTCATCTCGTTTGAAAGCCATGAATGTTCATACATGGTACGCCATATTGTGAAATGGGTTTCTTCGAAAGTTGTTGAATTTTAGCATACCTTTTCATGAAAACTAGGTAGTGCACATAAGAAAATACTCTGCAAAAGAAAGACATTGATTCAATTTATATATTTTTTATTTGGATTTTTCTTTCAAAAGGTCCCAAATTAGGCTGCATTTTTAGCATTCATATCAAGAAGTTGAGGATTGTTTGGTTAAGCTTATCTATTGTGTTTAGCTTTATTTATAAGCCACTTTAGATTTTTTATTTTGGCTTATACCATCATTCAACTATGTCAGAGTAAAAGCTAAAAAAACAAAACCAAAAACACGTTCCTGGCTTTATAAGCCAAAAATCAAAAGCCGGAATTAGAGCCCAACCAAACAGTGCCTAAATCTCATGGAACTCTTGGTGTTTCTCCCTTGTTTTAGTACTTGGGTACATTCAATTGTATTTAACAAAAAGTATGACCAAGCAGGGTATCATCGTCTTGTAGATAAGCTTTTGAGATACTTTCATTAAATTGCAGTAACACCATTCTATTCCACGAATATATATAACCATAAAGTCTGAACATATTATTGAGAATTCATGGAATCTTAAACCGTAAACTCTAAACCCCTAAACCCTGACCAAGCACGTATCGTGCACTTCTAAATCAAAATTTGAGATAATTTTGTTAAATTGGGTAACACCATTCTATTCCATGAATATAAGCATAAAGCTTGAACATTGTTGAAAATTCCCAAAATCCTAAACCCCTAAACCCAAATCCTAAACCCCTAAACCCAAATCCTAAACCCCTAAACCCTCACCAAGCACGTAAGATGTACTTATAGATCAAAATTTAAGTTGATTTCGTTAAATTGGGTAATGCCATTCTATTTGACGAATATAAGCATAAATCATGAGCAATATGAAAAATTCCCTAAACCCTAAACCCAAAACAACCCCTAAAACCTAAACCCTAAACCCTAAACCCTAAAGCCCTAAACCCTCAGCCATAAACCCTAACCAAGTAGGTGTCATGCACTCATTGATCAAAATTTGAGATACTTTTATTAAATTAGCTAACACCATTCTATTTTATGAATATAAGCATAAATATTGAGCATTATTGAAAATTCACTAAACCCTAAACCCTAAAAACCCAAAAAACTAAACCGTAAAATCCTAAAACCCTAAACCCTCGACCCATAAACCCTAACCAAGCAGGTACCATGCACTTATAGATCAAAATTTGAGATACTTTCTATAAATTGATGTAACCCCATTCTATTCCACGGATCTAAGCATAAAGCAGCTTGAACATTATTGAAAATTCCCGAAACCCTAAACCCCTAAAACCCCAAACCCTAAACCCTTACCAAGCACATAGAATGCACTTATAGATCAAAATTTGTTATACTTTCATTTAATTGGTAACACCATTCTATTTGACGAATATAAGCATAAATCTTGAGCATTATCGAAAATTTCCTAAACCATAAACCCTAAATAACCCCTAAAACCTAAACCCTAAACCCCAAACCCTCAACCCATAAAAACTAATCAAGCAGGTATCATGCACTTATAGATCAAAATTTGAGATAATTTCAATAAATTAGGTAACACCATTCTATTCGACGAATATAAGCATAAAGCTTGAGCATTATTCTAAGTTCGCTAAACCCTAAACCCTATACAACCATAAAACATGAACTTTAAAACCCTAAAATACAAAACCCTTGACCCATAAACCCTAACCAAACAGGTATCATGCACTTATAGATCAAAATTTGAGATACTTTCATTAAATCGGGTAACGCCATTCTATTCGACGAACATAATCATAAACCTTTGAGCATTATTGAAAAATCGATAATCCCTAAACCCTAAATAACCCATAAAACCTAAACCGTAAAACCCTAAATCCTCCACCCATAAACCCTAAACCAAGCAGGTATGATGCACTTATAGATCAAAATTTCAGATACTTTCATTAAATTGCGATAACGCCATTCTATTCCATGAATATAAGCATAAAGCTTGAACATTATTGAAAATCAAAAAAACTTAACACTAAACCCTAACCTCCTAACCCTAGAACACTAACCTCCTAACCCTAGAACCCTAAACCCTTACCAAGTAGGTATAATGCACTTATAGATCAAAATTTGAGAAACTTTCATTAAATTATGATAACGCTATTCTATTCCACGAATATAACCATATATAGAAACCTTGAACATTATTATTGAAAATTCCCTAAACCCTAAAACCTAAACAATCATAAACCCTAAAATCCTGAACAACCCTAAACCCTAAATCATGAACCCTAAACCCTAAAAGCCTAAACCCTAAAATCCTAAACCATAAACCAAGAACCCCTAAATCCTCAACCCAAAATAAACCCCGAACCCTAAACATAACCCTAGGCTATATATACTTTGTGTGAAAACTGGGGCAGTGGGATTTTCAGTCACATTTTCTAGTTGCTTCATGACAAAAGCCATTATTGTGGCTTAGAAAATTGAAATAACTTCGAATGCGGAAGCTTCCTCTGTAAATAATATTTTAAATGCCAATATGCACCAACTACCAAATATGGACAGCTTATTATAAAATATAGAAAAGATATGTCCATGACCTTGGCCATATGGTTTGAAAGCCATTCATATTCTTACATGGTACTCCATATATTGTGATACATTTTTTTCAAATGTTATCAAATTTTAAGATTATATTTTTCCATGGAAACTAGCTAGTGCACATAGTGATACACGAAGAGAGAAAAGAATGGTTATATTTCCTTTTATATTTTGTTTCTTTGTATTTTTTTAATAAATGGCTGAAATTTGGTGTCATTACCATTCATATCAAAAAGTTGAATTTTGCGAAACTTTTGGTGGTTCTCCAATATTTGACTACGTGGTATCTTTGAATTATTTTTAAAAAGTCAAGAGCAAGGTATATCACACACTTTGTAGTTCAAAATTAGACATACTTACTTCAGATTGTCAAAAAGTCATTTTATTGCATAGATTTAGCTACGAAGTTTGGAAATTCATGAAAGTTGGGCATTATCCATCAAATCTAGAATCTTGTTTTGAAATGCCAAGATGCAGCGATCTACCAGATATGGACACGCTATCATAAACTATAGAAGAGATATGGCCGTTACCTTGGTCATCTTGCATGAAAGCCTTCAAAATATAATGCTTATCAATTTCAGCAAAAGTGTGGAAACTTATTTATATGTTGGTAAGCATACTATCGTTGGCGTGTGGGTCTAGACGGGATCAACACATGAGAGCTACCGTATCGGAGTAGCATATGTCGGAAGCTTCAACCTCAAAATTTCCGCAAGGCGCCAAAACATCCCACACAAATCTATTCAAATATCCCACCCAGCTTTTGGCAAATGCAAAATTCCTCTTCTATCCCTACTTCGGAAACAAGGACCCTAGGAGTACTGCAATAATAGAGGGGTATAGGTGGTAAATTTGCGTCATCCCACCTATATCTCCCCATCACCTCTTCCCCGCCCACACCCCTCCAACCTCGACCTTCTTGAAGCTGCTTCACCGTCGGCCCTCTCTTCCACACCGGAGCTCCACGACTGCTGGCCCTCTTCACTGGAACTATTTCACCGACTCCCTCGTGATGGCTCTGAAATATAGTCATCTACTTCCACATTTAAACTGGATATTATTCATATTTTTGATGAAATATCTCTCTAAACCCTGTCACTAATGCTTAATAATCAAAGGGGTATGCAATCCTTTCCTTCTATTTTTTCCTGCGTAGATAATGACATTTGATGATGCGAATCACTACATTAAAGTCAAAGATACGAGATTTCCAACAACCAGAAGAAACCAGGAGTCGTGGGTCGGAGGCAGACGCTTCAACGACCAACTATACGAACGGAATAAAATTCTGGCCATATAGTTGCCAACAACACCACTAGGTCAAATAGAACAACTTTCATGAAGGGACCCCTATATAAAGAAGCCTCGTGCGATGAGAAAAGAGCCTCGAGACTCCCTGCCCCAGATCATCAGCCGCCTCTAGATCTCCATCCACCACACCGAAGAGCCGCCTAAAGAATAGACTTAGATCTAATCTCCAAAGCCCTTCTCCACCACCATAGCCATATTCCACCACTTGTAATAGTAGATCTCATCTTCGATTGGAAACATTGTAAGACTATTTGCTATCAATCTTATGATTTCCATTTCAATGTTTGTGATTGTTGATCTCATCTCTATGTGTGAGTAATTCTCCTTGGGCTAAGGGCTCCGGCCTAGCCATGTAGCTTTTGTGCATGTTATTTATCATAGATGGGATCATGTATTAGTTTGTATGACATGATAATTTTGTATCCTCGCTTAACTCAATCTAAGTACTTGTCAGGTACCCAAGACCCCGATGATTGAGCCAGGTATAGGGAGTATGAGTACTGACTATTGTGCAGGTTGGGAACCCTAGTGACAGAAGGGGTAGTACGGTTGTATGTGAGGGATTTACTTGGGATTAACGGTGACGTCACTATGCATATCATTAGTTCTCTTTCTTCTTTGGATGAGACTAGTAGGTTATTGCTATAAGTGGTTGCGGAGGCAATAGCAATTATGGATGCACTGCCCACATATAATTTATCTTGCTCTAACAATTACATGCATACTTTATTTCTATCTTTTATTCCCATCATAGGTTTTGCACAGCTACAAGTGAAACCGAACGCCCTAGGCCTGCTCGCTCCATCATCGACAACAACAAAAAGATACAAACTCTTGGTCTGGTAAAAACACAAAAGGAATTATAAAACTCCCGAAGGTCTATTAAAGTAACTTCACTATGCATCTGCTTCCCGAGGATTCGATAAACCTAGGTCTACTAGGGAAAAACAAGCTATACTACATATGTAATCCAGATCGAATGTATCAACCCTTTTTCTGGCACCAATACTGTGGAAGCAATAGCTACTCTAGTGAGGTTAGTAGGAACCTTGCTAGGTGTAATTCTTGTTTTTCATTTTGTTAGTTTGCTTTTAGTCTTTATTTGAAAAAACAAAAAAAAATAGTTAGCCTTTAAATTCTTGATTTTACTATTATAAGTCTCTATTTAAGATCACCCAAAAACATAGGAAATATGGCTAAAAAGAAGCTTAGGGAGTTTGCTACTCCCAACAATGATTATTTGCGTACTCCTATTACTCAACTAGCAATTGCTGCTGATGACTCTGAAATTAAGCCCCATTATTTAAGTTTGGTTCAACAGAATCAATTTGGAGGCTCTGTTGTTGAGGATGCAGGTATGCACTTGAATACTTTCACTGAAATATGTGATATGATGCGTATAAAAGATGTTGACCCTGATGCGGTAAAATTGCATTTATTTCCTTTCTCTCTTAGAGGAAGAGCAAAAGAATGGTTGCTATCTTTGCCTAGAAATACTATTACATTATGGGTGGAATGCACTTTATGTATGACTAAATTTTTCCCACCTGCAAAGACTATGCAACTTAGATCTAATATTACTGGTTTTAGACAGGAAGAGCGTGAGCCACTAGCGCTTGCATGGGAGAGGATGAAAGGGTGCATGAGAAACTGTCTTAGTCATGGGATGGAAGACTGGTTAATTCTCCATCTATTTTATAATTCTCTCAACCCTATGTCTAAGTATATGCTTGATACTATAGCTGGAGGAACATTTATGGATAAACATATTACCAAAGCAAAGCAGCTGCTGGACAATATGCAAGACAACCATGCCCAATGGCATGTGGATAGATCAAGCACGAAGAAGGTGAACTCTGTCTCACCATAGGAAAATGAACAACTCAATGCTAAGTTAGATTAGCTCATACTAGTCGTAAAAGGTAAGGAAACCTAGGTAAGAGCTATCCCTAAAACAAATATTGAAGAAATAGACTTCATAGCTCGTAATGATTATAACCCTGCTTGGAAGAAGAATTATAATCCTAATTTTTCAGAAACACTATTCTAATCCTGCAGGTAACTCTAATAATAATATGGGAACTAGTAATGGTAGTCTCCAAAAAACACTTAAGTATTTTGTAGACTCACAAAACGAACAAAACAATATTCTTGTTAAAATAACGGAGAACCATGATGCTATGCTTGGTACATTATCTAACCAAGCTGTAAGTTTGAGAAATGATTTGCAGGCCCTCCAAGAGAGAACGAGGATTGTTGAGGCACAACTAGGTAAGATAATCGAGAGTCAAACTCTCATTCTAGCTAAATTTGCAGGTAAAGCTAAGCCCAATCCCGCTGAATACCTCAAGATGTTGACAATCCAAAGGGAGGAGCATGAAGAACTTGATTATAGTAATGCTCCTTCACCAAGTTATACCGTTGAAGATCTCGTAAAAAGGATCAACGTTAAGATTCCGGTAAGTGAAGGTAATGAGGAAGCTATGTACCAACACTTTGTTAATCAGGTAGCAATAAAGGTACGTTAGCTTGAGGAACAATATAAGCAAATTGTTGAAAAATTACCTATGAAGCTTGATGATATATTTGAGCCTACTATTAAGATTAAAATTGGGACCAATGAGATAGCTGCACTTTGTGATCTAGGTGCAAGCGTCTCAACAATTCCAAAGAGTCTATTTAACATGTTAAATCTTGGCTCTTTTGAAATCACCGACTTAAAATTACAACTTGGAGATTCTACCTACAAACAAGCTGTAGGAATTAAGGAGGGTACTTTAGTATACATTAAAGGCTGTCCTGCTCTTATTGACTTTGTTATTGCTGACATGCCTGAAGATGCTACTGCTCCTATTATATTAGGTCGTCATTTCTTCAGACCTATTAAGGCTTGGATTAATCTACATGAAGGGAATGTGAAGCTTCAATTGCGTTTGTGGGCTCCTTTTGTTATTCATTTCCCCATGAAGAAGAAAGCCAAGCATGATGAAAAGGAGGCCATCACTTTGAAGGCCAACTATTTTGGAGTGGGTGTTCCACTCATCTGGCTAAGTGAGCAACATTGAGGTCAAGCTATTGACCATAAAAGAGCACTTCATGGGAGGTAACCCATGTGAAATAAAGGTTTGAGTAAAGTTTTTCAGTTTTAGTTTGAGGTTTTGTTTTAATAAAGAGTGCTAGAAAACTCCAATTGAGGAGAAGAAGTTCAATAGTACTAAAAATCATGCTTTATTCATGATGTTGTTGGTCGATAATATTTAATGTCAATTTTCTATCAAAAATAAGGTATTTCACTAAGTTACAGGATAAGAAATAATTTTCGAAGAAACAATTTTTTTTGATGCATACAGTAGGTTTAAAGACCAACTATACAGCGGGAATAAAAATTCCTGCCGTATAGTTCCGGTCGTATAGTTATCTTTGCCATCAACAATTTTCTTTCATATGTACTGACGGTTTAATGACGAACTATATGGTGGGAATAAAAATTCTGGCCGTATAGCTCCGGTCGTATAGATATCAATGCTTTCGTACAATTGCTTTTCTATGTACTGATGGTTTAGCGACCAACTATACGGCGGGAATAAAAATTCCGGCCATATAGTTCCGGTCGTATAGATACAAATGCCTTTGTACAATTTCTTTTCCCAGGTACAGACGGTTTGATGACCAACTATACAACAGGAACGTATTGTTCCAGCCGTATAGCCGCGCCGCTGGGTGGAAACCCTAAAATTTTGACAATAGGTCAACTATACGGCGGGAACACATTCTTTTGAATATATAGTTCCACCCGTATAGTTGCGTTCGACCACAAAATCGCACGGGAAGGTACCTCCAACCCCAAAACCTCAATACTATTTCTCACTTCTACCTCTAAACCTTCTCAAAACCTCAAGAGATCTTCATCTCTACTCAACTTCGTTTGATTTCCTCGCACATAAGTGATCTACGGTATGTTTCTCCTCCAATCCTCCAATTACTTTTTGTAAATTCATCTTCGATCTATTGTCATTATGAATCTAGGGTGAGACCTACTATGAACTAATTGCCATGATTCTCTTGTCTAGATTATTATTTTGAGGAGATCCTTTAGTGTGCTATGATGAGGAATATGTTATACTTACTATTGTTGGATCAAAAAGTTTTATTTTTGTATTTCTTCATTGTTTTAGATGATGAACACAAGGAGCTAAACTTGTGCTCGTGCCGCCGCTAGCACTTATCGGGCAATCACTCAAGAACGCATGGGGATATGGTTTAGGAATGAGCTCCAACGTGATCACTTCAACAAGATCAAGAACCGAGAAGTAAAGGCAACCAAGAGGGCTTGCCCCATTATATTGAACTAACTCGGTATTTCTGATGACTTCAATCTACTTTGAAATAGAGATGGCCTGCAAAACTTTGTGTACAATGATGTGCCTACTAATCGCCACTTAACTATTGAATTCCTAAGTTCTTTGCAAAGCACCGTTAAACTATGCCAAGGAGAGGACACGATTTCTGTCCGACTTATGAACAACAACTACACTTTAACACTAGATGAATGGTGCACTTGTTTTAATTTACCAAACAATGATGCTAATGCCTTACGCACATCCTTTACTGGCTTAGACCCTTCCCCTCCACAATATTATAATGGAATGAGTTTCACTACTAGAGTGAGCAACGGGAAGAATATTCAACATCCTATAATTCGCTATTTGTTTTATGTTATTGCTAACACCTTGCAGGCAAGAAATAAGTTCACGAGACTCAACGAGGAGGATATCTTAGTCCTTGCAAAGGCTGCTTACACCAACTGCGACTTTTCACTCAACTTGGGCACCATCCTTGTGCGCTACCTAGAGCACCAATCCTCCCAAAGCCAAGGACCAATCACAGGTGGAGGCGTCATCACCGTGCTTGCCACTGCCCTAGGCATCGACCTAGGTGAGTTGCAACCTTTGCTAGGTGGGCGACGTGTTGGTTTCTCTACTTTAAAGGCTTGTGGAATGCTCACTAGGAGAGGAGGTGTTTATTACCTACATATTGCTGGAGCTAGGCGTCTCTGCCCCGCTCCTATGCCTAATGGTCTTTCCTCTTTGGAGGAAGGACGTTTTCTATATGACTTGTAGGTTGATCAACATCAACCCAAGGGGGAGATTTCGGAGGAGGATGAGGACCAAGAAGTTCCTTATCAAGAGGAGCAGCCACAAACCCGGTTCGCTACATACAAATATTTCCAAGAACTTGGAGGGACTATGGAGAGGATGCATAACCTCTCTTTGAACCTCTGAGGAACAACTAGTAATTTATCAACTCAATTTGCAAACTGGAGTAACGACTTTTTCCCGCCACCACAATGATTTGAAGGGCTTGCAAAAGCCTAAGCTTGGGGAAGTTTTCCTCATGTATCTTTATTTGGCGTTCATTTGCTTTTATTTATTTCGAGGTTGTGTTTTTAATTCGAGTTTATAAGCACTCGTGTTGGTTTCCCCAACACTTTATTTTTAGTTCTTTAGATTATCTTTCGAGATTTTCTAGCCGATCTTTGCCGGCAATTTTCTATTCTTTAAACTCCCTCTCTCAAAAACCACAAAAATATTTCTCCATTTTTCTTTATTTTCCCTCTTTCTTTTCTTTCCGCCTCGAGGTTTTCATGTATTTGCAGGAGAGTGATTAGCTTCGAGTTTCCAGGAAGCAAATAAAAAAGGAAGAGAGAAGTGGAACCAAACATGAGAGGTATGCCTTATGACTCCCCACTTTTGAAGTTTGAGAAACCCATGCTAGTTAGTAGTAAATGTTGAGATGTTATATTGGTGGAGTGAGTCTTTGTATTGTAATAAGATTTTGTTTGCATGGGTATTTAGTTGGGTACATTTTCTTCTAGCTCACATAATTAACCAAGTCTTTCCTAAAAATTGCTAAACAATTGTAATAAGAAAAAGTCTCACAATTGAAGGATTGGGTGTTGTAGTGCTTAGTCTTGAAGGCTTATTTCTAGAGACACTCAACTCCACTGGAAATGTTGATTGACTTGACAGCTCTCTTTAAAAGGATTTGTTTGATTGAATTAATGTTTAGTGGTTTTTGTGAGCATGCCAAAGTTTTAGTTGTTAATCATAATAATGATATAGCTTTGTGCGTGTCAAACTTCATGGTATGCCAACAACTCCGCTGGCCTACGACCGATCTTCATGGAGGAAACTCCTAGATTTCGGCTATGAGTTGATTAAACACATGTAGCAGCAATGCTATATTGGGTAAGATTCTTGGCACTCCCAGGTAGCTATGTTCATGATGGAATCACTCCTCTGGATGTTATGAGTAATCGTTATGAAAAAGGAATAAAAACCTTGGTGATGCCACGAGTGTCCATCATAGCCCGATAAACTAATAATTTTTTTGGCATGCTCTCAATTATTGAAGAACTGAAATTCTTGAAGGACAATGAATAGAAAAGTAGTGCTTGAAAAGTCTTGATTTATTGATGTGGGAGAACTGAGATACTCTAGTGTATATGCTTTTCATGACAACTCTCACACCCTCAATTTACATGATTATACTTTATTGTTCAAAGGCAAGCCTATGAGTTGATTACATGACATGGAATAAAGTTTACACATTTGAATCATCCATGTTAACAATAATTTTGTTGCACTATAAGGATGCATAAAACCAATATGATATGCTTGCCATTACTCTATCTATGCTGAAGTTTTTCAGATTTATGAAGTGGAGGAAACATGAGACTACCAATCATGAGTAAGATCATCATCTCATTATTTCAGTTTAAATGTTGAGTTCCTTTTTGATTTTGGTTTTCTTTCTCGGGGACGATCAAGTTTAAGCTTGGGGAGGTTGATGGCTCTAAAATATAGCCATCTATGTCCACATTTAGACTTGATATTTTTCATATTTTTGATGAAATATCTCTCTAAACCCTGCCACTAATGCCTAATAATCAAAGGGGTACGCAATCCTTTTCTTCTATTTTTTCTTGCACAGATAATGATGTTTGATGATGGGAATCACTACATTAAAGTCAAAGATACGAGATTTCCAACAACTAGAAGAAACCAGGAGTCGTGGGTCGGAGGCTGACGCTTTAACGACCAACTATACGACTGGAATAATATTCTGGTCGTATAGTTGCCAACGACACCGCTAGGTCAAACAGAACAACTTTCGTGAAGGGACCCCTATATAAAGAAGCCTCGGGCGACGAGAAAAGAGCCTCGAGAGTCCCTACCCCAGATCATTAGCCGCCTCCAGATCTCCATTCACCACACCGAAGAGCCGCCGGAAGAATAGACTTAGATCTAATTTCCAAAGCCCTTCTCCACCACCATAGCCATATTCCACCACTTGTAATAGTAGATATCATCTTCGATTAGCGACATTGTAAGACTATTTGCTATCAATCTTATGATTTCCATTACAATGTTTGTGATTGTTGATATCATCTCTATGTGTGAGTAATTCTCCTTGGGCTAAGGGCTTCGGCCTAGCCATGTAGCTTTTGTGCATGTTATTTATCATAGATGGGATCATGTATTAGTTTGTATGACATGATGATTATTGTATCCTCTCTTGCCTCAATCTAAGGACTTGTTAGGTACCGAAGACCCCGATGATTGAGCCAGGTATAGGGAGTATGAGTAATGACTAATCTGTAGGTTGGGAACCCCAATGACAGAAGGGATAGTACGGCTATATGTGAGGGATTTACTTGGGATTTATGGTGACGTCACTATGCATATCATTAGTTCTCTTTCTTTTATGGATGAGACTAGCAGGTTATTGCTATAAGCGGTTGTGGAGGCAATAGCAATTATGGATGCACTGCCCACATATAATTTATCTTGCTCTAACAATTACATGCATACTTTATTTCTATCTTTTATTCCCATCAAATTTTTTGCATAGCTACAGGTGAAACCGAATGCATCGAAAACAATAAAAAGATGCAAACTCTTGGTCCGTTAAAAATACAAAAGGAATTAAAACTCCCGGAGGTCCGTTAAAGTAACTTCACTATGCATCTGCTTCCCGAGAGAAAAAGAAGTTACACTACATCCATAATCTGGATCGAAGGTATCACCTCGTTGCACCGGATTTTCTTCACCAACATTAGCGTCTACCCTACGGGGGACGCTTCACTGAATCAATCGTCGCTGACCCCGAAATGCCAAGCCGTCACCCCCGCCGCCCTCGTGACCGTCCCGCCCGTCCTCGCCACGTAGCGGTAATTTCTCTTGCCCGTTTGCTATATTTTTGGTACTCGTAAGCTACGAAATCATTAGAATGTTGCTCAATATCCTCCATGCTATTGCCATTTTGTTTGCATCCCACATCTAGTAGGTCCTATCCACATCATTAGCTTCTCGCTTTTATTCCCTTTCTTACATTCTCATGCTATCGGTTTAATCCACCAACACCAACTCATAGATGTCATTATTTCCGAGTGTTCGCATGGGTCATGAAAACAGCTCATAGAGGATCTAACATTGACAATCTGACGCCCAGCAAGGCTGAAGTGTGAGGTTTCCTTGTGTTACTTAGACTAGTTTCTTGTCATGTTAATAAGTTGTATAACCTGCATGCGTAATAAGTTAATAAGTCATTCTACCTAAGACCTTGCCATGACATTTGCATTTATGTTCTATTGTGTTTCTATCTATAAATTCTTAATTTAGAAAATGTCCATCTAGTTTGAATCATATATCTGGTCATGTTTATGCTATATTTTTGTTTTCACCTGCTTTCATCCTTCCAAACTAGCTATCTAGTTTGAATCATAAATCTGGTAATTTTTAATGCTATGTTTTTGGTGTTTTTCAAGAGTTTTCATCCTTCCAAACCAGTTAACTGGGTTTTAGATCTCACGCTTTAATGCAGAGAAATGACAATGGACTATAAGGACCAGAGTTCCACCTGCTTGGCTCAGATTCTTCTAGCAGATTGACCAGGAGTCGCACCTACTCGAGAAGGAGCTACTATCAGCCTGTACGTGCTAATGTAAGTTCATACTTACTTTAAATGATCTCTACATTATATAATACTACTTGTTTCCCTTGTTCTTTGTTTAAACCTCTTTCACCATATTTTAGAAGGTTGTAGTTAAAACCAAGCAGGAGTCCTTGGAAGGCAGGACTGAAAGTTGTGATCCCTCTTCCCATTTATATTCACATTGCATATCCGAAGCAAAGAACTTACTTAACAGTCCACCTAGAACAACTCCTGCAGGTGATAAATATATAAAGGTATATTGCATGCAGAAATAAAGGGTGTAGCTGCTCTTAGGTCTGTAGCTGAAATTTTGAAGAAGAGGACAGATGACACATTGAAGCGAATCGCCATGTACCGATCTCTTATTAATGATACCGACACTTAATCTTTTAGAATTTCGATCTTTTTGTATAACCTGTTGTAATAAACTTGTATTGTTGTGTAATAAGTATTTTTTAATTTGTGTGTGTCTATTAGTTGATGTCTTGATATTCCTCTGTTCTGCCAAAAAGTAGGTGCTAGCAAAAAAGGCCGAAACAGTAATAGGCCAGAGCAGTAACATGCGAACGTTGAAATAACGTGCGCATGCACGGCCCAAAACAACCAGAACAGTAAAAGGCTAGAATGGTAAAAGGTCAGAATAGTAGAAGGCTAGAATAGTAAAAGTCCCAAAAAGTAAAAGGCCAGAATAGTAAAAGGCCAGAACAGTAGAAAACCAGAGTAGAGAAAGGCCGGAATAGTGAAAGGCCTAAATAGTAGAAAGGCTAGAACAGTGAAACGCCTGAACAGTGGAAGACCAGAACCGTGAATGGTCTCAATAGTAAATGGACGGAATAGTAAACGACCAAAACAGTAAAAGGCCAGTATGGTGGCAAGCCACTATAGTAACATGCCGAACAGTACCGGCCTGAATAGGCAAAAGCCCAAACTCTAAAGGGCGTAAACAGTAACGGGGCGAAATTCCCAAAAGGTTGAAACAGTAAAAGACTAGATTGGCAACATGCATGAAAAGTACCGGGCCATCTTGGTGCAGGCCTCAAGAGGCATCATAGTGTTGAGCTAACATGGGCCTTAAATAGGCTAAAACAGTGTCAGTCCTGAAAGTGTACGGGCTGCTGCTAGCTGGAGTACTGGGCCGATTCTAGACAGTGCATGACAAAACAGTAATGGGTCGTATTCCTATTGGGCTCTCCACATGGGCCAGCCCATTTAATTATTAGCAGGCCTTGGCTGGGCCTGACTACTACCACGGTTTTTGCGACCGTTAACGGTGGTAACTGGACGTTAATAGTGGCTACCACGTGGCTGTTTGCGTGACATCAGCAGTCAGCACGGCTGACAAATAGATCTATGATGGAACAAGTTTTCGTGGCCGAAGGGTGCGATCCGCCATGGTCGGAAAAAACTGTGGTTGATTCATTTATGACGGGGCTTTTACCACAAAGGCCATCCATCGCGGAAGACTTTTTAGCTACGAAAAACGGGCCTTCAACCACGAAAATTGTCCGTTGTAAAAGCCAACTTTTCTTGTAGTGTCTTTTAGGAATATCTTCGCATATCCATGAACACCATAGGATGGCAACCTTCAAGCAAATGATGTCTTTGAGATGGCTCATCTTGCACTTGCACTTCATTTATTCTTTCTTCATCATGTTGGTGTCTTGAAGGTACACAAGATATATCACTCCACCTTACTCTTCAAGCCACACTTTCCATAGGCTCAACTCTCGCATGGCCAATCTTTGGATCACTCCTTGAACATCTTGGTCATCACTTGATCTTCTTCATTTTCTTCTTCTTAAATCAACCATAACACCACCATATGGTTCAAGCACTGCTTATGGACAAATCCTTATGTATAACTCAATGCAAATATTAGTCCACAAAGATTGTCATTAATTACCAAAACCACGCATGGGTAACACATGCACTTTCAAAGCTGAACCCGGAGAAGTGCATGTTCGGCATTGCAGCCGGCCAGCTCCTCAGTTTTCTCATCCCAGTAAAAGGAATAGAAGGCAACCCAGAGAAGATCGGCACAATCGAGCGCATGCAGCCACCACAGAACCTACGCGACGTGCAAAAGTTCACCGGGTGCCTGGTCTCCCTCATCCGGTTCATTAGTCGACTAGGCGAGAAAGCACTCCCTCTGTACCAGCTCATGACGAAAATGGACAAGTTCGTCTGGACGTCCCAGACGGAAGAAGCCTTTCGTGACCTCAAGCGCATGCTATCCTTTCCACCAATACTAGCATCCCCCGCTACAAAGGAGGCAATTCTAATGTACATCGCAGCTACCAACCGGGTCGTTACTTTCGTGCTCATGGTTGATAGGCCAGAAGAAGGGAAGGTGCAATTGGTCCAGTGCCCGGTGTACTACCTGAGCGAGGTACTCTCGCTCTCAAAGCAGAACTACCCCCACTACCAGAAGCTGGTGTATGGCGTGTATATGGCCGCCAAGAAACTAGAGCACTACTTCCAAGAGCACGCCATCTGGGTGGTGGCATTAGCGCCACTTTCGGAGATGATCGACAATAGGGACGCCATGGGACGGGTGGAGAAATGGGCAATAGAGCTCACTGCCCACAACATCCGGTACGAGGCAAGAATGGCAATCAAGTCTCAAGCCCTGGCGGATTTCCTCGTTGATTGGGCAGAGAGCCAATATCTGCCGCCGTTCCCTCACTCCACACACTGGAACTTACACTTCGATGGCTCCAAGATGTATGGGGGAATCGGAGCCGGAGTCATCATCACCTCTCCGAAAGGAGACCGGCTGGAGTACGTGCTGCGGATCCACTTCCGTGCATCCAACAACATCGCCGAGTACGAAGTGTTCATCCATGGCCTCAAAATGGCAAAAGAGATTGGCATCCGGCACATCCTCTGCTTCAGCAATTCGGACCTGGTGGTGCAGCAAGTATGGGGCGATTGGGATGCCAAGGATGCAAACATGGCCCTGTACCGCTTCTTCGTGTAGCAGTTACGCGCCAGCTTTGAGGAGTGCGAGTTCCACCATGTTCCACGATCCAACAACAAGGTTGCTGACACACTCGCTCGTGTCTGGTCAACAAGGCAATCAATTCCACCTGGAGTCTCCCTCGAGCACCTGCGCAATCCATCCATCATGTTGTCTCTAGAGTCTAACTCCATCATACTGGACGCGGACCCGGGGGCTGTCGGCTCCAAGTGGTCAGAGACTGCCGCAAAGCTCCCAGGGACTGCTGCGTCAAACCCAGGGACCGCTGCACAAATCCCGAGGACTGCCGGGTCGAAGGACACGACACTCCCAGCCGGCTCTAGTAGCCTGAGGACTGCTGGCTTCACTCTTCCACCCGGCAGGCCGCCTGACGAGCCCGAGCCGGTCATGCGCAAGAAAATCAAGCTGATCATGGAGACCATGTACGCCATCCGGAAAACCCCTACATGGGTCAAGTCGTTTATGAATTTCCTGGCCAAAGGGGAGCTGCCCGATGAAGAGGTCGAGGCAAGGCAAGTGAAGCGTAGAGCAAGTGCATACACCATCATCAACAACGAGTTGTACATGCACAATGTCGGAGGAATTTATCAGTGCTGCGTGAGCCAAGAAGAAGGAATCCAGCTGCAGATGGACATTCACCAAGGCGAGTGCGGCCACCATGCATAATCGCGAGCCATACTGTTCAAGGCGTTCTGCCATGGTTTTTACTAGCGTACTGCGCTAGAAGATGCTAAGCAAATGGTGAAGGCATGCAATCGGTGCCAACATTTCAGACAGCAAAAGCACACTCCGGTTGCGGCCCTCAAGACAATCCCCATCACCTAGCCATTTGTTGTCTGGAGCTTGACATGGTCGACCCCTTCAAAACAGCATGATCCGGCATGACACACTTGCTGGTGGCAGTGGACAAGTTCACCAAGTGGATTGAGGCAAAGACAATCAAGAAGCTGGATAGATTGATAGTGATCAAGTTCTTTACAGACATCATCACACGCTTCGGCTACCCCAACAGCATCATTAGCGACAATGCCACAAAATTCGCCAAAGGGGCCTTCGCGCGCTTTTGCAGAGAAAAGGGCATCCACCTGGACCTCGCCTCCATCACGCACCCCCAGTCAAATGGCCTGGTCCTAGCCGGTATCAAGCCCCGGCTGATTGATCCACTGATGAGATCTCCGAGATGCTAGATAGAGGAGCTATCGGCTATGCTATCGAGCTTGCGCACCATGCCAAATTGCTCCACCGGCTCCCCCCATTCTTCCTAGTCTACGGAGTGGAGGTGGTCCTACCAACTGACATCAAGTTCGATGCACCTCGCAAGCTATTATACATCGAGCAACAAGCCAAGGAAGCGCGCGAGGATAGCGTCGACTTCCTCAAAGAGGCACGCGAGCTGGCCTTGTCTAGGTCCCCATCTACTAGTAGAACCTATGCCACTACCACGCCAGTCAGATCCGCCAAGTCTCGTTCCAAGAGGGAAACCTGGTGCTATGACTGGTACAAGGCACCAGGGGGATGCACAAGCTGTCTCCACCTTGGGAGGAGCCATTCATCGCCAGCCGAGCGTTGCAGAACAACTCATATTACCTCATCAATGCCCGCTAGCCGGCAAAGAACAAGATGGACCGTTCCGATGAAGAAACTAAGCTCCCATGGAATGCGAACCTGCTTCGCCCATTTTACACTTAAAGGAGAAGTGTATGTATCTTACTTTTATGTAATGAACAAGTTGAGGAGCCTCGACACAGTCTCGGGGACTCCGTAATCATTTGACATTTTTGCTGCATCATTTGGCATTTCTTGCTGCACTATTTTTTACTCTCGGATCCGCTGATCTCTCCACGGGACTCGCTGGGTGGCCAAGACGGCTGCGCATTCCAAACAACAAAGTACTATATGCGGCTCTAAGGGCTTCCTCTTCGGTTCCGGCTGCAGACCACAATCCAGCTGACAGTTTAGCAAGAGCAGAAAGCTTGAGGACCACTACATGAAAAGACATAAGGAAACCAAAAACGTCTGGCCGTTCCGGTTGTGCTCACTTGCTCGACACCGATAACAGAAATCAGAAGTATCATGCAGTACGCTCACTAGCTACCCCTCCGGTTCCGGCTGCAGGCCGCAACCCGCCTCCCGGCCAGCAAGGGCACAGCTTAAACGACCAATGCTCGTTGAGAAAAGAACAAAGTTGTTTGGCCTAGCGTGAAACGACAAAGTTTTCAACCTTAATGAACGAATTGCAAAATATGTTCACTTTATACATATCTAACGTAGAAGCTATCACTTGTGTTTTATTTTTTGCACGAGTCAAAATTTAACCAAGGGCCATGGTCGTGTGTTGATCACCCCCCGCAGACGGCAGAAGGCAAAAATAAGCTTCGACCCGACTGGATCCTCCAGCAAGCTCGAACCTCGGGGACTACACCATGTGGCTGCGGTCTCGCGCCCCCACACAAAGGCCTGAAAACGGCAACAACATAAAGGAGCTATGACCCGGCTGGATCCTCCAGCCGACCTGAACCTCGGGGACTACACCCTGTGGGTGCGCTATGGCGCCCACACACAAAATCCCGCAAATGGCAAAGGCAGAACAATCAAAAAGTGCAAACAAAAGGGCACAAGACAATATCATAATGCAAAAGGGAGACGAAGCTCCCATAAGAATTCAGCGTACTGCAAAGACAAAGTTGTGCACATGCGTACAGATAAAGGACAAGTTTTCAAGCAATACAAATACTCCTGGGATTCTAGGGATCATGCCTGGGGCTCAAAAGAAGGATCAGAGGCGTCCGTTGGAGAATGGCTGCAGGAGGCGATGATGGCCGGGTCGGAGGCTAGCGCAGTCGGGGCATCGGTTTGCGTTGGAGCCGAAACCGGGGCCTAGCAGAACGCCTCTAGCCTCTCTAGATCTCTGAAGTCCCGGTCCAGCTAGACAAAGCTTGAGATCTTGACACCACAAGTGCGGATATCAAGAACCTCGGCCTGCAGCTGGTCGTAGCTGGTCCCTTGTCGGGATCCTCGGGAAAGGCTCTGAAGATCTGCACCCAGATACCAGGAATTGAGCAACACAAGGACCATCTCCGATCCCTCGCGTGCTGCCCACTCCCGCAACACCTCGATGAGATCAGTGGCAGTCCAGAGTTGGGCAGCTAGTGTGTCGATGGTTGCACGCACGGTGGCTTTGTCCAAGCCAGCCTAGCGCAGCCGGTTGACCTCCTTGCTCACCACCGCAACTATCTCCTTGGGACACAGGTCGTGCCCGGCCTCCTCCTCGGGCACGCGAGCGAGAGCTTGATCAGTTGCCTCAGGATATTGAGCTACACCCGGCCAGATATCAACTATTACAAACCGGCTACAGTAGACGAAAGGAATACAGCAGAGAAAAAGAATAACTTACTGATGACGATCTTGACAATCTGCTTCAGCTCCGCCTCCGCGGCCTTCTCCCGCGTCTTCGCATCCTTTAGTCCCTCCTCTTGCTTCTTATAAAGGACATCGAGATTTTTGAGGGAGTTGGTGCGGATGTCGGCCATTTTCTTGGCCTGGTCGGCTAGAATCTCCATCTTCTTTTGATGCTCCACCAGTTCATTAATTTGAGCCTGGCGAGTGTTATTAGATTTCTGTAGCCAGAGCATCTCCGCCTTCAACCGGTCCACCTCTCGCTTCCTGTCCACTATCATGGCTGTAGGAGGGTACACGATAGTCAAAAAAAACCGTGAAAATTTGCGCAAGTGGGAAGACATAGCAGAGCGAGCAATCTTACGCCCTAGGTCCTGCTTGTTCTTGGTCACTTTAGCAAAAGCTTTCTACGAGGAAGTATGAAGCGAATAAGAGAATCACCAATCCGACTAAAGAAAAGTAAGAAAAACATGGGGAGATACTCACCTCCAAAGAAGTGCTCAGCGCCTTGGCCTCAGCACTCCCCTGCTCCATCACCTCCACTAGGTGGTGCACCCGGTCAAGCGAGGCAGGTGCCGACTTAGAGAACTAGGCCAGGATGGTACCCGACGTCAGCAAGGCTGGGTCCTGCTTGAAACTGGTTACCAGCACCATCTCCACGTCGCTAACAGCAGCTCGTGACGCCCCTGCCACAATCATCTCGGCCCCGTCTCCCGTGCTATCAGAGCCGAAGGCCACCACCCTGCTGCTGTCGCTGGTAGCCGGTTAGGTGGAGGCCTCTAGCGCCGCCTCCATGCGCTCTTCCACCTAGTAGGCGGTCGCACCTGTCTACGCATCACGGACATCCGGGCTCATGCCGGCCATCTCGCGCCTGGCCGCGAACACCTAGGCGAGCCTAGAGGTGGCTAGGGAAAAGTGCAAGGCCACTAGCGCAGCTGGTGGTGGCGCCTCTGACGCGGTTACGGTGGCAGCTCCAGCCGGCATAGCAGAGGAGGGCGCAGTTGGCCCCTTAGCTGCAGCCGAAGCCGGGCGGATGCGGTGGCGATGACGGCGGAGCCGTCCAATGACATCGCCTCGCTAGACGGAGAAAACAAGACTAAGCTAAATGAAGGACAAATCAACAATTGTACTAATAAGATCAAAGGCACATACCCGGTAACGCTCGGCGCGATGGCCATGGCCCTCGACCGACGATACCTCTTCGCACCACCGCCCGCGGGGGCGGCGCTGGCTGAAGCCGCCCACTTCCACCTAGCCCTTGTCGTGGCGATAGGAGCAGGAAGTGCGTCGTTGCCATGTGCGGCTGCATTAGTACAAATAAGATATCAAGCATCCGGCTGAAGAAAACGGTCAAGAGAACGAACATGAGGAGGAAAAAGCTCATCGGGCAGGTCCTCGGAACCCTCATCGGCCTGGGTAGGGAAGCGCTCCGGCTCCGTCTACGGGTACTTATGTGGCTTGAGGTTTGTCGAGAAGAGAGAAAGCTCATGATTGCCCATTCCCTCCTCCGCTAGTTGTGCCATAAAAAGCTACTTAAAAGGGGCCAGATAAGAAGCAAGAAGAAACCCTTCAGGAAGAATCGACCCAGAAAGAAAAGAAAAATAACCTTCGGTAGCAGGCGGCCCCAGAGGTATGGCTCGTAGGAGAAGCGCTAGCACTCCTCTAGATCCTCCTTTGAGATCGTGGCAAGCCACTCTTGGACGGGCTCATACTGCACCTACATTTTGTGCGACCGCTGCTGTTGCAGAAGCATGTGGCGAGTCATCCAGGACAAGGAGATGTCCCGGGAGGTGAGCCGCTCCCTCTCCACTAGCACCTCCAGCCAAGACGCTATCCGGTCCATGTCCTCCTGGGCTCCCAAACCCTTCGCGGTCCAGATCATCTGGGTAGATGGGACGTTCACAAAGACCAGCAGCCGGATCAAATCAACGTTGGTGGCATTGCGCACGTAGAAATACGAGCGCTGCCAAAGCTTCACCGTGTCGAGAAGATCCAGTAGCAGCATCATAGACGACGACCGCGGGTAGATCTCGTAGCAGCTGGTCTCCGTTAGCGGCCCATCCTTCTACAGTGGTTGGGCCTTGAAGTTGAAAAAATTGAGGAACTTCACCACGTCCGGGCGAACCCCCAAGTAAGATTCACAGAAGGCCGCATGATGCGACAGCTACATGATGGCGTTCGCCCCCAGATAGTGAAGCTGGAGATCGGACATGCCGAAGAGCTCGAGGAGGAACTTGCCTGTTGGCAGACCGAAGCCACAGGCTAAGTGTGCGAGGAAGACCATAGCCTCGCTGGGCTGAGGGTTGGGGACCCGCTCCCCCTCCGGTGCAAGGAAGTGCTTCAACACCCGCTCCGACGGGATGAACTTTCCCCACCGGTACTTGAGGATGAGGTCCTTGATGACGTAGGAGACGCACTAGCCTCCGCCCTGCTCCAGCAGCTTATTGTCGGGTGCAGCGACCATTGCGGAAAAATGAGGACCCATCATCGTGAGAAGATGTGGCGGCGCCGGCGACCTAAAACTGTCGGCACGAGGATGAAAGAAGGCAGAGCGCAAGAACACGAGGAGGCAAAGAGCAAGGACAGGAGCGGCAAGCATCAGAAGGAACACGAAGTGGGGAACCCCCTCCCCACGGTCCTATTTATCGCTGCGGGTCGAGCACACCTCTTGCGCTTCCTTCCACCACGTGGCAGCCAACTGCCCCACTACCCCATGACGCTTCGGTTACGCATTACATGCGCCAGTGCAACACCCGCACAAGATCCCGCGGGCGTTACTATGAGAGGCGAGGCGTGCGCATGATCCCCAAGAAACTACAATGATCAATTGTGCGCGTGGCTAACAAAAAATGCCGCCGTAGAGCAAATAGTCAAGGTGACGCGATGCGGTGACCCAGCATACCACTACATGATGTAGTACATTGTTCACTAGTATTACATCCCTCAGAGTGGTACAACATAAACACAACAGGTCCAAGACATGACTATAGATTACAACTTGACTCTTTAGAAAAGATCCAGAGAACACTCTAGGATAAAGAGAGAAAGAAACTTCTTAGAAAGAAGAACCAGAAATAATAACTCATAGCTATCTGGCTAAAAAGACTAACATCTAAACTATCTGGCTTGCAGTTTCTACTAATGCAATGCTCTACAGAAGTAGGTTTTATGGCTAGAGTATCTACTCCTATCTAATCAGAACTTCTTCTTCACTTCAGTTGATGAATATGTTGAATTCATTGACTTTATTGAAGAACTTGAGTTGTCGATGATGGATTCTTGAGCAGAAATTGATGTTGACATCGTCTTCAACGGCTTAGAACCTAGCAAGGGTTAAGAAGGTATGGTTGAGTACGAGCGTACTCAGCAAGTTCACTAAAAAGGAGTGTTTGATGCACTAACTACAGCCACAAACCATAGGTCGTAGGCAATGCACCTTTTCATAAACATTTCTTCAAAGGTTGCTTTTATTCTGAAAAGCTATGTCCGTCAGCCTTCATAGGTTTACCAGAACTTTCATGGAGTTCCTTTCGTACCGCATTCGTAGCTCCTTCCTAGAACAGGGGGTAACATGTCACAGTTCTTACACTCTACAGAGGTGTGTTGCTTTATCCATGAGAGATTTTAAGCATTGTTGCACATCTGGGCGCGCATTCCTGTTCACACTTCCTTGGTATGAAGCCCGGGCTAAGATCCAAGCCAGTCACTGCCCCTCTCCGTGACCCCACATGAAGACACGACCTCCCCAAGCAGATATACCTCCGTTAACCCCCATATTGGCAGATATAACCCTGGCAACCCCTTGGAGACTCCAATGAGCAGATCATGTCCCTAGCAACCCCCATATAGGCAGATATACCTTCGACAGCCCCTCACGAAAAGTCTAGACACCAATATCGCGGGGAACTAGGGGTCCCACCATCTGCTGGATTCTCTGTGAGAAATCTATAGCCTCACGATAAGGTCATCCGTCCATGCGAAAGGAAGAAGATCCATCTGACTTCTCCGTCCGATTCCAAATCTCATGGTTAACGTGTAATATACGGCGCTAGAATCACTGGCGACATTGGTTGATTAAGTCCTAGATATTATGTTCCTTTACCACCGAACTGTATCAATAGATTATTACCCTTTGGTAAATAATCCATAATCATATTATTATGAAAATAGTGTTTTCTAACCTATTTGAAATGCAGGTGATGACAACATTTGAGTTACAAGCATTTGATAGAAAATAATCAAAGGACATCAGCATGTGTGAACTTGCCTTTTGTGATTGCAAGATTATGCAATCACGGTCTTCGAGAAAATAGAAGATCCAAAATCTGCAAATAGCATCATTGGGCCGGTAAGGCTAATGTTTAAAGACGCAAAATGCAATTATGCATAAGTAATGTAATGCAAGTTTGATAAATGCGAATACCCAAAGTAATCGTATCAAATCTAGGGTTTGAAAAATGGGGATGGTTTCTTTAGAATGTGTTTCACTTTTATACCAGCTTCACGCTTGTGCTCCTTATTAAGGCTTGGGAGAGTGTGTGTGTGAAACAATATGTAAATACAACAAGTAGCATACAATACTAAAGAACTCAAATGGGGCATGGTATCTAAAAGATTTCTTAAGTAAGATTATTAACCAATTAGAGCCTTTATAGAAATACTGAAGGATTACTTTTAATGTTTCTTAAAAGAATAACCTTTATGAAAAAGATTACTTTACAAGGTAAAAGCATTTAAGTGTTTAACATGCAAAGTATAAAAGTGAAGTATAATAATATTCTAAGATTGAGGGGAATTGTTACTTGGTAATTAAGGTAGGTGTTGGTGTAATAGGTTGTTAAGAGTTAAAGGATTTATTTATAAATTTTTTGTTTGAAGTTGGCAAAACGAATAACTTTTAAATAAAATATTTCTTTGTTAAAGTTTAAATAATCTCTGAGGTTAATCGAATGAGATCGATGTCATTTGCGCTTATCTGATAAGCTTGGATTTGAGATGCTTTACGACTTAATTGGAACAGACTAAAGTTAACTATAAAAACATAATATAATTTAGTCCTTATGCTCATAACTTTGCTAGACCAAAGTTAACTTTAAAGGGAACATAAATAGACTTAGGGTTGTGATGTATATAGATTATTATTGAATTCTAGGGTTAATATAAAGATGGTTAAGAATGTGAATTCATTCTCTTTCAATTTAAGTGAATGATAAGTTTAATGGTGATTTGCTATTATGGAAATGCTTTGACTTATTAAGGAAAGCAAATTAAATGATCTCATTAATGTGTTAAGGTTTAAAACCATGTTAAGCATAATTAAGAAATAGATAACATTCACTTTTATTCTAAGTGAATGATGTTTAAAATAGTTGGTTTAATTTGGAGTTACGGTTTTAAAGAGTTCTCTAAAAATTAACATTTTACACTTAAATATTATTATTATGGACTCCAGTTAGGTTTTTTGGAATTAGTAATTAGATGTAAGGTCGTATATAACATTGTGATTATTTCTTATTTAAGAAGTGTTTTTAAAGAATTTACAAAATATGTATTTATAAAATAGATAAGGATTTATTACTTTAAAATCTTAAAACCTTTGGAACAATATATTTAGTATATTTATACTAAACTATATTTATTCAAGATCTTAAAAATGATTTTTATTTATTTCTAAGGGTTATTTTATTTTTATAAAATTCCACAAAGGATTAATTATCTTTGAATATTTGCTTCAAGTTTTATTTGTAAAGAAAATACGTTAGTATTTTTATAAAATGGTAGACTTATTCTTATATGCAAAAATGATTTTTATTCATTTTTAGAACTTTTCCTTATTTTATGAAATTTCATTTAGGGTTTAAGGGTGTTGATATTTATTTGCATTTTATTTAACTCAAACAAAAATTGTATAATTTTCCTAGGTATAAATTATTTATGTGATCATTTTTATATATCATATGTATTTTTAGGATTTTTTATGTATTTTTCTAGAGATGAAATAAGTTTAGGGGCATTTTGGTAATTTTAAATTTTATTTACTCATTTATTCTCTTTTTTTCTATAAGAGGTCCTGGTCCATGGGTCAACCCGGCCCACTGGGCTAGGCTAAACCGGCCTAGGTGGTCTGCTGGGTCAATCAGACCAACCCAGTTCACATCCCTCTCCTCTCCCCGACTCGATCTTCTACCTCTCTCATTCTCCTATGGTTGATGCTTGGTGCCGTGGTGGTCTCCACAGATTCTAGTGAACTCCAGCCATTCCGGTCGTGCCATTAGTTCTAATCAATGCGCCCCGTCGAGCTCCACCTTCCTACCCAATTCGATTTGTGATACTCGTCTTCTTCCGGCCGCTCTGCAACCCTACTGGTGCTAGGGTTATGACCAAAGTACTACGGTTGTACTCCACCACCACGCTGAGGTTAGTAGGGGCTCTAGATCTCCCTATTGATGTCAGTGGACTACTGGTTTCGGCTTGGTGCAGGCGCAACACCACCTAACTCCCAGTGCCGCCGTGTCGTGGTTGCTGCATGGGCTGTTGTCGCCTCTGTTTCTTCTCCAGCAAGCTCTTCTCCGCCTCTGGGTAGGTATCCCTCCCCCTCGTCTCTACTCTTTCTATGATCTCTCAGTGTTGAAATGGGATGGTGTATTGTCTATGTCATGTCCTGCTTGGTTTGTTGGTGAAGCAATTGATTACCATGTCGGGCTCTGGTTTGCTTTTGCACTTTTGGAGCTGTTAGCAGACAAGAAAACAAATGGTTCTGTTAAAAGCATGTTACAAAATTGGTAGCTGGCTAAGACAATAGGATTCTATTCTTTGATTTATTGAACCTTTGGTTCAATGATGATCTAGAGTATGTACTAGACAACGTAATACTAGAAATGGAATGATTCCTCTGTGACTAGCCTTTGAGCCGATGCACTGTAGATTACATTATGGAGATCTCAGAATTGATCTGTGGTAGCTATTGGATTTGGGTCCGGCTGTATCTCTGCTGGTTCTAAGAATTATTTGAGATCAAATAGTGTTCTTCAACCTGTACTATTTCTATGATTGAGTTAATAAATTTGTCTCCAGTAGTCAGATCCCCAAATCTTAAACCATTATGGTGATTCCTGATTATGAGGATGATCTATTACTATCCAACTTTTCTCTAATTAGCTTGTGGATTTATCAACTGGTCATGTGGTTCATGATTTCTTCTTAATCTATCGTACTCATCCATATCATGTATTTCTAGCAATTATGGCTTGTTGGGCTATCTGTGGGGGTGGATAAGTATCGTACCTTGTCTGATCGATGCTTTATTTGTGAAATATTGCCTCAACTTGGATGGCTGGTCAATTTTGGGTATGGGTACTTGTTGTGATACTATCCGTAAGCAAATTATCTTTATAGTGTGGGCATCTGAATATTATGGTTCTAGAAACTTGCTTGAGTAATACATATATATCCTGATGATAGAATTAAACATTTGAAATGATCTCCAACAAACTTAGTTGGAGAGATGATTAGGATATTATTGTATGACTACCATAGATTATTTGCTATGCTAAACAAATCTTCTAGCCGACCTGATCTATTAGTTCAAACTAAACCTAGTGTTAAGTGATGATTTTAATCCTTCTTGGATTTGCTTGTGTTTAATTAAAATGATTCCTAGCCAAGGATGACTAGGAAGATGATTTGTCTACTTTATGTGTTCCATGTGCCTTACTCTATATCTATCAATTATGCTTGACGTCAAGTGAGCTGTTTTGAATTACCTCAGCAATCTGAACAGTGTCCAATGGTCTAAAAATGATTCCTGGTTGCATGGTCTAGGAAGATGATTTGAGCATTTTGTTTGATCTCAAAGTTTATTAGCTGCTGAATCAAATAGTAGATTATGTTGGTCTGGTTGTTCCACTGTGGTGCCTCTTTAGAGTGTTCATGGTGGATATATGAGAGTAGCATGATTTTCTGCTACAAATCTCCTATGCCAATGATGCTTGGTCGGAGGCCCAATTTTTATGAATAAGAATAGATATTTACTTTGGCTCCCCCTTTTAGCTCAATGATGAACTCCTCAATGTGGATCTGAGAGCTTTACCTTCTAAACCATTTCCTATATACATGATTAAAACAGAGGTTATGGTTGGTAGTGTGGATTAAGCTCATTAACTCGTGGGTTCTTAATTATTTACTTGTATTTGTGCCCAATGCATTTCTGTTAAGCTAGATTTACACCTGTGGTGCCTTGTATGAGTGTGCACGGGGTAAGTCCTTGCTTAATAGGTTATGTTTTGATGGTGTTCATACTTTGAGAAAATTAGACCCCCCAAGTTAGATGAGAATATGACCTGATGCTACTGCTATGGTTGGACTAGTTTGCTCATCTATAGCTTGATACACAGCTTCTCAAGCTCCTGGTAATCTTCACCTCTTCTTCTTTTATCCTCCTCCTTCTTGTTGTCCTGCTCTTCCTTTATTCTTGATCCCTCTCTTCTACTGATGGTGAACTAACAAGATCAGGTGACATCTTGGTATGTTTTTGATGGATGGTTTTGTGGTGTTTGGTTGTGGACGTGGTGGTCTAGGTGAAATGGACGTGTCTGGAGTTCCTACCAATGGCAGGTCCCATACATCACTGCATGCTTCCTTGTGTTGTTGATAGCACACTAATTGCATGTGGTGACTAAGCTGCTATAGGTGGACCTGCTGAGTGCAAGTACCTATGTTTTGTTTGGTTGGGATTGAGAATCAGATCAAGTGAAAACTTGATATTTCCTAGATGTTTATCTTTTTATTATATCTGATTTGGTGGAATTTTCCCCTTGGCTAATGATGCTTAGGATGAAATTTTCTTAGATGATAAGAACAGATACTACCCTTGGTGAAACTTGCCCCTTCGAAATCAAACTCGATGATGAGACAAATAGTGCATTACACTGTAAATCTGAGAGTTCAATTAATACACTAACCCCTTATTCCTTTATTTTTGTTTTGTTTTCTTTTGAGTTGATTTGCAGGTACAAAATCATTCGAAGACAATTAAGAAGATCTAGTGTAGCATGAGTTGTGGTGTATCACTTTTTGTAATACTAATTCCATCCTTGTAATTATTTATTTATTCTTTTGTAATATATTATTCATTTAATTATCTCTAAGGACAATGTAATCTTGTTTGTTTTAAATAATAAAAGTGGAATTTTCATTTACTTGCAATTCTCTTCATTTCTTTTATTCCCTTAAAGGGTAATGTAATTTTCATTATTATGTTTTATTTCTTTTATACTTGAAACTTGTAAATATGGAATCTTATTCATAAATAGGAATTCAATTCTTATTTCTTATTATAATTTATTTCTTCATTTATAATTCAATTTCAAATGTCTATTGAATTCAAATTTATCATTTGAATCTTCAAATTTGAAATGATTTCCCTCAAACACAAAGATACACTAGAGGTCATGTCGAAATCTGTCGCACTTGCCCGGATGTTCCTATCGGAGCAAGAGAGATCTCGATCCCTATCTGGCTTCTTTAGCTTTGCGTGAAAATTCCCCAGATTTTCATATGCATGAATGCAATGCACACACACCTCATCTCAGCTTATTTCTAAGTTCTAATGCTAGGATGTTACACGTGACATGCGTCAGAACCGCCAGGCGTGGCTGGCGTAAGCACTGACCTCAGCAACCAGGTGGTCCACCTCCTTTTTCTGGCTTCAGGAGTCGATCGATAAAATCGCCACTCACACCCTGTGGGTGGACCACCGATTCCGTAGCCGGTAAACTCCAGCCGGGAAATAATAAAAACTTCGATTCGGAAAACGACAAACACTACTAGACAAATCTACAACCAGTTTTTTATCACTAACCATTTCATTTCAATCAATGAGCACACGAGAACTTCTCCGCAAGGCGAAGCCCCAACGTACTCGGGGACTAGTGTTAGGGGGTGACCCCCGGGTAGGCTATGCCAGGCCTAACTAGCCGCCTCTAGGAGTGCCTGGCCGGATGGCCGAAACCGGGTGGACCGCTCCAACCGGTCCGCCCTCCAGATTCCCCGGCTGACCCATCTAACCAGACGACCAGGAGAACCGGCTAGGTGGCCGCTTCCACCTGACCGCCTCGTGTTCGATGGCAAGGCTACGGAGGGGTGACTCTCCTTGCTGAACGCGCCCCTGACTCCTTGCATCATCAAACAAGCCGGCGTGTGATACATTGCAAATGTATCTATAATTTTTGATGTTCCATTCTTGGGTTTATCTACTTTCTTGTGTTTTGTCCACACTTTGGAGTACTTTTCATATGATTTCTTGGACTAACCTATTAACAAGATGCCACAGTGCTAGTTGCCTGTTTTCTGCTGTTTTTGGTTCCAGGAAAGTTAGAAAATGAATATTCTCGGAATTGGACGAGACAAAAGCCAAAGTTGATATTTTACCGGAAGACTCACGGAGCTAGAAGACGAGACGGAGAGGGGCCACAGGGTGGCCAGACCACCCCTAGGCACGGGTCCTCCTAGGCCACGCCAGGGCATGGTGTGGGCCCCCTGGATGGCCACCGACCTCGCCCCTTCGCCTATATATTCCTCCCGATACAGAAACCCTAGGTCGTCAAGCCTCCAGCCACGAAAAGTTCCGCAGCGCCGCCGCCACCGAAGGGGAGATTCGGGGGATAGAAAGTCTCTATTCCGACACCCTGCCGGGACGGGGAAGTGCCCCCGGAGCCATCTCCATCGATCTTCACCACCATCTCCATCACCATTGCTGATTCCCATGATGAGGAGGGAGTAGTTATCTCTCAAGGATAAGGGTTCTACCGGTAGCTATGTGTTCATGTCTCTCTCTATGCGTCATCTTATTGAGATCATGAGCTTGTAATCTATAGATCTACCTTGCTACTCAAGTGCTTTAATAGATCGCTGCTCTCCCCATGTGTGTGAAAGTGACAGCGTGCACACCATGGTGGCACTTAGGCTAGAGATTACTAATACTTGTCATGAGTTATATTTGGAGTTGGATGTCTTTATGAAATTGTGGTGTTTTTTTGAACCATCTAGTGCTCAAGGTGATAGTGTGGGGTTATCTAGATGTGGAAAGCAAACTTTGAGGTGTGCTGTTATAGCCCTACCATGGATTAGAGTGTCCAACCGGAGAGTAGTTCAGCGTAGTATAATAAAGAAGAATATATTTATATGAGAGTGTTCACTAGTGAAAGTATGATCCCTAGGCCTTGTTTCTAAGCATTGAAACACCGTTTGCAACTAGATTTGTTACATGTTTGCTTGCTTCCATCTTTATTTCAGTTTGCCTTTAGTCTCTTCCACGCCTTCAAGCCATTTTCTATCACCATTACCACTTATAATTATCTATACCACTTGTATTTTACTATCTCTTCGCCGAACTAGTGCACCTATACACCTCACAAGTCTATTGGGTGTGTTGGGGACACAAGAGACTTCTTGTATCTTGATTGCAGGGTTGCTTGACAGGGGATATCTTTGACCACTTCCTCCCTGAGTTCGATAAACCTTGGGTGATCCACTTAAGGGAAAACTTGCTGCTGTTCTACAAACCTCTGCACTTGGAGGCCCAACAACTGTCTACAAGAATAGAAGTGCGTAGACATCAGCGCGCTGCCCCTGCCGGTGCTACAAGACAACTGTGCCAAATTGCCAATGCGGGAAGCTGAGCAAGACGTTGTCAGATGACCGCCAAAACCCCATCTGATCGATAAAGCACCGGATGACGCCCAAAGCACCGACGTTGGGGCACTGTGGTGCTGCCCATGATGACTTCAAGTGCATAGATCGTTTGTAGCTAGTTTCGAAATAAATATATCGATCCCATAGGGAGCAGTATGCGAAAAGAATAAAATGCTTTTAACTACAACTAAACAAAGTACTTACGAAATAACTTTAAGATGCAAGAAAAGTAGAGTTGTTTTTGGGTTTTTGATTGAACGAGGAAATATAAAGTAAAGTAAAACTTAATACAGAAAGTAAGAATCGCGTGTGTAAGAGAACTTTGGAACTGCAATAGGGAAAAGGCGTTCTCAAGGAGTGGTGGATACACCGCTAGCAATTTATACCAAGCAATCAATATTATTATAAAAAATATTATCATAATATGTATGTATGTGGGAGGAGCTCCATATATGGACAAATAGGCAGCAACTGCTGCTCACATCATCCTTCATAACCACAACTAGCAAATAAATGACATTAATCGTATTATCCCGCTATTAAGGGATTTCTCCTGTGGCATGGACATGCCTTAATGAGTTCTCCTTGATTCCCCAAGTTAGTACGTAAGGAATGGCAACAGCTTTATAGTCACAGTAAATTCTATCATCCCTCTGTCTACCAACAAGTAATCCCCTTCATCGAGTCCCCATAGGTGGCAAATATTAAGGACGTGCACAACTCCAATATCAAGATGAAGACAATTAACACATACACATATGATGTATAACATAATAATCTCTATCTCATCTCAATCATATGCTAGGGTTTCTCCATGTCCCCAAGAACTAGAGATCTACTCAGACATGGAGGCAATCAACATCATGGCAATGGTAATGGTACCTATCATAAATGAATGTACTTGTATAAATCCACAATGGGTGCGGAAATTACAATAGGATCTAGACAAGATGTAGGTGGGATGGATGGAGATGGTGGTGATGCAGCAGTTGATGACGAAGATCGATGCCTTAGCCTCCCGAATCTGCACAGGGTGAAGATGGATCCTCGGTGGACGAGTTCCCCCTCCAGATGCCTTCCAGAGGTGAGATTTCAGCGATTTCTGGGTGTTCTGTATGTTGTCTCCCTGATCCAGTTGCACGGGGTGAAACTATTTGAAGAGGCGGTGGTGGCGCCAACTAGATGGCTGGAAAAAGTATTCCGGTCATATAGTTGGTCGTTAAACCGTATGTACGACTTGTTCACTTCAGGTTTTCTTCTAGTATTATTGATATCTCCCAAATAAGCGATTTATGTTTCTTTTTACTCCTTTTCTCCTTAGTACATGTGCTCCAAGAATTGTGTCCATTGGATCCATCATCTGTCCCGATCCTGGTGAAAACGGACATAAAATGTGCACGTGAGCACCGTAAAATACCAAGATCCTACATCTACAATGCAAAACAATAATGTAAAACATGATTCAAATATGCACTCATCAACTTCCCCAAGCTTAGACTCTTGCTCGTCCCGAGCAAGTTTAGCTTAATGGATGTGATCCTCATATTCATGAAGCTGAGTCGATAAAATAAATGAGGCAGTTGTAGCATGTGTTTCATATATGATACATAGGAATAAGTTCATTAATAGTACCTTACTCAAACCATCTGAATAGTATTAGCAGGCTTCCACACCTTAGTGATCAACAGTTCACAAAATATGAATCTCAACATAATGTAAAAGTATCTAGTTCAACCGAATGAGTTAGCAAGGTAGTCCCAAGTGTTTTAGGATCAACGTATTCACTTGGGATTCAAAATCTCAAAAGTGTATATTTGTCATACTACAATATAGTGGTGTATGCCTATTTGCTCTTTGCACACTTCCTATTTTCTTCTTCTTTTGTGTATGTGCTCACACTTTTGTTTAAGTGTTATGCAAAGGAGCTAGCCATACATTCCACTTCATGTAGGAATTCAAAGTTTAACGATCTCAATTATCAAATTCCAATTGTATATGAAGCATTTTTATGACTTGAAGATTCCACCTCGACTTGTTCTCGCTCTACTTTGATAGCACTTTTTTTATTTTCCTTTGTTCGAGATTTCTTTTTCAACTTAACTTCATAGATAATTTTTCTTTGCAAATCAAACCGTAGACTTATAACATATTGACCGAATTATCTTTATATGTTCCATTAATACCAAGGGTGTGGAAGATTACTATTGCTATCATCGAGTGCAAGTAAAATTATACTCAAGCCATTCATATATCCAATAAGACAAGCACAAACTCAACATTGCTCCATATATAATAATATACTCGGAATTTCATTAAAGGGATCGACTATTCGTGAAGGGAATTCTAATGATGTAGATTTATTTCTAATTTGAACTAATGCAAAACCAAAATAGTGATATAAAACTTATAAGAGAGATTATAAGGTCTTTAAAGATCTCCCCAAGCTTGGAATCAAGCTAGGCGGGATCAAATAACTCCTTGTTGGTACCTATTCCTCCTCCTGGGTAGAAAGGGTGTTGCCATCTTCTTTTATGTTGTCATCTTTAACTATGCTTGCAAAGCAGATGTTGGTCTCGGCCATGTCGTATTGAAGCTTCAACATTTTCTTCTTGAGGAATTTCTTCTCATCTGTCAACTCAAAGACATTTTAATCAAGAAACCAACTCTACCATCAATGTCATCGACCTTTTTCTCAAGGTCTTTCATCATCATCCAGTAGGAGTCAATCCCTTCTCCAATTGTTCTAATGCATGCCTTCGAAGATTTTTCCAACTCATAGATCTTATCATGAATCTCATCTTGCCACACCTTCTTAGGTTTAAGAGGTCATGGACCAAGAGGAGGTTTATAATACGATCCTATGTTCTAACGATAAGAATTAGGGAGATACTCATCATTGTTCTTTCCCCGCTCAGCTTGCCTCATCATCTCCATCCTTTGCGGGAACATGACCTCCCAATTTGGGAGAGGCTTGATCTCTAGGCTGGATAATTACGATGATCCTTTAGGTTCTACTTCTTCGATCCTCTTCACGGGCTTCTCTTCTTTCTTCTTCTAGATCTTGTTGGCATGGAAGGGATGCATGGCTTCACTACACGGATGTTGTTAGAGGGGCTTGTATAGGGATGGTGAGGATTTTTCGAGGCTAGAGGTTGTAGCTCAGCGAAGACTTCATGAAAAAGGTTAGATGCGATCAGATTTAAAAGGGGAGATCAAAAATCCTAGCCTCCTTTCATAATGAGCAACTATACGGGTGCAACCCGTATAGGTCCCGCCGTATAGTTATGAACCGACTATAGATTACATCTATGGTGGAACCAACTATACGGGCGGGAATTTTTATTCCCGCCATATAGTTGGTCGTTAAACTCTCTGGACTCTGAATACAATTTTTGGAGATGGGTCGATATCTATACGACCGCAATTAAACGGGCGGAATTTTTATTCCCGCCTATAGTTGGTCATTAAACTATTAGTACTCAGAAAATAGTTTTGTCAAAGGCATCGATATCTATATGGCGGCAGCTATATAGGTGGAATTTTTAATTCTAGCCATATAGTTGGTCGTTAAACTATCAGTACCTTTCATGGATGGAAGGGGTGATGTCGAAACAACTATACGACCGCAGCTATACGGCCGGAATTTTTATTCCCGCGGTATAGTTGGTCGTGAAATCTTCTATGTCCACCAAAAAATTTCCGCTGCTCCAAGGATTCCTTATTAATCTGAAACTTAACGAAATATCAAGTTTTGATAGAAAAATGTCAGCTTAGATTTTTGAACAATTTTGGCATTATCAATCTTCCTTCTTCTTTGCTAAGAATCAAATGTTTCTTATTTAACACAATGCTCAAATAAAACTTTAATTAAAAATTTAAAAACTTACTCAAACCTTTACTTCGCATGGGTTTCCTCCCACCAAGCGCTCTTTTATGGTCAATAGCTTGACCGTGGTGTTGCTCATTCTGTCTCGAGTCCATTCTTCTTGCAGTTGCCATTTCTTGTATATCTTTGTTTAATCACTTCTTCTGGGGTGATCACTTCTATGGTGACTGCACTTATATCTTCTTTTACTCGATAATGCTTCAAGTGTTGTCCATTTACCACCCATGCAAGAGAGGGTATTTTCCCCTGGAGCTTCACTGCTCCCAATGAATAAGCTTCTTCAACTATATATGGGCCTTCCCACTTTGATCTGAGCTTCCCTAGAAACAACTTAAGACAAGAATTATAGAGCAACACTTTGTATCCACTTTTAAAGGTCTTATTCTCTATTTTTCTATCATGCCATCTCTTCACTTTTTCCTTAAACAACCTAGCATTCTCATAGGCCTCACTTCTAAACTCATCTAAAGCATGAATATCTAATAAACGCTTTTCTCCTGCTACGTTAAGATCATAATTTAGGTTCTTGATTGCCCAAAAAGATTTGTGTTCCAATTCTAAAGGTAAATGGCATGCCTTACCATACACCATCTTATAAGGTGTCATGCCCATTGGATTTTTAAACGCAGTACGGTATGCCCATAGAGTGTCATTTAACTTGTATGACCAATCTTTCCTTGATTTGTCCACCGTCTTCTCGAGTATGGTCTTTAATTCTCTATTAGAGAGTTCCACTTGACTACTTGTTTGAGGATGATATGGTGAAGGAACACGGTGAGTTACTCCATATTTGCTGAGGATTTTCCTGAAAGTTTCTTTCATAAAATGAGAACCACTATTAGTGATTAAAAATCTAGGAACTCCAAACCTAGGGAATATGACATCCTTGATCATCTTCACTGAGGTGGCTGCATCTACATGACTTGTTGGAATAGCTTCAACCCATTTAGTAACATAATAAACAGCAACAAGAATATGAGTATAACCATTCGATTCTATAAAGGGTCCCATGTAATCCATTCCCCTTACATCAAAAGGTTCAATTATGAGACTATAATTCATTGCCATTTCTTGCCTCCTCCCTATATTACCTCTTCTTTGGCAAGCATCGCAGTATTCCACATACTTGTGTGTGTCCTTGAGCAACGTGGGCCAATAGAATCCGGATTGAAGTACCTTTGCAGCAGTTCGCTTACCTGCATGATGCCCTCCATACGGACTGTCATGACAAGCTTTCAATATTGTATTCATTTCATGGTTAGGAACACACTTCCGAATGATTCCGTTGGGTCCATGACGATATAGATACGGATCATCCCAAAAGTAATATTTAAGATCATTAAAGAATTTCATCCTTTGGTTTCTTGTCATACCAGGAGGTATAAATTTTTTTGCGAGATAATTAGCATAATATGCATACCACGGATCAACAATTTCAATATTTGCTAAATATACTCCTGGAAATGATTCATTTATAGCTACGGGGTTAGTAATTATTCCCTCCATCCTAGAAAGATGATCTACTACTAGATTAGATTATCGTTACCCCTCCTATCTACTATTTGCAAATCATATTCTTGTAGTGATAAAACCACCTAATCAACCTGGGCTTCGCATCCTTTTTCACAAGGAGGTAACGCAAAGCTGGATGATCCGTATGAACTATTACCTTAGAATTAATGATCTAAGATCTAAATTTGTCGCAAGCAACGATTATAGCTAGGAACTCTTTTTCTATAGTAGCATAATGTTTCTGAATCTTATTAAGAGGTCTACTAGTGTAATAAATAACATTCAAAATCTTCCCATCTCACTGTCCTAACACAGCCCCTAAAGCATAGTCACTAGCATTACACATGATTTCAAAAGGTTCATCCCATTTTGGATGTTGCATGATAGGTGCTGAAACTAATTTATTCTTAAGGTTCTCAAAATCTGCAATGCAGTCATGATCTAAGTAGAATGGAGTTTATTTATCAAGAAGGTTGGTGAGAGGCATAGCTATTTTAGCAAAATCTTTTATAAAACGCTTATAAAAACCTGTATGTCCTAGAAACATTTTTAAGTTTTTAATGTCCTGAGGTATTGGAAGATTTTCTATAGCATTTATATTAGCTTTATCTATTTCTATTCCCTTCTCCAAAACCTTATGCCCGAAAACTTTACCTTCTCTTTCCATGAAACGGCATTGTTCCCAATGCAAAACCAAATTTGATTGTCTGCATCTCTGCAGGACTTTGGTTAGATTGTAGAGGCAATTATCAAAAGTTGTTCCACAAACAACAAAATCATTTGTTAAAACTTCCATAGTTTTCTCAACAAAATAATCAAAGATCTTTAGAACACATTCTTGAAACGTTGCTGCTACGTTACATAAGCCAAACGGAGTTAATCTATAAGCATATGTGCCGTAAGGGCAAGTGAAAGTTGTCTTCTCTTGATCTTCCGGTTGTATGGAAATTTGAGAATATCTAGAATAACCATCAAGAAAACAGAAATAAGAATTATTACTAAGCCTTTCTAAAATTTTATCCATGAATGGTATAGGTTTATGATTTTTCTGTGTCTCGCAGTTTAGCTTCCTAAAATCAATGCACATACAATATCCTACAACAGGCCTTACAGGAACAAGCTCATCATCCTCATTCATAGCAGCATCAAGACCACCATGTCTTGGTATGCAATGATCTGGGCTAACCCACTTACTATCAGAAATAGGATATATTATGCTAGCATCTAATAATCATATAACCTATTTTCTTACTACTTCCTTCATTTTCGGATTAAGCCTTCTTTGTGTATCCACTACAGGTTCAGCATCATCAAGCGTGGTAATCTTATGTGTTACGATAGATGGATCTATTCCTTTAATATCACTTAGTGTATATCCAAAGGCTTCATGAGCTTAACCAAAACTAAAATGATTTTATTTGTTTCATTCTCTGATAAATTTTTGCTAATAATAATAGGACATTTATTTTCATTATCTAAAAAGTCATACCTCATATCATCTGGAAGTTGTTTCAATTCAATTAGTGGAGGATCTTCATCTCCTTTTCTTACCAGTTCTTCATAGTCATGTGGATTTTGTACTTCTGGAACTGAATGAAGGTAATCATCCATGTATTCTCTCTCCTCATCATCTGGTGCTTCCTCCCAATTAATTAGGCTCCTCTCTAATTCATCTTGTGGGGTACTGAAATGAATTGTTGCCAGCTCGGCAATCGTTCTCTCTTCCTTGATATCTTCCACTTCATATGGCCTCTTCTTTAGTTTGTCAAAGTGGAATGTCATTTCCTCTTCTCCAAACATCAGTGAAATAGTCTCCTTCTTATTATCAACTCGAGCTTTGGTTATGGAAACAAAAGGCCTGCCTAAAATAATAGGACAAAAAGAATCTCGAGGCATATCAACAATATGAAAATCAAGGGGGTACATGAGTGATCCAATAAAGACATAGATATTTCTGATTACACCTTCCGGTTTTATATTGGTCCTATTAGACAATTTAATAGTAGAGTCTATCGGTTCCACATCTAGATTATTTAAATTGTAGCGGAGTTCCTCATAAAGTGATGAAGGCATAATATTTATAGTGGAAATCGGCTCAGAAATTCCATATAGAAAGTTTCTCCATAATATATAGGAGTCAACGGTTTAGAAGTTTCGTTTCCTCGTACCTTACCATCGATGAACTCTGAGGTTTCAAGGTCTAGCATAACCACTTCATTGTCCACTATTCGTGCTTCCATAAGATCCTTTATTATAACATTATTTATATTGGTGGCTTTGGGGTTATTTTTTGGTTTCTTCGGTCTCTTATTTATTTGTCCTTCCTATTTTTGCCTTTTCTTGATGATCTCTTGAATAGGTACTGAGGAGAATTCTTCCATTAGCGCTCTTGCACGCTTCTTTTCTTCAAGGGGTTTACGTGGATCCCATTCTATTGGTACCTGCAAATGTCATGCATAATTCTCAATAATTTTCTTTACTGAGTAAGAATCAATACCGAGGGTTTTAATCATTGCACCAGTCCTTTCATCTGTAAGGAAAATGTTAACGCAAGCATATTCAGAAAAACTATTTGTAATGTTTTCGTTATCTTTAAGATTTTCATTGCTTCCCTCATTTTTATTATTAGATTCCAAGCTTCATCATAGGTATAAGATAGAAAATTGCCATTAGAAGCAGTGTCTAGATTCATTCTATTTTCAATATTTAGCCCTCCATAAAAAGTATGAGTGATTAACCAATCAGGCAAACGATGATGGGGACAATTATCTAGGTAGCTTTTGTACCTTAGATATCCTTCATATAAGCCCTCACCGGGATTATTTTTGAAACTGATAATAATATCTCTCATCCCGTGAGCTTTGCTTTCTGAGTAAAATTTTGATAGGAAATTGGTCGTCAATTCCTTCCAAGTCCTCGGTGCTTCTACACAAAAAGATCTGTACCAGTCGCAAACATTATTAGAGAGAGTTTGTCTAAACAACTGGTGACGTGGGCATACTTTATAAGTACTCGAGCTTGGCATATACGGTCCAATCTGGCAGAAGCCCACGGCGTTACCAGGGCCCAATCAAAGATTCAGGTGACCGAAGGAGACTTCGACTGCTTGCGGCACACGGCAAGCTCAAAGATAGAAAGTTTAAAGGGACGAACCCTAACTTGTAACTGACTCGACCTACTACCTAAGACCTAGCCTATCTATATAAAGGCTAGGAGGGGGCAGCGAGGAGAACAATCACAACCCTAGTTTCCACAACCTCGCCAGATCCCATCTGCGCACCCCTGTAACTTTCGACTCCCTCGATAATTCCAAGAGCAGACAAGGAGGAGTAGGGTCCTCTACGAGGCCTGAACCTGGGTAAACCTTGCATACATGTGTGCTTGTTTTCTAGCCGATTGATGCCTCCAGCGCTCCCTCCTTCTCCAAAACCCAAGTCCATAACAATGGGCATTGATGAGTTTAACCCTCGTCAATTGGCGCCGTCTATGGGAACTGGGAGTGCTGATGTTGCGGCTTCCTCGGCCCCATCAACTGCGATCTACAACTCTGCAACAGCAGAGATTCGCCTCCTCTTCGGTGTCTTCGACTTCACTATGCACACGCCAGCCACTCACCCAGATTTCGATTCCGTGGGCGATGGGATTAGCCTAGCGATCGGGAGCTTACGCTTCCAAGTCGGTCAGTTGGGCACACTTTGCCTCCCCGACTAGCTGAAGGTTCCTTCGATTACTCCAACATCGTGGTTTCCACCACCGATCGGTACCCTGAGCAAACTCAACGACCTGACAACAGTCGGGAATACGATCAGCGACAGCAGTCGCAAGTCCAATCAGAGCGATCTGGCCACTGAAGATGGAGCATATGGCGTTGGATCTGAAAGCTGCAGAAGCAATAGCTTCCTCAAACACTACATGTGCACTGTCGTCAACATAGGCGAGAACGGCAGCACTCGAGACAACACCACTACCGGTGGCGGTATCCTAGTCGTGAACGATGGTCCCACCAACGGTGCACCCACCAACAACGGGACGGAAGTCCGCCCGTATCTCACTATGAATGAGCATTCCTAAGAGCGCATGTTGATCAACCTCAACGACGCCGAGTGGGCTCGCTATCGAGAAGCCTTGCGGGGTAATCCCTTTCCACCAAACTCATCCCATGACATGCTGATGGGTTACCATTGGCTTCTCAAGGAAGAGAACAAGCACCTGCAACAAGTAATCGCCAAGCTTGACGAGCGCAGAAGGTTGGCGGACGATTCGAACTTTCGGCGAGCTCAACTCTCCATAATGAAAGGATCCTCCTCCAAGGGTAACGATCATGTGGCCGCCAAGAGACGCTCTCAACTGGCCCATCTCACCGATAAGGAGGGAGAAAAAGCCGCACAAGTCCTTGACTTCTTGTCTATGATGGAGGATACGCGGGGCAATGTGCTCCCGAAGACACCGCAGGCGGCGGTGACAGCATCCACCATGTACCTCCTCAACACCCAGCCACCGGCTGGGGATCCACGTGCCGCCATGCACTTGTTGGAAATATGGCCTAGAGTCAAATAGTAGTAAGGACTATTATCATATTTCATATAGTTTATGATTAAATTTTATATCATGCTATAACTGTATTGAGTGGAAACATCAATACACATGTGATATACAAACAAACCAGGGGTTCCCAGTGAAACTCTAGTCACTGGTTCATTGGTCAACAGATGATAATGTTTCCTGATCATGTGGCATTCATGCCAGTTGGAAATGAGGTCATCTCATTCTGAGAATGAGATGATGAACCAATACCCAACCTAAACATCGAGATTCGATCATGTCATGAAGTTCAAGTTGTGATGATTAGAAAAGGATCCTCATAGACTATTCCTTACACCGTGAGACTATATCAATCACTCTCTCTCGAGAGTGCTTAGATAGCATCAAACACCATCTGGTAAAACGGTGGTTATAAAGGCGTGTTCAGGTATTCGGAGGAAACAGTAGAGGCAATATAAGTCAAGAGCGGTATTTGTCCGTCCATGTGACGGGAAGATACTCAAGGGCCCACTCGGAGAAGTTATATCCAATAGATGCGCAGCGTGTGATTTGATCACAGGGATATCACTTGTCGGAACGAGTCAAGTAGCATTGTTCAGTAACGATATTGAACACAACATGGCGATTTCATTGATTAGATCTCGGGCAATGCAAGTATCGAGAGACAAAGGGAATAAGACACGACTGTCCCGGTTCAAACAACGAAAGATCTTCGTGGAACGCACAGGGGTCACATGGCCATCCAAGTCCCTCTGTCGATCATTTGTACGGGAGTGTCCCGACCATATCTGGAGTGTTCCCAAACCGTGGGGTATCATTCTTAAGGGCTTGATGATGCTTAGAGAGTGTTTATAGGATCGGTAGAATCGCCGAAGAAAAGAAGGGAGAAAACCAGAAGGGTTTCGATAAGTCCGGAGGATGTCCGGAGTGGAGGTGGAAGGTGTTCCATAGCCACGGAGATTAGATAATGTGTGAATGAATGTTAAATATTGATTTAATCATTTATTCATAATTATTTAATAAAGAGAAAATCAATTAAAGGTCAAAAAGGCTTAATGGGCCAATTTCGGAGGGAGAGGGCCCATTAGGGAAAAGGAGAGAGGGAGAGGGGCCAAAGGGGGAGGCCGGCTGGGCCTAGCCCTCCCCTCCCCCCCCCCCCCCCCGCGGGGCCCACTAGGTGGCCGACGGCCACCTCCTCCCCCTCCTCTCCTTTACTCCCACCCTGGGACTTGAGGGGAGGTAGTACCTCCCCTCCCCCTATATAAAGTGGGGTATTTGCCCTAGAAAAATAAACCCAATAATCAATAAAGGTCTCCCCACTTTTGGGAGGACCTCTAATTGATATTTTCTCTCTCCCCCTCTCTCTCTCGTGGCCGTGGTCCCAAGTCTAGACTACATGAGCGAGAGACATCTTCACCGCGGAGCGCCGTCGCGCTGCGGGATTCGGATCCAGGAGCTCTACTTCCGCAACTGCTGCTGGATCAGGGAAGCGGGAGTCATCGTTAGGCACTGGATGTGTGTAACTCCCCGCGAGGTGTTGCACTTGAGGCACTCAAGTCGTTGGAGCCAAAAGGAGCGCAAGGACTTCATCACGACCTTGAGGTCGGCTTCGGCTCGTCTACATCAACCACGCTCTCCTGAGCGTTGACAACGCTTTTCGGTCTTCAAGGCTAAGTTCGCGAAAAGCCCCTCCCGTTACTATATTACTAATAGATTGGTCCTGGCAGCTTCAAGGGTTCAGGGGTATAGAGTAAAATTTATTGTTTTTATGCGCGGAACCCCTACAGTGGTATCAGAGCTAGATCTATGCATAGTAATGCTAGTACGGGTAGAACACACGAGATGTAGCGTGTGGGCGTTGATCTTTTAGTTGTTACCCTCCCACGTGTACTTGTGTATACCGCAGTAATGCTTGATGAAGCGGCCCCCAACCAACTTTACGCGTTCATTTGCGAGACTGGTCCATGCTTGACATACGGCTTGCACCGTATAAAGTGGCTTAGGGGGGTGTCTGTCTCTCTCGCATTAGTTGGTATACCATTTGCAACGGAGGGCCCCGAAAGGGGTGTAGTAGAGACAACTACTTGATCAGCATTGTGTTGAAAGTTCGTAGGTAAGAAAGGTTCTTGTGCGAAAGCCCATTCAGCCACGTAAAACATGCAAAGATAAAGTAGAGGCGTCTAACTTTGTTTTGCAGGGGGCGTTGCTTTGTGATATGGTTGTGGCAAAGGTAAAGTAATTACCTTTTGTTACGTAGTAGTAGATAGTCACGGAGGTGACGCACTACCACGCCGGAATGACACCGGTACCCTGGTGTCTACGGCGCCGGAACCCTGGCGCCAGAACCCGGTGACGACGGATGGAGATCACGACATGAAGAACCATATCACATAGCATTTACATTCAATCTTATTGTTTGTATGTCTTATTGTGTGCTGGTATTAGATACTCGATGGTAGCCTAATAAGATGATCCCTGTTAAAATTACCAACGGTCGTGTCCCCCCTTAGTGTGCACCACCAAGAAAGTTCTTCGATATGAGGCGATCCAGGGTTACAGGCCTGGGTGTCATACATATCTACGTTCGCATACAGTGGGTGTAAGCCATGTTGCACAGCGAATACACTAAGGTTGAGTTGGCAAGCCTAGCACGCTAGAGAAGCGTGGCCTCGGAACACGGATGGTTAAAAGATCGAGAACGAGTCATATGAATGATGTGACCGACGTTTAGCGTCCACCCTTGAACCCACATTGATGGCCGTGACGATCGGGGGAGTTGTGGCTGATAGGGGTCGTGTTATCACTAGGAACCCTCACTGGGGATAGGTGTTTCTGAGTGGAGTTATTATTAACTCAATTAATTATAAACTTAGTCTAAATTTCATTTGCAATTATAAATGTAGATGGCTCACCGTGAAGCTTACTTTGCCATTGAGGATTGGGTAAAGGGTGAGAAACTTAGACTTGATGGATACAACTTCCCTAGTTGGCTTGTGCGCCTAGATGATCTCCTTACTAGGAATCATGTGGTAGACTACATACGCCGCACGATGGATTTGACTAAGCCAGACTACTATGAGACTCCACAAGAACTGGCTGACCGCTACTATCGCCAAGAGATGTCCACTTACATTCAAATAATAATGCGTTACGGGATGGTGGATGAACTACATCCGCTCATGGGTGATCTTGACCCATATTCGATGGTGGATCAGCTGAGAGCAGAGTTCATAGGCCATGTGCGCATGTGGAAGCACGAGTTGCTTGGAGAGTTCCTTTCCATATAGATGGAGGAGCATACATGTCTGAAGAGTCACTTGGAGCGCATGCTTGATGGACACACGAGACTGGTTCACTTCGTTGATTACTGGATGGCTGATCCATTTGCGATAGACGTACTACTTCGGTCATTGCCTCCCAGCTACAAAGGACATGTCCGGAGTAGCATCATGAGTGGTGATACGTGAAGCATTGGATTTCCATGAGTTCATATTACGTTTCCGGAATGCAAAGGTTGAGCCAATCACCGGAGAGGTCATCGATGACCAATGTATATATTTGATATACAGTTTTATAAATGTTATAATCTTGCAAACACATTGCAGTGTTAAGTATATCTGATACTTGTTCTGTTTTACTGAAAACAGGTCCTTCTGGATGAGAGGTGCTTGCTGGAGAGGAGGTGACGTTGCGTGTTGATGGCGAGCATGATGATGACGGCCAATGACACTCTCCCTCGACATTTATCATTTAGTTTATATTTTAGGATGATTAATGTAATCAAGAGATCGTGAACTTCTTTAGTGTGTCTCACAATTTGTGAGACGGTTATTCATATGAGTTTGTAACAAACAGTTGTTCCATTTTTATGAATGATTTCTATTCGTGTTCATATCTTGTTTGATTATGTGTGAATTATACTTGTTGTTTTAAACTAATTGATAATGCATGAACATTTGTAAAACATTAAAAATGCCTTGTTTAAAATACCCAACTTAATGATATGTTCATTAATGAATGAAAAACCATTGTTTAAATTCAAAGTTATGTGATAATATGTGAAGGTTATTCGATTTCTCATCACATATAAATCATGCCTAAGTTCGGCAAAATAACTTGAACACCGCGTATTACTTGAATACAAAGTGTTTAAAGAATTGTTAAATAGAATACATGTTCGATGTATTGTGTTTAACGAAAAATGGTAGTTATCATTAAATGATTGTTTAAATGTGTAAAGTAGTTTGCCAAAGAAAACATGAATATGAAACTATTTGATTTGATCAAAGTGTTTCATCAATAAAGGGTATAAATGTAAAGGAGAATCAAATTGCTATGATTTGATCAATAGTAATGAAGTTCAACTTTATAAGAATGGCATAAAATTAATTGTGAAATGCAAAGTGTTTTGAAACGTCAAAATACAAAGCATCACAATGTGATATTAGATATCAAAGGGGGTTGAATAGAAGGCACCAAATAAATCGTTGTAGTATAGATGTAGAGACCATTAGCTTAGAAATAGTTAGCACTCAATTAGAATTGGTAAACCATTTGAATTCGTGAAATTTTTGGGGTTATTCGATATAACCAAAACAATAGCGAATAAGTCCTTGTAGTGTATTCATTGGAAACTTTGAATACGAAACCCATAGCTCAAACCAAAAAGGAAGCAAGATTCGTATTGCTGGGATTTTGGTGCATTCTTGAGAAAGCTCACCTCTAGTGAAGTTTCTCAATTATGGAGCAAATGGAAAATGGTGTAAAACATGATGAGGATTTAAAACCCTGCATCAGAGTGTTGAGAAGCGCAACGAACAGCATTCCTGAACGGTTCTCTTCACGGAAGGAAAGAATCAATGATTTTGATCATTGTGTTTTTCCTTCCACTATTGTTTTTCACTACATGAAGTAGGATTCAAAATGTAAATCCATATCTTGTATGGAAACATTTATGAATCACTTGTCATGATTTTTGTAATATGACATACCTACGAACTACTAAGGAAATAATGGTAAAATAAAATTATGAGAAATCCTAGAAGCAAAATTCCCTTGAGATTAGAAAGTAATTCATTGCTGAATCTCACAAGTAAAAGGAGTTACTTGGAATTTTCCCAAATGACTGCAAAGCCATAGTGGAAAAAGGGGGTGAATGACAAAAGCACAAATTTGTCAAATATTGGATGAATTCAAATGAATTTGATTCATGTGTGCTAAATGTCTAGTGGATTTAAAACTAGTAAAGTACTAGTATCTCATAGTAAATCTCCAAGTTTGATATTTGATCAAAAGATTTTGAAGTTAATCAAAATAGTGAGTGGATATGCAATTTGCATAAAATTGAGTGGGAGCTATGAAAGTCTTCCTAAAACAATATGTGATTGACATATTTTTAAGTGGGAGCAATATAAGTCTCAAATTCAAATATGTAGGAACATATTTTGAGTGGGAGCTTATCGAAGTAATTCTTAAGTATGCTAAGAATGAAAACGCAAATACTTATAAATAATGATTTATAAGATGTAGAAGTTGATAATAAAGTGTATTATGATATTATGTAGTATTCCTTAAGGGATTCTGAAAAGTGTTTCAGAATAGAAGTTCATTAAGGAACTAGTCCTTAATAACTCAAATTAGGAATATCATTAAGTTTAACATCAATGGTTAAAAGAAAGAAAAGGATGATCGTCATCCACTATGTTGAGACATAGGTTCTATCTTAGAAAACCATGATGATAACTTAGCATAATATGTGATCCAAATAAGGAACGTTTGAAAGTGATTAAGTTCGAATCACAAAACGTTGAGCTAAGTTTGTCCGCAGTGTCTAATAGAGAACTGTAGACATGTTTTCCAAGTCCATAAAGGATAACATATCTTAAAGCATAAAGAGTTATGTTATAAGGGAATATGTTGGAAACTCCTGTAGATACCAATTAAAGTCAAGTAGGAAGCAAGGTGAACAAAACATCGAAAGTTGCACCGAGTGCACTAGTGTTTCGATGAATACATTTATAATAATAGATAAGGGTACCATCTAAAGTGTTGTATAATATTATGGCGGGGCTAATTCGCTTTTAACATAGAATGATGTGTCCCAGGGCACAGTGCCCATGAGAAAGCCCTCGAGGTTGATCTAACGTCACTGTAGGCTCCTAGAATCAGGCCTCGTTCTGCTGCCATAGAAGCGATGCATTCACACAGATGCTATCATACGATGATAGAGTATTAATGTTAATCAAGATGACATTAGTAAGTTGCAAAGGATTTGAGACTGTAAAGTACAGACCCAAGACTAAACCTCTTCCATGAGCAAGCATGTTCAGGATACCGGATATATGGTGCCAATGATTAAGAACAAATGCAGCTAGTGTATTTGTACTCTAGTGCAAGTGGGAGACTGTTGGAAATATGCCCTAGAGTCAAATAGTAGTAAGGACTATTATCATATTTCATATAGTTTATGATTAAGTTTTATATCATGCTATAACTGTATTGAGTGGAAGCATCAATACATGTGTGATGTACAAACAAACCAGGGGTTCCCAGTGAAACTCTAGTCACTGGTTCATTGGTCAACAGATGATCATGTTTCCTGATCATGTGGCATTCATGCCAGTTGGAAATGAGGTCATCTCATTCTGAGAATGAGATGATGAACCACTACCCAACCTAAACATCGTGATTCGATCATGTCACGAAGTTCAAGTTGCGATGATTAGAAAAGGATCCTCGTAGACTATTCCTTAGACCGTGAGACTATATCAATCACTGTCTCCCGAGAGTGCTTAGATAGCATCAAACGCCATCTGGTAAAACGGTGGTTATAAAGGTGTGTTCAGGTATTCGGAGGAAACAGTAGAGGCAATATAAGTCAAGAGCGGGATTTGTCCGTCCATGTGACGGGAAGATACTCAAGGGCCCACTCGGAGAAGTTATATCCAATAGCTGCGCAGCGTGTGATTTGATCACGGGGATATCACTTCTCGGAACGAGTCAAGTAGCATTGTTCAGTAACGAGGTTGAAAACGACATGGCGATGTCATTGATCAGATCTCGGGCAATGCAAGTATCGAGAGACAAAGGGAATAAGACACGACTGTCCTGGTTCAAACAACGAAAGATCTTCGTGGAACGCACAGGGGTCACATGGCCATCCAGGTCCCTCTATCTATCATTGGTACGGGAGTGTCCCGATCATGTTTGGAGTGTTCCCGAACCGTGGGGTATCATTCTTAAGGGCTTGATGATGCTTAGAGAGTGTTTATAGGATCGGTAGAATCGCCGAAGAAAAGAAGGGAGAAAACCGGAAGGGTTTCGGTAAGTCCGGAGGATGTCCGGAGTGGAGGTGGAAGGTGTTCCATAGCCACGGAGATTAGATAATGTGTGAATGAATGTTAAATATTGATTTAAGCATTTATTCATAATTATTTAATAAAGAGAAAATCAATTAAAGGTCAAAAAGGCTTAATGGGCCAATTCCGGAGGGAGAGGGCCCATTAGGGAAAAGGAGAGAGGGAGAGGGGCCAAAGGGGGAGGCCGGCTGGGCCTAGCCCCCCCCCCCCCCCCCCCCCCCGCGGGGCCCACTAGGTGGCCGGCGGCCACCTCCTCTCCTTTAGTCCCACCCCGGGACTTGAGGGGAGGTAGTACCTCCCCTCCCCCTATATAAAGTGGGGTATTTGGCCTAGAAAAATACACCCAATAATCAATAAAGGTCTCCCCACTTTTGGGACGACCTCTAATTGATATTTTCTCTCTCCCCTCTCTCTCTCGTGACCGTGGTCCCAAGTCTGGACTACGCGAGCGAGAGACATCTTCACTGCGGAGCGCCGTCGTACTGCGGGATTCGGATCCGGGAGCTCTACTTCCGCAACTGCTGCTGGATCGGGGAAGCGGGAGTCATCGTTAGGCACCGGACATGTGTAACTCCCCGCGAGGTGTCGCACTTGAGGAACTCAAGTCGTTGGAGCCAGAAGGAGCGCAAGGACTTCATCACGACCTTGAGGTCGGCTTCGGCTCGTCTACATCAACCACACTCTCCTGAGCGTTGACAATGCTTTTCGGTCTTCAAGGGTAAGTTCGTGAAAAGCCCCTCCCGTTACTGTATTTCTAATAGATAGGTCCTGGCAGCTTCAAGGGTTGAGGGGCGTAGAGTAAAATTTATTGTTTTTATGCGCCGAACCCCTACAGCACTGATCTATGATTGTGGGACTAGGGCTAGTCGAAGCTGCCCTCATCAAGGATCTAATGCTGAAGCCGAAGAAAAACAAGGCTCTAGCAAAACGCTACTCTTCACCTTCCTCCAGCGACGACAGCCACGACCTGTCGCGATGGAGTCATTCATGATGGCACGACCACGACTACGACGCGCGTGATGACATCACGCAACGCAAGGTCGACGGGATGCACGTAAGGCGTGGCCGTTCGACTAACTCGAAAGATGAGGGATGCAGCTCTATGGCGCCAACTGCTTCAGTAGGGCCATCAGGCAGAAGCGAATGCCAAAGGGGTTTAAGCTCCTATCGGAGAACCCGAAATTCGACGGCCTACAAGACCCGAAGATCTGGCTGGAGGATCACATCTCCTTCGCCAGGCTGCATGGCGGAACCACAAGCACGGCGATGCCATTCCTCCAGCTACAGCTGCAAGGTGTCGCTCGTGCATGGCTCAACAACCTCCTGCCCGGATCAATTCGCGGCTTGGAAGAGCTAGTCTACAGCTTCGTATGAAACTTCAAGGGCACTTACAAAAGGCCTGCATCAATCGAAGAATTGCGAGGCTGCTACCAAAAGACTGGCGAGCCGCTGCGCTCGTACATCCAGAGATGGTCCATCATAACAAATTCTGCAGAAGACATCTCTGAGGATTGTGCAATCGACGCGTTCAATAACGATGTATGCCGAAGAGAGCTCAGGGAGGAGCTAGGCCGCTCGAAGCCCAAGACAATTGACCACCTGATGGAGATCGCGAATAGGTGGGCCGCTGAAGAGGACTCGGTAAAAAATCGTGTCCATTATGATGATGATGACCTCGGCCGCAGGTGCGATCGCTGAGGAAAACGCCGAATGCACAGATACGAGTACTGTGAAGAAGTCGACATGGTCGCGGCTGTCTACGCCAACAAACGCGACAACAACCGCAACAGCGGATACCGCGACAGCGGAAAAACCACGCAAGTGTGGCAGCGCTGCACTCGCAATGAGGCGCCTGGAACATCTATCTAGGACAAACTGTCTGGACCGTGCAACGTACACTTCTACATCGACAAGAACAACGGCAAGAAAAAGTCCAGCCACCTTCTAAAGGACTGCCATGAGTTCCTCAAGCTCCATGAAGGCCTGGCCCAGATGAATCGTGACGCGATAAACCAAGGCTATGGGGCTACCCTAGGTGACGTGGCTCATGGAGCACATCCACCACCACCCGGGCCACCACCACCTACGACTGCACCAGTCCAGAACCATGGAGGCAAGCCATACCCACGAGCCCTGGGAAACATGGGGATGATACAAAAAGGTCGCCCCTCAAATCGAGTGCAAAAATCGATCACTCGCCAAGTCAATCTGGCGATGAACTCTCCGCCCTCCACCACTGAGTACCTCAATGGAAGTGAGTCATGCATCACCTTCGACAAGCGCAATCACCCGCGCCAAGTACCTCGCCTAGGCCACTATCCCCTTTTGCTCGAGGCACGAATTGGAGGCTTCGAGATGAGTCACATCTTCATGGACGGTGGAAGCGGCATTAACCTCATGCTCGCCAGTACCTTGCGTGCAAGTATGGAAGTCAACAGACTCCTCGATGCTAATTTCATACGCGAGATCAAGGAAAGCACCTGGGTTGCAAATACCATGCTTGTTCCTAAAAAAGAAACGGATATCCTGCGGATGTGCGTGGACTTCACCTCCCTGAACAAGCATTGCCCGAAGGAGCACTTCCCGTTGCCACAGATTGATCAGATAATCGACTCCACCGTGGGATGCAAGCGCCTCTACTTCCTCGACGCCTACTCAGGCTATCATCAGAATCGAATGAAGGAGGAGGACCGGGAGAAAACGGCGTTCATCACACCCTTTGGTGTCCTCTGCTACACAACGATGCCCTTCAGGCTAAAAAACGCAGGAGCCACCTACCAGTGGTGTATGCAGGCCTGCCACAAGAGCCAGCTTGGTTGCAACATCCAAGTCTACGTCGACGACATCATCGTCAAAACCAAGGAGGAAGTTTCGCTACTCGAAGATCTCCATGAGACCTTCGATATTTATTGCTACCGAATCAAGCTGAATCCGGACAAATACGCCTTCGGCGTACCATCTGGGCAACTACTCGGATATCTCATCTTCGTGAGAGGGATCGAGGCCAACCTGAAGAAAATAAAGCCATACTGGCCATGGAGAAGCCGAAGAATGTCAAAGGTGTCCAGTAGCTGGCTGGGCGAATCACGGCGCTCAGTTGATTTTCATCAGTTGAATGGGCAAAACGGCACTACCCTTCTACCAACTTCTCCGCAAGACTGATAAATTCGAGTGGACAGATGAAGCACAAGAAGCATTCGACGACCTCAAGCATCTACTGTCCACCTCGTCGGTGTTGGTAACACCTTGCGAAAAGGAGCCGTTGTTGCTATACATCTCCGCCACCAACCAGGTGGTTAGTATTGTGCTCGTAGTGGAATGAGCCGAACAAAATAAGGTCCACGGGGTGCAACGCCCAGTCTACTACTTCAGCAAGGTGCTCACGCCAACAAAACAGTGGTACCCGCATTATCAGAAGCTGGCGTACGGCTTCTTCATGACAACTAGGCGACTTCGCCACTACTTCCAGGAGCATCCAATCGTAGTAGTGAACGATTCCCCGCTTGGACACATACTCAACAATCCCGATGCCACTAGATGAGTCGCACTCTGGGGGATAGAGCTATCCCCGTGGGACATCACATATGAGAAGCGAGACGCGATCAAGTCACAAGTTCTCCTAGACTTCCTTGTGCACTGGATGGAAAACCAGCTCCTCGACAAGCCAGACATGTCCTATCTATGGACAATGCACTTCGATGGGTCCAAGCGCAAGGAGGGAGCTAGCACGGGCGTCATCCTGACATCGTCGCAAGGTGACAAGATGAGGTACATTCTGCGAATGCAGTTCACCGCCTCCAACAGTGAAGCTGAATATGAAGCCTTGCTCCACGGGATGCGCATGGCAAAAGCTTGCAGTGCAAAGCGACTTGTTATCTACGGCGACTCCAAACTAGTGGTTAACCAAAAAATGAACGAATGCGATGCCCTGAGAGACAACATGATCGCCTACCGCGACCTCTATGACACACTGCAAACTGCAACATGTAGGCCACGAGAGCAATGAGGAGACGGACACACTCGCCAACATCGGCTCCACCTGCACCCAAGTGCCACCCGGAGTATTTCTAGAGTGCATCTGCGAGCGCTCCATCAAGCCTAAGGCTCCAGAGCATAAAACCAGCATGCCAAAGGACTCGGGGGCTACGCCAACCAACAAGCCAATGACACTCGACAACATGGAGCCAGATACAGGACTCGAAGGCCCCATGGAGGTCATGATGATCGAGCCATCCTGGATGCAACCATACATCACATACTTGCTCAGTAAAAGGTTGCAAGATGACCCAACAGATGTGTGTCATATAATGCGACGATCCAAGGCATTCTCCCTCATCAATGGTGAATTGTACAAGCGCAGCATCATAGGAGTCCTCCAGTGGTGCGTCTCCAACGGGGACAGAAGAGCCATCCTCCTCGACATACACGAAGGCACTTGTGGCCATCATGCTGGCAGTCGCGCCCTCATTGCCAAAGCTCTATGAGGTGGATTCTACTGGCCAACAGCAATGTGTGATGCTAAGGACATCGTCCAGTGATGCAACACCTGCCAGTGATTCACGGACAAGCCGCATGCACCTGGCGCCGAGCTCAGGCCAATACCCGTGGCCTGGCCCTTCGTGCAATGGGGACTCGACATGGTCGGCAAGCTCTAGAAGTCTTCACCTGGAGGATATGTCTACCTCCTCGTCGCGGTCGACAAATTCACCAAGTGGGTTGAGGCCATGCCGGTGACAAACCAATCAGGAGCCAGCATTGTTAAATTCTTCGAGTCCATCGTCTTCCGGTTCGGGGTGCCGCACAGCATCATCACTGACAACGGAACAAACTTCACCTCAAATGAATTCCAAGGCTTCTGCAAAAAACTGGGAATCAACATCAGCTACGCCTTAGTGGTGCACCCCTAGACCAGCGGTCAAGTCGAAAAGGCCAACAGCCTTGTCTGCAGCGGGATCAAGAAAAGGCTCCTTCGACCACTCGAAAGAGCTACCGGGTGCTGGCCCAACAAGCTACAATCAGTACTATGGAGCCTGCACACAACTCCAAACAGCGCCACAGGCTACACTCCATTCTTCATGGTCCATGATGCCGAGGCGGTACTACCCGCAGAAGTGCGCTACAAAGCCCCATGGGTAGTAGCATACAACGAGACAGAATCAACTCTCGCACTTGAAGACTCAGTCGACCTCCTCGACGAAGCACGCGAAATTGCAGCGAATAGATCCACGATCTACCAGCAGAACCTCCGCAACTACCACAGCAGAAGGCTACGCCCCAGATCCTTCGTTGAAGGAGATCTGGTCCTGCAACTGAAGCAACAAGGGCACCTCAAGCTCAGTCCCCTTGGGAGGGACCTTACGTGATTACCGAAGTAATCCCAGGTGGCGCCTACCGCCTTAAAGATTTAGAGAGCAGAGTCGCATAATCCAATCCCTGGAACATCGCGCAGCTGCGCTGTTTCTACCCTTAGATGTTTTTACTTTACAAATAAGGTTGTTCAGCCAGGCTACTTAGACGTACATTGTACCTCATGATATTCTGCAAATAAATAAAGCTAAGTGCCCCAAACTTTGTGTTTTTTGTTTTCCTTGCAATTATATCACTTGGGGGCTGTGCCACCCTTTACACCTCGTTCCATGAACAACGCAGTATACTAAGTAGCTGATGCACTATTAATCAAACCCTTGGTAAAACCAACCCAGCTGCAACGCACCTGACAGGTTGGCAAGGTGCTGAGATGAATATACGTTAGGCTAATGAAAAAGAACTACAGATTACAATACACTCAAAAAACATACAAGCTAGCAAGTTGTTTACACAACAACAGGTATTAAAAACACCCGACACAATTATATGAACTTTACAACACCTATACATCCATGTGCAGGTCCATACTACATTACTGCTGCAAAAGGAGGACATTTGTTTGCTCTTCGAAGAAATCAACAATATCTTCGGCTAGCCGATCAACCACCTGGTAATTTGGCACCATGTTCCAGGTCATCCCTTCTGGCGGAGGCGGTTGTCTAGCGGCAACAGTTGCGACATCCACATATGGCCGATGCAGGCGAACAAGCGCCAATGCAGCCTTGGCACCCGCAACCAACTGCTGGCGCACGCACTCGCGGACCGCGCTGATATCTTGAAACTTCGACAGCCAAGCTAGCAAGCTCGAAAGCACTACATCTAGGGGAAAGATCGCCTGAAAAAATATGCTTAAGGCACGACTGCGCCTTCTTCAAGCACTGCAGCACTCGCGATGCACGATCCTGTAGTGTCGCCAACACGACTGCACGATCGTGGTCCACCCAGAAATATCTACTAGCTTGCAGCTCCTCCTGGGTCAAGTCGTTCAGATGAATGGCAACTTGATCCCTCTCATCCTGCGGATGACGAGCACTAACAACTACAAGAAGCAGAGCAAAGCATAAGGATAAGGCATCGCTGCGAGTGTCTAAGGAAAAGGAAAAGAAGCTAGAGAGCTAACATTTAAATTTCTCATTCCATTGAGCAACTTCGCCCAGGAGGTACTTCTCGCGCGCACTGGCCTTCTCAGCCTTCGACTTCCATAAGTCCGCATTACCACGAATCATGGGCAGCTCTCACTCCAACTGCTTTATGCGATCGCGCACTCGCACAAGAAGCGACAGCTCCTCCACCTTTGAACGCGGTCATGCCACAGTTTCATCGGTGGGAGGAGAGTCAGGAGGACCACTCGAAGGACCCTATTACAGCCAAAACAAGAGGCATATAAGACTAACCATCCATAAATAAAAGAGAGGAGTGCATTCAAATTCAACAAGTATCAAAAGGGGCACCCCCACAGAACACAGTTCAACAAGGATAGCCACACTATTACAAAAGGTAGCTGGGAAATGCTCCAATGCTTTGCTTTCGACTTTGGGGACTTCCTCGAATCCGTGGTAGTCTCCGACTCCATAAAGTTCCTAGCTACATCCCCAGATGCTGCAGCCTTCGCATTCTTCAACTGTCGTAGCTCCGCCGAGTAATTGGCGACTGTCTCAATGAGCCGAGGCCCATATTTACTGCAACTACTGGCGAAAGGAGCAAACACTACCTGCTGGCCATCCACGGAGACCGGCATCGCCTTGGACATTTCGCTAGGGTCCAGCTCCATGCCGTGGGCTTGCGCCATTGCGAGTGCCATGGTCGCCTCGACTGACCGCTATGCGTTCTTGAAGTCCATCGGCACACCCTCCGCGAATGATTCCACCAGGCCATCAAGATTTTCGATCAACTTAGCCTTGGGGACCATCTCCTCTCGAAGGCGCTCAATATGTCCTTGGCTTTTCCAAGAGTGTCTTGGACAGAGATATTGCGGTCCTTGACTGCGGCCTTGGCGCTGTCTAAGGCTTCCGTGCGAGCCAAAGCCTGGGTGTCAAACCTCACGCCGGCAGCATCTGAAGAATACACATATCAGCACAGCAACATGCAGGCAAAACGCATTGGAAAATGCAAGTGAGGTAGTATCATACCTAAGAACGCTTTTGCGATAGAGAAGAGCTGTTCTACGAACAACTTTTCCCTCTCGGCGACGGAGGAACGTAACTCTTCCTCGTGTTTTTGCGACTCCTCAAGAGCCTTGACTGCCTCCTCGCGTTTCTTCTCCGCTGCGGTAAGTCCCTTTTCGAGGGAAGTGACGCGACGAAGAAGCTCATTATGCTCACCTACAAGGGACAAAAATGGCAAAACCTAAGCTCACCAACCTCTACACAAGAAGAGTGGGAAGCAAAGTATAAAGCTAACCTTCAACAACATGATGGCGTTGTATCCAGCATAGCATGCTGTCGACCTAAGGAAACGATCTGCTCAGTGAGGCAAGCAGAATTCTTCAAGATAGGCTGCACCAAAGAAAAACAAGAGTGAGCATTAACAAAATTTTGACTACCAGTGACAAGAGAAAAACTCACATGTTCCTCTAGGGACTCCGAAGATTCTTTCAGAATTGATGTCCGAGCAAAAATTTGGTGCCCCTAGTGTGGGGGGAACTCGAAGAATTGGCACCAGAGTGGGTCGCCACTAGAGGAGAAGGAGATTGTGATGTCACCTCCTTGTTCTTGGAGTCTGCGACTCCGGACTCCTTGACAAATTGGCAGTCATTGGAGGACGACGATGCCATTTCACTGCCAAATATCTAGCACTACTTTAGAAGGAAAAGATTTTGAGAAGACAAGATGAACTCGCAAACTTATAAAGACATACCCGTCAAAAATTTCAAGGTCAAAGGAATATCTAGATGACTCCTTTGGCAACCTAAGATTCTTCCATGAAGGAGGAGCCATGGCGCGCACAGGCATGGCAGGGATTGGATCCTCCACTGATGTAGGAGGACACTCCGGTGTCGTCGGTGATGAGGCGTCTGAATCCTGGCTACGGGAGCGCTTGCGAGTCCCGTGCCCACTAGACTCAAGGGCTTCCTGCTCCTCCCCAAAAGGGACGGTGGAGCCCGACTCATCCTCTTCTTCCGCTTCGCACGGAATTATTCCTTCGGGCTGAGGAGGCAAGTTGGTGGCCACCTTCCAGTCCTAAAAATCAGAACCAAGCATCAATATAAGCTACAATGATCAAGTAATCAAAAAATATGAAGAATATTCAAAAGGAAGTCCACCTCAGGTGGAGGATGGCTTGCGCAGAATGGAGGCATGACTAAGTCACCCGGGAGATCCTCCTTGGTGGTGTACTTGGTCAGCAGTCGAAACCTCCTGTCTACTTCACCAGAAGAAATGCCCTCTGCAGATATGCGAGTGACATCACCAGTACCAATCCAGTGGCACATCGGATGCACCCTGGTCTATAGAGGCTGTACTCGGCGACGCATCCAAGTGCGAATGAGATCAGCGCCACCTACTTCTTTGCCTATGCGGCATTCGAGGTCGCAGACACGCTGATACAGAGTATATGTTTCCTCGACTTTGTCGGGCATCACAACGTTCTTCCATGACCTCCTCCTCTTGCAGACCGCCATCGGATCAACGGGCGCGAGTCCGTAGTGCTCTCCATCAACCTTCTGGTCGTGAATGTAGAACCACTTCTCCCTCCATCCTTGGACAGACGCGGTGAGATTGATGGAGAAATAGGTGACATTGGAGTCGACGTGGATCCCGTAGCCTCCTATATCATAGACTACTGAACCCGAACCCGACTGACGTTTGAGCTTGAAGAGTTTTTTGAAGAGGCCAAAGTGTGGCTCGATTCCGAGCTAGCACTCGCAAAGGGTAATAAAGCAAGCGATGTGGAGGATAGAGTTTGGGGTCAGCTAGTGCAGCTGGAGCCCGTAGAAACAAAGTAAACCCCTAACAAACGGATGAAGGGTGTGAGAAAGACCGCGAATGATGAACGCGAGGAACATCACTGGAAACCCGCCAGGAGGACTGGGGATTACCTCATCGCCGAGAACACGGGAGTCATCCTCCACGGCGGAAAGCGCTCCATCCTGGCGTTGGGTGAAAAGCTCTGAAGGCTTGATGATGGATGGGCGCCACGACCCATTGGTGACGCGAGTCCCTGGGCCCTTCTTCTTCCCGGCCACGGCCACGGCCGCGGCACTGGTACCCGTGGTGGCGGCACTTTTCTTCTTGGCCGCAACAGCGGCAGTAGCAGATCCAGCGGCGGAGTTTCCTTTCTTCTTGCCCATCTAGCGCTGGCGGTGAGAGCGCGAGAAGTATCTTGGGAAAGTACGAAGTTGGTCCAGCGCCGCAAAAAAGGTGAGAGCAATGGAGCAGCAAGAAGCAACAATGGAGGCTGTGCGCGAGGAGTAAGATGAGATGTGGAGAAATTACCACACAGAGGATCTCTACTTAACCTCATCGGCGATGCCATCCAACAGCCAGAAGAAAATCAACTCGATGCGTGGAACAAATCAGTGTCGGCACGTGCCAAGGGTAAACCACGAACCATCGCTCCACTCCTCCCATTACGTGCGAGAATTGAGGAAAACCAGAAGATTACGCACGCCTGGTCAAGTCCAAGTCAGAAAATGGGACCCACTACTCGTCACATCTCGTCAAAATCGCTCATGCGGGCAATTGAGATCATCTCATCGTCAGCAATGACGTCATTAACTCTAGCAGGAGCATATTTTGACTACACTAGTTCTTACTCGAGTCTTCGACTCGACCAAGCACTCGGGGGCTACTCCTAACAGGAGCGCTGACTGCGCACCCGAAGAAATTTGTAAAAATATTCAAGCATTATGAAAACCCTTCCCTCGAATCAACGATTCGATTGTGGACTTCGGGTTACTCCCATAGGAAGTGCAGAAAGCAAATTCGACTGAAACAAGCAAAAGACGATAGCAGTCGCAAAATAATTATAGTCCCCGCTCAAGTCTACGACTTGAATAGGCACTCAGGGACTACTCCCATAGGGAGCGCTGGCCACGCACCCTATGATTTTTCCCGTACGTAACTCTGTGCTGACAACGTCCACACTCGAAATCTTCGGAGACACCGCCTCATAATTTCCCTACTAAGAGACTGTGTCTCTTGGGTCACCTGAATCATCTCTGCGATGACAAAATTCGGATGCCACGCTTACAGCATGAAGATAAGACCTGAAAAAGGCCTAGCAACGCACCTGCTGCGCTCTACCAGAAACAATCCGTGCCTGCGGGTACGATGAATAAGCCTTGACGGACGCGTCGAGTGCTCACACTTATACACTGGGATTCGACTCTATAAGACCTCCGCGGCCTGAGTCAAATTATGCCAGCACTTTTCCAAATTCGAGTCCGGGGACTCGCGTTTGAGTAGATTGCGTTGTTTTTCCCTAAGGCAGTTAACTAATCCCGATACATTGGATAAATTAGGCACTTATATCAATGAATCCCTTTGATACAAATCAAAACGCTCGAAAATGCTCAGTTATGCACTCGAAAGACTTCAGAAGTCTCCGCTCGAATCTATGATTTAGCTGGACACTCGGGGGCTACTGACGTGAGCATACCTTATAGGTACTCGAGCTTGGCATATACGGTCCAATCTGGCAGAAGCCCACAGTGTTACCAGGGCCCAATCAAAGATTTGGGTGACCGAAGGAGACTCCGACTGCTTGTGGCACACGACAAGCTCAAAGATAGAAAGTTTAAAGGGATAAACCCTAACTTGTAACCGACTCAACCTGCTACCTGAGACCTAGCATATCTATATAAAGGCTAGGAGGGGGCGGCGAGGAGAACAATCACAACCCTAGTTTCCACAACCTCGCTAGATCTCATCTACGCACCCTTGTAACTTTCGAATACCTCGATAATTCCAAGAGCAGACAAGCAGGAGTAGGATCCTCTACGAGGCCTGAACTTGGGTAAACCTTGCGTCTCTGTGTGCTTGTTTTCTAGTCGATTGATGCCTCCAGTGCTCCCTCCTTCTCCAAAACCCAAGTCCATAACAATGAGTATTGATGAATTTAACCCTCATCAACTGGGTTTTAACCATATCAAGATTACAACATCGAATATAATGGAACTGAGAACATCTTCAAAGAATTGTAAGTGTCCATATGGACTCTCTTCATTAGTTCCTGCAAATTTCTTAGAGTGCAGTAGTTCAAATAAAAAAAGGTGGATCTCAATTCCATCGGGATTTATGCTTTTATTGATAGTTATAAAAGCGTCCATGGGCGAACCCATTTTCATTACTGCCTTAAGATGGTTTAAATGCTGAGTGTTATCCATGGTTGTAGTCCTGCAACTTAAGTAAAAATTAGTACAACGAAAGTAAATAACTAAAAGTAAAGTGACTTATAGCACTAAGCTCCTCGGTAACGGTGCCATAAAATAGCTTGGTGACAATAAGTACACAGATTATTTGTAGCTAGTTTCGAAATAAAGACATCGATCCCATAGGGAGTAGTAGGAAAAAAGACTAAAATACTTTTAACTACAACTAAACTAAGTACTTAAGAAATAACTTTAAGATGCAAGAAAAGTAGAGTTGTTTTTGGGGTTTTGATTGAACAAGGCAATATAAAGTAAAGTAAAACTTAATGCAGAAAGTAAGAATCACATGTGTAATAGAACTTTGAAACTGCAATAGGAAAAAAGGCGTTCTCAGGGAGTGGTGGATACACCGCTAGCAATTTAGACCAAACAATCAATATTATTATAACAAATATTCTCATAATATGTATGTATGTGGGAGGAGCTCCATATATGGACAAATAGGCAGCAACTGCTGCTCACATCATCCTTCATAACCACAGCTGATGAATAAATGACATTAATCGTATTATCCCGCTATGAAGGGATTTCTCTCATGGCATGGACATGGCTTAATGAGTTCTCCTTAATTCCCCAAGTTAGTACGTAAGGAATGACAACAGCTTTATAGTCACAGTAAATGCTATCATCCCTCTGTCTACCAACAAGTAATCCCCTTCATCAAGTTCCCATAGGTGGCAAATATTAAGGAGGTGCACAACTCCCAACATCAAGATGAAGACAATTAACACATACACATAATGATGTATAACATAATAATCTCTATCTCATCTCAATCATATGCTAGGGTTTCTCCATCTCCCCAAGAACTAGAGATCTACTCAGACATGGAGGCAATCAACATCATGGCAATGGTAATGGTACCTATCATAGATGAATAGTACTTGTATAAATCCACAACGAGTATGGAAATTACAACAAGATCTAGACAAGATGTAGGTGGGATGGATAGAGATGGTGGTGATGCAGCGGTTTATGAGGAAGATTGATGCCTTAGCCTCCCGGATCTGCGCAAGGTGAAGATGGATCCCCGGTGGACGAGTTCCCCCTCCAGATGCCTTCCAGAGATGAGGTTTCAGCGATTTATGGGTGTTCTGTATGTCGTCTCCCCGATCCAGTTGCACGGGGTGAAACTATTTGAAGAGGCGGTGGTGGCGTCAACTATACGACCGGAACTATACGGCCGAAAAAAGTATCCCGGTCATATAGTTGGTCGTTAAACCGTCTGTAAGCCTTGTTCGCTTCAGGTTTTCTTTTGGTATTATTGATATCTCCCAAATAAGCGATTTACGTTGTTTTTTACTCATTTTCTCCTCAGTACAACTGCTTCAAGAATTATGTCCATTGGATCCATCATCTGTCCTGATCCTGGTGAAAACAGACATAAAATATACGCGCGAGCGCCGTAAAATACCAAGATCCTACATCTACAATGCAAAATAATGATGTAAAACATGATGCAAATATGCACTTATCAGCCCACTATACTGAAGGTCTAATTGGGGCCTGGCCCACCGGCTGGGCCCTGCCAACCGTCCCGCTTTGTAAACACAAAGCCCAAATAGTAAACCCTAGAATCCACATTGTAACCTACCCCTCCCAGCCAGTATATAAGAGAGGCTAGAGCTAGGGTTCTAGGTAAGCTCAAGTAGATTCAGATAGTTCGCAAGTTCATCTTCTTCCTCTAGCTTGCCATAGTAGCTAAGAAAACATCTCAAGGAGCACTTGTACTGGGCATTCGCTCCCAATATAGTAGATCCTTGCAGGAGTAGGAGTGTTACCTCGCCAAGAAGGCTCCAAACCTGGGTACATCGTTGTGTCTACAGTATATGTGCCCAACCCGTTGCGAGTAGACACCGATAGCATCCTGATTGTCCCCTCTCATGCCATCCCTGATGGCACTGCCGTGTTCCACACCACGACAGTATCTATCTTGTAAACCCTAGCCATGTCGTCTATATAAATCCCAGGGAAGGAACTTTAAAGGTTACGTCGAATCATTCCCTAGCTCTAGTCATTACTCCGTCTCCGACGAGCTTTGTAATCAATTCTGAGAAATACAATCTAGTAGGAGTAGGTCTTTTACTACACCGAGAGAGGTTGAACTTGGGTACATCGAGTGTGCCAATCTCATCTCAGGAATCTCCAATGTTCCTTTCGCCTTCCATATCTCTCAAACCCCCAGGTAGCATTTGACGCGAATAAACCACGACATAAATAAGAATAGCTCTCCAAATCCCGTTGAACATGTAGCCAAGAATGAACATAAATCAAATGAAAATGGGCCATGACTCATCGAAATTGAATTGGATCGACCTCCTATGGATCCCACACAAAGACCACATGCCACATTCGCCCGGCCATCACGTTTGATAATCTCATCTCTAGATAGTAGTTGCCCCCTAACGTCTTGCTAAAGATTCTTTTTATTAAGGAATCTAGATCTTCCAAATGTGGTGAGAAGTAGGCGACTTCTAGGTATGAACTATTGGTCGTGATATCTGACACATGTTGATCATGGTTTGAATACAAGTGCAAGAGATTAGGAAATCTATCACAGAGGAGCCTTGACACAAACCACTAGTTTGACCAAATGTTGTACATGATCTATTATCAACATTAAGTTTGGCCAAAGCACGAAATACCTCAAATTTTCACATAGGATCTCCATAATTAGGACCCACAACGAAGGTGAAGCCAACAAAGATCATCGAGTGGAAAATAATTTGCCTTTAAAATCTCTCCCAGGGAGCCGCATTAGAATTAACCTTTTTCTAGCACCACTTCGTCATTAAACATTTGTTTATGATCGAGAAAGTGATGATCTATAAGTGCCACCCCCCCCCCCCCCCCCAACCCACACACACACACACACCCCAGCCCCGGCAAAAGATTTTTGATGTTACTTAAGATTTCAAGTTTGAGGCATTCCCAAAAAACATGCCATGAAACTGTTTCGTGTCAACGTAGATACCATGAGGGAATAGGTAGAATTTCTTCAACATCATAGGAAGGCTAGATTAGTAGGAATGATATTTCCTCTACATGGTAAAACTTTTTCTTCCCAAGGCGCGATTATGTTGGCAACTTTAGAAGCTGTAGATTTGAAATCAAGAGCTATAAGCTTCATAGCGAGAGGGATACTTAAGAGATCAATGGAATGCAACCTATATTTTAGTTTAGCAAGTTGGCAATTCTAGTTTGCGCTGCCCCAACCAACCAAAGGATGAATGCTTCATGTTTATGAAGATTGTTTTTAGGTCTGGCATAGCTTCAAAACAAAGAAGGAATTTAAGGTTCATGATTTGGAGATCATTCTTACTCGACCAGGTGTCATCCACATAAGGAGGAGGAAATACCTAAAAAAATGGGACATAGACCCCCGAGATGTGTCTTGATGCATTTGCCTCGTCCAACATAATTGAAAGGGCATTCGAGGCAGAAATGGAGAGGACAAGGGGGTATGGGATCAACTTGACGTACCTCTTCCATTTTTATTAATAATGTAAATACAGTTTGGCTTCTTAGGTGTAGTCCCCGGGCGGCAGGGCAGTGGTGCCCCTCTTGGTCGCGGTGCATAGACCTCATCCGACTGCCGGCTCGGGGGCAGGAGAAGAAGTGGTGGCTTAGCCGAAGCTCTGGCGACGGAGCGTGGTGGCACGGCCAGGGCGGGGACAACCAGGTAGCGACGGCGTGGGATGCAGGAGGACGGCAGCGAGGGTGGCCTAGCTACTGCAGCGCGGCGGCAGAACTGATAGGGCCCCGATCTGGGCCTGATCTAGGCCTAGCTGACACTGTCGGTACTGCTACTGCGTCCGGTCTGTACTCACCATGGGTGATGGAGGGCAGTTCCCCTCCCCTAGGCTGCCATGCGGCTCGATGCCTACAAGTCCGTGGTTGGCCTATCCTGTCCTGCTCGTCGGCTGTGCGAGCGGCGTTGGTCAGAGCTTTGGCTCGAGTTCATGGATGCCGGGGTGGCGGCCCGAAAGTGGACCGCGCAGGTGACTCTTCGGCAAGCGATGCGGTGATGGTGGTGGTTCCTATCTTCGGCCATGTGAATGGCGAGGAGCGGACATTGGGGGACTTTGGTGTTGGTGGTGCTTCTGCTTCGACAGCTCCCGAAGCGTGCGTCGGAGACCTAACTCGGGGACAGTGGGCGCCGACAGAAGACGAGGAGCAGTACGAAGTTTTTTTCGGGCAAAAGCGGAGTGCTTTGGCACCAACGACGGGATGCCTACGGGTATCGTTACCCCTCTTGGGGGCGCCGCTGCGGCTACCTTCTCCGTGATAGGGCTTCAAGTGAAAACCCTTTACCTTCGGTCTCGGCGGCGGCGGTGGCGCGGTGCGTCATTACCCTCTTGGGGGCGCCGTCGTGGAGCCCCAGTTCACCTCCGCCTCGTTTCAGTATCTTCATTGGTAAGTTTGGTCTTTCGCGATTTTTTTGTTTATCTTGATCTGCTTTGTAAGGGGTCTCTCCATCACGTTGTATCTTTTCGGCTGATGTGGTTTTATTTATAAAGCGAGACGAAAATCAGACTGTATGAATAATGATAAGTTCTTCGTTAATATCTGTGGCACACGGTGGCAGTAGTTTGATAACTTTTTGTTTTCTAGCTCATCTCCACTGCTTTCACCTTGTCTTTCGTGGCGGTGCCTTCTGCTTCCACGGCCGTGTCTTGTGCTTCCACGGTCGTGTCTTCCGTCATGCCAAAAAGCTTCCCTATGTCCTCGAGCGGCAGCCCGCGCGTCTCCGGAATGAAGGTGTAGAAGAACATGAGCCCGAGAGCGGTGATGCCGGCGTACAGGAAGAAGCTGCCGCCGATTGTGATGGCCTTGGATAAGGACAGGAAGGACATGGAAACGGCGGCACTGGTCACCCGGTTGCACGATGCGCTGACCGCGTAGCCCAGCGCGCGCACCCGCAGCGGAAAGACCTCCGAGGTGTACACGCTCGTGATGGGGCCGAGGCCGATGGAGAAGAAGGCCACGTAGGCTAAGATGCACAGGATGCACAGGCCGATGGCCCAAGGGATCTTCGTGTCCGGGTGTTGCCCAACGACGGTGAGGCCCGTCCCGAGGCCGATGAGACAGAGGAGCATGCCGCCGGTGCTGGCAAGCAGCAGCGGCCGCCGGCCGGCGCGGTCCAGTTGGAACGTGGCCACCAGGATGAAGAGCGTCTTGGTGACCCCCACGGCGCAGGTCGCGCCGAGGAGCTGGTTGTCGCCCGTGATGCCCGCGCTCTTGAACACCCGTGGGCTGTAGAGCACGACCGAGTCAGAGCCCGTCGCCTGCTGGAAGAAATGGATGCCGAGCGCCGCGACCAAGATGCTCCGCATGGCTGGGGTCGCCGAGAAGATGAGCTCCTTCCACACTCGAATCTCTTCGCTGCCGTCTTTCTTGGGCACGTCTACCACGTCGCCGTCCATGTCCTTGGGGATGCCGGCGGCAGCCTTGATTTGGTCAAGGCGTTCCACGGCCTCCTCTGGCGTATCGGAGGTCTTGCCAAGCACGACCCTGGCGTCGGCGAGGCGGCCTTTCATGACGAGCCAGCGGGGCGACTCCGGCATGCCGAACACCATGAGCGCGAGCAGGGCTGAAGGGAGCGCGCCGATGCCGAGCATGACGCGCCAGCTGAGGTGGAGCGGCAGACGCGCAAAGGCAAAGTTGGAGACGTAGCCGAGGAGGATGCCGAAGTTGATGAACACCTCCGTGAAAGACGTGAGCAAACCGCGGGCCGACGCCGGGGACACCTCGGCCGTGTACACCGGCGCGACCATGATCGCGTATCCCACGCCGATGCCGGTCACGAAGCGGCCGACCATGAGCATGGCATAGTTGACCGCGAAGCCCATGAGCAAGGAGCCGGAGAAGAAGGTGGCGGCCGCGATCACGACGGTGTAGCGGCGGCCGATCCAGTCGGATGTCCTCGCGGCGGCGAAGGATCCTACAAGCGCGTACAGGCTGAGGATGCCGATCATGATCTCCACCTGCAAGTCCGAGATCTTGAGGTCTTTCTGGATGTACAACGACGCCCCGCTCATCACCCCAACGTCTGGACAGACGGAACAGCATACGTGATCCGACCCAAATGCATAGCGGAAGGAGGAAGATGAGAAATTGATATGAGAACGGAGAAACATATGTACCATAGCCGAGGACGATGGTGGCCATGGAAGCGAAGACGGCACAGGTGCAGGCGTACATGAAGTTGCTCTTCTTCCTGGGCTCGACCGCCTCCGGGGGCGCATCAGAAGCCATCCTCGACCCCTCCATCTTCGCTCTCTGCTCCATTTCTTTTTCTGGACTATACTCTGTCCTCTGCTCTGTCCGGTCCGAACAGATCGATGAACCAACTGATAGCGTAGTGATCAATGAAGTAGGGTACTGTGTTCCCTATATCTACCCCTATTATATAGATGCCGAGTTTTTTTTTTTTGGGCACGTGCCATGGTTAAGAAGGTCGCTTGAAAAACTTGAATGAAAATTTAAAAATAAACATATGTCTGCATCTCACCATTTCCAAAAAAAATATGTCCACGTCTCTAAGAAGCAAAAGGGAACTGCACAATATTTCTCCTTAGAGCATCGAACGACTACCTGCACCTCTATCTCGGATTTTCTCCTCTTCTTCTCGGCTCTCTATCCTTTTCACTGTACATTTCTTACGAAGTAGAAGTTCAACTTCGCCTCCACATCTTTCGGATGACTCGTCTCCCATGCTCTATGGACCTCTCATCCGCCTCAGCGATGACAAGCCGTTGATGTGCCCAACGATGTCGTTATTGGTCCTCGCGCGACACAAGGTGCAGCTGCGGAGCTAGCATCTCAGTTTCATCCCAAGACTCAATGTTCGGCGGAACCTCCACACCGTGGCATCGAACGTGCGTGCCGCTTCATGCACGGAGTTCAACGTGTCAAGCCACACATGCACCCCGCCAGCTGCCGACCAAACCTATGGAGCTCAGGAGGCCACGGCGAGGAGCTATCCTGACGACGATAGCCAGGGTTTACCGGAGGCAGCTGAAGTAGAGGGGGAATGGCGTGGCGGGGCTCGATGTCGGTCGGACTAGACCTGATCTGGGAGTAGGGAGGCGGCGAGGGGCGGTGGTGGCGGGAATCAGCGGCGGGACAGCGTGGTCGTACGCGGCGGGGAGTAGATGGGAAATTTTAAGGTGTGGTTGGAGGTCTTGTGTGCGTTGTAGAAATTATGCATCGCGCAACCATGCGTGTCATACATATGCAGCGCGTGGTTATGGTTTTTTGGGCATGTCCAAAAATATTTGGGGGCAGATCTTACAAATTCTTTTAGGACAAGTTCTATGATTGGATATTTGCTGGAGCATAATTTTTGCCCTCTCGTGTTCTAAAAACAGTTTTTTTTGCACCAAACCTATTATTGGACATCAAGTGCTTATTGGTAAAGGAAAGAACGTTTAGTTAACCAAAAATTGTTCTTCTTGTCTAGCTTATCCAAAACCAGTTTCCCAAAACTTGCGTCAATAAGATAGGGCCCATGCTTAAGTGGGTTAGTCTTTTTTCCTCCTTTCTCCTTTCTCGTTTTTCCTCTCTTTCTTCTTCCCCGTTCAAACCACCACCTTTCTCCCAGTGCATCAATCCCTACCACCATCACCCAACTCTACAACCCCCACCTACCTCCATGTACACCGACGCCCCTTAACGGAGAAGCCTCAGTCGATGCCCCTCTGCCACCCGCCGCCACCGCTCTCCTCCCAATTCGTGGGCCTTCCCTCCTCGTTCTTTCTTGGCTGAGGCCCGTGGGAGGCATGGAACGCCGGAATCGAGCTTTCCCCAACCGGAATCAAGCTTCCCCAAGAGGATATGCACTCGTGCGCTTTGGCTTAGGCTTGGCGGCCGGGAGCGTGGGAGCAGCGAGGGTTGGTCAAGGGGAGATTGGGAGAGGTAGGGAGATTGTCCATGGCAAGGAGGCGACCGTAGGGACCATGGAGAGCGGCGACGACGTCGGGTGGAACATGTAGAAGTTTCTGCCCGCATTGGTTGGTTGTTCCGGCGTCGATTTGTCTCTTGCCCAGAAAATATGTTGGCCTACTCATATATGGGCAGGAGGTTCTAAAATCTAGTGATTACCAAAAATATTTGGTGGGAGCACTTATGGTGAGTTGTTGGAGCAATTTTTTGTCACATAAAAGCGGTTTTTGTCTGTCTTACCCAGATATGAGTTTTTGACTAAAGCAGCACGTGGTGTACATAATCCTCAATTGATCATGTGGGTCCCGTTTTGGACTTTGCCACTCTATCATGCATGTGTATCCTAGTTTGGACTTTGGTCACCGATGACGTGCCCGCTGGACCGATAAGCACCGGCATGTCTACTGTTTGCTCGTCACCATATCTCCAGTGCATGATCACCCCCGGTAGCTAGCTAGCGTGGAGACGTATAGTCATCTCCTACCACGCCGCAAGGGACATGCTTGGATGCGTCTCGCTGCTCTCTTGTCCGGTATGGTATGGCCAAGCAGGCCCCGGATGTCCACATAACCTGTCACTACGTTGAAACCAGAGCTCTGCACTACCATCGCAGTTTTCCCGATTATCCGGATCACGTGGATGTGACCGCCAAATCCCAGATGCTCACACCTTACGTTTCTGATCGGGTGTCTACCGCTCCTGACTTTTGCTTACATAACAAAATGGTGAGATGAATGCTCAGGATTTGTACCGCATGCAAGGGAGAAACTACAATACAGACACACACACACATATTAAGATGGTGGAGAAGGACGGAAAAAATTAAGATCCGGCGAACTCTAAAACATAAAATGGGTTTTAAAAAATCTCCTATATCTTCTTCCACTTGTTCGGCGGCCCTAGATATTTTCATATCCTTTTCCACTGCTTACCAAAGTTTAAAATAGCCGGCTATTTCATTTAGCCACAATATTTTTAGCAGCTATACAAGGCTATAGCGGGGCTATAGCGGGCTATTCCATTTTAGCCATGTTTTAAAAAGAGAGAAAATTTTAGTCATATCTTATTAAAAACGAAAAGCTATGACACACACATGATTTGAGCTACAACTCGTTCAACTATTCAACGCAAATAAGTATTTAACCATTCAACTCACAAGATTTTACTGAATCATATTGAACGGAGATTCAAGAAAAAAGATGAAGAAAAAGCAATCCATAAAGCATGACCTTTAGCGGCTAAATTGGAGCCTAATTTATGGCTAAATCAGGCTATAGCTGGCTATTAGCGCCATTTAGCCTATGAACATCATAGCCGTAGCGGAAGGCCTCTCGAAAGGCTATAGCCCGGCTATAGCCGGCTATTTAAAACTTTGCTGCTTACCCATGCTATTACTCTTTGTTTACCATTAGACCCTTAACATTTTCAGTATCATGTATGATTGGTTTAGTGTCTCCCGGCAAAGTCGGATTTGCGATATTAGATTTTTTTCCTACACGGTCGTCGGTGAGGTCTAGTCTATTTTTCTATTTTTTGAATTGAACCTTTTTTGTTACGTGTAGCAAAAACGGAACACATCGTAGCAAACTCGGTCCATTTATAGCCAAAGCAAGATTAGAACATGTTTTAGGAACACGTGGTGGCCAGGGACCCGGGGATCGGGGAAGATTAGCCCTCGGGACACTCAGTACCGATTAAGCAAAGGCACTCGCCTCAAAATAAAGAGTATCATGCATTCATGCTCATGCACATGTACTCCCTCCGTTCGTAAATAAGTGTACTTCTAGATTGTCCGAAGTCAAACCCTTTAAAGTTTGACTAATTATTATGAAAAAAATAGCCACATTTATGATATCAAAATAGTATCACTAGGTCCGTTTTAAAGTATAGGTTCACAATATATCAATTTGATGTCATATGTGTTGCTAATATATATAATAAAATTGGTTAACTATTAAAATCTTTGACTCAAGAAAATTCTAAAAGTACGTTTATTTAAGGACGGAGGAAGTATATTGATTGTGTGACACCACGAGTCGTGGCTGGCATGTTCGATGCTCGGCAGGCTGTACGCCAGCACTTCTTTGTATCTGCTGCTAGCGACGACGCCACGAGTTCGCTGAAGGCAGGACCCGGCCTCCGTTCCATTAGTAAATTATATTTTTACTACTTCCTCCCATCTATATTAGTTGATTTAAGTTTGTCTAGATTGGGGTGTATCTAGACATGTTTTAGTGTCACATACATCTGAATCTAGAGAAATCTAAGTCAACTAATATGGATCGGAGGGAGTAATTTTAGTACTCCTCGGTTCATATTAATGGTTTCAACTTTATTTAAATATAAATATATCTTGTTTAAATATTTAACTAGATACATACGATTATAGATAAAGTTAGGTCATTAATATGGATCCAAGGGAGTACCATAACTGAGATAGGTAATAATTTTGTGTCACTTTGCCATTTTTTGCTGATAGGTTCCACTTTTGTGAGCTATTATAAATAGGGTATTTTTTTAGCTAATCGTGTTTAACGGCAAAACTAGCAGGATGAACCCATAGGTAAGCGGTGACGTGGACCTATGGCTCACATGTCATCCTTGTCATCTTCCTCCTCCTCCTCCCTCCCTCCCTCCCTCCCTCCCTCCCTCCCTCCCTCCCTCCCTCCCTCTCTCTCTCTCTCTCTCTCTCTCTCTCTCTCTCTCTCTCTCTCTCTCTCTCTCTCTCTCTCTCTCTCTCTCTCTCTCTCTCTCTCTCTCTCGTATCCTTCTTCTTCCTCTGGCAGCCGCTCTCCCTACTCCTCTTGATCTTTTCGAGCTCTGTCATGAAGCCAATGACCGCCGTCTCGTTGCCCGCATCTTCCCTGCAGAAGGAATTGAAGTCAAGCTTCCCTAATCGACGCCACCGTCCATGCCCTCTCCTCCGTGTGGTAGCTGTCGTTGACGTCGCCTCCAACCTTTTTTGAGCTCGCTGACCTTCCCCTTGCACCTGGTAAGATTCTGGTCCTCCTGGTACTCCTTGTTTGCCCGATCGAGCACCATAGTCACATGTCTTTGATCATCATCGTCTGTCACATGGCCACGTCGCCGGCAAGGTTCTGATGACCTTTTACAAGTGGGGATGCGCGATTTTGGTTCTCTTTGAACTCCCGAGTCAAACGCGCCCGCCACCGTAGCCCTGCACACACCCTTCCACGACATCCTTGGACGTGGTCGGGCCCTCAGGACCACGGTAATCACAAGGTGCCGACATGAGATAGCAGGAGGGACGGCGCGAGGTGGAAAGAGGGGGTGACGGCAGGAGGTAGGAGGGAGGGTGCTAGCGGCGGCATGTAGCAAGAGGGGTTGTCGATGATGCTAATTGTTCGATGAGAATGAGAGAACGTACATGAAGAAGGAGAATAGATATGAGGGGATAACATGTGGAGCTAGGTCCACCTCATTACTTACATAGGACTCTCACGTCACCGTTTACATGTAAGTTCATCCTGTTAGTTTTGCTATCAGAACACGATTAGCTAAAAAAACTATTTGTAATAGCTCGTCTAAAAATAGGTACATATCAGCAAAAAATTTCAAGTGACACTAAATTGCTATCTTAACTCTAATTATGGTACTAAAATGTAATTTACCCTGATCCGTCGCTCCTTTTAATTGTGCACCATGCAGCAGGCCCACAAATCCCGTTTAATTACACACTCAACTACTACGACGACACATATCGCTCCTTTAATTGTGGATCATGCAATCTAAAAAAATGTGGATCATGCACCTTGCAAGGCAATCCACAACTTGACCTGGATCCCACCACTTTAACGTGCACCACCTTGTTCTGTGGCTCATATTGCAATATGCGCCATAGAAGTTTGAACATCTGTGGCGCATAACAGCAATATGCGCCACAGATCAAGACATTCAGATCCATATCAAAAAGGTGGCAAGCTCACCCCCTATCTATCCACCACCACCCATTTCACATCTCTTCTTCCTTTCTATCTCCTTCCAGCTCGTCTTGCTCCTTCCTCCCACCTCATTTTGCCCATAGTTTTTCCATTTTCTTGTAACTAAACCTACTTTAGTCCATAGATTGGTAAGTGGAAGCCTCCTTCCAACTTGTAGATCTAAAAGTTTCTTACTATTCTCTCACACATCTCTATTTGTTTACTAATTTCCTCTCCACCAACTTGTAGATCTATTTGTCCATACTCTCTCATCGCGCGGTCTCGTCTTGCTATTATTGAGTCTACTAGGTGAGTACTTGGCCATGAACATGTAGGTGAAGCTTGTCGCGCGGGCGGTGTGTGCGATGCATGGCGAGATGATGCTTGAGTGGTGCATGAATGTTTGCATTGGGAGGAAGTTTTTTGTTGCTTGCTTGTTGTTGTCCCGGCCAGTGTGGTGCATGGATGTTTGCCGAAATGTTGATTCATTTTCATTTCGGCAAATTTTTGCACTATCCATATGTCCTAATTTTAGGAAAGGTCATGCCGAATTTTTCCGGCTAGCATTCATGCATGTGTGTGTGCATATGGTGTGGTTCTAACCTATACTCTCTGTTGTGACCGCTCAGGCAACCATGGTCGTCACGATGAGCGAAGGTTAGGTACAAGAAAGACGCGAAGGAAGACATGATTTTGAACAACAAGACCATGATAAGATGTCCATGTCGAACATGCAAACTTCAGTGCTGGATCAACCCTGATTCTGGACAATTGGAGGGTCACCTGCTCAGGCGCGGTTTCATGCGCGACCTCAATGAGACGCCGACAGGACATGGTGGTCACGAAGACTTGGGCAGGCGAGAAGACGAAGAGTCTACCGGGCATGATCATCATGACGAAGGAGATGCCGGTGGGCATGATCAGCATGATCATCATGAAGAAGGAGATGGCGACGGGCATGATCATCATGAAGAAGGAGATGGCGACGGGCATGATCATCATGAAGAAGGAGAAGACGCGAATACACAGACGCTGCTAACTTCGGCCTTGCAGGACCCCCATGTTCAAGAACTGCTCCTCAAGGAGACGAGCAACACCAAAGATGTAGCTAGAGAGAAAGCCAAGCTGGCCCAAACGGAGATAGACGGGATAACTCTATTGTATCCTGGGTGTCGCCCCGAGGATACACGTATGAGTGTAACGCTCAAGGCTCTGGAGATGAAGGCCGAACACATATGGACCGATGTGAGCTCCAACGCGAACATGGAATACTGGCACGACCGACTTCCTAAGGGGAACACATTGCCAACAAGTATCGAGGAGGCCAAGAAAATCGTGTGCCCTCTCGACCTACCACACATTAAATACCACACATGCATCAATGATTGCACACTTTATCGGAACGAGTATGCGGATAGAACCACATGTCCGGTGTGCAACCAAGGAAGATACAACAGAGGGAACAAGATTTTTCTCGAAAAGTGGTATGGTATTTTCCTATCACCCCTCGTCTGCAGTGATATTTTGTAGATCCCAAGGAAGCAAAGCTCATTGATGGCTCTGTGTATGGCGCCCAGAAAAGTGCTGGAGCAATGATGATGTAGAGCTCGTTGGGAACCCCAAGAGAAAGGTATGATGAGCACAGCAGCAAGTTTCCCTCAGTTATGAAACCAAGGCTTAATCGAACCAGTAGGAGCAAGGAAACACCCCAAAGGTGTTGCTAGCTGAGCCTTGGCAGGGCGCACTACTGGTGCCAGTAGCAACGTGGAGACCTGCACAACACAACCACAGAACTCTGTCCCCAACTTGCGATGAGGTTGTCAATCTCACCGTGTTTTGGTGAAAACAAAGGATTAAACATATCGAATGGAAAGAAGTAATAGTTTGCAGAAAGTAAACACAAAGCAGTAACAGTTTGTAGATTGTATGTAAAGAAAAGGACCGGGATCCATAGTTCACTAGAGGTGGCTCTCCTTAGATAGATAACATGCTGGGTGAACAAATTACAGCGGGGCAATTGATAAACATCGAGAAAGCAATACATGCATATACTAATCATCTTGACTCCTTTGAGACTTGATTGGGCATTACAAGATTATACATAGACCGCCATCCAACTGCATCTATGACTAATAATCCACCTTCAGGTTATCATCCGAACCCCCTCTAGTATTAAGTTGCAAGCAACAGATTATTGCTTTACGAACTGCGTGTAAAGTAAACAATATGATTGTTCTATGAACAAAGGATTGTTGTTTTCTCCCTAGTAGCAACAGCACATCTAGTACCTTAGAGATTTCTGTCACTTCTCTAGATTACCAGAGGCATGAACCCACTATCGAGCATAAATACTAACTCTTGGAGTTGCTAGCATCTACTTGGCCAAGATAGCTACTAACAACGAAAAGCATGCAAGATCATAAATAACAAAGACATCATAGAATAAATAATCAATCTGAAATAGCATCTCAATATCCATCGGATCCCTACAAACACAAGATGCAGAATTACAAATAGATGATCTTGATCATGAACGGAGCTCACAAGATCTAAACATGAAAGCACAAAGGAGGAGAACCAACCATCTAGCTACTACATGGATCCGTAGTCCAAGGATGAACTACTCACGCATCACACCGGAGGCTTGCATGGTGATGAAGAAGGCCTCCAGGGTGAATTCCCCTCTCCGGCAGGGTGCCGGGAAGAGCTTTAGATCCCTCCCGATCTAGGGATGGAGATGACGGCGGCTACAGACTCTTTCGTGGATTTTTTTTCGGGTACTTAGGGGTTTACGTCCCGAGGGCATCTTATAGTCGGAAAGGGAGACCGAGGGGTGCCAGGGGCCACCACACCACCCCCTGGTGCGGGCCTAGCCTGGCCGCGCGGCCAGGTGGTGTGGCCAGCCTCTGGCCCTTCTCCGTCTTGTATTCTGGCACTTGATGACTTCCAGAAAAATAGGCACTTTGGCTTTTGTCCTGTCCAATTCCGAGAATATTCATTTTCTGACTTTCCTAGAACCAAAAACAGCAGAAAACAGGCAGCTGGCACTGTGGCTCTTGTTAATAGGTTAGTCCAAGAAATCATATGAAAAGTACTCCAAAGTTGGAACAAAACACAAGAAAGTGGATAAAACCAAGCATGGAACATCAAAAATTATAGATACATTTGCAATGTATCAACATCCCCAATCTTAACTCCTGCTCGTCCTCGAGTAGGTAAGTGATAAAAAGAAATAATTTTTGAGGTGACATGCACCATCAAAGACTTGATCAAAGTATTTGCAAAACATTCAAAGCTGGGATCATAGTACTTCAATCATAACATGAAAAACAAAGTTCTAGCAATAAGCAAAGAAACTATGATGCAACATGAAAAGGCACAAACAAAAGATTCATGAATAACAATGCTTTGCAAGATGTTTGTTTGTTTCACATAAAGAAAACATAGCATAATAGTATTCAGCTTGTCCCTCAATAGAGTAGCAAATATAAATGCATAGGACACCTTCAAAGTTCATAAGAGGGACTAGATACAATAGTTTAAAACAAGCAATATCAAGTTATGCATCAATCAACTAGTCTTGGGACAATGCACATAGAACTAAGAATGGCCACTATGCTCTCAAAGTAGGTGCATAAATATAGAAGGTGGAGACTCAATATAATGGTGGAAGAAAGACCTTAATAGAAGGAAGTAGGGATTCAAGTCTCATAAAGATCTTCTAAAAATTATGGTACTTATAGCTTTCAGCTCTCATTGCCCCTATCATAAGCATCTTGAAGTGATTAAGGTTAAAGTGAACAAACTACGGTGTACATGCTTGACGAAGTATAAGTCAGAAATCTCATGTCCCGTGTATATGAGGGCCGCTCCTCATGGTACTCAAGTTTAGTCACCGGTAAGTTCTTGTCATTGTAAGTACATGTGTATCATAGAGAACCACCAACGGGGTGATACATTGCAAATGTATCTATAATTTTTGATGTTCGATGCTTGGTTTTATCCACTTTCTTGTGTTTTGTTCCAACTTTGGAGTACTTTTCATATGATTTCTTGGACTAACCTATTAACAAGAGCCACAGTGCCAGCTGCCTGTTTTTTTATTGTTTTTGGTTCCAGGAAAGTCAGAAAAAGAATATTCTCGGAATTGGACGGGACAAAAGCCAAAGTGCCTATTTTTCCAGAAGGGATCAAGTGCCAGAATACGAGACGGAGAGGGGCCAGGGGCCGGCCACACCACCTGGCCACGTGGCCAGGCCTGGCCCGCGCCAGGGGGTGGTCTGGCCGACCCCAGCACCCCCTCGGCCTCTCCTTCCGCCTATAAGTTGCCCTCGGGACGAAAACCCTAGGTACCCGATCAAAAATCCATGAAAGAGTCTGTAGCTGTCGTCATCTCCATCCCTAGATCGGGAGGGATCTGAAGCTCTTCCCGGCACCCTGCCGGAGAGGGGAATTCACCCTGGAGGCCTTCTTCATCACCATGCAAGCCTCCGGTGTGATGCGTGAGTAGTTCATCCTTGGACTACGGATCCATGTAGTAGCTAGATGGCTGGTTTCTCCTCCTTTGTGCTTTCATGTTTAGATCTTGTGAGCTCCGTTCATGATCAAGATCATCTATTTGTAATTCATACATGTTTTGTTTGCGGGGATCTGATGGATATTGAGATGCTATTTCCGATTGATTATTGATTCTATCATGTCTTTGTTATTTGAGATCTTGCATGCTTTCAATTGTTAGTAGCTATCTTCGCCAAGTAGATGCTAGCAACTCCAAGAGTTAGTATTTATGCTCGATAGTGGGTTCATGCCTCTTGTAATCTAGGGAAGTGACAGAAATCTCTAAGGTACTAGATGTGCTGTTGCTACTAGGGAGAAAACAACGATCCTTTGTTCATAGAACAATTGTATTGTTTAACTTACACGCAGTTCGTAAAGCAATAATCTGTTGCTTGCAACATAATACTGGAGGGGGTTCGGATGATAACCTGAAGGTGGATTATTAGTCATAGATGCAGTTGGATGGCGGTCTATGTATTATGTTGTATTGCCCAATCAAGTCGCAAAGGAGTCAAGATGATTAGTATATGCATGTATTGCTTTCTCGGTGTTTGTCAATTGCCCCACTGTAATTTGTTCACCCAGCATGTTATCTATCTAAGGAGAGCCACCTCTAGTGAACTATGGATCCCGGTCCTTGTCTTTTACATACAATCTTTTACTGCTTTGTGTTTACTTTCTGCAAACTTTTACTTCTTTCCATTCGATACGTTTAATCCTTTGTTTTCCGCAAAACACGGTGAGATTGACAACCTCATCGCAAGTTGGGGACAAAGTTCTGTGGTTGTGTTGTGCAGGTCTCCACGTTGCTACTAGCACCGGTAGTGCGCCCTGCCAAAGCTCAGCTAGTAACACCTTTGGGGTGTTTCCTTGCTCCTACTGGTTCGATTAAACCTTGGTTTCATAACTGAGGGAAACTTGCTGCTGTGCTCATCATACCTTCCTCTTGGGGTTCCCAACAAGCTCTACATCAACCACGAGCCATCAACACTTTTCTGGGCGCCGTGCATTAAGCCATCAAGCATTTTTCTAGCGTTGTTGCCAGGGAACGAAGAAGAAGAAACTCCCACGTCAACTACACACAATTAAAGATTTTTCTGGTGCCGTTGCTGGGGAGTCAAGGACATCTTCACAAGGGGAGTCCCTCATAACCAATCTCTTTAATTTGTTGTTTTTGTTTTGTTTAGTTTCTTTTTGCTTAGTTTGCTTGTTTTGTTCTTCAAAAAACACAAAAAAAATTAGTTTTACTTGTTTGCTTTCTTATTTGAAAACCCAAAAAAATGACTACCCTTGAAAACACTAAGTTGTGCGACTTCACTAGCACCAACAACAATGATTTTATGAGCACACCTATTGCTCCACTTGTGGCTGAAAATACTTTCTTTGAGATAAAACCTGCTTTGCTCAATCTTGTTATGAGAGAACAATTTTTTGGTATTGGTAATGAAGATGCTGCTTCCCATCTAAATAACTTTGTTGAACTTTGTGAGATGCAAAAGCATAGAGATATAGATGGTGATATTATTAAACTGAAATTGTTTCCTTTCTCTTTGAGAGGAAAAGCTAAAGAATAGTTGAATTCCTTAACTAGGAATAGTATTGATTCTTGGACTAAGTGCAAAGATGCTTTTATTGGAAAATACTATCCTCCTGCTAAGATTATATCCATGAGAAGTGAAATAATGAAGTTTAAACAACTTGATAATGAGCATGTTGCTCAAGCTTGGGAAAGAATGAAATCTTTGGTAAAGAATTGTCCCACTCATGGACTAACTGCTTGGATGATCATCCAAACTTTTTATGCAGGATTGAACTATTCTTCAAGGAATCTATTGGATTCAGCTGCTGGAGGTACCTTTATGACCATCACTTTGGGTGCTGCAACAAAACTATTGGATAATATGATGGTTAATTATTCTGAATGGCATACTGAGAGAGCTCCACAAGGTAAGAAGGTAAATTCTGTTGAAGAAACCTCCTCCTTGAGTGATAAGATTGATATGATTATGTCTATGCTTGTTAATGGGAAAGCCCATATTGATCCAAATAATGTTCCTTTAGCCTCTTTGGTTGCTCAAGAAGAGCAAGTTGATGTGAACTTCATAAGAAATAACAACTTTGGCAACAATGCTTATGGTAATAATGCTTATAGGAACAATTTTGGTAACAACAATTATAAGCCATATCCTCCCAACAATGGTAATGCTTATGGAAATTCTTACAACAATAATAAGTGTGCTCCCTCTGAACTTGAAGTTATGCTTAAAGAGTTTATTAGTAAACAAACTGCTTTCATTAAAACTATTGAGGAAAAACTCTCTAATGCTGAAAGAAATATAGCATCTTTGGCTGAAGCTCAATCTACTTTGAATAAAATGGCTGCTAAACCTAAAACTAATGAGAATCCCTTTGCAGCTACTAATGCTATACAAGTAAGAATTGATGAAAATGTTAGACTATTAGCTGAATTACATACTAAGTGGGAAAGAGAAGATGAAATTGCTAGAAACATTAGTGTTTATACTATCACCACCACTAGTGTTGAGGCTACTAATAGTTCTACTACTTTAGATGATAAAGTTGATTTTGATCTTGATGGTTGCAACATCTCTGAAGTTATTAAGTTCCTACAAAAGCTTGCTAAAAGTCCTAATGCTAGTGCTATGAACATGGCTTTTACAAAACACATTACTGATGCTCTCATAAAGATTAAAGAAGAAAAGATGAAACATAAAGCTTCTATTCCTATAAAACAAGAAGATGGTTGGGAACCCATCATTAATATGAAAATGAATGACTTTTATTTCAAAGCTTTGTGTGATCTTGATATTATTGTTTCTATTATGCCTAGAAGGATTTATGAGATGCTTGATTTGCCTCCTCTTGAAGATTGTTATTTGAATGTACCACTTCATGATAATGCTAAAAAGAAACTCATGGGGAGTCTTAATCATGTTCTTATTATGGTTAACGATTCTTATGTCCCCGTTGATTTCTATGTTTTGGATGTTGAATACAATGCTTCTTGTCCTATTACTTTGGGAAGACCTTTTCTTAGAACTGTTGGTGCCATCATTGATATGAAAGAAGGCACTATTAAATATCAACTCCCACTCAAGAAAGGTATAGAACACTTCCCTAAAAAGAGAGAAAATATTTCTTTTGCTTCTCCTATGAAAACAAAATTTGGTTTTAATGCTTCTTCATTCGAGAAAACGTGATTCTTTCTTTGGTTCTTATGCCTAACTTAAAGGCGTTAAAGAAAAGTACTTGTTGGGAGATAACCCAAGAGTTTTAGATGAGTCTTGGAAGTTATTACCTCTGTAATAACCTCTCCTTATCCTTTTTATTTGCTTTTTGTGCCAAGAGTAACCTCTAATGAGAGTGAAGTAATGATTGGGAAAGTTGCTGTCCCGAAACAGATTTATGTGCTTCATCGCAAAAATTCCTGAGAGATTTCTGTACTTCTAAATGATCTGTAATTTTTTTTGATTCTACCCCAGGTTGTTATCTAACTTTCATTAGTTCAACACTTTTTGATTTGAGCAACAGAAGGTCTTCGAAAAAATTCTTCTTTACCTGCTGGTCTGTTTTGACAGATTTCTGCCATTTTCTGCATTTGCTTCTTGTGGGTTCCTTTTTGAGTTCTTTTAAGGAATTGAGATTTTTGAGGGAAGTGATACAGTATCTAATGTTCTAATGGAAGTTTATTTGGTGTTAGAACTGAACCTTGAGACTTATTTATCTTAAGTGCACTAATGTTGCTAATAAAGATTGTGTGAAGTTTTGTATGAAAGAAAATTTTCAGGTGTATGGAAGGAATGAGTAATGAGATGAAGGATGGACTAAAGCTCAAGCTTGGGGATGCCACGCGTGTCACCCCAAGAAATATCCAAGAAGTTCAAGCGTCAAAGCTTGGGGATGCCCAAGGCATCCCCTTCTTCATCAATAAAAATTCCAGGTTTCTTCCAAATGCTTCATTTTTATTGTTTCATGCACAGTTGTGTTTTTCTTGAAGCGTCTTCTTTTTCGTTTTTGTTTTGGTTTTTAGTTTGCTTGGTTTCCTTAGTTTTCTGAATAAGTTGGTTGGACCCCCTCTTTCATACATTGGTTTACAAATAGTTTGGTTTGGTTTGAAAAAGAGTAGGAAAGTTCATGCTTATGTGGTAAAAAGAGCTTGTTTTTTACTGTGGTTATGCTTTGTCATGCCATGCTTGATATTGTTTTGGCTTTATGCTTAGTATTCTTTGCTGTAGCATGACTTGTTATAAACAATTGAGATTGCTTAATGTGCCTTGGATGAATCATGCGTTGTTTTAGCATATTAAAGCATACTATAGTGGTATTCTCTTTTGATGCTTTATTTGGGTTGACTTGGCGCATGCTTACACCATGTTATGACTTTCACAAGTCACCATTAGCCTTTATGATCCTTTAGTTTTCAACTTATAGTATCACTTTATGCTTTGATCAATGACGTTTTGTTTCTCTGCATGATTATGACCATTATTGCTCTCTTAGTTTGTCGCTCCCAGTCTTTTGCTAGCCTCCACAACCAAGTATGAGTTCCACTCATGCATCCAACTCCCTAAACCAAGTTTTTCCAAAGAGTCCACCATACCTACCTACTAGCTTATGCTATTCCAAGTATATTCATGCTTTTGTCTACCTTCCACTTGTTATGAGAAAACTAGTGATTAAAGTTCTCACAAACTTGATGGCACACTTTACTTTATTGCCTCTAATAAACTTGAACCATTGGGTCCTTCTTTGTGGCGTATATGCTTGCGCTTTATAAGTTGAAATTAGCAGAACCATGTTTCATGGGGAACGCTTTCAACATTGCACTTGTACTTTGCACCCAGTTGATATCATGTTCTTTTGCTTACGGATCCCGGCGGTGTGAAATAAAAGTGGAACTTGTAAGATCATGGAGTTTGTATGTGTGTTAGAGAAACGCCTGGGCCGCTAGCCTAAGCCATGCCTAATCATGGTGGAAACTTGCAGCATCACCATAATGAGCACTTATGAAGCATCCTCAATAAAAACCTACGCAAATAGCAAATAAAAAGATCGCTGAGATGCTCATTGTCTGCTTGCCTTGTCATTTTGATTATGGGAAAGCTCCCGTATCATGTGCAAGGGGTACCCCGTTGGCGGTTCTTAATGATACACATATACTTACAATGACAAGAGCTTACTCATGACTGAAGTTGAGTAGCATGAGGATCGGTCTTCGTAAGTAAGGGGCATGAGATTTCGGTTTATAACTTGTCAAACATATCCTCTTAGTTGTGTCACTTTAACCTTAATCACCTTAAAGATGCTTATGATAGGGGCAATGAGAGCTGAAAGCTACAAGTACCATAATTCTTGGAAGTTTTTTATGAGACTTGAATCCCTACTTCCTTTTACAAAAGGCCTTTCTTCCACCATTATATTGAGTCTCCACCTTCTACCTTTATGCACCTTCTTTGAGAGCATAGTGGCCATTCTTAGTTCTATGTGCATTGTCCCAAGACTAGTTGATTGATGCATAACTTGATATTGCTTATTTTAAACTATTGTATCTAGTCACTCTTATGAACTTTGAAGGTTTCCTATGCATTTATATTTTCTACTCTATTGAGGGACAAGCTGAATACTATTATGCTATGTTTTCTTTATGTGAAACAAACAAACATCTTGCAAAGCATTGTTATTCATGAATCTTTTGTTTGTGCCTTTTCATGTTGCATCATAGTTTCTTTGCTTATTGCTAGAACTTTGTTTTTCATGTTATGATTGAAGTACTATGATCCCAGCTTTGAATATTTTGCAAATACTTTGATCAAGTCTTTGATGGTGCATGTCACCTCAAAAATTATTTCTTTTTATCACTTACCTACTCGAGGACGAGCAGGAGTTAAGATTGGGGATGTTGATACATTGCAAATGTATCTATAATTTTTGATGTTCCATGCTTGGTTTTATCCACTTTCTTGTGTTTTGTTCCAACTTTGGAGTACTTTTCATATGATTTCTTGGACTAACCTATTAACAAGAGCCACAGTGCCAGCTGCCTGTTTTCTGCTGTTTTTGGTTCCAGGAAAGTCAGAAAATGAATATTATCGGAATTGGACGGGACAAAAGCCAAAGTGCCTATTTTTCCGGAAGGGACCAAGTGCCAGAATACGAGACAGAGAGGGGCCAGGGGCCGGCCACACCACCTGGCCGCGTGGCCAGGCCTGGCCCGCGCCAGGGGGTGGTCTGGCCGACCCCAGCACCCCCTCGGCCTCTCCTTCCGCCTATAAGATGCCGTCGCGACAAAAACCCTAGGTACCCGATCAAAAATCCACGAAAGAGTATGTAGCCGCCGTCATCTCCATCCCTAGATCGGGAGAGATCTGAAGCTCTTCCCGGCACCCCGCCGGAGAGGGGAATTCACCCTGGAGGCCTTCTTCATCACCATGCAAGCCTTTGGTGTGATGCGTGGGTAGTTCATCCTTGGACTACGGATCCATGTAGTAGCTAGATGGCTGGTTTCCCCTCCTTTGTGCTTTCATGTTTAGATCTTGTGAGCTCCGTTCATGATCAAGATCATCTATTTGTAATTCATACATGTTGTGTTTGTGGGGATCCGATGGATATTGAGATGCTATTTCAGATTGATTATTGATTCTATCATGTCTTTGTTATTTGAGATCTTGCATGCTTTTCGTTGTTAGTAGCTATCTTGGCCAAGTAGATGCTAGCAACTCCAAGAGTTAGTATTTATGCTCGATAGTGGGTTCATGCCTCTGGTAATCTAGGGAAGTGACAGAAATCTCTAAGGTACTAGATGTGCTATTGCTACTAGGGAGAAAACAACGATCCTTTGTTCATAGAACAATTGTATTGTTTTCCTTACACGCAGTTCGTAAAGCAATAATCTGTTGCTTGCAACTTAATACTGGAGGGGGTTTGGATGATAACCTGAAGGTGGATTATTAGTCATAGATGCAGTTGGATGGCGGTCTATGTATTATGTTGTATTGACCAATCAAGTCTCAAAGGAGTCAAGATGATTAGTATATGCATGTATTGCTTTCTCGGTGTTTGTCAATTGCCCCGCTGTAATTTGTTCACCCAGCATGTTATCTATCTAAGGAGAGCCACCTCTAGTGAACTATGGATCCCGGTCCTTGTCTTTTACATACAATCTACAATCTTTTACTGTTTTGTGTTTACTTTCTTCAAACTTTTACTTCTTTCCATTCGATACGTTTAATCATTTGTTTTCCGCAAAACACAGTGACATTGACAACCTCATCGCAAGTTGGGGACAAAGTTCTATGGTTGTGTTGTGCAGGTCTCCACGTTGCTACTAGCACCGGTAGTGCGCCCTGCCAAAGCTCAGCTAGTAACACCTTTGGGGTGTTTCCTTGCTCCTACTGGTTCGATTAAACCTTGGTTTCATAACTGAGGGAAACTTGCTGCTGTGCTCATCATACCTTCCTCTTGGGGTTCCCAACGAGCTCTACATCAACAACGAGCCATCAACACTTTTCTGGGCGTCGTGCATTGAGCCATCACGGGGTACCCTTTGCCTGATGATACGGAAGAATCCCCATATCAAAATGAGAAGGCAAGCAGACAACGAGCATCTCAGCATTCTTCTTATTTACCATGGGAATATGGTGCTTTTTTCTCTCTTTCCTCTTTTCATAGTATCTCTTTTTTTATTTTATCTTTTTTCTCAATATAGGACTCTTTTTTTATAAGAAGAATGCTTCATAGACAGCTCATTATGGTTACGCTGCAGGTTTCCACCATGTCAGCATGAATTAGACCAGCGGCCCAGGCGTTTCGCTAACACATATACATAACTCCATGGACTTACAAGCTCCCCTTTCATTTCACACCGACGACATCCATATACAAAAGAGCATGATATCAACTAGGTACAAGTACCAAGTGCAATGTTGAAAGCGTTCCCCATGAAAGCATGGTTCTGCTAATTCCCAACAAATAAGTGCAAGCATATACAACATAGAAGACACAATGGTTCAAGTTTATTAAGGGAAAGTAAAGTAAAGTGTGCCATCAAGTTCGTGAGAGCTTTAATCACTAGTTTTCTCATAAAAAGTTTAATTTGGAAGGTAAACAAAAGCATGAATATACTTGGAATATCATAAGATAATAGGTAGGTATGGTGGACTCTTTGGAATAACTTGGTTTAGGGAGTTGGATGCATGAGTGGAACTCATACTTTGTTGTGGAGCCTAGCAAAAGACTGGGAGCGACAAACTAAGAGAGCAATAATGGCCATAATCATGCAGAGCGACAAAATATCATTGATCAAAGCATAAAGTGATACTACAAGTTGAAAACTAAAGGATCATAAAGGATATGGTGACTTGAGATAGTCATAACATGGTGTGAGCATGCGCCAAGTCAACCCAAATAAAGCATCAAAAGAGAATACCACTATAGTATGCTTTAATATGCTAAAACAACGCATGATTCATCCATTGCAAATTAAGCAATCTCAATTGTTTATGGCAAGTCATGCTACAGCAAAGAATACTAAGCATAAAGCCAAAAAAATATCAAGCATGGCATGACAAAGCATAGGCCATAGTAAAAAACAAGCTCTTTTTACCACATAAGCATGAACTTTCCTACTCTTTTCCAAACCAAACCAAACTATTTGCAAACCAATGTATGAAAGAGGGGGTCCAACCAATTTATTAAGAAAACTAAGCAAACAAAATCAAACGAAAAACCAAAACAAAGAAAAAAGAAGACGCTCCAAGAACAACACAACTGTGCATGAAACAATAAAAATGGAGCGTTTGGAAGAAACCTAGGATTTTTATTGATGATGAAGGGGATGCCTTGGGCATCCCCAAGCTTTGACGCTTGTACCTCTTGGATATTTCTTGGGGTGACACGTGTGGCATCCCCAAGCTTGAGCTTTAGTCCATCCTTTATCTCATTACTCATTCCTTCCATACATCTGAAATTTTTCCTTCATACAAAACGTCACACAATCTTTATTAGCAACATTAGTGCACTCAAGATAAAAAGTCTTAAGGTTCAGTTCCAACACCAAATAAACTTCCATTAGAACACTATATACTGTATCACTTCCCTCAAAAAGCTCAATTCCCCAAAAGAACTCAAGAAAGAACCAACAAGAAGCAAATGCAGAAAATGGCAGAAATCTGTCAACACAGACCAGCAGGTAAAGACGAATTTTTCGAAGACCTTATGTTTCTCAAATCAAAAAAGTTTTGAACTAACGAAAGTTAGATAACAACCTGGGGAAGAAGCACAAAAAATTACAGCTCAATCCGACATACAGAGCTCTCTCACGAATTTTTACGGTGAAGCACAGAAATCTGTTTCGGGACAGCAACTTTCCCAATCATTACTTCTCTCTCATTAGAGGTTACTCTTGGCACAAAAAGCAAATAAAAAGGATAAGGAGAGGTTATTACAGAGGTAATAACTTGCAAGACTCATATAAAACTTTTGGTTTATCTCCCAATAAGTACTTTTCTTTAACGCCTTTAAGTTAGGCATAAGAAGCAAAGAAAGAATCAAGTGTTCTCAAATGAAGAAGCATTAAAACCAAATTTTGTTTTCATAAGAGAAGCAAAAGAAATCTTTTCTCTCTTTTTAGGGAAGTGTTCTATACCTTTCTTGAGTGGGAGTTGGTATTTAATGGTGCCTTCTTTCATATCAATGATGGCACCAACAGTTCTAAGAAAAGGTCTTCCCAAAGTAATAGGACAAGAAGCATTGTATTCAACATCCAAAACATAGAAATCAAAGGGGACATAGGCATTGTTAACCATAATAAGAACATCATTAAGACTCCCCATTAGTTTCTTTTTAGCATTATCATCAAGTGGGACATTCAAATAACAATCTTCAAGAGGAGGCAAATCAAGCATCTCATAAATCCTTCTAGGCATAATAGAAACACTACTATCAAGGTCACATAAAGCTTTGAAATCAAAGTCATTCACTTTTATATTAATGATGGGTTCCCAACCATCTTCTTGTTTTATAGGAATAGAAGCTTTATGTTTCATCTTTTCTTCTTTAATCTTTATGAGAGCATTAGTAATGTGTTTTGTAAAAGCCATGTTCATAGCACTAGCATTAGGACTTTTAGCAAGCTTTTGTAGGAACTTAATAACTTCAGAGATGTTGCAACCATCAAGATCAAAATCAACTTTATCATCTAAAGTAGTAGAACTATTAGTAGCCTCAACACTAGTGGTGGTGATAGTAGAAACACTAATGTTTCTAGCAATTTCATCTTCTCTTTCCCACTTAGCATGTAATTCAGCTAATAGTCTAACATTTTCATCAATTCTTACTTGTATAGCATTAGTACCTGCAAAGCGATTGTCATTAGTTTCAGGTTTAGCAGCCATTTTATTCAAAGTAGATTAAGCTTCAGCCAAAGATGCTATATTTCTTTCAGCATTAGAGAGTTTTTCCTCAATGGTTTTATTGAAAGCAGTTTGTTTACTAATAAAGTCCTTAAGCATAACTTCAAGTTCAGAGGGTGCGCTCCTATTATTGTTGTAGGAACTTCCATAAGCATTACCATTGTTGGGAGGAGATGGCTTATAATTGTTGTTTCCAAAATTACTCCTATAAGCATTACTGCCAAAGTTGTTATTTCTTATGAAGTTCACGTCAACTTGCTCTTCTTGAGCTACCAAAGACGCCAAAGGAACAATATTTGGATCAATATGGGCTTTCCCATTCACAAGCATAGACATAATAATATCAATTTTATCACTCAAGGAGGAGGTTTCCTCAATAGAATTTACCTTCTTACCTTGTGGAGCTCTCTCAATATGCCATTCAGAATAATTAACCATCATATTGTCTAGAAGTTTTGTTGCAGCACCCAAAGTGATGGTCATAAAGGTACCTCCAGCAGCAGAATCCAATAGGTTCCTTGAAGAATAGTTCAATCCTGCATAAAAAGTTTGTATGATCATCCAAGCAGTCAGTCCATGAGTGGGACAATTCTTTACCAAAGATTTCATTCTTTCCCAAGCTTGAGCAACATGCTCATTATCAAGTTGTTTAAACTTCATTATTTCACTTCTCATGGATATAATTTTAGCAGGAGCATAATATTTTCCAATAAAAGCATCTTTGCATTTAGTCCAAGAATCAATACTATCCTTAGTTAAGGAATTCAACCATTCTTTAGCTTTTCCTCTCAAGGAGAAAGGAAACAATTTCAGTTTAATAATATCACCATCTACATCTCTATGCTTTTGCATCTCACAAAGTTTAACAAAGTTATTTAAATTGGAAGCAGCATCTTCTTTACCAATACCAGAAAATTGTTCTCTCATAACAAGATTGAGCAAAGCAGGTGTTATCTCAAAGAAAGTATCTTTAGGCACAGGTGGAGCAATAGGTGTGCTCATAAAATCATTGTGGTTGGTGCTAGTGAAGTCACACAACTTAGTGTTTTCAAGAGTAGTCATTTTTTAGGTTTTCAAATAAGAAAGCAAACTTGTAAAACTATTTTTTGTGTTTTTTGATAACAAAACAAGCAAACAAAGCAAAAATAAAACTAAGCAAAACAAAAATAACAAAGTAAAGAGATTGGTTATGAGGGACTCCCCTTGTGAAGATGTCCTTGACTCCCCAGCAACGGCACCAGAAAAATGCTTGATGGCTCTATGTATGGCGCTAGAAAAGTGTTGGAGCAATGATGATGTAGAGCTCGTTGAGAACCCCAAGAGTAAGGTATGATGAGCATAGCAGCAAGTTTCCCTCAGTTATGAAACCAAGGTTTAATCGAACCAGTACGAGCAAGGAAACACCCCAAAGGTGTTGCTAGCTGAGCCTTGGCAGGGCGCACTACCGGTGCTAATAGCAACATGGAGACCTACACAACACAACCACAGAACTCTGTCCCCAACTTGCGATGAGGTTGTCAATCTCACCGTGTTTTGCTGAAAACAAAGGATTAAACGTATCGATTGGAAAGAAGTAATAGTTTGCAGAAAGTAAACACAAAGCAGTAACAGTTTGTAGATTGTATGTAAAGAAAAGGACCGGGATCCATAGTTCACTAGAGGTGGCTCTCCTTAGATAGATAACATGCTGGGTGAACAAATTACAGCGGGGCAATTGACAAACATCGAGAAAGCAATACATGCATATACTAATCATCTTGACTCCTTTGAGACTTGATTGGGCATTACAAGATTATACATAGACTGCCATCCAACTGCATCTATGACTAATAATCCATCTTCAAGTTATCATCCGAACCCCCTCTAGTATTAAGTTGCAAGCAACAGATTATTGCTTTACGAACTGCGTGTAAAGTAAACAATATGATTGTTCTATGAACAAAGGATTGTTGTTTTCTCCCTAGTAGCAACAACACATCTAGTACCTTAGAGATTTCTGTCACTTCCCTAGATTACCAGAGGCATGAACCCACTATCGAGCATAAATACTAACTCTTGGAGTTGCTAGCATCTACTTGGCCAAGATAGCTACTAACAACGAAAAGCATGCAAGATCATAAATAACAAAGACATCATAGAATCAATAATCAATCTGAAATAGCATCTCAATATCCATCGGATCCCTACAAACACAAGATGCAGAATTACAAATTACAGCGGGGCAATTGACAAACATCGAGAAAGCAATACATGCATATACTAATCATCTTGACTCCTTTGAGACTTGATTGGGCATTACAACATTATACATAGACCGCCATCCAACTGCATCTATGACTAATAATCCACCTTCAGGTTATCATCCGAACCCCCTCCAGTATTAAGTTGCAAGCAACAGATTAATGCTTTACGAACTACATGTAAAGTAAACAATACGATTATTCTATGAACAAAGGATTGTTGTTTTCTCCCTAGTAGAAACAACACATCTAGTACCTTAGAGATTTCTGTCACTTCCCCAGATTACCAGAGGCATGAACCCACCATCGAGCATAAATACTAACTCTTAGAGTTGCTAGCATCAACTTGGCCAAGATAGCTACTAACAACGAAAAGCATGCAAGATCTCAAATAACAAAGACATGGTAGAATCAATAATCAACCTAAAATAGCATGTCAATATCCATCGGATCCCTACAAACACAACATGAAGAATTACAAATAGATGATCTTGATCATGAACGGAGCTCACAAGATCTAAACATGAAAGCACAAAGGAGGAGAACCAACCATCTAGCTACTACATGGATCCGTAGTCCAAGGATGAACTACTCACGCATCACATCGGAGGCTTGCATGGTGATGAAGAAGGCCTCCAGGATGAATTTCCCTCTCCGGCAGGGTGCCGTGACGAGCTTCAGATCCCTCCCGATCTAGGGATGGAGATGGCGGCGGCTACAGACTCTTTCGTGGATTTTTGATCGGGTACTTAGGGTTTACGTCCCGAGGGCATCTTATAGTCGAAGGGGAGACCGAGGGGGGTGCTAGGGGCCACCACACCACCCCCTGGCGTGGGCCCAGCCTGGCCGCACAGCCAGGTGGTGTGGCCGGCCTCTGGCCCTTCTCCGTCTCGTATTCTGGCACTTGATGACTTCTGGAAAAATAGGCACTTTGGCTTTTGTCCCGTCCAATTCCGAGAATATTCATTTTCTGACTTTCCTGGAACCAAAAATAGCAGAAAACAAGCAGCTAGCACTGTGGCTCTTGTTAATAGGTTAGTCCCAGAAATCATATGAAAAGTACTCAAAAGTTGGAACAAAACACAAGAAAGTGGATAAAACCAAGCATGGAACATCAAAAATTATAGATACATTTGCAATGTATCACTCATGCAATGGCACGCGGAAAGGGAGAAACCCGAAGATGATCTAGAGAAGGGCAAGATCCTGACACACCCTTCAGACGCTAGCCAGTGGAATGCATTAGACATCGAGTTCGAAGAGTTCGGGGGCGATGCAAGGAATGTCAGGTTGGGTATGAGCACCGATGGACTCAATCCTTTTTTAAACCAGAGTAGCACGCATAGCACCTGACCTGTGTTTGTATGGCCGTACAACCTCCCCCCGTGGCTGTGCACGAAGCAAAGGTACGTACAAATGAGCATTCTTATTCAGGGGCTGAAACAACCAGGTATCGATATGCATTTGTACCTCAGGTTGTTGAGAGAGGAGTTAGCTAGGTTGTGGGAGACTCCGACCCATACGTGGAACGCCTACACTAAAGAATATTTCCCTCTGAGAGCCGCGTTGCTCATGACGGTGCAGGACTATCCTGGTTACACATATGTATCGACCCAGGTGTACCATGGATACAATGCATGTGTCAAGTGTATGGATGAGACACCGCATCTCCAGCTACCAAGCGATCCCGGGTCTTCGAAAACCATGTTCCATGGTACTCAAAAGTGGCTCCACATGGATCACCCATGGAGAAAACGCGGTGACCTATTCAATGGTAAGGACGAGCTCGAAAGAGCCTTGCGTCCCAGGAGCGGCGAAGAAATCGAGGAGCTTTTGAATAATTGGGTAGATTGCCCTGCGCTAGGAAAAAACGATCGAGGACAAAGCCACTGTTGGGTGTATGGAAAGCAAGGTTTGTTTTCTGGGACCTGCCGTACTGGAAGGTCCTCCACACTCTCCATAGCCTCGATGTAATGCACATCACAAAGAACATTACCGAGAGTCTGCTTAGCACTCTACTGAACATGCCGAAGAGGACAAGGATGGGACGAAAGCAAGAAAGGACCTTAAATTGCTTGGCATCAATAAAGATCTTCAATACACTGGTAGTGACGATGATGATGATGATCAGACGGAAGGGACTCAAGGTCGCCGCAAATGAGTTAAGAAGAATGAGGTGGTGCTTCGCGCTGCCTGCTTCACTCTGAGTCTGGAGGAGCTCGAGCAGTTTTTCAGGTGCCTCCTAGGAGTGAAAGTTCCTCACGGTTACTCAGGGAAGATGAGCATATATTTGGACGTGGCGAAGAAGAGGTTCAGCAGTATGAAGTCTGACGACTGTCACGTGCTGATGACGCAGATACTCCCCGTTGCGATCTGTGGGATAATGGACGAGAATGTCTGTGAGACGCTGTTTGGCCTCTACAAAAATTTTGACGTCATATCTAGGAAGTCGATCGGTGTGAAGAAGCTCGACAGGCTACAGGAAGAGATCGTGCTGATACTATGCGAGCTCGAGATTTACTTCCCGCTCGCATTCTTCGACATCATGGTGCATCTGCTTGTACATGTCGTGGATGACATCATCCAGCTCGGGCCAATATTCCTGCACAACATGATGCTGTTTGAAAGGCTAAACAGTGTCCTCAAAGGATTCGTTCGCAATAGGTTCCGTCTAGATGGAAGCATAGCCAAGGGCTTACGGATCTACGAGTGCATCTCCTTCTGCCAGAATTATCTAACCACCAAGAATGAGGATGTTAGAATACCCACCAAGAAGCACCTCGGCAGGCTCGGTGGATATGGTCACCGCGAGGGCTACCGCTCACTGCATGTCGACATTGATGGTCGATGCACCGACTTTGACAGGGCACACCGAGTCGCACTACAACACATTGAATTGGTTGGTCCTTGGGTGGAAGAGCACAGAAGATTAATCGAGCAGGAGTATGTCGACCAGGGCTGGTCGAGGAAGAAGGGATACGTAACCAGAGAGCATAACTCCAGCTTCACGGGTTGGTTCAAAAAAATGCAACTAGACAATCCCCCACAGACGCCTTCTACGGAAGATCAAAAACTCATATTCTCCTTGTCGCAGGGCCCAGGGCACAACCTAAGGACCTATCAGTCATACAACATAAACGGTTACAGATTCTACACCAAGGAAAAGGACAGGAATAGCGAATATCAAAAGTCAGGAGTAACTATGTTATCCTTCGCCAATGACGAGACTACTGTCATGGAAAGATTCTACGGAAGGATCGAGGAGATATGGGAGATCAACTACTGTGGAGATATCGTACTGATGTTCCGTGTTATATGGGCCAAGAACATGGAAACAGAAGGCTGGTATTTCACCACAATGGTTATACCAGATGCCAAATCGATGAAGAACACCTCCACAAAAAATGAGCCTTGGGTACTCGCTAGCCAAGTTGATCAATGTTTTTATTACCAACCCGTCAAAGCCCAACCGTGTTGTAGTTAGGAGGGGCAAGAGGAGCATCATCGGAATGAAAGGAGCCGCCAACGAGCAAAACTTTGACAAAAACGGCGACCCAAAGATCGAAAAGGAATTCGGCAAGTACTTCGACATGCCTACTACTACTAAAGTAAGAAGGAAGACCATACTACCTACTAAAGGTTGTCCATTCACAAGAAAAAATCTCAAAGTGCACGGGCTAAAGTATTCAACCACGATGAAAAAGGGCAAGAAGATTGTGAAGAGACGCTAGCTCGACACATCACATGATTGTATATGTTCGGGGAGAGAGTTTTTTTTGAATAATATGAATATTTGTATATGTTCTTGCTTTATTTTAGACATATATATAATTAAAAACACATCACATGATTGTATATGTTCGGGGAGAGAGTTTTTTGAATAAATATAAATGTTTGTATATGTTCTTGCTTTATTTTAAACATATCTATAATTACAAATATTTTTTAAAAAAATAAAAAAGTCTGAGACAGCCAGGATTTGAACCTGACTGCCCAAGGTTTAGAATGGCACAAGCAAGCAGAGACCACTAAGGCAAGTGTATGATCTTGTCATACTACCACGCGTGCCGTATTTTGTACTAATTCCACAGGTTTTGTGGCGCATTTCGGCAGTATAACTTCTGTGGCCCATACTACCGAAATGCGCCACAGAACCTGTGTTACTACCGAAATGCGCCACAGAACCTGTGTTACTACCGAAATGCGCCACAGAACCTATGGACTTAGCCAAATAAACGGTTCGGCCGTTCCCCTGCTAATCCCCTTCTCCATTCTTCACAGTTCCTAATCTCTCTCGCCGCGCGCAAACCCTAGCTAGCCTCGTCTCCCTAGCCCTCGCTGCCGGAGCCTCCACCGCCACGCTGAAGCCCGTGGAGGAGGAGGCCCGCCACCACCACGCTAGAGCCCGTGGAGGAGGAGGCCCGCCGCCACCCCGCCCGTAGCAGGAGCAACGCCACCACCCTCGTCATCAACGACCACCGCAACAGCAGCAGGTACCCTCGTCATTGACGACCACCACAGCAGTAGGTAAACATCAAACTCTGCAAGTTCTTCCTCGAATTCAAAATCTGCAAGTTCTTGAGGTGGGGAAGCTTCAGAATTCAGATAGTTGGTTCAAATTCAAAAATCTAGGGTTCCTGGTTTCTTGGTTTGATTTCACATCGGCTGACTCTAGTTAGTTGGTTTATGCTCTGGTTAGTCGCATCAATTAACAGGCATGCTACTTCACATTTCTTAGCTACTTCTCCGATGAAAATAGTAAGGCTACGGAAAGAAAGATTTAGTGAACAGTTCGATCCAATGAGCCTAGGATGCAGCATTTTGCCATTCACTCTAGACTACAAGCCAAATGAGATTCAACACTGATTTTGTTGAATGAGGCTCACACGTGAACACCTTCAACTCACGATGGATGTTCAATTCATCCACAGGGTCGACATCTACAGTTGACCTACTTCTTCATGGCAAGAAGCAAGTTCAATTCCACCCCCTGAATATTCAAAAAGAATGAAGTCATTCTTTTTTGCAAGAAGAAGCAAAAAAAAGGAAGCAGTTTCTTAAGCTCCATTACAGCCTATCATAAAAATAGCAAATAGCATACTGGATATTCCTAGATATAAGAACAAACCTCACCTATTGCCCATACAACACAGTTCAAATCCTAAAAAACACGAGGACAGATAAATTAACAGGGTGGAGGATGAACGTTTCACCTAACATTTGCCTCTGGGTTTCTTTCCTTGGATACAGGTAGGGAGGAAAAACAAACAAAACTGATGTTGGTCCTAACAAGAAAAAAAAAGACAACATGGCACTTATCCAGTTCCTAACAAATAAGACTAAGTGTTTGTTGTGATAGCAGATCAGTAGTACTAACCACTAACCTATGTAATAAGCTGACATTAAAGCCATGTTATCCTGATCGGTAGTTAAAGATGGCCACCACCGTGCACATCACACAATCCAACTAGTCTGTCTCATGTCTCAGGCATTGATCATATCACAGAACAAGCAGGTCGAAACTAAGTACAAACCATGGCTAACATCAACAGTGAAGTACAATATACAAATTCTTGACCAAGCACAGAGCTAGATGAAGCACATAATGGAGAAGGTAGAGGTGCAACAGTGCAAGAGGACCATACTAGATGTATAACTGAAAACTACATGAAAAGATCAACAAAATGTATGGCAATTGATTGTAACAGGAATTCTATTTATAAACATATATATATAATTAAGCATCATGTTCTATAAATAAATGTGTATAGTGTAGAGTTGCATTCTGATTCATCTATATCTAATGCCAATTTTCTAAATAGGAAGTAAGCAATGGTTCTGCTCCGTATACCAAATAGTCCTATAAATACCAGTAAATTTATATGCAGGTGGCACGCATTGCTTTTATCTAGTAGTGTGCAGGTAGCTGTGAAGTGCATGTGGCACCACCGCATATATATTGCTTTTATCTAGTAGTGTGCAGGTGGCTGCGAAGTGCAGGTGGCACCACCCCATATTGCTTTTATCTAGTAGTGTGCATGTGGCTGTGAAGTGCAGATCACACACATTTGCTTTTATCTAGTACCTTGTTGTATCTACATCCTTCAAAAATACTGCAGCTGATGGTGTACCTGGAGTGTATTTATACATATTTACCTGTTATATATATACTGCATATGGATGATGGATGATGGATGTTGGGGTCAATGCATGGGGATGTCAATATGGGAATGTGGTGTTTTGTCTTGTAGGGATATATTTATTCAATTGAGTTGCCCATTTCTCCCGAAGTGTCGATTCACTTCCGTTTCGGTTGAGAAATGGGCACTCCTAGGTCAAAAAATTAGCAAAGGTCATACCAAATTTTTCGGCCAAGATTTGTGCTAACTTTTTGCCTCTTTTTAATAGAGTGCAAACATGTCGGGCAACAACGAGGCCGACCCTTCTAAGCAGAGCGTCGAAGAACAAGCTAGACAGGCCAACGAGTCATTCTGGCGGGGGTCCCAACAGGAGGAGGAGATGAGGATGACACCACCACCGGAGGAGGAGGCGACCGCCGCCAGAGCTGCTAGGGGCAATGAGGGAGGAGATCCTGATTACGAGGGGGACGAAGACGACTACGATGAAACTAGTTCAGGTGGCGGCGAAGAGGATGACACCACCGATGACGGCGCCTGCACCAATGGCGGCGAGCGCACGAATGGCGGGAGTGGCAACCCGGCCACTTCTCAAAAGAAGAAGAAGGAAAAGAAGGATCGAAAGGTGCCAGTGCTCGCCACCGTCTGCGATGAGTTCACTGAATTCACAGAAAGTGGCCAACCCATTGCGCCAGAGGCGTTTGCCAAAGGGTACGGCCTGCAACTCGGGTGCATCATCTGGAAAAGCATGTCGATCAAAACAAAGTACATCAGACATGCTGACAATGCAGCTTTGGTCGATAACCTCCTTAAGAAGCTTCACAAGCGATACAGATTCCCAGAGCGGTTTAAAAACCTAGAGAGAAAGAACCCGGTGAACAAACTAGCCCTCACAAAGATGAGCAACACCTTGAGCAGCTGGAAAACCCGAGTAAAGAATAGCATTGACAAAGGTGAAAGTTGGGAGGTTATTAGTAAGAAAAATCCGATGCTCGGCGAAGAGGAGTTTAAGATATTCAGGGCGGATATAGCTACCGATGACGCAATAAAATGGACTAAATAGGGCAGGAGTATATGGGAACATAACATAGGTAACCACCACCTTGGAAGCGACAGTTACAGAGGGAAACATGCCATTTGGGACAAGGAGGACACCGAGCTTGAACGCCTGGGTAAAGACAACCCTTGGCTTAAAATCACGGACTTGCAGCTTAGGCAATATGTCTGGGCCCGCTACTACCTAGACAAGGAAACAGGGGAGTTCATCACCGATGATCCGGAGGTGAAGGAATTCGAGAAGAAGCTGGTAAGGAATTTATCGCTGATCTCTAGTCTATTGCATTCTAATTAAATTAATGAAGCCAAGAATCTAAATGGGTTCACCTTTCCTTGTCTTTGTAGGAGGATGAATTGAACGCTCCTGCCAAAGAGTCGTCCCAGGATTCGACGGAGCCTTAGGACATGGTTTTCAACGGGGCGACGAATGCTTACAAGAGGGACAAGGGGTTGCCGTCGTCCTCAGTTGGCCGTGTGTCCGGTTTCGGTACGAGCATGAAGTTCAAGGAGTACTACAAAGAGGACGCCAAGAAAAAGAAGGGAGAGGAAGAACCAGTCGACGGCTAAGGATAAAGCCGTTGTTGAAGAGCTGAAGATGAAGGTGCAGACACGAGAGGAGAAGGCAGTGGACGAGAAAACAGTGGACAAATTAGTGGAAGAGAAGCTCTGCGCGATGATCCCCCCTGAGTTTTTCGAGGGGCTAACTGCTTGGAATGCGGGAGGTCGACAGGGGCTGATACATCTGCCCAGCTTAAGCGGTAGCAACTCGGGCATCAACATTAACGTGTTGCCAGACCTAGTGACCCTGCCGGCTGTCAACGCCGAGACGCAGCCGCTTGTTTTGGTCACACCAACGCCCCCTCCCGCCAAAGATACCAAGGCGCAGCCGACGGCGGTGGTGCTTCGTGAGGCACCCGAGCGGGAGAATGCATATGATGATAGGCCGGCCGCCGGCATCGGCCGTGTCTCTACATTAGCCAAGCTCCACGCCATCACCAAGGAACTAATTAGTTAGTGCACGTCATCTCCTTTATGCCTTTGATGCATGACTGCTGCCATCTCATGATGCCCAACAACATGTTTTGCCTTAGGACACTTCTTGCGTACTCCTGCTTAAAGATGTCGGCGGTGAGTTGAAGGATGTTGACAAGGGCACTCTCATACAACCGGCGAGCCGCACAATGCACAATAATCCAATGGATGGTGACGTGATGAGGGTCAGGCTGCCTCCGGTGTTGCCAGGGTGCGACGACATGGATCCCCCTTTCAACCTCAGGGAGCCGACGAACACAAGACCCTCGGAGAATGCTACAACTGGCCCTTGACATGGCCGAAGACCTAGATTCATCTTACGGGGGAAGCCAGCAGCCGCCGTCGTCGCCACCACTAGCCATCACCAGCAACTCTTGGCAGCGTGTGTACCGCCCCATGGCAAAGATGTTGTGCTGCAACCGCCGTCGCCCCCGCTACCACCACCACATGATGGCACCCATGAAGATGATGATGAATTGGTCAACATTGACGACTTCATCAACACCAACGCTGACAAAGGATTGTATATGCCTTCTGTGGATGAAGAACCCTTCACATCTCGCGACCATCAAGCTGGTCGGCCCAATACATGCACACAACGCCTGGTCTTCCATGGTTTTTCTCAAGAGACGCCTCCGGTCGCCGATCCACCACAGGAGAAACCGGGATTGGTTTTCAGCCCCAACACACTCCGAAAGGCGGCCGATGAGCAGATGGCAGTGGAGGACACTGTTGTGAAGAAGAAGCACGGGAAGAGAGGTAATAATAATAATAAGGGTGCGAGCCAGCCTCCTTCGAAGAGGATCCAGGCTCAGGACGCCGTCGTCGTACCACCCAAACAATATGGCTTGCCCCGAGTGCATGTAGCTGATGATCCGATATTGACTCTGGATATGCTCCACATCGCGGTTGGACCCATGTTAACTTTGCACGAGGGTGTCAAGACACTAGAGGGCATCCTTCTTAAAGACAAAGATCCAAATTACCCGTTTTTCATAGCCAAGGTGCCATTGGACGTGGGCTTTGTCGATGAAGCCCCACGGATATATTCTTCATAGCGTATAAGGACATCTTCAAGCTGTTTCTCTCGAAACGGCTGGACTATCAAGATCAAGAGAGAGAGAGAGAGTACCTCGAAAGTCGCGATTGTGGATCCCTACTACATGCGGGACAGCCAGTTGGTCGAAGGATCAGAGACACAGACCAAGGCGACGGCGTACCTTGAGAAGTTCGTGGTGGACAACAAGAGGAAGGACACACTTCTATTGTCTTTCTTTCCCGAGTAAGTACACACTCGCTCAGTCACCACAGAAGTCTGAGATTTCTATAGCGCATATCTATATGCGTCACAGAAATCAGATATCAATGGCGAGATAACAGTGACGACAAAGATATGCGCTACACAAGAGCTATTTCCTAGTAGTGTGTAATTCCTTCTTGATCAATGGATTTTGGACGAAACAACGGCGGAGTATGTAATTCCTTCTTGATCAATGGATTTTGGACGAAACAACGGCGCTGCTGCTATTCTGATTCCTGGGTCAGCTTGCCATACCTGAACTATGTATAAACATGCCATCTCTGCATCTTTTTCTTGTTACACACGTTCTTTGTTACACACGTTCTATTTTCGCCAAACAATTAGCTTCAGCTACTACTACGATACGCATGATGGTTTTCAAACTACTAAACCCTAATCTTTACTATTAAATGGGAGTTGGTGATCGTAGGTCGTCCTCAAACATCAAACATTGGAACAATCTGAACCATACAATTTACATCCAACGGTAGCTGATACATCGTATCAATGGTTGGCTGGGTAATTACCTTCTCTGCCACGTACGTTCAGGTAAAAAAAGGCAAGCAACCAGGTCAACAAAAAAAAAGGCAATCAATGCCCCGATTAATTAGTGCTTAATTAGTGCTTACCAACTCCTACGGAAGACATGCACATTAAACGGAAATCTATAATCAAGGAAAATCAAAATAAAATCTTTACAATTAATCTCATAATTACGGAAAGCTAATTAATTGGAAAGTTACAATCAAGAAAATTCAAAAATAAAATCACACATCCTTCTTCTACCTCCTCCCGCTAGCTCTCAGGTCGCCGCCATTGGTCTTCTAACCGAAATCACACCAAACATTGGGGCCAATCTCGACCGTTAAACACAATCGTCAAACATCGAGAGAATCAACGTCATTGGATCACCCTTCTCTCGCCTGAATCACGCAAAGATTTTTTCATCGTCCCCCCGATTTCGCCCTCCTTCATTAGCGCTAATCAGTCCCCTCCCCCGATGACTCCCCTTGATCTCTCTGTTGCTTCCCTCGTCGCCACAACTCGGGGGCTAGATCAATGGCGTGAGGGGCCTTCTTCTCCCCGGAGGTGTTGCTGGCGCACACAGCGACCATGGGGCTGAGGGCTGGTGAGGTGTTGCGTCGTAGGCTGGGGAAGGAGAACCAGCGCGGTGGGGATTTCGTCGTCTTTCGCCCGAGCGCCTTGTTGGATCCCTCGACCCCTAGGCCCAGCCCTGCGGCCAGCGATCGAGTCACATCTTCTTGGGGGCTCATCCTCCTCCCAGAGGACGACATCACAAGGGGTGGATGCGTGTTTGGTGACAACGACTAGATCGACCTTGTTCCCCGACCTCTCCAGTATCTATGGGGAAGCTTGGGACTGTCCTGCCACCGAATTTCGAGCTAGATGTTAAGGTGCGTGATGCAAATCCGGTGGCTGGTAGGCTGCGCAATGGAGGAGGTTGGGCAGGCCCTGGGAGTGCGCGACGGCCGAGCATGATGCGAAGCCGACAGCCGGCAGGCAAGGTTTGGTTGGCAGGGGTCAAGGAAAAAATTAGTGAGGATGAAGATAGAGGAGGGGCAACGGCTTCTTCGTCTGATTCGGTATGATGAACTGTTCAGCTATTCCCTTCTTTATCGCTTTTAAGGTTCAGAATGTGTATCAAGGAAGATACCATAAGCCAATTATTATACAGAGTACCAATTTTTCTAGGTGGATCTTCGTTTTTGTCTGCTTTAGTTTCGTGGATTACAATTTCTATGACTCCACAAAGAGCTGAACTTTTTTTACTCTTTTCTGAACATCGGTATTCATTTGAATTTAATTTTTGCTGATGGTTACTATTTTCTCTGTCCAGCTTCTGCTCCTCATTTCCAAAGTCTACGTCAGATCACGGATTGCTTGTGGAAAATGGAACATATGCGCTTGCTATCAGCAAATGTGTATAGTGCAGTTGCAGGTCAATAAATCTCAAGTAAAATTCAGCTTACCTTCTCTATTCACAAAGCAACATTACTGCTGAAATTTATTGGGGATCATAACACTGCCTTTTGTTTTTGTACCGGTTTATAATGCACACCAGCTTCACTGTTAGGATCATGCCCAAGCACACGCAGTGCAGCAACAACTATGAGTTGCTCGACAATGTGAGCACCTTTGCTACAAGTGCACGTTGCAATGTTTCAGTTTTGTCGGTTCGAGTGAAACTTGTGTATAGACAAGTATGACGGACAAGATTAGTTAGAAGCTATGAATGGGAGAAAATCACCCGTTGTTCAAAACAAAAAGAGAATGGAGCCTGCAATTCTAATAAGTTGAGGGTTTAGATGGCGTTGCACACTTCTTTGTTGGCTGGCGCATACATGGCAACCGGGTGGTATTGGGATTGGAAGTGGACCGTATGAAACAAGTTATGTCCATGTCAAGCATGCGGGATTTTTTTAAACCGTATTCTACATCTCCTTTTTTAAATAAAAATATAATAAAAGGAAGGACCAAATTTGACTAGCATATTCTACACTCCTTTTTTACCATATTCTATAAACATAGATGTTTTTCTCAAGTTCTTCTATGAAATACAAAATAACTTGTACTTTTTAAACCTATCCTACATTAGGAACTTGGAATACAAAATGTGGGGAAAATATGGATGGTCTAACTGGCTTTGTTTTTACCATGGCACAGGTTAATGCATCATCGAGCAACACAAAAAGTTTGCAGTCATAGCAATCATGACGAAGTCCAGAGTTGTTTGCCGGAAGTTGTATGATTAGGTGAGGTATGATCTTAGAGATATTGCATTTCCGACTTCCCTGCCAGATCCTCTAGGAAAAAAGAGGCGTCCTAAACCCACACGGAAAGATAGGATTCTGTACTATAGGTGTTTCAGTTATTGTTTTCTTGAGCCATGATTTAATTCATATATGTGAGCAACAAGTTCAGCAACCATTACAGGGCTACGATCAAAACCGATTTCCTCACCAAGGAGGTGCACTTTGAGGACATGCTCTTCTTCACTCTACAAGTAAGAATTTAGTGTTGTTGTGTAATGCTCTCCTCTAATTTATCAATGTACAGTTTATGTTGCATAACTGTTGTAAACCTAGCATGATCTGCAAGTTTGTTTTGTCTAGATAATTCATTTGACCTGTCAACGTTGTTGGTTTTGTTGATTTTCGTTGCGTCTTAGGTAAATGAGTGTGCTGGAGTTAATTTGTAAGATAGAGATATTAGAGCATTAGAGTCATAACCAATACCATTTAGATGGAGATTAGAGTGGATATATATAGCATTGTTTTACCCTTAAAATTTACCATTTTTGGCCTGCTAGATTTCTTATTCAAGGGTAAAAAGAATAATCTATAACAAGAGAGTCATGAGCTTGAGAGATAACACCGTTAGAGGGGTTGCGAGCATCGATTTTAGGTCCTACGAGTGAAACTGGACTACTTACAAAAATGGTAGACGAACATAATGTGTTGAGCAAAACCATATGGCTTACAAAAATGGCAGAAGAACAAGATGTGTTCATTAGTTTCATGCTTGCCACATCTATCCGCACAGTTAGATCTTATCGAAAACTTATTGTTAACTATTGTTCATGCATGCACGTGCTATTGAATTTCTGCATGGCAGTACATGAAATTCTTTGTTTTAACCTGTACTATTAATTAACAAAAATATTTAATTCATTGTACGTGTGTCAAATAGATGTAGAGCATTGGTTGGAGAAAGCAGAGTCGACCGGGATATGTAAGTTTTGTCTCAAATCGTGTGAATTATTTACATAAGCTTTAACTGTATACTGATGATTTTATATAAAAACCTTTTTCGTGTTACCTAATGCTAGCTAGGTTTTATTTTTTTCAACTACAAAATGCGCATATAGTATTTAGCTTCCTGAAACAAACACATTTTATTCTTGCCGTTGTCAATTGAGTGCACTATTATTTGGACGAAAAATATTGCCAGATTGTTGTGTCCATGTAAAATATTGCTAACTTTCATGTTCCCCCATTTAGGTATTTGTTACACAAGTATATGCTTTCCAAATATACTACCAAAGTCAGTTTAAAAGGTGCTATTTAGAGTTGCTTCAATTATTATTCCATTGATCTAAATTTGTATCTTTTGTCTTCTTTTGTAGGGTGATCAGGCTTCACGTGGATGTTTCCGAAGAACTACATGTGTCATTTCCGGCGATGATGGAACCTACATGTGTCATTTTCCCTCCCTAGAGATGTTTCTAAAGAACTCACCATTTTCGTTCTAGGTTATGGGCATGTCTGGTGGTGGAGAAGGGTCTTTGGACAATTCGTCAATGATTTTTCTCTCCTTATGTTTTGATGTTAATTATCGGTAACTCCTTTTAGTTTTTCTCTTTAATTAAATGGGTAGAGTGCCCGCAGTTCCCATAAAAAGGAAAGCTGAAGAATGGCCAAAAAGAGGCATCAAGTTGCTCTTTTCATAGTTGAATCAAGGGGCAAAATAGCTCTTGAATGAGTTCCATGAACAAGAGCCTTGACCAATCGAAAGATTCAATAAAAGGGACGGTGGTGCTGAGGCTGATGATGGAGAAGGATCTTCTCAGGCCAGCTCTATTAGAAGGTATGACATGAACTCCATGATGGTAGTACTGACATATACCAATTCACCTAAAAATATGAATCTTTGGAATAAGCAAAATTACGATTGTAGTATATTGATATTTTGCTATTTGATCCGTAAAAAGAAGATATACCAATGAAAAATTCAATGTTTTTAACTTTAGATAATTTATTAAGACCAAAAGTGTCAAGTAGAAAAGCTACAAAAGAAAAGCATGTACTCAAGACAAAACCTCAATTACACAGTTATTATTTGCATGACTCTATAGAAGCTTCACAGGGGAAAATGCATATGAGAAATTTGTACTTTGCTACTATGAGCACTGGTTGCATTTCTTCATGATTAGATAATCAAGATTCATACATGAGGGTAGTTCCTTGTTGCAGACATTCACTAGATTGAAGGATATAGAGAAATATTTTCTATGTTTAGGATGATAAATTTTGAGATTAGCATTTTTGTTGCAGAACTCTAAACCTCACACTATATTCTTTTTTCTTCTCGGTTGAGCTGAAATGGTCCTTTATGAAGAAAGAGAAGTAGGGGCTACTTTCAGGAGTTGAGAATAAGATACAGGACCACGACAAGCTTCTGAAAAAGTAAAAAACTCTCCCTCTGAGCTACTCAACAACTACCGTATGATTAAGAAGGCATCATAAAGCATGATCTAAACAAGGATGCTAGCTGATGTTAAAGATCCTAAAAGAATTAGGAAAGTTTATATTTCTTATGGATTATATATATTTTACCTTCTGGACTGATATGTATTTTGAGAGAGTGGACTATTGAATGTTGTGGTGTTGGTTCGCCTTCCTTCAAACAGACTACCACTCTCAGAAATGGATCTTTTTACTGTATTTTTGACTCATTCGTGAATAAGTGTACGGTGTATGTTAATCAATCCTATAGTACGAAGAAATATATTTTCATATTTTTTGAGGGTAAAGTGTTTTAGTAGGCGCCAACTTGCAATGAGTTATTTTCTCTGAATGGGTAGAGATGTGAAGTCAGTGCTAAACATGGAGTGAACCCGGAAATGAAGCCATGCCCACGTGCACACGCGTACACACAAAAATACACTATATGAACTACAAGAAAAAGCTTAAGTCGTTGGTTTCAGGTGGAGCATAAAGAATAGACGGACCTAAAGATGACGGTTTGAGCAGATAGATAGGACGTCTAGATAATCTCAGCTAATAAGTAGTCGAACACTTGGTTTCTATGCATAAAGATGAGATTACCTCTTACCAAAATACAACCGAAAGAAATTGGAATTTAAAAGATTTTATGATACTATATAACTATAGTTTAATATATGTAGTTTCACACTTCACATGTGCAATGGAACGATATTAGAAAAACCATAGCAACGCACGGCCACTCAACTAGTTATGAGTAATATTGGAGTCCGTAAGCTGCTCCAGGGCTCCATGCTAGTAAGAACCTAACACATTACATCCCTGAACTACAGATATAATCCAATCTAAAAACTTATTACAGACCAGGTTACCTTCACACATAACTTAACGGCACCACAATTAATTACATCTTCCTGTGCACCAAAGAAGAACGGACTAAATCGCAAAACATAGGTAGTCGCCGCTTCAGGAACAATTGTAAGAACGAGCGCCTCGTCCTCACAGACAGCTACGACACGACGAAACAGTTGGATAACTCGACTACCATCAGAAGAGGTCACCGCACCACATGTTCGGCTATCATGAAGCACAATCCTATCATGGACGCTATCCTCGATTCTGGTGGTGTGGGCTATGATCAAAGTTTTAAATAGCCGGCTATAGCCCGGCTATAGCCACGGCTATAGCCTTTCAAGAGGCCTTCCGCTACGGCTATGATGTTTATAGGCTAAATGGCGCTAATAGCCAGCTATAGCCCGATTTAGCCATAAATTAGGCTCCAATTTAGCCGCTAAAGGTCATGTTTTATGGATTGCTTTTTCTTCTTCTTTTTTCTTGAATCTCCGTTCAATATGATTCAGTAAAATCTTGTGAGTTGAATGGTTAAATACTTATTTGCGTTGAATAGTTGAACGAGTTGTAGCTCAAATCATGTGTGTGTCATAGCTTTTCGTTTTTTGATAAGATATGACTAAAATTTTCTCTCTTTTTAAAACATGGCTAAAATGGAATAGCCCGCTATAGCCCCGCTATAGCCTTGTATAGCTGCTAAATATGTTGTGGCTAAATGAAATAGCCGGCTATTTTAAACTTTGGCTATGGATTCGCCCTTGAAATCTTCCTGAAGAACTTGAAATTCCACGGTAGCCTCCGTTGCTTTGTTAACTAGTGCATATCTCACCTCCACGGTGCTGAGGCTGCTCTCAAGAGTGCAGCTCCGAACCTTATTTGTGGGCATGCAAGGAGCCATTCGGCTATCAATGTCAAGCAATCCTATGCTAAGTTGTTCGTCCTTCCCTTGGTCAAGCTTCATCTTAAGATCAACCTCGATATAAATATAGTCCGTTAAGACAAGTCCTCGACTTGGGCCAGTCAAGATCAACGATTGGTCCTATGAAAAGATTACATACTAGGTTATTGGTGTACAAGAATGCTGCTGCAATGACAGTAAAAAGCAGTTACTGAGATCTGCTAGCTAGGTGAGACATATTGTGTGTATCCTGTTCTAGATCATAGCCAAACCATATAATCTATTTCTACCCAACACCATCAAGGCATCAACGTTGCCCATTTCGTGACGCACTGGCAACACACATATAACATGCATAAGCATCATTTTTTACTTCTTCATTTTATCTCCATTATTATTAGTACTAAGAATACATCTGAAGTTAAAATGTGTTCCAAAGACTAAAAAAGACATGGACATTACTGTCTACTACAAGTAAACTGAATACATTCTTGAGCAAAATGCCGATTGAAGGGATTTGAGAAAATGTTGTACCTCTGAATTAATGAGCTCTGAATCCATTCTGCTAGGGCGGGAGAAGAGATAAACGCACTTATGGTCGAGGTAGTCTCTAAGAATAATATTGCCATACATATTAAGTGGGAAACCTTTATCTGAGGAAACTATCTTGACCGCTAATACATTTATGGAATACAAGTATGCACAATCCCTTATCTGCTTGTCAGTGTATCTCATGGCAAGAACAGGCGCTGCGGGAAGAAAAGCAAAACAACATAATTCATTTTATTTTGGGAGAATGAACGGAATAACATGGTAGAAACAAAATTAAAATGTCCATGTATACAAAATACAAGAACAGGCATTGCCGCAGGAAAAGCAAAAGCATCAGCATTCAAATCATTTTGGCAAAACATAGAAATCAATTACCGCAATTGATGTATTTTGTAGTTAATGGATGATGACTTTGGTTAGGCAACCAATATCAGAAGTTGCATCTTTTTTCCTTGTGATTGTCAAAGACACCCAGACTTGAAGATCCAACAATCAAATCGACTTGCTCAAAGACACCCAGAGTAAAATCGAACAAAGGGGATGCAGATTGTAGAATTGGACATACAGGGTTCGTCGAGGTTGAACGTGGAGAAATCCTCGAAGGGGAACCGGATGTACTCCACACACTTGGTCTTGGGATTGTACTGGCGGATCGCATTGTCGACCTCTTCATGCTTCTTTCGTCTCCAGACGGCCTCCTCCTCCAGCCGTTTCCTCTCCTCCGCCCGCCGCTTCTCCTCCTCCGCCTCCCGTACCTTCTCCTCGGCCTCCCGCCTCTGCCTCTCAGCCGCAGCCACAGCTGCAGCCTCATCCTCCGCCACCGCCGCCGCGAACAACTCCTCGAAGCTATCGTAGAACAAGGGTAGCACGAGGGGCATCTTGTAGTCCTCATCCTCCTCCTTCTCCGGATCTGACGAGCTAAACAGCGTCTCCAACGCCAGGTCACCCTCCAACGGTGGCGCCTCAAGCTCCTTCCGGGGAGCCATGGGTGACCTTCTGCGAGCCCTCAGCCGTCGATTGTCAACCCTAGCCCTAATTTGTGCGCGTTCCCGTCGGTTTATCTCCAGTAGTACCACGCACGACGGTGCTGCTACATAGTGGGCTTCCTCCCGCGGTCGCCCCGCATTGAGGCCGACACACTATATATACCACGGTCGCAAGACCCATACACTAGTATGTAACCAAAGCAGACCTGGCCAACGGGCCAGCCCGGCACGGCACGTGGCGGCCCGTGTGCCGGCACGGGGGCCTGCCTCCGCGGCCCAGGCACGGCACGGATGCTTGGCGGGCCAGCCCGTGGCACGTGAAGCACACAGTCTGAATGTTGTTTCCGACGGCCTCATCAAGATATTATACAAAAGTGGGCGAGTTTCTCATATGATAAGAACATTTTCGTGGCCTGTTGGTCATAGGGATGTCGCGGGGAGGACGAGGTGCCGGGTCAATCTGGTGCGTTTATAGCTATCTTAAAGATAGAATCTGGAAGAGATTGCAAGGGTGCATGGAGAAATTATTGTCAGGGGCGGTACTCGTTAAATCGGTCATTCAAGCAATTCCAACATATTTAATGGCACTCTTTAAATTGCCTCGTGGCCTATGCGAATATATCACCACGATGGAGAGGAAGTTCTGATGGGGAAGTAAGAAGGGCGAGACGAAGGCGGCTTGGGTATCCTGAGGTTCTCTTACTATGCCAAAGTATAGAGGAGGACTGGGCTTCGGAGACATCAAAATATTTAATCTTGCCCTCTTAGCAAGACAAGTTTGGCAAATTCTGAACGATCCAAGCTCTCTTAGTGCTCGGACTTTGAAGGTGGTATATTTCCCCAACACTGATATTCTTTCAGCCACGGTGGGATCTAAACCCTCACAGATTTGGCGCTTGTTGTGTGAAGGAAGAGACACACTGAAAGTGGGATTGATACAACGGATTGGGAATGGTTCTACCACAAATATTTGGAGTGACAATTGGATTCCTAGGGAAGAATGCCTACGGCCGAATGCATGCATCTTGGAGGATCAGGACATGAAACATGTGTGTGTCTGAGAACTGATTGTCTCGGCAACCAGATCTTGGAATATTGCAAAGCAAGAAGAAAATTTATTACCAATGGATGTCGATGCCATGAAACAAATTCCACTCAACTACATTACCCCCTGACTTTTGGGCATGACACTTTGACCAATCGAGAGTTTTTTCGGTATGGTCTGCTTATAAGATGATCATGGACATTAAACACCGAAGAGAGGGTTTCCTGGAGGAGCGGTCTGAAGATTCGAACACAGAGATGGAGGAGGCAAACTGGCAAAAACTGTGGAAGGTTAAGGTTCCTTCAAAGTTCCGGATCTTTGCTTGGAGGTTGGCACGATCCTCTCTGCCGACGAGCGAACTAAGAGAACGCCGTCACATGGCAACTATGGCAGTGTGTACTGTATACAACGCTACTGCAGACACATGGCGCCATGGTCTCTTAGAATGCCATATGGCGCGATCGGTTTGGGCCTTGAAAGATGACAACTTCACCCTACCATTGTTTGCGGATGACACAATGGAGCCGAAGCTATGGCGTCATGTGTCTGCAGCAGCGGTCTAAAGCTTCAAACACGGAGATGGAGGATGCAAACTGGCAAAAACTGTGGAAGGTTAAGGTTCCTTCAAATCTCCGGATCTTTGCTTGGAGGTTGGATTGATCCTCTCTGCCGACGGGCGAACTGAGAGAACGTCGTCACATGGCAACCACGACAGTGTGTACTGTGTGCAATGCTGCTGTAGACACATGGCGTCATGCTCTCTTAGAATGCCATATGGCACGATCGGTTTGGGCCTTGAAAGATGACGACTTCACCCTGTCGTTGTTTGCGGATGAGACAATGGAGCCGAAGTTGTGGCTATTCAATCTGTGCAAGGTTCTCAGCCAGGAGAAATTTATTGTGGTCTTGGCAACATTATGGGCCATATGGTGTGCAAGAAGGAAGGTCATACACGAGGATGAGTTCCAATCTCCTCTGTCTACACATAGCTTCATTACAAGGTACCTGTCTGAGCTAAAATTCGTTCGGTGGGAAGCATTACCATATGTGGTAAAAACTTCTAGCAACCGAACAAAGTGGATGCCACCTCGGAAAGGTTTGGTCAAGATCAATGTGGATGGCGTAGTGGAAAAAAACAGAGAACAAGGGTGCGCTTAGTGTAGTGTGTAGGGATAACAGGGGCATTTTTCGGGAGCCTCGGTGATTGCAGCTGAGGGCATAACCAACCCTGTGGTCCTAGAAGCTATGGCGTGCGCGAAGGCCATTACCCTGGCCCAAGATCTTTTGCTCAATCGAGTTCTGGTGTCCTCAGATTGTCTCAACGTGGTCAAGGAGATTAACTCCGGTGTTTTCCAGGGGCTTCATTGCATGATCCTAAAGGAGGTGCTGGTCAGGAGGAACACCTTCTAGGAATCCAAGATCATACATGAGCGGCGAGGGACCAATGGCGAAGCTCATAGACTAGCTCGTATGGCTACATCTTTATCTCTTGGTAAACATATTTGGTTTGTAAAACCCCTTGACGGTGTGGGCATCCATGTAAACCTATAATAAGTAATGAATATATAGCTAAGGCTATTCCTCTAAAAGAATATTGTGTAACCAAAGGCCAAGTGAACGATTTTTGCAGGTAAAAGAGAGAATCCACTATAAGCTGACGACATTAGCCATTGGTTTATGTACTGAAAAGGAAAAAAAAAATATCTATGGATTCGATCTCGAAGCGCGCTATTGAAAAAGCGCATCCTCTCGCGGTAGAAGCTACCCGCCCCATCTGCGGCGGAACCATATCTTCTTCGAATGTGTTTTTGCAACAAGGTTTTGGATGTTGGTGGGCTTCTGTTTCCCACTGATGTCCATCGTCTCTACCCTACGGCGCTCCCGCTGCTGTTCCGCCAGTGACAACGTCCACCTTTGTCTTGCTCTGCTGCTGGGAACTATAGAAACATCGAAAAGCGGTTGCCTTCAAAGACCAGCGCCCCAAGTTTCCTTCAAGGAGATGATAAGCAAGGGAGAAACAATATACCCTCCTAATTGGGGAGATGGTGCAGAGCAGAGGCGCCCTAACACTTGAGCTCGCCCGAGTTGTCACCGTGGAACCGATCCGGGCCACGCACAGGAGGCGGTTAAAAATCCTTGCTTCGTCCAGCGGGACCTCCGTGGAAGCAGAACTCTTGACGCGGCAGCAAGACCTCTCTTGCCTCAGCCCTCTAAGTATCCATGATTTATTCTTTCCACGGAAACGCTTTTCACCGACCATTGCTTGGAGTAAGAAAGGATTTGAGGAAGCCGAAGGGGGAAGGGGGAAACAGAAGTGTACAGAATATCAAGGCATGTCGAGCAATATATATGATGATAAGGGAGGCCTCTTTGGCTCCCAGTCCGATGACCCGGGACGTTAGATCTTGATTAGGGGACGGAGAAGTCCTTTCCTTTTACGAAAATCAAGAGCCGTAGCCAGGTTTGAAGATGCAGCTGCCTCAAGAGCCGGAGCAAAGTTTGACACTAGTCATAGTAAAGAGTAACTTAAAATTACTAGTCTACGTTACTATCTTTATAATAAAAAATAACATATAGCAAAATAGTGGGGTGTTATGGGGTAGGTGTTCACCCCTATTTAGCCATTAGATCTGCCTATAGGGCATTTCTAACCGTACATTTTAGTTCACGATATTAGTGTAATCATATTCCCATCACCGAAAAGTAGGTATGCCCGCAAATCCATCAACGAAAAGTAGCATCGTCCGCCTCCAATTGAAAAAAAGAACTTTGCGGTTCGTTGTCAACAGAAAGAACAGTTGTCTAGTTTTACGCACGATTCGTTCACTTCCAAAAAAATATACTCAAACCCATCAATGAATTAAAAAACAGCCGTGTCATTCTTTGTCAACCAAAAAAAGAGCAACGGTTTTTGGTTGGATGAGATAGAAAAAATAAGGCGGCGATCCTAATTTTTTTTAAACATGGTCGTTCTTTTGTTTGCGTTAAGATAAAGACCCATAGATGGAAGGAGTTTTTGCAAAAAGAAATACCGCTCATAGTAAACGTGCGGAATTGAGCCAAACGACAACATGAATCATAAGGCTACATCCAACTACACTAAACATAGTAAACGTGCGTGAATTGAGCCAAACGGCAACATGAATCATAAGGCTACATCCAACTACACTAAACGGTGCACACATATCATCGTAGGTACCAAATCCGCATCCAAATAACATATGTGTAGTACTATCATGCAAACACTCATTTATTGTAACATAGACTTATTTTGTATGGGTATAACCCTTCGGGTGCCTACTATTGGTATATATGGTACGGTCAAATAGAAGGCTCACTTGAAGATATGTCAATATCCATAACGCCATGATGATTCAAACATATACGAAGCCTACAAAGACACATACTCATGGCGATATAAGACAAGCAAAGCCTAAGAATAGACTAGATACAAACACCAACTTGTAACCAACTTGTATTGGTACCTGATAACTAGCCTCTCCATATATAAAGATTAGGAGGGTCCAACAAGGAGGACACGAGACAATAGCCACCCGACAATAGATTTAGACGATAGACATCCAATCTTACAATACGCACACCTCTCTCTCGGCGAGATCGCATCTAGTCGACTCAACGAGTTTGTACTCTCCAATGATAATACGAGCAGATAAGCAGGAAGTAGGGTTTCCTCTACGTGTGCCTGAACCTGGGTAAATCGTCTTCCTTGTTTGTCTGTTACGCCGATAAAATTACCAACGCTCTCCTCTTCCATGAAACACAAGTTCATAACAATGGACATTGTCGAGGTTACCCCTCGACAGTAACATAATGTAGTTAGTTACCACAAGTCTCTCACTCATCCTTTAATTGCATATCATGTTATCTGTATACTTAGTTGGAAATGCATGTAGTGATGGGGTTCATAGCAGAAAACAAAATCTTTACTAGCTACGATACGAGGATCTATCTATGAATTAATGCACTAACGGGGATGGTGTTTCAGTGATATACCCTGTAGACCGAAAGCGGTTAATGTCCCGCAAACATGGATGAAGTAGTCGAACTCATAGCCGACCTCAAGGTCGTGTTGCTCCTCGCACGTCACCTCCGGGTCCTTGTACGATAGCTCCGGCACCACAAGTGGAGGCGCCGCCGATGAATCGTACACGTACGGTGTCCGACGACTCCTGTTTTCCTTCATCCAATCGGGATGCGAAAGTAGACCTTTTAGAACTGGGATACAGCGGCGTGGTGGCGTGCCGGAGGTGTTGTATCTCTCGTGCACAGTTCTTCGTGGAAATGCACTCGCGAGATTCAACAGAGAAAAAGAGAGAGGAAAAATATAACATCCCAAAACTTCAATCCAAGAGTATCAAAGATCAAATCATCCAAATTTAGGATTAACAAAAACTTTCCCATATTTAAAATGAAATTATTCATATATGTGTGCATTTAAAATAGGAGTTGTTTTGAATTGCCATGATTGTGTGATACTTTGCTTCTAAAATGTTTCTTAGGTGATTTAAACATCATCTACATCATTCCCAAACTTTTTCTAAAAGAAATCAAATAAAAAAGAATTAAAATGAAGGAATGGTCATTTGGACAAATTTAACTCTCATACCTATTTTGGCTATTCCTAGTACTCAATTCTTAACAGAAACAATTCTTGACCTTTGCACCTCTTGCTAGTACACATAATGAGGTTCCAAGGCCCACCTTTTGATCTTCTAAAAACATTCTAGAAAGTATTTTAAATGGCAGTTCAAAATTGAATCTAATGCATATGCATAGATCACCCCTATTTCAAAAACCATGTATTTGAGCTCCATTTTTAAATCCCTTGCAACCAGAGACTACCTAGCAATAGTGGAGATCATCCAAAAATTTTGAACTCAAAATTCAAACTTTGGTCTCTTGCGGCCATTTCATCGAACAGGTGGCAGACACAGATCAAACATTTGTCAAAACACTATAGTGTGCAGTGCTTCTTGTCACCATTTGGGCCTAACTCGGTCCCCTTGTCCCCCCAGCTCAAACCCCGGCCCTAGCTATCTCTCCCTCTCCCCTAGCTGCTCTAGTGCCAAGCCGCCCGACGCCATGCGCCAGGTCGACCATGGACAGCTCGCACAAAGCCGCCCCGCGCTCTCCTTCGCCCGCTGGCAGACAGGCGCCATCACACCGCATCGCCTCGACCAGCCCCCGACCAAAATCGAGCGGAGGACTACCCCCAGTTGCTCGCGCCCATGTCTCTGTCCGCCATGCCGATCACCCCGGAGCGCCGCGCCCGCCAGAGCAGCACCGGCCTCGCCAAGCCCTAGCCTTGCGTGGCAGCACCCGCAGCAGGCCCAACAACCGCCCAGACATCCTTATTCGCAGCCTCGCGACCAGCAGCCCCAAGGAACCGCGTCGAACACCGCCGCCCGCGCCCAGTGCACCGCCCGCTCCCGACCAATAGAGATAGCCCCTTGCCGCGCCATCAAGCCATAGAGGATCGCCAGGAGACCGGCCACCGTCCGCCTACCTCGCCCATGCCCTTAGCTCGCTGTGTCGTCGCCCACGTCGAGCTCTGCCCATGCCGCTCTGCACCCTTCGCTCGCCTATATAAGGAGGCCTCCCCAGCAAGCTCTCTTCACACCATTCTCATCCCCACCTCTCACTCTCACTCCCCACAACCAGCCGGAGCCGCTCAAGCACCAGGACGCCGGAATTGCAGCCGGAGCCGCCGCCTCGGGAGGAGAAGGGCGCCGTTGATCCAGGCCATCCGAGGAAGCGTCGCTTGTACCAGGAGAACCACCGTCGTCTTCCACTTCGTTCGCCCGCATCGCCGACCTCGCTGGAACCCCGGTACGCCCCCACTGCACCCTCACCGACCGCGCTAGGGTTAGCTCCCGTCGTGTCCTGTTCCGATGAGGACGATAGCTGTGAGCCATCGATCTGCCCTCTAATCGCACGGCCACCTTTCATCCATACCCCTTCGGTACCCCCTGTTCCACTGACGGGTGGGGCCCTCACTTAAGCCAGCCCGCGACGCTGCGCGGAGCGCAATGGGCTGGCCCATTTCGTTCCCGCGCACGTTTTAAATTCAAATTAGGAATTTTCCTTTTAGTTAGAATATAGTTTTTGTCCAGTGTTTCAAAATTCAATTCTGTGAGTTTGACAAATCCAAATTACATGAAACTAATTTTGTCTGAAAGGTATTGAAATGCTCTATCCAAGCCCGTTGGATTTAATTCATTTAGAGTTATAGACTTCTCCTAATAAAAATAAGAAGACAGAAGCTTTTGCAACTTGAAACATTTTTATAAAATCAACCAAGTTAGCTTTTGAGTTGATTCCAACTCTCAAAAATCACATTTCATCATATCTATCCAAATATGTAATAATATTAAGGTTTACAGGCAGTGACTTTGGACTAGTACCAAAATACTGCTATATAGGCATTTCTAGTCACTTTAAATCATTAAATAATAAACTTAAACCAAAGTAATATTGATCCAACCTTTAAATCTCATTCCCATATGTTAGAATATGTGGTGAGGACATGTATCCACATGATCCCATATTTTGGTGGTGAATATTAAATCTTAGTTATTATTTCAATGAGTAGAAATTACTTTTCCAAAAAAAAAAGGTTGAAACTATTGAATTAAACTTGTGATGTTTGGGATGATAATATATCATCAATTGTGTGGTTTAGAATACTACTTAGCCTAAGTTAAGTATTGCTTGGTGATTGTGCACTCCCTATGTATTTCTAGACGCTAGTACCGACCAACCCTTCTAGGAGGAGGAGTTCTACCAAGAAGAAGAAGAAGAAAACTTCAACCACTGCACCAACCAAGGCAAGCTATTAGTGGCAAGCTAACCCTTGCAAACATGCTTTAGTAAGCTATTGTAGCAAGCTAGAATAAAACTAGATAGTTTAGTAAAGATGCCTTAAGCATACTTTGATCACACCCCCTTAGTTTACACAAAGTTCTTTAATTAATTTTGAAGGTAGCATAAAGAGTATAAAACTTGACCTAATTAGGAACCCTTAGATGTCATTCTATGGCATGAGATTGATCCCACCTTTCCACCTTAGTGAACACTCTTAACCTAGTGTTTTAGAATAAATCAAACTTGAGTCATTTTAGATGGGAACACTTGGTGAAAATGAGTTATGAAAACCTTGGAATGATGAGTCATTCTATTGAGATGTTTTGACATGTGTTGAGAAACACAATTGGTTTATGATGATGAAAATGATGAGGCATGAGCCTTAACCCTTTTTATAAAACTGATGGTTGGATTCGGATGCGATACTATTCCAAATTTACCGTACAACCACATTACCTGAATTGGGTAAGGCTTAGCTGGAAATTTATATGCATTAGTATTAGTTCCCTCACGGGAGAGGTTTGAGCTGAGGCTACCTCTCAATGTTGTCCACCTATGTAGTGCCCAAGATGACTGATGGTCATGGTTGGGAGGCCATGCTCATAGGAGAGGTGCTTGTACTAGGGTGTGTAAAGGGAAGGTTATGTTTGATTATCTGCATACCAAGTATGATGATTCAGGGTTATCCCTGACAGATGTATCGAATCTTGTGGTGAAAGTGTACCACCTCTGGAGAGTGTCAAACTATTCGAATAGCCGCGTCCGCGGTTATGGACAGTTTGAATGGCCATACTGTTTCGTTGTCAGATGTTTTCTAAATAACTTGAAATGAATGATGAACCTTGAGTTGACCACAACATGGTTGTGTAGATGAAAATAGCTTCCCAACTTAAGTGATTCTAGACTTTTATTTTATCTTTTCTTGTTTCAGAACTCAGCTTAGGTTTCAAACTTAACTTGATAGTTATTCTTTCAATTCAGTACTTTAACTTAGAATCATAACCCTGAATAGTAATAGTTTGCGAGTACTTAAAGAGTACTCATGGCTTTTGTCCCTGGCTATTATCATAGCCAGACTATGAAGGAGATTATCAAGATGATGGTCAGCAGGACGGCTATGATAACTAGGACTATCTGCCTTCATCAGCATTGCCTGTGCCCCTGAAGATGGACCCCACCGCTACGCTATCGTTTATTTCCGCTGCTTGTTGTATTAAAGACTGGATCCTGAGATCCTTATTTGTGTAAAACCTTATGTATGGTTTGTAATGGATGATGTACTGTGATATCCAATCCGTTATGTCTCGCAAAAATGGTAATCCTGGGATTGCGAGGTATGGCATAACGGGCATCTGGGATTAAAAATCCGGGTGTTGACAAGTTGGTATCAGAGCCAGGTTGACCATAGGAGACCCTAGTTAGAATGGACGTCCAAACCAAAAACTTAGCTTCAAAACCAAAGTGAGTATTTATTAAAAAACTATTTCCCCTCTTACCCTTGTGAACTCATTCTTTCTCAAAAATACATGTTCCTCAAAGATTCTTACATTACTACTTAAAATTTGACACACTTGATCACTTCACTAATTTCCTCATCCTACATTCTTGTAGATGGAGACTCAGTTTAGCAAGTTTTACCAGTTGGGAAATGGAGGTCAACTAATCTTCGAGAGGGATCTGGATTCACTGTCAGAATTTCTGGGACGCCCACATCCGGAGTTTCTTGGAGCTCAACTTCCAGGACCCCCAGGAGGAGACCTACAATGGCTAGTCACCGCAGATCTTCGAGGAAGCATTGAAGCACCAACTTCCGGGAGAATTCAGTTCTCTGTGAGAGAGAACAACTGGCTAGATGGATTAGCCAGGGCAATGCATGAAGCTCTCGCACGTCTATGTGCCCTCAGCGTCAACAAGATTCAAGGAACCTGTTTTGCCCACTATGCAAGACGTGACTTCATGGGAATGCCGATGGAGATGCCAAGTCACCCAGAGTTGCGGCGCCAAGTGGAGAACCTTGACTTCTTGCTTCATGACCGACAGCAGGAACTGGACAATGCCAGAGAGTTAGCCAACCAGAACCATGCCATTGCCGACCAGAAGGCCTAGACTTTCACACTGCTCGTCCAAGATCGCCAGTCTCTTCGTCGCCAGCGTGCAAAGAAGGATCGCACCATCGCCCGTCTTCGCAAGAAGGTGGCCGACTTCGAGAAGACCGTCAAGGAGCAGGAAGCTCAGCTTGCCGCCAAGGAAGAAGATGATGAAGGAGAAGACATCCAGGGAGATATGGATTCATACCTCAGCAACGATGAGGATTTTCTGGCAGAGGATGTTGTGGACTTCTACACTGATGATGAAGACTCCGACTTCATCGATGATGAGTAGATGCACTAGAGCACTGTCGTAGCATGAGATGTATCATCTCATTGTATCGTAGTTTGCAGAATGGTTCTTCAAACCATCTGTTTTCCCTTTGATTGTTGTGGTGTGTTGTATCGTGTGCTTGCTTGCATGAATGAGAATGAAATGACTCGTGGAAACCAAGGAGGGAGCAGCTCATCGCAGGACCCAATGCTGCAGATCTTGCAGAATCTCATCGCAGACCGTGAAGCAAGCAGGGCCGAACATCAAGCCAACTTAGCGACATTGCAGCAGATCGCCCAAATGGCTCTCAACAACCAAGGACATGGAAATCAGGATCACCATGGATCAAAACTCAAAAACTTTTAGAACACCAATCCCCTAATCTTCAACCAATCTGAAAACCCATTAGATGCTGATGACTGGTTACAGACCATGGAAAACAACCTCGAAGTTGCAAGAGTTGATGAGAATGAGAAAGTTCTCTTCGCCACTCACTATCTGGCGAGAGATGCAAGAGCTTGGTGGAATAGCGTCCGCAACATGAACCATGGCCAGGTGATGACCTGGGAAGCATTCAAGGTCAAGTTCAGCCGCACCCACGTGCCGCAAGGTCTTGTCAACAGGATGAGAGATGAATTCCGTGAACTGAAGCAAGGAAGATTGACTGTAATAGAGTACCGTGACAAATTCTTGTCACTTGCTAGATATGCACCGGATGAAATCAACACGGAGGCCAAGAAGAAAGAGAGATTCTTAAACGGACTACATGATGAGATGTAGACTGTCCTCGTCAACATCCGTTTCCAGGATCTTGAAGAGCTAGTCGACTCTGCCATTCAGATGGAAGGGAAGATTAACCAGGCAAACGACAACCGCAAGCGTCGTATGATGCAGCAGTCTGGATCTAGTAGTCACCAGAAGTACCGTCCCAACCCCTCACCGGGATATGCACCAAGGAACAACCGACCCCCAAATTCTCGCCCAAGCTACCCCAACCGCAGCGGAGGAAATGTGAAGCCCGGAGAAACAATCACAACTCAGGCAACGCCAACAACTTCAATCGTGCCCCTCCCAAGAGCAACAACAACAACACTGCCCCCAGAACTGGCAGCAATGCTATACCTGTTGCAGTCAAGGACAAGTCCCAAATCACTTGTTTCGAGTGTGGAGTGAAGGGTCACTACTCCAATGAGTGTCCCAAGAAGACTGCCGCCAATGCCCCTGTGAATGCCCCAGCTCAGCAGCAGCGTCGTGTTCAACCAGGCAGGAGATTTGCCCCAGGGAACCCGCACAACCGCAACGGTCGTCTCTTCCACATGAACGCAAAAGAAGCCCAGGAAGCACCAGATGTAGTGCTGGGTATGTTTTCTGTCAACTCAACTTTAGTAAGAGTATTGTTTGATTCTGGAGCATCGCATTCATTTGTCACCGAAGAATTTGTATGCACTAGTAAGGTTCGCCCAACCAACCTGAAGCACGTCATGATAGTTCAAATCCCCGGTTCAACTACAAAAGCTAGAAAAATTTGTAAAGCTGTACCTATCAGAATACATGGGATAGATTTTTATGCCAACCTAATTGTACTTGGAACCAAAGGTTTGGAAGTAGTACTAGGTATGGACTGGATGTCAAGGCATAAAGGACTGATAGACTGTGCTAAGAAAGCCATCACCATGACCAGTAGTTCTGGAGTAACAGTAGAACATATCTCTGAAACCTTACCCCGTCAATTCAAATGCAACAAAAGTGTAGACCTGCCTACCATTGACCAAGTTAGAGTAGTCTGTGAATACCCCGACGTATTCCCAGATGAATTGCCAGGTATGCCCCCGGATAGGGATATAGAGTTCATTATCGAACTAATCCCCGGAACCGGACCTATAGCCCAGAGACCCTATACCATGAACCCCTCAGAGTTAGTAGAACTGAAGAAGCAGTTGGATGCCATGTTAGCAACCGGCTTGATTCAGCCAAGTGCATCGCCATGGAGATCGCCAGTGTTATTCGTCGACAAGAAAGATGGAGGCAACCGTCTGTGTACAGACTACAGAAAGTTGAATGATGCCACCATCAAGAACAAGTACCCCTTGCCAAAGATAGAGGATCTATTTGATCAGTTGACTGGAGCTCAGGTATTCTCAAAGATTGATCTTAGGACTGGTTATCACCAACTTAAGATTCATGCAACGGATATTCCGAAGACCGCCTTTACTACTCGCTATGGTTTATACGAGTATACGGTTATGTATTTTGGATTAACCAATGCCCCTGCTTATTTCATGAATCTCATGAATAAGATCTTTATGAATTTCTTAGATAAGTTTGTAGTTGTGTTTATCGACGACATCCTTATCTACTCCAAGTCAGAAGAAGAGCATGAGCAACATCTGAGAATCATCCTAGAAACCCTGAGAGAGCATCAGTTATACGCCAAGTTCAGCAAGTGTGAGTTTTGGCTGAAAGAAGTAGGATTCCTAGGACATATTGTGTCTGCCGGAGGAGTCTCTGTTGATCCCAGCAAGATCAAAGATGTCAAAGAATGGGAAGCCCCAACCAATCAAACCCAAGTCCGTTCATTTCTCGGATTAGCGGGATATTACCACAAATTCGTAGAAGGATTCTCGAGCATAACCCAACCAATGACCCAATTATTGAAGAAGGACAAGAAGTTTGAATGGACAGACAAGTGTGAAGCCAGTTTCCAGGAGCTGAACAAGAGGTTGATATCAGCCCCAATTTTGATCATGCCCGACATCAAGAAGCCATTTGATGTATATTGTGATGCATCCAAGATTGGTCTAGGATGTGTATTGATGCAAGAAGGCAAAGTCATCGCATATCTGTCTCGACAACTGAAGCAGCATGAGCAGAACTATCCGACCCATGATCTTGAGCTAGCAGCCGTGGTTCTAGCATTGAAGACATGGCGTCATTATTTGATGGGTAATCGCTGTGGGATTTACTCAGATCATAAGAGCTTGAAGTATATCTTCACCCAGAAGGAGTTGAATATGAGGCAAATAAGATGGATAGAGTTAATCAAGGATTATGACCTTGACATTCACTATCACCCCGGCAAAGCCAACGTTGTAGCGGATGCTCTTAGCAGATTGCCGTGTAGGCTTAACACCATGATCCAAGAGAAGCAACCAAGTTTGTATGCGGAGTTGGAGCAGTTCAGGACTGAGTTAGTTAGCAAAGGATTCCTAGCTAGCATTGAACTTCAACCCACGTTGATTAGCCAAATCAAGGAAGCCTAGAATGGGAATGAAAGTATCGACGGAATCAAACATCGTATCGGTACAGGCAAAATACCTGGATTCACCGAAGACGAAGAAGGTGTACTATGGTACAAGGGACGTATCTGTGTACCAGCAGATTCGGAGCTGAAGGAAATTATCATGAAGGAAGCTCATGATACTCTTTATTCTATCCACCCCGGAGGAACAAAGATGTATCAGGATTTGAAAGAGCAATTTTGGTGGCACAAGATGAAGAGAGAGATCGGAAGCTACATCGCCAAATGTGACATTTGTCAAAGAGTCAAAGTGGAGCATCAGAGACCTGCAGGATTGTTGCAACCATTGCAGATTCCGGAATGGAAATGGGATTCCGTCGGAATGGATTTTATCACCGGTTTATCCACTTCTAGTAAGGGAAATGACTCAATCTGGGTCATAGTTGATAGACTATCTAAGGTAGCCCACTTCATACCAGTCAAGACAACCTACCAGAGTGCAAAACTAGCAGAGCTGTACATTGCTAGGATTGTTAGTCTGCATGGAACCCCCAAGACCATCGTATCAGATCGAGGAACTCAGTTTACTTCAAGATTTTGGAAGAAAGTTCAGGAAGGTTTAGGAACCAAGTTGAATTTCAGTACCGCTTATCACCCGCAAACAGATGGACAGACTGAGAGAGTCAACCGGATCTTGGAGGATATGCTTAGAGCTTGTGTGTTGGAATACGGATCAAAATGGGAAGACTGCCTGCCTTTTGCAGAATTCTCATATAACAACAGTTATCAGGCTAGTTTGTAGATGGCACCATTTGAATTCCTGTACGGAAGAAAGTGTCGTACCCCTTTGAATTGGTCGCAAGTAGGAGAGAGTCAGATCTTTGGACCCGACATTCTCCGAGAAGCAGAAGAGAAAGTTCACAAAGTTCGTGAGCACCTCAAGACCGCCCAATCCAGACAGAAAAGCTATGCTGACAAGAGAAGGAGAGACCTGACTTTCAATGTCGGAGATTTCGTATATCTCAAGGTTTCACCATTGAAGGGAACTCAACGCTTTAGTCTGAAGGGAAAGTTAGCTCCTAGATATATCGGACCTTTCAAGATTCTGAACCGCCGAGGAGAAGTATCGTATCAACTGGAACTGCCTGAAGAGATGTCAGCCATCCACAATGTGTTCCATATCATGTTACTTCGCAAATGCTTAGAAGTGCCTGAGAAGACTGAAGTTTTCAAGAATATCGATCACAGAGCAGTGGAAATCAACAATGACCTGACCTATCGGGAAGTGCCCATTCGTATCTTAGAAGAAGCCTACAGAACCACCAGGACCAGGAGTATCAAGTTTCTCAAGATTCAGTGGAGCAACCATACCGAGGAGGAAGCCACTTGGGAGCACGAGGATTACATTAGGATAGAGTTCCCAGATCTCTTTCGTTCCTAGTTTTCTTGTAAATCTCGGGACGAGATTTTATTTAAGGGGGGAAGGTTTGTAACATCCCAAAACTTCAATCCAAGAGTATCAAAGATCAAATCATCCAAATTTAGGATTAACAAAAACTTTCCCATATTTAAAATGAAAGCATTCATATATGTGTGCATTTAAAATAGGAGTTGTTTTGAATTGCCATGATTGTGTGATCCTTTGCTTCTAAAATGTTTCTTAGGTGATTTAAACATCATCTACATCATTCCCAAACTTTTCCTAAAAGAAATCAAATAAAAAAGAATTAAAATGAAGGAATGGTCATTTGGACAAATTTAACTCTCATGCCTACTTTGGCTATTCCTAGTACTCAATTCTTAACAGAAACAATTCTTGACCTTTGCAGCCCTTGCTAGTGCACATAATGAGGTACCAAGGCCCACCTTTTGATCTTCTAAAAACATTCTGGAAAGTATTTTAAATGGCAGTTCAAAATTGAATCTAATGCATATGCATAGATCACCCCTATTTCAAAAACCATGTATGTGAGCTCCATTTTCAAAACCCTTGCAACCAGATACTACCTAGCAATAGTGGAGATCACCCAAAATTTTTGAACTCAAAATTCAAACTTTGGTCTCTTGCGGCCATTTCATCGAACAGGTGGCAGGCACAGATCAAACATTTGTCAAAACACTATAGTGTGTAGTGCTTCTTGTCACCATTTGGGCCTAACTCGGTCCCCTTGTCCCCCCAGCTCAAACCCCGGCCCTAGCTATCTCTCCCTCTCCCCTAGCTGCTCAAGTGCCAAGCCGCCCGACGCCATGCGCCAGGTCGACCATGGACAACTCGCACAAAGCCGCCCCGCGCTCTCCTTCGCCCGCTGGCAGACAGGCGCCATCACACCGCACCGCCTCGACCAGCCCCCGACCAAAATCGAGCGGAGGACTACCCCTAGTTGCTCGCGCCCATGTCTCTGTCCGCCATGCCGATCACCCCGGAGCGCCGCGCCCGCCAGAGCAGCACCGGCCTCGCCAAGCCCTAGACTTGCGTGGCAGCACCCGTAGCAGGCCCAACAACCGCCCAGACATCCTTGTTCGCAGCCTCGCGACCAGCAGCCCCGAGGAACCACGTCGAACACCGCCGCCCGCGCCCAGTGCACCGCCCGCTCCCGACCAATAGAGATAGCCCCTTGCCGCGCCATCAAGCCATAGAGGATCACCAGGAGACCGGCCACCGTCCGCCTACCTCGCCCATGCCCTTAGCTCGCTGTGTTGTCGCCCATGTCGAGCTCTGCACCCTTCGCTCGCCTATATAAGGAGGCCTCCCCAACAAGCTCTCTGCACACCATTCTCATCCCCACCTCTCACTCTCACTCCCCACAGCCAGCCGGAGCCGCTCGAGCTTTAGGACGCCGGAATTGCAGCCGGAGCCATCGCCTCGGGAGGAGAAGGGCGCCGTTGATCCAGGCCATCCCAGGAAGCGCCGCTTGTACCAGGAGAACCGCCGTCGTCTTCCACTTCGTTCTCCCGCATCATCGACCTCGCTGGAACCTCGGTACACCCCCACTACACCCTCACCGACCGCGCTAGGGTTAGCTCCCGTCGTGTCCTGTTCCGACGAGGACGATAGCTGTGAGCCATCGATCTGCCCTCTAATCGCACGACCACCTTTCATCCATACCCCTTCGGTACCCCCTGTTCCATAGACGGGTGGGGCCCTCACTTAAGCTAGCCCGCGACGCTGCGCGGAGCGCAGTGGGCCGGCCCATTTCGTTCCCGCGCACGTTTTAAATTCAAATTAGGAATTTTCCTTTTAGTTAGAATATAGTTTCTGTCCAGTGTTTCAAAATTCAATTCTGTGAGTTTGACAAATCCAAATTACATGAAACTAATTTTGTCTGAAAGGTATTGAAATGCTCTATCCAAGCCCGTTGGATTTAATTCATTTAGAGTTATAGATTTATCCTAATAAAAATAAGAAGACAGAAGCTTTTGCAACTTGAAACATTTTTATAAAATCAACCAAGTTAGCTTTTGAGTTGATTCCAACTCTCAAAAATCACATTTCATCATATCTATCCAAATATGTAATAATATTAAGGTTTACAGGCAGTGACTTTGGACTAGTACCAAAATAATGCTATATAGGCATTTCTAGTCACTTTAAATCATTAAATAATAAACTTAAACCAAAGTAATATTGATCCAACCTTTAAATCTCATTCCCACATGTTAGAATATGTGGTGAGGACATGTGTCCACATGATCCCATATTTTGGTGGTGAATATTAAATCTTAGTTATTATTTCAATGAGTAGAAATTACTTTTCCAAAAAAAAGGTTGAAACGATTGAATTAAACTTGTGATGTTTGGGATGATAATAGATCATCAATTGTGTGGTTTAAAATACTACTTAGCCTAAGTTAAGTATTGCTTGGTGATTGTGCACTCCCTATGTATTTCTAGACGCTAGTACCGACCAAGCCTTCGAGGAGGAGGAGTTCTACCAAGAAGAAGAAGAAGAAGAAGAAAACTTCAACCACTGCACCAACCAAGGCAAGCTATTAGTGGCAAGCTAACCCTTGCAAACATGCTTTAGTAAGCTATTGTAGCAAGCTAGAATAAAACTAGATAGTTTAGTAAAGATTCCTTAAGCATACTTTGATCACACCCCCTTAGTTTACACAAAGTTCATTAATTATTTTTGAAGGTAGCATAAAGAGTATAAAACTTGACCTAATTAGGAACCCTTAGATGTCATTCTATGGCATGAGATTGATCCCACCTTTCCACCTTAGTGAACACTCTTAACCTAGTGTTTTAGAATAAATCAAACTTGAGTCATTTTAGATGTGAACACTTGGTGAAAATGAGTTATGAAAACCTTGGAATGATGAGTCATTCTATTGAGATGTTTTGACATGTGTTGAGAAACACAATTGGTTTATGATGATGAAAATGATGAGGCATGAGCCTTAACCCTTTTTATAAAACTGATGGTTGGATTCGGATGTGATATCATTCCAAATTTACCGTACAACCACATTACCTGAATTGGGTAAGGCTTAGCTAGAAATTTATATGCATTAGTATTAGTTCCCTCACGGGAGAGGTTTGAGCTAAGGCTACCTCTCAATGTTGTCCACCTATGCAGTGCCCAAGATGACTGATGGTCATGGTTGGGAGGCCATGCTCATAGGAGAGGTGCTTGTACTAGGGTGTGTAAAGGGAAGGTTATGTTTGATTATCTGCATACCAAGTATGATGATTCAGGGTTATCCCTGACAGATGTATCGAATCTTGTGGTGAAAGTGTACCACCTCTGGAGAGTGTCAAACTATTCGAATAGCCGCGTCCGCGGTTATGGACAGTATCATGGCCAGACTATGAAGGAGATTATCAAGATGATGGTCAGCAGGATGGCTATGATAACTAGGACTATCTGCCTTCGTCAGCATTACCTGTGCCCCTGAAGATGGACCCCACCGCTACGCTATCGTTTATTTCCGCTGCTGTTGTATTAAAGACTGGATCCTGAGATCCTTATTTGTGTAAAACCTTATGTATGGTTTGTAATGGATGATGTACTATGATATCCAATCCGTTATGTCTCGCAAAAATGGTAATCCTGGGATTGCGAGGTATGGCATAACGGGCATCTGGGATTAAAAATCCGGGTGTTGACAAAAATATCCCTAAGAAAAAACCTTAGGAAATCCCCTTTTATTTTATTGTTGTATTTTTTCCACCAATATAGACCTTCTTATATAGGGGAAAGTATAGGACCCCTCCAAAGTGGGACTAAAGGAAAAAGGAAGAGGGAGGCGGCCGACTGGTGGAGAGGCGGTGGCGGTGACCAGGTGGGCCATGCGCTAGCCTGCACGCTTGCGGCCCAAGTGGCTCGCGCGACAGCGGATAGCCGGGTGGTACCCGCCCGCGGCCCACCAGCACGCCCGCGCCTGCCCGTCTGCGCCCGCGTGGGCCTGCCTGGCTGGTGGGGCCTAGCTACGGCAGCGTCTGCCCTTTGGCGTGGCTTCCCTTTGAATCTTTTCCTTTCGGTGATTTGTCCAATAGAGGAAGTTGCCCTATTAATATTAATTTTTAAATGTTTATTTAATATATTAATTCAGAATTAATATATAAATGCATATTATAAAATCTATATTAAACCAAAAACACATTTCGGCTTCTTCCTTCTACGAACAACTTCGGATCCCCTTCGGAACTATTCTAGTAATCTTTTCAGAACAATTTTGATAATCTCTTTCTCATCCATGATCCCTTCGCTTTCATAGCGATCTCAAAACATCATAAGACTCTGAAGTGTGTTAAAATACGATTCGGGAATGGCATAGACATGATCGAGATCTCTCTCAGATCAATGATTAATAGCGGGATCGGGATTCCCATAATGACCCCTATGCATTCCAAGAAACGCTATCGTTTGAACCATAAACTTTATGTCCAATTCATTTTGTCTTTTCGATACATGACTTGTTTAAGATTTGATCTTTAGTATCAACATACTAATCTCGTTACCGACAAATCTACTTAACTCATTATCGTGATATCATATCCCCATGATCTAGTCATATGTTGCAACTTATTGGATACAATCTCACCGAGTGGGCCTAGTGTATCTTCCCATCATACGGCTGAACAAATCTCGATCTTGATGCATAGGCCTCAATATGTTCCTTTGGAATACCCAATACACACCTTTATGGTTACCTAGTTACGCTCATGATGGTTGATGTGATCAAAGCATCCACGGGAGACGATAATTAATATGACCTCATGGTCTAAGGAGAATGTCACTTTGTTTCTAACTATTACAACAATGAATCATGTGACTAGATCATGTTGTAACACTTATGTGGGTAATAATGTCCATCATATCATTATTCAATGACATGACTCTATTGTCAACTAGCATAAATGCTCCATGATCAGGAAACCTTGATCATCGATTGGCGAATAAAGTAGTTGTATAGAGGCTACTAGGGACTAGGTTTGTTTGCATACCACACATGCATCAATGATTCCTCTTGATACAGTTATAGCATAGTATGAAACCGTTATGAACTAGTTTGAGATATGATACTAAACCATTTATTATTTGCCTCTAGGACATATCTCCTTCAGTCTCCCACTTTCCCTAGAGTACAAATAATTTAATTGCATTTGTTTACTGATCATAAACACATGTGTTTTAGATCATGCTTGCTTGTGGAAAACGTCCTGTATTCTGATCTGTTTTACTAGATCTGTATATCTTGCAAATCGCTAATGTCTCCTAATTTTGACACTTACACCATTATCACATAATGTTTGAAAGTATATGTTTGGTGTGGGACGTTGTTTCTTAGTATTACATGATGTTCTATTAGCCACAAGAACACGCATTGTTGTCATGTATACCAAAAACACACTCAGTTGAACTCAAACGTCATTAACCAAACTTTCCATACTTTTTCTATTATTGAAGTAGTTTCCTACCTCAATATCGATGTAGATCATTCTATTTTGTTGGAGATATGCCCAAGAGGCAATAATAAAATGGTTATTATTATATCTTTGTGCTTATGATGAATGTTTACATCCCATGCTATAATTGTATTATTAGGAAACACTAATACTTGTGTGTTTTCTAAACATAAAAGAGTCCCTAGTAAGCCTCTTGTTAAGACTAGCTTGTTGATTAATAGATGATCATGGTTTCCTGATCATAGACATTGAATGTTATTAATAACAAGATCATATCATTAGGAGAATGATGTGATGGACACACACCCATAGTAAGCATAGCATAAGATCAAGTCATTAAGTTTGTTTTGCTACAAGCTTTCAAATACATAGTAACATGATCCTTCGACCATAAGATTATGTTAATCACCGTCACCGGATGAGTGCTTTGAAGACATCAAATGCCGCTTCGTAACTGGGTGGTTATAAAGGTGGCGTTAGGTATTCTGAAAGTATGTGTTGAAGCACATGGATCAAGACTGGGATTTGTCCATCCATATGACGGATAGATATGCTCTGGGCCCTCTCAGTGGAATGTCATCTAATTATCTTGCAAGCATGTGACTAGGTCACAAGGGATGACATATCACGGAACGAGTAAAGAGTACTTATCGGTAACGAGGTAGAACTAGGTATGGAGATACCGATGATCAAACCTGCGATAAGTAGAGTATCGCGTGAGAAAGGGAATGGTTTCGTATGTTAATGGTTCTATCGATCACGAAGTCATCGTTGAGTATGTGGGAGCCATTATGAATCTCCAGATCCCACTGATGGTTATTGATCGGAGAGGTGTCTCAATCATGTCTGCATATTCACGAACCGTAGGGTGACACACTTAAGGTTCGATGCTGTTTAGGTAGATATGGAATATGCGTTGGAGATCGAATGTTGTTCGGAGTCTCGGATTGGATCTAGGACATCATGAGGAGATCTGGAATTGTTCGGAGAATATGATTCATATAATGGAGATCATTTTCTGGGTTTCGGAAATGTTCTGGAGTATTCATATGGAGGTTCTAGAAGGTTTCGGAGTGTTCCGGAAAGTTCCAGAAGGTAGCATAGGGTTTACTTGAAAACCAAGAAAGAAAGGGGAATACTTGGGGGGGAAGAAAAGCCCCCCTTCCTTGGCGTGCCGGCCCTAGAGGGCCAAGGGGGCCAGCCCTAGGCCGGACCCCCTCTATATAAAGAGGGGTGGCGGTGCCTCCCCCCTTGCCCCTTCCACCCCAAACCCTGGCCACCTCTCTCATACTCCTTCCTCCTGCTCTGGCTTAGGCGAAGCCCTGCAGGAATCCTTCTCCACCACCACCACCATGCCGTCGTGCTGCTGGGATTCCGTGGAGATCTACCACCTCCACTGCTCGCTGGAACAGGGAGAGGAAGGTCTACATCGACTCCGCACATGTGACCATCTGTGGAAGTGCTGCTAGAACGCAGCGCCGGAAGGATCAACTACTCGATCTTGAGATCGGAAAGTGATTGTCTACATCAACCATGAGATTCGATCTCGAACAAGGCTTTGGATCTACAAGGGTTAGTACAGATCTATCTCGTTGCACTTATCTCATAGATTAGATCTTGGCTTTTCTAAAGATTAGATCTTGGTTTTGTTTGTTCTTGCGGTAGATTTTTTTGTTTTCCCTACTGTGAACCCTTCAGTGGTATCAGAGCCGTGTCTATGCGTAGATCTGTTGCATGAGTAGACCAGAATGGTTATTATGGGCATTGATGCTTTTGTTGTTGTTGTCTTCATGTGTACTTTGCATCTTGCGGGATGGTGGGATGAAGCGGCTCGGGCTAACCTTACATGTCCTCGCTGATATGTTCATTTTGCATCACTATTCTATATCATAATTTACTATTATTCATTGATATATTTCATATTAAGAGATGATACTTATGTTATTTCATATGTTTTTGCATGGTTGATGACTTTTGGAGGATGGACCGCTGAAGTCAAGATTCTAATGGAAAAGGCACTGTTTGGAGGTGAAATTCGTGAAGATCAGAAAATTCTAGAAAATACATGGAAAATCCTATTTTTCCAGAAGACGAAGGATGACAGAAGGGGAGTGGAGTTGGGCCATAGGGGGCCCACACCACCCCCTAGCGCGGGCCACCCCTGGCTGCACCACCAGGTGGTGTGGCCACCCTGGCCCACCTCTAGCTCTTCTCTTTGGTGTATATTATCCCCACGAAGCCCTAAGACTCGCGGGGCGACCACAGAAAGATTCCGCCGCCTCTGCGGGGCGGAAAACTGCAGAGAGAGAAAGAGCTCTCCGGCAGGTAGAAATTGTTGGGTTCGCAGCATAGAAAACAAAAAAATTCCTACGATGTGAACTATACGCCAGGATCTATCTACTAGATACAGAGCAACGGGTGGATATACATCCATGGAGAACTCACCCTCGAAGACAATGAGTTTTGTTAACGAGTTGGAACTCGTGGATGATGTAGTCGTACACTTGCCGATCTCAAGATCGTGATGAAGTCCAGCAGGTCCGGCTCCAGCACGTCCTTCAGATCCAGCTCCAGCACCACCAAGTCCAGCACCACAAAGCAGCGGTGCATCCGTGATCACACACACGTCCGGTACCCCAACAACCTCCGTCCCTCGCTCCAGCAAAGCAGCGGAAGCAACAACTCCTTTCCAGATAAAGCCACCGGGAACATGTATCTCGCTAATTCGAGACCATGGGGGAATAATACTAGAGGGGGAGAGAGATCCTTCACGAGGAGGTGTGAGGAAGAAGGGGTGTGAGGGGGCCTTTTATAGGAGGAGGGGAGGGTACCCCTCCCCATGGCCGGCACCTCAAGGGGTGACCCTTCAGCTCCTCATTCATGTGGTGGTAACTCCCTCCACATAAATTTGCCCCTTCACATTCTCTTTTAAAGTCTCCACTTTAAATGCATTAAATTTCTCCAAATTTAATGCTCTCTCATTTAATAAAACTCTTTTATTGTTTTTATTCAGAATTTTGTTAATTACTTTAATTAACAAACATTCACATAAAACCCCCTGCAACATTTCAATATTACATGCAGAACCAATTTCTGCAATTTCACCCGAAATAGTTTCGATGTCTATTGAAATAATTCCAGCGCTTTCTTAAATCTTGATCGGAAAAATATTTGGTCCAAATGGTGTCGGTATCCCTTAAGTGTCTCACCCTACGGTTCACGAATAATGCAGACATGATCGAGACCCTTCTCAGATCAATAATCAGAAGCGGGACCTGGAGATCCATACTGACTCCTACACATTCAACGATGACTTCTGTGATCATGAGAACCTTTAACGCTAGTAACTAAATCCCTTTGTCTCGCGATATATTACATGTCCGAGATTCGATCATCGGTATCTCCATACCTAGTTTGATCTTGTTGCCGACATGCACTCTTTTCTCGTTCCCGTGATATAACATTCTAGTGATCACATCACTTGCTTGCAAGCTATCTTAATTTGATATCACCGAGAGGGCCCAGAGTATATCTATCCGTCATCAGGATTGAAAAATTCCACTCTTGATCCATGAGCCTCAACGTAACACCTTCGTAGCACTGAACCCATCTTTATAGTCACCCTGTTACGGTGTGATGTTTGATGTTATCAAGATACTCTTCCGGTGTTAGCAATTAACATGATCTCATGGTCTAAGGATAAAGATTACTTCGTATGATGTTATAGCAATATAAACATAATGACTTTGATCGTAATGCTATACTTTGGATGAATGTTCATCATATCATTCCACCAATGTTGTGACCTTGTTATTAACAACATCCAATGTCCATGATCAGGAAACCTTGATCACCTTGTTAATCAACAAGCTAGTCTATAAGAGAGGCATAACTAGGAATCCTTTTTGTTTATTAAACACACATGTATTGACGTTTACGATCAATACAATTATAGCATGCGAAATAAACATTTATCATAAACATGGAATAAGATAATAACCACTTTATTATTGCCTCTCAGGCATATTCCCTTCAGAAATCTGCCGGGGAAATTCCTTCCCGGAGAGGGGAGATCATCGCCATCAACACCACCATCAAGCTGGACTCCATCGAGATCATCATCTCCACCAGCACCATCATCATCACTTCATACCACTGTAACAATTGGGTTCAATCTTGCATAGTTCTTGGGGGAAACTTTCCCGGTGTTGATTACTTGTAGTAGTTCATGCTATTGAGTGGAACCATTGAATTATCGTTCATGTTCAGATTGTTACTTATCATTATTTCATCTCTGATGTTGATCCATATGATGTCTTGTGAGTAGTTCGTTTAGTTCTTGAGGACATGGGAGAAGTCATATTGTTAGTAGTAGAATTGTGTTGAGAAAGATTCAATAGTTTGTTATTTAAGTTGTGGTGTTATTCTTCTAGTGGTGTCATGTGAACGTCGACTACATGATACTTCACCTTTATGGGCCTAGGGGAATGCATTGTGTATTTGGCTACTAATCGTAGGCATTGCCAGAGTGACAGAAACCTGAACCCCCATTAGGAAACCTTTTCACAAGGGAGTGTAGGATCTCAGAGTTTAAAGTTGTGGTCAGGTTTTTATCTTAATTACTTTCTTGTACTTGCGGATGCTTGCAAGGGGTTTAATCACAAGTATGTATTAGTCCTAGGAAGGTTAGTACATTAGCACAGGTTCACCCACACAACACTTATCAAACTAAAGAAGATTAATTAACTATATGAAGCGAAAGCACTTGACGATATTCCCATGTGTCCCCGAGAACGTTTGGTCATCTTAAGTAATACAACCGGCTTGTCCTTTGCTAAAGAAAGGATTGGGCCACTTGCTGCAATTATTATTATTGTCTTTTATTTACTCACACTTTATTTATCTGCATTATCAAAAACCCCTAAAAATCCGTTTGCTAAGTATTTACAGAGAATTCCTGCTCCAAGCCACTCGTCAACACCTTCTGCTCCTTGTTGGGTTTGACACTCTTACTTATTAAAAATACTGCGATACACCCCCTATACTTGTGGGTCATCAAGACTATTTTCTAGCGTCGTTGCCGGGGAGTCTCTTGGAGAGTGGAACTGGTAAAGGAAACTTCTACTATGAGTATTGTTTATTTCTGTTAGTTACTTTATTTTCAATATAGATAATTCACATAGTTTCTTATTTCGTAATGCTACTACCACTGCTAAGGTAGTAGATGAACCTCCACCTGCTGAAAATGATACTTTTAAAATACCTACAAGAATTGTTGATCGTGTTATGGATAACTACTGTTTTGGAGATGGAACTGTCCATCCCGGTGATCATTTGCTCTTTATACTCGAATTATTCGGGTTGTTTAAGTGTGTAGGTATTACAACAGATCAAGTCAAGAAGAAGTTATTCACATTATCACTGAAAGGAAGAGCTGAGGAATGGTACAAGCTGCTGAAGAATGGTCAAGATCTTGAATGGGAGGAAATTGTACCTCTCTTTTATTCAAAATTTTATCCTCTGGGTGAGATTCATAAAGATCGGAATCAAATATACAACTGTTGGCCTCTTGATGGAGAGAGTACAGCTCAAGCTTAGGGGAGATTGAAGTTACTAATGCTCAAATGTCCTATTCATGAGCTCCCCAACAACATTATTATCAATAAATTTTATGCAAGGCTTTCTCTTCATGATAAGGATCCATTGGATGCTTCTTGTGCTGGATCATTTACACGCATGGAAGAAGGAGCTAAATTGGACCTTCTAGACTGTATTCAAGACAATGCTGGAGCATGGGAGAATGATAAAGGAAGAAAGTCAGGTATAAATTATGATTATGAATGCATTAAATCTTTTATGGGAACTGATGACTTTCGTAATATTAGTAATGCTTATGGTCTAGACTCTCAAGCTATTGCAATTTATTTTAAGGATTTTGCTTCCTATATTGAAATTCCTAAAAAGAAATGGAATAAGTATCATGAGCCATATAAAGATACTGTTAATAGTGTTCCTGCAAGAAATGCTGAAGTTTATACTACTAATCATGTTTTACCTGAACCTTACATTGAGAAAATGCCTTTCCTAGTTAAGATAAAGAAACATTCTATGATAGCTAGTATGGTTAATGAAAGTAAAAATAAAGCTGTTGAACCTGCTTAACAAGTGGATGATGAACCTGTAATAGCAAATGTGAAGGACTTTGTCACTAAATATGTAGAAGATGGACACACTATCCTCTATAAGGATACTTCTAATATTGTTTCACAAAGTAGTGTTATGAGAGCTAGTGTCCCTGTGTTTTCTGTTAGGATAAGTGATCATTGCTACAATGGTTCATGTGATAGTTATATCATTAAATTTATGCATGATACTGAAAGTTATTATGAGAGAGGGAAGACTTTTCTTATGCATCTCAATAATATTAAGTTTCCTTGCTTTCTGCTGAAAGTCTTTATGTTACATTTGTTTTGCCTTCCTATGCTAGCAGCCTCTGGTTTCAACAATTTATTTTCTAACAAAACTCCCTTGCATAGGAAGTGGGTTAGACTTAAACATGTGTATTTTTTCTTCTTGATTCTATCTTTTACTTCAATTCATATTCTTATGTGAGCATCACTGAAATTATCATGCCCATCTTAATGGCTATAAAGAAAGAGCTTTTTGGTAGACAAGTCAATATATTTTTGCTTTCAGTTTTTGTTTATTTGAGTCTTGGAAGTTATTGCTTCTTCAATAACCTCTCCTTATCCTTTTTTGTTTAGTTTTTGTGTCAAGATCAACCTCTAATGAGAGAGAAGTAAGATTTGGGGAAGTTGCTGTCCCAAAACAGATTTTTGTGCTTCACTATAAAAAATCATGAAAAATCCCAGAATGTCGTACTAATCTGTAAATTTTTGTGTGCATGCCCCAGGTTATTATTTAACTTTTGTCAGTTTTTCACTTTTTGATTTGAGCAACAAAAGATTTTCTAAAAAATTGATCTTTACCTGCTGGTCTGTTTTGACAGATTTTTGCTACTCTTGCATTTTCTTCTTATATCGATTTCCTTTTTGAATTCCTTTTTGGGCTTTCGGAAGCATTTGCTATAGTGGCTTATGTTTTGATGTATTTCAGTTGAAATTGAACTTAAAAGGTTTATTACCTCGCATGCACTAATGATGCTAATGAGAATTGTGTGAAGTTTTGTGTGAAAGAAATTTCCAGGTTATAGGAGAAAATGGTGTTAAGATGGTGAATGGTTAAATGACTCAAACAATATGTGAACAAAGATGAAGATATTGATGTTATTCAAGTGGTGAATCTGGAAGAATTTATTAAATGCCATGTTCAGAGACCTACAGAGTTTGTTTTGGAATAGGTAAGAGTTCTGGTAAGAAAAGGTCCGCGAAAAATCTATCAAGTTATATTTTTGTAGTTTTTATCTAACATGGGAAGCAATGAGTCGAAAAAGGAACGGAAATGGAGCCCGGGTGGCTCACACTACCCCGTGGCGCGGGCCCACCTTGCCGCACCACCAAGTGGCGTGGCCACCCTAGAGCCCGTCTTCGACCCGTTTTCTACCAGTACCTTCCTTTTGTTGTAAAACTTCGTAATATATAATCCCCCGGACCCCCCGAGGTTCGTATATCATGTTCTCATCATGTTTTAGTTTCGATCTGTTTCTGACTGGTAGAGTCTCAGTTTCGGAGCCACAATGTCTTCCTCTGGATTAGCCAAGGAAGATTCCTCCGCGGACATCATCAACCCTTACATGCGTGAGTTGAAGATCATCCCAAGGAGTTGTTGCTCAATATGGGAAGGTACAGATAAAAGAGGTTTAGGGCCCTAAAGGTGAAGGTAGTCTAGAGGATAGGATGGAAGGACTAGAGCAAGAAGTCTTTAGGTACAAGAAGATGGCGGAACACAAAGTGGATATTATCCATAAGATTAGTTCCGAACTCATCATCGAGCACCCAAAGGAGACTTCTAAGCTTAAGGATGAAATTCTCTCACTCCACCGAACAACCAACCAACTGCAAGCACAGCTCTACGACGTGCAAAACCAAAACTGTGAGTATGAGGTTAGGTTTAAATGCATAAGTGCTGCTGCTAGTTTCAGGATGTTGGAGACCAGGATGTCTTTGGTTGATGGGGAACCCTTACCTTGGAAGTCGGACAATGACAAGAGAACACCACCACCACCGAAGGAGTAATTCGTCATCAGGTTTTGGAATCCCCTTGGTTTGTTTCAAGCTTGGGGGAGTGCCGCTGTCGTGGTGGTGTCACGACAGATGCCATGGATAGGCTAAAGGTGGGGACTAATTGCACTAGGGGAATCCAGGGAGGGATAGTGTGGTGATTCCACACATAGAAGTTTCGTATTTGATTCACTTCCAAGGTTACAAGTGCTCCTCGAGCTGTATTGGAGAGAGGATGAAGAAGGTACTCTCTTACTCTCACCGCTAGCCAGCCCTCAGGAACCAAGTAGAAACTAGCCAATAGAGATCAACCCAGTAAAACTCAACCCTTTCTATAGAGGCCCTATCCCTCCTTATATTGGGTCGGCTAGGTCTCCAACTAGGGCATACGTGGAGGCATATTCCAGGGAATATGCCTCCTCCCAAAATAGTAAGCCGACCCGGTCGCTGTTCCCCCGCGTCATCCATGCAGAGGCTACATGAGCCTCTATGGCGCCTGCATCAGCCGACATCGGCGTCGTCACCTTTGTCGGCCACGCCTCGGTGGTCCTGCCCCTGTCTGCTTTGCTCAAGCTATGCGTACCGGGGTTACTTTTGACCAGCGAGATACCTTCCTTCTCCTAGAAGCTTGCTATGACCCGGATCGTAGTTGATCCGGTCACACCTATTCCTGCATACAAGTTAGATTCATCTATCCGACTTACGGCTTAAGTCGGATGAGACTCAGTTAGGTGGACATCCCCTGGTCCGGGTTACCCCGAGATTCGGCCTGCCTTGAGGTAACTCGGCCAGCATTCGCTTTGACCTTGCCGTACCTCGGCTAACTCGGCCTTTATACCCCGACGTGACCCTACCCAGGGGTATCCCCCCAACATTAGTCCCCAAAGCTGGTGCGGTCTTAGTTTCCTTAGCCGCTAAGGCCACAGCAGGTTCAATTTCACCGAGCTTTGTGCTCCTTCTCCGAGTTACCTCTTATCTCGGATCTCATGGGTTTACTTTCCCTTGGCACATTTTAAGTTTTCACTTGCTGGCCGGGTTACCATAATCTCATCCGGGTCATCTTTCCTTCTCTCGTACGCTTCCCCACGTGGAGGCTAATCATTAGGTTGCCTCATTTTAAGGGCCAGCCACAGTAACCGATGCAGTAATTGTTAGTTATCACTGTAGCACACGTCACATCTGGCCTGCCTCCTCGTTAACTGCATCAATGCGTCGTGTCATGGGATCTGCTACACCCTGTGGTCCTCCGTGTGGCTCTTCGCTGATTGGTCCATCTGGTCTATACACGGCCACACCGTGTGTCATATTTGCATAACGCGATCCCACTTCCTCCTCGAGGGAGTGGTTAAATAGGGGAGGGGTGCGCCCCTTAGGTCTTTTGCCACTTCCACACCCCTCTGCCTCTAGTTCTTCTTCTTCGTCTTCTCCCGCGACAGCGCCGCCGCCACCGCGTCTGAGTAGCAGCGCCGCCGCTGCACTGCTTCCACACGCAGCTGCGTCGTCGCCGCAGCTGCGCACCTCCTCCGCCACGGGTCACTGTCAGTCTAGGCCGCTGCCCCCCACCGTCGCTAGCGCCAGTGAGGGCAACAAACTCGAGATGACAGAAGAAGAGCTCGTCGTCGCCGAGCAGGAGATGGAGGAAGACGCCGCGACGGCGGACCGCGGTGCGTGGGCTGGATCCTGGGTCTGCCAGGATGACCTGGTCTGGCTCTACCGTACCAGGCGCATCCCCGCAGGCGTCACCGCACGCCTCGCCTCCGCCGAACTTGCCCCCTCACCCAATCCGGGTGAGTATGTGGTGTTCCTCTCGCATTTCCAGCGGGGATTCGGTTTACCAGTTAGCGATTTTTTCCATGATTGGTTGAACACCAACGAACTCCAGCCGCACCACCTTCCTACCAATGCTATCACATCTCCCTCTGCTTTCGTCTCCACGATCAAAGGCTACACCGGATTATGGCCCAAAAAGGAGTTATGGATCCGGTTCTTCGGCCTTCGTCGGAACGTAACTCCGAATGTTGATCTTGATCTGGAGGATAAATAGCTTACGCAGTTCGGCGCTGCATCCATTTCTCCCCGGAGGTTATCCGTCTTTCCCCGAGTTACCGGGCTAGACTCCTGTAAGGGATGGGCCCGGACTTTCTTTTATGTTCGGAATGAAGGCACCGAAGACCTGATCCGGCCTCGCCCCTATGCTCCGGGTCCTCCCAACCCGGAGTTGTGGGACGTTGTCTCCAAGAAGCCCATAGTCTTGGCCAACCAGGTCAACAAAAGGTTCGCGAAGCTGAAGGAGCTCGGGTTGCGCAACGAGGACGCCATGATCACATTCGTCCGCAACCGGATCTCCCCCTCCAGAAACGCACTCACAAAGTGTGCCATATGAGCTAGGGCCACGACCCCAATCGGACCTCGTCTTTCGAGTTGAGCAACACAGAAATCTATTGCCGGGTCAAGGCCCTCTTCACCACCCACAAGGACTTCTCCTCTGAGTGGACGTGGGGAATTGAGCACTATTGCCAGGATAGGCTTCCTCCCGTGGTGAGCTTCGTGCCGCAAACTTTCTCCGAATTAGATCTTATGTCGGTCGCTGCTGTATCTTTAACTCTGTCGTCTTTTCTTTCCTTTAGCAATTCCTTCAGCAAACTATCGAGGATGGCACCGATCCCACCCTCAAATGTGTGCCTGACCGGGAGACCTCGGACGACAAAGAACCGGATCAGGAGATGTTCATCCCAATGGCCAACGTGACCAAGCGACCCACCGGTAAACTCTCTTCCATTAGAGATTGGCCTGACGATGAAGATGACTCGGATGTTGAGGTGATGGAAGCATTTGACGCTGTCCCCCTTTCTTATGCTTTTCCGGCATCAGCTAACCCCGGTGGGCAGATCCATGAGGACCCTCCCCTTGCCGTGGGTGATCCTGTTCTGGTTGCGCCAAAGAAGAAAAGGGAAGCCGCATCCACTTCATCCTCCGGACCTTCTCAGCCAGCCAAAAGTTGAAAGAAGTCCGGAGACAAGACTGCCTCCAAGCCTGCGACCAAGGCCCCAGCACGAAGGGCTCGGAAGCCCAAGGAGCCCCTGACCTCGGATGCGTAAGTCTCTTTTTCCGCCTGCCATTTACTTGTTCTTGCATTGCCATTTACTTGTTTCTTATCCGACACTATTTGATTCGGCAGGGCCGCGGTGGACGTCCCCCCAGAGTGGATCTAGCATCGCTTCGCCGCTCCGACTCAGCCCTTCTCCCCCTCGTGGTGACGATTTACGCCCTCTGAGCCCAATTCCGGAGGGTTCAGCGGCTGCTCCGGGTTCCACTCCACCTCGTCAAGAGGGAGGAACCTTGGAGCGGGGGAGACTGGCCCAGCCGAGGCAGCGACATCCACCACTTCGGCTCCGTCGCAACCAACTACTACCGAGTCTACTTCAGCACCCCCTCCGAAGAAGAAAACAGCTCCAGCACCAGCACCAACTTCAGCACCAACACCAGCACCAACTCCAGCAGCAAGAGCAATAGCAGCAACACTAGGCCCCTCTGCCTCGTCCGAGTCATCTCAGTCTCGGCGAGAAAGTACCCAGGCAGCTCCCAAGGGTAAATCTGCTGCAACCACTTCCTCCTCTCAGCAGCCCAAGGGCAAAAAGGTCCCTGACACCACCAGGGCAGCGTCCGTTGAGGCTGGACAACGCACTCTCGCATCCATGCTTTCCAAGAAGCCTCCAGCACCGAAGGACACCCCTACCGATCCAGCTGATGCGCAACAACTTGTTTTGCACACCAGCCCGGCCCTTGCCCTGGTTGAGAGGAGGGAGGCGCATGCGAAGGGTTTGGTGGCGCCCCACATGCTCAGCGGTGAGCGATATCCTCCGACCTTGATCGAGTTCATGAACAACTGGAACAAGGCGGAGTTCGTCCATGATGACGATCTCCCGGAGAAGTTCGGTCCCGTCGAGTTTTCTGCTCAAATGAACACAGCCGCTAAGGCGATTAACCTTGCGGGTCGGATGATGGAGGTACGTGACTTCACCTTTTCCTTAGCATGTTGTATATATTAGTGATATAACCATTAGTCCCCGAGCCTCCGGGGGAGTAACTTGTTACTCGACCGGATGCTCCTTAGAAAACTAACGTACCTCTTTAATAACTTCAAATATGCACACACCTAGAGCCGGGTTAAGTTCCACTTGGCCCGGATCTTGTACACTTTGAATATGCACACACCTAGAGCCGGGTTAAGTTCCACTTGGCCCGGATCTTGTACACTTCGAATATGCACACACCTAGAGTCGGGTTAAGTTCCACTTGGCCTGGATCTTGTACACTTCGAATATGCACACACTTAGAGCCGGGTTAAGTTCCACTTGGCCCGGATCTTGTACACTTCGAATATGCACACACCTAGAGCCGGGTTAAGTTCCACTTGGCCCGGATCTTGTACACTTCGAACATGCACACACCTAGAGCTGGGTTAAGTTCCACTTGGCCCGGATCTTGTACACTTCGAATATGCACACACCTAGAGCCGGGTTAAGTTCCACTTGGCCCGGATCTTATACACTTCGAATATGCACACACCTAGATCCGGGTTAAGTTCCACTTGGCCCGGATCTTGTACACTTCGAATATGCACACACCTAGAGCCGGGTTAAGTTCCACTTGGCCCGGATCTTATACACTTCAAATATGCACAAGGCTTAAGCTATATTTTTGTACTCTTTTTAGGTGACCACCAACCGCTGGAGCGCTGAGTTTCAGCGTCTTCTGGACACTCACAAAATGCTGCTCGCATAGCATATTGCACATCTCGCTGAGCACGAGAAAAGGGGTAAGTTCTCTTCTTCACATTTTTCTGTTTTCCTTCATCTTTTTCTGCTGAACTAACCCATCATTCGATTTTCGTAGCTGGGGTGGAAGCTGAGAATACCATAATGAGGAAGAAGGTTGAGCAGATCAAGGGTAAGTTACTTTTGTGTGACCTTGCTCTGCTTTCTATCTCCTTTTCTCCTTGGCTCGGCAAACATTCATACCTCGGCTTTGCCGGGTTAACAAACTATTTCAGTATCGCTGGAAGATAGTGTGCCCGTGCCTGACATGATGCTGCATTTTCTCGAACAAGCAGGGCAGCATCAGGACGAGCTCAAGAATAAAGACGATGAGCTTGCGCTCCTCCAAACCAAGGATGATGAGATTGCCAAGCTAAAGGCAGAAATGAAGAAGCTGAAAGCACAGCACCAATCCAAGCTTGAAAAGGCTGGCTAGGACTATACTGAAGAGCACGAGCGCCTCAATCTCCAACTTGCCAAGGATCGAGAACTTCTCCAGGAGGCCGACGTCAAGCTTGAGTCGGCGAACACTGAACTTGTGCAACTCCGCAAAAGACGTGATGACTGTACCAGGGAATTGACCCGGATCCACAACCATATTTTACGTAAGTTCCATGTCTTTTCATTACCTGCTTCTCTTGTCTCGTTTTTAGGCAAATTTCCAGAGGGCACTGCCATTGCGAGCCACGCTGTTGCTAATTTCCACCGAGAGAGGGGTACTCCCGTTGCTCCTGATGGTGAAGAGATTCCCTATGACATGGATGACCTGTTGGTCAGCCTGTCATCTCGCTTGGAAATCATCAAGAACTATGGCAAGGATCTCCTTGACGTTGCAGTCCGAATCTTCAACACGTTTTGGCCTGCGGAAGACACTCCGGAGGGGACCGCAGTTCTTGCTGAAAAGTTGATGGAAATCAAGACACAGCTCGACCTTTGGAGGGAGTCTGCTAGACGTGCCACATCTGAGACCGTTCTCCACTACGTACTTACGTGGTACGAGAAGATCGACCTCAACCTCTTAGCGCGCATGCGCACCGGATCCAAATGGACCAGTGACCCGGAGTGGGTAGCTCGGTGCACGGCTTGCGCCCATAGCTTCATCGAATATGCTCCCATTCATGAATGGACTGAGGGACCGAGCTTCCTGGAAGCCGCCGGGGACGAAAACGCTGAAAACGTTGAAGATGGCTCGGATGAGGACGAGGAGGGCGACTCCTCGGACATTGAAGACAACGAAGATGACGCCAACTTTCCTCCTCCTGCTGCTCCTTAAGTGAAAAAAAACTTTAAAGTTTATCAGATCCCCGGTATGCCGGGTGGAATTGTATCCAGTACACATGTGATATTTTGCTACGAAGTTTTTATGCCTGATTAACTTGGGTGTAGTCCCCGAGTTTCATTTTCTTGTTCATCCAATCTTCTGGCTCGGTTCGTGTCTACCTTGATTCGGTTTTACGACTCACGAATCCGAGCTTCAAAAATTGTCTTAACAATACTTGGAAACTTTTAGGTTTAGCTCAAAATAATTCAGCATAATAATTTGAAAGTAAACACAAGGTTAGTCCAAAAAACCAATGTCAGCTCAATTAAGTTCTTTTCCTTAGTCGTTTTTCATGTGCTACGCAATTCCAAACTTGTTCTCTTGCTTGCCATGAAGCCAATTCTTGTTGGAGAGCACCAAGCCGAAGAGTTGGGTTTTTGGTGCTCACACACTACTAATCCGAGTTAAGTAGAACAACTTACTCCAGCTGACGTATAAATAATGAAAGACAACAAATATTATTAAGGCAGTCCCCGAGTTACTGCTCGAGGTGCCCACATTTCATTGATAGGCTCATTGCCGGCATACATACCGACATATCAGAAGACTCGGATACATACACTTCTCTGCTAAGTGTAGAAAGGACGAAGTAGAGCTACATTCCATGGATGCTTAGATTCCTCGCCGGACCTGTCCGCCTTGTTCTTTTCCTATGGCTTTGCATCGATAAGATAATAAGAATCATTGTGCAATGCATTGCTCACAATGAATGGCACTTCCCATGGGGGGACAACTTATGCATGCCAGCAGTACGTTGTACCAACCGGAGCACCAGATCGCCTTCCTGAAAAACTCGGGGGCTTACTTTCCGGCTATGATAGCATCAGAGATTTTGCTGATATATGGCGGATCTGGACAATGCCAATTCTCTTGCTTCTTCCAGCAGATCAACATCATTTTGCCGGGCTTCTTGCACTTCGGCTTCTGTGTATTGGGTGACCCTAGGCGAGTCATGCTCTATGTCGGCTGGTAATACAGCTTCTGCCCCATATACCATAAAAATGGCGTATAGCCTATTGATCGATTCGGAGTTGTTCTTAAACTCCATAGTACCGCTGGTAGTTCTTCTATCCAGCACCCCGCTAATCTTTGCAGCGGATCAATGATCCGGGGTTTTATCCCGGACAGTACTAATCCGTTTGATCTTTGCACTTGTCCGTTCGATGTGGGATGAGCTACCAAGGCAACGTCCAGCCGGATCTTCTTATCCCGGCAGAATCGCGAAATGCTCCTTCAACAAAATTTGTGCCATTATCAGTTATGATACTGTGAGGATAACCGTATCTCAAGATGATGTCTTTGAGAAATGTCACGACCATAGCTCCATCACACTTTCTTATTGGCTTCACTTCGATCCATTTTGTAAACTTATCCACCATGACCAAAATGTGAATCATATTCCCCTTGTTGGTTTGAACGGGCCAACCATATCCAAACACCATACGGCAAATGGCCATGTGATTGGTATGGTCTTGAGTTCTGACATAGGCATATGTGTCTTGGTAGCATACCTCTGACAACCATTGCATTTTCTCACCAGATCTTCTGCTTGTTCTAAGGCACTTGGCCAGTAGAATCCATGCCGGAAAGCTTTTGCCACCAAGGCTCGGGACGAGGCATGATGCCAGCACTCCCCTTGATGTATATCTCGGAGGATGTCAAGCCCTTCTTCCAGGTCAACGCATCGCTGGAGGACATTGGTCACACTCCTTTTGTATAGCTCGGAATTGATGATTGTGTATGCCTTTGCTCTCCTCTGAGTTTGCCTGGATAGCACCTCCTCAGTGGGTAACGTTCCATCTTTCAGGAATTGAAATATAGGCAGTGCCCAAGCTGGTATTGCTCGCACAGGGAACACATCCTCATCAATTTCCATCTGATCCACCGACATAACTTCAACCGGATCATGCTGAGCAGTCCCCGGGTCCTGCGAGGCAGTCCCCGGGTTCGCTGAGGTAGTCCTCGGGTTTGCTGAGGCAGTCCCCGGGTTTTGCGCACCACCTCCCATGTCAACATCCATGGGCACAGCTCCGGATTCTATATCCTCCGGGACGTAGATTGAGTCAGTTTCTGGGGACAGTCTGATAGATGGCTTTTTGAGGTGCTCTAATGCTACACCCGGTGGAATTGCTTGTCGGGTTGATCCGAGCTTCGACAACATGTCGGCAGCCTCATTTTCCACCCGGGGTACATGACGAAATTCACATCCCTCAAAATAACCAGATATTTTCTGCACATGGAATCTGTATAATGCCATGTTTGGATCAAGAGCGTCCCACAGCCCCGATACTCGCTGAATTACCAAATCTGAGTCACCAAAGCATTGGATCCGACGTATCCCAATTTCTTTTGCCACTTTGAGCCCATGCACAAGTGCTTCATATTCAGCGACATTGTTCGACGCTGCGAAGTGGATCTGTAGCACATACTTCAACTGGTCATTCTTTGGCGAAGTAAGCACTACTCCGGCGCCTAACCCTGTTTTTGTTTTTGACCCGTCAAAGTGCATCCTCCAGTAGTTCGGATCTGGTAGCGGTGGTTCATATTGTACCTCGGCCCAGTCCACAAAAAAGTCGGCCACATCCTGACACATGATTGCTTCTCTTATGTCATATTGTGGCGCATAGGGAGCTAGTTCAATTGCCCATTTTGCAATCCTGCCACTTGCATCCTTGTTACTCATTATCTCGGATATGGGAGCTTCACATATTACCTTGATGGGATGCTCCTCAAAATAATGCTTAAACTTCTTAGCTGCCATATAGACACCATACGCCACCTTCTGATAGTGCGGATAATTTTGTTTTGATGCTGAGAATACCTCACTCAGATAATACACTGGCCTTTGCACCAACTTACCCTCTTCGTCGTGCTCTACCACAATCACTGCACTTACAACTCGGTTGGTTGCGGCTATATAGAGCAACATTGGATCCTTTGATAATGGAGAGGCTAACACTGGTGCAGTGGCTAACATTTTCTTTAATTGTATAAAGGCTTCATTGGCCTGCGGCGTCCATATGAACTTGTCCGACTTTTTCATGAGTTGATACAGAGGCAATGCCTTTTCTCCCAACCGACATACAAACCGACTTAACGATGCCAGGCAACCAGTGAACTTCTGGACATCGTTAAGACACTTCAGCAATTCCATTCGTTCAATGGCCCGGATCTTAGTTGGATTAACTTCGATACCTCGGCTGGATACGAGAAATCCGAGTAATTTTCTAGTTGGGACACCGAAGGTACATTTTTCTGGGTTAAGCTTCATACGGAACCTTCTTAAGTTCGTGAATGTCTGCCTGATATCGTCAAGGAGCATTTTGCTTTCCTTGGTCTTGATAAACACATCATCCACATACACTTGTACATTTTGACCTATTTGGTCGTGCAAACATTTCTGCATACATCTTTGGTACGTTGCCCCTGCATTATGTAAACCAAACGGCATGGTGCGATAGCAATAAGCCCCATACGGGGTGATAAATGCAGTCTTTATTTGATCATCTGGATTCAGAGGTATCTGGTGGAAACCAGAATATGCATCAATGAATGACAACAGTTCACATCCAGCAGTTGAGTCTATGACCTGATCTATCCTTGGCAGTGGAAATGGATCTTTTGTACATGCCTTGTTCAGGTTCGTGTAATCGATACACATACGCCAAACCACTGCCACGTTCGGATCATCTTTCTTCTTCTCCACCAGCACCGGATTAGATAGCCAATCCGGGTAAAGTACTTCCATGATAAATCATGCTGCTAGTAACCGAGCTATTTCATCTCCAATGACTTTTCTCCTATCCTCGGCGAAGCGGCGGAGAGGTTGCTTCACCGGCCTTGCTCCGGGTCTCACGTTCAAAGAGTGCTCGGCCAACTCCCTCGGAACACCTTGCAAGTCCTATGTGGACCAAGCTAAAATATCCCGATTCTCATGGAGGAAGTTGACGAGCTTGCTTTCCTATTTATCATTCAACCCGACACCAATTGTTATGGTGCGCTCTGGGAACATATCATCAACAGGCACTTTCTTGGTATCCTTTGTGGCTTGAAACGAAACGCTACCATGCGGATTACTCAACGCCAGCATATATTGCTGTGCAGACTGAGCCAGCGCCGCCACCTCCTGGATTTTTCTTTTCTCTTGTGCAATCATGAGTGACTCGGCTAGGTTAGACCCGGCCGACGCACACTCGATGGAACGTCGGAAATCCCCAGCAATGGTAATCACTCCATTTGGCCCGGGCAACTTCATCTTCAGATAACTGATGTGGCAGCTTGCCATGAACTTGTTCAGTGCTGGTCTTCCGAGTAACGCGTGATACACACTTTCCAAGTTCACCACTTCAAACTCCAAATTCTCAGTTCGGCAGTTATCTCTCGTGCTGAACAATACGTCAACCGGACCTTGCCTATTGGCTCACAAGAGATGCCTGGCACAATGCCATGGAAAGTTGTCCTTGTAGCTTGGAACATGTTCTCCGAGATACCCAACTTGCGCATCGTATCCGCATACATGATGTTAATGCTACTGCCATTGTTAATCAGTACCTTGGAGAACCTCACATTGATATTAGGCCCAATGAATGTCAGATCTAGCACTAACACATACAAACCAGGACTCGGCATAAGCTTGGGATGATCTTTGATGTTCCAGGTAATTTCCTGGTCCAACCAAGGCATATACCTCGTCACTGCTGGCATTACCGCATTGACATCCATATGTCGGTGCTGCAAGCTCTTTCTATCGGTTTCCTCAGTGGTAAACACACAGTAACTCTGATGATGCTCCCTGTACTCATTCCTCCCCTCATTTCCGAGGTACCTCTGATCCGGCTGATGCTGGTTTTCTACTTGATGCACTGCATCCCTTCTCTCATGGTTATCATACCTCGGCGGAGGGGGAGGCAACATTAGCTGTTGCGTGTTTGCTCCGAAGAGCAATTGCTGTCGGGGTAACTCCTGTCGGGGTAACTCCTGCCGAGGTTGATCATTCCGGGGCGCCTGAGCATTCCCCGAGCCACCTTGTTCTATCTTACGCATCCACTCACATTGCCTTGTTGTATGACCCGCTGGGTTGCTCGGATTCGGCATGTGAAATTTACACGGCTGATCCAACATTGACTCATAAGTGTACCTCGGACGGTCCTTCTTTTCTTGCCACTATTTCTTCTGCTCTGGCGTCCAAGTTTTCTTGCCATCATTTATTGGTGTCCATTGTTGCCCTCCAGTTTTCTAACGTTGATTGCTCCCTGCGTCGGGCTAATCTTGATTTTACAGCTGCAACTTGTTGCGAACTGTACCGATGATCCGGTCTGTCATCTCTTCTTTTACCTCTGTAATCATTCCTCCAGGATGATCCAGCTCCATCTCTCTGGTAGTACTCCTCATTTGACTCGTTTGACACGAGCCTAGGTTGAGTCGGATCACCCAAAGCATACGAATCAGCAATCCGGATCATTTCTACCAAAGTGGTTGGCATTTTCCTTTGCAACTTCTGCCATAGCTTGCTTGCATACCTGCACCCCTGCGCAAACCATGCTATGGCCTACGACTCTATCACACCCTCACACGAGTTTCTCATGGTACACCACCGGGTTAAAAACTCCCGGTCTGTCTCGTTCGGTCTCTGCTTACACATAGCTAGGGTCTGTGGCCTATTTGGCCTCTGATACGTACTTGAGAAATTGCCGATAAACATTTCCTCAAAATTGATCCAGCAGTTAATACTTCCAGGCGGCAAATTGTTTAACCATACCCTTGCTGGCCCCTCCAACATCTGGGGTACGTATCTCACAGCCCATCTTAAGTTGCCTGTCTCAATTTTCACAGCTGTATAGTTTATCAACCAATCCTCCAGCTTAGTACTGCCGTCATACGTCTTTGTGCCTATGGGTAACTGGAAGTTAGGTACCGATGGCTCCTTCATGATCCGGGGTCCAAAACACACAGGACCCGGAGGACCCTGACTTTCAATTTGCTCCGACCTATATAGTCGATCCAGTTTCAACCCGGCGTCATCAGGCATCAGATCTCTGCTTCCCAATCTCGACCCTATCACATGATACTCCGGCCTTGGGTATCCTGCATTCACCATTTCCGAATCTCCATCGTTATACCGGTCTTGCTCTCGTGGTGCACCTCTCTGTTGCATACCTCGGCCGGCACTTTGCTCTTGCCTTGGTATATTCCACTGCTGCGGTTGTCCTGCCGAGTTGTGCTGTCCGGCATTGCCATTTACAGCGTTTCCTTGACCGACATTGCCTTGGTCGCGGTTACCTTGGTCAGCTTCACCTCGGCTCACGCTTCGTCGATCACCATTTCTCTGTACTTCTTTTGCTTTTCCTTCCCTTGTCAGGTCATACGGAACGATCTGTTTGTTTCTCCTGGCCGAGGTTACTACCTCTTCTCTCCTAGGACCACCATGAGGAGACGATGCGGCTCCAGCGGATTTCTCCGGGTTACCCACCGCCGAATGAACCATCTTGGAGGCCCCAACTCTCTCCGGGTTAGCCCTGAGCAATTCCTCATTTTGCCTATTCGCGATCCGAACCAACTCATTGACCCTATCTTGCTGTCTCTGACAGGCTTCACCCGTTAGACCCTCTAACTCGGACGCAGCTGCATCCGCTGCTCTGAGCTTTTTTGCCGAGGTACTATACTTCGGCAGCCCCACGGATAAACAGTTCTCTGACTCCTCAATCCTAGTATCACCCTCTTTGTTCATTTCACTCATGAGATTTCTCCCCTTCACTTTTATAGCATCTACTTTATTTGCCTTTGCGTACTCACGCAGCGTAATGTTCAACGACTGCTAAGCCGCAGCTATCTTTTTTGCTCCCTCTAGAATTTTTTGCCTAGTTTCCTCTAGCTCGGCCTGTTCCTGAGCCGGATCTACCACTGCTGCTACCGGGTTTGCCAAGCTATCCATAGCTTCTCTCAGTACATTCTCAGGCCTCTCTAGTGGAGGATCTCTACCTTTCCTCGGTGCCTTAGGTGTTACCTCTGGATCTGGTGCCGGATCCTTGCTTACGCCCGCGCCTGGCACAGTCATCATCACCTCAGCATGGTCCGGGGAGCGAGTGATACGGGCCCCGTGAACCATGCTAAGGGGTTGCTCCCCTGCCTCGATGACATGTCGCGGATGAACGCACGACACATCGACAGCAACGTAGACTTTGTGTGCACCGAGCTTGATGAAGAGGCCGTTGCGCGGAAGTGGGCACGTGCCGAAGCAGCCAGCGTTGTCGCTGACAAAGTCCAGCACTCCAAAGCGTTGAACGAGCCCAGAGACGATGCATTCGCTGGTGCCGATGAGGTCTCCCGTCCGGATCTTGACCCCTGCTAGCGCCACTAGCCCCACGGTGGGCGTCAACTGTCGTGGTGGTGTCATGGCAGATGCCATGGATAGGCTAAAGGTGGGGACTAATTGCACTAGGGGAATCCAGGGAGGGATAGTGTGGTGATTCCACACACAGAAGTTTCGTATTTGATTCACTTCCATGGTTACAAGTGCTCCTCGAGATGTATTGGAGAGAGGAGGAAGAAGGTAATCTCTTACTCTCACCGCTAGCCAGCCCTCAGGAACCAAGTAGAAACTAGCCAATAGAGATCAACCCAGTAAAACTCAACCCTTTCTACAGAGGCCCTAGCCCTCCTTATATAGGGGCGGCTAGGTCTCCAACTAGGGCATACGTGGAGGCATATTCCAGGGAATATGCCTCCTCCCAAAATAGTAAGTCGACCGGGTCGCTTTTCCCCCGCGTCACCCATGCAGAGGCTACGTGAGCCTCTGTGGCGCCTGCGTCAGCTGACATCGGTGTCGTCACCTTTGTCGGCCACGCCTTGGTGGTCCTGCCCATGTCCACTTCGCTCATGCTGTGCGTACCGGGGTTACTTTTGACCAGCGAGATACCTTCCTTCTCCTAGAAGCTTGCTATGACCCAGATCGTAGTTGATCCGGTCACACCTGTTCCTACATACAAGTTAGATTCGTCTATCCGACTTACGGCTTAAGTCGGATGAGACTCAGTTAGGTGGACATCCCCTGGTCTGGGTTACCCCGAGATTCGGCCTGCCTTGATGTAACTCGGCCAGCATTCGCTTTGACCTTGCTGTACCTCGGCTAACTCGGCCTTTATACCCCGGCGTAACCCTACCCGGGGGTATCCCCCCAACAGCCGCGGTATCACATCACTATCTTTTATCTTTTACCTTTTAAGTAGTCATATCATGAATAGAGAAGTTATCATGTAGGATGGTTTGCATTATGGAAGTGTCCCCCCTCTCGTTAGATATCTATATATCCCTTGGTGTGAGTTTCCGTTATGGAATATTAATGAGAAGTTCTATCATTTACTATTTTGCATATCTTATTTTAGTTTTCAATTACTATTACATGATTGATCTTGTTGTTAGTATTGGTATCACTTTGGGATCATTAAGTAAATTTAGTTGGTTTTGGCAAACCTGGCTCGGTTAGTAGCAACACTATTATGAGAATTGAATGAAAAAGATAAAAGTACTCTTAAAGAATATAATTTCATCATCTTTTTTGATTTGCTCATAAGCTTAGTATTCTTTAGTTAAAATCTTTTGTGCTTCCAAGGAAGATTGCATGCTTGTTTTTATCACTTGTATGTTTGTTTGTTTCCTTCAACTCTTATGCTTGCTACCCAGTCTTGCTAGCCTAAAAACCTATACTGAGAGGGAATGCTTCTCGTGCATCCAATCCTTAAACCAAAACCCATGCCATTTGTGTCCACCATACCTACCTATTAGCACTATTGCAATTCCAAGTAAATTCATGTTTTTATCTACCTTTCAAATTAAACTTGTTATGTGAAAATTAGTGATTAAAGCTCTCACGAACTTGATGGCACACTTTACTTTTCCTGCCCCTAATAAACTTGAACCATTGTGTCATCTATGTTGTATATGCTTGCACTTATACGTTGGGATTAGCAGAACCATGCTGTCATGGGGAACGCTTTCAACATTGCACTTGTACATTGTACCTAGTTGATATCATGCTCTTTTGTTTATGGATGTCGTCGGTGTGAAATGAAAGGGGAGCTTGTAAGTCCATGGAGTTATGTATGTGTGTTAGAGAAACACCTGGCCCGCTAGCCTAAGCCATGCCTAATCATGGTGGAAACTTGCAGCATCACCATAATGAGCAATCTATGAAGCATTCTTCTTATAAAAAAGAGATAGAGATTGAGAAAAAGAAAAAAACAAGATGAGAAAAGAGGAAAGCGAGAAAAAAGCACCATTTTCCCATGGTAAATAAGAAGATTGCTGAGATGCTCATTGTCTGCTTGCCTTGACATTTTGATTATGGGATAGCTCATGTATCATGTGCAAGGGGTACCCCGTTGGTGGTTCTCTATGATACACATGTACTTACTATGACAAGAACTTACCGGTAACTAAACTTGAGTAGCCTAAGGAGCGGTCCTCGTATTCAAGGGACATGAGATTGCCAACTTATACTTTGTCAAGCATATACTCCATAGTTTGTTTACTTTAACCTTAATCACCTAAAGATGCTTATGATAGGGGCAATGAGAGCTGAAAGCTAATAACTACCATAATTTATGGAAGCCCTTTATGAAACTTGAAATCCCTGCTTCCCTCTGCGAAGGGCCTATCTTTTACTTTTTAGTTGAGTCAGTAAACCTATTCTTTTCTATCTCAGCAAGTATTTTGAGCTGTTGTGTTTCATCCATTCATATGATGATTTATTCAATCATGTTTCTAATGTTCCTTGTTTTGCACATTGCTCTTATCTTAGTGAATATTACTTTGAAAGCTATCATTGAAAACCCCTTTATGATTGAACTCCTGCAAATTGTTAACTATTCTTTGACCAAGAGCAAAGTTTGCCATTACCAATTATGATTTCTTTATGTATCTTTATTGTGTTTCCTTTACTTATTACAAGTTAAGTTATATAATAGTGAGTTGTCTTCTATTATGATTTGTGTATTGATGAATGTGATGCTTCTTGTCTGTATTCTTTTATCGACTCTTCACTCCATAAACCCGAGGTCATGTTTATTGAGCTCAGTTTTCGCTTGGGGATAAGCGAAGTCTAAGCCTGGGGGGAGTTGATACGTCAATTTTGCATCACTGTTCTATATCATAATTTACTATTATTCATTGATATATTTTATATTAAGAGATGATACTTATGTTATTTCATCTGTTTTTGCATGGTTGATGACTTTTGGAGGATGGACCACTGAAGTCAGGATTCTGATGGAAAAGGCACTATTTGGAGGCGAAATTCGTGAAGATCGGTAAATTCCAGAAAATACATGGAAATCCTATTTTTCTAGAAGACGAAGGATGCCAGAAGGGGGAGCGGAGTTGGGCCACAGGGGGCCCACACCACCGCCTGGCGCGACCACCACTGGCCGTGCCACCAGGTGGTGTGGCCACTCTGGCCCACCTCCAGCTCTCCTCTTTGGCGTATATTATCCCCACGAAACCATAAGACTCGGGGGGCGACCACAGAAAGATTCCGCCACCTCTGCTGGGCGGAAAACTGCAGAGAGAGAAAGAGCTCTCCGTCAGGCAGAAATCTGCCGGGCAAATTCCTTCCCGGAGAGGGGAGATCGTCGCCATCAACACCACCATCAATCTGGACTTCATCGGGATCATCATCACCATCATCTCCATCATCATCTTCACCAGCACCATCATCATCACTTCATACCGCTGTAACAATTGGGTTGAATCTTGCATAGTTCTTGGGGGAAACTTTCTCGGTGTTGATTACTTGTAGTAGTTGATGCTATTGAGTGGAACCATTGAATTATCGTTCATGTTCAGATATTTACTTATCATTATTTCATCTCTGATCTTGATCCATATGATGTCTTGTGAGTAGTTCGTTTAGTCCTTGAGAACATGGGAGAAGTCATGTTGTTAGTAGTGGAATTGTGTTGAGAAAGATTCAATAGTTTGTTATTTAAGATGTGGTGTTATTCTTCTAGTGGTGTCATATGAACATCGACTACATGATACTTCACCTTTATGGGCCTAGGGGAATGCATTGTGTATTTGGCTACTAATCATAGGGGTTGCCGGAGTGACAGAAACCTGAACCCCCATTAGGAAACCTTTGCACAAGGGAGTGTAGGATCTCAGAGTTTAAAGTTGTGGTTAGGTTTTTATCTTAATTACTTTCTTGTACTTGCGGATGCTTGCAAGGGGTTTAATCACAAGTATGTATTAGTCCTAGGAAGGTCATTACATTAGCACAGGTTCACCCACACAACACTTACCAAACTAAAGAAGATTAATCAACTATATGAAGAGAAAGCACTTGACAATATTCCCATGTGTCCTCGAGAACGATTGGTCATCTTAAGTAATACAACCGGCTTGTCCTTTGCTAAAGAAAGGATTGGGCCACTTGCTGCAATTATTATTATTGTCTTTTATTTACTCACACTTTATTTATCTGGATTATCAAAAACCCGTAAAAATCCGTTTGCTAAGTATTTACAGAGAATTGCTGCTCGAAGCCACTCGTCAACACCTTCTGCTCCCCGTTGGGTTCGACACTCTTACTTATCAAAAATACTGCGATACACCCCCTATACTTGTGTGTCATCACTCGCACATGGGACTTGCTCCACGCTAGACGTGCAACTTGAATTGCACAAGTGGCTTTGCGGGTGTCTGTCTCTCCCACCATAGTTAAGATTCAATTTACAATTAGCATCTAACAACACTTGTATCAACGTTGTGGTTCTTGTTCGTAGGTAAGATCGGTTCTTATACGAAAACCCCAAACCATGTAAAACATTCAAAGAAAATTAGAATCATCTAACTTGTTTTTGCAGGGCATGTGATGTGATATGGCCACGATGTGATTGTGAATATATTTGATGTATGCAATGATCCTTATTGTAATATGGCAACCGGCAGGAGCCTAATGGTTGTCTTTAATTTCTGTTAAGACCTGCGTGTCTATTCATCATGTAATAGCTTTATTCCAAGTAGTTGTTATAGTTCCTATTAGTGATGGACAACCATGAAGTGGCGCCACTAACCTTGACGCTATGCTGGTGATGATGGAGATCATGTATGTGCTTTGGAGATGGAGATCAAAGGCACAAAATGAAAGGCCATATCATGTACATATTATGAATTGCATGTGATGTTAATCCTTTTTGCATCTTGCATTGCTTAGATCGCGACGGTAGCATTATAAGATGATCCCTTTCACTAAATATCAAGTAATAAAGTGTTCGTCCTTAGTAAGCACCGTTGCTAAGACTCGTCGTTTCGAAGCATCTCGTGATGATCGGGTGTGATAAATTCTACGTGTGCATACAACGGGTGTGAGCCAAATTTGCACATGCGGATACTAAGGTTAACCTTGACGAGCCTAGCATGTACAGACATGGTCTCGGAACACGGAATACCGAAAGGTAAAGCATGAGTCATATGGACGATATGATGAACATGTTGATGTTTGCCTTTGAAGCTACATCTTCTCTCATGAAGATCGAACTTGGTGTAGTGGATTTGGTTTGTGTAATCACTAAGGCAACATGAGGGATGTTGTTTTGAGTGGGAGTTCACCTAGTTAATTTAGAATTAAAATTGAACTCAAATTTGTCATAAACTTAGTCTAAACTCTTTGCAAATATGTTGTAGATCATGGCGACCCCCTCCATCATTTTTAATGTGTTCCTAAAGAAAGAAAAGTTGAAATACAATGGAAGCAACTTCACGGACTGGTTCCATAACATGAGGATTATTCTCGATGCTGGTAAATTGGCCTATGTGCTGGATGCACCACTAGGTGACCCACCTGCAAATACTGCGTCTCAGAATGAGCGTAGTGTGTATGACACAAAGCGTGATGACTACAGTCTTGTGAAATATGCGATCCTTATGTCAATGGAGCCTGAACTCCAAGAACGCTTTGAACTCAGCAATGTTGATGCGATTGTGAAGGAACTCAAAACCATGTTTCAGGGCCAAATCCGTGCTGAGAGATATATGATCTCTAGCGAGTTCTTTAGTGTTAAGATGAAGGAACACAACTTTGTGAATGATCATGTCATGATGATGATGCGCTATGTTCAACGTCTCAAGACGCTAGGATATGACATCCTAGTTGATCTTGTGACAGATAGAGTTCTGTAGTCACTCCCACCCAGTTACCAAGAGTTTGTGCTGAATTACAAGATAAGTGGTGCGATTGGATCACTCACTGAACTTGCTGCCAATTTGGTGGCTGCTGAAGTAGACATGAAGGGAAAGGGTGAGCCCAAGGGCAACTTCAATGGAGGCGGTAAATCTATTGCCGAACCTAAGAAGAAGACTCGCGCTGGCCCTGATCCTGATACATAATGCTTTTGTTGTGAAACGTGTGGTCACTGGAAGTGTACTTACCCCAAGTACCTGGCAGATCTGAAGAATGGCAACATCAAGAAGAAAGGTATATTTGATATACATGTTATTGATGTGTATCTTCCTAGTAATCGTAGTAGTGCCTGGGTATTTGATACTGGTTCAGTTGCTCATATTTGTAACTCGAAATATGAGCTGTGGAATAAACAAAGATTAGCGAGAGACGAGGTGACGATGCGCGTTGGAAATGGCTCCAAGGTTGATGTGATCGCCGTCGGCACGCTCCCTCTCCATCTACCATCGGGATTAGTTTTAAATCTAAATAATTGTTATTTGGTGCATGCGTTAAGCATGAACATTATATTTGGATCTTGTTTATTGCAAGATGGTTATTCATTCAAGTATGAGAATAATGGTTGTTCGATTTTTATGAGTAATATCTTTTATGGTCATGCACCTGAGATGAATGGTTTATTCTGATTAAATCTCGATAGTAGTGATAGACATGTGCACAACATAGATGCTAAATGAATAAAAATGAATGATAATTCTACATACATGTGGCACTGTCGTCTTGGTCACATTGGAGTGAAGCGCATGAAGAAACTCCATTCTGATGGATGATGACCCACAAGTATAGGGGGTGTATGGCAGTATTTTCGAGGGAAGTGAAACCCAATTTATTGATTCGACAAAAGGGGAGCCAACGAATATTTATAAGCCTTAATAACTGAGTTGTCAATTCAGCTGCACCTGGAAACAATCTTGCTCACAGCAGTTTATCAGTAGCAACAGTTTTTGTAGTAGGAATAGTAAAGTAACAGCAGTAGTAAAGCAAATACAGTAGTAACAATAGCAGTAAACAGTGGAATTCGAGTGCGGTAGGCATAGGTATGGATGGACGGACGTTGCATGGACAAGACAATCCACATAGCAATCAGAACATAGGGAAATTGCAGATAAATAAGATAAAGCATCCAAGTACTAGACAATCCTAGGCATGTGTTCCATATATAGTCATACGTGCTCGCAATGAGAAGTTGCACAACATCTTTTGTCCTGCCAGCCCGTTTGCAGCGGGGCTTCTAGGGAACTACTGGCAATTAAGGTGCTTCTTTTAATAGAGCACCAGAGCAAAGCATTAACACTCCATGAACACATGTGATCCTCACATCAAAGCCATTCCCTTCCGGTTATCCCGATTTCTGTCACTTCGGGGCCATAGGTTCCGGACAACAACGTGTGTATACAACTTGTAGATAAGACCAAAAACAATACTATCATAATGAATCAATAACATGTTAAGATCTGAAATCATGGCACTCGGGCCCTAGTGACAAGCATTAAGCACAACAAGTCGCAACAAAGTCATAAAGCACTAATAAAAGATACCAGGCACCATGCCCTACCAATCTGATGCCATTACATGAACGATCTCATCCAATCCCTACCATCCCCATAGCCTACAGCAGGGGATTACTCACTCATAGATGGGGGAAACATGGATGGTCGATGGAGAAGTGATGGTGATGATGATGGCGATGATCTCATCCAATTCCCCGTCTCGGCAGGGTGCCAGAACGGAGTTTCTGGTGCTGTTTTGTGGAATCTGGTGGTGGCGGCGGAGCGGAACTCCTTCTGGAAAAACGTCGAACCCCCCTGAGTTTTTAGGTCAGAAGGCAACTTATAGGCGAAGAGGGAGACCGAGGGGGTGTCTGGGGCGGCCAGACCACCCCCTGGCGCGGCCAGGCGCAACCCGCGCGGCCAGGTGGTGTGGCTGGGCCCCAGCCCCACTCCGTCTCATATTCTGGCTCCTGGAGTCTTCTGGAAAAATAGGCACTTTGGCTTTTGTCCCGTCCAATTCCGAGAATATTCATTTTCTGACTTTCCTGGAACCAAAAACAGCAGAAAACAGGTAGCTGGCACTATGGCTCTTATTAACAGGTTAGTCTAAGAAATCATATGAAAAGTACTCCAAAGTGTGGACAAAACATAAGAAAGTGGATAAAACCAAGCATGGAACATCAAAAATTATAGATACATTTGCAATGTATCAACATCCCCAAGCTTATCTCATGCTCGTCCTCGAGTAGGTAAGTGATAAAAAGAAAGAATAATTTTTGAGGTGACATGCACCATCATAAACTTGATCAAAGCATTTGTAAACCATTCAAAACTGGGATCATAGTACTTCAATCATAACATGAAAGACAAAGTTCTAGCAATAAGACAAAGAAACTATGATGCAACATGAAAAGGCACAAACAAAAGATTCATGAATAACAATGCCTTGCAAGACGTTTGTTTGTTTCACATAAAGAAAACATAACATAGTGGCATTCAGCTTGTCCCTCATAGAGTAGCAAACATAAATGCATATGACACCTTCAAAGTTTACAAGAGTGACTAGATACAAATAGTTTAAAACAAGCAATATCAAGGTATGCATCAATTAACAAGTCTTGGGACAATGCACATAGAACTCAGAATGGCCACTATGCTCTCAAGAAAGTGCTCATAGAATGTGTGGAGACTCAACAAGGAAATGAACAGGTTTTGAAAAGTTTGAAAGGCTTCCAAATGCTGAAAGTATGGTACTCATTAGCTTTGAGCTCTCATTGCCCCTATCATAAGCATCTTTAAATGGTTAAGGTTAAAGTGACACAACTAAGAGGATATGATTGACAAGTTATAAATCGAAGTCTCATGCCCCTTACTTACGAAGACCAATCCTCATGCTACTCAACTTCAGTCACAAGTAAGCTCTTGTCATTGTAAGTATATACGTATCATAGAGAACCGCCAACGGGGTACCCCTTGCACATGATACAGGAGCGATCCCATAATCAAAATGACAAGGCAAGCAGACAATGAGCATCTCAGCGATCTTTTTATTTACTATGTGCATAGATTTTTATTGAGGATGCTTCATAGAATGCTCATTATGGTTATGCTGCAAGTTTCCACTATGAATAGGCATGGCTTAGGCTAGCGGCCCAGGTGTTTCTCTAACATACATACAAACTCCATGATCTTACAAGTTCCACTTTTATTTCACACCGCCGGGATCCATAAGCAAAAGAACATGATATCAACGAGGTACTAAGTACCAGTGCAATGTTGAAAGCGTTCCCCATGATACATGGTTCTGCTAACTTCAACTTATAAAGCACAAGCATATACGCAACAAAGAAGGACACAATGGTTCAGGTTTATTAAATGCAGGAAATAAAGTGTGCCATCAAGTATGTGAGAGCTTTACTAACTACTTTCTCATAACAAGCAAACATTTTATTTGGAAGAAAACAAGGCATATTGAATATGCACAGAAGTAGAAAATGATGCTAATAGGTAGGTATGGTGCACACTTTGGCAATATTTGGTTTAAGGGAGTTGGAAACATGAGTAAAACACTCAGTGTAAGTGAAGGCTAGCAATAGTAAGGGAGCGACAAACGAGAGAGCAATAATGGCCATAATCATGCAGAGCGACAAAACATCATTGATCAAAGCATAAGGTGATACTACAAGTTGAAAACTAAAGGATCATAAAGGCTTATGGTGACTTGAGATAGTCATAACATGGTGTGAGCATGCGCCAAGTTAACCCAAATAAATCATCATAGGAGAATACCACAATACTATGCTTTAATATGCTAAAACAACGCATGATTCATCCAAGGCACATTAAGCAATCTCAATTGTTTATAACAAGTCATGCTACAGAAAAGAATACTAAGCATAAAGCCAAAACAATATCAAGCATGGCATGACAAAGCATAGGCCATAGTCAAAAACAAGCTCTCTTTACCACTTAAGCATGAACTTTCCTACTCTTTTCCAAACCAAACCAAACTATTTGAAAACCAATGCATGAAAGAGGAGGTCCAACCAATTTATTCAGAAAACTAAGAAAACAAAGCAAACTAAAAACCAAAACAAAAAAGAAGACGCTCCAAGAACAACACAACTGTGCATGAAACAATAAAAATGAAGCGTTTGGAAGAAACCTGGGATTTTTATTGATGAAGAAGGGGGATGCCTTGGGCATCCCCAAGCTTTGATGCTTGTACTTCTTGGATATTTCTTGGGGTGACACGCGAGGCATCCCTAAGATTGAGCTTTAGTCCATCCTTCATCTCATTACTCATTCCTTCCATACACCTGAAATAGTTTCCTTCATACAAAACTTCACACAATCTTTATTAGCAACATTAGTGCACTCAAGATAAATAAGTCTTAAGGTTCAGTTATAACACCAAATAAACTTCCATTATAACACTAGCTACTGTAGCACTTCCCTCAAAAATCTCAATTCCCCAAAAGAACTCAAAAAGGAACCAACAAGAAGCAAATGCAGAAAATGGCAGAAATCTGTCAAAACAGACCAGCAGGTAAAGACGAATTTTTTTGAAGACCTTCTGTTGCTCAAATCAAAAAGTGTTGAACTAATGAAAGTTAGAAAACAACCTGGTGCAGAAGCACAAAAATGCACGCCTCAAAAAGACGTTCAGAGATTTTACACGAATTTCTACGGTGAAGCACACAAATCTGTTTCGGGACAGCAACTTTTCCAATCATTACTTCTCTCTCATTAGAGGTTACTCTTGGCACAAAAAGCAAATAAAAAGGATAAGGAGTGGTTATTACTGAAGTAATAACTTCCAAGACTCACCTAAAACTTTTGGGTTATCTCCCAATAAGTACTTTTATTTAACGCCTTTAAGTTAGGCAAAAGCAAAAACAAAAATGGATAGAATAAAAGTAAGCGGAGATAATCATGGTGAAAACATTGTTTTGTTCAATGAAGTCCTTTTGTTAACAAGGTTGATCAGGTATTGTTACCAAAACAATTTCATATGAGACAAAACTTTGTATTCCACTAATGATTATGTTACCTCAACCTTGATAGCAATGGTCCCAATCATAATAGTTTCAAATTTTTCTCTTGGTATAGGACAATATATTTCTCCAACTTGAATGCCTTCAACATGTTAAATTGAATTCAAACTGTAAGTCCTTTCAATCTTCTTGGGGAAATAGACAGTATGTTCCTTGTCATTAACATTAAAAGTCACCTTTCCTTGATGACAATTAATAAAAGCTCCTACAGTATTAAGAAAAGGTATCCCAAGAATAATAGACATATCATCATCTTCAGGCATAATAGTTTGAGAGGATGCTCACATAAGAAATAAGAGTTGAAGTAAAATAGAGCATCAAGAAGAAAATTCAAAACACATTTAAGTCTAACCCACTTCCTATGCATAGGAATCGTGTATGCAAATAAATTCACAAAGAACAAAGTGACATGCATAGGAAGATAAAACAAGAGTGACTTCAAAACTTTTAGCACATAGAGAGGTGTTTCAATACCATGAAAACTTCTACAACCATATTTTCCTCTCTCATAATAATTTTCAGTAGCCTCATGAATAAACTCAACAATATAACTATCACATAAAGCATGCTTTTCATGATCTACAAGCTCTAGAGCTTTATTATAAACATTTTCAAAAGAATCCCCAGGAACAAAACATTCATCCTCCTTTAGTAAGCATGGAGGACAATCAAATAATGTAAGGGATAAAGAGTTACTCTCATTAGAAGGTAGGCATGGGTAGCTAATCCATTCTTCCTCCTTTTGTTCATCACTCTCCTCCTCTTTTTCATCTAATGAGATTTCAGGTTCATCAATTTCTTCTTCCATAGGATCCTGCAAGGAATTAGTCTCTTCCATTTGTGGAAAGCATCTATTAAAATATTCAAGAATATAGCCATTTTCATCCTTGTAATTATCAAAGCAAAATTTAAGTATACCATAAACCTCATATTTGTAAGGTGAATCATCAATATTTTCAAGCAAACTAGCAAGTTCAAAAGCACCCTTCCAAGCAATAAATTCTTCAATTTCTTCCGCATCATAAAAGTCATAAATTCCTTTAGCATAATAAGATATGGTATCATTATCATTATACTCACATTGAAAAGGGAGGTGTTTATACCTCTTTCTGCAACAAGATTTATCACAGCAATAAGTAACATTATAAGTAGAGCACACGTTTCTAGCAATGGTATACAATCTATTAATTTGTTCCCATAAGTGTTTCCCTTTTTGTGACAAGCGGTGTTCCTTATAATAATATTTTTGATCTTCTGTGAACCCACCTTGCCAATAAGCTTCAGTTTCAAAGAAACCAACCATTGACAACAAGCATGATAAAGCAAGACAATAACAGACCAACAAAAATAACAACTAGAGTAGGAACTACTTTTTTTGTATTTTTGATAAAGAAACAAGCAAACAAGGCAAACATAAACTTAGCTTGAACAATAGTGATTCCAAGTGGACTTGATAAATAAAGCTATGCTCCCCGGCAACGGCGCCAGAAAATAGTCTTGATGACCCACAAGTATAGGGGGTGTATCACAGTATTTTCGAGGGAAGTGAAACCCAATTTATTGATTCGACACAAGTTGAGCCAAAGAATATTTATAAGCCTTAACAATTGAGTTGTCAATTCAGCTGCACCTGGAAACAATCTTGCTCACAGCAGTTTATCAGTAGCAACAGTTTTTGTAGTAGGAATAGTAAAGTAACAGCAGTAGTAAAGCAAAGACAGTAGTAACAATAGTAGTAAACAGTGGGATTCGAGTGCGGTAGGCATAGGGATGGATGGACGGGTGTTCCATGGACAAGACAATCCACATAGAAATCAGAACGTAGGGCAATTGCAGATAAATAAGATAAAGCATCCAAGTACTAGACAATCCTAGGCATGTGTTCCATATATAGTCATACGTGCCCGCAATGAGAACTTGCACAACATATTTTGTCCTGCCAGCCCGTTTGTAGCAGGGCCTCTAGGGAACTACTGGCAATTAAGGTGCTTCTTTTAATAGAGCACCGGAGCAAAGCATTAACACTCCATGAACACATGTGATCCTCACATCAAAGCCATTCCCTTCCAGTTATCCTGATTTCTGTCACTTCGGGGCCATAGGTTCCGGACAACAACGTGTGTATACAACTTGTAGATAAGACCAAAAACAATACTATCATAATGAATCAATAACATGTTCAGATCTGAAATCATGGCACTCGGGCCCTAGTGACAAGCATTAAGCACAACAAGTTGCAACAAAGTCATAAAGCACTAATAAAAGATACTAGGCACCATGCCCTAACAATCTGATGCCATTACATGAACGATCTCATCCAATCCCTACCATCCCCATAGCCTACGGCGGGGGATTACTCACTCATAGATGGGGGAAACATGGATGGTCGATGGAGAAGCAATGGTGATGATGATGGCGATGATCTCCTCCAATTCCCCGTCCCGGTAGGGTGCCAGAACGGAGTTTCTGGTGCTGTTTCATGGAATATGCTGGTGGCGGCGGAGCGGAACTCCTTCTAGAAAAACATCGAACCCCCCTGAGTTTTTAGGTCAGAAGGCAACTTATAAGCGAAGAGGGAGACCGAGGGGGTGTTTGGGGCGGCCAGACCACCCCCTGGCGCGGCCAGGTGGTGTGGCTGGGCCCCAGCCCCACTCCGTCTCATATTCTGGCTCCAGGAGTCTTCTGGAAAAATAGGCACTTTGGCTTTTGTCCCGTCCAATTCCGAGAATATTCATTTTCTGACTTTCCTGGAACCAAAAACAGCAGAAAACAGGCAGCTAGCACTGTGGCTCTTATTAATAGGTTAGTCTAAGAAATCATATGAAAAGTACTCCAAAGTGTGGACAAAACATAAGAAAGTGGATAAAACCAAGCATGGAACATCAAAAATTATAGATACATTTGCAATGTATCAATGGACTTCTTGAATCACTTGATTTTGAATCACTTGAAAGATGCAAAGCATGTCTAATGGGAAAAATGACCAAGACAACATTCTCTAGGATAATGGAGCAAGCTACAGACTTCCTGGAAATAATACATACCGATGTGTGCAGCCCAATGAGCGTAGCATCGTGTGGTGGATATCGTTATGTTCTTACGTTCACGGATGACTTGAGTAGATATGGGTATGTCTGATTTATGAAACATAAGTACAAAACTTTCGAGAAGTTTAAGGAATTTCAATGTGAGGTAGAAAATCATCGTAACAAGAAGATTAATTTTCTGCATTCTGACCGTGGAGGTGAATATCTAAGTTACGAGTTTGGCATGCATTTTAAGAATGCGGAATACTTTCACAGTTGACACTGCCAGGAACACCACAGCGTAATGGTGTGTCCAAACGTCGTAATCGAACCCTCTTAGATATAGTTCGATCTATGATGTCTCTTACAGATTTACCTTTATCGTTTTGGGGTTATGCATTAGAGACAACTGCATTCACTTTAAATAGGGCACCATCTAAATCCGTTGAAACGACACCGTATGAATTGTGGTTTGGTAAGAAACCTAAGTTGTCGTTCCTTAAAGTTTGGGGCTGCGAAGCGTATGTAAAGAAGTTGCAACCCGACAAGCTTGAACCCAAAGCGGAAAAAATGCGTCTTCATAGGATACCCTAAATAAACAATTGGGTATACCTTCTATCATAGATCCGAAGGCAAAGTTTTCATTGCTAAGAATGGATCCTTTCTTGAGAAGGAGTTTCTCTCGAAAGAAGGGACTAGAAGGAAAGTAGACCTCGATGAGGTTGTTGAACCTTCTCTCGGATTTGAGAGTAGCGCAGCACCGGAAGATGTTTCTGTGCCGCATGCACCAATAAGAGAGGAAGCTAATGATCAAGATCATGAAACTTTGAACGAAGTTGCTACTGAACCTCGTAGGTCTATGGGGGTTCGTGCCACTCCTGCTTGGTATGACCCTACGTTGAATGTCATGTTGGTGGACAACATCGATGACCCTGCGACATATGAGGAAGCTATGATGAGCCCAGATTCTGACAAATGGCAAGAAGTCATGAAATCCGAAATGGGATCCATGTACGAAAACCAAGTATGGACTTTGGTGGACTTATCGGATGGCCGCAAGGCTGTCGAGAACGAATGGAACTTTAAAAGAAAAACAGATGATGATGGTAATTTTACTGTCTATAAAGCTCGACTTATCACGAAAGGGTTCCGACAAATTCAAGGAGTTGACTACGATGAGACTTTATCACCGGTAGCGAAGCTAAAGTCTGTGAGGATTTTGTTAGCAATCGGTGCATATTTTGATTATGAGATTTGGCAGATGGATGTCAAAACGGCATTCCTTAATGGTGACATTGAGGAAGAGTTTTATATGGTATAACCCAAAGGTTTTGTTGATCCTAAAGATGCTGAAAGGTGTGCAAGCTTCAGCGCTCCATTTGTGGACCGAAGCAAGCATCCCGGAGTTGGAATCAACATTTTGATAAGGTGATCAAAAACTTTGGATTTATACAAACTTATGGAGAAGCTTGTATCTACAAGAAAGTGAGAGGGAGCTCTGTAGCATTCTTAATACTATATGTGGATGACATATTGTTGATTGGGAATGATGTAGAACTTCTTGAAAGTGTCAAGGACTATTTGAATAATAGTTTTTCAATGAAGGATCTTGGCGAAGCGGCATACATTTTAGGCATCAAGATTTATAGAGATAGATCAAGACGCTTAATAGCGCTTTCACAAAGTACATACCTGGATAAGGTTCTAAAGAGATTTAGAATGGAAGAAAGCAAGAAAGGGTTCTTGCCCATGTTGCCAGGTAAGACACTGAGTAAGACTCAAAGTCCAGCTACGGCAGAAGATAGAGAGAAGATGAGTAAAATACCCTATGCCTCGGCCATAGGCTTTGTCATGTATGCCATGCTGTGTACAAGACTGGATATAGCACACGTTGTTAGTTTGACTAGAAGATATCAAAGTGATCCTGGAATGGAACACTGGACAGCGGTCAAAAATATCCTCAAGTACCTGAATAGGACTAAGGATATGGTTCTTTCTTATAGAGGTGATGAACAGCTTGTTGTAAACAGTTACACCGATGCTAGTTGGAACACCAATCGGGATGACTCGAAGTCATAGTCTGGATACGTATTTATTTTTGAATAGTGCTGCAGTGAGCTGGAGGAGTGCCAAGGAAAGCATTGTGGCAAAATCTTCAACTGAATCGGAATACATAGCTGCTTCGGAGGCTACACAAGAAGCGATATGGATGAAGGAGTTCATTATTGAGCTTGGTGTGGTTCCTAGTGCGTTGGACCCGATGGCCATCTATTGTGACAACACGGGTGCCATAGCCAATGCACAGGAGCCAAGGTCACACAGCAAGCTGAAGCACATCAAGCTATGTTTCCATGCTATTCGCGAGTATGTCCAAGATGGCGACATAAAGATTTGCAAAGTACACACTGATCTGAATGTGGCAGATCCATTGACTAAACCTCTCCCTAGAGAAAAACATGACCAACACCAGAATGCCATGGGTGTTAGGTATATTACAATGTAATCTAGATTAGTGACTCTAGTGCAAGTGGGAGACTATTGGAGATATGCCCAAGAGGCAATAATAAAATGGTTATTATTATATATTTGTGTTTATGATGAATGTTTACATCCCATGCTATAATTGTATTATTAGGAAACACTAATACTTGTGTGTTTTGTAAACATAAAAGAGTCCCTAGTAAGCCTATTGTTAAGACTAGCTTGTTGATTAATAGATGATCATGGTTTCCTGATCATAGACATTGGATGTTATTAATAACAAGATCATATCATTAGGAGAATGATGTGATGGACACACACCCATAGTAAGCATAGCATATGATCAAGTCATTAAGTTTGTTTTTCTACAAGCTTTCAAATACATAGTAACCTGATCCTTCGACCATGAGATTATGTTAATCACCGTCACAGGATGAGTGCTTTGATGACATCAAACGCTGCTTCATAACTGGGTGGTTATAAAGGTGGCATTAGGTATTCTGAAAGTATGTGTTGAAGCGCATGGATCAAGACTGGGATTTGTCCATCCATATGACGGATAGATATGCTCTAGGCCCTCTCGGTGGAATGTCATCTAATTAGCTTGCAAGAATGTGACTAGGTCACAAGGGATGACATATCATGGAACGAGTAAAGAGTACTTATCGGTAACGAGGTATAAATAGGTATGGAGATACCAATGATCAAACCTCGGATATGTAGAGTATCACGTGACAAAGGGAATTGGTTTCGTATGTTAATGGTTCTATCGATCCTAAAGTCATCGTTGAGTATGTGGGAGCCATTATGGATCTCCAGATCCCGCTGATGGTTATTGATTGGAGAGGTGTCTCGATCATGTCTACATAATCGCAAACCGTAGGGTGACCCACTTAAGGTTCGATGCTGTTTTAGGTAGATATGGAATATGCGTTGGATACCGAATGTTTTTTGTAGTCTCGGATTGGATCTAGGACATCATGAGGAGAACCAGAATTATCCGGAGAATATGATTCATATAATGGAGATCATTTTTTGGGTTTCGGAAATGTGCCGGAGTATTCATATGGAGGTTCTAGAAGGTTTCGGAGTGTTCCGGAAAGTTCCAGAAGGTTCCATAGGGTTTACTTGAAAACCAAGAAAGAAAGGGGAATACTTGGGGGGGGGGGAGAAAACTCCCCCCCCCCATCCCTTGGCGCGCCGTCCCTAGAGGGCCAAGGGGGCTTGCCCGAGGCCGCATCCCCTCTATATAAAGAGGGGTAGGGGTGATGGCTCAGTGCACGGCGCCCAGAAAAATGCTTGATGGCGGTGTTGATGTGGAGCTCGTTGGGAACCCCAAGAGGAAGGTATGATGAGCACAGCAGCAAGTTTCCCTCAGTTCTGAAACCAAGGTTTAATCGAACCAGTAGGAACAAGGAAACACCCCAAAGGTGTTACTAGCTGAGCTTTGGCAGGGCACACTACCGATGCTAGTAGCAACGTGGAGACCTGCACAACGCAACCACAGAACTTTGTCCCCAACTCGTGATTAGGTTGTCAATCTCACCATGTTTTGCAAAAACAAAGGATTAAACGTATCGATTGGAAAGAAGTAATAGTTTGTAGAAAGTAAACACAAAGCAGTAAAAGATTGTAGATTGTATGTAAAGAAAAGGACCGGGATCCATAATTCACTAGAGGTGGCTCTCCTTAAGATAGATAACATGCTGGGGGAACAAATTACAGCGGGGCAATTGACAAACACGAAGAAAGCAATACATGCATATACTAATCATCTTGACTCCTTTGAGACTTGATTGGACATTACAACATTATACATAGACCGCCATCCAACTGCATCTATGACTAATAATCCACCTTCAGGTTATCATCCGAACCCCCTCTAGTATTAAGTTGCAAGCAACTGATTATTGCTTTACAAATTGCGTGTAAAGTAAACAATACGATTGTTCTATGAACAAAGGATTGCTGTTTTCTCCCTAGTAGCAACAGCACATCTAGTACCTTAGAGATTTCTGTCACTTCCCTAGATTACCAGAGGCATGAACCCACTATCGAGCATAAATACTAACTCTTGGAGTTGCTAGCATCTACTCGGCCAAGATAGCTACTAACAATGGAAAGCATGCAAGATCACAAATAACAAAGACATGATAGAATCAATAATCAATCTGAAATAGCATCTCAATATCCATCGGATCCCCGCAAACACAACATGCAGAATTACAAATAGATGATCTTTATCATGAACGGAGCTCACAAGATCTAGACATGAAAGCACAAAGGAGGAGAACCAGCCATCTAGCTACTACATGGATCCGTTCACGCATCACACCGGAGGCTTGCATGGTGATGAAGAAGGCCTCCAGGGTGAATTCCCCTCTCTGGCAGGGTGCCGGGAAGAGCTTCAGATCCCTCCCGATCTAGGGATGGAGATGACGGTGGCTACAGACTCTTTCGTGGATTTTTGATCGGGTACTTAGGGTTTTCGTCCCGAGGGCATCTTATAGGCGGAAGGAGAGGCTGAGGGGGTGCCGGGAGCGGACACACCACCCCTTGGCACGGGCCAGGCCTGGCCGCGTGGCCAGGTGGTGTGGTGGCCCCCTGGCCCCTCTCCGTCTCGTATTCTGGCACTTGATGACATCCGGAAAAATAGGCACTTTGGCTTTTGTCCCGTCCAATTCCGAGAATATTCATTTTTCCTGACTTTCCTGGAACCAAAAACAACAGAAAACAGGCAGCTGGCACTGTGGCTCTCATTAATAGGTTAGTCCAAGAAATCATATGAAAAGTACTCCAAAGTTGGAACAAAACACAAGAAAGTGGATAAAACCAAGCATGGAACATCAAAAATTATAGATACATTTGCAATGTATCAACATCCCCAAGCTTAACTCCTGCTCGTCCTTGAGTAGGTAAGTGATAAAAAGAAAGAATAATTTTTGAGGTGACATGCACCATCATAAACTTGATCAAAGTATTTGTAGAACATTCAAATCTGGGATCATAGTACTTCAATCATAACATGAAAGACAAAGTTATAGCAATAGGCAAAGAAACTATGATGCAACATGAAAAGGCACAAACAAAAGATTCATGAATAACAATGATTTGCAAGACGTTTGTTTGTTTCACATAAAGAAAACATAGCATAATAGTATTCAGCTTGTCCCTCAATAGAGTAGCAAATATAAATGCATAGGACACCTTCAAAGTTCGTAAGAGTGACTAGATACAATAGTTTAAAACAAGCAATATCAAGTTATGCATTAATCAACTAGTCTTGGGACAATGCACATAGAACTAAGAATGGCCACTATGCTCTCAAAGTAGGTGCATAAAGATACAAGGTGGAGACTCAATATAATGGTGGAAGAAAGACCTTTAAAAGGAAGTAGGGATTCAAGTCTCATAAAGAGCTTCCAAAAATTATGGTACTTATAGCTTCCAGCTCTCATTGCCCCTATCATAAGCATCTTTAAGGTGATTAAGGTTAAAGTGACACAAATAAGAGGATATGCTTGACAAGTTATAAACCGAAATCTCATGCTCCTTAATTACGAAGAACGATCCTCATGCTACTCAACTTCAGTCACGAGTAAGCTCTTGTCATTGTAAGTATATGTGTATCATTAAGAACCGCCAACGGGGTACCCCTTGCACATGATACGGGAGCTTTCCCATAATCAAAATGACAAGGCAAGCAGACAATAAGCATCTCAGCGATCTTTTTATTTGCTATTTGCATAGGTTTTTATTGAGGATGATTCATAGAGTGCTCATTATGGTGATGCTGCAAGTTTCCACCATGATTAGGCCTGGCTTAGGCTAGCGGCCCAGGCGTTTCTCTAACACACATACAAACTCCATGATCTTACAAGTTCCACTTTTCTTTCACACCGCTGGGATCCGTAAGCAAAAGAACATGATATCAACGGGGTACAAAGTACAAGTGCAATGTTGAAAGCGTTCCCCATGAAACATGGTTCTGCTAATTTCAACTTATAAAGCGCAAGCATATACGCAACAAAGAAGGACCCAATGGTTCAAGTTTACTAGATGCAAAAAGTAAAGTGTGCCATCAAGTTCGTGAGAGCTTTAATCCCTAGTTTTCTCATAACAAGTTTAATTTGGAAGGTAAACAAAACCATGAATATACTTGGAATAGCATAAGCTAGTAGGTAGGTATGGTGGACTCTTTGGAATATCTTGGTTTAGGGAGTTGTATGCATGAGTGGAACTCATACTTCATTGTGGAGGCTAGCAAAAGACTGGGAGCGACAAACTAAGAGAGCAATAATGGCCATAATCATGCAGAGGACAAAACATCATTGATCAAAGCATAAAGTGATACTACAAGTTGAAAACTAAAGGATCATAAAGGCTTATGGTGACTTAAGATAGTCATAACATGGTGTGAGCATGTGCCAAGTCAACCCAAATAAAGCATCAAAGGAGAATACCACTATACTATGCTTTAATATGCTAAAACAACGCATGATTCATCCAAGGCACATTAATCAATCTCAATTGTTTATAACAAGTCATGCTACAGCAAAGAATACTAAGCATAAAGCCAAAACAATATCAAGCATGGCATGACAAAGCATAGGCCACAGTCAAAAACGAGCTCTTTTTACCACATAAGCATGAACTTTCCTACTCTTTTCCAAACCAAACCAAACTATTTGCAAACCAATGTATGAAAGAGGGGGTCCAACCAATTTATTCAAAAAACTAAGAAAACCAAGCAAACGAAAAACCAAAACAAAAACGAAAAAGAAGACGCTCCAAGAACAACACAACTGTGCATGAAACAATAAAAAAGCGTTTGGAAGAAACCTGGAATTTTTATTGATGAAGAAGGGGATGCCTTGGGCATCCCCAAGCTTTGACGCTTTTACTTCTTGGATATTTCTTGGGGTGACATGTGTGGCATCGCCAAGCTTGAGCTTTAGTCCATCCTTCATCTCTTTACTCATTCCTTCCATACACCTGAAATTTTTCCTTCATACAAAACTTCACACAATCTTTATTAGCAACATTAGTGCACTCAAGATAAGTAAGTCTTAAGGTTCAGTTCTAACACCAAATATACTTACATTAGAACACTAGCTACTGTAGCACTTCCCTCAAAAAGCTCAATTCCCCAAAAGATCTCAAAAAGGAACCAACAAGAAGCAAATGCAGAAAATGGCAGAAATCTGTCAAAACAGACCAGTAGGTAAAGACGAATTTTTTCGAAGACCTTGTATTGCTCAAATCAAAAATTGTTGAACTAACGGAAGTTAGATAACAACCTGGGGCAGAAGCACAAACAATTACAGATCAATCCGACATACAGAGCTCTCTTAAGAATGTTTATGGTGAAGCACAAAAATCTGTTTCGGGACAGCAACTTTCCCAATCATTACTTCTCTCTTATTAGAGGTTACTCTTGGCACAAAAAGCAAATAAAAAGGATAAGGAGAGGTTATTAGAGAGGTAATAACTTCCAAGACTCATCTAAAACTTTTGGGTTATCTCCCAATAAGTACTTTTCTTTAACGCCTTTAAGTTAGGCATAAGAAGCAAAGAAAGAATCAAGTGTTCTCAAATGAAGAAGCATTAAGACCAAATTTTGTTTTCATAGGAGAAGCAAAAGAAATCTTTTCTATCTTTTTAGGGAAGTGTTCTATACCTTTCTTGAGTGGAAGTTGATATTTAATGGTGCCTTCTTTCATATCAATGATGGCACCAACAGTTCTAAGAAAAGGTCTTCCCAAAGTAATAGGACAAGAAGCATTGTATTCAACATCCAAAACATAGAAATCAACGGGGACATAGGAATCGTTAACCATAATAAGAACATCATTAAGACTCCCCATGAGTTTCTTTTTAGCATTATCATCAAGTGGGACATTCAAATAACAATGTTCAAGAGGAGGCAAATCAAGCATATCATAAATCCTTCTAGGCATAATAGAAACACTACTATCAAGATCACATAAAGCTTTGAAATCAAAGTCATTCACTTTCATATTAATGATGGGTTCCCAGCCATCTTCTTGTTTTATAGGAATAGAAGCTTTATGTTTCATCTTTTCTTCTTTAATCTTTATGAGAGCATCAGTAATGTGTTTTGTAAAAGCCATGTTCATAGCACTATCATTAGGACTTTTAGCAAGCTTTTGTAGGAACTTAATAACTTCAGAGATATTGCAAACATCAAGATCAAAACCATACTTATCATCTAAAGTAGTAGAACTATTACTAGCCTCAACACTAGTGGTTGTAATAGTAGAAACACTAATGTTTCTAGCAATTTCATCTTCTCTTTCCCACTTAGCATGTAATTCAGCTAATAGTCTAACATTTTCATTAATTCTAACTTGTATAGCATTAGTAGCTGCAAAGGGATTCTCATTAGTTTCAGGTTTAGCAGCCATTTTATTCAAAGAAGATTGAGCTTCAGCCAAAGATGCTATATTTCTTTCAGCATTAGAGAGTTTTTCCTCAATAGTTTTATTGAAAGCAGTTTGTTTACTAATAAACTCTTTAAGCATAACTTCAAGTTCAGAGGGAGCACTCTTATTATTGTTGTAAGAATTTCCATAAGCATTACCATTGTTGGGAGGGAATGGCTTATAATTTTTGTTACCAAAATATTTCCTATAAGCATTATTACCATAAACATTGTTGCCAAAATTGTTATTTCTTATGAATTCACATCAACTTGCTCTTCTTGAGAAACCAAAGAGGCTAAAGGAACATTATTTGGATCAATATGGGCTTTCCCATTAACAAGCATGGACATAATAATATCAATCTTATCACTCAAGGAAGAAGTTTCCTCAACAGAATTTACCTTCCTACCTTGTGGAGCTCTCTTAGTATGCCATTCAGAATAGTTAACCATCATATTGTCCAGAAGTTTTGTTGCAGCACCCAAAGTGATGGTCATAAAGGTACCTCCAGTAGCAGAATCCAATAGGTTCCTTGAAGAATAGTTCAATCCTGCATAAAAAGTTTGGATGATCATCCAAGCAGTCAGTCCATGAGTGGGACAAGTCTTTACCAAAGATTTCATTCTTTCCCAAGCTTGAGCAACATGTTCATTATCAAGTTGTTTAAACTTCATTATTTCACTTCTCATAGATATAATCTTAGCAGGAGGATAGTATTTTCCAATAAAAGCATCTTTGCATTTAGTCCAAGAATGAATACTATTCCTAGTTAAGGAATTCAACCATTCTTTAGCTTTTCCTCTCAAAGAGAAAGGAAACAATTTCAGCTTAATAATATCACCATCTATATCCCTATGCTTTTGCATCTCACAAAGTTCAACAAAGTTATTTTAGATGGTAAGCAGCATCTTCATTACCAATACCAGAAAATTGCTCTCTCATAACAAGATTGAGTAAAGCAGGTTTTATCTCAAAGAAAGTATTTTTAGGCATAGGTGGAGCAATAGGTGTGCTCATAAAATCATTGTTGTTGGTGCTAGTGAAGTCACACAACTTAGTGTTTTCAAGAGTAGTCATTTTTTTGGGTTTTCAAATAAGAAAGCAAACTAGTGAAACTAATTTTTTGTGTTTTTGATAACAAAACAAGCAAACAAAGCAAAAAGAAACTAAGCAAAACAAAAACAACAAAGTAAAAAGATTGGTTATGAGGGACTCCCCTTGTGAAGATGTCCTTGACTCCCCGGCAACGGCGCCAGAAAAATGTTTGATGGCTCAGTGCACGATGCCCAGAAAAATGCTTGATGGCGGTGTTGATGTAGAGCTCGTTGGGAGCCCCAAGAGGAAGGTATGATGAGCACAGCAGCAAGTTTCCCTCAGTTATGAAACCAAGGTTTAATCGAACCAGTAGGAGCAAGGAAACACCCCAAAGGTGCTACTAGCTGAGCTTTGGCAGGGCGCACTACCGGTGCTAGTAGCAACATGGAGACCTGCACAACACAACCACATAACTTTGTCCCCAACTTGGAATGAGGTTGTCAATCTCACCGTGTTTTGGGGAAAACAAAGGATTAAACATATCGAATGGAAAGAAGTAATAGTTTGTAGAAAGTAAACACAAAGCAGCAAAAGATTGTAGATTGTATGTAAAGAAAAGGACCGGGATCCATAGTTCACTAGAGGTGGCTCTCCTTAATATAGATAACATGATGGGTGAACAAATTACAGCAGGGCAATTGACAAACACCGAGAAAGCAATACATGCATATACTAATCATCTTGACTCCTCTGAGACTTGATTGGGAATTACAACATTATACATAGACCGCCATCCAACTGCATCTATGACTAATAATCCACCTTCAGGTTATCATCCGAACCCCCTCCAGTATTAAGTTGCAAGCAACAGATTATTGCTTTACAAACTGCGTGTAAAGTAAACAATATGATTGTTCTATGAACAAAGGATTGTTGTTTTCTCCCTAGTAGCAACAGCACATCTAGTACCTTAGAGATTTCGGTCACTTCCCCAGATTACCAGAGGCATGAACCCACTATCGAGCATAAATACTAACTCTTGGAGTTCCTAGCATCTACTCGGCCAAGATAGCTACTAACAACGGAAAGCATGCAAGATCACAAATAACAAAGACATGATAGAATCAATAATCAATCTGAAATAGCATCTCAATATCCATCGGATCCCCGCAAACACAACATGCAAAATTACAAATAGATGATCTTGATCATGAACGGAGCTCACAAGATCTAGACATGAAAGCACAAAGGAGGAGAACCAGCCATCTAGCTACTACATGGATCCGTAGTCCAAGGATGAACTACTCACGCATCACACCGGAGGCTTGCATGGTGATGAAGAAGGCCTCCAGGGTGAATTCCCCTCTCCGGCAAGGTGCCGGGAAGAGCTTCAGATCCCTCCCGATCTAGGGATGGAGATGACGACGGCTACAGACTCTTTCGTGGATTTTTGATCGGGTACTTAGGGTTTTCGTCCCGAGGGCAATATATAGGCGGAAGGAGAGACCGAGGGGGTGACGGGAGCGGCCACACCACCCCCTGGCACAGGCCAGGCCTGGCCACGCGACCATGTGGTGTGGTGGCCCCCTAGCCCCTCTCCTTCTCGTATTCTGGCACTTGATGACATCCGGAAAAATAGGCACTTTGGCTTTTGTTCTGTCCAATTCCGAGAATATTCATTTTCTGACTTTCCTGGAACCAAAAACAGCAGAAGACAGGCAGCTGGCACTGTGGCTCTTGTTAATAGGTTAGTCCAAGAAATCATATGAAAAGTACTCCAAAGTTGGAACAAAACACAAGAAAGTGGATAAAACCAAGAATGGAACATCAAAAATTATAGATACATTTGCAATGTATCAAGGGACGCCTCCCCCTTGCCCCTTCCACCCCAAACCCTGGCCACCTCTCTCCTCCACCTTCCTCCTACTCTGGCTTAGGCAAAGCCCTGCAGGAATCCTTCTCCACCACCACCACCACCACGCCGTCGTGCTGCTGGGATTCCGTGGAGATCTACCACCTCCGCTGCTCGCTGGAACAGGGAGAGGAAGGTCTACATCGACTCCGCACGTGTGACCGCCTGCGGAAGCGCTGCCGGAACAGAGCGCCGGAAGGATCATCTACTCGATCTTGAGATCGACAAGTGATCGTCTACATTAACCACGAGATTCGATCTCGAACAAGGCTTTGGATCTACAAGGGTTAGTACAGATCTATCTCGTTGCACTTATCGCATAGATTAGATCTTGGCTTTTCTATAGATTAGATCTTGGTTTTGTTCGTTCTTGCGGTAGAATTTTTTTGTTTTCCTTGCTGCGAACCCTTCATATTTCACTATGCTTCCTATGATATACTTAATCCTGGTTCTGTGATTTGTATGAACCACTTTAGAACCTATTCTTCTGTCCAAGAACATGGGTCACATTTTTTTCAAGTATACAACATGGTTATGTGGGAAAACCTATGACAGAGACATAGGAGATGAAGACCATCTCAATTCTTCTTTTCAACCATTGTTGTCTACACCCAATGTTTCACCTAGTTTTACAAGTAGGAACATTTCTTTCTTGTTCCATTCTGAACTCTTTCAGAATCCAATCTAGTACATTCTAAACTTTTCTTGCAGAATCTGAATAGAAACATATTGACTTTAATGCTTTATTAAACACACCAATCTATCTCTATAGATTTCAATGTCCAATACTTTGATCAACTTCATTCATAGAATATTTCATAATATTACTAATATCAATTACTTCATTCATTGTGTGTTATGCACATATATTTGAATGTTGTCACACTCCCACTCAAATATGCTACCATATATGAGACTTTTGTAACATCCTTATAGCTCCCACTCAAATATGCCATTCACACATTTGATTAATAAACTACTTAGCTCCCACTTAAATACTTCCCAAGTGTCGGTCTCCTTGATATTTTTCCAATTCCAAAATCCTTTGATAATTTATCAAATCGAGAGTTTCCCTACTATGAGACATTAGCATCCAATTGCTAAACGTAAATCCACCAGACTTTAAGCATTGCTACTTTATTGTAGTCAATTATTGAATTTTCCAAGACAATCTTCATGACAAATCAAGCTTTATGTCTTCTAAAGTTGCATTCTTTCCATATAAATTTTTAGTTATTTAGGAAGGATCAAGTAATTACTTACTTTGATAAGATTGAGTAACGTATTACTTTTGCGATCTTAAATGTAACTTTCTATGGATTTCATGACTCCGAGTCAAGTCTCGTACTTAGGTCCATCATCGCTTCTTCGTAGTTCATAGGTATATCATGTTCATTCAACATGACAAGTAAATCGATAATGTATTTCCACCAGGTGGGAAATGCACTATTGAATCATAGTTCTTGAGTTAAGTACTTAATCAAAATGTTATGATCATGATCATCAGTTTCACCTCCTTTTGCAGAGTTTTCTTTCACAGAACATATTTCATTGCTACTCAACATTTGGGGTAAGTTCGAATATCTTGATCTCAAACTTCCACTTTCTTCCATTATTCATATTATCTAGAAACTTTTCTTGATAATAACACCCTTGACAACAACTAGTTTGTCTTTTAGTTATGAAAGAACATATTCATAGTTGCCTATGAATATCCTACAAAGACTTGTATTATTTGCAACGAATTTGTCAAAGTCTCTAGAAACTCGAATGTGCCATAACTTTTATGATGTTGTTTCCACGAATACTGATGATTCCCCATATTTGTAAGTGTTTGCTACTATAGACTTATAACTCTATATTTCTTCAAAAACCTTTGTAGAGATACTTTGGACCAGATGTATCTAATTATGATGTTTAAGATATATCAATACGCTTTGATATATTCTAATCATCATAATCCATGAACAAGTCCTTTTGTGAGTGCTAAAATATTAAATTTCCACTACCTTGGGCCTGCTCTCCGGCCATGACAGATGATGATAAATAAGATGCAATTTTCTCTTCTTCATACTTTTGAAGAGCAAAGTAGAGCTATTAATTCTCTTCATATTTTAATAATTCTATAAAATCACAAAGGAACAAACAGTTTAGATCCGGTGAATATTTTCATTTATGATCAGTGCAATAAGTCAACGACAAAGCTAAGGTAGCTATCCAACTTAATTCTTCATTCAACTCCAATTTGAATAGTAGAACACTACCTTGGCAGATAGTGGAGAATGCTCTGCTCGGCTCTCGCTTTGCCTGACTGCGCTGTGCACCACCATGTCAAGCTCATGTTGGTCAACCTGGCCAATTCCTCTAGCTCCGCCCATGCAATGAGAATGGAAAATTGTAAACCAACAGCAACAGGAAAACGCATGGCAATAGCATTGAAACCAATAGCATACAGTTGTAGCAAAATTTTAGTGTCATCTAAAAATAAATTTATAGTTCCATAGAGTAGTGGATAACAATAAGATTAAATGATGCTTTGCAGCAAAAGTTTGACAATACTATGGAGAGAACTGAAATTGCAAGATAACTACAGTTAGATATACAGCACATACTTAGCTCTCAAACCAAAGTACTATAGGTGCAAGGTGAATCCGCATACCCGCGAAGGCGTACCATGCCGCTGCTCCTAGCAGTGTGGACTGGACGTGATAGGGCCGCATAAGGGGATGTCGTAGGTCACACTCCGTGGCCTCATCCTTGTGACAGAGGCACCCTTGGGTCTGGCTCCCACGCCACTGGTGCTGCTACTCCCCGTACGGCCTTGAGATGCGTTGGGCCGTGCCATTGTCCTGGTCGTCCTCCGGGTGGCACTGGGGTTCAAGGCAACACTAGATTTAGACACGAAATCGGCAGGGCTAGAAGGTCAAAGAAGAAAGGGATTGGTGAGAGGAGGGTAGCTGATCACCGTCAGAGACTAGCTCCTCCTCGGAGTTGGCTGGCGCGCCTCCGCTCCAGGCTGCCGCCTCCTCCGCTCGATACATCGAGGATGATCTCACCAGCTTTTCCCAGCCGGCGTGGATCCTCCCCTGCCACCCCGAGTAGCGTGAGACATGCGCTGGAGCGCCTTGACGCATGGTGGATGGAGGCCTTGCAATGCGTTGGGCCGTGGTGTTGTCCGGGTCATCCTCTAGGTGGTAGTGGGGTTCGAGGCGATGCAGGATTCAGACACGAAATCGGAAAGGCTAGAAGGTCAAAGAAGAAAGGGATTGGTCAGAGGAGCGTAGCCGCTCACCATCAGAGTCTAGCTCCTAGGACGATGGCACGTCTGCCGACAGGGCCAAGCCCCTCCTCGGAGTTGGCTGGCGTGCGTCCGATCGATACACCGAGGATGATGCCACCTGATTCTCCCAGCCGGTGTGGATCCTCCCCTGCCACCGCCCCAGTAGCGTGAGACGTGCGCTGGAGCGCCTCGAGGCATGGTGGAATGGTGGATGGAGAGGGGAGTAGACTGGGGCTTTGAGAGAGACCAGGAGAGATGGTCAAAGCGGCGCACACTTGATACGTCCATTTTGCATCACTATTCTATATCATAATTTACTGTCATTCATTGATATATTTCATATTAAGAGATGATACTTATGTTATTTCATCTATTTTTGCATGGTTGATGACTTTTGGAGGATGGACCGCCGAAGTCAGGATTCTGATGGAAAAGGCACTATTTGGAGGAGAAATTCGTGAAGATCGGAAAATCGCGGAAAATATATGGAAAATCCTATTTTTCCAGAAGAGGAAGGAAGCCAGAAGGGGAAGTGGAGATGGGCCATAGGGGGCCCACACCACCCCCTGGCGCGTGCCAGCCCTGGCCGCGCCACCAGGTGGTGTGGACACCCTGGCCCACCTCTAGCATCGCCCTTTGGCGTATATAATCTCCTCGAAACCCTAAGACTCAAGGAGCGACCACAAAAAGATTCCGCCGCCTCTGCAGGGTGGAAAACTGCAGAGAGAGAAAGAGCTCTCCGGCAGGCAAAAATCTGCCAGGAAAATTCCTTCCCGGAGAGGGGAGATCGTCGCCATCAACACCACCATCAAGTTGGTTCATCGGGGTCATCATCATCATCTCCACCAGCACCATCATCACCACTCCATACCGCTATAACAATTGGGTTGAATCTTGCATAGTTCTTAGGGGAAATTTTCTCGGTGTTGATTACTTTTTGTAGTTGATGCTATTGAGTGGAACCATTGAATTATCGTTCATGTTCAGATTGTTACTTATCATTATTTCATCTCTGATCTTGATCCATATGATGTCTCGTGAGTAGTTCGTTTAGTTCTTGAGGACATGGGAGAAGTCATGTTGTTAGTAGTAGAATTGTGTTGAGAAAGATTCAATTGTTTGATATTTAAGTTGTGGTGTTATTCCTCTAGTGGTGTCATGTGAATGTTGACTACATGATACTTCACCTTTATGGGCCTAGGGGAATGCATTGTGTATTTGGCTACTAATCGTAGGGGTTGCCGAAGTGATAGAAACCTAAACCCCCACTAGGAAACCTTTACACAAGGGAGTGTTGGATCTCAAAGTTTAAGGCTGTGGATAGGTTTCTATCTTAATTACTTTCTTGTAGTTGCGGATGCTTGCAAGGGGTATAATCACAAGTATGTATTAGTCCTAGGAAGGTCACTACATTAGCACAGGTTCACCCACACAACACTTATCCAACTAGAGAAGATTAATCAACTATATGAAGCGAAAGCACTTGATAGTATTCCCATGTGTCCTTGAGAACGTTTGGTAATCATAAGCAATACAACTGGCTTGTCCTTCGCTAAATAAAGGATTGGGCCACTTGCTGCATCTATTAGCATTGTCTTTTATTTACTCGCACTTTATTTATTTGCATTACCAAAACCCCGTAAAAATACATTTGCTAAGTATTTACAGAGAATTCCTAATCCAAGCCACTCGTCAACACCTTCTGCTCCTTGTTGGGTTCGACACTCTTACTTATCGAAAATACTGCGATACACCCCCTATACTTGTGGGTCATCAAGACTATTTTCTGGCACCGTTGCCGGGGAATGAAGCGCTATTGGAGAGTGGAATTGGTAAAGGAAACTTCTACTATGAGTATTGTTTATTTCTATTAGTTACTTTATTTCAATATGGATAATTCACTTAGTTTCTTATTTTGTAATGCTACTACCACTGCTAAGGTAGTAGATGAACCTCCACCCGCTGAAAATGATACTTTTAAGATACCTACAAGAATTGTTGATCGTGTTATGGATAACTACTATTTTGGAAATGGAACTGTCCATCCCGGTGATCATTTTCTCTTTATACACGAATTATGCGGGTTGTTCAAGTGTGCAGATATTACAACAGATCAAGTCAAGAAGAAGTTATTCTCATTATCACTAAGGAAGAGCTGAGGAATGGTACAAGCTGCTGAAGAATGGCCAATCTCTTGAATGGGAGGAAGTTGTACCCCTCTTCTATTCAAAATTTTATCCTCCTAGTGAGATTCATAAAGATCAGAATCAAATATACAACTTTTGGCCTCGTGATGGAGAGAGTACAGCTCAAGCTTGGGGGAGATTGAAGTTACTAATGCTCAAATGTCCTATTCATGAGCTCCCCAACAATATTATTATCAATAACTTTTATGCAAGGTTTTCTCTTCATGATAAGGATCTATTGGATGCTTCTTGTGCTGGATCATTTACACGCATGGAAGAAGAAGCTAAATGGGATCTTCTAGACCGTATTCAAGACAATGCTGAAGCATGGGAGAATGATAAAGGAAGGAACTCAGGTATAAATTATGATTATGAATGCATTAAATCTTTTATGGGAACTGATGATTTTCATAATATTAGTAATGCTTATGGTCTTGATTCTCAAAGTATTACAAATTATTTTAAGGCTTTTGCTTCTTATATTGAAATTCCTAAAAAGAAATGGAATAAGTATCATGCACCATATAAAAATATTGTTAATTGTGGTCCTGCAAGAGATACTGAATTTTATACTACTAATCATATTTTACCTGAACCTTACATTGAGAAAATGTCTTTCCCATTTAAGATAAAGGAACATTCTATGGAAGCTAGTATGGTTAACGAAAGTACAAAGAAAGTTGTAGACCCCAATGAACAAATAGATGATGAACCTGCAGTAGCAAATATGAAAGACTTTGTCGCTAAAAATGTAGAAGATAGGCACATTATCCTTTGTAAGGATACTTCTAAAATTGTTTCACATCCTATTGTAACTAGGAAAGCTAGTGTCCCTATGTTTTCTGTCATAATAAGTGATCATTGCTACAATGGTTCATGTGATATTTATATCGTTAAATTTATGCATGACACTAAAAGTTATTATGAGCGCTGAAAAATTATTCTTATGCATCTCAATAATATTAAGTTTCCTTGGTTTATGCAGAAAGTCTTTATGTTGCATTTGCTTTGCCTTCCTATGTTAGTAGCCTCTAGTTTCAGCAATTTATTTCTTACAAAATTCCTTTGCATAGGAAGTGGGTTAGACTTAAAAACATGTATATTTGCTTCTTGATGCTCTCTTTTACTTCAATTCATATTCTTATGTGAGCATCATTGAAATTTATCATGCCTATCTTAATGGCTATAAAGAAAGAGCTTTTTGGGAGACAACCCAATATATTTTCGCTTTCATTTTATTTTTGTTTATTTGAGTCTTGGAAGTTATTGCTTCTACAATAACCTCTCCTTATACTTTTTGTTTGGTTTTTGTGTCAAGATCAACCTCTAATGAGAGAGAAGTAAGATTTGGGGAAGTTGCTGCCCCGAATCAGATTTTTGTGCTTCACTATAAAAAATCGTGAAAATCTCAGAAGGCCGTACTGATCTGTAATTTTTTGTGTGCGCGCCCCAGGTTATTATTTAACTTTCGTTAGTTTTGCACTTTTTGATTTGAGCAACAGAAGATTTTCGAAAAAATTGATCTTTACCTGCTGGTCTGTTTTGACTGATTTTTGCCATTTCTGCATTTGCCTCTTAAATAGATTTCCTTTTTGAATTCCTTTTTGGGCTTTCGAGAGGAGTTGTTTCAGTAGCTTATGTTTTGATGGATTTCAGTTGAAATTGAACTTAAAAGTTTTATTACCTCGTATGCACTAATGTTGCTAATGAGAATTGTGTTAAGTTTTGTGTGAAAGAAATTTCTAGGTTGTAGGAGAAAACAATGTAATAAGATGGTGAATGGTTAAAAGACTCAAGCAATATGTTTATGAAGAGAAGATATTGAGGTTATTCAAGTGGTGACTCCGGAAAAATTTATTAAAGACCAAATTCATAGACCTGCAGAGTCCGTGTTCGAATAGGTAACAGTTCTGGTAAGAAAAAGTCTGTGAAAATCCTTCCAAGTTATATTTTTGCAGTTTTTATCTAACATGGAAAATAATGAGTCGAAAGAGGGACGGAAACGGATCCCAGGTGGCTCACACCACCCCGTGGCGCGCGCCCACCTGGCCGCGCCACCAGGGAGTGTGGCCACCCCAGAGCCCGTCTCCGACCCGTTTTCTCCCAATACTTTTCTTTTGTTGTTAAACTTCATAATATATAATCCCCCGGATCCCCTGAGGTTCATATATCGTGTTCTCGTCGTGTTTTTGTTTCGATCTTTTCTGTTCAGATGTCGTTCTAGGATTCGTTTTCGGAGGACTATGAGTTGTGACACCAGCGCGAGCTCCATCGCAACCTTGAGCAGAGGACCTTCGTAGGATGGGTGGAAGAAGAAAAGATCACAACTAGGCGCGAAGGATGGATCGGAGCATCGAGGAGGAAGTGAAGGGCATGTCAGCAGGCATGAAAGGACAGGGGCTAATACCTCCAGTTCTAAACCTCAGTTCCTACCCTGCAGCAGCGGAAGCTCTACAAGCCACTGATGAGTTTTGCGATAAGTACCGAGTCCTAAGGAGAAAGGTGGATATACTGCACGAAGAGAATAACAAGCTTCACAAGATCCTGGAAGATTTTCTCACTCCGATCATGGGTGCAACACCACCACCACCGAAGGAGTAATTCGTCATCAGGTTTTGGCATCCCCTTGGTTTGTTCCAAGCTTGGAGGAGTGCCGCGGTATCCCATCACTATCTTTTATCTTTTTACCTTTTTAAGTAGAGTCATATCATGAATAGAGAAGTTATCAGATAGGATGGTTTGCATTGTGGAAGTATCTCCCCTCTCGTTAGTTATCTATGTGTCCCTTAGTGTGAGTTGCCGTTATGGAATATTAATGAGAAGTTCTATCATTTACTTTTTGCCCATCTTATATTAGTTTGCAATTTCTGTTATATGATTGATCTTGTTGTTAGTATTGGTATCACTTTGGGATCATTAAGTAAATTTAGTTGGTTTTGGAAAACCTGGCTCCGGTTAGTAGCAACACTATTTGACAATTGAAAGAAAAAGAGAAAATTACTTTTAAGAAATATAATTTCATCATTTTTCTTTCTTGATTGGATCATAAGCTTAGTATTCTCAAGTTAAGATCTTTTGTGCTTGCAAGGAAGATTGCATGTTTGTTTTTATCACTTTTAGGTTTGTTTGTTTCCTTCAACTCTTATGCTTGCTACCCAGCCTTGCGAGCCAAAAACCTGCACTTAGAGGGAATGCTTCTCGTGCATCCAATCCTTAAACCAAAACCTATGCCATTTGTGTCCACCATACCTACCTATTAGCATTATTGCTATTCCAAGTAAATTCATGTTTTTATCTACCTTCCAAATTAAACTTTGATGTCTACGCACTTCTAGTCTTGTAGACAGTTGTTGGGCCTCCAAGTGCAGAGGTTTGTAGAACAGCAGCAAGTTTCCCTTAAGTGGATTACCCAAGGTTTATCGAACTCAGGGATGGAGTGGTCAAAGGTATCCCTCTCAAGCAACCCTGCAATCAAGATACAAGAAGTCTCTTGTGTCCCCAACACACCCAATACACTTGTCAGGTGTATAGCTGCACTAGTTCAGCAAAGAGATAGTGAAATACAAGTGGTATGGATATAAGACAATGGTGCCAGAAAATAGCTTGATGGCGTGGAAGAGACTAAAGGCAAACTGAAATAAAGATGGAAGGAAGCAAACATGTAACAGATCTAGTTGCAAACGGTGTTTCAATGCTTAGAAACAATGCCTAGGGATCATACTTTCACTAGTGAACACTCTCATATAAATATCTTCTCTTTATGATACTACTCTGAACTACTCTCCGGTTGGACACTCTAATCCATGGTAGGGCTATAACAGCACACCTCAAAGTTCGCTTTCCCCATCTAGATAACCCCACACTGTCACCTTGAGCGCTAGATGGTTCCAACAAACACCACAATTTCATAGAGACATCCAACTCCAAATATAACTTATAACAAGTATTTGTAATCTCTAGCCTAAGTGCCACCATGGTGTGCATGCTGTCACTTTCACACGCATGGGGAGAGCAGAGATCTATTAAAGCACTTGAGTAGCAAGGTAGATCTACTTGATTACAAAGCTCATGATCACAATATGATCATACATAGAGAGAGAGATGAACACATAGCTACCGGTAGAACCCTTAGCCTCGAGGAAGAACTACTCCCTCATCATCATGGGAATCAGCAACGGCGATGGATGTGGTGGTGGAGATCGATGGAGATGGCTCTGGGGGCACTTCCCCGTCCCGGCAGGGTGCCGGAACAGAGACTTTCTGTCCCCCGAATCTCCCCTTCGGTGGCGGTGGCGCTGCGGAACTTTTCGTGGCTAGAGGCTATTCGATTTAGGGTTTTCGCCCCAGGGGCTTCTTATAGGCGAAGGGGCAAGGTCGGGGGCTAGCCAGGGGGGCCACACCATGCCCTGGCGTGGCCTAGGGCTGCCCGCGCCGAGGGGGGTGTGGCCGCCCTGTGGCCCCTCTCCGTCTTGTCTTCTGGCTCCGTGAGTCTTCCGGTAAAATATCGACTTTGTCTTTTGTCCGGTCCAATTCCGAGAATATTCATTTTCTGACTTTCCTAGAACCAAAAGCAGTAGAAAACAGGCAACTGGCACTGTGGCATCTTGTTAATAGGTTAGTCCAATAAAGTGTATAAAAATACTCTAAAGTGTGGACAAAACATAAGAAAGTAGATATAAAACAAGCATGGAACATCAAAAATTATAGATACGTTTGCAACGTATCAAAATTGTTATGTGAAAATTAGTGATTAAAGCTCTCACGAACTTGATGGCACACTTTACTTTCTTGCACTTAATAAACTTGAACCATTGTGCCCATCTATGTTGCGTATATGCTTGCGCTTTGTAAGTTGTGAATTAGCAGAACCATGTTATCATGGGGAACGCTTTCAACATTGCACTTTATTTAGTTGATATCATGTTCTTTTGCTTATGGATCCCGACGGTGTGAAATGAAAGGGGAGCTTGTAAAGCTCATGGATTTTGTATATGTGTTAGAGAAATGCCTGGGCAGCTAGCCTAAGCCATGCCTAATCATGGTGTAGGGGCGGATTTACCGTCCGGGCACCCTGGACACGTGCCCGGGCTCAACGTCGACGATTGCAAGCAGTCCGGCGAGGTCCCAGTGCGACGTATTTAGCTGGAGCTGCGAAAATTTGCTGAAAAATACGTGTAACATGTTAACAGGGCCAGCTTAGGCCTATTCTATTGGTCCTTACCAAAGCACAACTCAGCCCAGTTTTTTTCATAGTCCATATTGGGACTTTTTTCAGGTTCATGATCAGGAAGCTGGACATAATTGGTATCAATCGATTGGTTCCTCTCTTCGTCTACTCGTTAGCCGAGAGCGACGGTGTAGAACAGCGGTTACTATGTGTGCCCTAGCTCGGGGGAGGGAGGGGGGCGAGGGGCGAGACAGGGAAGGGAATATGGAGCCCGACCATCGCTCCCATCAGGCTGCGGAAACGATGCAGATAGCGACACACAGAGGCACCGGTAAGGCCGCAATAGCTGTGGCCGGAATTCCAGTCCGATGGGCGATGGCTCGACGAAGCCGCTGTTAGGAGTAGGCAAATATGTGAGTTTTTCTATGCAATATGCAATGGAATTTCCTATTAAACATTCTAGTGTCCGGTTTACAAATTGAATTGTTTAAATTTTAGAATTGGGGGATTATTCATATGATGTTTATCTAAATATGTGGCATTTATGGCTTTGGTGGAACAAAGTGAAGTTTTTAGTTTGCAGTGTGCCCGGGCTTTCTAAAGTTGCTAGGTCCGCCACTGTCATGGTGGAAACTTGCAGCATAACCATAGTGAGCAATCTGTGAAGCATCCTCAATAAAAAACCTATGCAAATAGGAATTAAAAAACCTATGCAAATAGGAAACAAAAACCTATGCAAATAGGAAATAAAAGGATTGCTGAGATGCTCATTGTATATTGCCTTGTCATTTTGATATGGGAAAGCTCCTGTATCATGGGGCAAGGGGTACCCCGTTGGCAGTTCTCTATGATATACATGTACTTACAATGACAAGGACTTAATCATGACTAAAGTAGAGTAGCATGAGGTTCGGTACTCGTAAGCAAGGGGCATGAGATTTTCATCTTATAACTTTTCAGGCATATCCTCATATTTGTTCACTTTAACCTTAATCACCTAAAGATGCTTATGATAGGGTAATGAGAGATGAAAGCTAATAAGTACCATAAATTTTGGAATCTCTTTATGAAACTTGAAATCCCTGCTTCCCTTTGCGAAGGGTCTATCTTTTACTTTTTAGTTGAGTCAGTTAACCTATCCCTTTCTATATCAAGCAAGTATTTGAGTTGTTGTGTTTCAATCATTCATATGATGATTTATTCAATCATGTTTCTTATGTTCTTTGTTTTGCACACTGCTCTTATCTTAGTGAATATTACTTTGAAATCTATCATTGAAAACCCATTATGTTTGAACTCCTACATATTGTTAACTATTCTTTGACCAAGAACAAAGTTTACCATTACCAATTATGATTTACTTTGTGTATATTTATTGTGTTTCCTTTACTTATTGCAAGTTAAGTTATATAATAGTGAGTTGTCTTCTATTATGATTTATGTATTGATGAATGTGATGCTTCTTGTCCGTATTCTTTTATCGACACTTCACTCCATAAACCTGAGGTCATGTTTATTGAGCTTAGTTTTCGCTTGGGGACAAACGAAGTCTAAGCTTGGGGGGAGTTAATACATCCATTTTGCATCACTATTCTATATCATAATTTACTGTTATTCATTGATATATTTCATATTAAGAGATGATACTTATGTTATTTAATCTATTTTTGCATGGTTGATGACTTTTGGAGGATGGACCGCTGAAGTCAGGATTCTGATGGAAAAGGCACTATTTGGAGGCGAAATTCGCGAAGATCAAAAAATCCCGAAAAATATATGGAAAATCCTATTTTTTCCAGAAGACAAAGGAAGCCACAAGGGGAAGTCGAGATGGGCCATAGGGGCCCACACCACCCCCTGGCGCGGGCCAGCCTTGGCCGCACCACCAGGTGGTGTGGCCACCCTGGACCACCTATGGCATCGCCCTTTGGCGTATATAATCTCCTCGAAACCCTAAGACTCGGGGAGCGACCACAGAAAGATTTCGCCGCCTCTGTGGGGCGGAAAACTGTAGAGAGAGAAAGGGCTCTCCAATAGGCAGAAATCTGCCGAGGAAATTCCTTCCCGGAGAGGGGAGATCGTCGCCATCAACACCACCATCAAGCTAGACTTCATCGGGATCATCATCATCATCTCCACCAGCATCAGCATCACCACTCCGTACCGCTATAACAATTGGGTTGAATCTTGCATAGTTCTTAGGGGAAACTTTCCCGGTGTTGATTACTTGTTGTAGTTGATGCTATTGAGTGGAACCATTGAATTATCGTTCATGTTCAGATTGTTACTTATCATTCTTTGATCTTGATCCATATGATGTCTCATGAGTAGTTCGTTTAGTTCTTGAGGACATGGGAGAAGTTATGTTGTTAGTAGTGGAATTGTGTTGAGAAAGATTCAATAGTTTGATATTTAAGTTGTGGTGTTATTCTTCTAGTGGTGTCATGTGAACGTCGACTACATGATACTTCACCTTTATGGGCCTAGGGGAATGCATTGTGTATTTGGCTACTAATCGTAGGGGTTACCGAAGTGACAGAAACCTGAACACCCGTTAGGAAACCTTTGCACAAGGGAGTGTTGGATCTCAAAGTTTAAGGCTGTGGTTAGGTTTCTATCTTAATTACTTTCTTGTAGTTGCGGATGCTTGCAAGGGGTATAATCACAAGTATGTATTAGTCCTAGGAAGGTCAGTACATTAGCACATGTTCACCCACACAACACTTATCCAACTAGAGAAGATTAATAAACTATATGAAGCGAAAGCACTTGACAGTATTTCCATGTGTCCTTGAGAACGTTTGGTAATCATAACTAATATAACCGGCTTGTCCTTTGCTAAAGAAAGGATTTGGCCACTTGCTGCAATTATTATTATTGTCTTTTATTTACTCGCACTTTATTTATCTGCATTATCAAAAACCCCTAAAAATCTGTTTGCTAAGTATTTATAGAGAATTCTTGATCCAAGCCACTCGTCGACACTCTTACTTATTGAAAATACTACGATACACCCCTATACTTGTGGGTCATTAACACTCCAGTTAAGCCTCACCACATGGTCGATGTTGGCTATTACCCACAGCAGGTTGACCCTGCTCGGAGGGCCCCTCACCATCTTCTTGTCGCCGGAGCTGGACACCTCGTAGATCTCGACTTAGAAGAGGAAATGGGAGAGAAATTACTAGAAACAGGGGCACGAGACTCTTCAAGATAGGCGGCATGGCTTATCTAATCCCCACCGAAGCGACGAACAACAGACCGATGAACAAAAGTGTAGCACTATAGAAGTTCCGAACTTGTGCTTCTATAGTTTCCTAGATGACATGGATGCACAGATCCATCGCTGAGCTGCATAGCTTTTAGAAATTGCAGAGGAGCAGGATCCAAAGCGTCGGCTGCTACAAGAATGGAATATTCCAAAGCATTCGTTTCTGAAAAATTTGAACTAATTGTGCCACAGTCGAGCGTTTTTGTCCAATCGCATCATAGACACAATACGATGTATCACTCTCATTTGTGCCCCTTGAGTTCATTTGCTTTGGGTTTAATATAGTATCGATAGCTATTGCAGTTTTTCTAGTTTGTCTGTCCTTGATTATAAGTGATCGTTGACCACGACCTATAGGAACCAAGGCTATCCACTGCTTTTAAGCCTGTTTGCATGGGTTCTATTATGGCTCGGACCCTCTTAGCAGTTGGATCCTTCGGGAAGCCATATCATTATACTGCATAGATTAGTCCTTCTATCTTAACTAGGTTCTAATTAGTAGTATTCTCATTTTTATTTAATAGTCTCTTATTATAATATTATTAAATACTAAATAAAGGATAGAGCAATTCCTTTTTTCTAGAGATTCCAGAGAAAGCGAGACAATACTAGTCACTTTGATCTAATAATAGAGACTTGTGTATTTCTGTTAATTCTATATCCATTTTGTTCTGAAGGTCCTTTGAACATTTCAAATTGTCTCAGAATCATGTGCCTTTGAGTAAATACTCTTATTTACTTAAATCCACAATTATTCTTAAAATAATGTCATCTACTATTGACGAGGGTTTAACTCATCAATGCCCATTGTTATGGACTTGGGTTTTGGAGAAGGAGAGAGCGCTAGAAATCTCGGTACGGCTAGCAAACAAGCACATAGGAACGCAACGTTTACCCAGGTTCAGGCCTCGTAGAGGACCCTACTCCTGCTTGTATGCTCTTGATTGATGATGATTCGAAGGATTACAATGTCGCCGATGGCGGTGGATGCGCAGATTGGATCTGGCGTATGTCTAGATCTATTGTCTATTGTGGTGATGTGGGAGATCGTAGATCTATCTATTGGGGGAGTCGCGATTGAGAGATTGGAGGTAAGGATGCCTTCTCGTTGGACCCTCCTAGCCTTTATATATGGGGAGGCTACGTCTCAGGTACCAATACGAGTTGGTTACAAGTTGGATTAGAACTCTAGTCTTGAGCTTTCCTTGTCTTGTAAGTTTGGGAGTCCATGTCCATATGGGCTTCATACCACTCGAACCATCATAGGCGTCATGGACCTGGCAATTCGTCGAGCGGGCCTTCCGTCGAGCCGCACCAGGTAGGCTGTAATCAAGTGCCTATTGGGCATACCCATGTCAGTAGCCCCCGAGTGTCCATGTGAATCGTAGATTCGGATGGAGACTCAGAAGTCTTGATCTTCGCATTAGGATGTCGGAGTCAATAATTGTGTCGAGTGTGAAGCACTCACCCGAAAGTTCATCGGGTTAGTTGAATGTGTAGTAGTTCATAGGGATGATGGTAAACGTGCCTGGTGCGCTCGATGGATCGAGACTAGTTAATTGCTCTAGGGCAAAAACAACGCCACCTACTCAAACTCGAGTCCCCGGACTCAAATTCGGAAATTGCTGGCGTAATTCGACTCATGCCGCGGAGGTCTTATAGAGTTCGAATCCCAGTGTATAAGTGTGAGCACTCGACGCGTCTGTCAAGGCATGTTCATCGTACCTGCAGGTACAGATTATTTCTGGTAGAGCGCAGCAGATGCATTGCCAGGCCTTATTCAGGTCTTATCTTCACGTTGTAAGCGCGGCATCCGAAATTTTTGTCATCGCGGAGATTATTCGGATGGCCTAGGAGACATAATCTCTTTGTAGGGAGAATATGAGGCGGAGTCGCCATAGCATTCGAGTGTGGATGTTATCGACACACAGTACGATGTGCAAGGAAAAATAATCATAGGGTGCACGGCCAGCGCTCCCTATGGGAGTAGCCCCCGAGTGCCTGGTTGAGTCAAAGACTCAAGCAGGGACTAAAGAACTTTTGCGACTGTTGTCATCTTTTTCTTGTTTCAGTCGAATATGCTTTCAGCGCTCCCTATGGGAGTAACCCGAAGTCCACAATTGAATCGTAGATTCGAGTGAAGGGTTTTCATGATGCTTGGATATTTTCACAAATTTCTTCGGGTGCGCAGCCAGCGCTCCCTATGGGAGTAGCCCCCGAGTCCTTAGTCGAATCATGGATTCGAGTGAGGACTCAGAGTGTGTCACTCGAGGATCTTGTATATGCACCACCAGCGCTCCAGTTTGGAGTAGCCCCCGAGTGTCTGGCGGAGTCACAGACTCGGGCAGAGACTCGAGTCTTGTATGTCGTATGTGTGTAGTATCAATCGATGCTACCATCCGAGGAGGGCCACGACTCGGGTCTTGAGTGTATGTCATAGCCAGTTGTTTTATCGACTCCTGTTGGAGGACCCGATAGAATAGCTCGACATAGTCGACATCCTTGTAAGCTGCATAAAATATTAAGAATTGTGAAGTATATGTATCTTGTAAAGAGTATTTTCTTGTTAGCTTGTAAAGTAAAATTCTGGTGCCAATCGAGTCGACATTTTTGCACTGTATGCTAGGCCTTTTCGTTAGCCTGATTACCCTTAGTCTCAGTGCCTTGCCGAGGTGCTCGGAGTTCAAGGATTCGACGATCAGGCAGAATCAGCTACTCGGGCTATCGCGTTTGAGGTGCTCGAGTGCGTGGAATCGATGACACATTAGGTTACTTGAAGAGGGCGCAGCCTCTAAGTGTATCGAGTGCGATTAAAAAAATAATAATCAACTCTAAGTAGAGGGTAACTTAGCTTTGTTGGTTATCACTGTGGACGAGGCCGATGCAATCGCGGACATAGTCAACGCGGCAGCGGGTTGCGTGAAGGAGTCGAAGACACATCAGGTCGGCGAAATCGAAGACCGCAGCGCGTCGCCGCAGTCGAAGACCGCAACAAGTCGAGTGATGGAGTCGAAGACTTAGTAGGTTGGCGGAGTCGAAGACCGTAGTGAGTCACCGTAACCGAAGGCGGCAATGGGCCTCACGGCGGATTTGGCGGAGTCAAAGACCGTAGCGGCTCGTGGTCGCGGGAGTCGAGGGAGCCCCCGAGTCACCTGATATAAAGACCGCAGTCGGTCGTTGAAGTTAAAGACCGCGGCGAGTCGCCAAAACAGAGGGAGCCCCCGAGCCGCTGGAGTCGAGGACCGAAGCGGGTCGTACGGTGGAGTCGAAGGAGCCCCCGAGTGTTGAGTCAACATGGTTGATGTAGTCAAAGCGACATCCGAGAGCCGATGCGGCGGACCGGAGTCGACGCGGCAGCAGGTCGCCGATGCCGATGGAGGTAGCGAGTTGTCGCAACCGAAGAATGTAGAGGGTCGCTGGAGAAACGAGCCCCCGAGTCGCCTTAGTCAAGACCGCACCGAGTCACGCGATGGATTTGGCGCAGCCCCCGAGTCGCTAGATCCAAAAACTGCAGTGGGTTGCTGGATACGATGACGGCAGCGGGTCGCACGATGGAGTTGAAGATTGTAGCAAATCATCGCAGTCAAAGACCGTAACGGTCGCTGCAGCCGAAGACTGTAGCAGCCACCAGAGTTGAGGGCAGCAGTGGGTCGCCGGGCTCGAAAGATCCTCCGAGTATGGAATCGGTGTAGTTGATGTAGCGAACATGAGGTTGACGGAGTTGCGCGACGGTCACATAGTCGACACGGTAGCAGACGTAATCGATGCGGCGGACGTAGTTGTCATGGAAGTTGATGCAGTAGTGACGAAGTAGATGATAGTTGCACGAACCCGAACGACGTAAAATCGATCTGGTGAAGCTGTGTCGAGAAAGGTGTAGGCTGAAGCAGAGTCAAAATAGTCTGCAGTCATGACAATCTTGTAGTTCTCGATCCCCCAGACGTCAAGCAGATGATACATCATCACTAGTCAAAAAAATCACGCACGTGATTGACATCCTTCGCAAAATCCATGCCACTTTTGTTCAACTAGTTATTTGCTTGAGCTACTTCACATGAGTACCTCGGGTCCTTCATCATGAATCTTTTTTATTATCTGATTGGAATACTTGCCTTTATGCTTTTCGTGCGTGTAATCACACCACGTGTTTGAACCAGTATACAAAGCGATGACCACTTGAACAACTCAACCTTGTGCTGCGTGTTGTGGGACATGTCCGATTTGAACTCATCTTGGTTTCCATCTGCATGTCGTGTCTGCTATGGAGATGTAAACGTACGTACTGTTTTGGATCCCTTAATCGTAGACTTGTGCAGCTACTCAGTCGTGAGTTTCTGCACCTTCAGTGACAAGCTCGCGTAGCTTCTGCCAAGGATGGATCAGCAACCGATGTTGCGCCCGAGTGGACCACGGCCGCCCGCCGCGCTAGTTGTACGCGCACAGGCTCCTGAAGCTTTTTGGATAATTCTACTGCCTGTGTGAATCAGCAACATAGAGAAGATCCAACCTAGATTAGCTCAGTCAATGACAGAAGACATTATGGGATTCCGTCCGGAATATGACTTCAAGTCAAGTAGATCTTCTCCCTCGAAGCTGACGAATCGTAGATCGTTGGTGATGGAACCGTCGAGATTGCAACATCAGTGCACCCAGTTCCCACAGACGGCGCCAATTGACGAGGGTTTAACTCATCAATGCCCATTGTTATGGACTTGGGTTTTGGAAAAGGAGGGAGCGCTGGAAATCTCAGTACGGCTAGCAAACAAGCACACAGGGACGCAAGGTTTACCCAGGTTTAGGCCTCGTAGAGGACCCTACTCCTGTTTGTCTGCTCTTGATTGATGATGATCTGAAGGATTACAATGTCGCCAATAGTGGTGGATGCGCGGATTGGATCTGGCGTATGTCTAGATCTATTGTCTATTGTGGTGATGTGGGAGATCGTAGATCTATCTATTGGGGGAGTCGTGATTGAGAGATTGGAGGTGAGGATGCCTTCTCGTTGGACCCTCCTAGCCTTTATATATGGGGAGGCTAGGTCTCAGGTACTAATACGAGTTGGTTACAAGTTGGATTAGAACTCTAGTCTTGAGCTTTCCTTGTCTTGTACGTTTGGAAGTCCGTGTCCATATGGGCTTCATACCACTTGAACCGTCATAGGCGTCATGGACCTGGCAATTCATCGAGTGGGCCTTCCGTCGAGCCGCACCAGGTAGGCTATAATCGAGTGCCTATTGGGCATACCCATGTCAACTATATTGCAGAATCGTAATGCAACACTTATGTATAGTATTCAACAATCTAGTATATACATCCCGTTTTATCAGAATGTATTATGTTTTAGTCATATTTTCCAAATGAGGCATGGTATTTGCATGTGTCAATAGATCAAGTATCTAATGATTTCCAAGTATTAATCAATAGGAACTCATTGCATGTATACGACGTATTTATGACTTAAACAAATAGTGTCATATACACTAATGTATCATTATTAAGTTGGGTATCCTTTTAACTTTAGTGTATTATAAATTATATATTTTATCATCAAGATCACAATAAGAGTAACACATTCATATAAAAAATGTGACCATAATAGAAATCATTCATATTAATAAAACAACTGTTTTTCACTTATATATATATATGAATAACCACGTTGTGATATGCAAGACACACTAATAGGTCCACACACTCAAATCAATTACAAATAGTTCCAATTCTAATAAGTCTAGAAGATAAATATAGAAGGAGAAGTATCGTCGTCCAACAACATCTCACATGCCTCCAACACGCCATGTCTCCTCGTCTCCTCCACACAATACTCAAGCAAATGGTCATGTTTTCATAAAAAAAGAACAAGTATCAGTATACTTGATGAAACTGTATTAAGTATTTTGTGATAAACACATATATAAACTGTATATCATATATACCTTCCCCGTTGATGATCTCACCAGCAATAGGATCTACCTTCACAGTTCTTAACTGTTGCATGAACTAATGAAAGTTGAGCGAATTTCCTCTCTTCACATAGCCATAGACGACCTCTTTGTAGCTGGGGGAAGCGATCGCAACACCCCATCTATCACAAATTGGTCTTTCATCTAGTTTTCAACCTCATACATAAGACGTGCATGACGTTTATGCATGATCTCCAAGTGGCTAACCAGGCACATGTTTTCTTCCATCTTCTAGGAAAGAAACTTATCCAACACATCAAACTTCAAAAGTCTAACTTGTTCTATGAACATATCCTTCAATCCATCGATCATATCATATGGCTCGATTTCTAGAAAGTGTACTTGTAGCTCAGGTGCAATTTCCCATCGCATGGTGCATGAGACATAGACAAACGAGTAATGAAGATCGCAAAACTCATCTTCTTCATCCTTAGTCGCATCATCATCTAGAAGCTCTCCCGATGGTTCCGAAATTGTGAAAAGTAGGTCACTATAGGTTAAGAGTTTTCTTAAGCGTAGATACCAGTCTATGAAGTTGGACCCATCTAATTAAGCTTCTCATCTAGCAAAATAGTCTCGCACATCTCAAACGCTGATTTAAGCGGCATGATCTACAATGACATTTGCAAATACATAAGAGTAAGTTCATAACATAAGTTCAAATTTTATAATAACATTATTAAATGATCTCCCACTAAAACTATCATCCCTAAGATTGTTTTAGTGATCATACGATCCCTTTACACTATATCATCCCCGATTGTCACGGCCTTTGATATAGCTGTCAGGGTGGACTAAATCCATCGATCACATCATTCATGTGACTCGTGTTCAATCTACTCGTGTTTCGAGGCCATGTATCTACATGCTAGGCTTGCCAATTCAATATAACTACTGTGTACTGCATACATGGCTTGCACCCACCATATACGAACGTCGATATGTATAGCACCCGATCATCACAGTCTTCTTCATAACGATAGACTTTCTTGGTGGTGCACACTTTAGGGAGAACACTAGTATCAGTATTATACTAGGGATCATCTTATTAATGTTGTCATTGTGTATCTAATACAACTAATAAAAACAAGATGCACACAAAATAACATCACATGCAATTTATAACGTGTGATATGATATGGTCCTTCATGTCCTGCGTCGTGCCTCGATCACCATGCGCTACCAGCATGATGCCAAGTCCACGGCACCACAAGTTGGTCGTCTCCATGAACTGTATTTATACAACAATATAAAATTAACCATATCACATCACATACCCCCTCCTTCAACATAAAGTTAGATGCCTCTACTTTATTTCTTGCAAGTTTTACATGGATTCTAGGGGCTTTCGAGATAGAACCATTCATGTTTACGAACATCAACCACAACATTGATCAAGTAGTTGTCTCTACTACACGCCTCTCAGATCCCTCCGTTGTAAATGCCATATCTATTAGTATGAGAGAGAGACACCCGCTGGCCACCTATACAGTACAAGCCGTATGTCAAGCGTGGAACCAGTCTCATGTAAGGTCGGTCTGAGCCACTTCATCTCACAGTGCCACGATATGAACAAGTACACGTGGGAGGGTAACAACTAGGCAATCAATGCCCACATTCATCATGTGTTCTATCCGTACTAGCATCGCATAGATCGACTCTAATACCACTGAAGGGGTTTGTAGCAGAAAACAAAAAATTTAGTACTAGCTAGCGCAACACTCGATGCTAGGATCTATCTTTGAGTTAATGCAGTAACGGGGATGGTGTTTCGGTGAAATACCCTTGTAGACCGAATGCGGACGTCCCGCTGGGAACGTGGATGAAGTAGTTGAACTCGTAGCCAACTTAAAGGTCGCGTTTCTCCTCGTACATCACCTCCTGATCCTTGCATGATAGCTCTGGCACCACAAGTGGCGGCGACCCCGGGGTATCGCACATGTATGGTGTCTGACGATGACTCTTGTTCTCCTTGATCTAGCCAGGATGTGGAAGTAGACCTTCTAGAACTAGCATCCAGCAGCGCGATGATGTTTTGGCGGTGTTGTCTCTCTCGTGCAGAGTTCTTCATGGTACCGCACTCACGAGATTCAACAGATAAAAAGAGAGAGGAAAATTTCCTAAGAAAAACCTTAGAAAATCCCCTTTTATTTTATTGTTGTATTTTTCCCACCAATATAGACCTTCTTATATAGGGAAAAGGGGAGGCCCCCTCTCTCTAAAGTCCCAATGTGGGACTAAAGCAAAAAGGAGGAGGGAGGCGCCCAACCGGTGGAGAGGTGCTGGCGATGGTCGAATGGGCCCCGCGTCAGCCCGTATGCCCGCTTCCCTTTAGGCTATTTCCCCTCGGGGATTTGGCCCAATAGAGGAAGTTTCCCCATTAATATTATTTATTTAATATATTAATTCACAATTAATATATAAATGCATATTATAAAATCTCTATTAATCTCAAAGCACATTTCGGCTTCTTCCTTCTCCGAACAACTTCAGATCCCTTTCGGAACTATTCCGGTATTCTTGTCAGAACAACTCTGATACTCTCCTTCCCATCGGTGACCCCTTTGCTTCCATAGCGATCTTAGAATGCCGTAAGACCCATAAGTGTGTTACCCTATAGTTTGGGAATGGCATAGACATGATCGAGATCTCTCTGCTCAATAATCAATAGCTGGACCGAGATACCCATAATGACCCCTATGCATTCCATGAAACTCTGTCGTTTGAACCATGAACTCAGTGTCTAATTCTTTTTTTCTCTTCGATACATGACTTATCCAAGAATTGATCTTTAGTATCAACATACTAATCTCGTTACCGAAAAATCTATAGAACTCGTTGTCGTGATATTGTATCCCCATGACCTACTCATAGGCTGCAGCTTATTGGATACAATATCATCGAGTGGGCCCAGTGTATCTTCCTGTCACGCGGTTGAACAAATACTGATCTTGATGCATATGCATCACCCTGTTCCTTTGGAATACTCAATACATACCTTTATGGTCACCCATTTATGGTCATGACGGCTGATGTGATCAAAACATCCATGGGAGAAAGCCATTAATATGATCTCATGGTCTAAGGAGAAGGCCACTTTGTTTCTAACTATTAGAGCGATGAATCATGTGACTAGATCACATTGTAATACTTATGTGGGTAATGTCCATCATATCATTCTTCAATGACATGACTATGTTGTAAACTAGCATACATGCTCCATGATCAGGAAACCTTGATCATCAGTTGCCCAACAAACTAGTTGAATAGAGGCTACTAGGGAGTAGGTTTGTTTGCATACCACACCTGCATCAATGTTTCCTCTTGATACAGTTATAAAACATAGTATGAAACCGTTATGAACTAGTTTGAGATATGATAATAAACCATTTATTATTTTCCTCTAGGGAATACTCCTTCATGTAACTCTATGTTACTACCTAAGTTACTCCCACTATGACTAGTCGGAGGATACAACTGCCTGCATGATCAAGAAAGTGCGCTACATTCACACTTACATGTCATGTCATTGCACGACATGGGCATGAATCATCTTATTATCATCACCTCTAATCATGCTATTCAGAACAGATTTCCATGCATTGAAGACCTTCTGGTTGAACCAGATGATGGTAGCAAAAGCTTGCGAGGTGATTCAAATCCAGGTCTTCGCAGTCAGTCCGAGGGAGACACCGGTCTCCACGTCAACTAATAGGGTCATGTAATTAAATTCAGTGACCTATTAACGCCATAACTTACGTCATCGTGAGCCAGAACTTAACCCCGACATGACCTACTCACATCATGTTGGGTCCATAGCCAGTGTCTCGTTTAGGCTAATAAATTGATGTGTGCAATCATAGCAACCTCCAGGGTAGAAGCTTCATGTTCGCTCCCTGCAAGACCTACACAGGTCACTAAGGTATAACTTATATTTGCGAAGTATTTTCCCTTTGTTACTATTTTTTTCCAAGACCTCGTCATAAGCCCATTATATTAGGACATTTGAGACAAATAAATCATCAGACCTGCCCATTAGGTCGAGGACATTCGAATGACCAAATTTCTAGGTCAGAGGCACACACTAGTGACATATCCATCTTTGATGTGCGTCGGACCTATACAATTATGTTTGGCATATGTTTACTCGTATGTGGGACCTTCCTAGCTAGCTCGTTGTTTTGATCGTATCCTCAAAGGAGGATCCTAGCACATGACAAAGGAAGGCATGTGTCCCATGCTCGAGGATTCGAGGTCCCATTTTTGTGCAGTTTCCTAGTTTTGTCGCTCCACTTATTCTCATCCCACCATCCATGTTCCACACCTCCCTTCATCCAGGCGATCTCTGGTGTGGATGCCTCACTCTTGTTCCTTCCCTCCTAGTTGTTTGTCATTGATACAGCCTTGTTGTGCCCTTGTGGCTAGAAGTTAAACACGTGAAGCCCTACAAGATGAGGTTATGCCTACCACAGTTGATGTGAAGTGGATCTAGCAGGGGCATGGATCTTGAGATCATGGTCGAGGGAGATGCAGGGACAGAGGATGCGAGCAACAAAGCTTTGCATCTCTGGAGCCCGATGAAGATGGCATTCCTCCTCCCTAAAGGGTAATGAATGATATTCCTTCTTTGATATGTCTAATTATTTTGTATGTTTAATTAGTGATTGAAATCCTGTAGTATAGTAATCAGTAGGATATGTGCTGATAACCGTAGGACTTCTATTGCATCTGGATTTCTACGGAAGATTCGGCAAGGGTGTGGAACTATCACCCTGTTAGATGTTAGAATTACAGCTAGAGACGGTTTTGATTATCGATGGATAGTAGACACGGCAATAATAAATCTAGATGATTTGCACATGAAATTTGGCAAGTTTCCCATGCACCAAAATGTGGAGTTTGTTCCCAGGAACTATTACAATAATACTGACAATTTATGTGAAACTAAGACTGCCGAGGTGTTAGCCATAATGTGGGGTAAACATCTTGGCACACGGACTGTGTTGATGTTTTTCCATGTTTTTAACAGAGATACTAGCAAAGAGATTGTTCAGACCATCCTATATGCAAACAACTCAACCGAATATAACAAATGTAACATATGATCTTCCCCTTGATTAGCCAAGCGTGGCCACTCAACTTGTCCTTAAGTATGATGCATTTTCAAGCGAACATGAAGATATAAAAATGAGGGAGGTGATTATGTTTTTGTCGAAGATATGATGAATAGGCATATCAACACGTGGATAATGATCTTGATAGGATGGAGAGTAGTAAATATTTGGTTGATCCAAACTTTGAGCCTACTATGGGATCCATGATCATGTGGAAGATAAGGAAATGGGTTGCCCAATAAGATGAGGATATGCCAGCCATATGTTTTGACTGTGAAGACCCTATGATTAATGGGGGGACTGACTTTGAGAGTGTGGAGGATGGAAGATATAGAGTTGCTACTTTTGCAATAATAATTGGATTTGAGTATATCACTGAAAAGAATGACAAAAAACTAGGGGTGCATTATACAGAAATTAATATGTGTAAATAAAGACTGCATGCATCCCAATGAGGGGTGGATTCCCATTTCAGGTTCTGAAAATCTTTTTATGTGTTTTTGTAAATTGATCTATTAATATTTGATATGATCTTATTAATTAATTTCCCAATGCAGATCAAAGGTAAATACTCAGAAACACAACTGTATTAATACTTCTTTAAGTGTAAAACAAGACCTATTTCAAAAAAGTGGATTGCTTCTACCTGCCTTGATTGGGTGAGGAAGGATCAAAATATTAGACATGCTAAACTAGGACAAAAGTTGGAAGAGAAGTGCAATGTGGTAATTTCTTACCATAGATTTTTTATGGGAGAGGGTGGCTTTAGACCTGATTCAAGACAAGTGAAATTGGGAATTCTACCGTAATGTTTCGCATAGGGAAAACAAAAAAAATTGTCCTACGAAAACCTATTTTTGTGCCTGATCCGTTTTCCCTAACCACACCAACCCATACTAAGTCACACCGCTTTGTATGGGTAAGTTTGGGTCAGTCAAACTGAACCTACTCGGACGCAAACAAAAGGTAGAACATAAACTGTGTGGTGCATGACACATGTATTCCACACCCATTCTTGCCCCTCTCAACCCAAGCCTTCACCAAACGAATCATTCATGATCTCTAGGTCCATGCCATGGATGAACTCATGCTAGGGATATGCAATCTAAGCTTCACCTAGTTCCTATAAATGCATGGAAGCCATAGGTGCTGAACCGGATCGTTGATAGCTTTGGTGGCATGGTGGTGGATATGCAGTCCAAGGAAGGTTGGTACTTCGATGTTAAGGTGTGGCTAGAGGACCCCGAGAACTTCCCCAATGGTGTATGGTTTAGATATTGTCCACAACAATCTTGGATCATCAACATCTTCAAGCATATGGTCACCATGCTCGGCACTGTCATCCATCTAAGATACCTATCAAAGAGACGTGGAAAAAATATTAAAATCAGTTTCTACACCGCACTGTCAGAACACAAGCAGGCAAAGATAGATTCTCAAGATGGACAAGAAGAGATACATTGAAGGCCTTATTGTTTGTATTGTTTGTCTTTTATTTTATCTGCAATCATTTAATACTGGGTTATATTTAGAGTTTTTTTTGTCTTAGTTCACATCTAGTTCATTCAACAAACACCTATGGTTTAATATTATTTTATCTCACATTTAATCCAAAGTTTGACTAAAACTCGTGTTATGCCATAAACAAAACATTCTTACCCGAATAGACGCGTGGTGGAAAATGGAGAAGAGCATAACTGGTATGTTGTCATAATCACTAGAACACGGCCAACATGCCTAGAATGCATAGGTTATGGCATAGATCACGCTCGGGCTAAACTCAGTTGACCTTTTTTTGTCGTTGTTGATGAGGAAATGTGGTGAGTCCCACATCTCAGGATGTGAGGTCCCACATGTTAGGAAGTGAGATCCTGCATATAAGGAAAGAGGTCCAACATGTAAGGAGACAAGGTTTGTCATTGGTCACGCGGATAAAGGGAGGTCCCATATGTAAGAACAAAGTCAAACATATGTCAAGTTAGGAAGAGCTAACGGCAGCTGGCGTCAAACTGATTCAGGGTGAAAGGGCAAATGCCCTTACCCATTATTTTGGTTAATGTTGATACCCGAGCTGAAGTGTGGAGTAATGTTACTTAATAGTGTCTACACAGGTTTTAGTCCGAAAGTGATGATAAGATTTGGTGTGATACCCCCATTCGCTACTCAAGAAAAGAGTCGATGTTTTCATTATATTCCTCTCTTTTAAATTTGAGTCTAATAGGAAACACCTCACTATTAAGAGGGATGGTCTCTATGAGCTCTTTGGGGGTACCATTCTACCATATACACAGCCCATCACATATCAGCATCATACCCACAAGATAAGAGCCTTTAGTCAAAGGAGAAACGTGCTTGTTTAGGGTTTTTGTGAAACCAGCAGTCAATCAGGCACCGCTGGATGTTGCGCCAAACTGTTTGTGGGCCGCCGGATTGAAAACCCCCATACCAAATTGGCATACTGAACGTCAGTTTGGTGGGGCGCTAGTTCACTTCGGCTCAGGTTCTGGCTCGCCGAACTTTCCACCAGTTCGTTTGATGCATGGTCCAGCGACGTCGTACTTGTTGTCGGTTTGTTCGCAGATGCCTCCAAACAGCTACTTTTCCCCTTGGACTATATATACCCATGATGGCTCAATGCACAGAGCCCAGAAAAATGCTTGATGGCGGTGTTGATGTAGAGCTCATTGGGAACCCCAAGAGAAAGGTATGATGAGCACAGCAGCAAGTTTCCCTCAGTTATGAAACCAAGGTTTAATCAAACCAGTAGGAGCAAGGAAACACCCCAAAGGTGTTACTAGCTGAGCCTTGGCAGGGCGCACTTCCGGTGCTAGTAGCAATGTGGAGACCTGCACAACACAACCACAGAACTTTGTCCCCAACTTGCGATGAGGTTGTCAATCTCACTGTGTTTTGCGGAAAACAAAGGATTAAACGTATTGAATGGAAAGAAGTAAAAGTTTGCAGAAAGTAAACACAAAGCAAAAAACAGTTGTAGATTGTATGTAAAGAAAGAGGACCGGGATCCAAAGTTCACTAGAGGTGGCTCTCCTTAGATAGATAACATGCTAGGTGAACAAATTACAGTCAGGCAATTAACAAACACCGAGAAAGCAATACATGCATATACTAATCATCTTGACTCCTTTGAGATTCGATTGGGCATTACAACATTATACATAGACCGCCATCCAACTGCATCTATGACTAATAATCCACCTTCAGGTTATCATCCGAACCCCCTCCATTATTAAGTTGCAAGCAACAGATTATTGCTTTACGAACTGCGTGTAAAGTAAACAATACGATTGTTCTATGAACAAAGGATTGTTGTTTTCTCCCTAGTAGCAACAGCACATCTAGTACCTTAGAGATTTTTGTCACTTCCCCAGATTACCAGAGGCATGAACCCACTATCGAGCATAAATACTAACTCTTGGAGTTGCTAGCATCTACTTGGAAAAGATAACTACTAACAACGGAAAGAATGCAAGATCACAAATAACAAAGACATGATATAATCAATAATCAATCTGAAATAGCATCTCAATATCCATCGGATCCCCGCAAACACAACATGCAGAATTACAAATAGATGATCTTGATCATGAACGGACCTCACAAGATCTAGACATGAAACAACAAAGGAGGAGAACCAGCCATCTAGCTACTACATGGATCCGTAGTCCAAGGATGAACTACTCACGCATCACACCGGAGGCTTGCATGGTGATGAAGAAGGCCTCCAGGGTGAATTCCCCTCTCCGGCAGGGTGCCGGAAAGAGCTTCAGATCCCTCCCGGTCTAGGGATGGAGATGACGGCGGCTATAGACTTTTTTGTGGATTTTTGATCGGGCACTTAGGGTTTTCGTCCTGAGGGCAATATATAGGTGGAAGGAGAGGCCGAGGGGGTGCCGGGAGCGGCCAACCACCCCCTGGCACGGGCCAGGCCTGGCGGCACGGCCAGGTGGTGTGGTGGCCCCTTGGCCCCTCTCCGTCTCGTATTCTGGCACTTGATGACATCCGGAAAAAAAGGCACTTTGGCTTTTGTCCTGTCCAATTCCGAGAATATTCATTTTCTGACTTTCCTGGAACCAAAAACAATAGAAAATAGGCAGCTGGCACTGTGGCTCTTGTTAATAGGTTAGTCCAAGAAATCATATGAAAAGTAATCCAAAGTTGGGACAAAACACAAGAAAGTGGATAAAACCAAGCATGGAACATCAAAAATTATAGATACATTTGCAATGTATCAACATCCCCAAGCTTAACTCTTGCTCGTCCTCGAGTAGGTAAGTGATAAAAAGAAAGAATAATTTTTGAGGTGACATGCACCATCAAAGACTTGATCAAGGTATTTGCAAAACATTCAAAGCTGGGATCATAGTCCTTCAATCATAACATAAAAGACAAAGTTCTAGCAATAAGCAAAGAAACTATCATGCAACATGAAAAGGCACAAACAAAAGATTCATGAATAACATGCTTTGCAAGACGTTTGTTGGTTTCACATAAACAAAACATAGCATAATAGTATTTAGCTTGTCCCTCATAGAGTAGCAAATATAAATGCATAGGACACCTTCAAAGTTCATAAGAGTGACTAGATACAATAGTTTAAAACAAGCAATATCAAGTTATGCATCAATCAACTAGTCTTGGGACAATGCACATAGAACTAAGAATGGCCACTATGCTCTCAAAGTAGGTGCATAAAGATAGAAGGTGGAGACTCAATATAATGGTGGAAGAAAAGCCTTTTGTAAAAGGAAGTAGGGATTCAAGTCTCATAAAGAGCTTCCAAAAATTATGGTACTTATAGCTTTTAGCTCTCATTGCCCCTATCATAAGCATCTTGAAGGTGATTAAGGTTAAAGTGACACAACTAAGAGGATATGCTTGACAAGTTATAAACCGAAATCTCATGCCCCTTACTTACGAAGACCGATCCTCATGCTACTCAACTTCAATCACGAGTAAGCTCTTATCATTTTAAGTATATATGTATCATTAAGAACCGCCAACGGGGTACCCCTTGCACATGATACGGGAGCTTTCCCATAATCAAAATGACAAGGCAAGCAGACAATGAGCATCTCAGCGATCTTTTTATTTGCTATTTGCATAGGTTTTTATTGAGGATGCTTCATAGAGTGCTCATTATGGTGATGCTGCAAGTTTCCACCATGATTAGGCATGGCTTAGGCTAGCGGCCCAGGCGTTTCTCTAACACACATACAAACTCCATGATCTTACAAGTTCCACTTTTATTTCACACCGCCGGGATCCGTAAGCAAAAGAACATGATATCAACGGGGTATAAAAGTACAAGTGCAATATTTAAAGCGTTCCCCATGGTACATGGTTCTGCTAATTTCAACTTATAAAGCGCAAGCATATACGCAACAAAGAAGGACCCAATGGTTCAAGTTTATTATAGGCAAAAAGTAAAGTGTGCCATCAAGTTCGTGAGAGCTTTAATCACTAGTTTTCTCATAACAAGTTTAATTTGGAAGGTAAACAAAAGCATGAATATACTTGGAATAGCATAAGCTAGTAGGTAGGTATGGTGGACTCTTTGGAATAACTTGGTTTAGGGAGTTAGATGCATGAGTAGAACTCATACTTTGTTGTGGAGGCTAGCAAAAGACTAGGAGCGACAAACTAAGAGAGCAATAATGGCCATAATCATGCAGAGCGACAAAACATCATTGATCAAAGCATAAAGTGATACTACAAGTTGAAACCTAAAGGATCATAAAGGCTATGGTGACTTGAGATAGTCATAACACGGTGTGAGCATGCGCCAAGTCAACCCAAATAAAGCATCAAAGGAGAATACCACTATATTATGCTTTAATATGCTAAAACAACGCATGATTCATCCAAGGCACATTAAGCAATCTCAATTGTTTATAAAAAGTCATGCTACAGCAAAGAATACTAAGCATAAAGCCAAAACAATATCAAGCATGGCATGACAAAGCATAGGCCACAGTAAAAAAACAAGCTCTTTTTACCACAAAAGCATGAACTTTCCTACTCTTTTCCAAACCAAACCAAACTTTTTGCAAACCAATGTATGAAAGAGGGGGTCTAACCAATTTATTCAGAAAACTAAGCAAACAAAATCAAACGAAAAACCAAAACGAAAACGAAAAAGAAGACACTCCAAGAACAACACAACTGTGCATGAAACAATAAAAATGAAGCGTTTGGAAGAAACCTGGATTTTTTATTGATGAAGAAGGGGATGCCTTGGGCATCCCCAAGCTTTGACGCTTGTACTTCTTGGATATTTCTTGGGGTGACACGCGTGGCATCCCCAAGCTTGAGCTTTAGTCCATCCTGTTGGGTCCGCAGCATAGAAAACAAAAAAATTCCTACGGTGTGAACTACACGCCAAGATCTATCTACTAGGTACAAAGCAACGGGTGGACATACATCCAATGAGAACTTACCCTCGTGGACAGCGAGCTTTGTTAACGAGTAGGAACTCGTGGTTGATGTAGTCGTACACTTGCCGATCTCAAGATCGTGATGAAGTCCAGCAGGTCCGGCTCCAGCACGTCCATCAGATCCAGCTCCAGCACCACCAAGTCCAGCACCGCAAAGTAGCGGTGCATCCGTGATCGCACACACGTCCGGTACCCCGACAACCTCCATCCCTCGCTCCAGCAAAGCAGCGGAAGCAGCAACTCCTTTCCAGATAAAGCCACCGGGAACATGTATCTCGCTAATCCGAGACCATGGGGGAATAATACTAGAGGGGGAGAGAGATCCTTCACAAGGAGGTGTGTGTGAGAAGTGAGGAGAGGGGGGCCTTTTATAGGAGGAGGGGAGGGTACCCCTCCCATGGCCGGCGCCCCATGGAGGTGACCCTTCACCTCCCCCATTCATGTGGTGGTAACCCCCTCCACATAAATTTGCCTCTTCACATTCTCCATTAAAGTCTCCACTTTAAATGCATTAAATTTCTCCAAATTTAATTCTCTCTCATTTAATAAAACTCTTTTATTAGTTTTATTCAGAATTTTGTTAATTACTTTAATTAACAAACATTCACATAAAACCCCCTGCAACATTTCAATATTACATGAAGAACCAATTTCAGCATTTTCACCCGAAATAGTTTCAGTGTCTATTGAAATAATTCCAGCGCTTTCTTAAATCTTTATCTGAAACATATTTGCTCCAAATGGTGTCGGTATACCTTAAGTGTGTCACCCTACAGTTCATGAATAATGCAGACATGATCGAGACCCCTCTAAGATCAAAAATCAGAAGCGGGACCTGGAGATCCATACTGACTCCTACACATTCAACGATGACTTCTGTGATCGTGAGAACCTTTAACGCTAGTAACTAAATCCCTTTGTCCCGCGATATATTACATGTCCGAGATTCGATCATCGGTACCTCCATACCTAGTTTGATCTCGTTACCGACATGCACTCTTTTCTCGTTCCCGTGATATGACATTCTAGTGATCACATCACTTGCTTGCAAGCTATTTCAATGTGATATCACCGAGAGGGCCCAGAGTATATCTATCCGTCATCGGGATGGACAAATACCACTCTTGATCCATGAGCCTCAACATAACACCTTCGTAGCACTGAACCCACCTTTATAGTCACCCTATTACGGTGTGACGTTTGATGTTATCAAGATACTCTTCCGGTGTTAGCAATTAACATGATCTCATGGTCTAAGGATAAAGATTACTTCGTATGATGTTATAGCAATATAAACATAATGACTTTGATCAGAATGCTATACTTCGGATGAATGTTCATCACATCATTCCACCAATGGTGTGACCTTGTTATTAACAACATCCAATGTCCATGATCAGGAAACCTTGATCATCTTGTTAATCAACAAGCTAGTCTATAAGAGAGGCATAACTAGGAACCCTTTTTGTTTATTAAACACACATGTATTGATGTTTCCGATCAATACAATTCTAGCATGTAAAATAAACATTTATCATAAACATGGAATAAGATAATAACCACTTTATTATTGCCTCTCGGGCATATTCCCTTCAGTCTCCCACTTGCACTAGAGTCAATAATCTAGTTTGAAAAACTTTGCGCATTGAACACCTATGGCTTTCTGGTGTTGCATATACGCTATTGCTAGTGGTTAACATAATCTCTGGATGTGACAGTTTCAGATCCGTGTGTATTTGCATGTCTTTGCGTCTCTACGCATCACTCATTCTCAAATGAGATGGCATTGTATAAATTTGGTCCTCTGGTGAGACCTTTAGTTCGTTCGGCTCAAAATATGTTGATATTATTGTCACACAATATATCTTCATAGTATTAGCCCACTTTGAACCACACCTAGTTTGATAACAAACTACTTAACACAAATGCCCTCCTATGCTGCTACTATAGCAGTCATATACTTAGCCTTTTGTCATAGTATCCGTCACAATATCTCAACTGTGGAACTCATCCAAATCCATCATGGAACATCCTTTCCATTATATTGTTCCACCCATAGTCTAAATTGAGATAAATTTAATTTGTATCTTGTGACAAAACTAGTATCAATGTAACACTTTACAATGAACTACCTTTAACTATTTGTCACTTATACATGATATATTCTTAGTTCTTCCAAAGCTCATAAGAATATCTTTACTATTGTCCAATGATCATCTTATGAATCATTCTGGTATATGCTCATAACTTTAGAGCATAGGACATTCTGGATATATACATAGCATGGTATAATCGATCAAAATTTTCATGTGATTTTACTCACCAAGTGTTGAAACACTTGAATCTTGATACAATCCTTTCCATGCAGCAAGAACCTTTCTTGCTGTTTCCATATTGAACCCTTTCAATATCTCATATTGAACCCTTTCAATATCTTATATATGTATGTCTGGCACAACCATATTAGCGCCTTAATCTATCCATATAGATATTGATGCCTAATATTCCGGGTTTGCCCAAGTCTTTCATCGAAATCTTATTTTAATGAAATCCTTAACTTGTGTCAATTCAAGATACATCATTTACAATCAACAATATGTCCTCTACATAATGTATTAGAAATATGTCTCAGCGCTCCCACTTAATTTCTTGCAAATGCAAGCATCTTCATCATCTCCGATGAATTTAAACTCTTTTAACAGTTTCATCATGGTGAAGATTCCAACTCCGCTATGCTTACTTCAACTATTGAAGTTTACATGCCCTTTTAGCACCCTTTGAATTAACAAAACCCTTTAGACCATGTCATGTACATGTCCTAGGTTACTGTTCTATTAGAAGAACCTTGTTTTGTTTATTCAACTACCATATACCAAATTATATGTAGTGGTTGCTACATTAATCCGTCAAGACTATATATCGCTATGAAAGATCAAATCTTGTCATAGTCAACTCCTTGAACATTGTCGTAAACTTCTTTCCGGCATGTCGACTATTTCATAGATGTCAAACATCCATGTCCATTTCTTTATAGATCCAAACACGACCGATAGTCTTCACGCCTTTCTGGAGGGTCTTCCAAGTTCAGAAACTTGATTTCTCGTGTATGGATACTATCACGGATCTATGACTTCTAGTCATTTTATGGAGTTAGGGCCCATCATCGCTTCTTTGCATGTAGTCGGTTCATCATTGTCAAAACAATAACGACTTGCTTATCAAATCTTACTATTTGATTCTTACCGACCCACATGGTTCTATAGGAACTCTAATCTCCTAGATCACACCTTTTGTAATCACGAGAGCCATGAGCATTGTGGCCTCCACCGGGACACTTTCCGGCGCTGCGCTACTTAGCACATATAGCTAAGGTTCAACAACCTTATCAAAGTTCTATTGTCCTCCCACTTAACTTTTCACGAAAAGTTCCTTCTCAAGAAACTTGACGTTCCAAGCGACAAATTCTTTTGTCCTTGGTGTTATGGAGAAATTCCCAACAAATTCTTTGGGATAACCTACAAAGACGTGCTTATCTGACTTTGGTTCTAAACATTTTACTTATGCATAGCATACCAAAATTTAAGAAAAGACAATTTGGGTTTTATCCCAAACCATAACTCATATGGTGTCATTTCAATGGATCACGATGGTGCTCTTTTCAGTGTAAAAGCGGTAGTCTCTAAAGCTTCAATCTTTAAAACATAATGGCAGTTTTATAAATGACACCCTTGATCTTATCATGTCAAACATGGTTTGATTTTATCTCTCGAATATGCCATACTCCTATGGTTTATCGGGAAACACAAATCATGGAACAATTCCTCAAGTCTTAGGTGTTTTTGCTAAACATGTAACTCAAATATCTTCCTTTATGATCGAATCATAAACTCTTTATTTTCTTGTTACAATGATTTTCCACTTCATTTTGAAAGTCTTTGAACAATTTTCAAATGTTTCATACTTCTTCCTTATTAAGTAAATATACAGATATATTCACTCAATTTTTTGGAGAAAGCATATGAAGCAAAAAGATCCATCGCATATGGCTACACATAATGGACTATGCACATCAGCATGCACAATATCCAATAAGCTAGTCATCCGTTCCTCTCTGGCCTATGGACGGAGTTTCAATTATCTTGAGGAAAGTCTCACATGCGTCAATTGATCAAAATCAAAGACTCCAAAAATCCATCAACATGGAGTTTCTTCATGTTTTCTTTCAAATATAATTTAAACAGCGATGTCACTTCATAAGTGATCTTTCAATCATTTGTCTTGCAACATTTTAGCAATAGTGTTTATGGATGTGATTTATCCAACTAGACTTGTAAAAGTTCATCCATCCTTTATGGAATACGGTAATTATTTGAACAGCCATTGTTCTCATGATACCGGAACAAAATAACAATTATTTAAACAAATCTTGAAGGCTTGGTTTGATGACAACGAAAAACACGATAACACTTTATTTGTTTTCGATGAACATCATCACTCATTCTCTTGCTGGTTACTTAGGCCATTGTAGTTCATGAATTGCGTTGTCCTGTATGACACTTCATACCAACCAATTCGGTATCCAATACCTAAGAACCACATTGTTTAACAAGCAAGGAATATAGCCATAACATGTATATCTTCTATATACCTAAGTTGGACATCTCCAACTTTTTCTTTTCTGCCAAATATTTTATAGATTCTCTTTTAGCAATTCCTTTTCTTTTAAAAGAATCTATCAACATCAATAGTGGTGTCATCAACATGACACATGGTACAAAGCGTATATAGTCAAATACTAATACCTTTGGACTTGCACTTTGAAGTGGATAACCATCATCAAATGTTTGGTGTTCTTTCAAAACTCCATTCTTTAGTAATCTATTAGTGTAGTAAACATTTTACTTACATCTTCTATTCATCCTTATCATGACAATTTTCATGATCAAGCTACTATAGCCTATAAGGAAGAATCGCGAGTATAATATCAGTTCCCAAAACCTTTTTGGTACATTCGGATGCCTAGCATCTCCATCCTTCACAAATTCTCATACAATATGAGAACATGTATTTTGCTAAATTACACTCTATCATAATGCAACCAAAAAACATTGTTTCAGATATCACAATATCTTTCACACATGATGGTTTCTGAAACAATTTTCAGCTCCAATATAATCTTGATATTAAAACAACTTTTTGAATATCAATAATCATGGAGGCAAACATGATACTTTAGATACTAACATTGGAATTCTTACTCTTGATTTAATACTACTTATTAAACTTCATGGAGTAAATAGAGTTTGCTGAAAGTTTGCAATAGGACTTATAAACTTTAAGTTGACATTCAAAACAATATGATACCAGTTCGTAAAGTAAATATCCAAAATTCTATAGTTCTATTATCTCAATTAAAACTAAGCATAAGGTAGTGAACAGATGCCAATGACTAACAAACTATGCAAATTCACTTTGATTTAATTTATGACAAATTTGGTTCGACTAATCCAAATTAGAAATGAACTCCCACTCAAAAACGACATCCCTCGTGCCTTTTTGGTGATTACATGAACCAAATCCACTACACCAAGTCCGATCATCATGTGAGTCGGTGTAGCTTCAAAGGCAAGAATCAATATGGTCATCACATCAACTATGTGACTCATGCTTAACCATTCGGTCCGTGTTCCGAGGCCATGTCTGTACATGCTAGGCTCGCCAAGTAAGAACCTTAGTATTCGTGTGTGTAAAACTGTCTTGCACCCGTTGCATGAAAGCGTAGAGTTGAGAACACCCGATCATCACGTGATGTCTCGAAACACGATCCATAGAATGGTGCATACTTAAGGAAGAACACATTTTATCTTGATATTTAAATGAGGGATCATCTTACAATGCTACAGAAAACGCCAAACTAGCAGTATAAGATGCTAACATCTAATGTGTAAAGTGAGATGATATGGTTCATGCATTTGATCTCTATCACTTGCATCGTGGTATGATCTCTATCATTCCTTTGTGTGTAAGGCCAAGGTCTATGGAACTTACACATTAAGTGTGTTGTAAGAGTATCTATCATACATATACTTACAACAATACCATATCAAGACACTAGCCCAGCAACGATCTAAACTAGACGCCTCTAATTTATCAATTACAAGTTTTACGTGGCATAGGGCTTTCGGAGATAGAACCGTTCTTACCTACGAACATGAACCACAACGAGGATAACCAAGTTATTAGCAACTTGTTGTAAATCAGATATTGACTATAGTAGGAGAGACAGACACCCGCCAGCCACTTATGCAAAACAAGTTGCATGTCAGTCGTGGAACCGGTCTCATGTACGATGACATGTAAGGTTGGTCCGGGCCGCTTCATCCCACTATGCCACCAATATCCAAAATACATAGAAGATGCAATAACATGATCATCATCGCCCACATATAAACATATGTGTACTACCCGTGCAAAGCACCTACGCATAGATCAGGCTCTGATACCACTGTTGGGTCTGTAGCATAGAAAACAAAAAATTTCCTACGGTGTGAACTACATGCCAAGATCTATCTACTAGGTACAAAGCAACGGGTGGACATACGTCCAATGAGAACTTACCCTCGTGGGCAACGAGCTTTGTTAACGAGTAGGAACTCGTGGTTGATGTAGTCGTACACTTGCCGATCTCAAGATCGTGATGAAGTCCAGCAGGTCCGGCTCCAGCACGTCCATCAGATCCAGCTCCAGCACCACCAAGTCCAGCACCGCAAAGCAGCGGTGCATCCGTGATCGCACACACGTCCGGTACCCCGACAACCTCCGTCCCTCGCTCCAGCAAAGCAGCGGAAGCAGCAACTCCTTTCCAGATAAATCCACCGGGAACATGTATCTCGCTAATCCGACACCATGGGGGAATAATACTAGAGGGGGAGAGAGATCCTTCACAAGGAGGTGTGTGTGAGAAGTGAGGAGAGGGGGGACTTTTATAGGAGGAGGGGAGGGTACCCCTCCCATGGCCGGCGCCCCATGGAGGTGACCCTTCACCTCCCCCATTCATGTGGTGGTAACCCCCTCCACATAAATTTGCCTCTTCACATTCTCCATTAAAGTCTCCACTTTAAATGCATTAAATTTGAATTTCTCCAAATTTAATGCTCTCTCATTTAATAAAACTCTTTTATTAGTTTTATTCAGAATTTTGTTAATTACTTTAATTAACAAACATTCACATAAAACCCCCTGCAACATTTCAATATTACATGCAGAACCAATTTCAGCATTTTCACCCGAAACAGTTTCGGTGTCTATTGAAATAATTCCAGTGCTTTCTTAAATCTTTATCTGAAACATATTTGCTCCAAATGGTGTCGGTATCCCTTAAGTGTGTCAACCTACGGTTCGCGAATCATACAGACATGATCAAGACCCCTCTCAGATCAATAATCAGAAGCGGGACCTGGAGATCCATACTGACTCCTACACATTCAACGATGACTTCTGTGATCGTGAGAACCTTTAATGCTAGTAACTAAATCCCTTTGTCCCGTGATATATTACATGTCCGAGATTCGATCATCGGTATCTCCATACCTAGTTTGATCTCGTTACCGACATGCACTCTTTTCTCGTTCCCGTGATATAACATTCTAGTGATCACATCACTTGCTTGCAAGCTATTTCAATGTGATATCACCGAGAGGGCCCAGAGTATATCTATCCGTCATCGGGATGGACAAATCCCACTCTTGATCCATGAGCCTCAACATAACACCTTCGTAGCACTGAACCCACCTTTATAGTCACCCAGTTATGGTGTGACGTTTGATGTTATCAAGATACTCTTCCGGTGTTAGCAATTAACATGATCTCATGGTCTAAGGATAAAGATTACTTCGTATGATGTTATAGCAATATAAACATAATGACTTTGATCGTAATGCTATACTTCGGATGAATGTTCATCACATCATTCCACCAATGGTGTGACCTTGTTATTAACAACATCCAATGTCCATGATCAGGATACCTTGATCATCTTGTTAATCAACAAGCTAGTCTATAAGAGAGGCATAACTAGGAACCCTTTTTGTTTATTAAACACACATGTATTGATGTTTCCGATCAATACAATTCTAGCATGTAAAATAAACATTTATCATAAACATGGAATAAGATAATAACCAATTTATTATTGCCTCTCGGGCATATTCCCTTCACATCCTTCATCTCATTACTCATTCCTTCCATACACCTGAAATTTTTCCTTCATACAAAACTTCACACAATCTTTATTAGCAACATTAGTGCACTCAAGATAAATAAGTATTAAGGTTCAGTTATAACACCAAATAAACTTCCATTAGAACACTATCTACTGTAGCACTTCCCTCAAAAAGATCAATTCCCCAAAAGAACTCAAAAAGGAACCCACAAGAAGCAAATGCAGAAAATGGCAGAAATCTGTCAAAACAGACCAGCGGGTAAAGACGATTTTTTTCGAAGACCTTCTGTTGCTCAAATCAAAAAGTGTTTAACTAACGGAAGTTAGATAACAACCTGGGGCAGAATCACAAACAATTACAGCTCAATGCGACATACAGAGATCTCTCACGAATATTTACGGTGAAGCACAAAAATCTGTTTCGGGACAGCAACTTTCCCAATCATTACTTCTCTGTCATAATAGGTTACTCTTGGCACAAAAAGCAAATAAAAAGGATAAGGAGCGGACTTCCAAGACCCATCTAAAACTTTTGGATTATCTCCCAATAAGTATTTTTCTTTAACGCCTTTAAGTTAGGCATAAGAAGCAAAGAAAGAATCAAGTGTTCTCAAATGAAGAAGCATTAAGATTAATACCAGAAATATCTTCAACAAGGCAAGGTATATCATCCAAATAAGTTCTAGAGGATCCTCTCTCAATGCTCTTAGGTTCACTATTCTCATCAAAAGGGTTTGCAGGAACAATCCAATCAAGATTCTTTTCTATGGCATCATGTATTGCTATTAGTTTAAAGGGTGTTGGTATCTTAGGTTCCTCCCCATTAGGTTTGGTTTTGTTCATATTTTCTCGTGTACCAACAACATCTACACATGAGCATAGCATATTGAAACGTTCAAAGACTTTCCTATCTTCCTTGGCAACATCATAGAACTTCTTAAACAAAGTTTTTAAAATGAAATCCCTCTTTTCAGGATCCTCAATTTCTTTAAGCTTAAGAAACATTACTTGCATTAAGGGGTTGAGGTTAACAAACCTAGCTTCTAACAGGTGAATTAAGGAAGCTGCAGCAATCTCATAGTTTGGAGCAAGTTCTACAAGGGATCTATCCTCAGTATCTTCATGCTTACTAACATGATTAAAGAATTCTTCAATGTTAAATTCCCAATTATAGAACCACTACCAATTGGAAGGTCTTTCAGGGTGAATGTAGGGATCAACATGGTGAGCTAAGGAAGAGGTGAAAACTAAAGGAGACTTAATTTTTTTGTGTTTTTGGTAAAGAAAGCAACTTAGTAAAACTAATTTTTTTTGTGTGTTTTTAATAACAAAACAAGCAAACAAATCAAAAAGAAACGAAGCAAAACAACAATAACAAAGTAAAGAGATTGGTTATGAGGGACTCCCCTTTTGAAGATGTCCTTGACTCCCCGGCAAAGGCGCCAGAAAATCGCTTGATGGCTCAATGCACGGCGCCCAGAAAAATGTTTGATGGCGGTGTTGATGTAGAGCTCGTTGGGAACCCCAAGAGGAAGGTATGATGAGCACAGCAGCAAGTTTCCCTCAGTTATGAAACCAAGGTTTAATCGAACCAGTAGGAGCAAGGAAACACCCCAAAGGTGTTACTAGCTGAGCCTTGGCAGGGCGCACTTCCGGTGCTAGTAGCAACGTGGAGACCTGCACAACACAACCACAGAACTTTGTCCCCAACTTGCGATGAGGTTGTCAATCTCACCGTGTGTTGCGGAAAACAAAGGATTAAACGTATCGAATGGAAAGAAGTAAAAGTTTGCAGAAAGTAAACACAAAGCAGAAAACAGTTGTAGATTGTATGTAAAGAAAGAGGACCAGGATCCAAAGTTCACTAGAGGTGGCTCTCCTTAGATAGATAACATGTTGGGTGAACAAATTACAGCGGGGCAATTGACAAACACCGAGAAAGCAATACATGCATATACTAATCATCTTGACTCCTTTGAGATTCGATTGGGCATTACAACATTATACATAGACCGCCATCCAACTGCATCTATGACTAATAATCCACCTTCAGGTTATCATCCGAACCCCCTCCAGTATTAAGTTGCAAGCAACAGATTATTGCTTTACGAACTGCGTGTAAAGTAAACAATACGATTGTTATATGAACAAAGGATTATTGTTTTCTCCCTAGTAGCAACAGCACATCTAGTGCCTTAGAGATTTTTTTCACTTCCCAGATTACCAGAGGCATGAACCCACTATCGAGCATAAATACTAACTCTTGCTGTTGCTAGCATCTACTTGGCCAAGATAGCGACTAACAACAGAAAGCATGCAAGATCACAAATAACAAAGACATGATAGAATCAATAATCAATCTGAAATAGCATCTCAATATCCATCGGATTCCTGCAAACACAACATGCAGAATTACAAATAGATGATCTTGATCATGAACAGAGCTCACAAGATCTAGACATGAAAGCACAAATGAGGAGAACCAGCCATCTAGCTACTACATGGATCCGTAGTCCAAGGATGAACTACTCACGCATCACACTAGAGGATCGCATGATGATGACGAAGGCCTCCAGGGTGAATTCCCCTCTCTGGCAGGGTGCCGAGAAGAGCTTTAGATCCCTCCTGATCTAGGGATGGAGATGACGGTGGCTACAGACTCTTTCGTGGAGTTTTGATTGGGTACTTAGGGTTTTCATCCCGAGGGCATCTTATAGGTGGAAGGAGAGGCCGAGGGGGTGCTGGGTCGGCCAGACCACCCCCTGGCGCGGGCCAGGCCTGGCCGCGCGGCCAGGTGGTGTGGCCAGCCCCCAGCCCTTCTCCGTCTCGTATTCTGGCACTTGATGACATCCCAAAAATAGGCACTTTGGCTTTTGTCCCGTTCAATTCCGAGAATATTCATTTTCTGACTTTCCTAGAACCAAAAGCAGCAGAAAACAGCCAGCTGGCATTGTGGCTCTTGTTAATAGGTTAGTCCAAGAAATCATATGAAAAGTACTCCAAAGTTGGGACAAAACACAAGAAAGTGGATAAAACCAAGCATGGAACATCAAAAATTATAGATACATTTGCAATGTATCAACCCATTTCTTCTCCATTGATATGTTAGGAAATACATTTTAGATTCTATCTTTGAGCTCTCTCTCTCCATTGTTTAAAGACCTAAAGCTTGAGGATCCCCCATTCTACCCAACCAAAGCCAAATCCCTTTGGTAGAAAGCAAGAGGAGGTCTTGATCTATGTTTCCACCAAGCCATATTTCATTCCCCCTTGAGTTCAAGTTTGCTTCTTACTCTTGGGTTCATGGGAGGCCCTAGGTGGCTAGGGTCGCTCGGAGGCTTTCGGCTTGTGATTTGTGATACATTGCAAATGTATCTATAATTTTTGATGTTCCATGCTTGGTTTTATCCACTTGCTTGTGTTTTGTCCATACTTTGGAGTACTTTTCATATGATTTATTGGACTAACCTATTAACAAGAGCCACAGTGCTAGCTGCCTGTTTTCTGCTGTTTTTGGTTCCAGGAAAGTGAGAAAATGAATATTCTTGGAATTGGACGGGACAAAAGCCAAAGTGCCTATTTTTCTGGAAGTCATCAGATGCCAGAATACGAGACGGAGAAGGGCTGGGGGCCGACCACACCACCTGGCCACGCGGCCAGGCCTGGCCCGCCCCAAGGGGTGGTCTGGCCGACCCCAGCACCCCCTCAGCCTCTCCTTCCGCCTATAAGATGCCCTCGAGACAAAAACCCTAAGTACCCAATCAAAACTCCACGAACGAGTCTGTAGCCACCGTCATCTCCATCCCTAGATCGGGAGGGATCTGAAGCTCTTCTCGGCACCCTGCCGGAGAGGGGAATTCACCCTGGAGGCCTTCTTCATCATCATGCGAGCCTCCAGTGTGATGCGTGAGTAGTTCATCCTTCGACTACGGATCCATGTAGTAGCTAGATGGCTGGTTCTCCTCCTTTGTGCTTTCATGTCTAGATCTTGTGAGCTCCGTTCATGATCAAGATCATCTATTTGTAATTCTGCATGTTGTGTTTGCGGGGATCCGATGGATATTGAGATGCTATTTCAGATTGATTATTGATTATATCATGTCTTTGTTATTTGTGATCTTGCATGCTTTCTGTTGTTAGTAGCTATCTTGGCCAAGTAGATGCTAGCAACTCCAAGAGTTAGTATTTATGCTCGATAGTGGGTTCATGCCTCTGGTAATCTGGTGAAGTGACAGAAATCTCTAAGGTACTAGATGTGCTGTTGCTACTAGGGAGAAAACAACAATCCTTTGTTCATAGAACAATCGTATTGTTTACATTACACGCAATTTGTAAAGCAATAATCTGTTGCTTGCAACTTAATACTAGAGGGGGTTCGGATGATAACCTGAAGGTGGATTATTAGTCATAGATGCAGTTGGATGACGGTCTAGGTATAATGTTGTAATTCCCAATCGAATCTCAAAGGAGTCAAGATGATTAGTATATGCATGTATTGCTTTCTCGATGTTTGTCATTTCCCCACTGTAATTTGGTCACCCAGCATGTTATCTATCTTAAGGAGAGCCACCTCTAGTGAACTATTGATCCCGGTCCTTTCTTTTACATACAATCTATAAACTGTCTACTACTTTGTGTTTACTTTCTGCAAACTATTACTTCCTTCCATTCGATACATTTAATCCTTTGTTTTCAGCAAAACCGGTGAGATTGACAACCTCATCGCAAGTTGGGGATAGAGTTCTGTGGTTGCGTTGTGCATGTCTCCATGTTGCTGTTGGCATCGGTAGTGCGCCCTGCCATCGTTCAGCTAGCTACACCTTTGGGGTGTTTCCTTGCTCCTACTGGATTGATAATCTTGGTTTCGTACTGAGGGAAAACTTGTTGATGTGCTCATCATACCTTCCTCTTGGGGTTCCCCAACGAGCTCGATATATTTTGGGCCATCAAGCATATTTTCTGGCGTTGTTGCCGGGGAGTCAAGGACATCTTCACAAGGGGAGTCCCTCATAACCAATCTCTTTACTTTGTTATTTTTGTTTTGCTTAGTTTCTTTTGCTTTGTTTGCTTGTTTCTTTATAAAAACACAAAAAATTAGTTTTACTAGTTTGCTTTCTTTATCAAAAACACACAAAAAATTAAGTCTCCTTTACTTGTCACCTCTTCCTTAGCTCACCATGTTGATCCCTAAATTCACCCTGAAAGGCCTTTCAAGTGGTAGTGGTTCTATAATTGGGAAAGATAATATTGAAGAATTCGTTAATCATGTTAGTAAGCATGAAGATACTAAGGATAGATCCCTTGCAGAACTTGCTCCAAACTATGAGATTGCTGCAGCTTCTTTAATTCACATGTTAGAAGCTAGGTTTGTTAACCTCAACCCCTTAATGCAAGTAATGTTTCTTAATCTTAAAGAAATTGAGGACCCTGAAAAGAGGGATTTTATTCTAGAAACTTTGTTTAAGGAGTTCTATGATGTTGCCAAGGAAGCTAGAAAAGTCTTTGAACGTTACAATATGCTAGGCTCATGTGTAGATGTTGTTGGTACACGAGAAAAGATGAACAAAACCGAACCTAATGGGGAGGAACCTAAGATACCAATCCCCTTTAAATTGGTAGCAATACATGAAGCCATAGAAAAGAATCTTGATTGGATTGTTCCTGAAAACCCTTTTGATGAAAATAGTGAACCTAAGAGCATTGAGAGAGGATCCTCTAGAACTTATTTGGATGATATACCTTGCCTTGTTGAAGATATTTCTGGTATTAATCTTAATGCTTCTTCATTTGAGAACACTTGATTCTTTTTCTTGCTTCTTATGCCTAACTTAAAGGCGTTAAAGAAAAGTACTTATTGGCAGATAACCCAAAAGTTTTAGATGAGTCTTGGAAGTTATTACTTCAGTAATAACCGCTCCTTATCCTTTTTATTTGCTTTTTGTGCCAAGAGTAACCTCTAATGAGAGTGAAGTAATGATTGGGAAAGTTGCTGTTCCGAAACAGATTTCTGGGCTTCACCGTAAAAATTCGTGTAAAATCTCTATATGTCCTTTTGAGGCGTGAATTTTTCTTCTTCTGCCCCAGGTTGTTATATAACTTTCGTTAGTTCAACACTTTTTGATTTGAGCAACAGAAGGTCTTCGAAAAAATTCGTCTTTACCTGCTGGTCTGTTTTGACAGATTTCTGCCATTTTCTGCATTTGCTTCTTGTTGGTTCCTTTTTGAGTTCTTTTGGGGAATTGAGATTTTTAAGGGAAGTTATACAGTAGTTAGTGTTCTAATGGAAGTTTTTTTGGTGTTATAACTGAACCTTAAGACCTATTATCTTGAGTGCACTAATGTTGCTAATAAAGATTGTGTGAAGTTTTGTATGAAGAAAAATTTCAGGTGTATGGAAGGAATGAGTAATGAGATGAAGGATGGACTAAAGCTCAAGATTGGGGATGACACGCATGTCACCCCAAGAAATATCCAATAAGTACAAGCGTCAAAGCTTGGGTATGCCCAAGGCATCCCCTTCTTCATTAATAAAAATCCCAGGTTTCTTCCAAACGCTTCATTTTTATTGTTTCATGCACAGTTGTGTTGTTCTTGGAGCGTCTTCTTTTTCGTTTTCGTTTTGGTTTTTCGTTTGCTTTGTTTGCTTAGTTTTATGAATAAACTGGTTGGACCCCCTCTTTCATACATTGGTTTGTAAATAGTTTGGTTTGGATTGGAAAAGAGTAGGAAAGTTCATACTTATGTGGTAAAAAGAGCTTGTTTTTGACTGTGGCCTATGCTCTGTCATGCCATGCTTGATATTGTTTTGGCTTTATTCTTAGTATTCTTTGCTATAGCATGACTTGTTATAAACAATTGAGATTGCTTAATGTGCCTTGGATGAATCATGCGTTGTTTTAGCATATTAAAGCATAGTATAGTGGTATTCTCCTTTGATGCTTTATTTGGGTTGACTTGGCACATGCTCACACCATGTTATGACTATCTCAAGTCACCATAGCCTTTATGATCCTTTAGGTTTAAACTTGTAGTATCACTTTATGCTTTGATCAATGATGTTTTGCCGCTCTGTATGATTATGGCCATTATTGCTCTCTTAGTTTGTCGCTCCCAGTCTTTTGCTAGCCTCCACAACCAAGTATGAGTTCCACTCATGCATCCAACTCCCTAAACCAAGTTATTCCAAAGAGTCCACCATACCTACCTACTATATTATGCTATTCCAAGCATATTCATTCTTTTGTTTACCTTCCAAATTAAACTTGTTATGAGAAAACTAGTGATTAAAGCTCTCACAAACTTGATGGCACACTTTACTTTTCTTGCCCTTAATAAACTTGAACCGTTGTGCCGTCTATGTTGTATATGCTTGCACTTATTTGTTGGGAATTAGCAGAATCATGTTGTCATGGGGAACGCTTTCAACATTGCACTTGGTACTTGTACCTAGTTGATATCATGCTCTTTTGTATATGGATGTCGTCGGTGTGAAATGAAAGGGGAGCTTGTAAGTCCATGGAGTTATGTATATGTGTTAGAGAAACGCCTGGGCCGCTGGTCTAATCCATGCTGACATGGTGGAAACCTGCAGCGTAACCATAATGAGCTGTCTATGAAGCATTCTTCTTATAAAAAAAGAGTCCTATATTGAGAAAAAAAAGAGAAAAAGAAAAAAAAGATTATGAAAAGAGGAAAGAGAGAGAAAAAAGCACCATGTTCCCATGGTAAATAAGAAGATTGCTGAGATGCTCGTTGTCTGCTTGCCTTGTCATTTTGATATGGGGATTCTTCTGTATCATCGGGCAAGGGGTACCCCGTTAGCGGTTCTCTATGATACACATGTACTTACGATGACAAGAACTTACCGGTGACTAAACTTGAGTAGCATGAGGAGTGGCCCTCGTATACAAGGGACATGAGATTTCTAAATTATACTTCGTCAAGCATGTACACCATAGTTTGTTCACTTTAACCTTAATCGCTTCAAGATGCTGATGATAGGGGCAATGAGAGCTGAAAGCTATAAGTACCATAATTTTTGGAAGCTCTTTATGAGACTTGAATCTCTGCTTCCTTCTATGAAGTCCTTTCTTCCACCATTATACTGAGTCTCCACCTTCTACCTTTATGCACCTACTTTGAGAGCATAGTGGCCATTCTTAGTTCTATGTGCATTGTCCCAAGACTAGTTGATTGATGCATACCTTGATATTGCTTTTTTTAAACTATTTGTATCTAGTCACTCTTATAACTTTGAAGGTGTCCTATGCATTTATATTTGCTACTCTATGATGGACAAGCTGAATGCTATTATGCTATGTTTTCTTTATGTGAAAAAACAAACGTCTTGCAAAGCATTGTTATTCATGAATCTTTTGTTTGTGCCTTTTCATGTTGCATCATAGTTTCTTTGCCTTATTGCTAGAACTTTATCTTTCATGTTATGATTGAATTACTATGATCCCAGCTTTGAATTTTTTACAAATACTTTGATCAAGTCTTTGATGGTGCATGTCACCTCAAAAATTATTCTTTCTTTTTTATCACTTACCTACTCGAGGACGAGCAAGAGTTAAGCTTGGGGATGTTGATACGTTGCAAATGTATCTATAATTTTTGATGTTCCATGCTTGGATTTATCCACTTTCTTGTGTTTTGTCCACACTTTGGAGTACTTTTCATATGATTTCTTGGACTAACCTATTAACAAGAGCCACAGTGTCAGCTGCCTGTTTTCTGCTGTTTTTGGTTCCAGGAAAGTCAGAAAATGAATATTCTCAGAATTGGACGGGACAAAAGCCAAAGTGCCTATTTTTCTGGAAGTCATCAGATGCCAGAATACGAAACAGAGAAGGGCTAGGGGCCGGCACACCACCTAGCCGCGCGGCCAGGCCTGGCCTGCGCCAGGGGGTGGTCTGGCCGACCCCAGCACCCCCTCGACCTCTCTTTCCGCCTATAAGATGCCCTCGGGACGAAAACCCTAAGTACCCGATCAAAAATCCACGAAAGAGTCTGTAGCCGTCGTCATCTCCATCCCTAGATCGGGAGGGATATGAAGCTCTTCCCGGCACCCTGCCGGAGAGGGGAATTCACCCTGGAGGCCATCTTCATCATCATGCAAGCCTCCAGTGTGATGTGTGAGAAGTTCATCCTTGGACTACGGATCCATGTAGTAGCTAGATGGCTGGTTCTCCTCCTTTGTTCTTTCATGTCTAGATCTTGTGAGCTCCGTTCATGATCAAGATCATCTATTTGTAATTCTGCATGTTGTGTTTGCGGGGATCCGATGGATATTGAGATGCTATTTCAGATTGACTATTCATTGTATCATGTCTTTGTTATTTGTGATCTTGCATGCTTTCCGTTGTTAGTAGCTATCTTGGCCAAGTAGATGCTAGCAACTCCAAGAGTTAGTATTTATGCTCGATAGTGGGTTCATGCCTCTGGTAATCTGGGGAAGTGACAGAAATCTCTAAGGTACTAGATGTGTTGTTGCTACTAGGGACAAAACAACAATCCTTTCTTCATAGAACAATCGTATTGTTTACATTACACGCAATTCGTAAAGCAATAATATGTTGCTTGCAACTTAATACTGGAGGGGGTTCAGATGATAACCTGAAGGTGGATTATTAGTCATAGATGCAGTTGGATGGCGGTCTATGTATAATGTTGTAATGCCCAATCGAATCTCAAAGGAGTCAAGATGATTAGTATATGCATGTATTGCTTTGTCGATGTTTGTCAATTGCCCCGCTGTAATTTGTTCACCCAGCATGTTATCTATCTTAAGGAGAGCCACCTCTAGTGAACTATGGATCCCGGTCCTTTCTTTTACATACAATCTATAAACTGTTTACTGCTTTGTGTTTACTTTCTGCAAACTATTACTTCCTTCCATTTGATACGTTTAATCCTTTGTTTTCAGCAAAACCGGTGAGATTGACAACCTCATCGCAAGTTGGGGACAGAGTTCTATGGTTGTGTTGTGCAGGTCTCCATGTTGCTGCTGGCACCGGTAGTGCGCCCTGCCATCGTTCAGCTAGCTACACCTTTGGGGTGTTTCCTTGCTCCTACTAGATTGATAACCTTGGTTTCGTACTGAGGAAAAACTTGCTATTGTGCTCATCATACATTCCTCTTGGGGTTCCCTAACGAGCTCGATATATTTTGGGCCATCAATTTGCCCCGCGGAAAGTTTGTGAGGGTATGGATAGTACCTTAAAGTCTACCACACGTGAGTGAGATATTCCTTCATTGGGATTGGCTCGGAGATAATGTGCCCATCGTGGCTTGGGTAAATCCTTCGTGGGATCCCACACCTCTCCAAACATGACGTAGATCCCCCAAGGGAGTGAACACGAGAATACATCTTCGTCTCCACGTGCTTCGGTTATCCCTAAACAGAACCTCTTACTTGTGTTGTTTACCTTGTGATAGCCTTCTTCCTTGAAGTATCTTGTGTCATAATATAGGTTGTCTCACCTAGTTTGCATTAGGCACACTTATATTCATCAAAGCCTAAAACTTGTAAAATATTATAAAGAATTTTATAGAAACCTATTCACCCCCTCTAGGTTAACCATTTTAACCTTTCAATTGGCATCAGAGCCTAGGGATCTTTTAAGGGCTTTACTGCCTAATAGAAAAGATGGTTTTCTCTGATGATGAGGAGGGCAATACTTATTCGTTCAAGGATCTTTGTGAAATCCTTACCAAGGATTCCTGTGAAACGTCTAACAGGGATTCTGACCTCCTTGCTCGAATAAGTTTCCTAGAAGGATGTTTTAAGGGGATTGGTGAGGGGTCATTTGGTATCCCTTTAGCATTACCTCAAGGGTCATTGGACGCCGAGGGGGCATTTGGTTGCCTTTCGGCATTACCTCAAGGGAGGTCATTAGACGTCGAAAAGGAGATCATTGAGGAGTCTTCTCATGCGAAGGACTCTTAAAAGATCACCACACCCCATAATCAATTTCCTTATGTATTTCCTAAGAAAAATAATCTCATGCCTCATATTAATAGTTTGGGTCCCGCACACCTGTTTGATGGAACTCACTTCTCTCAATGGAAAGCTGCCATGGAATCCCATCTTCCCAGCTACAGTGTGGAGCTATGGGAGATTGTGAGCAATGTATTTGACCCACAAGGTCCAAACAACCTCACACATGGAGAGTACTATGATCATCAAGTAAACGCTACAGCTATTGACAAGATTCAGAGTGCCATTAGCGGCACTCTCCTTGATCAAGTTAGCGACATTCACACCACAAAGGACCTTTGGGATAGGATTCTCATTCTCCAAGAGGGAACATCTCTCATCCAAAAGTCCAAGTATGAAGCAGCAAAGTTTGAGATGAACTTGTTCATGAACCGGGATGGCGATACAATCGCGGAAGCATATGCAAGACTTGTTGCTCTCCGTGTGCAGATTAAGGGTCTTAGTTGTGACAAGTATGATGATGGGTTCAATGTGAATGATGAGCTTATCAAGTCCAAGATTGTTGCCATGATCATAGTCAGTGATAAACAACTCGCCCTAACCTTGCAACTTCTTGATTCTAGAAATTGATTCTCTCCTGATGATCTAGTATCATATCTTGTGGCCACGGATAACTTGGCAAATGAGGGACAAAATATCAAGGAGATCAACCGTGTTATTGTCTCTTCCCATACCCTAGCTTTGAAGTCCAAGCATGTGCAAGTGGATGAAGAAAGTGAAGAAGAGAATGATAGTGATCAAATGGGTGAAGTTGGTGAGATACTCTCTCAACTTGCACTCTTCCAAGAACTTGAAGTTCCATAGATGGAGGAGCTCAACCGAAACAATGAGAAGAAGAGGACTTGCTAAAATTATGATGAATCGAATCACTTCGCTGACAAGTGCCCATATGAGTCATCGGCGTAGTCCATAAGGTCCTTGGTGCGGAGGTCGAGGATGAAGAGAAGGTTGTGTGTGTGGCCGGTTTGGCTTTTGACAAACCTGGGTCACTCTTCACCTACAACTACACCAAGGACTACTCCGATGACTCCCCTACTCCTAAGGTTGTTGGGACTTGTCTTATGGCAATGAGCTCCGAGGTAATCTCTTCTCCTCCATCTCTCTCTAGAATCTTGGATGGTCATTATAGCAACAATGATAGTGACAATTATGAATTTTATGAAAACTATATACAAGAAATGTATAAAATTATGATGTCTCTTCCTAGAAATTCTCATGCTAGAGTCAAGCAATTAATGGACCTTGTCAATTCACGTGACGAGACCATTGATAGATTGGAATCTCATATTCATGATGAGAAACAGAGATTCAATCTCCTTAAGCAAGAGCTAAGCAAGGGAAATAACACCACTTCACTTCTTACACAACAAATTGAAACCTTTGAACTTGATGAGGTAAAAGACATGGATACTCTTGATAGGGCTAATTCTTTGTCCCAAGATTTGATACTTCAAAGAAGGAACTTGAGATTGCTCATGCTTATCTTACTAATGACCTTGAGTAGCTTGAGAAAGCTAATTTGCTTGTCAAGTGTGAGCTCATAAAACTTGGGGAGAATCATGATCAACTTTGAATGTCTTATGAAAAGGCTCTTGGTACATTGAAGGATCCAATTATTGTTGAAAATATTTATTGTGCTTCTAGTTCTACCTTGGATCAAGCTCTCCTCATCGAGGAGAATAATAAGTTCAAATAAAAACTTGACAAGGATCGTCTCACACCTACTACCAAGGGCAAGATTCTTGATGAGATTATTGCTAGTCAAAATGTGAGATCTCCTAATCAAGGAATTAGGCTTGACCCAAAAACAACAAGAATGGTGTCACTACATCCAAGAAGATCAACTTTGTGCAAGAAGGGAACAAGGTGGTTGATCAAGACAAGAAGAATGTTGTGAATGGGGGAGCCACAATAGGCAACCCTAATCATAAATTTGCGGGAAAATCTAAGCCATCCTATGTGCTATGTAAGAGCACCCAAGGGGATGTATATGCTAAATATGTTGGCCCTTGCAATGGTTATGCTTATATATGGTACTCAATTTTGGTACCAAAATATCTTTGTTGGTTATGCAGAAAACTCTCATACCTACAAATACTACAATAAATCCAATGGATGTGTTGAAGTATCTTGTGATGTGGAGTTTTTGGAGAATAATGGCTCCCAAGAGGGGTAAGTTGTTTCACATAATGTAGGTGATGGAGATTCTTCTCAAGTCATCAAGTTGATGGGAACTGAGTATATCTTGCCCACCAAATCTCATATTCATGGTCAAGAATATGATGAGGAAGAATCAAGTCCAACCCAAGAATAACCTAGATCTACTCAAGTTGAACCATCAAGTGCACCACAAGATGAACAACTCACTCAATAGGACTCGCAATACAAAGAACAAGAACCAAGTTGTCAACCCTTTGAGCAAGACCAAGAAGAATAACAAGATCCTAGATCTCAAGGTCAAGCTCAAGATGTTGTCAATGATCAAGGACCTTCAAAACATGAATTTGTTGATCATGAAGTCACAATCCTGAAGATCAAGGCCTCCTCCATTGCAAGTGGGATTCAAGTCAACAATACCCTTGGAAGCATATCAAGAGGGATTGAGACTCGCAAGAACAAGGATCTCACAACCTTTTGCGGGTATGATGCTTCTGTGTCAAACTTTGAGCCACTCAATATCCATGAAGCTTTGGAGGATCTAGATTGGTTCATTGTCATGCAATAAGAACTCGGGTGCTTAACCCGCAATGAAGTTTGGTCTCTTGTGGAGATGCCTAAAGATCGTCGTATCAATTTCATTGGGACCAAGTGGGTGTTTAAGAACAAGCAAGATGAGAACGGAACCATCACAAGAAACAAATCAAGGTTAGTGGTGCAAGGGTATGCCCAAATAGAAGGTATCGACTATGAGGACACATTTGCGCCCATTGCTCACCTTGAATCTATTCGTCTCTTTCTTGCATATGATTATTTTCATAACTTCAAGATTTATCAAATGGATGTGAAAAGTGCATTTCTCATTTCTTAATGGTCCCTTGAAAGAGGTCGCATATGTTGCTCAACCCCCGGGGTTTCAAAGACACACGTTATCCCAACCATGTGTATCTACTCCATAAGGCGCTCTACGGACTAAATCAAGCTCCTCGTTCTTGTTATGAGCACCTTAGGTATTTCTTACTCATGGAAAGGTTTAGTGTGGGCAAGGTCGATTCCACACTTTTGACCAAATGGGTTAAAGGGGGTGGCTTGTTCATAGTTCAAATATATGTTGATGATATTATCTTTGGTGGATCTAACAAATTTCATAACAAAGCTTTTTCTGAGAATGACTATGAAATTTAGGATGTCCATGATGGGGGTACTTTCCAAGCCTCATTATGAAGAAACTTTCTCAAGGAACCTTCATCTCCCAAGAGAAGTATGTGAAGGAGATGCTCAAGAAGTTTGATATGACATATTCCAATCCCACGAAGACTCCCATGACACTAAATGGGCAACTTGGTCTTAGAGAAGGTGAGGGATGTGGATCAAATGGTATTTTTCTCCATGATTGATTCCTTTCTCTACCTTTGTGCTTCTAGGTCAGATATCATGCTAAGTATTTGTAATATGTGCTTGTTTTCAATCCTCTCTAAAGGAGTGCCATTTGACGACGGTCAAATGGATTTTTGGATACCTTTTTATCACTCCTACACCCAGGCTTTGGTATCCAAAGGCGTCAAACTTTGAGTCTTTTGGCTATTCGGATTACGATTGGGACGATGGTAAGGTTGATCAGAAGTCGACCTCTAGGGATTTATAATCCATTGGCCGGTCGTTGGTGAGTTGGTCATCCAATAAAAAAACTCCACCTCCCTATCCATCGTCAAAGCCGAATACATATCCACGACACCTTGTTGCGCTCAATTGTTATGGATGAGGAAAATCTCGAAAGACTTTGGTGTGTCTTTGTATGGTGCCTCTTCTATGTGACAATGAAAGCGCAACAAAGATCGCCAATAACCCTATCCAACATTGTCGCACCAAACATATTGACATCCGCCACCACTTCCTACATGACCATGTCGCAAATGGTGACATCAATCTCACTCATGTGGTAACAATGTCCCAATTGGCAGATATTTTCAAGAAACCTTTGGATGAAGCCCATTTTGTCATGTTGAGGCGAGAACCCAGTATTCTAGATCCTAAAAACTTGGACCGGTTTACTTCTTGCTCTATATTATAGCTCTTAACATGATATGTAGCTTAGTCGTGCAACACATGTGGGGATAGTCATCTTACCATGTCTTGGTTTGATGCATACCTATGTGTGGGATATAAATTGATCTCATGTCATGATATGGATCAAAGCATCTATCTTTGAGGATCCATGACATTTGTGCTTAAACATAGGGGAGAAATCCCCCACTAAACATTTGCCTCTTGTGTATTGTGTGAATTGGTTCTTGATGTTTTCGACCTCATGCCCATTGTTGCTATTCATATCTTATTTATTCTCACTCCAATGGGTATGTCTAGAATTGTTGCTTTTGCATCTTGTGTACATGTCATAATGCTTATCCACGAAAAATTCCCAAAATTTCACATCAAAAGGACCGCTTTTCAGCCTTCATGTCAATTTCAGCAGTCACTTCGGCTTCCCCGGGCTTGTCGCCGGATCACTCTATGGGCTGTCGATTCACGCTGACTCCTCACCGAACCTCTATACTTAATAGTATTTTAGCCTGGAGCCGGTTGAAATGGTGTCACGTCGGATCGTTTCGATGTACAGCCCAGCACCGTCGGTTTTACCACCGGATTGCATTTTTTCAGGCCTTATCTGTCCAAGGCATGGGGGTCAGCTGGACTCTTCCTCATTCTCCCCCCGTTCTCTCTCCTACATTTCCACCACCCTGATCTCCTCCACCTCCTCCCTTGCCTTCCCTACCCAACCAATCTCTCCCAAACTTCCCAAATTGATAGATCAGGTGATTGCAAGGCCTTCCACCAAAGGAAATCTCAAGCTTTGGACCACACGAGGAGATCTTGGATTTTCCAAGTTTTCTCCTTGAGGCCCAACCCTTCTTGCCAAGTTTGGGCAAGGGGACCATGTCTTCTTCGGGTAAATGATATCTCCTCTCTTTTTTCTCTTGATCTCTCCTAGGTTGCCTCCATGTTCTTGGATGTACTCTGCCTAGGGTTTGATCTAGGGTTACCCTTGTTGTTCTTGGAACCACACATATCCTCTAAGGGTCTCCACTCTACTCATAACTATAATTTCACAAGTATTTGAGTCAATTTTCGCAAAATTTCGAGACATTGCATGAGTTTTGGCATCCCAAGGTTTTTTTGGTGGGCATTTCGGCCCACCGGGCCAGGTGCCAAACTGTCCGGCGACGCATTCCGGCCTACTAGGCCTGGCACCGGATGGTTCAGTGCATGATCTGGCTCCATCGGTTTGCTCACCGAACATGCTCTATCTCTAAATTTCCGACTTTGCACTTGTTCAAACCTAACTTTTTGAGTTCCTCCTGCCTTGGACATGTACACTTATTCATCATTTTCCCTATCTATGCTTCTTCTATCACGGTCTAACTATGAGCATGAGCAATAGGATGCGATTGTGGAAGACACCGTTGAGGCAAAGAAGTGGAAGTTGGGTGTTGCTTGGCTAGAGGGTTGTCATACTAGTGATCCCACCAAGCGTGTTGTGATGCGTGGCTCTTCATCTGTTCCAAAGGGAGCAAGGGGTGGCAAGAAGCTGGCTGCTCATCATGACAGGGCAAGGATATTGGTCCTTAGGAAGAGGAATAGCTCCCATATTTCAACACAGCTAGATGTACTGCTAAGCAATGGAGACTCTTGCGGAGGCAGAACCCGTACCATTTCCTTGTGGATCTACACTCGTTCTCACAAGATTTTTTTGGACCAACACTTAGTGGCTATTTTGGGATGACTTGAGCCCGAACGGATGTTGAGTGGCTATCTTGTGCTCCTCATGGTCCTCAATGTTGAGAATTTCCTCTTATATGCCTCCACGGTCTTCTAGTTCATAGACTCCGCCTTGAAGAAGATGGATGTGTATGATCTTGTCTATTTGGAAGAGATTCTGAATCCGGAGCTCATTCGTCAGTTCCATGCTATAATTTTCTTTCAGTCTAATTCAACATGCACTATTTCTTGGATGACTCGGAATTATCCCTATTTAGCGACCTTTGAGCAGTTTTGCGTAGCCATGGGCTATGGATATGGCATGTCAGACAATGATTTTTTCATTTATTCACAGAAGGTTATGATAGTTGATAACATTGTTCACTTCTACCCTCCCAATCAAAGTCAGTCGTCACCTAGGATTTTTGGCATCTATTTCTACTACCACTCTTTGGCCAAGCTTTTCCATGAGAACCTCGTCAACAAGGCTAGTGATGAAGCAAGATGTCGTACCTACCATCACAACCTCATGTATTATTGTCATCCTGATCATCTTCGTAAGTTCCATGGCTATGATTTCATCTTCTGAGAGCTTCAGCAGTCTATGGAGAAGCGTATGACTCCCAACTATAGTCAGTATGTTCAACATTTAATCAATGTGGTTGTGAAGCCCAACAATGCAACTCGTGGTGAGCGGCTTAAGATGTAAAAGATTACTCTTACTCATCGTGGTATGTATCTTGATCTTCCTGAGATGATGTCAATTGAGCGAAGGACCAAGGCTCACCATGGGGCTTGTTGGTTTGTGGCCCGAAAGTTCCCGGTCGAGTGCATCGAGGTACCTAAGTTGCCTGAAATTGCCGCGTTTCGAAATGTTGGGCCGCCAACTACCGAGAGGGGCCATTTTGAGGCAAACTCATCTGACCCCTACCAAATCCAAACATTCCGTGAAACTGCCTCATGAAGTAGATGGTCGGGACCCTCATGTTAGTAATATGTCCGTGACGTGAGCGCCAACGCGGCAACCACGTAGGCAAAATGATGGACTCAAGGAGCTTGGTGTGTTGACCAAATTCACAAATCCACTCCCTCCTTTCGCATCAACCCTAGCACTGGCGATGTTGAAATCCCCCTCTAACCAGAATGATCCCTTCGAGCATTTGACTTCCGGCGCCAAGTTGCTGCGCCTACATGCTGGTACCGAGCTCCAATGCCGAATTTCGTGCCCGCCGTTGCGATGCTCTAGCCCACCTCTACCGCCGATGAGCTGAGCAGCGCGAAGGATGGAAGATCCTATTGTCGAGGAAGAAGTACTTCTGGCTAATTGCGGGTGAGCTACTCTTCTCTTTGCTATTCGCACTATCTATAACTGCTAGCTTGCTATTGGCATTACAGAGATAAATCGAACCTAGAATTGTTTGCTAGCACAACACTGACTAACAATTCTTATCTTTTGTCCCCAATTATCTGTCAAGTAGGATCTCTGCTTTACCCAAATACACGGTTATCATCACTCTCTACGGCTACCACATTAAATTAGCAGATGGGAAGAGCAAGTGGAATCAAACTCGCAGTCTGAAGATGAAAGTAGCACATGCACAGTTATGCATTATCCTTGGTATGGTTGTTGTTGTCCGTGAACATGCTAAAATGGGGCCGGAGTAGACTGCATGGTTCAGCTTCATGAATAAACGAGGCTTCACGGTTGCTATAGCGTGTGACGGTCAGCTAATTGGGTTGATGAAACAATCTATTGGGCTTCGCGTGGTTATGCTGATTTGTAAAATACTGGATGTGGAAGCTCCTGCTACTAGGAGTCGCCCAGCTATTATTGGACAGGGTGGTCTAACTCGAACCCCTGCTGCTGTTGAGCAAAATGTGGTTCCTCGTCCGCGCCATGCTTCCGTCAGACAACCTCCTCGTAGGAGTCCCCGTATTGCCATTGTGTAAAACTCTGCTCTGGAATCTGCTGGTACTGGTTGTCCCCGTGGTGTTGCTTCTCTAGCTGCAGCTGACCCAATCCATGTCATTGTTGAGCAAACTAAGGCTTCTGGAGGCTTCCCCGTTGTTGTTGCCAAGACCGCTGCCTTGTGTGCTGCTTCTCCTCAAAACCATGCTCAAGTTGTGCGAACCCTTGCTCTGGAATCTGCTAGTACTGGTCGTCCCCGTGGTGTTGTTTCTCTGGCTGTTGCTAACCCAATCCATGTTGCTATTGAGCAAACTAAGGCTTCCGGAGGCTGCCCCTCTGTTGTTGCCAAGACCGCTGCCTTGTGTGTTGCTCCTCCTCGAAACCGTGCTCAAGTTGTGCGAACCCATGCTCTGGAATCTGCTGGTACTAGTCGTCCCCGTGGTGTTGTTGCTCCGGCTACTGCTGACCCAATCCATGTCGTTGTTGAGCAAATTAAGGCTTCTGGTGGCTGCCCCGCTATTGTTGCCAAGACCACTGCCTTATGTGCTCCTCCTCCTCGAAACCATGCTCAAGTTGTGCGGACCCCTGCTCTAGAATCTGCTGGTACTGGTCATCCCCGTGTTGTTGTTGATCTGGTCGTTGTTGACCCAATCCCTGCCGCTGTTGAGCAAACTAAGGCTTCTGGAGGCTGCCCCACTGTTGTTGCCAAGACTATTGCCTTGTGTCCTCCTCGAACCCGTGCTCAGGTTTAGCGAGCTGCTGGTCTGGAGGTAGCTCATGGTCTGAACTCTGCTAGCACTCGAAACACTGTTGTTGTGGGAACTGCTCCTGATCGTCGATGTGGCGTGGCAGTAGCTGCTCCTATTGTGGCTACCGTTAGCCGTGGCCCTGCCTGTCCACAAGGTATTGTAGCTCCCGCTTCTAAGGGCTCTCGCCTTGCTCCTAGTCCTGGTACTTCCATCGAGGTTGCTCTAGCTAACGATGACGCTGGTGATGGCGATGGTGGCGTTGTGGTTGGGTTTGATGGTGCCGCTCCACCTCTCGAACCTCTCGAAGGTTTCGATCTTGCAGAACCTAATGATGGCAAAGTAATCGTTCGTATCGGTGTCGCGAAGTTCACTACAAAATTAGATGATGGCACAGAAAAATCCTATGACGATATTGATATAATCCTTGGCAGATACGATCTTCAAGTGGTAGAGTTATCTGACCTGATGGCATCGTTACGTGTGAAGGTGTTGTGGGGGGCCTCCTAGGTAGCACAATTGGTATATTATTGTTACAAGAGCAAAAAGGCTAAAAAATGAAAGAAACCAGTGATTTAGTTGTACCATTTGCAAAGAAACATTATAAAGGTGAAGTGTACATCCACTTGATAGTGCAAATGGTTGGAGAGGAACTGGATTTCGACAATAGAGATGATGGACTTGTAGAAGGCATGCGTGACCTGATCCATGGCATCACTTGGGATTGTGCGACTAAGAGTAGCTTCGAACAAAGGAGAGTATTACAGAGGAGCGTCATAAAGAGGAGCAGGAAGAGCATCCCCAAAAATGGCACCCCGAAGAAGAACATCACCAAGGAGACCACGCCAGAGAAGAGGATGCCCAAGAGTCTCACGAAAAAAGGCACCACGCCGCAGAGTACACCCCTGAGATCTAGTCAAAATGCCACACCGAACGGTAGCAGCAAAAATGCTAAGAGGGCGAGCACGGTGGTCAACACTCCGAGGAGTGGTAGCAAAAAGGCAAAGATGGCCAACACGGAGGCTACCACACCTAGTGGTAGCAGAAAAATGCTAATTTAGAACCGAACACGCTGCTGAGGTCAGGCAATAATGCTAGCATGAAGGAGAACACGCCTAATAGTAGTAGCAAAAGGGCTAATTCGAAGAATAACACACCATAGAGGTCAGGCAATAATGCCAGCACCCTGGAGCTAACACCCGTGAGGGGAAGCAGGAAGGAGATCACACCCAAGAGCAGCAGCAAAAAGGCTAGTTTGATGGGGAACATAACGCAGATGTCAAGCCCTACTGATACCATCAAGAAAGATTAAATCAGGAAGGAGGATGTACACAAGAAGAACAAGAGGGTTCTGTACAGTCAAGATGAAATAGATTCTGACTGCTATTTGTCTACTGAAGAACCTAGGATGCGTGCAAATGTAAGACCACCCCATGTGGTTGCATCAGAACCAACCGAGTGTCTGGGAGAAAACAGAGTTGCTAGTGAGGTAGATTGGGGCAATGTTCTGGTCCATCTGGGTGGAGATGATGGTGCAACCCCACCCATGGGAGTCAATATGATGTGTGCAGTACTAGGCATTAGAGAAGATGGCCAAGATTCTGAATCAGATGAAGAAGAGTGTACTATAGAGGATCAAGAATTTGGTGATGATGAAATAGGCGAGGAACTTAACGATGAGGCTGGCATTCCAGTCGATGATTTGGGTGATGAAGTAGAAGAAATGAAACATGACCACGAGTATCCTATAATTTCGGTCGGCACCGAGTTTAGGAGCATGCATGAGTTCAGGATGTTGTTCCTGCATTTTTGTATCAAGGGGGAGTTCGACGTTCATCGACTGAAGAACACTACCCAGAGGTATGAGGTCGTTTGAAGGTTAACGTGGATGAATGGACAGGTCGAGGTACATTGTCCATGGAGGATCACAGCAAGAGCCTTACCTGCGTCGAAGGCAATTAGGGTACTGGGGCAATGAATGCAGCAAACCATTAGAACTTTCTCTCTTTTAGCTCTATAACTACAATTGCTATGCAAGATCTTTCTGGCAATGAGTCGACTCTGCTTATCTTTTAAATGAATATGTGTTGCAGGTGAACAAACTGGGCCCTCCACACATGTGTCCGACAAGCAGCAAACTGAAATCCTCAATGGCTGATACGGAGTGGGTGGCTATACAAGCTATGTCCATACTAAAGGATAACCCTAAGGAGACCACGAAGAATATTCAGACTAGCCTCGGTTCTAAATACAACATTGTCCTACCATATTACACGGTTTGGAAAGGTAAAGAGAAAGCTCTGAGGGTCTTGCACGGGGATTGGACCAATAGCTTCAGGATGCTGTACAACTTCAAGGCGGAGGTACAAGCAAGGTGTCTGGGGAGTGTTGTTGAGATTGACACCAAATCAGTACATGGTAAAATTTATTTCAGAAGATTTTTCATGGCGCTTAAACCTTGCATCCAGGGATTCAAGGATGGATGTAGGCCATATCTGAGTGTAGACAACACTGTCCTAACTAGAAAATGGAAAGGCTGCCTGCCATTTGCCACACCACTTGATGGTCACAACTAGATGTTCCTAGTGGCATTCAGGTTGTTTGAAACAGAAACAGAGGAAAACTAGGTCTGGTTTATGAGGCAGCTCAGGAGATCAATAGGGCACATGGATCCATTGTCTATATCCATGGATGCATGCAAAGGGCTGGCGAATGTAGTGAAGGAGGTGTTCCCACGAGATGAAGGTAGAGAATGCCATTCCCATATGATGCTCAACTTGTACTCACACTACATAGGCAGCGTATTTCATTACATGTTTCCTGCTGTTAGAGCTTACAAACCTAGTAGCGGCGAATATTTCATGAGCAAGATTTTTGCGAAAGCCCCTGAACTTCTAGAGTACTTAGCCGTCCATCATTCGCAGTTATGGAAGAGGAGTCAATTCAACCCTGACATCAAAGTTGATTACATAAACAACAACCTTGCAGAATGCCTGAATAACTGGGTGAAGGACATAAAAGTGTGTCCTGTTCATATCTTGATGGACAACATACATGGCATGATCATGAAGCTATTAAATATAAGGAGAGAGATCGGTAGGAGACTTAGAGAACATATGCTACCACCAGTTGTAAAACAACTTCAAAAGAGAAGCTGAGGACTTGCTCATCTTAGGGTTATCCCATCAACCAACAAAAGCTGTGAGGTGGTCGATATGTCCAAGAGTGGCAAAAAGGATGTTGTGAACATCCAGCTGCGAGAATGCACCTGCTTAGAGTGGCAGCATACCAGGAAACCTTGTGACCATGCTTTAGCCTTCTTGGTGAAGAAAATAATTATACCACATTTGGATTAGTATTTGTCAGACTACTACTCTATGGAAAAGTTCAGAGCTACGTACGCTGGATCCGTCGAGCCATGTACAGACCCATCTCAGTGGCCTCAAGTCCAACTAAGTTTCGAGCTTTGCCAGCTAGTTACAAAAAGGGGCAGAGGAAGACCTCAGGCGAATAGATTTAAGAATTTTCTTGAGAAAAAGGGTTCGGCTTTCTATGCTAGCAAGAAGGGCAAAAACAGATGCAAGACCTGCCATCTTATAGGCCATAGAGCAGCGGGTTGTCCCCTTAATGCTCCCAAACCTAGGTATGAGATGGTACAATCAAAAAAAACTTGTTTATACTCTGTAGATATAAGGTAGTAATCCTTGTACTATTTTTTACAAGAAGCGCAAGGTAAGAAACAAGACAGCTGACTCAGTGATTTTACTACCGGAAGAAAACCAAAACGAGTGGAGTGATGATGCTAGACACGATTCTGGTGCTAATTGGCCTGACTTCCCTCAACCCGGAGATGCAGGGTACGTGAAGGTAAGAAAATTGGCACCCAAGAAGAGAAAGAAGGTAGGAAATGAAGAAGCCAGTGGACGTGAAGGCAAGAGGAAGAAAGTTGGCACCCAGGCAGAGGAAGAAGGCTAGCAATGTAGAAGCCTAATGATGTATTGAACTTGAACCTACATATGTAGTTCGGTTAAACTCTAGAGTTGTGTGCGTGGAACTTGTCGGGGGAAACAATCTGCCTCCCGTACTCAGAGTAAAATGTATCGTGACTTGAGGATTGCATACGACCGAGGCCACTAGTTGAATCCAGAATTGTGACTATGCCACTACTATCTGAACAATCGCACCACCGGGACCTCAATAGATGATCGGTTAAGGGTTTCTCCAAAATCGATGGATGTTAGTGGCACAAACAAGAATTATTTATAGGCACTTAATATATCCCTGCTATTGGCATTACACTTATGATAAGGTTCTGAGCTGAAAAACAAGTTCTAAGCTGGCTGCTACACTCCATGAAGCAGCAACTTATTTCAGCTGCTGGACAACGACATGAAAACATAAACTGCAAAGGCAACAGATAATGCCCAGATAATGAGGAAATTGTTTCTAGTATCTGGCCTAATCTTGAGCCCGTCTGTCTCACCACCTCCCATCCCCTGCCTCCCCTACACCTGGCGAAGCTCCCGGATCTCTCGCTCCATCGCACGAATCTCCTCTTTCTTGTCCCACACAGCATCACGCAGATCCTAAACAAGCTCTCTGTGAAAACCTGTCAGTGGCTTTTCGATCCACACAAACTTGTCACAGCCGGTCCCCCTCCCTTCCTGCGTAGTAGATCGAAGGAAACAAAAAAAATTACATTATGCTTTCCGGATCCGGGTTACCATTGTACCTACAGTAGGAACTTACCGCTCTGATGTTGTAGTTGCTGAATTTTCCTGCAGTATTTTTGTTGGTCCACAAAATCCATCTTGGCATCTTCTCACCGCACAAACACAGCATATCGGGGTAGTAATCGTAGGGTGCCCTCCGGTACCTGATGGGGCACCCGCCTGACGGTGTTGAGCCGACCCTGATTCCGCCCGAGATGAACTGCACGAGCTGCGAGCCATGAGCGAGGGGAGTGAGGGCAGAGGAAAGAGGAGCCTTTTGATGTCAGGGTACTGGTGAAGCGTGATTTATCCCTACTTAATAACTCGGGCAGAATCCTACCGTCCACATTCGGCTGACAGGTGGGGGACCTAGCGTGTGGACTTGTCAACCAAACCTCGCGCCTTTGTGGTTCAAAATCCCTCTCGCGCGCATTGGACAAAAAAATTTGGCACCTTGCCCGTGTACGTATCACTGGGAGGCCTTGCTCAGGAACCAGACACGCCTGGCCCACAATCTTACTCCCTCCTAGGAACTTGTCATGGCTCGCGCCGGCAGATCCATCCGCTCCACCGCTTCTAGTAGGGCTCGCCGTGGCGGATCCACCCCAAGATCCTACCGTCGCAGTATCAAATGTCCATGGTTTCTTGAGAGGAGCGATGACGCTATGTATCTGAGCTCGGACCCTCCTACTTGTAGAAGGACTGATGCAGCGTCGATCTCGAGCAGGAGCCGCCAGGCGCGACGGCGCTCGGTCCATGCCAACCCCGTCACCTTCGTCATTGTCGATTCTGATGTGGAGGATGACAGGGACAAAGCTGTGCAGAACGCCATTGTTGCCTCCTTGGCGAAGGGCAAGCCACGAGCAGGAGTGGATGTCGCTGGGAAGGGCACGGTGAAGCATGATTTATCCCCACTTAATAACTCGGGGAGAATCCTACCATCCACATTCAGCTGATAGGTGGGGGACATAGCGTGCAGACTTGTCAACCAAACCTCGCACCTTCGTGGTTCAAAGGCCCTCTCGCATGCATTGGACGAAAAAATTTGGCACCTTGCCCACGTACATATCACTGGGAGGCCTTGCTCAGGAACCAGACACGCCTAGCCCACACTCTTACTCCCTCGGAACTTGTCAAGCTTTGCGCAATCGGCAGGCCTGAGTGGCTGGGCGGCTGCCCAGGATGTAGGGATGCTAGGTCCCCGTCTATGCTTACACTTCCCTTAAACTTGCTAGGAATAATAATCACAAATAGTTGTACACTTCCTTCTGTCCTGTCATGTTACGTCGTGTCAGCACCGCGCACCCGCTATAGATCAGCAACGGGATGGTGGTCTCCGCGACCGGTCTCTGCCACACCAAAGCCACATCGCACACCCGTCCCATCACCTACCGGGCACGGCCGCGGAATTTAATCGCTAGGATTGGAAACCAACGGTGCTTGCTCGGTCAAACTTGCTTCCGCTTGGGTATGACCGGAATATTGGTAAATGCAATTTACGATGCGCGCACACCCCCTTTTACGCATCGCCTTCCGTCTCTATAGCACATCACCGTGCAAAAATCCCCAACTCCTTCCGCCACCGCCACCACAGCCACCGCAAGAACCATCGATGCCGCTGCAGGCACCGCCTCCGCGCGTGCCATACCGCCGCAACAAATCTCTCCACCGCCACGCCTAGTCCCAGCCACCGCTATCGACGCTAGGCCACCGCCTCCACATTAGTTGCTGCCATGGACGCAAAGTACAGCGTGTTCGGTGACGGGAGCGGCTTCACCGATGAGTACACCATCACTGCCCATGGCACGACCGAGCTGACGATCATCCACACAAATGCGTCAGCGGAGGTAGCCAAGGTCATCGCAATGTACGAGCGGTGGCTACAGGAGCCGATGGACAGGTACAAGATCGTCGACCTTGACCTTGAGTATACCACAAATAGGAAGAGGGTGGCGCTTTTGCGGCTGTCCATGCACAACCACTGCCTCCTATACCATGTATGCAAGGCAAACTGTGTATGCCCGGAGCTTCGCGAGTTCCTGCGCAGGAGGGAGATCTACTTCGCTAGCATGGACATCAAGAATAACACTCTGAAGCTAGAGCGGGATCTCCTTGTTCATGTCGTCAATCACGTCGATCTCCAACGTTTGTGGAGGTACCCGGATGACGACACGGGGAAAGCCGGCATGGCTAGACTCCGTGCCGACATCATCGACCGCGAGTACGCCGGCATGAAGGTCGAGTTCCCGAAGCACATGCACGAGCGATGGGAGTGGTGGCACCTGAATTACAATGCGATCAAGTACGTAGCCAGGGACGCGTATGTCTGCTACGAGATGCTCAACAGGATCTGACGGTTGGGTGAGTGTGCTATTTACCATAACTAGTTTTGCATTCCGTTCCTAGTTTTATCTTGCCTGTATTTTATCTCGCATGTACTTTTCTAAGCATTCTGTGTGTAAGAACTGAGCTCGTATGACCCTTGTGCTATTAGGTAGTTAACCTGTATGAATTACATTTGCCCCTTTTTTATGCTCAACATTCATACTTACAAATTATGTATGTGCCCTTTGCATGCGGCAAAACTGCCATGCATAAGGTGGGATCCACAAGATCAGATGTCGTTGTCCACAAAAGGGCACAATTTCTGTTATAGCGAAGGATACAATCATAAACAAACCCAGATTATAGTTCAACAAAGGTAATACACGGCAGTTCAGAATTGCTCACACATAGATATCACACATAGTACTTCTGAAATAACATGTTTTCATAAACATAACAAGCCTCATACAAACACAACAATCATGCACTAAAAGTCTACATCCCAGCCTGTTGGAGAAGGCAACCGATCCCAGGATGCCTTTGGTCGCTTGCCCCGACTTATAGATTCCTCTACACTTCGGCATCTGGGCAAACAACTTTCCTTGGTGGTGGTTCAATGGTGCGATGCCTAGAACAAAAATTTACAATCTGGCGGTACAGCTCGTGGCTAACATACCCGTCAATTGCAGCGTACTTCATATTAGGTTCAGAAAGCGGCTTGTCCTCCTAGTAATCATGCCCTAAACGCCTCCACCAACATTTCGGCAATTTGCCCTTCATGTCAGTGTACCACAGGTCGATGAGTTTGGCAGCAAGATCTCCCATCCCAGTCCTACTACCCCTCATCCCTAGGATCCAGTAAATTTTCTAGATGTCCACTCTGCACTCCTTTTGGATTTTAATGTTGACAGTCGGGCTTTCAAGCAGTCTAGTGTCATTCGTGATGTCAACACTAGTAAATGTTATCTGGTGGTTCACGAGAAAGTCATGAAAGAGTGACCTAATCCTTTAGCCCCACCTGCATGAAAATGAATTCAGACAAATAATATAGCAATAACTTTTGCAAACAGATGGTTCAGGAACAAAAAGATAGCAAAGTTTACCTGTTCCCATCAGCCCCCATCTCATAAAAAGGCTGGTATACGAGGACGTGCCCCTTCATGGAGAGTTGAGACCTACGAACCTAGCTTCTTCAAACCGCAACCAACTCTTGTAATTATTCAAAGTGTTCTTCACCGTTCGAGGGTCGGTGGTGTAGACGACATTGATCTTCTTCCTGCCATGTACTTATATGTCGAAGTACGCAGTCGCTTGCCTGCCGTTGTTTCGGACATCTGACAAGTCCATGACTACAGGAAAGAGGAAAAGGATACGGAGGAAGAGGGTGATGCCGTGGCGGAGGAAATGGATGGGGCCGTGGAGGAGAAAGACGATGAGACCGTGGGGGAGGAAAGGAGACAAAAAGTGAAACTACTTACTGCAAGATTAGAACCGCCCTTACTAATATCTGGAATGGTGCACGACCGTTTGTAATAGAGTGGAGGTGGATAAAAACGATAGTTTTACACGTCGATGCTATCGCTGCCTGAAATTGATTCTGTTCCACTTGCATGAAGTGGAATTGAGGTCTGCCATGCATGATCCAAGTCAAACGCAGTCATGTTTGCGTGTGCCGACCTTCACTCACTAACAGGTGGCCCCACATTTTTTTCTCTTACGATTTATTTTTTTCACTTCTTCTAGACGGTTCCGGTGCATGCCCTCAATAATTACACCCCCCCTTCCTTGTCTTCCACGCGGACGAGAACCGGCGGCAGCGGTTCCTCACTAGGTCACTCCCTACTCAAACAACTGCCCCTCCCTGATTCCATCCCCTCTCGAATCCATCCACCTCCTTATCACAACGCCTCCATTAATCTGCCGGATTCCAGACTCCATTTGCCGCTATGGGTAGAGCTTGGGGTAGCAGTAGGCTGAAGCGAAAGGCAGGCGACGATGACACAGCTAGCCATGGCGACCACCACCGCGAGGATTGAGGATAGCCAAACCTCAGTGCCGCGAACGTGCATAGGATCGCCACGGGGTTAGACATCATCTCTATCGGTCGCCTCGCTCGCTACATCCCTGGCTACCGCTTCACGATGCGGGACATGGACAAACAATTGTTCGACATGCCAGTCCTTCTTTACCCCGATACCAGCGAATGGCCAAACGACCGTGATGGCCACGTAAGTTCCAATATCTTGCTTATTGGTTCAGTCATATCGTTGATTCATATGTGCTGAACTTTCATCAGAATCCTATGTTCCTTTCGTCGAATGTGATGTGTGCATGCGCGGTTTGAACAAATTGAACCATTTAAGACTATTTTGTACAACAGAAGCTCTGCTCGTACTTGATATTCTGGTTTTTTCGTAGTGACACAGTCTTAATTTAGGTGATAGACGAGTTGTCAATTTTGATTTGCAATGGAATGCCTACTAGGTGATATTCTGTTTCCTAAAAAATAAACAGATTAGATGATTTAAGGCTATTATGCCCCTAGCTATTTATGATCATTGTCAGGAGTTTGTTTGGGGGGGCTCTACTCCTACTCGATATTTTGGGTATTTTCGTAGTGACATAGGCACAATTTAGGCGATATCTGAGGAGACACTCATACATATTACTTTAATCTGAAGGTCTAGTTGTCAAATTGTATTTGCAATGAAATCCATGCTAGGTGATTCTAGCAACTGACAACAAACTCTGCAGAATATTCATGCAAAAATGATGCTGCTAGATAAGTGGTCGGAATCAGTAGTGGTGAATATCAAGGAAGAAGAAGAGATGGAAATGGGAGATGACCAGAACTGTGTGGGTGGCAACAGCGAGTGGCTGGTCCTTTTATCCTAGGATGGGAGTACTTGGACTCTCAAAAATGGCTACAGACCATTGAGGTTTACATTGCCATCTTTGGAGGGTGTCGGCATTATTGCATTCAACAACGGATGGCCGCCGCCCATTTCCGAATTCACTTACAGGTTCAACATGGCAGAACTTGAGCTACTGAAGGTACAACTCCCACATAGACCTCGGGAGGTGTGGAAGACCTGGGAGTACGACCTCTTAGCGGTGTTCGACAAGGCAATTGCATTCATTAGATGCCTAGAAGACAAGGAATGGACAGTCTTGCGCGACAACTTCCTGCGTTCGGAGAAGTATGTCGACGTCGTCTTCACCTCCAGATACTATTCCAACAAACCGCAGCGCATTTATGCGGTCACTGAACCTAGCGGCGACGTGCATGTTAGGGAGCCGTTCATCTGGGCGAGAGTTGATTCCTTCTCACTGTATGCAACCACCAGCGGGGCTTTGTAGCATACTTCCGCGGGTGTACTACTTCGACACTGTGCACCATGAAAAACAGAGTGTAGCCCGTGGTGCTGTTTGGAGTTGTGCGCAGGCTCCAAAGTACTGACTGCAGCTCGTCTGGCCAGCACCCGGCAGCTTGTTCGAGTGGTCGAAGGAGTCTTTTCTTGATTCCGCCGCAGACGAGGCCATTGGCCTTTTCGACTTGACCATTGGTCTAAGGGTGGGCCACCGAGGCATAGCTGATGTTTATTCCCAGGTTTTTGCAGAATTCTTGGAATTCCTTGGAGGTGAAGTTCGTCCCATTGTTCGTGATGATGCTATGTGGCACCCCGAAGCGGAAGACAATGGACTCGAAGAATTTGACGGTGCTGGCTCCTGATTGGTTTGTCACCAGCATGGCCTCAATCCACTTGGTGAATTTGTTGACTGCGACTAGGAGGTAGACGTATCCTCCACGTGAGGATCTCTGGAGCTTGCAGACCATGTCGAGTCCCCATTGCGCGAAAGGCCAAGCCACGGGTATTGGCCTAAGCTCTGCGTCAGGTGCGTGCGGTTTGTCCGCGAATCGCTAGCAAGCATTGCAGCGCTGGATGATGTCCTTGGTGTTGCGCATGGTTGTTGGCCAGTAAAATCCAGCTCGCAGAGCCTTGGCGACAAGGGCGCGACTGCCGGTGTGGTGCATGCAAGTGCCTTCGTGTATGTCGAGGAGGATGGCCCTTCTGTCCCCGTTAGAGACGCATCGTTGAAGGACTCATGTGATACTGCATTTGTACAGTTGGCCGTTGATGAGGGTGAATGCGATGGATCATCGCGCTATGTGACGCCCATCAGTCGGGTCATGTGGCAGCCTCTTGTTGAGCAGGTATGTGATGTATGGTTGTGTCCAGGATGGCTCGATCATCATGACCTCCATGGGGCCTTCGAGTCCTGTGTCAGGCTCCATGTTGTCGATTGCCATAGCCTTGCTCGGTGGTGTAGCCCCCGAGTCCTTTGCCGTGCTAGCTTTAGGCTATGTAGCCTTTTGCTTGATGGATCGCTCGCAGATGTGCTCTAGAAATACGTCAGGTCGCACTTGGGCGTAGGTGGAGCCAATGTTGGCGAGTATGTCCGCCTCCTCATTGCTTTCACGGCCGATGTGTCGTATCTTGCAGCCGTCGAAATCCCCTTCGAGTATGTCGTAGAGGTCACGATAAGCGATCATGTTGTCGCTCAGAGTGTCACACTCATTCATTGTTTGGTTGACCACTAATTTGGATTCTCCAGAGATGACGAGTCGCTTGGCGCCGCAGGCTTTTGCCATTTTCATCCCATGGATCAATGCTTCATATTCAGCTTCATTGTTGGAGGCCGTGAACTGCATTCGTAGAACATATCTCATTTTGTCACGTTGGGGCGATGTTAGTATGACACCTGCAATAGCTCCTTCCTTGCGCTTGGATCCGTCGAAGTGCATTGTCCATAGATGGACATGTCTAGCCTGTCGAGGAGATGGTTCTCCATCCAATGCATGAGGAAGTCCAGGAGGACTTGCGATTTGATCACGTCGCGCTTCTCGTACGTGATGTCTCGTGGAGACAGTTCTATGCCCCAAAGCGCGACTCGTCCAGTGGCGTCAGGATTATTGAGTATGTGCCCGAGCGGGGCGTCGTTTACTACCATGATTGTGTGCTCCTGGAAGTAATGGCGCAGTCGCATGGCTGTCATGAAGACGTCGTACGCCAGTTTCTGGTAGTGCGGATACTGCTGTTTTGTTGGCGTGAGCACCTCGCTGAGGTAGTAGACTAGGCATTGTACCCCATGGACTTTATTTTCTCCGTCTCGCTCCACCACGAGCACAGTGCTGACCACCTGGTTGGTGGCGGAGATGTATAGCAACATCGGCTCCTTTTCGCGAGGCGTCACCAGTACTGGCAAGGTGGATAGTAGACGCTTGAGGTCTTCAAATGCTTCTTGTGCTTTGTCTGTCCACTCGAACTTGTCAGCTTTATGGAGAAGTTGGTAGAAGGGTAGTGCCTTTTCACCTATTCGACTGATGAATCGACTGAGCGGCGTGATTCGCTCAGCCAGCTGTTGGACGCCTTTTACGTTCTTCGGCTTCTCCATGGCAGTATGGCCTTTATTTTCTTCGGGTTTGCTTCGATCCCTCTCGCAGAGATGAGATACCCGAGCAGTTTCCCAGATGGTACGCCGAAGGCGCATTTGTCCGGATTGAGCTTGATCCGATAGCAGTCAAGGTTATCGAAGGTCTCGCATAGATCGTCGAGTAACGCGGCTTCCTCTTTGGTTTTGATGACATCTTTGGTTTTTACGACGATGTCGTCGACGTAGACTTGGATATTGCGTCCAAGTTGGCTCTTGAGGCAGGCCTACATACACCGCTGATAGGTGGCTCCTGCATTTTTTTAGCCTGAAGGGCATCGTGTTGTAACAGAACATGCCAAAGGGTGTCGTGAACGATGTTTTCTCCTGGTCTTCCTCCTTCATTCGAATCTGATTGTCGCCTAAGTAGGCATCGAGGAAGCAGAGGCGCTCGCATCGCGCAGTGGAGTCGATTATTTGATCGATCCGTGGCAACGGGAAGTGATACTTTGGGCAGTGCTTGTTCAAGGAGGTGAAGTCCACGCACATCCACAGGATGTCCGTGTCTTTTTAAGGCACAAGCACCGGATTTGTGAGCCAGGTACTTTCCTTGATCTCGCGTATGAAGTTTGCGTCGAGGAGTCTGTTGATCTCCATGCCGACCGCTTTTTCTCTTGATTCATACAATCACCGTATCGTTTGCTTGACTGGCCTTGCGTCTGGATTCACGTTGAGTGAGTGCTCGGCGAATTCCCTAGGAACTCCTGGCATGTCCGCTGGACACCAGGCAAACATTTCCCAGTGCTCACGGAGGAATTCGACGAGCGTGAGTTCCTATGCGGGACTCAAGTTGTTGGCGATGAGAGCCGTCTTGGTCGGGTCCGTTGGATGTACCTAGACTTTCTTGGTGTGTACCGATGAGTCGAAGGATAGGTAGGGTGAGCTTGGCTTGCTTAGGGGAGGCAGACTGTTGTTTGTCGACTCCTTCAACCTTGCTAGTTCCTCTTGCATGCTGAAGGACTGGGAGATTCTGTTGAATTCCCTATCATAGCTATCAGACCTCTCAAAGCTTCCATTGATTGTGATGACGCCATTTGGGCCTGGCATCTTCATCTGCAGGTAGGCGTAATGTGGTACCACCATGAATCTTGCGAACGCGACACGTCCGAGGATGCATTGGTACTATGAAGGCCACTCGACAACTTCAAAGTCGATGCATTCTCGCCGAAAGTTCTGCGGTGTGCCGAAGATAACGTCGAGGTTGATCTTGCCTAGGGGTACATGCCTTTCCCTGGAACGATGCCATGGAATGTCATGTCTGAAACTTCTTGACATGTCAGCGGGATCCGCATTGCTCGCAAGGTACTCGTGAACATGAGGTTGATGTCGCTTCCTCTGTCCATGAAGACGTGACTCATCTCGAATCCTCTGATCTGTGCCTCGAGCACCAAGGGACAGTGGCCGGGGCAAGGTACTTGACGCGGGTGGTCGCTCTTGTCGAAGGTGATGTAGGACTCACTGCCACTAAGGTACTCAGTGGTGGAGGGCGGAGAATTCATCACCAGATTGACTTGGCGAGTGATCGATTTCTGCACTCAATTTGAGGGGCAACCCTTCTGGATCATGCCCATGTTCCCCAGTGGTCGGGGGTGTCGTTCGCCTCCATGATTCTGGACTGGTGCAGCCGCAGGAGGTATCGGGACTGGCGGTGGTGGAGAAGCTCCATGTGCCACAGTGCCTAGGGCAGCTCAGTAGCCTTGGTTAATCGCATCGCGATTCATCTAGGCCAGGCCCTCGTGGATCTTGAGGAATTCACGGTAGTCCTTTAGGAGGTGGCTGGACTTTTTCTTGTCATCGTGTTTGTCGATGTAGAAGTACGCGTTGCATGGTCCAGACAGTTTGTCCTGGATGGATGTTGCGGGTGCCTCATCGCGAATATGGTGCTGCCACACTTGCATGGTTTTTCCACTGTCGCGGTATCCACTATTGTGGTTGTCGTGGCGTTTATCAGCGTAGCCAGCTGCAACCATGTCGACCTCTTCGCGGTTTTCATATCCGCGCATATGACATTTCCCTCGGCGACCGCGTCTACGCCGAGGTCATCGTCATCGTTAGAGTAGGCACGGTTTTTCACCGAGTCCTCTCCATCGGCCCACCTATTCGCGATCTCCATCGGGTGGTCAATCATCTTGGGCTTCGAGCGGCCTAGCTCCTCCCTGAGCTCTCTGCAGCGCACGCCGTTGTTGAACGCGTCGATTGCGTGATCCTCGGAGATGTCTTCTATGGAATTCTTGATGATAAACCATCTCTGGATGTATGAGCGCAGCGACTCGCCGGACCTTTGGTGGCAGCCTCTTAACATTTCGATTGACGCGGGCCTGTTGTAAGTGCCCTTGAAGTTTCGCACGAAGCTATAGACCAGCTCTTCCCAGCTACGAATGCATCCGCGCGGGAGGTTGTTAAGCCACGCTCGAGCGACACCTTGTAGATGTAGCTGGAGGCATTGCATCGCCGTACTCGAGCTTCTGCCATGTAGCCTAACGGAGGAGCTGTGATCTTCTAGCCAAATTTTCGGGTCCTGTAGGCCGTTGAATTTCTGGTTCTCTGATGGGAGTTTGAACCCTTTGGGCATTCGCTTTTGCCTAATGGCTTTGCTGAAACATCTGGCGCCATAGAGCTCTATTTCGTCGTCCTCTAAATCAGTCGAACGAGCGCGCCATGCGCGCATCTTTTCGACCTTGCGCTGTGTGATGTCATCACGCGCGTCGTAGTCGTGGTTGTGTCGCCGTGAGCGGCGACGTCGGGACAAGTCATGGTTATCATCGCTGGACGAGGGCGAGGAGTAACGTTTGGCCAGAGCTTTGCTCTTCTTTGGCTCTGGCGTCGGATCCTTGATGAGGGTAGCTTCGATTAGCCCCAAGCCTGCGATCGTAGATCGGTGGATGGCGGCTCGCGGATCTCCAGCCGAAGGCTGGTTGTTTAGGAGGTATATGGTGGCTGCAGTCACCGCTGCCTGCGGCGTCTTCAGGAGCATGTTTCCCCGCGTATCTACCGTCATGGGCCCGAAGTCGAGGACTCGTGCAGCCTCTTCTCGCTCCTTGTTGGTGAGGTGGGCCAGTCGAGAGCATCTCTTGGCTATCACGTATTCGTTGCCCTTGAAGGAGGATCCTCCCATGGAAGAGAGTTGAGCCCGCTGAAGGCTCGACTCGTCCGCGGCCTTTCTGCGTGCCTCGAGTTGCACGATTACTTGTTGTTGGCACTTGTATTATTCCTTGAGCAGCCAATGGTAACCCATCAGCATGTCTTGCGATGAGTTCGGGGGCAGAGGGTTACCCTGCAGAGCTTCTCGACAGTGAACCCACTCATTGTCATTGAGGTGGATCTGCACACGCTCTCCGGTATTCTCATTCGCTGTGAGGTGTGGTTCTCCTCCCATCTCGTTGTTGGTGGGTGTGCCATGGTGGGACCACCGTTTGTGACTGGGATGCCGCCGTTGGTCAGACCAGTGCCGGTGCCGGCGTTTTTGCGATTGACGCTGGTGTCACCTGCGTTGATGATGGCGCACAGGTAGTGATTGGGGAAGCTGTTGCTTCCATAGCTTTCAGATCTAGAGCCGTAGGCTCCGTCTTCAGTGGATAGATCGTCCAGATCGGATCCGCAACTGCTGTCGCTGATCGTGTTCCCGACTGTAGTCAGGACGTCAAGTTCGCTCAGGGTGCCGATTGGCGGTGGAAACCACGATGCTGGAGGAATCGAGGGAACCGCGGGCTGATCAGGGAGGCGGAGCGTGCCCAGTTGACCAACTTGGAAGCGTAGGCTCCCGATCGCCAGGCCGATTCCCTCTCCCACGGACTCGAAAGCCGGGCGAGTGGCTGGCGTGTGGACGGTGAAGTCGAAGGCGCCGAAGAGGAGGCGAGTCTCTGCTATTGCAGAGTTGTAGATCGCGGTTGTCAGGGCCGAAGAAGCCGCGACATCAGCACTCCCAGTTCCCATAGAGGACGCCAATTGACGAGGGATAAACTCATCAATGCCCATTGTTATGGACTTGGGTTTTGGAGAAAGAGGGAGTGCTAGAGGCATCAATAGGCTAGCAAACAAGCACACAGGGACACAAGTTTTACCCAGGTTCAGGCCTCGTAGAAGTCCCTACTCCTGCTTGTCTGCTCTTGGAATTATCGAGGGAGTCGAAAGTTACAGGGGTGAGCAGATGCAATCTGGCGAGGTTATGGAAACTAGGGTTGTGATTGTCCTCCTCGCCGCCTCCTCCTAGCCTTTATATAGATAGGCTAGGTCTCAGGTAGTAGGTCGAGTCGGTTACAAGTTAGAGTTTGCCCGTTTAAACTTTCTATCTTTAGGCTTTGCCTTGTGTCGCAAGCAGTCGGAGTCTCCGTAGGTCACCCGAATCCTGGATTGGGTCCTGATAACGCCGTGGACTTCTGCTAGATCAGGCCGTATATATCAAACTCGAGTACCTGTAAGGTATGCCCACATCAACGATCATCCTATCATTGGAACAACCCGTGGTTATTAATGACGACAACAATTCCCGAGGCAGGGGCATGTGAGACTTCCCGTCACCACAGCGGCTTCCCCACGCATTGCCACCGCATCCACCACAATATGATGTCATTGATGTGTACCACCTCTATTTCCTGTATTTTTTCGTCGCTTCCCACCTCCGCTTCCACCTAGATCTCTGATTATAAGTATTGAGCACTTGGCTCATTGTACTTCACACCCATTTCTCTCCGTGCTCTTACTACTTCGATGATGCCACACCACCTACCCACCACCTACGCATTGTTGGGCCACCTCGGCCTGCCACCGGAGCCGAACTCAAGTCTACGACAACTCGTTTGTCTTCATTGACTCCAATGACAAGAACACGGAGCAGTGGAGGACGAGGAGGAAGAGGACGACTGGGAGGAGGGGTCGGAGTCGGGCAACCTGGAGCAGGAGTCACTCCTCTCCTGCTATGAGACGGTGTGTCGGGAGTGGGAGGTCGCTCGAGCCGTAGAGAAGACGGGTGCATCCCGCTTGGCCAACATCATGTAGATCTCCCGCGAGAGGGCGCCGACGAAGGAGTCCGGCCGGCTACTTATGGAGGCAGAGCTGCAGAGGATAAACCAGCTCAACGTTTAGAGCCTATAATGCCGCCCGCGAGGCCCAACGGGTTACTCTGAATGAGGAGACCCACCAGACACACACACTACACTAAAGGCTCGGTGGCGCGGGGAAGAACACCAGCCCAGAGGCGCACTAGCAGGCGAAATCAAGGGACAAATGAGCGCTGACAAGCCGAGAGGCGGGCACAGGAGAAGGCCAGGAAGGTGAAGAACGCTGACAGGACCAGCCCCTCTCGTGGCCCGGTCGACGGCGGTAGATTTAGGTTTTAGTTTAAGATTTAATCAGATTTTATTCAACTCTAAAATATTTAAATGAAATTTAGTTTCTATCTAAATTCTTAAATTCTTTGTGGTCGTGACTCGGTAGCGGCACCCCTATACCGCGACCCGTGCCGGCGCCCCAGATAGCACTCGTCGGCGTTGTTGCCGGGGCTGCCCTCTTGACGAGCGTACACGGCATGTTATTGGGAACCACCCAGAATAAACTTGACAAGATCACGATAACCTTCTCCTCCTCGCGCCCAGAAGGCAGGCACAGAAGAAGAACCACACGAGCACGCCGATCACAGGGCAGACGAGCAGGCTGCCGTGCACAGGAACGGAGGTGGCACCGTACACCCACGAGAAGCTCGACAAGGTCGCCGCGCTGACCGCATTATTCACCGCGGATGCCGCCGCCCGCAGCCACCGCGACCAGCAGCTGCGGCCATGGGACGGTGAGGACGCGTCCGCCCACTGCGCCGGCCCGAGCGCGATCCACACCAGCGCCATCAGCGACAGCAGAATGGTCGCGGACAGCCCCCTCGATCGCTTCAGCTGCTCCTGCCGCCGGGTCATCATACCGACGTGGCCGCCGCGGTGGGGCCGAGGGTGCGACGGCGCGCGCCTCGTGCAGCAGCCCGCGAACGCGGTCACCAGCAGCAAGCCGAGCTCCACGAGGACAAGTGACAGGGAGAACGACATCACCACGACGAAGCCGAACGCCGCCAGCGCCCTCGGCATCTGTCGGGCCGACGCGACGCCGACGTCGCGGAACGCGCGCTGCACGTACTGGGACATGGACCCAATGCCGGACGCCTGCTGGAAGACCTTGGCGACCAGCGCGCTCACGACCGCGCGGCGAAGTGGCTCCGTCGGCCTAGCCACCAGCTCCCGCCATATGGCACACTCCTCCTTCCACCGGTTACGTGTCGCCGACGCCGCCACCGTCTCTTCGCAGACGTCGTGCGGTGTGCCGATCTGGGCTTTGATCTCGAGCAGTCGGAGCTCGGCCTCCTCCAGCGTCGCGGACGTCCTGGAGAGCACGCGCCGGGCCTTGCTCACCTGGTCCTTGGCCACTAGCCAGCGAGGCGACTCTGGCATGAGAAGGACGGCACAGCTAAGCAAGGCCGGAATGGCCGTGCCGGAGGCTATAGTCACTCGCCAAGCGAGGTGCGCCGGGAGTTTCAGCAAGCCCGCGGAGTAGCAGAGGGAGCCGAGGATGCAGCCAAGGTACACGAGGCCGTCCGGGTGGGAGGTGAGGGAGCCGCGCAGCAAGGAGGGGCTGAGATCGGCGGCGTAGGCCGGGACGATCATGAGCGCCAGGCCTGTGCCGACGCCGTTGACGAAGATGCCGGCCGTGAACGCCGCGAGGTCGACGGCGAGACCCCTGGCGAGCGCGCCGGCGCAGAGCAACGCGGCGGCGAGGAGCACGGTCCGGCGGTCGCCGATGAGGCACTGCGCCCCCACGGCGGTGAGCGCGCCCAGGAGGGACGAGACCGCGACGGTGCACGCCAGCAGCTTCATGTCGGCCTCCGCGATCACGGCCGTGCTGCTCACCATAGCCAGGTCTGCATCAACACAACACGTACTTGCAAAATGAACGGTGTGGCAATGGAAAACACGGAGCCATTTACACTTGCATTTCGTGGGAGCTGGTTCCTCACCGTAGCCCAAGAAGAGGGGCGTGGCAGTCGAGAGCACGGCCGTGGCAACGGCATACTTGTTCACATGGCGCCTCGTGGCCTTCGCCATAACCGGCGAAATTAGGCGCTCCGGCGATCCTTTTGCCAGGTACTCTGCAGGGCATACCGGTGGTGAGTTCACGCCCTTCGACTCGTGCTAGTGTTATAGTCGTCGCTTGGTGGTCCGTGGACCTATTTGTATTTATTACTTTTAGGTTTTTTTGTACTGCTGTTGATGATTATTAATAAATCAAAGAAATTTCGCAAAAAAAAAGGACATGAGAGAGTGTGAGCGGCGTGGAAATTGTTAATCGAACAACTCATTTGAGCGTTCCAAATGCATGAATCTGAAGTTCTGAACACAATTAGGGGGGGGGGGGGGGGGGGGTGTCAGTGTACTGTACCTGCTGCTTCAAAAATTTCAGTTTTCACGAGATGTTAACTAATCGATTACGAAAAATTGGATCGGATTTTGCAGTTCTTTTTTCTGCAGTACCTCGACGTGACATGAGCGTGAAAGAGGTTCAAGAATCCGTTTTCTTTTTATAAGGGCTAAAATCACTTATTTTTTTGGCTTTTTGACCCCATATTGTAGGGTGGATCTCGAAAGATAGGAAAGATCTCCCTCCAAGCCGTACATACGACTTTCATCGAATACGGCTTTCCACAGAATTCTATAGGGATCTATGAGATCGAGTATGGAATTCTGTTTACTCACTTTAAATTGGGTATCCGTTTCCCTCCTTTTCCCGCTAGGATCGGAAATCCTGTATTTTCCATATCCATACGATCGAGTCCTTAGGTTTCCGAAATAGTGTAATGGAAAAAGAAGTGCTTCGAATCATTGCTATTTGACTCGGACCTATTCTGAAAAAGTCGAAGTATTTCGAATTGTTTGTTGACACGGACAAAGTAAGGGAAAACCTCTGAAAGAATTTCCATATTGACCTTGGACATATAAGAGTTTCGAATCGAATCTCTTTAGAAAGAGGATCTTTTGTCTCATGGTAGCCTGCTCCAGTCCCCTTACGAAACTTTCGTTATTGGGTTAGCCATACACTTCACATGTTTCTAGCGATTCACATGGCATCATCAAATGATACAAGTCTTGGATAAGAATCTACAACGCACTAGAACGCCCTTGTTGACGATTCTTTACTGCGACAGCATCTAGGGTTCCTCGAATAATGCGATATCTCACACCGGGTAAATCCTTAACCCTTGAATCCAAAGAAAGAGAGGCAAATGCTGGCTGCAATATTTCTACAAACCGGAATAAGATTCTTTTCCCGATACGAAACGGACGCAATGAGAAATCTATTTTAGAGAACCCACGGTAGATCTGCACGTCGTTGTATTAAGTTAAAACGAAGTCAAAACAGCCCCGCAAAAAAAACGAAGTCAAAACAGAACTCGATACACACGAAATCAGATTTCTAAAACCCAGATGGAAAATCTCGATTCCCAAGAACTCAGTTCAGTCAACATGTCATCAGGGGGAGATGTACCTGGCTCAAGCACTCAGATATATAAATCTCTCAACCACAAATCCTCTTCACTTCTGCAGGGTAAATCTCTCCATACGGTGGATCCCTTCCGCGGCGTCCTAGTGCCAACGATATGAGCACATGACAAGGATCTGGGAAGGCGACCTTTCTCATATCCGCCTTGTTATCTCCATGGGCAAGTTCTCCGATCTCTTCTTGACTGAGTGACGCAGTTGCAGTAGCCATGCAACGAACTCCTCCTGAAATTAAGTATCGCACGCCAAAGAGACTCTCCCCCGAGTGGTTGACTGTAACAGCCATAGCCGAATTACCAGGGAACAACCTACAGCAACTATAACCTGATGAGAACGAGCCGGTGCAGTGAGAGTGAGACCTGGTCAGAGATAATACCATATACCTGGTGACTGCAGTACCTGATCATCAAGGTAGCTGAGGCTGTAGTGATCGGTGCGAATCAGAAATTCACCACGTTGCAAGTATTGGCGCCACCTCTCGACTGCCATAATCAAAGCTAGAAATTCTTTTTCGTATATAGACAATTGTCGGATGAGGCGAGCCGGCAACGCTATAAAAAACTGCAGGCTGACATGGAAGAAATGCTTTACCGCGAGGAGCTTCAATGGCTACAAAGATCGTGTGTGGACTGGTTACGTGCAGGGGATAGGAATACCAAATATTTCCACAGGAAGGCCTCCAGGCGGCAGCAAAAGAATAAAGTGAGGAAGCTGAAAAAACCAGATGGATCATTTACAAAGGACGAAAAAGAAATGGAGGGTATGGCTACAGATTTCTTTAATGAGCTGTTCAAGAAGGACACCAATGTTTGCCTGACAATTGTGACCGATCACATCCATTCATGTGTTGATGATCAAATGAATAAGTTGTTAATCGCACCGTTTACAGCAGAGGAAATTGGTGACGCCCTATTTCAAATTGGACCTCTAAAGGCTCCCGGTCTTGATGGTTATCCAGCTCGGTTTTTGCAAAGGAATTGGGGAATAATGAAGGAGGATGTCGTCGTGGCAGTCCAGCGCTTCTTCCAGGAAGGTAGAATGCCAGAGGACGTGAATGATACGGCAATTGTGCTTATTCCAAAAAAAAATGAACCTGAAGAGCTGAAGGACTTCCGACCTATAAGCCTTTGCAATGTTATCTACAAGATTGTCTCAAAATGCTTAGTGAACAGACTAAGACCTTTACTACAGAATATTATTGCACCATTTCAGAGTGCATTTATCCCGGGGCGGCTGATTACGGACAATGCACTAATTGCATTCGAGTGCATTCATGCAATCCATACGGGATCGAGAGGGAATTACTATGCTTATAAATTGGATATGGCCAAGGCTTATGACCGCGTGGATTGGGGTTTTTTGGAAGGAGTGATGGTGAAGCTGGGCTTTCATAGTAAATGGATACAGTGGGTTATGACGTGTGTCACCACCGTACGATACTCGGTTCGCTTCAATGGACATATGTTGGACTCCTTCAAGCCATCACGGGGGTTGCGCCAAGGTGATCCACTTTCACCTTACTTATTCCTTTTTGTGACTGGTGGTTTGTCGACCATGGTTAAGCAGGAAATACAGAGCGCATCACTTCGAGAGATGCATATTTGTCGGCGTGCACCAGGAATCTCACACCTTCTCTTCGCGGACGATTGTCTTATGTTCTTTGAGGGGAACGTGGCTCAAGCAGAAGTAGTGAAATCGATCTTGGACAGGTATGAGAAAGGCACGGGGCAGCTTGTTAGCCTGGGAAAGTGCTCTATCTTATTTGGGAATAAGTGCTCTCAGGAGACTCAGTCATCCATCCAACATGTTCTGAAATATGAGACCCAATGTTTTGAGGAGAAGTATTTGGGCTTACCTGTTCCTGAAGGTCTGATGAAGAATGGTAAATTCCAGCCGGTTAAGAGTAAATTTGTGAAGCGTGCAAGTGATTGGGCAGAAAAGTATATGTTCAGCGCAGCAAAGGAAATCTTAGTGAAAGCAATCCTTCAAGCATTACCCACGTATGCCATGGGGGTCTTCCAATTCCCTGTTGGTATTATTGATGAGATGAATCAGATTATCCAAAATTTCTGGTGGGGCGATGAACAAAATAGAAGACGGCTGCATTGGATGTCGTGGGAAAAGGTAACACGGCCAAAAGCACACGGTGGTATTGGGTTTAAAGATCTACGGATGTTTAACCAAGCTTTACTGGCGCGGCAGGCATGGAGGCTTATTGATAATCCAGAGAGTCTGTGCGCCAGAGTACTAAGGGCCCGGTATTACCCTAATGGTAACCTTCTGGACACGGCTTTTATTCAGAATACATCACCTACATGGCAGGGAGTGATGCATGGTCTGGATTTATTGAAGAAAGGCACGCTTTGGAGGATTGGTAATGGTTCCCAAGTTAAAATTTGGCGTGGCAACTGGATTCCGCGTAGTGATTCACTCAGAGTGTCTGGTAAAAGGAGAGAGACACGTATGCGATGGGTGTCAGAATTATTCATTCCAGGTTCACGTGCATGGGACGAAGAGAAAATTCGGCGATACTTCTATCCCCATGATGCGGAAGCAATCTTGGCTATTAAACTCACACAGCGGAACTCAGAGGACTTCATTGCATGGAATATGGAGGAGAACGGCGTGTTTACTGTGAAATCGGCATATCGCCTCGGCACCCAGCCAAAGTTGGACGATCATAGCACTGGCCAAAACAGCAGGTCACCTCTTGGAGATCGTCTGGTTTGGGACAGCATCTGGAAAGCAAAGGTCCCCTAGAAAATTCGTGTTTTTGGGTGGAAGGCGGGGATGAATACCCTTGTTGTTCTTGAGAATGTTCACAGAAGAATTAAGTCTATCAGACCGGCGTGCTCTATATGTGGCACATCGGACGAGGATGCTCACCATGCGTTGGTGATGTGCACCACTGCGCGCGCCCTGTGTGATCAACTGAGAGGGGTTTGGACTCTACCCCCTGAGAAGGAATTTCAGAAGTCTAGAAGGTAGTGGTTCCTGATTTTGATCAACAACTCGGCTCCTGAACTCAGAGTGAAGCTCCTGTTCCTTTTTTGGCATACGTGGCATCATCGTAATGATATTGTTCATGCTGAAGGAAAAGCCTCAATATCTGCTTCAGTTCCCTTCCTCCAGAATTATGATGTGTCCTTTGAGGAAGTGAATATGAGTGGTCTCTCGTCGAATGGGAAGTCCTTGCTGTTTCCGAGTCAAATCCACGCCTCGGGATCAGTTCTCCCATCAAAGTGGCGGCCGCCACCCCAAGGTACTGTCCTCGCTAATGTTGATGCGGGCTGGGATGCTGCTAGCAATAAGGCTGGTCTAGGTGTTGTTATCAGAGAGGCGGATGCCAGGGTCGTAAGCTCCGTCTGTAGACCGTTCAATTCAGTCCTAGTGCAGAGGAGGTGGAAGCAAGGGCTTGTTTACTTGGCCTTCATCATCTGATCGAGATTAAAAGACTGCCAGGTATTATAGAGACTGATTGTCAATCGTGTAGTGCAGGCTATAAATTCTCATAAGAGTGACCGATCACCAGCCTAGGGTTACTACAAAGAGATTGAGGACATCCTTCGTACAAACCCTTTATTGCATGTGAGAAAGGTGGCTAGGGAGAGTAACCGGGTTGCACACACTCTCGCCCAGCTAGGAAAGAGTGAGTCTGGTGTGTTACGTGATCCAGCCCCGAGATGTGTTTGGGAGTTGATCGCGAGCGATTGTAAGAACATGGTGTAATCTTCCTCGGCAGCAGGTTTTCTTACGCACTCTTTTCCTTACCAGGGTACCTGAGGGGACTGGAAGGTTTTTAATGAGGCGGGTCTGCTGCTAATTTTAATTTAAGTGTTCTTACTTCAAAAAAAATGCTCAGCTAAGAAATGCAATAGGGTGTGACTTGCATGAGAACTGCTCCAATCCCAGTGTGGCATGCGTCCGTCTCCACTATGAACTATTTCTGAAAATTTGGTAGTTGTTTCTGAAAATTTGGTAGTTGTAGCGCTGGTGTAGAAACCATAGCTTCCATTACAGCGCAAAGCAATGGCAAAACTCATGGGCCTGCAATTTCGCATTATCTACAAAAAAAGGTGCAGAGAACACAGCCGCGGATGCTCTGTCCACAGTGGGGCATCTGCTGGCGATCCAGGCTTGCTCTGAGGTTCGACCAACATGGACTCAGGAAGTACTCAACACTTATGTGATAGATCCTGTGGCGCAAGACCAGCTCACCGCACTGGCTGTAGTCAGTCCCGATGCAGAGGGTTATGAGCTGGTATGGTACAAGGCTTGATTAAGTACCGCGGTCGCGTTTGGATTGGTGCCAATTCTGCACTCCAGACCAAACTAATCCACGCATTCCATTCCAGTGCAGTGTTGGGGGGGGGGGGCACTCGGGTACCCAGGCAACATATCAACGTCTGAAACGACTATTTGCTTGGACCGGTCTGAAGCGAGCTGTTACTGAATTTGTCCAGCAGTGTTTGGTCTGTTAGCAAGCAAAGCACAGCAATTCGCACCCGGCAGGTCTTCTTCAACCCCTGCCAACACCAGTTGAAGCATGGCGCGATATAACAATGGACTTTATTGAAGGCCTACCCCTGGCTGATGGCGCAAATGTGATCCTGGTAATTATCGATCGTTTTATAAAATACTCACATTTCGTTCCTCTTCGCCATCCTTTATCTGCTCAACATGTGGCTAGAATTTTTGTGGATTCTGTACTAAAGCTTCATGGCATGCCCGTGACAATTATATCTGACCGTGACAAGATATTTACAAGCACACTGTTATATGTTGATCCAAATTCTACAAAGTAAAGGCCAACTTCTGACGGAGCGGAGCGAGGCCCGTCACCGGAGGCTTGGGCCGATGCGGATCGTTGATGACCTAGGTTACCACCATTATATATACCTCTTGTAAGCCGCCGGCTGGGATAAGTTGCATCTGTAAAATCCCCGGCGTTGTGTAAACGCTCCCCATTATAGTGAAGATTCGCTGGCTGGTGCCCGTGGTTTTTCCCTCTCTTTGTTGGAGAGGGTTTTCCACGTTAAATCTGTGTCCCCCTTGCTGCGATTTTATTTTCGTTCTTCGTTATTTACTTGTCGCAAAGCTAACACACACTGTGGAAACAATTGTTTACTGCCACTAGAACAAAGCTTGGCTACTCTACAACATATCACCCACAAATAGACGGACAAAGGGAACGAGTAAATCAGTGTTTGGAGATGTTTCTCAGATGTGTTGTTCAAGACTCACCCAAGCAGTGGCGTCGCTGGCTATCACTTGCAGAATTTTGGTATAATTCTACATACCACACCTCCCTCGGTATAAACGATTCAAAGATGCCCACCAGACACTTGCGTGCGGGTGAAAAACGAAGTAATACCATTACACAATAGTCCACGATAGAACCCACAGAACATATATATACAACAACAACTCCATGAGTCAAGAATACAGATATACAGTACAAAGATCCAAATCACCTTGAAAATGATACAACGTCCGAGTACGGACAAGATGCAAATGGGGCTAAGAGCCCTGAAGAATAACCAATGGCGTCCATAACCCTGCCCAGGCCAAGTCGGAAGGGTAACCCTGCTAACGAAGTCGATCTCAAACCTGCTAAAACAAAAGGGGTGCCGACAAAGGGCAAAGGAAAAAGGGAGCGGTCAGTACTGAGGCCATTACACGGCGAGTCTAGAATTCGGCGGCTCTCGCCTACATAGGTATGGTGGACTGAAGCGGCAACGAAGCATGCACTATACAACCTATAGAGACTCGATATGACTATCGGCTATTAGAGAGGGGTAAGAAAGACCTATTCGGATCCAACCTAATATTAACACCAATCATACCCATCCTGGTATTCCTCCTCGAGACCAAACGAGGAAGTTAAACCAAGGAACTCACACAGTTGGCAGTTTTATTCATTCCATTATAGTTGCAGCACTTACTAGTCAGATATAGATAGCATGAGGCATCCCGATATCGTAAGCAGTGGCAGTTTTAGTTAACCATTCCATTATAGTTGCAATACTTACTAGTCAGATACAATTAGCCAGAGATATCCCAAATCCAGCAGTAGTTGGCACTTTTATTTACTCATTCCGTTGTAGTGAATCTGATTATTAGACATGTCAAAGTCAAATTTATAGCACTACTTTAGTTATAGTTGTCTATGATCGAGATATTGTGCTCCAAGTCATCCATAACCGCGGACACGGCTTTCAAAAAGATTTACCCTGCAGGGGTGCATAAATAGCAACACACACACGATCAACCTCGGGAAGAACCAAATAAAACGCAATAAGGCCTCACGACAAAGCATTCACATGATTCATAAATCATTTCAGGAGGCCACCCTATTAAGCTACCCGAGACGGACCCAAGGTTTATGCCAATGGCTGTAAACGACTAGGAACCCGAAAATGTGACTGGGCTTGTCGTTACCGCGAAAACATTCCACATTCCTAAATAGTACAGGTGCTCCACGCACAATCGTAAATAAAGCAGTAAGGCATGGCATAAGTACAGGATAATAATAAAGCCCCAAACTACTTTGTGGCTCCAAGAAATAAAGTGTGAATCAAGAACAGGCAAAGGGGGATTCATAGAGTCTCCCATATATGGATAATGCGAATAGTCAAGGAACAAGTATCAAGTACTCGGGGCCTACGGGACACAAGTGAGCGTGGAAGAACCAAATATTAGCTATTGCCCACCGCTGTCTCTGTATTAGTTATATCTATTCCCAACGTTTTAATATCAAGTTGTAATTAAAGTCATGATCATCTCCAACATAAAGCATATGGTAACCTTCCAACAACTGTGGAACGACAACGACGCGAAGCAGCACCTGAGCAAGCAACTATGACTCGCAAGGCCGACTATCTATCAAACAACAGGCAATAGGATATGTCCAAGGCAATATAGGGGCTGCAGGGAATATAAATGGTGCACAAAAACTAAAGCATCACAACAAGGATAACAATAGATCAATAGGAGGAAGTAAAGACTATAACTGGAAAATAGGTAGAAAAGGGGAGATTGCTTGACTAGGAAACACCGCCGAAGGTTCATATCCGAAGAACTTGTCGATACTCGCATCCACTCAACGGCCTAATCCGTGAAGAAGCAAAGCATTAAAAAAACACCGAATGCACTATTTAATACTACGGTAAAAGATCCGGCATGATGTATGTATGATGCATGCCATGGCAAAGATGCGGTGCAATTAAGCAATATTAAGCGGAACCGGGGTCCCGATAATTAATTAGATGGTTCATGTTGTTTAGTTACCCCACAGTTTAAATGTTGTCCTAACAAGGCAAAACATGGCATCGGTTCGCTACACAAATTTAAATGGAGCTAATATAAGACTATATTTGCCCGCATATAGTCTCCATATTTAATTATGAGGTGAATCGACATAATGCCCCCAAACCACAACAAGATGTATGCAATCATGTCCAATTTATATGCAACAAGTATATGTCAATATTATAAAAAAATAGGGGTCTCGGATAGGGGTCACACATTTAGGGTCGAAGATCTTGGTGTTCACCGGGGGTCGATGGGGTTCGGTCTTGGTAGGATTGGTCTTCGAACTCTAGGAACGGGGCTCCAGGATCCACGAGGAGATCTTGGCGTTTCGCGTTGAAGGCCTTCAAGCACGGGGGTCTTAGCGGGGGTGTCCATGTTGTCGTTCTTGTCGAGGGGATGGTCTTGTCTCACATGGAGGAAGCACTTGATTAGATATACCATCTCACTAGGAGTGGAGGTCGTCCGTGTCATAGCCTCATCCCGCCATCTCCACACGATTCACCACATCGAAACTTCACTGAATCCAAATGCACACCACCGGGAAAATTCTAGACTAGGACCAGCAACAGAACAACGAACCGAAACTGCGGCAGGAGGTTTCCACGAAGGAACTTGCAGGCAGGGTGGTCAAGGGGGAGCAGAGGCGGCGACGCAGGGCTCGCTCGCGGGCGGACGTAGGCGAGTGGCGCCTTGCACAGGAGCACGACGGAGGGCGAGAATGGAGCAGCGACCGGAGGTGGGGCTGCTACGAGGATGTCCAGCACGGCGTCAGAGGCTGAAGGACACGGGAGGGAGGTGGCGGAGACGAGCGCTGGAGGCGGCAGATCCTGCGGTGGTGGGGCTTGTCGGGCTCGGAGGAGAAGGGCCACAACGGGCGGGACTCGGGGCACCTGGACGGAGGCGGCCGAGGTGGACGAGGAGGGTGGCCAGCGGAGAGGCAGGGCTGCAGACGGGAACCAGGGGAGGCGCGGCGCTTGGTTGCAAAGAGGAGCCGGCCATGGTCAGCGAGGAACCAGATGCGAGGCGACGATATAAGGGGTGAGGTTGGCGATGCGGCGATTGCGGGGCAGCGAGCGAGAGAAGGGGTGCATGCGGGTTGCGATCATTGTGGGGCCAGGCGACCGCGGGGTGGGGATTGTGGTGTGGGTTGGGACGCTGGCGATGCGTGCGTGCGTGTACCGCAGGGCAGGGTGCATCGCGGGGAGGGGAGCGTAGCGGTAGGTGGAGCTGCGGTCAAGTGCGACGCGCGGCTGGGGCGCGCGCACGGGTCGGTAGGTGTCGGCTGGGGTGTAGCAATGTGGAGTTGGTGGTAGGTAGGTTAGGATTAGGTTTTTGGTCTAGATTAGGTCTAGAGTCAGGATTAGCCGGGGTGGTAGGCTGCTACTAGCTGGGTCTTTTGGGTCTGGCCAGTAGCGGCCTTCCTCGGTATAAAATAGTTTTATTTATTTTAATTTGAAAAGGCTTTCACAAATAGTTTTTAGACAAACAAAAATATCCGGACATGACCGGGGCTTTAATTTGAATAGAGACGGGGCATTTAGAAAACAAAGGTAGGCTTTTAGAAAATAGTTTTAGACAAACATATGTATGCAGACATGAGATGCTCAAATGCAATGTGGCATGATGACATGAGCATGTAGTCATGATGATGCACAAAATAAAAACAACACACGATTTTCTAGTAGTGATTTTACCGGGGTGCTACAATTCGACACCACTAACAATGGATCTCGCCCTCGAGATCCGCCTCATGGTACAGTGGAGAAAGCTGACGGTCAGACTCTTCACGCTTTGCATAGATCCTCGCGACACCACTAACAAAGATTCTTGCTCCAACTTGAAATCGGCAACACCACCAACAAGGGATCATTGCTCATGTTCGTTGAGAGAACACTCCGGAGAAACAAGGACGAAGGTCGAGGTCTCACAAGGTAAGGCCACCTCTAACTTCTGTGGAAGGAGTAAAATTGCTTGATCCACCGATTCAATGTACAAAGAATGATAAGAGTAGTGGTATGGTCATGACTCCATCCCGCACTCAAAGCATTACTTCGCACATGAATAGGAAAATTATACAACCACTCTCGGAATTCAGACTGAAGATCTTTACAAGTGATGTTCGGAAACAAAGGATTGATGTAGACTCTTCTGATGTAGATGATGTCTTCGCTTTGAAAAACACCGGGAAGATACAAGAGAAATTGTATGAAAAGACATGATGATTAGGTTTCACAATGGTTCCATTGGCATGAGCAACACATGATCAAGGTATACTCCAACTTCACCATTGCTCAGCCTTCTCATATGTCCTTCAACAATTCCGATATCAGTCAAGGGGCACATACAGATAAAGAGTTCAAGGACCAAAAATATTGGATGAAGGGTACAACAAACGAGATGCAGATTAGATGATTGTAGCGCCACCGTTATAAAAGAAAGGAAGCGAAACCCTGAAGGTACAACGGAAACCCAACCATGAGAAATCCTGGACTCGAAGAAAACATAAGAGTATATTCAAAACACGTTGAGGTAAGAGGAGAATAGCATAGGGTTAAGGAGTAAAATCAGACCTAATCAGATCTATCCAACCGATTTTGCAAAATAGTTTTGACACTCTGTGGCGTCCGTTAGCTAGGTTATCCTACAGGCTGGACTAGTGGGGTATCGCAACTGCTGAGCTCTGATACCACTTTGTAACACCCTTGAATCGGCCCTATGCAGATTTTAGCGTTTTCCGCCAAACCCGCATAGAAACAATTCAAAGATGCCCACCAGGCACTTGCGTGCGGGTGGAAAACAAAGTAATACCATTACACAATAGTCCACGATGGAACCCACAGAACATATATATACAACAACGACTCCATGAGTCAAGAATACAAATATACAGTACAAAGATCCAAATCACCTTGAAAACGATACAATGTCCGAGTACGGACAAGATGCAAATGGGGCTAAGAGCCCTGAAGAATAACTAATGGCGTCCATAACCCTGCCCAGGCCAAGCCGGAAGGGTAACCCTGCTAACGATGTCGATCTCAAACTTGCTAAAACAAAAGGGGTGCCGACAAAGGGCAAAGGAAAAAGGGAGCGGTCGGTACTGAGGCCGGTACACGGCGAGTCTAGAATTTGGTGGCTCTCGCCTACATAGATATGGTGGACTGAAGCGGCAGCGAAGCATGCACTATACAACCTATAGAGACTCGATATGACTGTCGGCTATTAGAGAGGGGTAAGAAAGACCTATTCGGATCCAACCTGATACTAACACCAATCATACCCATCCTGGTATTCCCCCTCGAGACCAAACAAGGAAGTTAAACCGAGGAACTCACACAGTTGGCAGTTTTATTCATTCCATTATAGTTCCAGCACTTACTAGTCAGATATAGATAGCATGAGTCATCCTGATATCGTAAGTAGTGACAGTTTTAGTTAACCATTCCATTATAGTTGCAATACTTACTAGTCAGATAAAATTACCCAGAGATATCCCAAATCCAGTAGTAGTTGGCACTGTTATTTACTCATTCCGTTATAGTGAATTTGATTATTAGACATGCCAAAGTAAAATTTATAGCACTACTTTAGTTATAGTTGTCTATGATTGAGATACTATGCTCCAAGTCGTCCATAACCGCGGACATGGCTTTCAGAAAGATTTACCCTGCAGGGGTGCACAAATAGCAACACACACACGATCAACCTTGGGAAGAACCAAATAAAACGCAACGAAGCCTCACGACAAAGCATTCACAGGATTCATAAATCATTTCAGGGCCACCCCATTAAGCTACCCGCAACAAAGTTGGCCGGCTCCGAGATGGACCCAAGGTTTGTGCCAATGGTTGTAAATGACTAGGAACCCAAAAATGTGTCTGGGCTTGTCGTTACCGCGAAAATATTCCACATTCCTAAACAGTACAGGTGCTCCACGCATAATCGTAAATAAAGCAGTAAGGCATGGCATAAGTAAAGGATAGTAATAAAGCCCCAAACTACTTTGTGGCCCCAAAAAATAAAGTGTGAATCAAGCTTAGGCAAAGGGGGATTCATAGAGTCTCCCGTATGTGGATAGTGCGAATAGTCAAGGAACAGGTATCAAGTACTCGGGGCCTACGGGACACAAGTGAGCATGGAAGAACCAAATACTAGCTATTGCCCACAGGTGCCTCTGTATTAGTTATATCTATTCCTAGCATTTTAATATCAAGTTGTAATTAAAGTCATGATCATCTTCAACATAAAGCATATGGTAACCTTCCAACAACTGTGGAACGACAACGACGCGAGCAGCACCTGCGCAAGCAACTACGACTCGCAAGGCCGACTGTCTATCAAACAACAGGCAATAGGATGTGTCCAAGGCAATATAGAGGCTGCATGGAATATAAATGGTGCACGGAAACTAAAGCATCGCAACAAGGATAGCAATAGATCAATAGGAGGAAGTAAAGACTATAACTGCAAAATAGGTAGAAAGGGGGAGATTGCTCGCCTAAGAAACACTGCCGAAGGTTCATATCCAAAGAACTTATCGATACTCGTATCCACTCAACGGCCTAATCCGTGAAGAAGCAAAGCACTAAAAGAAACACCGGATGCACTATTTAATACTACGGCAAAAGATCCGGCATGATGTATGTATGATGCATGCCATGGCAAAGATGCGGTGCAATTAGGCAATATTAAGCGGAACCGGGGTCCCGACAATTAATTAGATGGTTCATGTTGTTTAGTTACCCCGCAGTTTAAATGTTGTCCTAACAAGGCAAAACATGGCATCGGTTCGCTACACAAATTTAAATGGAGCCAATATAAGACTATATTTGCCTGCATATAGTCTCCATATTTAATTATGAGGTGAATCGACATAATGCCCCCAAACCACAGTAAGATGTATGCAATCATGTTCAATTTATATGCAACAAGTATATGTCAATATTATAAAAAATAGGGGTCTCGGATAGGGGTCACACATTTAGGATCGAAGATCTTGGTGTTCACCGAGGTTCGATGGGGTTCGGTCTTGGCGGGATCGGTCTTCGAACTCTAGGAACGAGGCTCCAGGATCCGCGAGGAGATCTTGGTGTTCTGCGTCGAAGGCCTTTGGGCACGGGGGTCTTAGCGGGGTCCTTGTCCATGTTGTCGTTCTTGTCGAGGGGATGGTCTTGTCTCACATGGAGGAAGCACTTGATCAGATATACCATCTCACTAGGAGTGGAGGTCGTCCATGTCGTAGCCTCATGCCGTCATCTCCACATGATTCACCACATCGAAACTTCACTAAATCCAAACGCACACCACCGGGAAAATTCTAGACCAGGACCAACAACAGAACAATGAACCAAAACTACGGCAGGAGATTTCCACGAAGGAACTTGCAGGCAGGGTGGTCAAGGGGGAGCAGAGGCGGCGATGTAGGGCTCGCTTGCGGGCGGACGTAGGCGAGCGGCGCCTTGCACGGGAGCACGACGGAGGGCGAGAACGGAGCGACGACTGGAGGTGGGGCTACTGCGAGGATGTCCGGCACGGCGTCGGTGGCCGAAGGACGCGGGAGGAAGGCGGCGGAGACGGGCGCTGGAGGCGGAAGATCCTGTGGTTGCGGGGCTTGTCGGGCTCGAAGGAGAAGGGCCACAGCGGGCGGGACTCAGGGCACCTGGACAGAGGCGGCCGAGGTGGACGAGAAGGGTGGCTGGCGAAGAGGCGGGGCTACAGACGGGAACCAGGGGAGGCGCGGTGCTTGGTCGCAGAGAGGAGGGCGACCATGGTCGGCGAGGAACCAGAGGCGAGGCGACGATAGAAGGGGTGAGGCCGGCGACGCGGAGATTGCGGGGCATCGAGCGAGAGAAGGGGTGCATGCGGGTCGCGATCGTGGTGGGGCCAGGCGACCGCGGGGTGGGGATTGCGGTGCAGGTTGGGACGCTAGCGATGCGTGCGTGCGTGTACTGCAGGGCAGGGTGCATCACGGGGAGGGGAGCGTAGCGGTAGGTGGAGCTGCGGTCAAGTGCGGCGCGCGGCTAGGGCGCGTACAGGTTGGTAGGTGGTGGCTGGGGTGTAGCGATGTGGAGTTGGTGGTAGGTAGGTTAGGATTAGGGTTTTGGTCTAGATTAGGTCTAGAGTCAGGATTAGCCGGGGTGATAGGCTGCTACTAGCTGGGTCTTTTGGGTCTGGCCGGTGGCGGCCTTCCTCGGTATAAAATAGTTTTATTTATTTTAATTTGAAAAGGCTTTCACAAATAGTTTTTAGACAAATAAAAAATATCCGAACATGACCGGGGTTTTAATTTGAATAGAGACAGGGCATTTAGAAAACTAAGGTAGACTTTTAGGAAATAGTTTTAGAAAAACATATGCATGCAGACATGAGATGCTCAAATGCAATGTGGCATGATGACATGAGCATGCAGTCATGATGATGCACAAAACAAAAACAACACGTGATTTTCTAGTAGTGATTTTACCGGGATGCTACAATGACCGACCGAGAAGTGGGTCCCGGGTGTGCATGAGTGAGGACAAAATGCGTAGAAAAAACTAGTGTTGGTCTATGGGGCCAGTCTAGATATCCTATTAAGCTGTCAGGAGTGACAGCCCAGACACGGAGACTCCAGGGTTTTACAAAGTGGCATCAGATCCGATCCTCGCGGTTGCACGGGCGTGTGCGGGTCAATGACAGGACATGTGGAGCATGGCGCGTGTGGCACAGAGTGGACACGGCATGGTACATGTGCCGGCACTGGACACACAACATGTGCCAAGAGGGAAGATTTCTGGTTTGTGGTTGGTCGGCAAGGGCTCGATCTTTTAAGGGTGGGTGTATGTGAGACCCTTGCGCATGGTTTAATAGGATTGATAGGATATTCATAAAAACAAGTTGCAACTTCTTTTCTGGAAGCTCATCTAAAAATAACTTTGAGGTTAAGTGTGCTTGGCCTAGAGCAATTTTAGGATGGGTAACCGACGGAAAGTGGGTCTCGGGTGTGCACAAGTGAGGACAAAGTGCAAAAAAAGACTAGGGTTGGTCTATGGGGCCAGTCTAGATATCCTATTAAGTTGTCAGGAGTGACAGCTCAGGCACGGAGAGTCCGGGTTGTTACATTCATGCACCCCTCATCTAGCTAGGCTCGCTAGGAATGACTGAAACAACCATAGCTAGCGAGCATGGCTTCCCTGCACAAAAGAGAAAGCAGGGGTACATGATATCTAGCAATGAGAGAGATGGCGGGAGCTCGGGCTATGCATGCAGGAGTGGGCAACAAAAATAGGGCTACACCTCACTCATTTGAGCACATATATATACCCCATACTCTCTCCACCAACTCCCCTCTCCCTCTCAAGTTCTCACGGGATGGAAGCATCCTCACCAATGAGACGGTAAGAGGCAACACCCACTTCAGCAGAAAGTGGCGACCGTCGGGAAGCGGTGTTCTTCCTCTTATGAGGGTTATGGTCTACATCCTCACACCACTCTCATCGATGGTTGGTGTAAGCAAGTTCAAATATTTTTGTCAGCTAGCTTGGATTTGTAAGAATATGGTCATGCCTATGTCTAGATATGTATGTCCCTGATGCACACACACACACACACACACACATATATATATATATATATTATATATATATATATATATATATGTGTGTGTGTGTGTGCATGTGTAGTTAAGAGATGTATGCCAATGATGGTTGTATGCATGCGTACTTATTTCATATGTCGTTGATGGTTATATGCATGTGTATAGTTTGATTTGTAGGTTGATGATGTTATTGAGTCTTGTATGCTAGTTTGTCGTTATGGGGTGGATCTATACGCTTTAGTTTAAACATGTTGTACAACTAGCTATGATTGAACAAACCTAGTCCCAATGAGATCTGAAACACGTAAAATATTCACTTTGTGTGTAAGGTGAGCATCACTAAGAGTATTTGTTGTCATCCTTCTACCAACTTTGCCCTTTGCATGACAATAGAGATATGCGTTTAAGTGTGCAGCGATGATTACCAATTTGTTAACATGATGCATGCTTCACATTATTTATATGATTCACATATACATTGGTTGTTGTAAGTTGGTAATTACAAGGTGATCATTTTGGGCCCAATGCGGGAGAACAGATGCCATAAGTTGGCATTGGCATTGTAAAATTTCAGAACAGTCAATGAAGTCCAGATTTCCACGTCTGTATTCTTATGCGTTGGATGAAAATTTATCAGCAGCACAAGTTATGGCAAGAGAGGGTATTTTGGACCTCTTCTATATGCCTTTATCTAGGCCTACGTATCATGAGTTACAGGTTATTCTGCAAAGCAACCCCACATCTGAACAACATGATGTCTGGACTTATAGTTGGGGCGAGAAATATACATCGGCTAAATTTTATGCGCTCATCCATGTTCATATTCAAGTGCCAAATGTTTTTCGATGGTTGTGGAAATCCAGTTGTATTATGAAAACCAAGGTCTTTGCATGGCTACTACTACGAGACAAGTTGAATATTAGAGATTTATTACAACGAAGACATTGGAAGGTGACGGACGATACTCGCTGTGAGCTCTGCCCTTTGAGGATTCACGAGGATAGAATTCACTTGTTCTTGGAGTGCAATTCTAGTAGACGTGTATGGAATTATTTACAAGTGGACTGGCTTGCTCATACTGATTTACAGATGGTTGTTTTTGAAGCAAGGAGATGTTTTGGTCGACCATTCTTCATGGAGGTTCTCATTATAGCTTGCTCGAATATTTGGCTCTTGAGAAATGGGAAAGTTTTCAGAAAGGAAAGACCCACTTTCTCTAGGTGGAAGTGTCAGTTTGTTCATGACATAGCCCTTCTTCAACATAGCATTAAGGCTAAGTACAGGGATGCTTTAGTGGATTGGATAGAGGCTTTCGTTGATTTGTCTATTTGTATATAGGTAGTTATTTTGTTTCTCTGTTTTGTATATAAATTGTTTTTGGTTGATAAATAAAATTATGTTGTGGGGCTGTTGCCTCATAGTCTAGGGTCAAAAAAATCAGAAAAGGTGGATTGCAATGGGTCTACTCGGTTGATTTCCGAGAGCCCTCAACACGTATATTTATATGTTGAGAATACTCGAGTATTTACAAGGATAAGGAATGAGTCCTAGTCTAGTTTGGTTCGGTATAGAACCATAACCGACTCTAACTCTAACACCCTCCCTTAATCACAACTTAGACAAGTTGAGATTATGTCTAAACTCTATAAATTTTCTTACAGCAAGCGGTTTAGTAAAACTATCAGCTACTTGATCTTTTGAAGAGATGAAGTGAATCTCTAACTGTTTATTCAGCACTCGTTCTTTGATGAAGTTAAAATATATCTCAGTATGCTTGGCTCTTGCATGAAAAACAAGATTAGTTGACAAGTATGTTGCTCCTAAATTGTCACACCATATGCATGGTACTTGAGTTGATTTAACGCCAAGTTTTGCAAGTAAAGATTGAACCCATATCACTTTAGCTGTTGCGTTTGCCACATCCTTGTATTCCGCTTCAGTGCTAGACCTGGTGAAAGGGTAGTTTACCCTCTACTATTTTTGGTTGACAATGACACTATAGTTAGAGCGGACTAATGCTACCTACTACTGTCTTAAACAGGTTTTAGTCTGATGGCAGGTTGGAAGATCGTCGGATACCCCCCCCCCCCATTTTGGTAATGAAGCTATGTGCTCGAGTTTTGCTTTATTATGTAACCTGAGGCTTTAGGAACTCTGCACTATTAAGAGGGGTTCTCTTTATGAGCTTGTTGGGGATGAATTCCTAAGCCATATACACATCCCATACACCCACTTGTCCCATCGCAAAAGAGAGAGGAGAGGGAGATCTACCTTTCATAGTGTTTCTGCAGGATTCGGTTTTCAAGCCGGTTGAACCGGCTCCTAGACTTGGTGGTCCGGTGCCAGCACCGAAAAACTGACATTCAACCGGGATTGTCGATTGCTTATGTCGAATCTATCCGAAACTGTGGACAGAACCCATTTCTGGTTTTTGGCCTCGGAACCGGACCGTCCGGTAAGTGGGCCGGTTCAATCAAACTTAAAACCGTTTTCATCAGAATTGTTCTAAATGGCTAGATTTCTCCCTTGGGTATAAATACCTCTTCTTCCACCTTGAGCAGGTGAGGCATTCCATTTCATATTTATTCTTTAATCTCTCTCTCTCCCCCATTGTTGAAACACAATTCCTTGAGGATCGCCCATTCTACCCAACTAATTCCAAATCCCTTTGGTAGAAAGCAAGAGGAGGTCCCGATCTATGTTTCCACCAAGCCAAAGTTAATCCCCCCTTGAGTTCATCGAGTTAGCTTGTTACTCTTGGGTTTGTGGGAAACCCTAAGCAGCTAGTGTCGCCCGGAGGCATTCGGCTTGTGATTTGCTTCGTGGTAAGTTTGTGAGGGTTTGGAGACTACTTATAGTCTACCATGAGTAAGTGAGCTATTGCTTCGTGGGATAGGCTCGAAGAAGAAGGTGACCCTTCATAGCGTTGGGGAATCCTTCGTGGAACCGGATACATTGCAAATGTATCTATAATTTTTGATGTTCCATGCTTGGTTTTATCTACTTTCTTGTGTTTTGTCCACACTTTGGAGTACTTTTCATATGATTTCTTGGACTAACCTATTAACAAGAGCCATAGTGCCAGCTGCCTGTTTTCTGCTATTTTTGGTTTCAGGAAGTCAGAAAATGAATATTCTCGGAATTGGACGGCACAAAAGCCAAAGTCACTATTTTACCAAGGGACACTTGGAGCCAGAATACGAGATGGAGAGGGGCTGGGGCCCGACCACACCACCTGGTCGCACGGCCAGGCCTGGCCCGTGCCAGGGGTGGTCTGGCCGCCCTAGGCACCCCCTCGGCCTCTCCTTCCGCCTATATATTGCCTCTGATACGGAAACCCTAAGGACCCGATCAAAATTCCACGAAAGAGTCTGTAGCCGCCGTCATCTCCATCCCTAGATCAGGAGGGATCTGAAGCTCTTCCTAGCACCCTGCCGGAGAGGGGAATTCACCCTGGAGGCCTTCTTCATCATCATGCAAGCCTCCGGTGTGATGCGTGAGTAGTTCATCTCTGGACTATGGGTCCATGTAGTAGCTAGATGGCTGGTTCTCCCCCTCTGTGCTTTCATGTCTAGATCTTATGAGCTCCGTTCATGATCAAGATCATCTATTTGTAATTCTGCATGTTGTGTTTGTGGGATCCGATGGATATTGCGATGCTATTTTAGATTGATTATTGATTCTATCATGTCTTTGTTATTTCTGATCTTGCATGCTTTTCGTTGTTAGTAGCTATCTTGGCCAAGTAGATGCTAGCAACTCCAAGAGTTAGTATTTATGCTCGATAGTGGGTTCATGCCTCTGGTAACCTGGGGAAGTGACAAAAAATCTCTAAGGTACTAGATGTGCTGTTGCTACTAGGGAGAAAACAACAATCCTTTGTTCATAGAACAATCGTATTGTTTACTTTACACGCAGTTCGTAAAGCAATAATCTGTTGCTTGCAACTTAATAATGGAGGGGGTTCGGATGATAACCTGAAGGTGGATTATTAGTCATAGATGCGGTTGGATGGCGGTCTATGTATAATGTTGTAATGCCCAATCAAGTCTCAAAGGAGTCAAGATGATTAGTATATGCTTGTATGCTTTCTCGATGTTTGTCAATTGCCCCGCTGTAATTTGTTCACCCAGCATGTTATCTATCTTAAGGAGAGCCACCTCTAGTGAACTATGGACCCCGGTCCTTTCTTTTACAATCAATCTACAAACTGTTTACTGCTTTGTGTTTACTTTCTGCAAACTATTACTTCCTTCCATTCGATACGTTTAATTCTTTGTTTTCAGCAAAACCGGTGAGATTGAAAACCTCATCGCAAATTGGGGGCAAAGTTCTGTGGTTGTGTTGTGCAGGTCTCCATGTTGCTGCTGGCACCGGTAGTGCGCCCTGTTAACGTTCAGCTAGCTACACCTTTGGGGTGTTTCCTTGCTCCTACTGGATTGATAACCTTGGTTTCATACTGAGGGAAAACTTGTTGTTGTGCTCATCATACCTTCCTCTTGGGGTTCCCCAACGAGCTCGATATATTTTGGGCCATCAACAACTTTTTCTAGCACCGTTGCCGGGGAGTCAAGGACATCTTCACAAGGGGAGTCCCTCATAACCAATCTCTTTACTTTGTTATTTTTGTTTTGCTTAGTTTTCTTTTTGCTTTGTTTGCTTGTTTCTTTATCAAAAACACACAAAAAATTAGTTCTACTAGTTTGCTTTCTTATTTAAAAAAACAAAAAAATTAAGTCTCCTCTAGTTGTTACCTCTTCCTTAGCTCACCATGTTGATCCCTAAATTCACCCTGAAAGACCTTTCAATAGGTAGTGGTTCAATAATTGGAAAAGATAATATTGAAGAATTCTTTAATCATGTTAGTAAGCATGAGGATATTGAGGATAGATCCCTTTCAGAACTTGCTCCAAACTATGAGATTGGTGCAGCTTCTTTAGTTCACATGTTGGAAGCTAGGTTTGTTAACCTTAACCCCTTAATGCAAGTAATGTTTCTTAAACTTAAAGAAATTGAGGACCCTGAAAAGAGGGATTTTATTCTTGAAACTTTGCTTAAGGAATTCTATGATGTTGCCAAGGAAGCTAGAAAAAGTCTTTGAACATTTCAATATGCTAGGATCATGTGTATATGTTGTTGGTACACGAGAAAAGATGAACAAAACTGAACCTAATGGGGAGGAAACTAAGGTACCAATACCCTTAAAACTGGTAGCAATACATGAAGCCATAGAAAAGAATCTTGATTGGATTGTTCCTGAAACCCTTTTGATGAAAATAGTGAACCCAAGAGCATTGAGAGAGGATCCTTTAGAACTTATTTGGATGATATACCTTGCCTTGTTGAAGATATTTCTCGTATTGATCTTAATATATCTTCATTTGAGAACACTTGATTCTTTTTCTTGCTTCTTATGCCTAACTTAAAGGCGTTAAAGAAAAGTACTTATTGGGAGATAACCCAAAAATTTTAGATAAGTCTTGGAAGTTATTATTTCAGTAATAACCGCTCCTTATCCTTTTTATTTGCTTTATGTGCCAAGATTAACCTCTAATGAGAGAGAAGTAATGATTGGAAAAGTTGCTGTCCCGAAACAGATTTCTGTGCTTCACCGTAAAAATTCGTGTAAAATCTCTATACGTCCTTTTGAGGCGTGAATTTTTGTGCTTCTGCCCCAGGTTTTTGTCTAACTTTAGTTAGTTCAACACTTTTTTATTTGAGCAACAGAAGGTCTTCGAAAAAATTCGTATTTACCTGCTGGTCTGTTTTGACAGATTCCTGCCATTATTTGCATTTGCTTCTTGTTGGTTCCTTTTTGAGTCCTTTTGGGGGATTTGAGCTTTTTGAGGGAAGTGCTACAGTATCTAGTGTTTTCATGGAAGTTTTATTGGTGTTAGAGCTGAACCTTAAAGACTTATTATCTTGAGTGCACTAATGTTGCTAATAAAGATTGTGTGAAGTTTTGTATGAAGGAAAAATTTCAGGTGTATGGAAGGAATGAGTAATGAGATGAAGGATGGACTAAAGCTCAAGCTTGGGGATGCCACGCGTGTCACCCAAGAAATATGCAAGAAGTACAAGCGTCAAATCTTGGGGATGCCCAAGGCATCCCCCTCTTCATCAATAAAAATTCCAGGTTTCTTCCAAACGCTTCATTTTTATTGTTTCATGCATAGTTGTGTTGTTCTTAGAGCGTCTTCTTTTTCATTTTCGTTTTGGTTTTTAGTTTGCTTGGTTTGCTTAGTTTTCTGAATAAATTGGTTGGACCCCTTCTTTTATACATTGATTTTCAAATAGTTTGGTTTGGTTTGGAAAAGAGTAGGAAAGTTCATGCTTAAGTGGTAAAGAGAGTTTGTTTTTGACTGTGGCTATGCTTCGTCATGCCATCATTGATATTGTTTTGGCTTTATGCTTAGTATTCTTTGCTGTAGCATGACTTGTTATAAACAATTGAGATTGCTTAATGTGCCTTGGATAAATCATATTAAAGCAATTCGTAAAGCAATAATCTGTTGCTTGCAACTTAATACTGGAGGGGGTTCGGATGATAACCTGAAGGTGGATTATTAGTCATAGATGCAGTTGGATGGCGGTCTATGTATAATGTTGTAATGCCCAATCAAGTTCCAAAGGAGTCAAGATGATTAGTATGTGCTTGTATTGCTTTCTCGATGTTTGTCAATTGCCCCGCTGTAATTTGTTCACCCAGCATGTTATCTATCTTAAGGAGAGCCACCTCTAGTGAACTATGGACCCCGGTCCTTTCTTTTACATACAATCTACAAACTGTTTACTGCTTTGTGTTTACTTTCTGCAAACTTTTACTTCCTTCCATTCGATACGTTTAATCCTTTGTTTTCAGCAAAACCGGTGAGATTGACAACCTCATCGCAAGTTGGGGACAGAGTTCCGTGGTTGTGTTGTGCAGGTCTCCACGTTGCTGCTGGCACCGGTAGTGCGCCCTGCCAACGTTCATCTAGCTACACCTTTGGGGTGTTTCCTTGCTCCTACTGGATTGATAACCTAGGTTTCATAACTGAGGAAAACTTACTGCTGTGCTCATCATACCTTCCTCTTGGGGTTCCCCAACGAGCTCCACATCAACACCGAGCCTTCAGGCGGCTACAGACTCTTTCATGGATTTTTGATTGGGTACTTAGGTTTTCCGTATTAGAAGCAATATATAGGCGGAAGGAGAGGCCGAGGGGGTCTTGGGGTCAGCCAGACCACCGCCTGGCGCGGGCTAGGCCTGGCTGCGTGACCAGGTGGTGTGGCCAGGCCCTAGCCCCTCTTCGTCTCGTATTATGGCTCTAGATGTCTTCCGGTAAAATAGTGACTTGGCCTTTGGTCCTGTCCAATTCCAAGAATTTTCATTTTCTGACTTCCTGGAACCAAAAACACCAGAAAACAGGTAGCTGGCACTGTGGCTCTTGTTAATAGGTTAGTCGAAGAAATCATATGAAAAGTACTCCAAAGTGTGGACAAACACAAGAAAGTAGATAAAACCAAGCATGGAACATAAAAAATTATAGATACATTTGCAATGTATCAGGCCCCCTTTCAATCCACAAGCTTGACAAGAGGACGGTAGCAGAAAGGGCTGAGAAGCTAGTGTGTGGTACTGATTGAAATTAAGTGGAAAGGTTAAATTATGTAAAGAGCGGGTAAATCTAATAATATAAGACAAAACCATTGCTCGTAAAGCAAACAGATTGATTTTTGTGAACTTTTGATGAGCGTAAAGATATAGTACTAGATGATAATAATAACACGAAAAATTATAACATGTGAAATTGTGGATTTCCAAATTATACCCACTTCTTAGAGAGGTCACTACCCACCTGGGTACTGTGTTGGCGCTTCCTCGTCGTGTAGACGATGTCTACTTTTGGTGCAGGCATCAGCAATTTACTAGCCTCTACAACAGCCTCAGCCTCCACAGCAGCACCTTCAATCTGCATAAATAGCAGCAGAGCTCAACAGTTCAATATAGTACATAGTAGTCATATACTGACTGTATGAGATAGTTAGACAGATCCAGATCTAGATTCACATAAACACAGTGCCAGAATTAATAAATCACACATATGTTTCTGAACATCTGATAAACATGCATCACACCAAGCGGGTAATAATTAAATTAGTTTGTACTATGGTAATAAGGGTATTAAGAAAAAATACCTTTCTCTTTAAGCTGAGCCCTCCCAGCTGGTCAGTGGCCTTGCGCTTGTTTGGGGAGTAGTGGTATTGGCCGGATCCTGTGGCATGTGGGGGTACCATCCTGTTTGTCGCACTTGGAGCACCCCACGTTCGCAGGTATGTACCATCGTGCTACAGTAAATAAACAAGAGATGGTGTCATAGAGGTTCCACAAAAACATGATGCAGATAGAGACAACTTTTAGCACAGGGATACATCCAGGTTGTAGCCAACCACTTTCAGCATTGAAAAGAATGGAAGAACGCAACGAATATACTGCTACATTACCTTTTTAGGAAACTTTTAAGGGAACTGACGGGACCATCCCTGTTCGTAGTGGCCAAGCGCGCCACTGACCGATAGTTATCCATACAGAATCTGATGCAAAATCCACTGCACATTATGAGTAGCAACTAAGGGTTATAGAAGTGAAGAACACCGAAATCGAATCCGACCAAATGCCCCAATCAGAACAGCGGTGACCATGCCCCGATCCTGAATCCATATGAAATCAGTACCCCCCAAACCCCCACCACCACCCCACCCCCACCCAAATGATCCAATCGAACAGAGAAGAGGGAAAATATCCTGATTAGGTGATTCCGAGGTGAGCAATAAGCAAGAACTCCACAATCAAAGCATACGGAATACTAATGCTAGTACTAATATTACCCCCAATGTCCCAATCAGAAGAAAATTAAACAAAGACGGATTTCGAGGTGAGCAAATACACCCACCTATTTCAGCAAGAACTCCCTAATCAGAGGTTGCACTAGTTCCAATAGTTGCTTGCTAAATGGGAGCTAGCTAGTGGTGGTTTCTTGTCTTGTCGTTGGTAGAAAGGCATGGGCAGGGGAGTAGTAGTACTAGTATTAGTAGGGCTGGGCGGTACACTTTTTCTACAATAAGTATTTTTAAGTGGCAGTGTCAAGAACATTTTGCTGGGAGAGATTCCCGAATTTTTTATCCTAGTTATCACGTGGGGCCTACAGCTGTTTCAAGCGGGACCCACGTCAGTGGTCAGTTAAAGCGGGTCCCACATAAGGGGGTGAGATAATTGACCGAGCCAACCTCCACCTTCCCTTGGTACTCCTTCTAAGGACCGAGAAAATCGCCCCTCTTCGAATCAAATTGATCTCAGCTTATACAGTATATCCTTTTGCTGATTCAGCTCATGGAGCATTGAGGGAGGGGAAGGGCTAGCAGCATAGGGCACCAGCGCTGGGGCCTCAAAAACCATTTAGGAATCGATAAAAGCATAAGCTCGGATTTCAGACTAGAAACACACACAAACACACATATATATACTATATACGAAATAGTTTCCAATTACAGTTCTCCTAACAAAGACCTAGAAATCATAAGGTAGCTCCATATTACAGAACTACAATAGTAGTGAACCAATCATAGGATAGCTCTACACCCCAAGAGTTTTGCAGCTAGGCTAGTGGTCATGAGACTACCCAGACGGCACCAAAAGTACACCCCTGATGATCAGCAGCCCTGCATCAAATCCATCCAGAAGCAGTGTACCCGATCTACAGCCTCAGGTGCAGGCTCATCAATGAACAGGTCATCGTCATTACCATCAAATTCCTCTTCGGTCGTCTACTTCTGCGATTGGTAGATTAATAGATATGTTTATAGAGAAACATCAGACACACAACCTAAACATTTGTCGTTCTACAGATATGCCTTGTCATCTGGCATAGCGATAGTACTAGAAATTAAACCCATTTCATGTAGCTTGCGCTTTTTCTCTCCTCCCCTTCTCCAAGTTGATCTAGATGCTTAGGAGTTGCCTCTGTTAGTTGATCTAGTTGATCAACATCTGCTTCCCCTACTTGATCCTGATGATAAAGATGTGCTTCCCCTAGTTCATATGGAGGATCATATGGTTCACCATGAAATACCCATCTAACATATGTGCTTAGCATCCCGAATGTAAAAATATGATCTTCCACTATACTTTGAGGAAACACCCTATGATTTACACACAACCTGCAGGGGCAATGTACTTTTGAGTTGTCGCAATGAGCTCTAACAAACCCCATAAATTGTAGAACACCAAGTATATGTTTAGCGCTGCCTAGTGGAGCAATCTCTATCCAAAATCTGCCTATCTGTTTAATTATGACATACAAGGTTGGTTATTATAAAAATAAAAGTAGGAAACATATAGATGGAGTACAAAAACTACATGTGCCTATGCATTTCAGCAAACATATTGACAGCAAAAATCACCAAAGGTATTTAGGAACATAGATCGAGCGTAGAATAAACTATGACCATGCAGATTGAGGACAAATTAAACTACGTATTTGAGGAGGCAGATCGGGTGAAAGGGCAATAAAATGCCAACCAGATCGAGCTAGAGATAGAAGGACTACCGTGGGATCGACGTGCCCACCGGTGCGTCTCAAGAAGATCGACGGGTAGGGAAAGATTCTTCGCGCACGGTGGTAATGAGGAGCGGTCATGAGCGTGTGTGTTTTGTGGGCAAGGGGGTGAGGACCTAGGCGGCGGAGGGTGGAAGTTATTACACAGCGCAAAGGGGTGGGGAGGGATAACGTTGGAAATTCTTACCTACCCTGCTTTGGGCACCACCATATACATGGCCCACCTACCAGTCACCATGGAGCAAAATTGATCCAAAAGTTGTCAAAATACAAGTTTATGTTTTACCATGGAAACTAATGCACATAGCATTGCACTTTGCGAATGAATGGCTTTATTTCAATATATATTTAATTTTGTCCCTAATTTTTTCGAAAAAGGGCCAAATTTGGAAATTCGAAAGTAAACTTCAAATTTTGAACCAGACATATTGGTTGATTTGCCAAGATGCACCGATATACCAAATACAGACACGTCATCATAAATTATGGCCATGACGTTGGTCACGTTTTTTTTGGATGATGGTCATCTTTTTGAAAGCCTTGAATTGTTTGATAACTTCAACAAATGCCTAAAAACTCATTTAAATGTTGGAAAGCAACTCTCATTGGCATGCAGGTCTAGAGTGTAACAGCGCATCTGAGCGGCCCCACGCTAGAACAGCATATGTTTAAAGCTTCGACCTCAAAATTTTGGTACTACCCCCAAACATCGCACACATCCATTCAAATATCCTGCGCATTCATTCAGACATACTTCATCTTTTTTTAGAATGCATAATTCCTCTTCTATCCCTGCTCCTCTTGTTTGAAAGCCTTGAATTAATGTTCATTAATTTTGGCAGATGTCTATCAAGTCATTAAATGCTGGAAAGCATATAGGCTTGTGGGTCTATCTAACGAGGACAACATACCAAGTGGGAATAGCGTACCTTAGAAGCTTCAACTTGAAAATTTTGGCAGAGCGCCGAAATATCCCGCCCACCCATTGAAGCATTCCGCCCATCCATTCAAACATCCAACCCCAAAAATTGTTTTATTGCACAAATTTAGCCTGGAAGCTTGAAAGGGCGTTATACATTGTGTAAAAAAAGGGGGCGGTGGAATTTTGAGCCATCATCTTTGGAGTTGCTCCACAACAAAACACATTTTTGTTACTTGGAAATTTGAAAACAAACTTCAAATTTGGAAACAGACATATTGGGTGATTTGCTAAGATGCACCGATCTACCAAATACGCGCACATCATCATAAACTATTTCCATGACCTTGGTCACCTTTTTTTGGATGATGTTCATCTTCTTGAAAGCCTTAAATTGTTCGAAAATTTTAGCAAATGCCTAGAAACTCATTTAAATGCTGGAAAGCAACTCTCACTAGCGTGTGGGTCTAGACGGTGACAGCGCATCTGAGAGGCCCCATGCTAGAGTAGTGTATGCTAGAAGCTTCAACCTCAAAATTTTGGTATGGCGCCCAAACATCGCACCCATCCATAAAATATCCCGCGCATCCATTCAAACATGCTTCACCTCTTTCTAGAATGCAAAATTCCTCTTCTATCCTTGCTCCGGAAACAAGAATCCGAGGAGCACTGCAATAACATAGGGATATAGGTGGTAAATTTGCGTTCTCCCAAGTGCATCACCCCATCGATGTTTCCTAGCCCTTCTACAATATTTACCTGCCTGCCCACTCCGACATACACTAAATTTTTGGACCCACCATGCAAGTGACCCACATGTCAGTGAGCCACAATTACGGGAAGTAGAGAGTCCCATCGCTTGTTGTTCAAAATTCGAACATTTTTTGCTAAACTGAGATAAAATTGTTAAAACCATCGAACCTGGCTTGGAAGCTTGAAATTTCATGAAACTTGGGCATTATCCGAAATTTTTTATACTTTGTGAGAAGATTGGTGCGGTGAGATTTTGAACCACATATAGTCTTTGTAGTTGCTTCACAATGGAAGTCATTGTTGCCACTTGGAAAATTTAAATTAACTTTGAAATTGGGTGCACCTTTTTGTAAACATTGCTTTTAAATTAACTTTGAAAATTTAAATTAACTTTGAATTTGGAAAATTTAAATGCCAATATGCAGTTATGCACCGATCTACCAAACATGGACATGTTATCATAAACTATGGCAAACATATTGCCATGAACTTGGTCATCTCGTTAGAAAGCCATGAATGTTTATACATGGTACGCCATATTGTGAAACGGGTTTCTTCGAATGTTGTCAAATTTTAGCATACATTTTCATGGAAACTAGGCAGTGGACGCAACAAAATACTCTACAAAAGAAATACATTGCTTCAATTTATATATTTTTTATTTGGATTTTTCTTTCAAAAGGTCCTGAATTAGGCTGCATTATTAACATTCATATCAAGAAGTTGAGGGGTTGTTTGGTTAAGCTTGTCTATTGCTTTTCACTTTATTTTATAAGCCACTTTAGATTTTTGCTTTTGTCTTATACCATCATTTAACTATGTCAGAGTAAAAGCTAAAAAACAAAGCCAAAAACATGTTCCTCGCTTTATAAGCCAGAATTAGAGCCCAACCAAATAGCGCCTAAATATCACAGAACTCTTGGTGTTTCTCCCTTGTTTTAGTACTTGGGTACCTTTAATTGTATTTAACAGAAAATATGACCAAGCAGGGTACCATCAACTTGTAGATCAAATTATGAGATACTTTCATTAAATTGTGGTAACACCATTCTATTCCACTAATATATATATAACCATAAAGTTTGAACATATTACTGAGAATTCACGGAATCCTAAACCATAAAATCTAAACCCCTAAACCATGACCAAGCAGGTATCATGCACTTATAGATCAAAATTTGAGATACTTTCGTTAAATTGGGTAACACCATTCTATTCCACGAATATAAGCATAAAGCTTGAACAGTATTGAAAATTCCCGAAACCCTAATTCCTAGCTAAACCCCTAAAACCCAAACCCTGAACCCCTATACCCCAAAACCTAAACAAGCACATAGCATGCACTTATAGATCAAAATTTGAGATACTTTCGTTAAATTGGGTAACGCCATTCTATTTGACAAATATAACCAAAATCCTGAGCATTATCGAAAATTCCCTAAACCCTAAAACCCTTAGCCCCCAAACCCTAACTAAGCAGGTGTCATGCACTCATAGATCAAAATTGGAGATACTTTCATTAAATCAGGTAATGCCATTCTATTAGACGAATATAATCATAAATCCTGAGCATTACCGAAAATTTGCTAAACCCTAAGCTGAAAACAACCCATAAAACTAAACCATAAAACCCTAAACTCTCGACCCATAAACCCTAACCAAGCAGGTACCGTGCACTTATAGATCAAAATTTGAGATACTTTCATTAAAGGGATTTCTATTTTTGTGCCCTCGGTTCATTAGTTGTAGTTAGTTTCCCCAACCGCTTAGTTTTTCCTCACTTTTTCCCATCTCATTGTACAAAACTCTCACATGGTCTGCAACTCACCGTCCGTTAGCCTTGCGGTTACGTGCTGACAAGTGGGGCCGCGTCCAGTTGGGTCCCGTAGTGGACCCTCGCTGTTACGTGCTGACGAGTAGGGCCGTGTTCTATTGTGTCCCGTAGTGTACCCTTGCCGTTACATGCTGACAAGTGGGGCCGCGTTCAGTCGATTCCCATAGTGGACACCTCTCTCAACTTATACAGATCAGCATCGAACCCACAGCTTATCCACGTGAGCACCGGACCCACAACTTATCCACGTGAGTGACGGACCCACAGCTTACCCGGGTTGGCGTTGCAAGATGGGACCCGAGCCAGCCCCGTGCCCGAAGCCCGTGCCGTTGCTTCATTTTCATATAGTAAAATGTAATGCATATACGAAAATTATACACCTTTGAACTCTTTTAAATTGCACTTAGGACATGATAATGTTGTGCTAATAAAATCCTGATCATTAATCATTTCCATGGAGTGAAATATAATGCATAAACTTGGGTATACAAAAAATATACACCTTTGAACTCTTTGAAATCGCACTTAATATGTGATAATGTCGTGCTAAGAAAATCTTGAGAGATTATCATTTTCATAGAGTGGAATATAATGCATAAACTTGCATATACAAAAAATTTAAACCTTTGACACTATGAAATCAGACTTAATAATGAGATAATGATGTGCTAGCAAAATTTTGAGAGATTATCATTTTCTCCCCCCATTTTCATAGAGTGGAATGTAATGCATAAACTTGCATATACAAAAATTATACACATTTGAACTCTTTGAAATCGCACTTAATACGTGATAATATTGTGCTAAGAAAATCTTGAGAGGTTAACATTTTCATAGAGTGGAATGTAATGCATAGATTATACACCTTCAAACATGTTCCCTTCAAATTATATTCAAGTTCATTTGTTTATGGAGTTAAAGTACCGGTGGCAAACTCATTATTTTGCATGGATAGAGGGGTGCCCCCGATAGATATAGGGGTTATCATGTCCGCTAGATCATAGAGGATCAATGGTTGGTGGGCATGATCCGCGTGACAACTGTCTCAACCAATCAGAGTGTAGCAGCGAAGATGAGCACATGTGCGAGAGATTGATACTGAGAGAGGGGAAAACTGAGTACCACTTAAGAACCAAGGGAAAAACTAAGTAGAACTTAAAAACCAAGGGCAAGACTGACAAAGGGATTCAAATAGAAATTAGAAAAAGATTTAAAAAATGGAAAGTGCGTCTTTTATACAATAAAATATATCTTGGCATACATCAAACTATTTGCAATTCAAATATACACCAGTTTGACAATTATTGCCTCATTCAAACAAACTATGTTTTGGGGAGGGATGTTTTGGGAAGAGGCTTGAGTAGAAAGCCATGTACCTTCATAGACAGTAGGTGATTTGAGAAGTGGTGATTTAGGTTAAAACTTGGTTTATATACATTTCTTATGGTGGCAGGTCACATAATAAGACTCCCTGGGTACATGCCACTATGTTTTGCTCTTTTTGAATTTGTTGTGTATAAAATGACTCAATTAGCTAGATAAAACCTATTCATTAACTCTCTGTTAACCAGCCACCGTAGGGTAAAACTGAGTATATTGCACACGGCAGTGTTAGTACTGGAGGGCAAAACTGAGTACAACCAAACTGCCGGTGTTACACTCGAGGGCAAAACTGAGTACAACTGAGTTGCTAGGGTTAGACATGAGGGAAAAAACGTGACTCACGGTACGCGTGTGTGGTGCACGGGGCGGTAGCGTACACGTGCGGCCGTGCACGGTGTAGTAGCGTACGCGGTTACGCGGTGCACGGTAGTGCAACCAACGTTGCTTCCCTTCTACTTTAATAGAGGCCTCCCCACTCTCACTGATCACTCACTCGCTCACTCAACCGTCTCCACTGTCCCATCACCATCTGCAAACCCCCAAGAAACCCCAACCACGCCAACGATGGAGAAGAACGGCGTGGTGTCCATCGGCGCCTCCAAGGCCACCAGCGAGGAGGCCACCGTCCCCGTCCCTGCATCCGCCGTAGCCGCCGGCGAGGAGGCCCCGCCGGTCTTGGGCAGATCCTGCTCGGCTGGGACCCCTACGAGGAGGTTGATTACATAAGGCTAGAGAACCCCTATGACACCAGCATCGCCGACCCATGGTCGGAGGTAACCAGGGTTTTATCCCCTTCCCTTATTCTTCCTCCATTCCCATCGTTGGATGCTAGATCGTATGTTATTAGGGCTCGGCTGTTCATATTTTTACAGTAGCTAATCCTCTTATGTTAGATCTCCTATTTCGATGAATCCCCTTGTTTGTAGTTGGGATCAGTATCCGATTTGGTTTGAGATTTGGGGAATAATCAGGAGATCTCAATCAGCTAATTTATGCAAATAATCAATCCTGATAATCAAAGTATCTCAATCATATCCTTATTGCACTCTACTGTTTTTTCCAACAAGAGGATAGGAGCGACGTCCGCAGCGACGACAAGTCCAAGGACACCAAGACTCGTCATGTGTTGAGGAGGCTGAAGTCCGGCCAATACAACAACTTCTTCGTCGGCGACATGTACAGGTGCCCCATCTGCCCCACCAGGAGGCTCCACGCCACGGACTTCAACTCCCTCGTGAAACATGCCGAGGACGTGAGGACCTGCGGCAAGTCCGTGAATGTCCATGGCTTCATAGCCAAGCACCAGGCGCTCGGTCTTCACCTCCGCAACCTCAAGAAGGTGGCTATCGAGGAGGGTTACATGCCCTCGATCAATCCCAAGGAGCCCAAGGTCAAGGGACTGGGTAGCAAGAAGAGGAGGAGGCGCCAGAGGGAGGAGGCGGAGGCCCTCCTGGTAGAGGCCATGAGGGGCCACTGATCTGCTGCTGCTGTAAAGCAGCTTATTTTGTCCTGTCTATGTTGAACTTGTTCGCTGCTGCTGCTGAGCAGCCTAATTGTCGAACCTCATTAAGTACCGTACTATATAACCTATATTAGCTACTTTATCTACATCTGCTTTGTTTACTGAATTTATTTATGATGCTAGTTAGTTTTGCTGCTCTAGATTTGCTACCAGATTGGGGAAAACGAGGGCAAAAGGAACAATGAATGAAGAGAGAACCTGCTCTAGATTCTCTACCTTTTGGGCAAAAGATACAACTAGCGAGAGAGAGGGGAAAGCGCTCTTAAAAAGGCCAATCATAAAAATAACAAGAAACAAAACTTCCAATTTAGGCGACACGACGCACGTAACCACCAAACGCGCCCCACATGGTCCCACACCACGTCCCCCAAAATCAGCGAGAGATGGATGGCTTGTCTGTTGTGTATCCAGGCCCCACATGTCAGCATGTAACGGTCGAGGCGACGTAACATAACGCTCAACGCACGACCCGCCCCAATGCGGTCCCACCGGTCAACATGTAACGGTTAAGACTTTGACCTGATGGCATCCCCCTGTCCGAGCGCATGTGAAGGTTTCAGAATGGAGGGAGGGCAAAAGCGAGGAAAAACTAAGCGGATGGGGTAAACTAAGTACAACTAATGAACCAGGGGCACGAAAATGGAAATCGGTTCATTAAATTGTGGTAACGCCATTATATTCCACGAATATAAGCATAAAGCTTGAATATTGTTGAAAATTCCTGAAACCGTAAACCCCTAAAACCCAAACCCTTACCAAACACGTAACATGCACTTATAGATCAAAATTTGATATACTTTCATTAAATTGGTAACGCTGTTGTATTCGACAAATATAAGCATAACTCTTGAGCATTATCAAAAATTCTCTAAACCCTAAAAACCCTAAACCTAAACCCTAATAAACCCTAAAACACCAAACTGTCAACTCATAAACCCTAACCAAGCAGGTATCATGCACTTATAGATCAAAATTTGAGATACTTTCAATGAATTAGGTAACGCCATTCTATTCGACGAATATAAGCGTAAGGCCTGAGCATTATTGAAAATTCGCTAAACCCCCTAAACCCTATACAATTCGTAAACCTAAATCGTAAAACCCTAAAACCCTAAACCCTCGACCCACAAACCCTAACCAAGCAGGTACCATGCACTTATAGATCAAAATCTGAGATTCTTTTATTAAATTGCGGTAACACCATTCTATTCCACGAATATAACCATAAAGCTTGAACATTATTGAAAATGCCCTAAACCCTAAACCCTCAACCCCTCCTAAACGACCCTTTAAATGAGGTATCATGCACTTGTAGATCAAAATTTCAGATATACTTCCATCAAATTGTGCTAACGCCATTCCATTCCATGAATATAAGCATAAAGAAGCTTGAACATTATCGAAAATTCTCCAAAAACCTAAACGCTAAACCCCTAAACCCTAAAAACCATAAACCCTAAACCCTCATTCCCTTAATCCATTACCAAGCAGGTATCATGCACTTATAGATCAAAATTCGAGATACTTTCATTAAATTGCGATATCACCAGTCTATTCCATGAATATACATAAGCATATATATAAATCTTGAACATTATTATTGAAAATTCCCTAATAAACCCTAAAACCTAGAAAACCCTAAACCCTCAATCCTGAACCCTAAACCCTAAATACCAACCTTAAACTCCTAAACCCCTAAACCCTAAAATCCTAAACCATATACCATAAATCCTAAACCCTAAAACCCTCAACCCCAAAAACACGAACCCTAAACCCCAGGCTATATATATCTTGTGTGAAAACTAGGGCAGTGGGATTTTGAGCCATACTTATTTGTAGTTTCTTCACGACAAAAGCCACTATCATCGCTTGAAAAATTGAAAATAACTTCAAATTCAGAAGCTTCCTTTGTAAATAATATTTTAAATGCAACGCACCAATCTACCAAATATGGACATGTTGTTATAAACTATAGTAAAGATATGGCCATGACCTTGGTCATCTGGTTTGAAAGTCATGCATATTCATACATGGTACACCATATATCGTATGACAAAATTAAATCCATTATTATCGATTGGGGCTTTTAAAATAACTTCAAATATGGAAGCTCTTTTTGTAAACAATGTTGAAATCACAATATGCACCAATCTACCAAACATGGTTACATTATCATAAAGTATGGTAACACATATGGCCTTGACATTGGTCATCTAGTTTTTTAAAGCCATGAATGTTCAAACATATGGTACGCCATATTGTGAAACACGTTTTTCAAGAGTTATCAAATTTTATATATTTTTCATGGAAATTAGCTAATGCACATAGTGAGACACAAACACAGAAACGAATGGTTGTACTTCGTTTTAGATTTTGTTTATTTATTTTTTAAATGGCCCAAATTTGGTGTCATTACCATTCATATCAAAAAGTTGAAATCTTGCAAAACTCTCGGTGGTTCTCCAATATTTGACTAATTCGGCACCTTTAAATTATTTTTAAAAAGTCAAGAGCAAGCTATATCACACACTTTGTAGTTCGTAACTAGACAAACTTACTTTAAATTGTCATAAGGTCATTTTATTGCACATATTCAGCTAGGAAGCTTGGAAACTCATGAAAGTAGGGCATTATCCATCAAATCTGGAATCTCCTTTTGTAAACAATTGCTTGAAATGCCAAGATGCACCAATCTACCAAATATGGACACGTTTGTAAGCTTGATTGGTGAATATGCTTCAATGAACGGAGTAGTAATAATCATGAAAAAGGTACAGAAACTATGGTTGTGACCTTACTCCTCTTGTTTGAAAGCCTTGAGTTAATGTTCATTAATTTCGACAGATGTCTATCAAGTCATTAAATGCTAGAAAGCATATAGGCCTGTGGGTCTATCTGACAGGGACAACATACCAAGTGGGAGTAGTGTACCTTACAAGCTTCAACTTCAAAATTTTGGCAAAGCGCCGAAATATCCTGCTCACCCATTGATGACCCACAAGTATAGGGGGTGTATCATAGTATTTTCGAGGGAAGCGAAACCCAATTTATTGATTCGACACAAGGGGAGCCAAAGAATATTAATAAGCCTTAACAACTGAGTTGTCAATTCAGCTGCACCTGGAAACAATCTTGCTCATAGCAGTTTATCAGTAGCAACAGTTTTGTAGTAGCAATAGAAAAGTAATAGCAGTAGTAAAAGTAAAGACAGTAGTAACAATTGCAGTAAATAGTAGGATTAAAGCGCGGTAGGCATAGGGATGGATGGATGGGCGTTGCATGGACAAGACAATTCATATGGCAATCAAGACATAGGGCATTTGTAGATAAATAAGATAAAGCATCCAAGTACTAAATAATCATAGGCATGTGTTCCATATATAGTCATACGTGCTCGCAATGAGAACTTGCACAACATCTTTTGTCCTTCCAGCCCGTTTGTAGTGGGGCCTCGAGGGAACTACTGGCAATTAAGGTGCTCCTTTTAATAGAGCACTGGAGCAAAGCATTAACACCCCGTGAACACATGTGATCCTTACATCAAAGCCATCCCCTCCGGTTATCCCAATTATTGTCACTTCGGGGCCTTTGGTTCCGAACAACAATATGTGTATGCAACTTGCAGGTAAGACCATAAACAATACTATCATAATGAATCAATAACATGTTCAGATCTGCAATCATGGCACTTGGGCCCTAGTGACAAGCATTAAGCATAACAAGTTGCACCAAAGTCAAAAAGCACTAATAATAGATACTAGGCACCATGCCCTAACAATCTGATGCCATTACATGAATGATCTCATCCAATCCCTACCATCCCCATAGCCTACAGTGGGGGATTACTCACTCATGGATGGGGGAATCATGGATGGTTGATGGAAAAGTGATGGTGATGATGATGGCGATGATCTCCTCCAATTCCCCGTCCTGGCAGGGCGCTAGAACGAAGTTTCTAGTTCTGAATTGCGGAATTTGGTGGCGGCAGCGCATCAGAACTCTTTCTAGAAAAACATCGACCCCCGCTGGTTTTTAGGTCAAGAGGCAACTTATAGGCGAAGAGGAAGGCCGAGGGGGTGACCGAGGTGGCCACACCACCCCTAGGCGCGGCCTGGCCTGGCCCGCACGGCCGGGTGGTGTGGCCCCCTCGTGGCCCTCCTCCGTCTCGTCTTCTAGCTCCATGAGTCTTCTGGTGAAATAGGATTTTTGGCATATTTTCCGGGATTTTTCCTGATAGTTGATTTTCTACACAAAAACTAGACACCAATGTAATTCTGCTGAAAACAATGTCAGTCTGTGTTAGTTTTATCCAAATCACACAAGTTTAGAGGAAAAACAATAGCAAAAGTGTTCGGGATAGTAGATACGTTTTGGACGTATCAACTCCCCCCAAGCTTAGCTTATTGCTTGTCCTCAAGCAATTCAGTTGAAAACTGAGTGCGATAAAAGAAACTTTCATGAACACATTTGCTTCATAAGATGTATATATTCTCAGCATATGATCAACTACTTAGGCAATTCATAATAAAGGGTATGCAACTAAGTTTACTTAATAATCATTGCAAGCTATGAAGAGATTCTAACTCAAAATAGTAAGTAGCATGAAGCATAAACATAAGAAACATTGCAATGCTCATAAAAAGGTATGATAGAGTGGTATCTCACTTGCCTTTGATTGTAGAGCAAATAAATGCCAAGGCACCTCTGAAGTTCAAGTGAAGACTAGAAGTAAAGATATCAAAGATACAAGCATCAAAGTCATGACACAATTAATCCAAATTTTGAGACAAGCATATTACACTAAGAATGACAACTATGCTCTCAAGAAAGTGCTCATAGAATATGTGGAGACTCAACAAGGAAATGAAAAGGTTTTGAAAAGTTTGAAAGGCTTCCAAATGCTGAAAGTATGGTACTCATTAGCTTTGAGCTCTCATTGCCCCTATCATAAGCATCTTTAAATGGTTAAGGTGAAAGTGAGGTCCAATACGAGTTATATGCTTGACAGACCATAAACTGGAAATCTCATGTCCCTTGAGTACGAGGGTCGCTCCTCATGCTACTCAACTTTAGTTACCGGTAAGTTCTTGTCATAGTAAATACATGCATATCATAGAGAACCGCCAACGGGGTACCCCTTGCCCGATGATACAGAAGAATCCCCATATCAAAATGACAAGGCAAGCAAACAACGAGCATTTCAGCAATCTTCTTATTTACCATGGGAAAATGGTGATTTTTTCTCTCTTTCCTCTTTTCTCATCTTTTTTTTCTTTTCTCAATCTCTATCTCTTTTTTATATAAGAAGAATGCTTCATAGATTGCTCATTATGGTTACGCTGCAGGTTTCCACCAATATTAGGCATGGATTAGACTAGTCGCCCAGGCATTTCTCTAACACACATACATAACTCCATGGACTTACAAGCTCCCCTTTTATTTCACACCGACGACATCCGTAAACAAAAGAGCATGATATCAACTGGGTATATATTTACAGGTGTTGAAAGCGTTCCTCGTGACAGCACGGTTCTGCTAATCCCCAGCCTATAATTTGCAAGCATATAACTTTCATGGACAGTCACAATGGTTCAGGTTTATTAAGTGCAAGAAATAAAGTGTGCCATCAAGTTCATGAGAGCTTTACTAACTAATTTTATCATAACAAGCAAACATTTTATTTGGAAGAAAACAAGGCATACTGAATATGCGTGGAAAAGCAAATGATGCTAATAGGTAGGTATGGTGGACACTTTTGGCAATATTGGTTTTGGGGAGTTGGAAACACGAGTATAGCTCATACTCAGTGCAAGTGAAGGCTAGCAATAGTAAGGGAGCGACAAATGAGAGAGCAATAACTGTCATAATCATGCTTGCAACAAAACAGGACTAATCATGGCATGAAAGTGATTCAAGACCCCTAAGGCAAAATAAGTCATCGAGGCTTAACTGATTATTTCAGTCATATGCACGTGTGATAATGTGCCAAGTCAATTCAAGTGAAACATTCAGAGGAGGATACCACAGTGTCATACCAAGTTATGAATAGAGCAATGAAAGCAAACATTCATATACCATGCTAGAAACCATTAGCAAGCTGGAGCTAATCATAAGAAAGAAAGAACTACTAAGCATCCATAAATAACATACACCTTACATGAATAGAATAAGCATGCCCACGATGATGAGTATATGTACAAAAATGAAAACAAATAGAGTTCGTTACCAGCCTCTTACCACACCTCAAGTTGTCATTAATCCTCATTATTTCCCTTCACTTGTGTGGCTTGAATAATAACATGAAACCAAACTCCACCAAGGACTGCTGAACCCTGCAACGAACTTCACAAAACCAAAGAAGAACAGAAAATATTTTTGGTGTTTTTGATTTTTAAAGGCAAGAACGAAAAGGAGGAACAAGCAAAGCGAAATCTTTTTGGGTTTTTTGAATAATTAAGACAAAGCTAAAAGAAAAAGGCAAACCAAGGCAAAAAGAAAAAGAAGCAAACAAAGAGAAACAACGAAAATATTTTTGGTCTTTTTGTGTTTTGGAAAGCAAAAGAAAGCGAAACATGGATATACAAAGTACCGACTAAAACATGATATGTAGATGAGTGTGATGTCGGTGTACCTCCCCCCAAGCTTAGGCTTTTGGACTAAGTGGGTATCAACCCCAATGCGGGTAAGGGTTCCAAGCCGGCGGGTCATCGTAAGAATGATCATGGTTAGGCCCTTGGGAAGAAGAAGAAGCTCCCCAATCATAGGTAGGCTGCTGGTACAAGGACTCCCCCTCATTCGAGGGCTGGACTGAATCATCTGTAGCCTCCCTTCCAGTCCCCTGCTCCTGCTGGGAGAGCTCCCCCAGATACGTATCGAGCTCTTCTTCAATGAGTGACCATCCTACCCTGGTTTCAAGGTTAAACAAAATAGGTGCAGGCAAAAGAACAAAACGCTCGGACTTACTCCTTCTCCAACCAACCTTGAGAAAGGTTATTTCATAAGACAAATCACTCAAATTAGCCCAAGAAGAAACAAATTTATGTTGTATCATGGAATTAAGGTCAAGCCTCTCTATGGGAAACTACAGGTCTAGATGATGAGTCACTACACCATGCAAAGCTAATAAACAAGAGGCGATGAGGCCTCCACAAATTCCACCTTTCTCGCAGTTAGAAGCAAGACGGAAAGCTATCAAGGCACCCAAATTGTAAGTTCTATCTCGTTTTAAAGCAGCTGAGATGAATGCTAGATCATATGAGGATAACTTATTAGCAGTTTTCCTAGCGAGAACACACTTGGCAATAAAGTAAGCAAAGTAGCAAATAGACGGGAGATGAATGTTACGAATTTTCCCACTCTCCTTTGAGAAGCTGCTCCCTTGGCAAATCTCCGCATACAAGTCCATGAGTGGTGCAGGTCGCTCTTTAATCCTTTCACATGATCCCCCTGGGGTACTTTAATAGCTGCACAAAAGTCATCAAAAGGATGATTGACAGCTATATTGTAAATTTTGTAGTGAACCATGGGGTTAGGCAAAGAGCAACTAAATTGAAAGTCCTACACCACAGACATAGTTAGTTTCACAAATTGGTAAGGTTCATCTCCCAAAAAATGCTCCAATCCTGCATTAGCAATTAAAGTATGGAAGTCCTGAGAAATCCCTGCAGCCCTCATGAATTCGAGGCATGGATAGATGGAAGGAAAAACTTCCTCCTCTCGGTGAACCTTCATAACCTCAGGCACCTTTAATTCATGTTAGTTGAGTTGGTGTTCATTCATCTCCTTTTCTGAAATTTAGGACAACCATCATACAAGTGATTGCAAAGTGATTACATAATGAAGGGAACTACTCATAGGGACTTGTAAGAGGCCTAGGAATGCATCAAAACAAATTTTCTAAGCATTGAACAAGCTTACAAGCTCACATAACCTGTCACCTACAGCAGCAAAATACTCAAGATATAAACCACTAAACACAAATCTACTTGGACAAGCGGAGGAGTCACATACCGGAGAACAAATGCTCCAAATTTCAGCAGCAAAGATGGGCTGAGCAAGGAGATCGAAAAATCATGAACAAGAACAACAAGAACGCGATTTCGAGCAATGAACTGATGTTTTCTCGGGAGAGAGAGGGCAGTAGCAAGTGAGAGAGTGAGTAGAGGGCCAGGGGTGGCCCACACCATGGCTAGGTGCAGCCCTGGGGTGGTCGCGCCACCAGGTGGTGTGCCTGCCTAGTGGGCCCCCCTGGTACTCTCCAGGCACATCTCTGCCCCTTTTTTCATGTAAAAATTTAATATGAATTTTCTGGAATTTTTCGAGACACTTTATTTTTGAGCAATTTTGAGGTATTGATGAATGATTTTCTGACAGAAAGATGATTTTGGAATGATGAAAAAACAAAACAAAGCTAAAATTTCAGAAGTTCTAAGACACTCTAATATGCATGCAACTAACAACAGAAAAGTAAACTAAGTGAAAGTAAAAACTAAAATGGATAAAATAAAAGTAAGCGAATATAATCATGGTGAAAACATTGTTTTGTTCATTAAAATCCCTTTGTTAACAAGGTTGATCAGGTCTTGTTACCAAAAAAAATTATATGAAACAAAACTTTGTATTCCACTAATGATTATGTTACCTCAACCTTGATAGCAATGGTCCCAATCATAATAGTTTCATATTTTCCTCGTGGTATGGGACAATATATTTCTCCAACTTGGATGCCCTCAACATGTTCAATTGAATTTAAGCCATAATTCCTATCAATCTTCTTGGGGAAATAGACAGTATGCTCCTTGTCATTAACATTAAAAGTTACCTTTCCTTGATTACAATTAATAACAGCTCCTGCAGTATTAAGAAAAGGTCTCCCAAGAATAATAGACATATTATCATCTTCAGGCATTTCAAGCACAACAAAGTCAGTTAATATCAAGCAATTATGAGAAACTTGAACAGGTACATCCTCACATATACCAACAGGAATAGTAGTAGATTTATCAGCCATTTGCAAAGATATATCAGTTGGTATTAGTTTTTCCAATTGAAGTCCCTTGTAGAGGGAAAAAGGCATAACACTAACTCCTGCTCCCAAATCACACAAAGCAGTTCTAACATAACTATTTTTAATAGAGCAAGGAATAGTTGGAATCCCTGGGTCTCCAAGTTTTTTTGGAACCTTACCATTAAAGGAATAATTAGCAAGCAAAGTAGAAATTTCTTCATTAGGGATCTTCCTTTTATTAGAGACAATATACTTCATATACTTTCAATAAGGTGGTAATTTAATAGCATTAGTGAAAGGAATTTGCAAAAATAAAGGTTTCATCCACTCACAAAACTTATTATAGTGTTCATCTTCCTTTGACTTGTGTTTCTTATCAGGGAAAGGCATAGGTTTTTGGACCCAAGGATCTCTTTCACTACCATGTTTCTTAGCAACAAAATCTTCTTTAGTGTATTTAGTATTCTTAGTGTGCCTTTCAGGTTCTTCTTCAACTTTTTGTTTATCAGGAGCATCATTTTCTTCATTACCACTTTCAGTTTCAGCATCAGAGACAGATATACTATTAGGATCTTTAGCAGGTTCAGAAGGTTCTACAATAGTTTTATGTTTCTTTTTTCCTTTTCTTAGGAGTAGTACCACTATTTTCAGTTTGTTGAGAATCCTTCTCAATTCTTTTAGGATGCCCCTCAGGATATAGAGGATCCTGGGTAGCAGCACCACTTCTAGTTCTAATTTCATAAGCATGTTTTTCTTTAGCAGCATTAACTAGCAAGTCTTTTTGTACTTTAATAAGCTGATCAATTTGAGTTTGAACCATTTGGAAATGTTTAACAAGCATTTTAACATCATTATAGGTTCTTTCCACAATATCCCTCAACTCAACAATAGCTCTAGAGTTTTCCATTAAATGATTTTGCACCCTTTTATTAAAATTATCTTGCTTAACAATAAAAACATCAAATTCTTCTAAGCATTGATTAGGAGTTTTAGAGTAAGCAATATCACCTTCATCAAAATGTTGGAGAGAGTGTACCTCAATAGTGGACGAGTGGGGGATTGGCTTACATAGTTCTTCTATAGGAGGTAAATTCTTGACATCTGCAATTTTAATTCCGTTCTCCTTAAGACATTTCTTAGCTTCCTTCATCACTTCATCATTTAGTTCAATAACTCCCCTCTTCTTTGGTTTTGGTGTTGGTGTTGGCCCAGGCACAGTTAACTCAGGTGTAGTTGTCTCAGGTATAGTTGGTTCAGGAGGAGTCCAATCTTCATAATTCTTGCTTATTTTAGCCATTAATTGCTCAGATTCCTTGGGAGTCCTATTCCTGAAAACACAATCAGCACAACTATCCAGGTATGTCCTAGATTCTTCAGTTAGTCCATTATAATATATATCAAGAAGCTCGTTCTTAGGTAATGGACATCCAGCCTATGCATGAATCAAAGCACAAAACCTTGCCCATGATTCAGGCAATATCTCTTTCTCTCCTTGATTAAAATCAAAAAGTTACTGCAAAATAGCATGTCTAGCACTAGGAGGGAAATATTTCTGAAGGAAGGTACTAATCCAACAATCAGGGCTATCAATAGATCTAGGAGGTAAATTATTAAACCAAGTTTTAGCTTCTCCTTCTAGTGAAAAAGGAAAATTTTAGCAACAAAGTAGGTGCGCATCTTAATATCATCAGAAAACAGGCCACTCATGGTAGAAAGCTCAGTCATATGTGCTACAACACTTTCAATCTTAGTCCCACAAAAAGGTTCTTTCTCAACAATGGTTATGTAAGATAAATCAAGAGAGAAATCATAATCCTTATCTTTAATGTTTATAGGAGATGTAGCAAACTTAGCATTAGGAGATAATTTAGGTCTAACAGTATATTTCTCAAGAAGACTCTTAATAGCACTTTTATCATGAGTGTTTTGACATTCTTTAATAAATTCATCGGTCATCTCTATATAACCGTGTTCAATATCATAGCTCTCTCTAGACTTAGGTGAACTGACAGGTGTAGTAGTATCTTCATTAGGAGTTTCAGTATTTCTAGCTATAGTTCTAGCAATCGTAGCATCTAGGAAAGGACCTAATGAACCACTTTTATCAAGCACAGTAGAATGCATCATAAGTATCAGAAGTTTCAGATTCAGCAGTAGTAGCAGTGTGTGTAGCATGTGTATGTGGTGGTGTAAGGAGCTTACTCATAACAGATGGTGAATCAAGAGCAACAAAGGTGTTCAGAACCGTACCTATCCTTGTAGTGGATGGTAAAATAGGGACCTTGCCATCACGAGACTTACCCATGATGGATGAATGGCAGCGAACAGTAGTGATTCCAAGTGGACTTGATAAATAGAGCTATGCTCCCTGGCAACGGCATCAGAAAATAATCTTGATGACCCACAAGTATAGGGGGTGTATCGTAGTATTTTCGAGGGAAGTGAGACCCAATTTATTGATTCGACACAAGGGGAGCCAAAGAATATTTATAAGCCTTAACAACTGAGTTGTCAATTTAGCTGCACCTGGAAACAATCTTGCGCACAGCAGTTTATCAGTAGCAACAGTTTTGTAGTACCAATAATAAAGTAATAGCAGTAGTAAAAGTAAAGACAGTAGTAACAATTGCAGTAAACAGTAGGATTAAAGCGCGGTAGGCATAGGGATGGATGGATGGGCGTTGCATGGACAAGACAATTCAGATGGCAATCAAGACATAGGGCATTTGCAGATAAATAAGATAAAGCATCCAAGTAATAAATAATCATAGGCATGTGTTCCATATATAGTCATACATGCTCACAATGAGAACTTGCACACCATCTTTTGTCCTGCCAGCCCGTTTGCAGTGGGGCCTCAAGGGAACTACTGGCAATTAAGGTGCTCCTTTTAATAGAGCACTGGAGCAAAGCATTAACACTTCGTGAACACATGTGATCCTCACATCAAAGCCATCCCCTCCGGTTATCCCCATTATTGTCACTTCGGGGCCTTTGGTTTCGGAGAACAATATGTGTATGCAACTTGCAGGTAAGACCATAAACAATACTATCATAATGAATCAATAACATGTTTAGATCTTAAATCATGGCACTCGGGCCCTAGTGACAAGCATTAATCATAACAAGTTGCAAAAAAGTCAAAAAGCACTAATAATAGATACACCATGACCTAACAATCTGATGCCATTACATGAACGATCTCATCCAATCCCTACCATCCCCATAGCCTACAGCGGGGGATTACTCACTCATGGATGGGGAATCATGGATGGTTCATGGAGAAGTGATGGTGATGATGATGGTGATGATCTCCTCCAATTCTCCGTCCCGGCAGGGTGCCAGAACAGAGTTTCTGGTTCTGAATCGCAAAATCTGGTGGTGGCGGCATAGCGGAACTCTTTCTGGAAACACATCGAACCCCCCTGGTTTTTAGGTCAAGAGGCAACTTATAGGCGAAGAGGGAGGCCAAGGGGGTGACCAAGGCAGCCACACCACCCCCAGGTGCGACCTGGCCTGGCCCGTGCGGCCAGGTGGTGTGGGCCCCTCGTGGCCCTCCTCCGTCTCGTCTTCAGGCTCTGTGAGTCTTCTGGTGAAATAGGATTTTTCCTGATAGTTGATTTTCTACACAAAAAATTAGACACCAAGGTAATTCTGCTGAAAACAGCATCAGTCCGTGTTAGTTGTATACAAATCACACAAGTTTAGAGGAAAAAAATAGCAAAAGTGTTCGGGAAAGTAGATACTTTTTGGACGTATCACCCATTCAAATATCCCGCCCACCAATTAAAAACATCTAACCCTAAAAATTATTTTATTGCACAAATTTGGCCTAGAAGCTCGAAAGGGCGTTATACATTGTGTGAAAAAAGGGGCGATGGCATTGTGAGCCATCATCTTTGTAGTTGCTCCACAACAAAACACATTGTTGTTACTTAGAAATTCGAAAACTCAAATTTGGAAACAGACATATTGGTTGATTTGCCAAGATACACTGATCTACCAAATGCAGACACGTCATTATAAACTATTTCCATGACCTTGGTCACCTTTTTTTGGACGATGGTCATCTTCTTGAAAGCATTAAATTTTTCGAAATTTTTAGCAAATGCCTAGAAAATCGTTTAAATACTGGAAAGCAACTCTTGCTCGCGTGTGGATCTAGACGGTGACAACGCATCTGAGAGGCCCCACGCTGGAGTAGCGTATGCTAGAAGCTTCGACCTCAAAATTTTGGTACGACACCCAAACATCGCACCCATCCATTAAAATATCCCGCGCATCCATTCGAACATGCTTCACCTCTTTCTAGAATGCAAAATTCCTCTTCTATCCCTGCTCTGGAAACAAGAATCTGAGGAGCACTGCAATAATAGAGGGATATAGGTGGTAAATTTGCGTTCTCCCAAGTGCATCACCCCATCGACATTTCCCAGCCCTTCTACAATATTTACCTGCCCGCCCACTCCGACATACACTAACTTTTTGGACCCACCATGCAAGTGACCCACATGTCAGTGAGCCGGAATTACGGGAAGTAGAGATTCCCATCGCTTGTTATTCAAAATTCGAACATTTTTCGCTAAACCGAGATAAAATCGTTAAAATCATCGAACCTGGCTTGGAAGCTTGAAAATTCATGAAACTTGGGAATTATTCATCAAAAAAATTATCATTTGTAAGATTTTCAACCATATATAGTCTTTGTAGTTGCTTCATAAGGGAATCCATTGTTGTCACTTGGACAATTTAAATTAACTTCGAATTTGGATGCACATTTTTTGTAAATATTGTTTGAAATGCCAATATGCAATTATGCACCGATCTACCAAACATGGACATGTTATCATAAACTATGGCAGACGTATTGCCATGACCTTGGTCATCTCGTTTGAAAGCCATGAATGTTCATACATGATACGCCATATTGTGAAACGGGTTTCTTCAAAAGTTGTCAAATTTTATCATACTTTTTCATGAAAACTAGGCAGTGCACATAACAAAATACTCTGCGAAAGAAAAACATTTCTTCAATTTATATAGATTTTTCTTTGAAAAGATCCCAAATTAGGCTGAATTATTAGCAATCATATCTAGAAGTTGAGGGGTTGTTTGGTTAAGCTTATCTATCGCTTTTAGCTTTATTTTATAAGCCACTTTAGATTTTTTGCTTTTGGCTTATACCATCATTCAACTATGTCAGAGTAAAAGCTAGAAAAAACAAAGCTAAAAAAAGGTTTCTCGCTTTATAAGCCAAAATCAAAAGCCAGAATTACATCCCAACCAAATAACGCCTAAATCTCATGAAACTCTTGGTGTTTCTCCCTTGTTTTAATACTTGGGTACCTTCAATTGTATTTAACAAAAAATATGACCAAGCAGGGTATCATCGACTTGTAGATCAAATTTTGAGATACTTTCATTAAATTGCGGTAACACCATTCTATTCCCTGAATATATATAACCATAAAGTCTGAACATATTATTGAGAATTCACAAAATCCTAACGTAAACTCTAAACCCCTAAACCCTAACCAAGCAGGTATCATGCACTTATAGATCAAAAATTGAGATACTTTCGTTAAATTTGGTAACACCATTCTATTCCAGGAATATAAGCATAAAGCTTGAACATTATTGAAATTCCCAAAACCCAAAACCCTAAACCCCTAAAACCCAAATCCTAAACCCCTAAACCCTATAACCCTAAACCCTCACCAAGCATGTAGAAGGTACTTATAGATCAAAATTTAAGATAATTTTGTTAAATTGGGTAACACCATTCTATTTGACGAATATAAGCATAAATCTTGAGCAATATCAAAAATTCCCTAAACCCTAAACCCTAAGCAACCCCTAAACCATCAACCCTAAACCCTAAAGCCCTAAACCCTTCGCCATAAACCCTAACCAAGAAGGTGTCATGCACTCATTGATCAAAATTCGAAATACTTTCATTAAATCAGCTAACACCATTCTATTCTAAGAATATAAGCATAAATATTGAGCATTATTTAAAATGCGCTAAACCCTAAACAACCCATAAAACTAAACAGTAAAATGGTAAAACCCTAAACCCTTGACCCATAAACCCTATCCAAGCAGGTACCATACACTTATAGATCACAATTTGAGATACTTTCAATAAATTGATGTAACCCCATTCTATTCAACAAATATAAGCATCAAGCAGCTTGAGCATTATTGAAAATTCACGAAAACCTAAACCCCTAAAAAATCCAAAATTTTAAACCCTTACCAAGCACGTAGCATGCACTTATAGATCAAAATTCGATATACTTTCGTTTAATTGGTAACGCCATTCTATTCAACGAATATAAGCATAAATCTTGAGCATTATCGAAAATTCCCTAAACCCTAAACAACCCCTAAAGCCTAAACCCTAAAACCCCAAACCCTCAACCCATAAACACCAACCAAGCAGGTATCATGCACTTATAGATCAAAATTTGAGATACTTTCAATAAATTAGGTAACACCATTCTATTCGATGAATATAAGCATAAAGCTTGCGCATTATTCTAAATTCGCTAAACCCTAAACCCTATACAACCATAAAACCTAAACTATAAAACCCTAAAACCCAAAACCCTTGACCCATAAACCTTAACCAAGAAGGTATCATGCACTTATAGATCAAAATTTGAGATAGTTTCATTAAATCAGGTAATACCATTCTATTCAACGAATATAATCATAAATCTTTGAGCATTATTGAAAAATCGCTAACCCCTAAACCCTAAACAACCCATAAAACCTAAACCATAAAACCCTAAACCCTCGGCCCATAAACCCTAAACCTAGCAGGTACCATGCACTTATAGATCAAAATTTGAGATACTTTCATTAAATTGTGGTAATGCCATTCTATTCCATGAATATAAGCATAAAGCTTGAACATTATTGAAAATCAAAAAATCTTAACCCTAAACCCTAACCTCCTAACCCTAGAACCCTAAACCCTTACCAAGCAGGTATAATGCACTTATAGATCAAAATTTGAGATACTTTCATTAAATTGCGATAACACCATTCTATTCCATGAATATAATCATATATATATAAAGCTTGAATATTATTATTGAAAATTCCCCAAACCCTAAAACCTTAACAATCATAAACCCTAAAACCCTGAACAACCCTAATCCCTAAATCATGAACCCTAAACCCCTTAGAATTCGGAAGCTTCCTTTGTAAATAATATTTTAAATGCCAATACGCACCAACTACCAAATATATGGATAGGTTATTATAAATTATAGAAAAGATGTGGCCATGACCTTGGTCATTTGGTTTGAAATACATGCATATTCTTACATGGTACTCCATATATTATGATACAATTTTTTTAAAAAATTATCAAATTTTAAGATTATATTTTTCCATGGAAAATAGCTAGTACACATAGTGAGAAACAAAGAGAGAAAAGAATGGTTGTATTTCATTTTATATTTTGTTTCTTTGTATTTTATTAAAAATGGCCGAAATTTGGTGTCTTCGCCATTCATGTCAAAAAGATGAATTTTGCGAAACTCTTGGTGGTTCTCCAATATTTGACTGCTTGGTTTCTTTGAATTATTTTTAAAAAGTCAAGAGCAAGGTATATCACACACTTTGTAGTACGAGATTATACATACTTACTTCAGATTGTCAAAAAGTCATTGTATTGCATAGATTTAGCTAGGAAGTTTGGAAATTCATGAAAGTTGGGGATTATCCATCAAATCTAGAACCTTCTTTTGAAATGCCAAGATGCAGTGATCTACCAGATATGGACACGCTATCATAAACTATAGCAGAGATATGGCCGTGACCTTGGTCATCTTGTATGAAGGCCTTCAAAATATAATCTTTATCAATTTTGGCAAATGTGTGGAAACTAATTTATATGTTGGTAAGCATACTGTCACAGGCGTGTGGGTCTAGACGGGGTCAACACATGAGAGCTGCCGCATCGGGATAGCGTACGTCGGAAGCTTCAATCTCAAAATTTCCGCAAGGCGCCAAAACATCTCGCGCACATTTATTCAAATATCCGGCACATCTATTCAACTATCTCTCCCCGCTTCTTCCTCTTCTATCCCTACTCTGGAAACAAGGACCGTGGGAGTACTGCAATAATAAAGGAGTATAGGTGGTAAATGTGCATCATCCCACCTATATCCCCCCATCGCCTCTTCCTTGCCCACACGCCTCCAACCTCGACCTTCCTCTATGTGCTTCACCGTCGGCCCTCTCTTCCACACCGGAGCTCCTCCACTGCCGGCGCTATTCACTGAAACTATTTCACTGACTTCCTCGCTGCACCGGATCTTCTTCACCAATGTTGTCGCCTACCCTATGGGGCCGCTTCACTGAATCACTCATCAGTGAACCCGAAATGCCGAGCCCCCGCCCCCGCCGCCCTCTTTCCCGTCCCACCCGTCCTTGCCGTGCAGCGGTAATTTCTCTTGCCCGTTTGCTATATTTTTGGTACTCGTAAGATATAAAATTGTTAGAATGTTGCTCAATATCATGCATGCTATTGCCATTTTGTTTGCAACCCACATCTGGTAGGTCTTATCCACATCATTAGCTTCTCGCTTTTATTCCCTTTCTTACATTCTCACACTATCTAACATAGGTATGATTACTCGAATGCTTATAATGTGCTAGCCTATAATGGGTAAAAGGCCTCCGACCCATGAAGACTTCAGGTGATGGATCAAGGAAACAACCTATAAAGACTTTGATTGTATTAGGAAAGTGACTTTGAACCGACACTATATTGGTGTTGTAAATTACGTGTGTATGAAACATATCCGCATACAGCTTCGAGACCCGACCTATTATATATAGGACGGGAGAAGCCCAAGCGAGGGTATCGAAAAACTCCTAGGCAACTTGTAATAGTGCGATTCCCAAATATTCAGGCGACTTTGACTCCATAGTTTTCCTAACATCCGACGAAATCCCCAGCGTTCTCTTTTCCGTGAAACCCTAAGTCCATCACCATGGGCATTGCCGAGGTTACTCCTCATCAATTGGAGCCATTTGTTGGAATTCTGAACGCTGGAACCATGGATTTGGTGGACCGCTCTCCACCAAGCATCAACCCAACAAAAGCATATCCACACCATCCCACCCCTGTATTGGTACCTGCTGATTTCAATGGTGTATCCGATCTAATCATCGGAAGCTTCCATTTCCAAGCATAAGACCCATAAGAATTGCACCCTTCGACCCTGATCACATTAGAACTATCGGTGGAAAAACCCACGCCTATGATGGTACCAGCATCTTCCGTCGAGTCCTCCATGGACGCCACAGCATAGATCAAAGCAGGCAAAGAAAGCGAGCAAATCGAGATGGATCTAGGGGACCTTGATGGTCTTTACGACAATCTCTCCTTCGGATCAGATCCATAGCTAACCCCACCACGCGAGGCAAGCCCGGAAAATTCAGAACCTGAAGAAACCAGTGAAAGCATCGACTTTAGAGTTAGGATGGCAGAAATCTACCCAGAACAAAAACTGATGGACCTCACTGGTTCACCCGACATTGTCTCCCTCGGTTCAGACGACGACGTCACCAGCCCATGTATCACTCAACACCAAGTATGTGTGATCATCGGAGACGCCTCGACCCAGCAAGACTCTAACGGTAACCCAATTTTTAACCCCGGTGATATTCTTTCAAGCCACAATGCAGGAGATCACGACAATGAAGGAGGCCAAGGAAACAGGGGAGACCCAACAGTTAACTGCGCAAATCGAGAAGAAGAAGAACCACACGGAGGCGAGATGCAACCTCTCCGGCTACCAGCAGCGGCATGGCAAAAAGCAAGGGAAGCAATTTTAGGAGCAGTTCTGATGACAGCAGACGCTTCGCACGAGGATCTATTAGCATACCAATATCTGCTTCATCGCAAGAAGAGAGACCTACTCAGGATGCAGAGACAACTCGACGAAAGAAAAAGAGTAGCCGACGAATCTAGCCTACGACGAGCGCAGTTAAGCTCCACTCAAGGATCAAGGAGTGTAACAGGAGGAGCCCCGCCAAGGAGAGGAACATCTCGATTGGAGAATATCCCTAAAGCAGAGAGAGAGGCGGACTAATCCTGGATCTTGATCTATCATTCATGTCGATCGATTAAGCAGGAAACATCAAGGCAAAAACGGCTTAGGCAGCCATCATGGCCGCGCAAACATATCTGATCAGAAGTCAGCCTGCACCCGATGATCCTCGTGCGACCCTCCACCACTCCGCCCTGATGAATCTCGGCATGGTAGGAGAATCTCTCGCGCAAACAGAACAAGGAACCACGCGCCAGCTTGATCGATCCCCTTGACGTCGCAGCAGCCCTTGGCAAGTGGGACACACCCGACGATCTCGATTGCCACAATGGGTCCACTTTTCAGAGATAGAGCCACGAAACAATGCAAGAAACGACATCACTTAGCAAAGGATCGACCGGTCCAGAGAAGAGCATAGCACCCAAAGATATCATGACAGGGAAAGTGAGGAAGAGCAAGAACTATGCGGAGCCAGTTGCTTTACCCGATGGGTTCGCAAGACTACGGTACCAAGAGACTTTAAATTACCTCAAGATCGCCAAAAGTACGATGGTCTCCAAGAACCCAAAGCTTGGTTGATAGATTATCTGGCAACCGTCAGGCTGCAAAGCGGATCCAAAGCTACATCAATGCAAAGCTTGCAGCTGCACCTAACCGGTGCAGCATGCTCTTGGCTAAGATAACTACCCGAAGATCCCATCAGCAGTTGGAACGATCTTGAGGACAAGTTTATAAGGAATTTCCAGTCCACATTCAAGTGACCCGTGTCTTTGGAGGAATTGCAGGCCTACAAGCAAAAGCCAGGAGAATCATTATGGGCCTTGGTCCAATGGTTGAATACCATAAAAAATTGGCTGAAGCCATATCCGATGGGAGAGCAATCGACACCTTCAACGACGGACTTCGTCGGCAGGAATTTATTGAAGAACTAGGATGAACCAACCCAAAGACAATTTCGCAGCTGATGGACATAGCCAATCGTTGGGCCAATGGAGAGGACGTCGTACACAACAAAAGAGCCTGTTCACCCGAAGAAGATAGGGATAGGCGCAATAACGATTGAAGACGATGAACCAACGATGGGTACAACACACCAAGTTATGTTGCAGCTAGTTTCTCTGGAGGGGACAACCGACAAAGTGACGATTACAACATCGGATACCGTGGTAACAGGGACAACATCGGTGGAGGCCAGTCGTAGCAACGATACCAGCCGACGAATCGAGACCCACCTATGTCAGTAGGAAAAATGTTAGAAGGACTCTGCAATATGCACTACTACATCGAATCGACAGGGAAAAGGCGATCAAATCACCTCCTAATAATGAAAAAATAGCACGCTATAGTGCCTCTATAGCGTATTCGGGAGGCAGATGCTACGCTATGCATAATATGCTCGCTATGATGCTAATCGCGTTTTAGTGGCGCTAAATGGAGCTAAACACACTATACGTTATAACATAATAGCGCGCTACAAAAAACTTGAAAATATCAGCAGTCCATCTGGCCCATTCAGCCCATAAGTCAACAAACCTAACTCACCCAACTGCTAGCTCCATGTCGCATACAATTCTCCACCACGCGATGGTGGTGGCATCTGCAAGCTATAGCATCTCCCTTCATCTCCTCTAGCTCCGACCAGCCGGCCACCTCCGTCCGGCATGTCCCTGACCAAAAGGAGTGCAGCTAGCAACGCCGTAGCAAACAACGCCCCGCCTAGCTTCAGCCCCGTGGATGTCCCTTATCCTCCATCTTGAAGAGCACTAGGAACGATGTCTGCCTCGCCCCAAACAAGCTAGCCATCGGGTAAGTTACTAAGTTTAGAACCTCCTCATCATCATCTAGCATTTAGTATTGTAGATGTAGTGATGTACTGATGTAGTAATTACTAATTAGCTGAATTAGTGATGTAGATGCAACGTTGTGTAGATGTAGTGGTTTCTTGAAGGAACACGACCACTTTATGTGACTGTATGAAAAATATATGTCCTTCATTTTGAATTTGGTGATCATTTTGATCCATACTCTGTCATTTGATCATCACTGGTTAATTGGCTATACGTGTATTACTTTGCACAATTTTTTAGCTACTGCCTTAGTATACAGACTATATCTATCAATTATTATTATTATTTTGCAAAACGCTATTTTGAAAAATAGCACGCTATTAGCGTGCTATAACTTGCGTAGCGTTTGGAAAGAGGCGGTGCTAAAGTAAATAGCGTGCTATTTTTTTCGTTGCCTCCTAAAGGACTGTCAAACATTCTGCTATGCAACGCAAGGGCAACCGAAGCAGCAAACCAAGGCTACACTACCGCGCCTGGCGCTTTGGCTATCGGCGCACCAACGCCACCATAGGAGCACCCGCTAGTAGGACAGCTGCAAAACACAACACATCAAGACGACGAGTATCCCAGGTCAAAAGGAGCAATGTCAATGATCCAGAAGGGACCGCCCTCCAACAGAACACATAATTTGATCACTAGGCAAGTAAACATGGCAGTAACAAAGCCACCTCCTACACCAGACTATCTGCATTGATCGGAACAAGAAATTACCTTCAGCAGAGCTGATCATTCGCTACGGATTCCTCGACCAGGCCAGTCAACACTAATAGTACAAGCACAAATCGGCGAGTTCGACATGAGCAAGGTTTTCTTGGATGCAGGGAGTAGCATCAACCTGATCTATGCCAAAACTTTGCAGGCTATGAATTGGTCCATGACAAATCTAGTATCTACAGACACAACTTTCCATGGGATAGTTCCCGGAAAAGCCAAAATTCTATTGGGCAAAGTCCACCTCGACGTAGTCTTCAGATCAAAGAATAACTTCAGACGCGAAAAGCTAGAGTTCAAAGTCATGGACTGGCCATCTCAGTACCACGCAATCCTGGGACGACCAGCTTTTGCTAGGTTCATAGAAGTGCCTCACTATGCATATCTAGTGCTAAAAATGCCAACCCCCAACAGAGTCATAACAGTAAAAGGAAGCTTCAGTCGCTCGGACAGCTGCGATCGGGAATTCAACAAATTATCAGAATCTTTCGGGATGGAGACAGAACTTAGATAGCTAAAAATATTGGACGAGGAGTCATTACACAAAGGGCACACCCACAAGAAGCAAACATCGGAAGAGAAAGCGCACAACGGTCTGGTAAAAGCAACATATGTGGCCTCCACTATAAGTCCCGCATAGGAATACCCACTCGTCGACAAGACGAGAGCACCCCACACACCAACACGAAGCATGATGAAGAACCCCAAGAGCAGAAGCCAAAGTCCCCCAAGAAAAAATATCACTTTGATGCACTTTACATTCAATAAAGGCCAAACGGCCAGGCGATCACGCCCTTGCAATGTATCCATTTACGTTTATCAATGAATAAATAAAGTACTTCTCGGCATACAAATTTCTATGGCACATGAAGGAAGACATCAGTTCATCGGATCTTCAACAAAAATACAATATACAATCAAAATCTCGTATAAAACATACAAACTTTTTGACAAGTATAAAGTAGCTCTATACAATATTTCTTCTACAAAGTACAAAGGTTGCACAAGCATTTTTGAACAATCCTAACTACGGTCTATGAGCAACGGCGTAATGAGGCGCCATATCAACTAGGCCACCATCATAAGGGGGAGGTAGACACAAAGACACATCATGCAAGTCTAGCGTCGGATGATGTACATGTACCCAAGAAAGTGCAAGCTTGGCACCCGCCACAAGTTGAAGCTTCACGAAATGAATAATCTTCTCACCTTGTTGAAACTTCACAAGTAAATCCACCAAGGTCTAAGGCTGAGGATCCCGAGGAAACATGGCATTATAGACAAGCACAAGCGATCTGTGGCAGCACTTGACAAACTGCTCAACCTCTGATAGATGGCCCTGAAGCAACGCAACAGTATAAGCACAGCGATGATCAGTCCAAAAATCTGTCTCAGAAGCTTGGGAGGCAGACACAAGAGCTTGCATTCGGTTCCGCAGACATTGGGTTTCCTCCCTCTCACACAATCGAATGCCTACAAATCAGGAGTAAACATTGACTTCCATAAAGCCAAAAGGAGCAATAGAAAAAGGAGGAAGAAGACTTACATAATAGCTTCTCGCTTGCCCTGGAAATTTCCTCCAAGAAAAAAGCTTGGCGATCAAGGGCCTAGCGTGTCTTAGATTGGGCAACATCCACCATTGACTGAACAACCCGAAGTTTTCCTTCAAGTTTTTTCACCTGTTCAATTTTTTCAGCATACAATAGCGGGTCCACCGTACGCACAATGGCGGTACTGGTTGCACCTACTACAGATGAGGACGGAACAAGATCCGATTGTTGCGTGGATCTAGAAGGTGTCGAAGATTCATTCAAAATCTGGCAAGACACGAAAGATATGAAAACATTCAGCATACAAAAACAAATTCATACGCATACATTCAAAAGTTGCTTTCTTGTAAAAAGAAAGCAAACAACAGTGGGCTAAGTCAAAAGGTTCATTACAGTGGCGGAAAGGGAGACACAATAAAACTACAAAATGAAGTCTATGAAGCCGTTTTATTTAGAGACAAAGTAGCACTAGCAGAAGGAACACTAGCTACAGGAACGGCAGGAGCAGCTGAAGAAGGATCGACCGTCGAAGAAGGGGCAGCCAGCTTCTCCGAGCCTGAGACTAGGCCCAAAAGCAGCCGAGAATACTTTCTGGCCCTCTTAATATGAGGCTTCGGGTCGATTTCTTGGCCATTGGAGGTGATTGGGATAGAGGAGCTAACCTACTCCTATTCGACCTTCTCACTATGTGCCATTGCCAGAGCCATCGAAGTTTAGGCACCACTCCTCGATTGCATCAGGCTATAACCAACAAGGGGGCTAGGGTCGGCACCGAAGATAGTGACATGATCATTCAAATTATTTGGCACCTCCTTGGTTGGAAAAACTTCGGCATGAAGGCTTTTGAAGGCACGGCGGGAGCAGATAAGGAGGTTGCGCCCATGAACGTTGTTGGCCTCCAAGGTGCTAACATCATCCGACAAAGAATCAACCTTCTTGCCTTCATGCAGCTTCAGGTTCTGGCCAGTTAACTCTGAAAATAAAAAAGGGGGGAAAAGATTGATGGCTGAAGGAAAGAAATAAAATAAATCCACACAAGTCTAAAAACTTACGGGTCAAAGAATCATTAAGGGCCTCCAAGCATTGTTGAAGATTTTCATCTCGAACAGTGGCTTTCTTAGCCACTTCTTCAGCGTCAGTTTTCGCCTTTTGCTTGACCTCCTCCAAAGCCTCCTCAGCAACCCGCAGTCTGGCCTCCAGATCATCGGCACGCTTCATTGTCTCATCCCGAATAACTCCGGATTCTTTGGCAGCAGCTGCGCGAATAAATCATGAAAAGTGGAGAAGAAAAATTCACAAAGAAATCCTGAAGATGAACATGACATACCCTTCAGTTCTTCAGCTTCATCGCGGATTTTTATAAAGCGAGAGGCCATGTCGACCATCTTGCACATCAAAGGCTGAAAAAAGAGCATCACAGCAGGGGATATCAGGAAAAAATAAAAATAAGCTATGGGCAGAAAAATTCTAAAGTATAGAGTGACTTACATCTCTCATATCCACATCAACAGGATTTGCGGATATCACCACACCTTTACCAGCCGTTTTCTTCCTTTTTTCCAGTGGCGGTTTTGAATTAGTGGCAATGTCTTTCTGGATAATCTTCTCCACAGAAGACACGAGATTTTCCTTCGGCTCCGTCAACGGTGGGGGATATTTCTTTGTAGAGCAGGCAGTAGACGTACGAAGAGGAGACGTGGGAGGATCTTCTTCATCATCACTGCACAAGGGAAAAACCAAACAATGGGTAAAGCATCAGCAATAGAACTACCCGATAAAATAGTAAAAAGCAGTAAAAGACTTACGAAGATACATCCTGCGCAAAGCGGAACAGGTTCATCTGGGCAGGAGCAGCCGGAACTGGAGCAGCATCAAGGGGTTTGGAAGCAGTGGAGGCATTTGAGTCTTCGTCCTTTTCTTCGGCATAAGAGTGTTTCCTCTTATCACCAGCACGCTCCACACGAAAATCCCCAGAGCGAGTCGATGGAAGGGATTGCATCTTCGAGGAAGAATCAGAAGGGGAAAACTCCATCTCCTCATCCACGGCAGCCCCAGTCACAGGGAGATCATCGGATGCGGAAGGATGGACAAGGGGATCACAGCTTCCAGGAAGAGGAGGGAGTGAGCACAAATGATCAAAATCCTACCCAAATAGAAGACATGGGAAAAGCATCAGTTATTAATCCGCAAATAAAAGAGAGGAAAGATGGATGAATGCAAAAGAAATTTACCTCGGGGAGACGGTTTTTCTTGCCATAAGGCTCCACAAGACAGTTGGAAGGAACCGGACTTTTCTTGGTAAGGGTGGTGAAGTTTCGAACCCTCTTTTCATACACCTTAAGGGTAAGATCTTCCGATGAAATCCTCATCGGGTCCTTCTTCCTAGTGTACCCCCACATGCCAGAAATCCGGGCCTGAAGCGGTTGGACGCGGATCCACAAAAAATATGCCAGGATCTGAAGACCCGACAATTCCGTGCCAACTTCATGCCGCAGTTTCGAAATACGATCAATATAGGGCTGGATTTCCGCCATTTCTTCGGCAGAAGGATGTTGATCCCAGGAGTCAAGTTTGCGGCAAGTTTTCTTAGGATCAAAGGGGCCAGACTTTCGAAAGTCTGGCCTTCAAGTGGTTGATCCTTGATATAAAACCACTTAGACTTCTAGCCTTGGATAGAATCAGTGATCTTAAAATCAAAATAATCTACGTCGAAACGGACAGAGAAAATGGCGCCACCAACATCATGGACAATGGTGTTAGTGGTGTTACAGCGTACATAGAAGAAATGCTTCCATAGGCCCCAATGGGGATGAATCCCAAGAAAGAACTCACAGAGAGAGACGAAACAAGCAACATGGAGGATAGAGTTAGGCATGAGCTGATACAGCTGCACGCCATAGACAAACAGAAGACCACGAAGAAATTCGTGGACAGGAAGAGAAAGGCCACGGAGAAGAAAAGAGAGAAACATTACCCTCCAGCCAGGCTCGGGGATGGGAGCAGCTTTGTCTCCAGGGAGCTTGAAGGTACCCTCCGTCAGATGGCCAGAGTTCCGCGCCTCAGGGAGATCCCGCACCATGCACTTCAAAGGAGCCCATCTGACGGCCCTCTTCCTGGTGGCCTTCGTGGCCGCAGTGGAAGTCCCAGCCTTACTCTTGCCCATGGCGGTGAAAGAGGAACAACAAGCACAAAGCAGGAGTTCACAAGGGAGAAAGAGCGCAAGGAAGAAGATGGAGCAAAGGTAGGTGGGGTAAAACAGTAAAACAAATCTCCTTCCCCTTATAAAGAGCAAGGGTATGAAGTTTGGACCGTTCGATGCAAAATCAAACCGACAGAAGATCACACGGTGGTGACACGTGTTAAAGGGATTCCGTAAAGGAAAAATCTAAAGAAGTTATTACCATGGTAAAAACGGGAGGACAACGCGTGACGCCTTGATCTTCACGTGGAGAGGGGACGTGCAATCAAAAAAACTTCGCTGAATACACTATCATGCGTCATCATTACTGCTACATGGCCCCACGTTTGAAATGTCCCGTCAGGACGTGTCTTCTGAAAACCAACAGCATAAAATACGTCATTACTGACGTCACAGAAGATACATTGTAGAAATCACGGCTCGCTATAAGGAGATATGACCTGGAGAAATTAAAATTGGAGTCGAAGTAAATTCCTCCAGGAGAAGATTTGAGACTACAATCGAATATACAATATTGCGACTGTAGCCTCGGGGGCTACTCCTATCGGGAGCACTGGTCGTGCACCCCACAAAATCTACAGAAACACTGGCGACATAAATTCAAGATTTCAAGCCTATGCTTTGATACTTATATTCGAACATAGCCTCGGGGGCTACTCCTATCAGGAGCGTTGGCGCACACCTGATAAAGAAAGACAAGTGAAAAAGTCTTCAATAGATACTCCTATCGGGAGCAGCTACAGAAAAACAAAAAAGTTCTTAAGTCGTCAAAAAAAATAAAAATCTCGGATCGCACTCGACGCGACAAAAATCCGAATGCCATGTTCAAAAAAACATGAAGGTAAGACCCTAGGATTCGTCCTATGTGGCCTGGTAATCACACAAGAATGCGCTCTGCCAGAAAAATATCCGTATCGACGATACAATGAAAAATCCCGACGGACGCGTTGGGTACCCGATAAAATAGAAACTGGGATTCAGTATTCGATAAGACCTCAGCGGCCCGACCTGAATTACGCCATTAGTAAATTCCGAGTTCAGGCCTGGGGACTTGAATTTGATGTAGGACAACCTTGTTTTTGCCCAGGAGCAATTAACTGATTCCCGATCCGTCAAAAGCATCAGACTCGTTGTACCAAATCCCTATAAAAAATAAAGAAATAAGAATAAAGGAAAAGAAGGAAAAAGAAACTTTGAGACTCAACCTAAAACTGCAGTTCAAGTAGAGTCTCGGGGGCTACTGACATAGGTATGATTACTCAGATGCTTATAATGTGCTACCCTATAATGGGTAAAAGGCCTCCGGCCCATGAAGACTTCAGGTGATGGCTCAAGGAAACAGCCAATAAAGACTTTGATTGTATTAGGAAAGTGACTATGAACCGATATTGTATTGGTGTTGTAAATTACGCATGTATGAAACCTATCCGCATACAGCTTTGAGACCCGGCCTATTATATATAGGACGGGAGAAGCCCAGCGAGGGTACCAAAAAACTCCCAGGCAACTTGTAATAGTGCGATTCCCAAATATTCAGGCGACTTTGACTCCATTGTTTTCCTGACATCCGACGAAATCCCCAGCGTTCTCTTTTCCACAAAACCCTAAGTCCATCACCATGGGCATTGCCGAGGTTACCCCTCGTCACTATCGGTTTAATCCTCCAACACCAACTCATATATGCTATTCTTTCTGAGCGCTCGTACGGGTCATGCAAACAGCTCATAAAGGATCCAACACTAACAATCTGATTGCCAGCAAGGCTGACGTGTGAGGTTTCCTTATGTTACTTAGGCCAGTTTCTTATCATGTTAATAAGTTGTATAACCTACATGCCTAATAAGTTAATACGTCATTTTACCTAAGACCTTTCCATGACATTTGCATCATGTTCTATTGTGTTTCTATCTGCGAATGCTTAATTTAGAAAATGTCCATCTAGTTTGAATCATATATCTGGTCATTTTAATGCTATATTTTGGTGTTTTCACCTGCTTTCATCCTTCCAAACCAGCTATCTAGTATGAATCATACATCTGGTAATTTTTAATGCTATGTTTTTGGTGTTTTTCAAGAGTTTTCATCCTTCCAAACCAGCTAACTAGGTTTTAAATGTCACGCCTTAATGCAGAGAAATGGCAATGGAGTACAAGGACCAGAGTTCAAATTGCTCGGCACAAATTCTTCTGGCAGATTGACCAGGAGTCGCACCTGCTCGAGAAGGAGCTATTGTTAGCCTGAACGTGCTACTGTAAATTCATACTTACTTTAAATGATCTCTAATTTATATAATACTACTTGTTTCCCTTGTTCTTTGTTTTAACCTCCTTCACCATATTTTAGCAGGCTGCAGTTAAAACCAAGCAGGAGTCCTTGGAAGGCAAGACAGAAAGTTATGATCCCTCTTCCCATTCATCCTCCCATTGCATTTCCGAAGCAAACAACTTACTTAACAGTACACCTAGAACAACTCCTGCAGGTGATATATATATATAAACGTTGTATTGCATGCAGAAAGAAAGGGTGTAGCTGCTCTTAGTTCTATAGCTGAAATGTTGAAGAAGAGGACAGATGATACATTGAAGCGAATCTCCATGTACCGATCTCTTATTGATGACACCGACACTTTGTACTCTTTCAGAATTTCGATCTTGTTGTATAACATGTTGTAATAAAATTTTATTGTTGTGTAATAAGTAGTTCTAATTTGTGTGTGTATATTAATTAATGTCTTGATATTCCTCTGTTCCGCCAAAAGTTAGGCACTAGCAAAAAAGGCCGAAACAGTAACATGTCAAACGTTGAAACAACGTGTGCATGGATGGCCCAAAATGACCAAAACAATAAAAGGCCAGAAGGGTAAGGCTAGAATTGTAGAAGACCTGAACAATAAAAGGCCAGAACAGTAAAAGGCTACAAGGGTAAAAGGCCAGAACGGTAGAAGACCAGAATAGTAAAAGGCCAGAATGGTAAAAGGCTAGAATAGTAAAAGGCCAGAATAGTAAAAGGCCTGAATAGTAAAGGACTGAATAGTAAAAGACCAGAACAGTGAATGGCTAGAATAGTAAAAGGCCAGAACAGTAGAAAACCAGAGCAAAGAAATGTCGGAACTGTGAAAGGCATGAACAGTGGAAGACCGGAACCGTGAATGGTTTCAATAGAAAATGGTCGGAACAGTAAACGGACAGAATAGTTAAAATCCAGTATAGTACAGGCCACTACAGTAACAACCCAAACAGTATGGCCTGAATAGGCAAAAGCCCAAACTCTAAAGGGCCTAAACAGTAACGAGGCGAAATTTCTAAAAGGATGAAACAGTAAAAGACTAGATTGGAAACAGGCTTGAACACTACCAGGCGGTCTTGGTGCAGGCCACAAGTGCTAGCACAGTGTTGGGCTAACTTGGGCCTTAAATAGGCCGAAATAGTGCTAGGCCTGAAAGTGTACGGGACGCTGTTGGCTGCAGTACTGGGCTGATTCTAGATAGTGCAGGACAAAACAATAAAGGGTTGTATTCCTAGTGGGCTCTCCACATGGGCCGGCCCATTTAATTATTAGCAGGCTTTGCTAGGCCTTGTTGGGTCTACAGCATAGAAAACAAAAAAATTCCTACGATGAGAACTACACGCCAAGATCTATCTACTAGATACAGAGCAACGGGTGGACATACATCCATGGAGAACTTACCCTCGAAGACAACGAGCTTTGTTAACGAGTAGGAACTCGTGGTTGATGTAGTCGTACACTTGCCGATCTCAAGATCGTGAGGAAGTCCGAGCGCCGCAACTCAGCAGCGCATCCGCACTCGCACACACGTTCAAGCCACTGGACAACCTCCACCTCCTCGCTCCAGCGATCCAGCGGAAGCAGCAACTCCTTCCAGACGAAATGCCACCGGGAACATGTATCTCGCTAATCCGAGACCATGGGGGAATAATTCTGGAGGGGAGAGAGATCCTTCACAAGGAGGTGTGTGGATGAAGGAGGGAATGGGTGGCCTTTTATAGGAGGAGGGGGTGCCCCCTCTCTCCATGGCCGGCGCATGGGGGGTGACCCCTCACCTCCCCCGTTCATGTGGTGGTAACCCCTCCACATTAAAATGCCTCTTCACATTCCCTTTTAAAGTCTCCACTTTAAATGCATTAAATTTCTCCAAATTTAATGCTCTCTCATTTAATAAAACTCTTTTTATTAAATTTATTCAGAATTTTGTTAATTACTTTAATTAACAAACATTCACATATAGCCCCTTGCAATATTTCAATATCACATGCAGAACCACCTTCTGCAATTTCACCCGAAACAATTTCTGGTTTCTATTGAAACAATTCCTGCGCTTTGCAATTCTTTCGTCTGAAACATATGTGCTCCAAAATGGTGTCCGGTAACTCTTAAGTGTGCCACCCTACGGTTCGCGAATAATGCAGACATGATCGAGACCCTTCTCCGATCAATAATCAGCAGCGGGAACTGGAGATCCGTACTGACTCCTACACATTCAACGATGACTCCTGTGATCGTGAGAACCTTTAACGCTTGTAACTAAATCCCTTTGTCTCTCGATATATTACATGTTCGAGATTCGATCATCGGTATCTCCATACCTAGTTTGATCTCGTTACCGACATGCACTCTTTTCTCTTTCCCGTGATATAACATTCTAGTGATCACATCACTTGCTTGCAAGCTATCCTAATGTGATATCACCGAGAGGGCCCAGAGTATATCTATCCGTCATCTGGATTGACAAATTCCACTCTTGATCCATGAGCCTCAACATAACACCTTCGTAGTACTGAACCCATCTTTATAGTCACCCTGTTATGGTGTGACGTTTGATGTTATCAAGATACTCTTCCGGTGTTAGCAATTAACATGATCTCATGGTCTAAGGATAAAGATTACTTCATATGATGTTATAGCAATATAAACATAATGACTTAATAGTAATGTTATACTTCGGATGAATGTTCATCACATCATTTCACAAATGCTGTGACCTTGTTATTAACAACATCCAATGTCCATGATCAGGAAACCTTGATCATCTTGTTAATCAACAAGCTAGTCTATAAGAGAGGCATAACTAGGAACCCTTTTTGTTTATTAAACACACATGTATTGATGTTTCCTATCAATACAATTATAGCATGCAAAATAAACATCTATCATGTATAAGGAATATATAATAACAACTTTATTATTGCCTCTCAGGGCATATTTCCTTCAGTCTCCCACTTGCACTAGAGACAATAATCTAGTTTATATTGTGATAAATCTAACACCCATGGAGTTCTGGTGTTGATCATGTTTTGCCCTAGGGAGTACTTTAGTCAACGGATCTGCTACATTCAGGTCCGTGTGCACTTTACAAATCTTTATATCTCCATCCTTGACATGCTCGCGGATGGAGTGAAACCGACGCTTAATATGCTTGGAATTCTTGTGAGACCTTGGTTCCTTGGTGTTGGCTATGGCTCCATTATTGTCACAATAGATCACCATTGGGTCCAACGCACTAGGAACCACACCTAGTTCCGTTATGAACTCCTTCATCCAAACCGCTTCCTGCGCTGCTTCTGAAGTAGCAACATATTCCGCCTCCGTCGTTGATCCAGCCACCACAGGTTGTTTGGAGCTCCTCCAACTAACTGTTGCTCCATTCAAGAGAAATACGTATCCAGATTGAGACTTAGAGTCATCCGGATCAGTGTCAAAGCTAGCATCAACATAACACTTAGCGACTAGCTCTTCTTCACCTCCGTATACAAGAAACATATCCTTAGTTCTTCTCAAGTACTTAAAGATATTCTTGACCGCTATCCAGTGTTCCGAACCTGGATCAGATTGGTACCTACTAGTCAAACTAATAGCATGTGCCACATCCGGTCTTGTACATAGCATGGCATACATTATAGAGCCTATGGCTGAGGCATAGGGGATCTTATCCATTATCTCTCTTTCTTCCGCCATAGCCGGACTTTGAGTCTTACTTAATGTCTTGCCTTGCAACATAGGTAAGTACCCCTTCTTACTTCCGTCCATATTAAACTTCTTTAATATCTTATCAAGGTATGTACTCTGCGATAGCCCAATTAGGCGTCTTGATCTATCTCTATAGATTTTAATGCCTAATATATATGAAGCTTCACCAAGGTCCTTCATCGAAAATTTGCTGTTTAGATAACTTTTAACACTATTTAAAAGATCTAAATCATTTCCAATCAATAATATGTCATCCACATATAATATCAGAAATGCCACATTGCTCCCACTCACTTTCTTGTAAATACAAGCCTCTCCATAAGTTTGGATAAATCCAAACTCTTTGATCACCTCATCAAAGCGGAGATTCCAACACCGGGATGCTTGCTTCAGTCCATAGATGGATCGCTGAAGTTTGCACACCTTATCAGCATCCTTAGGATCGACAAAACCCTTAGGTTGTATCATATACAACTCTTCTTCAATATTACCATTGAGGAACGCAGTTTTGACATCCATCTGCCATATTTCATAATCGAAATATGCAGCAATTGCTAACATAATCCTAACCGACTTAAGCATCACTACGGGAGAGAATGTCTCATCGTAGTCAACTCCTTGAATTTGTCGAAACCCCTTTGTGACAAGTCGAGCCTTATAGATGGTTACATTACCATCAGCATCAGTTTTTCTTTTGAAAATCCATTTATTCTCAACGGCCTTTCGATCGTGAGGTAAGTCCACCAAGGTCCAAACCTGGTTTTTGTACATGGATTCCATCTCGGATTTCATGCCTTCTAGCCATTTGTTGGAATCAGGGCTCATCATCGCTTCTTCATACGTCGCAGGGTCATCTATTTCATCAATCATGAAATTCATAACAGGATTGTCGTACAGTTCAGGAGCTGCACGTGTCCTGCTTGACCTGCGAGGTTCGGTAGTGTCCTCTTTCGGAGTTTCATGATCAATATCATTAGCTCTCTCTTCATTAGGTGAAGTCAACTCCGAAACAACTTCTGGAGCTGCGCTACTCGCCATTTCATGAAGAGAAGGTTCAATAACCTCTTCGAGTTCTACCTTCTGACTACTCACACCTTTCGCGAGAAACTCCTTCTCAAGAAAGGATCCATTCTTGGCAACAAAGACCTTGCCCTCGGATCTGTGATAGAAGGTATACCCAATTGTTTCCTTAGGGTATCTTATGAAGACGCATTTTTCCGCTTTGGGTTCGAGTTTATCCGGTTGAAGTTTCTTCACATAAACATCGCATCCCCAAACTTTAAGAAATGATAGCTTAGGTTTGTTTCCAAACCATAATTCATACGGTGTCTTTTCAATGGATTTAGATGGTGCCCTATTTAAAGTGAATGCAGCGGTTTCCAGTGCATAACCCCAAAATGACAGTGACAAGTCAGTCAGAGACATCATAGATCGAACCATATCCAATAAAGTACGATTACGACGTTCTGACACACCATTACGTTGTGGTGTTTCGGCAGGCGTGAGTTGTGAAACTATTCCACAGTCTTTCATATGTGTGCTAAACTCGTAACTAAGATACTCTCCTCCACGGTCGGACCGTAGAAATTTGATCTTTCTGTTATGATGATTTTCCACTTCATTCTGAAATTCTTTGAACCTTTCAAAGGTTTCAGACTTATGTTTCATCAAATAGATATACCCGTATCTACTCAAATCATCCGTGAAAGTAACAAAATAACGATATCCACCTCGCGCCGACACACTCATTGGTCCACACACATCAGTATGTATGATTTCCAATAAATCTGCCGCCCGTTCCATTGAACCGGAAAACGGCGTTCTAGTCATCTTGCCCATAAGGCATGGCTCACATGTATCAAATGATTCAAAATCAAGTGATTCCAAAAGTCCATGAGAATGGAGTTTCTTCATGCGTTTAACGCCAATATGACCTAGACGGCAGTGCCACATATATGTAGATATATCATTATCAAGTTTAATCCTTTTAGCATCAACATTATGAATATGCGTAATACTACTATCAAGATCCAACAGAAATAAACCATTCAACACAGGTGCATGACCATAAAAGATATTATTCATATAAATCGAACAACCATTGTTTTCAGACTTAAACGAATAACCACTTTGCATCAAACACGATCCGGATACAACGTTCATGCTCAGTGCAGGCATCAAATAACAATTATTCAGGTTTATAACTAATCCCGACGGCATATGGAGAGGCAGCGTTCCGACGGCGATCACATCAACTCTTGATCCATTGCCGACCCGCATCATGACCTCATCCCTTGCTAGTTGTTGCTTGTTCCGCAGCCCCTGAACCAAGTTACATATATTAGCAACCAATCCCGTATCAAATACCCAGGTGCTACTGCGAATACTAGTCAATAACACATCAATAACATGTATATCACATATACCTTTGTTTGCCTTGCCGGACTTCTTGTCCGCCAAATACTTGGGGCAGTTGCACTTCCAATGGCCAGTCCCCTTGCAATAGTAGCACTCGGTGTCAAACTTAGGGCCAGCTCGGGGTTTCTTTTCAGGCGTGGCAACAGACTTGCCACCCTTCTTTCCCTTGTGCTTGCCTTTCTTGTCCTTCTTGAAACCGGTGGTCCTATTGATCATCAACACTTGATGTTCTTTCCTAATCTCCACTTCTGCAGTCTCAAGCATTGACAGAAGCTCGGGAAGAGACTTCTTCATGCCCTGCATATTATAGTTCATCACGAAGCTCTTGTAGCTAGGTGGCAGAGATTGGAGAACATGATGTATGCCTAAGTCAATGGGAATCGTTATTCCCAAGGACACAATCTTATCGGCGTACCCAGACATTTTGAGTACGTGCTCACTAACGGAGTTGTTTTCCTCCATCATGCAGCTAAAGAACTTTTCTGTAGCATTATAACTCTCTACGGCAGCATGGGTATCGAAAATCATTTTCAATTCTCCCATGGTATCAAAGGCATTGCCATTTTCGAAACGCTTTCGAAGTTCTGGCTCTAGCCCATACAGTATGCCGCAATGAACTAAGTTGTGGTCCTCCTGACGAGTTATATAGACGTTCTTTTCCTCGACAGGGGCATCAGGAGCTGGTGGGGGGCCTAGTGGCGCATCTAGCACATATTGCTTTTGTGCAGTAGTGAGGAGAATCCTCAAATTCATAGCCCAGTTGGTGAAGTTGCTACCATTCGCAGCAAGTTTCTCTTTCTCCATGAACACATTGAAATTAAAAGCAGGTGGTGCCATCTACAACAGAATTTGTAAAGTATATTTAGACTAAGTTTATGATAGATTGAGTTCAACTAATCCAAATTACTAATGAACTCCCACTCAAAAACGACATCCCTCGTGTCCTTTTGGTGATTACATGAACCAAATCCACTACACCAAGTCCGATCATCACGTGAGTTGGTGTAGCTTCAAAGGCGAGCATCTATCTGGGCATCATATCAACTATATGACTCATGCTTAACCTTTCGGTCCGTGTTCCGAGGCCATGTCTGTACATGCTAGGCTCGTCAAGTAAGAACCTTAGTATTTGCGTGTGTAAAACTGTCTTACACCCGTTGTATGAAAGCGTAGAGTTGAGAACACCCGATCATCACGTGATGCCTCAAAACACGATCCGCAAAATGGTGCATACTTAAGGAAGAACACATTTTATCTTGATATCTAAATGAGGGATCATCTTATTAATGCTACCAAAAGCGCCAAACTAGCAATATAAGATGCTAACATCTAATGTGTGAAGTGAGGTGATATGGTCCATGCATTTGATCTCTATCATTTGCATCGTGGTATGATCTCTATCATTCCTTTGTGTGTAAGGCCAAGGTCTATGGAACTTACACGTTAAGTGAGTTGTAAGAGTATCTATCATACATCTACTTACAACAATACCATATCAAAACACTAGCCCAACAACGATCTAAACTAGACGCCTCTAATTTATCAATTGCAAGTTTTACGTGGCTTAGGGCTTTCGGAGATAGAACCGGTCTTACCTACGAACATGAACCACAACGAGGATAACCAAGTTATTAGCAACTCGTTGTAAATCAGATATTGACTATAGTAGGAGAGACAGACACCCGCCAGCCACTTATGCAAAACAAGTTGCATGTCAGTCGTGGAACCGGTCTCATGTACGATGACATGTAAGGTTGGTCCGGGCCGCTTCATCCCACTATGCCACCAATATTCAAAGTACATAGAAGATGCAATAACATGATCATCATCGCCCACATATAAACATATGTGTACTACCCGTGCAAAGCACCTACTCATAGATCAGACTCTGATACCACAGTTGGGTCCGCAGCATAGAAAACAAAAAATTTCCTACGATGAGAACTACACGCCAAGATCTATCTACTAGATACAGAGCAACGGGTGGACATACATCCATGGAGAACTTACCCTCGAAGACAACGAGCTTTGTGAACGAGTAGGAACTCGTGGTTGATGTAGTCGTACACTTGCCGATCTCAAGATCGTGAGGAAGTCCGAGCGCCGCAACTCAGCAGCACATCCGCACTCGCACACACGTTCAAGCCACCGGACAACCTCCACCTCCTCGCTCCAGCGATCCAGCGGAAGCAGCAACTCCTTCTAGATGAAATGCCACCAGGAACATGTATCTCGCTAATCCGAGACCATGGGGGAATAATTCTAGAGGGGGAGAGAGATCTTTCACAAGGAGGTGTGTGGATGAAGGAGGGAATGGGTGGCCTTTTATAGGAGGAGGGGGTGCCCCCTCTCTCCATGGCCGGCGCATGGGGGGTGACCCCTCACCTCCCCCATTCATGTGGTGGTAACCCCTCCACATTAAAATGCCTCTTCACATTCCTTTTAAAGTCTCCACTTTAAATGCATTAAATTTCTCCAAATTTAATGCTCTCTCATTTAATAAAACTCTTTTTATTAAATTTATTCAGAATTTTGTTAATTACTTTAATTAACAAATATTCACATATATCCCCTTGCAATATTTCAATATCTCATGCAGAACCACCTTCTGCAATTTCACCCGAAACAATTTCCGGTTTCTATTGAAATAATTCCTGCGCTTTGCAATTCTTTCGTCTGAAACATATGTGCTCCAAAATGGTGTCCGGTAACTCTTAAGTGTGCCACCCTACAGTTCGCGAATAATGCAGACATGATCGAGACCCTTCTCCGATCAATAATCAGTAGCGGGACCTGGAGATCCGTACTGACTCCTACACATTCAACGATGACTCCTGTGATCATGAGAACCTTTAACGCTTGTAACTAAATCCCTTTGTCTCTTGATATATTACATGTCCGAGATTCGATCATCGGTATCTCCATACCTAGTTTGATCTCGTTATCGACATGCACTCTTTTCTCGTTCCCGTGATATAACATTCTAGTGATCACATCACTTGCTTGCAAGCTATCCTAATGTGATATCACCTAGAGGGCCTAGAGTATATCTATCCGTCATCTGGATTGACAAATTCCACTCTTGATCCATGAGCCTCAACATAACACCTTCATAGTACTGAACCCATCTTTATAGTCACCCTGTTACGGTGTGACGTTTGATGTTATCAAGATACTCTTCCGGTGTTAGCAATTAACATGATCTCATGGTCTAAGGATAAAGATTACTTCGTATGATGTTATAGCAATATAAACATAATGACTTGATCGTAATGCTATACTTCGGATGAATGTTCATCACATCATTTCACAAATGCTATGACCTTGTTATTAACAACATCCAATGTCCATGATCAGGAAACCTTGATCATCTTGTTAATCAACAAGCTAGTCTATAAGAGAGGCATAACTAGGAACCCTTTTTGTTTATTAAACACACATGTATTGATGTTTCCTATCAATACAATTATAGCATGCAAAATAAACATCTATCATGTATAAGGAATATATAATAACAACTTTATTATTGCCTCTCAGGGCATATTTCCTTTAGGCCTGGCTTCTACCATGGCTTCTGCGACCATTAATGGTGGTAACTAGACGTTAACGGCGGCTGCAACGTGGCAGTTTGTGTGACGTCAGCAGTCAGCGCGGCTGGCGAACAGATCTATGATGGAACAAGTTTTCGTGGCCGAAGGGTGTGATCTGCCACGGTCGGGAAAAAAACCATGGTTGATTCATTTGTGACGGGGCTTTTACCACGAAGGCCATCCGTCACGGAAGTCTTTTTAGCCACAAAAAACGGGCCTTCAACCACGAAAAGCATCCGTTGTAAAACCCAACTTTTCTTGTAGTGTTAAAACCAATTCCCATAGCATACACCATACATACCTATATAGCATAAATGATATTCCAAGTGTATTTCTCATGTGCCTTGATTTATTTAGCTCCAAATAATATTGCTCTTATGGTTATGGTTATCATAGAGAAGTTGGTTGTGGGGTGACCACGAACTTGAAGGCACAACCACCAAAGGTGGTAATGATTTATGAAACATAAAATGGGTTTGTAAGATAAAAAGTGGAAGGAAAGATAACAATGGTACATGAGATACTCTTGTTCTACTAAGTAATCAACGAGTAAACTGATGGTGATGGTATTTCAATACATATGCTCTAGGGAAAGTGTTGGAAAGGTAGGCACCCGAGGAATCGGCTAGCCATGGAAAGTGAAAGCAAAGGTTGTTTTAGAGCATATGACATGATTGAAAGACCCATGAATAAGGTTTATACTAGTTACTAGGAGGGCAAGACCGTTAAGTGATGCCATATAAAAATGGTGAAATTGTTCAACAAAAGTTGAACTTCATGTCTATCTTGTTATAATTATTCTCTTCTTTGAACTGGAAAGATGCTAATGATAGGGGTAAATGGAGCCAAACACTAATGATGAACTATTGATCAATCATAAACTTAATGAAATAGAGTTTGGAAGCTAAATAGGCCTTTGCACATGTTTAATCCATGCTTACTTTTGGTAGGAGATATAAAAATATCTTAAGGGAAGACATAAAACTAAGAAGTGAATCTTCTAGGTCAAGGGCATGAAACTAAGAAGTAGCCCAAATAAGAAAGGCATAAAAACCCATGCCAATGATAGGAGAGAGTCTTCCAACAATTCTGTAAGTTCATCTAAGTATGCTTGAAGGTTTGTGACATAGGTATGATTACCTGGGTGCTTATGTTCTGCTACCCTTGCTGTATAAAGGATCATGACCCACGAAGACTCAAGACAAAGGCCCAAGAAGCATCCGACGGAAGCCTTAGTTGTATTAGATAAGGAAATAGGAACCGACGTTGTGTTGGTGTTGTAATCATAAATAGGTAACCTATCCGTATACGGCTTTGGGACCTGGCCTATTATATATAGGTTGGGAGAAGCCAACGGGGAGGTACCAAAAAACTCCCAAGCAATCTATAGTAGTATTGTCCATCGATAACCAGACGACTTTGACTCCCTTGTTTGCCTGACATCCGACGAAATCCCCAGCGTTCTCTTTTCCGCAAAACCCTAAGTCCATCACTATGGACATTGCCGAGGTTACCCCTCGTCAATTGGCGCCGTCTGTGGGAAACCTGAACGCTAGAGTCATGGATTTGACGGACCCCTTTTCATCAAGCAGCAATCCAATGCTAGCGGCTCCATGCTCTCTCACCCTTGTCTTGATTCCCGCCAACTTCAATGGCAGATCCGATCTTATCATCAGAAGTCTCCACTTTCAAGTGAAGGAACCCGAAGAATCGCACCTCTCGGCCCCATCAAGGCTGTCAGTTGAAAAATATGCACCCACGATGATACCTGCATCATATGTCGTATCATCCGCAGAAACTACACACTAGGTGGAGAAAGCTGAAGGAAACACTGAAAACATAGTAGATCTTGGGGATCTTGATGGTCTTTACGACGGTCTCTCCCTCGGGTCAGGCTCTCAGCTAACTCCACCACGTGGATCAAGCCCGGTAAACACAGAACCCAAAGAAAGTGGCGAAAGCATCAACTTCGGAATCAGGATGGCCGAAATCTATCTAGAATAGGAACCACTGGACTTCACTGATCCCCAAAACAGTGTCTCCCTTGGATCCGACGATGATGTCACTAGTTCATATATAACGAACCACCAAGTGTGCATAATCATCGAGGAAACCTCAACACAACTCGACTCCAACAGCAACCCTATCCTCGACCCCAATGGTAACTTGTCAGATAGCAATGCAGGAGATCACGAAAACAAAGGAGACCTGACGAACAACCGCATAATACTAGGAGGGGAAGAACCACATAGAGGCGAGAGGCAAACTCTCCGGCTACCAGCTGAAGCATGGGAAAAAGCAATGGCAGCAATTTCAGGCGCAGTCCCAATGACATCCGAGGTCACACGCGAAGATCTACTAACATACCAATACTTCCTTCATCACAAAAAGAGGGACTTACTAAGAATGCAGAGGCAACTCAATGAAAGGAAAAGGCTAGCCTACGAATCTAGCCTACGGCGAGCGCATCTAAGATCTACATGGAGATCAAGAAGCGTAACCGGGGGAACGCAGCCAAGGAGAGGAGCCTCACAACTATAGAATATCCCTGAAGCTGAAAGAAACATACTAACTAGAGACCTTGATTTGTCATTTATTCGGTAGATCCAACAGGACACATCAAAGAAAAAACAGCTCAAGCCGCAATTGTTGCTAGGAACGACTAGGCTAAGCGCGCCCTTCATAGCGCGCGCGTGATGGACCAAGGACGAGAGGCCGTGCAATAGGATCTCTGGTCGCACGTCATGTGTCCGCCTGCCACAGTTGCTGGGTGCATGCACGCCGGACTGCGCGTTGCTGCCGAGTGCGCTGTTGGCCACACGCTTGCTTGCTGCTGCTGGCCACACTCTCTCTTGCTGATCGCATGCATGCACCGCTCTGTTGGCCGCGTGTTGGACACATGGATCTGCTGAATTTACACAGATCAGCTCGCCACATGCACTAGCCACGCTTGCGTTAGCTGCCGCTAACATGCAGTGTTCTGTGCATTCACTGCTGAAAAAATGAGCACATCACGTAAAGAGAAAAATCAGTGCACGAACAGTACAATAAGCCAGTGAACCGACGATGCACTGCTAGGAAATCACACCGTGCACCATAACTGAAGGCAGTGCAACGTAGCACAAATAGGCAGTGCATTGGTGGGGCACTGCCAGGACACCGCGCCGTGCACTACGACTGAAGGCAGTGCTACGTAGTACAACAAGGCAGTGCACATGTGGTTCACTGCTAGGACATCACACCGTGCACTGCAACTGAAGGCAGTGCAACGCAGTATGATAGGCAGTGCATGGGCGGTGCACTGTCAGGACACCACATCGTGCACTGCGGCCGAAGGCAGTGCAATGATGCACAACAAGGCAATGCATGGGCGGTGTACTGCCAGGACACCGCATCATGCACTGCGACCGAAGACAGTGCAATGATGCACAACAAGGCAGTGCATGAGCGATGCACTTCCAAATCACCATGTCGTGCACGGCCACCGAAGGCAGTGCAATGTAGTACAACAAGGAAGTGCATGGATGGCTCACTGTCAGGTCACCACAAAGTGCACTGCTACCGAAGGCAGTGCAATGCAGTACAACAAGGCAGTGCACATGTGGTAAAAAAAGTTTGTCAAAACCTATCAACATGAGATCTAGTTTTGTAGATATCTACGCGACTAGTTCAATCGTGAAAATTGATCTTTATTTGGATCTATTATTTTAAACATATTTCATTTTTAGTAATCAGATCTAAAAAAATAAAGGAAAACATCAATCCTAGGAGCTTCCTAGGAGGATGTGCCCAAGTATATTACTACCAGGCTGGCTCATACCCGGACGGGAGTAGGACGTTGTTCACTGACTACGTGTCGTGTCCGGGAGTTGGCCAGTAAAAAAGAGAGCAACCAGAGTATGCCACTTGTCAGCGCATGGAGTATTTCGGGGCGTGCTCTAGAAAGAGCGCCCTTTTCCTAGCGTTTTCAATTGTTGCTGCACAAACATACCTACTCACAACTCAACCAGCACCCGACAATCCCCGTGCAGCTCTCCATTGATCCACTCTAGTGAATCTTGGTATGGTGGACGCATCCCTTCGCAAACATAACAAGGAGTCGTGCATCAACCCGACAGATCCCCACGCTGTCATAGCAGCCCTCGGCAGGTGGGGCATACCCGACGATCTCGGTCAACACATCGGGTGCACTTCTCTGGCTCCAAGCCACGAGACAACACAAGAAATGACCTCACATGGCACATGAACGATGGGTCTAGGGATGAGGGACGTAGCCGACGATACTACAACGGCAACAGCAAAGACGACTATGAGTTATGCAGATCCAACTACTTTACCCAACGGGTTCGCAAGACCCTAGTACTCAAGGATTTTAAACTTCCTCATGACCGCCAGAAGTATGATGGCCTATAGGAACCCAAAGCTTGGCTAGCAGATTATCTAGCTACTGTCAAGTTATAGGGTGGCTCCACGGCCACCGCAATGCAGAGCCTACAGCTGCACCTAACCGGCATAGAACGGTCATGGCTAAGACAACTACCTAAAGATCCCATCAGTAGCTGGAATGACCTTGAAGATAAGTTCATCTGACATTTTCACTCCACATTCAAATGACCCGTATCTCTGGAGCAATTGCGAGCGTGCAAATAGAAACCTGGAGAATCAATAAGAGCCTTCATTCAACGAAGGAATATCATCAAGAACTCAGTTGTGGCCATATCCGACGAAAGGGCAATTGACGCCTTCAACGACGGCCTTCGTTGTCGAGAATTCATAGAATAACTAGGACGGGTCAAGCCCAAAACAATCTCACAGCTAATGAATATGGCAAATCGCTAGGCCGATGGACAGGATGCAGTTCACAACAAGCGAACACGTTCACCCGAAGAAGACAAGGACAGCCACAACAGCGATAGAAGAAGAAGAAACAACGACGGGCACGGGGGACCAGGCTATGTCACAGCTAGTTTCTTGGGAGAGGATAACCCTAGAAGCGACGATTACAACAGCGGGCACCACAACAACAGGGACGACGTTGGAGGAAGCCAACCAACACCGTGATATTAGCCAAGAACCCGAGACCCACCAATGTCCGCAATACAAATGTTGGAGGGACCCTGTAATATGCACTTTTACGTCGACTCAATGAGCAAAAGGCGATCAAACCATCTCATGAAGGACTGTCGAATGTTCTTAAAGATGCAAGAGTTATGCAACGCAAAGGCAAACAAAGCAACAAACCGGGGATATACCACTACGCCTGGCACGTTAGCCATCAACGCACCACCACCACCACCACTGGTACACCCGCCAGCAGGGCAACCCCAAAATACAACAAATCAAGAAAATGAGTACCCCAGGTCCAAGGGAGCAATGTCAATGATTCAGAAAGGGCGCCCATCCAATAGGATCCAGAAGCTAATTACAAGACAAGTCAACATGGCAGAAATGGCGCCACCAGCCACACCCAAATATATCCACTAGTCAGAACAAGAAACCATATTCAGCAAAGCTAATCATCCACTTTGAGTACCGCGACCGGGCCACTCAACCTTAATAGTAGAAGCACAAGTGAGTGGATTTGATATGAGCAACGTCTTCATGGATGCATGAAGCAACATCAACCTGATTTACGCCAAGACACTAAGGGCGATGAATTGCTCTTTAACAAATCTAGCACCAACAGAAACATCCTTCCAAGGCATAGTACCAGGTAAGGCTGAAATTCCTTTAGGTAAAATATCTCTTGACATTGTTTTTGGATCTAAGGAAAATTTCAGGCGATAAAAGCTCGAATTCGAAGTCATGGACTGGCCATCACAGTATCACACGATCCTAGGTCGCCCAGCTTTTGCATGATTCATGGCATTACCACATTATGCGTACTTGGTTATGAAAATGCTAGCCCCAAAGGGAGTAATAATAGTAAAGGGAAGTTTCACACGATCCGACAATTGCGATCGAGAGTTCAACAAAATCTCTAAATCATTCGGGATGGAAACTGAGTTCAAGCAGCTAAAAATATCGACAACCGCAGAACCTCTAGCAGTAGCACGTGTTAATCTTGATTAGGCTTTTGACACCGCTAAAGATACAAAGGAAGTGTAGATCCACTACCGACCCAAAAAAGTTGACCTTTGTGGCCTTCAATCTTGATCCCGCATATGAAAGCACGCTCATCGAGTTTCTCTGTGAGCACTGGGAGATTTTCGCATGGTTACCTTCTGACATGCCGGGAATTCCCAGGGAACTTGCTGAGCACGCATTAAACTTGGATCCAAAGGCGAAGCCAGTAAAACAGTCGTTTCGCAGCATCGTAGAGCCAAAATGAAAGGCCATTGGAAAAGAGCTCCATCACCTAACCGGCGCTAAATTCATCAAGGAATTGAAGAAAGAAGAGTGGGTTGCAAATCCAGTATGCGCCCCAAACAAAAATACAAAGGGACTACGAATGTGCATTGATTTCATTGCGTTGAATAAATACTGTCCAAAGGATCACTTCCCACTACCATGAGTCGATCGAATAATCGATGCAACCGCATGATCCAAACGTCTCTCCTTTTTAGACACATATTTAGGATACCATCAAATTCGGATGAAGGAGGAAAATCAGGATAAAACAACATTTATCGCGCCCTATGGCGCATTCTGATACACAATAATGTCCTTTGGCCTTAAAAATGTTGGGGCAACATATCAACGGATGATGCAGAATTGCCTAGGAAACCAAATTGGCACAGATGTACAAGTTTACATTGATGATGTCATAGTCACAACAAAGCACGGATCCTCTCTTATCAATGACCTCCGAGAAACATTCGAGAACCTCGACAAGTTCTGCATCAAACTCAACCTGACGAAGTGTTCTTTTGGATTCCCTGCTAGGCAACTCCTCGGATATCTCGTATCAGCAAGAGGAATAGAAGCCAATCTCGAGAAAATACAGGCAATCCTAACAATGAAAAAACCAACGAATCTTCGAGGCATATAGCAGCTGGCTGAGCGAGTTACAACACTCAGCCATTTATCGCCCATCTAGGAGAAAAAACACTACCATTCTACGCCCTTAAGAGGAAATCAGATAAATTCGAGTGGACGGAAGAAGCTCAGCGTGCCTTTGAGGATCTCAAGAAAAAACTTTCGACATCTCCTATCGTCGTGTCTCCATGAGAAAAAGAACCATTACTTCTCTATATTGCCGCCACTATTCAGGTGGCCAGCATAGTTCTGGTTGTAGAACGACCCGAAGAAGGGAAGACCCACGATGTTCAGAGACCAGTTTATTTTCTAAGTGAGGTCCTCTCGCCATCCAAGCAAAGATACCCGCGCTATCAGAAACTAGCATATGGAGTGTTCATGACACCACGAAAGTTGCGCCACTATTTTTTGGAACACCCGATCACAGTGGTCAATGAAGCGCCTCTTTCCAATATCCTCAATAATCCAGAAGCAACCGAACGCATATCTCTATGGGGCATTGAGCTTTCCCCTCAAGATATCATGTACGAGAAGCGCAAAGCAATTAAATCACAGATTTTGCCTGACTTTATTACTAAATGGACTGAATTATAGTGCAAGAGCCCTCCAGACCTTTCTAGTGCATGGACAATGTATTTTGACGGATCAAAAAGAATGGAAGGAGTAGGGGTAGGAGTCATATTAGTATCACCACAAGGCAATAAAATGTGATACATACTTCGGATGAGCTTCGCAAATGCGTCCAATAACGAAGATAAGTACGAGGCCTTGTTACACGGTATGCGTATGGCTAAAGCGTGCGGTGCAACTCGCCTCAAGATATTCGATGACTCAAATCTTGTGGCCCAACAAGCAATGAACAAGTGCAACGCTATTAGCGACAACATGATTGCCTACCGTGATCTATACAGCATTATGGAAGCCCAATTTGATGGATGCAAAGTATCGCACATAGGAAGAGCAAGCAATGATGATGCTGGCAATCTGGCAAACATCGTGTCCTTATGCCTACCAATTCCACCTGAGATTTTTTGGGAAGAAATAACGAAGTGCTCTATTAAGGCCAAGAGAGTTTCTGAGGTCATAGCACCCAAGACAGGGAAAAAGATCAATCCGTCAAAGGACTCGAGGGCTGCACTAGCAAGCTAAGATATAGAGGAAATCCTCAAAGAAGAGCCACAAGTCGATAAAGGCATGATAATAGAGCCTATATGGATGCAGCCATACATAGCATATATGACTCAGGGAGAACTCCCCAAAGACGTAATGGAAGCTCGACGAATCACTCGAAGATCAAAAGCCTTCAAAGTCATCAAGGGAGAATTATATAAAAGAAGTATTTCGGGTGTGCTACAGCGATGTGTCACACCCGACGAAGGAAAGATTATACTCAAGTACATACATGAAGGAGTGTGGTCATCACGCTAGCAGCCGGGCAATTGCTGCCAAAGCATTCAGGACAGGATTCTACTAGTTCACAATAGTACAAGATGCAAAGGATATAGTCAGAACATATGAGGCAAGTCAGTGATTCGCAACAAAACCTGGTGCACTTGCTGCCGAGTTAAATCCCATACCTCTTGCTTGGCCCTTCACCCAGTGGGGACTTGATATGGTGGGTAAACTTCACAAATCATCTCCAGGAGGACACGTCTTTCTGCTAGTAGTAGTCAACAAATCGGTGATGATGTTGTGAATTTTATCAAGTCAATAGTGTTTCTATTTGGCGTGCCAAACATCATCATCACCGACAATGGAACTAATTTTACTTCCAATGAGTTCAAGGAATACTACGAGGATATGGGTATAAAAGTAAGTTATGCCTCAATTGCTCACCCGCTAACTAATGGGCAAGTGGAAAAAGCCAATGGCCTCATAACTCCTAGCCTCAAGAAAAGATTACTAGCACCACTCGACAGAGAAAAAGGAGAATGGGTTGATGAGTTACCATCTATTTTGTGGAGTTTGTGTACTACTCCAAATAATTCGACACAAGAAACACCCTTCTTTCTGGTCCACGGTACTGAAGTTGTCCTTCCAGTCAAAGTATTTCATGAATCTCCACGGGTCACTGAATATGACGAAGAAGCATCAAGGGAAGCACTTGAAGACGATGTTGATGCACTTGATGAAGCCCGCGATATTTCCTTACAAAGGGACATTGTATATCAGCAAAACTTGCATAACTACCACAGTCGATAATTGCGTCCTAGGTCCTTTGTTGTAGGAGACCTAGTTCTTTTCCTCAAGCAAGATAGACATTGTAAATTGGAGTCACCTTGGGAAGGGCCTTACATCATTACAGAAGTTATTCCTGGAGGAGCGTATCAGCTTCAAGACAAGAAGACATGAGTCAAATACTCAAATCCATGGAACGTCGCACAACTATGGTGTTTCTACACTTAGAATTTATGTTTTCTCGCAATTTAAATTACAATAAGGCTTACGGCCTAACTTCTTAGCCAGAATATTATTCAATAAAGGCTAACGCCCATGCGTACACGCCAAACCATGTATCTTAGGCTTCAGATTATAAATAAAACATAAGTTCTCCATACTCTGACTTCTTTACTGTTTTCTTGACCCACAAAAACAAGGGTTTTTATAAAGACATTTAGAATATTTGTGAGCATTGCTCTGATGATGCTAACAAAAATTATAGGCCTATGTCTAGATACAGGCATCCGAACATAGCCTCGGGCCCTACTCCTATCGGGAGTGCTGGCGCGCACCCGATACAAAATTATATTATGCATATAAGGTCAAACAATTGCAGCCTAGAGAAATATCAAAAAGCTTGTAAGTTTTACTTTAGTGTATCCTCAAAAGGTTACTCCAATCGGGAGATTTTGTAAAAACCATCTGACAAAACAAAAAGCTAATAAACTTCAGCAATTCCAAAAGCCAAATAAGGCAGTCGGTAAAAAATACAAAACTCTCGGGTCATGCCCAACATGATAAAACTCTAAATGCCATGTCTACAACATGAAGATAAGACCCCGTGATTCGTCCTGTGTGGCCTGATAACCGCACAAGAATGCGTTCTGCTAGTAAAATATCTGTATCGATGATACGGTGAAAAGTCTCGACGGATGCATTGGGTACCCGATATAATAGAACTAGAATTCGGTATTAGATAAGACCTCAACGGCTCAAACTGAGTTACGCCAATAAAAATTCCGAGTTCAAGCCTAGGGACTTGAATTTGATGTAGGTCTACAGTGTTTTTGCCCAGGAAAAATTAACTGATTCCTGATCTATCGGATACATTAGGAATGTTATACCAAATCCCTACAAAGCTAGAAAAATAAAGATATTTCATAAAATCTCAAATTGTGAATACTGAAAACGTCTTTGAGACTCAACCTAAATCTATGATTTAGGTAAAGTCTCGGGGGGCTACTGACGTAGGTATGATTACCTAGGTGCTTATGTTTTTCTACCCTGGTTGTATAAAGAATCACGACCCATGAAGACTCAAGATGAAGGCCCAAGAAACATCCGACGGAAGCCTTAGTTGTATTAGATAAAGAAATAGAAACTAACGTTGTGTTGGTGTTGTAATCATAAATATGTAACCTATCCGTATACGGATTTGGGACATGGCATATTATATATAGGCTGGAAGAAGCCAACGGGAGGTACCGAAAATCTCCCAAGCAATCTATAATAGTATTGTCCATCAATAACTAGGCAACTTCGACTTCCTTGTTCGCCTGACATTCGACGAAATCCCCAGCGTTGTCTTTTCTGCAAAACCCTAAGTCCGTAACTATGGACATTGTCGAGGTTACCCCTCATCAGTTTGTTTACCTCTCATTTGTTTGAACACAAGTCTACTTATTAGTGAGCATGTTTTTAGAGTGCGAAAGATATCACTTTATAGCTCGCTTGCTTGTCGTGATTCCTTAAAGATTGAACCTAGTGAACTTTGTGTGGAAATGAAATAGGAGAAAAACAATAAACTCCAAAGTCCATGTTTAGTTTTATCACCTTCATGTTGATGCATGTAAAATGCATACATGAACCTTATAGTTTATTGTGATAAAATGCTTATTATTTTGCAACTTTATTATATTTATTGGGTGACATGGGCATAACCTACTAATAGTTGCAAAAGTGCACAAGTTCTTGTTTTACACTTTGTTGTGTAGGAAAAAGATGAATATGGAAGAAAATAGCTCAATATGGCAGTATTTGGAGTTTTCTGAAAACTATCCTGCCGAACACTTTTCAAAGATGGACTCGTAAGAGCTTGAAGATGACGTCAAATAAAAAAGAGATCAACATGAAAGTTGTGGTTAATTTCAATCCATAAGATTTATATTAAAAAATTGTCCAAAATGGAGTTTTGACGCTCCAGAAAAGCCCTGATTACTAGGGTACAGAAGCAATTTCAGGGTTCCGAAGTTGGTGACGTGGTTGACTCAAACTCTTGCCATATGAGATCAATTAGGCGAAGCCAAGAATTTTGAGACTTGTGGGCCTTTCTAGGAGTCACCATGAAGGTTCTAGAGGTTCCCAAGAGCCCTTGGATCCAAGGGTTTTGATCCGATGGCCCCGGTGAAGCCTCCACCACTATATATTAAGGGGAAACCCTATTTTTGGAGGCAACCACCATAAGCCACGAATTTGCCCTCCCCTTGGCCTCCATATCCAAGCGGAGTGCTCATATACATCACCAAGAAGCTCCAAGGAAGAAGGAGGCAAAGGGGCGGTCCTCCCCAAGCACAACCGCCGCCATAGGAGGGCGCTGATGCCTCCCTGCCACCGGTGCCACCTCCTCTCCTCGCGTGGCCGCCTCTCCCCCTTTGATAGGTACATTTCCATCACCATCTACAATGATATTCCCTCCATATACCTACTTTAATCTCTTGGTGTATGAGGCAATATTTTACTTTCCCATGATCTATTGCATCTCTATATTGATGTTTGAGTAGTGATTATTCATGGCAATTGTGATCTAGTTCATTTTGGTTGCATAAAAGTTTGTTATCTTCTATGATGGTCTTATGTACTAATATATGAGTGCACACATATGTTGGGGTATGCATAAGGTTATCACTGTTACACGTTGTTAGGAGGAGGAATGGAGGGAGTTAAACAGAAACTGTGTTCCAAGTCTTATATGCATGCTATATTCATGGTTAATTAATTGGGAATATATTGGGGACCTTAGAACTTAAAGTGGTGGTTGGACATATTTGTCTTAATGAATCCCTTGTTAGCACATTAACTTGGCTTAGGGACCAATCACTAGGGTGTGTGGTAGTTCATTTACTTGACTACTCCATGATTTAGGGCTCCACCTAGAAGAAACAATAGACTTTATCCATATGTTAGATGTGATGGTTAGGAGTGTCACCTACTAGACACATGTCCTTAATTAATCCTATTTTTGCTCTAGATTATAGTGCCTTGGGATTTTAATCATCAAGTTCCTTATGCTTTATTGTGTTTAGTACTGATGCATCTAGCTATAATATGTGTTTCACTAATTATGACAACCAAATTAATGAAACAACAATTTTCCTAAACATTTACTCCCTTGAGAAAAATTGCCATCACTCCACCTCACTAGATCTATTTTACTTGCACTAGTTTATTCATAGTAATTACTTCCAACAATTTATCGCATTCTAGTTAATAGTAAAAACAACCACACATACACACTCTAGATCCTAGCTTTGCACAAAAGGTCATATAAGTGGGTTATAGGGCTTTAGAGAATAGATATTTTTACCTTCAGCTCCTTGTGGGTTCGACACTCAAATACTTATCGAATTGTACTACGATGATCCCGTGCACTTGGGGGTTATTAGGTGGCTGCACCCATAGGATCCATAGATCGGGCCACCAAATCATGTAGAAGGACCTTTGGAGGCTCTCCACCGAAGGAATTTCTACATCTCGCGGTGGTTTGGGAGCATTTTTGTGTTCTTCCTCCTTAAGGGATCTTTGGTGTTTTCCTCTAAGGGAAGCCATGTCCTCGGGTAATCCTTTGCTCCCCCTCTTGTGATTTTCAAATACCCATGTTTTGCTATACATCTTGATGGATTTGACAAGTTAGGGTTCCACCATTGTTCTTGTATGCCAACCATGTCAAACCATGGCCTACACTTCCTGTTAATTTGTATTTGTGCAAGTTTTTGAGTCATGGGTAAATTTTTTTACATTGCATAGATGGGATTTTGGATCTACCCGTGAGATCCGGTTCCTACCCCGGTTGAACCAACCCTGCTACCGGGTCATCCAATCTGAGTCCGGTCATCCGACTCTAGCACCGGACTATCCGCTTTGCTTCTAGTTCATCTGGTACTGCCACATCCAGTCCTGGAGCCGGTCTAGCTGGCCCTGGCACCGTACCTCTCTGCAATGTGCCATTTTTAACCATGCACTTACCCAAATCCAAGTTTTCCTCTGTTTTTTCCTTGTGGTATGTGTACTTATCTTTGTGCTCCCCAACCTCTCTCTCTTTTTCATAGGTGAAGCTGATGACTATGTAAGTGAGGAGTATGTGCCTGAGGAAACTGGCAGGGGTAAGAGGGCTCGTCGATCCAGTCAGTCTATGCAGCATGAGGCTGAGGGCAATACTCGTCCTTGTCTCATCAATATCAAGGCCAACAGGGGTAAGCAAGTTAGCGTGTAGGCTGAAGAGGAAGATGTGCCTACTCAAAATTTGAAGAATATGGAGATTTCTCTATACCGGACCCTTCGCAAGCAAAATCCCTATTATTTCAATACTCGTACCTATATTGGCACTGACAACATGTTTTGGAATGAGACTCAAGATTTGATGTGGGATCACATTTACACTCAGTTCAAGGTCACTCTCTATGGTCACATTGCTGCATTCAATGTGGAGTGGTTCAACATGTATGCAGCCTCAGATTATCGGTTTGTTGATGACGCTCTAAAGAAGATGGATTTGTTTGACCTTGTGTGTCTCAAGGAGGACTACTACCCTGACTATATCCGTCAGTTCTTCTGCACAGTGTATTTCCATGATGATGATGATGAGTGCACTATGACTTGGGTGACTGGAACGCAGCGGTTTTGTGCCACCTATGCAGATTTGGTTGAAGTTATGGGCTATTATGGCAAGGGAGGTGGTTTTTGCATTCATAGCAAGAAGGTCAAGCTTGCTAAAACTCTTGCTTTCTGCTATCCCAGGGATTCTGAGTGGGCTCCTCCATGCATGACTGTCATGTATTTCTATTATCACACCTTCGGCAGCATCTTCTGTCAGTCCCTTGTTCCCTGAGTTGGAGATACTACAAACCATTGTGGGTACTTTGCAAATCTTCTGCACTATTGTCACCCTGACTGGATGAGGAAGATTGATGGTTGTGACTTCGTGTACTGTGATCCGCGACGAGCTGCTTTGGACAGGATGACCCCCACCTTCTACGTGTATGTGTAAAAGCTTCTCAACAAGGTTGTGCCTCCCAGTGTGATGGTGGGCGAGCGTGTGGAACATGAGGTTCTTACTCTTTCTCTTCGTGGTCAGTCACCTGATGTTCCTGAGATGAGGCCTCCCGAGCAACGCACCAAGGCTATTCACGACCCTCAGCCTCACTTTGCTACTAGGGATGGTTCTCGTTGTCCCGTTGGTGAGACTTCTTCTCGCCCAAGGCACAAGGGTGGTGCTGCCACGTTCTTCAAGAGGTTGTTTCAGATGTGTCGTTCATCCTATGATGTGAACCACAAGGCTCTAGAGATGAGCCAAGATACTCGGCGCAGGAACAATGAGTTTCTCGTGACCCAGAACGTCACTCCTTCACCTGATGGTCCCGAGATGACCCCCTTTCTCTATGTCAACTATGAGATGTCGCTGATTGATGATGTTATGTTCTATGGCTACTTCCCTAGTTAGTTCCCTCCTATTGGCCCTAGTGGTTCCTCTGCTTCTCCTCATGGATCTGATGATGATGGTGATGGTGATGAGGAGGAGATCCATGAAGAGGAAGATGCCCCCGTTCACCCTCCTCCGCCACCTACATTCTTCTAGTTGGGATACGTTAGCATCACTCTACTTCTCTTCCTTTTTGGTGTCTCAGTGCCAATGGGGGAGAAGAGTAGAGTTATATTAGATATCTACGGATCCTTGCCGGATTTTTTTCGGGGTTCGTCGTTAGCACAATGCCCCTTGCTTTCTCATTGCTTCTTATGGCATTGTGCTTTCCCTTTGTTTTCGCGCTTGAACTATTTGATCTCCTTCCATGTGATGGAAAAGTTTGTGCTATGTGTATGAACTATGGATATTTCTATTGTGATATGACTATGTGTACTACTATTATTTGTCTAGCTCTATTTAGATATTCATGCTTTATATCTTGTCTTATTATGCTTGCTTCCATGAAGACATGTGGGAAGATTTCCATATACTATTTAGGTGCACTTTGCATTCAAATGAAAATTCAACCAAGTGCATACTTTATCGGGGAGCCTCACGTATGTCTTTATGGAATTCCTCCGTTAATAGCTCTTTATGATATCTTTGTGAACTCTAGATCGGTTTGTCATCGCCAACCAAAAAGGGGGAGATTGAAAGCGTAGTTTACTCTCTACTGTTTTTGGTTGATAATGACACCATAGTTAGAGTGGACTAATGCTACCTACTAGTGTCTTAAATAGGTTTTAGTCTGATGGCGTGTTGGAAGATCGTCGGAGACCCCCCCCCCCATTTTGATAATGAAGCTATGTGCCGAAGTTTTGCTTTATTATGTAACTTGAGTCTTTAGGAACTCTACACTATTAAGAGGGGTTCTCTCGATGAGCTTGTTGGGGATGAATTCCTAAGCCATATACACATACCATACACCCACTTGTCCCATCACCAAAGAGAGAGGAGAGGGAGATATACCTTTCATAGTGTTTATGCAGGATTCGGTTTTCAAGCCGGTTGAACCGGATCCCAGACCGGGTGGTCCGGTGCCAGCACCGAAAAACCAACATTCTACTGGGATTGCCAGTTGCTTATGCCGAATCTATCCGGAACTACAGACAAAACCCATTTCCGGCTGAGTTCCAGGTTTTCGGCTGGGAACCGGATCATCCGGTATGTGGGACGGTTCAACCGAACTTAAAGCCGGTTTTGTCAGAATTGCTCTAAACGACTAGATTTCTCCCTTGGGTATAAATACCTCTTATTCCACCTTGAGCAGGTGAGGCATTCCATTTCATATTCATTATTGAAGCTCTCTCTCTCCCCATTGCTGAAACACAATTCCTTGAGGATCTCCCATTCTACCCAACCAATTCCAAATCCCTTTGGTAGAAAGCAAGAGGAGGTCTCGATCTACGTTTCCACCAAGCCAAAGTTCATTACCCCTTGATTTCATTGAGTTAGCTTGTTACTCTTGGGTTTGTGGGAAACCCTAGGTGGCTAGGGTCGCCCAAAGGCATTCAGCTTGTGATTTGCTCCGTGGAAAGTTTGTGAGGGTTTGGAGACTACCTTAAAGTCTACCATGAGTAAGTGAGCTATTCCTTCATGGGATAGGCTTAGAGAAGAAGGCGAGCCTTCGTGGCATTGGATAATCCTTCGTGGAACCCCACACCTCTCCAACATGATGTAGCCCCCTTCCCAAAGGTGGTGAACATGGGAATACATCTTCGTCTCGGTGTGCTTTAGTTATTCCTCAACCGATATCTTACTTGTGTTGTTTACATTATGATAGCCTTCATGCTTGAAGTATCCTGTATCATCATGTAGGTTTCCTCACCTAGTTTGCATTTAGGCACACTTATATTCCGCAAAGCCTAAAACTTGCAAAAGATTACAGAGAATTTTGTAAAAATCTATTCACTCCCTCTAGGTAAACCATCTTACACTTTCACCTGGAGACCATAGCTTGTTTCTTAGCACTCCAAGAGTTAAATTTGATCCATAGAACACAAAAAATCCTTCGGTTGAGCGATGATCATCAACACAACCAGCCCAGTCTACGAATGAAAAGGCACTCACAAGTGTAGAACTTGACCTCACAAATGTCAGTCCAATGCTCAGTGTATGACTAATATATCTTAGTACTCTCTTGGTACATGTCCAATGAATAGTAGTAGGGGCATGTATATATTTACAAACTTTGTTAACTGCATATGATATACCAAGCCTTATAAGAGTTAAATATTGCAACGCACCAATCATGCTCCTGTATTTGGTGTTATCCTCATGCCCTAATAAATCTCCTTATCGTGCAGTTATCTTCTCAGAAGATGACAAGGGCGTAGGAACACCCGTGCAATTTGTCATACCTACTCATGCAAGAACATCTTGAGAATATTTATCTTGATTCATAACTATACCATCATGAACCTTGTGAACTTTAATTCGCAAGAAATAGTGAAGATCACCAAGATCCTTCAATGTAAACTCTTTACTTGGATCTTTCAATAGAGTCTCTGTTGCAGCTTGAGAAGAAATTTCCACTATGATATCATCCACATAGATAAGCATGTAGATAGTCACATGTGACTTGTGATATATAAACAAAGACGTATTGGACTTCGAGGCAAAGAACCCTAACTTAATCAATTTAGAACTCAACCTAGAATACCAAGCTCTAGGTGCTTGCTTTAGTCCATAAAGCGCCTTGTCAAGCTTGCAAACATAAATTTTATTTCCCTTGTCTTCATAACCAGATGGTTGTTTCATGTAGACTTCTTCTTCAAGAACACCATGAAGATACGCGTTCTTGACATCCAACTGTCGCAAACTCCATCCTCAGGAGACATATATAGCTAGCACAAGTCTGACAGTTGCAATTTTGAAAACCGGACTAAATATGTCCTCATAATCAATACCATAGCAGTGCTTAAACCCTTTAGAAACTAGACGAGCCTTGTATCTGTAAATAGACCCATCAGCCTTGTGTTTGATCTTATAAATCCACCAATAGTCGATAACATTTGTACCTACACGTAGGGGAGCCAATATCCATGTTTGATTTTTCATAAGATCTCCATACTCCTTATCCATAGCCTCTTTCCAATTAGAATTGGCCAATGCATCGTGCATAGTTGTTGGTTCAGTAGTAGTAGACGTCAAGCACCAACGGACCGTACCATCGGTGTACTCTTTTGGACGAAGCATACCTCTCGACGCACGTGTAACCGAGAGATTTGGCAATGGCACATGCTGGTCAATAGGTGGAGGGGACGCAGAGGATCTGCGCGTACCTGATGACGCGGCAGAAGATGCGGTCGTAGAGGTCGCTGTCGTGGAACCCCTAGCCCCCGCATTGGATCCTGTGGTCGTTGCTGTGGGAAGGGATGGCGAGGAAGGTGGGGAAGCAGGCATCACACAGGATCCAGGAGGGATTGACGTGTGGATGGAACTGCGGCGAAAACGACGTGCGTTGTGCATGTCGGACGCGAAAAAGGTGATGATTGCGGCACGTGATCTAAGGACGTGTGATCCGAGGCAAATACTTTATCTGTCAGCCGATCATCCTCGTGTCTCGAGCCATTGTCCTCTTGTGCTGAGATTTCATGTGAGGTATTTTGACTCATTTGAGCATCATCTTGAGCCAAATTTTCTCCGGGAGCTTGATTTTGGCCGATAATGTCCTACAGGACAACAAAAGTCGGGATAGAAACATGATTAGTAGTACATAAATTTATCACATGTGAGTCATTAACATTGTCATCCCCACGTTCAAAATTGTGAAGAGATGGATCATGTAATAGGATTTTTTTGTGAAGAAGGGCACCGATATTAGGATGAAGATTTTTTTAAGGGAAAACAACCTCATCAAAAACAACATCACGCGAAATATAAACATGGGCCGTGTCAATATTTAGACATTTTACTCCCTTGTGTCATGGGCTATAGCCTAAGAAGACGCATCGTTTAGACTAAAAAGCAAGCTTCTGTTTATTATAGGGACAGAGATTTTGCCAACAAGCACACATAAAAACATGAAGAGAAGAATAGTCAGGTTGAGATCCTAGGAGGTGATGCACTGGAGTATCATTATTAATGACTTTGCTAGGAAGCATGTTGATAAGATAGGTGATTGTGATAAAGGCTTCATCCCAAAAATTAGAGAGGTATATGCGCATGAGCGAGAAGAGATAGACCTACTTCAACTATACGACGATGTTTTCTTTCAGCAGCGCCATTCTGCTGGTGAGCATGAGGACATGATACAAGATGAGATATGCCCTGAGACTGAAAAAGATAGTTTAATTTTACATATTCTCTCCCAAGTCAGATTGAACAGTAAGAATTTTTCGATTAAGCTGACGTTCAACGAGTTTTTGGAAGTTAACAAAGGCGTCAAAGACATCAGACTAATTTTTAAGCCAATATATCGAGTAAAATTTACTATAATCATCGATAAAGTTTACATAATAGTCATGATGACCAACAGAAGTAGGTGTAGGACCCCAAACATCAGGAAAAACTAAAAAAATGAAACAATGCTAGGAGGAACTAGACATTTTTTTGATATAATAGAAGTGGGTCGGCCTGAGGATTCCGAAAATTTGTCCTTGACAGGGATCGAACTCTGGTCGCTAGGATGCGCCAACTGCGACCCAACCACTAGGCTACTACCCCGTTCTCAACACAAATAAAAACTAATTAAAGGGAAGATGTAGATACACTTGTGGAGATAGGATAGGAGAGTTGATGACTCTTAGCTCGCTGACATGAATCACAAACTGATTCTATAGAAGACTCACTAACACAAGAAAGTTTATTCTTGCTAACAATTTTCTTAACAATAACTAAGGACGGATGGCCAAGACAGTTGTGCCACTTCTCTTGAGAGGGCTTGGTAACACTAAATGCATGCTTCAGATATTGGGTTGACACGGGACGAAATAAGCGGATAAATCCCACCAATGCATCTCCCTCTATGAATTGTTTTATGTGTGACCTGATCCTTGATCAAAAAGAAGAAAGGATGAAATTCTAAAAACACACGATTATCAAGGGTGAAACGATGAACAAAAAGCAAGTTTTTGGATGCATTGGGGACATGTAGGACATTATGAAGTCGGAAATCTTGAACTGGGTGACGAACAGTAGATTGACCAACATGGGAAATTTTCATACCTTGTCCGCTTGCGGTGTTGACCTTGTCGTAGCCTTTGTAGGTGTCACGAACAGTCAAGTTGTTGAGCTCATTGGTAACATGGTGAGTTGCTCTAGTATCACAATGCCAATTTGTATCCACTCCATACGAGGCAACTTGTGCCCCCTTCTCACCAAACGACTCATCATCACCATCTTGGAAATGATACCAACAGTCTTTGGCAGGGTGGCCTTCAAGATTACAAATTTGACAGGTAACAGCGACCCATGGAGTAGTGTGATGGCGTCCTCGGCCACGGCCACGCCCCCTCCTAGAAGCGCACGACCACCACCTCCACGTCCTTGGCGAGGTTGGCGGTCATCGGAGTAGTCCTGATGTCGATCATCTTGATGGTCAGATCAGCGATCGAAGCGATCACCGCGGTCACCATGAGGGCGATTGGAGTACTAGTTGTATTGCTGCTGGCGAGAGGCAACATTGGCAGAGGTTTCAAAAGTCATCTCTGGAGGGCCATTGAGAATTGCATGTCGTTCAACATAGGCATGTAATTGGGCATAGAGAGAGCTCAACGATATCGGGATGGTGACGACACCAAGTGTGGCAACAAGAGAGTTATAGGAACCTCCAAGTCTGGCAAGGATGAAGGATACATGCTCACGGGTGGTGACCGTGCATCCTACATCGACTAGTTCGTCGACGATGACATGCATCTTGGTGAGGAACGTCGAGGTTGAGTCATTGTTTTTCTTTGTATTTGCCAAAGAGATCCGAAGATTCGTGATCTTGGACTCGCATTGAGAGGCGAACATCTCGTCAATAGCCTTCCATACTCTGGCGGCGTGCTCAATCCTCTGAACATGCGGGAGGACTTCAGAGGAGAGATACTGAAGGAGGTGCCCGAGGACAATCTGGCCGCGAGAGATCCAGTCATCATAGTCGGAATTGGGCTTTGTTTGCGCTAGCTTGCCGACGACTTTATCTACTGGGACGATCTCCAGCACCTTCGGTGGCTCGGCATCGGTGCCATCGAATAGTCCGACGAGGCAAGCGCCATAGATTGGCGGCATCAGTTGGGAATGCCATCCAGGGTAATTGTTGCGGGTGAGTTTGTCGGTCAGAGGAGATCCAAGGTTGATTACCAGACGCGCCGGCGAGGAGGAGGTTGACATGGCAGCAGAAGTGGTGGCAGCGGGGATGGACTAGGGTTTGATTGGCGATCAGTTGTGTCGGCGAAGAAGCCGGCCTGATACCATGTAAAATTTCAGAACAAGTAGATTGCAACGAGTCTACTAAGTTGATTTCTGAGAGACCTCAACACGTATATTTATATGCTCAGAATACATTGAGTCTTTACAAGGATAGGGAAGGAGTCCTAGTCTAGTTTGGTTCGGTATAGAACCGTAACCGACTTAACTCTAAGAGGCATAACTCCAATGCTCTCATGAAGGCAACCAAACACTAAACTCCGGGGCTGAGCCAGCAAAATATGAGGCCATGTGACAAACTATTAAATAAGGCCTATGTGGAACAAGCCTAGTATGCTAGGTGTGTACCGCGGAACTCACGTGGTTCTAGACGAGACAAAGAACTGGCGGTGGCCCATGGCTGTGAGCACCGTACGATTGAAATCATGAAGACGGAAGATCATTTTGACTCGTGAGAACAGTGTGGTGTGGTGTGCTCCATCATGGAAAATGTAACCTTCTTTCACTTAATACAATGACACGCAAATTTCATCTCTTGCGAGTTCTCGGAAAAGAACTATCAATGTTGTTTATTACCTCAAGATGTGTGCATCATTTTTTGCAAGAGAGACCCTCACTTCTATTCATTTCTTATCATGTCGTCGTACTGAATTTATGACATGCATCTCCTACTTGAGCTATTTCTCACCATGCAACCTTTTGTGAATAAATCACGAAGGAAAGGTACATTATAGGAAGGGAATATTTCTTTCGATTAGGAAATGTTTGTTTCTTGATTCTTGTCTGATTTTGTGGAGCGGTTCAACAAAGAAAAATATGAATTTGTATTTTGGGAAGAAAATGGTTCGTTCCACCTTTTCCGGTGAAATATTACCACACTATATCTCATTAGGAATTCTACATCACCCAATAAAACGAAAAACCCACTGCCAAGCGGACCAAATCCCAGCACCCCCGTCCTCCCACGGACTCAACCCTGCTAAACTCAATTATTTGATAATCAATACTGCGACATATTGTAGTAATGAAAAGTATATGTCATACAAGAGTTGCGTCCAACTATCACAAAATGAAAGAAACAAGCAAATCATAAAGATCTTTAAGGCAGACACAAAAAATAACTTTGAGACGAAACAACAGACTAAACATCATTTCTTCAATATATTTTTAATCCACAATGCAAAGGCCAAGTTCTCTACTAATTAAAACGCTGAACTCAAATTTTTAGACCTTTATGCAAAAAACGTGTTTAAACCGAGGAGTTTATGGTGAAAAATGTATTTATTACCATAGAATGTAGACTAAGCTATAACATTTTTTTGTAGGATGTAGATTAAAAGATAATGCGGAGAGTATAAGACAACCTTTTTTTGAGGGACTAGTAATTGTGCACGTGCAATGCACGTGTTGAGTAATGTAATTTATATCATGAACAACCTTGTGTGGGTACTTATATCATTAGTATAATATTGTGGCTTATCACATCATAGATTTAGTGGACACAGGTTCAAATCTAGACCAAGATTGTGTCAAAACTGTGATCAATTGAACCATATATAAAGTCATTAACTGGCTACATCCCATCTAGGGATGGTTCTGAGAAAAACCTATAAAGGGAAGGAACTTACAGAAAACCAATAAATCAACATAACATACAAAGAATTTCATTGAGTCTACGAGCAAAAAAAAATCACCTGAGTCGCCTAGAACAGCAAAGAGCGGAGCAAAACTTTAGAATGAAGATAGCACATAACAAGCAGGTGGACAAACACCTTCTCCGCCTTCTTACCACCATTGCATGTGCCAAATCCGTTCAACCAAACACATAACTGGATAAGAAATTGTGTACATTCTTGTAGAGCACAAAACAAAAACTTTCAGGTTTAATCGTTTAAGCAAACACATGGTACATGGACTTGAGGGAACCGTAGTTCTCGATGGTGTCATAGATAAAAACGCCAATATATAAGACGCGAGTCTGAGAGCATCACAGATATGTGGTGAGACTGTTCTCCGAAGCTCTCGGCAAACACATGGAGACAACCTTCATTCACAGCTCACCATCCGTGGCTCCAACATTGTCAGCGGCTTGACATTCTGTGCATCTCACCGGCTTTTGCATCCATGAAAGCAAAGATAAACTTCTAGTGGGGTGCCATTACTCGTACGAGCTAACATGCGCTTAACTCCAGCTATGAAGGTGCCAATCAGGCTGCTGCAAACTGAAGAATGGAATAGTATTGCTACTGAACCGCAAGAAATGGTACTCCCTCCATCTCGAATTAGATGCCAAAGATTCATCTAGATTCACATGTATCTATACACTAAAACATGTCTAGATACATGTGAATCTAGACAAATCTGAGACATCTAATTCGAGATAGAGGGAGTATTTTATTGTCATATATGTTGAGTTGTATGATATATATACACAATGAGGTATGCATGTATACCAGATTAACATAGACATTGTCTTATCAACTATGATAACAAGAGTTTATAATGTCCAAGGAAAATATTTGACCTGACATAGTTATTCACGATCCAATCTCAGATCAGACAAATCCAATTACTCCAGTCCCAGAAAAATATTTGACCTCGCATACTTATTCACGATGGATAGCTGGAAGACCAAGGCTCCAACATTGCAAACTGACACCTTCTTTTGAAATGGAAGCCAGCCAACCAATAAACTGCCTAGAACAACGAACAACAAAAAGTACGTAGACACATTTAAAAATTCTATGCAATTTCAAGTTTCATCTACCTTGCTACAGAAATTATACATATACTATGATATTTTGAGTTACATGAGATTCATTTCGACAAAATTTAAATGTTTATAAAATCTAAATACTCCATATGATTTTGTACAACATGAGTTACTTGAGAGAGGTTCGGAAAATACCATAGTGGAGACAAACCATTCGAAGCGAGGGAAGAACCAAATTATAACTTGATGGAGTTACACAATCAGGAAAGTCTGCAACAAAATGATAAGTGAAAGCTTGCTACTTCCTTTCTGTTATTTTACTTCCTAGTCCCTCCGTTCTAAAATATAAGACGTTTAAGCTTTTGTGAAGCAAATGTATCTAGACATCTTTTAGTGTGAAAGTTCACTCTCAATCTACACACTAAAAGATATCTACATACATGCGTTTCATAAAAGCTAAAACATCTTATATTATGGAACGGAGGTAGTACAATATAAAGCTCATCAGCAGAAAACCAATATATAGGGCTATAAGCACATCATGTTGTAAACACCACAAATGCAGACATGGAGAAACCACAGACATGTACTCCCTCCGTTTCAAAATATAAGATGGTTCACTCAGCTTTGGAGTGAATCTACACACTAAAAGAAGTCTAGATACATTTTCTTCACAAACCTAAAACATCTTATATTTTGAAACGGAGGGAGTAGCAGAATAAGCCAGACAATGAAATGATGCAGATATTGTAAACATGGACAGGGATTACGCATTACTATTTTTGTAACTATTAGGTTGACAACCAACAGAGTCTATCTAAATAATCCAAGTCTGCATGCTAGGAGAAAATATTGCAATTAGTACAGGACAGTTTCAGCATAGCAAACGTCAGGTCATATAAGCATCAGCTCTAATTTCAGATTGTCTATATCCTCATGTTTTCCTGCTTGGCAATCATTCACAGTTTATTGAATTACAAAAACACAACCCCTCATACTCGATTAAACCTGCTATAACACAAATAATTCTTGGAGGATGGCACAATCATTTATTTGTTGTTGGTAAATAAACTGCACATAGATCCATGGAAAGGTTACGGCAAAAAAATGCAGCTCAAGCATCTCTAAAAATCAGGAACACACCTAAAAGTACCGGAGCATGCACCGTCATCTGAATCTAAACCTGCTCAGAAGTCAGAAAAAAAACATAATCTAAATTCACAGAGAACTGCGGCGAGCTACGGACAAGCGAGGACTCGATTAGGAGAAAATTGCTCCCAGTTTGTACCTTGATGGCGAGCGGAGGTGCCGCGAGGAGGCGACTGAGGCAGGCAGGTCGTCACGTCCAGGACACACTGTCGCCGCAGTCGTCGCGGAAACGCCCGTCAGCAGCCCTCGGGTATGTCATGTAAAAAAATCACAAGCTCGTCCATTTCATAATTTTGCAACATTTATATTCCCCAATCATTCCAGTGGATATAGACATCTGATTGGAAGAGAAACTCCCAAGAGCAATAGCAATTTGAAATGAATTCTAATAAAGAGATGAAAAGATCCTTTTTCGAGAGATTAGGCCACAATATTCGGTGGTGTTATGTATTACCTGGGAGATGGAGAGGTTGTCCACGCACAGGGAATCCTACTCATCCCGGAGAAAACGCATCTCCCTCATTCAATCCTTGCATCGCACATTCTCGCCTCCTTCTCCGTGGCAATTCTTCAAACAACTGCAGGGAACCAAAACAAACGGTCCAACAGGGCTCGCACAGACTGATGAGGCCAGAACCAAGCGCAGTGGCATTTCACGATAGCAAATGTTCGGGCATAATTTCATGCCAAAAAAATCACGCATTAACCAGACCTAGAAACCTACTATTTGACCAAATCTAATTAGTGGACATCTTTGATCAGTTCTTGTTCGCATGAAATGCTGTATAATTCTATGGTTAGCATCATGTGAGTCCCAACTCCCTATACATATTTTTCTCTATAGAACACATTAGTAATTTGTATTGTTCTTTTCAGAGATGGGCACTAAATTGCAAGCGTCAAGGAAACCAAGTCTGCTAAGGCCAAACCCGTTACTCGGATTTTTGATATAAAAGTTGCTCAAAAGGCATTTTCTATTGCTCTTTATATGCGTACGGGGAAGCCTGGATTATCTACATTAATATCAGGTATTCACAAAATTGTTCTGAAGTGTCAGTAAATCTGTCATTTAGAACAATGCTTCATTGCTAAATTACTGACAACTCAAACATCCAATAGATTCGTTGCGAATCTCACTATCTGAGATGTAAATCTGTACTTTGTGGTAGCTTTTTGGTGCTCATTTAAGCAGCCTTTTTAGTGCAGTAGCTTCACAACAAAGCGCTCAACATCATGCTCCACTCCACTATGATACTACGACAGCTGAGTTAAAATCCGCAACATCCACTTCACCATTCCTGTTGTCCGTGCCAGTTGCAGTCCATGTTTCTGTGTCATAGTGCAAGTAAAACAATTGAATCAGGAATCTCACAATGTCTGAAGTATGTTGCCATCGGTGGAGGACTGGAGGTGAACTACCTTGTCACAAAGGATTAATGCAAAAGAAATTATGCAGGAAAAACGCAATCACCGGAGAAAACAATCCCATCAATTACTATGTCATCTTCTATCCCCTGGTTTGACCTTGTTGCCGGCTGCCAACATGCGATGTCCGACGGTGGTTTTGAAGGTGCAGCACGGCGATCTCCCCAGGCGCGAGCTTCCCCACGACCTTCCAGTCCTCCTCCCCGCCTCCATCCTCGTCGGGGTGGAACTGCACGCCGCTGCGTACACGCAGAGAAGAAGCGCCAGCGGCGACAAGCCCCGGCCGCGCGCGTAGTAGGCGTGGAACTCCCGGAGGGAGCGGAGACAGTCCCCCGCACCGCCTTCCCAGCGAAGCCGCCGTGAGTGAGGAAGAGGGATGCGAGATTGGTGCCAGGGCGGGCCAAGAGGTCGTGAAAGTGCGGCGGCGGGGCAGACCTAGTGGGGATAAGACGGAGGTGTAGATGATAGGCTGGAGGTGCAGGATAAGACTGCGCTGAGGACGCGGAAGAAGGGAACAGAAGATAATAAAATTAGGAAGACAACTACCGGAGACGGGATAAGTGCAGTCCGTCAACCTAAATTACTAAGTGCACCCGAGACAACGGATGTAGTTAACTCCAGCTGTTTGATTGAGTTTAGTGGGTCTAATCCTGCGGTTGTAGTGCGTCTGTGTAGGTTGTGGGGTGAGTTTAGAAAAAATCATGTTTACTCCTTTATAAGATAAAGATGCAATATAAGACAACTAACCTTTACTGGCTAGCTCGTAAACAAACACGGCCATTGCATCAACATTTCCTATTTGCCACTCAACGCGGAGCCGAATCTTCTCCCCGCACTTGTCCCAGGCGCAGACGCGCAGTGAGCCCAAAGCCGATTCCTATCCACATATTTTTCGACCACATATATCTTCTTTTGACTTCCACGTTCCACTTCTCCATACGGCTCCACTACTCCACATCCACATGATAGTGCATTGCTCTCAGCTAGCTGCCATATTAGTACAGTACAAGATAAGATACAAGGCAGAAAATAGCACGCGAAATAATGTATGTGGATGCTTCATGCCAGAACCGAACACATCTTGCACCACACGAGCTCAACAAAGCTTTGTTCAACGACCCGGACAATAAGACGGCTCGGGGATTTTGTCGATATTACATACGGTGTTGCGATTTGCTAGATACATGTATCGTCAAACTGTTAAAATATGCATTAATAGTAAAATGCCTAGTGACGGCATTCGAAGAAGGGGTCCATGAGCGTTGAACCGGCACGCCACTAATCTCACGTCACTGGTACGTCGTAGTGGCGTCTCAGTTAAACGCCGGTAGTATAGGGATGCAAGCCGTGTGTCCGGCGGGCAACACGGACGTCCGTATAATTAGTGCATTAGCACAAATTGATTAAGGAGGAGTGATTACATAGTATCGATTGAGATTAAAACGGACACTCCCAGATGCCTAGACGGACGTCCGTCTGCATCCCTACAGTAGTATTTCTAGTAGTGACGTTTAATGTAAAAGCTACCATTAAATATCCTAATAGTGGCGTTTTCTGTAAGCGTCACCATTACTTTTCTATCTGTGGCATTCACTTTATTTTAAACGCCATAAGTAAGTTTTCGAAAATTAAAAGAAAATCTGGTGCATCCAGTTGAATATTCACAACACAGCAAAATATATTCATAGAAATGGCGCAGTATAACATCACGAAATGCATATTCACATAACAAACTGTTCATCACAAGCTGTTCAACACAAGTTGCATCTACACTAACAAATCATCACAAGGAACTAGCTAGTCATCATGAAAGATGATGTCAATAATGAACATTATCTCAATGTTAACGGCGTGAAGTGGTCCTCCCAGTGAGGAGAAAGGCTTGCCCAACTTGTAGATAATCATGATGAGCTTCAACAAAGTTTTTCCATTCCGGGATGTTGAAGATGATGCGGCCATCACTCATTGTCTTGTACGAAATGACGTTTATGACACCTGTTGCTCCAAGTCATATTCTAGCCATGCCCACTTCAGAAATTTGAAGAGAAAAAACCATTCTCGTCGGTAGTTTCTAATTAAGATGCAGAAGTTAGAAATCTTATAACTATCATACAATAATACAAATACAATAGGAACTAAAAGAAAGAATGATAAGTGAAAACATACCATATCATGTAGCTGAATATGCGTCTTGGTCAAGCGAGTAACAAGTGCTAGGCCGATGTAGGAATTTTTTGAAGGAATGTCGTGGACGAGATATGACTCTTCACTCTGGGTAAGCTTGCATCTCTGAGCGACAATTATATAATCCAATGGTCCTGCTTGCTTCTCATCGCTCTCCTCCTCGTTCTTCTCCTCATCACCCTCATCCTTGTCGTTACCCTCATCCTCATTGCCCATATCCTTGTCCTCCTCATCCTCCTAGTCGTTCATATATGCAACAATGATTCTTGGACCAGGAGCTCTCATTCCAAAAAAACAGGTACACACCAGAGCAGATTCAGTTTTCGAAAATAAACCTTCTCCATGAAGAACCTGTAAGGAGAGTCATTGCTCACTCTTTGCGCACGTCAACAACATATTTTCACCCAAGAGGTTGAAACTCCACACTTTGTCCTCTTATTAAGAAACAGTAAAAGTGAGCAAAGAGATTAGGGAACCTGGACCGTCCGATAAAAAAATCTAAGGGTCTGAATCGATCTGACTCCCGAGCGTCCTTAACAGTGATCGATTAATCATCGCTACCCCTTGCTGCAGCGTTCCTTCCTGTTGTTGGGCTGCTACTCTGCAGATTAAGTCAGGCCTCGTGTCGTGCCTTGGGCCGAAAGCAGATCCTAATGGGCCTAACAAATCAGTGGTTGGTTCGTTCTCCACACTCCGACGCAGCACACACTGCTCATTAGCGAAAAAAAGGCAGGACAGCGAGAACTTACGACCCTTCACAGCGACTTTGCTCCCTTTACCATCCAGTCGTTCGTACCAACGCTGGAGATCGTCTCGTCTTTCGCTCCACACACCAAGTTAAAAGATTTCTGGTTAATCGGGCCGCGCAAAGTTTATACGAGCCATACTGGAGATTTCTGTTTAAGGTCCACTATTCCTTGTGTAAGGCCAGCCCACCTCTCTTTTTTTCTCCCATAGTGCTCTACGGCGACAACTTACTCGATGTGCACATGAGCCACCGCCATTAACCCGCCGTTACAAGAGGAATTTGATGGTGGGCGTACGTTGCAACCCAGCCACTTGCGGTTGCTCTCTCGCTCGCGCGGCTCTTCTCCAAACAAGTAGTCTCTCTCCTCTCTCCCAAGTGTGGCACCGCCAACTGCTCTTTCACCGCTAAGGAGGATAGCATCCATCCTCCCACGAGGCCACGACGAACCCTCATTCAAGGTACCATCCATGGTCATCATTCGAGATCTGCTGACAGTTGCTGCTTCTCTTTGATGTGTGAGGCAGTGCACACAGGTCAAATAGGTAATCATGTGGGTGCAGCTAGCAGTGAACCTTCCGGTGTATGGAAATCTTTCATCTCCAACACGGCCCTCCCAGGTAAGTTCCAATTTCATTTCCAACACGCGCATATGTGTCAATCTTTCGTTTCATTCTCTTGCCTGCACAGTGTCACTTATTATTCTAACTCCTACTGTAAATCAAAGAGTGCCACTTTCTCTTCATGCTCTTATTTGTTGGTTGGAGGTAAGATTTACAACAACAGTCTTTTCTTATATAGAGATGTCCTTTTCTTACACACTTTGTATTCATTATCTGGTCATGTTTTATGCTTTGATCCAAATGTCCTATTGTCTTTGTGATCTGATATTGTAATTTGATAACGTGGTTACTTACGAGATGGACTTCATGTTAGATTGTGGATAGTGTACTAAACTATCTGCTCCTTTTTTGTGTTGTATCCTGTGTCTAAGTGAAGTTTTCTTCAGAAAATGGCTATGGTTTTGCCAAGGTTCTATAAAATGAAGCAGCTGAAGCATTGGTGGAGATGAGCAAAGGGGGTGCTTGGTTGCATCGTTAGATATAGCAAGCCAAGTTTTTTCATGACATATGCAGCGCCCAGTTCAGTTTTTTTCTTATGATAACACACTTATTTGCACATTTTTCAGGTTCTCGAAAGAGGGAACATATATGTGCATTATGTATACAACAGGTACTCCCTCCGTCCTAAAATAAGTGACTTGAGTTAGTCTAAATTCGCATGTATCTATGTAAGGTGCTTCCTTCGATATCATTTCTTGTATTCGGAATCTGCAACATTAAATGGAGCAACAGACATGTACATGGGATTTTTACATACTCATAGTCACCAATAAATATTTTAAGTCCACTATTATGCCCACTTCACCAATTGACAAGTTCTCTGATTATCCATCTTGGCATTGCCAATGCTAGCTGTAGCTCGGAATACTAATTGTTGATTCCATTTTACAATAGATTTGACCGGGCCATCACAACGCTCATATCATTTGGAGGAGGACGCTTATCTTCAAGCACATGTTGGTTGTTTAGGTGGTAACTATCTTGTACGGTTCTGGGGGTAAGAGGCGTACTCTGGGGGGATATTGTACAGGGAATTGGAGGTATGTTTTACTATAGATTTATCTAAGGATGCATTCAACTTCTTCCTACTAACCCTCAAATTGTTTTGAAAGGCCTACAAAGTTGTCTTTGCTGTCATATGCCTCTATACATTCAGTTTGCACCTGGAATTTCTGTCAAACCTCTATATTGTTCTCGTGTGATGGGTAACCTATGCTATTTTTATTCCAGCTTCCTCTGTGAATTGTGTTGTTTTCATTATCATTATAGAGGATGATTCATTTTAGAAAGATCTCGTGCATGATTAGTCGAGAAAATTGCATTTTACTACCACAATTGGGGCAACAACTTCAAAAAACTACTACAATTCAGGAGTTTTGCAGAACAACTACCACTTCTCCGCCTAATAGTCGCAAAAAACTACCACATTTGTGTAACCCTTGTCTTAGCCCCGGTTGATCGTGTTTCTGACAGGTCGGGCCCAACTGGGTACTAAAAAAACTACCACTTTTGAGTGGTCAATTTTGCAAAAAACTACCACTTTTCCATGCCAGGTCAATACCTATGTGGGACCATCCCTGTCAGAAACGGGGTCAAACGACTCTAACTTGGCCATTACACAAAAGTGGTAGTTTTTTGCAACAATTAGGCGGAGAAGTGGTAGTTTTTTTGCAAATTCCCTAAATTGTGGTAGTTTGTTTAAGTTGTTGCCCCAATTGTGGTAGCAAAATGCAATTTTCTCTGATTAGTCTGACCGGCTGGTTGAAAACCAGAGTAGCCACTAGCTGACATGTAGTAGTATGTGATCTTACTTGGAGGAGTAGTTTATTATATAGGTTACCACATATAGCTTCAGCAACTTCAAAGTAATTTAAAAGCCTCAACAACTTTATAATTTGATTTCTGTGAGGCATAAGTTTGATATAATGATCCCCTTGTTTTTTATGTTGCTACTAGAACTACCACCATTGTTCATATGTGAAATTAGATGTTCATATGAGCATGCTCATAATTCCTACTGGCAGGTACATACTACATGGTGCTGCAAAAACTCTAGCAGGAGGACAACCAGTCTAGCATGTAAGATGTAACTATGCTTTATTTTCTATCATAGCGGTACCAAATATATAGATGTAGTTTTCCTTTGAGTTACAAATAATACTGTTGTTCACGATGCTGAATCCAGTATTCTGAGGTGTTTAATATGTCTAACCATCTTCTCAATAGTTATTGTTTCAAACCTTCCTTCTTCTTGCCAGGGCCGGCTCTATATTTTTCGGGGCCCTTGGGCGAAGTCGACAAAAGGGCCCCTAATAATAATATATATGTACGTGTAACTAGATATATAGACGATATATGTGCCAATTTCACTTGCAAAATATTTAAAAGTATGTAACCACACGTTCATAGTCGAGATGTCTATAAATAATTGTCAAGCACTAAAGCATTACGATATTTAGATAGAAAAATTAAAATGGTAGGAAAACATAACAAGTATTCCATGTAGGGAATACCTAAAAAAACAGCCACCAATGAGTTCATCGACAATTAAGTTTTAGTGTTTCGAAAAAAGCTTCTTCGTGTATTTCTAGATGCAAAATCACCGAGAACACCGTCAAGATTAATATTGTCCAATATATCTTTCTCAATACAATACGTAGCCAAATCATTCAATCGAGGGACTAATTAGAAGGATTAGATGAGGGAAGAGGGGATTAAGGATAAATTAAGGCGTAAGCATAAACCTACATAGGGCAGGGCGTGTCCAGCAAGATTGAGAGCAGCAGGGCCTGGAGAGCAGAATTCACGATCTATCCTCGCAAGACACGGATGGGCAAGACGACGGCATGCGATTCGGCGAGGGCGAGCGTCGAGAGACCGAGACTGAGACGCGACGTCTGGAAGTGGAAGCGATCGATCGATCGCCGATCGGGATCGATCTCTCGCTCTCGGCAGGGGCCCTGCTAGCGACCAACAAGGCACTAGGCCCAGGCCTGCTGGCTGGCTGCTGCTCTGAAATTCAAGTCGCACATAATTGTTTGGGCTCTTGTCTGCAGCCGCTCGACATATAATTTCTTTTGGGCCCCTCCCGGTCTGGGCCCTTGGCCGTCGCACAACCCTTCCATGGGCTAGAGCCAGGCCTGCTTCTTGCATGTCAAAAGATTATTTAAGATCTCATGTAAAGAAATTGCACAAAGAGCATTTGATGGCTATTTGAAGTGCCTCTTCTTTACGGGTATGGCAACTGTAATTTGTAATGTGTAATTTTTCCTTAGATATTTGTATTGTGTATTCTTTTACTTAACTATTTCTATCATTCTTTACTCTAAGATGGACGGGCGTGGCAACGCGCGCTTTTATGTTCTAGTTCTATTGAATCCCTCCTTAAGTTGCATAGAATAGTCTAAACATGAAAAAAACTAAGTAAATAAATAATAATAGTATGAAAAGAAAATTCAATAAATTCAAGGAAAAATTATACATACCAATAAATGCTCAAATCGACCCCGTATGAGACGGATATTGAATAGCGAACTTGTCTTGGTATCATTACTACAGTCCGTGAAACAAACTTGACACATCACCATGTCCACTACAAGGAAAATATAGTTATTTTATACATGCATGTCTTACACATCACAATATCTAATATAAAACACTCGTTAATTAATCACATTGTAATCATCGCCATATGGAAGTACCAAACCAAAATCAATCTAAAAGTAGGGCCTCGTATTTGCGTTGGACGCAAAATAATTACAGGGATGGTGTTTGTGAGCCAAGTAGGATGCACAAATTATTAATTTGTACATATCACAAGGCTCACTAACACCACCCCCGATATTGCATCCTCACATTGTAATCATCGGCCATATGAAAGTACCAAACCAAAATCAACCTAAAGGTAGGCCCTCATATTTACATTGGACGTAAAATAATTACAGTGACGGTGTTAGTGAGCCAAGTAGGATACACAAATTATTTATTTGTACATATCACAAGACTCACTAACACCACCCCCGACATTGTATCCTCACGTTAATCATCGACCATATGGAAGTACCAAATCAAAATCAACTAAAAGTAGGGCCTCATATTTGCATTGGACGCAAAATAATTATAGGGATGAAGTAAGTGATCCAACTAGGATGCACAAATTATTTATTTATGCATATCACAAGGCTCACTAAAATCATCCCTGACATTGCATCCTCACATTATAATCATCGGCCTAAAATCACCTATTTTCTACATTACACAAGAATTATGTAGGTTTTTTAACCCTAAAATCATGTACAGTTGCTACTATATGTCTCACCGGCGGTGGACAGGGACGAGGCGGCGATGTGCACGAGGCGGCGGGTGGAGGAGCGGATGCGATGGAGGCGGGGACGACGGCGTCCGATACGGTGGAGGTGAGCGGCGGTGGCCGATTCGGTGCACGTTGGTTGCGGCGGCGGCCGACGTGGTTGGGAAGAGGGAGGGGGAGGTCGGGGAAGAGGGAGGAAGTGAGCCAATGGGGGGAAGATGCGGGTCGGGGCGGCGCGGCGGGGATGTTTTTCGTGTTTATAGATAGAATAACATCGGCGTTTCGTTCCTACCGGTGCAACTAGAAATGTAGACAATGGTGGCGTTTACAAATTACAAACGCCACCTCTAAATCTGGCCCAGTTCTACCTGTGGGTTCCGCTTTAGTAGTGGCATCCGCAGTACGTTGAACGCCTAAGATCTAGTAGTGACATTTGGCTATTAGTAACGGCGTGTTATTTCTGGTGCACGTCACTAGAAAAATGACGGCTATAAGGGTTCTCCTGCTAGTGATGGGCAAAGTGCTATGATGGTTTTTTGTGTTTGTAGTTCAAAAGATTGTTCCAATATTACATACATGTCCCTTTATATTGAATGAGTTAGGCAATAATGTTGGTTGCACTGGATTTGTTACAGACTCCGACACGTTTCTAGCATTTTTTTGCTACAAACAATTTTGATTTGCTACATAAAATATATATTTTGCCACATGGACATGCTCGGTTGCAAAAGTTTTTGCTACAAGTGGGAGTTTTTACAGATTCAGTGGAAAATGATGTTGAAAATGCTACATACACAAAGAATAAAATGTCACATCCGAATTTTTTTCAGCAGTGATAAGATTTTTGCAGCGGTGACCGAGGGCACCACACATACATGTGGGCAGTCGAAAACCGGCTGTAGCATTTGCCAGGAAGGAAAAGAATAAAACCTGTACCTGCTTACTGGGCTGCAACAAGCACGGTCATCTTTCTGATCCTTCGGAGCGCATTCCGCTCCGCGTTGAGCGGCAGATAGGCAGATAGGGGGAGCTCCCCAATGCATCTCACACAAACTGCAAAGAATGGTCGATGGTCGAGCCCGGATTGGCCGACTCAACGGCCCGGCCCAGTGGCCTTAAACCCCTGTACTCCCCTTCCCGATTCCGCCGCTCCACGTACGCCGTAAGATTCTTTCCTCGTCCTCATCCAGACCCCAACCGAATCCGACATCCCCCACCGCCGCAGATAAAAATCCAAATAATCGAAGCCCTCCGTACACTTGCCCATGGCACTGCAGCTGCTGCTGCCGCCGCCGCCGCCGCTCGCGGCGCTCGGTCGCTCCGCTCTTCCCTGGTGCCTATTCCCCTCCGCGACCGCTCAGCGCGCCCGCGCCGCCGTCGCCTTCTCGCTCCAGACCAACGTGCGCCTCCTCAAGCCCAACCGCCGCTCCCGGCGCTCCCGCTACCCCTACTACGACCTCGACGACGATGAAGAGGAGGAGGAGGACGACGAAGACGACGAAGATAGCGAGGTGAGCTCCCCCAATGCCAGTAATCACTGCTAACTTGTTGTTTGTCAGGGTAGGCGTTTGCTTCACTGGTTCGCTCGTGTCATGTAGAAATGCGAACTACGCTCTCACTTGGTATAGATGTTACTCATAGTAGAAGCTACACAACCTGTTGTACAATAAGTCGACCAAAGCTTCAAAAATAAATTGTACTGCTATTCATCAGCTGATTTTGATTTTGAATGTGGTCGTCGCAGGAAACTTTAATCGAACAGTTTGCCTAGCATATAGTGTGCTGTGATAGCTGGCTTTGTATCTATAGAAGATTTGGCATACGCTAGTCAAAAAACACATATATCTCATTTGTGTCTCTTCTACTATTCGTAGTTTCAGTAACACCAGATGCTTATGTGCTTATTTTTTTCCTTTGAAGAACATACGTTCTCCCTTGCTCACATTGTAAACAATAAATGCCTCAAAAGAATATTGTAATACAAAGTTTTCAATCCCCCTTTCTGTACTAATAACACATGATCCATAATTAAAATGCTCACATGTTTTAGTATTTTAAAGGGTTGTTATATTTAACAATTGTTTATCAAAATCCATAATATACAGGATTTCCTTAGAAGGTGTTGTGTTTGCATACAGATAATATTATATCATTAGATGTTGCGTTTGAATTGTCTATTATGTATATATACAGAATTTGAGCTCAGAAAAATACATTCACTTCTGTTTATTATCTGCTCATAGAGCAAATATTACAAACTCACTATTGCAGCATATCTTACTTTATATTGTGTTATTATTATTACTCTTTTCAGGATGATTTATCCGGTTTGGAGTATCCTGGTGTCCTTTATACAAAGAACCCCCGTGCTCCGAGCAAGAGAGCAGGTATCTCTAAGCTATGTGAAATTTCTGAAAAACTGTGGTATCTTGTATTGAAACTCGATGCCTCTATTGCTTCAGGACGACAAACACCACTGGTAAAAGAAAATTGGGAAGGAAGGCGGCCCAAAATTCGTGACAAACATAGTGGTCTAGAAAGTTCTAATTCTCTCCAGCCCAGGAGCAAAGTAGGCAGAACATTACTAGATCTTGCAAGCATGAACAATGAAGTAGAGGTAGATTACTAAGGTTCAATTAGTATGTCCATGTTATTGGTCCATATGTCAATATCTAAGGTGTGCTGACTAACAAAGATTTGTTGTTGCAGTTAAAAAATGAAAGTATCTCTCGGGGTCTGTTTCAGAAACTGCAAGAAGAATATGAATTTGATGATAAATGGTTACCACTTATTGATTACTTGTGCTCATTTGGACTGAGAGAATCCCATTTCACTTACATCTATGAGAGGCACATGGCTTGCTTTCAAATCAACCGGGCTTCTGCAGAAGAAAGGTTGGAGTTCCTTCTAAGTGCTGGTGTTAAAAGCAAGGATCTAAAGAGGATGCTGGTCAGGCAGCCGCAAATTTTGGAATACACTCTCAGCAATCTGAAGTCTCATGTTGCTTTTCTGGCTGGTATTGGTGTTCCAGATGCACGGGCGGGACAAATTATTTCTTCTGCCCCTTCATTTTTATCTTACAGTATTGATCAGTCCCTGAAGCCAACTATAAGATATTTGATTGAGGAAGTGGGTATTGAGGAGAGCGATGTGGGGAAAGTAGTGCAGCTAAGCCCCCAGATTCTGGTGCAGCGAATTGATAATGCATGGAAATCTCGATCTCTCTTTCTCACAAACGAACTAGGGGCTCCCAAAGATAGCATTGTCAAAATGGTCACAAAGCACCCACAACTGCTTCATTACAGCATTGAGGAGGGTATCTTGCCTCGAATCAAATTCCTTAGAAGCATTGGCCTGAAAAACTCTGATATTCTCAAAATATTGACAAGTCTTACTCAGGTATTACCATATCCATGGAGTCATTGCCAATACTTATATTTTTGTTGTTGCACTTAAGTGACTCTCATGGTAAATGTATCCTGCAATGTTTTTCAGGTGTTATCTTTGTCATTGGAGAAAAATCTCAAACCAAAGTATCTCTATTTGGTCAATGACCTTAAGAATGAGGCTCAATCCCTAACCAAGTACCCCATGTACTTGAGCTTGTCTCTTGAGCAAAGAATTCGTCCCCGCCACCGTTTCCTTGTTTCGTTGAAGAAAGCTCCAAAGGGTCCATTTCCTCTTAGCTCCTTTGTACCCACAGATGGGCGTTTTTGTGAGCGGTGGGCTGGGACTAGCTTAGAGAGGTACCATACATTTAGACAGAGCTTGCTGCTGACAGATTTTGCAGAGAAGACTGGGAGGAAACCATTAGCGTCACGGCGGTAGATGGTTGAGGAACTTGACCTTCAGCAAGTGGGGGTTGCTTCTGATTTGTGAGCCTGTCCTTGCTGTAAGAAAGCTCCACACGGTCCATTTCTTCTTAAGCTCCTTTGGTGGGCCTGTGGATGAGAATTTTTGCTAGCAATGAGTCTCGACTAACTTAGAGAAGTAGCATACATCTAGACAAAGTGTCTATTGACAGGTTTTGCTGGGAAGTATGAATGAAATTATTAGCATCGAGATTGTAGATAATTAATCTTCGGTGGATGGGTTACTTTTTTTTTTACTTCGATCCTGTGCTCCTCGCTGTAAGATGATCTCAAACACAACACTTATTTTTTCCTTTTTGTTTCTTTCAGTTGTTGTTTTTCACAGTTCTGATGATTGATTTACTTGTTTCCAGGAAATTTCCTAGGCTGCTGGACCGGTTACACGATGATCAGCAGGTTCACAATACAGATGCATCAATAACGACAACTTAAGCATCTCTTTTGTCGCCTCCTTGTATGACAATCATGTGAAGTCTTTCTGATAGCTCCCGACCAACTGCAAATGGATGGTCCATGTGATAGAACAGTAACCATTTGGAATGGCTAATTGAACATTTTGTTAACTGCTTAAAGGAGTTGCTACCTTGACTTGTACTTACTGTTAATCGCAAAGCAACTTATTATGTCTAGCAAAACTGCAGCTCAACCATCTTAGTGCTATAGTAGTAGGCAGCTTTCTCTGTCAGACATATGGCTGTAGCAACATTTTCTTCAGGGTTGTAATGATGGAAATTACCGTACTAGGTACCTTGTCTATGCCCTCTATTTCACGGTTAAGATGGAAATCGCTACAGTGTTCTCAATTGCTGTAAGTTTATATGTGCATATTCGTTTTCTCTACCAGCCTATTTACTATAGTGGAACTTGTATGTTGTAATTCTGGAAAGTGGTTCTTAAACTCAGTCTGGGATGCTAGAGTACGGACCGAGCATGTCAAAATGAGGGCTGGTTCTGAACTGGTGAGACCAACCCATATACACGCTGTAAATTCTCTTCGCATGTTGTTATTTCATCACATCGTCTGTTGCAAGCCATCTTCTACAATAAGAGTGAAGTTTCTAGTAACAGTACTAGTTTTGTCAGATTAGGTTTAGGGTTTTGCTAGCCATCTTCGCCCAATGGAGATGGCATTATCTACAATAAGAGATCTTCGGTCATTCGTTCGACAACGAGATCTATTTTCCGATGTCAAATGGTGGTGTTGGAAGATTAAAGTTTTCTAGATATGGGTCTTTAGATCTTGCTTCGTCGGATCTATTTTGGATTTTTTCTCATAGTTGCAACGAGGTTTGTCCTCGCAATATTTGTCCCGACGGCTATGTTCTCAACAATGATGATTTCTACTATTGGCTCATCAACGACGTCGATCAGGCTGTTCGGTATTTATTCTCTGAAATATTAGTGTTGATACTCTTGCCGATGTTGGTTGATTACTTCAATGGTTGTGCGCGTGCACGCAGCCTTGGCATTGCGGCACAAATTAAAATTATGGGAGAACCAATATTGGTATTTATGGGTCTTTGGTTTGGTATTTACAGGTCTTTGGTTTGGTTTCTATGTCAGTTTAGTTCGGCTGCCTTCGGGAAAGTGCAAAATTGTGTCATGAAAGAAGAAAGAGTATGAAGATCTCAAAGATTTGCTAGTTTCTTTTAGACTTTATTTTGTAATCGTTGGAGTTAGCCATGTAGTACTATTTTCTTCTATCGCCAGTTGCAGCACAGGAGTTGGGAAACCATTTCTCCTTTTGCAGCGTTAACAAAGGGCCTCATATGCTGGAAAATGCGGTGTGCACACCCTCGGGCATGTGCTTCTCCGTGAGTTTTTCCATATTCAAGTTTCAAAGATTTTCGAAATAATCTGTGGGTGTAAGCATCTGACGATGTGTGAGTCTACAGATTCTATTCCAACAATGTATCAGTTCAAGTGTTAAAAGAAAAAACAAGTACAGTATATTGACAGTATTCTAAACCAATAAATATTTGGCTAAATTTTGTATGTTGCATTCTGACAATATGTCACCACAACCCTATTCCAAAAAGATACTGAAATTTACGCAAGTGCGTTTTGTCTTTGTCTATCTCAAACCAGCAAGGTTCACAAACCTTTGTTTCAAAAAAAAAGCAAGGTTCACAAACCCCAATGCCCTCTTTTCTCCAGCCATGCATTGCAGTTGACACGCACAGTTTGGGAGCGGAAAAGGCCGCGCGAACAGGTGCTGCCGCTGGAAGCTTTCTTGGCACTCTGCCCTGTAGCACCGCCGCACTCCACTGTCAAAATATCTGGCATTTAATCTTCAGGCATCTATGCCTGTAGCCATGTTGTACTACATCCCATTACCAAAATAATAATGTGCTCGCTCAAAGAAAAAGAGAGCACCAATTATGTACTCAAGTTAACTGAAGTCCAAAAACTTCCAATTATTTTCCTCAAATGAAACATACACGTGTGATCTGTATGCCTATACTCTCAGCGTCGTATGCATTGACCAAACCTTTTCTGCTTTGCTGTTAACTACCAAAAGAACCTCTAATGTAGAGTAGAATTACAAAGATGATTAGACGTATCAGCAGGTGAATGGCCCCAAAATCAATCAACCAAGGAAAATGCTTCCTTACGATGTACAAAAATTCCTAATGTTGATGGCTTCAGTGTAATGTACTGAAGTTTGCTGCGCCTAAGCATGCACATCTGATCTACAGTATGTGGGGGTGGAGCATATGTATCTAATCGACAGCATCTGAAGGAGAACGCCTTTCTAATCCAATGTACTTGCTCCGCTGACTGGTCAGCTCTGCTTGTAGAAACAGCCGGCATCTGGAAGACCAGGAACAATCTCATCATCGCTGCAAAAAAGCTCACATGGTTCAGATCTACTGCTACCAGATTAACTAACAGGGGAAAGCCATCTCAAGTGCTTCAGTTCCAGTATACTTTGGTTTGTCACAACAAAGATAAGATCAGTCTCGCTGCATTGACTGCAATCACTTTAGGTTGCATAACAACAGCTCGATAAAGCATACTAAAAGTTGATAGACGGTCGCTGAAAATCCTGACGTAAATAGGAAAACTCACATCGGTTCATCTGCCACAACCACGTTCAAGCCACCTGGCACTAGCCAACCTAGAAGAATTACAAAGCAAGCTTAGTACTAAAAGGCCTGCAAAGGTGCAACATGGTACAAGGACAGCCATAGATTACGGAAATTTCATACCTTATTTCCATGCCACCTGGCTCTTGTCCACCTACAAGAATTACAAAACAAGCTTAGTACTAAAAGGATTGCGAAGGTGCAACATAATACAAGGACAACCATAGACTAGGGAAATTTCATATGGAAACTTTCTAGAGGATTTATTTCCAAGCCACCTGGTACTTGTCCAACTAGAAGAATAGCAAAAAAAAGCTTAGCAACAAAAGGACTGCAAATGTGCAACATAATACAAGGACAACCATAGGAATAGGGAAATGTCATATGGATACCTTCTGGATGATCTATTTCCACCTGAGAGTGAGAAGGTTGGCCATGATCTGCTGAATCTCCGTCTCGTGATCCTGTCACATCTCCACCTAGAAGAGCTACAAAACAAGCTTTGTAATAAAAGGACTGGGAAGGTGAAACATATACAACTATAACCATAGAGGGAAATTTCGTATGTATACCTTCTGGAGGATTTATCTCCATCTGAGAGTGAGAAGGTTGGCCATTTTCTAACTCCTGTTTCACAGAAGAGTTCCTGTATTTGCAACACTTTCAGACTTGAGCATTCAGAGTTTGCTAATGCGAAAAAGAATGTCCTTTAGTCCTGAACTTACAATATTAAAAAAATATTGAGTAACATACAACCTAACAAAATCAGCGCATCAAAACAAACTAATTCCATGGATATAATTAGTTAAAGTCAGGGACTTGATAAGTACCCATAATTGCAAAAGAAACCAAATCAACAAAACCTTGGTGAAACATAACATCAAACCTGTAGCTTATGGATAGAAAACAAGGGTGCTAGTGAAATTTACATAAGATGATATGGTTGGCACCTAGATGCGCAAATAAAGATTCAAATAAGTTATGAATAAAAAAAGATTCAAATAAGTAGCCAAATGTGTAGCGCTGTCAATAGGAAGAATATGACAACTAAAAAGAATGCAAATCAAGCTCTGGGACTGGCACCCTAAATGATGATGTTGGAAAAGGAGATTAGTCCACAGAGTCATACAAAAGGGTGCCTCGGTCTTCACCATACTTTCAACTACTCACAAATCTCAAGTTAAGCACCAAAAGAACAATCAGCCAATAACTAGTCTCAAATTGTGGAAAATAAAAGTCACAAGCGCTTAGAAACATGGTATGCAACATCTCCACCATAGCTAACTGGATATGCAAAACCATACACGAGATATTATTTGAACAGAAATTATAGATGTAGGTTTACACTGTACAGTAGGACAACACAGAAGCAAGCACGAGAAAACAACCACGGACTAAATGCTTACTTTAGTTTGGCTTCTCCCTTATAGGGGTAGACACGAACTTCTGCTTCCAAGATGAAATGAGGGATCTGAGGGTTCCATTCTGATAAGAGCAGTTTTACTGTCTCAGGGTACTGGAACCTCACAAAACCAAATGAGGATTGATTGGGAATCATCACAGACACGACAGGCCCATACTGGCTGGAAGAAATATCATGACAATATTAACATACTGGCATAGCAATTGGGAGCTTCTTTTAAAGGCCTTCCAACAATAAAGTTACAAGACGATACCTGAAATAGTCATAAACATTTCTTCTTGTGCATATGGGTCTGCTTGCACTAGGGAAACATATATAAATCTTGTTAGGCCCCTCTTCTTTCAACGCTTCCCAGTCATGTAGATGATTAGAGTAACCCAGGTATGATTGAGAATGTTCCACCAGGACTAGAAAATGCTGGTTTTCTCTTTGAGGGACTGGAAAATGCTGTCCATAACTGCGTTGAAGCATCAATGGTCATAATCAGAACGTTTACAAAAGAAAAGAGATGTGACATTGCTACTTTATGATAGAAACATATCTCGAAGTGAAAAGCAGACATCTAAAGTAAACACATTAGAGATGAGATCATAAAAAAGACCTGGCAGGAATCCAACAAACTGTATGCAGAGGCTGAAGCAAACTTGGTACGCCACGAAGATCCCATTCACATCCTACTTGCAGAGGTCTGTTGTACCACTCAAAGTAAAGCAATGGCAAATCAGCTGCAAAAACTCTAGCAGATGGAATCGTCCGCAGGATTTCCCTGATTTGCATTTCTAACTTTCCTGATTGCCCAAACCCATGAGAGGACTCACAATTTAAACTGTTCCTGCAAAGTCCACGTCTAGAGATGTAGTAGCGGCAAATGTCAGGCCAAAGCCTTGAGCTACTGGAAAGAGATCCAGTGACATTTGAGCATCCTGGGACACTTGACAATTGCGAATGCTCCTTCAAGTCAATGGATTTATCATCTGGGACCTGTGAAGTTACAATTTGACCAGCAGCGGCTTGGATTCCCACAGAAGTACTGCTTGAATGACCCTGAGTGTTCCAAGAGGGATCCAGGAAATCAAGCATTCCATCATCTGGGACACTTGGCGAGCCAGGGAGCTGCGAATTTCCAGTTTGACCAGCAGGAGGAGACTGGATTCCCTCAACAGTTTCACTTGGCTGACCCTGAGAGTTCCAAGAGGGGGCCAGGAACCCACGCCCCCGTGATCGTGCCCTGGGCATCACGCTCTTCTTTGTTGCATCAATCAGGGCATGTATATCTGCATCCGATCCATTCACACAGTCCTCGATCTCCACATCTGTATGTGCGTCGATGATGTGGCTAACAGTCACTTCTGCGTTCCACGGGGCAACCTTCTGAACTCGTGTCAGCAGTCGAGTCCGCAGCGCCTTTCGGTAATCTTTAGTCTCCATTTCCTGTTTCCTGTACCCCACAGAACATCATGGAAAGTTCAAAAACAAGAAACTGATACAATGCAGAGGAGTGGTCCAATAAGAAACAATGGTATACATTTACCAGAATTCGACATTCCCAGTTTACACATCCAAAAATTGAACAAAAATTCAACCAAAACCCACTAGAACCTACTCCGCCTATTGTACGCAGAGCACATCAAAAGAAAAGATAGGGTGAAGTAACATATCCACGATCACGGACCATGTCTGCCAACAACCTCCAGGATTTCACCAAAATCAGAATCGCTATACCAGCTAATCAACAGTTGATTCCACAAGAACTCATCAAGACAAGAGAAAAGGAACCAAGCTTTTGTGCCCCTAAATCGTAATGTACAGAACACATTATCCCCTGGAAAGCAAACCGGCAACAGCGGGAAGAGAAAGACAATAGTAACAATCCGTGAACAAGACCATTCTAGATTCGAAACTGCCTCCAGAATTCTCGATATAGTTGTATTAGGTACTCCAAAATTCAACCCCGCAAGAACTCTTCTAGTTCGGGAAGCAGAGCAGCATACGGAAGAAGAAAAAGGAGGATCGAGAACCATTCAAGCCAAAACAGCGTCTAGTAATCAACCAAATTCGCTACTGTTGTACAAGATGAGCCACGAAGTAACCCCGCAAGAACTCATGCATCAAACAAAGAAATGATTGGAAGAGCTCGTTTCTACTCCACAAAGCGATCCCGCAAGAACTCTTCTTAATTCGGGAAGCAGAGCAGCACAGGGAGGAAGAGGGGGACGATCAAGAACCATTTTAGCCAAAAACAGCGTCTAGTATTCAACCGAATTCGCTACTGTTGTACAAGATGAGCCACGAAATAACCCCGCAAGAACTCATGCATCAAACTAAGAAAAGATTGGAAGAGCTCGTTTCTACTCCACAAATCGATCCCGCAAGAACTCCTCTTAATTCGGGAAGCAGAGCAGCATATGGAGGAAGAAAAAGGAGGATCAAGAACCATTATAGCCTAAAACAACGTCTAGTATTCAATCAAATTCTCTACTGTTGTACAAGACGAGCCACGAAATAACCCCGCAAGAACTCATGCATCAAACCAATAAAAGATTGGAAGAGCTCGTTTCTACTCCACAAATCGATCCCGCAAGAACTCTTCTTAATTCGGGAAGCAGAGCAGCACAGGGAGGAAGAGGAGGGGAACGATCAAGAACCATCCTAGCCAAAAACAGCTTCTAGTATTCAACCAAATTCTGCAATGTTGCACAAGATACGGCACAAACTAACCCCGCGAGAACCCGTGCATCGAGCAAGAAAAGATTGGAAGAGCTAGTTTCTGCTCCAAAATCGGAATGCACGTACCTCGTTTTCTTTCGGGAAGGTTTCAGCAATCCGGAGGAGACGACGAAGAAAGAGAAGAAGAGGCGGTGTCTGGCTATATAACGCCCGCGCAGCCTTGCCCTTCGAAAATCATCGGTAAACTGGAAAACTCTGACAGTGAGTTGAGGTGTCAGGCCGGTAATCTAGAACGCTCTGACTTGGGCCTGGGCCATATCGAATTGGGCCAGGATCTGGGCCCCCATGCTTCCGGCGTGCTGCCTCCGCTGCAGTGAGAGCCGGAGAGAGAGAAGGGGAGGCGCCCCGCCATTCGCCGTCGTGGTGTCGGCATGGACGTCGCCGACCTTGATTTCCCCGGAGGCGGAGGCGGTGGCCGATCTCGGCGTGGAGATGCGAGCGTGGAGTGGCGGCGTGTGGCGGTGGGGATGCCCGGTCTGGAGCGCAGCGATGGAACTTGGTGGAGGACAGAGAGGTGTCGTTGGAGATGCTTAGCCTGGATCAGGGCGACGGAGCTTGGTGAAAAAAAGAGAAGGAGCGGTGGTTGCGCCATAGTGGTGGCGGGCGCGCCCCCGGCAGCAGTCCCGTCGTGTCCCGTGTGAGGAAGAGGAAGAATGGTGTGGCGGCGGGGATTAAAAGAAGTGGGCGGACTGCTCCTTTGTAATATAAGATGTTTTAGCTTTACCTAGACGTGGCGCTCCTCCGTTTGGCGGGAGAGCGCCACGGCCTAGTAAGAAAGCGCCGCATCGAGGTGGCTGCGGTCCGTTAGGATCAGCCTGAAGCATCCAGGAACAGATGCGGCGCTGCTGAAGTCCACTGCTCACCTTGCAAATAAGGTCCGTTCTTCGAGTGCCTCTACTTGTCATCTGCGGCCTCCTCTTCCAGCTTGTGGCAGCAGCGTGGAGCTTGGCGGCCAGTCATTCCTGCATCAGCGATGGGTGTCTCGTTTGTCTAGAGTGGTGAAGATCTGTGCTGCTATCCCCTTCCTCTTCTACAACCATCAAGGAGGTGGTCAGGGAGGAAGCATGGATGGCGTCAGTCTTTCTCCGCTTCAGAGGGGATTTGTGGCTGCTTCTGGCGGAGATCCCAAATGGTGGCGATCTAGCGCCGTCATTATCCCTGGTCTGAGAGGCCACTCCGCGCTGCGGATCCTGACAATCTACAGCTTCTTCAACCTCCCAGAATGGAGGCCCCTCTGCGTCACTGTCTCGGCCATCATGGTCACGCTTTCACCAAGTGGTTCTGTCCCCGGCGAGGGCGTCGCCGGCCGTGGCAGCGAGCTTGTCTTCGATCTCGGTAGAAAAGGACCTGATGGCGTTTCGTGGTTATTCTGTGAGGTCCTTTTTGTAAAAGGCCAGGGCTTGACTATTATTTTGTGTTTATTTGAAGCCCTGATTGTAAATGTACCTACCGATTAATGCAGCTCTGGACCCTTTGGGGTCTTTTCCCTTGTTCAAAAAAAAACCTAGACGTTATTTGGTTAAAAGGTATCTAATACGTTACCTTCACAAATCTAAAACATCTCATATTTTGAAACGGAGGGAGTAGTACTGAAGTACTCTCTCGCGGACGCGTGGCTTGGAGGGGAAAAGCGGGTTTCTCATGGAGGCGGTGTTTTGGAAGTAAACGACGGAGAACCACCACATCTAGGGATGCGGGTTAACTTGATTTCTGACGACACTGGCCCACCTGCCAGGTCCATGTGGCACCCTGGTCACGGACGGAGATGGGAGTCGTTAGGGCTAGCAAATTAAATATTCGTTTGGCTCGTGCCCATCCTCAGTTTACCGCCCCGCTGCTTATCCCCTCCCCCCGTTGTTAGTGTTCATCCCCTCCCTTCGCCGTATATCTCCCGTGGCCGCTCATCGGTGGGATGGTTTCCTGGGGCGACGACAAAAAATCTTCGGACACAACAACCTCATTTGGCAATGAGGTGAGTGATACATCCTCCTCTTCCAATCTCTTTTGTCTAGGATTATGCTTCATACCGATTTAGAAATTTTAGATTTTAACATGATTTTTCTTTAGTTACAATATAAATTTGACTTGTTAAGATCTAACTACCATGTATCGGATTACAATGGATCAGACAATGGAGTTAACCCCATGCGTTGCAAATGCAATGCCATTGTCATCAAATCTATTGCTTTTGAAGGATGCTGGAATGACAGGAGGTTCCTGGCCTGCGTAGGGCAGGTCTGTGAAATTAGCTAGCTTAATTTACAACCAAATTAATTTAGAGAATTGTTTGGTAATTTATTTCTCTGTCATTTCTCTTGTAGTTTGGAGCAACATATGACTTTGTGCACTGGATTGATGATGTCTAGCCAGATGCACTTAACAAATCCCTTTCAAAGCTTTGGGATATGTATACTAAAGTGAAAGATGGTAGAGTGAGGGATGCTTTGGACCATCTTGAAGTGAAGTTTAAGTTTCAAGATGATATTGCAAATCTCCGTACTGATCTTAGGAATGCCCAAGATGAGCATAAGCAGGCTATGGAGAAGCAAATCACCCTAGCACTAAAGGCCAAAGCTGAACAAGGCTTGATTGAAGCTAGGGTTGAATTAGAGTAGAAGAAGGCACTTGATGCATCCACCACAAACATGCACAACTGTTTAAGGGTGAAGGCATAGAAGGACAGAGATAGGTTTAAGAAAAAGAATTAAAAGGTGGAGTAGATGCTTCTTGAAAGAATCGTATGGGCACCTAGAGGGGGTGAATATGTGCTACTTCAAATTTTACTCTTTTTCAATTTAGGGTTTGATACAAAGGTAAATTCTCTAGATATGCAACTAGGGTGAATTTACCTATATGTCACACTAGCACAACTAACAAAGTAAGAGCAAGATAAAAGTCGGGTGCGGTAAAGGATAAAAGTAACCAAAATGAAGCACGCGGAGACACAATGATTATTTCCCGCAGTTCCTTCCTTTTGAGGGGAAGTACGTATGTGTTTGAAGAGGGGGTGGTATCAAACCGCCAACGCCACAAGAGGCCTCCCTTATGAAGGAAATATGTCCTGAGAGGCAATAATAAAGTTGATATTATGTATTCCTTGTATATGATAGATGTTTATTTTGCATGCTATAATTGTATTGATAGGAAACGTCAATACATGTGTGTTTAATAAACAAATAAAAGGTTCCTAGTCATGCCTCTCTTATAGACTAGCTCGTTGATTAACAAGATGATCAAAGTTTCCTGATCATGGACATTGGATGTTGTTAATAATGAGGTCACAACATTTGTGAAATGATGTAATGAATATTCATATGAAGTATAGCATTACGATCAAAGTCATTATGTTTATATTTCTATAACATCATACGAAGTAATCTTTATCCTTAGACCATCATGTTAATTGCTGACATCAGAAGAGTAACTTGATTACATCAAACGTCACACCGTAAAAGGGTGACTATAAAGGTGAGTTCAGATACTCCAAAGATGTCATATTGAGGCTCATGAATCAAGAGTGGAATTTGTCAATCCCGATGACGGATAGATATACTCTAGGCCCTCTCGATGATATCACAATGAGATAGCTTGCAAGCAAGTGATGTGATTACTAGAATGTTATATTACGGGAACGAGAAAAGAGTGCATGTCGATAACGAGATCAAACTAGGTATTTCGATACCGATGATCGAATCTCGGACATGTAATATATCATGAGACAAAGGGATTAAGTTACTAGCGTTAAAGGTTCTCACGATCATAGAAGTCATCGTTGAATGTGCAGGAGTCAGTATGGATCTTCAGGTCCCGCTTCTGATTATTGATTTGAGAGGAGTCTCAATCATGTCTGCATTATTCGTGAACCGTAGGGTGACACACTTAAGGGTTGCCAAACACCATTTTGGAGCACATATGTTTCAGACAAAAGAATTGCAAAGCGCTGGAATTATTTTGATGGAAACCAGAATTGTTTTGGGTGAAATTGCAGAAACTGGTTCTGCATGTGATATTGAAATATTACAAGGGGTTTTATGTGAATGTTTGTTAATTAAAGTAATTAACAAAATTCTGAATAAAATAAATAAAAGAGTTTTATTAAATGAGAGTTGCATTAAATTTGGTGGAAATTTAATGCATGTGAGTGGAACTTTGCGTGGAGGCTAAATTGATGTGAGTGGAGCATCCACCACATGAATGAGGAAGAGGTGGGGGCACCCCCCATGGGCGCCGGCCATGGTAGGGGAGGAGCCCCCCTCTCCTATAAAAATCCCCCCTCTCCTCCCTCACAAAGCACACCTCCTCGTGAAGGATCTCTCCCCTCCTCTAGATATATTCCCCCATGGTCTCGGATTAGCGAGATACATGTTCCCGATGGCATTGCGTCTAGAAGGAGTTGCTGCTTCCGCTGATTCGCTATAGAAAGGAGGTGAAGGTTGTTCGGTGGCTTGAACGTGTGTGAGAGGACGGATGCGCTGCTGATTTGCGGCGCTAGGAGTTCCACACGATCCTGAGATCGGCAAGCGTACGACTACATCATCCAAGAGTTCTAACTCGTTAACAAAACTCTGTTGTCTTCGAGGGTAAGTTCTCTATGGATGTATATCCACCCGTTGCTTGTATCTAGTAGATAAATCTTGGCGTATAGTTCTCATCGTAGGATTTTTTTTTGTTTTCTATGCTGCGAACCCCAACAGTGGTATCAGAGCCTGATCTATGCGTAGGTGCTTTGCACGGGTAGTACACATATGTTTATATGTGGGCGATGATGATCATGTTATTGCTTCTTTCATGTATTTTGGATATTGGTGGAATAGTGGGATGAAGCGGCCCAGGCTAACCTTACATGTCATCGCACATGAGACCGGTTCCACGACTGACATGCAACTAGTTTTGCATAAGTGGCTGGCGGGTGTCTGTCTCTCCTACTATAGTCAATATCTGATTTATAACGAGTTGCTAATAACTTAGTTATCCTCGTTGTGGTTCCATGTTCGTAGGTAAGACCGATTCTATCTCCGAAAGCCCTAAGCCACGTAAAACTTGCAATGGATAAATTAGAGGCACCTAGTTTAGATCGTTGCTGGGCTAGTGTCCTGATATGGTAATGTTGTAAGTAGATGTATGATAGATACTCTTACAATACACTTAACGTGTAAGTTCCATAGACCTTGGCCTTACACACAAAGGAATGATAGAGATCATACCACGATGCATATGATAGAGATCAAATGCATGGACCATATCATCCCACTTTACACATTAGATGTTTGCATCTTATATTGCTAGTTTGGCGCTTTTAGTAGCATTGTAAGATGATCCCTCATTTAAATATCAAGATAAAATGTGTTCTTCCTTAAGTATGCATCGTTCTATGGATCGTGTTTCGAGACATCACGTGATGATCGGGTGTACTCAACTCTACGCTTTCATACAACGGGTGTAAGACAGTTTTACACACGCGAATACTAAGGTTCTTACTTGGCGAGCCTAGCATGTACAGACATGTCCTCGGAACACGGACCGAAAGGTTAAGCATGAGTCATATAGTTGATATGATGCCCATATAGATGCTCGCCTTTGAAGCTACACCGACTCACGTGATGATCGGACTTGGTGTAGTTGATTTGGTTCATGTAATCACCAAAAGGACACGTGGGATGTAGTTTTTGAGTGGGAGTTCATTAGTAATTTGGATTAGTTGAACTCAATCTATCATAAACTTAGTCTAAATAAACTTTACAAATTCGGTTGTAGATGGCACGACCTGATTTTAATTTCAATGTGTTCATGGAGAAAGAGAAACTTGCTGCGAATGGTAGCCACTTCACCAACCGGGCTATGAATTTGAGGATTCTCCTCACTGCTGCACAAAATCAATATGTGCTAGAGGCGCCGTTAGGCCCCCCCACTAGCTCCTGATGCCCCTGGCGAGGAAAAGAATGTCTATATAACTCGTCAGGAGGACCATAACTTAGTTCATGCGGCATACTGTATGGGCTAGAGCCAGAACTTCGAAAGCGTTTCGAAAATGGCAATGCTTTTGATACCATGGGAGAATTGAAAATGATTTTTGATACCCATGCCATCGTAGAGAGTTATAATGCTTCTGAAAAGTTCTTTAGCTGCATGATGGAGGAGAACAACTCTGTTAGTGAGCACGTACTCAAAATGTCTGGGTACGCCGATAAGCTTGTGTCCTTGGGAATAATGATTCCCATTGACCTAGGCATACATCGTGTTCTCCAATCTCCGCCACCTAGCTACAAGAGCTTCGTGATGAACTATAACATGCAGGGCATGAAGAAGTCTCTTCTCGAGCTTCTGTCAATGCTTAAAACTGCAGAAGTGGAGATTAGGAAAGAACATCTAGTGTTGATGATCAATAAGACCACCGGTTTCAAGAAAGACAAGAAAGGCAAGCAGAAGGGAAAGAAGGGCGGCAAATCTGTTGCCACACCTGACTAGTACTCGCAGTAACACCTGGGTATGATGGGGATATGCCAAATGGGGTATGCCTAGCAGGACGTTCCGATTGGGCCAAAAGGTCTCACGAGTGGGCCTGCAGGACGGCGATTGGAATGCGACTAAGGGGAAGGCCCGACGACTGGAGACTGGAGGCCCAGAAGCATACCAGAAGCCTAGTCGGATTAGGTCAAAGCCTCTGAATCCATATCTTGTTCTGTTGTAACTTGTAAACCCTAGCGAGGTGCCTCATATATAAACCTCCTTAGGGTATCCTGAGGACTTACGTTCCATCATACACCCCTTCAAGCGACTCGCTGCTTAGACGCCGAGCTCGCCACCCCTGTAACTCGCTCTCCATTAATCCAATCTAGCAGGAGTAGGTCTTTACCCTCCCGGGGGCCAAACCTGGGTAAACACATGTGCATCCGCCCCCATCTCACACCGTAGATGGCCACTAGCTCTCACCCCCGATTCAATCAATCGCTGCCTACTGTAGCGATTGCCGTGGCCATTTCCATGATAGTGGCGCCTACCGTGGGGCATAGCAGGACTGGCCTGAGTTCTGCGGCAAGACCCTATTCGCCGATCGATTGGCCGCTCGCCACCGGCCGTATGATCGCCATCGGCGGGATCTTACAGATCCTGCCCAGCAGCTACATCCCAGCGTCACGCCCGGTCACCCACGGCACGGTGATGCCGATCGGTTCCATCAACCTCATTGTCCGCTTCACCGGCACGGTCGGCCCAGCAGCGACGGTGATCATTGGCGGATCGCCGCCGCACCGTGATCTGCTCCCGGAGGAGCAGGTCCACTCCATCAGGAGCCTCGTCACCGAGTATGACTCAGCCTCCAGCAACGCGGCCAAGACTAACGCCGCCATGAATGACGAGGCCCTAAACGACGATGCCGACTCCGCGACCCCTGCCTCGGTCGATGGATCTATCACCGCGGCATCACGAGAGGACTCCATCACGCGAGTCTCCAACCCTGAGGATTTTGAGGACTCCTCCATCCTCGGGATCTTCGACTCTGATTCCGGCTCGGAGTCGCCCAAAGACTTCCGCGCCAGATCCAATCGCTTTAACATGATCTGCATGGCGGGCAGCACGGCCGCCCCACCAGATCCGTTCTCCACACTAATCCCACCGACCTCAACGGCCACAGAGGTGGAGGAGTCCCGCCTGCGACTCGCGGAGGCACAGTGCAATGAGCTCGCTAAGCGCGAGAAATACCACCTCGAGCGGGAAACGGTGCGGGAGCTATCGCTCTATCACCAACGCCGCATTAGGACCCGCCTAAACTCCAACGTCCAGGGCCGCGTCCTAAACTTCAACGACGAAAGCGACCCCTCACGCGCGGCTGAGCGCGAGTATTGCGAGAACGTGCCACCAGGTGGAAGCAACCGACCACCACCCGGCGCACCGGCGACCGGAGCCCCTCCACCACCCATTGGCTGTGCGCCCCCGCCGGACCAACCGTGGATCATCATCTCGCCAGAAGCCGACGACGCCAATGGACTCCCACTCTACTCCACCCCGATGGACAATGTCGTTGCGGCCGACGCCGCGGTCGCCAACTTCGATGTCCAGGGAGACGGTGTGCTGCAGATCCAGTACGCCAAGGCCCTACTCGCCAGGTCCGTCGAGCAACAAGCTGCGGGAGTCGACCCGCGGGGTCAGATGTATTCCCGCTCCTCAGCAAGCAGGGCGGCCTCAAGCGGCCACCCCACCATCGCCAACACCGTGACCTGTCCACCACCGCAACCACTGACAAACCAACCGCGGGTCGCCAACCCCGCACTCTCCACCAACGAACCGCGACCGGTGAATAACACGGTCGCCGCCAACGGGCAGCCCATCGATGCCCGCACGCACATCGTCAACAACCAGGCCTGGCGGGCGTGCTAGCCCAACGACTTGAGGCACACCCTCGGTAATCGCGGCGACCCCGAACCCAGGGGCTCGCTCAGCCGAGTCGGCCCCCAATGCTTCGGGCCCATGATCAGAGGGGAAAAGTACCCCGCCAACTTCAAGGTGCCCAAGGAGATCGAAAATTACGATCCAACGTACGACCCAGTAGTGTGGCTGGACACATACCTCATGGCGATGGGAATCGCCGGCCACACCGACCTGCTCGCCGCTCGCTACCTCTCCCTGATGATGGAGGGAGCGACCCGGCAATGGATCAACACCCTCCCCGCTGACAACATCGACTCCTAGGAGGAAATGCGGGATGCCTTCGTCAGGCACTTTGAGGGCTCCTACACCCGCGCCACCACCATCGAAGACCTGGAGCGGTGCATCCAGGGACAACACGAGTCGACCCGCCACTGGATTCAAAGGTTGCAAGAACTGTGGATCAATGCCTCCGACATCCACCCGGACACGACGATACATTGCTTCAAGAACGTGTGCCGATACGAACCACTGGTCACCAAGATCAAGCGGGTCTACCGGACGCTCGACAACATCCCCGACCTCCTCGAGATCGCCAAGCGCTACATGGAGGAGGACCCCAACCAAGACTCCGACGATGAATCAGGAGGAAGACACCGCACCAGCGGCCACGACAGCGGGCAACAGCACGACATGCGCTACAGCAACACCCGCATCACCGGCAAGCACCGCACGGACAGGCGAGTTGACTTCGTCGCCAACACCGGCTACGGCCAACGCAACCCCAAGAGCTACCGCCGTGACGGAGGAAATTACCACGATAGCGGAAACTACCACGCCAACAACACGGCGAGGCCGAAATTCGACCCCGCTCCTGCTCAATCAGCCCTGTGTACCACAGCAGGGAGGGGAATCCCTCCACCCACACCACTGTGGACTGCCACTCTCTCAAAGAGATTGAAAAGGCAAGGCGAGCAAGGGAGGACTCCAACAACAACCCACCTCGGGACAACGGAAACGCCGGTGGCTTCGGCAACACCGTCGGCTCGCTACACACCTTTACCGGGCTCGACACCAAGCGCGAGAGGAAGGTGCTCGCTCGCGCACTCGCCGTCAATGCGGTGACATGGGTCAAGATCCCACGCTTCCTCAACTGGTCCGAGTAGAGCATCACCTGGAGTCACCAGGACCACGCTCCAAAGATCGAGTACCCAGGACGAGTCGCCCTGGTAGTCAGGCCCAAAGTGGCCGACTATTGGTTACCCAAGACACTGATGGACGGCGGGAGCTCCATCAACATCATGTATCTGGACATGTTCAAAACGCTCCATTCTCGGAATCGGAAATCCAGCCGACCCTGACAACCTTCCACGGCATCGTCCCCGGTCGGAAGGCGTACCCGATCGGAAAAGTGACACTACCGGTCACCTTTGGCACTCCAGCAAACTACCGCACTGAGCGAATCGAGTTCGAGCTGGTGAACTTCCGCAACCCCTATCACTGCGTCCTGGGACGCCAAACATTCGCCAAATTTATGGCGACCCCCCACTATGCATACAACATGATGAAGCTCCTAGGGCCAAGCGGCATCATCACCATTCACGGCGACCCCGATATGGCCATGGAATGCGAGGACAAAGGCGTTGAGCTCACCGACGCTGTCATCGCCGTGGAGACTGATCACACGGAGGAGCTCGCGAAATACGCGGGCAACATCAACAAGGACGACCCCACCATCCTGAAGAAGCCAACCACCACGAACTCTATGTTCGAGGCAACCACGCATACTCGCACCGTCGAGCTCGTCCTGGGCGACTCCAGCCAAACGGTTACCATTGGGGCGCACATGAGCCCCGCATAGGAAAGCGCGCTTATCGAGTTCCTCCGTGAGAACCGCGACATCTTCGCATGGAAACCCTCTGACATGCCAGGTGTCCCGAGGGAACTCGCTGAGCACAACTACACGCCGACCCCAAAGTGCGACCGGTAAAGTAGTCGATGTGGCCCTTCAATGAAGAGCGCCACCGAGCAATCACCGAAGAAGTGCAATGCCTACTGGCCGCAAGCTTCATTCGGCCAATAAAACACTTCCAGTGGCTGGTGAACCCAGTCCTGGTCCTGAAAAAGAACAACACATGGAGAATGTGTATCGACTACACCAACCTCAACAGCGCCTGCCCGAAGAAGGAGTTCGTCCTACCGCGCATCGATCAGATCATCGACGCGACCGTGGGATCGGAGTCGCTGTGCTTCCTCGATGCATACTCTGGTTACAACCAGATCAAAATGGCGGTCGAGGATGAAGAGAAGACGACGTTCATCACACCATTCGGAGCCTTCTGCTAAATGGCCATGACGTTCGGCCTCAAGAACGTCGGTGCCACATACCAAAGGTGCATGCAGGAGTGCCTCGCGAGCCAAATTGGCCGCAACATTCATGTCTACATCGACGACGTGGTGGTAAAATCCACCCGCTAGGACGACCTGCTCGCTGACCTGGCCAAAACCTTCGCAAATCTGTGGAGGTACAACATCAAGCTGAACCCAGGAAAGTGCACCTTCAGCATCCCCACCGGACAGCTACTGGGATACGTAGTCTCCAAGCGAGGCATCGAAACCAACCACACTAAGATCAACATCATCGCGCGACTCGGAAATCCCGAGTGCCTGCGCAACGTCCATAAGTTGGCCGGGCGAGTCACGGTTCTCAGTCGCTTCATCCCTCGACTAGGAGAGAAGGCAATGCCTCTCTATCGCCTGATGCGCAAGAACCCCATGTTCCAATGGGACGCAGAGGCAGACGATGCACTCAAAGAAGTGCTACTCGTGGCTCCACTACTTGCCGCCCCAATCGACAAAGAGCTAATGCTCGTCTACGTGGCGGCCTCCACTCGAGTCGTCAGCGCCGTGATGGTCGTCGAACGGCCAGAGGAGGGCAAGGAGCGCCCCATACAGCATCCTGTCTACTACATCAGCGAAGTCCTGATGAACTCACGACATCGCTACCCGCAGTAGCAGAAACTGGTGTACGCGGTATTCCGAGCTCAGCGGCGACTCCCCCATTATTTCCAGGAGCACCCAATCATGGTGGTCTCCTCTGCACCTCTGCAGGACATAATACGCAATCGCGAGGCGACCGGGCGAGTCACCAAGTGGGCCGTCAAAATCGGCATCCACAACATAAAATACGAGCCCTGCAAAACGATCAAGTCACAAGCCCTAGCTGATTTCCTCGCAGATTGGAAAGAAGCGCAGCAGCCGGAGAAGCTACCATATCTCCACTACTGGTCGCTACACTTCGACGGCTCCAAGAACGCTGACAGCGCAGGGGCCAGGGTCATACTAACCTCCCCCAAAGGGGACAAGCTCCAATACGTGCTCCACCTCAACTTCAAGCCCTGCACCAACAACATGGCAGAATACGAGGCCCTCCTCCATGGCATGTGGGCCGCCAAGGAAATGAACATCAACCGCCTACGGTGCTACGGCGACTCTGACCTAGTCGCCAGCTAGGTCGCCGAAACATGCGACGCCATCTCTCCAACAATGATCGCGTACCGCCAAGCGGTAGACCAGCTGGGAGGACACTTTGACGGCTATTCCGTCGAGTGGATCGACAGACGCAAGAACGAGGAGGCAGCCGCCCTTTCCCGCATCGGGTCGGCCCGACAAACGCCACCAGCAGGCATCTTCCTCGACATTATCCACAAACCTTTGGTCTGCCCACTGAAGGAGATCGACGTCGAGATACCACTGCAACCCGAGCCGGCCCTAGTCGCCATGGTTGTGGAGCCTAGCGACTGGACGACACCATACGTCACTTTCCTCGAGCACAAGATCCTCCCAAGCAACGAGACGGAGGCGCGAATGATCGTGCGCCGCTGCAAATCCTTCGTCATCATCAACGGCGAGCTCCACAAACACAGCGTGACTAGCGTGTTCTAGCGCTGTGTACAGCCAGAAGAAGGCCGCAAGATCCTCCAGGACATTCACGCCAGCGACTATGGCCATCACGTCGGCGCCAAGTCGCTGGTTGCCAAGGCCATGCGGCACGACTTCTACTGGCTCACCGCGCACGCCGACGCCACCAACATCGTCCAACAATGCGTCGGATGCTAGAAGTACGCCAACCAGACGCACCTCCCTGGTTCAAGAAGGCCCCATCCGGCCATCACATGGCCATTCACCATATGGGGCATGGACATGGTAGGCCCGTTCAAGAAGGCCCCATCCGGCTTCACCCACCTCCTGGTCGTGGTCGACAAGTTCACCAAATGGGTCGAGGCCAAGCCAATCAAAAAGTGCGACGGCAAGATGACCACCAAGTTCTTACGCGAGCTCATCTACCGGTACGGATACCCGCACAACATCATAACGGACAACGGCACCAACTTCGCCAAAGGGGCCATGGCGGAATTCTGTGAAGAGCACGACATACGACTCGACCTCGCCTCAGTCGCCCACCCAGAGTCGAACGGCCAAGTAGAATGCGCCAACCAGAGCGTCCTCCACGGGCTCAAGCCATGACTCCAGGTGCCCCTCGAGCGCACCCTAGGATGCTGGGTTGAAGAGCTCCCTTTAGTCATATGGGGGATCCGCACGTCTGTCAATCGCTCCACCGGGTTCACACCCTTCTTCATGGTGTACGGCGCCGAAGCCGTAGTGCCAACAGACCTGGAGCATGAATCACCTCGAGTCGCCAATTAGGTCGAGGCGACAAACGAGACCGCCCGCCAAGACAACATCGACCAAATCGACGAGGTATGCGACCTGGCTCGCTCCCGCACAGCCATCTACCAGCAGGGACTCTGCCGCTACCATAGCCACTGAGTCCGGACTCGCACCTTCCAGGAGGGTGACCTGGTCCTACGACTGGCTCAAGACAAGAAGGGCATGCACAAACTCTCCCCCCATGGGAGGGGTCGTTCGCCATAGGGCGAGTCCTCGGCAATGACGCCTACTACCTCATCTACATACGAGGCGATGGCCAACTCGAGGTTGAGAGGCCATGGAATGTAAACCTCCTCCGAAAGTTCTATACATAGAACTGAAACATGTACTCAGCTGACATATATAATGAAATTCATTCGGTTCACAAAATTGTGTCTACTCGCCATATCCTTGTGCCACTCGCACTCGTACAATCAACAATATGCTACCCACGGAAGTCAACCTTTGGTCGAGCGACTGGCACGACTAAGTAGTGCAGCCCAAGGGCACCGAAAATACTCGGGCCTTGGGACGTCCACGAATATGCCAACCCGGAGCCACCATCGGCGTCGCCTAGATCGACTGGCCCACCAGGCCAAGATGACCGGTATACGCTTCCCACAGTGATATGTCCTTCCCATCCTCGCGCAAAGCGACTCGAACGATTAAGTACCACGCACGGGGACTCCGCAAAAATGGAACCCTCACGCGGCTCGGGAACACACCAAGTAAGAGAGCTGCCTTGGACTCGCCCAGCGACTGGCTCTCCGAGCCAGGGGAGGAGACGCATTACAAACAACGCATTAGCAACTTGCAATAGGCACACGCCCAAAACGGCTAAGCACTACGCTCGGGGACTCGCCTACAAACAAACCCACTCGCGCTCGGGGACTCGCCCCTTTAGGAGACGCAAGGGACAAACAATGCACCATAAAAGAAAACACATATGTATGCAATCGAGTTATACCCCATTGTAGCATCCCAATTGTCTAACAATTGTAATGCTACTTGGTTTAGTAATATAATGGCTACTTCCTACATATAATTGTTGCATCATAATTATATCATGCTAATGTCATCATGCCACCTTGCATTTGAGCATCATATAAAACCCTTTTTGTTTTGGTTCTTCTCTCATATGCATTGTAAATTGTATTTGCCTCTTGATATTGTAGTTGGTTATTGATATATTGTTTAAATGCCCAAGTTGAGTTGGGGGCATATCTTTTATTCCACTCCACCACCCTTTCTTTCACCACCTTATAATTCCACCATTCCATTATCCATGAGCTTGTGTTTGATTTTCTTTGGTATTTTATCTAGCTCATGGGAGATAGGATGGATCTACTTCTACAATTCTTTTGCTTGGCTTTTATTCCACGTTTGGAAATGCATAAGAATAATGCCATGTTAATATTATTGTTTTCACAAGAATACACATGGCATTAATTATTTTGCATGGGCCATGCAAGTACCACCACATTCTAGTCTTTTGGTTTTTTATTTGAATCTTTGAGTGGATCATCTCCCATCTCTCTCTCTCTACCCCTCTTCATGCTTGATCTTTTTTGGTTCATGGCAAAACCCTACACCCATCCCCCATCCATGCAAGCCATGTGTGGGCCTCTCCACCTTTATCTCTAAAACCCCTAATCCCTCTCCCTACCCCTCTCTCCTATCTTTTGACACCTCTTGTTTTGGTCATGTTTCAAACCATAGCTACCACCACATCTCTCTCTCTATCCTCTCTTCTAAACCCTCTCTCCAAACCCTACCCCATGACCTACCCCTCCATGCCGAAGCATCAACCCCAACCCCTACCACACCTCTCTGTCTCTCCTCTCCCTGCCAAGCTGGCCCCACCTGGCCACCCTCCCTACACCAGCCTAACCACCCCAGCTACCTACCCCAACCCTAACAAAAAACCCTAACCCGAGGCTACCCTACCCTAGCCCGAGCCTCCCCTCTCCTCTCTCTTTCTCTTCTCTCTGCCTTGCGTGTCCCACCCGAACCTGACCTACCTCCCCTCTTCCTGGCCCACCTGCCTGCCTCTGCTCCGCCCAGCTTGAGCCCCAGCCAACACGTGAGGAGGTGGGAGGAAAAGGTGGCACCAAACCACCTTTATCTACCCTCCCCTGCCATGGGTGCTCCTCCTCTCTCTCCCTCCTTTTCCTCCTCCCCCACGGCACCTCTGCCTTCTCCCAGATCCACCCCAGGGCCTTGCCCTCTCCCCTCTCTTCTCCACCGACACCATCTACCCCATCGCCAGCCACCGTCGTTCTCCACCATACCCCGTCGAACGAGGAGGCGTAGGCGAGCAGAAGGTTGTCGGCGAGGTCGGGGAGGTTCTCGGCAGCAACCCTGTACACGCCGTCGCGGAGGAGAAGCACCAGGGCCGAAGATCACCGCCGCCACCGACGCGAAACCCTAATTCCACCGGCGCCAGCCTTGTCGTCGATCCGCTGCTCCCCAAGCCGATCCAACACCACCAACCAAACCGCGGTGAGCTCCTCTACCTCCTGGACATATACCGCCTCGCCGTACCGCCCTAGCCCCGCCGATCTTTTTGTCGAACGCTCTCCGTGCGTTGCGTGCGCGTGCGTCCTCTGCGTCGCCGTGTCGCGTAGAACCGTATCTAGCCTGCGTCCACCCTCCTGACACCAATCCTAAGCCACCGCAGCGGCTTCGCCCTCCGCGCGCACGCCCAGGTCGCGGGTTCGAGTTCCCCGCGCCGCGCGCCGTTCGCTGTCACCGATCGGTCATCAGTAAGGTGCAGAGAAGAACAACAGTGGTCGTGGCCCTTTTGCGCATAACCCCCTGCGTTTTTGTCTGCTCAACCCGCGATCCCTCCAAGCCCCACCGTCAGCCTGTCCGGCCGTTTTGCGGATAAGCCCCCCTAGTTCCACAGCCTCAGCCCGCGCTCCCTCGGATCTGCCGCGTGTCACGCCCCGGCTGGCGCGCCCGCGTGTGGGTCCGCGTGTACTCCGGCCCCATCTGTCACCCTCTGTGGCTAGAAAGCCCCGCGGTGAGAAAGGGTTTTCCGCGCGCTGTGTCGCCCAGTTAGCACCTAGCCCACTTGTCTGTGTCTTTGGCTAGGTTTGTCTGAGTAACAAAAGTTTCTGTTCTTTGCTGTTTTAAATTAAACTTTTCAAATTTGTTTTAAATAAAATTCAAATCTGTTTTAAAATAATTTTTAATTTTCAAATCCAAATAATACAAATAATATATGTTTTTGAATCAGAAAAATGTGAGGAATTCAAATATGCTATTCAAAATAGTATTTGAGCACTTAAAATTTCGAGTTGATCAAAATTACAATAAAATGCCCTTGGCCTTAATTAATTAATAACTTTTGTTTTATAACTCCAAATTTGACAAATAATATGTCTAAAATGATCAGCTCGACGAGACCTTTCTGTTTATGCATTCCTTGTTCTGAATTGTAGCATGCATCATATAAATATAAAGTATACAACAACTTATTTGAGGATAAAATGTGACTAAAACTCAATAAAATGCTTTATTCTTGTACTCCACACCTCACCCATGCCATGCTACATTATTGTCATGCAAATTGTGCATCATTCATCATGGCATGATTGTTTGCTTGTCGCATTTTATTCATATGCTTGTGCACTTTATTTATGTTGGCCCTTGTTTGTTTGGCTCTTCTTTGAATAGACGCTGAGCAGGGGATATATCAAGAAACCCAGGAGCACTACCCAGATCCTTCTCTCGCTTCAACTGAGCTGCCAGGCAAGCACTACCACATGCTTGCATACATATAGTACCTATTGCCTCTATCTTATTCTTGCATCATTGAGTCGCGATTGCATTAAACTGAATCCCAAGTATAGCATAGCCTTTACTTTTAAACCCCACCGAAGCTTGTTCCTCCATCCCATGAGCCCTTACTACAGGAGTTGTTTGAGCCATGCGGGTCGTAGAACAGCATGTGTAGGGTATGTGAATGTCTGATGGATAACGAGGTACCTAAACAACTCAACCTGAGTAGTAATGGGATAACTAATGAAAGTGGCACCGGTGAGCAATATCTGCTATTTGTTTTTTCCTGCTCACTTGTGTCACGTAGGACCCCGAGTACTTGATTCCTGTTCCTTGAATATTCGCGCTATCCACATCCGGGAGGCCTATGGACCCCCCTGAGCCAGAGCTTGATTCATTCTTATTTCTTGGGGCCACAAAGTAGTTTGGGGCTTTATTACTATTCTGTACTTATGCCATGCTTTACTGCTTTATTTAAGATTGTGCGAGGAGCACCTGTACTGTTTAGGTAAGCGGAGTGTTTTCGCGGTATCGACAAGCCCAGTCACACTTCGGGTTCCCAGTCGTTTACAGCCATTGACGCAAACCTTGAGTCCGTCTCGGAGCCGGCCAACTTCGTCGCGGGTAGCTTAATGGGGTGGCCCCCTGAAATATTTCTGAATCCTGTGATTGCTTTGTCGTGAATGCCTCGTTGGGTTTTGATTTGGTTTTTCCGAGGTTGATCGAGTGTGTGTTGCTATTTGTGCACCCCTGCAGGGTAAAACTTTCTGAAAGCCGTGTCCGCGGTTATGGACGACTTGGAGCACAGTTTCTCGATCATAGACAAGTATAACTAAAGTACCGCTTTTAATTTGACTAAGTACCTGACTGGTAAATAGTACAACACTCATGGAATGGATAATAAAACTGCCAACGGATGGGGGGTTGTTCGTCCGCTTCCTCGTTGGTAAGCGAGGAGGAGGATGGATCTGTTAATATTACTGTTATAACTGTTGTTCTTAATTCACGGACATCCGTCTATCTATGGTTAGGCGGATGGTTAGCGAGTATCTATAGAATTGTTAGGTATTATATTTTGCTGCAATTGCGTCACCCCAGGTTGTGTCCCCTTTAGAGGCATAAAGACTTGCTGAGTACCCCTAGGGTCTCACACGATAAATTGTTTGATTCAGATGAACAGGTAAGCTCGCAAGATGGATACTGGGTGGAGGATACGGACGATGTTGGCAACGATTACTCGGTGTAGAGATTCCGGGAACGGGGATCCGTGAGATCTGTGGGCGGGATGTGTTTATTTATGGGGCATCTTATGCCGATTTGCTTCTTATCCGTACTCGGATCTTGATTTCCGCTTCCACCTGATACTCTGATGTTTGATGTATGAGGAGATATCCTAAACTATTATATCTATCTAGGATATTTGGATCTTGCCGTATGGCGTTGCAATATTTCTATTTCTTTTAGATGGAATGGCTCTGAGGACTGTTGTATGGTGGCTTGCATACATACTCATTTGTGTATGTAGTTGATCCCTTCGCCTGCCGATTACGCCGCTCGTTCTTGTCCCGATGTTTGGAAATGGTTAGGACGGCCGAAAGGTCTACCTGTGAGTGGCATTTGGGCCCCACCGTACTATTTTAACCATTTCCGCTCGTCCAGGCTTGTAACTAAGAGCGTAATTCACCGAGGTAGTTACAATTGGTATCAGAGCCATCTCGCCCTTCAGGGTCTCAGCCAAATGGTCGTTGTCAGTCTAGCAAATATTTTTGGTAGCTATGTATACTAGGGAAAAACAAAACGCGAGAGTAGGACTGCTTCCACTTTTCTTCTTACCCACCCACCACCCTCTTCTGGTAATGAAGTGTAACGTTTTCAATCCTCTTCTTAAAATTCAAACTAGGATTCACGTGTTCGGGGTTTCCGTAGTACCATAGAAAGTGTGTGTGTGTGTGTGTGTGTATTTCCTTGTCTATCTGTTGCATCCAACATGTTATCTTTATCTGCCTTTTGGTTATCAACTATTGGTACATTCCATACCGACAGGCTTTTGCAAACCGGCGCGATCTATCTGACTCCTTGTTAACCGGTGCCATCTTCCTAAGGGTGTTCTTCCTTCCAGCCTGTTTTCACAGAATGTGGAGTTGCTAATCTCTACCTGATAAGTGTTTTTGCGCATCTATTGGTATCTTAATGCCGAAAATGCGGAAAAATTTTCTTTGATACATCTGTGCTTCCACACTCCTTTTCAGTCGTGTGTGAAACATTATCTATCTTCCTTTTATCAGCATGTCCATGCTAACTCATTCTTTTGTCACCGGCGCTTAATCCTGGAGTTTTATTTCATCTCCAATTCTCTTGGGCTAATTACATAACATGTGTCGATCCGATGCTGGTGATTGTAATTTGGTTCTCGGCATAGCTATATGACACTTATCATGAGTGGAATATGGAAAATGCAATCACCACTATCCTCCAAATGGTGACGGTTATCTCCTGTGATTTTGAGTACACCGTGATCATATATATGCATATTCAAGCATCTTTGGCAATCCAGAGTTTCTCAAGGCACTACGGCGGTCTATCATCTGTCCATCATGCTGCACATCTTTTTGAACTCCATATCTGCTAAATTCTCTTTGAGACGAGGGAATTGCATCTTTTCGTCTCTGATAGCTTTGCTTAAGGTATGAGCTATCATCGGTTCTTATCCAAGATCTCTTTATCTTTGTAACCGGTGATCCGATCGACAATGTGAACCAGGTGGCATTTCCTGTTCTCTTCCGAAGGACCAGATAATCTATTCTTCCAGTGCATCTTCTTCAACACGGACCCGTGCTCTTAATATTGACCTTTCTAAGAGCGTTGAGCTCAGGAAGGGTTCGAGCATTTGTTCGTTTCTTCCGCCTCTTGAACTTGGTATTCTGGGAATACCCTGTTAATCCATGGTGGCATATGTTGATAATATGCTTGCCTATTCAATATAAATGGAAGGACATGGAAGATCATCTATGTCTCTTTCTCTCAAGCTTCGAGAACACTGCCTGTGTGCAAAGTTCTCAAAGCGTGAATTCTGACTTTTTGAAGTCACCTATCTCGGCCACGTCCTTCTGCTAAATAGATCGCTTCAATTCTGGAATCAGCAAGTTCATTGTTAATTCCATCTTCCATCTTCAATCAAACCCAGAGTTTTCCTTGTTGGCAAGTTATCATCATCCTTTCGCTAAAGTTTTTCCTCAAGACTACTAAATCTTTCTCAATCATTTCAAGAAGAACATGGAGTTCTTTCACCTCAGTCTCGTCAAGTAATCTCTTGAAACCCTCTCGCTCTATCGTCTATGCTCAATCCACCCGAGGCCATGAAGATTTTTTTCCAGATCTTTTGTAATCCTTATGTTCAAGTGGTGCTATCTTTTTCTTTATCTGTGGAATCTTGCAGTTGTCTCCGCGATCTTCCTTCATATCTTTCCGGTGGCTGGTTACTTATGACATGATGACAACATCATCATCTTTATCTATCTGTGAACCCGACGAATCGTTTGCATCTATCCTTGTTTCTAACGAACTTCCATGAGTTATTGTCAATACCTTCAGTCTGTTTCGGTAGTTGGGTTGCATGGTTTTCTTATTCATGTGCGGAGTAATGCTTTGAGTGCGGGATGGAGTAGCTACCATACCACTACTCTTACCATTCGCTCTTGTACATTGAATTGGTGAACTAATGTGATTTCACTCATTCCACGGAAGTTAGAAGTGGCCTTTATCCCTCGATACTTTTACTTCCGTCCTTGTTTTTCCGGAGTGCTCTCTCGAAGAAAGTAATCAATCATCTCTTGTTGGTGGTCTGTCTATTCTAGATGGAGCAAAATCTTCAATTATCTGGTGGAAACAGACGCAAACTCTTTTTTGTCCTCGTCATTCTACCGATGCTCGATATCCCCAAACAAGATGAAAGGAAACTATCTCTCTCTTTGTTTCATCAATTCTTTTCTGTGGTAAAGCCAATTATGGTTGCGGCCATCAGCCGCAAATCTATTGCGTTAGCCTCAAGGCTAAAGAAAGCAATAAGTATCTCTACAATAAACTCCAGATCCTCCATATTCTTTGCTTCTCAGGATTCCACCATGATCTAGCTTCACATCCGTCTCTAGAAGTTATATCCGCGCACCTCAATTGCGTGATCGTTTGGGGTCTTACCGGCGCAACAAGAATCTAATCCGACGATGTCTAACTAAATGTTTCTGTTCATATCAAGGGACTCTATTATTTGAAGGCAATATTGTTTCCGAACTTTATTTCTCAAATCCGAGAGAAGATACGATGCTATTATCATAGTGGTTCAAACCTCTCCAACCTAGCTCTTTTATTCCGGCGAGACAAAGTTTTCATCATCTCTAGTATCGGTAAATCTTTAATCTTAATGGTGTGTCTTTCTTTATCCATGATACACCATCTTGTCTTTTCTTTCACAAGTGGTTCTATTCTTTTATCATGTTTCTTGAGAAAACCGGAGCTATGTTCATCCTATCCTTCTTGTCTAACGACAATCCTTCAATTCTTCTAATCCGTTGTTCTTGAAGCAAAACGCAAGACTCGCAACAAGTCTAGCAAGTTTTGCAAGGTGTAGTGGTCGCACCATTCCATGGTTCATCAACTTGGGAACGTGAAGATGAGCTCCGTGCCAAGTTTCCTACCCTCTTTGTGTCTTCTTCTTCTTCCTAGAATCTCGGGGCGAGATTCCTGTTTAGTCGGGGAGAGTTGTAGCATCCCAATTGTCTAACAATTGTAATGCTACTTGGTTTAGTAATATAATGGCTACTTCCTACATATAATTGTTGCATCATAATTATATCATGCTCATGTCATCATGCCACCTTGCATTTGAGCATCATATAAAACCCTTTTTGTTTTGGTTCTTCTCTCATATGCATTGTAAATTGTATTTACCTCTTGATATTGTAGTTGGTTATTGATATATTGTTTAAATGCCCAAGTTGAGTTGGGGGCATATCTTTTATTCCACTCCACCACCCTTTCTTTCACCACCTTATAATTCCACCATTCCATTATCCATGAGCTTGTGTTTGATTTTCTTTGGTATTTTATCTAGCTCATGGGAGATAGGATGGATCTACTTCTACAATTCTTTTGCTTGGATTTTATTCCACGTTTGGAAATGCATAAGAATAATGCCATGTTAATATTATTGTTTTCACAAGAATACACATGGCATTAATTATTTTGCATGGGCCATGCAAGTACCACCACATTCTAGTCTTTTGGTTTTTTATTTGAATCTTTGAGTGGATCATCTCCCATCTCTCTCTCTCTACCCCTCTTCATGCTTGATCTTTTTTGGTTCATGGCAAAACCCTACACCCATCCCCCATCCATGCAAGCCATGTGTGGGCCTCTCCACCTTTATCTCTAAAACCCCTAATCCCTCTCCCTACCCCTCTCTCCTATCTTTTGACACCTCTTGTTTTGGTCATGTTTCAAACCATAGCTACCACCACATCTCTCTCTATCCTCTCTTCTAAACCCTCTCTCCAAACCCTACCCCATGACCTACCCCTCCATGCCGAAGCATCAACCCCAACCCCTACCACACCTCTCTGTCTCTCCTCTCCCTGCCAAGCTGGCCCCACCTGGCCACCCTCCCTACACCAGCCTAACCACCCTAGCTACCTACCCCAACCCTAACAAAAAACCCTAACCCGAGGCTACCCTACCCTAGCCCGAGCCTCCCCTCTCCTCTCTCTTTCTCTTCTCTCTGCCTTGCGTGTCCCACCCGAACCTGACCTACCTCCCCTCTTCCTGGCCCACCTGCCTGCCTCTGCTCTGCCCAGCTCGAGCCCCAGCCAACACGTGAGGAGGTAGGAGGAAAAGGTGGCACCAAACCACCTTTATCTACCCTCCCCTGCCATGGGTGCTCCTCCTCTCTCTCCCTCCTTTTCCTCCTCCCCCACGGCACCTCTGCCTTCTCCCAGATCCACCCCAGGGCCTTGCCCTCTCCCCTCTCTTCTCCACCGACACCATCTACCCCATCGCCGGCCACCGTCGGTCTCCACCATACCCCGTCGAACGAGGAGGCGTAGGCGAGCAGAAGGTTGTCGGCGAGGTCGGGGAGGTTCTCTGTAGCAACCCTGTACACGCCGTCGGGGAGGAGAAGCACCAGGGCCGAAGATCACCGCCGCCACCGACGCGAAACCCTAATTCCACCGGCGCCAGCCTTGTCGTCGATCCGCTGCTCCCCAAGCCGATCCAACACCACCAACCAAACCGCGGTGAGCTCCTCTACCTCCTGGACATATACCGCCTCGCCGTACCGCCCTAGCCCCGCCGATCTTTTTGTCGAACGCTCTCGGTGCGTTGCGTGCGCGTGCGTCCTCTGCGACGCCGTGTCGCGTAGAACCGTATCTAGCCTGCGTCCACCCTCCTGACACCAATCCTAAGCCACCGCAGCGGCTTCGCCCTCCGCGCGCACGCCCAGGTCGCGGGTTCGAGTTCCCCGCGCCGCGCGCCATTCGCTGTCACCGATCGGTCGTCAGTAAGGTGCAGAGAAGAACAACAGTGGTCGTGGCCCTTTTGCGCATAACCCCCTGCGTTTTTGTCTGCTCAACCCGCGATCCCTCCAAGCCCCACCGTCAGCCTGTCCGGCCGTTTTGCGGATAAGCCCCCCTAGTTCCACAGCCTCAGCCCGCGCTCCCTCGGATCTGCCGCGTGTCACGCCCCGGCTGGCGCTCCCGCGTGTGGGTCCGCGTGTACTCCGGCCCCATCTGTCACCCTCTGTGGCTAGAAAGCCCCGCGGTGAGAAAGGGTTTTCCGCGCGCTGTGTCGCCCAGTCAGCACCTAGCCCACTTGTCTGTGTCTTTGGCTAGGTTTGTCTGAGTAACAAAAGTTTCTGTTCTTTGCTGTTTTAAATTAAACTTTTCAAATTTGTTTTAAATTCAAATTCAAATCTGTTTTAAAATAACTTTTAATTTTCAAATCCAAATAATACAAATAATATATGTTTTTGAATCAGAAAAATGTGAGGAATTCAAATATGCTATTCAAAATAGTATTTGAGCACTTAAAATTTCGAGTTGATCAAAATTACAATAAAATGCCCTTGGCCTTAATTAATTAATAACTTTTGTTTTATAACTCCAAATTTGACAAATAATATGTCTAAAATGATCAACTCGACGAGACCTTTCTGTTTATGCATTCCTTGTTCTGAATTGCAGCATGCATCATATAAATATAAAGTATACAACAACTTATTTGAGGATAAAATGTGACTAAAACTCAATAAAATGCTTTATTCTTGTACTCCACACCTCACCCATGCCATGCTACATTATTGTCATGCAAATTGTGCATCATTCATCATGGCATGATTGTTTGCTTGTCGCATTTTATTCATATGCTTGTGCACTTTATTTATGTTGGCCCTTGTTTGTTTGGCTCTTCTTTGAATAGACGCTGAGCAGGGGATATATCAAGAAACCCAGGAGCACTACCCAGATCCTTCTCTCGCTTCAACTGAGCTGCCAGGCAAGCACTACCACATGCTTGCATACATATAGTACCTATTGCCTCTATCTTATTCTTGCATCATTGAGTCGCGATTGCATTAAACTGAATCCCAAGTATAGCATAGCCTTTACTTTTAAACCCCACCGAAGCTTGTTCCTCCATCCCATGAGCCCTTACTACAGGAGTTGTTTGAGCCATGCGGGTCGTAGAACAGCATGTGTAGGGTATGTGAATGTCTGATGGATAACGAGGTACCTAAACAACTCAACCTGAGTAGTAATGGGATAACTAATGAAAGTGGCACCGGTGAGCAATATCTGCTATTTGGTTTTTCCTGCTCACTTGTGTCACGTAGGACCCCGAGTACTTGATTCCTGTTCCTTGAATATTCGCGCTATCCACATCCGGGAGGCCTATGGACCCCCCTGAGCCAGAGCTTGATTCATTCTTATTTCTTGGGGCCACAAAGTAGTTTGGGGCTTTATTACTATTCTGTACTTATGCCATGCTTTACTGCTTTATTTAAGATTGTGCGAGGAGCACCTGTACTGTTTAGGTAAGCGGAGTGTTTTCGCGGTATCGACAAGCCCAGTCACACTTCGGGTTCCCAGTCGTTTACAGCCATTGACGCAAACCTTGAGTCCGTCTCGGAGCCGGCCAACTTCGTCGCGGGTAGCTTAATGGGGTGGCCCCCTGAAATATTTCTGAATCCTGTGATTGCTTTGTCGTGAATGCCTCGTTGGGTTTTGATTTGGTTTTTCCGAGGTTGATCGAGTGTGTGTTGCTATTTGTGCACCCCTACAGGGTAAAACTTTCTGAAAGCCGTGTCCGCGGTTATGGACGACTTGGAGCACAGTTTCTTGATCATAGACAAGTATAACTAAAGTACCGCTTTTAATTTGACTAAGTACCTGACTGGTAAATAGTACAACACTCATGGAATGGATAATAAAACTGCCAACGGATGGGGGGTTGTTCGTCCGCTTCCTCGTTGGTAAGCGAGGAGGAGGATGGATCTGTTAATATTACTGTTATAACTGTTGTTCTTAATTCACGGACATCCGTCTATCTATGGTTAGGCGGATGGTTAGCGAGTATCTATAGAATTGTTAGGTATTATATTTTGCTGCAATTGCGTCACCCCAGGTTGTGTCCCCTTTAGAGGCATAAAGACTTGCTGAGTACCCCTAGGGTCTCACACGATAAATTGTTTGATTCAGATGAACAGGTAAGCTCGCAAGATGGATACTGGGTGGAGGAGACGGACGATGTTGGCAACGATTACTCGGTGTAGAGATTCCGGGAACGGGGATCCGTGAGATCTGTGGGCGGGATGTGTTTATTTATGGGGCATCTTATGCCGATTTGCTTCTTATCCGTACTCGGATCTTGATTTCCGCTTCCACCTGATACTCTGATGTTTGATGTATGAGGAGATATCCTAAACTATTATATCTATCTAGGATATTTGGATCTTGCCGTATGGCGTTGCAATATTTCTATTTCTTTTAGATGGAATGGCTCTGAGGACTGTTGTATGGTGGCTTGCATACATACTCATTTGTGTATGTAGTTGATCCCTTCGCCTGCCGATTACGCCGCTCGTTCTTGTCCCGATGTTTGGAAATGGTTAGGACGGCCGAAAGGTCTACCTGTGAGTGGCATTTGGGCCCCACCGTACTATTTTAACCATTTCCGCTCGTCCAGGCTTGTAACTAAGAGCGTAATTCACCGAGGTAGTTACAATTGGTATCAGAGCCATCTCGCCCTTTAGGGTCTCAGCCAAATGGTCGTTGTCAGTCTAGCAAATATTTTTGGTAGCTATGTATACTAGGGAAAAACAAAACGCGAGAGTAGGACTGCTTCCACTTTTCTTCTTACCCACCCACCACCCTCTTCTGGTAAGGAAGTGTAACGTTTTCAATCCTCTTCTTAAAATTCAAACTAGGATTCACGTGTTCGGGGTTTCCGTAGTACCATAGAAAGTGTGTGTGTGTGTGTGTGTGTATTTCCTTGTCTATCTGTTGCATCCAACATGTTATCTTTATCTGCCTTTTGGTTATCAACTGTTGGTACATTCCATACCGACAGGCTTTTGCAAACCGGCGCGATCTATCTGACTCCTTGTTAACCGGTGCCATCTTCCTAAGGGTGTTCTTCCTTCCAGCCTGTTTTCACAGAATGTGGAGTTGCTAATCTCTACCTGATAAGTGTTTTTGCGCATCTATTGGTATCTTAATGCCGAAAATGCGGAAAAATTTTCTTTGATACATCTGTGCTTCCACACTCCTTTTCAGTCGTGTGTGAAACATTATCTATCTTCCTTTTATCAGCATGTCCATGCTAACTCATTCTTTTGTCACCGGCGCTTAATCCTGGAGTTTTATTTCATCTCCAATTCTCTTGGGCTAATTACATAACATGTGTCGATCCGATGCTGGTGATTGTAATTTGGTTCTCGGCATAGCTATATGACACTTATCATGAGTGGAATATGGAAAATGCAATCACCACTATCCTCCAAATGGTGACGGTTATCTCCTGTGATTTTGAGTACACCGTGATCATATATATGCATATTCAAGCATCTTTGGCAATCCAGAGTTTCTCAAGGCACTACGGCGGTCTATCATCTGTCCATCATGCTGCACATCTTTTTGAACTCCATATCTGCTAAATTCTCTTTGAGACGAGGGAATTGCATCTTTTCGTCTCTGATAGCTTTGCTTAAGGTATGAGCTATCATCGGTTCTTATCCAAGATCTCTTTATCTTTGTAACCGGTGATCCGATCGACAATGTGAACCAGGTGGCATTTCCTGTTCTCTTCCGAAGGACCAGATAATCTATTCTTCCAGTGCATCTTCTTCAACACGGACCCGTGCTCTTAATATTGACCTTTCTAAGAGCGTTGAGCTCAGGAAGGGTTCGAGCATTTGTTCGTTTCTTCCGCCTCTTGAACTTGGTATTCTGGGAATACCCTGTTAATCCATGGTGGCATATGTTGATAATATGCTTGCCTATTCAATATAAATGGAAGGACATGGAAGATCATCTATGTCTCTTTCTCTCAAGCTTCGAGAACACTGCCTGTGTGCAAAGTTCTCAAAGCGTGAATTCTGACTTTTTGAAGTCACCTATCTCGGCCACGTCCTTCTGCTAAATAGATCGCTTCAATTCTGGAATCAGCAAGTTCATTGTTAATTCCATCTTCCATCTTCAATCAAACCCAGAGTTTTCCTTGTTGGCAAGTTATCATCATCCTTTCGCTAAAGTTTTTCCTCAAGACTACTAAATCTTTCTCAATCATTTCAAGAAGAACATGGAGTTCTTTCACCTCAGTCTCGTCAAGTAATCTCTTGAAACCCTCTCGCTCTATCGTCTATGCTCAATCCACCCGAGGCCATGAAGATTTTTTTCCAGATCTTTTGTAATCCTTATGTTCAAGTGGTGCTATCTTTTTCTTTATCTGTGGAATCTTGCAGTTGTCTCCGCGATCTTCCTTCATATCTTTCCGGTGGCTGGTTACTTATGACATGATGGCAACATCATCATCTTTATCTATCTGTGAACCCGGCGAATCGTTTGCATCTATCCTTGTTTCTAACGAACTTCCATGAGCTATTGTCAATACCTTCAGTCTGTTTCGGTAGTTGGGTTGCATGGTTTTCTTATTCATGTGCGGAGTAATGCTTTGAGTGCGGGATGGAGTAGCTACCATACCACTACTCTTATCATCGCTCTTGTACATTGAATTGGTGAACTAATGTGATTTCACTCATTCCACGGAAGTTAGAAGTGGCCTTTATCCCTCGATACTTTTACTTCCGTCCTTGTTTTTCCGGAGTGCTCTCTCGAAGAAAGTAATCAATCATCTCTTGTTGGTGGTCTGTCTATTCTAGATGGAGCAAAATCTTCAATTATCTGGTGGAAACAGAAGCAAACTCTTTTCTGTCCTCGTCATTCTACCGATGCTCGATATCCCCAAACAAGATGAAAGGAAACTATCTCTCTCTTTGTTTCATCAATTCTTTTCTGTGGTAAAGCCAATTATGGTTGCGGCCATCAGCCGCAAATCTATTGCGTTAGCCTCAAGGCTAAAGAAAGCAATAAGTATCTCTACAATAAACTCCAGATCCTCCATATTCTTTGCTTCTCAGGATTCCACCATGATCTAGCTTCACATCCGTCTCTAGAAGTTATATCCGCGCACCTCAATTGCGTGATCGTTTGGGGTCTTACCGGCGCAACAAGAATCTAATCCGACGATGTCTAACTAAATCTTTCTGTTCATATCAAGGGACTCTATTGTTTGAAGGCAATATTGTTTCCGAACTTTATTTCTCAAATCCGAGAGAAGATACGATGCTATTGTCATAGTGGTTCAAAACTCTCCAACCTAGCTCTTTTATTCCGGCGAGACAAAGTTTTCATCATCTCTAGTATCGGTAAATCTTTAATCTTAATGGTGTGTCTTTCTTTATCCATGATACATCATCTTGTCTTTTCTTTCACAAGTGGTTCTATTCTTTTATCATGTTTCTTGAGAAAACCGGAGCTATGTTCATCCTATCCTTCTTGTCTAACGACAATCCTTCAATTCTTCTAATCCGTTGTTCTTGAAGCAAAACGCAAGACTCGCAACAAGTCTAGCAAGTTTTGCAAGGTGTAGTGGTCGCACCATTCCATGGTTCATCAACTTGGGAACGTGAAGATGAGCTCCGTGCCAAGTTTCCTACCCTCTTTGTGTCTTCTTCTTCTTCCTAGAATCTCGGGGCGAGATTCCTGTTTAGTGGGGGAGAGTTGTAGCATCCCAATTGTCTAACAATTGTAATGCTACTTGGTTTAGTAATATAATGGCTACTTCCTACATATAATTGTTGCATCATAATTATATCATGCTCATGTCATCATGCCACCTTGCATTTGAGCATCATATAAAACCCTTTTTGTTTTGGTTCTTCTCTCATATGCATTGTAAATTGTATTTGCCTCTTGATATTGTAGTTGGTTATTGATATATTGTTTAAATGCCCAAGTTGAGTTGGGGGCATATCTTTTATTCCACTCCACCACCCTTTCTTTCACCACCTTATAATTCCACCATTCCATTATCCATGAGCTTGTGTTTGATTTTCTTTGGTATTTTATCTAGCTCATGGGAGATAGGATGGATCTACTTCTACAATTCTTTTGCTTGGATTTTATTCCACGTTTGGAAATGCATAAGAATAATGCCATGTTAATATTATTGTTTTCACAAGAATACACATGGCATTAATTATTTTGCATGGGCCATGCAAGTACCACCACATTCTAGTCTTTTGGTTTTTTATTTGAATCTTTGAGTGGATCATCTCCCATCTCTCTCTCTCTACCCCTCTTCATGCTTGATCTTTTTGGTTCATGGCAAAACCCTACACCCATCCCCCATCCATGCAAGCCATGTGTGGGCCTCTCCACCTTTATCTCTAAAAACCCTAATCCCTCTCCCTACCCCTCTCTCCTATCTTTTGACACCTCTTGTTTTGGTCATGTTTCAAACCATAGCTACCACCACATCTCTCTCTCTATCCTCTCTTCTAAACCCTCTCTCCAAACCCTACCCCATGACCTACCCCTCCATGCCGAAGCATCAACCCCAACCCCTACCACACCTCTCTGTCTCTCCTCTCCCTGCCAAGCTGGCCCCACCTGGCCACCCTCCCTACACCAGCCTAACCACCCTAGCTACCTACCCCAACCCTAACAAAAAACCCTAACCCGAGGCTACCCTACCCTAGCCCGAGCCTCCCCTCTCCTCTCTCTTTCTCTTCTCTCTGCCTTGCGTGTCCCACCCGAACCTGACCTACCTCCCCTCTTCCTGGCCCACCTGCCTGCCTCTGCTCCGCCCAGCTCGAGCCCCAGCCAGCACGTGAGGAGGTAGGAGGAAAAGGTGGCACCGAACCACCTTTATCTACCCTCCCCTGCCACGGGTGCTCCTCCTCTCTCTCTCCCTCCTTTTCCTCCTCCCCCACGGCACCTCTGCCTTCTCCCAGATCCACCCCAGGGCCTTGCCCTCTCCCCTCTCTTCTCCACCGACACCATCTACCCCATCGCCGGCCACCGTCGGTCTCCACCATACCCCATCGAACCAGGAGGCGTAGGCGAGCAGAAGGTTGTCGGCGAGGTCGGGGAGGTTCTCTGCAGCAGCCCTGTACACGCCGTCGCGGAGGAGAAGCACCAGGGCCGAAGATCACCGCCGCCACCGACGCGAAACCCTAATTCCACCGGCGCCAGCCTCGTCGTCGATCCGCTGCTCCCCAAGCCGATCCAACACCACCAACCAAACCGCGGTGAGCTCCTCTACCTCCTGGACATATACCGCCTCGCCGTACCGCCCTAGCCCCGCCGATCTTTTTGTCGAACGCTCTCGGTGCGTTGCGTGCGCGTGCGTCCTCTGCGTCGCCGCGTCGCGTAGAACCGTATCTAGCCTGCGTCCACCCTCCTGACACCAATCCTAAGCCACCGCAGCGGCTTCGCCCTCCGCGCGCACGCCCAGGTCGCGGGTTCGAGTTCCCCGCGCCGCGCGCCGTTCGCTGTCACCGATCGGTCGTCAGTAAGGTGCAGAGAAGAACAACAGTGGCCGTGGCCCTTTTGCGCATAACCCCCTGCGTTTTTGTCTGCTCAACCCGCGATCCCTCCAAGCCCCACCGTCAGCCTGTCCGGCCGTTTTGCGGATAAGCCCCCCTAGTTCCACAGCCTCAGCCCGCGCTCCCTCGGATCTGCCGCGTGTCATGCCCCGGCTGGCGCGCCCGCGTGTGGGTCCGCGTGTACTCCGGCCCCATCTGTCACCCTCTGTGGCTAGAAAGCCCCGCGGTGAGAAAGGGTTTTCCGCGCGCTGTGTCGCCCAGTCAGCACCTGGCCCACTTGTCTGTGTCTTTGGCTAGGTTTGTCTGAGTAACAAAAGTTTCTGTTCTTTGCTGTTTTAAATTAAACTTTTCAAATTTGTTTTAAATTCAAATTCAAATCTGTTTTAAAATAACTTTTAATTTTCAAATCCAAATAATACAAATAATATATGTTTTTGAATCAGAAAAATGTGAGGAATTCAAATATGCTATTCAAAATAGTATTTGAGCACTTAAAATTTCGAGTTGATCAAAATTACAATAAAATGCCCTTGGCCTTAATTAATTAATAACTTTTGTTTTATAACTCCAAATTTGACAAATAATATGTCTAAAATGATCAGCTCGACGAGACCTTTCTGTTTATGCATTCCTTGTTCTGAATTGCAGCATGCATCATATAAATATAAAGTATACAACAACTTATTTGAGGATAAAATGTGACTAAAACTCAATAAAATGCTTTATTCTTGTACTCCACACCTCACCCATGCCATGCTACATTATTGTCATGCAAATTGTGCATCATTCATCATGGCATGATTGTTTGCTTGTCGCATTTTATTCATATGCTTGTGCACTTTATTTATGTTGGCCCTTGTTTGTTTGGCTCTTCTTTGAATAGACGCTGAGCAGGGGATATATCAAGAAACCCAGGAGCACTACCCAGATCCTTCTCTCGCTTCAACTGAGCTGCCAGGCAAGCACTACCACATGCTTGCATACATATAGTACCTATTGCCTCTATCTTATTCTTGCATCATTGAGTCGCGATTGCATTAAACTGAATCCCAAGTATAGCATAGCCTTTACTTTTAAACCCCACCGAAGCTTGTTCCTCCATCCCATGAGCCCTTACTACAGGAGTTGTTTGAGCCATGCGGGTCGTAGAACAACATGTGTAGGGTATGTGAATGTCTGATGGATAACGAGGTACCTAAACAACTCAACCTGAGTAGTAATGGGATAACTAATGAAAGTGGCACCGGTGAGCAATATCTGCTATTTGGTTTTTCCTGCTCACTTGTGTCCCGTAGGACCCCGAGTACTTGATTCCTGTTCCTTGAATATTCGCGCTATCCACATCCGGGAGGCCTATGGACCCCCTGAGCCAGAGCTTGATTCATTCTTATTTCTTGGGGCCACAAAGTAGTTTGGGGCTTTATTACTATTCTGTACTTATGCCATGCTTTACTGCTTTATTTAAGATTGTGCGAGGAGCACCTGTACTGTTTAGGTAAGAGGAGTGTTTTCGCGGTATCGACAAGCCCAGTCACACTTTCGGGTTCCCAGTCGTTTACATCCATTGACGCAAACCTTGAGTTCGTCTCGGAGCCGGCCAACTTCGTTGCGGGTAGCTTAATGGGGTGGCCCCCTGAAATATTTCTGAATCCTGTGATCGCTTTGTCGTGAATGCCTCGTTGGGTTTTGATTTGGTTTTTCCGAGGTTGATCGAGTGTGTGTTGCTATTTGTGCACCCCTACAGGGTAAAACTTTCTGAAAGCCGTGTCCGCGGTTATGGACGACTTGGAGCACAGTTTCTCGATCATAGACAAGTATAACTAAAGTACCGCTTTTAATTTGACTAAGTACCGTACTGGTAAATAGTACAACACTCATGGAATGGATAATAAAACTGCCAACGGATGGGGGGTTGTTCGTCCGCTTCCTCGTTGGTAAGCGAGGAGGAGGATGGATCTGTTAATATTACTGTTATAACTGTTGTTCTTAATTCACGGACATCCGTCTATCTATGGTTAGGAGGATGGTTAGCGAGTATCTATAGAATTTTTAGGTATTATCTTTTGCTGCAATTGCGTCACCCCAGGTTATGTCCCCTTTAGAGGCATAAAGACTTGCTGAGTACCCCTAGGGTCTCACACGATAAATTGTTTGATTCAGATGAACAGGTAAGCTCGCAAGATGGATACTGGGTGGAGGAGACGGACGATGTTGGCAACGATTACTCGGTGTAGAGATTCCGGGAACGGGGATCCGTGAGATCTATGGGCGGGATGTGTTTATTTATGGGGCATCTTATGCCGATTTGCTTCTTATCCGTACTCGGATCTTGATTTCCGCTTCCGCCTGATACTCTGATGTTTGATGTATGAGGAGATATCGTAAACTATTATATCTATCTAGGATATTTGGATCTTGCCGTATGGCGTTGCAATATTTCTATTTCTTTTAGATGGAATGGCTCTGAGGACTGTTGTATGGTGGCTTGCATACATACTCATTTGTGTATGTAGTTGATCCCTTCGCCTGCCGATTACGCCGCTCGTTCTTGTCCCGATGTTTGGAAATGGTTAGGACGGCCGAAAGGTCTACCTGTGAGTGGCATTTGGGCCCCACCGTACTATTTTAACCATTTCCGCTCGTCCAGGCTTGTAACTAAGAGCGTAATTCACCGAGGTAGTTACACCCATTAAAGGGTGGACGCGTTCGGGGACTCGCTCAAGCAAAAATAAACACACCACCCAATCACGGTCGCATTGCGGGTCGATTGACTCCTCTTACTCAAAATATTGTTCATATTACAAAAGTCGCCACTTGGCATATATTACAAACTGCCCAACGATACTATCTATTTCGCAGGCCCTGACGAAGAAGCATCCCCACCACCCTTGACATGAACGAAAGGTTGCCATGGGTTCGTCGGGTAGGTCGTCAACGACTTTGACAATGCCGACCGAAAGGGTTGCTCCGACTTCATGTCGCGATGCTCCGGCTCGGGGTCGCCAAGCGCCAATACCGTCTCCTGGTATGGCAGATGGTCCCCCATCGCCAACACCCGATCAGCAAAAGGGGTGGCCTTTGCAGTCAGCTTCAGCACTTCTGACATCTCCACTATACCAGTCACCAAAGGGTAGCTGCTGGTCACGTCATCGAGGTCGAAATCGTCAGGGAAGTGGGTGAGACCTAGGCTCAATGCCGTGGTGGCCCCGCGCCTGAAAGTCGAGCATGCCATCCACTCCACAACGGCGGGAACCTCCTCCAAATAGCGCCACACTTCTGTAAGTCCCCTAGGAATAACCTCGGTGGGGGACATCCCTTGAAGGACTGCCTGGACGCACAATGCCGAGGCAGTGGCCGTGTTCACCACGGTAGTCACGCACTGCGAGGCGTTGAAGGTCTGAACCACCGGGTCGCTTTGCCCTATCATAGCTGCAACATCAGACGTCAGTGACACTATGGATCTCCCCACTCGTGGACTAGCCAAACATGTTAAGCAAAAAACAGAGACTCACCAAGAAGCTTGCGGCAGTTCTCGGTGACGTGCTTCTCCAGGGCGGCGTGATCGTTCTGCAGCCCCAGGATGATCGAGTCCGTGGCCTTGCGCTCCACTTCAGCCGCAGCGGCTGCAGCCTTCGCTTGATCCTTAGAAGAAATTGAGGCTGCTTTCGCCTCCTCCAACTCCTCGATTAGCCAGGCGATTCGCCCATTCGCCATGTCTAGCTCGGCAACTAGAACGTACCCTTCATGGGCCTTGGAAATCGCAGTCGGAAGACCATCTGAAAAGAAAAGAGACAAATCATCAACACGCCAGCACACCAACAGTTCACAGCCGAAAAAACGAATCAAGTACTTACCAACGGTCTCCTGGAGTCACCGGTTTGCTTCCTGCACAACGCGTAGATCCCGCTCCAGACGCTCCTTCGCGGCCTGTCGATCGATCGACTCCCTCTGCAAAACCTGCAAGAGTAACAAAACTTAGTACTTACCAAAAACAATATTCAGTTCCTAGCTGCTGAAATTCAACGACTAGGAACTCGGGGACTGGAGAGTAGAAGAAATTCAGTGCCTAGCCGCTGAAATTCAGCGACTAGGAACTCGAGGACTGGAGAGTAGAAGAAACCCAGTGCCTAGCCGCTGAAATTCAGCAGCTAGACACTCGGGGACTAGATGTACCTGAATGGCAGCACCAAGCATCTTGTGAAGCTCTCCGACGTCAGTTGACGGGACCGTGAAGGAGGTGCGCCTATGATGGGACCCAATGTCTTCATCAACGATCTCCGGGCTCTGTGGAGACTGGTTGTCCTCCACGCCTGGAAACCCCCTCGCCATGAAGTGTGGGAACGTTGGCGACGCTCTAGCTGGGGCACTGGTCGTCGGAGCCGGCGCTTCTGTTGCAGGAGAGACCACGACTGGCTCCACTGCGCCGCTGCCACTTCTTCAACGACTGCAGCAAGATCGCACTCCTTGGCGCTATCCATCGCCACGACATCGTCGGCACCGCCCTTCTGCCTCTTCGCGCCCTCCACAGTCGCCACATCTTCAGCAAACTTCCTCTTTTTGGGGAGGTCGCCCTCTCCCGTGGTGGCGACCGGCGGAATCTTCGCCACCGAAGGGCGACCAATCTTCTTGTCTCCAGACCTGCCAAAACCTCCAAAGTCAACACAGGGACAACACAAAAACGAGACATGACTTGGAATGGAGAAGTCAATGCTTACTTGGCGACTGGGAGAACGCGCAGCCCGGTGCTGATGTGGGCGGGCTTGTCTAGTTCTGGCCCCAGCTTGCGCGTGAGACCCCTCTCGAAGACATCTGAAGCCCATGACACCACAGGCTTCCTTGATGACGAAGCCGTGGTCGCCGGAACTTCCGGCTCTGAAGATGCGGCCGCCCTTGAAGGTTGCGGCAATTTCGACGCCGCGGCCTCAGCCGCCTCCTGGCTTGGCGCCATCAAAGCTTCGGGCGCAATCACGTCCAGAGGAACTTCTACCGCCACCTCGATGTCCTCGTCCCACAATCCCTTCATTGGAACCGCATCCTCCAGGATCTTGTGCGAAGAATCGGGGGTGTCATCGTCATCGGAGTCGTCATCAGATTCAAACACCACCGCTGACCTTGGCAGTGATGCTAGCTTCTTTGCTGGCGACTTTGGTTTGCGCACAGGCTTTGCTGGCATGGCCGTGCACCGAGACGTGTGCTCTTGCATGATTTCGTCGCCCCCTTCATGTTCGTCGAGGCTATGACTCGCCTCGAACTCGTGTTGCTTCTACATGCGAGTCTTGCGAGCCGTAGGCGCTGGGGAAGGAACCTCCTCCTCCTCCGTGACGCTTTCGGAGGAATCTCCCTCGGAGGCCTCTTCGAGCTCCCGGGGAACCTCTTCGTCAAGCGGAGGGAGCCAACCCTCCAGCACCTGGAACAACTGAGAACAACCACCAATAAGTATCGAACGACACGACTGCGAGCTACATTGCAGAGATTGCGACGGGAAGGAAAACTTACTGTGGGGGCTTCGTTCTTCACGGGAGTATACGGGGCAAGCCCGACCGATGCGGTCGTGAATTCTGCGTCGGTGATCTTCTTCAGGGCGGCCTTGTAATCTTCGGTCTCCCACGACTCTTTGCTGGTCCGGGAGGGATCGTGTTTTCCGCTGTACTCATACATCCAATGCGGCCGAGCCGCTAGTGGAACCAGACGCCGCCCGAGCCAGCAGTTGTAGAGGTTGATCGAAGACAACCCCTAGTCCTTTAACCTCTGGATCTGGTCCATCATCTCCGTGATGGCCATCCTCTGGTCTTCGGGGAGTTTCTTCGGTGCTAGCCGACGAGGCTCACTCCTATCAGCGACGAACTCAGGAAGCGCCACTTCATCGGAGGGAGTGGATTCCTTCACGTAGAACCAGCTCTTCTTCCACTCGCTTGCGGCCTTCTTTGGCAGTAGGAGCTTGACAAAGTTGGCCTTTGGCTTCAATTGGAATGTGACGCCGCCGGCTGCCAGCATCAAGCCGCCGGACGCCTCACGCCTGATGCGGCCGTGGAAGAGCTCCAACCACAACGGGAAATACGGCCTGCAACCGAGGTAGCATTCGCAGAAGGCGACGAAGATCGCCAGCTTCTTAATGCTATGCGGACCAAGATCCGACGGCTTGATTGCGTAATACGCACAGAAGCGCCGGAAGAAGAGTGAGGTGGGAAACCCCAAACCCCTCTCTAGGTGGCTAGGGAAGCAAATGAACTCGCCGGCTCACGGCTTCGGCTGGGTCTTGGAGGGAGCGGGAACCCGCCAGTTCCCCTTGCAGAGAACTCCGACATCCTCGAAGGAGTTGAGCTGGGCCGTGGTGCACTTGGATTTCCCCCATGAACCTTTTGGAGGTGCCATTGGGAGGGATGTGGAGTCGCTCGGTGTGAAAGGATCAAATCGAAGGGAGGCAGGAAAAATGAAGGGTTAATTATTGGTTTGCCACTATAGGCCGCCATATGCTCAGTTTTGCCACTAGCGTGGAATGGTGCTTAGTTTTGCCACTATTTCGGGTGCAGCAGCTATGGCGACGCCAATCGACCAATTTAAATGAGCATAACAAATTCAAAAAAAACCAAAAAATGAAAAACCTGCGCACATAGTTTTCTTATGTATTATACTAACAATTCAAGTTGATAAATAAGGTCTACATACATTCAAACAAAAAATTCATGAATACGTGATAAACAAGGTCTAATACATGAATACATGAATTTTTCGTTTGAATGTATGTATACCTTGTTTATCAACTTGAATTGTTAGTATAAGACATAAGAAGACTATGTGCACAGTTTTTTTGATTTTTTTGATTTTTTTTGAATTTGTTATGCTCATTTAAACTAGTCGGTTCGCGTCGCCATAGCAGCTGCACCCAAAATAGTGGCAAAACTGAGCACCATTCCGCGCTAGTGGCAAAACTAAGCATATGGCAGCCTATAGTGGCAAACCAATAATTAACCCAAAAATGAATGCGCTAGAATGAAGAATGCAAGGAAGGATCTACAAGGCTGATTCGTCACTCCCCTTATAAGGAGGGGCTACCCGCCAGATGCGGGGTAGCCGTTACCTGCGGTAATTATGCCGAAGTTACCGTTGGAATATCCAACGGATAGTTTGACCAGGTTGACGGTCCAACTCCTCCATTCCACTCACTGGCAACTGGCCCTGTCCACTCGCCGAAGCAGCGACTTGGCAGCCATGACATTCGCCGGAGCAGCGACTGGGATCCTGGGGAAAATTTCCTTGGTTTCAGTGGATTCCATCACCAATTCGACTGAGCGTCCAAATTGGAATCGCCTACTCCGACTGCCAAATGACCACCTACATCTGAATCAACGATGGCCTCGGGGACTACTGGTAGGGATATGCCGAATGGGGTATGCCCAACAGGACGTTCCGATTGGGCCAAAAGGTCTTACGAGTGGGCCTGTAGGACGTCGACTGGAATGCGACTAAGGAGAAGGCCCAGCGACTGGAGACTGGAGGCCCAGAATCGTACCAGAAGCCTAGTCAGATTAGGTCAAAGCCTCCGAATCCATATCTTGTTCAGTTGTAACTTGTAAACCCTAGCAAGGTGCCTCATATATAAACCTCCCTAGGGTATCCTGAGGACTTACGTTGCATCATACACCCCTTCAAGCGACTCGCTACTTAGACGCCGAGCTCGCCACCCGTGTAACTCGCTCTCCATTAATCCAATCTAGCAGGAGTAGGTCTTTACCCTCCGGGGCCCGAACCTGGGTAAACCCATGTGCATCCGTCCCTATCTTGCACCGCAGATGGCCGCCAGCTCTCGCCCCCGATTCAATCTTTCGCTGCCTACTGCAGCGACTGCCGTGGCCATTTCCACGACAGGGTATTTGATATGGGATTGGTTCTTAATACATGTAACTCGATTCATGGGTTGCGGAACAAGCGACAGCTAGCAAGGGATGAGGTCACGATGCAGTTTGGCAATGGATCAAGAGTTGATGTGATTGCCGTCGGAACGCTGCCTCTCCATATGTCGTCAGGATTAGTGATAAATCTAAATAATTGTTATTTGGTGCCTGCACTGAGCATGAACATTGTATCCGGATCGTGTTTGATGCTAAGTAGTTATTTCTTTAAATCTGAAAACAATGGTTGTTCGATTTATATGAATGATATCTTTTATGGTCATGCACCCGTGATGAATGGTTTATTTCTGTTGGATCTCGATAGTAGTATTACGCATATTCATAATGTTGATGCTAAAAGGATTAAACTTGATAATGATATATCTGCATATATGTGGCACTGTTGTCTAGGTCATATTGGCGTTAAACGCATGAAGAAACTCCATTCTGATGGACTTTTGGAATCACTTGATTTTGAATCATTTGATACATGTGAGCCATGCCTTATGGGAAAGATGACTAGAATGCCGTTTTCCGGTTCAATGGAACGGGCGACAGATTTATTGGAAATCATACATTCTGATGTGTGTGGACCAATGAGTGTGTCGACGCGAGGTGGATATCGTTATTTTATTGCTTTCACGGATGATTTGAGTAGATACGGGTGTATCTATTTGATAAAACATAAGTCTAAAACCTTTGAAAAGTTCAAGGAATTTCAGAATGAAGTGGAAAATCATCGTAACAAAAAGATCAAATTTCTGCGGTCCGACCAAGGAGGAGAGTATCTTAGTTACGAGTTTAGCACACATATGAAAGACTGTGGAATAGTTTCACAACTCATGCCTGCCAGAACACCACAACGTAATGGTGTGTCAGAATGTCGTAATCGTACTTTATTAGATATGGTTCGATCTATGATGTCTCTGACTGACTTGCCACTGTCATTTTGGGGTTATGCACTGGAAACCGCCGCATTCACTTTAAATCGGGCACCATCTAAATCCATTGAAACGACACCGTATGAATTATGGTTTGGAAACAAACCTAAGCTATAATTTCTTAAAGTTTGGGGATGCGATGTTTATGTGAAGAAACTTCAGCCGGATAAACTCGAACCCAAAGCGGAAAAATGCGTCTCCATGGGATACCCTAAGGAAACGATTGGGTATACCTTCTATCACAGATCCGAGGGCAAGGTTTTTGTTGCCAATAATGGATCCTTTCTTGAGAAGGAGTTTCTCACGAAAGGTGTGAGTAGTCCTAATAACTCGAAGAGGTTATTGAACCTTCTCTTCATGAAATGGCGAGTGGCGCAGCACCGGAAGTTGTTTCGGAGTTGACTTCACCTGATGAAGAGAGAGCTAATGATAATGATCATGAAACTCCAAAAGAGGACAGTACCGAACCTCGCAGGTCAAGCATGACACATGCAGCTCCTGAACTGTACAACAATCCTGTTATGAATTTCATGATTGATGAAATGGATGACCCTGCGATGTATGAAGAAGCGATGATGAGCCCGGATTCCAACAAATGGCTAGAAGCCATGAAGTCCGAGATGGAATCCATGTACAAAAACCAGGTTTGGACCTTGGTGGACTTACCTCACGATCGAAAGGCCGTTGAGAATAAATGGATTTTCAAAAGAAAAACTGATGCTGATGGTAATGTGACCATCTATAAAGCTCTACTTGTCTCAAAGGGGTTTCGACAAATTCAAGGAGTTGACTATGATGAGACATTCTCTCCCGAGTGATGCTAAAGTCGGTTAGGATTATGTTAGCAATTGCTGCATATTTTGATTATGAAATATGGCAGATGGATGTCAAAATTGCGTTCCTCAATGGTAATATTGAAGAAGAGTTGTATATGATACAACCTAAGGGCTTTGTCGATCCTAAGGATGCTGATAAGGTATGCAAGCTTCAGCGATCCATCTATGGACTGAAGCAAGCATCCCGGAGTTGGAATCTCCGCTTTGATGAGGTGATCAAAGAGTTTGGATTTGTCCAAACTTATGGAGAGGCTTGTATTTACAAGAAAGTGAGTGGGAGCAATGTGGCATTTCTGATATTATATGTGGATGACATATTATTGATTGGAAATGATATAGATGTTTTAAACAGTGTTAAAAGTTATCTAAACAGCAAATTTTCGATGAAGAACCTTGGTGAAGCTTCATATATATTAGGCATTAAAATCTATAGAGATAGATCAAGGCGCCTAATTGGGCTATAGCAAAGTACATACCTTGATAAGATATTAAAGAAGTTTAATATGCACATAAGTAAGAAGGGGTTCTTACTTATGTTGCAAGGCAAAACATTGAGTAAGACTCAAAGTCCGGCTACGGCGGAAGAAAGAGAGATAATGGATAAGATCCCCTATGCCTCAGCCATAGGCTCTATAACGTAGGCCATGCTATGTACAAGACCGAATGTGGCACGTGCTATTAGTTTGACTAGTAGTTACCAATCTGATCCAGGTTCGGAACACTGGATATCAGTCAAGAATATCCTTAAGTACTTAAGAAGAACTAAGGATATGTTTCTTATATACGGAGGTGAAGAAGAGCTAGTCGCTAAGTGTTATGTTGATGCTAGCTTTGACACCGATCCGGATGACTCTAAGTCTCAATCCGGACATGCATTTCTCTTGAACAGACCAACAGTTAGTTGGAGGAGTTCCAAACAACCTGTGGTGGTTGGATCAACGATGGAGGCGGAATATGTTGCTGCTTCAGAAGCGGCGCAGGAAGCGGTTTGGATGAAGGAGTTCACAACAGAACTAGGTGTGGTTCCTAGTGCATTGGACCCAATGGTGATCTATTGTGACAACAATGGAGCCAGAGCCAACGCAAAGGAACCAAGGTCTCACAAGAATTCCAAGCATATTAAGAGCCGGTTTCACTCCATCCACGAGCATGTCAAGGATGGAGATATAAAGATTTGTAAAGTACACACAATCCTAAATGTAGAAGATCCGTTGACTAAAGTTCTCCCTAGGGAAAAACATGATCAACACCAGAACTCCATGGGTGTTAGATTTATCACTATGTGAACTAGATTATTGTCTCTAGTGTATGTAGGAGACTGAAGGAAATATGCCCTGAGAGGCAATAATAAAGTTGTTATTATGTATTCCTTGTATATGATAGATGTTTATTTTGCATGCTATATTTGTATTGATAGGAAATGTCAATACATGTGTGTTTAATAAACAAATAAAAGGTTCCTAGTCATGCCTCTCTTATAGACTAGCTCGTTGATTAACAAGATGACCAAAGTTTCCTGATCATGGACATTGGATGTTGTTAATAACGAGGTCACAACATTTGTGAAATGATGTGATGAACATTCATCCAAAGTATAGCATTACAATCAAAGTCATTATGTTTATATTGCTATAACATCATACGAAGTAATCTTTATCGTTAGACCATGAGATCATGTTAATTGCTAACATCAGAAGAGTAACTTGATAACATCAATTGTCACACCATAAAAGGGTGACTATAAAGGTGGGTTCAGATACTCCGAAGATGTCATGTTGTGGCTCATGGATCAAGAGTGGAATTTGTCAATCCCGATGACGGATAGATATACCCTAGGCCCTCTCAGTGATATCACATTAAGATAGCTTGTAAGCAAGTGATGTGATCACTAGAATGTTATATCACGGGAACGAGAAAAGAGTGCATGTCGGCAACGAGATCAAACTAGGTATTTGGATACTGATGATTGAATCTCAGACATGTAATATATCATGAGACAAAGGGATTAAGTTACTAGTGTTAAAGGTTCTCACGATCAAAGAAGTCATCGTTGAATGTGCAGGATTCAGTATGGATCTCCAGGTCCTGCTTCTGATTATTGATTTGAGAGGAGTCTCAATCATGTCTGCATTATTTGTGAACCGTAGGGTGAAACACTTAAGGGTTTCCAAACACCATTTTGGAGCACATGTGTTTCAGACGAAAGAATTGCAAAGCACTGGAATTATTTCGATGGAAACCGGAATTATTTCGGGTGAAAATGTAGAAATTGGTTCTGCATGTGTTATTGAAATGTTACAAGGGGTTTTATGTGAATGTTTGTTAATTAAAGTAATTAACAAAATTCTGAATAAAATAAATAAAAGAGTTTTATTAAATGAGAGTTGCATTAAATTTGGTGGAAATTTAATGCATGTGAGTGAACTTTGGGTGGAGGCTAAATTGATGTGAGTGGAGCATCCACCACATGAATGAGGAAGAGGTGGGGGCACCCCCCATGGGCGTCGGCCATGGTAGGGGAGGGGCCCCCCTCTCCTATAAAAGCCCCCCTCTCCTCCCTCACAAAGCACACCTCCTTGTGAAGGATCTCTCTCCCCCTCCAGATATATTACCCCATGGTCTCGGATTAGCGAGATACATGTTCCCGGTGGCATTGCGTCTGGAAGGAGTTGCTGCTTCCGCTGATTCGCTGGAGCGAGGAGGTGGAGGTTGTTCGATGGCTTGAATGTGTGTGCGAGGACGGATGCGCTGCTGATTTGCAGTGCTAGGACTTCCACACAATCTTGAGATCGGCAAGCGTACGACTACATCATCCACGAGTTCCAACTCGTTAACGAAACTCTGTTGTCTTCAAGGGTAAGTTGTCTATGGATGTATATCCACCCGTTTCTTGTATCTAGTAGATAGATCTTGGCGTATAGTTCTCATCATAGGATTTTTTTTGTTTTCTATGCTGCGAACCCCAACACCTTATTCTCCGCTGAACCTCACCCCAAGGGGATCGATTCACGCTTTCACTATATCGACAACCTTCAAGGTGGTAGCCGGCACCCTTACAACAAGTTCGAGGCACACATCCGCAACTTAATTGGAGGCTTCCGAATCCAAGCAAGTTGTCACAACAATCAAAGACAAGCTTGTAAGAACCAAATCAAGGCTTAGGGTTTCCAATGAAACCCTAGAGCAAGGGGCCCTCAAGTGAATGAGGGGGAAAAGAAGGTATCTCTTGGTGAAGCTGTAGATCAAGGCCTCCTCCTTCGATCCTCCAAAGATCAGTGACTTTGGATGGTTGGATGGGAAGATCTAGCTGATTTGGTGGCTCTAATGATGGTGGTCTTCTTTTCTGAAACGAGCAGCTGGAGGTAGGGGATGAAGACCCTATTTATAGGCCCACTGATTTCTAACCATTTTCTTCCCATTGGGGAGTTTCCACACCAGAAACTCCGGTCTACAACAGAGATTCTGGCCCATCTCTGGTCCATCTCTGGTCCATCTCTGGACCGCCTATCAGACTGTCCTGGGCCAGGACTTGTCGTCCCCTTCGGAGGTTTAGCAGGATTTCCGGACTAAAGACATCGGAGATCCTAGTCTGTTCACACCGGAAACTATAGTCTATCAGAGTACATCAGAGATCCTGGCAAATATCCGACCAATCCCCAGACCACTAGATAAAATGACCCTAGGCTTCAACTTCAATCCACTCCGGAGATTTGTGGGGAAACTCCGGACCACACCTGAGATTCTAGTGTCTGCACAACGGAGACTCCGGTCTAAAAACTTCAGGAAACCACTGTTTCTTCTAGGAATTTTTCCACTATGCCATGGACTTATCTTTTTTCAGTATAATCACCTGACAACATCAGCATATAGTTAAATGATCTTTTTGTTGTTAGCGAACACCAAAACAGATTAAGACAATAAATGTCCTTTCAATCTCCCCCTTTTTGGTGTTCGATGACAACAAGAGGTTTTGCATGGGAATCTTAATAAGAGACATAACTATGCTCCCCCTGACAATGTGCAGCTAGATAATCATGTAATACATGAAAGTCAGGTAATAGAAACTAAACATGGGGAGGTTTAACTATTACAATAAAGGAACGAGCATAGAATGTTCACACACACACACAGATAGTTTCACAAGAACCAAATAAAAGCAAATGTTCACAACAAACAAGCAGCCAAATGCCCAACCCATGTAACTCCTGGATGTTCCTAATGGACTTCTTCTCCCCCTTTGGCATCAAAACACCAAAAAGGGAAAAGTCCACGCTATCGCCCTAGAGGAATCACTCGGAGTCATCGTTGTCGTCATCATCCTCATCCTCATCATAGTCATCATCAGCAACATGAGTCTAGGGGCCTTTGCCATGAGGGCGAGAGGAGTAAGTACCTTGAGAAGCAAAACCAGATGTGACCTCAGAGAATGTATGCCAATCAATTCAGCTGTCATTCATGGCATTCCAAGCACCAAAGGAGAGTGTGTGATCTGACTCTGCAGATGGTTCAGCCCCATGCTCATCATTGTATTCAGACTCCCCTTCCTCATCTTCTTCTCCTTGAGCCTTGATTTCCTTGAGGAGCTTCTCAATTCTGCGGTTTCTCTTATATGAGGCATGTTATTCCTTGCGGATGTCCACATTCATGCCGCAAAGTGTCTTCTTCCAGAAATACGTCTTCTTGACCTTCTCCTGAACAAACTCACGTGTGACAGGAACCATATGAGAATTGGAGGCATTCTTCCTCCTAGAGCCCCTTGGAGGAGTGGGAGCCCGCCCAGCCTCAGAAATCTCATCATCTTCGCTGGCATAGGGCTTTCTACGAGCAGGGCCCATTCTCCCTTTCTTTTGGAGAGCCATAGAGACATGCTCCACAAGATTGGGAGGAAGGGCAAGAGGTGAACCATGTAGTTGTGCGTTGATGAGCCTCATCACCAAAGCTGCATATGGGAGACTTTATGAAGAGAATGGCCTGGTGCATCTCCTAAAAATGAAGTCCATGACGTTAATACTGAAATCTGCAGCAGTGGGTCCAGCACAATATACCTTGTGAGCATGGTGAAGTAAGTTAACCAGGCCACACCTAATAGCATCGTCATTTCCAGCACTTGGGGAAATGGTGTGGCGAAATATCCTCAACAGAAGATTGTATAGGGCTTGAGTCCCTTGGACTCCCCAATAGTGCCATATTTCCCATAGAGAGGTGCTAGCTTGTTCTTGCTCTCATCAAGGGCATCATCATGCATACGGTGGCCAACTGGAACTAACACTCCACTGAAGGTCTGGCGAATGACATGGGCAGGTAGTAGTGCATCGGAAATTACCAGTCATCCAAGTCATTGTCCTTGCCTCATCATGATAAAAAACAACTGTAGCATAGCATTGTTGAACCAAGGTGATGTTGTAGTCCTCATGGAGCTCCATAATATTATGCAGCCCAAGCTTCTTAGTGACCTAGAGAACATCTACGAAATAGTCACTGGCACGCATGAAAGGGAAGTCCATATACCGTTGTGGACACACAGGGGACTTGGTGAGCTTGCTATAGATATCAATCATGAACACTTTATGCTCTTTCCACCAATAACATGGGTCATCATTGGTCCTTGGCAAGTCATGAACCTTGTCTTGCATAGCTCTCAGTATTCTTTCTTTGACATATGGGCAAGAGATTGCAAATTTTCATACTTGGCCCATTTGGCGCGATTTTGCTCCTCTATGCGCTCACGGTTCCTTCTCATATATGCAGCATCTCTGGCCTGCTGCCTCCGGTTAGATGGCGGAATCACATACTGCCTAGCTTCCTCATCAAAACGAGGATCTGCCCTTTTGGACTTGGATTTGGTGCAACCACGACGAGAACCAGAGCCACCTGTGAATATAGAGAGAGGGGGATAGCATGGATGTGAGCATATATGTCTCGGAGGCAAAACAAGACCCTCAAAACTTTGCAAGATGTGCTAGAAGCAAGCAACACCAGAGTCTCTGGTGTGCACAAATAGAATCTGTAGCCTAGACCGGAGTTTCCGGTCAGACGGACCGGAGTCTCCAGCCTGGGCTGGAGTCTCCGGTCTGACGAACCAGAATCTCCGTCTGGAGATATCGGGTTGCACAAGGAGGCTACAGGAGTCCTTGATTCTAGCAGATCGGGCAAGGGAATGAGACTAATGTGATAGAGTGCATGCAAACATGTGGTTCCAGTGAGCAAAATCAGTACAATACTCAAAATAAATGATCCCCTAGGTTCATGGTGAGAGGAAGAGTACCAGATCTGTCTATTGGAGTGATGCCACCGGTGGGGAATGTCCCAGGGGTGAAGAGGGCGGAGTTGGCTGGCGACACGGCGGATCCCAGCGGCAAAACGGCCTCCGGGTGGCAGTTTTGAGGAGGAGGCGATAGGTGTGAGGGTGGGAGTCAGGGTGGAAGAAAGAGTTCTGTGTGACTCTTTCACCCTTGCTCCCTTTAGTCAATGCCCAAAACTGTCCTAGATTAGAGACTTTGGTCTGATGGACCAGAAACTCCGGACTGATCGGAAACTCCGGTCCTCTTCGACCAAAACTGCTAGTTTCAAGTGTTTGGGGACATATATGATGGATAGAAGGTTTTGTAGGCAGGGATAAGGCTTGGGTTAAGATGCCAAACTATGAAGAACAAAGAATTAGTGAAACTTGACATAAATATCCAATAAAGCTCAAATTCAATCGAAACAAAAACCAACTCTTCATGACAAAGAGGGCGGTGGCTGAGGCCACCATTTAAGAGTGTGAGGCACGACACCACGAAGAATTATCCTTGGGTTCATAGCCACTACTCATAAATGAAGCTTTCATATCACAAGAATGATACTAAGATAATTGAGTTCCTTAATTTTGGCATTATGGAGGGAGGGATAGCCCAATAGATTAGGACCGCACTCCCCCTATGTCCATGCCTGCACCTAAACCACACAATGATCAAGTAATAGGTGAGTATGCAAGATGATCAAGTCAAACTTCTTGAATCTACGATATTTAGCTCATTCTTCAAATAGCAAAACCTTGCTTCATCAAGTGGCTTTGTGAATATATCTACAAGTTGGTCTTTGGTTGATACATAAGATAGCTCAATATCTCCTCGGGCAACATGACCTCTAATGAAATGATGACGAATATCAATATGCTTTGTCCTTGTATGATCCACCGGATTGTAGGCAATCTTGATAACACTTCCATTGTCACATAAAAGAGGCACTTTGTCACAATGGACACCATATTCCTTTAAAACTTTGCCTCATCCATAACAATTGGGTGCATTAACTAGCAGCAGCCACATACTCAGCCTCGACGGTGGAGAGAGATATACAGTTTTGCTTCTTAGAAGACCAACACACCAAGGACCTACCAAGGAATTGTCAAGCCCGGAGGTTGATTTTCTATCATCCTTATCACCAGCCCAATCCAAATCAGTGTACCCACAAAGAGAGAATGTTGAGCCCCTAGGATACCACACACCATAGTTTGGGGTATGAACCAAATATCGAAAGATTCTTTTGACCGCCATCAAGTGTCTTTCTTTAGGAGCCTCTTGATATCTTGCACACACTCCTAGGTAAATCAAAGAACCAACCATAGATTGGTATACCTTTTGATCAACATCTTTACCATTTGGGTTTAGCTCAAGACGAGTCTTTGTTGCCATGGGAGTAGGAGCTCCATTTAGTTCCTTCATGTTGAACCTTTTGAGCATGTCTTGAGTATATTTGGCTTGATTGAAGAAGGTTCCTCCCCTTATTTGCTTGATCTCAAAGCCAAGGAATACCCTCAACTCTCCCATCATAGACATCCTGAACCTATCAGTCATAAGCTTTGAGAATTCATCATTAAAATCTTTGTTAGATGAGCCGAAGTTAATATCATCAACATATATTTGGCAAATGAAAAGCTCCCCATTAACCTTCTTAGTAAAAGGAGTGGGATCAATTTTCCCAACCTAAAATCCACGGTCTAACAACAACTCTCTAAGGTGCTTATACCAAGTGCGTGGAGCTTGTTTAAGTCCATAGAGCGCCTTGTCGAGCTTGAAGACGTGGTTTGGGAAATTGGGATCCTCGAATCCCGGGGGTTGCTTGACATAAAACAACTCATGCAATGGACCATTTAGAAAAGCACTTTCCACATCCATCTATTGCAATTTAAAATTATGATGTGCAGCATATGCAAGAAGGATACATATGGACTCAAGGAGAGCCACAGGAGTATAGGTTTCTCCATAATCAATGCCTTCAATTTGTGAGAACCCTTGAGCTACCAATCTTGCCTTGTTCCTCACCATAATTCCATGTTCATCTTGCTTGTTCTTGAATATCCATTTACTACCAATGACATTGCGGTACTTCTTTGGGCTTTTCTACTAACTTCCAGACTTTGTTTCTCTAAAAGTTGTTGAGCTCTTTGTGCATGGATTCTAACCAATCTGAATCTTCAAGAGCTTCCCATACTTTCTTGGGGTCCACATGGATATATGAGCTTGATGCTCACCAAAATGCTTCAATTGAGCTCGAGTGGACATTCCACTCCTTAGATCACCAAGAACATTCTCAAGAGTGTGGTCTCTTCTTTCTAACATTCTATCCACTCTAGCTTTGCGACGAGTTTCGATCTCCATGTTGCTCCTTATGGGGATCTCTTCATCATTCTGGTCCCCGGCTTGACCTTCATTTTGAACTTGATCAACAATGGGTTCAGTTTCATCTACATGAGTTACAGGTTGATCTTGGTGTTGATCAGGCATGCTACTTGAAAGTCTTTGAGATGATCTTGTGGATGACTGAATAAATCTGCCTTGAGCAAATGACTACGCAGGGCTGGATAATCTGGTCAGTGGGCAGACTAGACAATTCAGCCTGGAGCTTTCAGTCTGGCCAATATGGTGAGGGTTTTCAAAATGTCTTTGGCTTGGTTCATCATTTCCCTTAATACTAGGAGCTTTTTGAAGTTGTGAAGATGAGGGCTCCACTTGAGTAGAGCATAGTTCTTCTCGATCCGTCACAAGGGGTTCCTCAACGGGGCGGATGAATCCTGCACCCATTCTTCTTATGGCATCTTGATGTATTTCATCATCTACATTACAAACATCAGCATGCCCCGCTTGGGGGCCATCATATTCTTCGAAAACCACACTACAAGATTCTATGACAATTCAAGAGAATTTATCATAGATTCTATAAGTGTGGGAATCGAGACCGTAGCCAATAAAAATACCCTCTAAAGCTTTGGAATCAAATTTAGACAAATGAACACCTTTTATGAGATAGAAACACTTACAACCAAACACCCGGAAGTATGAAACATTATGCTTGTTACCGGTAAGTATTTCGTATGGATTCTTGATCAATTTTTTGTGGAGGTAGAGGTGGTTCAATGCATGGCATGTGGTGGAGATTGCCTTAGCTCAGAAATTGTATGGAGACTTAAACTCCACCAACATGGACCTTGCCATATCCATTAATATCTGGTTCTTCCTCTCGGATACACCATTTTGTTGAGGGGTGTGTGCAATAGAATATTGATGTTTTATCCCCTCATCACTAAGAAATCCATTCAAGGTGTAGTCCTTGAACTCGGTGCTGTTGTCACTAAAGGAAATATGCCCTGAGAGGCAATAATAAAGTTGTTATTATGTCTTCCTTGTATATGATATATGTTTATTTTTGCATGTTATAATTGTATTGATAGTAAACATCAATACATGTGTGTTTAATAAACAAATAAAAAGTTCCTAGTTATGCCTCTCTTATAGACTAGCTCATTGATAAACAAGATGATCAAAGTTTCCTGATCATGGACATTGGATGTTGTTAATAACGAGGTCATAGCATTTGTGAAATGATGTGATGAACATTCATCTGAAGTATAGCATTACGATCAAAGTCATTATGTTTATATTACTACAACATCATACGAAGTAATCTTTATCCTTAGACCATGAGATCATGTTAATTGCTAACATAAGAAGAGTAACTTGATAACATCAAACGTCACACCGTAAACGGGTGACTATAAAGGTGGGTCCAGATACTCCGAAGATGTCATGTTAAGGCTCATGGATCAAGAGTGGAATTTTTCAATCCCGATGACAGATAGATATACTCTAGGACCTCTCGGTGATATCACATTAAGATAGCTTGCAAGCAAGTGATGTGATCACTAGAATGTTATATCACGGGAACAAGAAAAGAGTGCATGTCGGTAACGAGATCAAACTAGGTATTTGGATACCGATGATCGAATCTCGGACATGTAATATATCATGAGACAAAGGGATTAAGTTACTAGCGTTAAAGGTTCTCACGATCACAGAAGTCATCGATGAATGTGCAGGAGTCAGTATGAATCTCCAGGTCCCGCTTCTGATTATTGATTTGAGAGGATTCTTGATACATTGCAAATGTATCTATAATTTTTGATGTTCCATGCTTGGTTTTATCTACTTTCTTGTGTTTTGTCCACACTTTGGAGTACTTTTCATATGATTTCTTGGACTAACCTATTAACAAGAGCCACAGTGCCAGCTGCCTGTTTTCTGCTATTTTTGGTTCCAGGAAGTCAGAAAATGAATATTCTCGGAATCAGACGGGACAAAAGCCAAAGTTGCTATTTTACCGGAAGACATCTGGAGCCAGAATACGAGACGGAGAGGGGCTGGGGCCTGGCCACACCACCTGGCCGCGCGGCCAGGCCTGGCCCGCGCCAGGGGGTGATCTAGCCGACCCCAACACCCCCTCGGCCTCTCCTTCTGCCTATATATTGCCTCTGATACAGAAACCATAAGCCACCTGATCAAAAATCCACGAAAGAGTCTGTAGCCACCATCATCTCCATCCCTAGATCTCGGGAGGGATCTTAAGCTCTTCCTGGCACCCTGCCAGAGAAGGGAATTCACCCTGGCGGCCTTGTTCATCACCATGCAAGCCTCCGGTGTGATGCGTGAGTAGTTCATGTCTGGACTACGGGTCCATGTAGTAGCTAGATGGCTGGTTCTCCTCCTTTGTGCTTTCATGTCTAGATCTTGTGAGCTTCGTTCTTGATCAAGATCATCTATTTGTAATTCTGCATGTTGTGTTTGCGGGGATCCGATGGATATTGAGATGCTATTTCAGATTGATTTTTGATTCTATCATGTCTTTGTTATTTGTGATCTTGCATGCTTTCTTTTGTTAGTAGCTATCTTGGCCAAGTAGATGCTAGCAACTCCAAGAGTTAGTATTTATGCTCGATAGTGGGTTCATGCCTCTAGTAATCTGGGGAAGTGATAGAAATCTCTAAGGTACTAGATGTGCTGTTGCTACTAGGGAGAAAACAACAATCCTTTGTTCATAGAACAATCGTATTGTTTACTTTACACGCAATTCGTAAAGCAATAATCTGTTGCTTGCAACTTAATACTGGAGGGGGTTCGGATGATAACCTGAAGGTGGATTATTAGTCATAGATGCAGTTGGATGACAGTTTATGTATAATGTTGTAATGCCCAATCGAATCTCAAAGGAGTCAAGATGATTAGTATATGCTTGTATGCTTTCTCGATGTTTGTCAATTGCCCCGCTGTAATTTGTTCACCCAGCATGTCATCTATCTTAAGGAGAACCACCTCTAGTGAACTATGGACCCCGGTCCTTACTTTTACATACAATCTACAAACTGTTAACTGCTTTGTGTTTACTTTCTGCAAACTATTACTTACTTCCATTCGATACGTTTAATCCTTTGTTTTTAGCAAAACCGGTGAGATTGACAACCTCATTGCAAGTTGGGGATAGAGTTCTATGGTTGTGTTGTGCAGGTCTCCACGTTGCTGCTGGCACCGGTAGTGCGTGCTGCCAACGTTCAGCTAGCTACACCTTTGGGGTGTTTCCTTGCTCCTACTGGATTGATAACCTTGGTTTCATAACTGAGGGAAACTTACTGTTGTGCTCATTATACCTTCCTCTTGGGGTTCCCCAACGAGCTCGACATCAACCACGAGCCAGCAAGTATTTTTATGGCGCCGTTGCCGGGGAGTCAAGGACATCTTCATAAGGGGAGTCCCTCATAACCAATCTCTTTACTTTGTTATTTTTGTTTTTCTTAGTTCCTTTTTGCTTTGTTTTCTTGTTTTGTTATCAAAAACACACAAAAAAATTAGGTTTACAAGTTTGCTTTCTTTATTGTAAACACAAAAAAATTTTAGTTCCTATCTTAAGTTGCCTTTATGTCTAGCCTTGCTCTAATCACTATGTCACCCGAGGAAATGATTTTCACTTTTAAACAAGGAATTGAGGAAAGTTTCAAGGAAGCTTGGTCTAGAATCTCTGATCTACATGAAAAAACTGAGCCTAAAATGACTCAAAGCTTGTTCCTTAGCAATTTTTACCTTGGAATTGCTCTTTGCTATAGATATGCTTTAGATGCTGTTGTGGGAGGAGATTTCCTCCAATGTAATGAGGATGATGCTATTAATGCTATAAAGAAATTGATCTTTACTTACAACTTGCCTAGCAAAACTGATATTTCTTTCGCAAGCATAATTGCTAGATTGAACACTCTTGAGAGCCGCACTACTAGCTTAAAAGATTGCTATAATACGCTTAGGGAGCATCACAATTATGTTCCAATAAATTATGAACCATCAAAGTGGCTCCCCAAAGTAAAGATTGATATAAATAATGAAACTTTTCAAGCTCGCTGTGATATCATGTCTGAATTTTGTCTTATGCCCAAAGATATTTATGAATCTTTGAATCTTTGGGGGCTTTCTGAAGGGGGAAAGAAATATCTCTTGCTAATAATGCTACAATATTACCTATTGGAATAGCTGAAGGAGTGTTTACAAAGATCCATGGGAAAATGATTTCTACTAATTATCATGTTATTGAATGTGCAGGAAAAGGACAAATTACACTTGGAAGGTCCCTATTAGAACTCCTTGGAGCAATAATAGATGTGGGAAAGGGGACCATGCACCTTGCTTCTCCACCAAACAATCATATTTTCCCCAAGGTTAAGAATAAAAGTAAGAGAGGTAAGGGCAAGAAATTTGGTTTTAATGCTTCTTCATTTGAGAACACTTGATTCTTTTTCTTGCTTCTTATGCCTAACTTAAAGGCGTTAAAGAAAAGTACTTATTGGGAGATAACACAAAAGTTTTAGATGAGTCTTGGAAGTTATTACCTCTGTAATAACCGCTCCTTATCCTTTTTATTTGCTTTTTGTCCCAAGAGTAACCTCTAATGTGAGAGAAGTAATGATTGGGAAAGTTGATGTCCCGAAACAGATTTCTGTGCTTCACCGTAAACATTCGTGTAAAATCTCTGAACGTCCTTTTGAGGCATGAATTTTTTGCTTCTGCCCCAGGTTGTTATCTAACTTTCGTTAGTTCAACACTTTTTGATTTGAGCAACAGAAGGTCTTCTAAAAAATTCGTCTTTACCTGCTGGTCTGTTTTGACAGATTTCTGCCATTTTCTGCATTTGCTTCTTGTTGGTTCCTTTTTGAGTTATTTTCGGGAATTGAGATTTTTGAGGGAAGTGCTACAGTAGCTAGTGTTTTAATGGAAGTTTTATTGGTGTTATAACTGAACCTTAAAGACTTATTATCTTGATTGCACTAATGTTGCTAATAAAGATTGTGTGAAGTTTTGTATGAAGGAAAACTTTCAGGTGTATGGAAGGAATGAGTAATGAGATGAAGGATGGACTAAAGCTCAAGATTGGGGATGCCATGCGTGTCACCCCAAGAAATATCCAAGAAGTACAAGCGTCAAAGCTTGGGGATACCGAAGGCATCCCCCTCTTCATTAATAAAAATCCTAGGTTCCTTCCAAACGCTTCATTTTTATTGTTTCATGCATAGTTGTGTTGTTCTTGGAGCGTCTTCTTTTTCATTTTCATTTGGGTTTTTCGTTTGTTTTGTTTGCTTAGTTTGCTGAATAAATTGTGTGGACCCCCTCTTTCATACATTGGTTTTCAAATAGTTTGGTTTGGGTTGGAAAGGAGTAGGAAAGCTCATGCTTAAGTGGTAAAGAGAGTTTGTTTTTGACTGTGGCCTATGCTTTGTCATGCCATGCTTGATATTGTTTTGGCTTTATGCTTAGTATTCTTTGTTGTAGCATGACTTGTTATAAACAACTGAGATTACTTAATGTGCCTTGGATGAATCATGTGTTGTTTTAGCATATTAAAGCATAGTATAGTGGTATTCTCCTTTGATGCTTTATTTGGGTTGACTTGGCGCATGATCACACCATGTTATGACTATCCAAAGTCACCATAGCCTTTATGATCCTTTAGTTTTCAACTTGTAGTATCACTTTATGCTTTTATCAATGGTGTTTTGTTGCTCTGCATGATTATGGCCATTATTGCTCTCTTAGTTTGTCGCTCCCAGTCTTTTGCTAGCCTCCACAACCAAGTATGAGTTCCACTCATGCATCCAACTCCTTAAACCAAGTTATTCCAAAGAGTCCATGATACGTCCATTTTGCATCACTATTCTATGTCTTAATTCACTATTATTCATTGATATATTTCGTAGTGAGAGGTGATACTTATGTTATTTCATCTATTTTTGCATGGTTGATGACTTTTGGAGCATGGACCGCTGCAGTCAGGATTCTGATGGAAAAGGTGCTGTTTGGAGGCAAAATTCGCGAAGATCAGAAAATCCGGGAAAATATACGGAAAATTCTATTTTTCCAGCAGACTCAAGATGCCAGAATATGGAGTGGAGGTGGGCCACAGGGGGCCCACACCACCCCATGGCGCGGGCAGGCCTAGGCCACGCCAGGGAGTGGTGTGGCCACCCTGGCCCACTCTAGCCTCTCCCCTCTGGCGTATATCTTCCTCCCGAATGAAGGAAATATGCCCTGAGAGGCAATAATAAAGTTGTTATTATGTATTCCTTGTATATGATAGATGTTTATTTTGCATGCTATAATTGTATTGATAGGAAACATCAATACATGTGTGTTTAATAAACAAAAAGGGTTCCTAGTCATGCCTCTCTTATAGACTAGCTTGTTGATTAACAGGATGATCAAGGTTTCCTGATCATGGACATTGGATGTTGTTAATAACAAGGTCACACCATTGGTGGAATGATGTGATGAACATTCATCCGAAGTATAGCATTACAATCAAGTCATTGTGTTTATATTGCTATAACATCATACGAAGTAATCTTTATCCTTAGACCATGAGATCATGTTAATTGCTAACACCGGAAGAGTATCTTGATAACATCAAACGTCACACCGTAACAGGGTGACTATAAATATGGGTTCAGTGCTACGAAGGTGTTATGTTGAGGCTCATGGATCAAGAGTGGAATTTGTCAATCCAGATGACAGATAGATATACTCTGGGCCCTCTCGGTGATATCACATTAGGATAGCTTGCAAGCAAGTGATGTGATCACTAGAATGCTATATCACGAGAACGAGAAAAGAGTGCATGTCGGTAACGAGATCAAACTAGGTATGCAGATACCGATGATCGAATCTCGGACATGTAATATATCGAGATACAAAGGGATTTAGCTACAAGCGTTAAAGGTTCTCACGATCACAGGAGTCATCGTTGAATGTGTAGGAGTCAGTACGGATCTCCAGGTCCCGTTGCTGATTATTGATCGGAGAAGGGTCTCGATCATGTCTGCATTATTCGCGAACCGTAGGGTGGCACACTTAAGAGTTCCGGACACCATTTTGGAGCACATATGTTTCAGACGAAAGAATTGCAAAGCGCAGGAATTGTTTCAATAGAAACCGGAAATTGTTTCGGGTGAAATTGCAGAAGGTGGTTCTGCATGTGATATTGAAATATTGCAAGGGGCTATATGTGAATGTTTGTTAATTAAAGTAATTAACAAAATTCTGAATAAATTTAATAAAATAGTTTTATTAAATGAGAGAGCATTAAATTTGGAGAAACTTAATGCATTTTAAGTGGAGACTTTAAAAGGGAATGTGAAGAGGCATTTTAATGTGGAGGAGTTACCACCACATGAATGGGGGAGGTGAGGGGTCACCCCCCATGCGCCGGCCATGGAGAGAGGGGGCACCCCCCTCCTCCTATAAAAGGCCACCCATTCCCTCCTTCATCCACACACCTCCTTGTGAAGGATCTCTCTCCCCCTCTAGAATTATTCCCCCATGGTCTCGGATTAGCGAGATACATGTTCCCAGTGGCATTTCGTCTGGAAGGAGTTGCTGCTTCCGCTGGATCGCTGGAGCGAGGAGGTGGAGGTTGTCCGGTGGCTTGAACGTGTGTGCGAGTGTGGATGCGCTGCTGAGTTGCGGCGCTCGGACTTCCTCACGATCTTGAGATCGGCAAGTGTACGACTACATCAACCACGAGTTCCTACTCGTTAACAAAGCTCGTTGTCTTCGAGGGTAAGTTCTCTATGGATGTATGTCCACCCGTTTGCTTTGTACCTAGTAGATAGATCTTGGCGTGTAGTTCACACCGTAGGAAATTTTTTGTTTTCTATGCTGCGGACCCAACAGTGGTATCAGAGCCTGATCTATGCGTAGGTGCTTTGCACGGGTAGTACACATATGTTTATATGTGGCCGATGATGATCATGTTATTGCATCTTCTATGTACTTTGGATATTGGTGGCATAGTGGGATGAAGCGTCCTGGACCAACCTTACATGTCATCGTACATGAGACCGGTTCCACGATTGACATGCAACTTGTTTTGCATAAGTGGCTGGCGGGTGTCTGTCTCTCCTACTATAGTCAATATCTGATTTACAACGAGTTGCTAATAACTTGGTTATCCTCGTTGTGGTTCATGTTCGTAGGTTAGACAGGTTCTATCTCCGAAAGCCCTAAGCCACGTAAAACTTGCAATTGATAAATTAGAGGCATCTAGTTTAGATCGTTGCTGGGCTAGTGTTTTGATATGGTATTGTTGTAAGTAGATGTATGATAGATACTCTTACAACTCACTTAACGTGTAAGTTCCATAGACCTTGGCCTTACACACAAAGGAATGATAGAGATCATACCACGATGCAAATGATAGAGCTCAAATGCATGGACCATATCATCTCACTTCACACATTAGATGTTAGCATCTTATACTGCTAGTTTGGCGCGTTTGGTAGCATTATAAGATGATCCCTCATTTAGATATCAAGATAAAATGTATTCTTCCTTAAGTATGCACCGTTTTGTGGATCGTGTTTTGAGGCATCACGTGATGATCGGGTGTTTTCAACTCTACGCTTTCATACAACGGGTGTAAGACAGTTTTACACACGCAAATACTAAGGTTCTTACTTAACGAGCCTAGCATGTACAGACATGGCCTCGGAACACAGACCAAAAGGTTAAGCATGAGTCATATAGTTGATATGATGCCCATATAGATGCTCGCCTTTGAAGCTACACCGACTCATGTGATGATCGGACTTGGTGTAGTGGATTTGGTTCATGTAATGACCAAAAGGACATGAGGGATGTCGTTTTTGAGTGGGAGTTCATTAGTAATTTGGATTAGTTGAACTCAATCTATCATAAACTTAGTCTAAATATACTTTACAAATTCTGTTGTAGATGGCACGACCTGCTTTTAATTTCAATGTGTTCATGGAGAAAGAGAAACTTGCTGCGAATGGTAGCAACTTCACCAACTGGGCTATGAATTTGAGGATTCTCCTCACTGCTACACAAAAGCAATATGTGCTAGATGCGCCGCTAGGCCCCCCACCAGCTCCTGATGCCCCTGACGAGGAAAAGAACGTCTATATAACTCATCAGGAGGACCACAACTTAGTTCATTGCGGCATACTGTATGGGCTAGAGCCAGAACTTCGAAAGCGTTTCGAAAATGGCAATGCCTTTGATACCATGGGAGAATTGAAAATGATTTTCGATACCCATGCTGCCGTAGAGAGTTATAATGCTACATAAAAGTTCTTTAGCTGCATGATGGAGGAAAACAGCTCCGTTAGTGAGCACGTACTCAAAATGTCTGGGTACGCCAATAAGCTTGTGTCCTTGGGAATAACGATTCCCATTGACTTAGGCATACATCGTGTTCTCCAATCTCTGCCACCTAGCTACAAGAGCTTCGTGATGAACTATAATATGCAGGGCATGAAGAAGTCTCTTCCCGAGCTTCTGTCAATGCTTAAGACTGCAGAAGTGGAGATTAGGAAAGAACATTAAGTGTTGATGATCAATAGGACCACCAGTTTCAAGAAGGACAAGAAAGGCAAGCACAAGGGAAAGAAGGGTGGCAAGCCTGTTGCCACGCCTGAAAAGAAACCCCGAGCTGGCCCTAAGTCTGACACCGAGTGCTACTATTGCAAGGGGTCTGGCCATTGGAAGCACAACTGCCCCAAGTATTTGGCGGACAAGAAGTCTGGCAAGGCAAACAAAGGTATATGTGATATACATGTTATTGATGTGTACTTGACTAGTACTCGCAGTAGCACCTGGGTATTTGATACGGGATCGGTTGCTAATATATGTAACTCGGTTCAGGGGCTGCGGAACAAGCGACAACTAGCAAGGGATGAGGTCACGATGCGGGTCGGCAATGGATCAAGAGTTGATGTGATCGTCGTCGGAACGCTGCCTCTCCATATGCCATCGGGATTAGTTATAAACCTAAATAATTGTTATTTGGTGCCTGCACTGAGCATGAACATTGTATCCGGATCGTGTTTGATGCAAAGTGGTTATTCATTTAAGTCTAAAAACAATGGTTGTTCGATTTATATGAATAATATCTTTTATGGTCATGCACCTATGTTGAATGGTTTATTTCTGTTGGATCTCGATAGCAGTATTACGCATATTCATAATGTTGATGCTAAAAGGATTAAACTTGATAATGATATATCTACATATATGTGGCACTGCCGTCTAGGTCATATTGGCGTTAAACGCATGAAGAAACTCCATTCTGATGGACTTTTGGAATCACTTGATTTTGAATCATTTGATACATGTGAGCCATGCCTTATGGGCAAGATGACTAGAACGTCGTTTTCCGGTTCAATGGAACGGGCGACAGATCTATTGGAAATCATACATACTGATGTGTGTGGACCAATGAGTGTGTCGGCGCGAGGTGGATATCGTTATTTTGTTACTTTCACGGATGATTTGAGTAGATATGGGTATATCTATTTGATGAAACACAAGTCTGAAACTTTTGAAAAGTTCAAAGAATTTCAGAATGAAGTGGAAAATCATCGTAACAGAAAGATCAAATTTCTGCGGTCCGACCATGGAGGAGAGTATCTTAGTTACGAGTTTAACACACATATGAAAGACTGTGGAATAGTTTCACAACTCACGCCTGCCGGAACACCACAACGTAATGGTGTCTCAGAACGTCGTAATCGTACTTTATTGGATATGGTTCGATCTATGATGTCTCTGACTGACTTGCCACTGTCATTTTGGGTTTATGCACTGGAAACAGCTGCATTCACTTTAAATCGGGCACCATCTAAATCCGTTGAAAAGACACCGTATGAATTATGGTTTGGAAACAAACCTAAGCTGTCATTTCTTAAGGTTTGGGGATGCGATGTTTATGTGAAGAAACTTCAACCGGATAAACTCGAACCCAAAGCGGAAAAATGCGTCTTCATAGGATACCCTAAGGAAACGATTGGGTATACCTTCTATCACAGATCCGAGGGCAAGGTCTTTGTTGCCAAGAATGGATCCTTTCTTGAGAAGGAGTTTCTCGCGAAAGGTGTGAGTAGTCGGAAGGTAGAACTCGAAGAGGTTATTGAACCTTCTCTTCATGAAATGGCGAGTAGCGCAGCTCCAAAAGTTGTTTCGGAGTTGACTTCACCTAATGAAGAGAGAGATAATGATATTGATCATGAAACTCCGAAAGAGGACACTACCGAACCTCACAGGTCAAGCAGGACACGTGCAGCTCCTGAACTGTACGGCAATCCTGTTGTGAATTTCATGGTTGATGAAATGGATGACCCTCCGACGTATCAAGAAGCGATGATGAGCCCGGATTCCAACAATTGGCTAGAAGCCATGAAATCCGAGATGGAATCCATGTATGAGAACCAAGTTTGGAACTTGGTGGACTTACCTCACGACCGAAAGGCCGTTGAGAATAAATGGATTTTCAAAAGGAAAACTGATGCTGATGGTAATGTGACCATCTATAAGGCTCGACTTGTCGCAAAGGGGTTTCGACAAATTCAAGGAGTTGACTACGATGAGACATTCTCTCCCGTAGCGATGCTTAAGTCGGTTAGGATTATGTTAGCAATTGCTGCATATTTCGATTATGAAATATGGCAGATGGATGTCAAAACTGCGTTCCTCAATGGTAATATTGAAGAAGAGTTGTATATGATACAACCTAAGGGTTTTGTCGATCCTAAGGATGCTAATAAGGTGTGCAAACTTCAGCGATCCATCTATGGACTGAAGCAAGCATCATGAAGTTGGAATCTCCGCTTTGATGAGGTGATCAAAGAGTTTGGATTTGTCCAAACTTATGGAGAGGCTTGTATTTGCAAGAAAGTGAGTAGGAGCAATGTGGCATTTCTGATATTATATGTGGATGACATATTATTGATTGGAAATGATTTAGATCTTTTAAACAGTGTTAAAAGTTATCTAAACAGCAAATTTTCGATGAAGGACCTTGGTGAAGCTTCATATATATTAGGCATTAAAATCTATAGAGATAGATCAAGACGCCTAATTGGGCTATCGCAGAGTACATACCTTGATAAGATATTAAAGAAGTTTAATATGGACGGATGTAAGAAGGGGTTCTTACCTATGTTGCAAGGCAAGACATTGAGTAAGACTCAAAGTCCGGCTACGGTGGAAGAAAGAGAGATAATGGATAAGATCCCCTATGCCTCAGCCATAGGCTCTATAATGTATGCCATGCTATGTACAAGACCGGATGTGGCACATGCTATTAGTTTGACTAGTAGGTACCAATCTAATCCAGGTTCGGAACACTGGATAGCGGTCCAGAATATCCTTAAGTACTTGAGAAGAACTAAGGATATGTTTCTTATATACGGAGGCGAAGAAGAGCTAGTCGCTAAGTGTTATGTCGATGCTAGCTTTGACACTGATCCGGATGACTCTAAGTGTCAATCTGGATACGTATTTCTCTTGAATGGAGCAGCAGTTAGTTGGAAGAGCTCCAAACAACCTGTGGTGGCTGGATCAACAACGGAGGCGGAATATGTTGCTGCTTCAGAAGCAGCACAGGAAGCGGTTTGGATGAAGGAGTTCATAACGAAACTGGGTGTGGTTCCCAGTGCGTTGGACCCGATGGTGATCTATTGTGACAACAATGGAGCCATAGCCAACGCAAAGGAACCAAGGTCTCACAAGAATTCCAAGCATATTAAGCGCCGGTTTCACTCCATCCGCGAGCATGTCAAGGATGGAGATATAAAGATTTGTAAAGTGCACACGGACCTGAATGTAGCAGATCCGTTGACTAAAGTACTCCCTAGGGCAAAACATGATCAACACCAGAACTCCATGGGTGTTAGATTTCTCACTGTGTGAACTAGATTATTGTCTCTAGTGCAAGTGGGAGACTGAAGGAAATATGCCAGAGGCAATAATAAAGTTGTTATTATGTATTCCTTGTATATGATAGATGTTTATTTTGCATGCTATAATTGTATTGATAGGAAACATCAATACATGTGTGTTTAATAAACAAAAAGGGTTCCTAGTCATGCCTCTCATATAGACTAGCTTGTTGATTAACAGGATGATCAAGGTTTCCTGATCATGGACATTGGATGTTGTTAATAACAAGGTCACACCATTGGTGGAATGATGTGATGAACATTCATCCGAAGTATAGCATTACGATCAAGTCATTGTGTTTATATTGCTATAACATCATACAAAGTAATCTTTATCCTTAGACCATGAGATCATGTTAATTGCTAACACCGGAAGAGTATCTTGATAACATCAAACGTCACACCGTAACAGGGTGACTATAAAGATGGGTTCAGTGGTACGAAGGTGTTATGTTGAGGCTCATGGATCAAGAGTGGAATTTGTCAATCCAGATGACGGATAGATATACTCTGGGCCCTCTCGGTGATATCACATTAGGATAGCTTGCAAGCAAGTGATGTGATCACTAGAATGTTATATCACGGGAACGAGAAAAGAGTGCATATCGGTAACGAGATCAAACTAGGTATGGAGATACCGATGATCGAATCTAGGACATGTAATATATCGAGAGACAAAGGGATTTAGTTACAAGCGTTAAAGGTTCTCACGATCACAGGAGTCATCGTTGAATGTGTAGGAGTCAGTACAGATCTCCAGGTCCCGCTGCTGATTATTGATCGGAGAAGGGTCTCGATCATGTCTGCATTATTCGCGAACCGTAGGGTGGCACACTTAAGAGTTACCAGACACCAAGACCACATATGTTTCAGATGAAAGAATTACAAAGCGCAGGAATTGTTTCAATAGAAACCGGAAATTGTTTCGGATGAAATTGCAGAAGGTGGTTCTACATGTGATATTGAAATATTGCAAGGGGCTATATGTGAATGTTTGTTAATTAAAGTAATTAAGAAAATTCTGAATAAATTTAATAAAAGGGTTTTATTAAACGAGAGAGCATTAAATTTGGAGAAACTTAATGCATTTAAAGTGGAGACTTTAAAAGGGAATGTGAAGAGGCATTTTAATGTGGAGGAGTTACCACCACATGAATGGGGGAGGTGAGGGGTCACCCCCGCATGCGCCGGCCATGGAGAGAGGGGGCACGCCCCCTCCTCCTATAAAAGGCCACCCATTCCCTCCTTCATCCACACACCTCCTTGTGAAGGATCTCTCTCCCCCTCTAGAATTATTCCCCCATGGTCTCGGATTAGCGAGATACATGTTCCCGGTGGCATTTCGTCTAGAAGGAGTTGCTGCTTCCGCTGGATCGCTGGAGCAAGGAGGTGGAGGTTGTCCGGTGGCTTGAATGTGTGTGCGAGTGCGGATGCGCTGCTGAGTTGCGGTGCTCGGACTTCCTCACGATCTTGAGATCGGCAAGTGTACGACTACATCAACCACGAGTTCCTACTCGTTAACAAAGCTCGTTGTCTTCGAGGGTAAGTTCTCTATGGATGTATGTCCACCCGTTTGCTTTGTACCTAGTAGATAGATCTTGGTGTGTAGTTCACACCGTAGGAAAATTTTTGTTTTCTATGCTGCGGACCCAACACCGAAACCCTAAGACTCGGAGAGCAACCACAGAAAGATTCCGCCGCCTCTGCGGGGCGGAAAACACCAAGAGAGAAAGATCTCTCCGGCAGACAGATTTCTCCTGGGGGAATTCCTTCCCGGAGAGGGGAGATCGTCGCCATCAACACCACCATCAAGCTGGACTTCATCGGGATCATCATCATCACCATCACCATCGGCACCCTCATCACCATCTCCATATTGCTGTAACAATTGGTTGAATCTTGCTATAGTTCATAGGGGAAACTTTCACGGTGTTGATTACTCTTTGTAGTTGATGCTATTGAGTGAACCATTGAATTATTGTTTATGTTCAGATTGTTATATATCATTACTCCATCTCTGATCATGATCCATATGATGTCTTGTGAGTAGTTCGTTTTGTTCTTGAGGACATGGGAGAAGTCTTGTTGTTAGTAGTGGAGTTGCGTTGAGAAAGATTCAATAGATTGTTATTTAAGTTGTGGTGTACTTCTTCTAGTGGGGTCATGTGAACGTCGACTACATGACACTTCACCTATAAGGGCCTAGGGGAATGCATTGTGTATTTGGCTACTAATCGTAGGGGTTGCCGGAGTGACAGAAACCTGAACCCCCGTTAGGAAACCGTTGCACAAGGGACGTAAGGGTCTTAGAGTTTAAAGCTGTGGTTAGGTTTTACCTTAATTACTTTCTTGTACTTACGGATGTTTGCAAGGGGGTTTAATCACAAGTATGTATTAAGTCTTGGATGGGACGGTACATTAGCACATGTTCACCCACACAACACTTAGCAAGCTAGAGAAAATTAATCGACTATATGAAGCGAAAGCACTTGATAGTCTTCCCATGTGTCCTCGAGAACGTTTGGTCATCTATAGAAATACAACCGGCTTGTCCTTTGCTGCATAAAGGATTGGGCCACTTGCTGCATTCATTCTTACTGTCTTTTGTTTACTCGTACTTTGTTTACTTGCTTTATCGAAAACCCCTAAACACCCGTTTGCTAAGTATTTGCAGAGAATTCCTGAATCATACCACTAGCCAGCACCTTCTGCTCCTCGTTGGGTTCGACACTCTTACTTATCGAAAATACTGCGATACACCCCCTATACTTGTGAGTCATCAAGACTATTTTCTGGCGCCGTTGCCGGGGAGTGAAGCGCTATTGGAGAGTGGAACTGGTAAAGGAAACTTCTACTGTGAGTATTGTTTACTTCTGCTAGTTGCTTTATTTTCGTTATGGATAATTCGCTGAGTTTCTTATTTGGTAATGCAACTACCACTGCTAAGGTAGTAGATAAGCCACCACCTGCTGAGAAGGATGTTTTCAAAATACCTACAAGAATTATTGATCGTGTTATGGAGAACTACTATGTTGGGGATGGAACTGTCCATCCCGGTGATCATCTACTCTTTATACATGAATTATGCGGGTTGTTCAAGTGTGCAGATATTACTACAGATCAAGTTAAGAAGAAGTTATTTTCATTATCACTGAAAGGAAGAGCTGAGGAATGGTATAAGCTGCTGAAGAATGGCCAAGCTCTGGAATGGGAGGAAATAGTGCCTCTCTTTTATTCAAAGTTTTATCCTCCTAGTGAGATTCATAAAGATCGGAATCAAATATATAACTTTTGGCCTCTTGATGGAGAGATTACAGCTCAAGCTTGGGGGAGACTGAAGTTACTAATGCTCAAATGTCCCATTCATGAGCTCCCCAACAATATTATTATCAACAACTTTTATGCAAGGCTCCCTCTACATGACAAGGATTTATTGGACGCTTCTTGTGCTGGATCATTCACTCGTATGGAAGAAGAAGCTAAATGGGATCTTCTGGACCGTATTCAAGACAATGCTGAAGCTTGGGAAAATGACAAAGGCAGAAAGTCAGGTATAAATTATGATTATGAATGCATTGAATCTTTTATGGGAACTGATGACTTTCAAAATATTAGTAATCTTTATGGTCTTCATTTGCAATTTATTACGAATTGCTTTAGAGCTTTTGCTTCCTATATCGAAATTCCAAAAAGGGGATGGAACAAGTACCATGCACCTTACAAAGATATTGTAGACTATGCTCCTATTGGAAGTGGTGAGTATTGCATTATTGATCCCATCTTACCCGAGCCTTATATCGAGAAGATTCCCTTTCCCGAAAAGGTAAAGGACCATCCTATGATAACTAATGTAATCACCAAAAGTGAAAAAAGAACTGTAAAACCTGATGAACAAATAAACATTGAACCTGTGGTAGCAATTGTGAAAGACCTTGTCACTAAAAGCGTAGAAGATGGGCACATAGTCTTTTGTGAGGATGCTTCTAATATTGTTTCACATCCCAGTAGGTCTAAAAAGGCTAGTGTTCCTGTGCTTTCTGTTAGGATAGGTGATCATTGCTATTATGGTTTATGTGATATTGGTGCAAGTTCTAGTGCTATTCCTTATGAACTTTACAGAGAAATTATGCATGAAATCATTCCTTGCGAGTTGGAGGAGATTGATGTGGTTATTCACCTTGCTAATAGAGAGACCATCTCTCCAATTGGTATTTTTTGAGACGTGGAAGTTCTTTGTGGTAAGATTAAGTACCCTGCTGATTTTCTAGTACTTAGTTCAGCCGCTAGCAAAACTTATCCAATCATTTTTGGTAGACCTTTTTTGAGTACTTGTGGTGCTATTATTGATTGCAAGAGGGAGAAAATCTTGACTAAGTTTGATGGGGAATCCTATGAGTTTAATTTTTCGAAATTTGCTAAAAAACCTTGCGAAGAGGAAACCCGTAATGAGGATTTTAGGGTTGAACAACTTGCTTCTATTTCTCTTGCTCCTAACAATGTTTTGCAGCAATTTATGGAGGAACATGAAAGTGAAATCTTCATGGAAGAAAGAAATGAGATTGACATGATTCTCCGTGATCAACCAGTGATGCTTAAGCACGACTTGCCTGTAGAAGACTTGGGTACCACGATGCCACCTAAAAAGGATCCGATCTTCGATCTAAAACCTCTCCCTAATGATCTTAAATATGCTTTCATTGATGATAAAAAGATATATCATGTTATTGTTAGCGCTAAACTTTCAGGGGAGGAAGAAGAAAGATTATTGGAAGTTTTGAAGAAACACCGAGGAGCTATGGGCTATACTCTGGTTGATTTGAAAGGGATTTCACCTACTATATGTCAGCATTCTATCAACATAGAACCAGATGCGAAGCCAGTAGTGGAGCACCAACGATGTTTAAATCCTAAGATGAAGGAAGTGGTAAGGAATGAGGTATTGAAACTCCTTGATGCTGGTATTATTTACCCTATTGCTGATAGTGAATGGGTTAGTCCTGTCCATTGTGTTACTAAAAAGGGAGGTATTACCGTTGTCCCTAATGATAACGATGAGCTTATTCCTCAAAGAATAGTAGTAGGCTATAGGATGTGCATCGATTTTAGGAAAGTCAATAAAGTTACTAAGAAAGAGCATTACCCGCTTCCTTTTATTGATCAAATGTTGGAAAGATTGTCTAAAAAGACCCATTTTTGTTTTCTTGATGCTTATTCTGGTTTCTCTCAAATTACTGTTAAACAACAAGACTAAGAAAAACTACCTTTACTTGCCCTTATGGAACTTATGCTTATAGACATATGCCTTTTGGTTTATGTAATGCTCCTGCTACTTTCCAAAGGTGCATGTCTGCTATCTTTCATGGCTTTTGTGAGGAAATTGTAGAAGTGTTCATGGATAACTTTTCTGTCTACGGAACTTCTTTTGATAATTGTCTGCACAACCTTGATAAAGTTTTGCAGAGATGTGAAGAAACTAATCTTGTTCTTAATTGGGAGAAATGCCACTTCATGGTTAATGAAGGGATTGTTCTTGGGCATAAAGTTTCTGAAAGAGGCATAGAAGTTGATAGAGCTAAGGTTGAGGCAATTGAGAAGATGCCATGCCCAAAAGACATCAAAGGTATTCGTAGTATCCTTGGTCATGCTGGTTTCTATAGAAGGTTTATTAAAGACTTTTCTAGGATATCAAAACCCCTTACTAATCTTCTTCAAAAAGATGTACCTTTCATTTTTGATGATGATTGTAAGGAATCTTTTGAAACTCTTAAGAAGGCTTTAACTACAACTCCTATTGTTCAACCACCTGATTGGAGTTTACCCTTTGAAATAATGTGTGATGCTAGTGATTTTGCTGTAGGTGCTGTCCTTGGGCAACATATTGATAAAAAGCTAAACGTTATCCACTATGCTAGTAAGACTTTAGACGCTGCTCAAAGGAACTATGCTACTACTAAAAAGGAATTTCTAGCTGTTGTTTTTTCTTGTGATAAGTTTAGGCCCTATATTGTGGACTCAAAAGTAACTATTCATACTAATCATGCTGCTATTAAATATCTTATGACAAAGAAGGACGCTAAGCCTAGGCTTATTAGATGGGTACTACTTTTACAAGAGTTTGATCTACATATAGTAGATAGAAAGGGTGTTGAAAATCCTGTAGCTGATAATTTATCTCGCTTGGAAAACATCTCTTTTGATCCTATGCCTGTTAATGATAGTTTTCCAAATGAGCAATTAGCCGCAGTAGGGGTGAACTCGCGAGGAAGCCCTTGGTATGCTGATTATGCTAACTTTATTGTCTCCAAGTATTTGCCTCCAACTTTTACAGCTCAGCAAAGAAGAAAGTTCTTTTATGATTTGAGGCATTATTTCTGGGATGACCCACACTTATACAAAGAAGGGGTTGATGGTATTATGCGAAGATGTGTTCCAGAGTATGAATAAAAAGAGATATTGCGTAAATGTCACGGGAGTGCTTATGGAGGACATCATGCAGGAGATAGAACTGCACAAAAGGTACTACAATCAGGTTTCTACTGGCCTACCCTTTTTAAAGATGCAAGAAAATTTGTTTTATCTTGCGATGAATGTCAACGTGTTGGTAATATTTCTAGACGCAATGAAATGCCTATGAATTACTCTCTAGTTATTGAACCTTTTGATGTTGGGGATTCGACTTTATGGGTCCTTTCCCTCCTTCGAAGGGTTACACTCATATTCTTGTTGCCGTTGATTATGTTACTAAGTGGGTAGAAGCCATTCCTATGAAAAGTGCTGACGGGGAAACCTCTCTAAAAATGCTTAAGGATGTTATCTTTCCTAGTTTTGGAGTGCCTAGGTATCTCATGACTGATGGGGGTTCTCATTTCATTCATGGCGGTTTTAGGAAGACCCTCGCTAAGTATGATGTTAATCATAGAATCGCTTCAGCTTATCACCCCCAAACTAGCGGGCAAGTAGAGTTATCAAATAGAGAAATTAAATCTATCTTGCAAAAGACTGTTAATAGGTCTAGAAAAAACTGGGCTAAGAAGTTGAATGATGCTTTATGGGCTTATAGAACTGCTTATAAGAATCCCATTGGAATGTCTCCTTATAAAATGGTTTATGGGAAAGCTTGCCACTTACCCTTAGAATTAGAACACAAAGCTTACTGGGCAGTGAAAGAACTAAATAGAGATTGTAAGCTAGCTGGTGAGAAAAGACTTTTTGACTTAAGCTCTTTAGATGAATGGAGGAGTGAAGCCTATGAGAATGCTAGGCTCTTTAAAGAAAAAGTTAAAGATGGCATGACAAGCGAATACTTAAGAGAGAATTTCATGTTGGTGAGAAAGTTCTATTGTATAGGTCTCGTCTCAGTTTTTTGCAGGTAAGCTACTATCAAAATGGGAAGGACCTTTCATCATTGAAGAAGTATACCGTTTAGGAGCAATAAAGATTTCTTCTCTAAAAGATAATACTACACAAGTAGTAAATGGACAGCGACTCAAACACTATATTGCTGGAGATTCTTACAATGAGGATGTTGATGCCTTTGAAGTTATAACTCCAGAGAAATTCATTGAGGACCAAATTCAGAGACCTGCAGAGTCCATTTCCAACTAGGTAACAGTTATGGTAAGAAAAGTTCCGCGAAAATACAATCCAACTATATTTTTGTAGTTTTCAGTCAAATAGGAAAGCTACAAAGCGAAAAAGGGACGAAACTGGAGCCAGGGTGGCCCACACCACCCCATGGCGTGGGCCCACCCCTGGCCGCGCACCAGGTGGTGAGGCCACCCAGGACTCTGTCTCCGACCCGTTTTCTCCCAGTACCTTCCTTTTGATATGAAACTTCGTAATATATAACCCCCCGGATCCCCCGAGGTTTGTATATCGTGTTTTCGTCGTGTTTTTGTTTCGATCTATTTCTGCCAGGACATACTCTTTGAAAGCTTAGAAACACAATGGTGTCCGCCAAGGATAAAGGGAAATAACCTATGGAGGAATACCTCCAAGACCCCGGGAAGGAGAAGGAGATCAAGAGTGAAGGTGAAGAGGAGGCAAAGCACACCGGCACTACCATTGCAAGCATTGGAGTGGTGGCGAACCCTACCAAGATCAGAAGGACTGCACGGATGCAGACTGGGGGGAAAGCTCCTCGTCACTGTTTAGCACCAAGGACACCTTCTCCGAACACCAAGAGTACCTTCCATACCTTTGCTCATAACCATGCAGGAAAACAAGACTCCAAGTGGGAACAATGGAAGAAGAATCACAAGAGCTAGGATCCACAAACTGAGATGATTATGGGCCGTATTGAGCATAACTCGGAATTGATTCGTAATCTCACCTCCGAGATTGAGGACCTTGGGAAACTGATCAAGGAGCTCATCAAGAGCATACCACCACCACCAAAGGAGTAATTCGTCATCAGGTTTGGCATCCCCTTGGTTTGTTCCAAGCTTGGGGGAGTGTCGCGGTATCATATCACTATCTTCTATCTTTTTACCTTATTAGTAGAGTCATATCATGAATAAAGAAGTTATTGTGTAGTATGGTTTCCATTATGGAAGTGTCCCCTCTCTCGTTAGATTTGTATCCCTTGGTGTGAGTTTCCGTTATGGAATATTAATGAGAAGTTCTATCATTCACTCTTTTTGCTTAGCTTATGTTAGTTTTCAATTTGTGGTTATATGATTGATCTTGTTGTTAGTATTGGTAGCACTCTGGGATCATTGAGTTAATTTAGTTGGTTTTGGCAAACCTGGCTCGGTCAGTAGCAACACCTTTTTGAGAGTTGAAAAGAAAAAGATAGAAATACTCTAAAGAAAAATAATTTCATCATCTTTCTTTCTTGATTTGCTCATAAGTCTAGTATTCTCTAGTTAAGATCTTTTGTGCTTCCAAGGAAGATTGCATGTTTGTTTTTATCACTTGTATGTTTGTTTGTTTCCTTCAACTCTTATACTTGCAACCCAACCTTGCTAGACAAAAACCTGTACTGAGAGGGTATTCTTCTCGTGCATCCACCTCCTTTAAACCAAAACCTTTGCCATTTGTGTCCACCATACCTACCTAATAGCATTATTGCTATTCCAAGTAAATTCCTATTTTGTCTACCTCCCAAATTAAACTTGTTATGAGAAAGTTAGTGATTAAAGCTCTCACAAACTTGATGGCACACTTTATTTTCTTGCACTTAATAAACTTGAACCATTGGGTCCTTCTTTGTTGCGTATATGCTTGCGCTTTATGAGTTGAAGTTAGCAGAACCATGTATCATGGGGACCGCTTTCAACACTTCATTGGTACTTGTACCTAGTTGATATCATGTTCTTTTGCTTATGGATCCCGATGGTGTGAAATAAAAGTGGAACTTGTAAGATCATGGAGTTTGTATGTGTGTTAGAGAAACGCCTGGGCCGCTAGCATAATCCATGCTTAATCATGGTGGAAACTTGCAGCATCACCATAATGAGCATTCTATGAAGCATCCTCAATAAAAACTTATGCAAATAGCAAATAAAAAGATCGCTGAGATGCTCACTGTCTGCTTGCCTTGTTATTTTGATTATGGGATAGCTCCTGTATCATGTGCAAGGGGTACCCCGTTGGAGGTTCTTTATGATACATGTGTACTTACAATGACAAGAGCTTACTTGTTACTATAGTTTAGTAGCATGAGGTTCGGTCTTCGTAAGTAAGGAGCATGAGATTACGGTTTATAACTTGTCAAGCATATCCTCTTAGTTGTGTCACTTTAACCTTAACCACCTTAAAGATGCTTATGATAGGGGCAAGGAAAGCTGAAAGCTAACAAGTACCATAATTTTTGGAATCTCTTTATGAAACTTGAATCCCTACTTCCTTCTATGAAGGCCTTTCTTCCACCATTATATTGAGTCTCCACCTTCTACCTTTATGCACCTACTTTGAGATCATAGTGGCCATTATTAGTTCTATGTGCATTGTCCCAAGACTAGTTGATTCATGCATAACTTGATATTGCTTGTTTTAAACTATTTGTATCTGGTCACTCTTATGAACTTTGAAGGTGTCCTATGCATTTATATTTGCTACTCTATGAGGGACAAGCTGAATACTATTATGCTATGTTTTCTTTATGTGAAACAAACAAACGTCTTGCAAAGCATTGTTATTCATGAATCTTTTGTTTGTGCCTTTTCATGTTGCATCATAGTTTCTTTGTCTTATTGCTAGAACTTTGTCTTTCATGTTATGATTGAAGTACTATGATCCCATCTTTGAATGTTTTACAAATACTTTGATCAAGTTTATGATGGTGCATGTCACCTCAAAAATTATTCTTTCTTTTTATCACTTACCTACTCGAGGACGAGTAGGAGTTAAGCTTGGGGATGTTGATACATTGCAAATGTATCTATAATTTTTGATGTTCAATGCTTGGTTTTATCTACTTTCTTGTGTTTTGTCCACACTTTGGAGTCCTTTTCATATGATTTCTTGGACTAACCTATTAACAAGAGCCACAGTGCCAGCTACATGTTTTCTGCTGTTTTTAGTTCCAGGAAGTAAGAAAATGAATATTCTTGGAATTGGACAGGACAAAAGCCAAAGTTGCTATTTTACTAGAAGACATCTGGAGCCAGAATACGAGACAGAGAGGGGCTGGGGCCTGGCCACACAACCTGGCCGCACGACTAGGCCTGGCCCGCGCCAGGAGGTGGTCTGGCCGACCCCAGCACCCCCTCGGCCTCTCCTTCCGCCTATATATTGCCTCTGATATGGAAACCCTAAGCCACCCGATCAAAAATCCACGAAAGAGTCTATAGCCGCCGTCATCTCCATCCCTAGATCGGGAGGGATTTGAAGCTCTTCCCGGCACCCTGCCGGAGAGGGGAATTCACCCTGGAGGCCTTCTTCATCACCATGCAAGCCTCTGGTGTGATGCGTGAGTAGTTCATCTCTGGACTACGGGTCCATGTAGTAGCTAGATGGCTGGTTCTCCTCCTTTGTGCTTTCATGTCTAGATCTTGTGAGCCCCGTTCATGATCAAGATCATCTATTTGTAATTCTACATGTTGTGTTTGCGGGGATCCGATGGTTATTGAGATGCTATTTCAGATTGATTATTGATTCTATCATGTCTTTGTTATTTGTGATCTTCCATGCTTTCCATTGTTAGTATCTATCTTGGCCAAGTAGATGCTAGCAACTCCAAGAGTTAGTATTTATGCTCGATAGTGGGTTCATGCCTCTGGTAATCTGGGGAAGTGACAGAAATCTCTAAGGTACTAGATGTGTTGTTTCTACTAGGGAGAAAACAACAATCCTTTGTTCATACAACAATCGTATTGTTTACTTTACACGCAATTCGTAAAGCAATAATCTGTTGCTTGCAACTTAATACTGGAGGGGGTTCGGATGATAACCTGAAGGTGGATTATTAGTCATAGATGCAGTTGGATGACAGTTTATGTATAATGTTGTAATGCCCAATCAAATCTCAAAGGAGTCAAGATGATTAGTATATGCTTGTATGCTTTCTCAATGTTTGTCAATTGCCCCGCTGTAATTTGTTCACCCAGCATGTTATCTATCTTAAGGAGAGCCACCTCTAGTGAACTATGGACCCCGGTCCTTTCTTTTACATACAATCTACAAACTTTTTACTTCTTTGTGTTTATTTTCTGCAAACTATTACTTCCTTCCATTCGATATGTTTAATCCTTTGTTTTCAGCAAAATCGGTGAGATTGACAACCTCATCGCAAGTTGGGGATAGAGTTTTGTGGTTGTGTTGTGTAGATCTCCATGTTGCTGCTGGCACCGGTAGTGCGCCCTGTCAACGTTAATCTAGCTACACCTTTGGGGTGTTTCCTTGCTCCTACTGGATTGATAACCTTGGTTTCATAACTGAGGGAAACTTACTGCTATGCTCATCATACCTTCCTCTTGGGGTTCCCCAAAGATCTCGACATCAACCATGAGCCAGCAAGTCTCAATCATGTCTGCATTATTCATGAACCGTAGGGTGACACACTTAAGGGTTGCCAAACAACATTTTGGAGCACATATGTTTCAGACAAAAGAATTGCAAAGCGCTGGAATTATTTCGATGGAAACCGGAATTGTTTCGGATGAAATTGCAGAAACTGGTTTTGCATGTGATATTGAAATGTTATAAGGGGTTTTATGTGAATGTTTGTTAATTAAAGTAATTAACAAAATTCTGAATAAAATAAATAAAAGAGTTTTACTAAATGAGAGTTGCATTAAATTTGGTGGAAATTTAATGCATGTGAGTGGAACTTTGGGTGGAGGCTAAATTGATGTGAGTGGAGCATCCACCACATGAATGAGGAAGAGGTGGGGGCACCCCCCATGGGCGCCGGACATGGTAGGGGAGGAGCTCCCCTCTCCTATAAAAGGCCCCCCTCTTCTCCCGCACAAAGCATACCTCCTCGTGAAGGATCTATCTCCCCCTCTAGATATATTCCCCCATGGTCTCGGATTAGCGAGATACGTGTTCCCGGTGGCATTGCGTCTGGAAGGAGTTGTTGCTTCTGTTGATTCGCTGGAGCGAGGAGGTGGAGGTTGTTCGGTGGCTTGAACGTGTGTGCGAGGACGGATGCGCTGCTGATTTGCGGCGCTAGGACTTCCACACGATCTTGAGATCGGCAAGCGTACGACTACATCATCCACGAGTTCCAACTCGTTAACAAAACTCTATTGTCTTCGAGGGTAAGTTCTCTATGGATGTATATCCACTTGTTGCTTGAATATAGTAGATAGATCTTGGCGTATAATTCTCACCGTAGGATTTTTTTTTGTTTTCTATGCTGCGAACACCAATAGTGGTATTAGAGCCTGATCTATGCGTAGGTACTTTGCACGGTAGTACACATATGTTTATATGTGGGCTATGATGATCATGTTATTACTTATTTCATGTATTTTGGATATTGGTGGAATAGTGGGATGAAGCGGCCCGGACCAACCTTACATGTCATCGCACATGAGACCGGTTCCACGACTGACATGCAACTAGTTTTGCCTAAGTGGCTGGCGGGTGTCTGTCTCTCCTACTATAGTCAATATATGATTTACAACGAGTTGCTAATAACTTGGTTATCCTCGTTGTGGTTCCATGTTCGTAGGTAAGACCGGTTCCATCTCCGAAAGCCCTAAGCCACGTAAAACTTGCAATGGATAAATTAGAGGCGTCTAGTTTAGATCGTTGCTGGGCTAGTGTCATGATATGGTAATGTTGTAAGTAGATGTATGATAGATACTCTTACAACACACTTAACATGTAAGTTCCATAGACCTTGGCCTTACACACAAAGAAATGATAGAGATCATACCATGATGCATATGATAGAGATCAATGCATGGACCATATCATCCCACTTTACACATTGGATGTTTGCATCTTATATTGCTAGTTTGGTGCTTTTAGTAGCATTGTAAGATGTTCCCTATTTAAATATCAAGATAAAATGTGTTCTTCCTTAAGTATGCACCGTTCTATGGATCGTGTTTCAAGACATCACGTGATGATCGGGTGTACTCGACTCTACGCTTTCATACAACAGGTGTAAGATAGTTTTACACACGCGAATACTAAGGTTCTTACTTGGCGAGCCTAGCATGTACATACATGGCCTCGGAACACGCACCGAAAGGTTAATCATGAGTCATATAGTTGATATGATACCCATATAGATGCTCACCTTTGAAGCTACACCGACTCACGTGATGATCAGACTTGGTGTGGTGGATTTGGTTCATGTAATCACCAAAAGGACACGAGGGATATCGTTTTTGAGTGGGAGTTCATTAGTAATTTGGATTAGTTGAACTCAATCTATCATAAACTTAGTCTAAATAAACTTTACAAATTCTGTTGTAGATGGCACCACCTGCTTTTAATTTCAATGTGTTCATGGAGAAATAGAAACTTGCTACGAATGGTAGCAACTTCACCAACTGGGCTATGAATTTGAGGATTCTCCTCACTGCTGCACAAAAGCAATATGTGCTAGAGGCGCCGCTAGGCCCCCCACCAGCTCCTGATGCCCCTGCCGAGGAAAAGAATGTCTATATAACTCGTCAGGAGGACCACAACTTAGTTCATTGCGGCATACTGTATGGGCTAGAGCCAGAACTTCGAAAGCGTTTCGAAAATGGCAATGCTTTTGATACCATGGGAGAATTGAAAATGATTTTCGATACCCATGTTGCCGTAGAGAGTTATAATGCTTCTGAAAAGTTCTTTAGCTGCATGATGGAGGAGAACATCTCTGTTAGTGAGCACGTACTCAAAATGTCTGGGTACGCCGATAAGCTTGTGTCCTTGGGAATAACGATTCCCATTGACCTAGGCATACATCGTGTTCTCCAATCTCTGCCACCTAGCTACAAGAGCTTCGTGATGAAATATAACATGCAGGGCATGAAGAAGTCTCTTCCCGAGCTTCTGTCAATGCTTAAAACTACAGAAGTGGAGATTAGGAAATAACATCAAGTGTTGATGATCAATAAGACCACTGGTTTCAAGAAAGACAAGAAAGGCAAGCAGTAAGGAAAGAAGGGCGGCAAATCTGTTGCCGCACCTGAAAAGAAATCCCGAGATGGCCCTAAGTCTGATACCGAGTGCTACTATTGCAAGGGGACTGGCCATTGGAAGCGGAACTGCCCCAAGTATTTGGAGGATAAGAAGGCCGGCAAGGCAAACAAAGGTATATGTGATATACATGTTATTGATGTGTACTTGACTAGTACTCGCAGTAGCACCTGGGTATTTGATACGGGATCGGTTGCTAATATATGTAGCTCGATTCAGGGGCTGTGGAACAAGCAACAACTAGCAAGAGATGAGGTCACGATGCGGGTCGGCAATGGATCAAGAGTTGATGTGATCGCTGTCGAAATGCTGCCTCTCCATATGCCATCGGGATTAGTGATAAATCTAAATAATTGTTATTTGGTGCCTGCACTGAGCATGAACATTGTATCCGGATCGTGTTTGATGTGAAGTGGTTTTTCCTTTAAATCTGAAAACAATGGTTGTTCGATTTATATGAATGATATCTTTTATGGTCATGCACCTGTGATGAATGGTTTATTTCTGTTGGATATCGATAGTAGTATTACACATATTCATAATGTTGATGTTAAAAGGATTAAACTTGATAATGATATATCTACATATATGTGGCACTGCCGTCTAGGTCATATTGGCGTTAAACGCATGAAGAAACTCCATTCTGATGGACTTTTGGAATCACTTGATTTTTGAATCATTTGATACATGTGAGCCATACCTTATGGGCAAGATGACTAGAACGCCGTTTTTTGGTTCAATGGAATGGGCGACAGATTTATTGGAAATCATACATACTGATGTGTGTGGACCAATGAGTGTGTCGGCGCGAGGTGGATATCGTTATTTTGTTACTTTCACGGATGTTTTGAGTAGATACGGGTATATCTATTTGATGAAACATAAGTCTGAAACCTTTGAAAAGTTCAAGGAATTTCAGAATGAAGTGGAAAATCATCGTAACAAAAAGATCAAATTTCCGCGGTCCGACCATGGAGGAGAGTATCGTAGTTACGAGTTTAGCACACATATGAAAGACTGTGGAAAAGTTTCACAACTCACGCCTGCCGGAACACCACAACGTAATGGTGTGTCGGAACATCGTAATCGTACTTTATTAGATATGGTTCGATCTATGATGTCTCTGACTGACTTTCCACTGTCATTTTGGGGTTATGCACTGGAAACCGCCGCATTCACTTTAAATCGGGCAACATCTAAATCCGTTGAAACGACACCGTATGAATTATGGTTTGGAAATAAACCTAAGCTGTCATTTCTTAAAGTTTGGGGATGCGATGTTTATGTGAAGAAACTTCAGCCGGATAAACTCGAACCCAAAGCGGAAAAATGCGTCTTCATAGGATACCCTAAGGAAACGATTGGGTATACCTTCTATCATAGATCCGAGGGCAAGGTTTTTGTTGCCAAGAATGGATTCTTTCTTGAGAAGGAGTTTCTCATGAAAGGTGTGAGTAGTCGGAAGGTAGAACTCGAAGAGGTTATTGAACCTTCTCTTCATGAAATGGTGAGTGGCGCAGCACCAGAAGTTGTTTCCGAGTTGACTTCACCTGATGAAGAGAGAGCTAATGATAATGATCATGAAACTCCGAAAGAGGACACTACCGAACCTCGCAGGTCAAGCAGGACACGTGCAGCTCCTGAACTGTACAACAATCCTATTATGAATTTCATGATTGATGAAATGGATGACCCTGCAACATATGAAGAAGCGATGATGAGCCCGGATTCCAACAAATGGCTAGAATCCCTGAAATCTGAGATGGAATCCATGTACGAAAACAAGGTTTGGACCTTGCCGTTGAGAATAAATGGATTTTCAAAAGAAAAACTGATGCTGATGGTAATGTGACCATCTATACAGCTCGACTTATCACAAAGGGGTTTCGAAAAATTCAAGGAGTTTACTACGATGAGACATTCTCTCCCGTGCCGATGCTAAAGTCGGTTAGGATTATGTTAGCAATTGCTGCATATTTCGATTATGAAATATGGCAGATGGATGTCAAAACTGTGTTCCTCAATGGTAATATTGAAGAAGAGTTGTATATGATACAACCTAAGGGTTTTGTCGATCCTAAGGATGCTGATAAGGTATGCAAGCTTTAGCGATCCATCTATGGACTGAAGCAAGCATCCTAGAGTTGGAATCTCCGCTTTGATGAGGTGATCAAAGAGTTTGGATTTGTCCAAACTTATGGAGAGGCTTGTATTTACAAGAAAGTGAGTGGGAGCAATGTGACATTTCTGATATTATATGTGGATGACATATTATTGATTGGAAATGATATAGATCTTTTAAACAGTGTTAACAATTATCTAAACAACAAATTTTCGATGAAGAACCTTGGTGAAGCTTCATATATATTAGGCATTAAAATCTATAGAGATAGATCAAGGCGCCTAATTGGGCTATCGCAAAGTACATACCTTGATAAGATATTAAAGAAGTTTAATATGGACGGAAGTAAGAAGGGGTTCTTACCTATGTTGCAAGGCAAAACATTGAGTGAGACTCAAATTCTGGCTACGGCGGAAGAAAGAGAGATAATGGATAAGATCCCTTATGCCTCAGCCATAGTCAATGCTATGTACAAGACCGGATGTGGTACATGCTATTAGTTTGACTAGTAGGTACCAATCTGATACAGGTTCGGAACACTGGATAGCGGTCAAGAATATCCTTAAGTACTTAAGAAGAACTAAGGATATGTTTCTTATATACGGAGGTGAAGAAGAGCTAGTCGCTAAGTGTTATGTTGATGCTAGCTTTAACACCGATCCGGATGAGTCTAAGTCTCAATCCGGATATGTATTTCTCTTGAACGGAGCAGCAGTTAGTTGGAGGAGTTCCAAAATACCTGTGGTGGCTGGATCAACGACGGAGGCGGAATATGTTGCTGCTTCAGAAGCGGCGCAGGAAGCGGTTTGGATGAAGGAGTTCATAATAGAACTAGGTGTGGTTCCTAGTGCATTGGACCCAATGGTGATCTATTGTGACAACAATCGAGCCATAGCCAATGCAAAGGAACCAAGGTCTCACAAGAATTCCAAGCATATTAAGCGCCGGTTTCACTCCATCTGCGAGCACGTCAAGGATGGAGATATAAAGATTTGTAAAGTACACACGGACCTAAATGTAGAAGATCCAATGACTAAAGTTCTTCCTAGGGCAAAACATGATCAACACCAGAACTCCATGGGTGTTAGATTTATCACTATGTGAACTAGATTATTGTCTCTAGTGCAAGTGGGAGACTTAAGGAAATATGCCTTGAGAGGCAATAATAAAGTTGTTATTATGTATTCCTTGTATATGATAGATGTTTATTTTGCATGCTATAATTGTATTGATAGGAAACGTCAATACATGTGTGTTTAATAAACAAATAAAAGGTTCCTAGTCATGCATCTCTTATAGACTAGCTCGTTGATTAACAAGATGATCAAAGTTTCCTGATCATGGACATTGGATGTTGTTAATAACAAGGTCACAACATTTGTGAAATGATGTGATGAACATTCATCAAAAGTATAGCATTACGATCAAAGTCATTATGTTTATATTGCTCTAACATCATACAAAGTAATCTTTATCCTTAGACCATGAGATCATGTTAATTGCTGACATTAGAAGAGTAACTTAATAACATCAAACATCACACCGTAAAAGGGTGACTATAAAGGTGGGTTCAGATACTCCGAAGATGTCATGTTGAGGTTCATGGATCAAGAGTGGAATTTGTCAATCCCAATGACGGATAGATATACTCTAGGCCCTCTCGGTGATATCACATTAAGATAGCTTGCAAGCAAGTGACGTGATCACTAGAATGTTATATCACGAGAACAAGAAAAGAGTGCATGTCGGTAACAAGATCAAACTAGGTATTTGGATACCGATGATCGAATCTCGGACATTTAATATATCATGAGACAAAGGGATTAAGTTACTAGCGTTAAAGCTTCTCACGATCATAGAAGTCATCGTTGAATGTGTAGGAGTCAGTATGGATCTCCAGGTCCCGCTTCTGATTATTGATTTGAGAGGAGTCTCAATCAGGTCTACATTATTCGCGAACTATAGGATGACACACTTAAGGGTTGCCAAACACCATTTTGGAGCACATATGTTTCAGACGAAAGAATTGCAAAGCGCTGGAATTATTTCGATGGAAACCAGAATTGTTTCGGGTGAAATTGTAGAAACTGGTTTTGCATGTGATATTGAAATGTTACAAGGGGTTTTATGTGAATGTTTGTTATTTAAAGTAAATAACAAAATTCTGAATAAACTAAATAAAAGATTTTTATTAAATGAGAGTTACATTAAATTTGGTGGAAATTTAATGCATGTGAGTGGAACTTTGGGTGGAGGCTAAATTGATGTGAGTGGAGCATCCAACACATGAATGAGGAAGAGGTAGGGGCACCCCCCATGGGCGCCGGCCATGGTAGGGGAGGATCCCCCCATCTCCTATAAAAGGCCCCCTCTCCTCCCTCACAAAACACACCTCCTCGTGAAGGATCTCTCTCCCCCTCTAGAAATATTCCCCCATGGTCTCAGATTAGCGAGATACATGTTCCTGGTGGCATTGCGTCTAGAAGGAGTTGCTGCTTCTGCTGATTCGCTGGAGCGAGGAGGTGGAGGTTGTTCGGTGGCTTGAACGTGTGTGCGAGGACGGATGCGCTGCTGATTTGCGGCGCTAGGACTTCCACACGATCTTGAGATCGGCAAGCGTACGACTACATCATCCACGAGTTCCAACTCGTTAACAAAACTCTGTTGTCTTTGAGGGTAAGTTCTATATGGATGTATATCCACTCGTTGCTTGTATCTAGTAGATAGATCTTGGCATATAATTCTCATCGTAGGAATTTTTTTGTTTTCTATGCTATGAACCCCAACAGTCACTTCTTATCACTAGCATGGGCACATTGTATTGATGTTGAACCATATTGACGAAGTCGATGAAGGATTGTTGGGTCTCACTCTTCAACTTGAAGAAGTAGACCATGAATATCTTGAGTAGTCATCAATAATCACCAAACAATATTTGTTGCCACCAATACTTGCATGAGATGGAGGACCAAAGAGATCCACATGAAGGATCTCCAAGATTCTCTTCGACTTTATAATGTTATTTGGCTTGTGGGGAGAATCATGCATCTTTCCTTCAACACAAGCCCTGCAAACATGATCTTTGGCAAAACAAACATTTTCTTTTAGTCCCACAATATGGCTACCCTTGTGGAGGCTTTGCAAAGTTCTCGTATTGACATGGGCTAGTCAGCGATGCCATAACCAACCCACATCAGCCTTTCCGAATAAGCACATCGCACTTGTAGTGGTTTCCCCAAAATGTCCACCACATACAAGTCATTTTCGACGTACCCAACGAAAGCGACCTTTAGAGTCTTGCTCCATAAGAGGACTACAATATCATTATCAATAAAGACGACAGAACCTATCTTTCCAAGAGCATGGACTAAAAGTAAATTATAACCAAGAGTATCAACAAGCATGACGTGCACGAGAGTAACATCGTGTGCAGCCACAACTTTGCCAAGACCCATTACCTGAGATTTTGATTTATTGACATAGGTGATAGTTATATGATCTTGATTTTCCCTTATCTCCGTCATCATTTCCTTGCTTCCGGTCATATGACTTGTGCAACCACTCTCAAGCATCCACTTTGACCAACCGGAAGCAAAGTTCTACAAGAGATCAAACTAATTTTTAGGTACCCACTTTTCAATGGTCCTCTCTTGTTAGTGACAAGGGTCTTGGGAACCCAAATAGACCAAGAAATATAACTATCAAAAGAACCAACATATTGTGCATAAACATCACCATTAGAATTACACATTAAGACATAGTGAGGGTTCGCTACAAGAAAAGTTTCCTTCCGCAACGACTTGGCCCAATGGTCATCGTAGAAGGTGCGTCTTCCGCGATGAAATTCTTGGCTTGTCCGTGGCCGATGGAAAACCTTTTTTTCCAGTTTTGTGGCCCTCTACTATGATGGAACCGCTAAAAACATGGAGGAAGATTGGCCAGCACGTGGCAAAAGCAAGATTTTTGTTTCCTCGCACGATGTTGACTCGCCGAAGTCTTTTGAGGCATGTGGGTCTAAGATGTCAGTGTCTCTAGCGGACCATACTTTTCGGTTGCGCCTCCCTAATTTGAACTCGATAACGTTGCTCGATGCGTCCATTGTTTAGTCAGGATGCTAGGTCCCACATGTCAGCCTCTCATTAGAAGAATCATGTGTATCATGAATTTTTTTCCTTTGCTCGTGCTACCCTATTTCGAAGTTGATACCGCTACTTGATGCATCTACCGTTTAATCAACCACCTGGGACCCACATGTCATCCTCTCATTAGAAGAAACATGTGTATGATGGAATTTTTCCTTTACTGGCGCTACCCTGTTCTGAAGTTGATAGCGCTGCTCGACACACCTACCATTTAACCAACCTCCCGAGCCCCACATGTCATCCTCTCATTAAAAGAAACATGGGTATGATGGATTTTTTCCTTCGCTCGTGCTACCCTGTTCTGAACTTGATAGTGTTGTTCGATGCATCTACCGTTTAATCATGCTGTTGGGCCCCACATGTCATCCTCTCATTAGAAGAAGCGTGTGTATGATGGATTTTCTACCCTCTGCCGCGCCTTCGTGTTCCGAGCTTGATAGCGTTTCTGGGTGCATTAGCCGTTTATTCAGGCTGGTTGGTCCCTTATGTCAGCCTCACATTAGAAGAATCGTGGGTATGATGGAATTTTTTTCTTCTCTAGTGCTACCATGTTCCGAACTAGATAGCGTTGCTCGACGAATCTGCCGTTTGCTCACGCTGCTAGGTCCCACATTTCAGCCTCTCATTACAAGAAACATGTGCATGCTGAACTTTTTTCTCGCTCGCGCCTCCCTGTTTTGAACTGGCAACATTGCTCGATGCAACATCTGTATAAGGTCGCGATGTTGGGTCCCACATATCAGCCTCTCTATAAATGAAACATGCGTATGTTGGACTTTTTTTGGCCATGTCCGCAGTTTTGACCTTGGCAACTTGTTGGGTCCCAGCTGATAGCGTCTATTTGAAAGAAACGTGTGTATGTTAGACTATTTTTAGGGTCCCAAATATCAGCCTCAGAGTAGAAAAATGCTCAAAGACCGAATTAAAAAGATTCTGGTCTAATTCAGGGTCGATGCCCTATCCGTTATGGCTTATATTCCATGAGCTCACTCCTAAATTGAATGGGTTATGGTCGGTACCGACAAGACCATGAAAAGGCCGAATTAGAAGGTTCTAGGCTATGCTTGGGACTGATAGCCTAATTTCATGGGCTATGCTTGGGCCTGCTGGGTCCAACATATCAGCTTCTCTATAAGTGCAACATATGTATGATGGACTTTTTTTTGGCCGCATCTGCTGTTTTCACTGTGGCATCCGTGTATTGTCTTACTGCTAGGGCCCTTATATCAGCCTCTCTAGTATGTTCTAGCTCGTCGGTCTCTGATGTAGCCTTGTATATTCTGTCTGGTGGGTCCCTGATGCCAGCCTCTCTACACAAGTATTTAAACTTTTTTTCAAACCCACCCTCAAAAATAAACTCGAGGGCCGCTGCAGGCTGGTGGGTCCGTGATATCAGCCTCTCCGTAATGCGATATTGCTAGAATAAAAAAGTAAACCCAAGACACACACAGGCGATTCAAACAAAAGACCTTCAAATCAAATAAACTTAAACTAAATGTGTTCCCACTACAACAAAGATATTTATAAAAAAATATCATAGGCCGAATTAAAAAGATATTGGCTATTCTACATAGGTTGCTCTACGTGGGTTATACTCCATAGGCTATTCTCCATGGGCTTCTTTCTCAAATTTCACTAGGCTGTGCTCAGCAGTCCCCTGCCACCTAAAAGGCCGAATTAATATGTTCTTGGCTATGCTCCATGGGCTCCTTTCTCAAATTTCACTGGGCTGTGGTTAGCAGTCCCCTGACCCCGAAAATACCGAACTAAAATGTTTTGGGCTAAAGAGGGGCTGAATGAACTACTAGATTTCTTCTCCTGGTTAATAAAAATTGCATTGTGATGTACTCGGCCGGATTCAAAACAAAGAACTTAGAGAGGAAGGGGAAAAACGATAATTCTTTTTGACAGATATTCATGTCAAAATTCAGCAGTACATAATAAGACAGAAAAATTATCAACAGATTCGAAGTTTATATTCAGCAGCACTTGACCAATTCAGCAGCATTTCAAAAGTGACCAATTCAGCAATACAGACACTGAAATACAATAACAGCACAGAGAGAACCAAATCTGGTTTCATCTCTAAAAACCTTGTCGCGCGATCAATTTGCCCTTTTCACCAGACACACTCGACGATTGGAGCAAGCAAAACTGACGACCGAGTCTGCTTTTAGTACCTTCTTCTCACATCAATGCCCGTGTGACCCTCGTATGCAACCCAAAATGCCCAAGTCTCATCTAGATTGTGAAAAGGCCATGTTCCAAAAGAAAAGCAAGACTATCTACTATCCTTGATTTAAACAAGTACCAGTACAACAGTATATCCACAAAATGCTTTAGTAATAGCAACAACATAACATTTGAGAGATTCAGTAGCTTTCCTACTTGAAATTTAATAGCAGTACAGAGATAAAAAATTCTTGTTCCATCTCAAAAAACCTTGGCACATGATCTGTTTGCCATGTTCTCCAAACATGCTCGATCATTGGAACAAGAAAAACTAACAATCAAGTCTGCTTCTGTGTGAATACCACCTCATTTCAACAATGCATGTGTCATCCAAAATGCCTAAGACTCATCTAGATAATTGTGACAATACTAGGTTTCAAAAGAAAAGCAAGACAATCTGTTGCACTTGATCTAAACAAGTAATAGTACATCACTATTAGTTCAACAAAATACTTTGGTAATAGCAACGACAGAACAAAAGCAAAGCAAGACCATCTCCTGCCCTTGACCTAAACAAGTACTACCAGTATATAGTACAAAATACTCCGAAGTACAAGAACTAGTACTATACTAGTACTACTATGCATCCAAAATCCACCCTCGAACACACAAAGAGTGAGGCATATTGAGTAATGCAGGCCCTAGGTAATATGAGATGGTTCATGGAACAACAAAAAAGAAAGCTTTTTCCTCAGGATGATGCCCGGAACTGCCCAACTACTAGGCGTGGAGGAACTGTAGATTGCACCGGTCCAAAACCCCAGCTATAATGTCGGGTAATAGGCAGTGATCAACACATTGTACATGGGTGACGAGCATGCGTCCGGTTCACATTCAGCAACACATGACAGATTCAGTAGCAATTTAAAGTGACCTATTCAACGGTGGTAGAAAATGACCAAAAGAAATTGACAGATTCAGCAATGCCGGCATTGAAATTCAATGGATGTACAACAATGCGGCAAGGTCAAGTTTCAAAAGGAAAGTGTGGCCATGCATTTTCTCCACTCGATCTGAATAAATCCAATACATAGGTATTACTACAAAATAGATTAGGAGTAGCTGAATTCCATACAAAATACTTAGTAGAAGTGTAGAACTACAAGCTTACACTAAGCTAGGAACCACTACATGTCCCATCATACATACTCGAAGAAATGAGAATGCTTCAGTGTGTCAAAGTGCTGGTCAGGCTGCGCCTTTGATTTCCTACCTAGGACGTGATACGTTGCTAACGTATCCATAACTTTTGATGTTCCATGCTTGGTTTTTATCTACTTTCTTATGTTTTGTTCCAACTTTGGAGTCATTTCATACACTTTCTTGGACTAACCTATTAACAAGATGCCATAGTGTCAGCTGTCTGTTTTCTGTTGTTTTTGGTTCCAGGAAATCAGAAAATGAATATTCTCGGAATTAGACGGGACAAAAGCCAAAGTCAGTTTTTCACCGAGGGGGACACGGAGCCAGAATACGAGACGGAGAGGGGCCAGGGGTGGTGTGGCCACCTAGGGCACCCCCTCGGCCTCCCCTTTCGACCATAAGATGCCTCCAATATAGAAACCCTAAGGACCCAATCAAAATTCCACGAAAGAGTTTGTAGCCGGCGTCGTCTCTGTCCCTAGATCGGGAGGGATCTGAAGCTCTTCCCGTGAAGGAAATATGCCCTGAGAGGCAATAATAAAGTTGTTATTATGTATTCCTTATATATGATAGATGTTTATTTTACATGTTATAATTGTATTGATAGTAAACATCAATACATGTGTGTTTAATAAAAAAAAGGGTTCCTAGTCATGCCTCTCTTATAGACTAGCTTGTTGATTAACAGGATGATCAAGGTTTCCTGATCATGGACATTGGATGTTGTTAATAACAAGGTCACACCATTGGTGGAATGATGTGATGAACATTCATCCGAAGTATAGCATTACGATCAAGTCATTGTGTTTATATTGCTATAACATCATACGGAGTAATCTTTATCCTTAGACCATGAGATCATGTTAATTGCTAACACCGGAAGAGTATCTTGATAACATCAAACATCACATCGTAACAGGGTGACTATAAAGATGGGTTCAGTGCTACGAAGGTGTTATGTTGAGGCTCATGGATCAAGAGTGGAATTTGTCAATCCAGATGACGGATAGATATACTCTGGGGCCTCTTGGTGATATCACATTAGGATAGCTTGCAAGCAAGTGATTTGATCACTAGAATGTTATATCACAGGAACGAGAAAAGAGTGCATGTCGGTAAACGAGATCAAACTAGGTATGGAGATACCGATGATCGAATCTCGGACATGTAATATATCGAGAGACAAAGGGATTTAGTTACAAGCGTTAAAGGTTCTCACGATCACAGGAGTCATCGTTGAATGTGTAGGAGTCAGTACGGATCTCTAGGTCCCGCTGCTGATTATTGATCGGAGAAGGGTCTCGATCATGTCTGCATTATTCGCGAACCGTAGGGTAGCACACTTAAGAGTTACCAGACACCATTTTGGACCACATATGTTTCAGATGAAAGAATTACAAAGCGCAGGAATTGTTTCAATAGAAACAGGAAATTGTTTCGGATGAAATTGCAGAAGGTGGTTCTACATGTGATATTGAAATATTGCAAGGGGCTATATGTGAATGTTTGTTAATTAAAGTAATTAAGAAAATTCTGAATAAATTTAATAAAAGGGTTTTATTAAATGAGAGAGCATTAAATTTGGAGAAACTTAATGCATTTAAAGTGGAGACTTTAAAAGGGAATGTGAAGAGGCATTTTAATGTGGAGGACTTACCACCACATGAATGGGGGAGGTGAGGGGTCACCCCCGCATGCGCCGGCCATGGAGAGAGGGGGCACGCCCCCTCCTCCTATAAAAGGCCACCCATTCCCTCCTTCTTACACACACCTCCTTGTGAAGGATCTCTCTCCCCCTCTAGAATTATTCCCCCATGGTCTCGGATTAGCGAGATACATGTTCCCGGTGGCATTTCGTCTAGAAGGAGTTGCTGCTTCCGCTGGATCGCTGGATCGAGGAGGTGGAGGTTGTCCGGTGGCTTGAACGTGTGTGCGAGTGCGGATGCGCTGCTGAGTTGCGGCGCTCGGACTTCCTCACGATCTTGAGATCGGCAAGTGTACAACTACATCAACCACGAGTTCCTACTCATTAACAAAGCCCGTTGTCTACGAGGGTAAGTTCTCTATGGATGTATGTCCACCTGTTTGCTTTGTACCTAGTAGATAGATCTTGGCGTGTAGTTCACACCGTAGGAAATTTTTTGTTTTCTATGCTGCGGACCCAATAGTGGTATCAGAGCCAGGTCTATGCGTAGGTGCTTTGCACGGGTAGTACACATATGGTTGGTATGTGGGCGATGATGATCATGTTATTGCATCTTCTATGTACTTTGGATATTGGTGGCATAGTGTGATGAAGCGGCCCGGACCAACCTTACATGTCATCGTACATGAGACCGGTTCCACGACTGACATGCAACTTGTTTTGCATAAGTGGCTGGCGGGTGTCTGTCTCTCCTACTATAGTCAATATCTGATTTACAACGAGTTGCTAATAACTTGGTTATCCTCGTTGTGGTTCATGTTCGTAGGTTAGACAGGTTCTATCTCCGAAAGCCCTAAGCCACGTAAAACTTGCAATTGATAAATTAGAGGCGTCTAGTTTAGATCGTTGCTGGGCTAGTGTTTTGATATGGTATTGTTGTAAGTAGATGTATGGTAGATACTCTTACAACTCACTTAACGTGTAAGTTCCATAGACCTTGGCCTTACACACAAAGGAATGATAGAGATCATACCACGATGCAAATGATAGAGATCAAATGCATGGACCATATCATCTCACTTCACACATTAGATGTTAGCATCTTATACTGCTAGTTTTGCGCGTTTGATAGCATTATAAGATGCTCTCTCATTTACATATCAAGATAAAATGTGTTCTTCCTTAAGTATGCACCGTTTTGTGGATCGTGTTTTGAGGCATCACATGATGATCGGGTGTTTTCAACTCTACGCTTTCATACAACGGGTGTAAGACAGTTTTACACACGCAAATACTAAGGTTCTTACTTGGCGAGCCTAGCATGTACAGACATGGCCTCGGAACACGGACCGAAAGGTTAAGCATGAGTCATATAGTTGATATGATGCCCATATAGATGCTCGCCTTTGAAGCTACACCGACTCACCTGATGATCAGACTTGGTGTAGTGGATTTGGTTCATGTAATGACCAAAAGGACACGAGGGATGTCATTTTTGAGTGGGAGTTCATTAGTAATTTGGATTAGTTGAACTCAATCTACAATAAAATTAGTCTAAATATACTTTACAAATTCTGTTGTAGATGGCACCACCTGCTTTTAATTTCAATGTGTTCATGGAGAAAGAGAAACTTGCTGCGAATGGTAGCAACTTCACCAACTGGGCTATGAATTTGAGGATTCTCCTCACTGCTGCACAAAAGCAATATGTGCTAGATGCGCCGCTAGGCCCCCCACCAGCTCCTGATGCCCCTGACGAGGAAAAGAACGTCTATATAACTCGTCAGGAGGACCACAAATTAGTTCATTGCGGCATACTGTATGGGCTAGAGCCAGAACTTCGAAAGCGTTTCGAAAATGGCAATGCCTTTGATACCATGGGAGAATTGAAAATGATTTTCGATACCCATGATGCCGTAGAGAGTTATAATGCTACAGAAAAGTTCTTTAGCTGCAGGATGGAGGAAAACACCTCCGTTAGTGAGCACGTACTCAAAATGTCTGGGTACGCCGATAAGCTTGTGTCCTTGGGAATAACGATTCCTATTGACTTAGGCATACATCATGTTCTCCAATCTCTGCCACCTAGCTACAAGAGCTTCGTGATGAAATATAATATGCAGGGCATGAAGAAGTCTCTTCCCGAGCTTTTGTCAATGCTTAAGACTGCAGAAGTGGAGATTAGGAAAGAACATCAAGTGTTGATGATCAATAGGACCACCGGTTTCAAGAAGGACAAGAAAGGCAAGCACAAGGGAAAGAAGGGTGGCAAGTCTGTTGCCACGCCTGAAAAGAAACCCCGAGCTGGCCCTAAGTCTGACACCGAGTGCTACTATTGCAAGGGGACTGGCCATTGGAAGCGCAACTGCCCCAAGTATTTGGCGGACAAGAAGTCCGGCAAGGCAAACAAAGGTATATGTGATATACATGTTATTGATGTGTACTTGACTAGTACTCCTAGTAGCACCTGGGTATTTTATACCGGATCAGTTGCTAATATATGTAACTCGGTTCAGGGGCTGCGGAACAAGCGACAACTAGCAAGGGATGAGGTCACGATGCGGGTCGGCAATGGATCAAGAGTTGATGTGATCGCCGTCGGAACGGTGCCTCTCCATATGCCATCGGGATTAGTTATAAACCTAAATAATTGTTATTTGGTGCCTGCACTGAGCATGAACATTGTATCCGGATCGTGTTTGATGCAAAGTGGTTATTCATTTAAGTCTAAAAACAATGGTTGTTCGATTTATATGAATAATATCTTTTATGGTCATGCACCTATGTGGAATGGTTTATTTCTGTTGGATCTCGATAGCAGTATTATGCATATTCATAATGTTGATGCTAAAAGGATTAAACTTGATAATGATATATCTACATATATGTGGCACTACCGTCTAGGTCATATTGGCGTTAAACGCATGCAGAAACTCCATTCTGATGGACTTTTGGAATCACTTGATTTTTGAATCATTTGATACATGTGAGCCATGCCTTATGGGCAAGATGACTAGAACGCCGTTTTCCGGTTCAATGGAACGGGCGACAGATCTATTGGAAATCATACATACTGATGTGTGTGGACCAATGAGTGTGTCAGCGCGAGGTGGATATCGTTACTTTGTTACTTTCACGGATGATTTGAGTAGATATGGGTATATCTATTTGATGAAACACAAGTCTGAAACTTTTGAAAAGTTCAAAGAATTTCAGAATGAAGTGGAAAATCATCGTAACAGAAAGATCAAATTTCTGCGGTCCGACCGTGGAGGAGAGTATCTTAGTTACGAGTTTAGCACACATATGAAAGACTGTGGAATAGTTTCACGACTCATGCCTGCCGGAACACCACAACGTAATGGTGTGTCGGAGCGTCGTAATCGTACCTTATTGGATATGGTTCGATCTATGATGTCTCTGACGGACTTACCTCTGTCATTTTGGGGTTATGCACTGGAAACAGCTGCATTCACTTTAAATCGGGCACCATCTAAATCCGTTGAAAAGACACCGTATGAATTATGGTTTGGAAACAAACCTAAGCTGTCATTTCTTAAGGTTTGGGGATGCGATGTTTGTGTGAAGAAACTTCAACCGGATAAACTCGAACTCAAAGCAGAAAAATGCGTCTTCATAGGATACCCTAAGGAAACGATTGGGTATACCTTCTATCACAGATCCGAGGGCAAGGTCATTGTTGCCAAGAATGGATCCTTTCTTGAGAAGGAGTTTCTCGCGAAAGGTGTGAGTAGTCGGAAGGTAGAACTCGAAGAGGTTATTGAACCTTCTCTTCATGGAATGGCGAGTGGCGCAGCACCGGAAGTTGTTTCGGAGTTGACTTCACCTGATGAAGAGAGAGCTAATGATAATGATCATGAAACTCCGAAAGAGGACACTACCGAACCTCGCAGGTCAAGCAGGACACGTGCAGCTCCTGAGCTGTACGGCAATCCTGTTGTAAATTTCATGGTTGATGAAATAGATGACCCTGCGACGTATGAAGAAGCGATGATAAGCCCGGATTCCAACAAATGGCTAGAAGCCATGAAATCTGAGATGGAATCCATGTACGAGAACCAAGTTTGGAACTTGGTGGACTTATCTCACGACCGAAAGGCCGTTGAGAATAAATGGATTTTCAAAAGGAAAACTGATGCTGATGGTAATGTGACCATCTATAAGGCTCGACTTGTCGCAAAGGGGTTTCGACAAATTCAAGGAGTTGACTACGATGAGACATTCTCTCCCGTAGCGATGCTTAAGTCGGTTAGGATTATGTTAGCAATTGCTGCATATTTTGATTATGAAATATGGCAGATGGATGTCAAAACTGCGTTCCTCAATGGTAAGATTGAAGAAGAGTTGTATATGATACAACCTAAGGGTTTTGTCGATCCTAAGGATGCTAATAAGGTGTGCAAACTTCAGCGATCCATCTATGGACTGAAGCAAGCATCACGAAATTGGAATCTCCGCTTTGATGAGGTGATCAAAGAGTTTGGATTTGTCCAAACTTATGGAGAGGCTTGTATTTACAAGAAAGTGAGTGGGAGCAATGTGGCATTTCTGATATTATATGTGGATGACATATTATTGATTGGAAATGATTTAGATCTTTTAAACAGTGTTAAAAGTTATCTAAACAGCAAATTTTCGATGAAGGATCTTGGTGAAGCTTCATATATATTAGGCATTAAAATCTATAGAGATAGATCAAGACGCCTAATTGGGCTATCGCAGAGTACATACCTTGATAAGATATTAAAGAAGTTTAATATGGACGGAAGTAAGAAGGGGTTCTTACCTATGTTGCAAGGCAAGACATTGAGTAAGACTCAAAGTCCGGCTACGGCGGAAGAAAGAGAGATAATGGATAAGATCCCCTATGCCTCAGCCATAGGCTCTATAATGTATGCCATGCTATGTACAAGACCGGATGTGGCACATGCTATTAGTTTGACTAGTAGGTACCAATCTGATCCAGGTTCGGAACACTAGATAGCGGTCAACAATATCCTTAAGTACTTGAGAAGAACTAAGGATATGTTTCTTATATATGGAGGTGAAGAAGAGCTAGTCGCTAAGTGTTATGTCGATGCTAGCTTTGACACTGATCCGGATGACTCTAAGTCTCAATCCGGATACGTATTTCTATTGAACGGAGCAGCAGTTAGTTGGAGGAGCTCCAAACAACCTGTGGTGGCTGGATCAACAACGGAAGCGGAATATGTTGCTGCTTCAGAAGCAGCGCAGGAAGCAGTTTGGATGAAAGAGTTCATTACGGAACTGGGTGTGGTTCCCAGTGCATTGGACCCGATGGTGATCTATTGTGACAACAATGGAGCCATAGCCAACGCAAAGGAACCAAGGTCTCACAAGAATTCCAAGCATATTAAGCGCCGGTTTCACTCCATCCGCGAGCATGTCAAGGATGGAGATATAAAGATTTGTAAAGTGCACACGGACCTGAATGTAGCAGATCCGTTGACTAAAGTACTCCCTAGGGCAAAACATGATCAACACCAGAACTCCATGGGTGTTAGATTTATCACTATGTGAACTAGATTATTGTCTCTAGTGCAAGTGGGAGACTGAAGGAAATATGCCCTAAGAGGCAATAATAAAGTTGTTATTATGTATTCCTTATATATGATAGATGTTTATTTTACATGCTATAATTGTATTGATAGGAAACGTCAATACATGTGTGTTTAATAAACAAAAAGGGTTCCTAGTCATGCCTCTCTTATAGACTAGCTTGTTGATTAACATGATGATCAAGGTTTCCTGATCATGGACATTGGATGTTGTTAATAACAAGGTCACACCATTGGTGGAATGATGTGATGAACATTCATCTGAAGTATAGCATTACGATCAAGTCATTGTGTTTATATTGCTATAACATCATACGGAGTAATCTTTATCCTTAGACCATGAGATCATGTTAATTGCTAACACCGGGAGAGTATCTTGATAACATCAAACGTCACACCGTAACAGGGTGACTATAAAGATGGGTTCAGTGCTACGAAGGTGTTATGTTGAGGCTCATGGATCAAGGGTGGAATTCGTCAATCCAGATGACAGATAGATATACTTTAGGCCCTCTCGGTGATATCACATTAGGATAGCTTGCAAGCAAGTGATTTGATCACTAGAATGTTATATCACAGGAACGAAAAAGAGTGCATGTTGGTAAACGAGATCAAACTAGGTATGGAGATACCGATGATCAAATCTTGGACATGTAATATATCGAGATACAAAGGGATTTAGTTACAAGCGTTAAAGGTTCTCACGATCACAGGAGTCATCGTTGAATGTGTAGGAGTCAGTACGGATCTCTAGGTCCCGCTGCTGATTATTGATCGGAGAAGGGTCTCGATCATGTCTGCATTATTCCCGAACCGTAGGGTGGCACACTTAAGAGTAACTGACACCATTTTGCAGCACATATGTTTCAGACGAAAGAATTGCAAAGCGCAGGAATTGTTTCAATAGAAACCGGAAATTGTTTCGGATGAAATTGTAGAAGGTGGTTCTGCATGTGATACTGAAATATTGCAAGGGGCTATATGTGAATGTTTGTTAATTAAAGTAATTAACAAAACTCTGAATAAATTTAATAAAAGGGTTTTATTAAATGAGAGAGCATTAAATTTGGAGAAACTTAATGCATTTAAAGTGGAGACTTTAAAAGGGAATGTGAAGAGGCATTTTAATGTGGAGGAGTTACCACCACATGAATGGGGGAGGTGAGGGGTCACCCCCCATGCGCCGGCCATGGAGAGAGGGGGCACCCCCCTCCTCCTATAAAATGCCACCCATTCCCTCCTACTTACACACACCTCCTTGTGAAGGATCTCTCTCCCCCTCTAGAATTATTCCCCCATGGTCTCGGATTAGCGAGATACATGTTCCCGGTGGCATTTCGTCTGGAAGGAGTTGCTGCTTCCGCTGGATCGCTGGAGCGAGGAGGTGGAGGTTGTCTGGTGGCTTGAACATGTGTGCGAGTGCGGATGCGCTGTTGAGTTGCGGCGCTCGGACTTCCTCACGATCTTGAGATCGACAAGTGTACGACTACATCAACCACGAGTTCCTACTCGTTAACAAAGCTCGTTGTCTACGAGGGTAAGTTCTCTATGGATGTATGTCCACCCGTTTGCTTTGTACCTAGTAGATAGATCTTGGCGTGTAGTTCACACCGTAGGAAATTTTTTGTTTTCTATGCTGCGGACCCAACATCCCGGCACCCTGATAGAGAGGGGAATTCACCCTGGAGGCCTTCTTCATCATCATGCAAGCCTCCGGTGTGATGCGTGAGTAGTTCATCTCTGGACTACGGGTCCATGTAGTAGCTAGATGGTTGGTTCTCCTCCTTTGTGCTTTCATGTCTAGATCTTGTGAGCTCCGTTCATGATCAAGATCATCTATTTGTAATTCTGCATGTTGTGTTTGCGGGGATCTGATGGATATTGAGATGCTATTTCAGATTGATTATTGATTCTATCATGTCTTTGTTATTTGTGATCTTGCATGCTTTCCATTGTTAGTATCTATCTTGGCCAAGTAGATGCTAGCAACTCCAAGAGTTAGTATTTATGCTCGATAGTGGGTTAATGCCTCTAGTAATCTGGGGAAGTGACAAAAATCTCTAAGGTACTAGATGTGTTGTTGCTACTAGGGAGAAAACAACAATCCTTTGTTCATAGAACAATCATATTGTTTACTTTACACGCAATGCGTAATGCAAATATATGTTGCTTACAACTTAATACCGGAGGGAGTTTGGATGATAATCCGAAGGTGGAGTATTATTCATAGATGAAGTTGGATTACGGTCTATGTATAATGTTGTAATGCCCAATCGAATCTCAAAGAACTCAAGATGATTAGTATATGCATGTATGCTTTCTCGATGTTTGTCAATTGCCCCGCTGTAATTTGTTCACCCAACATGTTATCTATCTTAAGGAGAGCCACCACTAGTGAACTATGGACCCCGGTCCTTTCTTTTACAATCAATATACAACTGTTTATTGTTTTCTGTTTACTTTCTGCAAGCTTTTAGTTTCTTCCACTCGATACGTTTAATCCTTTGTTTTCAGCAAAACCGGTGAGATTGACAACCTCATCATAAGTTGGGGGCAAAGTTCTGTGGTTGTGTTGTGCAGGATTCCAAGTTGGCAACAACACCTTGGAGGTGTTTCCTTGCTCCTACTGGTTCGATAACCTTGGTTTCATAACTGAGGGAAAACTTGCTGCTGTGCTCATCATACCTTCATCTTGGGGTTCCCCAACGAGCTCGATATATTTTGAGTCATCAAGCATATTTTCTGGCGCCATTGCCGAGGAGTCAAGGACATCTTCACAAGGGGAGTCCCTCATAACCAATCTCTTTATGAAAAACACAACATGTAATGGACCATCTCAAAGAAGGGCCTTTAGTAGGCGGCCCACAATGGGCTGCGTTAACAGTGATGGGCTGACCGCATGCCTTAAGTGTATAAGAGCGACTTGGAGCAGACTGCTAATGGGCCACACAGTGTTGGACCAACATGGGCCTTCTGTAGGTTGAAACATAATTAGGCCTAAAAGTTCACAAGCCGCTACTGCCTGCATTGTTGGGCCCATTTCAAGCAGTGCATGACAAAACAATAACAGACCATCTTCTTATTGGGCTCTCTTCATGGGCCGGCCAGTTAGTATTTAGCAGGCCTTGGCTGGGCCTGACTTCTACCACGGTTTCTTTGACCGTTAACGACGGTAACCGAACGCTAACGGCGACTGTCATGTGGCAGTTTGCATGACATCAGTAGTCAACACGGCTGGCGAATAGATCTACGACAGAAAAAGTTTCATGGCTGAAGGGTGCGATCCGCCGTGGTTTAAAAAACCGTGGTTAATTCATTTGTGACGGGGCTTTTACCACGAAGGTCATCCATCGTGGAAGACTTTTTGGCCACGAAAAAGGGCCTTCAACCACAAAAATCGTCTGTTGTAAAAGCCAACTTTTCTTATTGTGGTTAGCACTTCCAGCAAAGTCATCATGTGACATAGTTTTGCCACTTGTGGTATTACTACCCATGTGGTCTTGTCTTTTTCTTGTGTGGGATTGGCCTTCTGCTTCTTGTTCTTCTTGTTGGCCTTGGACACAAAGCCAAGACCTCTTTTCTCATTATTTGACCTTTTCTTACTCAAGAGGTCATCAAGAGACTTGTCTCCTTCGGGGAAGGTGGCCTTGGCTAGCTCTCCCTTCAACCTAGAATTTTCTTCAATAATGTTTTTACTAGAGGGAAATAAAATACTAGGTGAAGCAACATAAGTAAATAGAGTTTGAAGTTGTTCACAAGACTTTGTGAGAGTCAAGAGTTCACTTTCCAGGGCCTTATTAAGCTTCTCAAAATCCTCGGCAAGTTTGTCATGAACAACACCAAACTCAATCTTGTCCTTTTTAGACTTTTTATACTTAGCAATGGCATGATCACGTTCTTTAATGAGTTTAGCTACTATTTGATCAGTTGCCTCATCGAGGCCTTCAAGTTTTTCTTCAAGAGACTCCCTAGTCTCTTGTTCTTGTTCTAGAGCATTAGTTAGAGCATCCATCTCAAGTATATGCTCTCTCCCAAGTTTGCATCTCTCATCAAGGAGCTCATGTGTGTGAGCAAGTTGGTTCAAGATATTTACAAAATGCTTCTTGTGCTCACCTTGTAAGTCAGTCATGTAAGCATTGAAAGCAACTAATTCCTCCTTCACCCCAAGAGTTGTATCATCATTCAAATAATCATTGATAATAGAGGTGGAGAGAGGATATGATGATACCTCCGATGCTCTTTCCATAAGGCAAGTGACGTTCTTGTTGGAGATGTTCTCATTTGGGGGCTCAAAGAGGGAGAAGGTGGATGTAGAGGTAGTAGCAATGGCAGCCACACCATTCGTCGTTTCTTCTTCTTCCTCCTCCTCTTCATTATTGGAAGAGAACTCTTCATGTGCTATCAATGCAATGTCACCGGACTTCTTATTGGTGGCATTCTTCTTGTTGAAAGGCTTCTTGAAGGGGGCCTTTGGATTTTTCTTCAATATGAGTGCACCTCCATGATCTTCTCTCTTCTCATATGGACATCTGGCAACAAAATGATAGCGATCACCATAGTTGAAGCAAGTTCTCAATCTTGAACCATTCTCTTTTCTACCACTTGGGTTGTTTCTTCGTTGCATATCCATCTTGGCCTTGATGGGATCTTTCCAAAAGTTTCTTGCATCGAAAACCATGCGTTCTCCGTGAGTAACCTTGACATCTTCGGGATGGCTCATAGTAAGCACATCATCACTTCCTTCTTCTTCTTCATATTCCATAACCTTGGCCTTCAAGGCAAGATTGACACCACTACTCATTCCAATGGCACGAGCCCAAGCATCTTTGGCAGCAACCTTGAAGGCGGACATCCCTTGCATAACTTCATTGGAGGTCATGAGATGGTAGTTGTGTCTTACTTGGAGACTTTTCAAGTTAGTGGGATCGAAGGGCATCAACGCACTCACATACTTCCTTTTTATCCAAGCATCATCAATATGAGAGGCACCAACATTTCTGAAGGAGATGGCAGTGGATTTGAGTCTTTGATACATGTCTTCATGATCCTCACCATCCTTCATATAGAAGCCTTTAGCTTCATTGCTCAAAGCATCATATCTATTTCTTCTCATGCTCTCATTTCCAACAAACAAGTCAATGAGAGCATCCCAAGCTTCCTTGGCGGTATTGAAGTGCTCAATGTGGGGAAAGTCCTTTGGTCCCACCCCAAGTTGAATCATGTGCAAGGCGGTGGCATTGAGTTGACTATTGACCACTTCTCTTCTTGTCAAGTTGGTTGGATCCTCAATTTTGAGTCATTCTTCAATAATGTTCCACAAGTCAATGCAAGAGCTGCGCACATGAGATTTCATCAAAACTTGCCATTGAGCAAAAGAATGTGTAGCTAACATAGGTGGGTCACCTCTATTATTAATATGGGGATGAGGGATTGGAGGGTCGAGAGAGTACCATTCAGAAACCGCATGGTTCTCTTCCTTCCCTTCAATCTTTTTGGTGGAGGAGTTAGTTCCAATATGTTCGTCCCCCACTACTTCACCTATTGGCTTAGCCGGAGCATTTTCCTTAGGGTTAGGAGGTGTTTCCTCTTGAGAGGGAGGTGGTGAGGCTGACTTTTCCTTAACAAGTTGCTCAACTATTGGATTTCGTTGCCCAAGGTAGATATCAAGCTTGTTTCCAACTCCTTGAGATCTACCATGGTCACCAAAGTGCTAGCCTCACCCTCTCCACCTTCCTCTGGGTTGCCCATATTCTCTTAGGCGGTTAAACCCGAATAAAGAGCCGAGGCTCATATACCAACTGAAAGGATCGTATGGGAACCTAGAGGGGGGGTGAATAGGTGCTACTTCAAATTTTACTATTTTTCAATTTAGGGTTTGACACAAAGGTAAATTCTCTAGATACGCAACTAAGGTGAATTTACCTATATGTCACGTTAGCACAACTAACAAAGCAAGATCAAGATAAATGTAGGGTGCGGTAAAGGATATAAGTAACCAAAATGAAGCACGTAGAGACACAATGATTATTTCCTGCAGTTCCTTCCTTTTGAGGGGAAGTATGTTTGTGTTTGGAGAGGGGGTGGTATCAAACCACCAACGCCACAAGAGGCCTCCCTTGTTCTCCGGTGAACCTCACCCCAAGGGGATCGATTCATACTTCCACTATATCGGCAAACTTCAAGGTGGTAGTCGGCACCCTTACAACAAGTTCGAGGCACACATCCACAACTTAATTGGAGGCTCCTGAATCCAAGAAAGCTGTCACAACAATCAAAGACAAGCTTGTAAGAACCAAATAAAGGCCTAGAGTAAGGGGACCTCAAGTGAATGAGGGGGAATGAAGATCTCTCTTGGTGAAGCTATATATCAAGGCCTCCTCCTTTGATCTTCCAAAGATCAGAGACTTCAGATGGTTGGATGGGGAGATCTAGCTGATTTGGTGGCTCTAATGGTGGTGGTCTTATTTTCTGAAACGAGCAGCTAGAGGTAGGGGATGAAGACCCCTATTTATAGGCCCACTGATTTCTGACCGTTTTCTTCCTGTTGGGGAGTTTCCACACCAAAAACTCCGGTCTACACACCGGAAACTCTAGTCTACACCTGAGTTTCTAGCCCATCTCTGGTCCATCTATGGACCGCCTATCAGATTGTCCTGGGCCAGGTCTTGTCGTTCCCTCCGGAGGTTTGGCAGGATATCCGGACTGAAGACACTAGAGATTCTGGTCTGTTCACACCGGAAACTCCGGTCTATCAGAGTACACCAAAGATCCTGGCAAATATCCGGCATGTCTCCGAACCACTAGATTAGGAAGATCAAGGAGTTATGTGATGAGATTTTAGGATGAACTAATGTTGTAATATCTGTTGGATGAAGTGTTGAGATATTTCTTATTTGTGAGTTGAACTATTAGTTATTTGTGAGTTGAACTATTAGTGGAATGTAATATTTGAATTACTTGTTGAATTCTTAGTTGATTGTAATGAATTATTTGTTATTTGTCTCTTTGAATTCTTAGTTGATTGTAATAAATTGGGCAGAGTTTTTTTATTTTACAAGATAAATTGGCCAGAGCTTTCACTACAAGAAAAGTTGGCTTTTACAACGGACAATTTTCGTGGTTGAAGGCCCGTTTTTCATGGCTAAAGAGTCTTCCGCGACGGATGGCCTTCGTGGTAAAAGCCCTGTCACAAAAGAATTAACCATGATTTTTTTCGACCGTGGCGGATCGCACCCTTCAACCACGAAACCTTGTTCCGTCGTAGATCTGTTCGCCAACCGTGCTGACTGCTAATGTCATGCGAACTGCCAGGTGGCAGCCGCCGTTAGCGGCCGGTTACCATTGTTAACGGACATAGAAATCATGGCAGAAGCCATGCCTAACCAAGGCCTGCTAAATACTAACTGGGCTGGCCCATAAGGGGAGCCCAATAAGAAGATGACCTGTTACTGTTTTGTCCTCTACTGTTTGAAATGGGCCCAAAAATGTAGCCAGCAGTGGCCCGCGAACTTTCAGGCCTGATTCTGTTTCAGCCTACATAAGGCCCATGTTGGTCCAACACTGTGTGGCCCATTAGCAGCCTACGTCAAGTCGCTCCTGTAAACATAAGGCTTGTGGCCAGCCCATCACTGTTATCGCAGCCCATCGTCGACCGCCTACTAACGGCCCTTCTCTGAGATGGTCCGTTACTGTTCTGGCCTTTTACTATTCTGGTCTTTAGCTATTTAGGCCCACAAAAGGCCCTTTACTGTTCTAGCCTGGAAAATTTGTTGGCCTGTTACTACCCTCGTTCGGGAATTTCTCGGCCATACTATTCAGGCTCATCCTTGTTCTGGCCATTTACTGTTGTGGCCCGCTACTATTTTGGCTTGTTACTGTTTTGCGATTTGTGCAGTTTCTTGCCTGTTACTGTAATGGGCTGTTTCTGTTCTAGCCTGCTACTGTTATGGCCTGCTTCAGTAACGGCCAGTTTCTATTACGGCCCGTTAGGCCTGTTACCACATGCGCATTGACCCGTTACGTTTATGGCCTTTTGCAGTTTCGTCAGTTCTGAAGCCCATGACAATATCATAAAATGTGTATAATAATCCAACATTTTTTACTGTTCATTGTCGGCCGAATACAACACGGTACTGTTCCCTAATCAACCTGCCTGGTGTAGTTACCGTAACGACTACCGCAATGTGTGGACATTGTCAACTAAATGCCTACATGTCCTACGCGAGTTATCTAGATATTACATCAGCTGCAAACTTCTTAAAATTATTACATATTATTAACTCAGGGGAAAGAAAAATCGGCATTTTAGTTGGCAATCAAGTTGATAGCAGAGTCGTCAATTTGCTTTGTCAATGGATCACTTGCATCTTCCATTGAGTGTGACATCTACATTGGAGGAGACATGATCTTGCAGCCCCCTTTTTGGCGGGGCTAACAATAAGTGCAGTCTGAAACAATGTAATAACAAGTTAATACATCAAACAAGACAAACTAATCATTTGACTCATATGACAGGAGCTATGAACTGGAGTAATCAAGTATTGACCAACTGGTCAATGATTCAATTATTTACCAACACGTCAAACAAACATGACAAGCAAGCACGCATTAAACAAGTGTGACTACCGTGAAACAGGCAATCAAAAAATGTGTGTGTGTGGCTTAGAATTTCAGCAGATATAAACTAGCCAGGTCATTTTGAACAAATATATATGGAAGCAGTTCTATACCCTAAAATGCAAGAGACGTTGGGTTACTCGGAATTTGCGCTGAGCCACAAAATGGCATGCAGTTACTGTCATAGCAAAGAATGAACCAGATAGAAATTATAACCGCATCATACGAGAACCTGTAGAGCAGGAATGCAAACCATGGATGAACTATATATTGTAGAGGACAGTTATGTCATGACTTAGGATGAACCAGACCCAGAACTAGATGCGAGATATAATGGCGTAGCTCGTGAACCTGTAGAACAGGACAAACAAGCATTAGACAAGTGTGCCTAGAATGAAATGAGCAATCAAACAAAGTGTTTCTTAGAATTTTAGCAAATATATATGGAAGCTGTGGCATCTCCTGGAATGCATAGAGTCGTTGGGTGACTCAGAATTTGCGGTGAGCTACACAATGGCAAGTAGTTATTGTCATAGATAAAAATCAATCAGATAGAAATTATAATGGCATCATAAGAGAAATTCTACAGTAGGAATGCAAACCACGAGTGAACTACATAGTAGAGGACAGTTATGCCGTTGCTCAGGACGAACCAGCGCCAGATAAGGAAGTAATGACATCCCTTGTGAACCTGTAGAATAGGCTATGCAAACCAACATGTTCATTGTTCCATTTTGAGCTCTATGCAAGAAAAAGGAAATAGTTAGTGATGCAGCTTTTGAAGAGCCAGATGGCATTATGGCAAAAACAAAATTATAATCGAATTAGTACAAAGAGTTTAAATGGCTACTACAGGATAGGAGAACGATGCCAAGGGGGAAATAATAGCGGGAACTGATCTCAGGATGAACCAGATAGATTCAGCAACTGTAGAGTAGGGAATCCACACTAATATTTTGCACTGACTATATATTTTACAAGAATTACACGGTAGCAGGCAATTAGTGTTGTACGAAGTAGCTAAGAACATGTGCATGACAAAATAACAGACATGTGCATGACTTGAAATTTGTAGAGCAGCGAATGCATACCAACATGTCTAATGACCATGCATGTACTAGCATGAAGAACAGGCGACCCCAGTGACTTGTATGTACTAGCACGATTACAAAAATGCAGTTTACTGCGACAGGCTTGAACCTGCTATACTGCTGACAAAACAAAAATGGGTACGAGATTAGGTTAACCTTGGTCGGAGAGGCGTCTAAGCATCATCGATACCGTGCGAGTGACGTCCAGGTCACCGAGGGTGCTACGGTTCCGGTGGCTGTTGGTGTCGGGGAAGCAGATCTTGGGTGGTCGATGCCGGCTTGAACGCGATGGATGAGAGCGTCGCTGAGGCAGATCCGGTGTAGTGAACGACGAGGCCGTGCAGCTGGTCTGGAGTAGTGGGCATGGAACTCCTTGAACTAGATCACGTTAGGTGGATACCGGTGAAGCAGATCTGGTATGGTTGGGTAGCTTTCGGCGGCGAGGAAGCAGAGCTTGGTTGGTCGATGATGCCATCGGCGGCGAGGAAGCAGAGCTTGGGCGGTCGATGACGCCATCAGCGTGGTGAACGACACCGTAGCTCTGGTGCAGTGGCAGAGAGACCCATTGAACTAGATCCGGTGGTGAGCGTCGGTGAAGCGGCTCTGCGGCAGCGCACGAGACCAGAGATCAAGTCGGTGCGTGCGGTGGCCGTGGAGGCGACAGAGGAGCTTGGGATTTTTGGGAGGGCCAGGGGAAAAATTGTGCGAATCGGGACCATAGTATAGGTGAATAGAAATATAATTACGATCGTGCCCCCGAGGTACTGACTTTAGCGTGCCCCTCTGTCGTCTAAACAATGGGTAGAACAGGAAATTTAAAGACAATAGTTTTTGAAACAGAGGGGCGCGAAGTGCTTCAAGGTCGGTGTGTGATATTGCCACTCGATTGAGATTTGAATTTGGCCCGCGTCCAGCTAATAATAATAGAAAAATGGTACTATCTGGTGGGAGATTTTGGTCCAAAGGTTTTGAATCGGTGGGGCGGGATATGCTTCAAGGTCAGTGGGTGATTTTGCCGCTTGATTCAGATTTTGAATTTGGCCAGCGTCCATCTAGTAATAGAAAAAGGTAGTAGACCTTAACCTATCTGTCCAGAAAATCAAAGCCGAGAGTCAAATCAACTGATCATCCATATCCATACTAGTAAAACGCACGTGACACAATTTTCATACCACTATATAGTGCTTGACACTTCTTTTCAAAACAAAAAATGACTATGTTGCTTCACAATTTCCATACCACTATATAGTGTACGAGTAACTTCGAACATCGGCAGTTGGATATAGATTGGCAAAACCCGACATTGTTGACCATTGGATCTCTTTCAGTACATTTGATTATGTCATGTCTAGCATATAGAAGATCCCATTATTGTTGGCCTCTAGCACCATGAATATACTATGCACAGAAAGTACAGGGAACATGGTTTTGAATGCCACAAGCCAAGTTTCCAGATATAGTGGACAAAGTTTTATGTATGATTCCCAAGTTTTATGAGTTTTCAAAGCTTCCGAGCTAACTCGGACCACTCAAATGACTTTATGTCTCTATTAACAAAATCATGTCATATTTGAACTAGAAGCTCTAGAAAGTGGTAGATTTCTATTGAAGTTCTACAAAAAGCTTTTGGTGGTACGCATCAGGTAGTTAATATATCGAAAACAATCGAGAGTTTTGACAAATTCAACTTCCTGCTAAGAATTTGTATCTTGACAATTTTGAACACGTTTTAAAACAATCGCATGTAATAAACAAAAACAGAAAAACAAATATTTACCCATGGCATGATATCACGTCACGTGTACAGCCTCCCAAGAAACTGATAACCATGGGATTTGACAACTTCTCGAAACCAGCCACGCCATATTTTCCCACCATGTATGAATATTATTAGGTTTCAACCCTGATGACCAAAAAAGGTCATGGCCATATCGAAAAATCATAGTTAATGTACTGTTCCCACATTAATTTGGTATATGGGTGCATCTTGGCATAGTAGGAAATGTTGCCGGTGGGAGTCTCAACATTGGGCATGTTTTTTGTTTTTTTTAACATGCAAGGGATGAGTTTGCCCTTTTTCTCCGAACACACTCCATCATTGGAGCAAGCAAGACTAACATACCTCGTTCTTACATCAATGCATGTGTGACCAACATATATGCAACCCAAGAAGCCCAGGCCTCATCTAGATTGAGAAGGCCATGTTTCAAAAGAAAAGCAAAACAATCTACTGCCATTGATCAAAACAAGTACCAGTACAAGAGTATTAGTTCTACAAAATACTTTAATAATAGCAACATCAGCACATTTGAGAGATTCAGTAGCTTTTGAATGATTCAGCAGTACAAGCCATATTCTGCACTCGAGCTGAACAATTCCCAGTACATAGGAATTATTAAAAAAAATATTAGTAGTTGCAGAACTCCATACAAAATACTCAGTAGAAGTATAAAACTACTCTTAGTAGAACCTTAATCTAGCTAGGAACGATTACATGTCCCATCATATACTCCAAACATGCATGAGAGAAAGAGAGAGGTCAGAATCACCACAAAATCTGTATGCCAATGATTCAGCGTGTCCAGGTCGTGGCCGGATAGCGCTTGCTTTCCCGCCTGGCACGCTTCTCTCGTTTTACCGTCGTCTCTGGATCCTCATAATAGGCTTTCGCCTGTTCACCCTTAGAAAGATAGATGTAAAATTCATGGAGCTTTCCAGCCATTTCCACCACTCCGATTGCGAAAGGAATCTGCCAATCAAATAAATAAAGTAATTAATATTAGAACAGAGGGACCAGAAAATTACATATACATTCATATTAGGATCATCAGGAGAATATTAAGATGTGATATCTCACAATGGGTTGATGTTGTCGTCGATCCAACATTGGAACTCCATGAGGAACTCCGACCAACAATTGAGGAGCTTGACAATAAGTCCCCGCTATCGACAGGTAATGGTTGAGCACCTCCAGCGCGGCTTCGGCCAGCGGCTTCCCAATCTTTGGCTCGGTATCAAACTCAAGCGGATAGAACCCACGACAATCAACCAATGATGATATCCTCACCTCGTAGTCCTCCAATTCCCATGCCGTGGACCTTGCGCGGCTGATGGACATGACAATCTCCGTGTTGTGCCCGTCAATCTAGCCGATGAACAGCATGCCCGTCTTCCCGATGCCGATGACATTTGTTCTCCGCGAGCACCCTGCAAGTACCAGCTTATACGGGTCCCATTTTTTGACGATGTAGAGGACTGTGGGCACCTCGATCGAGTGGATGGATTTGAGGTGCAGATACAACGTTAATTTGTTGCCGAGCCAGTTGCATCTTGGCTCCGTGTAGATAAACGGGTTGTGGATGAAGGAGATCATGTGGGCATAGAGTTCGTTGAAGGAGACCACTTCCAGGTAGTTGTAGTTCGGGCAGCTGTAACCTTCTCTGCCGATGACTTGGCGGTGTAGCTCCTTGGAGCATGCGGCTAGCCGGACGACGCTTTTAGCATTGAGACGCTCAGCGATTTGGTTGACCACGTCGTCACCGACCTTGTTAAAGCCGCTGGACCGCCGGCTCTCCCTCGAATCTCTCCAAATTTTGTACAGACGATCTGCCATCGCGTCGAGGAGGATTGGGGGCGAGGGCGGATCTATATAGAACTGTTTGGATTTTTTTAGGAGAGGGGTTGTGGTCTAGAAGGAGAGATGCACCGGGCAAGATGGTGAGGAAAATGTGTGATCAGCGCGGTGTATAGGATCCCAAATGCGTCCAGGCGGCGTCGGCGAGTGTGGATAAACTAAACGGAGATGGAGAAGATGCGATGGCTCTTTGAAAGAGGTTTTTTATTTTCTTGTAATAAATTACCCATGTCACCTCCTGGCGCAGTATAGTCTCATCACGTCGGTTTGACTAGACACATTATTTATTTATAGGTCCTACTATAGTATTGTTTGCATAGGTAGGAGCACGAAGTAGGAGTAGTAGGTAGGAGTATCACTCTACCTCCGTCCTGAGGAATAATAAGGCGTCCTCGTTTTGGGTGTTTTTTCTTTGACCAAGATTTACTCTAAATATATAGTATAAAGAATGTTGGTAGAAAATTTGCATTATTGGAAAGTTTTACTCTACCTCCAACAGTATGAGTACTAATTTTACACAATTTAATCAAGTGTATTAGTTACTCTATTTATTCGGTCAAATTTTACACAATGTAATCAAGTATGTATCTTCTCGGCAACCCTGCGCACACCTGCTAGTTGATCTCTCCCACGTCCGGAGTGTGGCGCTCAGCACATGTGCCATGGTTAGGTTTGCAATCGGGATCCCGTGAAAGTCCTGCCTCTAGTTCATTTTGAAGTTTCTATAGGAGTACTTCAAAATGAACTATAAGCGGAACCTCTGCGGGATGCTGCTTTCAACTCTATCATTGGTACGACGGCTATGTCTCTGTCTATCATGTGTTCATCAGTTACGTTGTGTTGGTGTGCATATGAAGGAACCAATTTGGGTGTTGGGTTGGGGCGGCGAAAAAAAGTAGTCGTGGATCAAACTTTTCGGGTTTCAATTTTTTCACTTGCTTCGTCCCAAACATCGCATGGAAGGTTATTACAAAGATCAACACTCACAACACTAGAGAAGGGATATTGTACTTGGTATGTATATATAAATATATACACGTAGGCAGCCTGAGAGAAGGCATCCCAAGAGGGCTGCAGTGAAGGTTATTACAAACTAATGTAGAAGAGATTATGGGGTCAGAGAAGGCAGTCTGAGAGGGCTGCAGCGAAGAGGTGTTGAAAGCGGTTCGATGTCAGAGCAAAGTTATGAAAAAAAGATAGAAACAGAGCTGTCGTAGTACCATGGCACACGTGCGCAGCGCCACACTATGGACCAGAGAGATATTAGCTAGAGGATGGGTGTGATGCAGCAAAGGAGAGAGTAGTATACAATTTATTTTTTGCATAGAGGAGGAGTAGCACACTGTAAGGCTGCAGGAGTGAGCACCACGCTGATTTTCTTTGTTAAGCAAGTACAAATGGACCACATAAAAATGAAAATTGCATCCAAGTCCATGCATTTAGCACAAGGACCCTGAAACTTAGCAATGAAGTGTGTGTTTTGAGGTTTGCGCATACTAGCGTTCATCGTGCTAAAGTAGAATCTTTCTAGATGCTAAGAATGGAAAAGAAGATCCAATGGTTAGCAATGTTTGGACTTGCCTATCTTGATCAAACATTCATTGTTCCGTACACCATGCAGTGGTATATATTGTATTGTGAGAGATAATAGACAAGATAAAGATAAGATACGAAGTACTGCGAATGACCGATATAACTTTAGGTCTCGTAGGAGTGAGGTGCTTGAGAGTTAACACGGTCGGTGGAAGTACAGGTTACATCAACGACCTCGTAAAAAATAAAAAAAATACATCCAAGTCCATGCATTTAGCACAAGGATCCTGAAACTGAGCAATGAAGTGTGTGTTTTGAGGTTTGCGCATACTAGCGTTCCATTCTGCTAAAGACTTTCAGTAGAATCTTTCTATATGCTAAGAATGCAAAATAAGATCCAATGGTTGTTAGCAATGTTTGGATTTGCCAGTCTTGATCAAACGGTCAATGGTTTGTACACTCTATAGTGAAGGTATGATATTGTAAGAGATAAGAGAAGATAAAGATAAGATAAGAAGTATTACGAATGGCCGATCTAATGGTAGGTCTCGTAGGAGCGAGGTGCTTGAGAGTTAACACGGTCTATGGAAGTACAAGTTACATCAAGAACCTCATGAAAATGATAATTATTGCATCCAAGTCCATGCATTTATTAGCACAAAGACCCTGAAACTGAGAGCAATGAAGTGTATGTTTTGAGGTTTGCGCATATACTAGCGTTCATCGTGCTAAAAACTATCACTAGAATCCTTCTAGATGCTAAGAATGTAAAAGAAGATCCAACGGTTGGCAATGTTTGGATTTGCTACTGTTGATCCAACGGTCAATGTTCAAAGTTAATTCGTACACTATGAAGTGGTTTATTGTATTGTAAGAGATAAGACACGATAAATAGAAGATAAGAAGTACTGCGAATGGCCTATCAAATGGTAGGTCTCATAGGAGAGAGGTGCTTGAGAGTTAACACGGTCGGTGGAAGTACAAGTTGCATTAAGGACCTCATAAAAATGAAAATTGTGTCCAAGTCCACACATTTATTGGAACAAGGACCTTGAAAACTGAGCAATGGAGTTTGTGTTTTGAGGTTTTCACATACTAGCGTTCATCGTGCTAAAGTACTCCCTCTGACCAAAATTAGTTGACTTAGTTTTATCTAGATTCAGACGTATCTAACACTAAAACAAGTCTAGATACATTCGAATCTAGACAAATCTAAGTCAACTAATTTGGGTCGGAGGGAGTATAATTATTCAAGATGCTAACAATGGAAAAGAAGATCTAGCTTTTGGTAATGTTTGGATTTGCTAGACTTGATCCAATAGTCAATCTTCAAAGTGAATCCATACACTATGTAGTGATTTATTTTATTGTAAGAGATAAGACACGATAAAGAGAAGATAAGAAGTACTATGAATGGCCTACCAAATGGTAGGTCTCGTAGGAGAGAGGTGCTTGAGATTTAACACGGTTAGTGCAAGTACAAGTTACATCAAGGACCTCATAAAAATGAAAATTGCATCCAAGTTCAAGCATTTATTAGCACAAGGACCCTGGAAACTGAGCAATGGAGTTTGTGTTTTTAGGTTTATTCATAGTAGAGTTCATCATGCTAAAGTAGAATCTTTCTAGATGCTAAGAATGGAAAAGAAGATCAAGAGGTTGGCAATCTTTGGATTTGCTACTCTTGATCCAATGGTCAATGTTCAAAGTTAATCTGTACACTATGCAATGGTTTATTGGATTGTAAGAGATAAGACACGATAAAGAGAAGATAAGAAGTACTGCGAATGTCTATCAAATGGTAGGTCTCGTAGGAGAGAGGTGCCTGAGAGTTAACACGGTCGGTGGAAGTACAAGTTACATCAAGGACCTCATAAAAATGAAAATTGCACCCAAGTCCATGCATTTATTAGCACAGGGACTGTGAAAACTGAGCAATGGAGTTTGTGTTTTTAGGTTTGCGCATAGTAGCGTTCATCGTGCTAAAGTAGAATCTTTCTAGATGCTAAGAATGGAAAAGAAGATCAAGAGGTTGGCAATGATTTTATTTGCTAGTCTTGATCCAACGGTCAATGTTCAAAGTTAATCCGTACACTACGCAGTGGTTTATTGTATTGTAAGAGATAAGACACGATAAATAGAAGATAAGAAGTACTGAGCATGGCTATCAAATGCTAGGTCTCGTAGGAGAGAGGTGCTTGAGAGTTAACATGGTCGGTGGAAGTACAAGTTACATCAAGGACCTCATAAAAATTAAAATTACACCCAAGTCCATGCATTTATTAGCACAGGGGCCCTGAAAACTAAGCAATGGAGTTTGTGTTTTTAGGTTTGCGCATACTAGCGTTCATTGTGCTAAAGACTATCAATAGATCGAATCTTTCTCGATGCTAAGAATGGAAAAAAGATCCAATGGTTAGCAATGTTTGGATTTGCTAGTCTTGATCCAACGGTTAATATGTTCAAAGTTCATCCCTACACTATGTAGTGGTATGGTATTGTAAGAGATATGAGACAAGATAAAAGATAAGATAAGAAGTACTGCAAATGGCTGATATTATGGTAGGTCTCGTAAGAGCGAGGTGCTTGAGAGTTAACACGGTAGGTAGAATTACAATTTACATCAAGGACCTCATAAAAAATGAAAATTGCATCCAAGTCCATGCATTTATCACAAGGACCCTAAAACCGAGTAATGAAGTACTGTGTGTTTTGAGGTTTGCGCATACTAGTGTTTATCATGCTAAAGTCTATCAATAGAATCTTTATAGATGCTAAGAATGGAAAAGAAGATCCAACAGTTAGCAATGTTTGGATTTGCCAGTCTTGAGATCCAACGGTCAATGTTCAAAATAAGTTAATCCCTACACTATGTAGTGGTGGTATATATGGTATTGTAAGAGATAAGAGACAAGATAAAGATAAGAAGTACTGCGAATGGCCGATCTAATGGTAGGTCTCGTAAGAGCGAGGTGCTCGAGTGGTCGGTGGAAGTACAAGTTACATCAAGGACCTCATAAAAAATGAAAATTCCATCCAAGTCCGTGCATTTCGCACAAGACCCGAGTAATAATGAAGTACTGTGTGTTTTAAGGTTTGCGCATACTAGTGTTCATCGTGCTAAAGTCTATCAGTAGAATCTTTCTAGATGCTAAGAATGGAAAAGAAGATCAAGAGGTTGGCAATCTTTTGATTTGCTAGTCTTGATCCAACGGTCAATGTTCAAAGTTAATTGGTTAGCAAAGTTTGACCTAATTTCATGAAACAGTGAGCAAAGTTTGACCTAATTTCATTAAATAGTTAGGATGGAAAATCTTAGCAAGAAGATGAACCTGTCGTCAAAACTCTCGGTGGTTTCTGATATATATTAATTGACCCCCCGCCCCGATGGGTATCTCCAAGAGCTTTTTTCGTAAAACTTTCAAAGAGACCTACAATTTACCTGTAGATGACCTTGGTCGTTTGGGTTGAAATAAACCCGATAGTGTCCATACACGTGGTAGGACAATATTGTGAAGCTATTTTTCCAAAACTTACCTAATCCCATGATTACAGTTTTCATGGCACGTGGTGCACAAGACATGATAGGACATCATGAGTAAAACTTTTGTTTTTTGTTTTTGTTTATTCAATGTGATCAATGTTCAAAGATGGTTCAAAATTGCCTTCCCTCCCGATGTTTGGCTGATCTTTTGGATAACCTTCCCTCCTGATGTTTGGGAAGCTAGTGAAAATTTTGAAAACCGGAAAAGTTTGAATTTTTGTGCCGCCAAGGACCAAAGTGGTTTACTTCCTATGTACTCCTCCTCGTCCCTACTCCACACCAACATGCGGCTGCCGAACATGCCAGAGCCATAGAGCCGCCGTACCAAGGCACACGTGCGCAGCGCCACGCTGTGGATGAGGGGAGAGAGATCAGCCGGACCGGTGTGCGAGGGGAAAGGGGAGGAGAGATGGAGCATAGGGAAGGAGAGAGAAAACACACGATTTGTTTTGCATGCATAGGTCCTAAAATTTACTACTAGTAGAGTGTACACTATAAGGCCGTAGGAGTACCTCGTGTCAGAAACCCATCATAACTTTGCTCTGACATGGAACCGCCTTCAACTTCTCTTCGCTGCTGCCCTCTTCCCTTGCCAATGTTTTATTCTCTCAGCATGTACAACGCATGGACATAGGTGACCATATGTCTAAGCAAAGAAATATACTACTCCCACATTGTGTAAAAAAGCACACCTTAATAAGGCTCAGATAGTAAATCATATGACATATCATCACTATATAAAATTATAATTGGTAAAGCACAAAAAATTATAAATTTGATCAACATCTACTATATAAAGTATGGGTGTATATTTGGTCCTTGTACTTTGTATCATTATGTGTAGAAGTCAAAGATTATTAGCTACCAAACACTTGAAATTTTTGGTAACATGGTCTAGAGAAACGAGGGAGAAGATTCTAGTATGATCGAGAAGTGTGTTTGGAGAGGTTTATGCATAGTGCATTCATTGTGTTCAAGACTATCAATAAAATCTTCTAGATGCTAGAATGGAAAAGAAGATCCAACGGCTAGAAATGTTGGTATTCGTGAGTCTTGATCTAATGTTCTACATTCAAAGTTATTCATACACTATATAGTGGTTTGTAATGAAGACTATCAATAGAATCTTCATGATGCTAGAATGGAAAAGAAGATCCAGCGATTGGAAATGTTGGGATTCACGATTCTTGATCCAACGGTCAATATTCAAAGTTCTTTGTACACTATATAGTGGCAAGATCATGTAGAAGTCAACGATTATTAGCTACTAGTAAGTTGCACGTGAGACTCAGATAGTAGACGTATGACATATCATCACTATATACAATTATAATTGGTAAAGCACAAAAATTATAAATTTAACCAACATCTATAAAGTATGGGTGTACATTTGGTCCTTGTACTTTGTATCATCATGTAGAAGTCAAAGATTATTAGCTACCTAACACATGATTTTTTTGATAACATGGTCTAGAGAAAGAAGGGAGAAGCTTCTAGTATGACGGAGAAGTGTGTTTTCAGGTTTGTGCATAGCATTTATTATGCCGAAGACTATCAATAGAATCTTCTAGATGCTAGAATGGAAAAGAAGATCCAACTAGAAATGCTAGGATTCGCGAGTCTTGATCCAATGGTCAACATTCAAAGTTATCCGTACACTATATAGTGGTAAGATAAGATAAGATCATGTAGAAGTCAACAATTATTAGCTACGAGGGAGAAGATTCTAGTATGATGGAGAAGTGTGTTTTGAGGTTTGGGCATAGCATTCATTATGCTAAAGACTATCAATAGAATATTCTAGATGCTAGAATGGAAAAGAAGATCCAATGGCTATAAATGTTGGGATTCACGAGTCTTGATCCAACGGTCAATATTCAAAGTTATTCATACACTATATAGTCGTAAGATAAGATAAGATAAGATATCTCTACTACTATAGTGGAGCGGTTTTGAATTGGATCCATAACACCAAATCCTAACCATTAGGCTGTTGGATCAAATGATTCAGAGAAGCTGGATTCGTGTTGAATAGTACCTAGAGCAAACTCCACCATGCATGTTCTAGAACCATCATGTCACCACCCCTAAAATTTCATAGCATAGTAGATTGTATTCTCTCTACGTATACTACTATAGTGGAGCAGTTTTGAATTGGATCCATAGCACTAATCATGACCGTTGGGCTGTTAGATCCAATGGTTCAGGGCAACTGGATTCGTGTTGAATAGTACTCCCTCCGCCAAAATATAAGGCGCCTAAGGATTAGTCAAAAGTCAACATTTTTTAAGTTTGACCATGATTATACACAAAAATATAAAAATTTAGAGTACTAAATTAATATCAATAGATTCACCATAAAGTATATTTTCTTAATATGTCCATTCAATATTGTAGATGTAGATATTTTTTTCTAAATATTTGGTCAAAGTTAGTAAAGTTTGAGTTTTGACCAATCCTTAGGCCCCTTATGTTTTGGGACGGAGCGAGGGAGTACAGACCTAGATGCTAGAATGGAAAATAAGATCCAATGGTTAGCAATGTTTGGATTTGCCAGTGTTGATCCAACGGTCAATGTTCAAATAAGTTAATCCCTACACTATTTAGTGCTGGTATGCATGGTATTGTAAGAGATAAGAGACAAGATAAAGGTAAGATAAGAAGTACTGCGAATGGACGATCTAATGGTAGGTCTCGTAGGAGCGAGGTGATTGAGAGTTAAAACGGTCGGTGGAAGTACCAGTTACATCAAGAACCTCGTAAAAAATGAAAATTACATCCAAGTCCATGCATTTTAGCACAAGGACCCTGACACTGAGCAATGAAGTACTATGTGTTTTTAGGTTTGCGCATACTAGCTTTCATCGTGCTAAAGACTATCAATAGATCGAATCTTTCTCGATGCTAAGAATGGAAAAAATATATAACGGTTAGCAATGTTTGGATTTGCTAGTCTTGATCCAACGGTTAATATGTTCAAAGTTAATCCCTACACTATGTAGTGGTATGGTATTGTAAGAGATATGACACAAGATAAAATATAAGATAAGAAGTACTGCAAATGGCCGATCTTATGGTAGGTCTCGTAAGAGCGAGGTGCTTGAGAGTTAACATGGTGGGTAGAATTACAATTTACATCAAAGACCTCATAAAAAATGAAAATTGCATCCAAGTCCATGCATTTATCACAAGGACCCTGAAACCGAGTAATGAAGTACTGTGTGTTTTGAGGTTTGTGCATACTAGTGTTCATCATGCTAAAGACTATCAATAGAATCTTTATAGATGCTAAGAATGGAAAAGAAGATCCAATGGTTAGCAATGTTTGGATTTGCCAGTCTTGAGATCCAACGGTCAATGTTCAAAATAAGTTAATCCCTACACTATGTAGTGGTGGTATATATGGTATTGTAAGAGATAAGAGACAAGATGAAGATAAGAGGTACTGTGAATGGCCGATCTAATGGTAGGTCTCATAAGAGCGAGGTTCTCGAGTAGTCGGTGGAAGTACAAGTTACATCAAGGACCTCATAAAAAAATGAAAATTCCATCCAAGTCCGTGCATTTGGCACAAGACCGAGTAATAATGAAGTACTGTGTGTTTTGAGGTTTGCACATACTAGTGTTCATCATGCTAAAGACTATCAGTAGAATCTTTCTAGATGCTAATAATGGAAAAGAAGATCAAGAGGTTGGCAATGTTTTGATTTGCTAGTCTTGATGCAACGGTCAATGTTCAAAGTTAATCGGTTAGCAATGTTTGACCTAATTTCATGAAACAGTGAGCAAAGTTTGACCTAATTTCATTAAATATTTAGGATGCAAAATCTTAGCAAGAAGACGAACCTGTCGTCAAAACGCTTGGTGGTTTCTGATATATATTAATTGACCCTTCCCCCCGATGTGTACTTCCAAGAGCTTTTTCGTAAAACTTGCAAAGCGACCTACAATTTACCTGTAGATGACCTTGGTCGTTCGGGTTGAAATAAACCTGATAGTCTCCATACACATGGTAGGACAATATTGTGAAGCTATTTTTCTAAAACTTATCTAATCCCATGATTATAGTTTTCATGGCACGTGGTGCACAAGACATGATAGGACATCATGAGTAAAACTTTTGTTTTTTGTTTTTCATTTATTCAATGTGATCAATGTTCAAAACTGGTTCAAGATTACCTTCCCTCCCGATGTTTGGCTGATCTTTTGGATAACCTTCCCTCCTGAAGTTTGGGAAGCAAGTGAAAATTTCGAAAACCGGAAAAGTTTGAATTTTTGTGCCACCAAGGACCAACGTGGTTTCCTTCCTATGTACTCCTCCTCATCCCTACTCCACACCAACACGCGGTTTCCGAACACGCCAGAGACGCAGAGCCTCCGTACCAAGGCACACGTGCGCAGCACCGCACTGTGGACGAGGGGAGAGAGAATAGCCGGACCGGTGCGCGAGGGGAAAGGGGAGGAGAGATGGAGCATAGGGAAGCAGAGAGAAAACACACAATTTGGTTTGCGTGCATAGGTCCTGAAATTTACTACTAGTAGAGTGTACACTGTAAGGCCGCAGGAGTACCTCGTGTCAGAAATCGATCATAACTTTGCTCTGACATGGAACCGCCTTCAACTTCTCTTCATTGCTGCCCTCTTCCCCTGCCAATGTTTTATTCTCTTAGCATGTACACTTCATGGACAGAGGTGACCATATATCTAAGCAAAGATATATACTACTCCCACATTGTGTAAAAAATCACACCTTAATAAGGCTCAGATAGTAAATCATATGACATATCATCACTATATAAAATTATCATTGGTATAGCACAAAAAATTATAAAGTTGATCAACATCTACTTTACAAAGTATGGGTGTATATTTGGTCCTTGTACTTTGTATCATCATGTGTAGAAGTCAAAGATTATTAGCTACCTAACACTTGAAATTTTTGGTAACATGGTCTAGAGAATTGAGGGAGAAGATTCTAGTATGATCGAAAAGTGTGTTTGGAGAGGTTTATGCATAGTGCATTCATTGTGTTCAAGACTATCAATAGAATCTTCTAGATGCTAGAATGGAAAAGAAGATCCAACAACTAGAAATGCTGGGATTCGCGAGCCTTGATCCAACGGTCCACATTCAAAGTTATTCGTACACTAATCTCATCATCACTCAGAAAATTGAGAATGTTCTTTCCTGATAGTTGGAAACTCACACCGGTGGTACTGATTACTACAAGAAGATGCATCCATCTACCTCCAAAGATACATTTAATTAAATAAAAATCTATAGCGCTTACTTGTAGCTCAAGTTTGAGATAATTTTTTGTTAAATTGTCAAGATGCAAAATCTTAATTAGAAAGGAGTTAACTAGGAATTTGATCAACATCTATAAATTGGTAAAGCACAAAAATAGATAAATTTGATCAACATCTATAAAGTATGGGTGTATATATTTGGTCCTTGTACTTTGTATCATCATGTAGAAGTAAAAGATTATTAGCTACCTAACACATGAATTTTTTTATAACATGGTCTAAAGAAACAAGGGAGAAGATTCTAGTATGATGGAGAAGTGTGTTTTGAGGTTGTGCATATCATTCATTATGCCGAAGACTATCAATAGAATCTTCTAGATTATAGGATGGAAAAGAAGATCCAACGTCTCAAAAAGCTGGGATTCGCGAGTCTTGATCCAACGATCAACATTCAAAGTTATTCGTACACCATATAGTGGTTTGTAATGAAGACTATCAATAGAATCTTCAAGGTGCTAGAATGGAAAAGAAGATCCAACGGCCGGAAATGTTGGGTCGCGAGTCTTGATCCAACGGTCAATATTCAAAGTTGTTTGTACACTATATAGTGGTAAGATCATGTAGAAGTCAACGATTATTAGCTACTAGTAAGTTGCACGTGAGACTCGGATAGTAGACGTATGACATATCATCATCACTATACACAATTATAATTGGTAAAGCACAAAAAAATATAAATTTGATCAACATCTATAAAGTATGGGTGTATATTTGGTCCTTGTACTTTGTATTATCATGTAGAAATCAAAGATTATTTAGCTACCTAACACATGAAATTTTTGATAACATGGTCTAGAGAAACAAGGGAGAAGCTTCTAGTATGATGGAGAAGTGTGTTTTGAGGTTTGTGCATAGCATTGATTATGTCGAAGACTATTGATAGATTCTTCTAGAAGTTATAATGGAAAAGAATATCCAACGGCTAGAAATGCTGGGATTCGCGAGTCTTGATCCAACGGTCAACATTTGTGGCATCCCGCTAAAACCACTACTAGAAAATCGTTGTGTTTTTGTGTATTGCATCATCATGACCGCATGCTCATGTCATCATGCCACCTTGCATTTGAGCATCGTCATCAGCATGCATGGTTTTTGTCTAAACTATTTTCGAAACGCCTAGTTTTGTTTTCCAAATATTCCCGTCTTTATTCAAATTAAAACACCGGTCTTCCGGATTATTTTGTTTCGTCTAAAAATGGTTTACAAAAGCCCCGTTTTAAATAAATAAAATATTTTAAAATTGTTTTTAGGAGGCAGCCGCCAGGCCCGAAAGCCCGGTCGGCCACCTCCAGGTAAAATCTAGTCCTAACCCTAGCTACCCAATCCTACCTACCCCTGATCCTACCCACTCCCCATCACCGCCGCCACCCTAGCACCCCTCCACCTCACCCCATCCAATCCGTGCTCTCCACATCACCCCCCCGCATGGTCCCTCCTCCCCCTTTTTCCCTCCCCAGCCGCCAACTCCCTCCTCCTCACACAACACACGCACACAATGCACGCACCGGCACGCTCCCGTGCACTTCTGCCTCCACCCCGTGCCAACCACCTCGGGAACTCGCCCGTCCCCGGTCCCACTACCCTGGCCGTCTCTCTTTCTCCACCCCATTGCTCTGCCTCACCAACCCCTAGGTCCACATCCCCCGATAGCCAACGCCCCGCTCGCCACCTGCCTCCCTCGGGCCCACGCGGGAGAGACCCGCCTCTCTCCCCTGGCTCTCTTCTCCGCCACCTACCACCACCGCCTCCACCTTCCTCCAACCGCCCGGCCGACTCCTCGTCACCAGCTGCTCCCCTTCCCTGCCTCCTATCGCCGCCGTCGTCCAGGATGCGCCTCTCACCCGCTTCGACCTTCCCGCATCCGGAGCCACCCTCCACCTCCACCATGGCGCCACCCTCCACCGCCAGACCCCGCCGCCCCGGTGGCGCCCTCCTCTCTTCCCTCCTCCCGAGCCACAGCCGCTTCCCCGGCCTCTCCCCGTTCGACGGCCCGAGCTCCTCCCGAACCTGCGAGCCCCGCCCCCCGCCTCCGCTGCAGGGCTCGCCAGCACTGGTCATCCCCGCCTTGACCTCTCCTCGACCCGCCGCCCGGAGCCCGACCCTACCGTCGCGCCCTCCTGCCTCACAACCTCTTCCCCGCCACCACCGGTCGTCCGAGCCCATCCCCGGATGCCTCGAGCACCTCCCCACCAACCTCTCTCTCCCGCTTGCCGTGTTGTCGCCCGAGCTCGCTGCCCCGGTCGCCCGCCGCATCTTCCCTTCCGCCAGGCCGCGGCCGACCGCTGTCGGCCGTCTCCTCTCACGCCCCTGCACGCGCGTTCGCCATGCCGCCTCCTCTGGCCGTCCTGCGCATCGACCCCCACTGTGCCTCTGTCTGCAGCCAGTCGACCTTGCTGGCTCTGTCTCTCCACACGGCGCCGTCGTCCTGTTCCTCGCCCATGCCCTTTTCGCTAGAGGCCGGCGTCGCCTCCTACAGGTCACGCGCGTGTGCGTCGTGCCAGTTGTTCCTGTTTGTTTCCGGTGCCGATATCTCGTTTTGGTTGTATGTGTTTGTTAGCTTTTCACATGTGACCGAAAGGAGTGAAGAGAGGTCGAGGCAATCAGCATGTATCACCGATCTCCCGTCGACAAGATCTTCTCGCCAACAAACCCTCGCCAAGATCTACATCGGAACCCCGAGAACTCCGCCGCGGTATCCGGAGATCGCCTACACGGAAACGTCAAGCCACGCCAAGACCCAGATCCAGAGACGCCGAGGTCCCCGTCCCGGACACCAAGTTCGTCGAGATCCCGAAGACCCGAGCCCGGAGATCGTCACCGACAATCAAACCCAGAAAACACAAGATCTCCCTCAAGAGCGACAAGATCGTCAACAGGGAACCAAAAACCCGAAATGTTGAGTACGCTGACATGGAACCTGGGACCGCCAAGTTCTTCATCCTGAACGCCAAGACCGACTCGATACGCGGATCCGACAAGATCTTCGCGACGACAAGATCGACACCGACCAAGGCGAATCCGATGCGCCCCCGACGCCAAACCAAGTCCTTCTTCCCGGAATGCCAAGCTCTCCTTCCGTGGTCCGAGACCGATCCTCGTCGAACCCTGCCGAACCCCGAACCCCCGGAACCCAAGATCTTCCGAACCCAGATGTGTGACCCTAAGCCCCTATTTTTATAATATGACATTATCAACTGTCGCATATTAAATTGTTCATGCATGCATACCTATCTGTGGTTCGGGGGCATTATGCCGATTCACCTCATAATTAAATATGGAGTGTTTATGCGGGATATCTTTGTCTTATTTCGGACTCCATTTAAATTGGTGTAGCGAAACGATGCCATGTTTCGCCCTGTTAATACAACATTTAAATTGCAGGGTAGTTAAACAACTCGAACCGTTTAATTAATTGTCGAGACCCTGGTTCCGCTTAATATTGCCTAATTGCACCGTATATGTGCCATGCCATGCATCATATCATAAGCATGCCGGATCTTCTGCCGTAGTATTAAATATTGCATCTGGTGTTTCTTCTAGTGTTTGCTTCGTCGCGGATTAGGCCGATGAGTTGATGCGAGTATCGACAAGTTCTCCAGATATGAACCTTCGGCAGTGTTTCCCAGGCGAGCATCTCTTCCCCTTCTACCTCTTTTGCATTTATAGTCTTTATTTCCTCCTGTTGATCTATTGATATCCCTGTCGTGATGCTTTAGTTTCCGTGCACCAGTTATATCCCGTGCAGCCTCTATATTGCCATGGACACCTCCTAATACCTGTTGTTTGGTAGATAGCTGGCCTTGCGAGTCGTAGTTGCTTGCTCAGGTGCGATCTCGTGTTGTCGAGTACCACAGTTGTTGGAATGCTGGCAGATGTTTATGGTGGAGATGATCATGACTTTAAATACAACTATTAAATTGCTGGTACAACTAATAAAAGAGGCACCGGTGGGCAATATATGCTATTTGGTTTTTATGTCCACTTGTGTCCCGTAGGCCCCGAGTACTTGATACTTGTTCTTTGATTATTCGCACTATCCACATCTGGGAGACTCTATGAATCCCCCTTAGCCAGATCTTGATTCATTTCTTATTTCTTGGGGCCACAAGTAGTTTGGGGCTTTATTACTATCATGTACTTATGCCATGCTTACTGCTTTATTTACGATTGTGCGTGGAGCACCTGTACTGTTTTGGAACGTGGAATGTTTTCACGGTATCGACAAGACCAGTCACACGTTCGGGTTCCCAGTCGTTTACAGCCATTGTCACAAACCCTGGGTCCATTCCGGAGCCGGCCAACTTCGTTGCGGGTAGCTTAGTGGGGTGGCCCCCTGAAATATTTTATGAATCCTGTGATTGCTTTGTCGTGAAAGCCCTGTTGGGTTTTGATTTGGTTTTTCCGAGGTTGATCGTGTGTGTGCGTTGCTATTTGTGCACCCCTGCAGGGTAAATCTTTCTGAAAGCCGTGTCCGCGGTTATGGACGACTTGGAGCACAGTATCTCGATCATAGACAAGCATAACTAAAGTAGTGCTATAAACTTGACTTAATATATGACTAGTAATCAGATTCAACTACCACGGAATGGATATTAAAATGCCAACAACTGGTGGATCTGGGGTTGTTTGGTGACATGCTGTACCTGCCTAGTAAGTATTGCAACTCCAATGGAATGTGATAGAAGTGCCAACAATTGCTGGGTTTTGGGATTCCTCAGGACAATTATATCTGACTAGTAAATGTTCCAACTACAACGGAATGTTAACTAAAACTGCCCACTACTTATGCTATCAGGATGACTCATGCTATATATCTGACAAGTAAATGTTGCAACTATAATGGAATGAGTAAAACTGCCAACTGTGTGAGTTCCTCGATTTGACTTCCTCGTTTGGTCTCGAGGGGGAATACCAGGATGGGTATGTATGGTGTTAGTACCAGGTGGTTCCGAATAGGTATTTCTTATCTCTCTCTAATAGCCGACAGTTGTACTGGGTCTCTATAGGTTGTTTAGTGCTGCTGCGCTGCCGCTTCAGTCCACCATACCTATGTAGGCGAGAGCCGCCGAATTCTAGCCTCGCCGTGTACTGGCCTCAGTACTGACGCTCCTCTTTTTCCTTTGCCCTTTGTCGGCATCCCTTTTGTTTTAGCAGGTTTGAGATCGACGTCGTTAGTAGGGTTACCCTTCTGGCTTGGCCTGGAGAGGGTTATGGACGCCATTGGTTATTCTTCAGGGCTCTTAGCCCCATTTGCATCTTGTCCGTACTCGGGTGCTGTAGCGATTTCAAGGTGATTTGGATCTTTGTATTGTATATCTGTATTCTTGGCTCGTTGAGTCGTTGTTGTATATATATCTGTTCTGTGGGTCCCATCGAGGATTGTGAGAAAGTACTGTGTTAGGAAGTGACATGTTTAATTTATTGCACAGGGGCGAGTTTTACACGCATTCACGCTTAGCTGGCGTCCTTGATGCAGCCGCTTCTTACAGCAGAAGAAAAGAAAAAACCTCTTTCAAAGAGCCATCTTATCTTTCCCATCTCCGTTTAGTTTATCCTCACTCGCCGACGCCGCCTGGCCGCATCTCAGGCACGTGCTTCACACATTTTACTCCCCATCTTGCATGCTGCATCACTCCCTCCAGGCCACCAGCCCCCTCCTTCAAAAACCACCAACAACTCTACATAGATCCACCATCACCCCTAATACGCCCGGACGGGATGGTGGATTCGAGGTGCAACCCGCGGCACTGTGGCTAGAGCAAGGTCGGCGACGACGTCTTCAACGAAATCACTATGCGTCTGGACACTATCAGCACCGTTAGGCTGGCCGCATGCTCCAAGGAGCTGTACCGCCAGGTCGCCAGCAGAAAAGGTAGCAGGTGCCCCAATGACCGTTGTTGTTCATTGGTCTCCTACAATGACGTCTACAAGCACAAGATCCAGTGCTGCTATGCCCCGTGCACAGCCTGCATGGAGCAAGGATGCGAGTTCGTCAACCGGCCATTGACTTTGCGCGAGCTCTTTGACCACTTGAAACTTGCCCACAAGATGTACTATTTGCCCCAAGTGACCTACTCCAACAAGTACTGGTACCTAACTAACTGGGTGCACGCACCAGAGATCATCGGCATCCGGAAAGAGGGCATGGAGTTTGTCGCCCTAATTGGAGGGTACACCACGAAGATATTCCTATCTGTCAGGTACGTCAGGTCGGCGGCATGCGAATCGCCGCGGTACAAGGTGATGTTATGGTTGCTGCCGTCATGGAATAAGCTCCATTCGGTCGAAATGGCAGTGACATCTGAGCAGACGAGCAGGCCTTCATTGGCTGAAGTCGCGCTGAAAGGGCTCATGTCATACCTATCGAAACCGAGGCGTTACCTGCGAGCTTCTCAAGATATTGTCGGAATTCCTCCTGGATTACAAGAATATGAACCAAGAGTGAGTTAACACATATAAATCTTCTTGTGATGATCCTAATATGAATATATGTAATGTCGTACTAATTACTTACTTTATGTTGGTGACAGACCCAATTGGTATGGGTTGTCCAGCCAAATAAGTCTTCATGTTCAATGCTCGCTGATGAGGTTCAATGGAACTGCGTGGTGCCTGGCTGCGAGTTCGCAGCAATTCCGTTTGTGCTCCACTCCCACCTCAGAGAAGCCCACGCCATGAGGTTGCGCATTTTTCACTATGGTACTAAAGGCAGGTAGATCTCTAAGCTGGTGCCGGTACCGAGCTTGCAAAATGTAGATATCGGGCTAATCAGGTTCGATAACACGGTGTTCTGCGTGCTATTCGACGGGTGCGACGATGTCATCTTGATATCTGTCGTGTGCGTCAGGCTAGCGGCGCGCGTGTCGCCGCAGTTCATGGTGAAGTTGAGCTCTGCACATCCAAATGGCCTGTGTGAGAAGGTATTCTATGCGAATTCTAAAGCCACTTGCTCTTTGTCGGTTTGTCAGTCTAATTTGGTCGCTCGTTGTCGGGATCGACCATCGGAGTTCATCGTGGAATACAAGCTTCGTATCGACAAGATATTACCGTAGATGCAGAGGTGGGATATGTGGGAGATTTCTAAACTAACTCTAAACTAAGTGGGATAAGCGGGATAAGTGAGATTTGTTAAATCCTGCTTGTCCCACTTCTCCCACTTAGTTTAGAGTTAGTATAGGGGTCTAAAATTAAGGATCCCTCATGTCCCATTTGTCCAACTTCTGCATCCCTATTTCTTAGCGATTAACCCATCTTTATCTTCTTGTGATGATCCTAACTTGAACACATGTACTCCTCGACCAGATTTTTCTTACCATTTTGGGATATGTGGTTCCTAGCTTAAGGTAGTTCTGAGTATTTTGTATGGAGTTATGTTACTGCTAATCTATTTTGTAGTAGGAGTAATACCTATGTACTTGTACTTGTTCAGATCGGCAGATCTAGTGCAGAATAAGGTCTCTCTTTCCTTTTTAATCATGGCCTTGCTACATCTACCGAATTTCAATGTCTGCATTGCTGAATCTGTCAATTCCTTTGGTCATTATCTGTACTGCTAAATCAGTCACTTTGAAATTGTGCTAAATCTGTCAAGTGCCGCTTATTATAAACTGGGAATCTAATGATATTTTTCTATCTTATTCAGTACTACTGAATCTTTCAAGTGCCATTGAATCTATCGAACATTCTGCTATTGCTATTACTAAAATATTTTTTGGAACTAATAGTGATGTATTGGTACTTGTTTAGATCAAGACCAGTAGATGGTCTTGCTCTTCTTTTGGAACATGGCATAATATGTTCTCTCTGTCCTTTTGAATTATGGCCTTGCTACATCTTTTGGATTTTAGTGTCTGCATTGTTAAATCTGTCAATACTTTTGGTCATTATCTGTACTGCTAAATCGGTCACTTTGAAATGCTGTTGAATCTGTCAAGTGCCGCTGATTATATGTTTCGAATCTATTGAAATTTTTCTGTTTTATTCAGTGATGTTGAATCTTTCAAATGGTAGTGAATCTGTCAAATGTTCTGTCGTTTTTATTACAGTACTAAAGTATCTTGTAGAACTAATACTGACGTACTAATAATTTTTTAGATCAAGGGCAGTAGATGGTCTTACTATTCTTCTGAAACATGGCCTTGTAACAATCTAGATGAGGCTTGGGGTATTTTGGTTTGCATGTGTGGGTCACATAGTCATTGATGTGAGTAGAAAGTATGCACAGAAAAGCAAGCTTGATGGTCAGTTTTGCTTGCTCTGATGATCAAGTGTGTTCGGAGAAAAGCGACTGATCCCGCACCAAGGTTTTTAGTGCTAAAATAAGAATTGATTCTCGTTGTCTTGCTATTGAATTTTAGAGTCTGTATTGCTGAATCAGTCACTTTGAAATGCTGCTGAATATAAATTGGGAACCTGTCGTTATTTCACCAAGCATGATGCAATTTAGACCGTGGGTTCTTGCATTTCTAGAAGTTTCTTCAATTTTAGCAGGCTCGCCAATCTTTGCAAAGGGGTACCTTTCTAGAAAGTTCATATGACGTTCAGTATCTTGGTATTTTGGTACGTACTATGAAGTACCGAAAAACGTAAGTGACTCAACTTACAACTACTCTATCTAACTGATGTGAATCTAGACAAAGTTGAGGCCATTAAAATACGAACTGGAGGGAGTAGTATAAAATGGAAGCAGTAAATAAGTCATCTCTCAGTTCTAATAACTAAGATGTGATGAGAGAACACTCCATGGCAGCGTGCCAGTCTAGAGTACCTATAGTAGTACTCCCTACTCCATAACTCTAGTCGGCGTGCTTGATGCAGTACGCCCGGCAGAAGCCAGCCGTAGGAGCACGGCAAAACCCCTCCTTAAGAGCCATTCCCAACTCCGAGAGGCCGCATTTCGATCTTCTCTAGCGCGCACTTCACACATATTTCTCACCATCTCACCCGCTATATCGATCCTTCTAGGCCGCCACCCCTCTCCTCCAAATAAGCCCAACAGTTATACATAGATCCGCCCTTACCCCCAATCATTCGGACATGATGGCTTTCAATTCGAGGCACAACCGGATGAACAACGTCTAGACGAATGTCGGGGACAACATCTTCAACAAAAAAACTAAGCGTCTTGACACTACAAGCGCCGTCCGGCTGGACGCATGCTTCAAGGAGTTGTACCGCCAAGTCGCTGGCGGAAAAGGTAGTAGATGCCCCAACGACATATGCTAGACTTTGGTCTCCTACAAGGACGTCGACGACCACAAGATCGCGTGCAACTACCGCTGGTGTGTCTGCACGGAGCCAGGATGCGAGTTCACCGGTGTCAAGAAAGTGTTCGTCGAGCACCTCATGTCTGCCCACTCGATAACAGTGCCCAGATACAACCCCCAAAAATGGGACCCGTCTGTGCCGGTTCGTGCACCGGGCTTGCTCAGAGCTAAGGTCATCGGCATCGGGAAGGAGGGCAAGCTGTTTGTCGCCCAAATTGATGGGCATAGCACGGACTTGCTCTTGTCCGTCAGGCCGGTCAGGTTGGCGGCGTGTGAATCACCACGGTACGAGGTGAGGTTTTGGTCGTTGGTCTTGTTCACTAGTTTTAATCAGGTTGTAGTAAAGAGGTCACCCGAGACAACGATTAGGCTGTCGCCGGCCAACGCTGCGCAGGAAGTGCTCATGTCTTTTTTGTTCAAGCCGCATCTTTACTGGCATACTACTGAACCTGTAGTCGGACAAGATTCACCAGTGAGATATCACATCTTAATCCTCTTGTGATGATCCTACTGTGAGTGTATGTAATGTTGTACTAATTAGCTAGTTTATATTGGTGGCAGATTCCCTTCATAATGGGAATTGCCGAAATTAAGGATCCCGAACTATGAATTTTACATGTGTGTTGCTGACCTAGAGGCCGACGGGCGACAATGAAACGAGAGACGCGTCCCAGGCAGGAAATCAAGGGTGTAGCCCGACCAGTACTTTAACACGCTGAAGCATTCTCGTTTCTTCGAGTATGTATGATGGGACATGTAGTGGTTCCTAGCTTAGTGTAAGCTTGTAGTTCTACACTTCTACTAAGTATTTTGTATGGAGTTCAGCTACTCCTAATCTATTTTGTAGTAATACCTATGTACTTGGACTTATTCAGATCGAGTGGAGAAAATGCATGGTCACGCTTTCCTTTTGAAACTTGGCTTTGCCATATTACTATACATCCGTTGAATTTCAATGTCGGCATTGCTGAATCTGTCAATTCTTTTGGACATTTTCTGCCACTGTTGAATCAGTCACTTTAAATTGCTGCTGAATCTGTCATGTGCTGCTGAATGTGAAACAGACGAGTGCTCGTCGCCCTTGTACATGGCCATGTCACAATCTAGATGAGACTTGGGCATTTTGGGTTGCATATGGGGGTAAAACAGGCATTGATGTGAGAATTAAGGTACTCAAAGCAGACTTGATCGTCAGTTTTGCTTGCTCCAATGGTCGAGTGTTATTGGTGAAAATGACAAACTGATTGCGCGACAAGGTTTTTAGAGCTGAAACAAAAACTGGTTCTCTTTGTACTGCTATTTGTATTTCATTGCCTGTATTGCTGAATTGGTCACTTTTGAAATGCTGCTGAATTGGTCAAGTGCTCCTGAATATGAACTTCGAATCTATTGATAATTTTTCGACCTTATTATGTACTGCTGAATTTTGATATGAATAGATGCCAAAAAGAATTCTCGCTTTCCCCTCCCTCTCTGAGGTCTTTGTTTCGAATCCGGCCGAGCACATCACAATGCAATTTTTATTAACCAGGAGAAGACATCTAGTACTCCGTAGCTCATTCGGCCTCTCTTTAGCCCAGAACATTTTTTTCGGTCTTTTCGGGGTCAGTGGACTGCTGACCACAACCCAGTGAAATTTGAGAAAGGAGCCCATGGTGCATAGCCGAGAATATATTATTTCGGCCTTTTAGGGGTGAGGGGACTGCTGAGCACAACCCACTAAAATTTGAGAATAAAGCCCATGGAGCCTACCCTACGGAGTATAACCCACGTAGAGCAGCCAATGTAGAATAGCCAAATTCTTTTTAATTTGGCCTTTTGGGCATTTTCCCCCACCTCTCAAAAAACTCTGCATACCCACGTTTTTAAGAAAATACTCCATTATGTGGCATTTTATAAATTGAGATGCCAGGAGCGCTGCCCTTTTATATTTTAAAAGAGATAAACATAGACACCCAAAATATTTTTAAGAAGACTAATACATAAATTGTAGTACTAATAAAAGTTTAATGATATTTATTCTATAAATATTTTTGTTGTAGTGGCAACACACTCAGTTTATGTTTATTTGATTTGAAGGTCTTTTGTTCGAATCGTATCTTGGATTTACAATTTTTTCTTCTAGTAATATCGCATTACGGAGAGGCTGACATCATGGACCCACCAGCATGCAGCGTCCCTGCAGTTTGTTTTGAGGGTGGGCTCGAAACAAAAGTTTAAATACTTGTACAGAGAGGCTCGCATCAGGGACCCACCAGACAGAACATACAAGGCTGCATCGGAGACCCACAAGCCAGAACATTCCAGTGAGACTGACATAAGGGCCCCAGCAGTAAGACCATACACGGTTGCCACGGTGAAAACAGCGGACGCGGCCGAATAAAAGGTCCACCATACACACGTTGCACTTACAGAGAAGCTGACATGTCGGACTCAGCAGGCCTAAGCATAGCCTATGAAATTAGCCTACCAGCCTCAAGCATAGCCCAATACCTTCTAATTCGGCCTTTTCGTGGTCTTGTGGCCACCAACCATAGCCCATTCAACTTAGGAGTGAGCCCATGGAATATAAGCCATGACGAATAGGGCATCCGCCCCGAGTTTAGCCCAAAATCTTTTTAATTCGGTCTTTATGAGCATTTTTTGTACTCCAAGGCTGACATCTGGGACCCGAAAAAAAAGTCCAACATACACATGTTTCTTTCAAATAGAGGCTGTCAGCTGGGACCCAGCATAGACACGTTTCCTGCACAGAGGTGGTTGACATCTGGGACCCAGCAAGTTCCCAAGGTCAAAACAGCGGACATGGCCAAAAAAAGTCCATCATACGCACGTTTCATTTACAGAGTGGCTAATATGTGGGACCCAGCAGCGCGACCTTATATAGATGCTACATCGGGCAACGTACCAGTTCGAAACAGGGAGGCGCGAGCGAGAAAAAAGTTCAGCATGTACACGTTTCTTTTAATGAGAGGCTGAAATGGGGGACCCATCAGCGTGAGCAAATGGCAGATTCGTCGAGCAACGCTATCTAGTTCGGAACAGGGCGGCGCTAGAGAAGAAAAAAAATTCCATCGTACCCACGATTCTTCTAATGTGAGGTTGACATGTCGGGCCCACCAGCCTGTATAAACGGCTGAAGCAGCGAGCAACGCTATCAAGTTCGGAACATGAAGGCACGATAGAGGGTAAAAAATCCATCATACACACGTTTCTTCTAATAAGAGGATGACATGTGGGGCCCAGCGTCGTGATTAAATGGTAGATGCATCGAACAACGCTATCAAGTTCGGAACAGGGTAGCGCGAGCGAAGGAAAAAAATCCATCATACACACGTTTCTTTTAATGAGAGGATGACATGTGGGGCTCGGGAGGTTGGTTAAAAGGTAGATGCGTCGAGCAGCGCTATCAACTCGGAACGGGGTAGCGCGAGTCAAGGAAAAAAATCATCATACACACGTTTTTTCTAATGAGAGGATGATATGTGGGGCTCGGGAGGTTGGTTAAACGGTAGATGCGTCGAGCAGCGCTATCAACTCGGAACGGGGTAGCGCCAGCGAAGGAAAAAATTCTATCATACACAAGTTTCTTCTAATCAGAGGATGACATGTGGGTCCCAGGAGGTTGATTAGACGGTAGATGCATCGAGCAGCGCTATCAACTTCGGAACAGGGTAGCGCGAGCAAAGGAAAAAAATTCCATCATATACACGATCCTTCTAATAAGAGGCTGACATGTGGGACCTAGCAGCCTGACTAAACGGCAGACGCCTTGAGCTACGTTATCGAGTTCAAATCAGGGAGGCGCGACCGAAAAGTATGGTCCGCTAGAGACACTGACGTCCGGAACCCACACGCCTCAAAAGACTTCGGCGAGTCAACATCACGCGAGAAAACGAAAATCTTGCTTCTGCCACGCGCCAGCCGAGCTTCCTCCATGTTTTTAACAGATCAATCATAGTAGAGGGCCGCAAAACCGGAAAAAAAGTTTTCCATCGGCCACGGCCAAGCCGAGAATTTCGTCGCGGAAGACACGCCTTCTACGACGACCGTCGGGCCAATTGGAAGGAAACTTTTCTTGTAGTGTTTGTTTGAATTTACAAGATAAATTGGGCAGAGCCTAGTGTAAATTGACAACATAAACTGGACATCCACATAACTCATCAAATAAAGATTCACAGACTACAAAATGCACCACAACTACATAACATGTTCACAGACAACAAGTTCTGGCAAGCTCACAGAACATCAGATGAGCAACTGGCATTTCCCAAGGGGCTTTCATCATGATCTCTACCAACACTAGCATTTTCCCCAACAGTTAAGTTAGACATGAACCCATCCCTGCCACCAGGTCTTGGTACTCTGCATTCTGCATTGTTTTCTTCATTCCTTGGAGATGAACTTGGTGCTCTGAATTCTGAAGTTCTTGGAGTAGGTGGAGGGTCTCTAAATTTTGGAGTTCTTGGAGCAGGTGGAGGGCCTCTTTCTTCTGAATTTCCTGAAGAAGGTGGATCAGCAATGGTCTCCACTTCTGATTGTGTTGGTTGCAATACTAATATAGCGGGGCGAAAGCCTGATTCGAGGATGCATGTCCCACATGTTTGGTTGGGAGAATGATCTGTGTGAGGTAATGGAGGGTGGCGTAGAGGATTGCTAGGACGAAGAGCTCTTGAAGTAGAGTAGCACTGTGGGACTCCATAGTCGATCATCTCGTGCTGCATTACCGAAGTACACCGAAGTGGAGAATTTTATAGGGAGTAAACAACATTGCGTTCTCGGTCAAGGGGAAGGGGAAGGAAAAGACAAAGGAGGTATAATTCCTCCTCTGTCAAACTAAATATGCCAAAACTTTCAAAGGAGGTATAATTCCTATCTACAAGCGATGACGGTAGTTAGCATGTTCCTCGAAGTAACCGGAAAACTGTAGTATGGAAAATCTTAATGAAGAATCCCGATACATAATAGGTGTCGCTGATAAATCGAGGCCACCGAACCAAATGTACAAATACTGTATGATATTTCAGACATTTAATTTGTTCTGATCTTTTTGAACCATACCTAGAGTTTCAGATTAGTCTGTAGTAGAATGCCCTGTTGAACTGTAGGAGGAAAAGATTTGCAAAGAATGCACTAGAGGCAATAGAGACGTTGCCCATACCAGGTGACGTACTTACAAAGAGGCAGGTTGGCGTTCCCAAAGCATACTTGGCCCTGCAGAAGGCTCTCTCCGTGCATCACTAGATGCTCAGAGGTCACCGAATTAGTCCGGACAAGGTCCACGGTACGCCACGCTTTGCGCCTGGAGTTGTACGCGTCGAGTCGGCCGCAGAACTGCTTGAGCAAGACCTCCTCTCCCTCCCGAGGATCCTCCACCGCCACCACCTGGTTGTCCATGTAGAACTCCTGCGACAGGTCGCATCCGTCCCACGAGACCAGGCTGATCCTATCCTTGAGCCGCCAGGTGCCGCGGGGACTGCCGGAGTAGTCGTCGAGCACCCACGTCTCCATCGAACTGGACGACGGCTCGACGGCGAAGATGCAGAGCTTCCCGCATGGCAGCACGCCGACCCGTGTCGTCATTAAAGACAGCGGTCGTCCATGGCGTTCCAGTGTCTTCATCGACCACAGCTTCTCATGCCTGGTGTCGAACGCGAGCAGCCGCACGGCCCGCACGGTGGTTCCCGACGATCCCATCGACCGTACCAGCCAGTGCAGATTGTTGTGTAGCCTAACCATGTGAGGGTTACGGTATGTGCTGATCATGATGATCATGGGAGTTACGGGATCTGCAGAAGTATCCTCCAGGGGAAGCTCGCGCCAAACGGCATCACCGACCCTTAGGATCCGGAAGATAGTCGGTCGGATATGGCAAGGACAGTGATCGGTTTCGCCGAAAGCGTGCAGGAGGTGGAAGCGCCTCGTCTCCGGGTGCGCGTAGCCGCCGATGATACGACCCCTTGGGGCCGGCGTACTAACAGTAGCGCAGGCCATGGTGAGCGGGTTCCAGAGCACATAATGGTCGACGTGGAAGTGGATGGATATCCTGTTGCCGCGCTCAAGGCACAGCACCCCGTCCCAGGAGGCCCTGACCATCGTTGACATTGACAAGGTAAACCAGAGGGCTCGGGGGAACGGCGCTTTCTCGTGGCCGCCGTGCAAGAAGTCGAAGACGACCACTCTAGTCAATGAGCGATGCAGTAATCTGTCACCTTCGATGCCATAGTATTCGATCTCGCGGTGAGCCGCGACCTTAGCGACGGCGGTCGGGCGTTGTTGTGCGTGGGCGCGGTCGAAGTTCGGGTGGGGTATGGCGGAGCGCCAGGCCCTGCACACGGCGCGGCAGCCGGCGATGCAACGGGCAGGCAGGCGGACGAGAATCTCCACGAGCACGTCGTCCGGCAGATGAGGGAGGGCGTCCATGGCTAGCTAGGGTGGATGAGGATCGAATCGGGACGGACGGGGGAGGGGTACGTTGACATGCTCTCGTATAATTATTGGCCTCCCGGACACGTAGCAAGGGTTTGAGACGAAATTGTTTTAGTTGACGACAATAACAACCAGTCAATGAACGTGGGACACGTGAAAAACACAACCGTAGCAGTTTGAGTTCAGGTTCAATCAAGAAGGTAATGCTAGGTGATCTTTTTTGCGAGTAATGCAAGGTGATCTGCAGCCATCTAGAGGAGAAAGTGAGCATATAGCATAAAACCACCACTTTGATGTTCAAATTTACCGAATGCCACCACTTTACGTTTCCACCGGATTTCGATAAATTTGACCACAAAATGGTTGTTTTTTGTCATCAATGTGATTGTTTTTTGTCCCGTAAAGTGGTGGCGTTCGGTAAATTTAAACATCAAAGTGGTGGCTTTATGCTATATACTCGGAGAAAGTGGTTATCTTGCCTTCGAAGAGGTAATGCTAGGCGCTTCTCATGCCGCGGCGCGGCGGCGGCGGCTAACCCTTGCGCCATCTTCGCTGTCGCCGCATTCACCGTCGCCTGCCGGACCATCTTCGCCGTCGCCTGCCGGATCTAGGTTCTCAGATCTGTTGGTCGGCGAGGCCGGGGATCACGTCGCCATCCAGGTTGCAGAACAGGCCATCGCGGAGGAGGGGGAATGGACTATGATGGTGCATCAGAAGGGACCGCAACAATGCCTGCAAGATTTCTTGTCGTAAGCCGGGTTTCCCTCCCAAGATTCTCGTTATTGGGAGAGGAGGGCGCGGCGGAGCTTGCCGGTGTGCAGGGCTCCATGTCAGGGGAGTGCTGCGTCATCGGCGATGGGGGCTGTTGTGGCTAGGGCATGGTCGTTGTCCCCGTCGTCAGCGGTGGGAGTGTTGGAGAAACGCAGGTGCTTGTCGTCGTCCCCGCCGCCAAACTCTGCCGCCTCCTCGCCTACGCCTATGCCTACGCCTCTGCATGCTTCCGCTGCTCGGTCCCTGGCTACGGGACACCGGTCCTACGCGGAGATCACCATGTCCGGGACTCATCAGCGGCATCCTGCGCCGGCTGGGGCTAGGGGTAGCATGCCACCGCATCGATCTGTGGTGCCCCTATCGCGCCTGCGGGGCCGTCCCTGGTGTCGCCCCAGGCGGCCGCTTTCTCGTCGAGGGTGGACATGCTTCGGCGGCCGCTCCGTTTCAACCACTCCAGCCGTCGTCACGGCGTCCCGACGCTCCTGCATACATGCCGCCTCAGCAGGGGCAATACTACCAGCCGTCGACCCAATCCCGAGGCTGCTCTTCCCTCCGATCTTCTGTAACATCCCAAAACTTCAATCCAAGTTTATCAAAGATCAAATCATCCAAATTTAGGAGTAACAAAAACTTTTCCATATTTAAAATGAAAGCATTCATATATGTGTACATTTAAAATAGGAGTTGTTTTGAATTGCCATGATTGTGTGATCCTTTGCTTCTAAAATGTTTCTTAGGTGATTTAAACATCATCTATATCATTCCCAAACTTTTCCTAAAGAAAATCAAATAAAAAAGAATTAAAATGAAAGAATGGTCATTTTGACAAATTTAACTCTCATGCCTACTTTGGCTATTCCTAGTACTCAATTCTTAACAGAAACAATTCTTGATCTTTACACCTCTTGCTAGTACACATAATGAGGTACCAAGGCCCACCTTTTGATCTACTAAAAACATTATGTAAATTATTTAAATGACAGTTTAAAATTGAATCTAATGCATATGCATAGATCACCTCTATTTCAAAAACCATGTAATTAAGCTCCATTTTCAAAACCCTTGCAACCAAAGACTAGCTAGCACTAGTGGAGATCACTCAAAAAATTTGATCTCAAAATTCAAACTTTGGTCTCTTGCGGCCATTTCATCGAACATGTGGCAGACACAGATCAAACTTTTGTCAAAACACTATAGTGTGCAGTGCTTATTGTCACCATTTGGGCCTAACTCGGTCCCCTTGTCCCCCCAGCTCAAACCCTAGCCCTAGCTCTCTCTCCCTCTCCGCTAGCTGCTCCAGTGCCAAGCCGCCCGACGCCATGCGCCAGGTCGACCATGGACAGCTCGCACCAAGCCGCCCCGTGCTCTCCTTCGCCCGCTGGCAGACAGGCGCCATCACACCGCACCGCCTCGACCAGCCCCCGACCAAAATCGAGCGGAGGACAAGCCCCAGTTGCTCGCGCCCACGCCTCTGTCCGCCATGCCGATCACCCTGGAGCGCCGCGTCCGCCAGAGCAGCACCAGCCTCGCCAAGCCCTAGCCTTGCGTGGCGGCACTCGCAGCAGGCCCAGCACATCGCCAGACACGCCCGCATGCCGCCGCTCGACCCATAGCCGCCACATTTCTTGTCGAGCACCTGCGGCCACCGTGAAGTGCGAGGAAGCTCCCGACCAATAGAGATAGCCCCTTGCCACGCCATCAAGCCATAGAGGATCGCCAGGAGACCGGCCACCGTCCGCCTACCTTGCCCATGCCCTTAGCTCGCTGTGTCGTCGCCCACGTCGAGCTCTGCCCATGCCGCTCTGCACCCTTCGCTCGCCTATATAAGGAGGCCTCCCCAGCAAGCTCTCTTCACACCATTCTCATCCCCACCTCTCACTCTCACTCCCCACAGCCAGCCGGAGCCGCTCGAGCACCAGGACACCGGAATTGCAGCCGGAGCCGCCGCCTCGGGAGGAGAAGGGCGTCGTTGATCCAGGCCATCCCAGGAAGCGCCGCTTGTACCAGGAGAACCGCCATCGTCTTCCACTTCGTTCGCCCGCCTCGCCGACCCCGCTGGAGCCCCGGTACGCCCCTACTGCACCCTCACTGACCGCGCTAGGGTTAGCTCCCGTCGTGTCCTATTCCGACAAGGACGATAGCTGTGAGCCGTCGATCTACCCTCTAATCGCACGACCACCTTTCATCCATACCCCTTCGGTAACCCCCCCTGTTCCACTGACGGGTGGGGTCCTCGCTTAAGCCAGCCCACGACGCTGCGCGGAGCGTAGTGGGCCAGCCCATTTCGTTCCCGCGCACGTTTCAAATTCAAATTAGGAATTTTCCTTTTAGTTAGAATATAGTTTCTGTCCAGTGTTTCAAAATTCAATTCTGTGAGGATGACAAATCCAAATTGCATGAAACTAATCTTGTCTGAAAGGTATTGAAAAGCTCTATCCAAGCCCGTTGGATTTAATTCATTTAGAGTTATAGATTTCTCCTAATAAAAATAAGAAGACAGAAGCTTTTGCAACTTGAAACATTTTTATAAAATCAACCAAGTTAGCTTTTGAGTTGATTCCAACTCTCAAAAATCACATTTCATCATATCTATCCAAATATGTAAAAATATTAAGGTTTACAGGCAGTGACTTTGGACTAGTACCAAAATAATGCTATATAGGCATTTCTAGTCACTTTAAATCATTAAATAATAAACTTAAACCAAAGTAATATTGATCCAACCTTTAAATCTCATTCCCACCTGTTAGAATATGTGGTGAGGACATGTGTCCACATGATCCCATATTTTGGTGGTGAATATTAAATTGTACTTAATTTTTCAATGAGTAGAAATTACTTTTCCAAAATAAAAAGGGTGAAACTATTGAATTAAAACTTATGATGTTTGGGATGATAATAGATCATCAATTGTGTGGTTTAGAATACTACTTAGCCTAAGTTAAGTATTGTTTGGTGATTGTGCACTCCCTATGTATTTATAGACGATAGTACCGACCAAGCCTTCGAGGAGGAGGAGTTCTACCAAGAAGAAGAAGAAAACTTCAACCACTGCACCAACCAAGGCAAGCTATTAGTGGCAAGCTAACCCTTGCAAACATGCTTTAGTGAGCTATTGTAGCAAGCTAGAATAAAACTAGATAGTTTAGTAAAGATGCCTTAAGCATACTTTGATCACACCCCCTTAGTTTACACAAAATTCTTTAATTAATTTTGAAGGTAGCATAAAGAGTATAAAACTTGACCTACTTAGGAACCTTTAGATGTCATTCTATGGCATGAGATTGATCCCACCTTTCCACCTTAGTGAACACTCTTAACCTAGTGTTTTAGAATAGATCAAACTTGAGTCACTTTAGATGGGAACACTTGGTGAAAATGAGTTATGAAAACCTTGGAATGATGAGTCATTCTATTGAGATGTTTTGACATGTGTTGAGAAACAAAATTGGTTTATGATGATGAAAATGATGAGGCATGAGCCTTAACCCTTTTTATAAAACTGATGGTTGGATTCGGATGCGATACCATTCCAAATTTACCGTACAACCACATTACCTGAATTGGGTAAGGCTTAGCTGGAAATTTATATGCATTAGTATTAGTTCCCTCACGGGAGAGGTTTGAGCTGAGGCTACCTCTCAATGATGTCCACCTATGCAGTGCCCAAGATGACTGATGGTCATGGTTGGGAGGCCATGCTCATAGGAGAGGTGCCTGTACTAGGGTGTGTAAAGGGAAGGTTATGTTTGATTATCTGCATACCAAGTATGATGATTCAGGGTTATCCCTGACGGATGTATCAAATCTTGTGGTGAAAGTGTGCCACCTCTGTAGAGTGTCAAACTATTCGAATAGCCGCGTCCGCAGTTATGGACAGTTGGAATGGCCATACTGTTTCGTTGTCAGATGTTTTCTAAATAACTTGAAAGGAATGTTGAACTTTGACTTGACCACAACAGGGTTGTGTAGATGATAATAGCTTCCCCACTTAAGTGATTCTAGAACTTTATTTTATCTTTCTTGCTTCAGAACTCAGCTTAGGTTTCAAACTTAACTAGATAGTTATTCTTTCAATTTAGTACTTTAATTTAGAATCATAACCCTTGCTAGTAGTAGTTTGTGAGTACTTAAAGAGTACTCATGGCTTTTGTCCCTGGCTATTATCATGGCCAGACTATGAAGGAGATTATCAAGATGATGGTCAGCAGGACGGCTATGATAACTAGGACTATATGCCTTCGTCAGCATTGCCTGTGCCCCTGAAGATGGACCCCACCGCTACGCTATCGTTTATTTCCGCTGCTTGTTGTATTAAAGACTGGATCATGAGATCTGTATTTGTGTAAAACCTTATGTATGGTTTGTAATGGATGATGTACTGTCATATCCAATCCGTTATGTCTCGCAAAAATGGTAATCCTAGGATTGCGAGGTATGGCATAATGGGCATCTGGGATTAAAAATCCGGGTGTTGACAAGTTGGTATCAGAGCCATCCTGACCATAGGAGACCCTAGTTAGAATGGACGTCCACACCAAAAACTTAGCTTCAAAACCAAAGTGAGTATTTATGAAAAACTATTTCCCCTCTTACCGTTGTGAACTCATTCTTTCTCAAAAATACATGTTCCTCAAAATTCTTACATTACTACTTAAAATTTGACACACTTGATCACTTCACTAATTTCCTCATCCTAAATTCATGTAGATGGAGACTCAGTTCAGCAAGTTTTACCAGTTGGGAAACGGAGGTCAGCTGATCTTCGAGAGGGATCTGGATTCACTCTCAGAATTACTGGGACGCCCATGTCCGGAGTTTCTTGGAGCTCAACTTCCAGGACCCCCAGGAGGAGACCTACAATGGCTAGTCACCGCAGATCTTCGAGGAAGCATTGAAGCACCGACTTCTGGGAGAATTCAGTTCTCTGTGAGAGAGAACAACTGGCTAGATGGATTAGCCAGGGCAATGCATGAAGCTCTCGCACGTCTATGTGCCCTCAGTGTCAACAAGATTCAAGGAACCCGTTTTTCCCACTATGCAAGACGTGACTTCATGGGAATGCCGATGGAGATGCCAAGTCACCCAGAGTTGAGGCGTCAAGTGGAGAACCTTGACTTCTTGCTTCATGACCGACAGCAGGAACTGGACAATGCCAGAGAATTAGCCAACCAGAACCGTGCCATCGCCGACCAGAAGGCCCAGACTTTCACACTGCTCGTCCAAGATCGCCAGTCTCTTCGTCGCCGGCGTACAAAGAAGGATCGCACCATCGCCCATCTTCGCAAGAAGGTGGCCGACCTCGAGAAGACCGTCAAGGAGCAGGAAGCTCAGCTTGCCGCCAAGGAAGAAGATGATGAAGGAGAAGACATCCAGGGAGATATGGATTCCTACCTCAGCAACGATGACAATTTTCTGGCAGAGGATGCTGTGGACTTCTACACTGATGATGAAGACTCCGACTTCATTGACGATGAGTAGATGCACTAGAGCACTGTCGTAGCATGAGATGTATCATCTCATTGTATCGTAGCTTGCAGAATGGTTCTTAAAACCATCTGTTTTTCCCCTTTGCTTGTTGTGGTGTGTGTTGTATCGTGTGCTTGCTTGCATGAATGAAAAAGAAGTTAGTTGAAAAACCTGAGTCTAACTCAAAGTTGTAACTTTGAAAACCCAGAACCATGAACCTTAGAATTCCCCTCTTACCCATATATCTATCTCAATCTTAAGATGACTCGTGGAAACCAAGGAGGGAGTAGCTCATCGCAGGACCCAATGCTGCAGATCTTGCAGAATCTCATAGCAGACCGTGAAGCAAGCAGGGCCGAGCGTCAAGCCAACTTAGCGACATTGCAGCAGATCGCCCAAATGGCTCTCAACAACCAAGGACATGGAAATCAGGATCACCATGGATCTAAACTCAAAAAATTTCAGAACACCAATCCCCCAATCTTCAACCAATCTGAAAACCCATTAGATGCTGATGACTGGTTACAGACCATGGAAAACAACCTCGAAGTTGCAGGAGTTGATGAGAATGAGAAAGTTATCTTCACCACCCACTATCTGGCGGGAGATGCAAGAGCTTGGTGGAATAGCGTCCGCAACATGAACCATGGCCAGGTGATGACCTGGGAAGCATTCAAGGTCAAGTTCAGCCGCACCCATGTCCCGCAAGGTCTTGTCAACAGGATGAGAGATGAATTCTGTGAACTGAAGCAAGGAAGATTGACTATAGTAGAGTACCGTGACAAATTCTTGTCACTTGCCAGATATGCACCGGATGAAATCAACACGGAGGCCAAGAAGAAGGAGAGATTCTTAAACGGACTACATGATGAGATGCAGACTGTCCTCGTCAACATCCGTTTCCAGGATCTTGAAGAGCTAGTCGACTCTGCCATTCAGATGGAAGGGAAGATTAACCAGGCAAACGATAACCGCAAGCGTCGTATGATGCAGCAGTCTGGATCCAGCAGTCACCAGAAGTACCGTCCCAACCCCTCACCAGGATATGCACCAAGGAACAACCGACCCCCAAATTCTCGCCCAAGCTACCCCAACCGTAGCGTAGGAAATGTGAAGCCCGGAGGAAACAATCACAACTCCAGCAACGCCAACAACTTCAACCGTGCCCCTCCCAAGAGCAACAACAACAACACTGCCCCCAGAACTGGCAGCAATGTTGTACCTGTCGCAGTCAAGGACAAGTCCCAGATCACTTGTTTCGAGTGTGGAGTGAAGGGTCACTACTCCAATGAATGTCCCAAGAAGACTGCCGCCAATGCCCCTGTGAATGCCCCAGCTCAGCAGCAGCATCTTGTTCAACCAGGCAGGAGAATTTCCCCAGGGAACCCGCACAACCGCAATGGTCGTCTCTTCCACATGAACGCAGAAGAAGCCCAGGAAGCACCAGATGTCGTGTTGGGTATGTTTTCTGTCAACTCAGTTTTAGCAAGAGTATTGTTTGCTTCTGGAGCATCGCATTCATTTGTCACCGAAGAATTTGTATGCACTAGTAAGATTCGCCCAACCAAGCTGAAGCATGTCATGATAGTTCAAATCCCTGGTTCAACTACAAAAGCTAGAAAAATTTGCAAAGCTGTACCTATCAGAATACATGGGATAGATTTTTATGCCAACCTAATTGTACTTGGAACCAAAGGTTTGGAAGTAGTACTAGGTATGGACTGGATGTCAAGGCATAAAGGACTGATAGACTGTGCTAAGAAAGCCATCACTATGACCAGTAGGTCTGGAGTAACAGTAGAACTTATCTCTGAAACCTTACCCCGTCAATTCAAATGCAACAAAAGTGTAGCCCTGCCTACCATTGACCAATTCAGAGTAGTCTGTGAATATCTCGACATATTCCCAGATGAATTGCTAGGTATGCCCCCAGATAGGGATATTGAGTTCATTATCGAACTAATCCCCGGAACCAGACCTATAGCCCAGAGACCCTATACCATGAACCCCTCAGAGTTAGTAGAACTGAAGAAGCAGTTGGATGCCATGTTAGCAACAGGCTTGATTCAACTAAGTGCATCGCCATGGAGATCACCAGTGTTATTCGTCGACAAGAAAGATGGAGGCAACCGTCTGTGTACAGACTACAGAAAGTTGAATGATGTCACCATCAAGAACAAGTACCCCTTGCCAAACATAGAGGATCTATTTGATCAGTTGACTGGAGCTCAGGTATTCTCAAAGATTGATCTTAGGACTGGTTATCACCAACTTAAGATTCGTGCAACGGATATTCCGAAGACCGCCTTTACTACTCGCTATGGTTTATACGAGTATACGGTTATGTCTTTTGGATTAACCAATGCCCCTGCTTATTTCATGAATCTCATGAATAAGAACTTTATGAATTTCCTAGATAAGTTTGTAGTTGTGTTTATCGACGACATCCTTATCTACTCCAAATCAGAAGAAGAGCATGAGAAACATCTGAGAATCATCCTAGAAACCCTGAGAGAGCATCAGTTATATGCCAAGTTCAGCAAGTGTGAGTTTTGGCTAAAAGAAGTAGGATTCCTAGGACATATTGTGTCTGCCGGAGGAGTCTCTGTTGATCCCAGCAAGATCAAAGATGTCGAAGAATGGGAAGCCCCAACCAATCAAACCCAAGTTCGTTCATTTCTCGGATTAGCGGGATATTACCGCAAATTCGTAGAAGGATTCTCGAGCATAGCCCGACCAATGACCCAATTATTGAAGAAGGACAAGAAGTTTGAATGGACAGACAAGTGTGAAGCCAGTTTCTAGGAGCTGAAGAAGAGATTGATATCAGCCCCAATTTTGATCATGCCAGACATCAAGAAGCCGTTTGATGTGTATTGTGATGCATCAAAGATTGGTCTAGGATGTGTATTGATGCAAGAAGGCAAAGTCATCGCGTATCTGTCTCGACAACTGAAGCAGCATGAGCAGAACTATCCGACCCATGATCTTGAGCTAGCAGCCGTGGTTCTAGCATTGAAGACATGGCGTCATTATTTGATGGGTAATCGCTGTGAGATTTACTCAGATCATAAGAGCTTGAAGTATATCTTCACCCAGAAGGAGTTGAATATGAGGCAAAGAAGATGGATAGAGTTAATCAAGGATTATGACCTTGACATTCACTATCACCCCGGCAAAGCCAATGTGGTAGCGGATGCTCTTAGCAGATTGCCGTGTAGTCTTAACACCATGATCAAAGAGAAGCAACCAAGTTTGTATGAGGAGTTGGAGCAGTTCAGGACTGAGTTAGTTAGCAAAGGATTCCTAGCTAGCATTGAACTTCAACCCACTTTGATTAGCCAAATCAAGGAAGCCCAGAAGGGGAATGAAAGCATCAACGGAATCAAACATCGTATTGGTATAGGCAAAGTACCTGGATTCACCGAAGACGAAGAAGGTGTACTGTGGTACAAAGGACGTATCTATGTGCCAGCAGATTCGGAGCTGAAGGAGGTTATCATGAAGGAAGCTCATGATACTCTTTATTCTATCCACCTCGGAGGAACAAAGATGTATCAGGATTTGAAAGAGCAATTTTGGTGGCACAAGATGAAGAGAGAGATCGGAAGCTACATCGCCAAATGTGACATTTGTCAAAGAGTCAAAGCAGAGCATCAGAGACCTGCAGGATTGTTGCAACCATTGCATATTCCGGAATAGAAATGGGATTCCGTCGGAATGGACTTTATCACCGGTTTACCTACTTCTAGTAGGGGAAATGACTCAATATGGGTCATAGTTGATAGACTATCTAAGGTAGCCCACTTCATACCAGTCAAGACAACCTACCAGAGTGCAAAACTAGCAGAGTTGTACATTGCTAGGATTGTTAGTCTGCATGGAACCCCCAAGACCATCGTATCAGATCGAGGAACCCAGTTTACCTCAAGATTTTGGCAGAAAGTTCAGGAAGGTTTAGGAACCAAGTTGAACTTCAGCACCGCTTATCACCCGCAAATAGATGGACAAACTAAGAGAGTCAACCAGATCTTGGAGGATATGCTTAGAGCTTGTGTGTTGGAATACGGATCAAAATGGGAAGACTGCCAGCCCTTCGTAGAATTCTCATATAACAACAGTTATCAAGCTAGTTTGCAGATGGCGCCATTTGAATTCCTATACGGAAGAAAGTGTCGTACCCCTTTGAATTGGTCACAAGTAGGAGAGAGTCAGATCTTTGGACCCGACATTCTCCGAGAAGCGGAAGAGAAAGTTCGCAAAGTTCGTGAGCACCTCAAGACCGCCCAATCCAGACAGAAGAGCTATGCTGACAAGAGAAGGAGAGACCTGACTTTCAATGTCGGAGATTTCGTATATCTCAAGGTTTCACCATTGAAGGGAACCCAACGCTTTAGCCTGAAGGGAAAGTTAGCTCCCAGATATATCGGACCTTTCAAGATTCTGAACCGTCGAGGAGAAGTATCATATCAGCTGGAATTGCCTGAAGAGATGTCAGCCATCCACAATGTGTTCCATATCTCGTTACTTTGCAAATGCTTGGAAGTGCCTGAGAAGACTAAAGTTTTCAAGAATATCGATCACAGAGCAGTGGAAATCAACAATGACCTGACCTATCGGGAAGTGCCCATTCGTATCTTAGAAGAAGCCTACAGAACCACCAGGACCAGGAGTATAAAGTTTCTCAAGATTCAGTGGAGCAACCACACCGAGGAGGAAGCCACTTGGGAGCGCGAGGATTACATTAGGACAGAGTTCCCAGATCTCTTTAGTTCCTAGTTTTCTTGTAAATCTCGGGACGAGATTTTATTTAAGGGGGGAAGGTTTGTAACATCCCAAAATTTCAATCCAAGTTTATCAAAGATCAAATCATCCAAATTTAGGAGTAACAAAAACTTTTCCATATTTAAAATGAAAGCATTCATATATGTGTACATTTAAAATAGGAGTTGTTTTGAATTGCCATGATTGTGTGATCCTTTGCTTCTAAAATGTTTCTAAGGTGATTTAAACATCATCTACATCATTCCCAAACTTTTCCTAAAGAAAATCAAATAAAAAATAATTAAAATGAAAGAATGGTCATTTTGACAAATTTAACTCTCATGCCTACTTTGGCTATTCCTAGTACTCAATTATTAATAGAAACAATTCTTGATCTTTACTCCCCTTGCTAGTACACATAATGAGGTACCAAGGCCCACCTTTTGATCTACTAAAAACATTCTGTAAACTAATTTAAATGACAGTTTAAAATTGAATCTAATGCATATGCATAGATCACCCCTATTTCAAAAACCATGTAATTAAGCTCCATTTTAAAAACCCTTGCAACCAGAGACTACCTAGCACTAGTGGAGATCACTCAAAAATTTTGAACTCAAAATTCAAACTTTGGTCTCTTGCGGCCATTTCATCGAACATGTGGCAGACACAGATCAAACTTTTGTCAAAACACTATAGAGATAGCCCCTTTCCGCGCCATCAAGCCATAGAGGATCGCCAGGAGACCGGCCACCGTCCGCCTACCTTGCCCATGCCCTTAGCTCGCTGTGCCGTCGCCCACGTCGAGCTCTGCCCATGCCGCTCTGCACCCTTCGCTCGCCTATATAAGGAGGCCTCCCCAGCAAGCTCTCTTCACACCATTCTCATCCCCACCTCTCACTCTCACTCCCCACAGCCAGCCGGAGCCGCTCGAGCACCAGGACGCCGGAATTGCAGCCGGAGCCGCCGCCTCGGGAGGAGAAGGGCGCCGTTGATCCAGGCCATCCAAGGAAGCGCCGCTTGTACCAGGAGAACCGTCATCGTCTTCCACTTCGTTCGCCCGCCTTGCCGACCCCGCTGGAGCCCTGGTACACCCCCACTGCACCCTTACCGACCGCGCTAGGGTTAGCTCCCGTCGTGTCCTGTTCCGACGAGGACGATAGCTGTGAGCCATCGATCTACCCTCTAATCGCGCGGCCACCTTTCATCCATACCCCTTCAGTACCCCCCCTGTTCCACTGACGGGTGGGGCCCTCGCTTAAGCCAGCCCGTGACGCTGTGCGGAGCGCAGTGGGCCGGCCCATTTCGTTCCCGCGCACATTTCAAATTCAAATTAGGAATTTTCCTTTTAGTTAGAATATAGTTTCTGTCCAATGTTTCAAAATTCAATTCTGTGAGTTTGACAAATCCAAATTGCATGGAACTAATCTTGTCTGAAAGGTATTGAAAAGCTCTATCCAAGCCCGTTGGATTTAATTCATTTAGAGTTATAGATTTCTCCTAATAAAAATAAGAAGACATAAGCTTTTGCAACTTGAAACATTTTTATAAAATCAACCAAGTTAGCTTTTGAGTTGATTCCAACTCTCAAAAATCACATTTCATCATATCTATCCAAATATGTAAAAAATTAAGGTTTACAGGCAGTGACTTTGGACTAGTACCAAAATAATGCTATATAGGCATTTCTAGTCACTTTAAATCATTAAATAATAAACTTAAACCAAAGTAATATTGATCCAACCTTTAAATCTCATTCCCACCTGTTAGAATATGTGGTGAGGACATGTGTCCACATGATCCCATATTTTGGTGGTGAATATTAAATTGTACTTAATTTTTCAATGAGTAGAAATTACTTTTCCAAAATAAAAAGGGTGAAACTATTGAATTAAAACTTATGATGTTTGGGATGATAATAGATCATCAATTGTGTGGTTTAGAATACTACTTAGCCTAAGTTAAGTATTGTTTGGTGATTGTGCACTCCCTATGTATTTATAGACGATAGTACCGACCAAGCCTTCGAGGAGGAGGAGTTCTACCAAGAAGAAGAAGAAGAAAACTTCAACCACTGCACCAACCAAGGCAAGCTATTAGTGGCAAGCTAACCCTTGCAAACATGCTTTAGTGAGCTATTGTAGCAAGCTAGAATAAAACTAGATAGTTTAGTAAAGATGCCTTAAGCATACTTTGATCACACCCCCTTAGTTTACACAAAGTTCTTTAATTAATTTTGAAGGTAGCATAAAGAGTATAAAACTTGACCTACTTAGGAACCTTTAGATGTCATTCTATGGCATGAGATTGATCCCACCTTTCCACCTTAGTGAACACTCTTAACCTAGTGTTTTAGAATAGATCAAACTTGAGTCACTTTAGATGGGAACACTTGGTGAAAATGAGTTATGAAAACCTTGGAATGATGAGTCATTCTATTGAGATGTTTTGACATGTGTTGAGAAACAAAATTGGTTTATGATGATGAAAATGATGAGGCATGAGCCTTAACCCTTTTTATAAACTGATGGTTGGATTCGGATGCGATACCATTCCAAATTTACCGTACAACCACATTACCTGAATTGGGTAAGGCTTAGCTGGAAATTTATATGCATTAGTATTAGTTCCCTCACGGGAGAGGTTTGAGCTGAGGCTACCTCTCAATGATGTCCACCTATGCAGTGCCCAAGATGACTAATGGTCATGGTTGGGAGGCCATGCTCATAGGAGAGGTGCTTATACTAGGGTGTGTAAAGGGAATGTTATGTTTGATTATCTGCATACCAAGTATGATGATTCAGGGTTATCCCTGACAGATGTATCGAATCTTGTGGTGAAAGTGTACCACCTCTGTAGAGTGTCAAACTATTCGAATAGCCGCGTCCGCAGTTATGGACAGTTGGAATGGCCATACTGTTTCGTTGTCAGATGTTTTCTAAATAACTTGAAAGGAATGTTGAACTTTGACTTGACCACAACAGGGTTGTGTAGATGATAATAGCTTCCCCACTTAAGTGATTCTAGAACTTTATTTTATCTTTCTTGCTTCAGAACTCAGCTTAGGTTTCAAACTTAACTAGATAGTTATTCTTTCAATTTAGTACTTTAATTTAGAATCATAACCCTTGCTAGTAGTAGTTTGTGAGTACTTAAAGAGTACTCATGGCTTTTGTCCCTGGCTATTATCATGGCCAGACTATGAAGGAGATTATCAAGATGATGGTCAGCAGGACGGCTATGATAACTAGGACTATCTGCCTTCGTCAGCATTGCCTGTGCCCCTAAAGATGGACCCCACCGCTACGCTATCGTTTATTTCCGCTGCTTGTTGTATTAAAGACTGGATCATGAGATCCGTATTTGTGTAAAACCTTATGTATGATTTGTAATGGATGATGTACTTTTATATCCAATCCGTTATGTCTCGTAAAAATGGTAATCCTAGGATTGCGAGGTATGGCATAACGGGTATCTGGGATTAAAAATCCGGGTGTTGACATCTTCCCTCCACAGCAGTTCTAGTTCTAGCAGATGTTTCCACACATACAGCAACAGGTCTTTCCGCAAGCTCCTGAGTAGTTTGGAACCCGAGTTTACCTCGGAATAACAGGAAGAAGAAAAACAATGTTACTCTAACATCTTCTCAACCCACTGTGGTTCCTACACAACCTCAGTTTCCATAGGTCAACCTTTGTTTGTGCCAGCACCGGTGGATCCAATTTAAGCGCCACTCTCTCTAAGTATCCCACCTGCTACAACGGTTACTACTCAAGGCAGTGCTATTGTGGAGGAATAGTGTAAGAACAAGAAATCTATGAAATGCTAGAAGTGCTCTGGCGATACTCATGTAACTAAAAATTGCCATGTTCAACACTATTATCTTGTTTGCAATAATTTGGCTTATCCTACTAATAGATGCCCAACGCTGAAGTTGCTGAAGCCTTCCATGATAGTGGCCGAGAATGTCACAGATGATACCCCATTTAATCAACTGCTTGATTGTATTTATAAGGCTAAACTCGTGCCCAAGTGTTCTCTAGTGGCAAAAGTTTCGATTGTTGGTCTGGCGGTGTCTGTTTCTATTATCGAGGCTCAGATGACACGGTTATGCCCACTCAGTAGAGTGGAAGTGGGAGGATCTTCCCTATGGAGATGATATGTTTCTTGTGAGCTTTCCCTCTTTGGAGGAGTTGTAGGTATTCAGCTGCATGTGTACTCTGAGAATGCTCAGATTATTGTCAGTGTCTGGGTGGTGTAGGATATTCCACCCAAGTTTGTTTTTTCTCAGCTTTAGGAACATGTGGAAGGGATTCCCCATAATTTCTGGCATTTATTTTATCTTTTTACACAAATCATATAAAATATTCATCTTTTCTAAAAACCTTATGTATCAACATCGAATGATGTACATGCGAAATTTTTGTTCAATTTTTTTAACATTTTTTTATTTTTTTTATGCATTTTTCATAATAGGTTCATTTGCACCCATGAGCCAAAACACCACCTCCAAAACGAAAACATCATGCTCTAGTCTATTAAAACTCAGCCAGGCAGATTGGTTGCAGATGTGTCCAGCGACCACGGGTGCACCCAGTAGCCATGATATCCCGCTGGTCTCGGGGCAACAGGTGCGCCCAAAGCTGCACCCAATGTGCCACCATATGGATAACCCTGCAAAAGATTGATAGTTTTTGTTCTGTTAAATATAATATCATTTTTACATCTCAAAATAGACCAACGTAAGGCTAAAATGCCAGTGTGAATACTAGACTTAGATGATTTATCTATATTATTCAACCAATTTTCAAACATTCAAACATGTTTGTAACAGTAGTTTGAGGGGTAGGCGAGCAAAATGGTAAGATATAAACGTATGTTCTATGGACTCATGTGATCCATAGAAACAACACTTAGTACATCATACCCAATTCTTTTTAACTAGATTATCCTTTGTAAAGAACGCCTTATTATTGAGGAACCATATAAAAATCTTTATTTTGAGTGGGATTTTTATTTTTCAAAGTTATTTTTGAAGAAAGACCTTATGATCATTCATAACGTCTTCATACATGGATTTGACTTAGAACACCCCAGATGATGTCAAGTTCCACCCGAACTTATCAGGATCATCCGATAAATGAACCGTCATTAGTATTTGGCATAAATGTATCCAAAGATTCCACTTATTGCCAGTAAGTACCCTCCAAAACCCAATTTTATAGGTACTTGATTTAATACCCGTGCAACGGTTACATTTTTTCGTTGCACAATATTATACAATGATGAGTATTGTTGTTCCGTAGTATTGGACCTATTCCCTGCCTTGAAATGACCTCTAGCAAATAACTCTTCCTTTATCCTCATAAGACCTTTCTAAAATAAAAAATCAGTTGGTTTTGCTTGGACTTCAGACACAGTTTTCTGACATAAATATTTATTATGCAATAATTCATGGCAGCATATCTAGGAGTACAAAAAATGTGATGTTTTGGATATGTATGTAAGAAAGAAAATAGCGGTTGGTCAACATTGACATGTAGATATTGAAGCCCTGAAAACGTTGAAGAAAACAAATTGTAGCAAAATAAATTAGGAAGGAAAGAAGGGTGACAATTTGAAATATTTGTGGGGCATGCATGCTTTGGTCGAGGAAGTCACGACCTAAGTCTCCCCGTCCGGAGACCCATCGGCCAGTGCAGGCAACAGCCTCCTACACGGTATACCCAGAAATAGTAAATGCCACCCGCTGATTATTTTAAAATTGTTCATGAATCCCATCCCGCACCGCTCACCACATCCAACCCCACCACATCTTCCAGTCCATCCCCCGCCTCTCCTGCGACTGCTACTCCTCCTCGCCGACTCGCCGTCACCCTGCCCATCTTCGCCGACCCAGTTAGTTCTAGCCCAGTGATTCGCCTCCACCTCGATTTGGCGCTGGCGCTGCAGAGGTGCACGTTCAATGGACAGAAGGGGGATCTGGAGCCAGTCACCGGGGATCGCCGCACCATAGAGGGAAGGTGCGGAGGTGTTGTTGGGGCTTGAGGAGGTGATTCCAGGGGAGGATCTGGGGGCTGCGGGCAGGTATTACAGGAATTTGCCGATGGTGGTCTTACAAGTGCTAGCGGAGCCGCTGAATCGGAGATTCGAGGCGGTGAGGGATCTGATCAAGCGTTGCAGAAGCCGAGGTTGGTCGTTGCTCTTCTAGCGTGATTCGAGGGGAATGGTGCGTCAAGAGCCCGCGGTCAGAGTCAGCACTGCGGCAGCAATGCGTCGTGAGGCCCTCCCATGGCGAAGAGATGTGTGATGGTGATGGCTAGAAATCAGCAGACTGCGGAGCAGAGTCTAATTGCCATGGAATGCCAGCAAGGGGCACTGGTACTGGCGAACCAAGCGCAAGTTTCGGCGAATCTGGCCCTTAGGGATCTCAACGAGTTTCGACGCCAATTCATTCAGGAAATAGAGGAGGCCGGTGTGCGCCTCAACCGGGAGGGGTCTCCTCTGATCTGACTAAATTCCCCATTGTGCGCTATGGGGGAATTGTTGTCTATGGGAGAGGCTTCATACGAAATCAGGGAGGTCACCGAAATTGCCTTCCACTCCACCTGTTCGTCCTCCTGTCGGGCTAGGCAGAGGCCGTCTGCTCCGGTGAGAGAGAGATCACGGAAAATCTCTTGAGGATTTTTGTATCTCCCCTAGTTCAAACTCCGGTAGGGATGCAGTTGGTGTGGTTTATGTTCAGAAACACTGCCTGATGTTGGTGGTTACGGGAAACCCAACTTCCCTTCCAGGTAAGAGGTTGGTCCTAGTTGGGTCGGTTGAAGTTGGAGTTGGTGGATGCAGAGTACCTAAGGCGATTAGGGTTCCCTGCAAACCGCCACTTCTGGCTTGGGTATGCAAAGGGATCGAGATCTACCCCTCGGCTGACAACTTCTTCCCTGCCCAGTTCGTAGAAACATCTACCCACAAGCCAAGGTTAATACCTGATCCTATCCTCTACCAAGATTTGTAGGAAAGGATGACTAACCAAAGCAGAGGGAGAGGGAGAGGAGGTGAAGCAATCGGCCCGAAGGAGGGGGAGCGCAAGTAGGAGCTTGGCATCAGACTCAGCAAGCTCAACAACAGCTCCAGTAGTAGTTTGCCCCTCAAAATCGGCAAAACCTGGGTTTTGGCTATGGTTTCCCTCCTCCTTGGGTGTTTCCCAACCAATTCCTAGGTCAGTTCCATCCTAACCAGTGGATCAATCCTCAGGGGACGTGGGCATGGTCTAGTTCATCACAACAACAACTTGCAAACTTCCCACATATGCAGTCATAGCAGCACTTTTTGCAGCCGATTCGGCAGCAACAACAACCTTTGTTGGGTGTGCATCCTCAGCAGATCCAGGGTCAGCAGTTTGCACAACAATGACAACAACAGTTGGGGTAGCATCAGACGAACCAAAAACAGAACAATGGCAAGCAACAAGGGAACAGAAAAGGGGAAGGCGACAACAATGGTGAACGAGGGCCAAAGCTCGGGGAGAGAGAGCCACTCAAAAGCAAAGGACAAATACCTCGATGTGGTCTGCTTCAATTGTGAAGATCCTAGCCACAATAGAACTCAAATGTTCTACTGCACCTTTTTTGCTTCATTTGCAAAATGGTGAACCACAAAGAAGATATATGCCTAGTAAGAAGGCAAGCTCTGTCCGCTGCCAAGCTCTATGGCAAAGTTGCTCAAGGGCTTGATTTCTTCCACATGGAAATATCTGACAACAATAGCAATGATCTGGGTGCTAACAGTGTGGGGATTGTCTTTATTGAAGCTAACGAGATAAGCAAGGAGGAGTTGGCTCAAGAGTTTGTGGTTATCTATAGAACTACATGACCATGGCAGATTTGACAATTAGATGATTGATCTTTCCTAGTTAAATTCCCTTCCTAGCTTCTAGTTGAAAACATGGCAGGCTACCCTTGCTTTGGTTTGTTGAAAGAAGGGTGAATGTGAATGTGGAAGACTAGGATGGGGAGCTCTAATCAGTTGGAGATAATCAAGAGATCTGGGTTTAGCTTTGAGGCCTAGAGCCAGAATGGTGCAAGTGGAATCTTCTGGCGCAGTTTACTTCAGTTATAGGTATCTTGGTGGATGTGGATTGGAATGGAATGTTCCACAATCACTATGAGGTCGCCAGGGTTAAAATTCAGTGCAAAGAGCCCCACCTTCTACCAGATAGCCACTTGTTTGAGATCAAGAAGAAGCATTATTCCATTTCATTCATAGTCGAGTTCCATGAGGCTGTTGCAAACACTGAGGGGCCCGATGATCCGGACAACTAGGCTGGTGCAGGCCCTCTCAGAACTTCTAGCATGGATACAGAAAATCTCTCTTCCCATCAGCCTCATGTGGGTGGTTGATAAGAATGGCACAAGTGGGGGTACGTCTTCGCTGCTAATTAAGATGGCTAGATGTGAAGCAGATCCTAGACACTGCAATGCCAACGCAGAGATTGATCTCACTGATACACTTAATGCCTTTCCTATAATCCGCTAGAAGAGACATCGTGGAGTGGTTGGCGTATGACACCCCTGAAGAAGAGAAGTGTTACAATTTACTGAGAGACATGGAGCTTGTATATGATGATGGATACTTTGTTTATGAGGAAGGAAATCTTGTTGTACCTACAGTACTGGAGCCCTTGCAAGATAGAAGCAACAAAAGAGGGATGGACATGGAGATTCAAGGATTTGAACATATCACTAAGAATAACAAATCATGGGGTCCAGTGATGGGTACTAGACAGAGTGCCAGGACACAAGGCAATGCTGGGAAGACGATCCTGGAAATTGCACAAGAGCAAAAAAAGAAGAAAAACTTGGAAGTCTCTGCTGCAACTTTCAAAGGTATAACAGATGCTAACCCTTTTAAAATTTTGCACAAAGATTATTTAAAGAGCATTGCAAAATCGATAGGTGTTATTATTTTAGAATATGACTGTAGTGAAGTTGATAAGTCAACTAAAACTACAAATGATGATCTAGTTCCCTTTTTGCCAGCTTCTTTAGATTTAAATTATGTTAATCCCTCACAGAATAAGGTTTTGCTTAAGAACCAACCTGGTGCTGCCTCTTTATTTTCTCCTAGCTCTCCTAAAATTCCTATAGGTGTTGAGGCACAAGTAGGAGAACTAGATGATAGTGAGTTTATTTGGACTAAAGTTTGTAGAAATAGACAGGGCAAGCACCCTAAGACAAAAAAAGTTTATAAATAGTTTAGGTTGCAACATTAGAGGGATTGATGCTCCCGGAAGAAAAAAATGCATCAGTGACACTCTTGCCAAGTTGCATGCTTCCATTATTACTTTCCAGGAAACCAAAAAAGAAAGCTTATCTGCCTCTTAGTTGGATTCCATTAGTTTAAATAGGAACTTTGTTTGAAACCACCTCCCTACCAATGGCTCTGCCGGTGGCATCCTGGTGGGAGTGGATTCTGATATCTTTGATATCCTTTCTTGGGAAATTAAATGATTTTCAGTTTCCTGTCTTTTGAGAAATAAAATAGATAGAAAACTTTGGAGGCACATTTGTTTCTGTGGCTCTCCTTATGAAGAAATGAAAGAGGAGTTCATCTCTGAACTACACTCCCTCTTCATTTACAATTGCTTGCCTACTCTCATTAGTGGAGATTTTAATTTGGTTAGGTTCTAGGAAGATAGAAGTAATGGGGTTGTTAACCATAAGTGGTGTGACAAGTCCAATGCCTGGATGGAATTGTGGGGTCTCAAGGAGTTCAAGTTGTCCAATAGAAGATTTACTTGGGAAAACAACCAACAAAATCTCATTATGTCAACTATTGATAGAATTTTTTGCAATACTGAGTTAGATGCAATGTACCCTCTAGCTTCTTCCTAATATTTCACCAGGCTTGGGAGTGATCATACCCCTCTCTTGTGGGATTAAGGGATCAATCATTCCCATAAGCCTGTTCCTTACGAATTTGAGAAGTGGTGGATCCTCAAAGAGGACTTTAAAGATCTTGCCATCAAATCATGGCTTGCTCCCACAAAAAGTACATCAACTATTGATAGGTGGCAGGAAAAGATGAGAAGATTTAGAAAATCCTCTAAAGGGTGGAGTAGAAACATTGAGGTAGATCTTAGAAAACTTAAACAAGATATATGATGCAGGAGTATGATAGTTTGGACCTAAAGGATAAATCTGAAAACCTGTCTACTTCTGATCATGCTAGGCTTAAACAGATTAGCTTAGAAATGCAGAAGCTTCGGCTAAAAGAAGAAACAAAAGCCAAACAAAGGTCTAGGGATCGAATAGGGATATAGTTGAATGGGATAGAAACACAACCTACTTTCATGTTGTAGCTAACCAACGTCACAGGAAAACTATGATTACTTCTTTGGAAGGACCTGAGGGACCTACCTTGGAGTTGTCAAAGATGTTGGAAATAGCTACAAATTTTTATAAAAATATTTTTAGGTGTGAGACTAAAATAGGTTTCTCCCTGGATCCTAATTTCTTCTCTATAGAAGAAAAAGTTAAAGTAGACCATAATGCCAAATTAGAAGCTCCTTTTTCTAAATAGGAAATCGAAAAGGTTGTTTTTATCCATATTCAGATGGAGCACTAGGGCCTGATGACATTTCCTTCATGTTTTATCAAAAAATTGGGATCTAGTTAAAAATGATATCCTAGCTTTGTTTAAATATTTCTATGAGGGAAAGTTGGACATCTTCAGACTTAACTTTGCTCCATATCCCTCATCCCTAAAGATCCCGAAGCTTCCACCATGAAAAGATTCAAACCTATTAGTCTTTTAAACTGCATTTTTTAATTTTCACTAAGGTGCTGACTAATAGGCTAGGTTTGATCATGGACTTTCTTATTGCTCCTAATTAAACTACTTTTATTAAAGGAAGATTTATGCTTAAAAGCGTCATTACAACTCATGGGGTCCTCCACTCTGCTGTTCTGGCAGCGAGAAAGGGGTTGTCCTTAAGTTGGATTACGAGAAAGCTTTCGATAGATTTAACTTAGATTTTTTAGATGAGGTCTTAGCCCTGAGAGGCTTTGGCCCTAATATTTCCCACTGGATCCACTTGGAGACTAGAGGGGGGTTAGTTGCAGTCAAGCTGAATGGGGTAGAAGGTAATTTTTTACCACCAGTTGAGGCCTTAGGCAGAGGGACCCCATGTACCCCATCCTTTTCAACTGTGTTGTTGATGTGTTTACTCGCATGTTAACTAAAGCTACGGCAAAATCTCATTAGAGGTATATGCACACAGCTTATTCCTAGAGGTGTGATCATCCCTCTAAGGAATATCATGGGTTGTGTCATAGGTTAATTCCTAATTAAATATCTGGGAGTGCCTTTGCATCATGATAAACTTAGGAGAGAGGACCTCCAACCTATCATAGACAAGATCTTGCAGAGAATTGCAGTTTGGAGGGGGAAGCTTCTCTCATATGCAGCCAGACTGACTTTGATTAAAACCTCTCTTGCTAGTATTCCCATTTATCTTATATCTTTTTTTAAGTTCCCCAAATGGGTGTTGGATCTCATAAACTTGTAGATGGCTAATTGCCTTTGGAATGACTCCAAGGAAAAGGGGGATTTTATTATTTTCCACATTGAATTTTTCAGTTTTATTATTTGCCACACCATGTGTCACTGACATGTGGTGGTCAATGTGGAAATGATAAATTTTTGAAGTAAAGTGTGGCAAATGATAATCTTTTTTTAAGTTCCCAAATGGGTGTTGGATCTCATAAACTTGCAGATGGCTAATTGCCTTTGGAATGAATCCAAGGATAAGAGGAAACTACACCTAGCAAACTAAAGCTTGGTGTGTATGCCTAAATCCCAAGGGGGCTAGGAATTCCTTATCTTAGAGATGTTAACATCTATTTGCTAGCCTCTTGAATCAGAAGATTTGCAAACAGTGGGACAAGCTATGGAAAAGCATCTTAGATGCCAAGTACAACACTCAAAATCCAAATATCTTCTGTTGTGGAAGTGACAACTCTTCCATTTTCTTTAAAGGTTTCATATGGGCTGTTAGATCTGTCCAAATTAGATACAGATGGATCATTGGAGATGTGGCCAAGGTCAGATTCTAGGAAGATGTCAGGTTTGGTACATCTCCTCTATCCGTCCAATTCTGGGAGGTATATTGCATTTGCAATGAGCAAGTGGCCACTATTAAGCAAGTGTGGGATGGTAGCTCTTTGAAACACACCTTCCGTAGAAACTTTATCCCTAAACTATATGAGCAATGGTTAGAATTGTTGCAAAATTGCGAGTAGTATTTTCTCTCTCTGCTGACTATGATTCACTCATTTGAAAATACACAACTAGTGGCCAGTTCTCAACTAGTTCCTGTTATAGCATTATTAGCTTTAGAGGAGTACCTCATGTTTATATTTTGGCTATTTGGTCTCTAGTTGTGCCTCCACGGATCCATATCTTTCTGTGGCTTCTCTCTAATAATAAACTTATGACAAGAGATAATATTTATAAAAGATATCTGGGTAAACCGACTTGTTGTCTTTTCTGTGCTGAAGAGGAATCAATTGATCACCTCTTTTTAAATGTATTGTAGCTTCTAAGACCTAGGAATTTGTCTTTACTTTCTTTAATTTTGAGCTTGGTCATAATTACCTGTCTATAGCCAAGTTTTGGATTTCAAAAAAGAAGCATCAAGCTTTCAATTCCATTTGTGTTGTGGTGCTTTGGAGCATTTGGAAAATAAGAAATGCTTTGATTTTTGATTCTCAAACTTGGATTTTCACTAAGCAGGTTTGGTGGCTGAATCTCAGAAATCTCAAGAAATGGAGGCTAATTTTCAAGAAGGCTATGTTGCCTCAGGTGCACCTCTTTTTAGGTGTGGTGGAAAGCAAGTGCAAGTAGTGGCAGACCTAGGAATTTATCGAAGCCTTGGCAAGCCACAAGGCAATGACAAAATTTCTCGAACAAATATAAGCTTCACATGGAGCAAATGTTGTTTCCATAATACTGTTTGTATGCACTAATGTTAAATGTGTTAACAATTAGCAAGAATTACCAAAATACCAATGGAACTCCAATTATTGACGACAAAAGTTGAAATGTCCAAATGCACCCCCAAAGAAACTCTAGAAGATAAAAAAAATGAATTGGTAAATCATATGACCATGCCTTCAAAATATATTCAACATGATTCATGAGGTAACAAAAAATACCAAGATAGCATCAATGGTGTTCTAACTAGCCTAGCCTACGAGATAAATGTCTCCTCCTCTTTTTCTTGGCTTGAAGCTGTTATGCAATAACAACATCATCACGTTGTACAAATAGCTCTCGTTCTGCTAACATACCATCAACTCATTGAACCATTCACTCCTTTGCTTGTTACGCGATTTGTATTTGATGATCTTTATTGCCAAAAAGTCGCTCTCAACTAATGTCGTTAACACCGATAATATCAAAGCCAACTCATCAATAAGCTTATAGACCAGTAGGGAGACCAAATGCTTTGGGGTTTTAACCGTCTTTCTAGCCAAGCTTTGAAAATTTATGCAGTTTTTGTTAAATTTGGTCTATATACACATGGCATTTTAGGGCATAGGTTCGTTAAATGTTGAAAAAAAAGTTGCGACAACTAATTTGGAACAGGGGAGTATTACCCATGAACACCATTATTTTTCCTCCACAACACATAGATTATTTGTTCTGCATTCTTTAGTGCATAATATGCTCTATTTTGGTAGCTAAACTGTACTTCATCTTGTATGACTTTGATTTAGAAAAGTTAGCTTAACACATACTCTCTCCCTTCTAAATTGTAAGATGTTTTAGCTATTTTCTGAAGCACATGTATTTAGACGTCTTTTATGTGTATATTCAGAGAAATTAGTGAACCTACACACAAAAATGCAACTAGATACATGTGTTTTAGAAAAAAAAGCTAAAATATTTTATATTTTGAAACGGAGAAAGTACTTATCATACAACACAAAAAATTATTATTTCTTTTTAAGATTACACAATGTTGTCCTTTTTTAAGATTATTTTCCATGTTGCTTAGGTGCTTTTCATATTGTGTTCTTCAGTGTTTATTCACGTGCTTGTGAAAAAATGCATTTTGACTAACAAGTAGGACGTACTGTCCATTTTATGATTTTAGAATAAGAAAAACCAGCTTATGCATTTTGACTAACAAGTAGGCTAGGAATCAGGCGTACCAGCCGAACACGGAATGACTCTATTCTTTCGGGTGACAGCACGCGCAGGGCTCTGTGGACAGATGGAGAGTTTGCCTATTCAAAAAAATGTTGTTTGATTTTCCCCCAAACGGATCGTTGTTTGCCACTTGAATATGGTCTCGCATCTCACGCGCGGGGGAACGAAGCCCGGGCAAGCGCCGGGCAGTAGGGGCACTGCGTCCGCCGGTGAGTGCAGGGAACCAGGTGCGCTGGAGTGGGGGTAGGCTCTCCCCCTAGCTTGGGGGATTGGTTGCCTGCTCTATCGCGCATGTCGCTCCTACCACTCCTTCCTACAGCTTCAGAGTGTTGGCTGGCTCACCGTTGACCCCATTCTAGGTTCAGTCGTGGACATCTCAGCAGACGAAGACATGGCGGCTCTCAAAAACGTCTACCAGTGCTTCAAGGCGGGAGCCTAATTCAATCTCTTGCATGTAACCGATGTGGCTGAGTGCAACTTGAAAGATTGGGAAAGTATATATTGTATTGATATTACAAGAGGTGATTACATCGTGAGCCCTTAGACTGTTTATATAGTACTAGAAGACTTGGGGGCAAGAAGCCTAATAGAGATAGTCTTAGATTACAATATGAAACTATCTAATATAACCAAACCGACACATACTCTAACACCCTCCGAAGTCGGATCGATAGTGACACGGACGGTCTGACTGTAGAATAAGCCGAAGGTGAGGTGGTAGCCCTTGTTGCCGACGTCGATGTAGCCGGGAGTGAGGGCGCTATAGTTGTGGTCAATGGTGTCGTTGGGGAAGTTGTCGACGTTGATAAAGTCGATGATGTTGATGTTGTGTTGTGGTCGACGTCGTTGTTGAGCCTGAATAATTCGCCGTAATAATTGAGGTAGACGTAGTTTGGGTCGAAGTAGCCTCGACCCGCAATACCGAGCTTGCCAGACTCGAAAGTGTGTCAGGGAAGAAGGCACGCATCGGTGTTGCCAATACCGGACGTGCGAAGACAGGGACCATCATGAGCCATGCGTACTAGAGCCGGATTGAGGAGCAGATAAAATTTTCTGTAAACGGTCGGTGTAGAAGTTGTTTGCCGTGTCGGAGTAGACGAAGTGGATGCAAGAAGAAAAAATTAAGCACGGACTTGTGCAAATAAAAATTAGACTGCGTCTCTGGCGACAAGGTCGTGGTGGACGAAGACGACGGTGGTAGTTGCCGATGACGATTGAATTGTAGCGGTAGTCGATTTTGGGGACTAGACCCGTATTTTTCGCGTATATGAGCGCGATGTCGTTCGTGGAGAAGAACTTGTTGGTGTTGATGATGACCACGATCGGTGGTGGTGGTGACAATGTGACGGTATTGTTGGTGTAGATGGTTGTCGGTGATGGTGACCACGAACAGGGGCGAAGCCCGGATTCGAACATGGTGGGGCGAAATGTCGACGAAAGAAAATATATTAAATCTCAATGAGAATTAAGAAAATCCATATAAATATTCAAATATATGTTTGACTCTACGAAATAAAATTACATATCTACTATTAGCTTAAAGTGTGCTCTACGACTACCTTATCATCAGAACTAATCTTTGCAGCTATTTTCTTCCCAATGTAGATAATTATATAGTGCCGAAGAAAATCATCTTCCATTCTATTTCCAAGACGAGGCTTGATCAATTTCATAGTCGAGAAAGCACGCTCAGTGGTTGCAGTTGACACTAGAAGAGTTAAGACTAAACATATTAATCTATCAACCATTGAGTATGTAGCCGCTTTACCTGTTGTAAATAGTCCAACCGTCAAATCAGCAAGTGAAGACAAGCATTTCAGCTCTGGCTTATTGCAAACATCCAACTGGAAATGGGAAGTTGAGACTCTAATCGAGCTCTTTCTTGACTAGAAAAATCCTCGGAATAATATTTTTCAACCAGTGTGCATATTTTTGAGATATCAAAAGAATCATGTCTTGGATCCAAAGAAGCACAAGGTATCAAAAGCTCTATACTTGGAATACCAAAGCAGTCATTTATCTCAACTAATTGTTCACCTATAGCAACGTTGATCACGTCTGCTTTGTAGTGATGAAACGTCGTTGTGTTATCATGCTTGTTGCGAGACCTTGTGACACCAACATAACAGATTGCAATATATATTAATATTATAGTTAAGTAACTATGATAATATATATTGTAAATTATGAATACAAGGAAACGGTTATTACTTGCGATTCGAATCGGGGACCTCAATGTCATGCTTTAAACAAAAAGATTGAACCTCCTCTAGAAGAGATTCCCAACCATTTTCTCTTAGCTTATCAAGCAACACCTTCATGTTTAAAACTGAATCCAATGCATTTAAAATATCAATGGACTTCTTTTAGAGGGTTTGACATAAGACATTAGTGATCTTTATGATCTTCTCCATTAGATGCAGAATAAACACAAAATTAAATGACATAATTATTTTTAGAGCACCTACAACATCACCTCTGCAATATTTTGAGACCGAGCGGTCAGTCGCGACACTATGTAGTACTGCAACTGTAGCACCAAACATCTTAAGTAAACTCTGAATGGACTTGAAGTGAGAACTCCATCTAGCGTCCCCGGGTCTCTGTAAAGATCCTATCTGATTTTCTCCTTTTCCTGTATCAAGCTCACCCAACTCAATTTGACGTTAAATCTCCACAACTTGATTTGCTAGTAACTCATCATTGCGCTTCGGCGACACACTAACAACATTTATGATGAGAATAGCATGTTAGAAAAAATTGTGCACTTCATGTACCTCCCTTGATGCTGCAACAAGAGCCAATTGCAACTCATGAGCCGCGCAATGTACATAATATGCATAAGGGCAATCATTTAGAATTAGAGCCTTTAACCCATTCCATTCACCTCGCATGTTACTTGCCCTGTCATATCCTGTCAAGACCCGGATTTTTAATCCCAGATGCCCGTTATGCCATACCTCGCAATCCCAGGATTATCATTTTTGCGAGACATAACGGATTGGATATCACAGTACATCGTCCATTACAAACCATACATAAGGTTTTACACAAATAAGGATCTCATGATCCAGTCTTTAATACAACAAGCAGCGGAATTAAACGATAGCGTAGCGGTGGGGTCCATCTCCAGGGGCACAGGCAATGCTGACGAAGGCAGATAGTCCTAGTTATCATAGCCGTCCTGCTGACCATCATCTTGATAATCTCCTTCATAGTCTAGCCATGATAATAGCCAGGGACAAAAGCCATGAGTACTCTTTAAGTACTCGCAAACTACTACTAGCAAGGTTTATGATTCTAAGTTAAAGTGCTGAATTGAAAGAATAACTATCAAGTTAAGTTTGAAACCTAAGCTGAGTTCTGAAGCAAGAAAAGATAAATTAAAGTTCTAGAATCACTTAAGTTGGGAAGCTATTATCATCTACACAATCCTGTTGTGGTCAAGTCAAAGTTCATCATTCCTTTCAAGTTATTTAGAAAACATCTGACAACGAAACAGTATGGCTATTCCAACTGTCCATAACCGCGGACGCGGCTATTGGAATAGTTTGACACTCTGCAGAGGTGGTACACTTTCATCAGAAGATTCGATACATCTGTCAGGGATAACCCTGAATCATCATACTTGGTATGCAGATAATCAAACATAACCTTCCCTTTACACACCCTAGTACAAGCACCTCTCCTATGAGCATGGCCTCCCAACCATGACCATCAGTCATCTTGGGCACTGCATAGGTGGACATCATTGAGAGGTAGCCTCAGCTCAAACCTCTCCCGTGAGGGAACTAATACTAATGCATATAAATTTCCAGCTAAGCCTTACCCAATTCAGGTAATGTGGTTGTACGGTAAATTTGGAAAGGTATCGCATCCGAATCCAACCATCAGTTTTATAAAAGGGTTAAGGATCATGCCTCATCATTTTCATCATCATAAACCAATTGTGTTTCTCAACACATGTCAAAACATCTCAATAGAATGACTCATCATTCCAAGGTTTTCATAACTCATTTTCACCAAGTGTTCCCATCTAAAGTGACTCAAGTTTGATCTATTCTAAAACACTAGGTTAAGAGTGTTCAATAAGGTGGAAAGGTGGGATCAATCTCATGCCATAGAATGACATCTAAAGGTTTCTAAGTAGGTCAAGTTTTATACTCTTTATGCTACCTTCAAAAATTAATTAAAGAACTTTGTGTAAACTAAGGGGGTGTGATCAAAGTATGCTTAAGGCATCTTTACTAAACCATCTAGTTTTATTATAGCTTGCTACAATAGCTTACTAAAGCATGTTTGCAAGGGTTAGCTTGCCACTAATAGCTTGCCTTGGTTGGTGAAGTGGTTGAAGTTTTCTTCTTCTTCTTCTTGGTAGAACTCCTCCTCCTCGAAGGCTTGGTCGGTACTATCGTCTATAAATACATAGGGAGAGCACAATCACCAAACAATACTTAACTTAGGCTAAGTAGTATTCTAAACCACACAATTGATGATCTATTATCATCCCAAACATCATAAGTTTTAATTCAATAGTCTCAACCTTTTTATTTTGGAAAAGTAATTTCTACTCATTGAAAAATTAACTACAATTTAATATTCACCACCAAAACATGGGATCATGTGGACACATGTCCTCACCACATATTCTAACAGGTGGGAATGAGATTTAAAGGTTGGATCAATATTACTTTGGTTTAAGTTTATTATTTAATGATTTAAAGTGACTAGAAATGCCTATATAGCATTATTTTGGTACTAGTCCAAAGTCACTGCCTGTAAACCTTAATATTATTACATATTTGGATAGATATGATAAAATTTGATTTTTGAGAGTTGGAATCAACTCAAAAGCTAACTTGGTTGATTTTATAAAAATGTTTCAAGTTGCAAAAGCTTCTGTCTTCTTATTTTTATTATGAGAAATCTATAACTCTAAATGAATTAAATCCAATGGGCTTGGATAGAGCTTTTCAATACCTCAGACAAAATTAGTTTCATGTAATTTGGATTTGTCAAACTCACAGAATTAAATTTTGAAACACTGGACAGAAACTATATTCTAACTAAAAAGAAAAACCTAGATTTGAATCTACGGGCTTGCGCGGGAAAGGAAATGGGCCGGCCCAGTGGCGCTACACGGCACGGGGCTCAGCTGACAGGGGGGTCCCACTTGTCAGCGGCTCTTAAAACGCGAAAAGGTACGCGCTGTGGGCCGTGCGATTAGAGGCTAGATCTACGGTTGAGGGTCGTCGTCGATGACGGACGGGTCGCCGGCGAGCTCGAACCCTAGCGGCTCGGTGGGGGTCTACTGGGGGTGTACCCAGGCTCCAGCGGGGTCGGCGATGCGGGCGAACAAAGTGGAAGACGACGGCGAGGCGAGGCGTGGTCGCGGCGGAGCTTGGGGTGGCCGGAATCAACGACACCCTTCTTCTCTAGAGGCGGCGGCTCCGGCTCCAATTCCGGCGAGCTGCTGCTCCACTTGCTCCGGCGAGGGGTGGTTGAGGTTCAGAGAGGTGAGGGGAGTGGAATGGTGTGAGTCTTTGGTGCTGGGGAGGGCTCCTTTTATAGGCTCGATGTTGAGACCGAGCGGGATGGGCGGTCGACGGTGGCGACATGGCTACGGCGAGCTAGCGGCATGGCTGGGGATGGCGATCGATGGGCGGTCCCCTGGCGGTGCTCTAGTGCTTCAATGCGGCCGTAGGGGCGGTGGCATGCGGTTGGGGTGAGGTGGCGCTCTGCGTGGCCGAAGCGGCTGTGTCCACGGCGAGCGGTGGCTGTGGGGCTTTGGGCGGCGAACGGAGGTGTCTGGGGTGTTCTCTAGGTCGAGGCGGAGCGGTGGGCGCGGGCTGGTGTCGAGCAGCGTCTTGTGCACGCGGGGACAGTGCGCGCTCTGCGGGCGGCGTCGGCATGGTTCGGTGGCACTGGGCGCGGGTTCTCCTCTGTGGTCCATGGCTGGTCTTGGATCAGGCAAGGGACAGAGAGGGGCGGTGCGGTGCTGGCTACCTCCTAGACATGGAGAGGAACGAGGAGGTGGTCTGCTGCAGCGGGGCAAGTTTGGCCGGCCAGGGTGGTGCTCGGCATGGCACGACATTGCTACTAGGGTGTAGGGGATGGGTTGCAAATGGCATGGTTTGATCAGAGGGGGACAAAGAGATTAAATGGAGATCAAATGGGGGCAAAACTCTGTTCCAAACAGTGAGCTAGGATTAGAGGTGTGATTCTGCCTGCCAACTGTTTGATGAAATGGCCGCAAGAGAAAAAGTTTTGAATTTTGAGTTCAAATTTTTTGGGTGATCTCCACTAGTGATAGGTAGTCTCTGGTTGCAAGGGTTTTGAAAATGGAGCTCAAATACATGGTTTTTGAAATAGGGGTGATCTATGCATATGCATTAGATTCAATTTTAAACTATCATTTAAAATAGTTAACAAAAGGTTTTTAGTAGATCAAAAGGTGGGCCTTGGTACCTCATTATGTGTACTAGCAAGGGGTGTAAAGATCCATAATTGTTTCTGTTAAGAAATGAGTACTAGGAATAGCCAAAGTAGGCATGAGAGTTAAATTTGTCCAAATGACCATTCCTTCATTTTAATTCTTTTTGATTTGATTTTCTTTAGGAAAAGTTTGGGAATGATGTAGATGATGTTTAAATCACCTAAGAAACATTTTAGAAGCAAAGGATCACACAATCATGGCAATTCAAAACAACTCCTATTTTAAATGCACACATATATGAATGCTTTCATTTTAAATATGGAAAAGTTTTTGTTAATCCAAAATTTGGATGATTTGATCTTTGATAACCTTGGATTGAAGTTTTGGGATGTTACAAACCTTCCCCCTTAAATAAAATCTCATCCCGAGGTTTACACGAAAATTAGGAACTAAAGAGATCTGGGAACTCTGTCCTAATGTAATCCTCGCGCTCCCAAGTGGCTTCCTCCTCGGTATGGTTGCTCCACTAAATCTTGAGAAACTTGATACTCCTGGTACTGGTGGTTCTGTAGGATTCCTCTGAGATACGGATGGGCACTTCCCGATAGCTCAGGTCATTGTTGATTTCCACTGCTCTGTGATCGATATTCTTGAAAACTTCAGTCTTCTCAGGCACTTCCAAGCATTTGCGAAGTAACGAGATATGGAACACATGGTGGATGGCTGACATCTCTTCCGGCAATTCCATCTGATACGATACTTCTCCTCGGCGGTTCACAATCTTGAAAGGTCCGATATATCTGGGAGCTAACTTTCCCTTCAGGCTAAAGTGTTGGGTTCCCTTCAATGGTGAAACCTTGAGATATACGAAATCTCCGACATTGAAAGTCAGGTCTCTCCTTCTCTTGTCAGCATAGCTTTTTTGTCTGGATTGGGCGGTCTTGAGGTGCTCACGAACTTTGCGAACTTTCTCTTCTGCTTCTCGGAGAATGTCGGGTCCAAAGATCTAACTCTCTCCTACTTGCGACCAATTCAAAGGGGTACGACACTTTCTTCCGTACAAGAATTCAAATGGCGCCATCTGCAAACTAGCTTGATGTGGCATCCCGCAAAACCACTACCAGAAAATCGCGTTGAATTTGTGCATTGCATCGTCATCATCATGCATTGTTTGCATAAAACTATTTTTGCAAAGCCCGATTTGTTTTCCAAACGCCCCATCTTAATTTAAACGCAAAACCCCGGGGCTCCGGATTATTTTATTTGTCTGTTATCGGGTTGCAGAAGCTGTGTTTTAAACAACTAAAATATTTAATTATTTTTTGTGGGGCAGTCGAACGGGCCGAATGACCCGAACGACCACCCCCAGGTTTTTAAATCGGTCCACCCCAAACCTGCCCCTCTAATTCCTAAACCTACAGCTACCTAAAACTCTACCCCAACCCAGCCTCCACATCACCCCAACCAACCCCCTTGCGCCACCTCACCCTCACCCTCTCCTTCCCCCCACTCCCTAGCTGCCACGTGGCCTAGCCCTCCCTCACCACCTGCTGCCTACCCCGCCAGCCCCACACGGCACCCAGCCCACGCACGCTTGTACCACCCCGGCCCCACGCCTGTCCCCTCTCTCTCTCACCCACCGCGCTCTTACCCGCCTACCCCAGAGACCCTTCCACCCCGACCCCACCTTGCAGGCCCCTCACCCCACCTGCCCCTGTTCATCTCCCTCGCGAGCCCGCTCTCACCTGTCTCTCTCTCCGCGTCCCCAACCTCCCTTCCCTCCTCCCCTCTCCGCTCTCGCCACGCACGCCTCCCGACGCGCTCGTCCCCAACCTCCCCCGCAACCTCCCTCCTCTCTGCTCCCCACCCGACCACGCCTCCTCCACCTCCTCGCCGGCGACCGCTCCGCCCTCTCCCCAACCTCCGCGGCGCGCTCCTCGCCGGCCCGCCTCGAGCAGTACCCCGCCAGCGCCCGCCGCCCGTGCCCCGATCCCGTCCTCCTCTCGCCGCGCACGGAGCTCCCCCCCTCGCCCCGCATCGCCGTCCGCCTCCTCGGCCCCGGCCCGACCTCGCCGGCCCCGCAAGGACCTCGCGTCGGCCGCGCCCTTCTCCGGCCGCCGCCATGCCCCTCCTCTGCTTCCCCGACGCAGCCACCGCCACCGCCCGGCGCGGGAGCGCCGCCCGCGTCGCCTGCGTCCGCCCGCGAGCGACCCCCTCGCTGCTGGCCTCCCCATCGCCACCACCCTGCAAAACCGCCTCCGTCTGCCAGCTCGCCGGCCTCTGCTTCGCGTCGCACGTCCGTCTCGGCCTCTCATCTGCGCCGTCCTGCGCGTGCTCGAACCGCGCCATCAGCCGCATCTGCCCATCATGCATGTGCGTCTGCCTGTGCATCTACACATGTTGCCCATGCCGCTCTTGTCCATGTCCTGGTTGTGCTTGTATCTGTGTGGTTTGGTGCCATATGTGGGTTCGTGAAGCCGCGGGGTGATGTTCAACCATTCCAAACACCGACAAGAACCGCCTAATATCAAGTTCTTCCGAAGACCAACGCCGATGCAAGTTCGACACCGAAGACGAGACGGACGCCATGATCTCCTTCCCAGAATCCGGACTCGTGGAACGCCAAGTTCTACAGGCGCCGAGACCTGAGTCTGACCCCGACAATCGAAGCGAAATACCTCAAGATCTCCTTCACGGACTAGAGGGAACCTCAAGACCTATCTAGCGGACCCGAAGACCGAACCCGGGCATGCCAATTCTTCGACCCGAAGGACACAGATGCGACAAGTACGTCTTCCCGGATCAGATGCCCGAGGACACGAATGCCAAGACCGACCCGATACGAGGACCCGACAAGACCCTCGCAACGGCAAGTTCGACCCCGTGGAACCCGACAAGATCTGCACACGACAAGAACGACACCGAACCGGAAGAACCCGATGCGCCCGACGCCACGCCAAGTTCGTCTACCCGAACGCCAAGATCTACCCCGATCCGAAGACCCTAAATCCCGGAGTCCGAGAACGCTTCCGTCGAACCCTGAACCCCGAGACCGGACCCCGGACCCTGTCGAACCCCGAACCCCGGAACCCCAAGATCTGCCGAACCCTAATGTGTGAACCCCTTCCCGAAACCCTATTTTATAATATAATAACAACTTGTCGCATATTAAATGTTCATGCATGCATCCTTGTTTGTGGTTTGGGGGCCTTCTGCCGATTCACCTAATTAAATATGGGGCCCATATGCGGGCAAATCTAGTCTCATATTGGCCTCATTTAAATTGATGTAGCGAACCGGTGCTATCTCTTGCCATGTTAATGCAACATTTAAATTGCGGGGGTTTTCTAAATAACTAGAACCATATATTAATTGTCGGGACCCGGTTCCACTTAATATTGACCTAATTGCATCGCACCTTGCCATGCCACACATCAACCATGCATCATGCCGATCTTCTGCCGTTGTATTAAATATTGCATCCGGTGTTTATTCTAGTGTTTTGCTTCTTCGCGGATAAGGCCGTTGAGTTGATGTGAGCTTCGCCCCGATCTTCGGATGAACCTTCGGCAATGTTTTCAGGCGAGCATCTCCCCCTTTCTACCTATCTTACTTTTATAGTATTTACTTCCCTCCTGTTGATCTATTGCTATCTGTGTTGCGATGCTCTAGTTTTCCGTACCCGTGATATCCCTTGCAGCCCTATATTGCCTCGGACACATCCTATTACCTATTGTTTGGTAGATAGTTGGACTTGCGCGTCGTAGTCGCTTGCTCAAGTGTTGTTGCGTGTCGTCAAGTGCCACAGTTGTGGATGTATTGCCGCATGTTGATGTTGGAGATGATCATAGTTTTACTTATTGATCACTTTAATTCCTGTTTAACAACTAAAATTGAAGTAAGCAGAGGCATCGGTGGGTGATAGATAACATTTGGTTTCCGAACGCCCACTTGTGTCCCGTAGGACCCCGAGTACTTGATACCTGTTCCTTGATTTATCGCGCTATCCACATCCGGGAGGTATATGGGACCCCCCTGAGCCAGAGCTTGATTCAGTCTTATTTCTTGGGGCCACAAACTAGTTTGAGGTTTTATTACTATCCTGTACTTATGCCATGCTACTGCTTTATTTACGATTGTGCGAGGAGCACACTGTACTGTTTAGGTAAGCGGAATGTTTTCGCGGTATCGACAAGCCCAGCCACACTTTCGGGTTCCCAGTCGTTTACAGCCATTGGCGCAAACCTTGAGTCCGTCTCGGAGCTTGCTTACTTCGTTGCGGGTCTACTCAATGGGGTGGCCCCCTGAAATATTTCTGAATCCTGTGATTGCTTTGTCGTGAAAGCCTCGTTGGGTTTTGATTTGGTTTTTCCGAGGTTGATCGAGTGTGTGTTGCTATTGGTGCACCCCGGCCGGGTAAAACTTTCTGAAAGCCGTGTCCGCGGTTATGGACGACTTGGAGCACAGTATCTCGACCATAGACAAGCATAACTAAAGTTTATTGCTATAAATTTGACTTTATAATGACTAGTAATCAGCTTCAATATAATGGAATGACTAAATAAAACTGCCAACAATTGCTTGCTTGGAGTGTCGCTTGCGACCATTGTACCTGACTAGTAAGTATGACAACTATCACGGAATGGCTAAATAAAAGTACCAACAACTGCTGGGTTTTTGGGTTATCTCATGACATCTGTATCTGATTAGTAAGTATGGTAACTATAACGGAATGGTTAACTAAAAGTGCCCACTGCTTACTTTATCAGGACGATTATCTAAACCTGACTAGTAAAGTGCCGCAACTATAACTGAAATAAATAAAATTGCCAACTGTGTGAGTTCCTCGGTTGACTTCCTCGTTTGGTCTCGAGGGGGAAACGCCAGGATGGGTTTGATTGGTGGTAGTATCAGCTTGGTTCCGAGTAGGTCCTTCTTATCCCTATCTAATAACCGCCAGTTGGATCGAGTCTCTATAGGTTGTTTAGTGCATGCTGCCGCTGCCGCTCAGTCCACCATACCTATGTAGGCGAGGACCGCCGAATTCTAGCCTCGCCGTGTACTGGCCTCAGTACTGACGCTCCTCTTTTTCCTTTGCCCTTCGTCGGCACCCCTTTTGTTTAAGCAGGTTTTGAGATCGACGCCGTTAGCAGGGTTATCCTTCCGGCTTGGCCTGGGCAGGGTTATGGACGCCATTGGTTATTCTTCAGGGCTCTTAGCCCCATTTGCATCTTGTCCGTAGCTGGACGCTCTATCGTTTTTAAGGTGATTTGGATCTTTGTATATTATATCTGCATTCTTGACTCTTGAGTCGCTGTTATATATATCTGTTCTGTGGGTCCCATCGAGGACTGTTGTGTAATGTTATTACTTCGTTTTCCACCCGCACGAAAGTGCCTGGTGGGCACCTTTGAATCGTTTCTATGCGGGTTTGGCGAATTTTGCTCAAACTTGCATAGGTCCGATTCTGAGGGTGTTACAGAGTGGTATCAGAGCTCAGCAGTTGCGATACCCCACAAGTCCAGCCTGTAGGATAACCTAGCTAACGGCCGAAGTAGAGTGTCAAAACTATTTTGCAAAATCGGTTGGATAGTTCTGATTAGGTCTGATTTTACTCCTTACCCCTCTGCTATTCTCCTCTTATCTCGACGTGTTTTGAATCCGCTCTCGTCCCTTTCTTCGAGTCCAGGAATTCTCGTGGTTGGGTTCCGTCGTACCTTCAGGGTTTCGCTTCCCCTTTCGTAACGGTGTTCTACCATCCGGTGTTCAAGTTGCCTGAAGAATCCGTCTACGGTGTTACCCTTCTTTGTTCCTTGTTTGTGCCTTCCGGTGTTTTCCGACGCGACGACATCATCTACGCCGGATCCGATGCAGAGTCTGCATCCCTCCTTTGTTCTGAACCTCGCTTGTCGAGATCTTCAGTCTGAATCCGAGAGTTGGTTGCATAATCCGCCTATTCGTGTGCAGAGTAATGGTTTGGGTGCGCGATGGACTGATCACCATCCGACTACTCTTATCATTCGCTCTTGTACGTCGAATCAGTGGATCCAGCGATTTTACTCCGTCCACGGAAGTTAGGGGTGGCTTTATTTGTTGATGCCTCTACCTTTGACCTTTTGTTTCCGGAGTGTTCTCTCGACGATCACCGACAACGACCTCTTGTTAGTGGTGTCGCGAGGATCTACACGAAGTGAAGAGACGCAGATCGCCGACCCTTCTTTCCGGTACCATGAGGCGGATCTCGAGGGCGAGATCCTTTGTTAGTGGTGTCGAATTGTGGCATCCCGCAAAACCACTACCAGAAAATCGCGTTGAATTTGTGCATTGCATCGTCATCATCATGCATTGTTTGCATAAAACTATTTTCGCAAAGCCCGATTTGTTTTCCAAACGCCCCATCTTAATTTAAACGCAAAACCCCGGGGCTCCGGATTATTTTATTTGTCTGTTATCGGGTTGCAGAAGCTATGTTTTAAACAACTAAAATATTTAATTATTTTTTGTGGGGCAGTCGAACGGGCCGAATGACCCGAACGACCACCCCCAGGTTTTTAAATCGGTCCACCCCAAACCTGCCCCTCTAATTCCTAAACCTACAGCTACCTAAAACTCTACCCCAACCCAGCCTCCACATCACCCCAACCAACCCCCTTGCGCCACCTCACCCTCACCCTCTCCTTCCCCCCACTCCCTAGCTGCCACGTGGCCTAGCCCTCCCTCACCACCTGCTGCCTACCCCGCCAGCCCCACACGGCACCCAGCCCACGCACGCTTGTACCACCCCGGCCCCACGCCTGTCCCCTCTCTCTCTCACCCACCGCGCTCTTACCCGCCTACCCCAGAGACCCTTCCACCCCGACCCCACCTTGCAGGCCCCTCACCCCACCTGCCCCTGTTCATCTCCCTCGCGAGCCCGCTCTCACCTGTCTCTCTCTCCGCGTCCCCAACCTCCCTTCCCTCCTCCCCTCTCCGCTCTCGCCACGCACGCCTCCCGACGCGCTCGTCCCCAACCTCCCCCGCAACCTCCCTCCTCTCTGCTCCCCACCCGACCACGCCTCCTCCACCTCCTCGCCGGCGACCACTCCACCCTCTCCCCAACCTCCGTGGCGCGCTCCTCGCCGGCCCGCCTCGAGCAGTACCCCGCCAGCGCCCGCCGCCCGTGCCCCGATCCCGTCCTCCTCTCGCCGCGCACGGAGCTCCCCCCCTCGCCCCGCATCGCCGTCCGCCTCCTCGGCCCCGGCCCGACCTCGCCGGCCCCGCAAGGACCTCGCGTCGGCCGCGCCCTTCTCCGGCCGCCGCCATGCCCCTCCTCTGCTTCCCCGACGCAGCCACCGCCACCGCCCGGCGCGGGAGCGCCGCCCGCGTCGCCTGCGTCCGCCCGCGAGCGACCCCCTCGCTGCTGGCCTCCCCATCGCCACCACCCTGCAAAACCGCCTCCGTCTGCCAGCTCGCCGGCCTCTGCTTCGCGTCGCACGTCCGTCTCGGCCTCTCATCTGCGCCGTCCTGCGCGTGCTCGAACCGCGCCATCAGCCGCATCTGCCCATCATGCATGTGCGTCTGCCTGTGCATCTACACATGTTGCCCATGCCGCTCTTGTCCATGTCCTGGTTGTGCTTGTATCTGTGTGGTTTGGTGCCATATGTGGGTTCGTGAAGCCGCGGGGTGATGTTCAACCATTCCAAACACCGACAAGAACCGCCTAATATCAAGTTCTTCCGAAGACCAACGCCGATGCAAGTTCGACACCGAAGACGAGACGGACGCCATGATCTCCTTCCCAGAATCCGGACTCGTGGAACGCCAAGTTCTACAGGCGCCGAGACCTGAGTCTGACCCCGACAATCGAAGCGAAATACCTCAAGATCTCCTTCACGGACTAGAGGGAACCTCAAGACCTATCTAGCGGACCCGAAGACCGAACCCGGGCATGCCAATTATTCGACCCGAAGGACACAGATGCGACAAGTACGTCTTCCCGGATCAGATGCCCGAGGACACGAATGCCAAGACCGACCCGATACGAGGACCCGACAAGACCCTCGCAACGACAAGTTCGACCCCGTGGAACCCGATAAGATCTGCACACGACAAGAACGACACCGAACCGGAAGAACCCGATGCGCCCGACGCCACGCCAAGTTCGTCTACCCGAACGCCAAGATCTACCCCGATCCGAAGACCCTAAATCCCGGAGTCCGAGAACGCTTCCGTCGAACCCTGAACCCCGAGACCGGACCCCGGACCCTGTCGAACCCCGAACCCCGGAACCCCAAGATCTGCCGAACCCTAATGTGTGAACCCCTTCCCGAAACCCTATTTTATAATATAATAACAACTTGTCGCATATTAAATGTTCATGCATGCATCCTTGTTTGTGGTTTGGGGGCCTTCTGCCGATTCACCTAATTAAATATGGGGCCCATATGCGGGCAAATCTAGTCTCATATTGGCCTCATTTAAATTGATGTAGCGAACCGGTGCTATCTCTTGCCATGTTAATGCAACATTTAAATTGCGGGGGTTTTCTAAATAACTAGAACCATATATTAATTGTCGGGACCCGGTTCCACTTAATATTGACCTAATTGCATCGCACCTTGCCATGCCACACATCAACCATGCATCATGCCGATCTTCTGCCGTTGTATTAAATATTGCATCCGGTGTTTATTCTAGTGTTTTGCTTCTTCGCGGATAAGGCCGTTGAGTTGATGTGAGCTTCGCCCCGATCTTCGGATGAACCTTCGGCAATGTTTTCAGGCGAGCATCTCCCCCTTTCTACCTATCTTACTTTTATAGTATTTACTTCCCTCCTGTTGATCTATTGCTATCTGTGTTGCGATGCTCTAGTTTTCCGTACCCGTGATATCCCTTGCAGCCCTATATTGCCTCGGACACATCCTATTACCTATTGTTTGGTAGATAGTTGGACTTGCGCGTCATAGTCGCTTGCTCAAGTGTTGTTGCGTGTCGTCAAGTGCCACAGTTGTTGATGTATTGCCGCATGTTGATGTTGGAGATGATCATAGTTTTACTTATTGATCACTTTAATTCCTGTTTAACAACTAAAATTGAAGTAAGCAGAGGCATCGGTGGGTGATAGATAACATTTGGTTTCCGAACGCCCACTTGTGTCCCGTAGGACCCCGAGTACTTGATACCTGTTCCTTGATTTATCGCGCTATCCACATCCGGGAGGTATATGGGACCCCCCTGAGCCAGAGCTTGATTCAGTCTTATTTCTTGGGGCCACAAACTAGTTTGAGGTTTTATTACTATCCTGTACTTATGCCATGCTACTGCTTTATTTACGATTGTGCGAGGAGCACACTGTACTGTTTAGGTAAGCGGAATGTTTTCGCGGTATCGACAAGCCCAGCCACACTTTCGGGTTCCCAGTCGTTTACAACCATTGGCGCAAACCTTGAGTCCGTCTCGGAGCTTGCTTACTTCGTTGCGGGTCTACTCAATGGGGTGGCCCCCTGAAATATTTCTGAATCCTGTGATTGCTTTGTCGTGAAAGCCTCGTTGGGTTTTGATTTGGTTTTTCCGAGGTTGATCGAGTGTGTGTTGCTATTGGTGCACCCCGGCCGGGTAAAACTTTCTGAAAGCCGTGTCCGCGGTTATGGACGACTTGGAGCACAGTATCTCGACCATAGACAAGCATAACTAAAGTTTATTGCTATAAATTTGACTTTATAATGACTAGTAATCAGCTTCAATATAATGGAATGACTAAATAAAAATGCCAACAATTGCTTGCTTGGAGTGTCGCTTGCGACCATTGTACCTGACTAGTAAGTATGACAACTATCACGGAATGGCTAAATAAAAGTACCAACAACTGCTGGGTTTTTGGGTTATCTCATGACATCTGTATCTGATTAGTAAGTATGGTAACTATAACGGAATGGTTAACTAAAAGTGCCCACTGCTTACTTTATCAGGACGATTATCTAAACCTGACTAGTAAAGTGCCGCAACTATAACTGAAATAAATAAAATTGCCAACTGTGTGAGTTCCTCGGTTGACTTCCTCGTTTGGTCTCGAGGGGGAAACGCCAGGATGGGTTTGATTGGTGGTAGTATCAGCTTGGTTCCGAGTAGGTCCTTCTTATCCCTATCTGATAACCGCCAGTTGGATCGAGTCTCTATAGGTTGTTTAGTGCATGCTGCCGCTGCCGCTCAGTCCACCATACCTATGTAGGCGAGGACCGCCGAATTCTAGCCTCGCCGTGTACTGGCCTCAGTACTGACGCTCCTCTTTTTCCTTTGCCCTTCGTCGGCACCCCTTTTGTTTAAGCAGGTTTTGAGATCGACGCCGTTAGCAGGGTTACCCTTCCGGCTTGGCCTGGGCATGGTTATGGACGCCATTGGTTATTCTTCAGGGCTCTTAGCCCCATTTGCATCTTGTCCGTAGCTGGACGCTCTATCGTTTTTAAGGTGATTTGGATCTTTGTATATTATATCTGCATTCTTGACTCTTGAGTCGTTGTTATATATATATCTGTTCTGTGGGTCCCATCGAGGACTGTTGTGTAATGTTATTACTTCGTTTTCCACCCGCACGAAAGTGCCTGGTGGGCACCTTTGAATCGTTTCTATGCGGGTTTGGCGAATTTTGCTCAAACTTGCATAGATCCGATTCTGAGGGTGTTACACTTGATAACTGTTGTTATATGAGAATTCTGCGAAGGGCAGGCAGTCTTCCCATTTTGATCCGTATTCCAACACACAAGCTCTAAGCATATCCTCCAAGATCTGGTTGACTCTCTCAGTCTGTCCATCTGTTTGCGGGTGATACGCGGTACTGAAGTTTAACTTGGTTCCTAAACCTTCCTGAACTTTCTGCCAAAATCTTGAAGTAAACTGGGTTCCTCGATCTGATACGATGGTCTTGGGGGTTCCATGCAGACTAACAATCCTAGCAATGTACAGCTCTGCTAGTTTTGCACTCTGGTAGGTTGTCTTGACTGGTATGAAGTGGGCTACCTTAGATAGTCTATCAACTATGACCCAGATTGAGTCATTTCCCCTACTAGAAGTAGGTAAACCGGTGATAAAGTCCATTCCGACGGAATCCCATTTCCATTCCGGAATCTGCAATGGTTGCAACAATCCTGCAGGTCTCTGATCCTCCGCTTTGACTCTTTGACAAATGTCACATTTGGCGATGTAGCTTCCAATCTCTCTCTTCATCTTGTGCCACCAAAATTGCTCTTTCAAATCCTGATACATCTTTGTTCCTCTGGGGTGGATAGAATAAAGAGTATCATGAGCTTCCTTCATGATAATTTCCTTCAGCTCCGAATCTGCTGGCACACAGATACGTCCTTTGTACCATAGTACACCTTCTTCGTCTTCGGTGAATCCAGGTACTTTGCCTGTACCTATACGACGTTTGATTTCGTCGATACTTTCATTCCCCTTCTGGGCTTCCTTGATTTGGCTAATCAAAGTGGGTTAAAGTTCAATGCTAGCTAGGAATCCTTTGCTAACTAACTCAGTCCTGAACTGCTCCAACTCCTCATACAAACTTGGTTGCTCCTCTTTGATCATGGTGTTAAGCCTACACGGCAATCTGCTAAGAGCATCCGCTACCACATTGGCTTTGCCGGGTGATAGTTAATGTCAAGGTCATAATCCTTGATTAACTCTATCCATCTTCTTTGCCTCATATTCAACTCCTTCTGGGTGAAGATATACTTCAAGCTCTTATGATCTGAGTAAATCTCACAGCGATTACCCATCAAATAATGACGCCATGTCTTCAACGCTAGAACCACCGCTGCTAGCTCAAGATCATTGGTCGGATAGTTCTGCTCATGCTGCTTCAGTTGTCGAGACAGATACGCGATGACTTTGCCTTCTTGCATCAATACACATCCTAGACCAATCTTTGATGCATCACAATACACATCAAACGGCTTCTTGATGTCTGGCATGATCAAAATTGGGGATGATATCAATCTCTTCTTCAGCTCCTAGAAACTGGCTTCACACTTGTCTGTCCATTCAAACTTCTTGTCCTTCTTCAACAATTGGGTCATTGGTCGGGCTATGCTTGAGAATCCTTCTACGAATTTGCGGTAATATCCCGCTAATCCGAGAAATGAACGAACTTAGGGTTTGATTGGTTGGGGCTTCCCATTCTTCAACATCTTTGATCTTGCTGGGATCAACAGAGACTCCTCCGGCAGACACAATATGTCCTAGGAATCCTACTTCTTTCAGCCAAAACTCACACTTGCTGAACTTGGCATATAACTGATGTTCTCTCAGGGTTTCTAGGATGATTCTCAGATGTTGCTCATGCTCTTCTTCTGACTTGGAGTAGATAAGGATGTCGTCGATAAACACAACTACAAACTTATCTGGGAAATTCATAAAGATCTTATTCATGAGATTCATGAAATAAGCAGGGGCATTGGTTAATCCAAAAGACATAACCGTATACTCGTATAAACCGTAGCGAGTAGTAAAGGCGATCTTCGGAATATCCGTTGCATGAATCTTAAGTTAGTGATAACCAGTCCTAAGATCAATCTTTGAGAATACCTGAGCTCCAGTCAACTGATCAAATAGATCCTCTATCTTTGGCAAGGGGTACTTGTTCTTGATGGTGACATCATTCAACTTTCTGTAATCTGTACACAGACGGTTGCCTCCATCTTTCTTGTCGACGAATAACACTGGTGATCTCCATGGCGATGCGCTTGGCTGAATCAAGCCTGTTGCTAACATGGCATCCAACTGCTTCTTCAGTTCTACTAACTCTGAGGGGTTCATGGTATAGGGTCTCTGGGCTATAGGTCCGGTTCCGGGGATTAGTTCGATAATGAACTCTATATCCCTATCCGGGGGCATACCTGGCAATTCATCTGGGAATACGTCGGGGTATTCACAGACTACTTTGACTTGGTCAATGGTAGGCAGGGCTACACTTTTGTTGCATTTGAATTGACGGGGTAAGGTTTCAGAGATATGTTCTACTGTTACTCCAGAACTACTGGTCATGGTGATGGCTTTCCTAGCACAGTCTATTAGTCCTTTATGCCTTGACATCCAGTCCATACCTAGTACTACTTCCAAAGCTTTGGTTCCAAGTACAATTAGGTTGGCATAAAAATCTATCCCATGAATTCTGATAGGTACATCTTTGCAATTTTTTCTAGATTTTGTAGTTGAACCAGGGATTTGAACTATCATGACATGCTTCAGGTTGGTTGGGCGAATCTTACTAGTGCATACAAATTCTTTGGTGACAAATGAATGCGATGCTCCAGAATCAAACAATACTCTTGTTAAAACTGAGTTGACAGAAAACATACCCAGCACTACATCTGGTGCTTCCTGGGCTTCTTCTACGTTCATGTGGAAGAGACGACTGTTGCGGTTGTGCGGGTTCCCTGGGGCAAATCTCCTGCCTGGTTGAACACGACGCTGCTGCTGAGCCGGGGCATTCACAGGGGCATTGGCGGCAGTCTTCTTGGGACACTCATTGGAGTAGTGACCCTTCACTCCACACTCGAAACAAGTGATCTGGGACTTGTCCTTGACTGCAACAGGTACATCATTGCTGCCAGTTTTGGGGGCAGTGTTGTTGTTGCTCTTGGGAGGGGCACGGTTGAAGTTGTTGGTGTTGTCGGAGTTGTGATTGTTTCCTCCGGGCTTCACATTTCCTCCGCTATGGTTGGGGTAGCTTGGGCGAGAATTTGGGGGTCGGTTGTTCCTTGGTGCATATCCTGGTGAGGGGTTGGGACGGTACTTCTGGTGATTGCTGGATCCAGACTGCTACATCATACGACGCTTGCGGTTGTCGTTAGCCTGGTTAATCTTCCCTTCCATCTGAATGGCAGAGTCGACTAGCTCTTCAAGATCCTGGAAACGGATGTTGACGAGGACAGCCTGCATCTCATCATGCAGTCCGTTTAAGAATCTCTCTTTCTTCTTGGCTTCCGTGTTGATTTCATCCGGTGCATATCTGGCAAGTGACAAGAATTTGTCACGGTACTCTACTACAGTCAATCTTCCTTGCTTCAGTTCACGGAATTCATCTCTCATCCTGTTGACAAGACCTTGCGGCATGTGGGTGCGGCTGAACTTGACCTTGAATGCTTCCCAGGTCATCACCTGGCCATGGTTTATGTTGCAGACGCTATTCCACCAAGCTCTTGCATCTCCCGCCAGATAGTGGGTGGCGAAGAGACTTTCTCATTCTCATCAACTCCTGCAACTTCGAGGTTGTTTTCCATGGTCTGTAACCAGTCATCAGCATCTAATGGGTTTTCAGATTGGTTGAAGATTGGGGGATTGGTGTTCTGAAAGTTTTTGAGTTTAGATCCATGGTGATCCTGATTTCCATGTCCTTGGTTGTTGAGAGCCATTTGGGCGATCTGCTGCAATGTCGCTAAGTTGGCTTGACGCTCGGCCCTGCTTGCTTCACGGTCTGCGATGAGATTCTGCAAGATCTGCAGCATTGGGTCCTACGATGAGCTGCTCCCTCCTTGGTTTCCACGAGTCATCTGAAGATTGCGATAGATACAGGGGTAAGAGGGAAATTCTAAGGTTCATGGTTTTGGGTTTTCAAAGCTACACAATGAGTTAGACTCAGGTTTTTCAAATAATTTTACTTTCATTCATGCAAGCAAGCACACGATACAACACACACCACAACAATCAAAGGGGAAAACAGATGGTTTTAAGAACCATTCTGCAAACTACGATACAATGAGATGATACATCTCATGCTACGACAGTGCTCTGGTGCATCTACTCATCGTCAATGAAGTCGGAGTCTTCATCATCAGTGTAGAAGTCCACAGCATCCTCTGCCAGAAAATCGTCATCGTTGCTGAGGCAAGAATCCATATCTCCCTGGATGTCTTCTCCCTCATCATCTTCTTCCTTGGCAGCAAGCTGAGCTTCCTGCTCCTTGACGGTCTTCTCGAGGTCGGCCACCTTCTTGCAGATACGGGCGATGGTGCGATCCTTCTTTGCACGCTGGCGACGAAGAGACTGGCGATCTTGGACGAGCAGTGTGAAAGTCTGGGCCTTCTGGTCGGCGATGGCACGGTTCTGGTTGGCTAACTCTCTGGCATTGTCCAGTTCCTACTATCGGTCATGAAGCAAGAAGTCAAGGTTCTCCACTTGACGCCTCAACTCTGGGTGACTTGGCATCTCCATTGGCATTCCCATGAAGTCACGTCTTGCATAGTGGGAAAAATGGGTTCCTTGAATCTTGTTGACGCTGAGGGCACATAGACGTGCGAGAGCTTCATGCATTGCCCTGGCTAATCCATCTAGCCAGTTGTTCTCTCTCACAGAGAACTGAATTCTCCCAGAAGTTGGTGCTTCAATGCTTCCTCGAAGATCTGCGGTGACTAGCCATTGTAGGTCTCCTCCTGGGGGTCCTGGAAGTTGAGCTCCAAGAAACTCCGGAGGTGGGCGTCCCAGTAATTCTGACAGTGAATCCAGATCCCTCTCGAAGATCAGCTGACCTCCGTTTCCCAACTGGTAAAACTTGCTGAACTGAGTCTCCATCTACAAGAATTTAGGATGAGGAAATTAGTGAAGTGATCAAGTGTGTCAAATTTTAAGTAGTAAAGTAAGAATTTTGAGGAACATGTATTTTTGAGAAAGAATGAGTTCACAAGGGTAAGAGGGGAAATAGTTTTTCATAAATACTCACTTTGGTTTTGAAGCTAAGTTTTTGGTTTGGACGTCCATTCTAACTAGGGTCTCCAATGGTCAGGATGGCTCTGATACCAACTTGTCAACACCCGGATTTTTAATCCCAGATGCCCGTTATGCCATACCTCGCAATCCTAGGATTACCATTTTTGCAAGATATAACGGATTGGATATCACAGTACATCATCCATTACAAACCATACATAAGGTTTTACACAAATAATGATCTCAGGATCCAGTCTTTAATACAACAAGCAGCGGAAATAAACAATAGCGTAGCGGTGGGGTCCATCTTTAGGGGCACAAGCAATGCTGACGAAGGCAGATAGTCCTAGTTATCATAGCCGTCTTGCTGACCATCATCTTGATAATCTCCTTCATAGTCTGGCCATGATAATAGCCAGGGACAAAAGCCATGAGTACTCTTTAAGTACTCGCAAACTACTACTAGCAAGGTTTATGATTCTAAGTTAAAGTCCTGAATTGAAAGAATAACTATCAAGTTAAGTTTGAAACCTAAGCTGAGTTCTGAAGCAAGAAAAGATAAATTAAAGTTCTAGAATCACTTAAGTTGGGAAGCTATTATCATCTACACAACCCTGTTGTGGTCAAGTCAAAGTTCATCATTCCTTTCAAGTTATTTAGAAAACATTTGACAACGAAACAGTATGGCTATTCCAACTGTCCATAACCGCGGACGCGGCTATTCGAATAGTTTGACACTCTGCAGAGGTGGTACACTTTCTTCACAAGATTCGATACATCTGTCAGGGATAACCCTAAATCATCATACTTGGTATGTAGATAATCAAACATAACCTTCCCATTACACACCCTAGTACAAGCACCTCTCCTATGAGCATGGCCTCCCAACCATGACCATCAGTCATCTTGGGCACCGCATAGGTGGACATTATTGAGAGGTAGCCTCAGATCAAACCTCTCCCGTGAGGGAACTAATACTAATGCATATAAATTTTCAGCTAAGCCTTACCCAATTCAGGTAATGTGGTTGTACGGTAAATTTGGAATGGTATCGCATCCGAATCCAACCATCAGTTTTATAAAAGGGTTAAGGCTCATGCCTCATCATTTTCATCATCATAAACCAATTGTGTTTCTCAACACATGTCAAAACATCTCAATAGAATGACTCATCATTCCAAGGTTTTCATAACTCATTTTCACCAAGTGTTCCCATCTAAAGTGACTCAAGTTTGATCTATTCTAAAACACTAGGTTAAGAGTGTTCACTAAGGTGGAAAGGTGGGATCAATCTCATGCCATAGAATGACATCTAAAGGTTTCTAAGTAGGTCAAGTTTTATACTCGTTATGCTACGTTCAAAAATTAATTAAAGAACTTTGTGTAAACTAAGGGGGTGTGATCAAAGTATGCTTAAGGCATCTTTACTAAACCATCTAGTTTTATTCTAGCTTGCTACAATAGCTTACTAAAGCATGTTTGCACGGGTTAGCTTGCCACTAATAGCTTGCCTTGGTTGGTGCAGTGGTTGAAGTTTTCTTCTTCTTCTTCTTCTTGGTAGAACTCCTCCTCCTCGAAGGCTTGGTCGGTACTATCGTCTATAAATACATAGGGAGTGCACAATCACCAAACAATACTTAACTTAGGCTAAGTAGTATTCTAAACCACATAATTGATGATCTATTATCATCCCAAACATCATAAGTTTTAATTCAATAGTCTCAACCTTTTTATTTTGGAAAAGTAATTTCTACTCATTGAAAAATTAAGTACAATTTAATATTCACCACCAAAATATGGGATCATGTGGACACATGTCCTCACCACATATTCTAACAGGTGGTAATGAGATTTGAAGGTTGGATCAATATTACTTTGGTTTAAGTTTATTATTTAATGATTTAAAGTGACTAGAAATGCCTATATAGCATTATTTTGGTACTAGTCCAAAGTCACTGCCTGTAAACCTTAATATTTTTACATATTTGGATATATATGATGAAATGTGATTTTTGAGAGTTGGAATCAACTCAAAAGCTAACTTGGTTGATTTTATAAAAATGTTTCAAGTTGCAAAAGCTTCTGTCTTCTTATTTTTATTAGGAGAAATCTATAACTCTAAATGAATTAAATCCAACGGGCTTGGATAGAGCTTTTCAATACCTTCCAGACAAGATTAGTTTCATGCAATTTGGATTTGTCATCCTCACAGAATTGAATTTTGAAACACTGGGCAGAAACTATATTCTAACTAAAAGGAAAATTCCTAATTTGAATTTGAAACGTGCGCGGGGACGAAATGGGCCGGCCCACTACGCTCCGTGCAGCATCGCGGGCTGGCTTAAGCGAGGGCCCCACCCATCAGTGGAACAGGGGGGTTACCGAAGGGGTATGGATGAAAGGTGGCCGTGCGATTAGAGGGTAGATCGACGGCTCACAGCTATCGTCCTCGTCGGAATAGGACACGACGGGAGCTAACCCTAGCGCGGTCGGTGAGGGTGCAGTGGGGGTGTACCGGGGCTCCAGCGGGGTCGGCGAGGCGGGCGAACAAAGTGGAAGACGATGGCGGTTCTTCTGGTACAAGCGGCGCTTCCTGGGATGGCCTGGATCAACGGCGCCCTTCTCCTCCCGAGGCGGCGGCTCCGGCTGCAATTCCGGCGTCCTGGTGCTCGAGCGGCTCCGGCTGGCTGTGGGGAGTGAGAGTGAGAGGTGGGGATGAGAATGGTGTGAAGGGAGCTTGCTGGGGAGGCCTCCTTATATAGGCGAGCGAAGGGTGCAGAGCGGCATGGGCAGAGCTCGACGTGGGCGACGGCACAGCGAGCTAAGGGCATGGGCAAGGTAGGCGGACGGTGGCCGGTCTCCTGGCGATCCTCTATGGCTTGATGGCGCGGCAAGGGGCTATCTCTATTGGTCAGGAGCTTCCTCGCACTGCACGGTGGCCGCAGGTGCTCGACAAGAAATGTGGCGGCTATGGGTCGAGCGGCGGCATGCGGGCGTGTCTGGCGATGTGCTGGGCCTGCTGCGAGTGCCGCCATGCAAGGCTAGGGCTTGGCAAGGTCGGTGCTGCTCTGGCGGACGCGGCGCTCCGGGGTGATCGGCATGGCGGACAGAGGCGTGGGCGCGAGCAACTGGGGCTTGTCCTCCGCTCGATTTTGGTCGGGGGCTGGTCGAGGCGGGGCGGTGTGATGGCGCCTGTCTGCCAGCGGGCGAAGGAGAGCACGGGGCGGCTTGGTGCGAGCTGTCCATGGTCGACCTGGCGCATGGCGTCGGGCGGCTTGGCACTGGAGCATCTAGGGGAGAGGGAGAGAGAGCTAGGGCTGGGGTTTGAGCTGGGGGGACAAGGGGACCGAGTTAGGCCCAAATGGTGACAATAAGCACTGCACACTATAGTGTTTTGACAAAAGTTTGATCTGTGTCTGCCACATGTTCGATGAAATGGCCGCAAGAGACCAAAGTTTGAATTTTGAGTTCAAAATTTATGAGTGATCTCCACTAGTGCTAGGTAGTCTTTGGTTGCAAGGGTTTTGAAAATGGATCTTAATTACATGGTTTTTGAAATAGGGGTGATCTATGCATATGCATTAGATTCAATTTTAAACTGTCATTTAAAATAGTTAACACAAGGTTTTTAGTAGATCAAAAGGTGGGCCTTGGTACCTCATTATGTGTACTAGCAAGGGGTGTAAAGATCCATAATTGTTTCTGTTAAGAAATGAGTACTAGGAATAGCCAAAGTAGGCATGAGAGTTAAATTTGTCCAAATGACCATTCCTTTATTTTAATTCTTTTTGATTTGATTTTCTTTAGGAAAAGTTTGGGAATGATGTAGATGATGTTTAAATCACCTAAGAAACATTTTAGAAGCAAAGGATCACACAATCATGGCAATTCAAAACAACTCCTATTTTAAATGCACACATATATGAATGCTTTCATTTTAAATATGGAAAAGTTTTTGTTAATCCAAAATTTGGATGATTTGATCTTTGATAACCTTGGATTGAAGTTTTGGGATGTTACATATCCTTGACCTCTTATATCTGGGACGTTCAAATTATTGTCTGCAGGGACAGCACAAATTGCCTGTTTGAGGGTCAATGCAGCGGTGTTAGTGACATGAACGATATCAAGAAAACGCTCCTTTATTAATCCTTCCTTGTTCACAAACCGAAGGACCAATGCCATTTGCTCTTTTATTGATTCATCTCGAGCTTCATCCACCATTATACAAAACTTGCTAGTACCAATTTGTTTTCTAATTTGCATCTAAACCTTTTGAGAAAGTAACTTAAGAATTTCTTTCTGAACCGGATAGGAGGTGTACCTCGCATTCCGTGGAGCATTATCCAAGACAACCGCATCCACCTCCTAGTTATAAGAAGCCAACAACTTTACAAATTCAAGAAAATTACCCCGATTTAACGATTCTAGAGATTCATCATGCCCTCTATACGCACAATCTTGGAATGTCAACCACATGGTAAAATCAATAAGGAACATATTATTACTATCCAATATAATATAATATATAAAATTATAATATATAGGATACAAAATATTTCTTACCTGATGGAATTGATTGACTTTAAGCCTTAGCCTTGCATCTAAAACCATTTTTTTAGTCGTTTGTATAATTGCCTTGTCGATGTGGGTCATACTATTTTTTAGATTATCAAAACATCGAACAGAATAATTGTGAGCTGAGTTAGAACCTTTGCCCACGTGAGTTAAGAAAGCACACTCTTTTCCGTCATTCACCTTCTTCCAATTTATAAAACCCTTAACAGTGAATGTATCTGAGCCACACTTTCCACTTGTTTTTTTGTAAAGACAAAACAAGGTAGATTGAAAGGACATTTACCGTCATAATCACTTTTGGTGTTTGTTAACAATAAGTAGAGCATTTTACAGTATGCTATTGTCTACGGGTTGATATAATGCAAAGTGAAAAGGACCATTGGCCTTTGAAACTTTCCCTCCGATATCTACGTATTCCTGGGAGTTCCAGACCGGAGTCTCCGGTGTGGTCCAGAGTCTCCCCAGGAATCTCCGAAGGGGACTCCAGTTTTCTTCCTGGGTCAGCCAGATAGGTGGTCCAGAGCCAGGTCTGGATGTCTGACCGGAGTCTCCGGTCCAAGCCCCTAACCGGAGTCTCCGGTCCAAGCCCCTGACCGGAGTCTCCGGTCCACTTGGCTCATAGAAGAGCTGGTTCAATCTGTTCGATGGTACAGAGATGGGCCAGAATCTCCGGTGTGCAGGCTGGAGTCTCCAGTCTGACTTTTTTCCAACGGTCAGAAAACGGTTCAGTGGAGTGAAGGGCTATAAATAGAGGACCTTATCCCCTTCCTCCAACCGCTCATCCACCTCAAGAACTCCAGCACCATTTAAGCCACCAAATCCACAAGATCTCCTCACTCGACCATCCAAAGTCATTGATCTTTGGAGAATCGAAGGAGGAGGCCTTGATCTACATCTTCACCAAGAGAGATCTTCATCCCCCCTCATTCACTTGAGGGCCCCTTGCTCTAGTGTTTCATTGGAAACCCTAGCTTGTGATTTGGTTCTTACTAGCTTGTCTTTGAATGTTTGATAGCTAGCTTGTATCCGGGAGCCTCCAATTAGGTTGCGGATGTGTACCTCGAACTCGTTGTAAAGGTGTCGGCTTCCACCTCGAAGGTTGCCGTATAGTGGAAGAGGTGAATCGAACCCTGTTGGGGGGATAACCCTGGGTAGGGTCACTCCAGGGTATAAGGGCCGAGTTAGCCGAGGTTCGGCAAGGTCACAGCGGATGCTGGCCGAGTTACCTCAAGGCAGGCCGGATCACGGAGTAACCCGGACCAGGGGGTCGCCTAACATTGTCTCGTCCGACTCAAGGAGTAAGTCGGAGATACTTGTCTAAGCTTATATGCAGGAACAGGCGTGGCCAGACCAACTGTGATCCGGATCCTCGCTTGGCTTCTAGGAGAAGGAAGGAATCTCTCTGGTCAAAAAGAAGGCCCGGTGCATACTGGATGAGCAAATAAAGTAAGGGCAGGACCACCGGATCGTGGCCGACAAGGGTGACGACGCTCACGTCGGCTGACGCGGGCGCCGCAGAGGCTACGTCTCTAAAGCAAGTGTGACGCGGGAGAAAAGCACCCCTGTCGGGTTACTACTTTGGGAGGGGCATATTCTTAGGAATATGCCTCCACGTATGCCCTAGGCCAGGAACGAACCACCTCTATATAAGGGGGGTTGGGGTTCTAGTAAGGGGGTTGGGTTTTTTATGATTGGGAGCAAGGAGAATTCTAGTTAGTTGAGCTCTAGTGGATCTAGGGTTCTTGGGCTAGTTGGTAGGCAAGAGTAAGAGAGTTTCTTCTTCCTCCTCTTGTCAATACAGCTCAAGGAGCACTTGTAATCTTGGAGATCGAACATCAATACAAAGCTTCCGTGTAGAGAATCACTCTACTATCCCTCCCTGGATTCCCCTAGCGCCTATTAGTCCCCACCTTTAGCCTATCCATGGCATCTGTCGTGACACCACCGCGACAGTTGGCGCCCACCGTAGGGCTAGCGGCGCTAGCAGGGGTGAAGATCCGGACGGGAAACTTCATCGGCACCGGCGAACGCATCGTCTCCGGGCTCGTTCAGCGCTTTGGAGCGCTGGACTACGTCAGCGACAACGCTGGCTGCCTCGGCACGCGCCCCCTTCCGCACAGCGGCATCTTCGTCAAGCTCGGTGCACACAAGGTCTACGTTGATGTGGACGTGTCTTGCGTTCATCCGCGTCGCATCGTCGATGCAGGAGAACCACCCCTCACTGTGGCTCGCGGGGCGCGTATCGCTCGCTCCCCGGACCATGCAGAGGTGATGATGACTACGCCAGGCGTGGGCATGATCAAGGATCCAGCGCCAGACCCGGAGGTAACGCCCAAGGCACCGAGGAAAGCTAGGGGTCCTCCGCTAGAGAGGCCTGAGAACGTGCTGAGGAAAGCTATGGATAGCTTGGTGAACCCAGTGGCAGCAGTGGTAGATCCGGCTCAAGCATAGGCCGAGCTAGAGGAGACCTGACAAAAGATACTGGAGGGCACAAAGAAGATAGCAGCGGCTCAGCAGTCGTTGAACATGACGCTGCATGAGTATGCGAACGCAAACAAGGTTGATACAGTAAGGGTAAAAGGGAAAAATCTCATAAGTGAGATGAACAGAGAAGGTGATGACGGACCAGAAGGGTCGGAAAACTATTTGTCTGTAGGGTTGCCGAAGTATAGTACCCCGACGAAGAACCTGAGAGCAGCAGATGCCGCGGCGTCCGAGCTAGAGGGTCTAACGGGTGAAGCCTGTCAAAGACAGCAGGACTGGGTTAACGAGCTGGTTCAGATCGCGAACAGGCAGAACGAGGAGCTGCTGAGAGGTAACCCGGAGAGAGTTGGAGATTCTAAGATCGTCCATTCGGCGATGGGTAACCCGGAGAAATCCGCTGGAGCCGCATCATCGCCTCATGGCGGCCCAAGGAGAGAAGAGGTGGTAACCTCGGCCAGACAGAACAAGCAAATCGTTTCGTACGACCCAACGCGTGCGGGAAAGGAAAAAGAGATGCGGAAAAACAACGATCGACGAAGTGTGAGCCGAGGTGAAGCTGGCCGAGGTAACCACGACCAAGGCAATGCCAGTCAAGGGAATGCTGCCAACGGCAATGCCGGACAGCGAAACTCGGCAGGAGCAGGTCAACCGCAGCAGCGGAATGCACCAAGGCAAGAGCAAAGTGCCGGCCGTGGTATGCGACAGAGAGGAGCACAACGAGAGCAAGACCGATACAATGATGGAGACTCGGAGATGATGAATGCGGGATACGCAAGACCGGACTATCATGTGATAGGGTCGAGACTGGGAAGCAGAGATTTGATGCCGGATGACGCCAGGCTAAAACTGGATCGCCTGTATAGGTCGGAACAGATCGAATGTCAAGGTCCTCCGGGTCCAGCGTGCTTTGGACCCCGGATCATGAAGGAACCGCCAGTACCCAATTTCCAATTACCCAGGGGCATGAAGACGTATGACGGCAGTACAAAGCCGGAGGATTGGCTGATAAACTACGCAACAGCTGTGAAAATTGCAACTGGCAACTTGAGATGGGTTGTACGATATGTACCCCAAATGTCGGAAGGTCCGGCTAGGGTTTGGCTGAATAATTTGCCACCCGGAAGCATCAATTGCTAGATAGATTTTGAAGAAATGTTTATCAGCAACTTCTCAAGTACATATCAGAGACCGAATAGACCGCAGACCCTGGCAATGTGCAAGCAGAGATCTAACGAAACGGACCGTGAATTCTTGACCCGGTGGTGTACCGTGAGAAACTCGTGTGAGGGAGTCATAGAGTCACAGGCTATAGCATGGTTCGCACAAGGGTGCAGATATGGCAGTGAGTTGTGGATGAAATTGCAAAGGAAAATGCCAGTCACATTGGCAGAGATGATCCGGATCGCGGATTCTTATGCTTTGGGTGATCCGACTCAACCTAGGATCGCGTCGAACGAGTCAAATGAGGAGTACTATCCGAGGGACGGAGCCGGATCATCCCGGAGGAACGATTACAGGGGAAAAAGGAGAGACAATAGACCGGACCATCGATATGGTTCGCAACAAGTTGCAGCCGTGAATCAAGATCAGCCCGGAGCAGGGAGCAACCAACGCCTGAAAACGAGAGGGCAATGGACTCCTCGAAACGATGGCAAGAAAGTGTGGACTCCGGAGCAGAAGAAGCAATGGCAAGAAAAGAAAGATCGTCCGAGGTATACCTATGAGTCGATGTTGGACCAGCCGTATAAATTTCACACGCCAAATCCGAACAGTCCAGCGGGTCACACAATGAGGCAATGTGAGTGGATGCGTAAGATAGAACAAGGTGGTTCGGGGAATGCTCAGGCACCCCGGAATGATCAACCTCGGCAGGAGTTACCCCGGCAGCAATTGCTTTCCGGAGCGAACACGCAGCAACTGATGTTGCCTCCCCCTCCGCTGAGGTATGACAACAGCGAGAGAAGGGACGCAGTGCATCAGGTGGATAACCAGCAACCACCGGATCAGAGGTACTCCGGAAACGAGGGAAGAAATGAGTACAGGGAACATCACCAGAGCTATTGTGTGTTCACAACAGAGGAAACAGATAGGAAGAGCTTGCAGCACCGACATATGGAGGTTAACGCGGTTATGCCCGTAGTGACGAGGTACATGTCTTGGTCGGACCAGGAAATTACCTGGAGCGCCAAAGATCATCCCAAGCTTATGCCAAGTCCGGGCTCGTATGCACTAGTGTTAGATCCGACGTTCATTGGACCAAACATTAATGTGAGGTTCTCCAAGGTACTAATCGACAATGGCAGTAGCATTAACATCATGTATGCGGATACGATGCGCAAATTGGGCATCTCGGAAAACATGCTCCAGGCTACAAGAACGAATTTCCATGGTATCGTACCAGGCATATCCTATGAGCCCATAGGCAAAGTCCGGGTCGACGTGCTATTCGGTACGAGGGATAACTGCCGAACTGAAAATCTGGAGTTTGAGGTGGTGAACTTGGAGAGCGTGTATCATGCATTACTCGGGAGACCAGCACTGAGCAAATTCATGGCGAGTTTCCACGTTGGTTATCTGAAGATGAAGTTGCCCGGACCAAATGGAGCAATTACTATCGCTGGGGATTTCCGACGTTCTATTGAGTGCGCCTCAGCTGGGTCTAACCTAGCCGAGTCACTCGTAATTGCCCAAGAGAAAAGAAAAATTCAAGAGGTGGTGGCTTTAGCTCAGTCCGCGCAGCAGTATATGCCGGCGTTAAGCAACCCGCATGGGAGCGTTTCATTTCAAGCCGCGAAGGACACCAAGAAGATTCCAGTGGATAACCTGTTTCCGGAGCATACCGTAACAATTGGTGTCGGGTTAACTGACAAATAGGAAAGCGAGCTCGTCAACTTCCTCCGTGAGAATCGGGACATTTTTGCTTGGTCCACACAGGACTTGCAAGGTGTTTCGAGGGAGTTGGCCGAGCACTCTTTGAACGTAAGACCCGGAGCAAGGCCGGTGAAGCAGCCTCTCCGACGCTTCGCCGAGGATAGGAGAAAAGTCATTGGTGACGAGATAGCTCGGTTGCTAGCAGCAGGATTTATCATGGAAGTGCTGTATCCGGATTGGCTCTCTAATCTGATGCTGGTAGAAAAGAAGAAGGATGATCCGAACGTGGCAGTGGTTTGGCGTATGTGTATCGATTACACGAACCTGAACAAGCCGTGTCCAAAAGATCCATTCCCACTGCCGAGGATAGATCAGGTCATCGACTCTACCGCGGGATGTGAACTGTTGTCATTCATTGACGCCTATTCTGGTTTCCACCAGATACCTCTGAACCCGGATGATCAGATAAAAACTGCCTTTATTACCCCGTACGGGGCTTATTGTTATCGCACTATGCCATTTGGTTTACGAAATGCAGGAGCAACGTACCAAAGATGTATGCAAAAATGTTTGCACGATCATATAGGTCAAAACATACAAGTCTACGTGGATGATGTGGTTATTAAGACCAAGGAAAGCGCAACGCTCCTTGACGACATAAGGGAAACATTCGCAAACTTGAGGAGATTCCGGATGAAGCTTAACCCAGAGAAATGCACCTTCGGTGTCCCGGCTGGAAAATTACTCGGATTTCTTGTCTCCAGCCGAGGTATCGAGGTTAATCCAACTAAGATCTGAGCCATCGAACGAATGGAGCGGCCGAAGTGTCTCAACGACGTCCAGAAGTTCACTGGATGCCTGGCGTCGTTGAGTCGGTTTGTATGTCGATTAGGGGAAAAGGCACTGCCTCTCTACCAACTCATGAAAAAATCAGATAAATTCGTTTGGACGCCGCAGGCCGATGAAGCTTTTGCCCACTTGAAAAAAATGTTGGCCACTGCACCAGTGTTAGCTTCTCCACTGTCAAAGGAGCCAATGTTGCTCTACATAGCCGCAACCAACCGAGTTGTAAGTGCAGTAATTGTAGTGGAGCGAGATGAAGAGGGTAAGTCGGTGCAGAGGCCAGTGTATTACTTTTGCGAGGTATTGTCTGCCTCAAAACAGAACTACCCGCATTTTCAAAAGGTGGCATACGGAGTTTATATGGCGGCAAATAAGTTAAAGCACTACTTTGAGGAGCATCCCATCAAAGTGATATGCGAAGCCCCCTTATCCGAGATAATGGGTAACAAAGATGCGAATGGCAGAATTGCGAAATGGGCAATTGAGCTAGCACCATACGCGCCCCAGTATGATAGGAGAGAAGCGATCAAGTCCCAGGCTGTGGCGGACTTTTTCGTGGATTGGGCCGAGGTACAATACGAACCGCCGCCACCAGATCCGAACTACTGGAAGATGCACTTTGACGGATCGAAAACCAAAACCGGGTTAGGCACCGGGGTTGTGCTTACCTCGCCAAAGAAGGATCAGCTCAAATACGTATTGCAGATCCATTTCGCAGCATCGAACAATGTCGCTGAGTACGAGGCTCTTGTGCATGGTCTCAAGGTGGCAAAGGAGATTGGCATACGTCGGATAATCTGCTTTGGTGACTCGGATCTAGTAATACAGCAAGTGTCCAGAGTGTGGGATGCCCTGGATCCAAACATGGCGCTATACAGGTTTCATGTGCAGAAGATCTCAGGTTACTTTGAGGGATGCGAATTTCACCATGTACCTCGCGTGGAAAACGAAGCTGCCGACATGCTGTCAAAGCTCGGATCGACCCGACAGGCAATTCCACCTGGCGTAGCATTGGAACACCTCAGAAAACCATCTATTAGGCCGTCCCCAAGAAACGATTCAATCTATGTCCTGGAAAACGAGGAATCCGGAGTTGAGCCCATGGACATTGACATGGGAGGTAGCACGCCGAACCCGGGGACTACCTCGGCGAACCCGGGGACTACCTCGCTAGACCCGGGGACTGTTCAGCGTGATCCGGCTGAAGTTATGTCGGTGGATCGGATGGAAATTGATGAGGAGATGTTCCCTACGCGAGCAATACCAGCTTGGGCACTGCCTATATTCCAATTCCTGAAAGATGGAACATTACCCACTAAGGAGGTGTTAGCCAGGCAAACTCAGAGGAGAGCAAAAGCTTACACAATCATCAATTCTGAGCTGTACAAACGGAGTGTAACCAATGTCCTCCAGCGGTGTGTTGACCCAGAAGAAGGACTTGACATCCTCCGAGATATACACCAAGGAGAATGCGGGTATCATGCCTCATCCCGGGCCTTAGTGGCAAAGGCATTCTGGCATGGATTTTACTGGCCAAGCGCCTTGGAGCAAGCAGAAGATCTGGTGAGAAAATGCAATGGTTGCCAACGATAGGCCAGCAAGACACATATGCCTATGTCAGAACTCAAAACCATACCAATTACATGGCCATTTGCGGTGTGGTGCTTGGATATGGTTGGCCCGTTTAAACCAGCAAGAGGAAACATGACACACATTCTGGTCATGGTGGACAAGTTTACAAAATGGATCGAAGTGAAGCCTATAAGAAAATGTGATGGGGCTACGGCCGTAACATTTCTCAAGGACATCATCTTGAGATATGGTTATCCTCATAGTATCATAACTGATAACGGCACAAATTTTGTTGAAGGAGCATTTGCACGATTCTGCCGAGATAAGAAAATCCGACTCGACGTAGCCTCGGTAGCCCACCCCGCATCGAACGGACAAGTGGAAAGATCCAACGGATTAGTGCTATCCGGGATAAAACCCCGGCTCATTGAGCCGATGCAAAGATCAACGGGGTGCTGGATAGAAAAACTACCAGCGGTGTTGTGGAGTTTAAGGACAACTCCGAATCGATCAACAGGCTACATGCCATTCTTTCTGGTATATGGGGCAGAAGCTGTATTACCAGCCGACATAGAGCATGATTCGCCTAGGGTCACCCAATACACAGAAGCCGAAGTGAAAGAAGCCCGGCAAAATGATGTTGATCTGCTGGAAGAAGCCTAGGGTCCCTACTGTCGAGATCCGCCATATATCAGCAAAATCTCCAACGCTATCATAGCCGGAAAGTGTGCCCCCGAGTCTTCCGGGAAGGTGATCTGGTGCTCCGGTTGGTACAGCGTACCGCTGGCATGCATAAATTATCCCCCCCATGGGAAGGACCATTTATTGTGAGCAAAGCATTGCACAATGATTCTTACTATCTCATAGATGCAAAGCCACAGGAAAAGAACAAGGCGGACAGGTCCGGAGAGGAATCCAAGCGACCGTGGAATGTAGCACTACTTCGTCCCTTCTATACTTAGCTAAGAAGTGTATGTATCCGAGTCATCTCATATGTCGGTATGTATGTCGGCAATGAGCTTATCAATGAAATAGCGGAGCCTCAAGCAGTAACTCGGGGACTGCCTTAATAAACAGTTGTTGTTACTTTTTATGCGCTAGCTGGAATGACTCGTTTCACTTAACCCGGATTAGTAATGTGTGAGCACCAAAAACCCAACTCTTCGACTTGCTGCTGTCCAACAAGAATTGGCTTCATGGCAAGCAAGGGAACAAGTTTGGAATTGCGTAGCACATGAAAAACTACTAAGGAAATGATCCTATTCCAGCTAACGTTTCTTTTTTCGGACTAACCCCGTATTTACTTTCAAGCTATTATGTTGAATTATTTTGAGCCAAGCCTCAAAGTTTCTCAGCATTGTTAAAACGATTCTTGAGGCTCGGGTTCGTAAGTCGTAAAACCAAATCAAGGTAGACACGGATCGAGCCGGAGAATTGGACGAACAAGAAAATGAAACTCGGGGACTACGCCCAAGTTAATCCGGCATACAAGCATAGTAGCAAAATATCATGTATTTAGCATACAATTGCACCCGGCATACCGGGGATCTGATAAATTTTCAAGTTTTTTCAACTAAGGAGCGGCAGGAGGAGGAAGTTCGACGTCATCATCACTGTCTTCAATATCTGAAGCAGCATCTTCTCCATCATCGCCCGACCCATCCTCCATGTTCTCCATCTGCTCCTCCTCGCCGGATTCCAGAAAGCTCGGCCCCTCAACCTAGTCGTGGACGGGAGAGTATTCGACGAGGCTGTAGGCGCAAGCCTGGCGCCGAGCTACCCACTCCGGATCATCGGTCCATTTAGATCTGGTGCGCCGACGGGTGAGGAGGCTCAGATCGATCTTCTCGTACAATGAAAGGATATGATGGAGAAGGGTATCTGCTACGGCACGCCCGGCGGATTCCCTCCAGAGGTCAAGTTGAGTCTCAATCTCCATCAGTTTGTCGGCAAGGAGCGTGATCCTTTCTGGAGCGTCCTCGCTTGGCCAGAATGTGTTGAAGATCCGGACCGCAACATCTAGGAGATCTTTCCCATAGTTCTTAATAGTTTCCACCGAGCTGACACGCTGACCAACAGGTCTTCCATGTCTAAGGGGATGCTCTCACCATCAGGAGCAATGGGAGTACCCCTCTCTTGGCGGAATTTGGCAACGGCAGCACTGGCGATGGCAGTACCCTCCAGAAAGTTATCTGAAAATAAGGAAAGGGAAGATGCTGAAGCAAAGGCATATGAGCTAACCCCAAAAAACTATGCCGGATAAGGGGAAGAAGCTTACGTGAGATATAGCGATGGATCCGGGTTAACTCCTTGATACAACTGTCGCGTCTCTGGCGAAGTTGTTCAAGCTCAGCGAGCGCCGACCCAAGCCGGACCTCGGATTCCTTGAGCAGGTCCTGATCCTTGGAGATCTGGAGGGTAAAGCGCTCACGCTCTTCGGTGAAGTTCTGGCCAACTTTCTGGAGCTCGGTTTTGTGTTGGGCCTTCATCTTCTCCATCTCGGCCTTGAGTTTGGCTATTTCGTTGTCCTTGGTCCGGAGGAGGGCAAGCACATCATTCTTCTTCTTTAGCTCGACTTGATGCTGTCCTGCTTGTTCGAGAAAATGCAGCATCATATCAGGCACGGGCACACTATCCTCAAGCGATGCTGAAATAGTGTGTTGACCCGGCAAAGCCGAGGAGTGAATGTTTGCCGAGCCACGGAGAAGAAAGAATGGAAAACACAACGACGTTGGCCGAAAGGGGAAATACCTCGGATTTCCTCCAAGTTCTTCCGCATAATCTTGTTTTCAGCCTCCACCCCAGCTGCAAAAAACCGAATAAGGAGGTTAGTCCGGCAGAAACAAATGAAACGGAGAGGTGTTAAGAGAGGAAATTACCCCTCTTTTCATGCTCCGCACCAAGTGCAACATGTTTTGCGCGCAAGATCTTGTGGGTATCAAGCAGGCGCTGAAACTCAGCGCTCCGACGATTGGTGGTTACCTAACAAAGGTACAGGCGGGTAATATTAGTTCGGTGCATATTCGAAGTGTACAAGATCCGGGCCAAGCGGAACTTAAACCGGCTCTAGGTGTGTGCATATTCGAAGTCTACGAGATCCGGGCCAAGCGGAACTTAACCCGGCTCTAGGTGTGGGCATATTCGAAGTCTACGAGATCCGGGCCAAGCGGAACTTTACCTGGCTCTAGGTGTGTGCATATTCGAAGTGTACAAGCTCCGGGCCAAGCGGAACTTAACCCGGCTCTAGGTGTTTGCATATTCGAAGTGTACAAGATCCGGGCCAAGCGGAACTTAACCCGGCTCTAGGTGTGTGCATATTTGAAGTTTACATGCAGCTACGTTGATCTTCTAAGGAGCATCCGGCCGGGTAACAAGTTACCCCGCCGGAGGCTCGGGGACTAATGGTTATTATCTATAGCATGTAAAGAAGAAATGACGTACCTCCATCATACGCCCAGCAAGGTTAATCGCCTTGGCGGCGGTATTCATCTGAGCGGAAAATTCAGCTGGGCCGAACTTTTCCGGGAGATCGTCGTTGTAGACGAACTCCGCCTTGTTCCAGTTCATGACAAACTCGATGAGGCTCGGAGGGTACCGTTCGCCAATGGGCATGTGAGGTGCCACCAAGCCCTTTGCGTGAGCTTCTTTCCTTTCAATCAGGGCAAGAGCTGAGCTAGTGTGAAGAACCATCTGCTGCGAATCGGCTGGCTCGGCAGGAGGATCCGTCGTGGCTGGTGACTTCTTTGGAAGCATCGACGACAAGGTTCGCTGCCCAGCCTCGACGGAGGTGGACTTGCCTTTGGCTTGCTGGGAGGATGTGACCACAGTGGATTTGCCCTTGGAAGCCGCTGGAGTGGTTCCTCGCCGAGCTTGGGATGACTCGGACGAGGCAGACGAACTTGGCATGGGAGCTTTGGTGGCTGGTGCTGGAGCTGCTGTTGGTTTCTTCGGAGCCGGGACAGGCGCTGGTTTGGTGGCTGGTGCTGGAGCTGCTGCTGGTGCTGGTGTTGCGGTAGACTTGGTGGATGCTGGTTGCGGCAATGCCGAAGTGCCGGACGCCGTTGCCTCGGCCGATCCGACCCCTCCCGATCCGAGGTCGCGTTCCTCTGAAGGAGGTACTGTGGAACCTGGAGCGGCCGGAGATCCCTCCGGAATAGGGCTCAGCGGGCGTGACTCGTCGTCACGAGGAGGGGAAGGACTGGACCGAAGAGGAGAGGAGATGCTTGATCCGCTCTGAGGGACCTCCACAGGAGCCCTGCAAGAGAAAATAATGTCAGGAGTGAAATTACCCCGATGCAGGGAGAAGTGTGTTGCGCAGTGAAAAAGAACTTACGCATCCGAGGTCTCAGCCTCCTTAGGTTTTCGAGCCCTCCATGCCGGGGCTTTGCCTGCCCGTTTGGAGGCAGTCTTGTCTCCGGCCTTCTTTTGCCTTTTGGAAGGCTGAGAAGGTTCGGAAGAAGAACTTGACGCGGATCCGCGCTTCTTCTTCGACGCCACCGAAACAGGATCGCCCGTGGCAAGTGGAGAATCCTCGTGGATATGCCCACCGGGGTTAGCTGATGCCGGGAAGGCAAAAGAAAGAGGGACAGCCTCAATGGGTTCAATCACGTCGACATCCAAGTCATCCTCATCGTCGGGCCAATCTCTAAGAGAAGAGAATTTACCGCTGGGTCGTTTGGTGGCGTCGGTTGTGGGGAGGAACATCTCCTGGTCCGGTTCCTCCTCATCCGGGATTTCTCGGTCCGAGGCCCACTTAAGGGTCGGGTCCGAGCCATCCTCGAGTGTTTGCTGGAGAAACAGCTGAGAAAAAAGCACAAAGAGCAGAGTCAAAAATATGATAAGAACCGACATGAAATTGATCCGAAATAAATTTACCCCGCGAAGCTTACCGCGGGAGGGAGCCTGTCACGGCAGTAATGCTCGATTCCCCACGTCCATTCGGCGGAGAAGTCCTTATGGGTGATGAAAAGAGCCTTGACCCGGCGGAAGATCTCCGTATTGCTCAACTCGAACGAGGAGGTTCGGTTGGGGTCACGGCTGAAGCTCATGTGGCACAACTTGTGAGTGCGCCGCTGGAGGGGAGAGATTCGGTTGCGCACAAATGTGATCATGGCATCCTCGTTGCGCAATCCGAGCTTCTTCAGCTCCGTGAACCTTTTGTTGACTTGGTTGGCCAGAGCTGTAGGTTTCTTGGTAGCCTCCTCCCAGAAATCCGTGTCAGGGGGACCCGGAGCGTAGGGCAGCAACCGGATCAAGTCTTCGGTGCCTTCGTTCCGGACGTAGAAGAAGGTCCGGGCCCATCCTTTGCAGGAGTCAAGCCCGGTGACCCGGGGGAAGATTGAATACCTCCGGGGCAAGATCGAGGCAACTCCGAACTGAGTAAGCTGCTTGTCCTCCGACTCGACGTGGATGTTGGGGACGACATTGCGACGGAGGCCGAAGAACCGGATCCACAGCTCCTTCGTGGGCCATAGTCCGGTGTAGCCTTCGATCGAGGAAACGAAAGCGGACAGAGAGGTGATGGCTTTTGCCGGGAGATGATGTGGTTGCAGGTGATAGGTCCGGACCCAGTCCCGAAAGAAATCACTCACCGGAAGACCAAATCCCCGTTGGAAATGGGATAGGAAAACGACGAACTCGCCCGGATTGGGTGAGGGGGCCAATTCCGAGGAGGGGAGACGAGCGGCGAAGCCGGCGGGAATACGCCGGGTTCGGTAGACCCAGTCGATGTCGTCCTGGCAAACCCACGAACCGGCCCATGCGTCGCGGTCTGCCGTGCCGGTGTCCTCCTCCATCTCCTGCTCGACGACGATGAGCTCCTCCTCCATCATCTCGAATCCGCTGTCCTCGCTGGAGCTGGCGGCGGCGGGATCTGTGGTCTAGATTGACGAGGAACCGTGGCTAAGCAGTAGTGCAGCGGTGGCTGCAGTGCGGAGGCACGGAGAAGGTGCGGCGGCGGTGCTGCTGCAACGGGCACTGGCGGCGGCGCGGTTGCGAGGAAGAAGAAGAGGAACCGGCGAGGGGGCGCGGAGATGGAAAAGTGCTAAGAAGCGTGCCCCTCCCCTATTTAACCGCCCCCAGTAATCAACGAGTGGGATCGTGCTGCGCTGGAGAGCCACACGGTGTGGCCGTGTATCACCAGCATCGACCAATCAGAGAGAAGCCACACCGGGGGCCGCAGAGTAAATATGATCCCATGACACGACGCGCAGTTGCGGTAAACGAGGAGACAGACGTGACGTAACCCCCGCACAGTAATCATTGACATTTACTGCGGCAGTTACTGTGCTGGCCCTTAAAATGAGGCAACATAATGATTAACCTTTACGTGGGTTGGCGTACGAGAGAAGGAAGCAAGGCCCAGATCCGAGCCACGATGGTAACCCAGCCGGCAAGTGAAAACTTGAAATGTGCAGAGGGAAAGTAAAACCATAGGATCCGAGCCAAAATGGTAACCCGGCCGGCAAGTGAAAACTTGGAACGTGCGAAGGGAACGTAAATCCATATAATCCGAGACAAGAAGTTAACCCGGAACTAAACGTCCGAAGCTTAGATACGAATGAACCTGATGTGGCCTTAGCGACCAAGGCCGCTAAGGCCGCACCAGCTTCGGGGACTAATGTTGGGGGGGTAACCCCGGGTAGGGTCACTCCGGGATATAAGGGCCGAGTTAGCCGAGGTTCGGCAAGGTCACAGCGGATGCTGGCCGAGTTACCTCAAGGCAGGCCGAATCATGTAGTAACCCGGACCAGGGGGTCGCCTAACATTGTCTCGTCCGACTCAAGGAGTAAGTCGGAGATACTTGTCTAAGCTTATATGCAGGAACAGGCGTGGCCGGACCAACTGTGATCCGGATCCTCGCTTGGCTTCTAGGAGAAGGAAGGAATCTCTCTGGTCAAAAAGAAGGCCCAGTGCGTACTGGATGAGCGAATAAAGCAAGGGCAGGACCACCGGATCGTGGCCAACAAGGGTGACGACGCTCACGTCGGCTGACGCGGGCGCCGCAGAGGCTACGTCGCTAAAGCAAGTGTGACGCGGGAGAAAAGCACCCCTGTCGGGTTACTACTTTGGGAGGGGGCATATTCTTAGGAATATGCCTCCACGTATGCCCTAGGCCAGGACCGAACCACCTCTATATAAGGGGGGGTTGGGGTTCTGGTAAGGGGGTTGGGTTTTTTATGATTGGGAGCAAGGAGAATTCTAGTTAGTTGAGCTCTAGTGGATCTAGGGTTCTTGGGCTAGTTGGTAGGCAAGAGTAAGAGGGTTTCTTCTTCCTCCTCTTGTCAATACAGCTCGAGGATCACCTGTAATCTTGGAGATCGAACATCAATACAAAGCTTCCATGTAGAGAATCACTCTACTATCCCTCCCTGGATTCCCCTAGCGCATATTAGTCCCCACCTTTAGCCTATCCATGGCATCTGCCGTGACACCACCGTGACAAACCCTTTGGGGTGAGGTTCATCGGAGAACAAGGGAGGCCTCTCGTGGCGTTGGTGGTTTGAAACCACTCCCTCTCCAAACGTAGACGTACTTCCCTTTAAAAGGAAGGAACTACGGGAAACAAATCCTTGTGTCTCCGCGTGCTCCACTTTGGTTACTTTTATCCTTTACTGCACTTTACCTATCTAGTTCTTTCCTTGTATTTGTGCTAGATTAACATATAGGTAAATTCACCATAGTTGCATAATCTAGAGAATTTACCTTTCGTGTCAAACCCTAAATTGTAAAAGAGTAAAATTTGAAGTAGCACCTATTCACCCCCTCCCCTCTAGGTGCCCATACGATCCTTTCAATTGGTATCAGAGCCTCGACTCTTTATTCGGGCTTAACCACCTAAGAGATTATGGGTAACCCAGAAAATGAGGGAGAAAATGAGGCTAGACATTCAGTGACCATGGTAGATCTGAAGAATTTGGAAACAAGCTTGATCTCTACCTTGGGAAACGAGATCCAACAGTTGTGCCAACTCATTGAGAAACTTGTTAGGAATAAGCCAAACTCACCTCCTCCCTCTCAAGAGGAAACACCACCTAACCCAAAGGCAAATGCTCTAGCTAAGCCTTTGGATGAAGTGGCGGGGGATGAACATAATCCCACTAACTCCACCACCAAAAGGGGTGATGGGAAGGAAGAGCACCATGTGGTTCCTGGATGGTACTCTCCCGACCCTCCTATACCTCACCCACATATAAATAATAGAGGTGACCCACCTAAGTTAGTTGCACACACTTTTGCTCAATGGCAAGTTTTAATGAAATATCATGTGCGCGGCTCTTGCATTGATTTGTGGAATATTTTGAAGGACTCAAAATTGAGGATCCAACCAACTTGACTAGAAGAGAAGTGGTCAATAGCCAACTCAATGCGACTGCCTTGCACATGATCCAACTTGGAGTGGGGCCAAAGGATTTCCCCCACATTGAGCACTACAATACCACCAAGGAAGCTTGGGATGCTCTAATTGACTTGTTTGTTGGCAATGAGAGTATGAGAAGAAATAGATATGATGCCTTAAGAAATGAGGCCGAAGGTTTCTTTATGAATGATGGTGAGGATCATGAAGACATGTATCGAAGACTCAAATCCACAGCCACCGCCTTCAGGAATGTTGGTGCCTTCCACATTGATGATGCTTGGATTAAGAAGAAGTATGTGAGTTCTCTCATGTCATTCGGGCCTACTTACTTGAAGAGCCTCCAAGGAAGACACAACTACCATCTCATGACCTCCAATGAAGTTATGCAAGAGATGGCCACCTTCAAGGTTGCTGCCAAGAATGCCAAAGACGCGCATGCTCGTGCCACTGGAATGAGTAGTGGTGTCAATCATGCCTTGAAGGCCAAGATTGTGGAGTGTGATGAAGATGAAGGGAGTGACGAGGGACTTTTAATGAGCCACCCCGAGGATGTCAAGATAGCTCATGGTGAATACATGGCCTTCTATGCAAGAAACTTTTGGAAAGATCCCGCCAAGGCCAAGATGGAAATGCAACGAAGAAGCAATCCCAATGGGAGAAGAGATAATGGGTCCAAGTTGAGAACTTGCTTCAATTGTGGTGACTGCTATCACTTTGTTGCTGCTTGTCCCTATGAAAAAAGAGAAGATCATGGGGGTAAACTTGTGTTGAAGAAGACATCCAAAGCTCCTTACAAGAAACCCTTCATCAAAAGGAATTCAACTAACAAGAAGTTGGGTGAAATTGTCTTGATCACACATGAAGAATTCTCCTCCGACGACAATGATGATGAAGATGAAGAAGAGGAAACACCAAGTGGTGTGGCGGTTCTTTCCACTACTTCTACCCCTACATTCTCACTCTTCGAATCTCCAAATGAGAATATCTCCAACAAGAATGTCACTTGCCTTATGGCAAGAGGAACAGAGGTATTATCATCATCACACTCCACCTCTTTAATCAATGATGAATTTGATGATGATTTATCTCTTGAGGTCAAAAAGGAATTAGTTGTTTTTTATGTGTTTATGAACAACTTGCAAGGGGAACACAAGAAACATGTTGTGGACCTCTTAAATCAACTTGCACACACAAGAAATTCTAGATGAGAGATGTAAATTAGGAAGAGAGCACATGATTGAGGTAGAAGCTCTAAACAATGCTCTAGAAGAAGAACAAGAAACTAGAATGTCTCTTGAAACTAAACTTGAAGGGCTTGATGAAGCAAATGATCTCATCATTAATAAACTCATCAAGAAACGTGACCATGCTATTGCTAAACATAAAAGGGCTAAAAAGGACAAGATTGAGTTTGGTGTTGTTCATGAAAAACTTGCCGAGTACTTTAGGATGCTTGGCAAGGCTCACAAGGCCTTGGAGAGTGAACTATTGTTGCTCACAAAGTCTCGTGAAAAGCCTTAAACTCAATTGACCAATATTTCTTCACATAGTACTTTCATTCCCTCTAGTGGTACAAGTATACTTGAAGAAAATGCTAGGTTGAAGGGGGAGCTAGCTAAGGCCACCTTTCCCAAAGGAAACAAGTCAATTGATGACCACTTGAGTAAGCAAAGGTCAAGTAGTGAGAAAGGGGGCATTGACTTTGTCTCTAAAGGCAAGAACAAGAAGAACAACAAGAAGAAGAAGGCCAAGCCCACACAAGAAAAGGACAAGGTCATTGTGGATAGTAAGTCCACGAATGGCAATACTATGTCTCATGATGATTTTGCGGGAAGTGCTAACCCTCACTATGTTTTAATGCGTGATTATTATGGTGATGTGTATGCACAATATGTTGTACCATTTGATGGTTATATTGCTTGGTCTATTTGGGTTCCCAAGACCCTTGTTGCTAACAAAAGAGGACCCATTAAAAAATGGGTACCTAAAAACCAGTTTGATATTTTGTAGACCTATGCTTCCGGAGGGTCAAAATGGGTGCTTGATAGTGGATGCACAAGTCATATGACCAGAAGCGCATCTAGTGTCAAGGAGTTGAGACCGAATATTGATCAAATATCCGTGGCATATGCCGACAAGTCAAAGTCTAAGGTAATGGGTTTCGGCAAAGTTGTGGTTTCACACGATATCACTCTCGTGGACGTCATGCTTGTTGAGACCCTTGGATATAATTTACTTGCGGTCCTTGCTCTTGGAAAGATGGGTTTTATCATCTTTATTGATAATGATATTGTGATCCTCATGTGGAGCAAGTCTCTAAAGGTCGCTTTCGTTGGTTACGTCGACTTGTATGTGGTGGAGTTCTCGGGGAAAACCACTACAAGTCCGATGTGCTTATTTGGAAAGGACGATGTGGGTTGGCTATGGCATCACCGTCTAGCCCATGTCAACATGAGAACTTTGCAAAGCCTCCACAAGGATGGTCATATTGTTGGACTAAAAGAAAATGTTTGCTTTGCCAAAGATCGTGTTTGCAGGGCATGTGTGATGACCCACAAGTATAGGGGGTGTATCGCAGTATTTTTGATAAGTAAGAGTGTCGAACCCAATAAGGAGCAGAAGGTGCTGGCTAGTGGTATGGATCAGGAATTCTCTGCAAATACTTAGGAAACGGATTTTTAGGGGTTTTTGATAATGCAAGTAAATAAAGTACGAGTAAATAAAAGACAATAATGAAGAATGCAGCAAGTGGCCCAATCCTTTATTTAGCAAAGGACAAGCCGGTTGTATTAATTAAGATGACCAAACGTTCTCGAGGACACACGGGAATATCGTCAAGTGCTTTCGCTTCATATAGTTGATTAATCTTCTTTAGCTTGCTAAGTGTTTTGTGGGTGAACCTGTGCTAATGTACCGACCTTCCTAGGACTAATACATACTTGTGATTATACCCCTTGCAAACATCCGTAAGTACAAGAAAGTAATTAAGGTAGAAACCTAACCACAACTTTAAACTCTAAGACCCTAGCGTCCCTTGTGCAATGGTATCCTAACGGGGGTTCAGGTTTCTGTCACTCCGGCAACCCCTATGATTAGTAGCCAAATACACAATGCATTCCCCTAGGCCCATATAGGTGAAGTGTCATGTAGTCGACGTTCACATGACACCACTAGAAGAAGTACACCACAACTTAAATATCAAACTATTGAATCTTTCTCAACATAATTCCACTACTAACAACATGACTTCTCCCATGTCCTCAAGAACAAAACGAACTACTCACAAGACATCATATGGATCATGATCAGAGATGGAATAATGATGTATAACAATCTGAACATAAACAATAATTCAATGGTTCCACTCAATAGCGTCAACTACAAAGAGTAATCAACACCGGGAAAGTTTCCCCTAAGAACTATGCAAGATTCAACCCAATTGTTACAGTGGTATGGAGATGGTGATGATGGTGCTGGTGATGATGATGGTGGTGATGATGATGATGATGATCCCGATGAAGTCCAGCTTGATGGTGGTGTTGATGGCGACGATCTCCCCTCTCCGGGAAGGAATTCCCCCGACAAAAATCTGTCTGCCGGAGAGATCTTTCTCTCTCGGTGTTTTCCGCCCCGCGGAGGCGGCGGAATCTTTCTGTGGTCGCCCCTCCGATATTAGGGTTCCGTAGGGATAATATACGCCAGAGGGGAGAGCTAGAGGTGGGCCAGGACGGCCACACCACCTGGTGGCGCGGCCCAGGGTGGCCCGCACCATGGGGTGGTGTGGGCCCCCTGTGGCCCATCTCCACTCCTCCTTCTGGCAGTCTTCGTCTTCTGGAAAAATAGGATTTTCCATATATTTTCCCGGATTTTCTGATCTTCGCGAATTTTGCCTCCAAACAACACCTTTTCCATCAGAATCCTGACTACAACGGTCCATGCTCCAAAAGTCATCAACCATGCAAAAACAGGTGAAATAACATAAGTATCATCTCTTAATATGAAATATATCAATGAATAACAGTGAATTATGATATAGAATAGTGATGCAAAATGGACGTATCAACTCCCCCCAAGCTTAGACTTTGCTTGTCCCCAAGCGAAACTGAGCTCAATAAACATGGCCTCAGGTTTATGGAGTGAAGAGTCGATAAAAGAATACAGATAAGAAGCATCACATTCATCAATACATAGATCATAATAGAAGACAACTCACTACTATATAACTTAACTTGCAATAAGTAAAGGAAACACAATAAACATACATAAAGTAAATCATAATTGGTAATGGAAAACTTAGTTCTTGGTCGAAGAATAGTTGATAATTTGCTGGAGTTCACAAATAACTGATTTTCAATGATAGCTTTCAAAGTAGTAAACACCAAGATAAGAGCAATGTGCAAAACAAGGAACATAAGAAACATGATCGAATAAATCATCATATGAATGAATGAAACACAACAACTCAAAATACTTGCCGAGATAGAAGGGAATAGGTTTCCTAACTCAACTGAAAAGTAAAAGAAATGCCCTTCACACAGGGAAGCAGGGATTTCAAGTTTCATAAAGAGCTCCCAAAAATTATGATACTTATTAGCTTTCAACTCTCATTGCCCCTATCATAGGCATCTTTAGGTGATTAAGGTTAAAGTGATCAAATATGAGGATATGCTTGACAAGTTGTAAATTGAAAATCTCATGTCCCTTGAATACGAGGGCCGCTCCTCATGCTACTCAAGTTTAGTCATTGGTAAGTTCTTTTCATAGTAAGCACATGTGTATCATGGAGAACCGCCAACGGGGTACCCCTTGCCCGATGATACGGAAGAATCCCCATATCAAAATGACAAGGCAAGCAGACAATGAGCATTTCCGCAATCTTCTTATTTACCATGGGAATATGGTGCTTTTTCTCTCTTTCCTCTTTTCTCATCTCTTTTTTTTCTCTTTTTCTCAATCTCTATCTCTTTTTTATAAGAAGAATGCTTCATAGATGCTCATTATGGTTACGCTGCAGGTTTCCACCATGACAGCATGGATTAGACCAGCGGCCCAGGCGTTTCTCTAACACACATGCATAACTCCATGGACTTACAAGCTCCCCTTTCATTTCACATCGACGACATCCATAGACAAAAGAACATGATATCAACTAGGTACAAAGTACCAGTGCAATGTTGAAAGCATTCCCCATGACAACATGGTTCTGCTAATTCACAACTTACAAAGTGCAAGCATAATATGCAACATAGATGGGCACAATGGTTCAAGTTTATTAAATGCAAGAAAGTAAAGTGTGCCATCAAGTTCGTGAGAGCTTTAATCACTAATTTTCACATAACAAGTTTAATTTGGAAGGTAGATAAAAACATGAATTTACTTGGAATAGCAATAATGCTAATAGGTAGGTATGGTGGACACAAATGGCATAGGTTTTGGTTTAAGGATTAGATGCACGAGAAGAATTCCCTCTCAGTACAGGTTTTTGGCTAGCAAGACTAGTAGCAAGTATAAGAGTGGAAGGAAACAAAAAAAAATACAAATTATAAAAACAAACATGCAATCTTCCTTGGAAGCACAAAAGATCTTAACCAGGGAATACTAAACTCATGAGCAAATCAAGAAAGAAAGATGATGAAATTATATTTCTTAGGGTACTTTTTATCTTTTTCATTCAACTCTCAAAAATAGTGTTGCTACTGGCCGAGCTAGGTTTGCCAAAACCAACTAAATTAACTCAATGATCTCAAAGTGATACCAATACTAACAACAAGGTCAATCATATACCACGAATTGAAAACTAATATAAGATATGCAAAAGAGTAAATGATAGAACTTCTTATTAACATTCCATCATGGCAAATCACACCAAGGGATACATATCTAACGAGAGAGGGGACACTTCCAAAATGCAAACCATCCTACACGATAACTTCTCTATTCATGATATGACTCTACTAAAAAGGTAAAAATATAGAAGATAGTGATGTGATACCGCGACACTCCCCCAAGCTTGGAACAAACCAAGGGGATGCCAAACCTGATGACGAATTACTTCTTCGGTGGTGTTGGTATCCTCTCGTCATCGTCCAACTTCTAGGGTAAGGGCTCCCCATCAACAAAGGACATCGTGGTCTCTAGCATCCTGAAACTTGCAGCAACACTTATGCGTTTAAACCTAACCTCGTACTCACAGTTTTGATTTTGAACGTCGTAGAGCTGTGCTTGCAGTTTGTTGGTTGTTTGGCGGAGTGAGAGGACTTCCTCCTTGAGCTCAACAGTCTCCTTTTGGTGCTCGGCGATGAGTTCGGAACAAATCTTATGGATGATATCCACTTCGCGTTCCGCCATCTTCTTGTACCTAAAGACTTCTTGCTCCAATGCTTCCATCCTGTCTTCCAGACTTCCTTCACCTTTAGGGCCTTGAACCTCCTTTATTCATACCTCTCCATCTTCAAGCAACAACTCCTTGGGATGATTCTTCAACTCTCTCATGTAGGGGTTGATGATATCCGTAGAGGAATCTTCCTTGTCTGTCCTAGAGGAAGACATTGTGGCTCCAACTCTAGGACTTTACCTGTCAGAAACAGATCGAAACAAAAACATGACGAGAACATGATATACGAACCTCAGGGGATCCGAGGGATTATATATTACAAAGTTTCACGACAAAAGGAAGGTACTGGGAGAAAACGGGTCGGAGACGGAGTTCGAGGTGGCCACACCACCTGGTGGTGCGGCCAGGGTGGGCCCGCGCCACATGGTGGTGTGAGTCACCCTAGCTCCGTTTTCGTCCCTCTTTCACTTCATAGCTTCCCTTGTTGTCTGAAAACTGCAAAAATATAACTGGACAGATCTTTCGTGGAACTTTTCTTACCAGAATTGTTACCTATTTGAAAACGGACTCTGCAGATCTCTGAATTTGGTTTCTGATAAATTTTTCTAGAGTTATAACTTGAAAAGGATCAACATATTCATTATAAGAATCCCCAACAATGTAGTGCTTGAGTCGCTGCCCATTCACCACTTGTGTAGTGTTATCTTTTAAAGAAGAAATCTTTATTGCTCCTGAACGATACACTTCTTCAATAACAAAAGGTCCTTCCCATTTTGACAGTAGTTTTCCTGCAAAAAATCTTAGATGACACCTATACAATAGAACTTTCTCACCAACATGGAATTCTCTCTTAAGTATTCGCTTGTCATGCCATCTTTTAACTTTTTCCTTAAAGAGTCTAGCATTCTCATAAGCTTCACTCCTCCATTCATCCAAAGAACTTAAGTCAAATAATCTTTTTTCACCAGCAAGCTTACAATCTCTATTAAGTTCTTTAACTGCCCAATAAGCTTTGTGTTCTAATTCTAAAGGTAGGTGACAAGCTTTCCCATAAACCATTTTATAAGGAGACATCCCCATAGGGTTTTTATAGGCAGTCCTATAAGCCCATAAAGCGTCATTCAACTTTTTAGCCCAGTTTTTTCTAGATCTATTAACAGTCTTTTGCAAGATGGATTTAATTTCTCTATTTGATAACTCTACTTGCCCACTAGTTTGGGGGTGATAAGCTGAAGCAATTCTATGATTAACATCATATTTAGCAAGGGTCTTTCTAAAACCACCAAGAATGAAATGAGAAACTCCATCAGTCATGAGATACCTAGGCACTCCAAACCTAGGAAAGATAACATACTTAAGCATTTTTAGAGAGGTCTCCCCGTCAGTACTCTTCGTAGGTATGGCTTCTACCCACTTAGTAACATAATCAACGGCAACAAGAATATGAGTATAACCTTTCAAGGGAGGGAAAGGACCCATAAAGTCAAATTCCCAACAATCAAAGGGTTCAATAACTAGAGAGTAATTCATAGGCATTTCATTGCGTCTAGAAATATTACCAACACGCTGACATTCATCACAAGATAAAACAAATTTTCTTGCATCGTTAAAAAGGTAGGCCAGTAGAAACCTGATTGTAGCACCTTTTGCGCAGTTCTATCTCCCACATGATGTCCTCCATAGGCACTACCATGACATTTCTGCAGTATCTCCTTTTGTTCATATTCTGGAACACATCTTCGCATAATACCATCCACTCCTTCTTTATATAAATGTGGGTTATCCCAAAAATAATGCCTCAAATCGTAAAAGAACTTCCTTCTTTGCTGAGTTGTGAAAGTTGGAGGCAAATACTTGGAGACAATAAAGTCAGCATAGTCAGCATACCAAGGGCTCCCTCGTGAGCTTACCCCTACTGCAGCCAACTATTCATTTGGGAAACTATCATTAACAGGCATAGGATCAAAAGAGATGTTTTCCAATCGAGATAAATTATCAGCAACGGGATTTTCAGCACCTTTCCTATCTACAATATGTAGATCAAACTCTTGTAAAAGCAGCACCCATCTAATAAGCCTAGGCTTAGCATCCTTCTTTGTCATAAGGTACTTAATAGCAGCATGCTCATTATGAATGGTAACTTTTGAGTCTACAATATAAGGTCTAAACTTATCACAAGAAAAAACGATGGCTAGGAATTCTTTTTCAGTAGTAGCATAATTCCTTTGAGCAACATCAAGAGTCTTACTAGCATAATGAATAATGTTTAACTTTTTATCAATTCGTTGCCCAAGGATAGCACCTACAGCAAAATCACTAGCATCACACATTATTTCAAAGGGTAAACTCCAATCAGGTGGTTGAACGATAGGAGCTGTAGTTAAAGCCTTCTTAAGAGTTTCAAAAGCTTCCTTACAATCATCATCAAACACAAAGGGTACATCTTTTTGAAGAAGATTAGTGAGGGGTTTTGATATCTTAGAGAAATCTTTAATAAACCTTCTATAGAAACCAGCATGACCAAGGATATTACGAATACCTTTGATGTCTCTTGGACAAGGCATTTTCTCAATTGCCTCAACTTTAGCTCTATCCACTTCTATGCCTCTTTCGGAAACCTTATGCCCAAGGACAATCCCTTCATTAACCATGAAGTGGCATTTCTCCCAATTAAGAACAAGATTAGTTTCTTCACACCTCTGCAAAACTTTATCAAGGTTGTGTAGACAATTATCAAAAGAAGTTCCATAGACAGAGAAGTCATCCATGAACACTTCCACAATTTCCTCACAAAAACCATGAAAGATAGCAGACATGCATCTTTGAAAAGTAGCAGGAGCATTACATAAACCAAAAGGCATACATCTATAAGCATAGGTTCCATAAGGGCATGTAAAAGTAGTTTTTTCTTGATCTTGTTGTTTAACAGCAATTTGAGAGAAACCAGAATATCCATCAAGAAAACAAAAATGGGTCTTTTTAGACAACCTTTCTAAAATTTGATCGATAAAAGGAAGTGGGTAATGATCTTTCTTAGTAACTTTGTTAACTTTCCTGACATCAATGCACATCCTATAGCCCACTACTATTCTTTGGGGAATAAGCTCATCATTATCATTAGGAACAACGGTAATTCCTCCCTTTTTAGGAACACAATGAACAAGACTAATCCATTCACTATCAGCAATAGGGTAAATAATACCAGCGTCAAGGAGTTTCAATACCTCATTTCTTACCACTTCCTTCATCTTAGGATTTAGACATCATTGGTGCTCTACTACTGACGTTGCATCTGGTTCTATATTGATAGCATGCTGACATATAGTAGGAGAAATCCCTTTTAAATCATCCAGAGTATAGCCCATAGCCCCTCGGTGTTTGTTCAAAACCTCCAATAACCTTTCTTATTCCTTCCCTGAAAGTTTACAGCTAATAATAACAGGATATATCTTTTTATCATCAATATAAGCATATTTAAGATCACCAGGGAGAGGTTTTAGATCGAAGACCGGATCCTTTTTAGGCGGCAATGTGGTACCCAAGTCTTCTACAGGCAAGTTGTGCTTAAGCATCTTAGGTTGACGATGGAGAATCTCGTCAATCTCATTTCTTTCTTCCATGAAGATCTCACTTTCGTGGTCTTCCATGAATTGCTGCAAAGCATTGTTAGGAGCAAGAGAAATAGAAGCAAGTTGTTCAACTCTAAAATCCTCATTATGGGTTTCATTTTCACAAGGTTTTTAATAAATTTCGAAAAATTAAACTCATAAGATTCCCCATCAAACTTAGTCAAGATTTTCTCCCTCTTGCAATCTATAATAGCTCCACAAGTACTCAAGAAAGGTCTACCAAAAATAATGGGATAAGTTTTACTAGCAGCTGAACCAAGTACTAGAAAATCAGCAGGATATTTAATCTTACCACAAAGAACTTCTACATCCCGCACAATACCAATTGGAGAAATGGTCTCTCTATTAGCAAGGTGAATAACCACATCAATCTCTTCCAATTCGTAGGGACTGATTTCATGCATAATTTCTTTATAAAGCTCATAAGGAATAGCACTTGAACTTGCACCAATATCACATAAACCATAATAGCAATGATCACCTATTCTAACAGAAAGCACAGGGACACTAGCCTTTTTAGCTTTATTAGGATGTGAGACTATATTAGAAGCATCCTCACAAAAGACTATGTGTCCATCTTCTATACTTTTAGTGACAAGGTCTTTCACAATTGCTATAACAGGTTCAATGTTTATTTGTTCATCAGGTTTTATAGTTCTCTTTGCACTTTTAGTGATTACACTAGTTATCATAGGATGATCCTTTACCTTATCCGGGAAGGGTATTTTCTCGATATAAGGTTCAGGTAAGATGTGATCAATAGTGTAAAACTCAGTACTAGCAACATGAACACAGTCAACAATATCTTTATAAGGTGCATGGTACTTGCTCCATCCCTTTTTTGGGATTTCAATATAAGAAGCAAAAGCCTTAAAACAATTTGTAATAACTTGTAAATCAAGACCATAAGCTTTACTAATATTTTGGAAGTCATCAGTTCCCATAAAAGATTCAATGCATTCATAATCATAATTTATACCTGACTTTCTTCCTTTGTCATTCTCCCATGCTTCAGCATTATCTTGAATATGGTCCAGAAGATCCCATTTAGCTTCTTCTTCCATGCGAGTGAATGATCCAGCACAAGAAGCATCCAATAAATCCTTATCATGTAGAGGGAGCCTTGCATAAAATTTATTGATAATAATATTGTTGGGGAACTCATGAATGGGACATTTGAGCATTAATAACTTCAATCTGCCCCAAGCTTGAGCTGTACTCTCTCCATCAAGAGGCCAAAAGTTGTATATTTGATTCCGATCTTTGTGAATCTCACTAGGATGATAAAATTTTGAATAAAAGAGAGGTACTATTTCCTCCCATTCAAGATCTTGACCATTCTTTAGTAGCTTATACCATTCTTCAGCTCTTCCTTTTAGTGATAATGAGAATAACTTCTTCTTGACTTGATCTGTAGTAATACTTGCACATTGAACAACCCGCATAATTCATGTATAAAGAGTAAATGATCACCGGGATGGACAGTTCCATCTCCAACATAATAGTTATCCATAACACGATCAATAATTCTCGTAGGTATTTTGAAAGCATCATTCTCAGCAGGTGATGGTTCATCTACTACCTTAGTAGTGGTAGTAGCATTACGAAATAAGAAACTCAGCGAATTATCCATAATGAAAATAAAGCAACTAACAGAAGTAAACAATACTCACAGTAGAAGTTTCCTTTACCAGTTCCACTCTCCAATAGTGCTTCACTCCTCGGCAACGGCGCCAGAAAATAGTCTTGATGACCCACAAGTATAGGGGGTGTATCGCAGTATTTTCGATAAGTAAGAGTGTCGAACCCAACAAGGAGCAGAAGGTGCTGGCTAGTGGTATGGATCAGGAATTCTCTGCAAATACTTAGCAAACGGATTTTTAGGGGTTTTTGATAATGCAAGTAAATAAAGTACGAGTAAATAAAAGACAATAATGAAGAATGCAGCAAGTGGCCCAATCCTTTATTCAGCAAAGGACAAGCCGGTTGTATTACTTAAGATGACCAAACGTTCTCGAGGACACACGGGAATATCGTCAAGTGCTTTCGCTTCATATAGTTGATTAATCTTCTTTAGCTTGCTAAGTGTTGTGTGGGTGAACCTGTGCTAATTTACCGACCTTCCTAGGACTAATACATACTTGTGATTATACCCCTTGCAAACATCCGTAAGTAGAAGAAAGTAATTAAGGTAGAAACTTAACCACGACTTTAATCTCTAAGACCCTGACGTCCCTTGTGCAATGGTTTCCTAACGGGGGTTCAGGTTTCTGTCACTCTGGCAACCCCTACGATTAGTAGCCAAATACACAATGCATTCCCCTAGGTCCATATAGGTGAAGTGTCATGTAGTCGACGTTCACATGACACCACTAGAAGAAGTACACCACAACTTAAATATCAAACTATTGAATATTTCTCAACACAATTCCACTACTAACAACATGACTTCTCCCATGTCCTCAAGAACAAAACGAACTACTCACAAGACATCATATGGATCATGATCAGAGATGGAATAATGATGTATAACAATCTGAACATAAAAAATAATTAAATGGTTCCACTCAATAGCATCAACTACAAAGAGTAATCAACACCGGGAAAGTTTCCCCTAAGAACTATGCAAGATTCTACCCAATTGTTATAGCGGTATGGAGATGGTGATGATGGTGCCGGTGATGATGATGGTGGTGATGATGATGATCCCGATGAAGTCCACCTTGATGGTGGTGTTGATGGCTGATGACCCACAAGTATAGGGGGTGTATCGCAGTATTTTCGATAAGTAAGAGTGTCGAACCCAACGAGGAGCAAAAGGTGCTGGCTAGTGGTATGGATCAGGAATTGTTGGGGGGATACCCCCGGGTAGGGTCACTCCAGGGTATAAGGGCCGAGTTAGCCGAGGTTCGGCAAGGTCAAAGCGGATGCTGGCCGAGTCACCTCAAGGCAGGCCGGATCACGGAGTAACTCGGACCAGGGGGGTCACCTAACGTTGTCTCATCCGACTTAAGGAGTAAGTCGGAAATGCTTGTCTAACTTATATGTAGGAACAGGTGTGGCCGGATCTACTATGATCCGGATCCTCGCTTAGCTTCTGGGAGAAGGAAGGAATCTCTCTGGTCAAAAAAGAAGGTCCGTTACGCACTGCATGAGCGAATAAAGCAAGGGCAGGACCACCAGGCCATGGCCGACAAGGGTGACGACGCTCACGTCGGCTGACGCGAGCGCCGCAGAGGCTTACGTCGCTAAAGCATGTGTGACGCGGGGGAAAAGCACCCCGGTCGGGTTACCACTTTGGGAGGGGGCATATTCTTAGGAATATGCCTCCATGTATGCCCTAGGCCAGGACCGAACCTCCTCTATATAAGGGGGGTTAGGGTTCTGGTAGAGGGGGTTGGTTGAGCACTAGTTGGTTTGGTGATTCCTTAGAGCTAGTTGATCTAGAGTTCTAGGGAGAAGAAGTAGGCAAGAGTAAGAGAGCTCCTTCTTCCTCCTCTCGCCAATATAGCTCAAGGAGCATTTGTAATCTTGGAGATATAGCAATACAAACTTCTGTGTGGAGAATCACTCCACTATCCCTCCCTGGATTCCCCTAGCGCATATTAGTCCCCACCTTTAGCCTATCCATGGCATCTGCCGTGACACCACCACGACAGTTGGCGCCCACCGTTGGGCTAGCGGCGCTAGCAGGGGTGAAGATCCGGATGGGAAACTTCATCGGCACCGGTGAACGCATCGTCTCCGGGCTCGTTCAGCGCTTTGGAGCGTTGGATTTCGTCAGCGACAATGCTGGCTGCTTCGGCACGCGCCCGCTTCCGCGCAACGGCCTCTTCGTCAAGCTTGACGTGCACGAGGTCTATGTTGCTGTGGACGTCTCGTGCGTTCATCCGCGTCGCGTCGTCGATGCGGGGGAACCACCCCTCACTGTGGCTCGCGGGGCGCGTATCGCTCGCTCCCCGGACCATGCGGAGGTGATGATGATTGCGCCAGGTGCAGGCGCAAGCATGGACCCAGCGCCAGACCCAGAGGTAACACCTAAGGCACCGAGGAAAGGTAGAGGACCTCCACTAGAGAGGCCTGAGAACATACTGAGGGAAGCTATGGATAGCTTGGCTAACCCGGTACCAGCAGTGGTAGATCCGGCTCAGGCACAGGCCGAGCTAGAGGAAACTCGGCAAAAGATACTGGAGGGCGCAAAGAAAATAGCCGCTGCTCAGCAGTCGCTGAACATGACGCTACGTGAGTACACAAAGGCAAACAAGGTTGATGCAGTAAGGGTAAAAGGGAGAAATCTCATAAGTGAGATGAACAGAGAAGATGATGACGGACCAGAAGGGTCGGAAAACTATTTGTCTGTAGGGTTGCCGAAGTATAGTACCCCGGCGAAGAACCTGAGAGCAGCAGATGCCGCGGCGTCCGAGCTAGAGGGTCTGACGGGTGAAGCCCGTCAAAGACAGCAGGACCGGGTTAACGAGCTGGTTCGGATCGCGAACAGGCAGAACGAGGAGCTGCTGAGAGCTAACCCGGAGAGAGCTGGGGCTTCCAAGATCGTCCATTCGGTGATGGGTAACCCGGAGAAATCCGCTGGAGCCGCATCATCGCCTCATGGCGGTCCAAGGAGAGAAGGGTAGTAACCTCGGCCAGACGGAACAAATAGATCGTCCCATATGACCCAACACGTGCGGGAAAAGAAAAAGAGATGCGGAAAGGTGATGATCGACGGATTGTGGGCCGAGGTGAAGCTGGCCAAGGTAATCACGACCAAGGCAATGCTGGTCAAGGGAATGCTACCAACGGTAATGCCGGACAGCGCAACTCCGCAGCAGCAGGACAACCGTAGCAGCGGAATATACCGAGGCAAGAGCAAAGCACCGGCCGAGGTATGCAGCAGAAAGGTGCACAACGAGAGCAAAACTGGTACAACGACGGTGATTCAGAGATGGTGAACGCAGGGTACCCCAGACCAGACTATCATGTGATAGGGTCAAGATTGGGAAGCAGAGATTTAATGCCGGATGACGCCAGGTTAAAACTGGATCGCCTGTATAGGTCAGAACAGATTGAATGTCAAGTTCTTTCGGGTCCAGCATGCTTTGGACCCCGGATCATGAAGGAACCACCGGTACCCAACTTCCAGTTACCTAGAGGCACGAAGACGTATGACGGCAGTACCAAGCCGGAGGATTGGCTGATAAACTATCCTACGGCGGTGAAAATTGCAACTGGCAACTTGAGATGGGCTGTATGTTACGTGCCCCAGATGTTGGAAGGCCCGGCCAGAGTATGGCTGAATAATTTACCACCTGGAAGCATCAACTGCTGGATAGATTTTGAAATGTTTATCAGCAACTTCTCGAGTACATATCAGAGACCGAATAGACCGCAGACCCTGGCAATGTGCAAGCAAAGACCTAATGAGATGGATCGTGAATTCTTGACCCGGTGGTGTACCGTGAGAAACTCATGTGAAGGTGTCATAGAATCACAGGCCATAGCGTGGTTTGCGCAAGGGTGCAGATACGGCAGCGAGCTGTGGATGAAGTTGCAAAGGAAAATGCTAGTTACGCTGGCAGAAATGATCCGGATTGCTGATTTGTATGCATTGGGCGATCCGACTCAACCTAGGCTCGCGTCAAGTGAGTCAAACGAAGAATACTATCAGAGGGATGGAGCCGGGTCATCCCAGAGGAATGATTACAGAGGAAAGAGGACAGATGATAGACCGGATCATCGTTATGGTTCGCAACAAGTTGCAGCCGTGAATCAAGATCAACCCAGATCAGGGAGTAACCAATGCCAGAGAACTGGAGGGCAGTGGACCCCAAGAAATGATGGCAAGAAAACATGGACTCCGGAGCAGAAGAAACAATGGCAGGAAAAGAAAGACCGTCCGAGGTATACCTATGAGTTGATGCTGGACCAGCCGTGTAAGTTCCACACGCCAAATCCGAATAGCCCGGCGGGTCACACGACAAGGCAATGTGAGTGGATGCGTAAGATAGAGCAAGGTGGTTTGGGGAATGCTCAGGCACCTCGGAATGATCAACCTCGACAGGAGTTACCCCGGCAGCAATTGCTCTCTGGAGCGAACACGCAGCAGCTAATGTTGCCTCCCCCTCCGCCGAGGTATGATAACAATGAGAGAAGGGATGCAGTGCATCAGGTGGAAAATCAGCAACAACCGGATCAGAGGTACCCCAGAAACGAGGGAAGGAATGAGTACAGGGAACATCACCAGAGTTATTGTGTGTTCACAACTAAGGAAACAGATAGAAAGAGTTTGCAGCGCCGACATATGGAGGTCAATGCGGTCATGCCAGCAGTGACAAGGTACATGCCTTGGTCGGACCAGGAAATCACCTGGAACATCAAAGATCACCCTAAACTTATGCCGAGTCCAGGTTCGTATGTGCTAGTACTAGATCCGACATTCATTGGACCAAACATCAACGTGAGGTTCTCCAAGGTTTTGATTGATAATGGGAGTAGCATTAACATCATGTATGCGGATACGATGTGCAAATTGGGCATCTCGAAGAACATGCTCCAGGCCACGAGAACAACTTTCCATGGCATTGTACCAGGCATTTCTTGTGAGCCCATAGGTAAAATCCGGGTCGACGTGCTATTCGGCACAAGGGATAACTACCGAACTGAAAATCTGGAGTTCGAAGTGGTGAACTTGGAAAGTGCGTATCATGCGTTACTCGGAAGACCAGCGTTGAACAAATTCATAGCAAGCTGTCACGTCAGTTATCTGAAGATGAAGTTGCCCGGGCCAAATGGAGTGATTACCATTGCTGGAGATTTCCGACATTCCATGGAGTGTGCTTCAGCCGGGTCTAACCTAGCCGAGTCACTCGTGATTGCGCAAGAGAAAAGAAAAATCCAAGAGGTGGCGGCATTGGCTCAGTCCGTGCAGCAATATATGCCGGCATTAAGTAACCCGCATGGCAGCGTTTCATTTCAAGCCGCAAAGGACACCAAGAAGATTCCAGTTGATAACATGTTCCCGGAGCGCACCGTAACAATTGGTGCCGGGTTAATTGACAAATAGGAAAGCGAGCTCGTCAACTTCCTCCGTGAGAATCGGGATATTTTTGCTTGGTCTACACAGGACTTGCAAGGTGTTCCGAGGGAGTTGGCCGAGCACTCTTTGAACGTAAGACCCGGAGCAAGGCCGATGAAGCAACCTCTCCGCCGCTTCGTCGAGGATAGGAGAAAAGCCATTGGAGACGAGATAGCTCGGTTACTAGCAGCAGGATTTATCATGGAGGTACTATATCCGGATTGGCTCTCTAATCCGGTGCTGGTAGAAAAGAAGAAGGACGATCCGAACGTGGCAGTGGTTTGGCGCATGTGTATCAATTACACGAACCTGAACAAGGCGTGTCTAAAAGATCCATTTCCACTGCCGAGGATAGATCAGGTCATAGACTCAACCGCGGGATGTGAACTGTTGTCATTCATTGATGCATATTCTGGCTTCCACTAGATACCTCTGAACCCGGATGATCAAATAAAAACGATGTTTATTACCCCGTATGGGGCTTACTGCTATCGCACTATGCCGTTCGGTTTACGCAATGCAGGTGCAACGTACCAAAGATATATGCAAAAATGTTTGCACGACCAAATAGGTCAAAACATACAAGTATACGTGGATGATGTGGTTATCAAGACCAAGGAAAGCACAACGCTCCTTGACGACATAAGGCAAACATTCGCGAACTTGAGAAGGTTCCGGATGAAGCTTAACCCGGAAAAATGTACCTTCGGTGTCCCGGCTGGAAAATTACTCGGATTTCTCGTCTCCAGCCGAGGTATCGAAGTTAATCCAACTAAGATCCGAGCCATCGAACGAATGGAGCTGCCGAAGTGTCTTAACGATGTCCAGAAGTTCACTGGATGCCTGGCATCGTTGAGTCGTTTTGTATGTCGGTTGGGAGAAAAGGCACTGCCTCTCTACCAACTCATGAAAAAGTCGGATAAATTCGTTTGGACGCCACAGTCCGATGAAGCCTTTGCCCACTTAAAAAAGATGTTGGCCACTGCGTCAGTGTTAGCCTCTCCACTATCAAACGAGCCAATGTTGCTCTACGTAGCCGCAATCAACCGAGTTGTAAGTGCAGTAATCATAGTGGAGCGCAATGAAGAGGGTAAGTCGGTGCAGAGGCCAGTATATTACCTGAGCGAGGTATTGTCTGCCTCAAAACAGAACTACCCGCACTTTCAAAAGGTGGCATACAGCATCTACATGGCGGCAAAGAAGTTAAAGCATTACTTTGAGGAGCACCCCATCAAAGTAATATGTGAAGCTCCCATATCCGAGATAATGGGTAACAAGGATGCGAGTGGCAGAATTGCAAAATGGGCAATTGAGTTAGCCCCTTATGCGCCCCAACGCGACAGAAGAGAAGCGATCAAATCTCAGGCTGTGGCGGACTTTTTTCTGGATTGGGCCGAGGTACAATACGAACCACCGCCACCAGATCCGAATTACTGGAGGATGCACTTTGACGGGTCGAAAACCAAAACCGGATTAGGCGTCGGGGTTGTGCTTACCTCGCCAAAGAAGGATCAGCTAAAGTACGTATTGCAGATCCATTTCGCGGCATCGAACAATGTCGCTGAGTATGAGGCTCTTGTGCATGGGCTCAAAGTGGCAAAGGAGATTGACATACGTCGGATAATATGCTTTGGCGACTCGGACCTGGTGGTGCAGCAGGTGTCCGGAGTGTGGGACGCCCTGGATCCAAACATGGCATTATACAAATTTCATGTGCAGAAGATATCTGGTTACTTCGAGGGGTGTGAATTTCACCATGTACCCCGGGTGGAAAACGAGGCTGCCGACATGTTGTCGAAGCTCGGATCGACCAGACAGGCAATTCCACCGGGTGTAGCATTGGAACACCTCAGAAAACCATCTATCAGGCCGTCCCCAGGAACCGACTCGATCTATGTCCCGGAAAATACAGAATCTGGAGCTGAGCCCATGGACATTGACACGGGAGGTGGTACGCGAGACCCGGGGACTGCATCAGCAAACCCGGGGACTGCCTCGGCAAACCCGGGGACTACCTCGCTAGACCCGGGCACTTCTCAGCATGATCCGGCTGAAGTTATGCCGGTGGATCAGATGGAAATTGATGAGGAGATGTTCCCTCCACAAGCGATACCAGCTTGGGCACTGCCTATATTCCAATTCCTGAAAGACGGAACGTTACCCGCTGAGGAGGTGTTAGCCAGGCAAACTCAAAGGAGAGCAAAAGCATACACAATCATCAATTCCGAGTTATACAAACAGAGTGTAACCAATGTTCTCCAAAGATGCGTTGACCCGGAAGAAGGGCTTGACATCCTCCGAGATATACACCAAGGAGAATGCGGGCATGATGCCTCATCCCGAGCCTTGGTGGCAAAGGCGTTCCGGCATGGATTCTACTGGCCAAGTGCCTTGGAACAAGCAGAAGATCTGGTGAGAAAATGCAATGGTTGTCAGAGGTACGCCACCAAGACACATATGCCTATGTCGGAAATCAAGACCATACCAATTACGTGGCCATTTGCTGTATGGTGCTTGGATATGGTTGGCCCGTTCAAACCGGCGAGAGGAAACATGACACACATTTTGGTCATGGTGGACAAGTTTACAAAATGGATTGAAGTGAAACCTATAAGAAAATGTGATGGAGCTACGGCCGTGACATTTCTCAAAGACATCATCTTGATATACGGTTATCCACACAGTATTATAACCGATAATGGAACAAATTTTGCGGAAGGAGCATTTGCGCGCTTCTGCCGGGATAAGAAGATCCGACTCGATGTCGCCTCGGTAGCCCACCCCGCATCGAACGAACAAGTGGAAAGATCCAACGGATTAGTATTATCCGGGATAAAACCCCGGCTCATTGGGCCGCTGCAAAGATCAGCGGGGTGCTGGATAGAAGAACTACCAGCAGTACTGTGGAGCTTAAGAACAACTCTGAATCGATCAACAGGCTATACGCCATTCTTTCTGGTATATGGGGCAGAAGCTGTATTACCAGCCGACATAGAGCATGATTCTCCTAGAGTCACCCAATACACAGAAGCCGAAGTGCAAGAAGCCCGGCAAAATGATGTTGATCTGCTGGAAGAAGCGAGAGAACTGGCACTGTCCAGATCCGCCATATATCAGCAAAACCTCCAACGCTATCATAGCCGGAAAGTGTGCCCCCGAATCTTCCGGGAAGGCGATCTGGTGCTCCGGTTGGTACAACGTACTACTGGCATGCATAAACTATCCCCCCATGGGAAGGGCCATTCATTGTGAGCAAAGCATTGCACAATGATTCTTACTATCTTATAGATGCAAAGCCATAGGAAAAGAACAACGCGGATAGGTCCGGAGAGGAATCCAAGCGACCGTGGAATGTAGCACTACTTCGTCCCTTCTACACTTAGCTAAGAAGTTTATTTATCCGAGTCATCTCATATGTCGGTATGTATGTCGGCAATGAGCTTATCAATGAAATAGCAGCGCCTCGAGCAGTAACTCGGGGACTGCCTTAATAATGTTTGTCGTAATTTCTTATGCGGTAGCTGGAATAAGGCGTTCTACTTAACCCATATTAGTAATGTGTGAGCACCAAAAACCCAACCCTTCGACTTGCTGCTGTCCAACAAGAACTGGCTTCATGGCAAGCAAGGGAACAAGTTTGGAATTGCGTAGCACATGAAAAACGACAAAGGAAACGAATTTATTCGAGCTAACGTTTGTTTTTTCGGACTAACCCTGTTTTTATTTTCAAGTTATTATGCTGCATTATTTTGAGCCAAGCCCCAAAAGTTTATAAGTATTGTTAAGACAATTTTTGAAGCTCGGATTCGTAAGTCGTAAAACCGAATCAAGGTAGACACGGACCGAGCCAAAGAATTGGATGAACAAGAAAATGAAACTCGGGGACTACGCCCAAGTTAATCCGGCATAAAAACGTAGTAGCAAAATATCACATATCCAGCATACAATTGCACCCGGCATACCGGGGATCTGATAAATTTTCAAGTTTTTTAGAACTAAGGAGCAGCAGGAGGAGCAGGTTCGGCGTCGTCGTCGATGTCTTCAATATCTGAAGCATCATCTTCCCCGTCCTCATCCGACCCATCTTCAACATTCTCATTCTGCTCGTCCCTAGCGGATTCCAGGAAGCTCGGTCCTTCAACCCAGTCATGAATAGGAGAATATTCGACGAGGCTGTAGGCGCAGGCCTGGCGCCGAGCTACCCACTCCGGATCATCGGTCCATCTGGATCCGGTGCGCCGGCGTGTAAGGAGGCTGAGGTCGATCTTCTCGTACCATGTGAGAATATGGTGAAGGATGGTATCAGCTGCGGAACGACCAGCGGACTCTCTCCAGAGGTCAAGCTGGGTCTCAACTTCCATTAATTTCTCGATGAGAGTTGCGATGGTCTTCGGGCTACTCTCTCCGGGCCAGAACATATTGAAGATGCGCACTACAACGTCGAGGATATCCTTGCCATAATTCTTGATCGTCTCCACGTGAGAGGACAAGCTGACCAATAGGTCCTCCATGTCCAAGGGAATGTTCTCACCATCAGGAGCAATGGGGGTACCCCTCTCTCGGCGAAATTTGGCAACAGCAGCGCTTGCAATGGCAGTACCCTCTGGAAAGTGGTCTGGAAACAAGGCAAAGGAAGAAGGTGAAGGAAAGACATATGAGGTAACCCGGAGAAGTATGTCGGATAAGGGAAAGGAACTTACGATAAATGTGGCTATGGATCCGGGTTAACTCCTTGATGTAGGCATCATGTCTTTTATGAAGTTGCTCAAGCTCAGCGTTAGCCGACCCAAGCTGGAGGTCGGATTCTCGGAGTAGGTCCTGGCCCTTGGAGATCTGGAGAGTAAGGCGTTCATGCTCTTCTGTGAAGTCCTGGCCAACCTTTTGGAGCTTGGTTCGGTGCTGGGCCTTCATCTTCTCCATCTCGGCCTTGAGCTTGGCAATCTCGTCGTCCTTAGTCCGGAGGAGAGCAAGCTCATCATTCTTCTTCTTCAGCTCGGCCTGATGCTGCCCTGCTTGTTCGAGAAAATGCAGCATCATATCAGGCACGGGCACACTATCCTCAAGCGATGCTGAAATAGTATGTTGACCCGGCAGAGCCGAGGAGTGAATGTTTGCCGATCCAAGGAGAAGAAGAAAGGGAAAACACTACAAAGTCGAACAAAAGAGGACATACCCCGGATTTCCTCCAAGTTCTTCCACATAATTTTGTTCTCAGCCTCCACCCCAGCTGCAGAAACCGAATGAAGAGATTAGTCCGGCGGAAAAAAGTAAAAAAATGGAGAGGTGCCAGGAGAGAAAATTACCTCTCTTTTCATGTTCTGCACCAAGTGCAACATGTTTTGCGCGTAGGATCTTGTGGGCATCAAGCAGGCGTTGGAATTCGACGCTCCGGCGATTGGTAGTTACCTGAAAAAAGTACAGAAGTGTAAAATTAGCTTGGTGCATATTCGAAGTGTGTAAGATCCGGGCCAAGTGGAACTTAACCCGGCTCTAGGTGTGTGCATATTCGAAGTGTACAAGATCCGGGCCAAGTGGAACTTAACCCGGCTCTAGGTGTGTGCATATTCGAAGTGTACAAGATCCAGGCCAAGTGGAACTTAACCCGGCTCTAGGTGTGTGCATATTCGAAGTGTGTAAGATCCGGGCCAAGTGGAACTTAACCCGGCTCTAGGTGTATGCATATTCGAAGTGTGTAAGATCCGGGCCAAGTGGAACTTAACCCGGCTCTAGGTGTGTGCATATTCGAAGTGTGTAAGATCCGGGCCAAGTGGAACTTAACCCGGCTCTAGGTGTGTGCATATTCGAAGTGTGTAAGATCCGGGCCAAGTGGAACTTAACCCGGCTCTAGGTGTGTGCATATTTGAAGTGTGCAAGATCCGGGCCAAGTGGAACTTAACCCGGCTCTAGGTGTGTGCACATTTGAAGTTTACATGCAGCTATGTTAGTTTTCTAATGAGCATCCGGCCGAGTAACAAGCTACTCCACCGGAGGCTCGGGGACTAATGGTTATTATCTACAGCATGTAAAGGAGAAACGACATACCTCCATCATGCGCCCTGCGAGGTTAATTGCCTTGGCGGCTTATTCATCTAGGCAGAAAATTCTACGGGGCCGAACTTTTCCGGGAGATCGTCGTTGTGGACGAACTCCGCCTTGTTCCAGTTCATGACGAACTCGATAAGGCTCGGAGGGTACCGTTCGCCAGTGGGCATGTGGGGTGCCACCAAGCCCTTCGCACGAGCTTCCTTCCTCTCAATTAGGGCAAGAGTTGGGCTGGTGTGCAGAACCATCTGCTGCGCATCGGTTGGCTCGGCAGGAAGATCCTTCGCTGCTGGTGATTTCTTCGGAAGCATTGACGATAGAGTTCGCTGCCCGGCCTCGATGGATGCAGATTTGGTAGTATCCGGGGCCTTCTTGCCTTTAACTTGCTCGGAAGAAGTAACTGCGGTGGACTTCCCTTTATAAGATGCTAGAATAGTTCCTAGCCGAGGCTGAGATGACTCGGACGAGGCAGAAGAACTTGGCACTGGAGCTGCTGTGGGTTTCCTTGGTGCCGGGACAGGTGCTGGCTCGGTAGCTAGTACTGGAGCTTATGCTGGTGCTGGTGTTGCGATAGACTCAGTGTTTGCTGGTTGCGGCAATGCCAAAGTGGTGGACGCCGTCGCCTCAGCCGAACCGACCCCTCCCGCTCCAAGGTCGAGTTCCTCTCGATGAGGTACTGCGGAACCCGAAGCAGACGCAGAGCCCTCCGGAATAGGGCTCAGCGGGCGTGACTCGTCGTCACAAGGAGGAGAAGGGCCAGACCGAAGGGGAGAAGAGATGCTCGATCCGCTCTGAGGGACCTCCACAAGAGGCCTGAAAAAGAGAATAATGTCAGAAGACAAATTACCACGATGCAAGGAAAAGTGAGTTACGCAATGAAAAATAACTCACGCATCCGAGGTCTCGGCCTCCTTGGGTTTCCGGGCCCTCCGTGCCGGGGCTTTGCCTGCCCGCTTGGAGGCAGTCTTGTCTCCGGCCTTCTTTTGCCTTTTGGTGGGCTGAGAAGGTCCGGAGGAAGAACTCGATGCGGCTCCGCGCTTCTTCTTTGACACCACTGGAACCGGCTCGCCCGTGGCAAGTGGAGGATCCTCGTGGATATGCCCACTGGGGTTAGCTGATGCCGGAAAGGCAAAAGAAAGAGGGACAGCCTCAACGGGTTCAATCACGTCGATATCCGAGTCATCCTCATCATCGGGCCAATCTCTAAGAGAAGAGAATTTACTGCTGGGTCGTTTGGTGGCGTCGGTCATAGGGAGGAACATCTCCTGGTCCGGATCCTCCTCATCCGGGATTTCTCGGTCCGGCGCCCACTTAAGGGTCGGGTCCGTACCATCCTCGAGAGTTTGCTGAAGGAACAGCTGAGAAAAAGCATGAAGAACAGGGTCAGAAATATAACAAAAACCGACACATACTTGATCCGAAATAAGTTTGCCCCGTGAAGCTCACCGCGGGAGGGAGCCTGTCACGGCAGTAGTGCTCGATTCCCCACGTCCATTCGGCGGAGAAATCCTTGTGGGTGGTGAAAAGAGTTATAACCCGGCGAAAGATCTCCGTGTTGCTCAACTCGAAGGAGGAGGTTCGGTTGGGGTCGCGGCCGAAGCTCATGTGGCACAACTTGTGGGAGCGCTTCTGGAGGGGAGAGATTCGGTTGCGCACGAACGTGATCATAGCATCCTCGTTGCGCAATCCAAGCTTCTTCAGCTCCACGAACCTCTTGTTAACTTGGTTGGCCAGAGCTGTAGGTTTCTTGGGGACCTCCTCCCGGAAATCCGTGTCAGGTGGGCCCGGAGCGTAGGGCAGCAACCGAATCAAATCTTCGGTACCCTCGTTCCGGACGTAGAAGAAGGTCCGGGCCCATCCTTTGCAGAAGTCAAGCCCGGTGACCCGGGGAAAGACTAAAAATCTCCGGGGCGAGATGGAGGCAGCTCCGAACTGGGTGAGCTGCTCATCCTCCGAATCTACGTGGATATTGGGGACGATGTTGCGACGAAGACCGAAGAACCGGATCCATAGCTCCTTCGTGGGCCATAGTCCGGTGTAGCCTTCGATCGTAGAGACAAAGGCAGAAAGAGAGGTGATTGCGTTCGCTGGGAGATGGTGCGGCTGCTGGTGATACGTCCTAACCCAATCCCAGAAGAAATCGCTCACGGGAAGGCCAAATCCCCGTTGGAAGTGGGACAGGAATACAACGAACTCACCCGGATTGGGTGAGGGCGCCAGTTCCGAGGAGGGGAGACGAGCGGTGACGCTGGCGGGAATGCGCCTGGTCCGGTAGAGCCAGTCAAGGTCATCTTGATAGACCCATGACCCGGCCCACGCGCCGCGGTCTGCCGCGCCGGCGTCCTCCTCCATCTCCTGCTCGGCGACGACGAGCTCCTCCTCCGTCATCTCGTATCCGCTATCCTCGCTGGAGCTAGCGGCGGCGGGGATCTGAGGCCTAGATTGGCGTGGACCCGTGGCGAAGAAGCTGCACAGCGGTGGCTGCGGTGCGGAGGCACGGGGAGGTGCGGTGGCGGCGCTGCTGCTAGAAAGCACCGGCGGCGGCGTGGTCACAGGGAAGACGAAGGAGAAAACGCAACGGGCAAAGGGGCGCAGAGGTGGAAAAACGCTAAGGGACGTGCCCCTCCCCTATTTAACCACCCCCAGTGATCGATGAGTGGGATCGCGCTGCGCCGACGAGCCACACGGTGTGGCCGTGTATCACCGGCATCAGCCAATTAGAGAAAAGCCACACCGGGGGCCACAGAGTAGAAGCAATCCCATGACGCGACGCATTGTTGCGGTAAATGAGGAGGCAGGCATGACGTGACCCACGCACAGTGATAACTGACAATTACTGCGGCGGTTACTGTGCAGGCCCTTAAAATAAGACGAGGCAATGATTAGCCTCCATGTGGGTTGGCGTATGAGAGAAGGAAACGGGGCCCGGATCAAACCATGATAACCATGGGATCCGAGCCAAAGTGGTGACCCGGCCGGCAAGTGAAAACTTGGAACGTGTGAAGGGAACGTAAATCCATATAATCCGAGATAAGGAGCTAACCCGGAATTAAGCGTCTGAGGCTCGGACATAAATGAACCTGATGTGGCCTTAGCAACCAAGGCAGCTAAGACCGCACCAGCTTCGGGGACTAATGTTGGGGGGATACCCCCGGGTAGGGTCACTCCAGGGTATAAGGGCCGAGTTAGCCGAGGTTCGGCAAGGTCAAAGCGGATGTTGGCCGAGTCACCTCAAGGCAGGCCGTATCACGGAGTAACCCGGACCAAGGGGGTCGCCTAACGTTGTCTCATCCGACTTAAGGAGTAAGTCAGAAATGCTTGTCTAACTTATATGCAGGAACAGGTGTGGCCGGATCTACTATGATCTGGATCCTCGCTTAGCTTCTAGGAGAAGGAAGGAATCTCTCTGGTCAAAAAAGAAGGTCCGGTACGCACTGCATGAGCAAATAAAGCAAGGGAAGGACCACCGGGTCATGGCCGACAAGGGTGACGACGCGCACGTCGGCTAACGCGGGCGCCGCAGAGGCTTACGTCGCTAAAGCATGTGTGACGCGGGGGAAAAGCACCCCGGTCGGGTTACCACTTTGGGAGGGGGCATATTCTTAGGAATATGCCTCCACGTATGCCCTAGGCCAGGACCGAACCTCCTCTATATAAGGGGGGTTAGGGTTCTGGTAGAGGGGATTGGTTGAGCACTAGTTGGTTTGGTGATTCCTTAGAGCTAGTTGATCTAGAGTTCTAGGGAGAAGAAGTAGGCAAGAGTAAGAGAGCTCCTTCTTCCTCCTCTCGCCAATACAGCTCAAGGAGCATTTGTAATCTTGGAGATATAGCAATACAAACTTCTGTGTGGAGAATCACTCCACTATCCCTCCCTGGATTCCCCTAGCGCATATTAGTCCCCACCGTTAGCCTATCCATGGCATCTGCCGTGACACCACCACGACAGGAATTCTCTGCAAATACTTAGCAAACAGATTTTTAGGGGTTTTCGATAAAGCAAGTAAACAAAGTACGAGTAAACAAAAGACAGTAAGAATGAATGCAGCAAGTGGCCCAATCCTTTATGCAGCAAAGGACAAGCCGGTTGTATTTCTATAGATGACCAAACGTTCTCGAGGACACATGGGAAGACTGTCAAGTGCTTTCGCTTCATATAGTCGATTAATCTTCTCTAGCTTGCTAAGTGTTGTGTGGGTGAACCTGTGCTAATGTACCGTCCCATCCAAGACTTAATACATACTTGTGATTAAACCCCCTTGCAAACATCCGTAAGTACAAGAAAGTAAGTAAGGTAAAACCTAACCACAGCTTTAAACTCTAAGACCCTTACGTCCCTTGTGCAATGGTTTCCTAACGGGGGTTCAGGTTTCTGTCACTCCGGCAACCCCTACGATTAGTAGCCAAATACACAATGCATTCCCCTAGGCCCTTATAGGTGAAGTGTCATGTAGTCGACGTTCACATGACACCACTAGAAGAAGTACACCACAACTTAAATAACAATCTATTGAATCTTTCTCAACGCAACTCCACTACTAACAACAAGACTTCTCCCATGTCCTCAAGAACAAAACGAACTACTCACAAGACATCATATGGATCATGATCAGAGATGGAATAATGATGTATAACAATCTGAACATAAACAATAATTCAATGGTTCACTCAATAGCATCAACTACAAATACACCGGGAAAGTTTCCCCTATGAACTATAGCAAGATTCAACCAATTGTTACAGCAATATGGAGATGGTGATGAGGGTGCCATTGGTGATGATGGTGGTGATGATGATGATCCCGATGAAGTCCAGCTTGATGGTGGTGTTGATGGTGACGATCTCCCCTCTCTGGGAAGGAATTCCCCCGGCAGAAATCTGTCTGCCGGAGAGATCTTTCTCTCTCGGTGTTTTCCGCCCCGCAGAGGCGGCGGAATCTTTTTGTGGTCGATCCCCCGAGTCTTAGGGTTTCGGGAGGAAGATATACGGCAGAGGGGAGAGGATGGAGTGGGCCAGGGTGGCCACACCACTCCCTGGCGCGGCCTAGGCCTGCCCGCGCCATAGGGTGGTGTGGGCCCCCTGTGGCCCACCTCCACTCCATATTCTGGCATCTTGAGTCTTCTGAAAAAATAGAATTTTCCGTATATTTTCCCGGATTTTCTGATCTTCGCGAATTTTGCCTCCAAACAGCACCTTTTCCATCAGAATCCTGACTGCAGCGGTCCATGCTCCAAAAGTCATCAACCATGCAAAAATAGATGAAATAACATAAGTATCACCTCTCAATACGAAATATATCAATGAATAATAGTGAATTAAGACATAGAATAGTGATGCAAAATGGACGTATCAACTCCCCCCAAGCTTAGACTTCGCTTGTCCCCAAGCGAAACTGAGCTCAATAAACATGGCCTCAGGTTTATGAGTGAAGAGTCGATAAAAGAATACGGACAAGAATCATCACATTCATCAAAAGCATAAATCATAATAGAAGACAACTCAGTATTATACAACTCAACTTGCAATGAGTAAAGGAAACACAATAAAGATACATAAAGTGAATTGTAATTGGTAATGGCAAACTTAGCTCTTGGTCAAAGAATAGTTGATAATTTGCTGGAGTTCACAAATAGATGGTTTTCAATGATAGCTTTCAAAGTAGTAAACATCAAGATAAGAGCAATGTGCAAAACAAGGAACATAAGAAACATGATTGCATAAATCATCATATGAATGAATGAAACACATCAACTCAAAATACTTGCCGAGATAGAGGGGAATAGGTTTACTGACTCAACTACAAAGTAAAAGAAAGGCCCTTCGCAGAGGGAAGCAGGGATTGCAAGTCTCATAAAGAGCTCCCAAAAATTATGATACTTACTAGCTTTCAGCTCTCATTGCCCCTATCATAGGCATCTTTAGGTGATTAAGGTTAAAGTGACACAACTAAGAGGATATGCTTGACAAGTTATAAGTTGAAATCTCATGCCCCTTAATTATGAGTACCGATCCTCATGCTACTCAACTTCAGTCACGAGCAAGCTCTTGTCATTGTAAATGCATGTGTATCATTGAGAACCGCCAACGGGGTACCCCTTGCACATGACACAGGAGCTATCCCATAATCAAAATGACAAGGCAAGCAAACAGTGAGCATCTCAGCGATCTTTTTATTTGCTATTTGCATAGGTTTTTATTGAGGATGCTTCATAGAATGCTCACTATAGTTATGCTGCAAGTTTCCACCATGATTAGGCATGGCTTAGGCTAGTTGCCCAGGCGTTTCTCTAACACACATATAAACTCCATGATCTTACAAGTTCCACTTTTATTTCACACCGCCGGGATCCATAAGCAAAAGAACATGATATCAACTAGGTACAAGTACCAATGAAGTGTTGAAAGCAGTCCCCATGATACATGGTTCTGCTAACTTCAACTCATAAAGCGCAAGCATATACGCAACAAAGAAGGACCCAGTGGTTCAAGTTTATTAAGTGCAAGAAAATAAAGTGTGCCATCAAGTTCGTGAGAGCTTTAATCACTAACTTTCTCATAACAAGTTTAATTTGGGAGGTAGAAAAAACAGGAATTTACTTGGAATAGCAATAATGCTACTAGGTAGGTATGGTGGACACAAATGGCAAAGGTTTTGGTTTAAAGGAGTGGATGCACGAGAAGAATACCCTCTCAGTACAGATTTTTGTCTAGCAAGGCTGGGTAGCAAGTATAAGAGTTGAAGGAAACAAACAAACATACAAGTGATAAAAACAAACATGCAATCTTACTTGGAAGCACAAAAGATCTTAACTAGAGAATACTAGACTTATGAGCAAATCAAGAAAGAAAGATGATGAAATTATTTTTCTTTAGAGTACTTCTATCTTTTTCTTTTCAACTCTCAAAAAGGTGTTGCTACTGACCGAGCGAGGTTTGCCAAAACCAACTAAATTAACTCAATGATCCCCGAGTGCTACCAATACTAACAACAAGATCAATCATATAACCACAAATTGAAAACTAACATAAGCTAAGCAAAAAGAGTGAATGATAGAACTTCTCATTAATATTCCATAACAAAAACTCACACCAAGGGATACAAATCTAACGAGATAGGGGACACTTCCATAATGCAAACCATACTACACAATAACTCCTCTATTCATGATATGACTCTACTAATAAGGTAAAAAGATAGAAGATAGTGATATGATACCGTAGCACTCCCCCAAGCTTGGAACAAACCAAGGGGATGCCAAACCTGATGACGAATTACTCCTTTGGTGATGGTGGTATCCTCTTGATGAGCTCCTTGATCAGTTTCCCAAGGTCCTCAATCTCGGAGGTGAGATTACGAATCAATTCCGAGTTATGCTCAATACGGCCCATAATCATCTCAGTTTGTGGATCCCAGCTCTTGTGATTCTTCTTCCATTCTTCCCACTTGGAGTCTTCTTTTCCTGCATGGTTATGAGCAAAGGTATGGAAGGTACTCTTGGTGTTCGGAGAAGGTGTCCTTGGTGCTAAACAGTGACGAGGAGCTTTCCCCCCAGTCTGCATCCGTGCAGTCCTTCTGATCCTGGCAGGGTTCGCCACCACTCCAATGCTTGCAATGGTAGTGCCGGTGTGCTTTGCCTCCTCTTCACCTTCACTCTTGATCTCCTTCTCCTTCCTAGGGTCTTGGAGGTCTTCCTCCATAGGTTCTTTCCCTTTATCCTTGGCGGACACCATTGTGTTTCTAAGCTTTCAAAGAGTATGTCCTGGAAGAAACAGATCGAAACAAAAACACGACAAAAACATGATATACGAACCTCGGGGGATCCGGGGGGTTATATATTATGAAGTTTCATATCAAAAGGAAGGTACTAGGAGAAAACGAGTCGGAGGCGGAGTCCTAGGTGGACTCACCACCTGGTGGCACGGCCAGGGGTGGGCCCGCGCCACAGGGTGGTGTGAGCCACCCTGGCTCCGGTTTTGTCCCTTTTTTGCTTCATAGCTTTCCTTATTGACTGAAAACTGCAAAAATATAGTTGGATTGTATTTTCGTGGAACTTTTCTTACCAGAATTGTTACCTAGTTGGAAACGGACTCTGCAGGTCTCAGAATTTGGTATTGAGTGGACCCTTCCAAAGTCATCACTTGAATATCATTGATATCTTCATCTTCATATACTTATTGCTTGAGTCATGAAACCTTTCTCTTCCTTATTGCACCATTATCTCCACTTCCTGGAAATTTCTTTCACACAAAACTTCACATAGTTCTTATTAGAAACATTAGTATAAGTGAAGTGATAAAACCTTTTGAATCCAACTTCAACTGAAAACCATCAAAACATAAGCTACTGTAGCAACTCCTTCCGAAAACCCAAAAAAAATTCAAAAAGGAAATCGAATAAAGAAGCAAATGCAAGATTGGCAAAATCTGTCAAAACAGACCAGCAGGTAAAGATCAATTTTTTCGAAAATTTTCTGTTGCTCAAATCAAAAAGTGCAAAACTAACGAAAGTTAAATAACAACCTGGGGCAGAAGCACAAAAAATTACAGCTCAATCCAACATACAGAGATCTCTCACGAATTTTTACGGTAAAACACAAAAATCTGTTTCGGGACAGCAACTTCCCAAATATTACTTCTCTCTCATTAGAGGTTGATCTTGACACAAAAACCAAACAAAACGGATAAGGAGCGGTTATTACCGAAGTAATAACTTCCAAGACTCAAATAAACAAAAACAAACTGAAAGCATAAACAAATTGGGTAGTCTCCCATAAAGCTCTTTCTTTATAGCCATTAAGATGGGCAAGATAATTTTGAAGAAGCTCTCATAGGGATATGAACTGAAGTGAAAGAGAGCATTAAGAAGCAAAAACGCACGCACATTTAAGTCTAACCCACTTCCTATGCAAGGGGATTTTATAAACAAACAAGTTATTGGAACCACAGGCAACTTGCATAAGAAGGCAAAAGAAGTGCAACATAAAAACTTTCAGCATAAAACGGGGAAACTTGATATTATTGAGGTGCACAAGAACACTTTTCCCTCTCTCATAATAGCTTTCAGTATCATGCATAAACTTAACAATATAGCTATCACAAGGACTATCATAGCAATGATCACTTATTCTAACAGAAAACACAGGAATACTAGCTCTCATAACACTACTATGCGAAACAATATTAGAGGTATCCTTATAAAGGATAGTGTGTCCCTCTTTTTCATATTTAGTGACAAAGTATTTCACACTTGCTATTATAGGTTCATCAACCATTTGTTTATCAGGTTCAACAGCCTTATTCATACTTTCATTAACCATACTAGCTATCATAGAATGTTCCTTTACCTTAACTGGAAAAGGCATTTTCTCAATATAAGGTTCAGGCAAGACATGATTAGCAGTATAAACTTCAGTATTTCTTGCAGGAACACTCTTAGCAATATATTTATAAGGTTCATGATACTTATTCCACTTCTTTTTAGGCACTTCAATATAAGAAGCAAAAGCCTTAAAATAAGAAGCAATAGCTTGAGAGTCTAGACCATAAGCATTTTTAATATTTTGAAAGTCATCAGTTCCCATAAAAGATTCAATGCATTCATAATCATAATTTATACCTGACTTTCTACCTTTGTCATTTTCCCAAGCTTCAGCATTGTCTTGAATACGGTCCAGAAGATCCCATTTAGCTTCTTCTTCCATACGAATGAATGATCCAGCACAAGAAGCGTCCAATAAATCCTTGTCATGTAGAGGGAGCCTTGCATAAAAGTTGTTGATAATAATATTGTTGGGGAGCTCATGAATGGGAAATTTGAGCATTAGTAACTTCAATCTCCCCCAAGCTTGATTTGTACTCTCTCCATCAAGAGGCCAAAAGTTATATATTTGATTCCGATCTTTATGAATCTCACTAGGAGGATAAAACTTTGAATAAAAGAGAGGCACTATTTCCTCCCATTCCAGAGCTTGGCCATTCTTCAGTAGCTTATACCATTCCTCAGCTCTTCCTTTCAGTGATAATGAAAATAACTTCTTCTTAACTTGATCTGTAGTAATACATGCACACTTGAACAACCCGCATAATTCATGTATAAAGAGTAAATGATCACCGGGATGGACAGTACCATCCCCAACATAGTAGTTATCCATAACACGATCAATAATTCTTGTAGGTATTTTGAAAACATCTTTCTCAGTAGGTGGTGGCTTATCTACTACCTTAGCAGTGGTAGTAGCATTACCAAATAAGAAACTCAGTGAATTATCCATAACAAAAATAAAGCAACTAGAAGAAGTAAACAATACTCACAGTAGAAGTTTCCTTTACCAGTTCCACTCTCCAATGGCGCTTCACTCCCCGGCAATGGCGCCACAAAATAGTCTTGATGACCCACAAGTATAGGGGGTGTATCATAGTATTTTCGATAAGTAAGAGTGTCGAACCCAACAAGGAGCAGAAGGTGCTGGCTAGTGGTATGGATCAGGAATTCTCTGCAAATACTTAGCAAACGGATTTTTAGGGGTTTTCGATAAAGCAAATAAACAAAGTACGAGTAAACAAAAGACAGTAAGAATGAATGCAGCAAGTGGCCCAATCCTTTATGAAGCAAAGGACAACCCGGTTGTATTTCTATAGATGACCAAACGTTCTCGAGGACACATGGGAAGACTGTCAAGTGCTTTCGCTTCTTATAGTCGATTAATCTTCTCTAGCTTGCTAAGTGTTGTGTGGGTGAACCTGTGGTAATGTACTGTCCCATCCAAGACTTAATACATACTTGTGATTAAACCCCCTTGCAAACATCCGTAAGTACAAGAAAGTAATTAAGGTAAAACCTAACCACAGCTTTAAACTCTAAGACCCTTACGTCCCTTGTGCAATGGTTTCCTAACGGGGGTTCAGGTTTCTGTCACTCCGGCAACCCCTACGATTAGTAGCCAAATACACAATGCATTCCCCTAGGCCCTTATAGGTGAAGTGTCATGTAGTCGACGTTCACATGACACCACTAGAAGAAGTACACCACAACTTAAATAACAATCTATTGAATCTTTCTCAACGCAACTCCACTACTAACAACAAGACTTCTCCCATGTCCTCAAGAACAAAACAAACTACTCACAAGACATCATATGGATCATGATCAGAGATGGAATAATGATGTATAACAATCTGAACATAAACAATAATTCAATGATTCACTCAATAGCATCAACTACAAAGAGTAATCAACACCAAGAAAGTTTCCCCTATGAATTATAGTAAGATTCAACCAATTGTTACAGCAATATGGAGATGGTGATGAGGGTGCTGATGGTGATGATGGTGGTGATGATGATAATGATGATCCCGACGAAGTCCAGCTTGATGGTGGTGTTGATGGCGACGATCTCCCCTCTCCGGGAAGGAATTCCCTCGGCAGAAATCTGTCTGCCGGAGAGATCTTTCTCTCTCGGTGTTTTCCGCCCCGTAGAGGCGGCGGAATCTTTCTGCGGTTGCTCCCCCGAGTCTTAGGGTTTCGGGAGGAAGATATACGCCAGAGGGGAGAGGCTGGAGTGGGCCAGGGTGGCCACACCACTCCCTGACGCGGCCTAGGCCTGCCCGCGCCATGGGGTGGTGTGGGCCCCCTATGGCCCACCTCCACTCCATATTCTGGCATCTTGAGTCTTCTGGAAAAATAGAATTTTCCGTATATTTTCCCAGATTTTCTAATCTTCGCGAATTTTGCCTCCAAACGACACCTTTTCCATCAGAATCCTGACTGCAGCGGTCCATGCTCCAAAAGTCATCAACCATGCAAAAATAGATGAAATAACATAAGTATCACCTCTCAATACGAAATATATCAATGAATAATAGTGAATTAAGACATATAATAGTGATGCAAAATGGACGTATCAATGGCGACGATCTCCCCTCTCCGGGAAGGAATTCCCTCGACTGAAATCTATCTTCCGGAGAGATCTTTCTCTCTCGGTGTTTTCTGCCCCATAGAGGCGGCGGAATCTTTCTGTGGTCGCCCCTCCGGTATTAGGGTTCCCTAGGGATAATATACGCCAGAGGGGAGAGCTGGAGGTGGGCCAGGGCGGCCACACCACCTGGTGGCGCGGCCCAGGGTGGCCCACGCCAGGGGGTGGTGTGGGCCCCCTGTGGCCCATCTCCACTCCTTCTTTTGGCAGTTTTCGTCTTCTGGAAAAATAGGATTTTTCATATATTTTCCCGGATTTTCTGATCTTCACGAATTTTGCCTCCAAACAGCACCTTTTCCATCAGAATCCTGACTGCAGCGGTCCATGCTCCAAAAGTCATAAACTATGCAAAAACAGGTGAAATAACATAAGTATCATCTCTTAATATGAAATATATCAATGAATAACAGTGAATTATGATATAGAATAGTGATGCAAAATGGACGTATCAATGTGTTGAAGGAAAGATGCATGATTCTCCCCACAAGCCTAAGAACTACATCAAGTCCAAGAGGATCTTGGAGCTCCTTCATGTGGATCTCTTTGGTCCTCCATCTCATGCAAGCCTTGGTGGGAAGAAATATTTTTTGGTGATTGTTGATGACTACTCAAGATACACTTGGGTATATTTCTCCAAGCTGAAAAGTGAGACCCAAGAAAACTTCATTGAATTCATCAACATGGCTCAACGTCAACACAATATCCCAGTATTGACAATAAGAAGTGACAATGGTACCGAGTTCAAGAACTACACATTGAATGGATTTCTTAGTGATGAGGGAATAAAAAATCAATATTCCGCTGCATATACCCCTCAACAAAATAGTGTAGCTGAGAGGAAGAACCAGACTCTTATTGATATGGCAAGGACCATTGTTGGCGGAGTTTAAATCTCCATACAATTTTTGGGCTAAAGCAATCTCCACCGCATGCCATGCATCAAATCATCTCTACCTCCGAAAAGAATTGATCAATACTCCATATGAAATTCTTACCGGTAACAAGCCCAACGTTTCATACTTTCGGGTGTTCGGTTGTAAGTGTTTCTATCACATTAAGGGTATTCGGTTGTCCAAGTTTGATTCCAAAGCATTAGAGGGTATTTTTGTTGGTTATGGTCTCGAATCCCACACTTATAGAATCTATGACAAGCTCTATGGAACTGTCATAGAATCTTGTAGTGTGGTGTTTGAAGAATATGATGGTCCCCAAGTGGGGTGTGTTGATGTATGTGTTGTAGATGATGAAATTCCTTAGGATGCCACAGGAAGAATGGGTGCGGGTTTCATCCACCCTATTGAGGAACCCCTTATGGCGGATCGAGAAGAACTATGCTCTACTCAAGTGGAGCCCTCATCTTCACAACATCAACAAGCTCCTATCGAGGAGGACAATGACCCATGCCAAAGACAAGTTGTGGACCCTCAACCTATTGATCAAGTAGAAACCTCTAGCCAGGATGTGCTTGAGTCTCCATTTGATAGAATGTCCAGTGGTGCTAAGGCTATTACACAAGGAAGATCTATAGAAACTGCCATAAGGGAAGCTCAATGCTTGTTTAGAAGTATGTTTGATCAAGATAAAGGTCAATCTTTGCCTCTTGTAGAAGAGAATAATTCCAATGATGATCAAGGTCAAGTTAATGGTCAAGACAAGGACCAAAATGATGAAGCGGTCCCCCCAAGAAACAACAAGGAGATCGAAACTCGTCGCCAAGCTAGAATGGACAGAATATTGGAATTAGGAGACCACACTCTTGAGAATGTGGTAGGTGATCTAAGAAGAGGGATATCCACTTGTGCTCAACTAAAGGACTTTGGTGAGCACCAAGCACACATTTCCATGGTGGAACCAAATAAACTATGGGAAGCTCTTGAAGATTCAGATTGGCTGGATGCAATGCACAAAGAGCTCAACAACTTTGAGAGAAACAAAGTATGGAAGTTAGTTGAAAAGTCTAAAGATTACCGCAATGTTATAGGCACCAAATGGATATTCAAGGACAAGCAAGATGAGCATGGAATTGTGGTGAGGAACAAGGCAAGATTGGTTGCACAAGGTTTCTCTCAAATTGAAGGCATTGATTATGGAGAGACATATGCACCCGTGGCTCGCCTTGAGTCCATCTGTATCCTTCTTTCTTATGCGGCACATCATAAATTTGAACTACAACAAATGGATGTAGAAAGTGCATTTCTTAATGGTCCTTTGCATGAACGTAAAGCAACCCCTGGGGTTTGAGGATCCCAACTTTCCAAACCACGTATACAAACTTGATAAGGCGCTCTATGGACTCAAACAAGCTCCACGCACGTGGTATGAGCATCTTAGAGAGTTGTTGTTAGATCGTGCGTTTGAGGTTGGGAAAATCGATCCCACTCTTTTTACTAAGAAAGTCAATGGGGAGATTTTTGTATGCCATATATATGTAGATGATATTATCTTTGGCTCATCTAACAAAGCTTTTAATGATGAATTCTCTAAGCTTATGTCTAACAGGTTCAGGATGTCTATGATGGGAGAGTTGAGGGTATTTCTTGGTTTTGAGATCAAGCAAGAGGAGGAACATTCTTCAACCAAGCCAAGTATACACAAGATATGCTCAAAAGATTCAACATGAAAGATCTAAATGGAGCTCCCACTCCCATGGCAACAAAGACTCATCTTGAACTAAACCCAAATGGTAAAGATGTGGATCAAAAGGTATACCGGTCCATGATTGGCTCTTTGCTTTACCTTTGTGCATCTAAACCCGATATTGTGTTGAGTGTAGGAGTGTGTGCAAGATATCAAGTGGCTCCTAAGGAAAGCCATTTGATGGCGGTCAAGAGAATCTTTTGATATTTGGTTCATACCCCTGATACATTGCAAATGTATCTATAATTTTTGATGTTCCATGTTTGGTTTTATCTACTTTCTTGTGTTTTGTCCACACTTTGGAGTACTTTTCATATGATTTCTTGGACTAACCTATTAACAAGAGCCACAGTGCCAGTTGCCTGCTTTCTGCTATTTTTGGTTCCAGAAAGTTAGAAAATGAATATTCTCGGAATTGGACGGGACAAAAGCCAAAGTTGATATTTTACCGGAAGACTCACGGAGCCAGAAAGAGAGTCGGAGAGGGGACACAGGGTGGCCACACCCCCCCTTGGCGCGGGCCAGCCTAGGCCGTGCCAGGGCAGGGTGTGGGCTCCCTGGCCAGCCACCGACCTTGCCTCTTTCGCCTATATATTCCTCTCGTGGAAAAAACCCTAGGTCATCAATCAGAAATCCACGAAAAGTTCTGTAGCACCGCTGCCACCGAAGGGGAGATTCGGGGGACAGAAAGTCTCTGTTCCGGCACCCTGCCGGGACAGGGAAGTGCCCCCGGAGCCATCTCCATCGATCTCCACCACCATCTCCATCACCATTGCTGATTCCCATGATGAGGAGGGAGTAGTTCTCTCTCGAGGCTAAGGGTTCTTGTAGCTATGTGTTCATCTCTCTCTCTCTATGCATGATCATATTGTGATCATGAGCTTGTAATCTATAGATCTACCTTGCTACTCAAGTGCTTTATTAGATCTCTGCTCTCCCCATGTGTGTCAAAGTGACAGCGTGCACACCATGGTGGCACTTAGGCTAGAGATTGCAAATACTTGTTATGAGTTATATTTGGAGTTGGATGTCTCTATGAAATTGTGGTGTTTGTTGGAACCATCTAGTGCTCAAGGTGACAATGTGGGGTTTTCTAGATGGGAAAGGCTTACTTTGAGGTGTGCTATTATAGCCCTACCATGGATTAGAGTGTCCAACCGGAGAGTAGTTAAGAGTAGTATCATAAAGAGAAGATATATTTATGAGAGAGTGTTCACTAGTGAAAGTATGACCCCTAGGCCTTGTTTCTTAGCATTGAAACACCATTCGCTATTAGATATGTTACATGTTTGCTTGCTTCCATCTTTATTGCAGTTTGCATTTAGTCTCTTCCACGCCATCAAGCTATTTTCTATCACCGTTACCACTTATAATTATCTATACCACTTGTATTTCACTATCTCTTCATCGAACTAGTGCACCTATACACCTGACAAGTGTATTGGGTGTGTTGGGGACACAAGAGACTTCTTGTATCTTGATTGCAGGGTTGCTTGAGAGGGAATACCTTTGACCACTTCCTCCCTAAGTTCGATAAACCTTGGGTGATCCACTTAAGGGAAAACTTGCTGCTGTTCTACAAACCTCTACACTTGGAGGCCCAACAACTGTCTACAAGAATAGAAGTGCGTAGACATCAAGCTATTTTCTGGCACAGTTGCCGGGGAGGTAAGGTAAAAGGTATTCACACCGGAGGATTAAAGAAGAAGAACCTCCCACGGCAAACGCTTATTTTCTGGTGCCGTTGCCGGGGAGGTAAGGTAAAAGGTATTCACACCGGAGGATTAAAGAAGAAGAACCTCCCATGGCAAACGCCTATTTTCTGGCGTCGTTGCCGGGAGGTAAGGTAAAAGGTACTCACATCCTCCGGTGTGAGTGCTCGAAGTTATTTCCTTTATATTCTATAATTTTGTCTTTTTGTTTCTTGTTTTCACTAGTTAGGCTTAATGGAAAACAACAACAAAATTAAAGAGCTTTAAGTATTTATCTTGAGTTAGGACATGAAGTGTTTGAAGAGAAAATTAAAAAACCTATGGAACTTTATTTGCATACTAATAGCAATGTTGTTAGTATGAATTCTTTGGACACCATTATTGCTAATGCTATGGAAAAGTCTAAGCTTGGGGAAGCTAGTTCTTATGAAAATGATCTTTTTAGTTCCCCAGCTTTGGAAGATAGCTATTCTATTGCTTATGATGATACAAAACCTCCAATATATGATGATTACAATGATGAATATGATATTTTCAGTACACCTACTATTGAGGAGGAAATTAATTATGATTACAATATGCCTCCTATATTTGATGATTATGGTGATGAAAATAATAATGATAGCTATTTTGTTGAATTTGCTCCCACTACAATTAATAAGAATGACTATGATTATGTGGAGAGTAATAATTATTATATGCATGTGGCTCATGATAAGAATGTTTTATGTGATAGTTATATTGTTAATTTTATTCATGATGCTACTGAAAGTTATTATGAGAGAGGGAAACATGGTTTTATGTGTCTCCACAATATTAAGTTTCCCCTCTTTAAGTTGAAAATTTTGAAGTTGCACTTGTTTTGCTTTCCTATGCTTGTTGTTTTGTGCTTTCATGACTTGTTTCTTTACAAGATTCCTATGCATAGTAAGTGGGTTAGACTTAAATGTGTTTTGAATTTGCTTCTTGATGCTCTCTTTTACTTCAATTCATATTTCTTATGTGAGCATCTTCTCAAACTATCAGGCCTAACTTAAAGGCGTTAAACAAAAGTACTTATTGGGAGATAATCCAAAAGTTTTAAATAAGCCTTGGAAGTTACTACTTCAGTAATAACCTCTCCTTATCCTTTTTATTTTCTTTTTGTGCCAAGAGTAACCTCTAATGAGAGAGAAGTAATGATTGGGAAAGTTGTTGTCCCGAAACAGATTTCTGCGCTTCACCATAAAAATTCGTGTAAAATCTCTGAACGTCCTATTGAGGCGTGAATTTTTGTACTTCTGCCCCAGGTTGTTATCTAACTTTTGTTAGTTCAACACTTTTTGATTTGAGCAACAGAAGGTCTTCTAAGAAAATCGTCTTTACCTGCTGGTCTGTTTTGACAGATTTCTGCCATTTTCTGCATTTGCTTCTTGTTGGTTCCTTTTTGAGTTCTTTTGAGGAATTGAGTTTTTTGAGGGAAGTGCTTCAAGAGATAGTGTTCTAATGGAAGTTTATTGGTGTTGGAACTGAACCTTAAGACTTATTATCTTGAGTGCACTAATGTTGCTAATAAAGATTGTGTGAAGTTTTGTATGAAGGAAAAAATTTAGATGTATGGAAGGAATGAGTAATGAGATGAAGGATGGACTAAAGCTCAATTTTGGGGATGCCACACGTGTCACCCCAAGAAATATCCAAGAAGTACAAGCGTCAAAGCTTGGGGATGCCCAAGGCGGGCATCCCCTTCTTCATCAACAAAAATCCCAGGTTCTTTCCAAACGCTTCATTTTTATTGTTTCATGCACAGTTGTGTTGTTCTTGGAGCGTCTTCTTTTTCGTTTTCATTTTGGTTTTTCGTTTGCTTGGTTTTATTAGTTTTCTGAATAAATGGTTGGACCCCCTCTTTCATACATTGGTTTTCAAATAGTTTGGTTTGGATTGTAAAAGAGTAGGAAAGTTCATGCTTAAGTGGTAAAGAGAGCTTGTTTTTGACTGTGGCCTATGCTTTGTCATGCCATGCCTTATATTGTTTTGGCTTTATGCTTAGTATTCTTTTCTGTAGCATGACTTGTTATAAACAATTGAGATTGCTTAATGTGCCTTGGATGAATCATGCATTGTTTTAGCATATTAAAGCATAGTATAGTGGTATTCTCCTTTGATGCTTTATTTGGGTTGACTTGGCGCATGCTCACACCATGTTATGACTATCCAAAGTCACCATAGCATTTATGATCCTTTAGTTTTCAACTTGTAGTATCACTTTATGCTTTGATCAATGATGTTTTGTCGCTCTGCATGATTATGACCATTATTGCTCTCTTAGTTTGTCGCTCCCAGTCTTTTGCTAGCCTCCACAACCAAGTATGAGTTCCACTCATGCATCCAAATCCCTAAACCAAGTTATTCCAAAGAGTCCACCATACCTACCTACTAGCTTATGCTATTCCAAGTATATTCATGCTTTTGTTTACCTTCCAAATTAAACTTGTTATGAGAAAACTAGTGATTAAAGCTCTCACGAACTTGATGGCACACTTTACTTTTCTTGCCCTTAATAAACTTGAACCATTGTGTCGTCTATGTTGTATATGCTTGCACTTATTTGTTGGGAATTAGCAGAACCATGATTTCATGGGGAACGCTTTCAACATTGCACTTGGTACTTGTACCTAGTTGATATCATGCTCTTTTGTATATGGATGTCGTCGGTGTGAAATGAAAGGGGAGCTTGTAAGTCCATGGAGTTATGTATATGTGTTAGAGAAACGCCTGGGCCGCTGGTCTAATCCATGCTGACATGGTGGAAACCTGCAGTGTAACCATAATGAGCTATCTATGAAGCATTCTTCTTATAAAAAAAGAGTCCTATATTGAGAAAAAAAGAGAAAAGAGAAAAAAAGAGATTATGAAAAGAGGAAAGAGAGAAAAAAGCACCATATTCCCATGGTAAATAAGAAGATTGCTGAGATGCTCGTTGTCTTCTTGTCTTGTCATTTTGATATGGGGATTCTTCCGTATCATCGGGCAAGGGGTACCCCGTTGGCGGTTCTCTATGATACACATGTACTTACGATGACAAGAACTTACCGATGACTAAACTTGAGTAGCATGAGGAGCGGCCCTCGTATTCAAGGGACATGAGATTTCTAACTTATACTTCGTCAAGCATGTACACCATAGTTTGTTCACTTTAACCTTAATCACTTCAAGATGCTTATGATAGGGGCAATGAGAGCTGAAAGCTATAAGTACCATAATTTTTGGAAGCTCTTTATGAAACTTGAATCTCTGCTTCCTTCTATGAAGGTCTTTCTTCCACCATTACATTGAGTCTCCACCTTCTACCTTTATGCACCTACTTTGAGAGAATAGTGGCCATTCTTAGTTTTATGTGCATTGTCCCAAGACTAGTTGATTAATGCATAACTTGATATTGCTTGTTTTAAACTATTTGTATCTAGTCACTCTTATGAACTTTGAAGGTGTCCTATGCATTTATATTTGCTACTCTATGAGGGACAAGCTAAATGCCACTATGCTATGTTTTCTTTATGTGAAACAAACAAACGTCTTGCAAAGCATTGTTATTCATGAATCTTTTGTTTGTGCCTTTTCATATTGCAACATAGTTGCTATGTCTTATTGTTAGAACTTTGTCTTTCATGTTATGATTGAAGTACTATGATCCCGGCTTTGAATGTTTTACAAATACTTTGATCAAGTTTATGATGGTGCATGTCACCTCAAAAATTATTCTTTCTTTTTATCACTTACCTACTCGAGGACGAGCAGGAGTTAAGCTTGGGGATGTTGATACATTGCAAATGTATCTATAATTTTTGATGTTCCATGTTTGGTTTTATCTACTTTCTTGTGTTTTGTCCACACTTTGGAGTACTTTTCCTATGATTTCTTGGACTAACCTATTAACAAGAGCCACAGTGCCAGTTGCCTATTTTCTGCTATTTTTGGTTCCAGAAAGTCAGAAAATGAATATTCTCGGAATTGTACGGGACAAAAGCCAAATTTGATATTTTACCGGAAGACTCACGAAGCCAGAAGGAGAGTCGGAGAGGGTCCACAGGGTGGCCACACACCCCCCTTGGCGTGGGCCAGCCTAGGCCGCGCCAGAGCATGGTGTGGGCCCCTTGGCCGGCCACCAACCTTGCCTCTTTCGCCTATATATTCCTCCCGAGGCAAAAACCCTAGGTCGTCAATTAGAAATCCACGAAAAGTTCCGCAGCGCCGCCGCCACCGAAGGGGAGATTCGGGGGACAGAAAGTCTCTGTTCCGGCACCCTGCCGGGACGGGGAAGTGCCCCCGGAGCCATCTCCATCGATCTCCACCACCATCTCCATCACCATTGCTGATTCCCATGATGAGGAGGGAGTAGTTCTCTCTCGAGGCTAAGGGTTCTACCGGTAGCTATATGTTCATCTCTCTCTATGCATGATCATATTGTGATCATGAGCTTGTAATCTATAGATCTACCTTGCTACTCAAGTGCTTTATTAGATCTCTGCTCTCCCCATGTGTGTCAAAGTGACAGCGTGCACACCATGGTGGCACTTAGGCTAGAGATTGCAAATACTTGTTATGAGTTATATTTGGAGTTGGATGTCTCTATGAAATTGTGGTGTTTGTTGGAACCATCTAGTGCTCAAGGTGATAGTGTGGGGTTTTCTAGATGGGAAAGGCTTACTTTGAGGTGTGCTGTTATAGCCCTACCATGGATTAGAGTGTCCAACCAGAGAGTAGTTAAGAGTAGTATCATAAAGAGAAGATATATTTATGAGAGAGTGTTCACTAGTGAAAGTATGATCCCTAGGCCTTGTTTCTTAGCATTGAAACACTGTTTGCTATTAGATCTGTTACATGTTTGCTTGCTTCCATCTTTATTTCAGTTTGCCTTTAGTCTCTTCCACGCCATCAAGCTATTTTCTATCACCGTTACCACTTATAATTATCTATACCACTTGTATTTCACTATCTCTTCGCCGAACTAGTGCACCTATACACCTGACAAGTGTATTGGGTGTGTTGGGGACACAAGAGACTTCTTGTATCTTGATTGCAGGGTTGCTTGAGAGGGAATACCTTTGACCACTTCCTCCCTGAGTTTGATAAACCTTGGGTGATCCACTTAAGGGAAAACTCGCTGTTGTTCTACAAACCTCTGCACTTGGAGGCCCAACAACTGTCTACAAGAATAGAAGTGCGTAGACATCAACCCCAAACTATGGCATTTGGTATCCTAGGGGCTCAACTTTCTCTCTTTGTGGATACACGGATTCGGATTGGGCTGGTGACAAGGATGATAGGAAATCAACCTCCGGGGCTTGGCAATTCCTTGGGAGGTCCTTGGTGTGTTGGTCTTCTAAGAAGCAAAATTGTATATCTCTCTCCACCGCCGAAGCCGAGTATGTGGCAGCTGCTAGTGCCTGTACTCAATTGCTATGGATGAGGCAAACTTTAAAGGAATACGGTATCCAGTGTGACAAAGTGCCTCTTCTGTGTGACAATGAAAGTGCTATCAAGATTGCCTATAATCCAGTGGATCATACAAGGACAAAGAATATTGAGATTCGTCATCACTTCATTAGAGATCATGTTGCTCGAGGTGATATTGAGCTATCCTATGTGTCAACCAAAGACCAACTTGCCGACATTTTCATGAAGCCACTTGATGAAGCAAGGTTTTGTTATTTGAGGAATGAACTAAATATCTTAGATTCCAAGAGCTTGACTTGATCACCTTGCATACTCACCTATGTCTTGATCCTTATTTGGTTTAGGTGCGGGCATGGAGATAGGGGAGTGCGGTCCTAATACATTGGACTATCCCTCCCCCTAATGCCAAAATTAAGAAATTCAATTCTCTTAATATCATTGTCTGATATGTGAGCTTCATTGATGAGTAGTGGCTATGAACCCAAGGATAATTCTTCGCGGTGTCATGCCACAAACTCTTACATGGTGGCCTCGGCCACCACCCCTTCTCATTGAAGGGTTGGTTCTTAGTTCGTGTTTATTTGGAGCATTAATGAACACTTGAATGGATTTCCATGGTTTCCTTGATTATTCACAGTAGGTCTTCTTAACCCAAGCCTATTCCGTGTCCTATAACACTCTCTCTCTCATATATGTCCCCATACACAAAACCTGGAGTTCTTGGTCGAGGAGGACCGGAGTCTCTGGTGTGGACTGCGGAGACTCCGGTGTGGGATGGATCAAACATATCTTGTAATGCCTCAAGGGTCCTGTGCTGAAGGAGATATGCCCTAGAGGCAAATAATAAATAGGTTTTTATTGTCATGTCTCAATTAGTTCATAATAGTTTCATACTGTGCTATAACTGTATTAATACAAAACGTTAATACATGTGTGGTATGTAAACAAACCATGTCTCTAGTTACCTCTAGCGAACTAGTTCATTGGTCATGAGGATGATCTAGGGTTTCGAGATCATGGGCATTTATGCCAATTGACAATGAGGTCACGTCATTAGTTGAATGATATGATAGACAAACAACCCAACCAGTTGTATCTTAATAAGATCTAGTTACAAAGTTCAGCATTAATGATAAACTAAGGAAACCTCGCAACCTGATCCTTAGACTGTGAGGTAATGCAAATCACCGTTCTGGAGGGAGCTTAGAAGGTTATTGATACATTGCAAATGTATCTATAATTTTTTATGTTCCATGCTTGGTTTTATCCACTTTCTTGTGTTTTGTTCCAACTTTGGAGTACTTTTCATATGATTTCTTGGACTAACCTATTAACAAGAGCCACAGTGCCAGCTGCCTGTTTTCTGTTGTTTTTGGTTCCAGGAAAGTCAGAAAATGAATATTCTCGGAATTGGACGGGACAAAAGCCAAAGTGCCTATTTTTCCGGATGTTATCAAGTGCCAGAATACGAGACAGATAGGATCTAGGGGGCCACCACACCACCTAGACGCGCGGCCAGGCCTGGCCCGCGCCAGGGGGTGGTGTGGCCGCTCCTGGCACCCCCTCGGCCTCCCCTTCCGCCTGTAAGATGCCCTCGGGACGAAAACCCTAAGTGCCCGATCAAAAATCCACGAAAGAGTCTGTAGCCGTCGTCATCTCCATCCCTAGATCGGGAGGGATCTGAAGCTCTTCTCGGCACCCTACCGGAGAGGGGAATTCACCCTGGAGGCCTTCTTCATCACCATGCAAGCCTCCGGTGTGATGCGTGAGTAGTTCATCCTTGGACTACGGATCCATGTAGTAGCTAGATGGCTGGTTCTCCTCCTTTGTGCTTTCATGTCTAGATCTTGTGAGCTTCGTTCATGATCAAGATCATCTATTTGTAATTCTGCATGTTGTGTTTGCGGGGATCCGATGGATATTGAGATGCTATTTCAGATTGATTATTGATTCTATCATGTCTTTTTAATTTGTGATCTTGCATGCTTTCCGTTGTTAGTAGCTATCTTGGCCAAGTAGATGCTAGCAACTCCAAGAGTTAGTATTTATGCTCGATAGTGGGTTCATGCCTCTGGTAATCTAGGGAAGTGACAGAAATCTCTAAGGTACTAGATGTGTTGTTGCTACTAGGGAGAAAACAACAATCCTTTGTTCATAGAACAATCGTATTGTTTACTTTACATGCAGTTCGTAAAGCAATAATCTGTTGCTTGCAACTTAATACTGGATGGGGTTTGGATGATAACCTGAAGTTGGATTATTAGTCATAGATGCAGTTGGATGGCGGTCTATGTATAATGTTGTAATTCCCAATCAAGTCTCAAAGGAGTCAAGATGATTAGTATATGCATGTATTACTTTCTCGATGTTTGTCAATTGCCCCGTTGTAATTTGTTCACCCAGCATGTTGTCTATCTAAGGAGAGCCACCTCTAGTGAACTATGGATCCCAGTCCTTGTCTTTTACATACAATCTACAATCTTTTACTGCTTTGTGTTTGCTTTCTGCAAACTTTTACTTCTTTCCATTCGATACGTTTAATCCTTTGTTTTCTGCAAAACACGGTGAGATTGACAACCTCATCGCAAGTTGGGGACAAAGTTCTGTGGTTGTGTTGTGCAGGTCTCCACGTTGCTACTAGCACCGGTAATGCGCCCTGCCAAAGCTCAGCTAGTAACACCTTTGGGGTGTTTCCTTGCTCCTACTAGTTCGATTAAACCTTGGTTTCATAACTGAGGGAAACTTGCTGCTATGCTCATCATACCTTCCTCTTGGGGTTCCCAACGAGCTCTACATCAACACCGCCATCAAGCATTTTTCTAGGCGCCGTGCATTGAGCCATCAAGCATTTTTTTTGGCGTCGTTGTCGGGGATTCAAGGACATCTTCACAAGGGGAGTCCCTCATAACCAATCTCTTTACTTTGTTATTTTTGTTTTGCTTAGTTTCTTTTTGCTTTGTTTGCTTGTTTTGTTATTCAAAAAACACAAAAAAAATAGTTTTACAAGTTTGCTTTCTTATTTGAAAACACAAAAAAATTAGTTCCTATCTCATTATGTCTAGCCTTGCTCCAGTCACTATGTCACCCGAGGAAATGATTTTCACTTGTAAACAAGGAATTGAGGAAAGTTTTAAGGAAGCTTGGTCTAGAATCTCTGATCTACATGAAAAAACTGAGCCTAAAATGACTCAAAGCTTGTTCCTTAGCAGTTTTTACCTTGGGATTGCTCTTTGCTATAGATATGCTCTAGATGCTGTTGTGGGAGGAGATTTCCTCCAATGTAATGAGGATGATGCTACTAATGCTATAAAGAAATTGATCCTCACTTACAACATGCCTAGCCAAACTGATATTTCTTTCGCAAAAATATTTGTTAGGTTGGACACTCTTGAGGCTAGCACTACTAGCTTAGAAAGTTACTATAATACGCTTAGGGAGCATCACAATTATGTTCCAATAAACTCTGAACCATCAAAGTGGTTCCCTACAGTAAAGATTGAGATGAACACTGAAACTTTTCAAGCTCGCTGTGATATCATGTCTGAATTTTGTCTTATGCCCAAAGATATTTATAAATCTCTGGATACTTGGGGGCTCACTGAAGGAGGAAAAGAAATATCTCTTGCTAATAATACTAACATATTACCTCTTGGAATAGCTGAAGGAGTGTTTACAAAGATCCTTGGGAAAACGATTTCTATTGATTATCTTGTTATTGAATGTGCAGGAAAAGGACAAATTACACTTGGAAGGTCCCTATTAGAACTCCTTGGAGCAATAATAGATGTGGGAAAGGGGACCATGCACCTTTCTTATCCACCAAATAATCATATTTTCTCCAAGGTTAATAATAAAAGTAAGAGAGGTAAGAACACGAAATTTGGTCTTAATGCTTCTTCATTTGAGAACACTTGATTCTTTCTTGCTTCTTATGCCTAACTTAAAGGCGTTAAAGAAAAATACTTATAGGGAGATAACCCAAAAAATTTAGATGAGTCTTGGAGGTTATTACCTCTGTAATAACCTCTCCTTACCCTTTTTATTTGCTTTTTGTGCCAAGAGTAACCTCTCATGAGAGTGAAGTGATGATTGGGAAAGTTGTTGTCCTGAAACAGATTTTTGTGCTTCACCATAAAAAATCGTGAGAGAGATCTGTATGTCGTATTGAGCTGTAATTTTTTGTGCTTCTGACCCAGGATGTTATATAACTTTCTTTAGTTCAAAACTTTTTGATTTGATCAACATAAGGTGTTCGAAAAAATTCGTATTTACCTGCTGGTCTGTTTTGACAGATTTCTGCCATTTTCTGCATTTGCTCCTTGTTGGTTCCTTTTTGAGTTCTTTTGGGGAATTGAGCTTTTTTAGGGAAGTTCTACAGTAGCTAGTGTTCTAATGGAAGTTTATTTGGTGTTAGAACTGAACCTTAAGACTTATTTATCTTGAGTGCACTAATGTTGCTAATAAAGATTGTGTGAAGTTTTGTATGAAGGAAAAATTTCAGGTGTATGAAAGGAATGAGTAATGAGATGAAGGATGGACTAAAGCTCAAGCTTGGAGATGCCACGCGTGTCACCCCAAGAAATATCCAAGAAGTACAAGCGTCAAAGCTTGGGGATGCCCAAGGCATCCCCTTCTTCATCAATAAAAGTCCTAGGTTTCTTCCAAACGCTTCATTTTTATTGTTTGATGCACAGTTGTGTTGTTCTTGGAGCGTCTTATTTTTCGTTTTTGTTTTGGTTTTTAGTTTGCTTGGTTTGCTTAGTTTTCTGAATAAATTGGTTGGACCCCCTCTTTCATACATTGGTTTGCAAATAGTTTGGTTTGGTTTGGAAAAGAGTAGGAAAGTTCATGCTTATGTGGTAAAAAGAGCTCGTTTTTAACTGTGGCCTATGCTTTGTCATGCCATGCTTGATATTGTTTTGGCTTTATGCTTAGTATTCTTTGTTGTAGCATGACTTGTTATAAACAATTGAGATTGCTTAATGTGCCTTGGATGAATCATGCGTTGTTTTAGCATATTAAAGCATAGTATAGTGGTATTCACCTTTGATGCTTTATTTGGGTTGACTTGGAACATGCTCACAAAAAGTTATGACTATCTCAAGTCACCATAGCATTTATTATCCTTTAGTTTTCAACTTGTAGTATCACTTTATGCTTTGATCAATGATGTTTTGTCGCTTTGCATGATTATGGCCATTATTGCTCTCTTAGTTTGTCGCTCCCAGTCTTTTGCTAGCCTCCACAACCAAGTATGAGTTCCACTCATGCATCCAACTCCCTAAACCAAGTTATTCCAAAGAGTCCACCATACCTACCTACTAGCTTATGCTATTCCAAGTATATTCATGCTTTTGTTTACCTTCCAAATTAAACTTATTATGAGAAAACTAGTGATTAAATCTCTCACGAACTTGATGGCACACTTTACTTTATTGCCTCTAATAAACTTGAACCATTGGGTCCTTCTTTGTTCTGTATATGCTTGCGCTTTATAAGTTGAAATTAGCAGAACCATGTTTCATGGGGAACGCTTTCAACATTGCACTTGTACTTTGTACCCCGTTGATATCATGTTCTTTTGCTTACGGATCCCGGCGGTGTGAAATAAAAGTGGAACTTGTAAGATCATGGAGTTTGTATGTGTGTTAGAGAAATGCCTGGGCCACTAGCCTAAGCCATGCCTAATCATGGTGGACACTTGCATCATCACCATAATGAGCACTCTATGAAGCATCCTCAATAAAAACCTATGCAAATAGAAAATAAAAAGATCGCTGAGATGCTCATTGTCTGCTTGCCTTGTCATTTTGATTATGGGAAAGCTCTCGTATCATGTGCAAGGGGTACCCCGTTGGCGGTTCTTAATGATACACATGTACTTACAATGACAAGAGCTTACTCGTGACTGAAGTTGAGTAGCATGAGGATCGGTCTTCGTAAGTAAGGGCATGAGATTTCGGTTTATAACTTGTCAAGGATATCCTCTTAGTTGTGTCACTTTAACCTTAATCACCTTCAATATGCTTATGATAGGGGCAATGAGAGCTGAAAGCTATAAGTACCATAATTTTTGGAAGCTCTTTATGAGACTTGAATCCCTACTTCCTTTTATAAAAAGGCCTTTCTTCCACCATTATATTGAGTCTCCACCTTCTATCTTTATGCACCTACTTTGAGAGCATAGTGGCCATTCTTAGTTCTATGTGCATTGTCCCAAGAGTAGTTGATTGATGCATACTTTGATATTGCTTGTTTTAAACTATTGTATCTAGTCACTCTTATGAACTTTGAAGGTGTCCTTTGCATTTATATTTTCTACTCTATTGAGGGACAAGCTGAATACTATTATGCCATATTTTCTTTATGTGAAACAAACAAACGTCTTGCAAAGCATTGTTATTCATAAATCTTTTGTTTGTGCCTTTTCATGTTGCATCATAGTTTCTTTGTCTTATTGCTAGAACTTTGTCTTTCATGTTATGATTGAAGTACTATGATCCCAGCTTTGAATGTTTTACATTTACTTTGATCAAGTCTTTGATGGTGCATGCCACCTCAAAAATTATTCTTTCTTTTTATCACTTACCTACTCGAGGACGAGCATGAGTTAAGCTTGGGGATGTTGATACATTGCAAATGTATCTATAATTTTTTATGTTCCATGCTTGGTTTTATCCACTTTCTTGTGTTTTGTTCCAACTTTGGAGTACTTTTCATATGATTTCTTGGACTAACCTATTAACAAGAGCCACAGTGCCAGCTGCCTGGTTTCTGCTGTTTTTGGTTCCAGGAAAGTCAGAAAATGAATATTCTCGGAATTGGACGGGACAAAAGCCAAAGTGCCTATTTTTCCGGATGTCATCAAGTGCCAGAATACGAGACAGAGAGGAGCCAGGGGGCCACCACACCACCTGGCCGTGCGGCCAGGCCTAGCCCACGCCAGCGGGTGGTGTGGCCGCTCCGGGCACCCCCTCGGCCTCCCCTTTCGCCTATAAGATGCCCTCGGGACGAAAACCCTAAGTGCCCGATCAAAAATCCACGAAAGAGTCTATAGCCGCCGTCATCTCCATCCCTAGATCGGGAGGGATCTGAAGCTCTTCCCGGCACCCTGCCGGAGAGGGGAATTCACCCCGAAGGCCTTCTTCATCACCATGCAAGCCTCCGGTGTGATGTGTGAGTAGTTCATCCTTGGACTACGGATCCATGTAGTAGCTAGATGGCTAGTTCTCCTCCTTTGTGCTTTCATGTCTAGATCTTGTGAGCTCCGTTCATGATCAAGATCATCTATTTGTAATTCTGCATGTTGTGTTTGCGGGGATCCGATGGATATGGAGATGCTATTTCAGATTGATTATTGATTCTATCATGTCTTTGTTATTTGTGATTTTGCATGCTTTCCGTTGTTAGTAGCTATCTTGGCCAAGTAGATGCTAGCAACTCCAAGAGTTAGTATTTATGCTCGATAGTGGGTTCATGCCTCTGGTAATCTGGGGAAGTGACAGAAATCTCTAAGGTACTAGATGTGCTGTTGCTACTAGGGAGAAAACAACAATCCTTTGTTCATAGAACAATCATATTGTTTACTTTACACGCAGTTCGTAAAGCAATAATCTGTTGCTTGCAACTTAATACTGGAGGGGGTTCGGATGATAACCTGAAGGTGGATTATTAGTCATAGATGCAGTTGGATGGCGGTCTATGTATAATGTTGTAATTCCCAATCAAGTCTCAAAGGAGTCAAGATGATTAGTATATGCATGTATTGCTTTCTCGATGTTTGTCAATTGCCCCGTTGTAATTTGTTCACCCAGCATGTTGTCTATCTAAGGAGAGCCACCTGTAGTGAACTATGGATCCAAGTCCTTGTCTTTTACATACAATCTACAATCTTTTACTGCTTTGTGTTTGCTTTATGCAAACTTTTACTTCTTTCCATTCGATACGTTTAATCCTTTGTTTTCTGCAAAACACGGTGAGATTGACAACCTCATCGCAAGTTGGGGACAAAGTTCTGTGGTTGTATTGTGCAGGTCTCCACGTTGCTACTAGCACCGGTAGTGCGCCCTGCCAAAGCTCAGCTAGTAACACCTTTGGGGTGTTTCCTTGCTCCTACTGGTTCGATTAAACCTTGGTTTCATAACTGAGGGAAACTTGCTGCTGTGCTCATCATACCTTCCTCTTAGGGTTCCCAACGAGCTCTACATCAACACCACCATCAAGCATTTTTTTGGGCACCGTGCATTGAGCCATCGGTTATCAAGTATCACTCTGTGACTAGGTGATCGAAAAGGTGCCACTCAGGTTTCCCAAAGGGGTGTGTAGAGGAGTACATATCAAGACCAGGATTTTCCCATCCATGTAACGGACAGATACATTAGTGGCCATCTCGGTGACGTTGCATTAACAAAGCTTGCAAGCGTGTGACTGGGTCACGGAATGCAACGACACGGAAACGAGAAAACAAGTTCATCGGTAATGAGATCGAACGAAGGTATGGAGATACCGTAGATCAAATCTCGGGTGAACTAGGTATCAAGTGTCAAAGGGAATGGGAAACGACTGTTTACGGTTCAAACGACATTATCATCGTGGAATGCACATGGGTCATTATGGGCATCACGGTCCCGCTATTGATCATTGATAGAGATCATGTCTATGCCATTCCCGAGCCGTGGGGAAATACACTTAAGGGTATGATGAGCTAGAGATCCTCTGTAAGTTGGAATCACCATATGAAAGAGAAAAGGAAACTGGAAAAGTTCCGTGAGAGAACCGGAATCATTCCGGGAAAGATCCGAAGTCGTTCGGAGGAAATCGAAAGGGAACCAAAAGATGTTTCGGGTCAAATCGGGTTTTGTAAATATGTATTTACATATTAATTAATGTAATTAATATTAAATATAATATTAAAATCTAATTTGAAGGGGTATTCCACTAATGGGCCAAACTTCCTAGGGAAAAAGGGCCCATGAGGGAAAAACAAAGGAGGGAAGGGCCAAGGGACAAGGCCTAGGCGCCTCAAGGGGGCCCACCCAGCTAGCCTAGGGCTGTGCGTGGGGTGGGGCCCACCCCTGGCCGACTGGCCCATGAGGCCCATGCGCCTCCCCCTCTCTCCCTTGTTTAATACCACATGGGAAACCCAAAGGGGAGAGCACACCCCCTCCCCCTATATAAAGGGGTGCCCATGGGTGGGAATAGACACACCAATATTTGGAGAAGTCCTTTGGTTGACTTTCTCCTTCTCTCTCTCTCTCTCGTCTCTATGCGTTGGCACGGTCCCAAGTAAGGACTGTCCGAGCAAAAGACACCGCACCTGCAGCACGCCGTTGCGCTGCAGGGATTTCAAGCCGGAGATCTGCTTCCGCACTCCCGGCAGGGATCAAGGAGTCGGAGGTCGTCATCGTACACTGTATGTGTACGAAACCACGAGGGGCCTCGCTTGGGGCACCTTGGACGTCGTGAGCCGGAGCTGCTGCACGATGAAGGAGCAAGGGGTGACCTGCGAGGAGCTTCGCGACCTTGAGGTCGGCTACGGGTTCGACTACTTCAACCACGTTCCCCTCGGAACGTTAACCGCATATAGTCTACAAGGGTATGTATTCCTTACGCTCCGGTCGTTACCGCATTACTACATAGATAGATCTTGGGCGTTAGGAGGTTCCATCGTAGGAAATTTTTGTTTTCTACTGCGGAACCCTTCATGTGCTGCCTCCTCGGGACATATATACTTACCTCCATGCTATCTCCCTCACTGCTGTTCATAGGTTCTGGCTCTCGTCGTCCTCCTCGCACCAAGGCCAAGTTAAAGAGGGCGGATCCTAGCTATGATGAGTTCGAGGGTCAGTATATTGTGCCCCCGTCCAACCAAAGACAGCAGGCCCGTGATGCAGCCTACATGAGGAGGGAGCATGACATGGTTGAGGAAGAGAACCATGCCATGGGGGCAAAGTACGACAATCTTCAGTCTTTGGCCCACATGTCAAAGAAGGAGTACCGTGAGCTACGGAAGATTGATTTCTATGCCTTGCCTCGCACTAGCGAGGACCCATGCTACTGGAAGAAGGATCAAGCGGTTTTCATAAAAGACATTTACAGCATGCTCAAGAGGTCACCTGTGTGCCCCCAAAAGTACATGAGTGTTGAACAGATGAGGAAGAGCTCCTACTTCTCGGATGCATTGTGGATTAGTCAGAAGTTAGGGCTGTTCAACTTGATGGAGCTCCGTGAAGACTACAACATCACCCTTGTACAGCAGTTTTACGCCACAGTTGTGTTTGGGACTGACCAAGCCCGGACTATGACCTGGATGACTGGAAATCACCGATGCTCTGCAACTTTCTACAACTTTGTTGAGGCCATATTTGAGACCTTCTAGGGCGTGTCCACTCATGTTGGGGTGCGCATGCACTCTGCAACACTTGGGGCGAACAAGAACAAGCTTGCCCCGTTGTATGGCAGCGAGGGTGTTGTGGGCGGGTCCAAGGGACTCAAACCTCTCTACAATCTGATGTTGAGGATATTCCGCCAAACCATCTCCCCTTTCAAATGATGTGCTTCCTGTTCTGCCTCGATCTAAAACTTCTGCTGGTTCTAGAATATTATGATCATCATTTTGCATATCAGCTAGATTGAAATTCTCGTCTAAAGTAGGTTGCTTCTCCTCAGCAGGAATGGAACTATCCTCTACAGTAGGTTGTTGCTCCTCAGATGGACTTGCATTTTCAGATATAGTAATATTAAAGTTTGATGTTGAACTAAGTCGCCGGAAAAACTAATCTACACTCCTTTGACTTTGAGATGCCTTTCTCTTGATCTTTAAGCACAATAAAATTACAAAAGACAGAAGTTAATAAACTAGAGTAATCTACTATTTTATATGATACTCCTTCTGATCAAATTAATTGACTTGAATTTGCCTAAATACGGATATATCTAGCACTAAAACATGTCTAAATACATCCGAATCTAGACAAATTAAAGGCAATTAATTTGGATCAGAAGGAGTATATTGATGCCATATACTGGTGAACAGTAGTTACCGTCGGGAGCGCAATGAGAGGTCTCTGAAGATCCAGCCCTATGTCACGGAATTGCGGGAGCTGAACTGCTGCAGCCTGCAGGTGCACGCCTGCACGCCGGCGGCCAGCAGGGCGGCAACACAGAGCAAGCCCTAGAAGGGCGATCTAAGACGGCAGTGGCAGTCACGCAAACCAGAGGCAGCTTGGATCTGATCGATCGCTTTGGAAGTTTGGGTTAAGTGCGAGTGCGAGACCAAGATGGCCTAGTGTCGGTATAGTACATGGGTTGTTGTCAGTATTACGTTGGTCTTTGGGCCTATTTGTTCTGGTTTGCATTAGTGCGTGGACCAATTAAGTCTAATCTATATATACTATAATTTGTCTAGCGGTATGTTCGTCGTACAGATTTTCCGTCCACCTTTTTTGGATGATTTTGCCCCTACCTTTTCGGGACTATTACCAGGATGCCACCGCTAAGTGATACCCACCCGTTCGGTGAAAAATACCCAAACGCCGTCCTGGGTTAGCCGCCGCTTCTCCTCCCTACATCGACAGCGCCGCAGCAGAGCACCTCACTCTGTGTTGGCCAAATCCACTCGCTGCCACTCCTCCCTCCAGCCGCGCCCTGGCTGCCACCCCAGGGCGAGCTCTTGCACGACCAGCTCCAACGACATGCGACAAGTCGCGCACGCCGCCGGACAAGCTCTCTGTCTCTGTAGGCATGCGATAATCTGTCACGACCTTGAGGCGCTTCTGGTCGGGCAGACGACGACCGTGGGATGGGAGCTGCACGAGGCAGCCAAATTTCCTTGACGCCGCTTGGTATCCATGTACGCGGGCAGCAGCTTGGCAAAGAAAAAAAATGGTTCTAGACGAGCATCAGACATTTGCGGAGGCTACGATGTGTGCACTGCGTAGCTGATGGTTATACACAAGCACCAGAGCTGGAGACTACCTTAAAAACGTGTTTGGTTCGACTTTTTTCTGCCGTTATCCGATTACACCGTGACCCGATTACATTAACCACGTTTGCTTCATAGCCATAAGGACCAAATAAAAAACGTACTACCTAATTTTTTTCAATTTGAATGAACTTATCACATGATATTTTACAGCACCTAAGCTACTTTCTATACCTAAATTTCATTACACTGGGCTATTGTGAAACGGTACAACCCGCAAAGATTGCACCTCTATGTATCGCGCCAATCCCTGGATCGGTTCATTGTCATACATAGCATCGGTAGACATCAAAGAATTAACAGTGCATCATTGTTACAACAGTATGATCCAGAATATTGCATTTATTACAAAATTTGCAAAGCATAACGCTTGCACAAGTAAACAAGTAACAAATAGACAGCATAAATAAAGTAGCTCTAGTCTCCATTAGACGCCACAGGCGAACAAAATGTTGAGTGGAGGGTCGCAACCAACACTACTACTCAGAGTAACCGGAAGAATAACCTGCAACATGAAACGTAACAGCCCCGAAGGGTCAGCACTTAGAATGCACTGGCAAGTAGAACAATGAGAGAAACAACAAACTAATAGCTATATGCATATCTAGCTTGTGGGGTTCAGGCTTAGTTGCAGAAGCAAAATACTTTATCCTATCATTTGTAAATCATTTGTAAAACATTTAATCTTCATCAAACAACCCAATTAAGTTTCAACCTCAAGTTTTAGCAATTACAAGTTAGAATGAATGAGAACATGTCAAAGCACCCATAATTCAGCAACTCAAACGTCCATTATCGGGAACACGGCTAAGCACTTAGTTTTAGACCCTGCAGGGGTTGCACACATTACCCATATGACCTGGTTGACCCGCTCGTACCATGTCTCGCATATTGAGTTATGATAGGGAGAAGTCCAAGAAGAGACAATTCGGGAAATAGCTCCCCAAGCCCATCCACGCACCGTACCAACCTATCACATTCACTACATCTCTGGATACGAAGAGTTCGGGTCGCCACGACCTACTAAGTCCATCCAGCCACCCATAACTCACTGGCATATGGTTGTACACGTAAGCTACCAAATCAAAACACTAATCATTTCTCAGAAGACTGGGTGGCCATCCACAAGTGAGCTACTCAGGTAAACCATAGACATGTGCCCGGCATTCACGAACCAAGCAATTACCAATCCACCTAGAGAGTTTATTAATTAAGTTGTTTTCAAACTTTCCAAACACGTTCTTTCAAAATAATCTTTGCCATGGTGTATCCCACCCTCGTCTACACAAGCACAACTAAGCACAACTTCTTACGGCGGCTCACCTAACGAGAAAGGCTACAACATAATAGGATATAGCATAGCAATAGATAAAACTTGTAAAACAAAACAAGCTATAATGCATATAGGAAGTAAATATGATATTTATGAAGCTCCACTTGCCTTGGTAGTTGCCGGAGTCAAAAGCACAGCCCGGACAGTCACACGGGTTACAATCCTCACAATATACACGAAAGCAATTCAAACAAATAAACAACCACATATAGAGATCAACAAATGCAACACAATGCATGCATGACACTTTAATAAAGCTTCAGTAGTTTGGTTATGTTCTCTGATCAATGCTACTACTGAATGATGCATGGGAAAACCTTTAATGCAAGGGAATACAATTTAAGCATAAAAAGGACTAACTAAAAGGCTTTTAGTCAAAACATTGAACTATTGGTGTAAACAATGTTTTTCAAGTGTGACAAAGGTACTATTGGACAGATAGTTCAAAATAGAGCCTAGACCAAAAGGATTTGCTCCAAAAAGATTACAGATCTTTTTCTGCGAATTTAATACTACTTTAAGCCTTTTTATAATCTCAGGAAAATACATACAGTAAACCTGGGATATTATTTCAGAATAAAATTCTACACAAATTTGCGAATCCAATGATACCTTATTTGCAATTTTTGGCCAAGTAGATCTTTTCCTATGAATTTTTAAAGTTAAACATAGTTTTTGTAAATTTTTAATTCCTGAATTTTTCCGAGGGAATATTCTAGGAATATTCCCACGGACTGGTCAACCCGCGTGGCTCTGACTGGACCGGTCAGCGGTTCACTGGCCGGTCAGCGGCCAGAACTGGGCCATCCATCCAGGATCGGACGGCAGCGGCGGGTGCTGGAGCTTACCTGTCGACCGAAGGCGGCGGCGGCTCTAGCGAGTGGTGGCAGCGGCGGCGGGCGGCGCTCCAGCGACGACGGCGGGCAGTGGGTGGTCTACGGCGTGGGGCGGCGCGCGGCAGGGTCGTCACGGCCGGCGGCAACCTCGGGCGGCGGCGAGCGGCGGATGGAGTGGCGGCGGCTCGCAGATTCCGACGGGTTCGGCTGCTCGTGGCTAGGGATAAGGAGGGGGAAAGAAGCGGCGTGGCGGCGGCTTTAAGGGGCTGGGCGAAGGCGTGGTTCTCGACACCGATTCCCCGAGGAAAGCGGCGAGGAAAACGGCGACAGTTCGTGTCCGAGGCGGACACGCCGGCGACCTGACGTGTGGGGCCCGGTGTCAGGAAAAAAAGGAAAAGAAAAGCAAAAAAGAAAAAGAAAGGAGAAGGGGGAAGGGCCGCGCGGTGATGGGCCGCTGGCGGGCCGGCGCTGTTCGGCCGCGGCCATTGGCGGCAGCTGGGCCCCGGGTGGGCCTCGGACGGCTGCCCGGCTGGGCTGCTGAATCTTTTTTTCTTTCTTTTTAATCTTTTCTGCCCTGTTTTTTAACTCTGAAGCTGTCTGTTTTCTGAAAAACCTGAATCTGAAATTTAGTCCAAACCAAAACTAGTGTAACTTTTGATATACAGCTCCGAATCGAGCGAAATAAGTTTCTATGGGTTCGTAATTAAAAACTCTATACAACTAAGCATCTGGAATGACTATATAGTGTCAAACAACCAGATGCTAGGTAAAAACCCTAATAGCCTTGCAAATAAGAGGCACTAGCAAGGAAAAAGGAGTTTTGGCAAAAGACTTTCAAAACTGAATTTTTTCAAAGATGAGTATGATGCAATACCATGCAAGTATGCAGTACCAAATCTAGAATTTGGAATGTGACAAGACTAACCCCCTTAAGATGAATCTCGTCCTCGAGATTCGACGTGGCTAGCAAATAGGTGCGGGTGGTCCTCTCGGAGGTCATCCTCTCGCTCCCAGGTGGCTTCCTCTTCGGTGTGGTGGCTCCATTGCACCTTGCAAAACCTGATCATCTTGCTGCGGGTAAACCTCTCTATTGTCTCCAAAATCTTGATCGGCTTCTCCTCATAAGTTAGGTCACTTTCTAGCTGAACCTCATCTAATGGCACGGTATCCCTCAACGGTGTATCCACCATCTCCGGGTGGCATTTCTTCAGCTAGGACACATGGAAGATATCATGGACATCGGACAAAGCTTCTGGCAACTCCAACTGATATGCTACCTCTCCCTTGCGTGCTAGGATCTGATATGGTCCTATAAACCGGGGTGCCAGCTTACCCTTAATTCCAAACCTCTTAATTCCACGTAGTGGAGAAACTCTGAGATATGCTCGATCTCCAATCTCATACGCCACCTCCTTGCTCTTAGAATCAGCATAGCTCTTCTATCTCGATTGTGCCACCTTCAACTTGTCCCGAACCAAACTAACCTTCTCTTCAACATCCTTGATCAAATCCGGTCCAAACAGTTGACGTTCACCTACACCATCCCATAGCAATGGTGTTCTGCACCTCTTACCATATAGTACATCGAATGGTGACGTCTTGATGCTGGATTAGTAGTTGTTGTTGTAGGAAAATTCAGCATAAGGTAAATTTTCATCCCAACTAGCGACATGAGCCAAGGCGCAGGCTCTCAACATATCCTCCAAAATCTGATTCACCCTCTCGGTCTGACCATCCGTCTGGGGGTGGAAGGTTGTGCTAAACTCCAATCTCGTTCCCAACGACTCATGTAGCTGTCGCCAAAAGTGAGAAGTAAATTGGGTGCCTCTATCTGACACAATGCTCTTAGGAACTCCATGCAGGCACAGAACTCTGTTCATGTAGATCTTGGCTAACTTAGCACTAGTATAAGTGGTCTTCACGGGTATAAAGTGAGCTATCTTGGTTAAATGATCTACCACTACCCAAATAGAATCATATCCTGACTTGGTCCTGGGTAATCCTGTGATGAAGTCCATTCCAACTCTATCCCACTTCCAATCAGGTATCGGCAATGGCTGTAGCAATCCGGATGGCTTTTGGTGCTCAGCCTTCACTCTACTATAGACATCACATAGGGCAATATACTCTGCAATCTCTCGCTTCATGTTAACCCACCAAAACCTTTCCTTCAAATCCATGTACATCTTCGTGTTACCAGGATGTATTGAGTATGGCGAGTTATGAGCTTCCTGAATATCAACTTCCTAATCTACGGATCGTTGGGCACACATAAGCGATCCTTGTACCATAGTGTCCCTTGATCATCCTCGCGAAATCCTTCAGCTTTGCCTTTGGGTATGTTTCCTCTTATCTCCTCCAGGTCACTATCCTTCTTTTGAGCTTCTCTAATCTCATCCAGAAGCGTTGGCTTAACTTCCATTGTTGCCAAATATCCCTCGGATACTACTTCCAACCTGAGGTCCTTGAGTTGTTCACACAAATCCTTGGGTAACTCCCCCACTGTCAGGCCATTAGCATAAACCTTGCGACTCAGCGCATCCGCTACAACATTGGCCTTTCCTGGGTGATATTGCAAACTCATGTCATAATCCTTTATGAGCTCCAACCATCTCCTCTGCCTCATATTCAGCTCCTTCTGAGTGAATATGTATTTCAGGCTCTTGTGATCTGTAAACACGTCACAATGCTTACCCATAAGATAGTGCCTCCATACCTTGAGCGCATGCACAACTGACGCTAATTCCAAGTCATGCGTGGGGTAATTCCTCTCGTGGTGTTTAAGTTGGCGTGAGGCATAAGATACCACTCTTCCATCCTGCATCATTACACTACCTTGTCCTTGACGAGAGGCATCACAATACACTTGGAAATCCTTCTGAATATCTGGCAAACACAGGATAGGTGCGGTCACTAGGCATTGCTTCAGTTCCTGGAAACTAGCTTCACACTCCTTGGTCCATTCAAACTTCTTCTCCTTCTTCAGTAATTCAGTCATTGGCTTTGCAATCTTGGAGAAGTTCTCTATAAACCTCCTGTAATATCCAGCAAGTCCCAAGAAACTCCTAATATCTCCCACATTCTTGGGTGACTCCCATTCTGTAACTGACACCACCTTGCTTGGATCAACTGCGACTCCTTCACCTGACACCACGTGTCCAAGAAATCCAACAGTGTTCAACCAGAATTCACATTTGCTAAACTTGGCATATAATTTATGCTCCCTCGGCTTTTCCATAATTAGTCATAGGTGTTTCTCATGTTCAGCATCATCCTTGGAATATATCAATATGTCATCAATGAACACCACCACGAACTTATCCAAGTACTCCATGAATACCTTGTTCATCATGGTCATAAAATATGCCGGAGCATTTGTTATTCCAAAAGACATAACTGTATACTCATATAACCCATACCTAGTGGTGAAAGCGGTCTTTGGTACGTCTTCCTCATGGATCTTCAATTGGAAATATCCCGATCTTAAATCAATCTTGGAAAACACCTTTGCTCCTTCCAACTGATCAAACAAATCATTTATATTGGGCAATGGGTATTTATTCTTGATGGTCACTTTTAGTGAGCGATAGTCAACCACCAATCTCTTACTATTGTCCTTCTTCTCCACGAATAGAACAGGCGCGCCCCAAGATGATGAACTGGGATGAATAAATCCCTTGTCCAATTGCTCTCTAAGCTGCTTCTTTAACTCCTTCAGTTCCTCCACATCCATCTTATACGGCCTCTTGGCTATCGGTCATGTTCCTGTCATCAAGTCAATAAGAAACTCCATGTCCCTGTCAGGTGGCATCCCTGGCAGCTCATCCGAAAACACATCGGGATACTCCTTTACTACGACCACATCTTCTAGGCTAACCCCCTTAAGAGAATTCAACTCGGCCACTCCAATACTGGCAGGCGACTTATACCTGATCCTTACTCCCTTTGGTGTGGTGAGTGAAATTGCTCGTCGAGCACAATCTAACTGACCCTGATGTTCCGACATCCAATCCATGCCCAGTATGACATCTAGACCTTGGGATTCTAGTATAACCGGGTGTGCAGAAAATGCATAAGCACCAATTTCTAGTGTCAACCCTCGACATGCTGCACTAGCTATCATCTCTCCCCCAGGGGAACTTACTCTAATCAATCCTCTAAGAGCCTCGGTAGGTAGCTTATACTTATCCACAAATGCCCGTGATATGAATGTATGCGATGCACCAGTATCGAAAAGAACAAATGCGATGTGTGTATTGATTGGAAACTTACCAACCACTAGCTCTGGTTCATTCTGAATCTCCTCGACGTTCACATGGTTGACCGTCGCCTTCTGGTCTGCATTAGGCTTGCTTCCTGCTTCAATCCTCTTCTCTGGGCAGTTATCAGCATAGTGCCCCATCTTATTGCACTTGAAGCATTCCACTTCACTGAGATCCCTCCTGCCAGAGCAATTGTGTCCATTGTTCCTCCCAGAGTTGCTGTTGTAGCTCTTGTGGCCATTGTGGTGGTGGCCATTATGGTGGTGACCATTTCCTCCACGGTGGCGATTGTCACTCCTGTGACCATCGTGGCTATGCCCATTACTTCCACGGTGGTTACTGTCATCTCCGCCATGCTTAGAGTATCCTGGGTGTTCATCATAAGAGATGCGAGCACGGTGGTGTGATCCTGAGGAGTGATGGCTGCTCTTCCTCTTACGTCTTTCCACCTACTGTTGTTTCCCTTCCATAATTCTGGCATTGTCCATCAGCTCCTGAAATTTCGGACAATAAACCACAGATAGCTGAAGTGAAAGCTCATCACTGAGACCATCCAGGAACCTCTCCCTCCTCTTGGCATCAGTTTCCACATCCTCAGGGGCATAGCGAGAGAGATTGTTGAATTCCTTTATGTAATCCACCACATTGCGGTTGGTTTGGCGCAGGTTGCGGAATTCCTTCCTCTTTAGGCTCATGGTCCTGGCAGATACGTGGTTCGTCCTGAATCCATCCTCAAACATAGCCCAAGTAACTGTGTCCAGCGGGTGGGTGATCTGGAAAGCATCCCACCAAGAAGCAGCTGATCCTTCTAGCAAGTGAGTAGCAAACCTCACCTTTTCAGCATCAGTGCAACCAACGGTCACCAAGTCCTTGTTCACAGAACGAAGCCAGTCGAGAGCAACCATGGGCTCAGGTGCAGAGGAGAACTTAGCTGGCCTCAGCCTCAGGAACCTAGTGAGAGCATCCCCTTGTGGCTGATTGTTCCCGTTGTTGTTGTTGTTATTTTGAGTTGCCATGAACTACGTCATCACTTGGGTCAGCTGTGCCTGAGCGGCCATGAGCTGAGTCATCTCATCAAGTGCTCGGCGACGAGCCATCTGCGGTTCAACACAGGTAAGATTAGAAAGAAGCAACTAAAGGTAAGCAACAGCCTCCTACCCATGCAACAAGCTCAAAGCAACAACAAATCATCCACAACAACCATAAGCAATCACCACATGAGCAATCACACACACAAACATTGTTCCAGGTTTTCCTTAACAGTATATAGCTACAAAATAATTTAGAAATGCTGGTAACAACATTTGGCAAAGCAAAACAGCAAAAATAAGCAAAATCAGAAATCTTGCAGAATAGTTCTGTCCTGTTCACTAATTTTTTTGCCTGACTTCAAAGCGTCAGGAATTTTTGCTGATTTTTGTGCAGATACTACAGATAATTACGCACCAGATTCCAATTTCTCAGATTTATCGCAGTTACCAATAAAACATGAAAACTCGTACAGTACAACAGACTCAGCAGAAAACTGCAGCAGTAAAAACATGAATTTTACCCAAACTTGTCCAAAAATCATTTAATAAATCTCACGAAAATTCCTGAAACTTCATGGTACTTAACTGAGCATTCTAAACACAATAAGCTAATAGTGCAGAAGTTTACATTGATCGGTGTCTAAGACTAACGAATATTCCTAACGAAGACTAGTTTTGGAGGACCATCTCTAGCTATTTGATGAATAGGTTGCAATAGGTTTTGGAGTCCATGCGCTGACGCTTCGATCCTCGTGCATGCCACGGTGGTGGTGTGTACACCTCTCCCGAGTCTTCCTCACTTGAGTCCTCGAATTCCACCTCTTCGGGGTCCTCCTCCTCGCTTCCTTCAACATAAGCGCCCGCTGCATCTCCTCCATCATTGTCATCGCTTCCTTCATCATCACTGCCTCCATCATCATCATTGTTACCTCCTCCACCATTGTTACCTCCATCACCATTATCCGCATCATCATCATCACTATCATCATCACCATCGTTCCCATCATCGCCATTGCCATTATTTGGTGGTGGATTCTGCTGTGCTTGAAGGGCAGCAATCTGGGCAGTCATGTCCACAATGGTTTGATCACGCTCAGCCACAACTTGATTCCTTTGCACAATGGTTTGCTTCAGTGTTGCAATCGTGGCATCTCTACCAATGAGGGCTTGCTCCATTGTATTCACGGCAGTGTGCATGGTTTCCATCTCATACCCTTGCAGATGCACAGTGCCCTGAAAATAATCCATCTCCTCCTTTTGCTGCATCAACTTCTCTTCCCTCTCCCAAGATTTAATCTCCATGTCTTCTAATTGCTTCTCATGGAGTGTCATGTTGTTCCGATTACCTGTGGTAACCATCACATTCCCATCCTCATTCCGACTTCCAAATGCAAGGAAAGGTGAACCTGCTGGCAGTCGGTGCCGGTGGAGATAGCACAGGCGTGACAGTGTCTCATGCATGGCTGACTCCACTCCTTGCTCCCAGGTAAGGTACTTCTTGGTAAGGTTCAGGTTCTCAATTCCAGGCATGGTGGGATCTGCAAGAACAATAGCGGTGATCTCCCATACGCGATCTCCAGGCACATAGGTGTTCATCCTTCTCCCTTTGAACATCGGCATTAGCATGCCCAGTGTCTGGCAAAGCTCCGCCAACTGTCTTGCGAAGGGTCTTGGTGATTGGAGCCCCACATACTCAACTCTGGTGGCATCTCCCATCTATCAGTTGCAAAGAGGAAAGAGTGAGGACAGCAAAGGAAAAGAATTTACTAGAATGAAAGGCATAAGAATAAAGATAGAATTTAAAATAGGCTTAAGTAAATATAAGGCTTCCTATTCCAATCCTAGGTCGCGATCCTACAGTCAACACACTGCTCTGATACCATCTGAAATGGTACAACCCGCAAGGATTGCACCTCTATGTATCACGCCAATCTCTGGATCGGTTCATTGGCATACATAGCATCGATAGACATCAAAGAATTAACAGTGCATCATTGTTACAACGGTATGATCTAGAATATTGCATTTATTACAAAGTTTGCAAAGCATAACACATGCACAAGTAAACAAGTAACAAATAGATAGCATAAATAAAGTAGCTCCAGTCTCCATTAGACGCCACAGGCAAACAAAATGTTGAGTGGAGGGTCGCAACCAACACTACTACTCAGAGTAACCGAAGAATAACCTGCAACATGAAACGTAACAGCCCCTAAGGGTCAGCACTTGGAATGCACTGGCAAGTGGAACAATGAGAGAAACAACAAACTAATAGCTATATGCATATCTGGCTTGTGGGGTTCAGGCTTAGTTGCAGCAGCAAAATACTTTATCTTACCATTTGTAAAACATTTAATCTTCATCAAACAACCCAATTAAGTTTCAACCTCAAGTTTTAGCAATTACAAGTTAGAATGAATGAGAACATGTCAAAGCACCCACAATTCAGCAACTCAAACGTCCATTACCGGGGACACGACTAAACACTTAGTTTTACATCCTGCAGGGGTTGCACACTTTACCCATATGACCTGGTCGACCCGCTCGTACCATGTCTCGCATATTGAGTCATGATAGGGAGAAGTCCAAGAAGAGACAATTCGGGAAGTAGCTCCCCAAGCCCATCCACGCACCGTACCAACCTATCACATTCACTACATCTCTGGATACGAAGAGCTCGGGTCGCCACGACCTACTAAGTCCATCCAACCACCCATAACTCACTGGCATATGGTTGTACACGTAAGCTACCAAATCAAGACACTAATCATTTCTCAGAAGCCTGGGTGGCCATCCACAAGTGAGCTACTCGGGTAAACCATAGACATGGGCCCGGCATTCACGAACCAAGCAATTACCAATCCATCCAGAGAGTTCATTAATTAAGTTGTTTTCAAACTTTCCAAACACGTACTTTCAAAACAATCTTTGCCATGGTGTATCCCACCCTTGTCTACATAAGCACAACTAAGCACAACTTCTTACGGCGGCTCACCTAACGAGAAAGGCTACGGCATAATAGGATATAGCATAGCAATAGATAAAACTTATAAAACAAAACAAGCTACAATGCATATAGAAAGTAAATAGGACATTTATGAAGCTCCACTTGCCTTGGTAGTTGCCGGAGTCAAAAGCATAGTCCGGACAGTCACATGGGTTACAATCCTCACAATCTACACGAAAGCAATTCAAACAAATAAACAATCACACATAGAGATCAACAAATGCAACACAATGCATGCATGGCACTTTAATAAAGCTTTAGTAGTTTGGTTATCTTCTCTGATCAATGCTACTACTGAATGATGCATGGGAAAACCTTAAATGCAAGGGAAAACAATTTAAGCATAAAAATGACTAACTAAAAGGCTTTTAGTCAAAACATTGAACTATTGCTGTAAACAATGTTGTTCAAGTGTGACAAAGGTACTACTGGATAGATAGTTCAAAATAGAGCCTAGACCAAAAGGATTTGCTCCAAAAAGATTTACAGATCTTTTTCTGTGAATTTAATACTACTTTAAGCCTTTTTATAATCTCAAGAAAATATATACAATAAACCTAGGATATTATTGCAGAATAAAATTCTACACAAATTTGCGAATCCAACGATACCTTATTTGCAATTTTTGGCCAAGTAGATCTTTTCCTATGAATTTTTAAAGTTAAACATAGTTTTTGTAAATTTTTAATTCCTGGATTTTTCCAAGGGAATATCCCCGCGGACTGGTAAACCCGACGTGGCGCTGACTGGACCGGTCCGCGGTCCACTGGCCGGTCAGCGGCCAGATCTGGGCCGTCCATCCAGGATCAGACAGCAGCGGCGGGTGCTGGAGCTTACCTGTCGACCGACGGCGACGGTGACTCCGGCGACGGCGGCGGCCGGTGCTCCGGCGATGACGGCGGGTGGTCTACGGCGTGGGGCGGCACGCGGTGGGTGCAGTGGCGGGGTCAGCGCGGCCGGCGGCGACCTCGGGCGGCGGCGAGCGGCGGATGGAGTGGCGGCTGCTCGCGGATTCCGGCGGGTTCGGCTGCTCGCGGCTAGGGATAAGGAGGGGAAAGAAGCGGTTGGCGGAGGCTTTAAGGGGCTAGGCGAAGGCGTGGTTCTCGACACCGATTCCCCAAGGAAAGCAGCGAGGAAAACGGTGACAGTTCGTGTCCGAGGCGGACACGCCGACGACCTGACGTGTGGGGCAGGGTGTTAGGAAAAACAAAAAAAGGAAAAGAAAAGCAAAAAAGAAAAAGAAAGGAGAAGGGGGAAGGGCCGCGCGGCGATGGGCCGCTGGCGGGCTGGCGCTGTTTGGCCGCGGCCGCTGGGCCCCGGGTGGGCCTCGGGCGGCTGCCCAGCTGGGCTGCTGAATCTTTTTTCTTTCTTTTTAATCTTTTCTGCCCTGTTTTTTAACTCTAAAGCTGTCTGTTTTCTGAAAAACCTGAATCTGAAATTCAGTCCAAACCAAAACTAGTGTAACTTTTGATCTACAGCTCTGAATCGAGCAAAACAAGTTTCTACGGTTCGTAATTAAAAACTCCATACAACTAAGCATCTGGAATGATTATATAGTGTCAAAACAAGCAGATGCTAGGTAAAAACCCTAATAGGCTTGCAAATAAGAGGCACTAGCAAGGAAAAGGGAGTTTTGGCAAAAGACTTTCAAAACTGAATTTTTTCAAAGATGAGTATGATGCAATGCCATGCAAGTATGCAGTACCAAATCTAGAATTTGGAATGTGACATATTGATATCGAAATAATAGGTAACCATTAATATTAGATTGTAAAATTAGTAGAAAAATTAATCATATTTGCATTTGTGAAAAAAAATATTGGCCTTGTACCAATTTGGCAATTAGATAAAAACAATTGAGTAAAGAATGTTGAAATTTGTAGAGTGAGGTTTGTGAGACCATTGGAGTCCACTAGAAAATATTGCTTTCTACACATATGATGTTGAATTATAAAAGTTAAAAGTTTTTAGATGTTTTATGTTTATATGTGCATATGTCCAACGATAAAAATGCTAAGAAACCATAGCAACGTACAGACATTTAGCTAGTAGGCTAATTATTAGCTGATTACTTTCCGCCAATAGTACATGTGTATGTGTACAGCGGTACATACTAGTACTAGTACTATCAACTACTGAAAATCATTGGGAGGAGGGTATAGCCCCTGCTCGCCTCTCCTTGCCTCCGCCCCTGACCACAAACGATGCAGATCAGAGTAGATCGGCGGTGTAGACGTGCAGCAGGATGCATCTTGGCTTGGAGAGCTGATCCATCTGTGTCCTATGCATATGCATGGACGAGACATAGACTACTGGTCTTTGCATGTAGCTTGGTGCGTGAACGCCCGAGCTGGTGGAGCGCGGCCTGACGTCGGGTGCGTGTACGGCCGTGCTGACAGAGCACAGCTTGAGGGAGGCTTTGGTGTATTGATATGATCTGCTGGAATTGGCTGATTGCATCGGCGCGAGTAATTTTGGTGGCTAGAGAAAATACATCTAATTGGAAAAACGAAATTTGCTAAAACTAGGAACTAATTTATTGAAATTGGAAGAAAACTAGCTACGAGATTTGGTGCCCCTGACGGAGATTATAGAGATCGATCTCGCCGAAGGCGACACGACGGAAACAGTGGTTAAACCCTAGGCGGAGCGAACCGCTGTGATACCATGAAAGATTGGAGAAGTATATATTGTATTGATATTGCAAGAGGTGGTTACATCGTCAGCCCTTAGACTGTTTATATAGTACTAGAAGACTTGAAGGACAAAAAATCTAATAGAGATAGACTTAAATTATAATATGAAACTACCTAATATAACCAAACCGAGATATACTCTAACACAACTCAAATACTTTTCAATCCTAGACTTTTCCTTGTTTAAACGTTCTTGTTAGCTGGAACCTTTACAGTTCTTCCTTTCGTTTTTCATGTTGGTACTCGATGTAAAACTCTGTAGGCTGGTTTCATTTGAAATGGAACCGGGCTCCCCTGTTTGGGTCCATTTTGATCTAATAAAATAATTGTTTATGGATTTCGAAAATTGGTTCATGATTATTTTCAAATGTCTTGATGAATATTAGGAAAAAATCACACATGTTTTGGAAACTAGGATCGAGCTGATTGTACCGTACGTACCTATATTCACACGGTCGAGTAAACAGCGACCGAACTCACCATGGGCCGGCCCAGGTTCACTCCGCCTCATGCGGTCTGAGTCAGACGCGCCGCGCCGAGCGGCCAATAGCACCACCCCGGTATACCCCGTGCCCGTGGCGAACTGTCTCTTTCCCAAGCCAGAACTGCGTGCGGCACGCATGGATTAGAGCGTGAAAATCAGTAGTAGTACCACGCCAGTGCAAGAGCCGGCGGCGAGGTCGGCACGCACCTCGATCGGCCGCTGTATCACGTGTGAACCTCCAGGCGCTTTCCTTCCGCCACCGCTGCCCGGGACAGCGAAGGAATCTCCAGGCCGGGGGACAAGGCAAGCACATCACCCAGCCCGAAACCGCGTACATAGGCGCGACCGCGCGCATCGGGTAACCGCGACACCGCGCATCACATCATCAGATCTAGCGCGCCTCCTAGGCAAACGAAGATTCGTCCCTTGGTTTCACGCTGCCGTGTGTCCCCGAACGCTACCCCGGAACCCAGATGGATAATAACAGCAGCAGTACAGACACTACGCTGGGTCGAGTCACGCCTGACAAGTATGACAGCCGCTTTTCATAGCAGGCTCGTGATCTGTTTGTTGTTAAAGAGAGATCGGTCGATCGGGCCGAAAGGTCGTGGATTCGGAGCGCATTATACAAATCCAACCGAGAGGAATAATCCAACATGAAGCGTTGAGAACATGCGTGGGGGATCGAATCGAAATGATGTCTAGCTTACAAAAATAATAATATGCCAGTCAAACATAAACAAAGAACACAGCGCTATTGTGTCCAAGCTAGTTGCATGTATCTGCAATACCTGTTCTAAATATTCCTTGTGATTTTGCTTGTTGACGAACTTGCCTGCGAACTTACTCAACAGTTATGAAGGTAGTACATCACACACATATCGTAGACGTACCATCGTAGTGCAGCGTGCAGCGTGGGCCTACCATGTGGTGCAGCGTGCAGTTGGGGGCAAGTGACACGTCGCACTGTGACCACAATTTCTTCAGAATGAGAAAAACTTGACCACCACCACCAATCAGCAACAACTCTCGGATTCAGGCTTCTCTGCCCCCGCCCCCCGGTTCTTGTTTGGTACTGTAGTAGTACTATACTAGCCACTGAGCACTGACCAAGCAAAGCAGCACGTACAGTTTCTCAAGACGACTAGCTCGCGTGTCTGTGTCTGCATTTCCACTATGGTAACTAAGCGGACGCGCGGCACATAGTTGGAGTGGTGAAAATTACATATGTCATGTTTCACTAACTTATATAGTCTCATACAATAGTCCAGGGCCTGCATGATTCCAAAAATGGAGATTGGAAAATAGAGGTCGAAGGCGTTTGTTCACACGATTTAGCAAAAATGTCAGAATCAATGGGAATTTTCTATAAAATGCATTGTAAAGGATTTTGTTTTTAGAAAAAAAAACTATGTACCATTCAGTTCTGAAAAGAAAAACAGCCGTATAGAAAAATAAATCCTAAGGATAACAATCCTTTGAAATTTCTAATTCCTCTTAATCCGAGTGAATCTCAGGTTTCATATGAAACAAACAAACAAAATAGAAATTATGGAATTAAATTCATGTAGGAGAAATTCCTATCATGTTGTTTCAAACAAATGAATTGATCATCTAGGTTCCTTTGCATTCCTATATACTAGGATACAAAATATCCAGCTACTCACGGGTATAGATGCGTATATGCAGATGGCCGTTGGGTAACACACAAACAAATATAGAGAGAAAACGAGATGAAAGGATAGGCACATGCAAACACTAACGACGTTATACCATACCGAGAGCACATTCTGCCAACCAAAATACCATCCACCCCTAGTTATATGCAAAACTCCATAAAAGCAGGTTTTAGAGACTTATTTGTTCACCCTTATGAGTGAAAGTCCTATTGCATGCTATTTTGGTTATGGTGGTTGATTTGTTTGTTCTCTCGTGGCTATTACTCCATGCTAGTTCAACGTGTTGCAACACATAAATCCTAACCACTCTGCGCACACCACTCTTTCTTCTTTGTCGTTTTAGCTTATGGAACATGGAGGCTGAATTAATCGTTTAAGAAAAAGAAAGTCTAGTACAAATGTTAACTTAAGAGGGCTGGATACTCATTTTTGTTTTTTCAACTGCACCAAAGTGCATGAATTACTATGGATTTTTTTTGTTTCGTGTGACTATTTCTCTAGAGTGTCGGCGCTACAAGCCGAGTGAACGAAGCTAGTGTTGCCTCCTCAATGACGGTTAAATAGAATATAGAGAGTAGATGGCGGCGAGCGCGCGTATAACTTTTCCGCAATTTTTTTCCGCCCTTTCGGATGGCCGGACCAAACAAAAGGCCATCCACCCCTAGTTTACGTGCAAAACAACATGGCAGCAGGTCTTACGTGCTAATTCTTTCTCCCTTAGGGGGTGAGAATGATTGCTTTGTACCCCAATGTTGCAGACGAGCATGCAAACAAAAGCAAAGCTTATATCCAATGGTAGTAAATTTTGCATGGAGATAAAAAGCAGCAATCCATATTAGCATGCAAAAAGGTAGTCATCCACCTTACATGCAAAAAGGTAGTCATCTATATTAGCATGGAAGAAAGTCTAAGCCGAGGTATCTCACATGCATGCATGTTTTGCAAATGGCGTTTGGACGATGTGGTCCGCCGTTAGCCTAATATCATGTTTATGTCATTGCATGCGGAGAAGCATTTGATCTCTATATCTAATGGCAGCTATGCATGTGCAGCTATACCCATGAGTAGCAAATCCGCGTTGATCCTAGGATACTGCTTATCATTTTTTTTTGACAAAGAGCATATATTAATATCATGAATACCCAACCTCTACAACAACGCATTGTCCTAACGGCATTACAGATGCACACAGCCAAAAAAAGGAAGAAAAATTACAAAAAAGAAAATTCCTGCTACAATGATCTATTCCTTGTACCAGCGGTACTAACACCACCAAGACAGCACCAGAAGACCAACTTCTTCAAAAACGACACCTTCAAGAAGGGAACAGTGCACACACACCAATGTCAGGATCATAGGTCTTACATTTTCACCCTGAAGAAAGTTCTCGCTCTCAAAACAATGTTTTCAATAAAGCCATTGCGAGGCACAACCAATTAAGGTCAAACCTTGGATTTTCATCCTGAGAGGTATGACTTTGAACTTCTCCGGTGTCGTCGCCCCCACTTGCATGCCGCTGCTCCAAGACACGAACCACCAAGCCAATTTCTCATCGCCACAGTGATTTGGACCACCATTGCTAGTCCGCAGATCTCGGCTTCCATGACATTCTACACCAGCTGACTTCACCATGGAGCAAGAAAGCGTGCCCCGTGATGGTAACAACTAGCAGAGCTTACCAGCGCTCCCTCTGAAACCAAACGACCAGAGAAAAATACGGGTGCACACGACCGAATCCCTTCTGAACCAGCAAACTACATGTATGATGCGCCCAATGGAGCTCGCCTGCGAAGACTTCTGGAACACGACACTTTGGTCAGATCGACGGGGATAGACATCCGATTGATCTTCATCTTGATGCAAGAAGGAACCCTTGGACTGCCACTTCTATTCATGCCGATCCAGTGGTCCACACACCGTCGACCGGCTCCGGAGCAGCATAGGAGGATGCAACAGTAGAAGCATCTATGAAATCCATCCATGGTAGTTGGCCGGCCTAGACCGGACCCAAAGGAAGAGGACCTTGACCCACCACCGTGCCGGTAGGATCTTGCCGGAGCTCGCCATCTGGGTCCTCAACGTCGCCCCGGCTACAGGCCCCAATCACCGAGACCGCGCCACCAAGTACCTCCTCCGCCGCCCCACCAACCGCCCATGGAGTTGCCGCTGAGATACCCTCCTCTCCCCTTCATTCTTTGCTGAGAGGGGGACGCCACCGCCGCCATTGGCGGTGGCGCCGCTGGCCAGGATCTGCTAGATAGGGAGGGCGGGTAGTGGGGATGCAGATCGCCTCCGGAGTCGCTCGGCGGAGAGTTACCTGATATTAGTGGAATAAAATTGTGTCCTACGCATGCTTTGCTTTCTTTTGGCCGTTTCCAGAATTCTTATGTTTCTTTAATTTAGTAACGACGCTCTGAGCTTTGAAGGAATTTTGGAAGATTCTTGCTGGTGTACAATTTAACCTTGTATAACTTTGCATGCAATCCAAAGAGTAATTTTGAATTATCTCAAACTCATGAAGTTTCTGTTTATGTCTATCAAACATATGGAAACACCTAAGGGCTCATTTGAGTCACATGAGAAGTAGAGGGAAAGTTCCATGTTTTAGCATTTTCATGCATTTTACTCAAAATAGTGGATCAAAAGACTAACACGGTAGAATTTTCATATCATCTCCATCTTTAGGAGCAAGTTAATCTTAGATTCAAGGGAATACCTAGAAATTATGTGAACGACTTGGACACCTTACTCTAGAATCTGTGCATGAAGATTGAGACAACGATCTGTATGGCATAATTACAATCTGATGTTACCTTTGTCAGTGCGTCAGTTTGACTTTCACTAGACTAATGCCTATTTGGATCATATGTTTTTCCTGTTCATGCAAATCAGTATCGAAGTATATATATATAGAATTCATGTTCCTCAACTTTTTGTGTTTGCACATGCACTTCTAATATTTGCGAATGCGGAATCCTATGAATCAAAGAAGAGGCCATGATTGTTCAAGGAAATACATGCATTTGCGTTTATGGTGACACAGTCAAGCAACTTGTATTATACAATACTATGTTGTATTCATGTGGGGTTCAACAAACATTGGCATACTAATCCTAGTTTTCTTTATTCTATTCCGATCAATGATTCTAGAATCATGCAAATTAAAATATCTTTATTGGAAATTTGAACTCGATAAATTTTTGTTTGTTATGAGGACTAGACTTTCTTCCCTATCTTCCTTTCTTCTTGATAAGTAGGAAACTCCAATGTTATTTCATAATAATGCGTTGAGGCCTGGAGCCACCATACCCTAGTAACTTCTTTTCGATAAACCTTATGAATAGGGTAGGACATTCCTTCATCCTGTACAGATAGAATAATGTTGATCTACCTTATAAGAGAAACCGGCCAAAAAAACATACATTGCCCTTTTATGAAGAAAGCCGGTATAAAATTCACACAAACGAGGACACTCGTCGTACACACGACGCCGGTCCATCAAACAAATCAAACTCAGACCACCAGCCTCGGAGCCGCTGCCCGGCTTACACCACTCGGCACCAAAGACGCACCCGAGCCACAATGTCGCAAGACCTGGCCATCTCGACACTAGTAAATTTATTTCAACAAGTCAAAAGATTTTTCATTCAACTAAATTAAGAAGATAGCAATGGCACGAATAATTAACGAAATATCGGACCCATAACCTGAGGGCTTGTTTGATTCGTAGGAATTGCATAGGAATTGTGTAGGATTTAAATCCTATGGGAATTTTTCCTATGTAATTGTTTGATTCATAGAAACACATCCTATAGGAATTAATCCTATAGGAATCTTGTAGTGCAATTTCTATAGGAAAGAAACATTAAATCAAACCTCATGGAAAAATTCTTTTGCTACATTAAACATGATTCCTCTTTCCATAGGATTTAAGTTGGCATGACATCTTAATCCTATGTTTTTCTTATTTCTATATTTTTCCTATCCTATGAATCAAACAAGGCCTGATATGGCATAAGGGTAACCGCACCCTAGCTGATATGGAGTAGAAAGCTAGTCCTTCTGAGCGAGGGTGCACCGGAAATGTTCTCCTTCCTCGCTGTCAGTACTCTGACTACGGAGCACTGCGTTGCTTCTCCGGCAACAAAAGAAAAACGAGCACTACTATACGTTGCTTTTCCCGCTAGAACTCGTAGGAGTGAAGTCGAAGACAGTACAATCACTTGGTGTGGGTCCGTGCATGTATGCTATCGACAATTTTGTAAGTGTACACTCTAACTCTAGCGAAGAGGCAAAAGGAACAGAAAGGCTCGCAGATCCATCAGCCAGTTAATAAGGCCATCTAATGATGAAAACATCAGTGCAGGCAGCAGCGGCGCCTCGTTACGGTGCGGTCACACAGGATACGGAGCACCCACCATGTCGTTCTCTAATGTAACTGCGGTAGCGTTATCTCGTCTTATCACTCGCTACTCGCTAGAGTGGTCGTGGCGCGCATGGACCCACAATCCGCGCGATCTATCTAGGAACGAAAGAAAAAACGATGGAAAGGTTGCTCGACGCCAAAGGGACAAAAGGTGGGATGAGGATGACATTTTCCTCGGGACAGACACACGAAATGATGCCACTGAAAGAAGAGATGATGAGAATTGCAACATGATCAGGACCTCCCCGACCTTTTTCATCCGTGTAGACGCAGAACATCTACCGGCAATGCGCTGGAAAAGCTGAGATAATAAGCGTGTAAAAGTCCCTGAAAAAAGAGGATGTAAAAGTGTTGTTCAACAGAATAGTGCCCCGACGACATAAAGGAGTACGTGGAGATGCTCATGCTCCGCGTGTGGAAGAAAGAGACTTGTGAGAGTTTGATTGATGCAGTGCTCAAAACTGTGAGCTAGCTAGCTTCGCTTGGTTTGTTCAACACCGCCATACATGTGTAAAGGCAAAATAAAACGAAAAGTAGTGCTTGAAAGGGTACAGAGGCGTGTCAGATGCAGGCTGTTGGTCATCAGCTGGTGATTACTTTAGCTTGTTATTAGCGCAGATCAAGTGGCAGATCTGATCTCAACCGGCGCATAAATATCTATTGAAAAAACATTTAATTGACTCGCCCGTTAGAAGAAGCTCCAATCCAAAAATAGGTGATCTCTTGCGCGAGAGCGACAGCCGCCTATGATGAGCACAATACATCGTCATCCCACATCACGGCACGTCTGTCCACAACACAAGACCTGCCGCTCAGGCCCTCCTCTAGTTCTAGAACCTCCTCCGACCCGATCCCATCCGCAATTCAGCCGTCGATCGAGCGCGATAAGAGGTCGATGTGCCACGAGTGCGAGGGAGACGTGCTGGACCGGCGGTAGACCGGGCTTGGCTGGTCGCGCGAGGCAATGGAGAGAGATTTTTCGTCCGCCGTGCGTGGCGCGCACCAGCACCACGGCGCCCGCGGTCTGAACGCCACGCGGGCCCCGCGGGGTGTGCGGTCTGCTGCCCCCGGCCCTAGCCCTGGCCCTGGCCGCGCGTCACGCCTCACGATGGCGCAGAACCGCGGACGACGCGCACGCGCTGCGGGTAGAAATAGCAACGGCCACCCGAAAAATCACTAGCTCCCCGCACAGGAAACAGCCCACTCCCCCCACCCCACCAGCTCCCCCTCCTCCTCTCTTCCCCTCTCCCTCGCCCAGCGATCTCCTCCGACTCCGGCTCGTTTCTCTCCGCGCTTCTCGGCATCACCCCGTACCGAATCCTCCTCGCCTCGTCCGGTTTCAGCTGAAGGACTCGTACCTGCGGCGGGCGGAGCGCCACCGGCCGGAGCTAGGGCGGAGAGGTACGACCGCGCTTCTTTCATTCTAGTAGCTCGTACTAGTAGCTAGGTGGGATTTGCGCTTCATGAATCATGAGCACTTGGAGATGGATGCTGAGCTGATCTCCTTGCTTGTATCGGGTGACACTTAGCTAGGGGTCTCTCGATGTTTCGCTATGAGCGCTGGTTTTCGCGGATCGAGCATCTGTTCGTTCAATTTATTATTTTTGTGAGATTGGCAGTCGCGCACTCGCGCACGTGAGGAAGATGCTGGCATGCTGCTTTCATAGCTCGCTTTGGTACTAGTAGTATCCCAGTGACCAACACGGCCTCATGATTTCCTTCTTGCCTGCTGGTAGCTAGGTCCGGTTTGCGCTTCATGAGCACTTGGAGATGGAAGCTGGGCTGCTGTCCTCGCCTGTCTCGGGTGGTCACGGTTAGCTAGGGTACATGCGTTCAGTCGTGGCTAGTGGTTTCCCTGAATCGGTGCTCTGTTTGCTCATCTTCTTGCGAGATTAGCTGTCGAAGATGCTGCTTTCGCTGTTCTTCTTTGGTACTCCCTCTGTTTCAAATTTCTCCGCCGGCGTGTTTACGTGGGTAAACTAGTACTCCCTCATTTTTCATTTAAAAAAATCCTCGAATTTTTGAAATAGATAGTATGAAATATGTACTACGTATACTAAAAATTCTAAGAATTTTTTGGTGAAAAATGAGAGAATACTAGGCCATCTAGGTAAGTGTACGCGCGGAGTAATTTGAAACAGAGGGAGTACTAAGGAGTACTAGCAAGTACACCCTCCATTCGAAAATATAAGACATTCTAGCTTTATGAAACGAATGTATCGGACATTTTTTAGTGTATAGGTTCACTCCGAACCTCTACGAACCTATATACTAAAATATGTCTAGATACGTTCGATTCACAAAGCTAAAACGTCTTTTATTTTCGAACTCGGAGGGAGTAGTAGTTTGACCAAGCCTAGTAGGGGCCATAGTACCCGTACGGCCCAGGTACTAGGCCATGACCGTACAACCTGAGAAGCTACGGAGAATTTTCTTAGACCGCGTCAAATGGTCAGTAGACGCACGCAAGTGGTATGCTACAACACTACTAGTACTCCCTCCATTCCAAAATAAGTGACTTGAGTTTATCTAGATTCGTATGTATTTATATATTAAAACATGTTTAGATACATTTAAATCTAGACAAACCCACGTCACTTATTTTGGGTGGGACGGAGGGAGCAGTAGATTAGATTTCTCGGTCTGTGAAAAAACCGCGGCTAAAACAAGCAGATCCAGGAGCTTTTGACCACTGACTTTCTACGATCTGCTTACTAGAAAAACGATTAATTGGATGCTAGTTAATCAATCCTGTGCCTGGAGTGGTTGGGACGACGGGTAAAACTGCCCGTGGTGCGGGCTGAGTTGGTGTAGGAAATTATGAGACGGGGATACTTTACGACTCGTCTCACTCGTCTACAGGCCTCTCTTTTGTTTGCACGCGCTCAGGTCATACTAATTTAGTACGGGTGTTTTCTGTATGGCAACCGTGACGATGATCTTCGGTCAGCGTTACATCATCATGCTCCTTACTTCACTTCATGTATAGGATGGAGACCAGAACGTAGCTAGCTGGTTGGTTCTCCTTGGAGGTGGTATTTACTGTGCTTAGTCTTTTGTACTGTTTCAGGACAGTAACATGTGTAAGCCTGTTGTTTGATCTGTCTGCATCGGGGGCTTTTGGCAAACATGTACTATGTCAAAGTGCTTTCTTCAGACTAATTTGGTCTGTTTATGCTTTTGATTTCATCTTTTGATGCTGGTACTACTACTTTTCATTCGTACAGCTATGGTCGGTTGTAATTGTTCTGCCCTTGCTAGTTTTCTATCCCTAGATTAATACGGAAAAGAACTTGCACAATTTGGTAACCATTATTGTTTACTGTATTTAGCAGTTGTTCTTACCAGACTTTCCATATGGATGCATATTCTTGCTTCCTATGTCTGAGATTGAGATGTTGTTGCGCCAATTTTACTTCTCTTGCTGTAAGTAAGCTTGGGTAGTGCCAGTTTTACTTTCGGAGTTGGTAACTCAAATGTGCTTCCGTTCTTAACAGTCCTGCGCTCTTGTTTCAGGTTTTGTTTCATCTGAATATTTGGCCTAGAAGACAGCATCGTCAGCAAGCAACTCCAGAATTTTGCTTTCAGCTCATCATTGCCTTTTTGATGAAGTAACTAGCGTGTCAGACTCAACACTGAACCAGGATGACTGACACTCCAACTTCCCGGATGGTGCACCCCTTCAGCAATATGCAGAGGCAGAATCCCAACCAGTTCCAGTATTCTCCCAACCAACAGCATCCCTGCCGCCCTTATCAGTCACCTCCAGACACCCGCGTTGTGCCACAGCATCATTATAGCCTGAACTCTCATTCACCAGATGCCAGCTATGAAAACCAGGTTACTGATATGAAGTATACTCTGGACTCCTCTGCGGCAGCTGGTTGCATGAGACGCGATTCACCCTCCAGCAATAGCTTCACTCCTCCGTCCATTAGGAGTGGCAGTGGGAGCCCGTCATCTCAGGATGACAGTCACTCGGATTCCACACATGGATCTCCTGTGAGCGCTTCATGCGTCACCGTGACCGAGGACCCTAATGACCTGAAGCAGAAACTGAAGGATCTTGAGGCTGTGATGCTTGGGCCAGACTCTGAGATAGTCAACAGCCTTGAGAGGTCCGTTGCATACCAGCTTTCGCTGGAACCGGAGAAGTGGATGCAGATGAGGGGCTTTCCTAGGGGCAACTTGAAGGAGCTACTGATTACATGTGCTAGAGCCGTGGACAAGGAGGACAGGCTCGCGATAGATATGTTGGTGTCGGAGTTGAGGAAGATGGTTGCGGTATCTGGCGAGCCGCTCGATAGGCTGGGAGCCTACATGGTGGAAGGGCTTATTGCCAGGCTTGCCTCCTCGGGCCACTCGATCTACAAAGCTTTGAAGTGCAAAGAACCAAAGAGCTCTGACCTCCTGTCCTACATGCATTTCCTGTATGAGGCCTGCCCCTACTTCAAATTCGGCTACATGTCGGCGAACGGCGCGATTGCAGAGGCTGTCAAGGGAGAAGACAGGATCCACATAATCGACTTCCATATCTCTCAGGGGGCTCAATGGATTTTTCTCCTCCAGGCACTCGCAGCTAGGCCTGGTGGGCCACCAACTGTGAGGATCACAGGAATTGATGATTCAGTATCAGCTTACGCGCGTGGTGGCGGGCTAGAGCTGGTCGGGAGGAGGCTGTCACACATCGCTGCCATGTGCAAGGTTCCCTTTGAGTTCTGTTCAGTTGCTATCGCCGTCGACGAAGTGGAAGTGGGGCATCTTGGAGTCATCCCTGGGGAAGCTCTCGCCGTGAACTTCACCCTGGAGCTGCACCACATTCCAGATGAGACTGTGAGCACGGCGAACCACCGAGACCGGATTCTAAGGCTGGTGAAGAGCCTGTCTCCGAAGGTGCTCACCCTTGTGGAGCAGGAGTCCAACACGAATACGGCCCCTTTCGTGCCGAGGTTCGCCGAGACACTGGACTACTACACTGCCATCTTCGAGTCCATCGACCTGACGCTCCCGAGGGATGACAAGGAGAGGATCAACATGGAGCAGCACTGCCTGGCGAGGGAGATCGTGAACCTCGTCGCCTGCGAGGGTGCAGAGAGGGTGGAACGGCATGAAGTCTTCGGCAAGTGGAAGGCACGTCTGATGATGGCCGGCTTCAGGCCGTCTCCGCTCAGCTCGCTGGTGAATGCCACCATCAGGTCACTGCTGCAGAGCTACTCGGTGGACTACAAGCTCGCCGAGAGGGACGGGGTGCTGTACCTTGGATGGAAGAACAGGCCATTGGTGGTTTCATCCGCATGGCACTAGTGCTGTGGCGTTACAATGCTATCTGACGACAAACTTGTTTGCAGCTTCGTTTTTCGTAGACAATTTAGATGCATGCTTTGTCGTACTGTAGGAAGGTTTGGTGATGTATGGAGAAAACAGCTATACAACTGTAACCTGCTGTTGCATTGTGAACTTAGGTCAGGCCTGAATATGGCTGATGAGGTGTAGTCCAAGTGTAAGGGGGTATGTGTTTTAGTTTCAGACTTATGATCATAATCAGTGTTACTACTATCTACCACATGACAAAATGATTGAAACGGTGGTCTTGGCACTTGATAGTAGGGCTCCAAGTTTTACGCACTGCATTCTAGCCAAACCTCAGGGATAGTTCTCAAACTAGATTACGAAAAAGCTTTTCACAAAGTGAATTTTAGACTTCCTTGATGAGCTCTTAAAGAAAAGAGGTTTTGCTCATATTTGGATAAGAATTATACACCAAATTACTCATGGTGGATCTGTTTGTGTCAAATTAAACAATGTAGAAGGGGGTTTCTTTGTCACTGAAAAGGCCTTAGGGCAAGGAGATCCCCTCTCCTCACTCCTCAATTTAGTATGCAGATGAGACCATCCTCTTTGTAGAAGATAATGTTTAATTCTTCTGGCTTTAGAAACCGAAAAATAGAGATTTTAACTAACACTTTTGGTTGTACTGTTGGAAATTCCCCTATTAAATACATAGGAATTCCCTTGCATTATGGTAAACTTAGGAGAGAGGATATTCAGCCTCTCATAGAAAAAAATCCTTAAGAGAATAGCAAGTTGGAGAACAAGATCCTCTCCTACGCAGCCAGGTTGGTGCTCATCAAGGCATGCCTGGCTAGCATTCCTATCTATCTCCTTACTTTTTTAAATTCTCCAAATGGACCCTAGATGTGATCAACTCTCAAATAGCAAATTGCCTCTAGAATGATTTTGAAGGACATATGAAACTACATCTAGCTAATTGGCATTTAGTATGCATGAAAAAGGAATTTGGAGGACTTGGTGTTCCCAACCTAAGGAATGTCTATATGTGCCTGCTAGGCTCCTGGATTAAAGATTCGGGTAAGAGCATCTCCACTCGTGCCCCCCGTCCGGCATCCGGCGGAGCTGATATTTGGACCGTTTGGGGGGCGCTGGATATATCAAAAATTTGGGGGGAGAGGGGGGAGGGGGTGGTGGTGGCGGGAGGCGCTTCTCTCGACAGGAGGGCGCGGCGGCGGCCCTCTATCGACACCCCACAGCTCAAACAGGCAATTGTACAACGCCAGCTGCGTGTCTTCCTCCTCCTTCGCTCGGTCACGGCGGGCACGCAAGTTTGCGTCATCCGAGTATCTGCGTGACGCAAGGATGAGGCGCGTGTGGACGTCATCGAGATGTTGCAGCCGGAGGTGTTATGGCAGGAAAACATGGTTGAGGACATCCCACCTGTAAGACTCGCTGGTGGTCCGGTTAACTAGCCCTCGGGATGGTGGCAGCCGCGGAAGCTCTTGACGGCGATCATCTAGAATGTGTTAATTTATCACTCGTTGTTCGAGTGGCACCCATGGCGGCTCCTACGAGCCATTCGTTAGAGCTGTATCGCCCAACTCCTTGGAGTTGGCTGCTTTGGGGTCGTTAGAGGCGAGCTTCTGATGAGTCCATTTTTGAAGCATTTTTACCTTATGTTTCTGCATAGGTAGAGTTAGGATTTTGGTATTTTACGGCGCTCGCTCGCACCTTTTTCCCTTGTTTCGACAGGATTCCGAATTATTAAGTTTTTTGTGAATATGTCAATTGGGATTATCATATTATGTAATAATATGATATTTCTAAGTGATAAATGTTATTTAAATAATTTTCCACGCGTTTGTGCGAAGAGAGGATGGAAGGATAGGTTTCAGAAGGTTTAACGACATGCGGTACGGGCGGAGCTTGCCCGTACTGCCTGCCAGGACATCTACCTCGTCAAATACTCTCACCACGCGAAGAAGGATATGAGATCCGACATTCACAGACACCTCCAGCCACGAAACATCACACCAGGAAGGGATCCGGAGGAGGAACCTGGAGAAGGGCAGATCCTTGCTTCTACACGGATCATCGGAGGACAACAAATCATCCCTCAAAATACAATTGTGGGTTTGCACTTGATTTTACCTTGCACTTTCAATCCATCTATATAAATATGATGATGTTGTTGATTTGTTCCATATGTGAGTAGTTCTCTTTTGTTCTTGGAGAGATGGAGAAACCCTATCATTATTATGAAATGAAATAAAGATGATTTATAACTTTGGTCTTTGATCTTTACTTGATCTATGATATTGTGTTAGATCACTCTCTCTAGATGGTATGTGAAGTCGACCACATAACATTTTCCTTCTGGACTAAAAAGAGGGAACTACCCTTTGGACGTGTATGGGAGTATGTTCGGTGCTACTTTGTGACTACAAGCATCACCTTATAACCTACATGGTCAAAGGGGGATAAAAGAGAGATTTACTAAACTTATAACGATATCCATGGGAAAACCTTTAATTGTGGTGTTTTGTAGAAGTGACTTGCTTGCAAGCATCGCAGTGGTTATTTAGAGGTGACCTCACCACAGGACTCATAGAAGTGGCTTGCTCGTGAGACTTGTTGGTGAACATCTTATTATGGAACTCTCTCTACACAAATCATGACGAAAGATATAGGTTATCCTATTTATAAGTAATTTTGATATGCTAGTGGTGTATCCTACATCCCCGAGAACATTTTAGCCTTATTGAATTCCAACACCAATCCCATCGCACTTATTACTTGTTCACTTTCTTTACTTTTTTTACTTTCTTGCACACAAACACAACTCTCTTTAAAACACCCTTTACTTGAGATTAGAGGCAACTTACAGGTATCCTTTAGTAGATAGTGACGAGGGGCATAAATACCATAGCCAAATAGCTCTCTCTGGGTTCGATACTCTTATTTTGAAACTAGCTATAATTGATCTGTACACTTGCAGTCATCAGCCCCTCATCCTCAGAGTCGGTGTGGTTGGGGCCATGTAGAGGCGCCTCCGGCTCTCCTGCGAGTGGTGCGTGAGTTGGAGGAAGACGGCGGCTAGGCATGGCTGTGCGTCGCTCCTACTGGTGAAAATAGCACCTCTGTCCGCCACCCTATATATAGCGAGAGAGGGTGTGAAAGGGAGGTGTGTCCAAAGTGAGAGAGTGGTTCTGCAAAGGCGATGGCTGCCACGTCTACATATAGCGAGAAAAGGTCGGGAAGAGTGGGCGGGAAGCGGTGGGAAAGGCGGGAAGGGCATGGCGGGAGAACTCGGTAGCAAGCAATTTCGCCGCCGCGTGGCCATCAACGGGACACGACGCCACTCGGGAGATGAGCCGGCTATCTCACTACAGGGCTAGCCCACATCGCCTTGTCATCGATCTGGCGCCCCCGCTAGCCCCTTGCGGGTTGGGTTTGACATGGGGGCACCGGATAACTAGGTGGGCCGCGCCGGCGCCAAAACCAAATTGGAGGGTGCGGCTAGGCGTAATTTTTTGCGCCGGCACCCCCCATAGGCCTTTGGGGGAGAATATCATTTTGTGGCCCAAAAGTTGAGACACCAGTGCATCGCGGTACCCGAGTTGATTTTAATCACCACGATTCGAAAAGTTGGGCGCCAATTGCTGAGAGGGGTGTTTCGAGTGAATGATGGCCAAACCCAATATTTTCAAATCGCGCCCGTTAAGTCAGGATATTCCGTTACACTAGTTCCTATTGTGCCCCTTCTTTGCCGGTCTCTCTTCTTAGCCACCATGCACATGTCGTAGGGGCAAATCCATTACTGTACTTTTATAACTCCCGACACTGAATCTGGCTGCGGCGGCGGTGGTCCTTTTTCTTCCCTTCCCGACCCTGAATCTTCCGGTGGCGGAGGTCCTTTTTTCTCCCTCCCCCGACACTGAATCCGGCGGCAGTGACCTAGCATGTCTTGCAAGGCGAAGGTTGTAGCTACGTCGCCGACTGATTCGGGTCCGTCGGGGCCAGAGTCTGGGGCTCAACACGGATCCCCTCAATGTGAAGCAACAGCGAGGTCTTCAGCCCCGGTTAGCGAGGAGGTCAGCAAAGATTCTGCTCCCAAGGTACCTACGAGCAGCGGGTTGAAGAGAAAATCAAGGCTGGCGGTGGATTCTTCGGCTCTGGTGGGCGGATGCGGCACCCAGATCTCAAAGAAAAAACCCAGGAGAAGAGCGAGAGGTGAATTTTTCTTATCTGTACCTTATCTTACAAGTAGATTAGTTACGGCATAATAGAATCGAATGAACTAAGAAGTTCCCCTTTTTAATCAAAGTAGGCACAACTTTGATACAAGGGACCTATATGAGTTTACAGTTCATGTTCGCCAGTACACTGCAAAACTAGATTTTGGCTGCGAGAGGGTTGTGTTCGGGCAAGATGTGCATCTACTTGTGAATTGCAAAGAGGTTGTGTCTGTTTCGCAGCTGGTAGATATGCTTCATGCTAGGATTCCCTAGGGTTCTAGATAGAGGACAAAATTGGTGTGGCGCAACATGAATCATACCTATATGCAAATTGAGCACTCACACGAGCTTCAGATGGTTTGGGAGTGTTGTGCAGCTGATCGTAAGGTGAAAGTTGAAGCGATGATTGATGATATGTATGCAGATGCTAGAGATCTTGCTGCCAGAGCTTCGGCTCCTAGAGACTACGGACCAACAGATGCTGATCTATATAAGTTCAGTATACACTCAGAGGTGGATTCATACATGGCAAAACTTGATGAGGGAGTTAATAAGCCAGTTTCGTCATGTACTGTGGAGATCACTATCGATTCTAAAAACATAACTCTTGATGAAATGAGAGAGATGATCGGTAAGGAAATCAGTATTGGCCCTAAGCTGATGGCACAAATCCGGTGGTGGCATCATAAGAAGCAGGAATTCATAGAGGTTTTGGATACTGCAGATCTTATGCAGAGCATGTGACGAAAGAAGCGAACCAGGAAGGTGTTCTTCCTTGGTACCATTTCTGATGTTGTTGAACATGTTATAGTGGATGTAGAGGCCCCTATAGTGGCTGAACATAATGAGGTGGTCGACGTTGATGAGATATGATGAGAGCTTCTACCCTAGGCTTGTCATATGGACCGCGGGGTTTCCCTGCCTGTATTTGTAACATTGACTGCTGTTGCATTTAGACCGTGTTTCTGTGATTATGTTTGTTGAGAGATTGCGATATAATGTTGTGCGAGTTGTTGAGATTTTCGGACATGTCACTCACTAAAACCATTGTTATTGTAATAAGACATAAGTACATTGTAGTTGACATGATTATGTTTCTTGAGATGACGTACTGTACTTGTTTCTGTTATTATGTTTGTTGGGAGATTGTAATGTAATGTTTTATGAAACCATGACTGGACAAGTGATGCATAAATACATTGTAGTTGACATGATTATGTTTCTTGAGATGATGTACTTGTTTCTATTATTTTGTTTGTTGAGAGATTGTAATGTAATGTTTTGTGAAACCATGACTGGACAAGTGATGCGTAAGTACCTTGTAGTTGACATGATTTTGTTTCTTGAGTTGATGTAATATACTTGTTTCTGTGATTATGTTTGTTGAGAGATTGTAATGTAATGTTTTGTGAAACCATGACTAAAAAAGTGATGCATAAGTACCTTGTAGTTGACATGATTTTTTTTCTTTAGATGATGTAATATACTGGTATGTTTTCCTTAGGCAATGAAATTGGGATTGAGGGAGTACATGTTTAATATTTGAAATAAGAATGTATAAAGAGAAACCCTATTAGGCAGGAGAAAGAAATCCAGGGAAAGGGCATGGTATCCATTAAACTATTGTAACATGCCAATTTAGTCATTGTTGTAGCGGTGACGCACTTCACTTTCGCCACTCTTTCGCTCTCTCTCCCCTCACCGACACCGATGCCGACGCTGTCGCTGATGACAATGCATTCGCCATGCTGTCCTGGAACGACGAGGACGACCAGTCGAGCAGCGACAACCTTCTCTCCGACATCGAGTATTCCTTCCATGATGTGAGTTCCTATGTTTTCTCGGGCTAGGGTTAGGCATTGGTAAATCCCTCGATCTGAGATCTATATGTGCATGCAATCATGTTCAATTCTAGCTTTGCGTTTACTTATACGTACCATAGACGATCTATGACCCAAATGGGAGGGCCTAGATCTCGATGGAGAAGTACCATGTGACCATGGGCTAAAACTGAGGAGATATGTTGCATTCAAAGGCAGTAACACTGGGAGAAGGTTTTTGGGATGTACAAATTAGGTTTGTTTACATTATGTGCAACGGTGACATGAAGAAAAATGTATCGTGTGTGTCCATAACACGATAGTGTGTGTTTGTTTAGGTTGGCCGGTGTGTAAAGCAGTAGAGTAGGTGGATCTTGAGTGGCCAGATGCACTTAAGAAATGTTTGGCCCAGTTATGGGAGATGTATGAGTTGGAAAGGTCGGGGAGATTTACTGATGCTTGTGATGCAGATGAAAAAAATTACAAGCTGTCGGTACGAAATAAGGAGCTAGAACAAGAAACCGAGTATTTGCAGTCAGAACTAAGTGACAGAATCAATGGGAGCTTGGTTGTTGGAACTGCAAAGAAGCTTCATGATAGTCACATGTTGTTGATTCATAATGCAAAAAAGGAGAGGGATCAACTCAGGGAAGACAAGAAGAATCTAGCGTACTACATTGCGGCTCTGTTGAAGGAACTGAAGAAGGCGCGCGAGGGTGAACAAGGACAAACTACAGAGGATAAAGGAAATTCGAGATGAATAATTTATGCCGTGCCAATGCCTGAAACTAGTTAAGTGTAAGACTTGCAGTTGCACTTTCTTAACTAACCAAACTCAATCCTCGAGCAAATTAATTTTAGACAAACACACATATTGTGCATAGAGTTAAGTTCACGTTTACAAAATCACCACCGTAGAGGATAAAACATGCATTTCGATACTAAATATACATATGTTGGGTTCAAGCGAGCCTGGCCTAGAGCTGCTTGTTTTCCTCCCGAAGATCGGCCAGCTCCTTCAATACTTTGTCGTGCGCCTGCCGCAGGTTCTAGCGCTCTGTCAGGGATTCGAGAAGTTGGTCTGTAACCATAAAATTTTCCTTCATGATCGCTTTCATGATCTTCATCTGCTTACTAGCCGATGTGCGACCTTCCCTGTGAAGTTTCTCCTAGCCGGCGTTTAGCTCCTTCAGTTTCTGGCACTTGTCAAAAAGGACCGCGACTTCAGCGGGTAGGTGGTCAAAGGCCAGCTTCTGGGAATTCTGCTTCTCCCTTTGGATGGCTATCTTGTCATTTATCCAGGTCGGCAGGTCCCAGTGGAGCTTTCGCCTCTTTCCCTGCAACAAAAATATATAGTATGGTTTGTTCAGTTCACTAGGACAAGGTGGTTAGTTTCCATAATTAACTGAATTGACTAGTGGCACTGACATAATTTCAAGGAAGAAGCAATCTAGGACTAATCAACATTTTATGAATCGACTAGTGGCACTGTCATAATTTCAATGTCAAAGATAAATAAGGTTTATCTACAGTTTAGTGTGTTGTGGGTTTTTTCCCATGTCACCAAATAGTAGTGGCAAACTCATAATGCAGAAACCCATGTCCAGATATAGAATCTCATGGTGTCCATTCATGAACATGAACACCTACACATGTCCAGATAGATAAGGAGTTGCCCTAGGATTCTCTCTTCTTGCACCCTATAACGGGAATTAGACTTGGGCATTGCTCCCTGAACCCTAAATATTACAAAAAGAGTGGAGCACGAACTGATATTCGTGCCCCCTCTAACAGGAATCAGACTTGGGCATTGCTCCGATACGCCTCCAGACAAGCCCTTAGCTCCTCGTTCTCTTTCCAAACACCCTCGAGTATGGTGATCCCTCTGCTCATGTCCTCCTTCATATCTTTCACTACATCCAGGCAACGGTTCCTGTCATGGTAGGCTTGGATGGCAGCCTTGGTTTCCTCGACGTGTCCTCTGAGTGCCTCGGTGACTTTGTCCTGTAGGAGGGTGCACCTTTTCTCGAGATTCTTCTTCTCCTCCATGAGCTTGTTGATTATATTGATGGCTTGTTCTTGCCTGTTCAAGTTATGGTCGAGCACTTTCTGCAGCCTCATGATGTCACATGCAAAATCTAGTGAGATCTCCTTCTGCACAGATAATCGCTTGAGTAGGCTCTCATTAGCTTGGGCGAGGGAGCATGCAAGCTCTTGTTGGTTGTCAATCTTGGCATTGATCGTGGCAACCTTGTCACGGTACTCGTCCTTTGATCGCTACATTGTTCATGTTAATTGAAATAGAAATTCTATAATTACACTCCAGGTTCCAGGTGAATACTGATATAAATAAAAAAAATTGAATCTATGGACATCAGTATTAAAAATGGACCTAGAGATCTAGTCATAATCACGATAAAATAATCCTAATCACAAAATCCCCATTGAATCTATGAACATCCTTATTAAGGAAAGACCAAGAGATCCAGTCATAATCATGAAAACTAATACAACTCGCAAAAAACCCAATGCAGGGCGGACACGATCTATGAAATCCACATTACAACTCAGAGAAATAACAGTGTGGAGATTTGCTACCTCACTGAGACGTGGAACGGGACCGAACGGGTCCTGCAATGCCTCCGTCATGGTGGATTCTAGCTCCATGGCCATCATGTAATACGTAGAAGAGGAAGAGCAAGAAGAAGAAGAAAAACAACAAGAAGAAGAATAAGATCATGATGGAGAAGGAGATGGAGAAGAAGTAGAACAAGAAGACCGTACCGGGAGGAGCCCTCGCCTGCTAGAACATTTGGCGCCATTGTCGGGGGAGATTGGGCCTCAGTGAGAGGGGGGCTGGTAGAGAAAGAACTGCCTGGCGGCGAGCTATCTCCTTTTTCTCCGTGAGGATGGTCGACCGGCCTCTCCTCAGGGGAGCCATGGCTTGCAGGGGGAGGGAGGTGGTGGCAGGAGGAAGAAGATAGTGATTAGTGTGGGAGAAGAGTCAAAGAGTACATGTCGTGGTCCAATAGTACTACTACTATTATACAAGACCACCGTGTACGGTCTACCTTCTCAAAGAAGCCAGGGATAGGGAATCGATGGGACTTGTCTTTATTACGATGGACAGTTCAATGGTCTTCGGTGCCGCCTAAAGTCTAGTATATAATAAAAGGAGTGCGATCTTACCCTTAAAAATGAGTGGGGCGGGGTGGTAATCACGGGCATCGGCGTGCACGTCCCGCGTGCGTGTGTCACGTGTTGATGGGGCAATGACGCGCGCAATTGCTGCATGATCACGTCGGCATGTCGAACTACACATCAATTGAACGCACGTTGAACTCCATGTCGACAGGCACGCACAGGATATTTACAAGTCTAGATTCTAGAATACGCTGTGCCACTTTTGTTGTGATCAAATTATGTTCAGTACATGAGAATTACATTTTTTAATGATCAAATTATGTTCAGTACCCTTGATCAGATCGGCACCCAACTCTGTGTACCCGCCATCGCTCATTCCGAACAACTTCCTCGAGCACGATGGCCCCTCGCCGTGGTAATGGCAGATCCAAGCCGGACACTGATCATCCTACATCCCCTACTCTTCGCAGCATCGTTTGTGCTCGGGAGTTGCCTACCGAGGCAGCACATCGTATCCGACCGTGCCAGGATCCATCGACATCGGCACTCGAGGACACCATGACATCGAAGCTCGTACCGGCCGCGCAGGAGGAGCGTGGGGTACCTGCAGCAATGGACGAGCGCAAAGCACCAGCCAGGACGGGGGCGCATGTTGCACCGGCGGGTATGGACAAGAAGATAAACGAGAGGAAGACCAGGAAGGAAGAGAGGAGATAGCTATTTGGACGAGTCCGACTCAGCCAACGAGGAGGAATTCATAGATCAGTTGGAGGCAGAAGTTGAGGAGAGTGACATGGACCCGTGGGACTACGAAGAGGAGGAGGACTTCGACGAGGAGATAGCGCGCTTATATGAAGAAGGGGGTGGTGTCGAGTCATCATAGGAGGACACCGACGATGGTGATGGCAAGGACCATGACGTTGACAAAGACAACGACGATCCGGAAGACGAAGACGAGACCTTCCTCGAAATATGATCATTTATTTTATTTATTTTTTGAGATGGTTTTTCACTTGTTTATGGAGGTAAAGTGTCGGTAGCATAGATAGAGAGGTGGCATGGATAGACCCTGCAAAAAATGTGGAGGAGGGAGGGGTTATCCTGCCCGTTGGATCACAGAGGATCAACAGTTGGTGGGCACGATCTACGTGATATCTGTGTCATCCAATCAGGGCGTTGCAGCCAGAGTGAGCACACATATGGGCTTTTGTGAGATTTGTGACCGAGAGAGAGGGCAAAACCGAGTAGTATCAAAAAACTAAGGGCAAGACAGAATAAGGGATTCAAATAGACAATAGAAATAGTAGGCATGTGTGTTCCTTTAAAAAATGGAAAATGCATGTTTCGTACTAAACCACATGGATCCACCGGTGTCCATTACATGTGTGTTATTTTCCTAAACCACCACCGGTGTCATTGCATGTTTGTCCTTTTACTAAACCACAACTAGAGTCATTGCATGTGTGTTATTTTACTAAACCACATGGATCCACCAATGTCATTTGCATGTGTGTTCTTTTCCTAAACCACCACTAGATTCATTGCATGTGTGTTCTTTCCATAAACCACATGGATCCACCAGAGTCATTTGTATGTGTGTTCTTTTCCTAAACCACCACTAGTATCATTGCATGTGTGTTATTTTCCTAAACCACCACTAGTGTTATTGCATGTGTGTTATTTTCATAAACCACATCTAGAGTCATTGCATGTGTGTTCTTTTCATAAACCACAACTAGAGTCATTGCATTTGTGTTCTTTACAAAAACCACATAGATCCACCAGTGTCATTGCATGTGTGTTCTTTTCATAAACCACAGCTAGAGTCATTGCATGTGTGTTATTTGCATAAACCACATGGATCCACCAGTGTCATTGAATGTGTGTTCTTTTTCTAAACCACATATGGATCCACTAGAGTCATTGCATGTGTGTTCTTATCCTAAACCACCACTAGAGTCATTGCATGTGTGTTCTTTTCATAAACCACATGGATCCACTAGAGTCATTGCATGTGTGTTCTTTTCATAAACCACATGGATCCACCAATGTCATTGAATGTGTGTTCTTTTTCTAAACCACATATGGATCCACTAGAGTCATTGCATGTGTGTTCTTCTCCTAAACCACCACTAGATTCATTGCATGTGTGTTCTTTTCATAAACCACATGGATCCACTAGAGTTCATTGCATGTGTGTTATTTTCATAAACCAGATGGATCCACCAGTGTCATTGGATGTGTGTCGTCGGATTGATGACAAGTACGCCATGAGGGGGGTCCTTAGGGCATGTGGAAGAGAGGGGTGTGATATGTACGGTGTTCCGGGACGATGAGCACACAAGTTTACCCAGGTTTGAATCCATCGGCTTTGGACGGATCCTACTCCCGCTAGCAATCCAGTAATACGACAAAGCCGGAATATGGGTTACAAGGGTTTCGCCTGTGCGAGTTGAGATTGTAGACTATTGTGAGGTGCCCTAAAGGCTTACCCTAGGACGACTTATATAGATATCCGGCCTAGGATTTACAGGAGAGACCTATCCAGCTACGACTAAGAGTCAGTTACATAGTACATTTTGAACTACAAGTAACATAACAGGCCTATGTCGGTAAGTCTTCTGGGCCTTCCCGTAGCCGGACTGGACTCCATCTCTTATCCCTGACTGGGCCGCCCGTTGAAGCAAAGCTCTAACACGAAGTAGGCCACCCTGGTCAATGAGGCACAGTGAGGATACCCGGAAAGTATATCCCCAACAACAGCCCCCGGAAGCCTCCAAGATCCAGAGTCGAATTTCATCATCGTCTAGCTTGATCTATCTTCAGCTTGTAGAATCTTGAAGGGTTCCTGAAACTTAAAAAGAAAGGATAGGATCCGGGTCTCAAAACGAGTCAGACCTATGAATATGTTATTCGGTTTCTAGCTTGAAATTCAAAGTAAGCCAGAACTTAGTGTCTGACATAACCTGACATCAGTCAAGGTCAAGTCACGTCACTGACAAACATTCCTGTCAGCACGACCGTTGGTGGGTCCGCCTTTCGTGTAACTGAGGAGTCATTTTAATGCATGCGCGGAGTTTGAGGCGGCGTAATCATCATGAGGGAGTTACCAAGCTCCTTCCACGATGTGTGGCACAGTTACTGTTTACTTTGCACGAATCTTGGCGCAACTGAAGGATATAAGGGGTTGAGATTTCTTCCTTCCTCCTTACCAGCGCTAGTTCCTCATCCTTCCTCTCGACGTCTCCTACAAACAGATCTCCTCTTCCTCTCCCAAATCCCACAGCGCCGCCCACCCTAGGTCACCGGTGCCTAGAAAATGGCTGAGGCCTCATCTTCTGCTGCGGCGGCAACAACACCTGCGACGGAGAAGGAGAAGTTCCACGGGGTCTAGATTGCATGTGTTCTTGATGACGCCAAGCTCCACGTCATCGAGAATGAAGGTCTCCTTCGTGTCGGTGACTAGCGGAGCGGCTTCGGACAAACCGTCCCCACCCCCAACACCGACGAGCGAGTGCACGGCACCCACCTCGATAGAGGTTTGAGCTTTCCTCCCTCAGATTTCTTTTCTGATGTCATAGATCATTATGGAGTGCAACTCCACCATCTCCCCCAAACTCTCTTTTAGATATGAGCGCTTGTGCCTCTTTGTGCGAGGGGTATCTCGGTATTAGGCCGAGTCTCATTCTCTTCTGGTATTACTTTCACACTCGGAGAAATTCTATCACCACCGGTAATCCTTATGTAACCGGAACTCTTAGCTTTTCTGTTAGGAGAGAGTGAGTCTATCCTAGGATTAAGGCTAGTGAGTCGGTGAAGCACTGTCCATCCATGTTCTTCTATCACAAGGACAAACTGGCTCCTGGCAAAGCATCTGCTTTGCCGGTTTTTGTTGATGGCGCCGCCACGGCCCAAGAGTCCTAGGACGCGGATCCTCTGGCTGTCACTGACGATCTGCTTCTTGCTAAGAGGCGGATCAAATATCTGATGAAGCACAAGGGTCTGAAAGGATCTGATTTGGTCCACTGCTAGCTGGCACGCCGGATCCAGCCTCTCCAACACCATGGTGACCGGCTTATGCACTCCATCACCAAGAGCAAGTCGGACTCTCTCCGGATCTGCTCCCGTCCTTACTCAGAAAGGGACTATGAGTCCCAAATCAGGTGGTTGATAAGGGAGCGGATCGAGAGGAAAATCCCGGAGCTGTCCTTGGACATGCACACAGCTGACGATCCTGTTGTACCCATAAGTTTTCCAGCAATAACTCGAATTATGTGTTCATCTATACATTATTGTTTCTTTCTGCAATGCTGAGATATTTCTTCTTTTCAGCTTGCTGATCTCCCCGAGTCGGAGCTTGCTCCTCTCGAGGGATATCCTCCTGAGATCTCTTAGGATGATGGAGAATTGGTCCCATTGCCGGAGACCCTTACCCGAAAGCGTAGGGCTCCGACAGTTTCCATTGGCACAAAGGAAGTGCCCGTTCAGAAGAGGTAACTTTCTTCACAAGGTCTCTGTATTTTATTTCTCATTCTTTATGAAGTGTAACAATCTTTGTTCTATTACCTCCTCAAAGCTAAATAGCTCACCAAGGGCAAGGGGAAAGGAGGCTCGTTGAAGCCCCTGCGCTAGTCAAAGTAAATTTGACTGCTCCTGCCACAGCGCCTCCGACTCCTGCCCCGCAGCCTTCTACAACACCGGAGATTACTCCATCTCTGTCCATAGCAGAATATCTGGCTCTTCATTCTGAGCCAGCGAACCTTGGTTCACAGACCGACGTCACCTTGGGTGACTCAGTAGTTGATAAGGGTGAACCTTCAAAGGGTAATGATCCCTCGGCAGAGGTTTTTGTCGATAACCTTCTCAGCAATCCGGGTATTTCCAAGCTTGGCGTTACTCAGAAAACTGCAGAAGAGATACAAAGGCTAGCTCAGCAGTGCCTTTCGAGCCGAAATATCATCACCGAGAAAGAGGCACAAGAAGCAGAGGACGTCAAGTACTCCTAACTTCTTGAGCAAATTTGTCTTCGTGACGAGAGGCTGAAAGCTGGTGTGGCTCCTCCACCACCGGTAATCCCACAGACCCTCGTCGAGAAGGTTACCACCGAGGTGAACATGATCTTAAGCAAGCTTACTCATGAATAACATGTAAGTCGGATTTCCAACTCACCTTTTTACTTTATTTCATATCATATCCTCTAGCCCCCAAGCATGAAGTTGGATAGACAATCCGGATTTATGCTTTTATAGGATGCCAAAGAATGAACTAGTGTAGCCCCCAAGGCTTGTGCTGATATTAGTTAGAATATTAACCCGAGTCTTTAGTAGACTTCTGACTCTGGGTATTATTCTGACTTACAGAAAGTTAATGCTTATAACCAGGAATTATTGAAGAATATTTGTAACAAGCGGAGAGAGATCAGAGCTCTCCGGCTTGAAAATGCTCAATTAAAGGTGTCAAGGGATGAGGCTGAAGGTAATCATTTCAGTCCTTCACCTTGCTCTTTTTGCTTTCATAGTCGAATTACCTATTCAACTGTTGTTCTTTTGCTTACAACACTGGTCAAACAATCATGTGCAATGATTGAAGAGGCCGAGAATCTTAAGACCCTGGAGGTGGAGAACACCAACTTACGTCGAGAGCTGAATGAGCTTAAGGAGGATCACGAGCATAACATTGTACAAGTCCTCGAATCCTCTTCCATGGCTACCGAAGAACATGATCGAAGGATCGTGGCCCAGGATCAAAAAATCTCAGATATCAATGATGAATTATTCAGAGAAAAGGACATCACCGAGGCACTCCGAGCTGAACTCCAGAGCCTTAGGGCAGAGAAGACCAAAGTTGACGATGTCATCTTTGGTATGTTTCCTATTTTCTCACTTTCTTCTTTTCTGACTCTAGGAGTTCGGATATATTTTCTAACTTTTTCTTTATATGTGCAGGTCCTCTGAACTTACTGGATTCTTCCTCCACCGAGTCTCGCACCAGCCGGCTTACACAAGTCGGAGACTTGCTTCACGATTTCCGCCAATCTTTGGAGGTTATTGGCGAAGTACTCAAGCTTCCGTACATGAATAGAATGTTTAGCTTTGAGGTGCGAGACAAGGCCAAGGATATGCCCTAGCTTATCAAGGACTGGAACATGTCCTATGAGCGAACCGCAGCACAGAACACCCTCACCATGGTTATGAGCCACCATGGAAGCATGGAAATCTGGCAAGTAACCAGATGATATTGTAAAGTGTATGAAGACGGACATGAGCAAAACATCAAGGCGATCATGGACTCCTCTGCCAGATATGGATGTCATGTAGCTGACCTGACCAACTACGACACTCCTTTCTTCACTCGTGTAGAGACGCCTCCTCCGCCCGTCGAAGAAACAGCCGAAGTCTCCGACGACGAGCAAACCATTTTGGATTTGAACATCTCGGAAAGATATCAAGGCGAAGTCGATGTCTCTAGTGATCCGATAGCTCCTACCTCTTCCCCTGCATCATAAAGTGCTAGAAAAAACAATGTGTTATTCTGAAACAATCGGATTGTAAATAAGTAGTGTAATACTTTTGCTAGTGCTAAGATTTTATTGTTCTATTTAGCACTTTTGGCTTTATTTTGATGTGCCTGGAATGTTTATATAAGCACTTTATATTTTTGTCTATACTTACAGTTTATTTGGCTTTCCGCCTTGTCCCTTTCGTGAGCCGGCCAACCTTCAACATGGAAACTTTGTCGAGCAACGGAGCTCAATTGCTAAACTAATTTAAACTCGGAAACAAAGCCGTCTTCCAGTACCAACAATTCACTACTCGAAAAATGCCTGTATCCGGCAATTAGATAAAGAACCAAAGTACAAACTAGAAAATTTAGATTTATTCCCGAAGGTAGCATTTTTAGAATCGGAAATCTTAACCAGAACAAACATGATCATAAAGTATTTTCAAGTATTCTGGGATTTTCGACTGTGACATGATCATTCAGAAATAAGATGGTAATATAAAACTTCTTAGAATAATTTGAGGCAACCAATACTTTATTTCTCATTGAACATGTACACATATATGATTACAAAGAAAGAAAATTTAAGAATAAAAGGGACGTAGCTGAGCAATATTCCACGGTTTGTCTAATTCTTCCGGGTCTGTACTGCCTCCAGCTCTCTTTCTTTTCTTAGTAGCAGGTCTTTCTTTGACTGGCCGCATATCAGTTAGATAGTAAGAACAATTGTGCAATACTTGGCTAACTAAAAAGGGCCCTTCCCATACTGGGAAATATTTGTGCTTTCTTTTCTGCACAAGCCGAAGAACCAAATCGCCCTTATTGAAAGACCGGTTTCTAACTCTCTGGCTATGATACTTGTGTAACTTCTGCTGATAGGCTGTGGATCTCATCTCAGCAACGACGTGAACTTCTTCGATTAAATCGAGATCATTTTGTTGAGAAATCTCGGCATCCTCTTCAATATACGCAGCAACTCGGGGAGAAGTATGGATCAAATCACGAGGAAGAACCACTTATGCACCATAGACCAAGAAGAAAGGTGTGTATCCGGTTGACCTATTCGGAGTTGTTCATAAACTCCATATCACAGAAGGTAATTCCTCTGCCCAAGCCCCCGCAGCACGACATAGTGGTGCTTCGAGTCTTGGTTTGAGGCCTTGTAGGATTAAACCATTTGCTCTTTCAACTTGTCCATTAGCCCATGGATGCTCGACTGATGCAATGTCAAGCCAGATATTTCATTCATCGCAGAATTCGGCAAGTTCTCCCATAGAAAAATTACTCCCGTTGTCCGTGATAATGCTATGTGGATAACCGTATCGGATTATAACATCCTCGACAAATCTTCTAGCTGTTGTTCCATCACAATTGGTGACAGGTTTAGCCTCAATCCATTTTGTGAATTTATCCACCATTACTAAGAGATGAGTAAATCCACTTGGAGCCCGTTTAAATGTTCCAACCATGTCAAGCCCCCAGACCGCGAAAGGCCATGTTATAGGTATTGTTCGTAGCTGATCAGCCGAAACATGAGTGTGTTTGGCGTACTTTTGGCAGCCTTTGCACGTCTTAACTAGCCATTCGACATCTGCCTTGGCTGTAAGCCAGAAAATCTGTGTCTGAAAGCTTTTGCCACTAAAGATTTGGCTACAGCGTGATGGCCGCATTCGCCTTCATGGATCTCTCATAAGATTTCCACTCCTTCTTCCGGAGATACACAGCGTTGAAAGACCCCAGATACACTCCACTTATAGAGCTCACCATTTATTATTGTATAGGTTTTTGCTCGTTGGACGATCTGCTGGCTCAGAACCTCGTCTTCGGGTAATTTTCCATCTACCAAGAAATCAAGGTAGGGTTGAGTCCAACTGGGAATTACAGCCATAACTTCCACTAAAGTTGAGTCGGATTTGGTTAGATATTCCTCATCTACTCCTTTTATAGAGGGAACTTTGAGGTGCTCTAGAAAAGTGCCATCCGGGACCTTTTTCCGTGCAGAGCCTATTCAAGATAATGCATCTACTTCCTCATTTTCTGTTTGAGGGATGTGTTGAACCTCAAACCCTTCGAACGATTTAGATAATTCATCCACGACAACTCTATATGTTGCCATGTGTTTATTTGCATTACATATATCCGACACTTTTTGGGCAACAAGATCCGAATCTCCATAACACATTAATCGTTGGTTGCCAATATCCTTAGCAATCCGGATTCCATGCAACAATGCTTCTATTCGGCAATGTTATTTTTTGTCATGAAGTGGATCTGCAACACATAGAAGATCTTATCTCCTTGGGGTGATTTGAGTACCACACCAGCCCTCGAGCCTCCGAGTGCTTTAGACCCGTCAAAATGTAAGGTCCAGTATTCCCACTCTAGGAGGGTCATATCTTCCGTTGTCTCTGTCCAATCAAGGACAAAGTCAACAATGATTTGGGATTTGATTGTTGTACGAGGTTTGTACTCAATGTCGAAAGCTGAAAGCTCTATGCCCCATTTTGTGACACGTCCTGTAGCATCGTTGTTGTTGATTATATCTCTCATGGGAGCTATGCTCACCATGGTAATTGGATGTTCCTGAAAGTAATGTCGTAACTTCCGGGATGAGAAGAACACACCATAAGCCAACTTTTGATAATGCGGATACCGCTGCTTTGATTCAGTTAGAACTTCGCTGAGGTAATAAGTCGGATGTTGCACCAGGTGTTTTTGTTTTTCCTCTGGTCTCTCCACCACCATGACGACACTGACAACTCTGTTTGTTGTAGCGAGATAGAGCAACATCGGTTCACGAGGTTCCGGTGCTGCAAGGATAGGAGCAGATGAGAGTACTGCTTTTAGGTCTTGTAGTGCAGCTTCAGCTTCGTCAGTCCAAACGAACTTTTTAGTCTTTTTCAGGAGCTTGTAGAGTGGTGCGACTCTTTCACCGAGCCGGCTTACAAATCGACTGACTATAGCAATGCAACCAGTTAGTCTTTGAACGTCCTTCAAGCGAGTTGGCCTGGAAATATTGAGTATAGCCTTAATTTTGTCTCGGTTCACCTCTATGACTCTTTGAGACACGATGAAACCTAACAATTTTCCAGCTGGTATTCCAAAGAAGCATTTCTTTGGGTTAAGCATTATGTTGTATTTTCGTAGATTAGCGAATGTTTCCTCCAAGTCAGAAATTAAGGTTTCCTTCTTTTTGAACATCACCGCTATGTCATCCACATATCCATGTACATTGCATCCGATTTGATCGTGGAGACAACACTGCATAGTGCGCTGGTACGTAGCTCCTGCGTTCTTGATCCCAAAGGGCATCGTAACGAAACAGAAGGTTCCGAAGGGGGTTATGAATGAAGTTTTTTACTTTGTCCGATTCTTTCATCCAAATTTGGTGATAACCGGAATATGCGTCGAGAAAACATAGGAGTTCTGAGCCTGCCGTAGAATCAATAACTTGCTCAATTCTAGGCAGAGTGATCGGATCTTTGGGACAAGCCTTGTTCAAGGTAGTATAATCAACACACATCCTTAAATCAAGGGTGTCCTTTTTAGGGACCATTACATGATTGGCCAACCACTCAGTGTGCATGACCTCTTCTATGAATGCGGATAACACTAGACGAGCTAGTTCCTTAGCTATTGCTTTTTTCTTTTCATCGCTGAAACATCGTAAGGACTATTTGATAGGTTTAGCGTTTGGGTGTACATTTAGAGAATGCTCGGCAAGTTCCCTAGGTACTCTGATCATGTCAGATGGCTGCCATGCGGAGATATCTTGATTTGCTTGGAGGAACTTGACGAGCACGCTTTCCTATGCGCTATCTAAACCTAGACCTATCTGGGTCACCTTGGAGGGGTCATCATCCTTCAATGGCGTCATCTTCGTCTCTTCTGATGCCTTGAACTCCGGAGTCGGCTTTGTCACCTCCTTCTTCGTCGCGGGCATCTTGGACGGGTCAATGGTCTTTTTTGATCTCCTGGTACTCCTAGGCGTGCAGTACGACTTCAGCAAAGGTGGCATTTCCATCCTCGCAATCTCATGCTTTCTTTGGGTCTCCCCTGATGGTGATCACGCCCTTTGGACCTGGAATTTTCATCATATTGTAAATGTAACACGGATGAGCCATGAAAGCCTTGTAAGCCAGACGTCCGAATATAGCGTGGTATGCGCTCTTGAATGGGACCACTTCGAAGGAAAGTGCTTCTGTCCGGTAATTCTTTGGAGTTCCAAAAGTAACATCCAAAGTGATCTCTTTGAGGGAATTTGCCTGTCTTCCTGGGACAACTCCGTGAAAGATCACAGAGCTGTGATTCAGCTGAGTTTCCAAGATCCTCATCTGACGCAGCATTTCGATGTAGAGGATGTTGATGCTGCTGCCGCCGCCCATGAGAGTCTTGGAGAAACCATAGTCGTCAATGAGGGGATTGACGACTAAGGCATATTTTCCTCACATGTGCAACTTAGGCGGATGATCAGCGCAGTCAAAGGTGATTGTCACTTCCGACCAGTCCAAGAACTGAGGGATAGCCAGAACAGTTGCGTTGAGCTCATGCAAAACTGCCTTCTTGACCTTAGCTGGTTGAGATCCAAGGAAAGTGACATAAGTGTATTTTTTTGTTGGGAAGTTCTTTCCATTCGACTTGGGATTTGAGGGGTCATCTTCCTCCATGTCGGAATCTTCCTTGGCCTCCTTTTCTTTTTTAGGATTCTTCTTTCCCTTCTTCCGCTTAGCCCTATAGCCAGTGGAATCGTCTTTCTTGATATCGCCATTGAAACAACACTCGGCGTTTGTGTGGGATGAGCCCCCATTGGCATCTAAGTGATGCACACACGGGTTGTTGGCAATGTCGGCCCAGGAGTAGTTTTGCCAGGTTGCTGGTCTCCTCTACCTTGGACTCTTGACGTCCCACGACCACGTCCATGGCCGCCTCCGTGCCCTCCTCGTCCTTCAGACCTAAAAGTAGCAGTGACAACTGCGGTTTCTGCGTTGGGCTTTTCTTCCGAGGTGTTCTTGTGCTTCTGAGCTTGTTGCTTCGGCTGTTTTGTCGACTGTGGTACCACCAGGATGTTTAGTAGTCCTTCAGCATCATCATCGGCATCTGCATATTTGCTTGCCGTTTCTATCATCTCTCCCAGATTAGTGACCTTGTCACACTTCAAGCGGTGACACAGTAAACCAATTGGGAGTCCTGCAATGAAAGCTTCAATCGAAGTTTGATCATGTACCCCTTCACAGGAGTTCTAGGTGTCGATCCATCGTTCGAGGTAATCTCGGCTAGTTTCTCCGGCTTTCTGGGTGCAACGTTGTAGGTCTCCTACTGTACATGGCCTCCGATATGTGCCTTCGAAATTCCAAAATAACGCGCTTTGCATATCATACCAGTTGTGGATGGTATTCTCCGGAAGTTCATTAAGCCAGGATCATGCCATCTTCCGCAGCATAAGTGGGAGATACCGGGTCACGACCAAGCTATTTCCTCCTTTGGCGATGCAGCAAGCCTGGAAAAAATCCTGGAGCCAAGTATCTGGCCAGGCCACTCCATCGTAGGCTTGGATGTGTCTTGAGATAGCAAATCCTTCCGGGAAGTGTGTTTGTCGAATTCGTGGTCCAAAGCATTTTGGACCTACGTAGATGTCATCATTCTCATAGCACCGTGCCTCTATGTTAGAGTTGATCCAGTGCCTCCCATCACTTGGTGACAGGGAACACCGTCTTGGTTGTTCGCTATGGTTGCGGTGCCTTGGAGCCGGACTTCTGCTTCTGCCACCACCTCCTCCGCCACGACGCCCTCCTTGGCCTCCTTGAGAGCCGTTGTGATGACTGCTTGGTGGAGAGGGTGGTGCAGGTGGATTGTTTCTGGCTAATCGCCGGCCCCCATCCATAGCATCATTTATTCCGGTTCCGGGGAGGGTATTCATTACAACGAGCCCCCTGCAGGCTTGACATAGCAATGTGCCTATCGTTCCTTTGTTCGTCGTTCCCTCCCACCGTGGTGGGGTTTAGCCGTACAACTTGTATGTCTAGGAGGTGGCATTCTTTGTCGGTCCTCCTCCCGACGTTGCTCTTTGTCATCTTCCCTGCGATTGTTTGACTCTCGCCGGGAGGGTGTCTTGGAACTAGTGCCGCAACCGCGTCTCGCTCTGTGGTCGGAGCAACATTTCTCCAATCACGTGTGGTTCTGTGTCGTTGCCCTGAAGATCCGGTTCTTGAGTAGTTATCTCCCCGACGGTCGGAACGGTGATGTTGTTCCGGGACCCGTTGGGGCCTAATATCATGCCAGGTCAGATCCGTGCAACATTCGTCGGATTGAGAGACCAGTTTTCCGCTTTCGGATCTCACGACCTTCTGTTTCTCCAGACCTTTGGTGAACAGTTTTACGCCCAACCGGACTTGATCTGGGTTTGGATTGTTTGCCAGGATATCTCGAGTGCAGCGGTGTTTTCCACTGGCGTGCCATACACCAAATCTCCCTTGCTATCCAGCTAAGGTTCTCCTTTGCCGGCGGCATCTCCCTCAAAGAGGGTCTTGTGGACTTCCAGATTTCTGTTAGCCTGCACGGGGCCGTTCCGGGTCTTCTGATGATGTAGGGAGTTGAACTGCCCTGCAGATGCAATGCACTTCTTTTCCATAAGGTTGTTAGCCTCATCTAGGAGTACTTGACAACGCGCTTCTAGGGCTTGAGCCCTTTCTTCCAATTTTGTAGGTGTAAGCTCTACAACTATAGGGATAGGTGTAGTTAACGCAACATCGATGAGTTTACGGGCACCAGCGGTAACCATATATCCATCCACCAGAGTTTCCTTCGGCTCGTCTGGGATTAGAGATCCATCCGAGTCTTCTTCATATTCCTCGGCAACCACTTCCTCCACTGGAGGATCTTTTGCCAGGTTCTTGTTCTTCTTGTTCCTCTTCTTTGCCTTCTTGGCAGCGCCGGTAGCAAAGACATATTTGGGTCCGTTTCCCGGAGTCAAGATCTGATCGGTACTCTCGGACATCTGGACATCGGGATTATCTCCGAGATCCATGTGTTGTGCCACGCAGAGATAAACAAAACTTTTACCCTACGCGGTGATCCCAAGATCTAGCTGAGGTAGTAGGCCACGAGAATTACCACTAGACGCGTGGTTGCGGAATCGATGTAGCACGTCGCTTGATGCAGTGCAGTCCTCACGATCCGTTCCGATCCACGATCGTCGAAGTGCTGAATGTACATCACCTCAGCCAGTATCCACACATACGAGGAGGAGCACCGGCGGTGGACTGCTAGGTCCGGTACGGCAGCGACAGGACTAGACTGGGGCTACGGTTTCCAACACATGGAGTGACCTAACCGTGTGCTCTAAGCACCTTCGCCCCAGCTTATATAGGGAGTGAAAGTGGGCTCCACTCACTTGTGGACCATTCACTAAAAAGGCCTATATTAGTCACTACGAGTCCAACTCACTGACTAAGTCCATGTCTCTATTTGGGTCCAACCCAAATAGATTTCCTGTTTGGGTCTAACCCAAACTTGCTCCCGCTCTTAAGTGTGTGACCCGACAGGCTCATGGTGACCCGGACACGATCTGAGTCTCACTCGTGACCGATCAGTCGGTAGCAGCTCCTAGCAAAACATGCTGACTCCCAAGTACCAAAGAGTCATGACGACATACCTTACAATGCAACTTTCGTCTGAGTCCCTTTTGCCTCATGATATACCTTGTCGAACTATAGGCGAATAATCATCATCCCTTAAATAGTTCGACTCTCTTTCTCGATCCAAGATAAGTGATTCATCTGACTAACTCTTAGTCGATCGCCTCGGTTAACACTTAACCAAGTCATGCATGGACATGCTTTTCAAATCATATCTTCCGAGAGGGCCCGGAGAATATCTCTCCAGACGGAGGGGCAAAATCCCATCTTGGTTATTCACGTCATGCAGCTTGACTCTCAGTCAACCCGAACTCCGCCTTTATAACTGCCCAGTGACGGAACAACGTTTGACAGAACCTAAGTAGGTGATCCTCAACTCGGTTTGTGTAATAACCTCAGGTCTAAGGATTACATTGATTGAGACATGCAAATGACGACTTGTTTGTTGCATCTCAATATGGGTCAGTCTGACTCGCTAAACTCTTTAGCCGAATCCGTGTAAGTCGGAATAGCATCTCCATGCCCATGACAAGTGGAACCGAGTCATCTGCCGACTTTCACATTGGTCTAAGTTGTGTGTCCAGCACAACCTCGATGACCAAGGACAATTAGTATGAACAACATGAATATATAGTTCCACAATTGAATCACATATTCAATGATACATATCAGTAGTTCATACATGGACAATAACTTTATGAATACATTGGAAATAACATCATACATGATTGCCTCTAGGGCATATTCCCAACAGTCTCCCACTTGCACTAGAGCCAATCATCCGACATCACATGTCTAGGCATCTAATGCCCATAGCTCTTAGGTGCACCTCATGCTTCGGCTGTGGAAGTGGCTTTGTCAACGGATCCGCAATGTTTGCATCCGTGTGTACCTTACATAACTTGATATCACCTTGATCCACGAACTGGCGAATAAGGTGGTACCGCATGAGTATATGTTTGTTCTTCTGGTGTTATCTAGGTTCCTTGGCTTGTGCGATAGCACCATTGTTGTCACAATACACGTCTAACATATTGGACGAGCCCTGAACCACACCAAGATCCATGAGGAAATTCCTCATCCAACCGGCTTCTTTTGCCGCCTCCAAGGCAGCAATATACTCAGCCTCTGTCGTAGACGCAGACACCGTCTCTTGCTTGGAACTCTTCCAGCTCACAGCCCCTCCGTTTACAACAAACACATATCCAGATTGCAAACGAGAATCATCCGAGTCAGTGAGATAACTCACATCTGTGTAACCCCTTACACTAAGTTCATCCTCACCTCCATAAACCAGGAACATATCCTTAGTCCTTCTCAAGTACTTGAGGATATTTTTAGCTGCTTCCCAGTGGATTTCCCCAGGGTTAGCCTGGTACCTGCTCACAACACTTAGAGCATAGGAAATATCCGGCCTAGTACAAATCATAGCGTACATTATGGATCCGATTGCAGAAGCATACGGAATCGCACTCATCCGACTTCGCTCATCAGTTGTCGAAGGACACTTAGTCTTGCTAAGTTTTACGCCATGGGACATCAGTAAGAACCCCTTCTTAGACGATTCCACGTTGAACTTCTTCAACACTTTGTCCAAATATGTACTCCGACTCAATCCAATTAGCCGCCTTGATCTATCTCTATAGATCCGGATTCCTAGTATGTAAGTCGCCTCACCTAAGTCTTTCATCGAAAAACTCTTTTCCAATGATTCCTTAGTTTCTTGCAACATCTGGACATCATTTCCAATCAGTAATATGTCATCCACATATAAGATCAGAAAGTTTACTTTGCTCCCACTAAACTTCTTGTATAAACAAGAATCATGATCACTCTTGATGAAGCCAAATGATTTGACTACTTCATCAAAGCGAATACCAACTCCGAGATGCTTGCTTCAACCCATAAATGGATTTCCGAAGCTTGCATACCTTGTCAGCATTACCCGGATCGACAAAACCCTTAGGTTGTATCATATACACGTCCTTGGTTAAATTTCCATTAAGGAAAGCCGTCTTGACATCCATCTGCCATATCTCATAGTCGAAATAGGCTGTTATAGCTAACATGATCCGAACTGACTTAAGGATCGCCACGGGAGAGAAGGTCTCATTGTAGTGAACTCCATGAACTTGTCGGAACCCCTTCGCTACAAGACGTGCTTTATAGACAGAAACATTTCCATCCATATCAGTTTTCTTCTTAAAGACCCATTTACACTCGACGGGTCTTGCACCATCTGGCAGATAACCCAAGTTCCAAACTTGATTTTCATCCCTGGACTTTAACTTGGATCTCATGGCTCCAAGCCATGACTCAGAATCACAACCCACCATCGCTTCCGAATATGTTGCCGGCTCATCACTGTCCAATAGTAACACATCACGAACACTTCGCAATCTGGCCGATCTTCGCAGTATCGGTGCAGTTGCCGGCTCAGGTACCACAACCGGCTTAACCTCCAAGGTCTTTGCCGACTCGTTACTGGCCGGTAACTCTCAAATTTCTTCGAGCTGCACCATGCTCCCACTGACTCCTTGGTGTCTACGCACTTCTATTATTGTAGACAGTTGTTGGGCCTCCAAGTGCAGAGGTTTATAGAACAGCATCAAGTTTCCCTTAAGTGGATTACCCAAGGTTTATCGAACTCAGGGAGGAAGTGGTCAAAGGTATCCCTCTCAAGCAACCCTGCAATCAAGATACAAGAAGTCTCTTGTGTCCCCAACACACCCAATACACTTGTCAGGTGTATATGTGCACTAGTTCGGCGAAGAGATAGTGAAATACAAGTGGTATGGATATAAGACAACGGTGCCAGAAAAGAGCTTGACGAGAGGAAAAGACTAAAGGCAAAAAAGATGGAAGCAAGAAAACATGTAACAGATCTAGTTGCAAATGGTGTTTCAATGTTTAGAAACAAGGCCTAAGGATCATACTTTCACTAGTGAACACTCTCATATAAATATCTTCTCTTCATGATACTACTCTGAACTACTCTCCGGTTGGACACTCTAATCCATGGTAGGGTTATAACATCACTCCTCAAAGTTCGCTTTCCCCATCTAAATTGCCCCTCACTATCACCTTGAGTGCTAGACGGTTCCAACAAACACCACAATTTCATAGAGACATCCAACTCCAAATATAACTCATAACAAGTATTTGTAATCTCTAGCCTAAGTGCCACTATGGTGTGCACGCTATCACTTTCACACATGTGGGGAGAGCCAGATATCTATTAAAGCACTTGAGTAGCAAGGTAGATCTACTTGATTACAAAGCTCATGATCACAATATGATCATGCATAGAGAGAGAGATGAACACATAGCTACTGGTAGAACCCTTAGCCTCGAGGAAGAACTACTCCCTCATCATCATGGGAATCAGCAACGACGATGGAGATGGTGGTGGAGATCGATGGAGATGGCTCCGGGGGCAATTCCCTGTCCCGGCAGGGTGCCAGAATAGAGACTTTCTGTCCCCCGAATCTCCCCTTCGGTGGCGGCGGCGCTGCGGAACTTTTTGTGGCTGGAGGCTGGAATATTTAGGGTCTGCATCAGAGGCTTCTTATAGGCGAAAGGGCGATGTCAGAGGATGGACCAGGGGCCCACACCACCTGATGGCGCGGCTAGGTGGACCCGTGCCACCACATGGTGTGGCCAGCCCCTGGCCCCTCTCCGTCTCGTCTTTTGGCTCCATGAGTGACATGGGTATACCCTATAGGTACTCGAGCTTGGTATATACGGTCTAAATACGTAAAGGCCCACGGTGTCGCCAAGGCCCAAATGAAGGACTCGAGTAACCTACGGACTCTCGATTGCTTGAAGAACAAGAAGAAGCTAAAGATAGAAAGTTTGAAGGGGAAAACCCTAACTTGTAACCGACTCGACCTGCTACCCGAGACCTAGCCTACCTATATAAAGGCTAGGATGGGCGGCAAGGAGAACACACGCAACCCTAGTTTCCACAACCCTCGCCACATTGCATCTGCGCACCACTGTAATCTTCGATTCCTTCGATAATTCCACGAGCAGACAAGCAGGAGTAGGGACCTCTACGAGGCCTAAACCTGGGTAAATCCTTGTCCCCTGTGTGCTTGTTTGCTAGCCGATAGATGTCTCCAGCGCTCCCTCCTTCTCCAAAACCCAAGTCCATGACAATGGGCATTGATGAGTTAAACCCTCGTTAATTGGCGCCGTATGTGGGAATTGGGAGTGCTGATGTTGCGGCTTCTTCGGCCCCATCAACCGCGATCTACAACTCGGCAACAACGGAGATCCGCCAGCTCTTCAGCGTGTTCGACTTCACCGTCCACACGCCAGCCACTCACCCGGACTTCGAGTCCGTGGGCGACGGAATCAGCCTGGCGATAGGGAGCTTCCGCTTCCAAGTTGGTCAGATGGGCACGCTTCGCATGCCTGATCAGCCGATGGCACCATCGATTGCCCCAGCATCATGGTTCCCTCCATCGATCGGCACCCACACTGAGCTCAACGCCCCGACAACAGTCGAGAACACGGTCAACGACAGCAGTCGTGACTCCGATCTGAGCGATCTGGCCACTAAAGATGGGACCTACGGTTCCGGATCTGAGAGTTGTGGAAGCAGCAGCTTCCCCAATCACTTCATGTGCGCCATCATCAACGCAGGCGATACCTCTGCCAACTGTGACAATGGTGGAAATCGCGGCAACGGAACAGACCCGCCTAATGGCGGCAACGGCGGAAACGGTGGCGATCGCACCAACGCCAACAACGGAGAAGCAGTCGAACCTCCAACCATAGTAAACGAGCAAACCGGTGAACATGTTGTGATCAGGCTCAACAAGCAAGAATGGGCTCACTGCCGCGAGGCCCTACGAGGCACTCCTCTACCCTTCGGATCTCCGCAAGAACTGCTAATGGGCTACCATTGGCTCCTGAAGGAAGAATTCAAGTGCCAAGTACAAACAATCGTGCAACTCGAGGAGCACAAAAAGGCGGCAGACGAGTCGAGCCTTCGTCGTGCTGGGCTCTCCTCCTACAGAGGATCCTCCTCAAAGGGCAACGAGCACCTCGCCAAGAAGAGGCAATCTCGAATGGCCCATCTCACCGAGCATGAACGCATAGAAGCCACAAAGGTCCTCGACTTTGGCTCTATGGCAGTCGACACTAGGGGCAACGTGGTCCCCAAGACGCCGCAGGCTGCGGTAACAGCGGCCACCATGTACCTCCTCAACAATCAGCCACCGGCTGGAGATCCCCGATCCACCATGCACCGATCCACGATCGCGGGCTTAGGATTAATCGAGGCCGCCCTCGACAAAGAGCCAACGCCGGAACCAAAGAAGGGCAAAGCGCTAGCAAAGCGTTACTCCTCGCCCTCATCCAGTGATGACAATCACGACCTGTCTCGACTTCGCCGCTCACGACGACACGACCACGACTACGACACGCGTGATGACATCACGCAGCACAAGATTGACAAATCAAGGGCACGACGTGCTCGGTCGACTGACTCGGAAGAGGAAGACGTGGAGCTCTACAGCGCCAGATGCTTCAGTAGGTCCATCAGGCAGAAGCGAATGCCAAAGGGGTTCAAACTCCTGTCGGAGAACCCGAAGTTCGATGGTCTACAGGACCCAAAAATCTGGCTGGAGGATCACATCTCCTCCGTCAGGCTCCACGGAGGCAGTCGAAGCACGACCATGCAATGCTTGCAGCTACAGCTGCAAGGCGCCACCCGAGCATGGCTCAACAACCTCCCACGCGGATCCATTCGCAGTTGGGATGAGCTGGTTTACAGCTTCGTGCGCAAATTTAAGGGCACATACAAGCGGCCTGCATCAATCGAAGAGCTGAGATGCTGTCAACAAAGATCTAGCGAATCGCTGTGCTCCTACATCCAAAGATGGTCCATCATCAAGAACTCTGCAGAAAACATCTCGGAGGATCACGCTATTGATGCATTCAACGGCGGCGTTCGCCGCCTAGAACTTAGGGAGGAGCTGGGCCGCTCAAAACCCAAGACCATCGACCACCTGATGGATATCACGAATCGGTGGGCCGATGGAGAAGACTCGATAAAGAATCGCGTTCACTCTGACGAAGAGGCAGAACTCGAGCGTAGATGCGATCGCCGAGGCAAACGTCGCATGCGCATCTACGATGACCGTGACAACGTCAACATGGTCGCGGCCGGCTACGCCGAAAGACGCGACGATAACCGCAACAGCGGATACCGTGACTCCGGGAAAACCATGCAAGTATGGCAACTTCGCACTCGCGACCTCCATTGAGGACAAACTGTCTGGGCCATGCACGGTGCACTTCTACATCGACAAACACGATGGGAAGAAGAAATCCAGCCACCTCCTCAAGGACTACCGCGAATTCCTCAAGCTACATGAGGGATTGGTTCGGATGAACCGCAATGCAGTCGAAAGAGGCTACGGAGCCGCTCCTGGCACCGTGGCACATGGCTCCCCACCACCACCACCTGGGCCACTCCCGAATGCAGCTGCACCGGACCAGCACCACGGAGGCGAACCGTACCCACGAGCCATGGGCACCACGATGATCCAAAAGGGACGCCCCTCCAATCGGGTGCAGAAGGCCATCACTCTCCAAGTCAACCAGACCACACACTCGCCACCATCTACTACTGAGTACCTCAGTGGAAGCGAGTCATGCATCACCTTCGACAAACGCGACCATCCGCCTTAGGTACCCCGTCCAGGCCATTGCCCCCTTGTACTCGAGGAACAAATCAGAGGTTACAACATGAGCCACGTCTTCATGGATGGCGGGAGCGGCATTAACCTTATATTCGCGAGTACCTTGCGAGCAATGAGGATCCCTTTAACTTGCCTGGAGGCCTTGGACACAACATTCCACGGCATCGTCCCAGGGAAAGGCGTATACCCCCTAGGCAAAATCAACCTCGACGTCATCTTCGGTACACGGAAGAACTTCCGGCGTGAGTGCATCGACTTTGAGGTCGTCGACTGGCCCTCACAGTACCACTGCATCCTTGGGCGCGTCGCGTTCGCTAGGTTCATGGCAGTACCACACTACGCCTACCTACAGATGAAAATGCCAGGTCCCAATGGCGTCATCACAATGAACGGGAGCTTCGAGAGATCCGACAGTTGCAACAGGGAATTCAACAGAATTTCCCAGTCCTTCGGCATGCAGGAAGAACTCGCAAGGCTAAAAGAGTCGACACACAATAGTCTGCCCCCCTGAGCCGGCCAAGCTCACCCGATCTATCCTTCGACTCATCGGTGCACACGAAGAAAGTGCAGGTCCATCCATCGGATCCCGCCAAGACGACCCTCATCGCCAACAACTTGAGTCCCGCATAGGAACTCGCGCTCATCGAATTCCTCCGTGAGCACTGGGAAATTTTTGCCTGGTGTCCTGCGGACATGCCAGGAGTTCCCAGGGAATTCGCCGAGGATGCACTCAACGTCAACCCCGACGCAAGGCCAGTCAAGCAAACAATTCGGCGATTGTCTGAGCCACGAGCGCAAGCAGTTGGAATGGAGATCAACAGACTCCTCGACGCCAAATTCATATGCGAGATCAAGGAAAGCACTTGGCTCGCCAACACGGTGCTGGTACCAAAAAAGGACACGGATATCCTGCGGATGTGCATGGACTTCACCTCTATGAATAAGCACTGCCCGAAGGATCACTTCCTGTTGCCGCGCATTGACCAGATCATCGATTCCACCGCAGGATGCGAGCGCCTCTGCTTCCTCGACGCCTACTCAGGCTATAATCAGATTCAAATGAAGGAGGAGGTGTTGGAGATTTGCCCAAGAGGCAATAATAAAAGTGGTTATTATTATATCTTTATGTTTATGATGAATGTTTACATCCCATGCTATAATTTTATTATTAGGAAACACTAATACTTGTGTGTTTTGTAAACATAAAAGACTCTCTAGTAAGCCTCTTGTTGAACTAGCTTGTTGATTAATAGATGATCATGGTTTCCTGATCATGGACATTGGATGTCATTAATAACAAGGTCATATCATTAGGAGAATGATGTGATGGACACACACCCATAGTAAGTGTAGCATAAGATCAAGTCATTTAGTTCGTATTGCTACAAGCTTTCAAATGCATAGTAAACTGATCCTTCGACCATGAGGTTATGTTAATCACCATCACCGGATGGGTACTTTGATGACATCAAACACCGCTTCGTAACTGGGTGGTTATAAAGGTGTCATTGGGTATTCTGAAAGTATGTGTTGAAGCGCATGGAACAAGATTGGGATTTGTCCATCCATATGACGGATAGATATGCTCTGGGCCCTCTCGGTGGAATGTCATCTAGTTAGCTTGCAAGCATGTGACTGGGTCACAAGGGATGACATAACATGGAACGAGTAAAGAGTACTTATCAGTAACGAGGTAGAACTAGGTATGGAGATACCGATGATCAAACCTCAGATAAGTAGAATATCACGTGACAAAGGGAATTGGTTTCGTATGTTAATGGTTCTATCGATCACGAAGTCATCGTTGAGTATGTGGGAGCCGTTATGGATCTCCAGACCCCGCTGATGGTTATTGATCAGAGAGGTGTCTCCATCATGTCTGCATATTCACGAACCGTAGGGTGACACACTTAAGGTTCGAAGTTGTTTTAAGTAGATATGGAATGTGCGTTGGAGACCGAATGTTGTTTGGAGTCTCGGATTGGATCCGGGACATCACGAGGAGATCCGGAATTGTCCGGGGAATAAGATTCATATAATGGGGATCATTTTCTAAGTTAGGAAATGTTCCGTAGTGTTTATATGGGGATTCTAGAAGGTTTCGGAATGTTCCGGAAGGTTCTAGAAGATTTTTTGGAGTTTACTTGAAAACCAAGAAAGGATAAAGGGAAACTTGGAGGGTAAGTAAGGGAAACTTGGGGGGGAAGGACTCTCCCCCCAAGCTCCCTTGTGCGCCGGCCCTAGGAGGTGGGCCTAGGGGTGGGAAGCCTACGCCGCACCCCTCCCTCTATATATAGAGGGGTGGAGGCGCCACCCCCCTTCCCTCTTCCACTCAAAACCCTAGCCGCCTCTCTCCTCCTCCTTCCCTCTGCTCTAGCTTAGGCGAAGCCCTGCAGAATTCTCTACCCCACCACCACCACCACGCCGTCGCGCTGCTGGGATTCCGTGGAGAGATCTACTATCTCCGCTGCTCGCTGGAACGGGGAGAGGAAGGTCTACTTTGACTCCGCACGTGTGACCGACTGCGGAAGCGCTGTCGGAACACGGCGCCAGAAGGATCGTCTACTCGATCTTGAGATCGGCAAGTGATCGTCTACATCAACCACGAGATCCGATCTCGCACAAGGCTTTCGGATCTACAAGGGTTAGTACAGATCTATCTCGTTGCACATGTCTAATAAATTAGATCTTGGATTTTATCTAGATTAGATCTGGGTTTTGTTCGTTCTTGCGGTAGAATTTTTTTGTTTTCCATGCTACGAACCCATCAGTGGTATCAGAGTCGTGTGTATGCGTAGATCTGTTGCACGAGTAGAACACAATGGTTTTGTGGGCGTTGGTGCGCGTGCCGTCTTTTGCTTTGTGTACTTTGCATCTTGCGGTATGGTGGGATGAAGCGGCTCGGGGCTAACCTTACATGTCATCGCACATGAGACTTGCTCCACGCTTGACGTGTAACTTGCTTTGCACAAGTGGATTTGCGGGTGTCTGTCTCTACCACCATAGTATAGATCCAATCTACACTTTGCACTTGATATCACTTGTATCTACGTTGTGGTTCATTTTTGTAGGTAAGATCCGTTCTTATTCGAAAGCCCCAAACCACGTAAAACATGCAAAGAAAATTAGAGGCGTCTAACTTGTTTTTGCAGGGGTTTTGTGATGTGATATGGCCATCATGTGATTGTGATTATATTTGATGTATGCAATGATCCTTGTTGTAATATGGCAACCGGCAGGAGCCTAATGGTTGTCTTTAATTCTGTTAAGACCTACGTGTCTATTCATCTTGTAATAGCTTTATTCCAAGTAACCATGAAGCGGCGCCACTAACCTTGACGCAATGCTGGTGATGATGAAGATCATGTCCGTGCTTTGGAGATGGAGATGAAAGGCATAAGAAGAAAGGGCCATATCATATCACACTAATTATGAATTGCCTGTGATGTTAATCCTTTATGCATCTTGTATTGCTTAGATCGCGACGGTAGCATTATAAGATGATCCCTCTCACTAAATATCAAGTAATAAAGTGTTCTTCCTTAGTTGGCACCGTTGCTAAGACTCGTCGTTTCGAAGCATCTCGTGATGATCGGATGTGATAGATTCTACGTGTGCATAAAACGGGTGCAAGCCAGATTTGCACATGCGGAAACTAAGATTAATCTTGACGAGCCTAGCATGTATAGACATGGTCTCGGAACACGGAATACCGAAAGGTAGAGCATGAATCATATAAATGATATGATGAACATGAAGATTGTTCGCCGATGAAACTACATCTTCTCTCGTGAAGATCGGACTTGGTGTAGTGGACTTGGTTCGTGTAATCACTAAGACAATGTGAGGGATGTTGTTTTGAGTGGGAGTTCACCTAGTTAATTTAAGAATTAAAATTGAACTCAATTTATCATAAACTTAGTCTAAACTACTTGCAAATTTGTTGTAGATTATGGCGAACCTCTCCATCAATTTCAATGCATTCCTAGAGAAAGAAAAGCTTAAGAACAATGGAAGCAACTTCACGGACCGGCTTCGTGGCCTGAAGATTGTCCTCAGGGCTGGTCAGCTGACCTATGTGCTCGAAGCACCACTAGGTGACCCACCTGCAGAACATGCCACCGATGACGTAAAGAATGTTTACGCCACTCAGAAGAATCATTACTCCACAGTTCAGTGTGCCATCCTGTATGGTTTAGAAACAGAGCTTCAGAAGCGCTTTGAGCACCACGACCCATTCGAGATCATTAAGGAGCTCAAGCTCATTTTTGAGACTCATGCAGCCGTGGAGAGCTATGAGGCCTTCGAAAAGTTCTTTAACTGTAAGATGGAAGAGGGAAGCTCCGTTAGCGAGCACGTGCTCACCATGTCTGGGCACGCAAACAAGCTCCAAGAGTTGGGGATAACGATTCCTAATGAGTTAGGGATTCACCGTGTCCTCCAATCACTGCCACCGAGTTATAAGAACTTTGTGATGAACTACAATATGCACTGCATGAACAAGACGTTGCCTGAACTATCGTCCATGCTGAAAACTGCTGAAGTGGAGATCAGGAAGGAGCACCAAGTGTTGATGGTCAATAAGACCACCAATTTCAAGAAATAGGGCAAGCCTAAGAACAAGGGCAACTTCAAGAAGGACGGCAAGAGAGCTGCCGCACCTGCTAAGAAGCCCAAGGCTGGTCCTAAGCCTGAAACTGAATGCTTCTACTGCAAGGGTGCTGGTCACTGGAAGCGTAACTGCCCCAAGTACCTGGCAGATCTGAAGAACAGCAACATCAAGAAGAAAGGTATATTCGATATACATGTTATTGATGTGTATCTTACTAGTAATCGTAGTAGTGCCTGGGTATTTGATATTGGTTCGGTTGCTCATATTTGTAACTCGAAACAGGAGCTGCGGAATAAGCGAAGACTGGCGAGAGATGAGGTGACGATGCGCGTTGGAAATGGCTCCAAGGTTGATGTGATCGCCATCGGCACGCTCCCTCTACATCTACCTTCGGGATTAGTTTTAAATTTGAATAATTGTTATTTGGTGCCTGCGTTAAGCATGAACATTATATCTGGATCTTGTTTATTGCGAGAAGGTTACTCTTTTAAGTCCGAGAATAAAGGTTGCTCAATTTATATGAGTAATATCTTTTATGGTAATGCACCTGAGATGAATGGTTTATTCTTACTGAATCTCGATGGTAGTGATACACATGTTCACAACATAGATGCTAAACGAACAAAATTGAATGATAATTCTACATACATGTGGCACTGTCGTCTTGGTCACATTAGAGTGAAGCATATGAAGAAACTCCATTCTGATGGACTTCTTGAATCACTTGAAAGATGCGAAGCATGTCTAATGGGAAAAATGACTAAGACTCCATTCTCTGGAATAATGGAGCGAGCTACAGACTTATTGGAAATAATACATACCGATGTGTGCGGTCCAATGAGTGTAGCATCGCGTGGTGGATATCGTTATGTTCTCACTTTCACGGATGACTTAAGTAGATATGGGTATGTCTACTTTATGAAACATAAGTCCGAAACTTTCGAGAAGTTTAAGGAATTTCAAAGTGAAGTGGAAAATCATCGTAACAAGAAGATTAAGTTTCTGCTTTCTGACCGCGGAGGTGAATATCTAAGTTATGAGTTTGGCATGCATTTAAAGAAATGTGGAATACTTTCGCAATTGACACCGCCGGGAACACCACAGCGTAATGGTGTGTCCGAACGTCGTAATCGAACTCTCTTAGATATGGTTCGGTCTATGATGTCTCTTATAGATTTACCGCTATCGTTTTGGGGCTATGCATTAGAGACAGCCGCATTCACTTTAAATAGGGCACCATCTAAATCCGTTGAAACAACACCGTACGAATTGTGGTTTGGAAACAAACCTAAGTTGTCGTTCCTTAAAGTTTGGGGTTGCGAAGCATATGTAAAGAAGTTACAACCTGATAAGCTTGTACCCAAAGCGGAGAAATGCGTCTTCATAGGATACCCAAAAGAAACAATTGGGTATACCTTCTATCATAGATCCGAAGGCAAAGTTTTCGTTGCCAAGAATGGATCCTTTCTTGAGAAGGAGTTTCTCTCGAAGGAAGTGACTGGAAGGAAAGTAGAACTCGACGAGGTTATTGAACCTTCTCTCAGAGTTGAGAGTAGCGCAGCACCAGAAGATGTTTTTGTGCCGCCTGCACCAATTGGAGAGGAAGCTAATGATGGTGATCATGAAACTTCGAACGAAGCTGCTGCTGAACCTCGCAGGTCAACGAGGGTTCGTACCACTCCTGATTGGTATGACCCTGCCTTGAACGTCATGTTGGTGGACAACACTGATGACCCTGCGACGTATGAAGAAGCTATGGTGAGCCCAGATTCCGACAAATGGCTAGAAGCCATGAAATCCGAAATGGGATCCATGTACGAAAACCAAGTATGGACTTTGGTAGACTTACCGGATGGCCGTAAGGCTGTCGAGAACAAATGGATTTTCAAAAGAAAAATAGATGCTGTTGGTAATGTTACCGTCTATAAAGCTCGACTTGTCGCGAAAGGGTTCCGACAAATTCAAGGAGTTGACTACGATGAGACATTCTCACCAGTAGCGAAGCTAAAGTCTGTGAGGATTTTGTTAGCAATTGCTGCATATTTCGATTATGAGATTTGGTAGATGGATGTCAAAACGGCGTTCCTTAATGGTGACATTGAGGAAGAGTTGTATATGGTACAACCCAAGGGTTTTGTCGATCCTAAAGATGCTGGCAGGGTATGCAAATTTCAGCGCTCCATTTATGGACTGAAGCAAGCATCCCGGAGTTGGAATCAACGTTTTGATAAAGTAATCAAAAACTTTGGATTTATACAAACTTATGGAGAATCTTGTGTTTACAAGAAAGTGAGTGGGAGCTCTGTAGCATTCCTAGTACTATATGTAGATGACATATTGTTGATTTGGAATGATATAGAACTTCTTAATAGCGTCAAAGCCTATTTGAATAATAGTTTTTCAATGAAGGATCTTGGCGAAGCGGCATATATTCTAGGAATCAAGATTTATAGAGATAGATCAAGACGCCTAATAGCGCTTTCACAAAGTACATACTTGGACAAAGTTCTAAAGAAGTTTAGAATGGAAGAGAGCAAGAAAGGGTTCGTGCCCATGTTGTCAGGTAAGACCTTGAGTAAGACTCAAAGTCCATCTACGGCAGAAGATAGAGAGAAGATGAATAATATTCCCTATGCCTCGGCCATAGGTTCTATCATGTATGCCATGTTGTGTACAAGACCGGATATAGAACATGCTATTAGTTTGACTAGCAGATATCAAAGTGATCCTGGAATGGAGCATTGGACAGCGGTCAAGAATATCCTAAAGTACCTAAATAGGACTAAGGATATGGTTCTTTCTTATAGAGGTGATGAATAGCTTGTTGTAAACAGTTACACGGATGCTAGTTGGAACACCGATCCAGATGACTCGAAGTCACAGTCTGGATACGTATTTATTTTGAATGGTGCTGCAGTGAGCTGGAGGAGTGCCAAGCAAAGCGTTGTGGCGAAATCTTCAACTGAATCGGAATACATAGCTGCTTTGGAGGCTGCACAAGAAGCCATATGGATGAAGGAGTTCATTATCGAACTTGGCGTGGTTCCTAGTGCGTTGGACCCGATGGCCATCTACTGTGACAACACAAGTGCCATAGCTAATGCACAGGAGCCAAGGTCACATAGCAAGCTGAAGCACATCAAGCTACGTTTCCATGCTATTCGCGAGTATGTCCAAGATGGTGACATAAAGATTTGCAAAGTACACACTGATCTGAATGTGGCAGATCCATTGACTAAACCTCTCTCTAGAGCAAAGCACGACCAACACCAGAACGCCATGGGTGTTAGGTATATTACCATGTAATCTAGATTATTGACTCTAGTGCAAGTGGGAGACTGTTGGAGATATGCCCAAGAGGCAATAATAAAAGTGGTTATTATTATATCTTTGTGTTTATGATGAATGTTTACATCCCATGCTATAATTGTATTATTATGAAACACTAATACTTGTGTGTTTTGTAAACATAAAAGAGTCCCTAGTAAGCCTCTTGTTGAACTAGCTTGTTGATTAATAGATGATCATGGTTTCCTGATCATGGACATCGGATGTCATTAATAACAAGGTCATATCATTAGGAGAATGATGTGATGTACACACACCCATAGTAAGTGTAGCATAAGATCAAGTCATTTAGTTCGTATTGCTACAAGCTTTCAAATGCATAGTAACCTGATCCTTCGACCATGAGGTTATGTTAATCACCATCACCGGATGGGTACTTTGATGACATCAAACACCGCTTTGTAACTAGGTGGTTATAAAGGTGTCATTGGGTATTCTGAAAGTATGTGTTGAAGCGCATGGACCAAGATTGGGATTTGTCCATCCATATGACGGATAGATATGCTCTGGGCCCTCTCGGTGGAATGTCATCTAGTTAGCTTGCAAGCATGTGACTGGGTCACAAGGGATGACATAATATGGAACGAGTAAAGAGTACTTATCAGTAACGAGGTAGAACTAGGTATGGAGATACCGACGATCAAACCTCGAATAAGTAGAATATCGCGTGACAAAGGGAATTGGTTTCGTATGTTAATGGTTCTGTCGACCACGAAGTCATCATTGAGTACGTGGGAGCCATTATGGATCTCCAGATCCCGCTAATGGTTATTGATCGGAGAGGTGTCTCCATCATGTCTGCATATTCACGAACCGTAGGGTGACACACTTAAGGTTCGAAGTTGTTTTAAGTAGATATGGAATGTGCGTTGGAGACCGAATGTTGTTCGGAGTCTCGGATTAGATCCGGGACATCACGAGGAGATCTGGAATTGTCCGGGGAATAAGATTCATATAATGGGGATCGTTTTCTAAGTTAGGAAATGTTCCGGAGTGTTTATATGGGGATTCTAGAATGTTTCGGAATGTTCCGGAAGGTTCTAGAAGATTTTTTGGAGTTTACTTGAAAACCAAGAAAGGATAAAGGGAAACTTGGAGAGTAAGTAAGGGAAACTTGGGGGGGAAGGACTCTCCCCCCAAGCTCCCTTGTGCACCGTCCCTAGGAGGTGGGCCTAGGGGTGGGAACCCTAGGCCGCACCCCTCCCTCTATATATAGAGGGGTGGAGGCGCCACCCCCTTGCCCCCTTCCACTCAAAACCCTAGCCGCCTCTCTCCTCCTCCTTCCCTCTGATCTGGCTTAGGGGAAGCCCTGCAGAATTCTCTACTCCACCACCACCACCACGCCGTCGTGCTGCTAGGATTCCGTGGAGAGATCTACTACCTCCGCTGCTCGCTGGAACGGGGAGGGGAAGGACTGCTTCGACTCCGCACGTGTGACCGACTGCGGAAGTTCTGCCGAAACGCGGCGCCGGAAGGATCGTCTACTCGATCTTGAGATCGGCAAGTGATCGTCTACATCAACCACGAGATCCGATCTTGCACAAGGATTTCGGATCTACAAGGGTTAGTACAGATCTATCTCGTTGCACATGTCTAATAGATTAGATCTTGGCTTTTATCTAGATTAGATCTGGGTTTTGTTCGTTCTTGCGGTAGAAATTTTTGTTTTCCATGCTACGAACCCATCAAGAGGATCAAGAAAAAACAGCGTTTACAACGCCCTTTGGTGTGTTCTGCTACAACACAATGCCCTTCAGGCTAAAGAACGCGGGAGCCACCTACCAGCGGTGCAAGCAGGCTTGCCTCCAGGAACAACTGGGTCGCAACATTCAAGTCTATGTCGACGACATAGTAATCAAGACCAAGGAGGAAGCCTCCCTAATCGATGATTTGCGTGAAACCTTCTCCGACCTCGACCGCTACCGGATCAAGCTCAGTCTGGACAAATGCGCCTTCGGCATACCATCTGGGCAACTACTCGGGTACCTCATCTTTGCGAGGGGAATCGAGGCAAAACCGAAGAAAATAAAATCCATACTGGCCATGGAGAAGCCAAAAAACATAAGGGGCGTCCAGCAGCTGGCTGGGCGAATCGCGGCCCTCAGTCGATTCATCAATCGGATGGGTGAAAAGGCACTGCCCTTCTACCAACTCCTCTGCAAAGCTGAAAAATTCGAGTGGACCAATGAAGCGCAAGAAGCATTCGAAGACCTCAAGCACCTATTATCCACTTCGCCAGTACTGGTGACCCCACGAGAAAGGGAACCACTGTTACTATATATCTCCGCCACCAACCAGGTGGTCAACACAATGCTCGTCGTCGAGCGAGCCGAGGAAAACAAAGTCCACGGGGTACAACGCCTAGTATACTACCTCAGCGAGGTCCTCATGCCAACAAAACAGCGGTACCCGCACTACCAGAAAATTGGACATCACCAGAAGATGACGACGCCTCTTGACTGCAATACAAAATTGACATCAAGAAAGGGCAAACCCCAGAGACAAGCTAACAAGGGTAAAACAGAGAAGGACAAGTAAACCAGAAAACTTACCAGTCAAATTTGTCAAAGTCAAAAGCGGCCTCCCCCGACTCCGACGAAGACTCGTTGGGCAATCGCATCTTCTTGCGAGAAGATGGTGCCACGACGCTCATAGGAATAGCAGGTATCGGCGACTCCGCACCAATACCTGTACCTTCTGGAGTCGAAGGAGACGATGCATCGGAATCCTCGCTGCGCGAACGCTTGCGAGTATCCGGGCTACCGGACTCGGGGGCTTCCTCCTCCACATCAGAGGGGACGGTCGACTCCGACTCGTCCTCTTCCAAGGCTTCGCGAGGGATAATCCCCTCAGGAAGAGGGGGCATACAAGGTGACACCGCCCAATCCTGCATACATACAACAAAAAGCAAGTAAGCAACAGAGAAGCAATCGACAAACTTAGCTACTGCGTAGCACAACTATACCTTGGGAGGAGGGTTAGTAGCATCAAATGGAGGAACAACTGGCTCACTAAGGAGCACATCCTTGACGGTGTACTTGGTGACCAGTCGAACCCTGTTGTCCACCTCACTCGTGGACATGCCATCGGCAGACATGCGAGTGGCATCGTTAGCGCCAGCCCACTGAAACATGGGGTGGACTCTAGCCTGCAGAGGCTGGACGCGATGGCGCAGCCAAGTGCGAATGAGGGCGCATCCTCCCTCCTCTTTGCCTATGCGACTCTTGAGGTCGCAGACGCGCTCGTATAACACATCTATCTCCGCGAACTCGCCAGGCATGACTACATTCTTCCAGGAGCGCATCCTCTTGCACGGCGTTGCGGGATCGAAGGGTACGAGTCCGAAGTGCTCACCATTAGCCTTCTCATCGCGGATGTAGAACCATTTGTCCCTCCACCCTTGGACGGACGCCGTGAGCTTGATGTCAAAATAGGTGGCGGATGGGTCGACATGGATCCTGCAGCCACCTACATCATAGACTAAAGAGCCAAACGCAGATTGGCGCTTCAATTTGAAGAGGCGCTTGAAGAGGCCGAAGTGCGGCTCGATTCCGAGCCAGCACTCACAGAGGGTGATGAAGCAAGAAATATGGAGGATAGAGTTCGGGGACAGCTGATGGAGCTGCAGCCCGTAGAAACAAAGGAGGCCCCTAAAAAAGGGGTGAAGAGGCAAGGAGAGACCGCAAATGATCAATGCTAAAAACATCACTTGAAAACCAGCGAGGGGAGCAGGAATTGTCTCACCGCCGTGGATGCGTGCGTCGGCGACTGCAGCGGACAGTACTCCGTCTTGGCGAAGAAGACGGAGGTCAGATTATTTGATGATGGAGGGGCGCCACGCACCATTCGTGACGCGCCTGTGGCCTTCTTCTTCCTGCCGGCGGTAGTGCTGGTGCCCGCAGCGGCGGAGTCGCCCTTCTTCTTTGCCACAGCAGCGATGGCCGCGGAATCGGCCACAACACCTCCTTTCTTCTTCCCCATTGCGCGGCGGCGATGCGATCGAAGGAAGTAGCTCGGAAACGAGCGGAGCTGGTCCAGCGTCGTGGAAGAAACGAGCGCAGAGAAAGCAGAGGAGTAGCAGCAATGGCGATGGGAGCAGAGGACGAATGATAACAGATGAGAAATTTACCGTCGTAGCACCGCTACTTAACCCCTGGAAGACGCAATCCAACGGCTCAGAAAAACCCTACTGGACGCATGGCAAACATCGTGATGGACACGTGGAGGAGTGGAAGCGCGAACCATCCCTCCATTACTCCCATTACGCATGGAAATCGAGGAGGCACAGTTAAAATAAAAGATTACGCACGCCCAGTCAAATCAAAGTCAAAAAGTGGGACCCACTGCTCGTCACGTCCTGTCAAACCCGCTCACGCGGGGAACTGAGGTCATGAAATCGTCAGCACTGACATCATCAAAGCTACGTAGCAGAAGACTTCGACTAATTTAGTCCTTGCTCGAGTCTTCGACTCCACCAAGCACTCGGGGGCTACTCCCATAGGGAGCGCTGGTCGCGCACCCTATGATTTTTCTTTTCTTTTTACATGAACATGTATAATCACAGGCAAACCCAACCACTCGAAAATACGATTCGACTGTGGACATGGGTTACTCCCATAGGGAGCGCGGGAAACAAATTTGACTAAAATAAGCAAACAGAAGACGACAGGAGTCGACAAAAGTTCTTTAGTCCCTGCCTGAGTCTTCGACTCAACCAGGCACTCGGGGGCTACTCCCATAGGGAGCGCTGGTCATGCACCCTATGATTATTTGTACTAAGTACTGTGTGTTGATAACATCCACACTCGAAGTTTATGGCGACACCCCCTCATTTCCCTACAAAGAGACTGCGTCTCCTAGGTCACCCGAATCGTCTCCGTGATGATAAAATTCAGATGCCACGCTTACGTCATGAAGATAAGACCTGAATAAGGCCAGGCAACGCATTAGCTGCGCACTACCAGAAATGTATCCGTGCCTACAGGTGCGATGAATATGCCTTGACGGACGCGTCGAGTGCTCATACCCATATAACTGGAATTCGACTCATGTAAGACCTCTGCGGCTTGAGTCGAATTACACCAGCACTTCTCCGGATTCGAGTCTGGGGACTCGAGTTCGAGTAGATTGCGATTGTTTCACCCTAAGGTGGTTAACTGATACCGATACTTCGGGCACGCACATCAACAATCCCTATGACACAAACAAAGCAGTCGAAATATACTCATTCATGCACTCGAAAGACTTCCAAAAGTCCCCAGTCGAATCTGCGATTCCACTGGACACTCGGGGGCTACTGCCATGGGTATACCCTATGGGTACTCGAGCTTGGTATATACGGTCTAAATACGTAAAGGCCCACGGTGTTGCCAAGGCCCAAATGAAGGACTCGAGTAACCTACGGACTCTCGATTGCTTGAAGAACAAGAAGAAGCTAAAGATAGAAAGTTTGAAGGGGAAAACCCTAACTTGTAACCGACTCGACCTGCTACCCGAGACCTAGCCTACCTATATAAAGGCTAGGAGGGGGCGGCGAGGAGAACACACGCAACCCTAGTTTCCACAACCCTCGCCAGATTGCATCTGCGCACCACTGTAATCTTCGATTCCTTCGATAATTCCACGAGCAGACAAGCAGGAGTACAGACCTCTACGAGGCCTGAACGTGGGTAAATCTTTGTCCCCTGTGTGCTTGTTTGCTAGCCGATAGATGTCTCCAGCGCTCCCTCCTTCTCCAAAACCCAAGTCCATGACAATGGGCATTGATGAGTTAAACCCTCGTCAATGAGTCTTCCGGTAAAATATCGACTTTGGCTTTTGTCCGGTCCAATTCTGAGAATATTCATTTTCTGGATTTTTTGGAACCAAAAACAGAAGAAAACAGGAAACTGGCACTGTGGCATCTTGTTAATAGGTTAGTTCCAGAAAATGTGTAAAAGTACTCCAAAGTGTGGACAAAACATAAGAAAGTAGATATAAAACAAGCATGGAACATCAAAAATTATAGATACGTTTGCAACTTATCAACATCCCCTAGCTTAACTCATGCTCGTCCTCGAGTAGGTAAGTGATAAAAAGAAAAGAATAATTTTTGAGGTGACATGCACCATCACAATCTTGGTCAAGGCATTTATGAAACATTGATAGCTGGGATCTAGTACTTTAGCATAGCATGAAAGATATGGTTCTAACAATAAGACATAGCAACTATGTCATAACATGAAAATGTACAAAAGATTCATGGATAACAATGCTTTGAAAGACGGTTGTTTGTTTCACATAAAGAAAACATAATGAGAATGGTATTCAGCTTGTCCATCATAGTGTAGCAAAACATAAATGCATAGGACACCTTCAAAGTTCATAAGGGTGACTAGATACAAATAGTTTAAGAACAAGCAATATCAAAGTTATGAATCAATCAACAAGTCTTGCGACAATGCACATTAAACTAAGAATGGCCACTGTGCTCTCTCAATAGGTGGATAAAGATAGAAGATGGAGACTCAACATAAAATTAAAAGAAAGGCCTTCATAGAAGGAAGCAAGGATTCAAGTCTCATAAAGAGCTTCCAAAAATTATGGTACTTATTAGCTCTCATTGCCCCTATCATAAGCATCTTTAGGTGATTAAGGTTAAAGTGACACAACTAAGAGGATATGCTTGACAAGTTATAAGTTGAAATCTCATGCCCTTGCTTACGAGTGTCGAACCTCATGCTACTCAACTTCAGTCACAAGTAAGCTCTTGTCATTGTAAGTACATATGTATCATAGAGAACCGCCAACGAGGTACCCCTTGCCCCATGACACAGGAGCTATCCTATATCAAAATGGCAAGGCAACAGATAATGAGCATCTCAGTGATCTTTTTATTTACTATTTGCATTGGTTTTTATTGAGGATGCTTCATAGAATGCTCATTATGGTTATGCTGCAAGTTTCCACCATGATTAGGCATGGCTTAGGCTAGCGGCCCAGGCGTTTCTCTAACACACATACAAACTCCATGATCTTACAAGTTCCCCTTTTATTTCACACCACCGGGATCCATAAGCAAAAGAATCATGATATCAACGGAATAATAAGTGCAATGTTGAAAGCGTTCCCCATGATACATGGTTCTGCTAACTTCAACTTATAAAGCGCAAGCATATATGCAATAAACATGGACACAACGGTTCAAGATTATTAAATGCAAGAAAGTAAAGTGTGCCATCAAGTTCGTGAGAGCTTTAATCACTAATTTTCACATAACAAGTTTATTTCAGAAGGTAGATAAAAACATGAATATACTTGGAATAGCAAATGCTAATAGGTAGATATGGTGGACTCTTTGGAATAACTTGGTTTTATTTGGAGTTGGATGCATGAGTGGAACTCATACTTGGTACGGAGGCAAGCAAAAGACTGGGAGCGACCAACTAAGAGAGCAATAATGGCCATAATCATGCAAAGCGACAAAACATTATTAATTAAAGCATAAAGTGATATTACAAGTCGAAAACTAAAGGATCATAGAGGCTATGGTGACTTGGTATAGTCTTAACATTGTGTGAGCATGCGCCAAGTCAACCCAAATAAAGCATCAAAGGAGAATACCACAATACTATGCTTTAATATGCTAAAACAACGCATGATTCTTTCAAGGCACATTAAGCAATCTCAATTATTTGTAACATGTCATGCTACAGCAAAAATCACTAAGAATAAAGCCAAAACAATATCAAGCATAGGCCACAGTCAAAACCAAACTCCTTTATACCACTTAAGCATGAACTTTTCCTACTCTTTTCGAATCCAAACCAATCTTATTTGAAAACTAATGTATGAATGAGGGGGTCCAACCAATTTATTAAAGCAAACTAAGCAAACTAAGCAAACGAAAACAAAAAACAAAAACAAAGACGCTCCAAGAACAACACAACTGTGCATGAAACAATAAAAATGAAGTGTTTGGAAGAAACCTGAGATTTTTATTGATGAAGAAGGGGATGCCCAAACTGTGCATGAAACAATAAAAATGAAGTGTTTGGAAGAAACCTGAGATTTTTATTGATGAAGAAGGGGATGCCTTGGGCATCCCCAAGCTTTGATGCTTGTACTTCTTGGATATTTCTTGGGGTGACACGGGTGGCATCCCCAAGCTTGAGCTTTTGTCCATTCTTCATCTTATCACATTACTCTTCCCTACACTTAAAATTTTCCTTCATACAAAACTTCACACAATCTTCATTAGCAACATTAGTGTACTCAAGATAATAAGTATTTTGGTTCAGTTCCAACACAAATAAAACTTCCATTAAAACAAAAGCTACTGTAGCACCTCCTTTAAAAAGTTCAAATGATCAAAGAGAACTCAAAGAGAAAGAGATTAAGAGGCAAATTCAAATAATGGCAGAAATCTATCAAAACAGACCAGTAGGTAAAAACCAATTTTTTCGAAGACCTTCTGTTTCTCAAATCGAAAAGTGTTGAACTAACGACAGTTAACTAACAACCTGGGGGGGTTTATTCAGAAAATTATGGCTCAAACCGACATATAGAGATTTTTCACAAATTTTTACAGTGAAGCACAAAAATCTGTTTCGGGACAACACTTCCCCAAATCTTACTTCCCTCTCATTAGAGGTTATTCTTTGCACAAAAATCAAATAAAAAGGATAAGGAGTGGTTATTACTGAAGTAATAACTTCCAAGACTCAAGAAAAATATTGGGTTATCTCCCAAGAAGTACTTTTCTTTAACGTCTTTAAGTTTGGCATGATAGTTTGAGAAGATGCTCACATAAGAAATATGAATTGAAGTAAAAGAGAGAATCAAAAAGCAAATTCAAAGCACATTTAAGTCTAACCCAGTTCCTATGCATAGGAATCTTGTAAAGAAACAAGTCATGAAAGCACAAAGCAACAAGCATAGTAAACCAAAACTAGTGCAACTTCAAAAAAATTAACATAAAGAGGGGAAACTTAATATTGTTGAGACACATAAAACCATGTTTCCCTCTCTCATAATAACTTTCAGTAGCATCATGAATAAAATTAAAAATATAACTATCACATAAAACATTCTTATCATGATCCACATGCATAAAAGAATTAATACTCCCCACATAAACATAGTCATTCTTATTAATTATAGTGGGACCAAATTCAACAAAATAGCTATCATTATTATTCTCATCACCATAATCATCAAATATAGGAGGCATATTGTAATCATAATTAATTTTCTCCTCAATAGTAGGTGGACTAAAAATATCATATTCATCATTGTAATCATCATATATTGGAGGTTTGGTATCATCATAAGCAATAGAATAGCTATCTTCCAAAGATGGGGAACTAAAAAGATCATTTTCATAAAAACTAGCTTCCCCAAGCTTAGACTTTTCCATAGCATTAGCAATAATGGTGTCCAAAGAATTCATACTAACAACATTGTTATTAGCATGCAAATAAAGTTCCATAGGTTTTTTCATTTTCTCTTCAAACACTTCATGTCCTAACTCAAGATAAATACTATAAAGCTCTCTAATTTTTTTGTTTCCCATTAAGCCTAACTAGTGAAAACAAGAAACAAAAAGAAAAAATTGCAGAATCTAAAGGAAATAACTTCGAGCACTCACACCAGAGGATGTGAGTACCTTTTACCTTACCTCCCCTACAACGGCGCCAGAAAATAGCTTGATGTCTACGCACTTCTATTATTGTAGACAATTGTTGGGACTCCAAGTGTAGAGGTTTGTAGAACAGCAGCAAGTTTCCATTAAATGGATTACCCAAGGTTTATCAAACTCAGGGAGGAAGTGGTTAAAGGTATCCCTCTCAAGCAACCCTGCAATCAAGATACAAGAAGTCTCTTGTGTCCCCAACACACCCAATACACTTGTCAGGTGTATAGGTGCACTAGTTCGGCGAAGAGATAGTGAAATACAAATGGTATGGATATAAGACAACGGTGCTAGAAAAGAGCTTGACGGGAGGAAAATACTAAAGGCACAAAAGATGGAAGCAAGCAAACATGTAACAGATCTAGTTGCAAACAGTGTTTCAATGCTTAGAAAGAAGGCCTAGGGATCATACTTTCACTAGTGAACACTCTCATATAAATATCTTCTCTTCATGATACTACTCTGAACTACTCTCCGGTTGGACACTCTAATCCATGGTAGGGCTATAACACCACTCCTCAAAGTTCGCTTTCCCCATCTAGATAGCCCCTCACTATCACCTTGAGCGCTAAATGGTTCCAACAAACACCACAATTTCAGAGAGACATCCAACTCCAAATATAACTCATAACAAGTATTTGTAATCTCTAGCCTAAGTGCCACCATGGTGTGTGATGACCCACAAGTATAGGGGGTGTATTGCAGTATTTTCGAGGGAAGTGAAACCCAATTTATTGATTCGACACAAGGGGAGCCAAAGAATATTTATCAGCCTTAACAACTGAGTTGTCAATTCAGCTGCACCTAGAAACAATCTTGCTCACAACAGTTTATCAGTAGCAACAGTTTTGTAGTAGGAATAGTAAAGTAACAGCAGTAGTAAAGCAAAGACAGTAGTAACAAAAGCAGTAAATAGTGGGATTAGAGTGTGTTAGGCATAGGGATGGATGGACGGGTGTTGCATGGACAAGACAATTCACATAGCAATCAGAACATAGGGCAATTGCAGATAAATAAGATAAAGCATCCAAGTAATCCTAGGCATGTGTTCCATATATAGTCATGCGTGCTCGCAATGAGAACTTTCACAACATCTTTTGTCCTGCCAGCCCGTTTGCAGCGGGGCCTCTAGGGAACTACTGGCAATTAAGGTGCTCCTTTTAATAGAGCACCGGAGCAAAGCATTAACACTCCGTGAACACATGTGATCCTCACATCAAAGCCATTCCCTTCCGGTTATCCCGATTTCTGTCTCTTCGGGGCCATAGGTTCCGGACAACAACGTGTGTAAACAACTTGCAGATAAGACCAAAAACAATACTATAATAATGAATCAATAACATGTTCAGATCTGAAATCATGGCACTCGGGCCCTAGTGACAAGCATTAAGCACAACAAGTTGCAACAAAGTCATAAAGCACTAATAAAAGATACTAGGCACCATGCCCTAACAATCTGATGCCATTACATGAACGATCTCATCCAATCCCTGCCATCCCCATAGCCTACAGCGGGGGATTACTCACTCATAGATGGGGGAAACATGGATGGTCGATGGAGATGCGATGGTGATGATGACGGCGATGATCTCCTCCAATTCCCCGTCCCGACAGGGTGCCAGAATGGAGTTTCTGGTGCTATTTCGTGGAATCTGGTGGTGGCGGCGGAGCGGAACTCCTTCTGGAAAAACGTCGAACCCCCTAGAGTTTTTAGTTCAGAAGGCTTCTTATAGTCGAAGAGGGAGACTGAGGGGGTGCCTGGGGCCACCACACCATGCCCTGGCGTGGCCAAGCCCTGCCCACGCCTGGGGGTGGTGTGGCCAGGCCCTAGCCCTCCCCCGTCTCATATTCTGGCTCCGTGAGTCTTCTGAAAAATAGGCACTTTGGTTTTTGTCCCGTCCAATTCCGAGAATATTCATTTTCTGACTTTCCTGGAACCAAAAATAGCAGAAAACAGGCAGCTAGCACTGTGGCTCTTGTTAATAGGTTAGTCCAAGAAATCATATGAAAAGTACTCCAAAGTGTGGACAAAACACAAGAAAGTGGATAAAACCAAGCATGGAGCATCAAAAATTATAGATACATTTGCAATGTATCAACATCCCCAAGCTTAACTCCTGCTCGTCCTCGAGTAGGTAAGTGATAAAAAGAAAGAATAATTTTTGAGGTGACATGCACCATCAAAGGCTTGACCAAAGTATTTGTAAACATTCAAAGCTGGGATCATAGCACTTCAATCATAACATGAAAGACAAAGTTCTAGCAATAAGACAAAGAAATTATGATGCAACATGAAAAGGCACAAACAAAAGATTCATAAATAACAATGCTTTGCAAGACGTTTGTTTGTTTCACATAAAGAAAACATAGCATAGTGGCATTCAGCTTGTCCCTCATAGAGTAGCAAACATAAATGCATAGGACACCTTCAAAGTTTACAAGAGTGACTAGATACAAATAGTTTAAAACAAGCAATATCAAGGCATGCATCAATCAACAAGTCTTGGGACAATGCACATAGAACTAAGAATGGCCACTATGCTCTCAAGAAAGTGCTCATAGAATGTGTGAAGACTCAACAAGGAAATGAACAGGTTTTGAAAAGTTTGAAAGGCTTCCAAATGCTGAAAGTATGGTACTCATTAGTTTTGAGCTCTCATTGCCCCTATCATAAGCATCTTTAATGTGGTTAAGGTGAAAGTGAGGTCCAATCTGAGTTATATGCTTGACAAACTATAAACTGAAAATCGCAAGTCCCTTGATTACGAGGGTCGCTCCTCATGCTACTCAACTTTAGTTACCGGTAAGTTCTTGTCATCGTAAGTATGTGCGTATCATTGAGAACTGCCAACGAGGTACCCCTTGCCCGATGATATGGAAGAGTCCCCATATCAAAATGACAAGGCAAGCAGACAATGAGTATCTCAGCGATCTTCTTATTTACCATGGGAAAATGGTGCTTTTTTTCTCTCTTTCCTCTTTTCATAAATCTCTTTTTTTCTTTTTCTCAATAGCTATCTCTCTTTTTTTATAAGAAGAATGCTTCATAGATATCATTATGGTTACGCTGCAGGTTTCCACCATGTCAGCATGGATTAGACCAGCGGCCCAGGCATTTCTCTAACACACATACATAACTCCATGGACTTACAAGCTCCCCTTTTATTTCACACCGACGACATCCGCAAAGAAAAGAGCAAGGTATCAACTGGGTATATATTTACAAGTGTTGAAAGCGTTTCCCGTGACATCACGGTTCTGCTAATCCCTAACCTATAATTTGCAAGCATATAACTTTCATGGAGAGTTCACAATGGTTCAGGTTTATTAATTGCAGGAAATAAAGTGTGCCATCAAGTTCGTGAGAGCTTTACTAACTAACTTTCTCATAACAAGCAAACATTTTATTCGGAAGAAAACGAGGCATATTGGATATGCACGGGAATAGCAAATGATGCTAATAGGTAGGTATGGTGGACACTTTGGCAATATTTGGTTTTAGGGAGTTGGAAACATGAGTAAAACATACTCAGTGAAAGTGAAGGCTAGCAATAGCAAGGGAGCGACAAACGAGAGAGCAATAATGGCCATAATCATGCAGAGCGACAAAACATCATTGATCAAAGCATAAAGTGATACTACAAGTTGAAAACTAAAGGATCATAAAGGCTTATGGTGACTTGAGATAGTAATAACAAGGTGTGAGCATGTGCCAAGTCAACCCAAATAAAGCATCAAAGGAGAATACCACTATACTATGCTTTAATATGCTAAAACAACGCATGATTCATCCAAGGCACATTAAGCAATCTCAATTGTTTATAAGTCATGCTACATCAAAGAATACTAAGCATAAAGCCAAAACAATATCAAGCATGACATGACAAAGCATAGGCCACAATCAAAAACAAGCTCTCTTTACCACTTAAGCATGAGCTTTCCTGCTCTTTTCCAAGCCAAACCAAACTATTTGAAAACCAATGTATGAAAGAGGGGGTCCAACCAATTTATTCAGCAAACTAAGAAAACCACGCAAACTAAAAACCAAAACGAAAACGAAAAAGAAGACGCTCCAAGAATAACACAACTATGCATGAAACAATAAAAATGAAGTGTTTGGAAGAAACATGGGATTTTTATTGATGAAGAAGGGGATTCCTTGGGCATCCCCAAGCTTTGACGCTTGTACTTCTTGGGTATTTCTTGGGGTGACACGCGTGGCATCCCCAAGCTTGAGCTTTAGTCCATCCTTCATCTCATTACTCGTTCCTTCCATACACCTGAAATTTTTCCTTCATACAAAACTTCACACAATATTTATTAGCAACATTAGTGCACTCAAGATAAATAAGTCTTAAGGTTCAGCTCTAACACCAAATAAACTTCCATTAAACACTAGCTACTGTATCACTTCCCTCAAAAAGCTCAATTCCCTAAAAAGAACTCAAAAAGGAACCAACAAGAAGCAAATGCAGAAAATGGCAGAAATCTGTCAAAACAGACCAGCAGGTAAAGCCGGTTTTTTTCGAAGACCTTATGTTGCTTAAATCAAAAAGTGTTGAACTAACGAAAGTTAGATAACAACCTGGGGCAGAAGAACAAAAATTCAAGCCTCAAAAATACGTTCCGAGATTTTACACGAATTTTTACGGTGAAGCACAAAAATCTGTTTCGGGATAGCAACTTTCCCAATCATTACTTCTCTCTGATTAGAGGTTACTCTTGGCACAAAAAGCAAATAAAAAGGATAAGGAGCGGTTATTACTGAGGTAATAACTTCCAAGACTCAGCTAAAACTTTTGGGTTATCTCCCAATAAGTACTTTTCTTTAACGCCTTTAAGTTAGGCATAAGCAAAAACTGAAATGGATAGAATAGAAGTAAGCGGAGATAATCATGGTGAAAACATTGTTTTGTTCAATGAAATTCTTTTGTTAACAAGGTTGATCAGGTCTTGTTACCAAAACAATTTCATATGAGACAAAACTTTGTATTCCGCTAATGATTATGTTACCTCAACCTTGATAGCAATGGTCCCAATCATAATAGTTTCAAATTTTTCTCTTGGTATGGGACAATATATTTCTCCAACTTGAATGCCCTCAACATGTTTAATTGAATTCAAACCATAAGTCCTTTCAATCTTCTTGGGGAAATAGATAGTATGTTCCTTGTCATTGACATTGAAGGTCACTGACGAGGGTTTAACTCGTCAATGCCCATTGTTATGGACTTGGTTTTGGAGAAGGAGGGAGCGCTAGAGACATCTATCGGCTAGCAAACAAGCACACAGGGGACAAAGGATTTACCCAGGTTCAGGCCTCGTAGAGGTCCCTACTCCTGCTTGTCTGCTCGCGGAATTATCAAGGGAGTCGAAAGTTACAATGGTGCGCAGATGTAATCTAGCGAGGGTTGTGGAAACTAGGGTTGTGTGTGTCCTTCTCGCCCCCTCCTAGCCTTTATATAGATAGGCTAGGTCTCGGGTAGTAGGTCGAGTCGGTTACAAATTAGGGTTTTTCCCTTTGATCTTTCTATCTCTAGCTTTTTCTTGTTCTTCAAGCAATCGAGAGTCTGTAGGTTACTCGAGTCCCTCCATCCAGGCCTTGGCGACACCATGGGCCTGTATGTATTTGGACCGTATATACCAAGCTCGAGTACCTATAGGGTATACCCATGTCAGTAGCCCCCGAGTGTCCAGTGGAATCGCAGATTCGACTAGGGACTTTTTGAAGCCTTCGAGTGCCTAAATGAGTACATTTCGATTGCTTTTATTCGTGTCATAGGGATTGTTGATATACGTGCCTGATATAACCGAAGTATCGGTATCAGTTAACCACCTTAGGGTGAAACAACGCAATCTACTCAAATTCGAGTCCCCGGACTCGAATCCGGAAAAGTGCTGGTGTAATTCGACTCATGCCGTGGAGGTCTTATAGGAGTCAAATTCCAGTTATATGGGTGTGAGCACTCGACGCGTCCGTCAAGGCATGTTCATCGTGCCTGTAGGCACGGATACATTTCTGGTAGTGCGCAGTTAAATGCGTTGCCAGGCCTTATTCAGGTCTTACCTTCATGCCGTAAGCGCGTCATCCGAATTTTATCATCGCGGAGACGATTCGGGCGTCCAGGAGACGTAGTCTCTTTGTAGGGAAAATTTGTGAGGCGGTGTCGCCAAGGGTTGCGAGTGCGGATGTTATCAACACACAGTTTTTGTGCAAATAATCATAGGGTGCGCGACCAGCGCTCCCTATGGGAGTAGCCCTCGAGTGCCTGGTTGAGTCGAAGACTCAGGCAGGGACTAAAGAACTTTTGCGACTGCTATCGTCTTTTTACTTACTTGTTTCAGTCGAAGACTCAGGTAGGGACTAAAAAAATTTCGCGACTGCTGTCATCTTTTGCTTGTTTGTTTTTAGTCGAATTTATTTCCGGTGCTCCCTATGGGAGTAACCCATGTCCGTAGTCGAACTATGTTTCGAGTGGTTGGGTTTGCTTTGTGATTGTCCACATTGCTGCAACAAGAAAATAAAAAGTCGTAGGGTGCGCGGCCAGTGCTCCCTATGGGAGTAGCCCCCGAGTGCTTGGTGGAGTCGAAGACTCCAGCAAGGATTAAAGTAGTCGAAGTTTTCCACTTGGTAGCTTTGATGACGTCAGTGCTGACGCTTGTATGACCTCAGTTGCCCGCGTGAGCGAGTTTGACGGGACGTGACAAGCGGTGGGTCCCACTTTCTGACTTTGATTTGACTGGGCGTGCGTAATCTTATTTTTAACTGCGCATCCTCAATTTCCGCGCGTAATGGTAGAAGTGGGGGGACGATTCGCGCTTCCTCTTATCCACGTGTCCAACACGATGCGTGCCACGCGTCCAATAGGGTTTTTGTTAGCCGTTGGATTGCATCTCCCAGGGGTTAAGTAGCGGCGCTGCGGCGGTAATTTTCCATCTGTGCTCTTTCGTCCTCGCTGCCATTGCCATTCCTGTTGTTCTTCTGCTTTCCTGCGCTCGTCTCCTCCACAGTGCTGGACCACCTCCGTTCGTTTCCAAGCTACTTTCTGTGCTCTCATCGCCGCCGCACAATGGGAAAGAAGAAAGGAGGCACTGCCGCTGATTCCACGGCCATCGTTGCCACGACGAAGAAGAAGGGTGGCTCCGCTGCTGCGGGCACCGGCGCCGCTGCCGGCGGGAAGAAGAAGGTCGCGGGTACCCGTGTGACAAATGGTGCATGGCACCCCTCCATCATCAAGGCATTGGATCTCCGTCTTCTTCGCCAGGATGGAGTTATCTCTGCGGAAGTCACCAATGCGCGCGTCCCCGGCGCTGAGACCATTCCTGCTCCTCCCGCTGGTTTTCGAGTGATGTTTCTCGCATTCGTCATTCGTGGTCTCTCCTTGCCTCTCCACCCCTTTATTGGGGGTCTTCTTTGCTTCTATGGGCTCCAGCTCCATCAGCTGTCCCCAAATTTGATTCTCCATATCACCTGCTTCATCACCCTTTGCGAGTGCTAGCTCGGAATCGGGCCACACTTTGGTCTTTTCAAGCGCTTGTTTAAATTGAAGCGTCAGTCCGCATCTGGCGTAGGTGGTTGAGGAATCCACGTCGACCCAACCGCCACCTAGTTCGACATCAAGCTTACCAAGTCCGTCCAAGGATGGAGGGACAAATGGTTCTATGTCCACGATCAGAAGGCCAAAGATGAGCACTTTGGACTTGCGCCCTTCGATCTGGCGACTCCCTACAAGAAGATGCGTTCTTGGAAGAACAAAGTTATGCCTGGCGAACTCGCGGAGACGGACGTGCTGTATCAGCGTGTCTGTGACCTCGAAAGTCGCATGGGCACAGAAGAGGGAGGTTGCGCTCTTATCAGAACTTGGCTGCGTCGTCGCGTCCAGCCTCTCCAAGCCAGAGTCCATCCCATGTTTCAATGGAGTGGCGCTGATGATGCCACTCGCGTGTCTGCCGATGGCATGTCCGCGAGTGAGGTGGATAAGAGGATTCGACTGGTCACGAAGTACACTGTCAAGGATGTGCTTCCAAGTGAACCAGTTGTTCCTCCTTTTGATGCTTCGAATCCTCCTCCTGAGGTATAGTTGTGCTGCGCAGTAGCTTATTTCACGATTGCTTTTCTGTTTGCTTCCTTGTTCTGTTTGCTGATCTTCACTGTCTGTATGCAGGATTGGGCGGTGTCGCCTTGTATGCCTCCTCTCCCTGAGGGGATTATTCCTCACGAAGCTTTGGAAGAGGACGCGTCTGAGTCGACTGTCCCTTCTGATGTGGAAGAGGAAGTCCCCGAGTCCGAGAGCCCGGATGCTCGCAAGCGTTCGCGCAGCAAGGATTCCGACGCGTCGACTCCTTTGACTCCAGGAGGCATGGCTATTGGCACGGATTCGCCAATTCCAGCCGTTCCTGTGAGGGCTGTGGCACCATCTTCTCGCAACAAGATGCGATTGCCCAAGGAGTCTTTGTCGGAGTCGGCGGCGGCCATGTTTGATCTTGACAAGTTTGACTGGTAAGTTTGCTAGGTCATTCATTCTTTTCTGTTTTCTTCTTGTTGACTTTGCCCTGGAGTTTGCCATTTCTCAATGTGGATTTGGTCTTGTAGTCAAGAGGCGTCGTCATGTTCTGGCGACGTCGAGTTTTTGAAAGAATCGGGAGTCGCGACCTCAAGGGCCAAGGTAGAGGTCGAGCGTGCTCCTTACACTCTGGCGGCAGCCCACTCCGAGCACAATTCTTCGAGCTCTCCTCACGTAGGGGAACATCGAATGGTTGCTCGGATGACCGTTCAGCAAACTTCTTCGGAGTCGCTGGAGGACCATGTAAGTATATCTTTCCTTCTTTTAGTATGGCAGTCGACGTTCTCTGTTGCCCTCTCTGATTCCTTGTTTGTGCGACAGCTCCTTGTAAAGGCAGCCGCGCAAGTGGCGGAGCAGGTGATGGTGATGGGTTGCCAGCATGCAATGCTGGAAACGCGTCACCGCGTGGTCGAAAGTGAGTGTTCTACACTTATTCTTTTTCGCCTGCTCCTCCTTTTTTTGGTATAGTCGACTGATAGTCAACTTTTGGTTACCATGTAGCTGAGCATAACGCTTTACTGCACAACGTCGCCACCTTGGAAAAGACATTAGTTGCAGCTGTGAAGGGGCGCGACGAGGCAATCGCGGCTCGTGATGATGCACAGAAGCGCGAAGAGGATCTGTGTGCCTCCTTTGCGGCTAGGGAAAAGTTGTTCAAAGAGCAACTGTTCTCAGTCCCCAAGGCCCTCTCAGGTACCTTTGCTGGTAGATATTTTATTGTTGTCCTTCTCTGCATCTGGAGTTTTGCCGGTGGCGCTTGAGATTTCATCCATGTGTGGGTTTTCTGTGCAGATGCTGGCGATTTGAGCTTTGACCCGCAGGCCCTTCGTCACGATGACGCTCTGGCAGGCGCGGTGTCTGCAGGCAAGGACCGTAGTGCCGTTGTCCAAAATACATTGTCCAAGGCCAAGGTCACCCTTAGTCGCCTCCGGGAGGAGTTGATGCCAAGGCGGAGCTGGTCGATAATGTGGACGAGCTGGTGGAGTCACTCGCCGGGGGTGTGCCTGCCACCTACAAGAACTCCCTCCACGCGGCTGGCGCGACCATGTCACTCGCCATGGTGCAAGCCCACGGAGTCGAGATAGATCCCTCTGCGGTGTCGAAGGTGATGCCTGTTGGCGCAGACGGTCAGCAGGTAGTCTTCGCTCCTTTCGCGACTGCCTGTGCCAAATATGGCCATTCCTTGATAAATACCATTGCTAAGTATTCGGAGGAGCTCCAACATGCTAAGAAGGCTGTGAAAGCTTCGGCCTCAGGGTCCGGCGGAAAGTCAGTGGCGTCCGATACTGCCATGGACTTGATGAAGCCCCCGAAGCCATCGAAGTCGAAGAAGCCGGCTGCTCCGTAGTTAGTTTTTTGTAATAGTTGATGAATTGTCCTTTTGGTCTGAGAACATGCCTGTTGGCGAGTGTGTTTGTGAATACTTTATGCTAATCCTGAATGCATCTGTTACTGTTGCCTTTGTGTTAAGTTGGTCGCCTTATTTGCCTCTGTCTTGACTTTGTGGTAGGGTACATCAAGTGGTCCTGTGGGGGAAACCCAGGACTCGTCATCTCTTGAGGATACGGTGGCACCTCCGTGCTCCAGGGTAGAGGAGCTGTCCTTGCTTTCGCGACTTCGTGATCGCGTTAAGCAGCTAGAGCGTGAGTTGCCTGTCATCCGCAGTAGCGCGGACGTGTGGAAGTCGAAGCCTGAAAAAGCCGCCACCCGCGAGCAGTATCTGCTTGGCGAGGTGACGCAGTTGGGCGACCAGTTTAAGTGTTAGTTTGCTTATTCTCATCTTTTCCTTTGTAGTTACCTGCAACAGTACGTTGTACTCATGCTATTGATGCTGCTTCGTGTAGTTGTTAGCGTGCGCCGTCCGCAGGAGGAGAAGGATAGAATTGCAATTCGCCTTCATGATCTCACCCAGGAGCAACTTCAGGAGAGCGGATACTTCTGGGTAGATCATGGCCGTGCGACTGCGTTGGCGACCCTGCAGGATCGTGCATCGCGAGTGCTGCTTTTCCTGAAGAAGTCACAGTCGTGCTTGAAGAACATTTATCGGGTAATTTTCCTGCTGGACGATGCTCCGTCAAGCCTGCTGGCTCTCCTTGCCAAGTTTCAAGATATGTCCGCGGTTCGCGAGTGCGTGAGGCAGCAGTTGGTGGCTGGTGCCAAGGCTGCCCTCTCAATTGTGCGATTGCACAACCCTGACGTGGATATTGCTGCCATTGCTTCTGGGCCGCCAGCGCTGCCAGCAGGATCTGCCTGGAATATGGCGTCGCACTATCAGGCGGTGGACCATCCTGCAGAGGAGATTGTCGACTTCTTCGAGGAGCAAACCAACGTTCATCTGTTGCAAGAGTAGCCAAATTTGTATCCTGCACATAAGTATACTTGTGTTGTAAAGTTCGTACAGATGTTGTAGATAATTTGTTGTCGAAATGTGTATAAGGAGCTTTGTGAGCTCGAGGTGCGTTGCACTTATGCGAGTCCTTTTCGTTAGCCTGGCCATCTTTTATCTCAGTCCCTTGTCAACCTGTCAGGTGCGTTGCAGCTGGGTTGAGTTTGTGTTAAGGGGTTCGATTGATGTGCCAACTACTCAGGATATCGCGTTTTGGTTCGAAGAACAGATGCAAGTAGGGTGGCGCAGCCCTCGAGTGTAAAATTGACAGAGTAAAGGAGAAACGCAGAGTTTTGGGGCACTTAGCTTTTATTTATTTGGAGAACAGTGTGAGGTACAATGTGTGGCTGAGTAGCCTTGGCTGAGTATCCTTATTTGCGATGTAAAGAAAAACGACTAAGGGTAGAAGCGTCGTAGTTCTGCAACGTTCCAAGGGTTGGAGTATGCGACTCCTGTCTCTAAATCTTGAAGGCGATAGACGCCACCTGGGATTACTTCTGTAATCACATACGGTCCTTCCCAGGGGGACTCGAGCTTGAGATGTCCCTGCTGCTTCAGTCGCAGGACCAGGTCGCCTTCAACGAAGGATCTAGGGCGAAGCCTTCTACTGTGGTAGTTGCGCATGTTTTGCTGGTAGATCGTAGATCTTTCTACGGTGATTTCTCTTGCTTCGTCGAGGAGGTCGACGGAGTCTTCAAGTGCAAGGGATGACTCTTGTTTGCTGTAGGCGAATACGCACGGCGCCTTGTACCGTACCTCGGCGGGTAGTACTGCTTCTGCTCCGTGCACCATAAAGAATGGCGTGTAGCCCGTGGCGCTGTTTGGAGTTGTACGTAGACTCTAGAGTACGGACTGCAGCTCATCTGGCCAGCAACCCGCCGTTTGTTCAAGTGGTCACGGGAATCGCTTCTTGATGCCGCTGTAGACGATCCCGTTTGCTTTTTCCACCTGACCGTTGGTCTGTGGATGCGCTACTGAGGCGTAGCTGATGTTGATCCCCAGGTTCTCGCAGAATTCTTGGAATTCCTTGGATGTGAAGTTCGTCCCGTTGTCGGTAATGATGCTATGCGGCACGCCGAAGCGGTAGACGATGGACTCGAAGAACTTGACTGCACTGTGCCCTGATTGGTTGGTCATTGGCATGGCCACGATCCACTTTGTGAATTTGTCGACTGCAACCAAGAGGTAGACGTAGCCTCCGCGCGAGGATCTTGGCAGCTTGCCAACCATATCGAGCCCCCATTATGCGAAGGGCCAGGCCAATGGAATAGGTCGTAGCTCTGCGTCTGGTGTGTGTGGCTTGTCCGCGAATCGCTGGCAAGCATTGCATTTTTGAACTATGTCCTTAGCGTCGTGCATGGCCGTGGGCCAGTAAAATCCAGCTCGTAGAGCTTTGGCGATGAGGGCGCGACTGCCTGCGTGGTGCCCGCAGGTCCCTTCATGGATGTTGAGGAGAATTGCTCTTCCGTCAGCCATGGAGACGCATCGTTGTAGCACTCCTGTGATGCTGCGTTTATACAGTTCGCCATTGAGAACGGCGAATGCCTTGGAGCACCGCGCGATGTGCCGTGCATCTGTCGGATCATCCGGTAGTCTCTTGCTGAGGAGGTACGTAATGTACGGCTGCGTCCAAGATTGCTCGATCATCATGACGCTCATTGGTCCCTCGAGTCCTGTGTCCAGCTCCAAGTCATCGAGTGCCATTGGCTCATTGGGTCGCATAGCCCCCGAGTCCATGGCTGTGCTTGTTTTCTTCTCTGTGGCCTTTGGCTTGATGGAGCGTTCGCATATGTGCTCGAGAAATACCCCAGGTGGTATGGGGGCGCAGGTAGAGCCTATGTTGGCGAGTGTGTCCGCCTCCTCGTTGCTTTTGCAACCTATGTGTCGCAACTCGCAACCATTGAAGTCTCCTTCGAGTGTATCGTAGAGGTCGCGATACGCGATCATGTTGTCGTTCAGTGCGTCGCACTCGTGCATTGTTTGGTTAACGACCAACTTGGAGTCGCCATATATGGTGAGCCTTTTGGCGCCACAGGCTTTTGCCATCCTCATCCCATGCAACAGGGCCTCGTATTCAGCCTCGTTGTTTGAGGCTGTGAACTGCATTCGCAGGATATATTTCAGCTTGTCCCCTTGAGGTGATGTCAATATGACACCTGCGCCTGCTCCGTCTTTCCGTTTGGACCCATCGAAGTGCATTGTCCAGAGGTAGGACATATCTGGTTTGTCCGGGAGCTGGTTCTCCATCCAGTGCATGAGAAAGTCAGGGAGCACTTGCGACTTGATGGCGTCGCGTTTTTCGTATGTGATGTCTCATGGAGACAGCTCTATTCCCCAAAGCGCGACTCGCCCCATGGCGTCGAGGTTATTGAGGATATTCCCCAATGGGGCGTCGTTGACTACCACGATTGGGTGTTCCTGGAAGTAGTGGCGCAGTCGCCGGGCGGTCATAAAGACGCCGTACGCCAGCTTCTGGTAGTGCGGGTACCGCTGTTTTGTTGGTGTGAGGACCTCGCTGAGGTAGTATACCGGGCGTTGTACGCCGTGGACTTTGTTTTCCTCGGCTCGTTTGACGACGAGCACTGTGCTGACCACCTGGTTGCTGGCGGAGATGTACAGCAACAGTGGTTCCCTTTCTCGTCGAGTCACCAGTACTGGCGAGGTGGATAGTAGGCGCTTGAGATCTTCGAATGCTTCTTGCGCTTCATTGGTCCACTTGAATTTGTCAGCTTTGTGGAGGAGCTGATAGAAGGGCAGTGCCTTTTCACCCATCCGACTAATAAATCGACTGAGTGTCGCGATTCGTCCAGCTAGTTGTTGGACGCCTCTTATGTTCTTTGGCTTCTCCATGGCCAGTATGGCCTTTATCTTTTTCGGGTTTGCCTCGATCCCCCTTGCGGAGATGAGATACCCGAGTAGCTGCCCAGATGGTACGCCGAAGGCGCATTTGTCCGGATTAAGCTCGATCCGGTAGCGATCGAGATTGGCGAAGGTTTTGCGCAAATCGTCGATTAGGGAGGATTCCTCCTTGGTCTTGATTACTATGTCGTCGACATAGACTTGGATGTTGTGACCCAGTTGCTCCTTGAGGCAAGCCTGCATGCACCGCTGGTAGGTGGCTCCCGTGTTTTTTAGTCCGAAGGGCATCGTGTTGTAGCAGAACACACCAAAGGGCGTTGTAAACGCTGTCTTCTCCTGGTCTTCCTCCTTCATTCGAATTTGGTTATAGCCTGAGTAGGCATCGAGGAAGCAGAGGCGCTCACATCCAGCGGTGGAGTCGATGATCTGGTTGATCCGTGGCAGTGGGAAGTGATATTTTGGGTAGTGCTTTTTAAAGAAGTGAAGTCCATGCACATCCGTAGGATATCCGTGTCCTTTTTTGGTACCAGCACCGTATTGGCGAGCCAAGTGCTTTCTTTGATCTCACGTATGAACTTGGCCTCAAGGAGTCTGATGATCTCCATTCTGACTGCCTGCGCTCATGGCTCAGACAGTCGCCTGATTGTTTGCTTGACTGGCCTTGCGTCGGGGTTGACGTTGAGTGCGTGCTCGGCGAATTCCCTGGGAACTCCTAGCATGTCCGCAGGACACCAGGGAAAAATTTCCTAGTGCTCACGGAGGAATTCGAAGAGCGCAAGTTCCTATGCAGGACTCAAGTTGTTGGCGATGAGGGCCGTCTTGGCGGGATCCGATGGATGGACCTGCACCTTCTTTGTGTGCACGGATGAGTCAAAGGAGAGATTAGGTGATCTTGGCCTACTCAAGGGAGCAGACTGTTGTATATCGTCTCTTTCAGTCTTGCAAGTTCCTCCTGCATGCCGAAGGACTGGGAGATTCTGTTGAATTCCCTATCGCAAGCGTCAGATCGCTCAAAGTTCCCATTGATCGTTATGACACCGTTGGGACCTGGCATTTTCATCTGCAGGTAGGCGTAGTGGGGTACTGCCATGAACCTGGCGAATGCGATGCGCCCAAGGATGCAATGGTATTGTGAGGGCCAGTCGACGACCTCAAAGTCGATGCGCTCGTGCCGGAAGTTCTTCGGCGTGCCAAAGATGACGTCGAGGTTGATTTTGCCTAGGGGGTATACGACTTTCCCTGGGATGATGTCGTGGAACGTTGTTTCCGATGCCTCCAAGCAGGTTAGAGGGGTCGTCATTGCTCGCAAGGTACTCGCGAATATGAGGTTGATGTCGCTTCCGCCATCCATGAAGACGCAACTCATGTCGAAGCCTCCAATTTGCGCCTCGAGTACGAGGGGGCAATGACCTGGGCGAGGTACTTGAGGCGGGTGGTCGCGTTTGTCGAAGGTAATGCACGACTCGCTGCCACTGAGGTACTCAGTGGTGGATGGTGGCGAGTGCGTGGCCAAGTTGACTTGGCGAGTGATGGCCTTCTGCACCCTGTTGGAGGGGCGCCCCTTTTGGATCATCATGATACCCATGGCCCGTGGGTACGGTTCGCCTCCATGGTGCTGGTCCGGTGCAGCTCCGTTCGGGGGTGGCCCAGGTGGTGGTGGTGGTGGTGCGCCATGTGCCACGGCGCCTGGAGCGGCTCTGTAGCCTCTTTCGACTGTGTTGCGGTTCATCCGAACCAATCCCTCGTGTAGCTTGAGGAACTCGCGGCAGTCCTTGAGGAGGTGGCTGGACTTTCTCTTGCCATCGTGCTTGTCGATGTAGAAGTGTACCGTGCATGGCCCGGGCAGTTTGTCCTTGATGGAGGTCACGGGTGCCTCATCGCGAGTGCGGCGTTGCCACACTTGCGTGGTTTTCCCGGAGTCGCGGTATCCGCCGCTGCGGTATCCGCTGTTGCGGTTATCGTCGCGTCTATCGGCGTAGCCGGCTGCGACCATGTTGACGTCATCGCGATCGTCGTAGATGCTCATGCGACGCTTGCCCCGGCGGTCGCGTCTGCGTTCAAGTTCTGCCTCCTCGTCAGAGTGAGCGTGATTCTTCACCGAATCTCCTCCATCGACCCACTAATTCGTGATCTCCATCAGGTGGTCGATGGTCTGGGGCTTTGAGCGGCCTAGCTCCTCCCTGAATTCCATGCGGCGGACACCACCGTTGAATGCATCAATCGCGCGGTCTTCCAAGATGTTCTCCGCGGAGTTCTTGATGATGAACCACCTTTGGATGTAGGAGCGCAGCGATTCGCCAGATCTTTGCTGGCAGCATCTCAGTTCTTCGATTGAGGCGGGTCATTTGTACATGCCCTTAAAGTTGCGCGCGAAGCTATAAACCAGCTCATCCCAACTGCGAATGGATCCGCGTGGGAGGTTATTGAGCCATGCCCGGGCGGCGCCCTGTAGTTGTAGCTGCAAGCATTGCATGGCAGTACTTCGACTGCCTCCGTGTAGCCTGACGGAGGAGATGTGGTCCTCCAGCCAGATCTTAGGGTCCTGTAGTCCATCAAATTTCGGGTTCTCCGATGGGAGTTTAAACCCTTTAGGCATTCGCTTCTGCCTAATGGATCTGCTGAAGCATCTGGCACCGCAGAGCTCCCCATCTTCCTCTTCTAAGTCAGTCGACCGAGCACGTCGTGCTCTTGACTTGTCGATCTTGCGTTGTGTGAGGTCGTCGCGCGCATCGTAGTCGCGGTCGTGTCGCCGTGAGCGGCGTCGTCGAGACAGGTCGTGACTGTCATCGCTGGATGAGGGCGAGGAGTAGCGCTTTACCCTTTTTTGGGTCTGGTACTGGCTCCTTGTCGAGGGAGGCCTCGATTAACCCCAAATCGGTGCATGGCAGTTCGGGGATCTCTAGCTGGCGGCTGGTTATTGAGAAGGTACATGGTGGCTGCTGTCACCGCGGCATGTGGCGTCCTGGGAACCATGTTGCCTCTCGTGTCAACTGTCATAGAAGCGAAGTCGAGGACTTTCGCGGCTTCTATGCGCTCTTGTTCGGTGAGGTGAGCCATCTGCGACTGCCTCTTCTTGACGAGGTACTCGTTGCCTCTTGAGGAGGATCCTCCGTAGGAGGAGAGCCTAGCACGACGAAGGCTCGATTCGTCTGCTGCCTTCTTACGCGCCTCAAGTTGCGCGATTGCTTGTTTTTGACGCTTGAATTCTTCTTTTAGAAGCCAATGATAGCCCATCAGCAGTTCCTGCGGGGAGCCAAAGGGTAGAGGTGCACGGCAGCGATGCTACTCTTGCTCGTTGAGCCTGATCATGACGCGTTCGCCGGTTTGCTCATTGATCATGCTGGGAGGTTCGACTGCTCCTCCGTTGCCATCGTTACCGCTGTTGCCACCGTTGCCGGCGTTGGGTGGATCGGTGCCGTTGCCGGTGTTACCACCGTTGCCGCGATTGGGTGGATCGGTGCTGTTCTCGGTGTTACCACCGTTGCCGCGATTGGCGGAGGTGTCGCCTGCGTTGATGACGGCGCACATGAAGTGATTGGGGAAGCTGTTGCTTCCACAAATTTCAGATCCGGAACCGTAGGTTCCATCTTCAGTGGCCATATCGCTTAGATCGGAGTCGCGACTACTGTTGCTGACCATGTTCTCGACTGCCACCGGAGCATTGAGATCACTGAGGGTGCCGGTCGATGGAGGGAACCATGATGCCGGGGCAATCGCCGGTGTTGTCGGCTGATCAGGCGTGCGAAGCATGCCCATCTGACCAACTTGGAAGCGGAAGCTCCCAATCGCCAGGCTGATTCCGTCGCCCACGGACTCGAAGGCCGGGCGGGTGGCCGGCTATGGATAGTGAAGTCGAAGGCGCCGAAAAGCTGACGAATCTCCGCTGTTGCGGAGTTGTAGATCATAGTTGATGGGGCCGAAGAAGCCGCAACATCAGCACTCCCAATTCCCACAGACGGCGCCAATTGACGAGGGTTTAACTCGTCAATGCCCATTGTTATGGACTTGGGTTTTGGAGAAGGAGGGAGCACTGGAGACATCTATCGGCTAGCAAACAAGCACACGGGGGACAAAGGATTTACCCAGGTTCAGGCCTCGTAGAGGTCCCTACTCCTGCTTGTCTGCTCGTGGAATTATCGAGGGAGTCGAAAGTTACAATTGTGCGCAGATGTAATCTGGCGAGCGTTGTGGAAACTAGGGTTGTGTGTGTCCTTCTCGCTGCCCCTCCTAGCCTTTATATAGATAGGCTAGGTCTCGGGTAGCAGGTCGAGTCGGTTACAAGTTAGGGTTTTTCCCTTTGATCTTTCTATCTTTAGCTTTTTCTTGTTCTTCAAGCAATCGAGAGTCCGTAGGTTACTCGAGTCCATCCATCCAGGCCTTGGCGACACCGTGGGCCTATATGTATTTGGACCGTATATACCAAGCTCGAGTACATGTAGGGTATACCCATGTCAGTCACCTTGATTACAATTAATAATAGCTCCTGCAGTATTTAAGAAAAGGTCTCCCAAGAATAATAGACATATTATCATCTTCAGGCATAAAAGTTTGAGAGGATGCTCTCATAAGAAATATGAGTTGAAGTAAAAGAGAGCATCAAGAAGCAAATTCAAAACACATTTAAGTCTAACCCACTTCCTATGCATAGGAATCGTGTATGCAAATAAATTCGCAAAGAACAAAGTGACAGACATAGGAAGATAAAACAAGAGTGACTTCAAAACTTTCAGCACATAGAGAGGTGTTTCAATACCAGGAAAACTTCTACCACCATATTTTCCTCTCTCATAATAATTTTCAGTACCCTCATGAATAAACTCAACAATATAACTATCACATAAAGCATGCTTTTCATGATCTACAAGCGCTAGAGCTTTATCATAAACATCTTCAAAAGAATCCTCAGGAACATAACATTCATCCTTCTTTAGTAAGCATGGGGGACAATCAAATAATGTAAGGGATAAAGAGTTACTCTCATTAGAAGGTAGGCATGGGTAGCTAATCCATTCTTCCTCCTTTTGTTCATCACTCTCCTTCTCTTTTTCATTTAATGAGATTTCAGGTTCATCAATTTCTTCTTCCATAGGATCCTGCAAGGCATTAATCTCTTCCATTTGTGGAAAGCATCTATTAAAATATTCAAGAATATAGCCATTTTTATCCTTGTAATTATCAAAGCAGAATTTAAGTATACCATAAACCTCATATTTGTAAGGTGAATCATCAATATTTTCAAGCAAACTAGCAAGTTCAAAAGCACCCTTCCAAGCAATAAATTCTTCAATTTGTTCCGCATCATAAAAGTCATAAATTCCTTTAGCATAGGAAGATATGGTATCATTATCACTATACTCACATTGAAAAGGGAGGTGTTTATACCTCTTTCTGCAACAAGACTCATCACAGCAATAAGTAACATTATAAGTAGAGCACACGTTTCTAGCAATGGTATACAATCTATCAATTTGTTCCCATAAGTGTTTCCCTTTTTGTGACAAGCGGTGTTCCTTATAATAATATTTTTGATCTTCCGTGAACCCACCTTGCCAATAAGCTTCAGTTTCAAAGAAACCAGCCATTGACAACAAGCATGATAAGGCAAGACAATAACAGACCAACGAAAATAACAGCTAGAGTAGGAACTACTTTTTTTGTATTTTTTATAAAGAAACAAGCAAACAAGGAGAAAATAAACTTAGCTTGAACAATAGTGAATCCAAGTGAACTTGATAAATAAAGCTATGCTCCCCGGCAACGGCGCCAGAAAATAGTCTTGATGACCCACAAGTATAGGGGGTGTATCGCAGTATTTTTGAGGGAAGTGAAACCCAATTTATTGATTCGACACAAGGGGAGCCAAAGAATATTTATCAGCCTTAACAACTGAGCTGTCAATTTAGCTGCACCTGGAAACAATCTTGCTCACAGCAGTTTATCAGTAGCAACAGTTTTGTAGTAGGAATAGTAAAGTAACAGCAGTAGTAAAGCAAAGACAGTAGTAACAAAAGCAGTAAATAGTGGGATTCGAGTGCGGTAGGCATAGGGATGGATGGACGGGCGTTGCATGGACAAGACAATTCACATAGCAATCAGAACATAGGGCAATTGCAAATAAATAAGATAAAGCATCCAAGTACTAGATAATCCTAGGCATGTGTTCCATATATAGTCATACGTGCTTGCAATGAGAACTTGCACAACATCTTTTGTCCTGCCAGCCCGTTTGCAGCGGGGCCTCTAGGGAACTACTGGCAATTAACGTGCTCCTTTTAATAGAGCACCGGAGCAAAGCATTAACACTCCGTGAACACATGTGATCCTCACATCAAAGCCATTCCCTTCCGGTTATCCCGATTTCTGTCACTTCGGGGCCATAGGTTCCGGACAACAACATGTGTAAACAACTTGCAGATAAGACCAAAAACAATACTATCATAATGAATCAATAACATGTTCAGATATGAAATCATGGCACTCGGGCCCTAGTGACAAGCATTAAGCACAACAAGTCGCAACAAAGTCATAAAGCACTAATAAAAGATACTAGGCACCATGCCCTAACAATCTGATGCCATTACATGAACGATCTCATCCAATCCCTACCATCCCCATAGCCTATAGCGGGGTTTTGCTCACTCATAGATGGGGGAAACATGGATGGTCAACGGAGAAGCGATGGTGATGATGACAGTGATGATCTCCTCCAATTCCCCGTCCCGGCAGGGTGCCAGAATGGAATTCTGGTGCTGTTTCATGGAATCTGGTGGTGACAGCGGAGTGGAACTCCTTCTGGAAAAACGTTGAACCCCCCGGAGTTTTTAGGTCAGAAGGCTTCTTATAGGCGAAGAGGGAGACCGAGGGGTGCCTGGGGCCACCACACCATGCCCTGGCACAACCAAGCCTAGCCCGCGCCTGGGGGTGGTGTGGCCAGGCCCTGGCCCTCCTCCGTCTCGTATTCTGGCTCCGTGAGTCTTCTAGAAAAATAGGCACTTTGGCTTTTGTCCCGTCCAGTTCCGAGAATATTCATTTTCTGACTTTCTTGGAACCAAAAACAGCAGAAAACAGGCAGCTGGCACTGTGGCTCTTGTTAATAGGTTAGTCCAAGAAATCGTATGAAAAGTACTCCAAAGTGTGGCCAAAACACAAGAAAGTGGATAAAACCAAGCATGGAGCATCAAAAATTATAGATACATTTGCAATGTATCAGTGTGCACGCTATCACTTTCACACACGTGGGGGAGAGCCAGAGATCTATTAAAGCACTTGAGTAGCAAGGTAGATCTACTTGATTACAAAGCTCATGATCACAATATGATCATGCATAGAGAGAGAGATGAACACATAGCTACCGGTAGAACCCTTAGCCTCGAGGAAGAACTACTCCCGCATCATCATGGGAATCAGCAACGACGATGGAGATGGTGGTGGAGATCAATGGAGATGGCTCCGGGGGAATTCCCCATCTCGGCAGGGTGCCGGAATAGAGACTTTCTGTCCCCCGAATCTCCCCTTCGGTGGCGGCGGCGCTGCGGAACTTTTTGTGGCTGGAGGCTGGATTATTTAGGGTTTCTGCATCGGAGGCTTCTTATAGGCGAAAGGGCGATGTCAGAGGGTGGACCAGGGGCCCACACCACCTGGTGGCGCGGCCAGGGGGACCCGCGCCACCACATGGTGTGGGAAGCCCCTGGCCCCTCTCCGTCTCGTCTTCGGGCTCCATGAGTCTTCCGGTAAAATATCGACTTTGGCTTTTGTCCGGTCCAATTCTAAGAATATTCATTTTCTGGCTTTTCTGGAACCAAAAACAGAAGAAAACAGGCAACTGACACTATGGCATCTTGTTAATAGGTTAGTTCCAGAAAATGTGTAAACATACTCCAAAGTGTGGACAAAACATAAGAAAGTTGATATAAAACAAGCATGGAACATCAAAAATTATAGATATGTTTGCAATGTATCACTCCCCGACTGAGAAACTCTTCCTCAAGGAAGACACCGTTCCGAGCGACAAACACTTCGCCCTCTTCTCGGCTATAGAATAGTAGCCCAAGGTTTCCCTCGGATACCCCACAAAAATACACTTAACCGACTTGGTCGTAAGCTTGTCCGACTGAAGTCGCTAGACAAATGCTTCACAGCCCCAAATCTTAAGGAAAGACAAACTCGGCTTCTTGCCAGTCCACATCTCATGCGGTGTCTTCTCTGCCTACTTTGATGGTACTCTGTTTAGTGTGAACGCTGCAGTTTCTAGACAATAACCCCAAAATGATAAAGGCAGATCTGTCCGACTCATCATTGATCGTACCATGTCTAACAAGGTCTGATTCTGCCTTTTCGACACACCGTTTCTCTGTGGCGTTCCCGGCGGAGTGAGCTGGAGAACTATTCCACAACTCTTCAGATGGTCATTAAACTCATGGCTCATGTACTCGCCTCCTCTTTCCAACCGAATAAACTTTATTTTCTTGCCAAGTTGATTATGTACCTCATTCTGGAATTCCTTGAACTTTTCAAAGGCTTCTGACTTATGTTTCATCAAGTAGATATATCCATACCTACTCAAATCATCAGTGAAGGTAATGAAGTACTCATAACCACCTCTAGCTGTCGTGCTCATTGGGCCACATACATCACTATGTACTAGTCCCAACAAGTCGGACGCCCTTTCACAACTCTTTGCAAAAGGTGTCTTGGTCATATTGCCGAGTAGGTAGGATTCACATGCCTCGAATGACTCCAAGTCGAACGAAGTTAGGAGTCCATCATCATGGAGCTTCTTCATGTGTTTACAACTTATATGACCAAGCCGACAATGCCAAAAGTAAGTCATATTCAGAGCATTTGGTTTTAACCTTTTCACATTTATATTATAGATAGATTCACCATCAAGATTCAAAATAAATAACCCGTCCTAGACGGGTGCAAAGCCGTGAAACATATCATTCAAATATAAAGAACAAGCATTATTCTTAATATTCGACTCATAACCTTGTCTCATCAAACATGAGGCATAAATAATGTTTTTACTAAGCACTGGAACATAATAACAATTATTTAGCTCCATTAAGAACCCAGAAGGTAAATGAAGTTGCATCGTGCCAACTTCCAACACAGAGACTCTCGCTTTGTTGCCGACTCGAATGTCAACCTCGCCTCTCGCAACGCTCCTAGTTCTTACCAGTCCCTGCAACGAGTTGCAGATGTGAATAACCGATCCGGTATCATATACCCAAGAACTATTAGGTGCATCTGCGAGATAGATGTCTATAACATTGCAAACAAGCGTACCTAAGCCAGAAGTCACACCTCCACTCTTGGCTTTGTCAGCCAGATACTTGCTGCAATTCCTCTTCTAGTTGCCATCCGCCTTGAAGTAGAAGCAAGTGGATCCGGCTGCAGAAGATGGCTTAGTCCCTGAGGAAGCGCTTTGGACCGGGTCCTCAGCCTTACCTCCCGACTTAGCCTTCTTCTTCTCAGTCCAAGAACTCTTCTTGAACTTAGCCTTATTCTGCACCATCAACACTTGACTGACGCCTTTCTTGAGATCCGCCTCAGCCTGCTTGAGCATCCCATGTAATTCAGTGAGCTTCTTATCCATACAATGCATGTGGTAGTTCGATATGAACTGACCATACACACTAGGAAGAGAGTTCAGAATTATGTCTGTAGCGAACTCTCCGCTAATGGGGTAGCCGAGCCTTTCTAGAGACTGCACGTAACCAACCATCTTGATCACATGCGGACTCAGTGGATCGCCATCCTTAAGCTTGTAGCTCAACAAAGCTTGAGAGACTTGATACCTCTTAGTCTTTGCCTGAGCCTGGAACATACTTTTGAGGCTTTCGATCATATCGTAGGCCTCAACATTCTCAAACTGCTACTGCAAGTCCGGTTCCATGTGAGCAAGCATAAGACAACTAATCTTCGTGGATTCATCACAAATCTGACGGTAGGCATGGGTGGCTGCGACAGTCGCATTCTCATTCGGCTCATATGGAAGTGGGTTGTCTAGGACATGGTCCCTCTTTTCTTGCTTGAGAACAATTCTCAGATTATGATACCAGTTGGTGAAGTTAGTTCCATTTAGCTTATCTTTCTCTAAGATGGTTCTCAAAGCAAAACTGGAAATATGAGGGAGACTGCTAGGTGTCATTGATCTACAACAGAAAAATATGCAAAACACTTAAGACATGTATCCATAAAAGAGCAAGCATATTAAACACTTTAATACTTATGCTCCCACTAGAACCAACACCCCTCCGATGGTTACTAAGTGATTCAGGACCCTAAATAATCAAGCCGACTAGTGAGATTTAGCATCACCATTAGCTGTCAAGTGGTCTAGGTAGACAACTCCTTGTCAATGTCATCTCATACAACTCCTGTTGGACGGGTGGCATCACATGCCCCGGCTCCCATCAGACCTTTCCCCGAGTCCCGCAACCGTTGTGATAGACCCGTCTAGATTACCAAGTGCTTCTGCTATAAGAGTCCGACTCAAACCCACCTAGTCGGAAAGAATTGATAACACCTCAATTTTATGAGCCCACTACCAAAAATGTCCGACTTGTGATGGTGCAGCACTGGCGGGGAAACCGACTAGACCTTCTTTGAGGGATTACTTTCTACCAACTATCTAACAGAGGTAAAACAGAGACATGAACATAACACAAAATAAAGCAATTATAGTGTGAAATGGTATGGCTCTTGTAACATCCCAAAACTTTAATCAAGGTTATCAAGTTCCAATCACCCAATTTAGGGTTAACAAAAAACTTTTATTAAGAAAATGAATTATGAATGCATGTGTGTTTGCATTAGTGTAGAATTGAGTGTATATGCCATGCTTGATTGTTCTAAATGTTGTGAAATGGTTTAAAGGTGAATGTCACATCATCTAGACCATTTACAAACAAATTCCAAAGAGAAAGAAATCAAATAAGATTAAATAAAGCAAATGGTCATTTTGACCATTTTAAACCACTAGGCCACTTTAGGTGTTCTTAGAAGAAGATTTCCAACAGAAACAATTCTACTTCTTGTCACCAAGTAAAAGTGTATCAAGGCCCACTTAACAAAATTACAAAAACATCTAGCAAATCAATTTAAAGGACAATTGAAAATTGAATCAAGTGTATGTGTTAAGATCCCACTTTTTCACAAACCTATCAAATCAATTCACCTTGACCTCTCCAAGCAAACCTAGTCTCTCAAGCTTAATCTAAGATCACTCAAAAAATTTGAATAAAAAATTCTAAAATATCTTTCATGCGGCCATTAACACAAACACCTTGTTTGCACTAATTAAACCCCTGGCCTAACTTCACTATTTTGTACAGTGATCATCGACCATTTGGTCCCCTCTTAACCCTCTGGTCCCCTCTAAGTCTAACCAGCACCCAGACCAACCCCCCTTCACCGTGGAGCACAGTGGAGCGCCACCCATTTGTGGTCATCGCTGGCCGACCAAGGCCAGCTCGCTCTAGACAGCCATGTGCCCAACCAGGATGTTTAGGAGCATCGCCGCAGCCTACCAGCACCCCCTATCCAGGCCACAGCCCCAGCCAAGCCATGGACCACCCTAGTCGCGCCGCGCACCGCCTTTGTGCACCGTGTCCAGAGCGCGCCAGTGTGTCGTGCCCGACCAGCCCCGCCAGCTCGTGCCTTGCCCTCACCGCGCATGTGCAGCCTCGCCATGATCACCGCACCCCGGCAGACACCCCTGTTCGCCGCCGCGTGACCCGTAGCTGCCGCGCGCCGCCGCAAACACTTCTGCCCCCGCACGGAGTACCGCACGCTCCCGACCGAACCGCACCGCCCCAGGCCGCGCCATTAATCCCGTGATAACCGCTAGGGAGCACCGCATCGTCCTACGCCCTCGCCCATGCCGTTAGCCGCCTGTAGTGATGCCACCGTCGAGCTCACGCCGCACCGCTCGGTCCCCTCGCTGCGCTATAAAAGGAGGCCACCCCTGCCTCCATTCGACTCCCCACTCCTCACTAACCTCCCCCACTTCTCCTCGGTGCAAGGCGAGCACCACCGCGCTAGAATTTCACCGGAGTCCGCCGCTGCTGGAGGAGAAGGGCGCCAGCAATTCCGACCACCCCAAGCCCTACCGTGACCGCGCCTCGCCTCGCCGTCGTCTACCAAGTCGTTTGCCCCCGTCGCCGACCCTAGCTGGAGCCCAGGTGAGCCCTGCGAGACCCCCACCGCCGTGCTAGGTCACATTCCTCGTCGGAGCTGTTTGTCGTCGACGATGACGCTCGACGTTGGATTAGAATAGGATCGCACGGTCCAGATGCTTAGATACCGTTTCGGTTAAATTGTGTCGCTGACTGGTGGCCCCCATCTGTCAGCAGCCCGCTGCACTGTGCTGCTGCTGGGCGGCCCATTTAGCTTTCCCGCGCATCCCAGGAAATTCAAATATGGATTTTCCAATTTATTTGAAATCCTATTCTGTCCCTAGATTCAAAAATCAATTCAGAGAGTTTCGCTTAAACATATTGCATGATTCCAATTTTGTTAGAAAGATAATTAAATTATATATCTAAGCCTGTTGGATTTAAATCATTTGGAGTTAGAGATAATATTTAGCAAAAATAACAAGACAGAGACTTTTGCAACTTCAAACATTTTTCAAAAATCAACCATAATAGCTTTTGAGTTGATTCCAACTCTCAAAAATCACATTTGAAAATATCTATCTGAATATGTTAAACTATTTAGGTTTACATGTAGTCACATTGGACTAGTACCAAAAGAATGCTAATAGGGCATTTTTAGTCACTTTAAATCTATTAAATAATAATCTTAAAACTTTATAAAATGTGACTAACCCTTTAAATCACATTCCCATGTATTAGAATATGTGGTGATTGGAGAATATTAAATCTTAATAGATTCTTGTGATGATTTTGTTAGTCAACATGATCCCATATTTTAATTGGAGAATATTAAATCTTAATTAATTTCAATGAGTAGAAATTACTTTTCTCAAATAAACTAAATAAATCTAGTTCTTTAATTCTTGTGATGATTGTGATGATGCTAGATCATCAAGTGTGAGCCTTAGTATGCTAAATAGACTAGTTAAGTATTGTTTGGTGATTGTGTACCCCGTATTCATTTAGAGACGATAGTACCGACCAATGATATGAGGAGGGGGAGTTCTACCCAGAAGAAGAGGAGAAAAACTTCAATCACTACACCAATCAAGGCAAGCTATTATTGGCAAGCCATCATTACTAAGCAAGCTAAACCCTTGCCAGCTAACACTTGCAAGTATTAACCTAAGCAAGATGCCCTAGGCATGCTTTGGTGATACAACTTTGATTTATACCCATCCCAAGTTTTACTTGCAATCTTTACTCTTTTACTTTACTAAAGTTCTTTACTTTTATTTAGTGTCTTGCGAGGATTTGGAAAGTAGTATAGGTAGCATAAAGAGTATAAAACTAGGCCTATACTAGATGTCATTCTATGGCATGAGATTGAGATTAGCACCCCTCATTAGTGAACACTCTTAACTTAGTGGCTAGTGCTAAGCATAAACCTTGATCACTTTAGATGGGAATACTTGGAGAAAATGATTATGAAAACCTTGGAATGATGAGTCATTCTATTGAAATGTTTTGACATGTGTTGAAGAAACACAAATGGATTTGATGATGAAAATGTTGAGGCATGAGCCTTAGCCCTTTATAAAAACTGATGGTTGGGTTCGGATGCGATACCATTCCAATTTTACCGTACAACCACAGTACCTGAATTGGGTAAGGCTTAGCTGGAAGTTTATATGCATTAGTATGGGTTCCCTCGCATAAGAGGTTTGAGCTGAGGCTAGCTCTTGATGATGTCCACCTATGCAGTGCCCAGGATGGCAGATGGCCATGGCTGGGAGGCCAAGCTCATAGGGGAGGTGCCTATACTAGAGTGTGTAATTGAAAGGTTATGATTGATTATCCACATACTAAGTATGATGATTCAGGGTTATCCTTTACGGATGTATTGAATTTTGTGGTGAAAGTGTACCACCTCTATAGAGTGTCAAACTATTCGAATAGCCGGGTCCGCGGTCATGGACAGTTGGAGTGACCATACTGTTCCGTCGTCAGATGTTTTCAAAATGACTTGTGAAGTGAACTATGATTTTGACTTGACCACAACAGGGTTGTGAATATGAAAACTAGGTTCCCAACTTAGTGTGATTTAGAACTTTTACTTAGTTTTCTTTACTTCTGAAGTCAGTTTAGATAAATCTGCCTTTTTGCAAATAAACTTAGAGCTTAGGATTCCTACTAGAACTACCTTATTTGTTAGTGATAGTTTGCGAGTACTTAAAGAGTACTCATGGCTTTGTCCCTGGATATTCCCGTGGCCAGACTATGAGGAGGACTATCAGGAAGATGGACAGTAGGACGGCTACGACAACTAGGATCATCTCCCATCGTCAACATTGCTTGTGACACTAAAGATGGAGCCCATTGCTATGCTTATTATTCCGCTGCTTGTTTGTATTAAGACTGGATCATGAGATCCCTTATTTTTGTAACACCTTATTATGGTTTGTAATGGATGATGTATTCTGATATCCAATCTGTTATGTCTCGCAAAAATGGTAATCCTGGGATTGCGATGTATGGCATAACAGGCATCTAGGATTAAAAATCCGGGTGTTGACAAGTTGGTATCAGAGCCATCCTGACCATAGGAGACCCTAGTTAGAATGGATGTCCAAACAAAAACTCAGTTTCAAAACAAAAGAAGTGAGTATTTATGAAAAACCTATTCCCACTCTTATCCTTGATTCTCTTTTAAAAAATCATGTTCCTCAAAAATTCTTACATTCCTACATAAAATTTGACACACTTGATCACCTCACTAACTTACTCATCCTAAATTCTTATAGATGGAAGTTCAGTATTGCAAGTTCTACCAGTTGGGCAATGGAGGCCAGCTGATCTTTGAGAGGGATCTTGATGCACTGTCAGAGTACCTTGAGCGCCCGCATCTGGAATTCTTTGGAGCTCAACTAAAGGAGTTCCCAGGAGGAGATCTACAATGGCTGATAGTTGCAGATCTCAGAGGCAAGATGGAAGCACCCCTTTCTGAGAAGATCCAATTCACCGTGCGAGAGAACAACTGGCTAGATGGATTAGCCAGGGCTATGCATGAAGCTCTTGCCCGTCTGTGTGGGCAAAACATCAACTTGATCCAGGGAACTCACTTTGCGCACTTCGCAGGGTGTGATTCTATGGGAATACCATTGGAGATGCCAAGTCACCCGGAGATGAAGCACCAAGTGGAGAATCTTGACTTCCTGCTGTATGATAGACAGAAGGAATTGGACAATGCTCGAGCCTATGCCAACCACAACCTTGCCATAGCCGCCAAGAAAGACCAGACTCTTGCCATGCTCGTCAAGGATCGCCAATCACTCAGTCGTCAACGTGAAAAGAAGGACCGCACAATCGCTCGTCTTCACAAGAAGGTGGCCGACCTCGAGAAGACCATCCATGAGCAAGAAGTCCAGTTTGAAGGAAAGTAAGAGGAAGAAGTTGAAGACATCCAGGGAGATATTCACTCGTACCTCAGTGATGCCAACGACTACCTGGAGGATGATGCCATGGATTTCTACACCGATGATGATGATTTCGACTTCATTGATGATGAGTAGATGCACTTGATCACTACCATAGGAATGAGTTGTATCAGTCCCATTGTATCTTATTTCACAGAATGGTTCTTAAAACCATCTGTTTTCTATTTGTGTTGTGGTGTGTGTTTGTATTGTGTGCTTGGAATGAATGAATGAATGAGAAGAAGTTAGTTGCAAAACCTGAGTCAAACTCAAAGTTTAAAGCTTTTGAAAACCAAACCATGAACCTTAGAACTTTCCCTCTTACCTCATTATCTATCTCAATCTTCAAATGACTCGTGGAAACCAAGGAGGAAGCAGCTCATCGCAGGACCCGATGTTGCAGATTCTGCAAATGCTAGTTTCCGACCGTGAAGCTAGTAGAGCCGAGCGCCAAGCCAACCTAGCCACCCTGCAATAGATAGCTCAGATGGCCCACAATAATCAAGGCCATGGAAATCAGGATCATCATGGATCCAATCTTAAGAACTTTTAGAATACCAATCCCCCTATCTTTAACAAATCTGAGGATCCCTTAGATGCTGATGACTGGCTGCAAACCATGGTGAATAATCTGGAAGTTGCAGGAGTTGACGCCAACGAGAAGGTACTGTTTGCCACCCACTATCTGGCAGGAGATGCAAGAGCCTGGTGGAATATCACCCGTACTATGAACCACGGTCAGATCATGACTTGGGAAGCTTTTAAGATCAAGCTTAGCCACACCCATGTGCCGCAAGGTTTAGTCACCAGAATGAGAGATGAATTCAGGGAACTGAAGCAAGGAAGGATGGCGGTAGTTGAGTACCGTGACAAATTTCTGTCTGTAGCTATATATGCCCCTGATGAGATCAACACTAAAGCCAAGAAGAAGGAAAGCTTCCTGAAATAATTGCATGATGAGATGCAGACTGTGTTAGTCAACATCTATTTTGAAGATCTAGAAGAGCTAGTAGACTCCGCCATCCAGATGGAAGGGAAGATCAACCAAGCCAATGACAACCGCAAGCGTAGAATGATGCACCATACTGGGTCCCACAATACCCAGAAGTATTGTCCCAACCCGTCTGCAGGATATGCCCCAAGAAACAACAGACCCCCGATGTCTCGTCCAAGCTACCCCAATCATAGCGGAGGAAACTTGAAGTCCGGAAGAAACCATAACAATAACCCTGGCAACTCCAACAACTTCAACCGTGCACCGCCCAAGTCCAACAACAACAACAATACTTCCCCAAGGACTGGAAGCAATGTTGTGCCTGTTGCAGGAAAAGACAAGTCCCAGATTACTTGCTTTGAATGTGGAGTCAAGGGTCACTACTCCAATGAGTGCCCCACGAAGCTTGCAGCAGCCACCAATGTGAATGCACCTGCTCAGCAGCAACACAGTGTTCAGCCTGGAAGGAGATTTGCCCTAGGAAACTCGCTCAACCGTAATGGCCGTCTGTTCCACATGAATGCTGAAGAAGCTCAGGAAGCGCCTGATGTCGTGCTGGGTATGTTTTCTGTTAACTCAGTACTTGCAAGAGTGTTGTTTGATTCTGGAGCATCACACTAGTTTGTTACAAAAGAATTTGCATGCACTAGTAAGATTCAACCAACAAAATTGAAGCATGTTATGATAGTTCAAATACCTGGTTCAACCACCAAAGCTAGAAAAATTTGCAAGGTTGTGCCTATCAGAATCCATGTAATAGATTTTTATGCCAATCTAATAGTACTTGGAACCAAATGTTTGGAAGTAGTACTAGGAATGGATTGGATGTCGAAACATAAAGGATTGATCGACCGTGCCAAGAAAGCCATAACCATGACCAGTAGCTCTGGAGTATCAGTAGAGCATGTATCTGAAACCTTGCCCCGTTAGTTCAAATGCAACAAGCGTCTAGCCCAACCAACCATAGACCAAGTCAGAGTAGTCTGTGAATACCCCGACGTATTCCTAGATGAATTGCTCGGTATGCCCCCAGATCAGGATATCAAGTTCATTATTGAACTAATCCTGGAACTGGACCCATAGCTCAGAGACCTTATAGTATGAACCCATCTGAATTAGTGGAGCTGAAGAAGCATCTTGATGCTATGCTGGAGAAAGGTCTGATTCAACCAAGCACATCGCCATGGAGATCGCCTGTTTTGTTTGTGGATAAGAAAGATGGAGGTAACCGTTTGTGCACGGATTACCGGAAGCTGAATGATGTCACCATCAAGAACAAGTACCCACTACTGAAGATAGAGGATCTGTTTGACCAGTTGACTGGTGCCAGAGTGTTTTCTAAGATTGATCTTAGAACTGGTTATCATCAACTCAAGATTCGTTCAACGGATATTCCAAAGACCGCCTTTAGCACCAGATATGGATTGTATGAGTATACAGTCATGTCTTTTGGGTTAACCAATGCCCCGCTTATTTCATGAATCTCATGAATAAGATTTTTATGAACTTTATGGATAAGTTTGTCATTGTTTTTATCGATGATATTCTAATCTATTCCAAGTTAGAAGAAGATCATGAGCTACATCTGAGAACCATCCTTGAAACCCTTAGAGAGCATCAGTTGTATGCCAAGCTTAGCAAATGTGAGTTTTGGCTAAAAGAAGTAGGATTCCTAGGACATATTGTGTCGGCAGGAGGAGTTGTTGTTGATCCCGCCAAGGTCAAAGATGTTGAAGAATGGGAAGTCCCAACCACTCAAACCCAAGTCCGTGCATTTCTTGGATTAGCGGGATACTACTGCAAGTTCGTTGAAGGATTTTCGAGCATCGCAAGACCGATGACCCAATTGTTGAAGAAAGATAAGAAGTTTGAATCGACCGACAAATGTGAAGCAAGCTTTCAAGAGCTCAAGAAGAAATTGATTTCAGCCTCAATATTGATTATGCCAGATATCAAGAAGCCATTTGATGTGTATTGTGATGCATCCAAGATTGGTCTCGGATGTGTGTTGATGCAAGAAGGCAAAGTCATAGCATATCTGTCTCGACAACTGAAGCAGCATGAGCAAAACTACCCTACCCATGATCTTGAACTAGTAGTTGTAGTTTTAGCTTTGAAGACATGGCGTCATTACCTTATGGGTAACCGCTATGAGATTTATTCGGATCACAAGAGTCTGAAGTATATTTTCACTCAGAAGGAGCTGAATATGAGGCAAAGGAGATGGATAGAGTTAATCAAGGATTATGACCTTGACATTCATTATCACCCTGGCAAAGCCAATGTGGTAGCGGATGCTCTTAGCAGATTGCCATGTAGATTAAACACCATGATCAAAGAAGCCCAGCCAAGTTTGCATGAAGAGTTGGAGAAGTTTCGAACTGAGCTAGTTAGCAAAGGATTTTTAGCTAGCATTGAACTTCAACCCACGTTGATCAGTCACAGCAAGGAAGCCTAGAAAGGAAATGCAAGTATTGATGGAATCAAGCATCGTATCAGTACAGGAAAGGTACCTGGATTCACCAAGGATGAAGAAGGAGTTTTGTGGTACAAAGGACATATCTGTGTGCCAACAGATTCAGAGCTGAAGCAAGTTATCATGCAAGAAGCTCATGATACTCTTTATTCTATCCACCCCGGAGGAACGGAGATGTATCAGGATTTGAAGGAGCAATTTTGGTGGCACAAGATGAAGAGAGAAATCGGAAGTTACGTACCCAAGTGTGATATCTGTCAGAGAGTCAAAGCAGAACATCAGAGACCCGCAGGACTGTTGCAACCATTGCAGATTCCAAAATGGAAATGGGATTCCGTCGGAATGGACTTTATCACCGGTTTGCCTACTTCTAGTAGGGGAAATGACTCTATCTGGGTCATAGTTGATAGACTGTCCAAGGTAGCCCATTTTATACCTGTCAAGACTACCTACCAGAGTTCAAAGCTAGCAGAGATGTACATTGCTAGAATTGTCAGTTTGCATGGAACCCCCAAGACCATAGTGTCAGACCGAGGGACCCAGTTTACCTCAAGATTTTGGCAGAAAGTCCAAGAAGGATTAGGAACCAAGTTAAACTTCAGCACAGCTTATCACCCGTAGACCGATGGACAGACTGATAGAGTCAACCAAATCTTAGAAGATATGTTGAGAGCTTGTGTGTTAGAGTATGGATCAAAATGGAAGATTGTTTGCCTTTCGCAGAATTCTCATACAACAACAGTTATCAAGCCAGTTTGCAAATGGCCCCATTTGAATTTCTGTATGGAAGAAAGTGTCGTACCCCCTTGAATTGGTCGCAAGTAGGAGAGAGTCAGATTTTCGGACCCGACATCCTACGAGAAGCCGAAGAGAAGGTTCACAAAGTCCGTGAGCACCTCAAGACCGCCAATCCAGGCAGAAGAGTTATGCCGACGAGAGACGTAGAGACCTGACTTTCAATGTCGGAGATTTTGTGTATCTCAAAGTGTTGCCCTTGAAAGGAATGCAGTGTTTTCAGCTGAAAGGCAAGTTAGCCCCTAGATATATTGGACCCTTCAAGATTTTGAATCGCCGAGGAGAAGTATCTTATCAATTGGAACTGCCAGAGGAGATGTCAGCCATCCATAATGTGTTCCATATCTCGTTACTTTGCAAATGTTTAGAAGTGCTAGAGAAGACCGAAGTGTTCAAGAACATCGATCACCGAGCCATCGATATCAACAAGGATCTGACGTATCGTGAAGTGCCCATCTGTATTTTGGAAGAAGCTTTCAGAACCACCAGGACCCGGAGTATCAAGTTTCTCAATATCCAATGGAGCAACCATACCGAAGAAGAAGCTACTTGGGAGCGAGAAGATTACATTAGGACTGAGTTTCCAGATCTCTTTAGTTCCTAGTTTTTCTTAAATCTCGGGACGAGTTTTTGTTTAAGTAGGGAATGTTTGTAACATCCCAAAACTTTAATCAAGGTTATCAAGTTCCAATCACCCAATTTAGGGTTAACAAAAAACTTTTATTAAGAAAATGAATTATGAATGCATGTGTGTTTGCATTAGTGTAGAATTGAGTGTATATGCCATGCTTGATTGTTCTAAATGTTGTGAAATGGTTTAAAGGTGAATGCCACATCATCTAGACCATTTACAAACAAATTCCAAAGAGAAAGAAATCAAATAAGATTAAATAAAGAAAATGGTCATTTTGACCATTTTAAACCACTAGGCCACTTTAGGTGTTCCTAGAAGAAGATTTCCAACAGAAACAATTCTACTTCTTTTCACCCCTTGCTAGACCAAGTAAAATTGTATCAAGGCCCACTTTACAAACTTACAAAAACATCTAGCAAATCAATTTAAAGGACAATTGAAAATTGAATCACGTGTATGTGTTAAGATCCCACTTTTTCAAAAACCTATCAAATCAATTCACCTTGACCTCTCCAAGGAAACCTAGTCTCTCAAGCTTAATCTCAGATCACTCAAAAAATTGAATCAAAAATTCCAAAGTATCTTTCATGGGGCCATTAACACAAACACCTTGTCTGCACTAATTAAACCCCTGGCCTAACTTCACTGTTTTGTATAGTGATCATCAACCATTTGGTCGCCTCTTAACCCTCTGGTCCCCTCTGAGTCTAACCAGCACCTAGACCAACCCCCCTTCACCGTGGAGCACAGTGGAGCGCCGCCCATTTGTGGTCATCGCCGGCTGACCAAGGCCAGCTCGCAATGAGTCTAGGAGCATCGTCGCAGCCTACCGCCACCCCCTATCCAGGCCACAGCCCCAGCCGAGCCATGGACCACCCTAGTCGCGCCGCGCACCGCCTCTCTGCACTGTGTCCAGAGCGCGCCAGTGTGCCATGCCCGACCAGCCCCGCCAGCTCGCGCCTTGCCCTCACCGCGCATGTGCAGCCTCGCCATGATCACCGCACCCTGGCAGACACCCATGTTCGCCGCCGCGCGACCCACAGCTGTCGCACGCTACCGCAAACACTTCTGCCGCCATGTGGAGCACCGCACCCTCCCGACCAAACCGCACCGCCCCACGCTGCGCCATTAAGTCCGTGAGAACCGCCAGGGAGCACCACATCGTCCTACGCCCTTGCCCTTGCCGTTAGCCGCCTGTAGTGACGCCACCGTCGAGCTCATGCCGCACCGCTCGGTCCCCTCGCTGCGCTATAAAAGGAGGCCACCCTCGCCTCCATTCTCCACACCATTCGACTCCCCACTCCTCACTGACCTCCCCCACTTATTTCCGGAGCAAGGCGAGCACCACCGTGCCGGAATTTCACCGGAGTCTGCCGCTGCTGGAGGAGAAGGGCGCCAGCCATTCCGACCACCCCAAGCCCTGCCATGACCGCGCCTCGCCTCGCCATCGTCTACCAAGTCGTTTGCCCCTGTCACGGACCCTAGCTGGAGCCCAGGTGAGCCCCGCGAGACCCCCACCACCACGCTAGGTCACATTCCTCGCCGGAGCTGTTTGTCGTTGATGATGACGCGTGGCCATTGGATTAGAATAGGATCGCACAGTCCAGATGCTTAGATACCATTTCGGTTAAACTATGTCGCTGACTGGTGGCCCCCATCTGTCAGTAGTCCACTGTGTTGTGCTGTGCAGCTGGGACGGCCCGTTTAGCTTTCCCGTGCAGCCCAGGAAATTCAAATATGGATTTTCAAATTTAGTTGAAATCCTATTTTGTCCCTAGATTTAAAAATCAATTCAGAGAGTTTCACTTAAACATATTGCATGATTCCAATTTTTTTAGAAAGATAATTAAATTATCTATCCAAGCCCGTTGGATTTAAATCATTTGGAGTTAGAGATAATCTTTAGTAAAAATAACAAGATAGAGACTTTTGTAACTTCAAACATTTTTCAAAAATCAACCATAATAGCTTTTGAGTTGATTCCAACTCTCAAAAATCACATTTGACAATATCTATCTGAATATGTAAAAATATTTAGGTTTGCATGCAGTGACATTGGACTAGTACCGAAAGAATGCTAGTAGGGCATTTCTAGTCACTTTAAATCTATTAAATAATAATCTTAAAACTTTATAAAATGTGACCAACCCTTTAAATCACATTCCCATGTATTAGAATATGTGGTGATGACATGTGTCAACATGATCCCATATTTTAATTGGATAATCTTAAATCTTAATTAATTTCAATGAGTAGAAATTACTTTTCTCAAATAAACTAAATAAGACTAGTTCTTTAATTCTTGTGATGATTGTGATGATGCTAGATCATCAAGTGTGAGTCTTAGTATGCTAAATATACTAGTTAAGTATTGTTTGGTGATTGTGTACCCCGTATTCATTTAAAGAAGATAGTACCGACCAATGATACGAGGAGGAGGAGTTCTACCCAGAAGAAGAGGAGGAAAACTTCAATCACTACACCAATCAAGGCAAGCTATTATTGGCAAGCCATCAATACTAAGCAAGCTAAACCCTTGCCAACTAACACTTGCAAGTATTAATCTAAGCAAGATGCCCTAGGCATGCTTTGGGGATACAACTTTGATTTATACCCATCCCAAGTTTTACTTGCAAGCTTTACTCTTTTACTTTACTAAAGTTCTTTACTTTTATTTAGTGCCTTGTGAGGATTTGGAAAGTAGTATAGGTAGCATAAAGAGTATAAAACTAGGCCTATACTAGATGTCATTCTATGGCATGAGATTGAGATTAGCACCCCTCATTAGTGAACACTCTTAACTTAGTGGCTAGTGCTAAGCATAAACCTTGATCACTTTAGATGGGAATACTTGGAGAAAATGATTATGAAAACCTTGGAATAATGAGTCATTATATTGAAATGTTTTGACATGTGTTGAGAAACACAAATGGATTTGATCATGAAAATGTTGAGGCATGAGCCTTAGCCCTTTATAAAAAGTGATGGTTGGGTTCGGATGCGATACCATTCCAATTTTACCGTACAACCACAATACCTGAATTGGGTAAGGCTTAGCCGGAAGTTTATATGCATTAGTATGGGTTCCCTCGCAGAAGAGGTTTGAGCTGAGGCTAGCTCTTGATGATGTCCACCTATGCAGTGCCCAGGATGGCAGATGGCCATGGCCGGGAGGCCAAGCTCATAGGGGAGGTGCCTATACTAGAGTGTGTAATTGAAAGGTTATGATTGATTATCCGCATATTAAGTATGATGATTCAGGGTTATCCTTGACGGATGTATCGAATTTTGTGGTGAAAGTGTACCACCTCTACAGAGTGTCAAACTTTTCGAATAGCCGCGTCCGCGGTCATGGATAGTTGGAGTGGCCATACTGTTCCGTCGTCAGATGTTTACAAAATGACTTGTGAAGTGAACTATGGTTTTGACTTAACCATAACAGGGTTCTGAATATGAAAACTAGGTTCCCAACTTAAAGTGATTTAGAACTTTTACTTAGTTTTCTTTACTTCTGAACTCAATTTTGATAAATCTGGCCTTTTGCAAATAAACTTAGATCTTAGGATTCCTACTAGAACTACCTTATTTGTTAGTGATAGTTTACGAGTACTTAAAGAGTACTCATGGCTTTGTCCCTGGCTATTCCTGTGGCCAGACTATGAGGATGACTATCAGAAAGATGGACAGGAGGACGGCTACGACAACTAGGATCATCTCCCATCGTCAGCATTGCCTGTGACACTGAAGATGGAGCCCACTGCTATGCTTATTATTCCGCTGCTTGTTTATATTAAGACTAGATCATGAGATCCCTTATTTGTGTAATACCTTATTATGATTTGTAATGGATGATGTACTGTGATATCCAATATGTTATGTCTCGCAAATGGAAATCATGTGATTGCGATGTATGGCATAACAGGCATCTGGGATTAAAAATCTGGGTGTTGACAGCTCTCTTCATGGCGATCTCCATTTCCACAAAGCTTGTAATTCGACTCTTGTCAACTCTTGTCACGTGCCATCTTACACCATGTAGTCGACTTGTACATCGACTTGCATGCCATCCGGGTTCTCCAAATAGCTACACTAGCTAGTAATGTAAATTACATAGAGAATCCGACACGCAGGTCGTTTATACAATAAAATGACAGCACCTAGGCTCCAGCAGGCTGACAAAAACCGTGATACACAAATCACGTATGGATTACACACATCACATGCACATAAGCCATACCATACGATTTTTCCGAAAACGCAGATCTTATCTGCATTCCGGACATGGATTTCTTCATTGGATAAAACAATTTTATCCAAATATGATTCGGACTCTAATTCGACCAAACTCTTTGATCTTCGATCACCGCATCCAGATTTACGTGTCACAGTCTACCCTGATGGCGGAAGCTGGACGGTAGGGGTATGTCGTTCCACGACCTTAGCAGTTAGATCATAGAAACTAGATCATCCATTCCCTCGAGTATAGTTGATCCAATCAACTTCGTACAAAACCGATCTATCTCATAGATCGACCACCAAAACTGCAATTAGATCCAATCTAACGCCAACCACATATCACATATGCATGATCTCGAGCCTAAAACCAGAAGCTAACGCTCTAATACCAGTGTTGTTCCATGCAGAGATAAACAAAACTTTTACCCTACGCGGTGATCCCAAGATCTAGCTGAGGTAGTAGGCCACGAGAATTACCACTAGACACGTGGTTGCGGAATCGATGTAGAACGTCACTTGATGCAGTACAGTCCTCACGATCCGTTCTGATCCATGATTGTCGAAGTGCTGAACATACAGCACCTCCGCCAGTATCCACACGTACGAGGAGGAGCACCGGCAGTGGACTGCTAGGTTCGGTACGGCGGCGACAGGACTGGACTGGGGCTAGGGTTTCCAACACATGGAGTGACCTAACCGTGTGCTGTAAGCACCTGTGCCCCAGCTTATATAGGGAGTGAAAGTGGGCTCCACACACTTGTGGCCCATTCACTAAAAAGGCTTATATTAGTCACTGCGAGTCCAACTCACTAACTAAGTCCATGTCTCTATTTGGGTCCAACCCAAATAGATTTCCTATTTGGGTCTAACCCAAACTTGCTCCCGCTCTTAAGTGTGTGACCCGACAGGCTCATGGTGACCCGGACATGATCCGAGTCTCATTCGTGACCGATCAGTCGGTAGCGGCTCCTAGCAGAATGTGCCGACTCCCAAGTACCAAAGAGTCATAACAACATACCTTCCAATGCAACTTTCGTCTGAGTCCCTTTTGCCTCACGATATACCTTGTCGAACTATAGGCGAATAATCGTCATCCCATAAATAGTTAAACTCTCTTTCTCGATCCGAGATAAGTGATTCATCCAACTATCTCTTAGTCGATCGCCTCGGTTAATAGTTAACCGAGTCATGCATGGACATGCTTTCTGAATCATATCTTCCGAGAGGGCCCAGAGAATATCTCTCCAGACGGAGGGGCAAAATCCCATCTTGGTTATTCACATCACTCAGCTTGACTCTCAGTCGACCCGAACTCCGCCTTTATAACTGCCCAGTGACGGAATAGTGTTTGACAGAACCTAAGTCGGTGATCCTCAACTCGGATTGTGCAATAGCCTCAGGTCTAAGGATTACATTGATTGAGACATGCAAATGACGACTTGTTCGTTGCATCTCAATATGGGTCAGTCCGACTCGCTAAACTCTTTAGCCGAATCCATGTAAGTCAGAATAGCATCTCCATGCCCATGACAAGTGGAACCGATTCATTTGCCGACTTTCACATTGGTCTAAGTTGTGTGTCCAGCACAACCTCGATGACCAAAGACAATTAGTATGAACAACATGAATATATAGTTCCACAATCGAATCAAATATTCAATGATACATATCAGTAATTCATACATGGACAATAACTTTATGAATACATTGGAAATAACATCATACATGATTGCCTCTAGGGCATATTCCCAACACCATGTTATCCTGTGCTTTGGGAGAGTTTTCTCTGGATCCTTCGTCCATGGCTTCTCCTTCTTCTGCAGCTTTGGAGTTGAACTCCTCTTCATATTCCATGGAGAACCTTCGAAAATCTGCCGACATCATGGAATCATCCGAAGATGCCGGTAGGTCGGTGTTTGTTCCGATCACCTCCAGCACCGAGTCTTTGTTGTCTCCAGCATCGGCAGAGCCGGATCCGGATCCAACATATCCGACAAAGTGCAACGCGTGTGTCCTGAGGTAGTTGCAGCTTTCCTCATGGGCTTCCTCGAAACGCCTGATTATCTCGAGAACCTCATCCACGCCTACGCCTTGAAGCATTATGTGCCTCAATGTGTGCCTCAGGAAGGGTTGATTTGTTCCGGCATTGGCAGAGCCAGAACCAAAGTTGTTGTATTGCTCCTCCTAGATTTCGACCTCGGCAGGCACATCGATCTGGGATTTGGTCTCTCCAGGGAGATCCACTCCAGATTCGACTTGTACCGCGAGATCTGCTTCAGGCTCAGCTTTCTCCACTATCTCCGCAATAGGTGTGGGCTGGGTGGGATTAGGGTTTTCCAAGATCCGAAACTCTGCCGCCTCTGTGGACAAAGTGGACCAAGAAACTTCCTCTGCCTCTATCATCACCGCTGGGGTGGGTGGGGCAGTTTCAGCGGAACCGATGTAAACATCGATCTCGCCAAAGGACATGATGGTGTAGGCAGTCACTGCCTCCCTAGCCGGAATACAGGTCTCGTCGAGAACAATGAGAGGGACGTCGCTGGCGTAGAGGACGCGACCGATGGCGATGGTCTTGCTGATTCTGATTCTTGTAGAGTCTGCTCGGAACGTAGATCCAAAGCTCACTTGCCCCATGGTAGGCGCCAACTGTCATCAGATTGATGACAAGTACGCCATGAGGGGGTCCACAGGGCGTGCGGAAGAGAGGGGTGTGAGACGTACGGTGTTCTGAGACGATGAGCACACAAGTTTACCCAGGTTCGAATCCACCGGCTTTGGACGGATCCTACTCCTGCTAGCAATCCAGTAATACGGCAGAGCCGGAATATGGGTTACAAGGGTTTTGCCTGTGCGAGTTGAGATTGTAGACTATTGTGAGGTGCCCTAAAGGCTTACCCTAGGATGACTTATATAGATATCCGTCCTAGGGTTTACAAGAGAGACCTATCCGTCTATGACTAAGAGTCGGTTATAGAGTACATCTTGAACTACAACTAACATATCAGGCCTATGTCGGTAAGTCCGTTGGGCCTTCCCGTAGCCGGACTGGACTTCGTCTCTTCTCCCTGACTGGGCCACCCATTGAAGCAAAGATCTAACCCGAAGTAGGCCACCCTGGTCATTGAGGCACAGTGAGGATACCCGGAAAGTATATCCCCAACAATGTGTGTTCTTTTCATAAACCACATGAATCCACCAGTGTCATTGCATGTGTCTTCTTTTCATAAACCACACCTAGAGTTCATTGCATGTGTGTTCTTTTCATAAACCACATGGATCCACCAGTGTCATTGGATGTGTGTTCTTTTCCTAAACCACATGGATCCACCAGTGTCATTGCATGTGTGTTCTTTTCATAAACCACATCTAGAGTTCATTGAATGTGTGTTCTTTTTCATAAACCACATGGATCCACCAGTGTCATTGCATGTGTGTTATTTTCATAAACCACATCTAGAGTCATTGCATGTGTGTTCTTTTCATAAACCACATGGATCCACCAGTGTCATTGAATGTGTGCTTTTTTTCTAAACCACATATGGATCCACTAGAATCATTGCATGTGTGTTCTTCTCCTAAACCACCACTAGAGTCATTACATGTGTATTCTTTTCATAAACCACATGGATCCACTAGAGTCATTGCATGTATGTTCTTTTCATAAACCACATGGATCCACCAGTGTCATTGAATGTGTGTTCTTTTTCTAAACCACATATGGATCTATTAGAGTCGTTGCATGTGTGTTCTTCTCCTAAACCACCACTAGAGTCATTGCATGTGTGTTCTTTTCATAAACCACATGGATCCACTAGAGTCATTGCATGTGTGTTCTTTTCATAAACCACATGGATCCACCAATGTCATTGAATGTGTATTCTTTTTCTAAACCACATATGGATCCACTAGAGTCATTGGATGTGTGTTCTTCTCCTAAACCACCACTAGAGTCATTGCATGTGTGTTCTTTTCACAAAACCACATGGATCCACTAGAGTTCATTTCATGTGTGTTATTTTCATAAACCACATCGATCCACTAGTGTCATTGAATGTGTGTTCTTTTTCTAAACCACATATGGGTCCACCAGTGTCATTGCATGTGTGTTCTTTTCCTAAACCACCACTAGAGTCATTGCATGTGTGTACTTTTCATAAACCAAAACTAGTGTCATTGTATGTGTGTTCTTTTCATAAACCACCACTAGATTCATTGCATGTGTGTTCTTTCCATAAACCACATGGATCCACCAGAGTGATTTGCATGTGTGTTCTTTTCCTAAACCACCACTAGTATCATTGCATGTGTGTTCTTTTCCTAAACCACCACTAGTGTCATTGCATGTGTGTTCCTCTCCTAAACTACATGGATCCACCAATGTCATATGCATATGTGTTCTTTTCATAAACCACCACTAGTGTCATTACATGTGTGTTCCTTTCCTAAACCACAACTAGAGTTATTGCATGTTTGTTCTTTCCATAAACCACTTGGATCCACCAGAGTCATTTGCATGTGTGTTCTTTTCATTAACCACCACTAGTGTCATTGCATGTGTTTTCCTTTCCTAAACCACCTTGCTTAACTCACCAAACTTGCTTCTGGCCCATAGCTTGGTGTGATGTTCTTCAATGTATTTTTTCACCTTTGGCACTACATACATGTTCTACAAGTAAGTAGCATGCGTGCTTGGGGTGTATGTGTATGATGATCGCCACAAGTCCACTTCAAAGATCTTTCCTGTGAACTTCTTCATGAAGTTAGTAGCAAGGTCCCGCATGCATTCCCTATGCTCAACCCTAGGAAACACAGCATCAACAGCATTCTCAAGACCCTTGCATGCACCAGTGTGTATCACCAAGCCTTCAGGGTGACCAATTACTGCCCGTAGTCTCTGGATGAACCATGTCCACCTTTCACTTGATTCACCCTCAAGAACAGCATAGCTACAGGTAGAAGCCAATTATGCGCGTCCAAAGCACAAGCAGAAGCAACATGTCCCCTGAACTTCCCTGTTAAAGAAGTTGTGCCTATTGCCAGGTATGGCATGAAACCGTCTAGGAACCCCTTCCAGCATGCCTTCAGGCAGACAAAACATCTCCTGGATCATTTCTTATCTGCCTGCTTATACCTGACCCCCATTGAGACCTTTTCTCTTCCTTTCACAACCTCGTAATCGATGTCAACAACACTACCAGGTGATGTTTTCTCTATATCAGCTTTGAAACTATACAACATGTGAAAATTGTCATTCCACTTGCCTTGGATGAAGTCTAGATCCATCTCCTTCCCATCAAAGACTATGTGGTAAGGAATTCGAACATTAAACTTTTTGCTAATCTTTGCTCTGAGTTTAGCAGGTCCAATGTTATGATCCTGCCTCACCTAGTCAAGTACCGTAGCAGCAATCCACTTGGTAGTCGCCGGTCTAATTTTATCACTTAAAGAAGTATTAGGGCAGTTGTGTTCACTTTGATCTACATTCGATAAGAATCCAAATAAATCAGAGCTAATTATCAGCAGAATAAATATGAGAAAGACTGAAACTAAATGTAGCTATTGCAACCTGAAATGGGTGTCCACCCCGCATTGGAGATGCATGTAATCTCCATTTACACACATTACTTTCCCTACAATGCACCCTAAATCACTTTTGGTCGCTCTTTTCAATGATAAATTTGAACCCAAATCTAATTGCATAGGTGGCAACTGCATATCTGCAGTCCTCCACAGTCTCAAAGACAGTACCCTCATCAATTGTAGGATTATCCCTGTCAAAGTGTATCACTGGCATGTCCTCGTCTTCGTCGTCGTATCTACATCCCATTTCCACATCTTCACATTCCTCTTCCTCATCGGTCCCATAGTCAGGCTCAAAGTTCGAATCAACCAAATATTCCCTACTCTCCATCCTATCAGGGTCAGCAACCATGTATGGATATGCGTTCTCATCATCATCCGCACCGCCACACATTTCAGTGTCTTCATGCCCGCTTGACAAAGCATCATGCTCAAGGACAAGCTATACAGACGTCCTGCGGTTACCAACACATGTCCTTGCCATCACCACGGGACTAGAAACGCTAATTTGGTATGCAGAAAAGGAATCACAATTCTTACCCTTCAATGAGGATGTACAGCACCTTCTCCGGGATCCATACCTCCAAAGCTCTACACCCCTCTTCCTCTTCCCCTGTTTTGTTCTCCTATGTGCTATCTAGACTTGAAGGAGATTCCGTGCTCTCCAGCCACGCAGGATCCATCTCCGTGTTCTCAAGCCGCACAGGATCCATCTTCGAGCGGGATCCAAATCACCAGCATCATTGGGCGCCTAACCCAACTGTCGACTCTCAGTTTTCGTTTCCAGACGCGCCTGGGTGGTGGGCGGTGGACAGCGGCAAGGAGACAGGACAGGGAGGAGAGGGGAGGGGACGTGAGGGGATGGCAGGAAGGGGAGGGCAGGAGGACAATGACCCAAGGGGAAGACGAGAGCGGTGCACGCCTGAATAGAGTGGCGGCGACAGGAGCAGAGGAGCGGAGAGGAGCTGGTTGCGACAAAACATGGAAAATTGCACAATAATGTGTTGGTGGGCGACACTAGTCCTCAAACCTGGGATGCACACTGTCGAAGGTGGAGGAGGCAGGCCCGCCAGTCAGAAAACATGCCACGTCGTCATCCCCTGTTTATGATGCCCTTTAAAAAAAGAAAACATGCCACGTTCGTCATCCCCTGTTTCTGATGGTGTTGCTACAATTCGACAGTACATAGTGGCATAGAAATAATATCTTATAAACATAAGGGCATAGTCGTTAACATGTCTAAAATGGAATCTGGTCTCCTACCTGTCCTGGTACATTGCCTGATGAGGTGGATAGCCACGACCGATCTTCTTAATACGTTTGCACTACGTCAGTCTGTCACTCCCCTTCTCTGACAAACCACAATTCACCTTGCGTAGCTCTGCCACGTCGCACCACTTAGGGTAACATGGCCCCGCCTAAACAGCCGCCGCTGATACGTCCATTTTGCATCACTATTCTATGTCTTAATTCACTATTATTCATTGATATATTTCGTATTGAGAGGTGATACTTATGTTATTTCATCTGTTTTTGCATGGTTGATGACTTTTGGAGCATGGGCCGCTGCAGTCAGGATTCTGATGGAAAAGGTGTTGTTTGGAGGCAAAATTCGCGAAGATCAGAAAATCCGGGAAAATATACGGAAAATCCTATTTTTCCAGAAGACTAAGGATGCTAGAAGACGGAGTGGAGATGGGCCACAGGGGGCCCACACCACCCCCTGGCGCGGGCAGCCCTAGGCCACGCCAGCAGGTGGTGTGGCCGCCCTGGCCCACCTCTGGCTCTCTCCTCTAGCGTATATCATCCTCCCAAAACCCTAAGACTCGGGGAGCAACCATAGAAAGATTCCACCGCCTCTTCGGGGCAGAAAACACCGAGAGAGAAAGATCTCTCCGGCAGACAGATTTCTGCTAGGGGAATTCCTTCCCAGAGAGGGGAGATCGTCGCCATCAACACCACCATCAAGCTGGACTTCATCGGGATCATCATCATCATCACCACCATCATCACCATCAGCACCATCAGCACCATCATCACCATCTCCATATTGTTGTAACAATTGTGTTGAATCTTGCATAGTTCATAGGGGAAACTTTCCCGGTGTTGATTACTCTTTGTAGTTGATGCTATTGAGTGAACCATTGAATTATTGTTTATGTTCAGATTGTTATACATCATTATTCCATCTCTGATCATGATCCATATGATGTTTTGTGAGTAGTTCGTTTTGTTCTTGAGGACATGGGAGAAGTCATGTTGTTAGTAGTGGAGTTGTGTTGAGAGAGATTCAATAGTTTGATATTTAAGTTGTGGTGTACTTCTTCTAGTGGTGTCATGTGAACATCGACTACATGACACTTCACCTATATGGGCCTAGGGGAATGCATTGTGTATTTGGCTACTAATCGTAGGGGTTGCCGGAGTGACAGAAACCTGAACCCCCGTTAGGAAATCATTGCACAAAGGACGTAAGGGTCTTAGAGTTTAAAGTTGTGGTTAGGTTTCTACCTTAATTACTTTCTTGTACTTACAGATGTTTGCAAGGGGTATAATCACAAGTATATATTAGTCCTAGGAAGGTCGGTACATTAGCACAGGTTCACCCACACAACACTTAGCAAGCTAGAGAAGATTATGAAGGAAATATGCCCTGAGAGGCAATAATAAAGTTGTTATTATGTATTCCTTGTATATGATAGATGTTTATTTTGCATGCTATAATTGTATTGATAGGAAACATCAATACATGTGTGTTTAATAAACAAAAAGGGTTCCTAGTTATGCCTCTCTTATAGACTAGCTTGTTGATTAACAAGATGATCAAGGTTTCCTGATCATGGACATTGGATGTTGTTAATAACAAGGTCACAGCATTTGTGAAATGATGTGATGAACATTCATCCGAAGTATAGCATTACGATCAAGTCATTATGTTTATATTGCTATAACATCATACGAAGTAATCTTTATCCTTAGACCATGAGATCATGTTAATTGCTAACACCGGAAGAGTATCTTGATAACATCAAACGTCACACCGTAACAGGGTGACTATAAAGATGGGTTCAGTACTACAAAGGTGTTATGTTGAGGCTCATGGATCAAGAGTGGAATTTGTCAATCCAGATGACAGAAAGATATACTCTGGGCCCTCTCGGTGATATCACATTAGGATAGCTTGCAAGCAAGTGATGTGATCACTAGAATGTTATATCACGGGAACGAGAAAAGAGTGCATGTCGGTAACAAGATCAAACTAGGTATGGAGATACCGATGATCGAATCTCGGACATGTAATATATCGAGAGACAAAGGGATTTAGTTACAAGCGTTAAAGGTTCTCACGATCACAGAAGTCATCGTTGAATGTGTAGGAGTCAGTACGGATCTCCAGGTCTCGCTGCTGATTATTGATCGGAGAAGGGTCTCGATCATGTCTGCATTATTCGCGAACCGTAGGGTGGCACACTTAAGAGTTACCGGACACCATTTTGGAGCACATATGTTTTAGACGAAAGAATTGCAAAGCGCAGGAATTGTTTCAATAGAAACCCGAAATTGTTTCGGGTGAAATTGCAGAAGGTGGTTCTGCATGTGATATTGAAATATTGCAAGGGGCTATATGTGAATGTTTGTTAATTAAAGTAATTAACAAAATTCTGAATAAATTTAATAAAAAGAGTTTTATTAAAAGAGAGAGCATTAAATTTGGAGAAATTTTATGCATTTAAAGTGGAGACTTTAAAAGGGAATGTGAAGAGGCATTTTAATGTGGAGGGGTTACCACCACAGGAATGGGGGAGGTGAGGGGTCACCCCCCCCCCCCATGCGCCAGCCATGGAGAGAGGGGGCACCCCCCTCCTCCTATAAAAGGCCACCCATTCCCTCCTTCATCCACACACCTCCTTGTGAAGGATCTCTCTCCCTCTCTAGAATTATTCCCCCATGGTCTCGGATTAGCGAGATACATGTTCTCGGTGGCATTTCGTCTGGAAGGAGTTGCTTCTTCCGCTGGATCGCTGGAGCGAGGAGGTGGAGGTTGTCCGGTGGCTTGAACGTGTGTGCGAGTGCGGATGCGCTGCTGAGTTGCGGCGCTCGGACTTCCTCACGATCTTGAGATCGGAAAGTGTACGACTACATCAACCACGAGTTCCTACTCGTTAACAAAACTCGTTGTCTTCGAGGGTAAGTTCTCCATGGATGTATGTCCACCCGTTGCTCTGTATCTAGTAGATAGATCTTGGCGTATAGTTCTCATCGTTGGAAATTTTTTGTTTTCTATGTTGCGGACCCAACAGTGGTATCAGAGCCTGATCTATGCGTAGGTGCTTTGCACGGGTAGTACACATATGTTTATATGTGGGCGATGATGATCATGTTATTGCATCTTCTATGTACTTTGGATATTGGTGGCATAGTGGGATGAAGCGGCCCGGACCAACCTTACATGTCATCATACATGAGACCGGTAACACGACTGACATGCAACTAGTTTTGCATAAGTGGCTAGCGGGTGTCTCTCTCTCCTACTATAGTAAATATCTGATTTACAACGAGTTGCTAATAACTTGGTTATCCTCGTTGTGGTTCATGTTCATAGGTAAGACCGATTCTATCTCCGAAAGCCCTAAGCCACGTAAAACTTGCAATTGATAAATTAGAGGCGTCTAGTTTAGATCGTTGCTGGGCTAGTGTATTGATATGGTATTGTTGCAAGTAGATGTATGATAGATACTTGTAGTGACCTCGGATCGGTAAGGATCCTAAGTCCCTGTGATTATCATGCTAGTCCCTGGATCAATAGCTAGCACTCACAGTCGATGAAATATCATGTAAAACACAAAGTCTTTATTACACGGAGAATCCAGAGTATGAAATTATTACAAAGATTGCTTAGCATTATGCTAGCTCAAATAACAGCGGAAAACATAAAAGCAGAATGAGTCCATCAACGCCCCAGGCTTGTCGAGTGTAGACCCGCGATCCCTACGCACCTTTCAATCTTCGGATTCTGCACATAAGACGTGCAGCCAACAAGTTGGGTCAATACTTTGAATGTATTGGCAAATTACACCAAGGAGAGAATAGACTATCTCTACATGCAAGGCTAGTTTAGGCTTTGGAGTTCTTTTGCATAAAGCTAGTTTTCTTAAGTAGAGAGAAGAAGAGAGGATTGTCCTACTTTGTAAACTTTTGCTTAGATAAATTAAGGTCGAGTGGCACACGAGGATATTACGCACCAAGTGTCCAAACAACCAAACACTTAGATATTACGCACCAAGCGTCACTTGGATATTACACACCAAGTTCCCAAATTCCCACCCATTAGCGATATTACGCACGCCATGGGGTTTCAAAACTTTGTTTTTAGAAAAGAGAGAGGAAGATCCTTCAGAGGCTCCATCCTTCAGACGCTCATTGTTGTTCTGTTACCGTGAACACGGCTGATCGATCAGATTGCAATACTCTCGAGAGTTTGTGCACTTTACCCACAATCCACGATCAAGTCCTTTTACAGACAAGACCATGGCGAGGCTTTCCCTTAGTAGCCCCTCTACCTTTCGGATCCAACCGTGCCAAGAACCTCCAAATGTTGGTACCCAGATGAGGTTTCCCACTAAGTACTAGGCCAAGACAGAGCCCATAATGTATTGTGGTTGCACTGGAAGCTTCTGAATTCTGAAACATGGCAGACTTCTTTGATTCCTGGGCGGCCGTCCTCCACCAAAATCTCACTCGTTGACCCGACAACCATTCCGCCCAGAAGAAAACTTAGTTTTATTTTGAAGTGGATTTGAGAAGAAAAGTTTGCTCTAGAGAGCCTTTATACTTAGAAAAATTCTTTGTCTTTCGAACCCCCCAACGGTACTTTGTATATATATAGCATAGCAAGCAATACTTAGCAAAAACAGGGGTAACCTATTAGGATGGGAAATCCTAAGTATAGAGCTACTCATGGCATACTACAAAATCATCGCATTTGCAAAATAATACTAAGGAAAAATTCTACTGGAACATCCTACACATGCATACTACAGAATTTTCAAGATCACATGCATAGAATCAAAACTGGGACAAAATTATGAACAAGTGGTGTAACTTGCCTTGATCCGAGCAGCACTCTACACAATAGCACTCCTTAGCGCACTCCGGGCAATCTAACGAATCACAAACATAGATCCGATCACAACTTGTTCAAAGCATAACACAAAGGAAATCATGCATGCATGCAACATGGTAGTTTATGCAAGGTTGGTTAAGTTGATCAAGGTAGCAAGTTTGTGTTGTGATAGTGTAAAGGTGTCACTAGGATTGATTTCCCAAAGGTTTAGATCTAATAGAGTCACTAAACAAATCCTGGGATTATAAGAAGATCAAACCATCTAAATAGCCCCAAGTTAGATCTAATGATCCTAAGCAAAGCTTAAAGATTTGGATCAGTAGGTATTGTGGATACAAAGTTATTGCAACAAGAATCAATTATTACAAAATTTCAATTAATTTTTTTATAGGATAAAACACCCTAATCTAATGATCAAAATCTACACCTAAAACTTTACTGTGAACCTGGGATATTATTGCAGATTTGGATTCTACTCAAAATTAGGAATCCAACAGTATATTATAAGCTAAGTTTGGCCAAAAATTCAATTTTATATGAATTTCGCAAGTTTTACTTCAAATCTGCAAATAGATCAAAAGAGCTTGCCAAGTGGCAGCTTCTGATTGGCTCCAGATGGGTGACGCGGAGCTGGCGTGTGCGTGCTGACACGCACGGCCACGTGGCACGCTGATACTCGCCGATACCCTTTCGGTAATCTTCTAATCCTACGCGTTCAACCTCAATCCGACGGTCAGGAGGAGCGGCGGCGACTTACAGGGCGTGACGGCAGCGAGGGGCGGTGATGGCGTCGGAGATGATGGCTGGCGGCGCTCTGGTGGCTCCCCGCGGTGGTGGCGTGGTCGACTGGGAGCGCCTGGTCCTCGCGGTCGCGTTCGTGGCCTCTTCAAGCCTCCTTGCTTCCTCGTCTGGCGGCAGTGTCCTGCCGTTCTTCTTCGTCCCCGGCGAAGCTCCAGCGAGCAATCGCAAGCGCGTCGCTGCGAGAGAGAGGGGGAGGTTAGCGCGAGGAGAGAGAGTCGAGGGTGGGGGTCACGCGGAGGGGGAGAAGAGGTGGAGGCGAGGCTCGGAACCTCTGCTTCGAGTTACTCCGGCGAGATCCGTAGCGCGTTCGCAACAGCGGTGTTGGTGAAAAGCAAAACTTTAGGGCTTCGAGGCGGTGGGTTTGCGGGCTTATATGGCCGTCGGATTCTTGGCGAGGGGGTCACGGTCTCTACTCCGATTCGGCCAGAGTCCGGTGCAAATAGGAGTCCGGCGTGGCCGGCAGCCGTGTCCGCCGCGGTCTCTAGGAGGGAGACGACGGGGTGGGGCCGACGTGCGCGGGTAGGTTTCCTGCTGCGCGGGCGCTTGGGGCGGGGTGGGCTGGCTGGCGAGCCAGCCCAGCTAGGGTTAGCTGTTGGCCCTTGTCCTCTTTTTTTTGTTTAACAATTTTCCCTTTTTCTGTTTTAGAAAAACTCCAATATCTTTTGCAAGCCAAGTCCAAATTTGATGAATCTTGTTTCTAAATTTTTATAAAATTGAGGTGGTCAACATAGGCCATAGTTTAGTGTTTTACAAGGTTTTTAGAAGGGTCAAAACTTGACCTTGACAATAAAGCTTACATAAGGCAACCACTATTAGGGTTTTCTAGGTTTAGGTGTTTAGGATTTTTATTTCAACTTTTAATTGTAGGATGCAAAGATGCAAGGATGATGCATGGCACTAATAACATCCTAATGCAAAATCTGGGATGTTACAATACTCTTACAACTCACTTAACGTGTAAGTTCCATAGACCTTGGCCTTACACACAAAGGAATGATAGAGATCATACCACGATGCAAATGATAGAGATCAAATGCATGGACCATATCACCTCACTTCACACATTAGCATCTTCTATTGCTAGTTTGGCGCTTTTGGTAGCATTATAAGATGATCCCTCATTTAGATATCAAGATAAAATGTGTTCTTCCTTAAGTATGCACCGTTTTGTGGATCGTGTTTTGAGGCATCACATGATGATCGGGTGTTCTCGACTCTACGCTTTCATACAACGGGTGTAAGACAGTTTTACACACGCAAATACTAAGGTTCTTACTTGACGAGCCTAGCATGTACAGACATGGCCTCGGAACACGGACCGGAAGGTTAAGCATGAGTCATATAGTTGGTATGATGCCCATATAGATGCTCGCCTTTGAAGCTACACCGACTCACGTGATGATCGGACTTGGTGTAGTGGATTTGGTTCATGTAATCACCAAAAGGACACGAGGGATGTCGTTTTTGAGTGGGAGTTCATTAGTAATTTGGATTAGTTGAACTCAATCTATCATAAACTTAGTCTAAATATATTTTACAAATTCTGTTGTAGATGGTACCACCTGCTTTTAATTTCAATGTGTTCATGGAGAAAGAGAAGCTTGCTGTGAATGGTAGCAACTTCACCAACTGGGCTATGAATTTGAGGATTCTCCTCATTGCTGCACAAAAGCAATATGTGCTAGAGGCGCCGCTAGGCCCCCCACCAGCTCCTGATGCCCCTGACAAGGAAAAGAACGTCTATATAACTCGTCAGGAGGACCACAACTTAGTTCATTGCGGCATACTGTATGGGCTAGAGCCAGAACTTCGAAAACATTTCAAAAATGGCAATGCCTTTGAAACCATGGGAGAATTGAAAATGATTTTCGATACCCATGCTACCGTAGAGAGTTATAATGCTTCTAAAAAGTTCTTTAGCTGCATGATGGAAGAGAACAGCTCTGTTAGTGAGCACGTACTCAAAATGTCTGGGTACGCCGATAAGCTTGTGTCCTTGGGAATAACGATTCCCATTGACTTAGGCATACATCGTGTTCTCCAATCTCTGCCACCTAGCTATAAGAGCTTCGTGATGAACTATAATATGCAGGGCATGAAGAAGTCTCTTCCCGAGCTTATGTCAATGCTTAAGACTGCAGAAGTGGAGATTAGGAAAGAACATCAAGTGTTGATGATCCATAAGACCACCAGTTTCAAGAAGGACAAGAAAGGCAAGCAGAAGGGTGGCAAATCTGTTGCCGCGCCTGAAAAGAAACCCCAAGCTGGCCCTAAGTCTGACACCGAGTGCTACTATTGCAAGGGGACTGTCCATTGGAAGCGCAACTGCCCCAAGTATTTGGCGGACAAGAAGGCCGGCAAGGCAAACAAAGGTATATGTGATATACATGTTATTGATGTGTACTTGACTAGTACTCGCAGTAGCACCTGGGTATTTGATACGGGATCGGTTGCTAATATATGTAACTCGGTTCAGGGTCTACGGAACAAGCGACAACTAGCAAGAGATGAGGTCACGATGCGGGTCGGCAATGGATCAAGAGTTGATGTGATCGCCGTCGGAATGCTGCCTCTCCATATGCCGTCGGGATTAGTTATAAACCTGAATAATTGTTATTTGGTGCCTGCACTGAGCATAAACATTGTATCCGGATCATGTTTGATGCAAAGTGGTTATTCGTTTAAGTCTGAAAACAATGGTTGTTCGATTTATATGAATAATATCTTTTATGGTCATGCACCTGTGTTGAATGGTTTATTTCTGTTGGATCTCGATAGTAGTATTACGCATATTCATAATGTTGATGCTAAAAGGATTAAACTTGATAATGATATAACTACATATATGTGGCACTGCCGTCTAGGTCATATTGGCGTTAAACGCATGAAGAAACTCCATTCTGATGGACTTTTGGAATCACTTGATTTTGAATCATTTGATACATGTGAGCCATGCCTTATGGGCAAGATGACTAGAACGCCGTTTTCCGGTTCAAAGGAACGGGCGACAGATTTATTGGAAATCATACATACTGATGTGTGTGGACCAATGAGTGTGTCGGCGCGAGGTGGATATCGTTATTTTGTTACTTTCACGGATGATTTGAGTAGATACGGGTATATCTATTTGATGAAACATAAGTCTGAAACCTTTGAAAGGTTCAAAGAATTTCAGAATGAAGTGGAAAATCATCGTAACAGAAAGATCAAATTTCTGCGGTCCGACCGTGGAGGAGAGTATCTTAGTTACGAGTTTAGCACACATATGAAAGACTGTGGAATAGTTTCACAACTCACACCTGCCGGAACACCACAACGTAATGGTGTGTCAGAACGTCGTAATCGTACTTTATTGGATATGGTTCGATCTATGATGTCTCTGACTGACTTGCCACTGTCATTTTGGGGTTATGCACTGGAAACCGCTACATTCACTTTAAATAGGGCACCATCTAAATCCGTTGAAAAGACACCGTATGAATTATGGTTTGGAAACAAACCTAAGCTGTCATTTCTTAAAGTTTGGGGATGCGATGTTTATGTGAAGAAACTTCAACCGGATAAACTCAAACCCAAAGCGGGAAAATGCGTCTTCATAGGATACCCTAAGGAAACGATTGGGTATACCTTCTATCACAGATCCGAGGGCAAGGTCTTTGTTGCCAAGAATGGATCCTTTCTTGAGAAGGAGTTTCTCGTGAAAGGTGTGAGTAGTCGGAAGGTAGAACTCGAAGAGGTTATTGAACCTTCTCTTCATGAAATGGCGAGTAGCACAGCTCCAGAAGTTGTTTCGGAGTTGACTTCACCTAATGAAGAGAGAGCTAATGATATTTATCATGAAACTCCGAAAGAGGACACTGCCGAACCTCGCAGGTCAAGCAGGACACGTGCAGCTCCTAAACTGTACGGCAATCCTGTTATGAATTTCATGATTGATGAAATAGATGACCCTGCGACGTTTGAAGAAGCGATGATGAGCCCTGATTCCAACAAATGGCTAGAAGCCATGAAATCTGAGATGGAATCCATGTACAAAAACCAGGTTTGGACCTTGGTGGACTTACCTCACGACCGAAAGGCCGTTGAGAATAAATGGATTTTCAAAAGAAAAACTGATGCTGATGGTAATGTAACCATCTATAAGGCTCGACTTGTCGCAAAGGGGTTTCGACAAATTCAAGGAGTTGACTATGATGAGATTCTCTCCCGTAGCGATGCTTAAGTCGGTTAGGATTATGTTAGCAATTGCTGCATATTTCAATTATGAAATATGGCAGATGGATGTCAAAACTGCGTTCCTCAATGGTAATATTGAAGAAGAGTTGTATATGATACAACCTAAGGGTTCTGTCGATCCTAAGGATGCTGATAAGGTGTGCAAACTTCAGCGATCCATCTATGGACTGAAGCAAGCATCCCGGAGTTGGAATCTCCGCTTTGATGAGGTGATCAAAGAGTTTGGATTTGTCCAAACTTATGGAGAGGCTTGTATTTACAAGAAAGTGAGTGGGAGCAATGTGGCATTTCTGATATTATATGTGGATGACATATTATTGATTGCAAATGATATAGATCTTTTAAACAGTGTTAAAAGTTATCTAAACAGCAAATTTTCGATGAAAGACCTTGGTGAAGCGTCATATATATTAGGCATTAAAATCTATAGAGATAGATCAAGGCGCCTAATTGGGCTATCGCAGAGTACATACCTTGATAAGATATTAAAGAAGTTTAATATGGACGAAAGTAAGAAGGGGTTCTTACCTATGTTGCAAGGCAAGACATTGAGTAAGACTCAAAGTCCGGCTACGGCGGAAGAAAGAGAGATGATGGATAAGATCCCCTATGCCTCGGCCATAGGCTCTATAATGTATGCCATGCTATGTACAAGACCGGATGTGGCACATGCTATTAGTTTGACTAGTAGGTACCAATCTGATCCAGGTTCGGAACACTGGATAGCGGTCAAGAATATCCTTAAGTACTTGAGAAGAACTAAGGATATGTTTCTTGTATACGGAGGTGAAGAAGAGCTAGTCGCTAAGTGTTATGTCGATGCTAGCTTTGACACTGATCCGGATGACTCTAAGTCTCAATCCGGATACGTATTTCTCTTGAACGGAGCAGCAGTTAGTTGGAGGAGCTCCAAACAACATGTGGTGGCTGGATCAACGACGGAGGCGGAATATGTTGCTGCTTCAGAAGCAGTGCAGGAAGCGGTTTGGATGAAGGAGTTCATAACAGAACTAGGTGTGGTTCCTAGTGCGTTGGACCCAATGGTGATCTATTGTGACAATAATGGAGCCATAGCCAACGCCAAGGAACCAAGGTCTCACAAGAATTCCAAGCATATTAAGCGCCGGTTTCACTCCATCCGCGACCATGTCAAGGATGGAGATATAAAGATTTGTAAAGTGCACACGGACCTGAATGTAGCAGATCCGTTGACTAAAGTACTCCCTAGGGCAAAACATGATCAACACCAGAACTCCATGGGTGTTAGATTTATCACTATATAAACTAGATTATTGTCTCTAGTGCAAGTGGGAGACTGAAGGAAATATGCCCTGAGAGCCAATAATAAAGTTGTTATTATGTATTCCTTGTATATGATAGATGTTTATTTTGCATGCTATAATTGTATTGATAGGAAACATCAATACATGTGTGTTTAATAAACAAAAAGGGTTCCTAGTTATGCCTCTCTTATAGATTAGCTTGTTGATTAACAAGATGATCAAGGTTTCCTGATCATGGACATTGGATGTTGTTAATAACAAGGTCACAGCATTTGTGAAATGATGTGATGAACATTCATCCGAAGTATAGCATTACGATCAAGTCATTATGTTTATATTGCTATAACATCATACGAAGTAATCTTTATCCTTAGACCATGAGATCATGTTAATTGCTAACACCGGAAGAGTATCTTGATAACATCAAACGTCACACCGTAACAGGGTGACTATAAAGATGGGTTCAGTACTACAAAGGTGTTATGTTGAGGCTCATGGATCAAGAGTGGAATTTGTCAATCCAGATGACAGAAAGATATACTCTGGGCCCTCTCGGTGATATCACATTAGGATAGATTGCAAGCAAGTGATGTGATCACTAGAATGTTATATCACGGGAACGAGAAAAGAGTGCATGTCGGTAACGAGATCAAACTAGGTATGGAGATACCGATGATCGAATCTCGGACATGTAATATATCGAGAGACAAAGGGATTTAGTTACAAGCGTTAAAGGTTCTCACGATCACAGAAGTCATCGTTGAATGTGTAGGAGTTAGTACGGATCTCCAGGTCCCGCTGCTGATTATTGATCGGAGAAGGGTCTCGATCATGTCTGCATTATTCGCGAACCGTAGGGTGGCACACTTAAGAGTTACTGGACACCATTTTGGAGCACATATGTTTTAGACGAAAGAATTGCAAAGCGCAGGAATTGTTTCAATAGAAACCCGAAATTGTTTCGGGTGAAATTGCAGAAGGTGGTTCTGCATGTGATATTGAAATATTGCAAGGGGCTATATGTGAATGTTTGTTAATTAAAGTAATTAACAAAATTCTTAATAAAAAGAGTTTTATTAAATGAGAGAGCATTAAATTTGGAGAAATTTAATGCATTTAAAGTGGAGACTTTAAAAGGGAATGTGAAGAGGCATTTTAATGTGGAGGGGTTACCACCACATGAATGGGGGAGGTGAGGGGTCACCCCCCCCCCCCATGCACCGGCCATGGAGAGAGGGGGCACCCCCCCTCCTCCTATAAAAGGCCACCCATTCCCTCCTTCATCCACACACCTCCTAGTGAAGGATCTCTCTCCCCCTCTAGAATTATTCACCCATGGTCTCGGATTAGCGAGATACATGTTCCCTGTGGCATTTCGTCTGGAAGGAGTTGCTGCTTCCGCTGGATCGCTAGAGCGAGGAGGTTGAGGTTGTCCGGTGGCTTGAACGTGTGTGCGAGTGCGGATGCGCTGCTGAGTTGCGGCGCTCGGACTTCCTCACGATCTTGAGATTGTCAAGTGTACGACTACATCAACCACGAGTTCCTACTTGTTAACAAAACTCGTTGTCTTTGAGGGTAAGTTCTCCATGGATGTATGTCCACCCGTTGCTCTATATCTAGTAGATAGATCTTGGCGTATAGTTCTCATCGTAGGAAATTTTTTGTTTTCTATGCTACGGACCCAACAGATTAATTAACTATATGAAGCGAAAGCACTTGACAGTCTTCCCATGTGTCCTCGAGAACGTTTGGTCATCTTAAGTAATACATCCGGCTTGTCCTTTGTTGTATAAAGGATTGGGCCACTTGCTGCATTTATTCCTACTGTCTTTTATTTAGTCGTACTTTGTTTACTTGCTTTATCAAAAAACCCTAAAAATCCATTTGCTAAGTATTTGCAGAGAATTCCTGATCCATACCACTAGCCAGCACCTTCTGCTCCTCGTTGGGTTCGACACTCTTACTTATCGAAAATACTGCGATACACCCCCTATACTTGTGGGTCATCAAGACTATTTTCTGGCGCCGTTGCCGGGGAGTGAAGCGCTATTGGAGAGTGGAACTAGTAAAGGAAACTTCTACTATGAGTATTGTTTACTTCTACTAGTTGTTTTATTTTCGTTATGGATAATTCGCTGAGTTTCTTATTTGGTAATGCTACTACCACTGCTAAGGTAGTAGATAAGCCACCACCTGCTGAGAATGATGTTTTCAAAATACCTACAAGAATTATTGATCGTGTTATGGATAACTACTATGTTGGGGATGGAACTGTCCATCCCGGTGATCATTTACTCTTTATACACGAATTATGCGGGTTGTTCAAGTGTCCGGGTATTACTACAGATCAAGTTAAGAAGAAGTTATTTTCATTATCGCTGAAAGGAAGAGCTGAGGAATGGTATAAGCTACTGAAGAATGGTCAAGCTCTGGAATGGGAGGAAATAGTACCTCTCTTTTATTCAAAGTTTTATCCTCCTAGTGAGATTCATAAAGATCGGAATCAAATATACAACTTTTGGCCTCTTGATGGAGAGAGTACAACTCAATCTTGGGGGAGATTGAAGTTACTAATGCTCAAATGTCCCATTCATGAGCTCCCCAACAATTTTATTATTAATAACTTTTATGCAAGGCTCCCTCTACATGACAAAGATTTATTGGATGCTTCTTGTGCTGGATCATTCACTCGCATGGAAGAAGAAGCTAAATGGGATCTTCTAGACCGTATTCAAGACAATGCTGAAGCTTGGGAGAATGACAAAGGTAGAAAGTCAGGTATAAATTATGATTATGAATGCATTGAATCTTTTATGGGAACTGATGACTTTCAAAATATTAAAAATGCTTATGGTCTAGACTCTCAAGCTATTGCTTCTTATTTTAAGGCTTTTGCTTCCTATATTGAAGTGCCTAAAAAGAAGTGGAATAAGTATCATGAACCTTATAAAGATATTGCTAAGAGTGTTCCTGCAAGAAATACTGAAGTTTATACTGCTAATCATGTCTTACCTAAACCTTACATTGAGAAAATGCCTTTCCCAGTTAAGATAAAGGAACATTCTATGATAGCTAGTATGGTTAATGAAAGTACAAGAAAAGCTGTTGAACCTGATAAACAAATAAATGATGAACCTATAATAGCGAATGTGAAAGACTTTGTTACTAAATATGAAGAAGATGGACACACTATCCTTTGTAAGGATACCTCTAATATTGTTTCACAAAGTAGTGTTATGAGAGCTAGTATTCATGTGTTTTCTGTTAAAATAAGTGATCATTGTTACGATGGTCCTTGTAATAGTTATATTGTTAAGTTTACGCATGATACTGAAAGTTATTATGAGAGAGGAAAAAGTGTTCTTATGTATCTCAATAATATCAAGTTTCCCCGTTTTATGCTGAAAGTTTTTATGTTGCACTTCTTTTGCCTTCTTATGCAAGTTGCCTTTGGTTTCAACAACTTGTTTGTTTACAAAATTCCCTTGCATAGGAAGTTGGTTAGAATTAAATTTGTGTATTTTTGCTTCTTAATGCTCTCTTTCACTTCAATTCATATTCCTATGTGAGCATCTTCAAAATTATCATGCCCATCTTAATGGCTATAAAGAAAGAGCTTTTTGGGAGACAACCCAATTTGTTTTTGCTTTCAGTTTGTTTTTGTTTCTTTGAGTCTTGGAAGTTATTACTTCAGTAATAACCGCTCCTTATCAGTTTCTTTTGGTTTTTGTGTCAAGATCAACCTCTAATGAGAGAGAAGTAAGATTTGGGGAAGTTGTTGTCCCGAAACAGATTTTTGTGCTTCACCGTAAAAATTCGTGAGAGATCTCTGTATGTCGGATTGAGCTGTATTTTTTTGTGATTCTGCCCCAGGTTGTTATTTAACTTTCGTTAGTTTTGCACTTTTTGATTTGAGCAACAGAAGATTTTAAAAAAAATTGATCTTTACCTGCTGGTCTGTTTTGACAGATTTAGCCAATCTTGCATTTGCTTCTTTATTCGATTTCCTTTTTGAATTCTTTTTGGGTTTTTGGAAGGAGTTGCTACATTAGCTTATGTTTTGATGGTTTTCAGTTGAAGTTTGACTCAAGGTTTTATCACTTCACTTATACTAATGTTGCTAATGAGAACTGTGTGAAGTTTTGTGTGAAAGAAATTTCCAGGAAGTGGAGATAATGGTGTAATAAGGAAGAGAAAGGTTTTATGACTCAAGTAATAAGTGTATGAAGATGAAGATACTGATGATTATTCAAGTGGAGACTCCAGAAAAATCCACTAAATACCAAATTCAGAGACCTACAGAGTCCGTGTTCAAATAGGTAACAGTTCTGGTAAGGAAAGTTCCACGAAAATACAATCCAACTATATTTTTGCAGTTTTTAGTCAATAAGGGAAGCTACAAAGCGAAAAAGGGACGGAAACGGAGCCAGGGTGGCTCACACCACTCTGTGGCGCGGGCTCTCCCCTAGCCATGCCACCAGGTGGTGAGTCCACCCCGGACTCCACCTCCAACTTGTTTTCTCCCAGTACCTTCCTTTTGATATGAAACTTCCTAATATATAACCCCCCGGATCTTATGAGGTTCGTATATCGTGTTTTCATCGTGTTTTTGCTTTGATCTGTTTCTGCCAGGTAGAATCCCAGATTTGGAGCCACAATGTCTTCCACTGGATCAGCCGAGGGAGATTCCTTAGAAGATATCATCAACCCATACATGAGAGAGTTGAAGATCCATCCCAAGGAGTTTTGCGACAAGTACCGAGACTTGAGGAGTAAGGTGGACATGCTTCAATGGGAGAATAATAGGCTTCACAAGATGCTGGAAGATTTCCTTGCGTCAACTAAGAAAATAATACCACCACCACCAAAGGAGTAATTCGTCATCAGGTTTGGCATTCCCTTGGTTTGTTCCAAGCTTGGGGTAGTGTCGCGGTATCACATCACTATGTTCTATCTTTTTACCTTATTAGTAGAGTCATATCATGAATAGAGGAGTTATTGTGTAGTATGGTTTGCATTATGGAAGTGTCCCCTCTCTCGTTAGATATGTATCCTTTGGTGTGAGTTGTCGTTATGGAATATTAATGAGAAGTTCTATCATTCACTCTTTTGCATAGCTTATATTAGTTTTCAATTCATGGTTATATGATTGATCTTGTTGTTAGTATTGGTATCACTTTGGGGTCATTGAGTTAATTTAGTTGGTTTTGGCAAACCTGGCTTGGTCAGTAGCAACACTATTTTTGAGAGTTGAATGAAAAGATAAAAGTACTCTAAAGAAATATAATTTCATCATCTTTCTTTCTTGATTTGCTCATAAGTCTAGTATTCTCTAGTTAAGATCTTTTGTGCTTCCAAGGAAGATTGCATGTTTGTTTTTATCACTTGTATGTTTGGTTGTTTCCTTCAACTCTTATACTTGCTACCCAGCCTTTCTAGACAAAAACCTCTACTGAGAGGGAATTATTCTCGTGCATCCACTCCTTTAAACCAAAACCTTTGCCATTTGTGTCCACCATACCTACCTAGTAGCATTATCGCTATTCAAGAAAATTCTTGTTTTGTCTACCTTCCAAATTAAACTTGTTATGTGAAAATTAGTGATTAAAGCTCTCACGAACTTGATGGCACACTTTACTTTCTTGCACTTAATAAACTTGAACCATTGTGCTCACCTATGTTGCGTATATGCTTGCGCTTTGTAAGTTGTGAATTAGCAGAACCATGCTGTCATGGGGAACGCTTTCAACATTTCACTGGTACTTTGTACCTAGTTGATATCATGTTCTTTTGTCTATGGATGTCGTCGGTGTGAAATGAAAGGGGAGCTTGTAAGTCCATGGAGTTATGCATGTGTGTTAGAGAAACGCCTGGGCCACTGGTCTAATCCATGCTGACATGGTGCAAACCTGCAGCATAACCATAACGAGCATCTATGAAGCATTCTTCTTATAAAAAAGAGATAGAGATTGAGAAAAAGAAAAAAAGAAAAAAAGAAAAAAAAGAGATATTATGAAAAGAGGAAAGAGAGAAAAAAGCACCATATTCCCATGGTAAATAAGAAGATTGCTGAGATGCTTGTTGTCTGCTTGCCTTGTCATTTTGATATGGGGATTCTTCCGTACCATCGGGCAAGGGGTACCCCGTTGGCGGTTCTCTATGATACACATATGCTTACGATGACAAGAACTTATCGGTGACTAAAATTGAGTAGCATGAGGAGCGGCCCTCATATTAAAGGGACATGAGATTCTCAATTTACAACTTGTCAATGCATATCCTCATATTTGATCACTTTAACCTTAATCACCTAAAGATGCCTATGATAGGAGCAATGAGAGCTGAAAGCTAGTAAGTATCATAATTTTTGGGAGCTCTTTATGAGACTTGCAATCCCTGCTTCCCTCTTTGAAGGGCCTTTCTTTTGCTTTGTAGTTGAGTCAGTAAACCTATTCCCTTCTATCTCAGCAAGTATTTTGAGTTGTTGTGTTTCATTCATTCATATGATGATTTATTCAATCATGTCTTATGTTCCTTGCTTTGCACATTGCTCTTATCTTGATGTTTACTACTTTGAAAGCTATCATTGAAAACCAGCTATTTGTGAACTCCAGCAATTTATCAACTATTCTTCGACCAAGAGCTAAGTTTGCCATTACCAGATTTACTTCATGTATCTTTATTGTGTTTCCTTTACCTATTACAAGTTGAGTTATATAATAGTGAGTTGTCTGCTATTATGATCTATGTATTGATGAATGTGATGCTTCTTGTCCGTATTCTTTTATCGACTCTTCACTCCATAAACCTGAGGCCATGTTTATTGAGCTCAGTTTCGCTTGGGGACAAGCAAAGTCTAAGCTTGGGGGAGTTGATACATCCATTTTGCATCACTATTCTATGTCTTAATTCACTATTATCCATTGATATATTTCGTATTGAGAGGTGATACTTATGTTATTTCATCTGTTTTTGCATGGTTGATGACTTTTGGAGCATGGACCGCTGTAGTCAGGATTCTGATGGAGAAGGTGCTGTTTGGAGGCAAAATTCATGAAGATCAGAAAATCCGGGAAAATATACGGAAAATCCTGTTTTTCCAGAAGACTAAGGATGCCAGAAGATGGAGTGGAGATGGGGCACAGGGGGCCCACACCACCCCCTGGCGCGAGCAGCCCTAGGCCGCGCCAACAGGTGGTGTGGCCTCCCTGGCCCACCTCTGGCTCTCTCCTCTGGCATATATCATCCTCCCGAAACCCTGAGACTCGGGGAGCAACCACAGAAAGATTTCGCCGCCTCTGCGGGGCGGAAAACACCGAGAGAGAAAGATCTCTCCGGCAGACAGATTTCTGCCGGAGGAATTCCTTCCCGGAGAGGGGAGATCATCGCCATCAACACCACCATCAAGCTGGACTTCATCGGGATCATCATCATCATCACCACCATCAGCACCATCAGCACCATCATCACCATCTCCATATTGTTGTAACAATTGTGTTGAATCTTGCATAGTTCATAGGGCAAACTTTCCCGGTGTTGATTACTCTTTGTAGTTGATGCTATTGAGTGAACCATTGAATTATTGTTTATGTTCAGATTGTTATACATCATTATTATATCTCTGATCATGATCCATAAGATGTTTTGTGAGTAGTTCGTTTTGTTCTTGAGGACATGGGAGAAGTCATGTTGTTAGTAGTGGAGTTGTGTTGAGAGAGATTCAATAGTTTGATATTTAAGTTGTGGTGTACTTCTTCTAGTGGTGTCATGTGAACGTCGACTACATGACACTTCACCTATATGGGCCTTGGGGAATGCATTGTGTATTTGGCTACTAATTGTAGGGGTTGTCGGAGTGACAGAAACCTGAACCCCCGTTAGGAAACCATTACACAAGGGACGTAAGGGTCTTAGAGTTTAAAGTTGTGGTTAGGTTTCTACCTTAATTACTTTCTTGTACTTACGGATGTTTTCAAGGGGTATAATCACAAGTATGTATTAGTCCTAGGAAGGTCGGTACATTAGCATAGGTTCACCCACACAACACTTAGCAAGCTAGAGAAGATTAATCAACTATATGAAGCGAAAGCACTTGACAGTCTTCCCATGTGTCCTCGATAATGTTTGGTTATCTTAAGTAATACATCCGGCTTGTCCTTTGCTGCATAAAGGATTGGGCCACTTGCTGCATTTATTTCTACTGTCTTCTATTTACTCATACTTTGTTTACATGCTTTATCGACAAATCCTAAAAATCCGTTTGCTAAGTATTTGCAGAGAATTCCTGATCCATACCACTAGCCAGCACCTTCTGCTCCTCGTTGGGTTTGACACTATTACTTATCGAAAATACTGCGATACACCCCCTATACTTGTGGGTCATCAGCCTCCGCCACGACAGCCGCCGAAACTGGGGTATTTAGCCCCTCTAAGGCAGGCCATGAAGCTCTACCTCAAGGCCGGTCTCCCATTTTCCTTCTAGCCGAATGTGCCGAATCGGCTGCGGCGGCACCGCCGGCGTCGTCGGCGCCGGATGCGACGAGCAGGGCCAAGAGAGCGTTGTGGAGAAAGCGTGCGGTGGCATTATGGAGTGCTCTAGGCAGAGGAACAAGGTACGTGTCAAATTGTTCATGAGAGCATGCTGCCGAGGGTACACACCCTCGAACAGGGCAGCACCAAGGTCTAGGAACTCCCGCGTCCACGCTTCGGCGCGAGCGACCTTACCGCAGTGGGGGAGGCTTGGAACACGCCGTCTGTAGCAAAGACGCTCCATCCAACGCACCGTCAGAGGCCGTACCGTGGCGGCGACCAAGCATCTACACTCAGCATGTTGGATTGTTCGACAGCTAGAGTCGGCGGCGGGCATCAGCTCAGCGCCGGAATTCAGGTTCCAGTTCACACAGACCTATGATCCCCATAAGAAGATGCCGAATTTCAGGTTCAAAGAAATCGTTGTGGTGGCGCGGATGGTCCTACTGAACCAGGACTAGCGCAAGCAAAGCGGTCGTGCATGAACAATGCAGATTTCTTGTAGTTTGGCGGGAAGGCAATAGATTAGTTTGGGTTAAATAATCAAAAAACTTATGTCCTCTCAAGGCAATTGGCCAGCCAAATTTTCTAGTGGAGATCTGCAGTTTCTTCAGTGTAGAATAGTTAAGTTCAGACTGAAGAATGTCTTTTGTAGATGAAATGCTGACGTATTGTTCTATAAACTAGTAGGAAGTTTAACCCATTTTTGTGCAGATATAAGACCCTTTTGTATGGAAATACTACTGTTGTAAAAAAATACTATCAAGTATCTATTTCCTTCAATTACTACTCGTGGTTAAATCCAGTTAACTGCCAATTTTTATCCCAGACAGATAAAATTCAGACGATAGTTTATGTACATATTTTACGTCTGCTGTCTATGTTGTAAACCATTTTTCATTTATATTGTGTTGTCTGCAAAATGGTCCTGCAGTTCAACGTGTTACAAAACCAGTAGATCGTGTTATAAGGATCATCAAGTAATCTTCATTTGAAACAAGAATCATTTATTGTCTTCGGATCGCTCATCATTTGTCACAATAATCTAGCTACCTTGTACTTGAAGAGGAGATGAACTACATTTTCATCATATCTATAGAATTGATATTGCTTATTGCCAGTCCACCCTCTTTTCATGAGGTTGTCCTTGGTTATTCACAGAGATTATAAAGCACGGTGTTCAACATAGATGCATTAGACACACATACTTCAAATTCATTACCCACACATACTACATCGATTCAAACTATTACATATTTTTAGTCGATGCTAACTTCCTGCTACGCTCTCCATACTACAAATTCATTAGCCACACATACTACAGCAATTCACTAGAGCTCTGTCTTCACTCGAGGGAAATCAGAACCACCAGCTTGTCCAAGCCCAGTTCCCCCCATCGAAACTATGTGCGCCGTCGCGAAACGGTGGTGGTCCTGTGCCATTGATCCTTCCAAGCCAACACCGCAGGCGACGAGGACGCTTCTGGCCGCCTCTTCGGGGTCCTGAATGCCATGTACCGATTCTAGAACCTCGTCCAGGTGGATAATGACCGGGTGCTTCCAGCAAAGTTGTCGCCCTGCCCTTCTTGGAATCTGCATCTCGTACATCTTAGGAACAACGTCAGGATCTTTTAGCCACGCCTTTACCTCGATGACCCATCTGTCGCTCGGTGGTATGATCTCCACCAGCTCGCCGCCAAGGCTACTGACGACCTGCTTGAGGACATCCGTCTCCCAAGAATTCAATGGGAGGCCGTCAAAGCCGAGTTTGGAGAAGAAATGAAGCTGCCCCAAGCGATCGTCCCACCCACAGGCGCGATGCCAACGCATGAAGCTCATTTTCTCCCTGCAGCACTCGAAAGAACGGGAAGAATGCATAACGCGCTCGGTGTTTGAGTTGTGCTCGAATCGGACGAAAAAATCGAATGGCGGCGCGCATACCTCAATCTTGACCTCATTTTGTCTGATCCTAAAACGAGACCTGAAAGCCGACAGCAACTATGTCGGCGACACGATGGGACGGATGCCCAGCACGGTGGCCATGAGAGCGTGGTCGTCGAACTGCTGTGCCAGGGCTACCATGCCTGGGGTGCGTGGCAGCACGCAACTGCCCAAGGCCGGTCGCTGGCCAGGATCGCCCAACGGGACGCGCTCCGCCGTGCGAGAAGGACTAGCCAGAGGCGAGATACTAGTCCGAAGACGTGAAGCTCCGATACGGCGGACAATGCGACGACGACGGCTGCGAGCTTCGATCAGGGGCGTGAGAGGTTGATCGGACATGGCGGGAACGCAAATTAGAGCAAGTGCGAGCTCCGATCTGAGACGAGCAGGCAGAGCTGAGCAAAGGTTATGGGGAGGGGAACAGGGGAGAAGAGCAGAGCAGAGCAAAGAAATATATCTAGTCCACGTAGGGGTAAACTAGTCCACGACCGCTAAAGATAACGGGAAATACTGACAGGACGGGTCAAGAAGAGTTGACCTAATGGCGGTATTTGAGTTTAACCTTTTTCGTCTGGTTTAAACAACCGTTTGGCTGTTAGGTTTGTATTCACCCCCATTTGGCCTCCTCTGGACAATTGGCGATTCTACTACGGCTCCTCCGCGAGATTTCAGCCAACTTGGGTACCGGGATGCACTCGCCCGGAAACTTTCAGGCCGCAAACCAACAAGCCCCTTTGTGGGGCCTTTAGGATGGGCGTGTGGAGATTCTCTAAGATCCGGAAGAATACAGTAGACCAGAAATATCTGCAAAAGTCACCAAACATATTTGCTAGCAGCCCCACAATCACATCAAAGTTTTGGAAAGGTGTGATATGGGCTAAAAAACAATCAAGTTTGGTTACAGCGTAGGTAGTTGGTAATGGTAAGAAAATCAGACTATGGGAGAAATTTTTCTCCACAAGCATGATGGAATCTTGGTTTGAATTAGAACAAATCCTCCTGAGTGTTAGTTTCACTGATGTAGAGGATTCCGTAATTTGGCAGCATGAAAGTAAAGGGATTTATTCTACAAGTTCCATGTATAGTATAATTAATTTTAGAGGTGTGACCCCTATTTTCATTCATGCAGTCTGATCATTGCAAATTCCTCCAAAAGGTTAAATTTTCTTATGGCTCATGTCTCACAAAAAACTTATGACTAAAGATAACCTGAAAAGAAAGAAATATGGGCAAACCAGAGGATTGTAGCTTCTCTACTGATGATGGAAGTATTTCCCACCTTTTCCATGATTGTGTAGTAGCAAGAGAAATTTGGAAAATCGTTCCCTCTTACTTCTGCACACCACTAGGTTTAAGTTTTGAATCTTTTGAGTAGGTTCTGGATCTCTCAGAAAAAGAACTCTGCTCTAAATTCAGTTTGTGCCTGTATTTTGTGGTGCATCTGGAAATTTAGGAACTCTATGGTATTTTATAATCACCCTTGGTCTGATTTAAAGAAAATTTGGTGGTATTTTGTGGTGCATCTGGAAATTTAGGAACTCTATGGTATTTTATAATCACCCTTGGTCTGATTTAAAGCAAATTTGGTGGCTGACTCTTAAAACTCTCGAACTGGATGATTCTGTTCAAAGGGCCAGTACTGGACAAAGTGGATGGTTTATGCCGTGATCTCAAACTTGCTAGCCACGCCGCACCAGCTAGAGTGGGGGTAAATGTACAAGCTCATGCTTCAGACCTCTCCTCACTTGCGCTGGACTGTGGTCATGGTCATCTGCTCCAGGAGATACTCTGGGGGATGGTGGAGCCCAGCTCCTGTCGCATGGACCTCTCAGATCGCCACCCAGGTCACCTGCAGCACAAGACAAGAAACTGTGGCTTCTCAGCCCTCAGATCGCCACCCAGGTCACCAGCAGCACAAGACAAGAAACTGTGGCTTCTCAGCCCAAGCACTCCACTGGAAATCAAAAATCACAGCGACTGATGCATCAAGCTTGTCAGTGGAAGTGGAAGTGGAAGGGTGAAAATCACATGCTTTAAATTTCAGCTTCTTTTAGCTTTCCCCCTATGTAAGGGGTGCAATCTAGCTTGTACTATGATGACCTAGTCTGAACTTCCTGTAGTTCATTCTTTCGTTTCAGAATCTCGAGAGTGCGTTGGCTGTCATATCGGGTTTCATTTAATCAATGGAACCGGGGGGCTTCAGTCCCCTGTTCATCTAAATGCGAGCAGTCACAAATAACAGTTATGAAGTATGACTGCATATGCATATATATCACCTTACGGCAATGGCATTCTTCATAGTTCACATCCATTAGAGATAAAAATTTGTCATAAAGGGTAAATAAAATTACCATAATCTATATTCTATCAATATTCAAGTACAGAAGAAAAGACAGTTCACGGAACAAATTCTTATAATCTAATTAATCATAACTGGTTCGCTGTACAACGAATGTAGAGCAACGCTACATACAACAGAGGTCTTCTCCCCGCTGAGTGACCCGTGTGTACTTGCTGCAGTGCGCCCCCCAGGTATAGCTTACTTGCCTCCGGCTGAACTGATTTGTAAACGATACACAATTGAGAATCTTGCTCAGGAGATTGTCATTACAAAAGCATTGTTGGTAATATATGATTCTTGGAGCTATAAGCATTTGTAGACACTCTCTCAAGGACCCATGACTAAATTCCCGGCACTGCTGTAGCATAAGTTGGCTGAATGGTCCATCGGTGTGGCTTTGAAAGTAAATCCTTCATTAGCTTTTTCTTCTCTGGAACCATATATCCGGCCAGCTGAGTTTCCTTGTACCGTTGGCATTGACATTGATGGGTGTCTCATGTTACTGTACATTGAAGCCATGGGTTGCATTTGATATTGCATCTGATTGGGAACCGAAGACTGCATTTGGTTTGTGACGTCGCTGTGGTTCGGGCTAATTCCAACACCAAGGTCAAGACTCACGGTGTCGGTTTCAGCCGCTTGAGAATAGTGGTTGGTGAAGTTCCTGGGTTCACATGCTCTCATCATGCCACCAATGCTGGGCATATTGCCGTTAATCTGATGCACGGGATTCTTCATGGGAGGTGTCGCCATCTCATGGGTTGCATTCCTGGCAGCAGGGACTTCGTGGTTATGTTTTCCTTCATATGTTGTTATCACTGATTTAGGATCGTGTGATGCTCTCTCAACATGCTTCCTAACAGGGCATCCTGTGCTTGTGCATTTGTAGTAACTCCTGCAATCAAGAACAAAAATGAATACATGAGTGAACTGCCTCACATGTGCCACTCAATAATAAATTAGCTCCCCCTTGGCTAAATGTGTAACACAACTCTATCAACAAATGTAGGTCGCTGTGTGATCCATGTGGTTGACCTTTTTGAAGCTTAAACCAGTAATATATGTAAAAATATACTATATAGACTGGAGAAACGAAAATAATTTCACAGGATCTGTCTCAAAAAAAATCATAATATGTACTTTGTTACTCTAAGTACTGTATTATAACTGAAATGATAAATGAAGTTTCACGCTGGAATCTGAGTACAAAAATGACCTATGCTAGTATACATAATGAGTACGAGATTATCTTGAACCAAGCTCGTCGGGAAACATTAAAGTACTAGACAGAGGGCCAGAATCCTCAAGTCCTTTAAAGCTTGACTCTCAGAGTTATTATTCCAACAAAAATATCGATTATAAAATGCATGCTCATGACTTTCAAAACAAAGAGCTATCAAACCAATTAATTGCCTCCCTTTGGTATGCACAGGAATAGTATTTCATATGGTGTGACTGCAACATTGCTTTTGAAATTATTTACAAACTAAGGTAGTGGAAGCCTGGAAGGACATGCCATATAAATATATGCAAGTACATCAAATATAGGCTGTTAATGTTTGTCACAACGTTGGACATGCCCATGAATATTTGGCAAAAGAAAAAACCTAGGAGTTCAGACAGCAAACTGGATGCGTGCCAAAGACAGTGTCAACATTAGCAACCATTGGTTTCGAACCAAATATTTACAGAAAGGGCGTCTTGCCTAGGTAGTAACTCAAATGCACGGGATTATTCTAAAGCCTTGTACCCCATATGAGTTAATAAACTGGCGAAATGTATGATAAAATGCTGCGCACCCGCAACCTAGAAGAGAGCAGAAAAATACAAGATGGACCAGCACCTGGTAGCCATCAACATTAGGGGGAAGTATCAACAAGTAGGATTCCCATTGATGGAAAGGAATAGCTACTGCAACGGAGACCAGGTGAGTCCTTATTGAATAGATCATAGGTCAGATCTTATTACGTATGGAATCAGAGTCAGTTTGTAAGGAAGATCGTCTATATAATGAGGTAGCAACCATGAGAATGAATCACGCAAAGAATTACAAGATACTACTATCGACATTAGGGGGAAGTATCAACAAGTAGGATTCCCATTGATGGAAGGGAATAGCTACTGCAATCAGAGACCAGGTGAGTCCTTATTGAATAAATCATAGGTCAGATCTTATTATGTATGGAATCAGAGTCAGTTTGTAAGGAAGATCATCTATATAATGAGGTAGCGACCATGAGAATGAATCACGCAAAGAATCACAAGATACCCCTATCTCTTCCTCAGCCCTTCACGCTGTCGCACAAAATATCTGCACCTAGCTACATCTGCCCTTCTACAGCTCCCAAGAGCTCTCCTGTTGCTCCCGATCTAATCCTGCCCTACTAGGCTTCGAGCAAAAAGCCGCTCTTCCAGAAACAGACACGCACCAATCAATTGTCTTCACTTTGTAAACTCAGGAATAACATATTTTAGACAGTATAATGTAACGTGAAGTAGCAGATATTTCATCTCCGTATGGGCTGATTGTAATACGGAACAAGAGTTCTTCAATCTCCGTATTTATCACCAACAGTGATAAAGGTGAAGTAGCTAGTGATGCAAGTGGGTCAAGAATAGGGTACCCTATACCCTCTTTAGTTCAACAAAATGAACTAAGTTTTGTGATGACATCATCATTTTGAAAAGGTTAGTTCATTTTTTTGAATGAAAAAGGGTAAAGAGTACCATAATGGTGACCCACTTGCAACTTTAGAAGTAGCAGATATTTCATCTTCATCCACCACACAGCTTCAGCAGCTATGTCCACTTCATGTGTTCATCCTAAACCATGCTCATAGATGCGAAATAGAATTCTGATTGAAAGGCCATTTAATTTTGTTTCTATCAGTCCTTTCAATGAGTTTATGTTTTAAGATATTATATTTTACCAACACCATGATCATGGGCTTTCTTGGGGAAGAGACATAACTCTACACATACATGACTCATGACTGACGAAGCATATATCAAAAAGTTATGCGTAGAGTGCCAAGTTACTCAGTAACTCATCCATAAAATGTAACTAGAGTAGATATATTACCAATTTACCATTCTGGTAACATAAGTTCACATGCAAGGCAACAGAATGAGAGAGGGCAATTAATGAACAAAGTAAGTACTTACCGTGGATTGGGGTTTCCTTTTACAACTTTCTGTCCATATTTGCGCCAACGATACCCATCATCCAAGATGTCAACCTCACTTACAGTTTGAACAACAACACGAGGCTCACGGTTAGGTTTACCCATCAGAGCAGCATCAATACCAGCAGACTCCATTTTCCTGTTTCCATAGTTGATAGTAGGCAACAAGATTAGGCTTGACACTTCACAGGAATGATTCTTCAGAGTGTACCAAGTCCAAACCAAGCGTACCTGCGTTTCGACTCTAAATCCTCTTCCTCAGTAGCATCATCCCCAGGGTAGGATCTTCCACCTCCAGCATCAATCTCATCATCACTAACTGAAGCTGGAACAGGCACAATCATACCAGGCGACTCTACTTGATTAGCAAGGTTGCTAAGAGCATTTGAAGATTTATCTGCAGATTAGCAGAAAAAACTGAGATACCGACAAAAGAGTAATTAGCAATATATTTAGAAGCATCATTACCAAAAGTTTTACTCTGGTATATGGACTGACCAATATATCTGTTGTGCTGTCCAAGTACAACTCAGAGAAATATATAAAATTAGGTTTTGTACCTTCATGGAATTATTTTCCAAGAGTGTTCAATTTTGAACTGTTCAGTTGTTACTACTCCCTCCGACCCATATTAGTTGACTTGGATTTATCTAGATTTGGATGTATCTAGTACTAAAATATGTCTAGATACATCCGAATCTAGACAAACTCAAGTCAACTAATATGGGTCGGAGGAGTACTATAAGATGTTCATGAAAAAAAATGATGCAACTTCAGAACAAAAGCAGCAAGGGAATGCTAAAACTCAATATTAAATGTCACTATACTTTTATTTCCAAATCAAGATATGACAATGCAGATTGCCAAGCTGCCAAACTATAGGACCAGTAACAATTTTTCAAAGAAACCGTGATAAACATCTCACCATCAGCAGTTCCTGCACCATCATATCGGTCATCACCCTGGTTCGAAGGCACTGCACCACCAGCTAACCTCCTATTAGGCTGGGGTTTAGGATGATTGTGACGCCCCTTATAAACAACTTCGGTGATGGGACCATCAACCGCACGCTCAAGTAGCTTTTTTACTTCACAATTAGGATGCGTGCACTTGTAATAACTTCTAGGGTTTTCACTTCCCTTGACATGCTTCTGTCCATATTTGCGCCAGTTGTAGCCATCCTCTGCCGATTTTTCAGCTACATTTTCAGACTGCGGTTCTTGCATGGCATTCTCAGAGCCATTCATTTGGTGCAACTCAGACGTACCAACTTCAGCAGGCATACTACTGTCAGTCAGACCAACCATTCCAACAGCTTGGTTCGGAGCACTTGAAACATTCACTGTAAGAGTTGACTCACGTGAACAGGGAGGTCTGGTTTCAGTCACCATATTGCTAGATGATGAACTGGGATTCATACTTTGATTTTGCATAGAATGCTCATGGTTTTTTGAATCACTCGTAGCAGGAGGCTGCAGTAAAAAATGTGAGCATTAGAAAAGTTACACAATGCAAAACTAAATATGTATAACAAGACGACAGAAATTAAGAAACAGTGTGACTAATTTAGCAAGCATAGATAGACCAAACTACATATGCACTCTAGTTTTTCTCCAAACTATCATTTTAAGTACTTTTTTTCAAACCCATTGTTTATACAAGAAACTTATTCTCCACTACTTGTGAAATAGGCTGTGCTATATATGGTGTAGACTAAACCGGTTAACACTTAACAGTGTAACTCCAGAGAACACAATATGATATGAACTTCCTTTTATGTTTATGTTAGAATTAAGTATCCTGCCATTTGTCAGTCATTCTAAAGCACAGAAACCACCAACAGTAATCCATATTAGAGTTTAACAAATTCATCGTGGATTCATAATTGCAGTACCATCCTCTCAGATCATATCTATCAAGACAATGTTTTGTCACTGTACTTGTGCGCAATGCGTTAGTTACACCAAATTCTTGTCACAAGGATATCTTCTCTTCATTTGCACAAACAGCTTTTCTTTTCAATCTGTGAATTCTGGCTGTAGTTAAACGTTCAATAAACTTGATACACTTATTTGGACTTGAATTTTTTGTTCCTTTTAGTTGACGCTCAAACTTCAATATCTAGCCGTACACTCCAGTTCTGGCAAGGACTACTAACAACATGGACTACGCCTAAAAATAGTTAATGAGATCCATAGTGAGATTTGTCATGCATCTGGGACAGTGAGACCATCCTATTCTCCAAAAAATATCAAAATAAAATAGGCAACTTCGCACATTTACGAACAGAGGCAAAGAGAAGAAAGGTTAAGAGTTATGCAAAGATTCAACAACATTGCCGAACGAAGGTTATTCATTGAATATGCAAAATAAAGGCCAAACTGAATTTGTGGGGTCATATAGAAACAAAATGCTTAAAGATAATTTTGATGTTCTACATGATAAAGTACATTTATTTATATTGACACATATAGCAAAGAAAATGGAAGGAGACGTACCAGTGATTGAGAAGACGAATTGAGATGAGGCTTGAATTCAAAATCCCTAGAACCCCCATCTGCATGGGCACTACGAACAGATTTATCCCGTGGTGAAGGCGGTATGTCTGGATGAGCGATCTTGTGCATAATTGCAGCCATGCCCAGAGAACCAGTGGTCGGTGAGGGTTCAACCTGAACAGGAAATTTCGTTAACTATCTCAGGTCTACCTGGCTTGAGCCTTCTAAATACTTGTGAACACCGAAATATGCACAACAACATTATAGCCAGAAAAGTGCCCATAGAAAGTAATTCTATAGTTATAATGGAGTTTTTAAGCCCTCAGAAATAAATACTTTTAGAAACACCTGCCAAAGGAATGTTATCTTCGTAATGTTTTCCTTTAAAAAGAACCTGTTTGTCAAGCATTCTATCCTAGGCTTGAAAAGAGAAACATAACGAAGAGAGACAGCAGGAACAGCAAACGAAGACAAAGAAGGTATAACAGTGATGCAGCAAGCAAGTCACTATGCCCAGCAAGCAAGGCTATTTCAGTTTGCAGGCTGCCAGCAAGAGGAACCAGGAGAACTCCTACCACATCTACAACCAATCCCGAGAAAGAATAACAAGAAAATGGTCAACCCGAACACGAGCCTGCAAAAAATCCCGCCCCCAATTACTTGGTGATTTCCGCATGGACGAGCAACCATCTCTGAGCACACCACAAGTGCAGTACCAGCCAAAGGCGAGGGGGGCGTTTCCTTAAATAAGGCCCTACAAAGCCCCCATAAAAGGAATGCCAAATGATGATATGTTCTCGCAGCCACCAAGTGTGTGCATAATGTGCATAACAGAATAATTCCCCCGCAGAGCGCACAAGCAACAGCTCCCGCCTCACTCCACAGCAAGTAGACGGCGCGGGGACGCTCCAAAAGAAGGAACGGGGGTAAAAACAACCATATCACAAAGAACCCCGCGAAAAGAAGCCCCATAGCACCGCCGGAAATGCGAAAGCGCACAGCAAAAGCGCATTATTCCGAGGCCACGACCCAATTCCCCGGTGCAATTGTCACATAAACTAGAGCGCGAAGCTAATGCGCATCGGAATCCCGCCTTTTCCCAGCTCAAATTAAGCTCAGCATGACATGGACGCCGTACAGCTCGCAGATCCCGCGGTAACAGGTAATAAGAGGTGGTGAGAGGCGGGCGATAGGTACAGCGAGGCAGCAATCACCTTGAAGTTGGTGAGGAGTACAGGGGAGTCGAGGAGGGCGGAAGGGCTGAAGCCAGCGGGGATGGTGAGGCAGGGCTCGCGCGAGATCGGCAGCCGCGCGGGGGACATCGCCTTGTACCTCGCTCCGGCACCGGCGAGCGCAGCCACGCGTCGATCCGCCGGGTACGGCAACTCGGGCGAGCTCCCGGAGCCAGCGGGGAGGTCCCCGGAGCTAGGGTTCGGCGAATCGGCCATTGGGGCGGGGGCTGAGCAGAGGTCTCTGAGTGAGGAGGAAGGCGGAGGTGGTTTTGGAGGCGACGGCGAGAGGGGCAGTATGGGGAAAATGGGCTCGTCCGCTAGCGAAGGCAGCGTGGGGTGTGAGGCTGCGACTCGTGTGGACTTAATTAATGGGGGAAGGTAAAATGACCGCCCCACCCCTGGATGGTACCCGAAATTGCTCTGCAGGGTTACGCGAGTCCGGAGGGGAAGAAGGGAAGCAACCGTGGTGTGATGTGAGCAATCGCGGCACGAAACCGGTGGTGGGATCCGGGGGCAGGGAGTGGCGACAGCGACCTTGCCTGGCTGCGGGGTTGAGACTTTGGAGTCACCGATGCGTTGCCATTTTGTGTTTCCCTGAAGATGGGGCCACGGTAATGCTGGTCCGTCTGTCGGCGAGTGGTGGAGTAGCCGTGTAGGATGGAGGGTGAGGCTGAAAATGTGGTGGGCAAAATAAATGTGTGTTTTAAATTCCGCATGGGATGCCTGTCAGAGTACCCCATGATCCACTTGAAATTGAATGAGAACGAGAAGGTAAATTCGAGCGTGGATTTAATGCTGGAGGGGAACGTTGGGGACAGTTTCTACCGCGGTTAAATTGATTTTATTTTCCTGCAACGACTGCATTTTGGTTATAACATATCCCGTCCAATATGTTAGACACATCGACGACTAGCGACCGTGCATGCACGTTTTTCATAAATGTGTTGCGTCTACACGACTTCTTACTTGTAATTGCTACATTGTCTCAAGATGGATAAAGGAATTTGCAAAACAACAATTAAAATACTCCCCTAACTCAAAATAGATATCGAAAATGTGTAGAGCTTGCCGCGGGATTACGTAGATATATGTTTCATGAACTGTGAATGGCAGAATTAGTAACATACTGATAATTGAGTAATAGACAGTAATATTAATAATTTATTCTAAAAACTTGGTCTACTTTAGATAGTTTGACTTCTAATAAAAATATAAGCTTATTTATTGAAACAGAGGTAGTATTATGTTACAGCTATAGGTGTGACAAATTCGAAGAAAACAATCTACCATTGTTGGTAGGATGCAAGCTGTGTTGTATAATTGTGTAATCTAATCATTAGAGCTCCTTGCAACGAATTACCACTATAGTTACTGGTTTGTGTAACAAAATTTTTGAGTCACTGGTCCATGCAACAATAACCTCAAGAGTTAATGGTTTATGCAATTTTCTCATAAAGGAATAATAAAAATTGCAACCTTATCAGTAATAGGCGAGAGCATGCGCTGGCCTTGCGAACAAAACCATAGCTTTTGATATTCTGGAGATTCTCCCATCATTTGAAAAAAAAAGGCATATTTACGAGTTTCGAAATAAATTGAAAGAAAATCTCGACGTAGCCAATGTTATGTCCCACAAATATGAAAATATCAATTTCAAATATTTTATATTCTAATCTACACATAGAAATAACAAAAATGTGAATCTGAATGTGCATATTTTTTACTCTCCAAGTTTGATCAGATTTTCGTGTGGTAGCCCCCTTACCCACAGCCGTACTACCTCCAGGACTTCATAAAATCACTACGGAAAGGTAACCTAGACAAAATTTCTCATTCACTTGTTTCTTCTACCTCCGAACCATCCACAAACCTTTAAAGATCTCTTTCTTTTGATTCGATTCCTCACGCACAATCGATACCCATTTAATTCTTGCAAAATCGTGCCCAATCACTTGTCAATATCAATCTATGGTTCTAGCCTTTTATGAACCATTTTTCTTGTTGAGCATGTTTTGTAGTGTTAATTAGAGAAGATTTTTTTATGAAGTGTAAAGGATGTATCAATGCTTATTTCTATTGGACCAGAACTTACTTTTAGAATTTTATTTTTAGATGATGAACTGATATGTCTATTTTGCATCACTATTCTATATCATAATTTACTGTTATTCATTCTTATATTTCATATTAAGAGATGATACTTATGTTACTTCATCTGTTTTTGCATGGTTGATGACTTTTGGAGCATGGACCGCTGCAGTCAGGATTCTGATGGAAAAGGTGTTGTTTGGAGGCAAAATTCGTGAAGATCAGAAAATCCGGAAAAATACATGGAAAATTCTATTTTTCCAGAAGACAAAGATTGCCAGAAGGGGAAGTGGAGATGGGCCACAAGGGGCTCACACCACCCCCTGGCGTGGGCAGTCCTAGGCCGCGCCAGCAGGTGGTGTGGCCATCCTGGCCCACTCCAGGCTCTCCCCTCTAGCGTATATTATCCTCCTGAAACCCTAAGACTCGGAGAGCGACCACAGAAAGATTCCGCCGCCTCTATGGGGCGGAAAACACCGAGAGAAAAAGATCTCTCCGGCAGACAGAATTCTGCCAGGGGAATTCCTTCGCGGGAGGGGAGATCATCGCCATCAACACCACCATCAAGCTGGACTTCATCGGGATCATCATCTCCACCAGCACCATTATCACCACTTCGTACCGCTGTAGCAATTGGGTTGAATCTTGCATAGTTCTTAGGGGAAACTTTCCCGGTATTGATTACTCCTTGTAGTTGATGCTATTGAGTGAATCATTGAATTATCGTTTATGTTCAGATTGTTACATATCATTATTTCATCTCTGATCATGATCCATATGATGTCTTGTGAGTAGTTCGTTTTGTTCTTGAGGACGTGGGAGAAGTAATGTTGTTAGTAGTGGAATTGTGTTGAGAAAGATTCAATAGTTTGGTATTTAAGTTGTGGTGTATTTCTTCTAGTGGTGTCATGTGAACATCGACTACATGACACTTCACCTTTATAGGCCTAGGGGAATGCATTGTGTATTTAGCTACTAATCATAGGGGTTGTCAGAGTGACAGAAACCTGAACCCTCTTTAGGGAACCTTTGCACAAGGGATGTCAGGGTCTTAGAGTTTAAAGCTGTGGTTAGGTTTCTACCTTTCTTGTACTTGCGGATGCTTGCAAGGGGTATAATCACAAGTATGTATTAGTCCTAGGAAAGTCGGTACATTAGCACAGGTTCACCCACACAATACTTAGCAAACTAAAGAAGATTAATCAACTAATATGAAGCGAAAGCACTTGATGATATTCTCATGTGTCCTCGAGAACGTTTGGTCATCTTAAGTAATACAACCGGCTTGTCCTTTGCTAAAGAAAGGATTGGGCCACTTGCTGCATTTATTCTTATTGTCTTTTATTTACTCGTATTTTATTTACCTGCATTATCAAAAAACCCTAAAAATCCGTTTGCTAAGTATTTACAGAGAATTCCTGCTCCAAGCCATTCGCCAACACCTTCTGCTCCTCGTTGGGTTCGACACTCTTACTTATCGAAAATACTGCAATACACCCCCTATACTTGTGGGTCATCATGAACACAAGGAGCAAGTCCCTTTTCCATTTCCCCGAGGCCATTCACTACACAAATACCCCTGTGTCCGATACTTTTTGGGACGACACAAGCAAAAAGTATCTACAAAAGTTGGGTACCCAGTGGATGAGCAAGCACGGCATCATTTTTCCATGCCGACCACTTATACGCCATGGCAGACACGTTTAATGCCCTCGAATCGGCCCTATTAAGATTTTAGCGATTTCTGTCAAACCCACATAGAAACGTTTCGATGACGCCCACCAAACACTTGCATGCAGGTGGAAAATAAAGTAATATTATTACACAAAATTTCACGATGGAACCCATAAGAAAACATATATACAATGACGACTTCACCGAGTCGAGAATACAAAAATACATTACAAAGATCCAAATCTCATTAAAAACGATACAACACCCGAGTATTGATAAGATGCAAATTGGACTAAGAGTTCTGAAGAATAACCAATGACGTCCATAACCCTGCCCAGGCCAAGCCGGATGGGTAACCTTGCTAACATCGTTGAATTCATATATATATCAATCCAAAGGGGTGCCGACAAAGGGCGAAAAAATGAGGGTAGGTACTGAGGTAGATACTTAGCGAGACTTAGAATTTGGTTGCTCTCGTCTACATGGGTATGATGGACTGAAGCATCAACAAAGCATGCACTAAAACAACTTATAGAGACCCCATAAAATTGGCGGCTATTGGAGAGGTATAAGAGAGACCTATTCGGAACCACCTTAATACAATTACCAAACATAACCCATCTTGGGACTTCTCCCTCGAGACCAAACGAGTAAGTCCTTTCGAGGAAACTCACACATTTGGCAATTTTATTAATTCATTTCACTGTAGTTGCCCAACTTACTAATCATGTCATATCCAAGTCAACTTTATAGTAGTAATTTAGTGTAAGTTGTCTATGATCGAAAAATTATGCTCCAAGTCATCAATAAAAGCGGAAACGGCTTTTCAAAAATATTTAACCTTGTAGAGGTATACCAAAGTATACACACGCACTTCCACCCAACGTTTGCCAGATAATTTAATATGCACTCATCGGTATTTCGACGAGGCTTCGGATATGTTGTTTCCCAGAATCCAAAGCAAGCATATGGGGGCCACCCAAAAGGGCTACCCGTGCAGGGTATAACTAAGTATCGTACGGACCCAAAGGTTAGATGCACTTGTCACGCAAGCAGAAGCCATAGACAATATATTCTTGTGATAGAGTGATGCACCTACGCAATAGTAATAAACGTTCCTAAGCAACAGATAATAAACATAACATAACATGGCATGTGTACAGAAGGTAACGTATGAAGTCTGAGCTAGTTTTGTGGCCTCCAGTATAGCACTTTGAGATCAGTTAATAAGACGATAGGGGTGCTCCAGGTGTGGTTAACGCGCTCAGTCTCGAAACAGGTGTCAAGAACTCGGATCCTTGGTGAACATAGGTGGGCGGGATAAAAACCAAATCTAAACTATTACCGTGTCTCTTCTTAATTATATCTACTCCCAACATTAAATTAACAAGTTGTAAGTAGAATTATGATTATCTTCACCATTAAGCATGTGACAACATCTCAACGATTGTGGAACTCAACAACTTGAACCAACACCTGAGAAGGCATCTATGACTCGCAAGGCCAATTATCTACCAAACAACAGGCAATAGGAAGTGACCAAAACAATATAGACTGCAAGGAGTATAGATGGTACAGAAGCTAAAGCATCGCAACATGGATAGCAATAGAGAGAAGTAAAGTCATAAAACAAAACAAGTAGCATAAGATGAGTGATGCCAGGAAAACATTGTTGAATATACATCATCCGAAGAACTTGTCGAAACTCAAATCATCTCATCGTCCTATCCAGGAATAAGGAAATCACTAGCAAGAAACACCAGATACAATATTTAATAATGCGGCAGAAGAACTAGCATGTTTACAATACAATGCATGACATGGCAAGATGCGATACAACTTAGCAATAATAAGCGGAATCGGAATCCCGACATAATTAGACGATTCAAGTTGTTTAACTACCTCACATATTAAATGTTGGTTACATAGCAAAAGCATGGCACCGGTGAGCTACAAAGTTTAAATGGAGTAGGAATAATACAAGAATATTCCGCATATACACTTCATATTTAGATTAGGTGAATCCACAAGATAATATATATGCAAGCATGCAAGATTTAATATGCAACAAGGTATATTAGCATTTTATCAAAATAGGGCATCGGAAAGGATCACACGTTGGGTTTGAAGAACTTGGATCAAAGGAGTTCAGGAATGGTCTTGAGTTGCCATGAAGGAGAACTTGTTATTCCGTGTCGAAGAACTTTATCTTCCGCCTTCAAGGTCGGAGGAAAACTTGAAATAGCACTGTGTACTCGGGTTCGTCTTCAAATGTCGTTCATCGATCATCTTGAGGTGGAATTTTGGAGGTCCTTGTCTGAATTGTTGTTCTTATTTGTCTAGGTCTCGAACCACATCAGTGCCTTGCCGCACATAAACCAAAGCTGGCGGGGAGAAACACCACATACCCATTGACATGGGTATACCCTACAGGTACTCGAGCTTGGTATATATGGCCTGAATATAGCGGAAGCCCACGGTGTCGCCAAGGCCCAAATAGAGAACTCGAGTAACCTACGGACTCTCGATCGCTTGCGGAACAAGAAGAAGCTAAAGATAGAAAGTTTAAAGGGAAACCCTAACCTGTAACCGACTCGACCTGCTACCCGAGACCTAGCCTATCTATATAAAGGCTAGGAGGGGCGGCGAGGCGGACACACGCAACCCTAGTTTCCACAACCCTCGCCAGATTGCATCTGCGCACCATTGTAATCCTCGATTCCTTTGATAATTCCACGAGCAGACAAGCAGGAGTGGGGACCTCTACGAGGCATGAACCTGGGTAAATCTTCGAGTCCCATGTGTGCTTGTTTGCTAGCCGATAGATGCTTCCAGCGCTCCCTCCTTCTCCCAAACCCAAGTCCATAACAATGGGCATTGATGAGTTAAACCCTCGTCAATTGGCGCTGTCTATGGGAACTGGGAGTGCTGATGTTGCGGCTTCTTCGGCCCCATCAACTGCAATCTACAACTCCGCAACAACGGAGATTCGCCAACTCTTCGGTGCATTCGACTTCACCGTCCACACGCCGGCCACTCGCCCGGCTTTCGAGTCCGTGGGCGATGGAATCAGCCTGGCGATCGGGATCTTCCGCTTCAAGTTGGTCATATAGGCACACTTCGCCTGCCTGACCAGCCGACGACACCATCAATTGCTCTAGCATCGTGGTTCCCTTCGCCGATCGGCACCCTCAGTGAGCTCAATGCCTCGACAATAGTTGAGAATACGGTCAGCGACAGCAGTCGCGAATCCGATCTGGTCGATCTGGCAACTGAAGATGGAGCCTACGGCTCCGGATCTGAAAGTTGTGGGAGCAGCAGCTTCCCCAACCACTTCATGTGCGCCGTCATCAACGCGGTTGACTCCTCTGCCAATCGCGACAACACGGGTAATGGTGGCCATGAAGCCGACCCGCCAAACAGCGACATACCCACTGGCGGACCACCCAACGGCGGCCCTACCAACGACGCCCCCGTCAACAATGGAGGGGCAGCCGAACCTCCCACCATGGTGATTGAGCACACCGGCGAGCGTGTCGTGATCAGGCTCAATGATCTCGAGTGGACCCATTGCTGAGAAGCTCTACAAGGCAATCCCCTACCTCCAGGCACGTCGCAAGAGATGCTAATGGGCTACCATTGGCTACTAAAGGAAGAATACAGACGTCAGCTGCAAACAATCACGCAACTCGAAGCGCGTAAAAAGGCGGCAGATGAGTCGAGCCTTCGACAGGCCGGACTCTTCTCCCACGGAGGATCCTCATCCAAGGGTAACGAGTACGTGGCCAACAAGAGACGATCTCGAATGGCCCATTTCACCGAGCAGGAGCGCATAGAAGCTGCAAAAGTCCTCGACTTCAGCTCTATGACAGTCGACACCCGGGGCAATGTGGTCCCAAAGACACCACAGGTAGCGGTGACATCGGCCACCATGTACCTGCTCAACAATCAGCCGCCAGCTGGAGATCCCCGGGCTGCCATGCACCGATCTACGATCGCAGGCTTGGGATTAGTCGAGGCTGCTCTCGACAAAGAACCAGCGCCGGAGCTGAAGAAAGGCAAGGCCCTGGCAAAACGCTACTCCTCACCCTCATCCAGCAACGACAGTCACGGCCTATCTCGACGCCGCCGCTCACAACGACACGATCACGACTACGATGCGCGTGATGACATCACGCAGCGCAAAATCGACAAATCAAGGGCGCGACGTGCCCGATCGACTGACTTAGAAGACGAAGATGTGGAGCTCTGTGGCGCTAGATGCTTCAGCAGGGCCATCAGGCAAAAGCGAATGCCCAAGGGGTTTAAGCTCCCATCAAAAAATCTGAAGTTCGACGGTCTGCAGGACCCGAAAATCTGGCTAGAAGACTATATCTCCTTCGTTAGGCTCCATGGCGGGAGTCGAAGCACGGCTATGCAATGCCTGCAGCTACAGCTGCAGGGCATCTCCCGAGCATGGCTCAACAACCTCCCACGCGGATCCATTCGCAGTTGGGAAGAGCTGGTCTACAGCTTTGTGCGCAACTTTAAGGGCACCTACAAAAGGCCCGCATCAATCGAAGAGCTGAGATGCTGCCAGCAAAGATCGGGCGAGTCACTACGCTCATACATCCAGAGGTGGTCCATCATCAAGAACTCCGCAGAAAATATCTCGGAGGATTGCGCGATTGACGCATTCAACGGCGGCGTACGCCGCATAGAGCTCAGGGAGGAACTAGGTCGCTTGAAGCCCAAAACCATCAACCACCTGATGGAAATCACGAATCGATGGGCAGATGGAGAAGATTCAGTGAAGAATCACGTTCATTCCGATGATGAAGCAGAACTCGAACGCATATGCGACCGCCGAAGCAAACTTCGCATGCGCATCTACGATGACCGCGACGACGTCAACATGGTCGCAGCCGGCTACGCTGACAGACGCGACGACAACCGCAACAGCGGATACCGCAGCAGTGGATACCGCGACTCCGGGAAAACCACGCAAGTATGGCAGCGCCGCACTCGCGATGAGGCACCCGCAACATCCATCGAAGATAAGTTGTCCGGGCCATGCACTGTGCACTTCTACATCGACAAGCACGACGGCAAAAAGAAGTCCAGCCACCTCCTCAAGGACTGCCACGAGCTCCTCAAGCTTCATGAGGGTCTAGCTCAGATGAATCGCGGCGCTGTCAACAGGGGCTACGGAGCCGCCCCATGAGCTGTGGCACATGGAGCTCCGCACCAGCACCTGGACCACCCCCAAATGCAGCTGCGCCGGACCAGCACCACGGAGGCGAACCATACCCATGGGCCATGGGTACCATGATGATCCAAAAGGGACGCCCCTCGAATCGGGTGCAGAAGGCCATCACTCGCCAAGTCAACTTGGCGACAAACTCACCACCATCCACCACTGAGTACCTCAGTGGAAGCGACTCCTGCATTACCTTTGACAAGCGCGACCACCCGCGCCAGGTACCTCATCCAGGCCATTGTCCCGTCATCCTTGAGGCACAAATTGGAGGTTTCGACATGAGTCGCGTCTTCATGGACGGCGGAAGCGGCATCAACCTTATGTTCACGAGTACCTTGCGAGCGATGAGGATCCCTCTGACCTGCCTAGAGGCCTCAGACACAACATTCCATGGCATCGTCCCTGGCAAAGGCATGTACCCTCTTGGTAAAATCAACCTCGACGTCATCTTTGGCACGCCGAAAAACTTTCGACGTGAGCGCATTGACTTCGAAGTCGTCGACTGGCCCTCACAGTACCACTGCATCCTCGGACGCGTCGCGTTCGCTAGGTTCATGGCCGTACCTCACTACGCCTACTTGCAGATGAAAATGTCAGGCCCTAACGGCATCATCACAATGAACGGGAGCTTCGAGAGATCCGACAGTTGCGATAGGGAATTCAACAGAATCTCCCAGTCCTTCGGCATGCAGGAGGAACTCGCAAGATTGAAGGAGTCGACAGACAACATTCTGCCTCCCCTAAGCCGGCCAAGCTCACCCGACTTATCCTTCGACTCATCGGTGCACACGAAGAAAGTTCAAGTCCACCCATCGGATCCCGCCAAGACAGCCCTAATCGCCAACAACTTGAGTCCTGCATAGGAACTCGCGCTCGTCGAATTCCTCCGTGAGCACTGGGAAATCTTCGCCTAGTGTCCAACGGACATGCCAGGAGTTCCCAGGGAATTCGCTGAGCACGCACTCAATGTCAACCTAGACACAAGGCCAGTCAAACAAACAATTCGGTGACTGTCTGAACCAAGAGCAAAGGCAGTTGGAATGGATACCAACAGACTCCTTGATGCCAAATTCATACGTGAGATCAAGGAAAGCACTTGGCTCGCCAACACGGTGCTAGTACCAAAAAAGGACACGGATATCCTGCAGATGTGCGTAGACTTCACCTCTCTGAATAAGCACTACCCGAAGGACCACTTTCCGCTACCGCGAATCGACCAGATCATCGACTCCACCGCGGGATGTGAGCGCCTCTGCTTCCTCGACACCTACTCAGGCTACAACCAGATTCGAATGAAGGAGGAAGATCAAGAAAAAATGGCGTTTACAACGCCTTTTGGCGTGTTCTGTTACAACACAATGCCCTTCGGGCTAAAGAACGCAGGAGCTATCTACCAACGGTGCATGCAGGCTTGCCTGAAAAACCAACTTGGTCGCAACATTCAAGTATATGTCGACGACATCGTAATCAAGACCAAAGAGGAAGCTTCACTAATCGACGACTTGCGTGAAACCTTCGCCAACCTTGACCGCTACCGGATCAAGCTCAATCCGGACAAATGCGCCTTCGGCGTACCATCTGGGCAACTACTCGGGTATCTTATCTCCACGAGAGGGATCGAGGCGAACCCGAAGAAAATAGAGGCCATACTGGCCATGGAAAAGCCGAAGAACGTAAGAGGTCTCCAGCAGCTGGCTGGGCAAATCGTGGTGCTCAGTCGATTCATCAGTTGAATGGGCAAAAAGGCACTTCCCTTCTACCAACTCCTCCGCAAAGCTGACAAATTCGAGTGGACCAACGAGGCACAGGAAGCATTTGAAGACCTCAAGCGCCTACTGTCCACCTCGCCAGTACTGGTGACCCCATGCGAAAGGGAACCATTGTTGCTATACATCTCTGCCACGAACCAGGTGGTCAGCACGGTGCTCATGGTAGAACGAGCCGAGGAAAACAAGGTCCACGGGGTACAGCGCCCAGTCTACTACCTCAGCGAGGTACTTACGCCAACAAAACAGCGGTACACGCACTACCAAAAACTAGCGTACAACGTCTTCATGATAGCCCGGCGACTACGCCACTACTTCTAGGAACACCCAATCATGGTAGTCAACGATGCCCTGCTTGGGCATATCCTCAACAACACCGATGCCACTGGACGAGTCGCGCTTTGGGGAATCGAACTGTCTCCACGAGACATTACATATGAAAAACATGATGCAATCAAGTCGCAAGTCCTCCCTGACTTCCTAGTACACTGGATGGAGAACCAGCTCCCCGAAAAACCAGATATGTCCTACCTCTGGACAATGCACTTCGACGGTTCAAAGCGAAAGGATGGGGCCGGCGCAGGAGTCATACTGACATCGCCCCAGGGAGACAAGCTGAAATATATCCTGTGAATGCAGTTCACCGCCTCCAACAATGAAGCTGAATACGAGGCCCTACTGCACGGGATGAGGATGGCAAAAGCCTGCGGCGCCAAGAGGCTCATAATATATGGCGACTCCAAGCTGGTCGTCAGCCAGACAATGCACGAGTGTGATGCACTGAACGACAACATGATTGCCTACCACGACCTCTACGACACACTCGAAGGGGACTTCGACGGTTGCGAACTGTGGCACATAGGCCGTGAAAGCAATGAAGAGGCGGACACACTCGCCAACATAGGCTCTACCTGCGCCCCCATACCACCTAGGATATTTCTCGAGCGCATCTGCGAACACTCCATCAAGCCAAAAGCCGTAGAGAAGAAAACAAGTGCAACAGCGGACTCGGGGGCTGCGCCGCCGAATGAGCCAACGACACTGGACGACTTGGAACTAGACACAGGACTCGAAGGACCAATGAGCGCCATGATGATCGAGCCATCCTAGACTCAACCGTACATCACGTACCTTTTCAGCAAGAGGCTACCGGACGATCCGACTGATGCACGACACATCACGCGGCGATCCAAGGCATTCGTTGTTATTAACTTCGAACTATACAAGTGCAACATCACAGGAGTACTCCAACGATGCGTCTCCATGATCGACGGAAGAGCTGTTCTCCTCGACATCCATGAGGGGACTTGCAGGCACCACGCCGGCAGTCGCGCCCTCGTCGCCAAAGCTCTACGAGCTGGATTCTACTGGCCTATGACCATGCGTGACGCCAAGGACATCGTCCAGAAATGCAACGCTTGCCAGCGATTCGCGAACAAGCCACACACACCTGGCGCAGAACTCCGGCCAATTGCATTGGCCTGGCCCTTCACGCAATGGGGACTCGACATGGTCGGCAAGCTCCCAAAGTCCTCACGAGGAGGCTACGTCTACCTCCTGGTCGTAGTCGACAAATTCACCAAGTGGATAGAGGCCATGCCAGTGACTAATCAGTCTGGATACAGTGCAGTCAAGTTCTTCGAGTCCATCGTCTACCGCTTTGGAGTACCACACAACATCATCACGAACAATGGGATGAACTTCACATCCAAGGAGTTCCAAAAATTATGCGAGAATCTGGGAATCAACGTCAGCTATGCCTCCTTAGCACATCCACAGATCAACGGTCAGGTCGAAAAAACTAACGGGCTCGTCTGCGGCGGCATCAAGAAGCGACTCCTCAGGCCACTCGAACAGGCCGCGGGCTGCTGGCCAGACGAACTGCAATCGGTAATCTAGAGCCTACGCACAACTCCAAACAGTTCCACGGGGTACACCCTGTTCTTCATGGTGCATGGTGCTGAAGCAGTGCTACCCGCAGAGGTACGATACAAAGCACCACGTGTGGTCGCTTACAACGAGCAGGAGTCAACTCCTGCACCCGAAGACTCCGTCGACCTCCTTGACGAGGCACGGGAAATCGCCGCGGAAAGATCAACGATCTACCAGCAAAACCTACGCAACTACCATAGCAGAAGGCTACGCCCCAGGTCCTTCGTCGAATGAGACCTGGTCTTGCGACTGAAACAGCAAGGACATCTCAAGCTCAATTCCTCCTGGGAAGGACCATACGTGATTACAGAAGTAATCCCACGTGGCGCCTATTGCCTTAAAGATTTCGAGACAGGAGTCGCATACTCCAACCCCTGGAACGCCGCGCAGCTGCGACGCTTCTACCCTTAGTCGTCTTTTATTTTTTACAAATAAGGCTACCCAGCCAAGGCTACTTAGCCACACATTGTACCCCATACTATCCTGCGAATGAATAAAGCTAAGTGCCCCAAAACTCTGTGTTCCCTTTATTCTTGCAAAATATCCACTCAGGGGCTGTGCCACCCTATACACACCTATTCTACGAACTAACGCGATATCCTGAGTAGCTGGCACACCAATCGAAACCCTTGACAAACACCAACCCAGTTGCAACGCACCTGACAGGTTGGCAAGGAGCTGAGATAAACACAAGTCAGGCTAACGAAAAGGAATCGCATAGTGCAACGCACTCGCAAAACATACACGCTAACAAGCTCTTCGTATATATCAATGTTAATCAATTATATACAGCATATATATGAACTTTACAACACTAGTACAACTATGTGCAGGATATAAATTAAACTACTGTTGCAGCAAAGGAACGTAGGTCTGCTCCTCGAAGAAGTCGACGATTTCCTTCGCTGGACGATCCACCGCCTGGTAGTGAGGAACCATGTTCCAAGTCGAACCTGCTGGCGGCGCTGGTGGTCCGGACGCAATTGCTGCAATGTCCACATCAGGCCTATGCAGTCGCACCAGCGATAGAGCAGCCTTGGCACCAGCCACTAGCTGTTGCCGTACACACTCACAGACTGCATTCAAGTCTTGGAATTTGGCAAGAAGGGCCAGCAGGCTCGATGGAACGATGTCCAGTGGGAACATCGTCTGATAAATATTCTTCAAGCACGATTGCGACTTCTTCAGGAAGTAAAGCACTCACGACGCACGATCCTGCAGGGCACCAAGGCGGCCACACCCTATGGTGGCGCGGGTACCCCCCAGGCGTGCCACCAGGTGGTGTGGGCCCCTCGGGCCTCCACCGACCTTGCCCCTTCGCCTATATATTCCTCCCAAGATGAAAACCCTAGGAACGAGATCAGAATTCCACGAAAAGTTCCGCAACGCCGCCACCATCGAAGAGGAGATTCGGGGGACAGAAGTCTCTGTTCCAGCACCCTACCGGGATGGGGAAGTGCCCCCGGAGCCATCTCCATCGACTCCACCGCCATCTACATCGTTGTTGCTGACTCCCATGATGAGGAGGGAGTAGTTCTCTCTCGAGGCTAAGGGCTCTACCGGTAGCTATGTGTTCATCTCTCTCTATGCATGATCTTATTGAGATCATGAGCTTTGTAATCTAGATCTATTCTTCTACTCAAGTGCTTTAATTAATCTCTGCTTATCCCCACATGTGTGAAGTTGACAGTGTGCACACTGTGTGGCACTTAGGCTAAGGTTACAGAAATACTTATCATGAGTATAATTTGAGTTGGATGTCTCTATGAGATTGTGGTGTTTATTGCTCAAGGTGACAGTGAGGGGTTATCTAGATGGGGAATGCAAACTTTAAGGCGTGCTATTATAGCCCTACATTGTCCAACTAGAGAGTAGTTCAGGATAGCATAATGAAGAGAAGATATTTATATGAGAGTGTCCACTAGTGAAAGTATGATCCCTGGGCCTTGTTTCTAAGCATTGAAACACCGTTTACAATCAGTCCTATTACATGTTTGCTTGCTGCCACTCTTATTTCAGATTGCAATTACCACTTATAATCATCCATATTACTTGTATTTCACTATCTCTTCGCCGAACTAGTGCACCTATACACCTGACAAGTGTATTGGGTGTGTTGGGGACACAAGAGACTTCTTGTATATTGATTGTAGGGTTGCTTGAGAGGGATACCTTTGACCACATCCTCACTGAGTTTGATAAACCTTGGGTGATCCACTTAAGGGAAACTTGCTGCTGTTCTAAAACCTCTGCACTTCGAGGCCCAACACTGTCTACAAGAATAGAAGCATGCATAGACATCAAGCTATTATCTGGCATCGTTGCCGGGGAGGTAAGGTAAAAGGTACTCACATCCTCTGGCTACTAAGCTATCTTCTAGTACTGTTGCTGGTGTGTGAGTGCTCGAAGTTATTTCCTTTAGATTCTGCAATTATATCTTTTTGTTGCTTGTTTTTATTTTCACTATTTAGGCTTAATGGAAAACAACAACAAAATTAGAGAGCTTTATAGTATTTATCTTGAGTTAGGACATGAAGTGTTTGAAGAGAAAATTAAAAAACCTACGGAACTTTATTTGCATGCTAATAGCAATGTTATTAGTATGAATTCTTTGAACACCATTATTGCTAATGCTATGGAAAAGTCTAAGCTTGGGGAAGCTGGTTTTGATGAGCATGATATCTTTAGTCCCCCAAGCACGGAGGAGAAAATTTACTTTGATGATACTATACCTCCGAAATATGATGATTACAATGATGAATATGATATTTTCAGTCCACCTACTATTGAGGAGAAAATTAATTATGATTACAATATGCCTCCTATATTTGATGATTATGGTGATAAGAATAATAATGATAGCTATTTTGTTGAATTTGCTCCCACTATAATTATTAAGAATGACTATGTTTATGTGGAGAGTATTAATTCTTTTATGCATGTGGCTTAGGATAAGAATGTTTTATGTGATAGTTATATTGTTAATTTTATTCATGATGCTACTGAAAGTTATTATGAGAGAGGGAAACATGGTTTTATGTATCTCAACAATATTAAGTTTCCCCTCTTTATGTTGAAAATTTTGAAGTTGCACTTGTTTTGCTTTCCTATGCTTGTTGCTTTGTGCTTTCATGACTTGTTTCTTTACAAGATTATTTTTCATAGGAAGTGGGTTAGACTTAAATTTGTTCCATATTTGCTTCTTGATGCTCTCTTTTACTTCAATTCATATTTCTTATGTGAGAATCATCAAAATTATCATGCCTATCTTAATGGCTATAAAGAAAGAGCTTTTGGGAGACAACCCATTATATTTTTACTTTCAGTTTATTTTTGTTTTGTTGAGTCTTGGAAGTTATTGCCTCTGTAATAATCTCTCCTTATCCTTTTTGTTTGGTTTTTGTGCCAAGAATAACCTCTAATGAGAGGGAAGTAAGATATGGGGAAGTTGTTGTCCCGAAACAGATTTCTATGAGTCACTCTAAAAAATTGTGAACAATCTCAGTACGTCGGATTGATCTGTAATTTTTTGTGCTTATGCCCCAGGTTATTACACAACTTTCATTAGTTTTGCACTTTTAGATTTGAGCAACAGAAGATTTTCGAAAAAATTGGTCTTTATCTGCTGGTCTGTTTTGACAGATTTCTGCCATTATTTGCATTTGCCTCTTAATCGGTTTCTTTTTTAGTTCTCTTGGATCACTTGAGCTTTTAAAAGAGATTGATACAACAGCTTATGTTTTAATGGATGATTTACGTGAGTTGAAACTAAACCCAAAGGATCATTATTTTGAATACACTAATGTTGCTAATGAAGATTGTGTGAAGTTTTGTATGAATGAAGTTTTCAAGTGTAGGGAGAGAATGATGTGATGAGATGAAGTATGGACAAAATCTCAAGCTTGGGAATGCCACCCATGTCACCCCAAGAAATATTCAAGAAGTACAAGCGTCAAAGCTTGGGGATCCCCAAGGCATCCCCTTCTTCATCAATAATCTCAGGTCTTCTTTCAAGACACTTTATTTTTATTACCTTATGCACTATGTGTTGTTCTTGGAGCATCTTTGTTTTTAGTTTTCTTTTGATTTCTTTGCCACAATAAGTTGGTTGGATCCCAACACACTTCTTTTGGAGAGAGACACGCCCCGCTATTCATTGTCTAGAACACTCTAGTTTTCACTCTTATTGTTCTGTGAGTGTTCTCCTTTGCTAGCACCGTGTTTAGCTTTAGTTTTCTTATTCTTTTGGCTTAGAACTTTTTAGTTCTTTGTAGATGTGTGAGACATGCTCTCTGGTATTTATTGATTATTATCTTTGAGAGTTGTTTCAAATAAGTCGATTGGTGTTGGAAAAGAGTAGGAAGTTTCATGCTTATAGTGGTACAAAAGGTAGCTTGTTTTGACTGTGACTTAGACTTTATCATGTCATGCTAGATGTTGCTTTGACCATATGCTTAGTGATTATTGTTGTAGCATGACTTGTTTCAAACAATTTAGATTGCTTAATGTGCCTTGAAAGAATCATGTGTTGTTTTAGCATACAAAAGCATAATATTGTGGTATTCTCCTTTGATGCTTTATTTGGGTTGACTTGGCACATGCTTACACCATGTTAAGACTATGAACCAGTCACCATAGACTCTATGATCATTTAGTTTTTGACTTGCAATATCACTTTATGCTTTAATTGATAATGTTTTGTCGCTTTGCATGATTATGGCCATTATTGCTCTCTTAGTTAGTCGCTCCCAGTCTTTTGCTAGCCTCCACCTGTACTAAGTATGAGTTCTACTCATGCATCCAACCTCCAAGAAAACCAAGTTATTCCAAAGAGTCCACTATAAATTCCTATGCATGATGTGTTACATCATTCCAAGTATATTCATGTTTTTATCTACCTTCCAAATTAAACTTTTGATATGTGAAAAATAGTGATTAAAGCTCTCACAAACTTGATGGCACACTTTATTTTCTTGCACTTAATAAACTTGAACCATTGTGTCCATCTATGTTGCTTATATGCTTGCACTTTATAAGTTGTGAATTAGCAGAACCATGTTACCATGGGGAATGCTTTCAACATTGCACTTATTATTTAGTTGATATCATGTTCTTTTGTTTATGGATCCCGGCGGTGTGAAATGAAAGGGGAGCTTGTAAGCTCATGGAGTTTGTATATGTGTTAGAGAAACGCCTGGGCGGCTAGCCTCATGCCTAATCATGGTGGAAACTTGCAACATAACCATAGTGAGCATTATGTGAAGCATCCTCAATAAAAACCTATGCAAATAGCAAATAATAAGATCGCTGAGAAGCTCATTGTCTGCTACCTTGTCATTTTGATATGGGAAAGCTCCTGTGTCATGGGGCAAGGGGTACCCCTTTGGCGGTTCTCTATGATAAACATTCACTTACAATGACAAGAACTTGCTTGTGACCAAAGTTGAGTAGCGTGAGGTTCGGTACTCGTAAGCAAGGGGCATGAGATTTTCAACTTATAACTTGTCAAGCATATCCTCATATTTGAGTCACTTTAACCTTAATCACATCAAGATGCTTATGATAGGGGCAATGAGAGCTCAAAGCTAATGAGTACCATACTTTCAACATTTGGAAGCCTTTCAAACTTTTCAAATCTTTTCTTTCACTTTTATGTTGAGTCACCATTTATTCTTTGAGCACCTTCCCGAGAGCATAGCTGTCATTCTTAGTGTAATGTGCTTGTCACAAAACACGGTTAATTGTGACATAACTTTGATGCTTGTATCTTTGATATTTTTACTTCTAGTATTCACTTAAACTTCAGAGGTGCCTTGGCATTTATGTTTTGCTCCAAAAGAAAGGAAAGCGAGATACCATTTTATCATATCTTCTTATGAGCATTACAATCCTGTGTATGCTTGTGTGTCATGTTGCTTATTATTATTGGGTTGGAATCTCTTCATAGCTTGCATGACTACTGGGTAAACTTATTTGCATACTCTTTATTTTGAATTGCCTAAGTATTTGATCATATGTTGAGAATATATACATCTTATGAAGCAAATGTGTTCGTGAAAGTTTCTTTTATCGCACTTAGTTTTCAACCGAATTGCTTGAGGACAAGCAATAAGCCAAGCTTGGGGGGAGTTGATACGTCCAAAACGTATCTACTTTCTCGAACACTTTTGCTATTGTTTCTTCTCTAATTTGTGTGATTTTAATACAACTAATGCGGACTAGCGCTGTTTTCAGCAGAACTGCTTTGGTGTCCTTTTTTTGTGCAGGAAATCAACTTTCAGGAAAAATCCCGGAAAATATCACAAAACTCCTATTTTACCAGAAGACTCATGGAGCCAGAAGACGAGACGGAGAGGGGCCACGAGGGGCCCACACCACCTAGTGGCGCGGGCCAGGCCAAGCCGCGCCAAGGGGTGGTGTGGCCGCCTCAATCTCTGCCTCGACCTCTCCTTTCGCCTACATAAGCCCTCTAACCTAAAAACACAGGGGGGTTCGATATTTTCCAGATACAGTTCCGCTGCACCGCCACCACCAGAAACCGCGATTCGGAACCAGAAACTCCGTTCTGGCACCCTGCCAGGAACGCTTTCAACATTGCACTTATTATTCAGTTGATATCATGTTCTTTTGTTTATGGATCCCGACGGTGTGAAATAAAAAGGGAGCTTGTAAGCTCATGGAGTTTGTATGTGTGTTAGAGAAACGCCTGGGCGGCTAGCCTAAGCCATGCCTAATCATGGTGGAAACTTGCAGCATAACGATAGTGAGCATTCTGTGAAGCATCCTCAATAAAAACCTATGCAAATAGCAAATAAAAAGATCGCTGAGATGCTCATTGTCTATTGCCTTGTCATTTTGATATGGGAAAGCTCCTGTGTCATGGGGCAAGGGGTGCCCCGTTGGCGGTTCTCCATGATACACATGTACTTACAGTGACAAGAACTTTCTTGTGACTAAAGTTGAGTAGCATGAGGTTCGATACTCGTAAGCAAGGGGCATGAGATTTTCAACTTATAACTTGTCAAGCATATCCTCATATTTGTGTCACTTTAAACCTAATCACCTCAAGATGCTTATGATAGGGGCAATGAGAGCTGAAAGCTAATAAGTACCATAATTTTTGGAAGCTCTTTATGAAACTTGAAATCCCTGCTCCCCTCTATGAAGGGCCTTTCTTTTTTACTTTTATGTTGAGTCTCCATCTTCTATCCTTATGCACCAATTGAGAGAGCATAGTGGTCATTCTTAGTTTAATGTGCATTGTCTAAAAACTTGTTGATTGATTCATAACTTTGATATTGCTTGTTCTTAAATTATTTGTATCTAGTCACCCTTATGAACTTTGAAGGTGTCCTATGCATTTATGTTTTGCTATACCATGAGGGACAAGCCAAATACCACTCTTATTATGTTTTCTATATGTGAATCAAACAAATGTCTTTCAATGCATTGTTATTCATGATCTTTTGTTTGTACCTTTTTATGTTGCAACTTAGTTGCTTTGTCTTATTGTCAAAACTATATCTTTCATGTTTATGTTAGAGTACTATGATCCCAACTTTCAATGTTTTACAATACCTTGATCAAGATTGTGATGGTGCATGTTACCTCAAAAATTATTCTTTTTTATCACTTACCTACTCGAGGACGAGCATGAGTTAAGCTTGGGGATGCTTGATACGTCGTAAACGTATCTATAATTTTTGATGCTCCATGCTTGTTTCGCATCTACTATCTTATGTTTTGTCTACACTTTGAGGCATTTTTATACATTTTCTGGAACTAACCTATTGACAAGATGCCGCAATGCCAGTTGCCTGTTTTCTGCTATTTTTGGTTTCAGAAAAGCTAGTAAGGAAATGTTCTCGAAATTGGATGAAACAAAAGTCGAAGTTCCTATTTTTCCCGACACAAGACGGAGTCCAAAGGAGAGACGGAGGAGGGCACTGAGGCGGCTACACCCTATGGTGGCGCGGGTACGCCCCAGGCACGCCACCAGGTGGTGTGGGCCCCTCGGGCCTCCACCAACCTTGCCCCTTCGCCTATATATTCCCCCCGAGATGAAAACCCTAGGGACGAGATCAGAATTCCACGAAAAGTTCTGCAGCGCTGCCACCATCGAAGAGGAGATTCAAGGGACATAAGTCTCTGTTCCGGCACCCTGCCGGGACGAGGAAGTGCCCCCGGAGCCATCTCCATCGACTCCACCGCCATCTCCATCGCTGTTGCTAACTCCCATGATGAGGAGGGAGTAGTTCTCTCTCGAGGCTAAGGGCTCTACCGGTAGCTATGTGTTCATCTCTCTCTATGCATGATCTTATTTAGATCATGAGCTTTGTAATCTAGATCTATTCTGCTACTCAAGTGCTTTAATTAATCTCTGTTTATCCCCACGTGTGTGAAGTTGACAGTGTGCACACTATGTGGCACTTAGGCTAAGGTTATAGAAATACTTATCATGAGTATAATTTGAGTTGGATGTCTCTATGAGATTGTGGTGTTTGGTGGAACCATCTAGCGCTCAAGGTGACAGTGAGGGGTTATCTAGATGGGGAATGCGAACTTTAAGGTGTGCTATTATAGCCCTACATTGTCCAACCGAAGAGTAGTTCAGGGTAGCATAATGAAGAGAAGATATTTATACGAGAGTGTCCACTAGTGAAAGTATGATCCCTAGGCCTTGTTTCTAAGCATTGAAACACCGTTTACAATCAGTCATGTTACATGTTTGCTTGCTGCCACTCTTGTTTCAGATTGCAATTACCACTTATAATCATCCATATTACTTGTATTTCACTATCTCTTCGCCGAACTAGTGCACCTATACACCTGACAAGTGTATTGGGTGTGTTGAGGACACATGAGACTTCTTGTATCTTCATTGCAGCGTTGCTTGAGAGGGATACCTTTGACCACTTCCTCCCTGAGTTCGATAAACCTTGAGTGATCCACTTAAGGGAAACTTGCTGTTGTTCTACAAACCTCTGCACTTGGAGGCCCAACACTGTCTACAAGAATAGAAGCGTGCATAGACATCACCCGACAAGGTGCTTAGGAGAAAGGGTTAGTCCTGACTCGGACTCTCAGTGGTCGGAGCCTTGGCTCGCTTTCTGAGTATGCCTAGAACTATAATAACACTGAATATGTTGATGTCAGCTCTAAGAATCCTGGGAAATTCGGCCCTATGGAGATTGGTGCCCAGATGAACACTGCCAGCAAAGCCATTGCTCATGCCGGAAAGATGATGGAGGTAATTCCTTTGACCATATCTTTTACATTTGTGTAAGTACTTTATACATATCATATAGTCCCCGAGCCTCCCAGGGGAGTAAGATATTACTCAACCGGATGCTCTTAACATTGAACTTGCGCAGTCGTTCTTCATACTGTTTTTGATTCTAGAGTACGTTAATTTAGCTATTAAAACTTAGACCAAAGGTTCTGTTAGCCAGCTACCTAGAGATGGGTCAAGTTCCACTTAACTTGGATCTTGAGTAACTTCAAATATCCAATCACCTAGAGCCGGGTTAAGTTCCACTTGACTAGGATCTTGAGTAACTTCAAATATCCAATCACCTAGAGCCGGGGTAAGTTCCACTTGACTCGGATCTTGAGTAACTTCAATTATCCCTAGAGTCAGGTTAAGTTCCACTTGACTCGGATCTTGAGTAACTTCAAATATATAATCACCTAGAGCCGGGTTAAGTTCCACATTACTTGGATCTTGAATAGCTTCAAATATACAATCACTTAGAGCTGGGTTAAGTTCCACTTGACTCAGATCTTAATTAGCTTCAAATATTCTTATTACTCATGAACTAATAGCTATTCTTTTTCAGATCACCACCAACCGTCGCATCACCGAGTTCCAGCGGCTTCTAGATGCGCACAAGGAGATTTCTTAGAAGCATAAGGCCTTGCTTTATTGCCTTCAATTTGATTCATCTTGATCTTGTCCTGCCGAGTTAACTTTTGACTCGAATTTCTCCAGCCAATGTGGAGGCCCAAAACGAGGAGCTGAAGAAGCAGGTGGCTGATGGCTCTGAAATATAGCCATCTACGTCCACATTTAAACTGGATATTATTCATATTTTTGATGAAATGTCTCTCTAAACCCTGCCACTAATGCCTAATAATCAAAGGGGTATACAATCCTTTCTTTTCCATTTTTTCCTCAATAGATAATGACATTTTATGATGGGAATCACTACATTAAAGTAAAAGATACGAGATTTCTAACAACCAGAAGAAACTAGAAGTCGTGGGTCAGAGGCAGACTCTTTAATGACCAACTATACGACCGGAGTAAAATTCCGGCCGTATAGTTGCCAACGGCACCGCTAGGTCAAACAGAATAACTTTCGTGAAGGGAGCCCTATATAAAGAAGCCTCGGGCGATGAGAAAAGAGCCTCGAGAGTCCCTGCCCCAGATCATCAGCCACCAGAGGAATAGACTTAGATCTAATCTCCAAATCCTTCTCCACCACCATAGCCATATTCCACCACTTGTAATAGTAGATCTCATCTTCAATTGGCGACATTGTAAGAGTATTTGCTATCAATCTCATGATTTCCATTACAATGTTTGTGATTGTTGATCTCATCTCTATGTGTGAGTAATTCTCCTTGGGCTAAGGGCTTCGACCTAGCCATGTAGCTTTTGTGCATGTTATTTATCATAGATGGGACCATGTATTAGTTTGTATGACATGATGATTATTGTATCCTCTCTTGCCTCAATCTAAGGACTTGTCAGGTACCCAAGACCCCGAGGATTGAGCCAGGTGTAGGGAGTATGAGTAATGACTAATCTGCAGATTGGGAACCCCAGTGACAGAAGGGGTAGTACGACTGTATGTGAGGGATTTAGTTGGGATTAATGATGACGTCACTATGCATATCATTATGGATGAGACTAGTAGGTTATTTCTATAAGCAATTGCAGAGGCAATAGCAATTATGGATGCACTACCCACATATAATTTATCTTGCTATAACAATTACATGAACACTTTATCTTTATCTTTTATTCCCATCAGATGTTTTGCACATCTACAGGTGAAACCGAACGCCCTAGGCCCTCTCTCTCCATCATCGACAAAAACAAAAAGACGCAAACTCTTGGTCCGGTAAAAACACAAAAGGAATTATAAAACTCCCGAAGGTCCATTAAAGTAACTTCACTATGCATATGCTTCCCGATGATTCGATAACTGATGGCTCAGTGTTGATGTAGAGCTCGTTGGGGAACCCCAAGAGGAAGGTATGATGAGCACAACATCAAGTTTCCCTTAGTTATGAAACCAAGGTTTAATCGAACCAGTAGGAGCAAGGAAACACCCCAAAGGTGTTGCTAGCTGAGCCTTGGCAGCATGCACTGCCGGTGCTAGTAGCAACGTGGAGACCTGCACAACACAACCACATAACTTTGTCCCCAACTTGCGATGAGGTTGTCAATCTCACCGGTTTTGCTGAAAACAAAGGATTAAACGTATCAAATGGAAGGAAGTAAAAGTTTGTAGAAAGTAAACACAAAGCAGTAAACAGTTTGTAGATTGTATGTAAAAGAAAGGACCGAGATCCATAGTTCACTAGAGGTGGCTCTCCTTAAGATAGATAACATGCTGGGTGAACAAATTACAGCGGGGCAATTGACAAACATCGAGAAAGCAACACATGCATATACTAATCATCTTGACTCCTTTGGAACTTGATTGGGCATTACAACAATATACATAGACCGCCATCCAACTGCATCTATGACTAATAATCCACCTTCAGGTTATCATCCGAACCCCCTCCAGTATTAAGTTGCAAGCAACAGATTATTGCTTTATGAATTGCGTGTAATGTAAACAATACGATTGTTCTATGAATAAAGGATTGTTGTTTTCTCCCTAGTAGCAACAACACATCTAGTACCTTAGAGATTTCTGTCACTTCCCCAGATTACTAGAGGCATGAACCCACTATCGAGCATAAATACTAACTCTTGGAGTTGCTAGCATCTACTTGGACAAGATAGCTACTAACAACGGAAAGCATGCAAGATTACAAATAACAAAGACATGATAGAATCAATAATCAATCTGAAATAGCATCTCAATATCCATCGGATCCCCGCAAACACAACATGCAGAATTACAAATAGATGATCTTGATCATGAACAGAGCTCACAAGATCTAAACATGAAAGCACAAAGGAGGAGAACTAGTCATCTAGCTACTACATGGATCCATAGTGCAAAGATGAACTACTCACGCATCACACCGGAGGCTTGCATGGTGATGAAGAAGGCCTCCAGGGTGAATTCCCCTCTCCGGTAGGGTGCCGGGAAGAGCTTCAGATCCCTCCCGGTCTAGGGATGGAGATGACGGCGGCTACAGACTCTTTCGTGGATTTTTGATCGGGTACTTAGGGTTTTGTCCCGAGGGTATCTTATAGGCGGAAGGAGAGGCCGAGGGGGTGCTGGGGTCGGCCAGACCACCCCCTGGCGCGGGCCAGGCCTGGCCGCGCGGCCAGGTGGTGTGGCTGGCCCCCAGCCTTTCTCCGTCTCGTATTCTGGCGTCTGATGACTTCCGCAAAAATAGGCACTTTGGCTTTTGTCCCATCCAATTCCGAGAACATTCATCTTTTGACTTTCCTGGAACCAAAAACAGCAGAAAACAGGTAGCTGGCACTGTGGCTCTTGTTAATAGGTTAGTCCAAGAAATCATATAAAAAGTATTCCAAAGTGTGGACAAAACACAAGAAAGTGGATAAAACCAAGCATGGAACATCAAAAATTATAGATACATTTGCAATGTATCAACATCCCCAAGCTTAACTCCTGCTCGTCCTCGAGTAGGTAAGTGATAAAAAGAAAGAATAATTTTTGAGGTGACATGCACCATCAAAGACTTGATCAAAGTATTTGTAAAACATTCAAAGCTGGGATCATAGTACTTCAATCATAACATGAAAGACAAAATCTAGCAATAAGACAAAGAAACTATGATGCAACATGAAAAGGCACAAACAAAATATTCTTGAATAACAATGCTTTGCAAGACATTTGTTTGTTTCACATAAATAAAACATAGCATACTAGTATTCAACTTGTCCCTCATAGAGTATAAAATATAAATGCATAGAACACCTTCAAAGTTCATAAGAGTGACTAGATACAAATAGTTTAAAAGAAGCAATATCAAGTTATGCATCAATCAACTAGTCTTGGGACAATGCACATAGAAATAAGAATGGCCACTATGCTCTCAAAGTAGGTGCATAAAGGTAGAAGGTGGAGACTCAATATAATGGTGGAAGAAAGGCCTTCATTGAAGGAAGTAGGGATTCAAGTCTCATAAAGAGCTTCCAAAAATTATGGTACTTATAGCTTTTAGCTCTCATTGCCCCTATCATAAGCATCTTGAAGTGATTAAGGTTAAAGTGAACAAACTATGGTGTACATGCTTGATGAAGTATAAGTTAGAAATCTCATGTCCCTTTTATATGAGGGCTGCTCCTCATGCTACTCAAGTTTAGTCACCGGTAAGTTGTTGTCATCGTAAGTACATGTGTATCATAGAGAACTGCCAATAGGGTACTCCTTGCCCGATGATACGAAAGAATCCCCATATCAAAATGACAAGGCAAGCTGACAACGAGGATCTCAACAATCTTCTTATTTACCATGGGAATATGGTGCTTTTTTTCTCTCTTTCCTCTTTTCATAATCTTTTTTTTCTTTTTCTCTTTTTTCTCAATATAGGACTCTTTTTTTATAAGAAGAATGCTTCATAGACAGCTCATTATGGTTACGTTGCAGGTTTCCACCATGTCAGCATGGATTAGACCAGCGGCCTAGGCGTTTCTCTAACACATATACATAAATCCATGGACTTACAAGCTCCCCTTTCATTTCACACGGACAACATCCATATACAAAAGAGCATGATATCAACTAGGTACAAGTACCAAGTGCAATGTTGAAAGCGTTCCCCATGATAGCATGGTTCTGCTAATTCCCAACAAATAAGTGCAAGCATATACAACATAGACGACACAATGGTTCAAGTTTATTAAGGGCAAGAAAAGTAAAGTGAGCCATCAAGTTCGTGAGAGCTTTAATCACTAGTTTTCTCATAACAAGTTTAATTTGGAAGGTAAACAAAAGCATGAATATAATCGGAATAGCATAAGCTAGTAGGTAGGTATGGTGGACTCTTTGGAATAACTTGGTTTAAGGAGTTGGATGCATGAGTGGAACTCATACTTGGTTGTGGAGGCTAGCAAAAGACTAGGAGCGACAAACTAAGAGAGCAATAATGGCCATAATCATGCAGAGCAACAAAACATCATTGATCAAAGCATAAAGTGATACTACAAGGTGAAAACTAAAGGATCATAAAGGCTATGGTGACTTGAGATAGTCATAACATGGTGTGAGCATGTGCCAAGTCAACCCAAATAAAGCATCAAAGGAGAATACCACTACACTATGCTTTGATATGCTAAAACAACGCATGATACATCCAAGGCACATTAAGAAATCTCAATTGTTTATAACAAGTCATGCTACAGCAAAAAATACAAAGCATAAAGCCAAAACAATATCAAGCATGGCATGACAAAGCATAGGCCACAGTCAAAAACAAGCTCTTTTTACCACATAAGCATGAACTTTCCTACTCTTTTCCAAACCAAACCAAACTATTTGCAAACCAATGTATGAAAGAGGGGGTCTAACCAATTTATTCAGAAAACTAAGAAAACGAAGCAAACAAAAAACCAAAATGAAAACGAAAAAGAAGACGCTCCAAGAACAACACTACTGTGCATGAAACAATAAAAATGAAGCGTTTGGGAGAAACCTTAGATTTTTATTGATGAAGAAGGGAATGCCTTGGGCATCCCCAAGCTTTGACGCTTGTACTTCTTGGATATTTCTTGGGGTGACATGCGTGACATCCCCAAGCTTGAGCTTTAGTCCATCCTTCATCTCATTACTCATTCCTTCCATACACCTGAAATTTTCCTTCATACAAAACTTCACAAATCTTTATTAGCAATATTAGTGCACTCAAGATAAATAAGTCTTAAGGTTCAGTTATAACACCAATAAACTTACATTATAACACTAGCTATTGTAGCACTTCCCTCAAAAATCTCAATTCTCCAAAAGAACTCAAAAAGGAACCAACAAGAAGCAAATGCAGAAAATGGCAGAAATCTGTCAAAACAGACCAACAGGTAAAGACGAATTTTTTCGAAGACCTTCTGTTTCTCAAATCAAAAAGTGTTGAACTAACGAAAGTTAGATAACAATCTGGGGCAGAAGCACAAAAATTCACGCCTCAAAAAGACATTCAGAGATTTTACACGAATGTTTACGGTGAAGCACAAAAATCTGTTTCGGGACAACAACTTTCCCAATCATTACTTCTCTCTCATTAGAGGTTACTCTTGGCACAAAAAGCAAATCAAAAGGATAAGGAGAGGTTATTACTGAAGTAATAACTTCCAAGACTCATCTAAAACTTTTGGGTTATCTCCCAATAAGTACTTTTCTTTAATGCCTTTAAGTTAGGCATAAGAAGCAAGAAAGAATCAAGTGTTCTCAAATGAAGAAGCATTAAGACCAAATTTTGTTTTCATAGGAGAAGCAAAAGATTCATAGTTATTGAAAAATAGCAAAAGATTCTTGGACTAAGTGCAAAGATTCTTGGACCAAGTGCAAAGATTCCTTAACTAGGAGAAGCAAAAGATTATATCCATGAGAAGTGAAATAATGAAGTTTAAACAATCTGATAATGAACATGTTGCTCAATCTTGGGAAAGAATGAAATCAATACTAGCTTAATAATATCACCATCTATATCCCTATGCTTTTTCATCTCACAAACTTCAACAAAGTTATTTAGATGGGCAGCAGCATCTTCATTACCAATACCAGAAAATTGTTCTCTCATAACAAGATTGTGTAAAGCAGGTTTTATCTCAAAGAAAGTATCTTCAGGCATAGGTGGAGCAATATGTGTGCTCATAAAATCATTGTTGTTGGTGCTAGTGAAGTCACACAACTTAGTGTTTTCAAGAGTAGTCATTTTTTTGTGTTTTTGATAAAGAAAGCAAACTTGTAAGACTAATTTTGGTGTGTTTTTTTATAACAAAACAAGCAAACAAAACAAAAAGAAACTAAGCAAAACAAAAATAACAAAGTAAAGAGATTGGTTATGAGGGACTCCCCTTGTGAAGATGTCCTTGACTCCCCGGCAACAGCGCTAGAAAAATGCTTGATGGCGCTATGGTGAAGTAGAGCTCGTTCGGGAACCCCAAGAGGAAGGTATGATGAGCACAACATCAAGTTTCCCTCAGTTATGAAACCAGGGTTTAATCGAACCAGTAGGAGCAAGGAAACACCCCAAAGGTGTTGCTAGTTGAGCCTTGGCAGGGCGCACTACCGGTGCTAGTAGCAACGTGGAGACCTGCACAACACAACCACAGAACTTTGTCCCCAACTTGCGATGAGGTTGTCAATCTCACCGGTTTTGCTGAAAATAATGGATTAAACGTATCAAATGGCAGGAAGTAAACGTTTGATGAAAGTAAACACAAAGCAGTAAACAGTTTGTAGATTGTATGTAAAAGAAAGGACCGGGATCCATAGTTCACTAGAGGTGGCTCTCCTTAAGATAGATAACATGCTGGGTGAACAAATTACAGCGGGGCAATTGACAAACATCGAGAAAGCAACACATGCATATACTAATCATCTTGACTCCTTTGGAACTTGATTGGGCATTACAACATTATACATAGACCGCCATCCAACTGCATCTATGACTAATAATCCACCTTCAGGTTATCATCCGAACCCCCTCCAGTATTAAGTTGCAAGCAAAAGATTATTGCTTTACGAATTGTGTGTAATGTAAACAATACGATTGTTCTATGAACAAAGGATTGTTGTTTTCTCCCTAGTAGCAACAACACATCTAGTACCTTAGAGATTTCTGTCACTTCCCCAGATTACCAGAGGGATGAACCCACTATCGAGCATAAATACTAACTCTTGGAGTTGCTAGCATCTACTTGGCCAAGATAGCTACTAACAACGGAAAGCATGCAAGATTACAAATAACAAAGACATGATAGAATCAATAATCAATCTGAAATAACATCTCAATATCCATCGGATCCCCGCAAACACAACATGCAGATTTACAAATAGATGATCTTGATCATGAACGGAGCTCACAAGATCTAAACATGAAAGCACAAAGGAGGAGAACCAGCCATCTAGCTACTACATGGATCCGTAGTCCAAAGATGAACTACTCACGCATCACACCGGAGGCTTGCATGGTGATGAAGAAGGCCTCCAGGGTGAATTCCCCTCTCCGGCAGGGTGCCGAGAAGAGCTTCAGATCCCTCCCGATCTAGGGATGGAGATGACGGCGGCTACAGACTCTTTCGTGGATTTTTGATTGGGTACTTAGGGTTTTCGTCCCGAGGGTATCTTATAGGCGGAAGGAGAGGTCGAGGGGGTGCTGGGGTGTCACATCCCAAAATTCTCCTAATTTTGAAATGTAAAGTTAATAAAATAACTTGGTTGAATTCTTTGACTTTGTTGAAATTTCTCAAAGAAAAGAAACTTTCTGTTATGATTTTCCTTCCTTGAATTCAGAAACTTGTATGAGATTGGATTAACATGACTATCCAACTTATTTTCATTTTCTTTTCAACCATTTGATTCTTTAAATATCCAACCATGCTTAGATGAATAAAGAGGGGGAATAAAATGACTTTCCCAATTATGGCGGAGTGATATTCTAATTTCCCTATTTGACCCTTTAAGTCTCTACTTTGATTTATGAAACCATTCTAGATGCTTTTCACCACTTGGTTGAAAAGAGAGAAGATAATATGACATCTTCATTTTCATTGGATGTTAAGAATGTGTTCCTTCATGTTACATGATTGAACTTGTTGTTTTGGGCATTTGTGGCATTGTGTGTTTTGGTTGAGTGGTTAAAATAAAACCTTAAGAAGCTATTTACAAATATTGCATAGTAGTCATATAAGGCCAAATGCAAAAAACCCTATATCCTTTTGATAATACCTAAGTAGCCATATAGGCAAAAAGACGTGAATTGAGTTTTAGTTTTAGGATTTGTGTGAATGTTTGCAAAAATGAAAATCATGAAGCATTCATAAGCATTGCTTTGCATTCATGCAAAGTTTCCAAAAATTGAATCGAAATCCTAATATCTAAATCTAATAGTTGATTTGCCGAAATGTTCCTATAAAGAATATATAGAAATTTGTGAAGCCACCATCTTAAAACTAGTAAAAATGTTACAAATATGATTCTATAATGATCTACTAAATTTTAGAAAAATTTAGAAACAAAAATCATGTCATTTAGAGTTCGTATGCAAAAGATATAAAGAAAATACCAAAATAGAAAAAAAAACGAAATGGGCCGGCCCAACTAGGCCGACCGAACCAGCCACCACGTGCACGTGCACAGGAAGGGATCGATCCCACCTCCGCTTTAAAAACCGTGCGAAATCTGTTTTCTCAAACCTATCTCTATTAAAACTCTTATAACTTTTTATCTATAACTCTGAATTGACTTCCGTTTATTTCTACTTGTTCTCTGCTTCAAGATCTATCCTCCCACCATCCTAAAATCCTAAATAATCCCTCTGAGCCACATCTATAACACTTTTCCTTCCCGAAATCCCAAATCTACACCCTACCGAATCGTATTTCGCTTCTAAAACTATCTAAACTTCGTTGGATGCCTTCGGCTTCAACATGAAAGTTGTAGATCTCGTCGAAATCTTTCAACTCCGACAAACCTCACCTATTTTCATCCACCACAGCCAGAGAATTTCGCAACGCAATATTTCAGATCTGATGGCGTAATTCCAAGATCTACCCGCGCTCGTTTCTTGAAATCCAAATTCCTTTGTTGAAAAGGTAGATCTAATCATGCTCCACAACTTTCATGTTCAAAGTTTTTCAATTTGACCTATGGATTTGTCTCTCTAACACAGATCTACTTCTAATCCTTTGTGAGGCAAAATCGGGTCTATTTTAAACCAACTTCTCTCCTAGCCACCGGATCTTATCTCGACGGTCCAGATTCAATCGTCCCGGTAAGCCGCCTCGTCACCGCCACGTCATCGTCAGGTCAGCGTCTAGTCCCAGTCAGCCTGCACGGTCAACTTGTCCAGTCAGCGGAATATTCCCTGAAATATTCCGTTCAAATTTAAAATTGCAGATTATAGATCTAACTTGTAAAATCCATAGAAAATTCATACTATGTCCAAACATTACAAATAATATACCGTTGGAATCACAAAATGGTGTAGAGTATTAATATATAATTGTATCAGACATTTACTGTAAGTATTTGTCGTGATTATTTAAAAGGTTTAATACACTATTTGGAGCAATTAATTCACAGAAAATAAAATACAACTCAAAAAAATACAAATGATATACCCCTGGATTCACAAAATTGTATAGAACATGATTCTGAAATAAAATTACAAGTTTACTGTATAGATTACCAGCGAATAATTAATTAGTATTATTGGCCTTTTAAATCATTAAATTCATAGTAAATAATCTACAGATCCGAAAAATATGAGTAATATGTCCCTGAGTTCATAATCTTGCGTAGTTTTCAGATCTGTACTTAGCTTTGTTTGTTGTCAGTACGATCTGTTCAGATTTATTAAACTCCATTAAACACTAAATAAATCCTAGAAAAAGATCTATAACTCCGATTGGGGTGAATCCAATTGCTACTGGTTCGTATTAAACCCCTCTATCCATTATAGTTCAGATATAAATTTAATTAGGCAACTAGTACATAAGCTACAACAGTTATGTTAAAACCCCTTTATTGGCAATTGAAATTGGATAACAAATACTATATTGCATTAAAACACTTCTACATACATCATGTGATCTAGTATTGTTTAGATAACAAATTACAACCATTGTGACATATTAAATCATCATGCATGCATTTGATCATCATTGTTTTATTATATTGTTGCATTGTTGCATGATTGCAATGTTTGAATGATATGTTGTTGTGCTTTTGCTTTTGAACGATAGATTGCGAGGAGTGTAACTACTATGATCGCAACAGCTATGGTTGCAAGCATTGTGATTGCAAGTCTTTTGAGTGCGACGAGTGCAACCATTATATCTGTGAGGATTATCTAATCGACTACATCTACAACAAAGGCAAGTAGATGCTATTTTGTTCATACCATTGTCCTACTATTTTTCTCTTATGCATGTGTAGTGTATTTCTGTAGTTATTGTGTAGGAACTATTATGCTATGCTATATCCTATATATTGTGGTAGGAATTCTTGTAATTGAGCCCCGCTCAGTAGATGTGCTTAGACCTGCTGTGAAGACGGGGAAAAGGGATCTCACTATGGTGGAGTTGTGTTTGCTTCAAACTAAAACAACTTAATGTTAATGAACTACCTGGGCGGAATGGTTGGATGGTCATCGGAGTGTGGTTAATGGTGGGGAATGCCGCCCAGGGTACTGAGAAGGATTGGTTCTCTTTGAGATGGTAGCTTACGTGTGCAACCATGTGCCAGTAAGAATGGGTGGCTGGTTGGACTTAGTAGGTCGTGGTGATCCGAACCCAGCGTAGCCAGAGATGTAGTGAATGATAGGTTGGGACCGGTGCGCAGTGGGGTTTTGTGATCTACTTCCCGAAAGGTCCCTTCTTGGACTTCTCCCTATCATCACACAATATGCGTGTGGTGGTACGAGCTGGGTTGGCCAGGTTACATGGGTAAAGTGTACAAACCCCTGCAGGGTGTAAAAACTGAGTACTTAGCCGTGTCCCCGGTTACGGACGATTGAGTTGCTTGATCTTGAGACTATGACATATTCTCGCTCATCCTTATTTCTTAATTACTAAAATTTGATGGGTGAACTTAATGGGTTGCTGTGAATCAAATTGGTTTATGAAAGTAGAGCAAAGGTTTTTGAAATTGCAAGCTAGCCAAAGCTCCACCAGCCAAATAAGCATGTAGAAGCTAGGTGCATTGTCTCCTTATTTAGCCCTACTTGCCATACATTCCAAGTATTGACCCTTCGGGGCTGCTACGTTTTATGTTGCAGGTTATACCGATTATGAGTGATCGAATAGGTCGCGATACTCCACTCAACAGTTGTTCGCCTGTGGCACAATTGAAGATGGACCCTACTATCTGTTTATGCTTCCGTATGCTCTTTTGTTATTTGAGACAGCCTTTGAGCTAAGCACTATGTAATAATTACAAATTCTGGATCATTCGATGTAATAATGATGCACTGTTATGTCCTTTGGTATTCATCTGTACTGTGTGTGCCAGTGAACCGATCCAGGGATTGGCACTATACACAGGAACTCAGCCTTATCAGGCGAGGGTGTTACAGAATGGTATCAGAGCAGTGTGTTGACTGTAGGATCGTGACCTAGGATTGGAATAGGAAAACCATGTGAATATAAATCCTCTTTCATTCTATCTATTCTCATCTTACAATTCTTTCTTGTATCTTCTTGTCACTTCAATTCTCATACCCTTCTCTTTTAAAACATAGAAGGAAGACTCTTTGTAGGATGAACTCAAATCTTTGTACTTATTAGATTCTTGTAATTCTTGATCCTTATTTTCTAATCTCATCTTGTTCAAAACTTATAGATGAGCACTCGTGCGAAGAAGTGCGAGATCCAAGAACAGTTAGATGATGCCTACCATATAGTTTTGATAGGATTTCGTTTAGATCTAGCAATCAATCGATGCAAGAACTTGTGTGTTAGATGGTTTATTATGTTTAGGTTGTACCATTTGATACCCCAAAATTTCAGAATATTTTGATAGGTTTTTATAATGAATTAATGAAGGTTTTGATTAAAAATTCGTGGTATTACTGCTGCAGTTTTCTGCCTGACCAGTTGTACCGCGCGATTTTTAATTCCTTACTGGTAACTCGGATTGCGGTCATATTTTAGGATCTGGAGCGTAATTACCTGTAGCACCTGCACAAAAATTGTCTAAAATTCCTGATGAGTTTAAGGTGTCCATAAAAATTCGTGAACACTGCTGTAGTTTCAGGACAGATTCTGTCCATTGCTTTTATGATTGTAGGTTCACCCCAAACAAATTTTAATCAAATGAAAACTATTTTGTGGATGGTATGCCATTAAAACAAAACTTCTGGAACGTAAACAAAATTATTTTGGCTTGAGTGTAGCTTGTTATGATTGTTGCTTGTGTGTTGATTGCTTATGGTTGAATGTTTGTATGCTTATTGGTGTATGAGCTTGTTTGCATGGGTTGGAGTTCTTCCTTAGTAGTTTCTTTCCCCTAGAATCTATTCTTCTCTATCTTAAAACCTTGAAGACTAGAATGATGTGTTGATTACATGGAGAATTAGTTACTGGAAATATTTGAAAGATGAAGCTCCAAAGAGTGTGAATAGTCCGTCTAATGCAACAAAAGGATATGGAAGTATGAAGTGTTGCAAGTGATGTTATATAGTAGATTTACGCAACCCAAAGGTGTTGAAGTATCGATAGTTTACCTTGTTATAGTAGGCTTGTTGATTGAATATATGGGAGTCCACACTAAGCCTTGGTTTGTGCCCATAGAAACGATCTGCAAGGAAAGTGAGGATGTCCGAGTGATAGAAAAACGCGATTCACATATCCTCATGCAGGGTAATAATTTGGGTTCAGGATGGATTGATCACCATTCCTACTACTCTGATTATTCGCTCTTGTACTGTTGGCTTTGCGAATCTTGAGTGTCTTTCCAACCTTAGCAAAGAGACGGCGTTGAGCCTAGACCTTAGAATGGTATGATCTTGCACCTTTACAAAAGCACTTGTTGCTAACCGTAGGAATATACGGTAAGGATAAACCTTCAATAGTATTTAAAGGGGCAGCATGAAGAAAATGTTCCCTAGTTGACCACCATGAGGGTTTCGCTAGTTCAAGTAGTGTTTCTCTAGAATATGCAAATCCTGAAGAACAAAATATGCAATAGACATCATGCCAATAAATGTCTAAAGGATGAATCCTCAAGAAGTGACCTAGTAGATTTTCTTTTAAGGGTGGTAGCACTCTACTGTATCCTGAACCTTTTTCTTTCTAGCCTTCCTGAATCTCGGGACGAGATTCCTTTTAAGGGTGGTAGTTTGTCACATCCCAAAATTCTCCTAATTTTGAAATGTAAAGTTAATAAAATAACTTGGTTGAATTCTTTGACTTTGTTGAAATTTCTCAAAGAAAAGAAACTTTCTGTTATGATTTTCCTTCCTTGAATTCAGAAACTTGTATGAGATTGGATTAACATGACTATCCAACTTATTTTCATTTTCTTTTCAACCATTTGATTCTTTAAATATCCAACCATGCTTAGATGAATAAAGAGGGGGAATAAAATGACTTTCCCAATTATGGCGGAGTGATATTCTAATTTCCCTATTTGACCCTTTAAGTCTCTACTTCGATTTATGAAACCATTCTAGATGCTTTTCACCACTTGGTTGAAAAGAGAGAAGATAATATGACATCTTCATTTTCATTGGATGTTAAGAATGTGTTCCTTCATGTTACATGATTGAACTTGTTGTTTTGGGCATTTGTGGCATTGTGTGTTTTGGTTGAGTGGTTAAAATAAAACCCTAAGAAGCTATTTACAAATATTGCATAGTAGCCATATAAGGCCAAATGCAAAAAACCCTATATCCTTTTGATAATACCTAAGTAGCCATATAGGCAAAAAGACGTGAATTGAGTTTTAGTTTTAGGATTTGTGTGAATGTTTGCAAAAATGAAAATCATGAAGCATTCATAAGCATTGCTTTGCATTCATGCAAAGTTCCCAAAAATTGAATCGAAATCCTAATATCTAAATCTAATAGTTGATTTGCCGAAATGTTCCTATAAAGAATATATAGAAATTTGTGAAGCCACCATCTTAAAACTAGTAAAAATGTTACAAATATGATCCTATAATGATCTACTGAATTTTAGAAAAATTTAAAAACAAAAATCATGTCATTTAGAGTTCGTATGCAAAAGATATAAAGAAAATACCAAAATAGAAAAAGAAAAAAACGAAATGGGCCGGCCCAACTAGGCCGACCGAACCAGCCACCACGTGCACGTGCACAGGAAGGGATCGATCCCACCTCCGCTTTAAAAACCGTGCGAAATCTGTTTTCTCAAACCTATCTCTATTAAAACTCTCATAATTTTTTATCTATAACTTCAAATTGACTTCCGTTTGTTTCTACTTGTTCTCTGCTTCAAGATCTATCCTCCCACCATCCTAAAATCCTAAATAATCCCTCTGAGCCACATCTATAACACTTTTCCTTCCTGAAATCCCAAATCTACACCCTACCGAATCGTATTTCGCTTCTAAACCTATCTAAACTCCATTGGATGCCTTCGGCTTCAACACGAAAGTTGTAGATCTCGTCGAAATCTTTCAATTCCGATAAACCTCACCTCTTTTCATCCACCACAGCCGGAGAATTTCGCAACGCAATATTTCAGATCTGATGTCATAATTCCAAGATTTACTCGCGCTCGTTTCTTGAAATCCAAATTCCTTTGGTGAAAAGGTAGATCTAATCATCCTCCACAACTTTCATGTTCAAAGTTTTTCGATTTGACCTACGGATTTGTCTCTCTAACACAGATCTACTTCTAATCCTTTGTGAGGCAAAATCGGGTCTATTTTGAACTAACTTCTCTCCTAGCCACCGGATCTTATCTCGACGGTCCAGATTTAATCGTCCTGGTAAGCCGCCTCGTCACCGCCACGTCATCGTCAGGTCAGCGTCTAGTCCCAGTCAGCCTGCACGGTCAACTTGTCCAGTCAGCGGAATATTCCCTGGAATATTCCGTTCGAATTTAAAATTGCAGATTATAGATCTAACTTGTAAAATCCATAGAAAATTCATACTATGTCCAAACATTACAAATAATATACCGTTGGAATCATAAAATGGTGTAGAGTATTAATATATAATTGTATCAGACATTTACTGTAAGTATTTGTCATGATTATTTAAAAGGTTTAATACACTTTTTGGAGCAATTAATTCACAGAAAATAAAATACAACTTAAAAGAATACAAATGATATACCCCTTGATTCACAAAATTGTATAGAACATGATTCTGAAATAAAATTACAAGTTTACTGTATAGATTACTGGCGAATAATTAATTAGTATTATTGGCCTTTTAAATCATTAAATTCATAGTAAATAATCTACAGATCCGAAAAATATGAGTAATATGTCCCTGAGTTTATAATCTTGCGTAGTTTTCAGATCTGTACTTAGCTTTGTTTGTTGTCAGTACGATCTGTTCAGATTTATTAAACTCCATTAAACACTAAATAAATCCTAGAAAAAGATCTATAACTCCGATTGGGGTGAATCCAATTGCTACTGGTTTGTATTAAACCCCTCTATCCATTACAGTTCAGATATAAATTTAATTAGGCAACTAGTACAGAAGCTACAACAGTTATGTTAAAACCCCTTTATTGGCAATTGAAATTGGATAACAAATACTATATTGCATTAAAACACTTCTACATACATCATGTGATCTAGTATTGTTTAGGTAACAAATTACAACCATTGTGACATATTAAATCATCATGCATGCATTTGATCATCATTGTTTTATTGTATTGTTGCATGATTGCAATGTTTGAATGATATGTTGTTGTGCTTTTGCTTTTGAACGATAGATTGTGAGGAGTGTAACTACTATCATCGCAACAGCTATGGTTGCAAGCATTGTGATTGCAAGTCTTTTGAGTGCGACGAGTGCAACCATTATATCTGTGAGGATTATCTAATCGACTACATCTACAACAAAGGCAAGTAGATGCTATTTTGTTCATACCATTGTCCTACTATTTTTCTCTTATGCATGTGTAGTGTATTTCTGTAGTTATTGTGTAGGAACTATTATGCTATGCTATATCCTATATATTATGGTAGGAATTCTTGTAGTCGAGCCCCACTCAGTAGATGTGCTTAGACCTGCTGTGAAGACGGGGAAAAGGGATCTCACTATGGTGGAGTTGTGTTTGCTTCAAACTAAAACAACTTAATATTAATGAACTACCTGGGCGGAATGGTTGGATGGTCATCGGAGTGTGGTTAATGGTGGGGAATGCCGCCCAGGGTACTGAGAAGGATTGGTTCTCTTTGAGATGGTAGCTTACGTGTGCAACCATGTGCCAGTAAGAATGGGTGGCTGGTTGGACTTAGTAGGTCGTGGTGATCCGAACCCAACGTAGCCAGAGATGTAGTGAATGATAGGTTGAGACCGGTGCGCAGTGGGGTTTGGTGATCTACTTCCCGAAAGGTCCCTTCTTGGACTTCTCCCTATCATCACACAATATGCGTGTGGTGGTACGAGCTGGGTTGGCCAGGTCACATGGGTAAAGTGTACAAACCCCTGCGGGGTGTAAAAACTGAGTACTTAGCCGTGTCCCCGGTTATGGACGATTGAGTTGCTTGATCTTGAGACTATGACATATTCTCGCTCATCCTTATTTCTTAATTACTAAAACTTGATGGGTGAACTTAATGGGTTGCTGTGAATCAAATTGGTTTATGAAAGTAGAGCAAAGGTTTTTGAAATTGCAAGCTAGCCAAAGCTCCACCAGCCAAATAAGCATGTAGAAGCTAGGTGCATTGTCTCCTTATTTAGCCCTACTTGCCATACATTCCAAGTATTGACCCTTCAGGGCTGCTACGTTTTATGTTGCAGGTTATACCGATTATGAGTGATTGAATAGGTCGCGATACTCCACTCAACAGTTGTTCGCCTGTGGCACAATTGAAGATGGACCCTACTATCTGTTTATGCTTCCGTATGCTACTTTGTTATTTGAGCTAGCCTTTGAGCTAAGCACTATGTAATAATTACAAATTCTGGATCATTTGATGTAATAATGATGCACTGTTATGTCCTTTGGTATTCATCTGTACTGTGTGTGCCAGTGAACCGATCCAGGGATTGGCACTATACACAGGAACTCAGCCTTATCAGGCGAGGGTGTTACATGGGGTCGGCCAGACCACCCCCTGGCGCGGGCCAGGCCTGGCCGCGCGGCCAGGTGGTGTGGCCGGCCCCCAGCCCTTCTCCGTCTCATATTCTGGCGTCTGATGACTTCCGGAAAAATAGGCACTTTGGCTTTTGTCCCGTCCAATTCCGAGAATATTCATTTTCTGATTTTCCTGGAACCAAAAACAGCAGAAAACAGGCAGCTGGCACTGTGACTCTTGTTAATAGGTTAGTCCAAGAAACCATATGAAAAGTATTCCAAAGTGTGGAAAAAACACAAGAATGTGGATAAAACCAAGTGACATGGGTATACCCTACAGGTACTCGAGCTTGGTATATACGGTCTAAATACGTACAGGCCCACGGTGTCGCCAAGGACCAAATAAAAGACTCGACTCACCTACGGACTCTCGATTGCTTGAAAAACAAGAAGGAGCTAAAGATAGAAAGTTTGAAGGGGAAAACCCTAATTTGTAACCGACTCGACCTGCTACCCGAGACCTAGCCTATCTATATAAGGGCTAGGAGGGGGCGGCGAGGAGCACACACGCAACCCTAGTTTCCACAACCCTCGCCAGATTGCATCTGCGCACCATTGTAACCTTCGGTTCCTTCGATAATTCCACGAGCAGACAAGCAGGAGTAGGGACCTCTACGAGGCCTGAACCTGGGTAAATCTTTGTCCCATGTGTGCTTGTTTGCTAGCCGATAGATGTCTCCAGCGCTCCCTCCTTCTCCAAAACCCAAGTCCATAACAATGGGCATTGATGAGTTAAACCCTCGTCAATTGGCGCCGTCTGTGGGAATTGGGAGTGCTGATGTTGCGGCTTCTTCGGCCCCATCAACCGCGATCTACAACTCCGCAACAGCGGAGATTCGCCAGCTCTTTGGCGCGTTCGACTTCACCGTCCACACGCCGGCCACTCGCCCGGCCTTCGAGTCCGTGAGCGACGGAATCAGCCTGGCGATCAGGAGCTTCCGCTTCCAAGTCGGTCAGATGGGCACGCTTCGCATGCCTGATCAGCCGACGGTACCGTCGATTGCCCCAACATCATGGTTTCCTCCATCGATTGGCACCCTCAGCGAGCTCAACGCCCCGACAACAGTCGAGAACACGGTCAGCGATAGTAGTCGCGACTCCGATCTGAGCGATCTGGCCACTGAAGATGGAACCTACGGTTTCGGATCTGAGAGTTGTGGAAGCAGCAGCTTCCCCAATCACTTCATGTGCACCGTCATCAACACAGGCGACACCTCTGCCAACCGCGACAATGGCGGCAATCGCGACAACGAAACCGACCCGCCTAACAGCGGCAACGGTGGTAATGGCGGCAACGGCGGTAACGGTGGCAATCGCACCCCCGTTGACAACGGAGGAGCAGTCGAAACTCCAACCATAGTAAATTAGCAAACCGGCGAACGTGTCGTGATCAAGCTCAACGAGCAAGAATGGGCTCGCTGCCGTGAGGCCCTACGAGGCACCCCTCTACCCTTCGGATCCCCGTAGGAGCTGTTGATGGGCTATCACTGGCTTCTGAAGGAAGAATTCAAGCGCCAAGTACAAACAATCGCACAACTCGAGGCACGCAAAAAGGCGACAGACGAGTCGAGCCTTCGTCGTGCTGGACTCTCCTCCTACGGAGGATCCTCCTCAAAGGGCAATGAGCACCTCGCCAAGAAGAGGCAATCTCGGATGGCCCATCTCACCGAGCAGGAACACATAGAGGCTGCAAAGGTCCTCGACTTCGGCTCTATGAGAGTCGACACCAGGGGCAATGTAGTCCCCAAGACGCCGCAGGCTGCGGTGACATCGGCCACCATGTACCTCCTGAACAACCAGCCACCAGCTGTTGACCCCCGAGCCGCCATGCACCGATCTACGATCGCGGTCTTGGGATTAATCGAGGCCGCCCTTGACAAGGAGCCGACACCAGAACCAAAGAAGGGAAAAGCGCTAGCAAAGCGTTACTCCTCGCCCTCATCCAGCGATGACAGTCACGACTTATCTCGATGTCGCTGCTCATGACGACACGACCACGACTACGACGCACGTGATGACATCACGCAGCGCAAGATCGACAAATCAAGAGCACGACGTGCTCGGTCGACTGACTCAGAAGAGGAGGACGTGGAGCTCTGCGGTGCCAGATGCTTCAGCAGATCCATTAGGCAGAAGTGAATGCCTAAAGGGTTTAAACTCCCATCGGAGAACCCGAAGTCTGATGGCCTACAGGACCTGAAGATCTGGCTAGAAGACCACATCTCCTCCGTCAGGCTCCACGGAGGAAGTCGAAGCACGGCCATGCAATGCTTGCAGCTACAGCTGCAGGGCGTCGCCCCAGCATGGCTCAACAACCTCCCACGCGGATCCATTCGCAGTTGGGACGAGCTGGTTTATAGCTTCATGCGCAACTTTAAGGGCACATACAAGTGGCCCGCATCAATCGAAGAGTTGAGATGCTGCCAGCAAAGATCTAGCGAATTGCTGCGCTCCTACATCCAAAGGTGGTCCATCATCAAGAACTCCATAGAAAACATCTCGGAGGATCGCGCGATTGACACATTCAACGGTGGCGTCCGCCGCTTAGAACTCAGAGAGGAGCTAGGCCGCTCAAAGCCCAAGACCATCGACCACCTGATGGAGATCGCGAATCGGTGGGCCGATGGAGAAGACTCAGTGAAGAATCGCATTCACTCTAACGAGGAGGCGGAGCTCGAGCGCAGACGCGATCGCCGAGGCAAGCGTCGCATGCGCATTTACGATGACCGCGACGACGTCAACATGGTCGCGGCTGGCTATGCCGAAAGACGCGACAACAACCGCAACAGTGGATACCGTAGCAGCGGATACCGCGACTCCGGGAAAACCACGCAAGTGTGGCAACGCCGCACTCGCGACGAGGCACCGGCGAGCTCCATTGAGGACAAACTGTCTGGGCCATGTACGGTGCACTTCTACATCGACAAGCATGATGGCAAGAAGAAGTCTAGCCACCTCCTCAAAGATTGCCGCGAGTTCCTCAAGCTACATGAGGGACTGGTTCGGATGAACCGCAATGCAGTCGAAAGAGGCTACGGAGCTGCTCCAAGCGCCGTGGCACATGGCGCTCCGCCATCTCCACCTGGGCCACCCCCGAATGCAGACGCACCAGACCAGCACCATGGAGGCGAACCGTACCCACGAGCCATGGGCACCATGATGATCCAAAAGGGACGCCCCTCCAATAGGGTGCAGAAGGCCATCACTCGCCAAGTCAACTTGGCCACACACTCGCCACCATCCACCACTGAGTACCTCAGTGGAAGCGAGTCCTGCATCACCTTCGACAAACGCGACCATCCGCCTCAGGTACCCCGTCCAGGCCATTGCCCCCTCGTACTCGAGGCGCAAATCGGAGGCTTCGACATGAGCCGCGTCTTCATGGATGGCGGAAGCGGCATCAACCTTATATTTGCGAGTACCTTGCGAGCAATGAGGATCCCCCTAACTTGCCTGGAGGCCTCAGACACAACGTTCCATGGCAACGTCCTAGGGAAAGGCGTATACCCCTGGGCAAAATCAACCTCGACGTCATCTTCGGCACGCCTAGGAACTTCCGGCGCGAGCGCATCGACTTTGAGGTCGTCGACTGGCCCTCACAGTACCACTGCATCCTCGGGCGCGTCGCGTTCGCTAGGTTCATGGCAGTGCCCCACTACGCCTACCTGCAGATGAAAATGCCAGGTCCCCATGGCGTCATCACGATCAACGGGAGCTTCGAGCGATCTGACAGTTGCGACAGGGAATTCAACAGAATTTCCCAGTCCTTCGGCATGCAGGAGGAACTCGCGAGACTAAAGGAGACGATAGACAACAGTCTGCCTCCCTTGAGCCGGCCAAGCTCACCTGATCTCTCCTTCGACTCATCGGTGCACACGAAGAAAGTGCAGGTCCACCCATCGGATCCCGCTAAGACGGCCCTCATCGCCAACAACTTGAGTCCCACATAGGAACTCGCGCTCGTCGAATTCCTCCGTGAGCACTGGGAAATTTTCGCCTGGTGTCGTGCGGACATGCCAGGAGTTCCCAGGAAATTCGCCGAGCACGCACTCAACGTCAACCCCGACGCAAGACCAGTCAAGCAAACAATTCGGGGATTGTCTGAGCCACGAGCGCAGGTAGTTGGAATGGAGATCAACAGACTCCTCGAAGCCAAGTTCATACACGAGATCAAGGAAAGCACTTGGATCTCCAACACGGTGCTGGTACCAAAAAAGGACACAGATATCCTGCGGATGTGCGTGGACTTCACCTCTCTGAACAAGCACTGCCCAAAGGATCACTTCCCGTTGCCGCGCATCGACCAAATCATCGACTCCACTGCGGGATGCGAGCGCCTCTGCTTCCTCGACGCCTACTCAGGCTACAATCAGATTCGAATGAAGGAGGAAGATCAAGAGAAGACAACATTTACAACGCCCTTCGGTGTGTTCTGCTACAACACAATGCCCTTCGGGCTAAAGAACACGGGAGCCACCTACCAGCGGTGCATGCAGGCTTGCCTCAAGGAACAACTGGGTCGCAACATTCAAGTCTATGTCGACAACATAGTAATCAAGACCAAGGAGGAAGCCTCCCTAATCGACGATTTGCGCGAAATCTTCGCCAACCTCGACCGCTACCGGATCAAGCTCAATCCGGAAAAATGCGCCTTCGGCGTACCATCTGGGCAACTACTCGGGTATCTCATTTCCGCGAGTGGAATCGAGGCAAACCCGAAGAAAATAAAAGCCATACTGGCCATGGAGAAGCCGAAAAACATAAGAGGCGTCTAGCAGCTGGCCGGGCGAATCGCGGCCCTCAGCCGATTCATCAGCCGGATGGGTGAAAAAGTGTTGCCTTTCTACCAGCTCCTTCGCAAAGCTGAAAAATTCGAGTGGACCAACGAAGCGCAAGAAGCATTCGAAGATCTAAAGCGCCTGTTATCCACTTCGCCAGTACTGGTGACCCCAAGAGAAAGAGAACCACTGTTGCTATATATTGCAGCCACCAACCAGGTGGTCAGCACAGTGCTCGTCGTCGAGCGAGCCGAGGAAAATAAGATCCACGGCGTGCAACGCCCAATATACTACCTCAGCGAGGTCCTCACGCCAATAAAACAGCGGTACCCGCACTACCAGAAGCTAGCGTACGGTGTCTTCATGACCGCCCGGCGACTACGCCATTACTTCCAGGAACACCCAATCGTGGTGGTCAATGACGCCCCGTTGGGGCATATCCTCAATAACCCCGACGCCACGGGACGAGTCACACTTTGAAGAATAGAACTGTCTCCACGAGACATCACATACGAAAAGCGCGACGCAATCAAGTCACAAGTTCTCCCTGACTTCCTCGTACACTGGATGGAAAACCAGCTCCCGGACAAACCAGACATGTCCTACCTGTGGACAATACACTTCGACGGGTCCAAGCGGAAGGACCCGAGCAGGCGCAGGTGTCATACTAACATCACCTCAAGGGGACAAGCTGAAGTACATCCTGCGAATGCAGTTCACAGCCTCCAACAACGAGACTGAATACGAGGCCCTGTTGCACGGGATGAGGATGGCAAAATCCTGCGGCTCCATGAGGCTCATCATATATGGCGACTCTAAGTTGGTCGTCAACCAAATGATGCATGAGTGCGACGCACTGAACGACAACATGATCGCGTACCGCGACCTCTACGACACACTCGAAGGAGACTTTGACGGTTGCGAGCTGCGGCGCGTAGGTCGCGAAAGCAACGAAGAGGCGGACGCACTCGCCAACATAGGCTCCACCTGCGCCCCCATACCACCTGGGGTATTTCTCGAGCGCATCTACGAATGCTCCATCAAGCCAAAGGCCGCAGTGAAGAAAACAAGCGCAGCAACGGACTCGGGGGCTATGCCACCCAATGAGCCAATGGCACTCGATGACTTGGAGCTGGACACATGACTCGAAGGACCAATGAGTGTCATGATGATTGAGCAATCCTGGACGCAGCCGTACATCACGTACCTCCTCAACAAGAGGCTACCGGACAATCTGACGGACGCACGGCACATCGCGTGGCGATCCAAGGCATTCGCTGTTATCAACGGTGAACTGTACAAACGCAACATCACAGGAGTGCTCCAACGATGCGTCTCCACGGCCGATGGAAGAGCAGTTCTCCTCGACATCCATGAAGGGACCTGCGGGCACCACGCCGGCAATCGCGCCCTCGTCGCCAAAGCTCTACGAGCTGGATTCTACTGGCCTACGGCCATGCGTGATGCCAAGGACATCGTCCAAAAATGCAACGCTTACAAGCGATTCACGGACAAGACGCACGCACCCGGCGCAGAGCTACGGCCAATCCCATTGGCCTGGCCCTTCACGCAATGGGGACTCGACATGGTCGGCAAACTCCCAAGGTCCTCACGAGGAGGCTACGTCTACCTCTTGGTCGCAGTCGACAAATTCACCAAGTGGATTGAGGCCATGGCAGTGACCAACCAATCAGGACATAGCGCAATCAAGTTCTTCGAGTCCATCGTCTACCGCTTCGGAGTGCCGCACAGCATCATCACCGACAACGGGACGAACTTCACATCCAAGGAGTTCCAAGAATTCTGCGAGAACCTAGGGATCAACATCAGCTACGCCTCAGTAGCGCATCCACAGACCAATGGTCAGGTGGAAAAAGTAAATGGGCTCGTCTGCAGCGGCATCAAGAAGCGACTCCTCCGACCACTCGAACAAGCCACGGGTTGCTGGCCGGACGAACTGCCATCTGTACTCTGGAGCCTACGCACAACTCCAAACAGCGCCACGGGCTACACGCCATTCTTCATGGTGCACGGAGCCGAAGCAGTGCTACCCGCCGAAGTACGGTACAAGGCACCGCACGTGGTCGCTTATAGTGAGCAAGTGTCATCCCTCTCACTCGAAGACTCCGTCAACCTCCTTGACGAGGCAAGGGAATTCGCCGCAGAAAGATCCACGATCTACCAACAGAACCTGCGCAACTACCATAGTAGGAGGCTTCGCCCCATATCCTTCGTCGAAGGCGACCTGGTCCTGCGACTGAAGTAGCAGGGGCATCTCAAGCTCGAGTCCCCCTAGGAAGGGTCGTACGTGATTACAGAAGTAATCCCAGGTGGCGCCTATCGCCTTCAAGACTTAGAGACAGGAGTCGCATACTCCAACCCCTGGAATGTCGCACAACTGCGACGCTTCTACCCTTAGTCGCTCTTTACTTTTTACATTGCAAATAAGGCTACTCAGCCAAGGCTACTTAGCCACACATTGTACCTCGCACTATTCTTCGAATAAATAAAGCTAAGTGCCCCAAAACTCTGTGTTTTCCTTGACTTTTCCAATTTATCTACTCGGGGGCTGCGCCACCCTATATACATCTGTTCTACGAACCAAAACACGATATCCTGAGTAGCTGGCACATCAATCGAAACCCTTGACACAAATATCAACCCAATTGCAACGTATCTGACAGGTTGACAAGGGACAGAGATAAAAGGATGACCAGGCTAACGAAAGGGACTCGCATAGTGCAACGCACTTCATGCTAACAAAGCCCTTTATATATATTAGACAATAAATTACACACAACATTTATACGAACTTTACAACACAAGTACACTTATGTGCAGGATACAAACTAGGCTACTACTGCAGCAGGAGAACATTGGTTTGTTCCTCGAAGAAGTCGACGATCTCTTCTGCTGGGCGATCCACCGCCTGGTAGTGCGGCACCATATTCCAGGCAGAATGTGCCAGTGGTGCAGGCGGCCCAGATGCAATTGCCGCAACATCAACGTCAGGCCTGTGCAGTCGCACCATTGATAGAGCAGCCTTGGCACCAGCCACCAACTGTTGCCTCACGCACTCGCGAACCGCGGTCAAGTCCTGAAACTTGGCAAGGAGAGCCAGCAGGCTTGATGGAGTATCATCCAGTGGAAACATCGCCCGATAAATGTTCTTCAAGCATGACTACGACTTCTTCAAAAAGTGCAGCACCCGTGCCGCACGATCCTGCAGAGTAGCCAGCACAGTCGCACGATCATGATCCACCCAGAAGTATCCACTCTCTTGAAGTTGTTCCTAGGTGAGATCATGCATGCGAATGACAATTCTATCCTTCTCCTCCTGCGGATGACATGTGCTGACAACTACACGAAGCAGTAACAGCATCATAAGTTCAGCATACAATTGCGAGTGACAACAAGAAGAAGATGATAGCAAGCAAACTAACACTTGAATTGGTCGCCCAGCTGCGTCACCTCGCCAAGCAGATACTACTCCCGGGCGGCGGCTTTTTCCGCCTTCGACTTCCATACATCCGCATTACCACGGAGCACGGGCAACTCGCGCTCCAGCTGCTTCACACGGTCACACAGTCGCGAAAGCAGCGACAACTCATCTACTCTAGAACACGGTGGTACCACAGTATCATCAAGAGTCGGCGAGTCCTGAGTTTCCCTCAAAGGATCACTCGATGTACCCTACCACAAGTCAAGATAGAAGCAAATAAGACGACCAAGTCAACACAATGACAAAGGATTCAAATGCATTCAAGACCAGTAAAAGTATCAGCAGATACACTCGCTAGCAGGCACGTTCTTATAGAAAAGGACATAAGCTAATTAACTATTACAAAAGCTAACTAAGGAGCAGCTGGCTTCTTCGACTTTGATGGCCTCGGGAGCTTCATCGAGTCTGTGGCAGTGTCAGATGCCACTGACTTTCCGCCAGCCCCTGATGCCGCCGCTTTCGCCGCCTTCTTGACACGATGCAACTCCTCAGAATACTTTGCAACAATATTTATCAACTGAGGCCCATATTTGCCACAGGCAGTCACGAAGGGAGCAAAGACTACCTGTTGGCCGTCCGCGCTCACAGGCATCGCCTTCGACACCGCAGCAGGGTCAATCTCGACTCCGTGGGCCTGCACCATGGCAAGTGACATGGACGCGCCAGCCGAGCGAAGCGAGTTCTTGAAGCTGGCAGGCACACCTCCAGCGAGTGACTCCACCGGCTCGTCTATATTCTCGACTAGCTCCGCCTTGGGCATCAGCTCCTCCCGAAGGCGGCTGAGTATGCTTTTGGCCTTGGAGAGTGTGTCCTGCACAGCGATGCTGTGGTCTTCGACTGCTGACAGTGCACCCGCCAGAGCGTCATCACGACGAAGGGCCTGCGGGTCAAAGTTCAAATCGCCAGCATCTGTACATAAATTCACACATGGACAAAAACATCAGCGCCACCGGCAAAAACATTCGAAGCAGAGAAGGATAACAACATCCACAAGCAAAGTACCTGAAAGGGCCTTAGCAATGGAGAGCGGTTGTTCCTCAAACAACTTCTCCTTGGTTGCGAAGGAGGCACGCAGATCCTCTTCGCGCCTTTGCGCCTCGTCACGCGCCGCGATTGCTTCGTCGTGACCCTTCACAGCCGCGTCGAGGGTCTTTTACATGGTGGCAGCATTACGCAGGAGAGCATTATGTTCGGCTACAAACATAAAGGGATTGACTATCAGTCGACTGTATTAAAAAGGAGACAAAGAAGAAGAAGAAGTGCAAGACACTCACTTTCAACCACGCGATGACGCGTCTCCAGCCTCGCATGCTGGCGACCCATCGCAAGCACTTGCTCCGCCAAGTGTGCGGCTTCTTTCACAAGGAGCTATCGTACAAAACAGAATCAGCAGAGGCAATAGATAATATTGACTACAACACCAAAAAGGAGAAAAACTACACTTACATGGTCCTCCAATGACTCCGAAGATGTCTGCTGTACCATCATCCGGGCAACCATTCGATGCTCCCCGCATGAGGAGAACTGGAAGAGTTGTGCCTAGAGTGGGCCGCCAATGGAGGGGAAGGAGCGCGCTCGACCTCTTCCTTGGCCCTTGAGGTCGTGACTCCTGATTCCTTAAAAAACTGGACGTCGCTAGAAGATGACGACGCCTCTTGACTGCAAGACAAAAACCATATCAAGATAGGGCAAACCCAGAGACGAGCCATCAAGAGAAAAAACAGAGAAGAGCAAATCGACTAAGAAAACTTACCAATCAAACTTGTCAAAGTCAAAAGTGGCTCCCCCCGACTCTGACGAAGACTCCTTGGGCAGTCGCATCTTCTTGCGAGAAGATTGTGCCACGACGCTCACAGGAATGGCAGGAATTGGCGACTCTGCACCAACACCCGTACCTTCCGGAGTCGAAGGAGACGACACATCAGAATCCTCGCTGCGCGAATCCTTGCGAGTATCCGGACTACCGGACTCGGGGGCTTCCTCCTCCGCATCAGAAGGGACGGTCGACTCTGACTCGTCCTCTTCCAAAGTCTCGCGAGGGATAATCCCCTCAGGTAGAGGGGGCATACAAGGTGACACCGCCCAATCCTGCACACAGGCAACACATTTCAGCAAACAACAAGTAAATAACAGAAAAGCAATCGACAAATTTAGCTACCGTGTAGCACAAACTATACCTCAGGAGGAGGGTTCGAAGCATCAAATGGAGGAACAACTGGCTCACTGGGGAGCACATCCTTGACGGTGTACTTCGTGACTAGTCGAACCCTCTTGTCCACCTCACTCGCGGACATGCCATCGGCAGACACGCGAGTGGCATCATCAGTGCCAGCCCACTGAAACATGGGTTGGACTCTGGCTTGCAGGGGCTAGACGCGACGACGCAGCCAAGTGCGAATGAGGGCGCAACCTCCCTCCTCTTTGCCAATGCGACTCTCGAGGTCGCAGACACGTTGGTACAACACATCTATCTCAGCGGACTCGCCAGGCATGACTACATTCTTCCAGGAGCGCATCCTCCTACACGGCGTCGCGGGATCGAAGGGCGCGAGTCCGAAGTGCTCACCGTTAGCCTTCTCATTGCGAATGTAGAACCATTTGTCCCTCCACCCTTGGACGAACGCCATGAGCTTGATATCGAAGTAGGTGGCGGAGGGGTCGACGTGGATTCTGCAACCACCTACATCGTAGACTAAAGAACCAGACGCAGATTGGCGCTTCAATTTGAAGAGGCGCTTGAAGAGGCCGAAGTGCGGCTCGATTCCGAGCCAGCATTCGCAGAGAGTGATGAAATAAGAGATATGGAGAATCGAATTCGGGGACAGCTGATGGCGCTGAAGCCCGTAGAAACAAAGGAGACCCCTAAAGAAGGGGTGAAGAGGCAAGGAGAGACCACGAATGATGAATGCTAAAAACATCACTCGGAAACCAGCGGGAGGAACATGAATTGTCTCACCGCCGGGGACGTGCGCGTCGGCGACTATGCCGGATAGCACTCCGTCTTGACGAAGAAGGCGGAGATCCGACAACTTGATGATGGAGGGGCGCCACGCACCATTCGTGACGCGAGTGCCTGCGGCCTTCTTCTTCCCGCTGGCGGCGGTGCTGGTGCCCGCAGCGGCGGAGACGCCCTTCTTCTTCGCCGCGGTAATAGTGGCCGCGGATTCAGCCGCAGCGCCTCCTTTCTTCTTTCCCATTGCACGGCGGCGATGCGAGCGAAGGAAGTAGCTCGGAAACGAGTGGAGCTAGTCCAGCGTCACGAAAGAAATGGGCGCAGGGAAAAGCAGAGGAGCAGCAGCAATGGCGATGGAAGTGAAGGATGAACGAGAGCAGATGAGAAAATTACCGTCGCAATGCCGCTACTTAACCCCTGGAAGATGCAATCCAATGGCTCAGAAAAACCCTACTGGATGCATGGCAAACATCATGTTGGACACGTGGAGAAGTGGAAGCACGAACCGTCCCTCCACTACCCCCATTACGCGCGGAAATCGAGGAGACGCAGTTAAAATAAAAGATTACGCACGCCCAGTCAAATCAAAGTCAGAGAATGGGACCCACTGCTCGTCACGTCCCGTCAAACTCGCTCATGCGGGTAACTGTGTTCATGAAAGCATCAGCACTGACGTCATCAAAGCTACGCAGCAAAAAACTTCGGCTATTTTAGTCCTTGCTCGAGTCTTCGACTCCACCAAGCACTCGGGGGCTACTCCCATAGGGAGCGCTGGTCGTGCAACCTATGATTTTTCTTTTATTTTTTCAGGAACATGGACAATCAAAGGCAAACCCAACCACTCGAAATACGGTTCGACTATGGACATGGGTTACTCCCATAGGGAGCGCCAGAAACAAATTCGAGTGAAACAAGCAAAAGACGATAGCAGTCGCAAAATGATTCTTTAGTCCCTGCCTGAGTCTTCGACTCAACCAGGCACTCGGGGGCTACTCCCATAGGGAGCGCTGGTCGCGCACCCTATGATTATTTGTAGAAAAAACTGTGTGTTGATAACATCCACACTCGAAACTCATGGCGACACCGCCTCATAATTTTCCCCTACAAAGAGACTGCGTCTCCTGGGTCACTCGAATCGTCTCCGCGATTATAAAATTCGGACGCCGTGCTTACAACGTGAAGGTAAGACCTGAATAAGGCCTGACAACGCATTAACCGCGCACTACCAGAAATGTATCCGTGCCTACAGGTACGATGAACATGCCTTGACGGACGCGTTGAGCGCTCACACCCATATAACTGGAATTCGACTCCTATAAGACCTCTGCAGCTTGAGTTGAATTACACCAGCACTTTTCCGGATTCGAGTCCGAGAACTCGAGTTCGAGTAGATTGCGTTGTTTCACCCTAAGGTGGTTAACTGATACCGATACTTCGGTTATATCAGACACGTATATCAACAATCCCTATGACACAAATAAAGCAGTCGAAATACACTCGTTCAGGCACTCGAAAGACTTCAAAAGTCCCCAGTCGAATCCGCGATTCCACTAGACACTCAGGGGCTACTGACATGGGTATACCCTATAGGTACTCGAGCTTGGTATATACGGTCTAAATACGTACAAGCCCACGGTGTCGCCAAGGCCCAAATAAAAGACTCGAGTCACCTACGGGCTCTCGATTGCTTGAAGAACAACAAGGAGCTAAAGATAGAAAGTTTGAAGGGGAAAACCCTAATTTGTAACCGACTCGACCTGCTACCCGAGACCTAGCCTATCTATATAAGGGCTAGGAGGGGGCGGCGAGGAGCACACACGCAACCCTAGTTTCCACAACCCTCGCCAGATTGCATCTGCGCACCATTGTAACCTTCGGTTCCTTCGATAATTCCACGAGCAGACAAGCAGGAGTAGGGACCTCTACGAGGCCTGAACCTGGGTAAATCTTTGTCCCCTGTGTGCTTGTTTGCTAGCCGATAGATGTCTCCAGCGCTCCCTCCTTCTCCAAAGCCCAAGTCCATAACAATGGGCATTTATGAGTTAAACCCTCGTCACCAAGCATGGAACATCAAAAATTATAGATACATTTGCAATGTATCAATAACCTAGGTATACTAGCAAAAAAGAGCTATACTACATCCGTAATCCGGATCGAAGGTATCAACCTTTTTTCTGGCGCCGTTGCCGGGGAAGCAATAGCTACCTAGTGAGGTTAGTAGGAACCTTGCTAGTTTTAATTCTTGTTTTTAATTTTGTTAGTTTGCTTTCAGTCTTATTTGAAAAACCAAAAAAAAATAGTTAGCCTTTAAATTCTTGCTTTTATTATTATAAGTCTCTGTTTAAGAAAACCAAAAAACATAGGAAATATGGCTGAAAATAAGCTTGGGGAGTTTGCTACTCCCAACAATGATTATTTGCGTACTCCTATTAGTCAGCCAATAATTGCTGTTGATGACTATGAATCAATTTGGAGGCTCTACTATTGAGGACGCAGGTATGCACTTGAATACTTTCACTGAAATATGTGGTATGCTGCGTATAAAAGACGTTGACCCCGATGTGGTCAAATTGTGTTTATTTGCTCTCTCTCTTAGAGGAAGAGCAAAAGTATGGTTGCTAACTTTGCCTAGAAATACTATTATATCATGGGTGGAATGCACTTCTTTATTTATGACTAAATTTTTCCCACCTGCAAAGACTATGCAACTAAGATCTACTATTACTGGTTTTAGACAGGAAGAGCGTGAGCCACTAGCGCTTGCATGGGAGAGGATGAAAGAATGCATGAGAAACTGTCCTAGTCATGGGACGGTTTTGGGGATATACTTTCTGGGTATCCTCACTGTATCTCACTGACCAGGGTGGCCCACTTCAGGTTAGAGCTTTGCTTCACGGGCGGCCCAGTCAGGGAGAAGAGATGGAGTCCAGTCCGGCTACGGGAAGGCCTAGAAGACTTACCGACATAGGCCCATAGTGTTACTTGTAGTTCAAGATGTACTCTGTAACCGACCCTTAGTCGTAGCTGGATAGATCTCTCCTGTAAACCCTAGGCCGGATATCTATATAAGCCATCCTAGGGAGAGCCTTTAGGGCACCCTCACAATAGTCTACAATCTCAACTCGCATAGGCGAAACCCTTGTAACCCATATCTGGCTCTGCCGTATTACTAGATTGCTAGCAGGAGTAGGATCTGTCCAAAGCCGGCGGATTCGAACCTGGGTAAACTTGTGTGCTTACCGTCCCGGAATACCGTACGTCTCACACCCCTCTCTTCCACACGCCTCGAGGACCCCCTCATGGCATACTTGTCATCAATCCGACGATAGTTGGCGCCCACCGTGGGGCAAGTGAGCTTCGGATCTGCGTTCCGAGCGGAATCAGCAAGAATCGGAATCGACGAGACTATCACCGTCGGTTACATCCTCTAGGCCAGCGACGCCCCTCTCATCGTTCTCGACGAGACCTAGATTCCGGCTAGGAAGGCCATGACTGCTTACACCATTATGTCTTTCGGCGAGATCGATGTGTACATCAGATTCACTAAACTTGTCCTACCCACCCCAGCGGTGATGATAGAGACAAAAGAAATTTCTGGGTCCCCTTTGTCCGTGGAGGCGGCAGAGTTCCGGATCTTAGAAAATCCTAATCCCACCTAGCCCGCACCCGTTGCGGAGATAGTGGAGAAATCCGGGCCTGAAGCAGACCTTGCGGTTCAAGTTGAATCTGGAGTGGATCTCCCTAGCGAGGCCGAATCCCAGATCGATCCACCCGCTGAAGTCAAAATCCAGGAGGATCACAGCAACAACCTTGGTTCCGGCTCTGCCAACGCCGGAACAGATCAACCGTTCCTGAGGCACACGTTGAGGCGCATGATGATGCAAGACGCAAGCGTGGATGAGGTTCTCGAAACCATCAAGATCTTCGAGGAAGCCCACGAGGAAAGCTGCAACTACCTTATGACCCACACATCGCACTTCGTCGGATACGTTGGATCCGGATCTGGCTCTGCCGACGCTGGAGACAACACTGACTCGATGCTGGAGGCGATCGGAACAAACACCAACTTACCCGCATCCTCGGATGACTCGATGATGTCGGCGGATTTCCAAAAGTTCTCCATGGAGTATGAAGAGGAGTACAACTCCAAATCTGTAGAAGAAGGAGAAGCCATAGATGAAGGATCCGGGGAAAACTCTCCCAAAGCACATGATGACATGGATATCGGAGATAATCCTGAGCTCCAGATGTCAGAAAGTACCGATCAGAGCTTGACTCCAGGAAACGGACCCAAAGCCGTCTTTGCTACCAGCGCTACCAAGAAGGCAAAGAAGAGGAACAAGAAGAACAAGACCTCGGCAAAAGAACTTCCAGCAGAGGACATGATTGCCGAGGAATACAAGGAAGAGTCGGATGGAGCACTTATCCCAGATGAGCCCAAAGAAGAATTAGTGGATGGACACGTGGTCACCGTAGGTGCCCGTAAACTCATCGATGCTGCGTTAACCACACCTATCCCTACTACAACAGAACTAACTGCGGCGGAATTGGACGAAAGGGCCCAAGCCCTAGAAGCGCGTCGCCAAGTACTGCTGGATGAAGCTAAAAACATCGAGGAAGAAAAGAAACGCATGGCCAAGGTAGAGAATATCATGTCTCTGCAACATCAGAAGAACCGGAAACGACATACACATGATAGTCAATTTCCAGAAGTACGTAAGGTTCTCTTTAAGGGAGATCCGGGGATGCCTTGGCTCGATAGCAAGGGAGATCTGGTGTATCCAACACCAGTGCAAAACACTGCCGCTGCTCGAGACATCTTGGCAAATAATCCAGGCCTAGAACAGGTTCAATTGGGCATTAAGCTACTCACCAAGGGTCTGGAGCAGCAGAAGGCCACGAAATCTGGAAGCGGAAAACTGGTCTCCCAATCTGACCAATGTGGCACGGATCCGGCCTGGAATGACGTAAGACCCCAATGTGCTCTGAAACAGCATCACCGTTTCGACCGTTGGGAAGACAACTACTCAAGAACTGGATCTTCAGGACAGCATCACAGAACTACACGTGACTGGCGCAATGTTGCTCCAGCTGCTGAGCAAGGGGCAATTGCTGCACTATATCCGAAGAATCCTCCCCGGCAAGAGTCAAACGATCGTAAGGAAGAAGACAAAGAGAAACATCGGGAGGAGGACCGTCAAAGAATGCCACCTCCTAGACATATAAGCCGTCTGGCTGAGCCCCACCATGGTGGGAGTGACGGATGAAGGAACGACGGACACCATGCCGAGTCAAGCTGGCAGGGCGCTCGTCGTAATGAAGACCCTCCCCAGAACTGGAATAATGACGCTCCGAACGGAGGCCGGCGATCAGCCGGAAACAATCCAACTGTTCTACCCTCTCCACCAAGCAGCCATCACAATGGCTCCCAAGGAGGCCAAGGAGGGCATCATGGCGGAGGAGGTGGTGGCAGAAGTCGAAGTCTGGCTCCAAGGCACCGCAGCCATAGCCGTCAATCAGGGCGAACTCTGTCCCCAAGTGACGCAAGGCACATGATTAACTCCAACATAGAGGCGCGATGCTACAAAAATTATGATATATACGTGGGCCCAAAATGCTTCGGACCACGCATAAGAGCAACAAAATTCCCGAAAGGATTTGCTATATCAATACGGTATAGCTCGGCCAGATACTTGGCTCCAGGATTTCTTCTAGGCTTGTTGTATCGCCAAAGGCGGAAACAACCTGGTCGCGACCCGATATCTCCCACTCATGTTGCGGAAGACGACACGATCATGGCTCAATGAACTTCCGTTGAACACCATCCACAACTGGTATGACATGCAAAGCGCGTTCTTTCGGAATTTTGAAGGCACATATCAGAGGCCCTGTATGGTATGAGACCTACAGCATTGCACCCAAAAAGCCGGACAAACTTGCCGAGATTATCTCGGATGATGGATTGACACTAAAAACTCATGTGAAGGGGTAAATGACCAAACTGCGACTGAAGCTTTCATTGCAGGACTCCCAATTGGTTTACTACATCATCGCTTGAAGTGTGACAAGGTCACGGATTTGGGAGAGATGATAGAAACAACGAGCAAAGTATGCAGATGCTGACGATGACGTAGAGGGATTACTTAACACCCTAGCTGTGCCACAGTCAGCAAAACAACCAAAGCAGCAAGCTCAGAAGCGCAAGAACACCTCGGAAGAAACGCCCAACGCGGAAACGGCAGTGGTCACTGCTACTTTCGGGTCTGGAGGACGAGGAGGGCGTAGTGGAGGCCGTGGACACGGTCGTGGGACATCAAGAGTCCAGGGTAGAGGAGACCACTAACCTGGCAAAACCTACTCTTGGGCCGACATTGCCAATAACCCGTGTGTGCATCACTTAGATGCCAATGGGGGCTCATCTCACACAAACGCCGAGTGTCGTTTTAATGATGACATCAAGAAAGATGATACTGATAACTACAGGGCTAAGCGGAAGAAGGGAAAGAAGAATCCCGAAAAAGATAAAGAGACCAAGGAAGATTCCGACATGGACGAAGCCAATACTTCAAATCCCAAGCCGGAAGGAAAGAAGAACTTCCCAACAAAGAAGGACACTAACGTCACCTTCCTCGGTTCTCAACCAGCTAAGGTCAAGAAAGCAGTTCTACATAAGCTCAACGCAATAGTTCCGGCTGTCCCTCAATTCTTGGACTGGTCGGAAGTGGCAATCACCTTTGACCGTTGATGACCCACAAGTATAGGGGGTGTATCGCAGTATTTTCGAGGGAAGTGAAACCCAATTTATTGATTCGACACAAGGGGAGCCAAAGAATATTTATAAGCCTTAACAACTGAGTTGTCAATTCAGCTGCACCTGGAAACAATCTTGCTCACAGCAGTTTATCAGTAGCAATAGTTTTGTAGTAGGAATAGTAAAGTAACAGCAGTAGTAAAGCAAAGACAGTAGTAACAAAAGTAGTAAACAGTGGGATTCGAGTGCGGTAGGCATAGGGATGGATGGACGGGCGTTGCATGGACAAGACAATTCACATAACAATCAGAACATAGGGCAATTACAGATAAATAAGATAAAGCATCCAAGTACTAGACAATCCTAGGCATGTGTTCCATATATAGTCATACGTGCTCGTAATGAGAACTTGCACAACATCTTTTGTCCTGCCAGCCCGTTTGCAGCGGGGCCTCTAGGGAACTACTAGCAATTAAGGTTCTCCTTTTAATAGAGCACCAGAGCAAAGCATTAACACTCCGTGAACACATGTGATCCTCACATCAAAACCATTCCCTTCCGGTTATCCCGATTTCTGTCACTTCGGGGCCATAGGTTCCGGACAACAACGTGTGTATACAACTTGCAGATAAGACCAAAAACAATACTATCATAATGAATCAATAACATGTTCAGATCTGAAATCATGGCACTCGGGCCCTAGTGACAAGCATTAAGCACAACAAGTCGCAACAAAGTCATAAAGCACTAATAAAAGATACTAGGCACCATTCCCTAACAATCTGATGCCATTACATGAACGATCTCATCCAATCCCTACCATCCCCATAGACTACAACAGGGATTACTCACTCATAGATGGGGGAAACATGGATGGTCGATGGAGAAGCGATGGTGATGATGATGGCGATGATCTACTCCAATTCCCTGTCCCGGCAGGGTGCCAGAACGGAGTTTCTGATGCTGTTTCGTGGAATCTGGTGGTGGCGGCGGAGCGGAACTCCTTCTGGAAAAACGTCGAACCCCCCGAAGTTTTTAGGTCAGAAGGCTCCTTATAGGCGAAGAGAGAGGCCGAGGGGGTGCCCTGGGGGCCCACACCACCCCCTGGCGCGGCCTGGCCTGGCCCGCGCCACCAGGTGGTGTGGCCACCCCCCGACTCTTCTCTGTCTCGTATTCTGGCTCCTGGAGTCTTCGGGTGAAATAGGATTTTTGGCATATTTTCCGGGATTTTTCCTGATAGTTGGTTTTCTGCACAAAAAGTAGACACCAAGGCAATTCTGCTAAAAACATCGTCAGTCCACATTAGTTGCATCCAAATCACACAAGTTTAGAGGAGAAACAATAGCAAAAGTGTTCGGGAAAGTAGATATGTTTTGGACGTATCAACTCCCCCCAAGCTTAGCTTATTGCTTGTCCTCAAGCAATTCAGTTGAAAATTGAGTGCGATAAAAGAACTTTCACGAACACATTTGCTTCATATGATGTAAATATTCTCAGCAATGTGATCAACTACTTGGACAATTCATAATAAAGAGTATGCAACCAAGTCTACTTAATAGTCATTGCAAGCTATGAAGAGATTCCAACTCAAGAATAATAAGTAGCATGAGGCACAAACATAAGCAACATTACAATGCTCATAGAAAGGTATGATAGAGTGGTATCTCGCTTGCCTTTGATTATGAATATCAAGGCACCTCTGAAGTTCAAGTGATGACTAGAAATAAAGATATCAAGGATACAAGCATCAAAGTCATAACACAAATAATCAAGTAATGGAACAAACACAAAGAATGACAACTATGCTCTCAAGAAGGTGCTCAGAGAATAAATGTAGACTCAACAAGAAAAGGTTTTAAATAATTTGAAAGGCTTCCAAATGCTGAAAGTATGGTACTCGTTAGCTTTGAGCTCTCATTGCCCTATCACAAGCATCTTTAATGTGGTTAAGGTGAAAGTGACACAACTAAGAGGATATGCTTGACAAGTTATAAATCGAAGTCTCAAGCCCCTTACTTACGAAGATCGATCCTTATGCTACTCAACTTCAGTCACAAGTAAGCTCTTGTCATTGTAAGTATATACGTATCATAGAGAACCGCCAATGGGGTACCCCTTGCACATGACACGGGAGCTATCCCATAATCAAAATAACAAGGCAAGAAGACAATGAGCATCTCGGCGATCTTTTTATTTACTATGTGCATAGATTTTTATTGAGGATGCTTCATAGAATGCTCATTATGGTTATGCTGCAAGTTTCCACCATGATTAGGCATGGCTTAGGCTAGCGGCCCAGGCGTTTCTCTAACATACATACAAACTCCATGATCTTACAAGTTCCACTTTTATTTCACACCGCCGGGATCCATAAGCAAAAGAACATGATATCAACTAGGTACAAAGTACCTATGAAGCGTTGAAAGTGGTCCCCATGATACATGGTTCTGCTAACTTCAACTCATAAAGCGCAAGCATATGCGCAACAAAGAAGGACGCAATGGTTCAGGTTTATTAAGTGCAAGAAAATAAAGTGTGCCATCAAGTTCGTGAGAGCTTTACTAACTAACTTTCTCATAACAAGCAAACATTTTATTCGGAAGAAAACAAGGCATATTGAATATGCACGGAGGTAGCAAATGATGCTAATGGGTAGGTATGGTGGACACTATGGAAATATTTGGTCTAGGGAGTTGGGAACTTGAGTAAAACATACTCAGTGAAAGTGAAGGCTAGCAATAGTAAGGGAGCGACAAACGAGAGAGCAATAGCTGTCATTATCATGCTTGCAACAAAATAGGACTACTCATGGCATGAAAGTGATTCAAGATCCTCAAGGCAAAATAATTCATCAAGGCTTAACTGATTATCACAGTCATGTGCATGCGTGAGCATGTGCCAAGTCAATTCAAATGAAACATTCAGAGGAGGATACCACGGTGTCATACCAATTTATGAATAGAGTAATGCAAGCAAACATTCATAAGACATGCTACAAACTATTAGCAAGCTGGAGCTAATCATAAGAAAGCAAGAACCATTAAGCATCCAAAGAAAACATGCACTGTACATGAACGGACTAAGCATGCCCACAGTGATGAGTATATGTGCAAAAATGAAAACAAATAGAGTTCGTTACCAGCCCCTTACCACGCCTCAAGTTGTCATTGATCCTCATTATTGCTCTTCACTTGTGTGGCTTGAATAATAATATGAAACCAATATCCACTGAGGACTGCCGAACCCTGCAGCAAACTCGCAAAAACCAAAGAAGAACGACTAATATTTTTGGTGTTTTCGATTTTTAAACAAGAACCAAAAGGGAAAAACAAACAAAGCAAAATCTTTTTGGGTTTTTCGAATAGTTTAAACAAAGCAAAAAGGGAAAAGCAAACCAAGGCAAAAAGAAGAAGCAAACCAAAGAGAAACAACAGAAATATTTTTGGTCTTTTTGTGTTTTTAGAAAGAAAAAGCAAAGAAGAACGAAAACTAAAAAGAGAACGAAAACATGAATATACAAAGTACCGATGCAACATGATATGAAGATGAGTGCGGTGTCGGCGTACCTTCCCCCAAGCCTTGGCTTTTGGCCTAAGTGGGTATCAATCCATATACGAATAGGGGTTCCAAGCGGGCGGATCTTGGTAAGAATGGTCGTAGCTGGGCCCATGAGAAGAAGAGGAAGCTCCCCAATCATAAGCGGGCTGCTGATATGAAGACTCTCCCTCATTCGAGGGCTGGATCGAATCATCCGTGACCTCCCTTCTAGTGTCCTGCTCCTATTGGGAGAGCTCTCCCAAGTACGTGTCAAGCTCCTCCTCAGTGAGGGACCATCCTTCCCTGTTATCAAGGTTAAACAAAACAGGTGCAGGCAAAAGAACAACACGCTTGGACTTGCTCTTTCTCTAACCAACTTTGAGAAAGGTTATTTCATAAGATAACTCACTCAAACTAGCCCACGAGGAAATAAATTTATGCTGTATCATGGAATTAAAATCAAGCCTCTCTATGGGAAACTGTAGGTCTAGATGATGAGGCACTAAACCATGCAATGCTAGCAAACTAGAAGCAATGAGGCCTCCACAAATTCCACCTTTGTCACAGTTAGCAGCAAGACGGAAAGCTATCGAAGCACCCAAGTTGTAAGACCTATATCGTCTAAGAGCAGCAAAGATAAATGCTAAATCAAACGAAGATAACTTTTTGGCAGTTTTCCTAGCAAGAACAGACTTGGCAATAAAGTAGGCAAAGTAGCGAATGGAGGGAACATGAATGTTACAGATTTTTCCACTCTCCTTCGAGAAGCTACTCCCTTGACAAATTTCTACAGATAAATCCATGAGTGGTTCTGGTCTCTCTTTAATCTTCCTACATGATCCCCATTGAGGTACCTTAATAGCTGCACAAAAATCATCAAGAGAAAGGTTGACAGCAATATTATAAATTTTGTAATGGACCATGGGGTTAGGCAAAGAGTGACTAAATTGGAAATCCTGCACCACAGACATGGTTAGCTTCACAAATTGACAAGGTTCATCTTCCAAAAAGTGCTCTAACCCTGCATTAGAAACCAAAGTGTGGAAATCTTGTAGAATTCCTGCAGCTCTCATGAACTCAGGGCATGGATAAATGGAGGGAAAAACTTCCTCCTCCCGGTGGACCTTCATGACCTCAGGCACCCAAAGCTCATGCTGGTTTAGGTGGTGTTCACTCATCTTCTATTCTTAAATTTAAACACCTATTAAACAAGTGATTGCAAAGTAAATATAATGAAGGATTCTACTCATAGGGACTTGCAAGAGGCCTAAACATGCATCAAAACTATATATCTAAGCATCAAACAAGCTTACAAGCTCTCATAACCAGTCACCTACAGCAGCAAAATACTCAACATATAATCCACTAAACACAAATCTACTTGGACAAGGGGAGGAGTCACATACCAGGGAACAAATGCTCCAAATTTCAGCAAGAAAGATGGGCTGAGCAAGGAGATCGAAAAAATCGAGAGCAAGCACAGCAAGAACGCGATTTTGAGCTATGAAGTGGAGCTTACTCGGGAGAGAGAAGAAAGTGGCAGGTGAGAGAGATAGTGCGGGGCCAGGGGTGGCCCACACCAGGGCATGGCGCCACCCAAGGCTGGCTGCGCCACCATGCGGTGTGCCTGCTTAGTGGGCCCCCCTGGTACCTACCAGGTACTCCTCTGCCCCTTTTTTCACATAAAAATTTTATATGAATTTTCTGGAATTTTTCGACACACTATTTTTGGGCATTTTTCAGAAATAGAAGAATGATTTTTTTGACAGACAGATTTTTTTTCTTTTTGAAACATGATGCAAAGAAAAGGTCTTCCAAGAATAATAGACATATTATAATCTTCAGGCATTTCAAGCACAACAAAATCAGTTAATATCAAGAAATTGTGAGCCACCTGAACAGGTACATCCTCACATATACCCACAGGAATGGTGGTAGATTTATCATCCATTTGCAAATATATATCAGTTGGTATCAATTTTTCAAGCTGAAGCCTCTTATAGAGAGAGAAAGGCATAACACTAACTCCAGCTCCCAGATCACACAAAGTAGTTCTAACATAACTGTTCTTAATAGAGCAAGGGATAGTTGGAATCCCTGGGTCTCCAAGTTTCTTAGGAACCTTACCATTGAAGGAATAATTAGCAAGCAAAGTAGAAATTTCTTCATTAGGGATCTTCCTTTTATTCGAGACAATGTCCTTCATATACTTTGAGTAAGGAGGCAATTTAATAGCATCAGTCAAAGGAATTTGCAAGAATAAAGGCTTCATCCACTCACAAAACTTATTATAGTGTTCATCTTCCTTTGACTTGTGTTTCTTATAAGGGAATGGCATAGGTTTTTAGACCCAAGGCTCTCTTTCACTACCATGTTTCTTAGCAATAAAATCTTCTTTGGTGTATTTAGTATTCTTAGTGTCGTTTTCAGGTTCTTCTTCAACTTTTTCTTCATTAGGAACAACATTTTCTTCATTACCACTTTCAGTTTTAGCATTAGAGATAGATATACTATTAGGATCTATAGCAGGTTCAGAGGGTTCTGCAACAGTTTTATGTTTCTTTTTTCCTTTTCTTACGAGTAGAACCACCATTTTCAGCTTGTTGAGAATCCTGCTCAATTCTTTTGGGATGCCCCTCAGGATATAGTGGATCCTGGGTAGCAGCTCCACTTCTAGTTCTAATTTCATAAGCATGTTTTTCTTTAGCAGCATTAACTATCAAGTCATTTTGCACTTTAACGAGTTGATCTATTTGAGTTTGAACCATTTGAAAATGTTTAACAATCATTTTAACATCATTTGAGGTTCTTTCTACAATATCTTTCAACTCAACAATAGCTCTAGTGTTTTCCATTAGATGATTTTGCACCCTTTTATTAAAGTTATCTTGCTTAACAATAAAGATATCAAATTCTTCTAAGCATTGATCAGGAGGTTTCGAGTAAGGGATATCACCTTCATCAAAGTGTTGGAGAGAGTGTACCTCAATAGTGGATGAGTAGGGAATAGGCTTACATAATTCTTCTATAGGAGGTAAATTCTTGACATCTGCAGCTTTAATTCCCTTCTCCTTAAGACATTTCTTAGCTTCCTTCATCACTTCATCATTTAATTCAATAACTCCCCTCTTCCTTGATGTTGGAATAGGCACAGGAATAGATGGTCCAGGTACAATTACTTTAGGTATAGCTTGTTTAGGAGGAGTCCAATCTTCATAATTCTTGCTTATTTTAGCCATTAATTCCTCAGCTTCCTTAGGAGTCCTATTCCTGAAAACACAATCAGCACAACTATCTAGGTATGTCCTAGATTCTTCGGTTAGCCCATTATAAAATATATCAAGAAGCTCATCCTTAGGTAATGGACTTCCAGCCTGTGCATGAATCAAAGCACAAAACCTTGCCCAAGATTCGGGCAATACCTCTTTTTCTCCCTGTTTAAAATCAAAAAGTTCCTGTAAAATAGCATGTCTAGCACCGGGAGGAAAATATTTCTGCAGGAAAGTACTAATCAAGCACTCAGGGCTATCAATAGATCCAGGAGGTAAATTACTAAACCAAGTTTTAGCTTCTCCTTTCAGTGAAAAGGGAAAAATCTTAGCAACAAAGTAAGTACGCATCTTAATATCATCAGAAAACAAGCCACTCATGGTAGAAAGTTCATTCATATGTGCTACCGCACTTTCATTCTTAGTCCCACAAAAAGGTTCTTTCTCGACAATAGCTATGTAAGATAGATCGAGAGAGAAATCATAATCTTCATTTATAATGTTTATGGGAGAAGCAGCAAACTTAGCAGCAGGATATAATTTCGGTCTAATAGTACGCCTCTCAAGGAGACTCTTAGCAGCGCTCCTATCATGGGTGTTCTTACATTCTTTAATAAACTCATCGGTCATCTCAACATAACCATCTTCAATATCATAACTCTCACTAGACTCAAGTGAGCTAACAGGTGTGGTAGTGTCTTCATTAGGAGTTTCGGTATTTCCAGCTATAGTTCTAGCAATCGCAGCATCTAGGAAAGGACCTAATGAACCACTCTTATTGAGCACAGTAGAAGCAATATAATAAGCATCAGAAGTTTCAGATTCAGCAGTAGTAGCAGTGTGTGTAGCATGTGTATGTGGTGGTGTAAGGAACTTACTCAAACAGATGGTGAATCAAGAGCAGCAGAGGTGTTCAGAACCGTACCTCTTCTTGTAGTGGATGGTAAATAGGAACCTTTCCATCATGAGACTTACCCATGATGGATGGATAGCAGCGAAAAATAGAGAATCCAAGTGAACTTGATAAATAAAGCTATGCTCCCCGGCAACGGCGCCAGAAAATAGTCTTGATGACCCACAAGTATAGGGGGTGTATCGCAGTATTTTCGAGGGAAGTGAAACCCAATTTATTGATTCGACACAAGTGGAGCCAAAGAATATTTATAAGCCTTAACAACTGAGTTGTCAATTCAGCTGCACCTAGAAACAATCTTGCTCACAGCAGTTTATCAGTACCAACAGTTTTGTAGTAGGAATATTAAAGTAACAGCAGTAGTAAAGCAAAGACAGTAGTAACAAAAGCAGTAAACAGTGGGATTCGAGTGCGGTAGGCATAGGTATGGATGGACGGGCGTTGCATGGACAAGACAATTCACATAACAATCAGAACATAGGGCAATTGCAGATAAATAAGATAAAGCATCCAAGTACTAGACAATCCTAGGCATGTGTTCCATATATAGTCATACGTGCCCGCAATGAGAAGTTGCACAACATCTTTTGTCCTGCCAGCCCGTTTGCAGCGGGGCCTCTAGGGAACTACTGGCAATTAAGGTGCTCCTTTTAATAGAGCACCGGAGCAAAGCATTAACACTCCGCGAACACATGTGATCCTCACATCAAAGCCATTCCCTTCCGGTTATCCCGATTTCTGTCACTTCGGGGCCATAGGTTCCGGACAACAACGTGTGTATACAACTTGCAGATAAGACCATAAACAATACTATCATAATGAATCAATAACATGTTCAGATCTGAAATCATGGCACTCGGGCCCTAGTGACAACCATTAAGCACAATAAGTCACAACAAAGTCATAAAGCACTAATAAAAGATACTAGGCACGATGCCCTAACAATCTGATGCCATTACATGAACGATCTCATCCAATGCCCCAGCTCTTATCTAGGTGGTGTGGCCCTCCCGGCTCTTCTCCGCCTCGTATTCTGGCTCCTGGAGTCTTCGGGTGAAATAGGATTTTTGGCATATTTTCCGGGATTTTTCGAGATAGTTGGTTTTCTGCACAAAAAGTAGACAAAGGCAATTCTGCTGAAAACAACGTCAGTCCGCATTAGTTGCATCCAAATCACACAAGTTTAGAGGAGAAACAATAGCAAAAGTGTTCGAGAAAGTAGATACGTTTTGGACATATCAACCGTGCTGATCATCCGCCTAAGTTACACATGCAAGGAAAATACACCTTCGTCGTCAATGCACTTATTGATGGCTATGGTTTCTCCAAGACTCTCATGGACGGCGGCAGCAGCATTAACATTCTATATGTCGAAACGCAACACCGGATGAAGATCTCGGAGACCCAGCTGAATTACAGCTCTGTGATCTTTCACGGAGTTGTCCTAGGAAGACAAGCAAATTCCCTGGGAGAAATCACTTTGGATGTGACCTTTGGAACTCCAAAGAACTATCGGACGAAAGCACTTTCCTTCGAAGTGGTCCCGTTCAAGAGCGCGTACCACGCTATATTCGGACGTCTGGCTTACTGGGCTTTTATGGCTCGTCCGTGTTATATTTACAATATGATGAAAATTCAAGGTCCCAATGGCGTGATCACCATCAGGGGAGACCCGAAGAAAGCGCGAGAGTGCAAAGACGAAAATGCCGCCTTTGCTAAAGCCATGCTGCACGCCCAGGAGTACCAGGAGATCAAGAGGACCATAGATCCGTCCGAGATGCCCGCGACAAAGAAGGAGGTGACAAAGCCGAATCCGGAGTTCAAGGCATCGGAAGAGATGAAGAAGACACCGTTGAAGGATGATGACCCCTCCAAGGTGACCCAGATAGGCGTAGGCCTAGATAGCGCATAGGAAAGCGTGCTCGTCAAGTTCCTCCAAGCAAATCAAGATATCTTCACATGGCAGCCATCTGACATGACCGGAGTACCTAGGGAACTTGCCGAGCACTCTCTAAATGTACACCCGAATGCTAAACCCGTCAAACAGTCCCTACGATGTTTTGGCAATGAAAAGCATAAGGCAATAGCTAAGGAACTAGCGCGACTGGAGTTAGCCGGATTCATAGAAGAGGTCATCCTCACTAAGTGGTCGGCCAATCCTGTAATGGTTCCTAAAAAGGACACCACTGATTTAATGATGTGTGTTGACTATACTGCCTTGAACAAGGCTTGTCCCAAAGATCCGTTCGCTCTGCCTAGGATTGATCAAGTTATCGATTCTACGACATGCTCAAAACTCCTATGTTTTCTCGACGCATATTCCGATTATCACCAAATCCGGATGAAGGAATCTAACAAAGTCAAAACCTCATTCATAACCCCTTTCGGAACCGTCTATTTCGTTATGATGCCCTTTGGGCTCAAGAACGTAGGAGCTACGTACCAGCGCACTATGCAGCGTTGCCTCCACGATCAAATCGGATGCAATGTACATGCATAGGTGGACGATATTGCGGTGATGTCCAAAAAGAAGGAAACCTTGATTTCCGACTTGGAGGAAACATTCCCAATCTACGAAAATACAACATAATGCTTAACCCGAAGAAATGTTTCTTTGGGATCCCAGCCGGAAAATTGTTAGGTTTTATCGTGTCTCAAAGAGGCATAGAGGTAAACCAGGACAAAATCAAGGCTATACTCAATATTTCCAGGCCAACTCGCCTGAAGGATGTTCAAAGACTAACTGGTTGCATTGCTGCAGTCAGTCGGTTTGTAAGCCAGCTCGGTGAAAGAGCCGCACCACTATACAAGCTCCTGAAAAAGACCAAGAAATTTGTTTGGACCGACGAAGCCGAAGCTGCACTACAAGACCTGAAAGCAGTACTCTCATCTGCTCCCATCCTTGCAGCACCGGAATCATGGGAACCGATGTTGCTCTATCTCGCCGCGACAAACAAGGTCGTCAGTATCGTCATGGTGGTGGAGAGACTGGAGGAAAATCAGGAACACCTGGTGCAGCGTCCGACTTACTATCTCAGCAAGGTCTTAACTTAATCAAAACAGAGGTATCCGCACTATCAAAAGCTGGCTTACGGTGTGTTCTTAGCATCTCGTAAGTTGCGGCATTATTTTTAGGAACATCCAATTACCATGGTGAGCACAACTCCCATGAGAGATATAATCAACAATAGTGACGCCATAGAACGCGTCGCCAAATGGGGCATAGAGTTTTCAGCTTTCGACATTGATTACAAACCTCGTACAACAATCAAATCCCAAATCCTTGCTGACTTTGTCACTGATTGGACAGAGACAATGAAGAATATGACCCTGCCAGAGTCGGAATACTAGACCTTGCATTTTGACGGGTCTAAAGTGCTTGGGGGCTCGGGTGCTGGCGTGGTGCTCAAATCACCCCAAGGAGATAAACTTTTCTATGTATTGCAGATACACTTCATGGCGACAAATAACATTGCTGAGTATGAAGCATTACTGCATGAAATCCGGATTGCTAAGGATATCGGCATCCGACGTTTAATGTGTTATGGAGATTTGGATCTTGTTGCCCAACAAGTGTCGGATATCTGTAAGGCAAACAAGCACATAGCGGCATATAGGGCTGTCGTGGATGAACTATCTAAATCATTTGAAGGGTTTGAAGTTCAACACATCCCTCGAACAGAAAATGAGGAAGCAGATGCACTATCTCGAATAGGCTCTGCCCGGAAAAAGGTCCCGGATGGCGCTTTTTAGAGCACCTCAAAGTTCCATCTATAAAAGGAGTGGACGAGGAATATCCAACCAAATCCGACTCACCTTTAGTAGCAGTTCTGGCTATGATTACCAGTTGGACTCAACCCTACCTTGATTACTTAGTAGACGAAAAATTACCCGAAGACGAAGTTCTGAGCCGGCAGATCGTCCGACGAGCAAAAGCCTACACTATAATTAGTGGTGAGCTCTATAAGCGGAGTACATCTGGGGTCTTTTAGCGCTATGTATCTCCGAAAGAAGGAGTGGAAATCTTACGAGAGATCCACGAAGGCGAGTGTGGTCACCATGCTGCAGCCAAATCTCTACTGGCAAAAGCTTTCTGACACGGTTTTTTTGGCTTACAGCCAAGGCAGATGCTGAACGGCTGGTCAAGACGTGCAAGGGATGCCAAAAATACGCCAAACAAGCTCACGTTCCGGCCGACCAGCTGCAAACAATACCTATAACATGGCCTTTTGCGGTCTGGGGGCTTGACATGGTAGGACCGTTTAAACGGGCTCCAAGTGGATTTACTCACCTCTTAGTGATGGTGGATAAATTCACCAAATGGATTGAGGCTAAATCCATCACTAGTTGTGATGGAGCAACAACCAGAAGATTTGTCGAGGATGTCATAATACGATACGGTTATCCGCATAGCATTATCACGGACAACGGGAGTAACTTCTCTATGGGAGAACTTGCTGAATTCTGTAATGAACAAAATATCCGGCTTGACATCGCGTCAGTCACACATCCGCAAGCTAATGGACAAGTCAAAAGAGCAAATGGTTTAATCCTACAAGGCCTAAAACCAAGACTCGAAGCACCACTACGACGTGCTGCGGGGGCTTGGGCAGAGGAATTTCCTTCTGTAATATGGAGTTTGCGAACAACTCCAAACAGGTCAATTGGATACACACCTTTCTTCTTGGTCTATGGCGCAGAAGTAGTTCTTCCTAGTGATTTGATTCACACTTCTCCTAGAGTCGCCGCATATATTGAAGAGGATGCCGAAATTTCTCGACAAAATGATCTCGACTTAGTCTAAGAAGTTCGCGTTGTTGCTGAGATGAGATCAACATCCTATCAGCAGAAGTTATGCAAGTATCATAACCAGAGAGTCAGAAACCGGTCTTTCAATAAGGGCCATTTCATTCTCCGGCTTGTGCAGCAAAGAAAGCACAAACTTTCCCCAACATGGGAAGGGCCATTTTTAGTTAGTCGAGTATTGGACAATGGTTCATACTACCTAACTGATATGCGGCCAATGAAAGAAAGACCTGCTACTAAGAAGAGAAAGCGAACTGGAGGCAGTACAAACCTGGATGAATTAGATAGACCATGGAATATTGCTCAGCTATGTCCCTTTTATTCTTAGTTTATTTTCTTTGTAATCATATATGTGTACATGTTCAATGAAATAAAGTCTTGGTTGCCTCAAAATCTTTCTAAGAAGTTTTTACCATCTTATTTCCGAATGACCATGTCACAGTCGAAAATCCTAGAATACTTGAAAGTACTTTATGCTCATGTTTGTTCTAGTTTAGATTTCTGATTCTAAAATTGCTACCTTCGGGTATAAATATAAATTTTCTAGTCTATACTTTGGTTATTTGTCTGATTGCTGGATGCGGGCATTTTCCGAGTAGTGAATTGTTGGTACTGGAGGCCGACTTTGTTTCCAAGTTTAAACTGGTTTAGCAATTGAGCTCCGTTCCTCGGCAAAGTTTCCGTGCTAAAAGTTGGCCGGCTCACGAAAGGGACAAGGCGGAAAGCCAGATAAACAATAAGTGCAGACAAAAAATACAAGTGCTTATGCAAACATTTCAGGCACATAACATTAAAGCCAAAAGGGCTGAATAGATAAAATAAAGCTTAGCACTAGCAAAAGTATCATACTACTTATTTACAGACCTAAATTGCTTTCAGAATAACACATTGTTCTTTTTTATACTCTATGATGCAGGAGGAGAGGTAGGAGCTACCGGTTCGCTGGATACATCAGCCTCGATTTGATAATGTTCCGAGATGTTCAAATCTGATACAGTTTGATCATCGTCAGAAACTTCTGCTATTTCTTCGGAAGGCGGAGGTGGCATAGTGTCGTAGCTGGTCAAGTCAGCTACATGGCACCCATATCCGGCACAGGAGTCCATGATGGCCTTGATGTCTTGCTCCTGTCCATCTTCATCCACTTTGCAATACCCTCTGGTTACTTGCCAGATTTCCATATTTCCATGGTGGATCATAACCATGGTGAGAGCGTTCTGCGCTGCGGTTCGCGCGTAGGACATGTTCTAGTCCTGGACAAGCTGTGGAATCTCCTTGGCCTTATCTCGCACTTCAAAGCCGGACATGCTATGCATATCCGGAACCTTGAGAACTTTGCCAATATCTTCGATGGATTGGCGGAAGTCATGCAGCAAATCACCGACTTGGGTAAGCCGGCTAGTGCGAGATTTAGCAGAGGCTGAGTCCAGTAAGTTCAGAGGACCTGCGCATGTAATGCAAAGGGGTTAATCAAATAAATCCAGACTCCATAGAGTTGGAAGATGCAGATAAGTCAGAAAAAGGGAAACATACCAAAGATGACATCGTCGACTTTGGCCTTCTCTTCCGGAAGACTCTGGAGTTCATCCCGGAGTGCCTCAGCAATGTCCCTCTCTCAGAACAAATCGTTGTTGAGATTCGAGATTTTCTTATCTTGAAGCGTAATCTTACGATCGCGCTCCTCGGTGGCCATGGAGGTGGATTCGAGAATTTGAGCAATGCTCTTATCATGATCTGCCTTAATCTTATCTAGCTCTTGGCGGAGTTACTTGTTTTCCACCACTAGGGGTTTAAGATTCTCGGCCTCTAATCATAGCATGGGACTGCTTTACCAGTGCTGTAGTCAAAAGAACAAAAGTTGAACAAAAAAATTCGACTATGAAATACAAGACAAGGTTTGAGTTCTGGAATGTTTACCTTCAGCCTCATCCTTGGAAACTTTCAATTGAGCATTTTCAAGTCGGAGAGCTTTGATTTCTTTCCGCTTGTTGCAAACATTCTTCAATAAATCCTGGTTATAGGAATATACTTTCTGTAAGTCAGAATACCCAGAGTCAGAAGTCTACTAAAGACTTGGGCTAATATTTTTACTAATATCAGCACGAGCCTTGGGGGCTATGATACGTCCAAAACGTATCTACTTTCCCGAACACTTTTGCTATTGTTTCTCCTCTAAACTTGTGTGATTTGGATGCAACTAATGCGGACTGACGCTGTTTTCAGCAGTATTGCCTTGGTGTCTACTTTTTGTGCAGAAAACCAACTATCAGGAAAAATCCCGGAAAATATGCCAAAAATCCTATTTCACCCGAAGACTCCAGGAGCCAGAATACGAGACGGAGAAGAGACGAGGGGTGGCCACACCACCTGGTGGTACGGGCTAGGCCAAGCCGCGCTAGGGGGTGGTGTGGCCCCCCAGGCACCCCCTCAGCCTCTCTCTTCTCCTATAAGGATCCTTCTGACCTAAAAACTTCGGGAGGTTCGATGTTTTTCCAGAAGGAGTTCCGCTCCGCCGCCACCACCAGATTCCACGAAACAGCACCAGAAACTCCGTTCTAGCACCCTGCCGGGACGGGGAATTGGAGGAGATCATCGCCATCATCATCACCATTACTTCTCCATCGACCATCCATGTTTCCACCATCTATGAGTGAGTAATCCCCCGCTGTAGGCTATGGGGATGGTAGGGATTGGATGAGATCATTCATGTAATGGCATCAGATTGTTAGGGCATGGTGCCTAGTATCTTTTATTAGTGCTTTATGACTTTGTTGCGACTTGTTGTGCTTAATGCTTGTCACTAGGGCCCGAGTGCCATGATTTCAGATCTGAACATGTTATTGATTCATTATGATAGTATTGTTTTTGGTCTTATCTGCAAGTTGTATACACACGTTGTTGTCCGGAACCTATGGCCCCGAAGTGACAGAAATCAGGATAACTGAAAGGGAAAGGCTTTGATGTGAGGATCACATGTGTTCACGAAGTGTTAATGCTTTGCTCTGGTGCTCTATTAAAAGGAGCACCTTAATTGCCAGTAGTTCCCTAGAGGCCCCGCTGCAAACGGGCTGGCAGGACAAAAGATGTTGTGCAAGTTCTCATTGTGAGCACGTATGACTATATATGGAACACATGTCTAGGATTGTCTAGTACTTGGATGCTTTATCTTATTTATCTGCAATTTCCCTATGTTCCGATTGCTATGTGAATTGTCTTGTCCATGCAACGCCCGTCCATCCATCCCTATGCCTATCGCACTCGAAATCCCACTGTTTACTGCTATTGTCACTGCTGTCTTTGCTTTACTACTGCTACTACTTTACTATTCCTACTACAAAACTGTTGCTACTGATAAACTGCTGTGAGCAAGATTGTTTCCAGGTGCAGCTGAATTGACAACTCAGTTGTTAAGGCTTATAAATATTCTTTGGCTCCCCTTGTGTCGAATCAATAAATTGGGTTTCACTTCCCTCAAAGATACTGCGATACACCCCCTATACTTGTGGGTCATCAAGACTATTTTCTGGCGCAGTTGCCGGGGAGCATAGCTTTATTTATCAAGTTCACTGCTATCCATCCATCATGGGTAAGTCTCGTGATGGCAAGGTTCATATTTTACCATCCACTACAAGAAGAGGTACGGTTCTGAACACCTCTACTGCTCTTGATTCACCGTCTGTTTTGAGTAAGTACCTTACACAACCACATACACATCCTACACACACTTCTACTACTGCTGAATCTGAAACTTCTAATGCTTATGATGCTGCTTCTACTATGCTCGATAAGTGTGGTTCTTTAGGTCCTTTCCTAGGTGCTACGATTGCTAGAACTATAGCTGGAAATATCGAAACTCCTAATGAAGACACTACCACACCTGTTAGCTCACCTGAGTCTAGTGAGAGTTATGATATTGAAGATGGTTATGTTGAGATGACCGATGAGTTTATTAAAGAATGTAAGAACACCCATGATAGGAGCGCTGCTAAGAGTCTCCTTGAGAGGCGTACTATTAGACCGAAATTATATCCTGATGCTAAGTTTGCTGCTTCTCCCATAAACATTATAGATGAAGATTATGATTTCTCTCTTGATCTATCTTACATAGCTATTGTCGAGAAAGAACCTTTTTGTGGGACTAAGAATGAAAGTGCGGTAGCACATATGAATGAACTTTCTACCATGAGTGGCTTGTTTTCTGATGATATTAAGATGCGTACTTACTTTGTTGCTAAGATTTTTCCCTTTTCACTGAAAGGAGAAGCTAAAACTTGGTTTAGTAATTTACCTCCTGGATCTATTGATAGCCCTGAGTGCTTGATTAGTACTTTCCTGCAGAAATATTTTCCTCCCAGTGCTAGACATGCTATTTTACAGGAACTTTTTGATTTTAAATAGGGAGAAAAAGAGGTATTGCCCGAATCTTGGGCAAGGTTTTGTGCTTTGATTCATGCACAGGCTGGAAGTCCATTACCTAAGGATGAGCTTCTTGATATATTTTATAATGGGCTAACCGAAGAATCTAGGACATACCTAGATAGTTGTGCTGATTGTGTTTTCAGGAATAGGACTCCTAAGGAAGCTGAGGAATTAATGGCTAAAATAAGCAAGAATTATGAAGATTGGACTCCTCCTAAACAAGCTATACCTAAAGTAATTGTACCTGGACCATCTATTCCTGTGCCTATTCCAACATCAAGGAAGAGGGGAGTTATTGAATTAAATGATGAAGTGATGAAGGAAGCTAAGAAATGTCTTAAGGAGAAGGGAATTAAAGCTGCAGATGTCAAGAATTTACCTCCTATAGAAGAATTATGTAAGCCTATTCCCTACTCATCCACTATTGAGGTACACTCTCTCCAACACTTTGATGAAGGTGATATCCCTTACTCGAAACCTCCTGATCAATGCTTAGAAGAATTTGATATCTTTATTGTTAAGCAAGATAACTTTAATAAAAGTGTGCAAAATCATCTAATGGAAAACACTAGAGCTATTGTTGAGTTGAAAGATATTGTAGAAAGAACCTCTAATGATGTTAAAATGATTGTTAAACATTTTCAAATGGTTCAAACTCAAATAGATTAACTCGTTAAAGTGCAAAATGACTTGCTAGTTAATGCTGCTAAAGAAAAACATGCTTATGAAATTAGAACTAGAAGTGGAGCTGCTACCCAGGATCCTCTATATCCTGAGGGGCATCCCAAAAGAATTGAGCAGGATTCTCAACAAGCTGAAAATGGTGGTTCTACTCGTAAGAAAAGGAAAAAGAAACATAAAACTGTTGTAGAACCCTCTGAACCTGCTATAGATCCTAATAGTATATCTATCTCTGATGTTGAAACTGAAAGTGGTAATGAAGAAAATGTTGTTCCTAATGAAGAAAAAGTTTAAGAAGAACCTGAAAACCACACTAAGAATACTAAATACACCAAAGAAGATTTTATTGCTAAGAAACATGGTAGTGAAAGAGAGCCTTGGGTCCAAAAACCTATGCCATTCCCTGATAAGAAACACAAGTCAAAGGAAGATGATCACTATAATAAGTTTTGTGAGTGGATGAAGCCTTTATTCTTGCAAATTCCTTTGACTGATGCTATTAAATTGCCTCCTTACTCAAAGTATATGAAGGACATTGTCTCGAATAAAAGGAAGATCCCCAATGAAGAAATTTCTACTTTGCTTGCTAATTATTCCTTCAATGGTAAGGTTCCTAAGAAACTTGGAGACCCAGGGATTCCAACTATCCCTTGCTCTATTAAGAACAGTTATGTTAGAACTACTTTGTGTGATCTGGGAGCTGGAGTTAGTGTTATGCCTTTCTCTCTCTATAAGAGGCTTCAGCTTGAAAAATTGATACCAACTGATATATATTTGCAAATGGATGATAAATCTACCACCATTCCTGTGGGTATATGTGAGGATGTACCTGTTCAGGTGGCTCACAATTGCTTGATATTAACTGATTTTGTTGTGCTTGAAATGCCTGAAGATTATAATATGTCTATTATTCTTGGAAGACCTTTTCTTAATACTACAGGAGCTATTATTAATTGTAATCAGGAAAGGTGACCTTCAATGTTAATAACAAGGAACATACTATCTATTTCCCCAAGAAGATTGAAAGGACTTATGGTTTGAATTCAATTGAACATGTTGAAGACATTCAAGTTGGAGAAATATATTGTCCCATACCAAGAGAAACATTTGAAACTATTATGATTGGGACCATTGCTATCAAGGTTAAGGTAACATAATCATTAGTGGAGTACAAAATTTTGTCTCATGTGCAATTGTTTTGGTAGCAAGACTTGATCAACCTTGCTAACAAAAGGATTCCATTGAACAAAACAATGTTTTCATTATGATTATCTCCGTTTATTTCTATCCTTTGCATTTTAGTTTTTGCTTTCGTTTAGTTTTCTTTGTGTTGTTAGTTGCTTGCATGCTAGAACTTCTGTACTTCTAGCCTTGTTTTGTCTTTGCATCATGTTTCAAAAAGAAAAAAATATGTCTGTCAGAAAAATCATTCTTCTATTTCTGAAAAATGCCCAAAAATAAAGTGTCTCGAAAAATTCTAGAAAATTCATATTAATTTTTTACGTGAAAAAAGGAGCAGAGGAGTACCTAGGAGGTACCAGGGGGCCCACCAGGCAGGCACACCACATGGTGGCGCGACCAGCCTTGGGTGGCGCCATGCCCTGGTGTGGGCCACCCTGGCCCCCCACTAACTCTCTCACCTGCCACTTTCTTCTCTCTCCCAAGTAAGCTCCAGTTCATAGCTCAAAATCGCATTCTTGCTGTGCTTGCTCTCGATTTTTTCGATCTCCTTGCTCAGCCCATCTTTCTTGCTGAATTTTGGAGCATTTGTTCCCTGGTATGTGACTCCTCCCCTTGTCCAAGTAGATTTGTGTTTAGTGGATTATATGTTGAGTATTTTGCTGCTGTAGGTGACTGGTTATGAGAGCTTGTAAGCTTGTTTGATGCTTATAGATATAGTTTTGATGCATGTTTAGGCCTCTTGCAAGTCCCTATGAGTAGAATCCTTCATTATATTTACTTTGCAATCACTTGTTTAATAGGTGTTTAAATTTCAGAATAGAAGATGAGTGAACACCACCTAAACCAACATGAGCTTTGGGTGCCTGAGGTCATGAAGATCCACCGGGAGAAGGAAGTTTTTCCCTCCATTTATCCATGCCCTGAGTTTATGAGAGCTGCAGGAATTCTACAAGATTTCCACACTTTGGTTTCTAATGCAGGGTTAGAGCACTTTTTGGAAGATGAACCTTGTCAATTTGTGAAGCTAACCATATCTGTGGTGCAGGATTTCCAATTTAGTAACTCTTTGCCTAACCCCATGGTCCATTACAAAATTTACAATATTGCTGTCAACCTTTCTCTTGATGATTTTTGTGCAGCTATTAAGGTACCTCAATGGGGATCATGTAGGAAGATTAAAGAGAGACCAGAACCACTCATGGATTTATATGTAGAAATTTGTCAAGGGAGTAGCTTCTCAAAGGAGAGTGGAAAAATCCGTAACATTCATCTTCTCTCCATTCGCTACTTTGCCTACTTTATTGCCAAGTGTGTTCTTGCTAGGAAAACTGCCAATAAGTTATCTTCGTTTGATTTAGCATTTATCTCTGCTGCTCTTAGACGAGATAGGTCTTACAACTTGGGTGCTTTAATAGCTTTCCGTCTTGCTGCTAACCGTGAGAAAGGTGGAATTTGTGGAGGCCTCATTGCTTCTCGTTTGCTAGCATTGCATGGTTTAGTGCCTCATCATCTAGACCTACAGTTTCCCATAGAGAGGCTTGATTTTAATTCCATGATACATCATAAATTTATTTCCTCGTGGGCTAGTTTGAGTGAGTTATCTTATGAAATAACCTTTCTCAAAGCTGGTTGGAGAAAGAGAAAGTCCGAGCATGTTGTTCTTTTGCCTGCACCTGTTTTGTTTAACCTTGATAACAGGGAAGGATGGTCCCTCACTGAGGAGGAGCTTGACACGTACTTGGGAGAGCTCTCCCAACAGGAGCAGGACACTAGAAGGGAGGTCACGGATGATTCGGTCCAGCCCTCGAATGAGGGAGAGTCTTCATATCAACAGCCCGCTTATGAGTGGGGAGCTTCCTCTTCTTCTCATGGGCCCAGCTACAACCATTCTTACCAAGATCCGCCCGCTTGGAACCCCTATTCGTATATGGATTGATACCCACTTAGGCCAAAAGCCTAGGCTTGGGGGTAGGTGCATCGACACCACACTCATCTTCATATCATGTTGCGTCGGTACTTTGTATATTCATGTTTTCTTCTCTTTTTAGTTTTCGTTCTTCTTTGCTTTTGCTTTCTAAAAACATAAAAGACCAAAAATATTTCTGTTGTTTCTCTTTGGTTTGCTTCTTCTTTTTGCCTTGGTTTTCTTTTCCATTTTTGCTTTGTTTAAACTATTCAAAAAACCCAAAAAGATTTTTCTTTGTTTGTTTTTCCCTTTTGGTTCTTGTTTAAAAATCGAAAACACCAAAAATATTTGTCGTTCTTCTTTGGTTTTTGCGAGTTTGCTGTAGGGTTCGGTAGTCCTCAGTGGATATTGGTTTCATATTATTATTCAAGCCACACAAGTGAAGAGCAATAATGAGGATCAATGACAACTTGAGGCGTGGTAAGAGGCTGGTAACAAACTCTATTTGTTTTCATTTTTGCACATATACTCATCACTGTGGGCATGCTTAGTCCGTTCATGTAGAGTGTATGTTTTCTTTGGATGCTTAATAGTTCTTGCTTTCTTATGATTAGCTCCAGCTCGCTAATAGTTTGTAGCATGTCTTATGAATGTTTGCTTGCATTACTCTATTCATAAATTGGTATGACACCATGGTATCCTCCTCTGAATGTTTCATTTGAATTGACTTGTCACATGCTCACGCATGCACATGACTGTGATAATCAGTTAAGCCTTGATGAATTATTTTGCCTTGAGGATCTTGAATCACTTTCATGCCATGAGTTGTCCTGTTTTGTTGCAAGCATGATAATGATAGCTATTGCTCTCTCGTTTGTCGCTCCCTTACTATTGCTAGCCTTCACTTTCACTGAGTATGTTTTACTCAAGTTCCCAACTCCCTAGACGAAATATTTCCAAAGTGTCCACCATACCTACCCATTAGCATCATTTGCTACCTCCGTGCATATTCAATATGCCTTGTTTTCTTCCGAATAAAATGTTTGCTTGTTATGAGAAAGTTAGTTAGTAAAGCTCTCACGAACTTGATGGCACACTTTATTTTCTTGCACTTAATAAACCTGAACCATTGCGTCCTTCTTTGTTGCGCATATTCTTGCGCTTTATGAGTTGAAGTTAGCAGAACCATGTATCATGGGGACCGCTTTCAACGCTTCATAGGTACTTTGTACCTAGTTGATATCATGTTCTTTTGCTTATGGATCCAGGCGGTGTGAAATAAAAGTGGAACTTGTAAGATCATGGAGTTTGTATGTATGTTAGAGAAACGCCTGGGCCGCTAGCCTAAGCCATGCCTAATCATGGTGGAAACTTGCAGCATAACCATAATGAGCATTCTATGAAGCATCCTCAATAAAAATCTATGCACATAGTAAATAAAAAGATCGCCGAGATGCTCATTGTCTTCTTGCCTTGTTATTTTGATTATGGGATAGCTCCCGTGTCATGTGCAAGGGGTACCCCGTTGGCGGTTCTCTATGATACGTATATACTTACAATGACAAGAGCTTACTTGTGACTGAAGTTGAGTAGCATGAGGATCGATCTTCGTAAGTAAGGGGCTTGAGACTTCGATTTATAACTTGTCAAGCATATCCTCTTAGTTGTGTCACTTTCACCTTAACCACATTAAAGATGCTTATGATAGGGGCAATGAGAGCTCAAAGCTAATGAGTACCATACTTTCAGCATTTGGAAGCCTTTCAAAATTATTCAAAATCTTTTTCTTCTACTTGTTGAGTCTTCACGTATTCTTTGAGCACCTTCTTGAGAGCATAGTTGTCATTCTTTATGTTTGTTCCATTAATTGATTATTTGTGTTATGACTTTGATGCTTGTATCCTTGATATCTTTATTTCTAGTCATCACTTGAACTTTAGAGGTGCCTTGATATTCATAATCAAAGGCAAGCGAGATACCACTCTATCATACCTTTCTATGAGCATTGTAATGTTGTTTATGTTTGTGCCTCATGCTACTTATTATTCTTGAGTTGGAATCTCTTCATAGCTTGCAATGACTATTAAGTAGACTTGGTGGCATACTCTTTATTATGAATTGTCCAAGTAGTTGATCACATTGCTGAGAATATTTACATCATATGAAGCAAAAGTGTCCGTGAAAGTTCTTTTATCGCACTCAGTTTTCAACTGAATTGCTTGAGGACAAGCAATAAGCTAAGCTTGGGGGGAGTTGATACGTCCAAAACGTATCTACTTTCCCGAACACTTTTGCTATTGTTTCTCCTCTAAACTTGTGTGATTTGGATGCAACTAATGCGGACTGACGCTGTTTTCAGCAGTATTGCCTTGGTGTCTACTTTTTGTGCAGAAAACCTATTATTAGGAAAAATCCCGGAAAATATGCCAAAAATCCTATTTCACCCGAAGACTCCAGGAGCCAGAATACGAGACAGAGAAGAGCCGGGGGGTGGCCACACCACCTGGTGGCGCGAGCTAGGCCAGACCGCGCCAGGGAGTGGTGTGGGCCCCCAGGCACCCCCTCGGCCTCTCTCTTCGCCTATAAGGAGCCTTCTGACCTAAAAACTTCAGGGGGTTCGACGTTTTTCCAGAAGGAGTTCCGCTCCGCCGCCACCACCAGATTCCACGAAACAGCACCAGAAACTCCGTTATGGCACCCTGCCGGGACGGGGAATTGGAGGAGATCATCGCCATCATCATCACCATCGCTTCTCCATCGACCATCCATGTTTCCCCCATCTATGAGTGAGTAATCCCCCACTGTAGGCTATGGGGATGGTAGGGATTGGATGAGATCATTCATGTAATGGCATCAGATTGTTAGGGCATGGTGCCTAGTATCTTTTATTAGTGCTTTGTGACTTTGTTGCAACTTGTTGTGCTTAATGCTTGTCACTAGGGCCCGAGTGCCATGATTTCAGATCTGAACATGTTATTGATTCATTATGATAGTATTGTTCTTGGTCTTATCTGCAAGTTGTATACACACGTTGTTGTCCAGAACCTATGGCCTCGAAGTGACAGAAATCGGGATAACCGGAAGGGAAAGGCTTTGATGTGAGGATCACATGTGTTCACGGAGTGTTAATGCTTTGCTCCAGTGCTCTATTAAAAGGAGCACCTTAATTGCCAGTAGTTCCCTAGAGGCCCCGCTACAAACGGGCTGGCAGGACAAAAGATGTTGTGCAAGTTCTCATTGCGAGCACGTATGACTATATATGGAACACATGCCTAGGATTGTCTAGTACTTGGATGCTTTATCTTATTTATCTGCAATTTCCCTATATTCTGATTGCTATGTGAATTGTCTTGTCCATGCAACGCTCGTCCATCCATCCTTATGCCTACTGCACTCGAATCCCACTGTTTACTGCATAAAAAGTCGCAACAAAGTCATAAAGCACTAATAAAAGATACTAGGCACCATGCCCTAACAATCTGATGCAATTACATGAACGATCTCATCCAATCCCTACCATGCCCATAGCCTATAGCAGGGGATTACTCACTCATAGATGGGGGAAGCATGGATGGTTGATGGAGATGATGGTGGAGATCGATGGAGATGGCTCCGGGGGCACTTCCTCGCACCGGCAGGGTGCCAGAACAGAGACTTTCTGTCCCCCGAATCTCCCCTTTGGTGGTGGCGGCGCTGCGGAACTCTTCTGGAAAAACGTCGAACCCCCCGAAGTTTTTAGGTCAGAAGGCTTCTTATAGGCGAAGAGGGAGACCGAGGGGGTGCCTGGGGCCACCACACCATGCCCTGGCGCGGCCAGGCCCAGCCCGCGCCTGGGGGGGGGGGGGGGGGGTGGCCAGCCCCTGGCCCTCCTCCACCTCGTATTCTAACTCCTGGAGTCTTCTGGAAAAATAGGCACTTTGGCTTTTGTCCCGTCCAATTCCGAGAATATTCATTTTCTGACTTTCCTGGAACCAAAAACAGCAGAAAACAGGCAACTGGCACTGTGGCTCTTGTTAATAGGTTAGTCCAAGAAATCATATGAAAAGTAGTCCAAAGTGTGGACAAAACACAAGAAAGTGGATAAAACCAAGCATGGAGCATCAAAAATTATAGATACATTTGCAATGTATCAACATCTCCAAGCTTAACTCCTGCTCGTCCTCGAGTAGGTAAGTGATAAAAAGAAAGAATAATTTTTGAGGTGACATGCACCATCATAAACTTGATTAAAGCATTTGTAAAACATTCAAAACTGGGATCATAGTACTTCAATCATAACATGAAAGACAAAGTTCTAGCAATAAGACAAAGAAACTATGATGCAACATGAAAAGGCACAAACAAAATATTCATGAATAACAATGCTTTGCAAGACGTTTGTTTGTTTCACATAAAGAAAACATAGCATAGTGGCATTTAGCTTGTCCCTCATATAGTAGCAAACATAAATGCATAGGACACCTTCAAAGTTTACAAGAGTGACTAGATACAAATAGTTTAAAACAAGCAATATCAAGGTATGCATCAATCAACAAGTCTTGGGACAATGCACATAGAACTAAGAATGGCCACTATGCTCTCAAGAAAGTGCTCATAGAATGTGTGGAGACTCAACAAGGAAATGAACAGGTTTTGAAAAGTTTGAAAGACTTCCAAATGTTGAAAGTATGATACTCGTTAGCTTTGAGCTCTCATTGCCCCTATCATAAGCATCTTTAAATGGTTAAGGTTAAAGTGACGCAACTAAGAGGATATGCTTGACAAGTTATAAATCAAAGTCTCATGCCCCTTACTTACGAAGACCGATCCTCATGCAACTCAACTTCAGTCACAAGTAAGCTCTTGTCATTGTAAGTATATACGTATCATAGAGAACCGCCAACGGGGTACCCCTTGCACATGATACATGAGCTATCCCACAATCAAAATGACAAGGCAAGCAGACAATGAGCATCTCAATGATCTTTTTATTTACTATGTGCATAGATTTTTATTGAGGATGCTTCATAGAATGCTCATTATAGTTATGCTGCAAGTTTCCACCATGATTAGGCATGGCTTAGGCTAGCGGCCCAGGCGTTTCTCTAACATACATACAAACTCCATGATCTTACAAGTTCCACTTTTATTTCACACCGTCGGGATCCATAAGCAAAAGAACATGATATCAACGAGGTACTGAGTACCAATGCAATGTTGAAAGTGTTCCCCATGAAACATGGTTCTTCTAACTTCAACTTATAAAGCGCAAGCATATACGCAACAAAGAAGGACGCAATGGTTCAGGTTTATTAGATGCAAGAAAATAAAGTGTGCCATCAAGTTCGTGAGATCTTTACTAACTAACTTTCTCATAACAAGCAAACATTTTACTCAGAAGAAAACAAGGCATATTGAATATGCACTGAAGTAGCAAATGATGCTAATAGGTAGGTATGGTGGACACTTTGGAAATATTTGGTTTAGGGGTTGGAAACATGAGTAAAACATACTCAGTGAAAGTGAAGGCTAGCAATAGTAAGGGAGCGACAAACGAGAGAGCAATAATGGCCATAATCATGCAGAGCGACAAAACATCATTGATCAAAGCATAAAGTGATACGACAAGTTGAAAACTAAAGGATCATAAAGGCTTATGGTGACTTGGGATAGTCATAACATGGTGTGAGCATGTGCCAAGTCAACCCAAATAAAGCATCAAAGGAGAATACCACAATACTATGCTTTAATATGCTAAAACAACGCATGATTCTTCCAAAGCACATTAAGCAATCTCAATTGTTTATAACAAGTCATGCTACAGCAAATAATACTAAGCATAAAGCCAAAACAATATCAAGCATGGCATGACAAAGCATAGGCCACAGTCAAAAACAAGCTCTCTTTACCACTTAAGCTTTCTACTCTTTTCCAATCCAAACCAAACTATTTGAACACCAATATATGAAAGAGGAGGTCCAACCAATTTATTCATCAAACTAAGAAGACCACACAATCTAAAAACCAAAACAAAAACGAAAAAGAAGACGCTCCAAGAACAACACAACTGTGCATGAAACAATAAAAATGAAGCGTTTGGAAGAAACCTGGGATTTTTATTGATGAAGAGGGGGATGCCTTGGGCATCCCCAAGCTTTGATGCTTGTAATTCTTGGATATTTCTTGGGGTGACACGCATGGCATCCCCAAGCTTGAGCTTTAGTCCATCCTTCATCTCATTACTCATTCGTTCCATACACCTGAAATTTTTCCTTCATACAAAACTTCACACAATCTTTATTAGCAACATTAGTGCACTCAAGATAATAGGTCTTAAGGTTCAGTTCCAACAACAATAAAACTTCCATTAAAAAACTATCTACCTTAGCACTTCCCTCAAAAATCTCAATTCCCCAAAAGAACTCAAAAAGGAACCAACAAGAAGCAAATGCAGAAAATGGCAGAAATCTGTCAAAACAGACCAGCAGGTAAAGACGAATTTTTTAGAAGACCTTCTGTTGCTCAAATCAAAAAGTGTTTAACTAACGAAAGTTAGATAACAACCTGGGGCAGAAGCACAAAAATTTAAGCCTCAAAAAGACATACATAGATGTTACACGAATTTTTACGGTGAAGCACATAAATCTGTTTCAGGACAGCAACTTTCCCAATCATTACTTCTCTCTCATTAGAGGTTACTCTTGGCACAAAAAGCAAATAAAAAGGATAAGGAGCGGTTATTACATAGGTAATAACTTCCAATAATCATCTAAAACTTTTGGGTTATCTCCCAATAAGTACTTTTCTTTAACACCTTTAAGTTAGGCATAAGGAAAAACTAAAATGGATAGAATAGAAGTAAGCGGCAATAATCATGGTGAAAACATTGTTTTGTTCAATGAAATCCTTTTGTTAACAAGGTTGATCGAGTCTCGCTACCAAAACAATTCCATATGAGGCAAAACTTTGTATTCCACTAATGATTATGTTACCTCAACCTTGATAGCAATTGTCCCAATCATAATAGTTTCAAATTTTTCTCTAGGTATGGGACAATATATTTCTCCAACTTGAATGCCTTCAACATGTTCAATTGAATTAAAACCATAAGTCCTTTGAATCTTCTTGGGGAAATAGACAGTATGTTCCTTGTCATTAACATTGAAGGTCACCTTCCCTTGATTACAATTAATAACAGCTCCTGCAGTATTTAAGAAAATGTCTCCCAAGAATAATAGACATATTATCATCTTCAGGCATGTTAGTTTGAGAGGATGCTCTCATAAGAAATATGAGTTGAAGTAAAAGAGAGAATCAAGAAGCAAATTCAAAACACATTTAAGTCTAACCCACTTCCTATGCATAGGAATCATGTATGCAAATAAATTCACAAAGAACAAAGTGACAAGCATAGGAAGATAAAACAAGAGTAACTTCAAAACTTTTAGCACATTGAGAGGTGTTTCAATACCATGAAAACTTCTACAACCATATTTTCCCCTCTCATAATAATTTTTAGTAGCCTCATGAATAAACTCAACAATATAACTATCACATAAAGCATGCTTTTCATGATCTACAAGCACTAGAGATTTATCATAAACATCTTCAAAAGAATCCTCAGGAACATAACATTCATCCTTCTTTAGTAAGCATGGGGGACAATCAAATAATGTAAGGGATAAAGAGTTACTCTCATTAGAAGGTAGGTATGGGTAGCTAATCCATTCTTCCTCCTTTTGTTCATCACTCTCCTCCTCTTTTTCATCTAATGAGCTTTCAGGTTCATCAATTTCTTCTTCCATATGATCCTGCAAGGCATTAATATCTTCCATTCGTGGAAAGCATCTATTAATATATTCAAGAATATAGGCATTTTCATCCTTGTAATTATCAAGGAAAAATTTAAATATACCAAAAACCTCATACTTATAAGGTGAATCATCAATATTTTCAAGCAAACAAGCAAGTTCAAATGCACCCTTCCAAGCAATAAATTCCTCAATTTGTTCCACATCATAAAAGTCATAATTTCCCTTAACATAGGAAGATATGGTAACATTATCATTATACTCACATTGAAAAGGGAGGTGTTTGTACCTCCTATAGCAACACGATTTATCAAGGCAATAAGTAACATTATAAGTAGAGCACACATTTCTAGCAATGGTATACAATTTATCAATTTGTTCCCTTAAGTGTTTCCCTTTTTGTGACAAGCGGTGTTCCTTATAATAATATTTTTCATCTTCCGTGAACCCACCTTACCAATAAGATTCAGTTTCAAAGAAACCAACCATTGACAACAAGCATGATAAAGCAAGACAATAACAGACCAACAAAAATAACAACTAGAATAGGAACCAATTTTTTTGTATTTTTGATAAAGAAACAAGCAAACAAGGAGAAAATAAACTTAGCTTGAACAATAGTGATTCCAAGTGGACTTGATAAATAAAGCTATGCTCCCCGGCAACAGCGCCAGAAAATAGTCTTGATGACCCATAAGTATAGGGGGTGTATCGCAGTATTTTCGAGGGAAGTGAAACCCAATTTATTGATTCGACACAAGGGGAGCCAAAGAATATTTATAAGACTTAACAACTGAGTTGTCAATTCAGCTGCACCTGGAAACAATCTTGCTCACAGTAGTTTATCAGTAGCAATAGTTTTGTAGTAGGAATAGTAAAGTAACAACAGTAGTAAAGCAAAGAGAGTAGTAACAAAAGCAGTAACAGTGGGATTTGAGTGCGGTAGGCATAGGGATGGATGGATGGGCATTGCATGGACAAGACAATTCACATAGAAATCAAAACATAGGGCAATTGCAGATAAATAAGATAAAGCATCCAAGTACTAGATAATCCTAGGCATGTGTTCCATATATAGTCATACGTGCTCGCAATGAGAACTTGCACAACATCTTTTGTCCTGCCAGCCCGTTTGCAGCGGGGCCTCTAGGGAACTACTGGCAATTAAGGTGCTCCTTTTAATAGAGCACCGGAGCAAAGCATTAACACTCAGTGAACACATGTGATCCTCACATCAAAGCCATTCCCTTCCGGTTATCCTGATTTCTGTCACTTCGGGGCCATAGGTTCCGGACAACAATGTGTGTATACAACTTGCAGATAAGACCATAAACAATACTATCATAATGAATCAATAACATGTTTAGATATGAAATCATGGCACTCGGGCCCTAGTGACAAGCACAACAAGTTGCAACAAAGTCATAAAGCACTAATAAAAGATACTAGGCACCATGCCCTAACAATCTGATGCCATTACATGAATGATCTCATCCAATCCCTACCATCCCCATAGCCTACAGCGGGGGATTACTCACTCATAGATGGGGGAAACATGGATGGTTGATGGAGATGATGGTGGAGATCGATGGAGATGGCTCCGGGGGCACTTCCCCGTCCCGACAGGGTGCCGAAACAGAGACTTTCTGTCCCCCGAATCTCCCCTTCAGTGGTGGCGGTGCTACGGAACTTCTTCTGGAAAAACGTCGAACCCCTCGAAGTTTTTAGGTCAGAAGGCTTCTTATAGGCGAAGAGGGAGACCGAGGGGGTACCTGGGGCCACCACACCATGCCCTGGCACGGCCGGGCCCAGCCCGCGCCTGGGGGGTGTGGCCAGCCCCTGGCCCTCCTCCGTCTCATATTCTGGCTCCTGGAGTCTTTTGGAAAAATAGGCACTTTGGCTTTTGTCCCGTCCAATTCCGAGAATATTCATTTGCTGACTTTCCTGGAACCAAAAACAGCAGAAAACAGGCAACTAGCACTGTGGCTTTTGTTAATAGGTTAGTCCAAGAAATCATATGAAAAGTACTCCAAAGTATGGACAAAACACAAGAAAGTGGATAAAACCAAGCATGGAGCATCAAAAATTATAGATACATTTGCAATGTATCAGCCATACATCGCAATCCCAAGATTACCATTTTTGCGAGACATAACAGATTGGATATCACAGTACATCATCCAGTACAAACCATAATAAGGTCTTACACAAATAAAGGATCTCATGATCCAGTCTTAATACAAACAAGTAGCAGAATAAAATAGCATAGCGGTGGGCTCCATCTTCGGTGTCACAGGCAATGCTGACGATGGGAGATGATCTGTCATAGCCATCTTGCTGTCCTCCTTCAGGGTAGTCCTCCTCATAGTCTAGCCACGGGAATAGCCAGGGACAAAGCCATGCGTACTCTTTAAGTACTCGCAAACTATCACTAACAAGTAAGATAGTTCTAGTAGGAATGATAAGTTCTAAGTTTATTTGTAAAGCTAAGTTTGAAACTTAAGTTGAGTTCGGAAACAAAGAAAGATAAAATAAAGTTTGAAATCACCTAAGTGGGAACTTAGTTGTCATAGTCACAACTCTGTTGTGGTCAAGTCATGTCACAATTCATGTCATAAGTCATTTTGAAAACATCTGACAATGGAACAGTATGGCCACTCCAACTGTCCATAACCGCGGACGCGGCTATTTGAATAGTTTGACACTTTGTAGAGGTGGTACACTTTCACCATAGAATTCGATACATCTGTCAGGGATAACCTTGAATCATCATACTTAGTATGCAGATAATCAAACATAACCTTTCCTTTACACACTCTAGTATAAGCACCTCTCCTATGAGCTTGGCCTCCCAGCCATGACCATTTGTCATCCTGGGCACTGCATAGGTGGACAACATTGAGAGGTAGCCTCAACTCAAATCTCTCCCGCGAGGGAACTAATAGTAATGCATATAAACTTCCGGCTAAGCCTTACCCAATTCAGGTATTGTGGTTGTACGGTAAAATTGGAATGGTATCGCATCCGAACCCAACCATCAGTTTTTATAAAAGGGCTAAGGCTCATGCCTTAACATTTTTACCATCATAAACCATTTGTGTTTCTCAACACATGTCAAAACATCTCAATAGAATGACTCATCATTCCAAGGTTTTGACAAGTCATTTTCACCAAGTATTCCCATGTAAAATGATCAAGTTTTGGTTTAGATCTAAGCTACTAAGTTAAGAGTGTTCACTAAGGTGGGATGCTAATCTCAATCTCATGCCATAGAATGACATCTAAGTATAACTAGATAGGTCAATTTTTATACTCTTTATGTTATCTATAAACAAGAAAGAAACTTTGGTAAAGTAAAAGAAAGTAAAGCTTGTAAATAAAACTTGGAGTAGGTATAAGTCAAAATGGTATAACCAAAGCATGCCTAATTCCTTTGCTTAGGTTATCTAGCTGGCAAGGGTTAGCTTGCATTGTTAATGATGGCTTGCCTTGGTTGGTGCAGTGGTTGAAATTCTCTTCCTCCTCCTCTTGGTAGAACTCCTCCTCCTCGTAGACTTGGTCGGTACTATCGTCTATAAATACATACGGAATACACAATCACCAAACAATACTTAATTAGTATACTTAGCACTCTAAGGCACACATTTGAAGATCTAGTATCATCACAAACATCACAAGGTTTAATGAACTAGTTTCATTTATTTTATTTGAGAAAAGTAGTTTCTACTCATTGAAATTAACTAAGATTTAATATTCTCCAATTAAAATATGGGATCATGTGGACACATGTCATCACCACATATTCTAATATATGGGAATATGATTTAAAGGTTGGATGACATTTTAATAAGTTTAAGTTTCATAATTAATGATTTAAAGTGACTAGAAATGCCTATATAGCATTATTTTGGTACTAGTCCAAAGTCACTGCATGCAACCTTAATATTATTAGATATTCAGATAGGTATGATTAAATGTGATTTTTGAGAGTTGGAATCAACTCAAAAGCTATTATGGTTGAATTTATAAAAATGTTTGAATGTGCAAAAGCTTCTGTCTTGTTATTTTAGCTAGGAGAGATCTATAACTATAAATGATTTAAATCCAACGGGCTTGGATAAATATTTTAATTAGCTTTCCAACAAAATTGTAATCACTCAATTTGGATTTGTAAAACTCTCTGAATTGATTTTTAAACTAAGGGACATAACTAAGTTTCAGCTAAAAAGGAAAAATCTAAATTTGAATTAATTGTGTCGCGGGGGAAATAAATGGGCTAGCCCAGTTTACTCCACACAACACCCCGGCTGGTTTTAAGTGGGGGCCCCACCTGTCAGTGGGACAGGGGTTGCCGAATCGGTATGGGAGGACGGTAGCCGTGGGATTAGATCCTGGATCAACGACTCACATCCATCGTCCTCGCCGGAACAGTTCACGATAGGGACGAACCCTAGCACGGTCGGTGTGGGTGCAGTGGGGGCGTACCGGGGCTCCAGCGAGTGCAGCGAGGCGGGCAAACGAACGAGACGACGACGTCGGTTCTCCAGGTACCAACGGCGTCCCGAGAGATGGCCTGGATCACTGGCTCCCTTCTCCTCCTTCCACGACAGACTCCAGAAAAATTCCGGTGCTACGGGCTGCGGCTTGCTCCGGTGGGGCTCTGGGAGGTTTCTAAGGGGGAGTGGATGGAGATGGTGTGAGCAAACGGTGCTGGGAGGCGCTCTATTTATAGTGGGGCAAGAGGTGCAGAGAGGCATGGGCGGAGCTCGCCGGTGACGACGGCACAATGGGCTAGAGGCTTGGGCGGTGGGCTAGGACAGTGAGCGGTGCCCTGGCGAGTGTCACGGAGGTGCGTGTGCAGTGCGAGGTGGTCGGGAGACGTGAGCGGTGCAGCGCGCATGATGTCTCTGTTGACAGAGAACTTTGCGGTGGCCGGCGACTACGGGGCTCGGTCGGGGAAATGGGCATGTCCTGTAGCTTCCTGGGGCGGTGGTGATCATGTAGGTGGGCAGCAAGATCGATGCGGGGTCTGGCTAAGCAGGGACCAGGCATGCTCTGCGGGCGGCATCGGCATGGAAGACACGTTCCGGGCGTGGTGGTTCCTAGCTTCTCTTCGCTCTGTCCTCGAGCTGGGCTGGCCTGGAGGGAGAGGTGGACCACGAGCGACGCGTTGGGCAAGGTGGGCGAGGCTGACGATGCAAGGGGCATGCTGTCATCGGTGAGGAGGCGCAAGGTGCTCGGCATTAATGGCCATGCCCATTTGGTCATGGGCACAGGGGTTGCTCGGGCTATAAAAGGGTAGGGGATGCACTTGAGAGGTTTTGGGGGCAATGTGGGAGACAAGTTTGGCCAGAACACTGGTCACACTAGTGTTTTTGGTTTTTATCTGATCTGTGCACTCCAAGTGTTTGACAAAATGGTCGAAAGAAATCAAGTTTGGAATTTTGAGATGAGATTTGGTGGAGTGGTTTTTCACATGCTTAAGCATCTGTGGTTGCTTGGAATTTTTAAATGGAGTTCATTTGATAGGTTTTTTAAATAGGGTGATCTATACATATGAACTACATTCCATTTTCAAATGTCATTTAAAATTAGAGTTTGAATGTTTTTGGAAGATCACAAAGTGGGCCTTGGTACATCTTAACTTGTACTAGCAAGGGGTGCAAAGATCCACAATTGTTTCTGTTGGAAATTGAGTGCTAGGAATACCCTAAGTGGGCTAGGTGATTAAAATGGCAAAAGTGACCATTCCCTTTATTAATTGTATTTGATTTCTTTTTCTTTGGTTTTTGCTTGGGAATGATCTAGATGATGTGGAATTCATCTTAGAATCATTTTACCACCATTAGAACCAACAATCATGGCAATTCAAATCAACTCCTATTTAATGCAACACTCATATGCATGCTTAAAGATTTTTAAATGGAAATTTTTTTTGTTAACCCTAAATTGGGTGATTTGGATCTTAATATATTGGATTAAAGTTTTGGGATGTTACAACCTTCCCCCCTTAAACAAAATCTCTCCCTGAGATTTAAGAAAGAAAACTAGGAACTAAAGAGATCTGGGAACTCTGTCCTAATGTAATCTTCTCGCTCCCAAGTGGCTTCTTTTTTGGTATGGTTGCTCCATTGGATCTTGAGGAATTTGATACTCCTAGTCCTGGTGGTTCTGTAAGCTTCCTCCAAGATACGGATGGGCACTTCACGATACGTCAGATCCTTGTTGTTATCAACAGCTCGGTGATCGATGTTCTTGAAAACTTCAGTCTTCTCCGGCACTTCTAGGCATTTGCGAAGTAACGAGATATGGAACACATTGTGGATGGCTGACATCTCTTCTGGCAGTTCCAGTTGGTACGATACTTCTCCTTGGCGATTTAGAATCTTGAAGGGTCCGATATATCTAGGGGCTAATTTTCCTTTCAGACTAAAACATTGGGTTCCCTTCAATGGCAAAACCTTGAGATACACAAAATCTCCGACATTGAGAGTCAGGTCTCTCCTTCTCTTGTCAAGATAACTCTTCTGTCTGGATTGGACGGTCTTGAGGTGCTCACGGACTTTGTGAACCTTCTCTTCGGCTTCTCGTAGGATTTTGGGTCCGAAAATCTGACTCTCTCCTACTTGCGACCAATTCAAAGGGGTACGACACTTTCTTCCATATAGGAACTCAAATGGCACCATTTGCAAACTGGCTTGATAACTGTTGTTGTATGAGAATTCTGCGAAAGGCAGGCAATATTCCCATTTTGATCCATACTCTAACGCACAAGCTCTTAACATATCCTCTAAGATTTGGTAGACTCTTTCAGTCTGTCCATCAGTTTGCGGGTGGTAAGTTGTGCTGAAATCCAACTTGGTTCCTAATCCTTCTTGGACTTTCTGCCAAAATCTTGAGGTAAATTGGGTTCCTCAATCCGATACTATGGTCTTGGGGGTTCCATGCAGACTGACGATTCTAGAAATGTACAACTCTGCTAGCTTCGAACTCTGGTAGGTTGTCTTAATAGGCATAAAATGAGCTACCTTGGACAGTCTATCAACGATGACCCAGATTGAGTCATTTCCCCTACTAGAAGTAGGCAAACCGGTGATAAAGTCCATTCCGACGGAATCCCATTTCCATTCTGGAATCTGCAATGGTTGCAATAGTCCTGTAGGTCTCTGATGTCCCGCTTTGACTCTCTGACAGATATCACACTTGGCGATGTAGCTCCCGATTTCTCTCTTCATCTTGTGCCACCAAAATTGCTCTTTCAAATCCTAATACATCTTCGTTCCTTCGGGGTGGATAGAATAAAGAGTATCATGAGCTTCTTGCATGATAACTTGCTTCAGTTCCGAATCTGCTGGCACACAGATACGTCCTTTGTACCACAAAACTCCTTCTTCGTCTTCGGTGAATCCAGGTACCTTTCCTGTACCAATACGATGTTTGATTCCATCGATACTTTCATTTCCCTTCTAGGCTTCCTTGATTTGGCTAATCAAAGTGGGTTGAAGTTCAATGCTAGCTAAAAATCCTTTGCTAACTAGCTCAGTTCTAAACTGCTCCAACTCCTCATACAAACTTGGTTGCTTCTCCTTGATCATGGTGTTTATCCTACACGGCAATCTGCTAAGAGCATCCGCTACCACATTGGCTTTGCCGGGGTGAAGTGAATGTGAAGGTCATAATCCTTGATTAACTCTATCCATCTCCTTTGCCTCATATTCAGCTCCTTCTGAGTGAAAATATACTTCAAGCTTTTGTGATCTGACTAAATCTCACACCGATTACCCATAAGATAATGATGCCATGTCTTCAATGCCAAAACTATGGCTGCTAACTCAAGATCATGGGTAGGGTAGTTCTGCTCATGCTGATTCAGTTGTCGAGATAGATATGCGATGACTTTGCCTTCTTGCATCAATACACATCCGAGACCAATCTTGGCTGCATCACAATACACATCAAACGGCTTCTTGATATCTGGCATGATCAATATTGGGGCTGAAATCAATCTCTTCTTCAGCTCTTGGAAACTTGCTTCACATTTGTCGGTCCATTCAAACTTCTTATCCTTCTTCAACAATTGAGTCATGGGTCTTGCGATGCTCGAAAATCCTTCTATGAACTTGTGGTAATATCCCGCTAATCCGAGAAATGCATGGACTTGGGTTTGAGTGGTTGGGGCTTCCCATTCTTCAACATCTTTGATCTTGGCGGGATCAACAGCGACTCCTCCGGCAGACACAATATGTCCTAGGAATCCTACTTTTTTCAGCCAAAACTCACATTTGCTAAACTTGGCATACAACCGATGCTCTCTAAGGGTTTCAAGGATGATTCTCAGATGTTGCTCATGGTCTTCTTCTAACTTGGAATAGATAAGAATATCGTCGATAAACACTACGCCAAACTTATCTAGAAAGTTCATAAAGATCTTATTCATGAGATTCATGAAATAAGCAGGGGCATTGGTTAATCCAAAAGACATGACCGTATACTCGTATAATCCATAACGAGTAGTAAAGGTGGTCTTCGGAATATCCGTTGCGCGAATCTTAAGTTGGTGATAGCCAATCCTAAGATCAATCTTAGAGAACACTCTGGCACCAGTCAACTGATCAAATAGATCTTCTATCTTTGGCAATGGGTACTTGTTTTTGATTATGACGTCATTCAACTTCCTGTAATCTGTGCACAAACGGTTGCCTCCATCTTTCAAACAAAATAGGCGATCTCCATGGCGATGCGCTTGGTTGAATCAAGCCTTTCTCCAACATAGCATCCAACTGCTTCTTCAGTTCCACTAACTCTGAGGGGTTCATGCTATAGGGTCTCTAGGTTATGGGACCGGTTCCAGGGACTAGTTCAATAATGAACTCAATATCCCTATCCGGGGGCATACCAGGCAATTCATCTGGGAATACGTCAGGGTATTCACAGACTACTCTGACTTGGTCTATGGTGGGTAGGGCTAGACTCTTGTTGCACTTGAATTGACAGGGCAAGGTTTCAGATATATGCTCTACTGAGACTCCAGAGCTACTGGTCATGGTGATGGCTTTCTTGGCATAGTCAATCAATCCTTTATGCTTTGACATCCAATCCATGCCTAGTACTACTTCCAAACCTTTGGTTCCAAGTACTATTAGGTTGGCATAAAAATCTATCCCATGTATTCTAATAGGCACAACTTTGCAAATTTTTCTAGCTTTTGTAGTTGAACCAGGTATTTGAACTATCATGACATGCTTCAAGTTGGTTGGGTGAATCTTACTAGTGCATGCAAATTCTTTAGTGATAAATGAGTGCGATGCTCCAGAATCAAACAACACTCTTGCTAAAACTGAGTTGACAGAAAACATACCCAGCACTACATCTGGCGCTTCTTGGGCTTCTTCAGCGTTCATGTGGAAGAGACGGCCATTGCGGTTGTGAGGGTTCCCTAGGGCGAATCTTCTTCCTGGTTGAACACGACACTACTGTTGAGCTGGGGCATTCACATTGGCAGTGGCGGCAATCTTCTTGGGGCACTCATTGGAATAGTGACCCTTCACTCCACACTCGAAACAAGTAATCTGAGACTTGTCTTTTGCTGCCACGGGCACAACATTGCTTCCAGTTCTGGGTGCGTTGTTATTGTTTTTGTTGTTGTTGTTGTTGTTATTATTATTATTATTATTGTTGTTGTTGTTGTTGTTGTTGTTCTTGGGAGGTGCACGGTTGAAATTGCTGGAGTTGCCGGGGTGGATATTGTTTCCTCCGGACTTCACATTTCCTCCGCTACAGTTGGGGTAGCTTGGGCGAGACATTGGGGGTCGATTGTTCCGTGGTGCATATCCGGCAGACGAGTTGGGACGGTACTTCTGGTGGCTGCTGGATCTAGCTTGGTGCATCATCCGACGTTTGAGGTTGTCGTTCGCTTGATTAATCTTCCCTTCCATCTGAATGGAAGAGTCAACTAGCTCTTCGAGATCCTCGAAACGGATGTTGACGAGGACAGTCTGCATCTCATCATGCAGTCTGTTCAGGAATCTCTCCTTCTTCTTGGCTTCCGTGTTGATCTCATCCGGTGCCTACCTGGCAAGGGACAAGAATCTGTCACGGTACTCCACTACAGTCATTCTGCCTTGCTTTAGCTCTCTGAATTCATCTCTCATTCTGGTGACTAGACCCTACGGCACGTGGGTGCGGCTGAACTTGACTTTGAAGGCTTCCCATGTCATCACTTGACCATGGTTCATTGTGCGGGTGTTGTTCCACCATGCTCTTGCATCTCCTGCCAAATAGTGGGTGGCAAAAAGAACTTTCTCGTTGGCATCCACTCCGGCTACTTCTAAGTTGTTCTCCATTGTCTGCAACCAGTCATCCGCATCTAGTGGGTCTTCAGACTTGCTAAAGATTGGGGGATTGGTATTCTGGAAGTTCTTTAGTTTGGATCCATGATGATCCTGATTTCCATGGTTCTAGTTGTTGTGAGCCATCTGGGCGATCTGCTGCAGGGTGGCTAGATTTGCTTGGCGCTCTGCCCTACTAGCTTCACGGTCTGCAATGAGAGTCTGCAGAATCTGCAGCATTGGGTCTTGCGATGAGCTGCTCCCTCCTTGGTTTCCACGAGTCATCTGAAGATTGAGATAGATAATGGGGTAAGAGGGAAGTTCTAAGGTTCATGGTTTTTGGTTTCAAAGCTAAAACTTTGAGTTTGACTTAGGTTTTGCAGCTAACTTATTTTCATTCATTCAAGATATCACACCATACAAACACACACACACCACAACAAAAGGAAAACAGATGGTTTTAAGAACCATTCTGTAAGCTACGACACAATGGGACCGATACTCATCACTCCTACGATAGTGCTCTAGTGCATCTACTCATCATCGATGAAGTCGGAGTCATCATCGTCGGTGTAGAAGTCCATGGCATCATCCTCCAGATAGTAATCATCATTGCTAAGGTAGGAGTCAATATCCCCTTGGATATCTTCACCTTCCTCTTCTTCTTCTTTTGCTGCAAGCTGAGCTTCTTGCTCCTTGATGGTCTTCTCGAGGTCGGCCACCTTCTTGCGAAGACGGTCGATGGTGCGATCCTTCTTTGCATGTTGATGGCGAAGAGACTGACGATCCTTGACGAGCAACGAGAGAGTCTGGGCCTTCTAGGCGGCAACGACAAGGTTGTGGTTGGCGAACTCTCTAGCATTGTCCAATTCCTTCTATCGGTCGTACAACAGGAAGTCGAGGTTCTCCACTTGACGCTTCAATATTGGGTGACTTGGCATCTCTAGAGGCATTCCCATAGAATCACACCTTGCATAGGGAGCAAACCGGGTTCCTTGGATTAGGTTGATACTCTAGGCGCAAAGACGAGCGAGAGCTTCATGCATTGCCCTGGCTAATCCATCTAGCCAGTAGTTCTCTCTCACGGAGAACTGAATCCTCTCGAACATTGGTGCTTCTAACTTGCCTTGAAGATCAACAACTACTAGCCATCGTAATTCTCCTCCTGGTGGACCCAGGAGTTGAGCTCCAAGAAATTCCGGATGAGGACGCTCCAAGTACTCAAACAGTGAATCAAGATCCCTCTCGAAGATCAATTGGCCTCCGTTGCCCAACTGGTAGAACTTGCTGTACTGAACTTCCATCTATAAGAATTCAGGATGAGAAAGTTAGTGAAGTGATCAAGTGTGTCAAAGTTTTATGTAGTAATGTAAGAATTTTGAGGTACATGCCTTTTTTTGAGAGAAAGAATTCCCAAGGGTAAGAGAGGAAATAGTTTTTACAAATACTCACTTTGATTTTGGAAACTAAGTTTTTGATTCGAACGTCCATTCTAACTAGGGTCTCCTATGGTCAGGATGGCTCTGATACCAACTTGTCAACACCCGGATTTTTAATCCTAGATGCATGTTATGCCATACATCGCAATCCCAGGATTACCATTTTTGCGAGACATAATAGATTGGATATCACAGTACATCATCCATTACAAACCATAATAAGGTCTTACACAAATAAAGGATATCATGATCCAGTCTTAATACAAACAAGTAGCAGAATAAAATAGTGTAGCGATGGGCTCCATCTTCAGTGTCACAGGCAATGCCGACGATGGGAGTTGATCCTAGTTGTCGTAGCCATCCTGCTGTCCTCCTTCAGGGTAGTCCTCCTCATAGTCTGTCCACAGGAATAGCTAGGGACAAAGCCATGAGTACTCTTTAAGTACTCGCAAACTATCACTAACAAGTAAGATAGTTCTAGTAGGAATGCTAAGTTCTAAGTTTATTTGTAAAGCTAAGTTTGAAACCTAAGTTGAGTTCGGAAACAAAGAAAGATAAAATAAAGTTTGAAATCACCTAAGTGGGAACTTAGTTGTCATAGTCACAACTCTGTTGTGGTCAAGTCATGTCACAATTCATGTCATAAGTCATTTTGAAAACATCTGACAACGGAACAGTATGGCCACTCCAACTGTCCATAACCACGGACGCGGCTATTCGAATAGTTTGACACTCTGTAGAGGTGGTACACTTTCACCACAAAATTTGATACATCTGTCAGGGATAACCTTGAATCATCATACTTAGTATGCAAATAATCAAACATAACCTTTCCTTTACACACTCTAGTATAAGCACCTCTCCTATCAGCTTGGCCTCCCAGCCATGACCATCTGTCGTCCTGGGCACTGCATAGGTGGACAACATTGAGAGGTAGCCTCAGCTCAAACCTCTCCCGCAAGGGAACTAATACTAATGCATATAAACTTCCGGCTAAGCCTTACCCAATTCAGGTATTGTGGTTATACGGTAAAATTAGAATGGTATCGCATCCGAACCCAACCATTAGTTTTTATAAAAGGGCTAAGGCAAATGCCTTAACATTTTTACCATCATAAACCATTTGTGTTTCTCAACACATGTCAAAACATCTCAATAGAATGACTCATCATTCCAAGGTTTTCAGAAGTCATTTTCACCAAGTATTATCATCTAAAGTTATCAAGTTTTGGTTTAGCTCTAAGCTACTAAGTTAAGAGTGTTCACTAAGGTGGGATTCTAATCTCAATCTCATGCCATAGAATGACATCTAAGTCTAACTAGATAGGTCAAGTTTTATACTCTTTATTCTATCTATAAACAAGTAAGAAACTTTGGTAAAGTAAAAGAAAGTAAAGCTTGTAAATAAAACTTGGAGAAGGTATAAGTCAAAATGGTATAACCAAAGCATGCATAATGCCTTTGCTTAGGTTATCTAGCTGGCAAGGGTTAGCTTGCATTGTTAATGATGGCTTGCCTTGGTTGGTGCAGTGGTTGAAATTCTCTTCCTCCTCCTCTTGGTAGAACTCCTCCTCCTCGTAGACTTGGTCGGTACTATCGTCTATAAATACATACGGAATACACAATCACCAAACAATACTTAACTAGTCTACTAAGCACTCTAAGGCACACATTTGAGGATCTAGTATCACCACAAACATCACAAGGTTGAATGAACTAGTTTCATTTATTTTATTTGAGAAAAGTAATTTCTACTCATTGAAATTAACTAAGATTTAATATTCTCCAATTAAAATATGGGATCGTGTGGACACATGTCATCACCACATATTCTAATATATGGGAATGTAATTTAAAGGTTGGATCACATTTTAATAAGTTTAAGTTTCATACTTAATGATTTAAAGTGACTAGAAATGCCTATAGAGCATTTTATTGGTACTAGTCCGAAGTCACTGCATGCAACCTTAATATTATTACATATTCAGATAGGTATGATTAAATGTGATTTTTGAGAGTTGGAATCAACTCAAAAGCTATTATGGTTGATTATATAAAAATGTTTAAATGTGCAAAAGCTTCTATCTTGTTATTTTAGCTAGGAGAGATCTATAACTCTAAATGATTTAAATCCAACGGTCTTGGATAGATATTTTAATTAGCTTTCCAACAAAATTGGAATCACTCAATTTGGATTTGTAAAACTCTCTGAATTGAATTTTCAACTAAGGGACATAACTAAGTTTCAGCTAAAAAGGAAAAATCTAAATTTGAATTAACTGGGTCGCGCGGGAAATAAATGGGCCGACCCAGTATACTCCACACAGCGCCCGGGCTGGTTTTAAGTGGGGGCCCCACCTGTCAGTAGGACAGGGGTTGCCAAATCAGTATGGGAGGACGGTGGCCGCAATATTAGATCCTGGATCAACGGCTCACATCCATCGTCCTCACCGGAACAGTTCACGACGGGGACAAACCCTAGCACGGTCGGTGAGGGTGTAGTGGGGGCGTACCAGGGATCCAGCGAGTGCGGCGAGGCGGGCAAATGGATGAGATGATGACAGCGGTTCTCCTGGCTTCTCTTCACTCTGTCCTCGAGCTGGGGCTATCCTGGAGGGGGAGGTGGACCACGAGCGACGCGTTGGGCAAGGTGGGTGAGGCTGGCGGCACAAGGGGCATGCTGTCGCCGGTGAGGGGGCGCAAGGTGCTCGGCATTAATGGCCATGCCCATTTGGTCATGGGCACAGGGGTTGGCCAGGCTATAAAAGGGTAGGGGATGCACTTGAGAAGTTTTGGGGGGCAATGTGGGAGACAAGTTTGGCCAGAACACTGCTCACACTAGTGTTTTTGGTTTTTATCTGATCTGTGCACTCCAAGTGTTTGACAAAATGGCCGAAAGAATTCAAGTTTGGAATTTTGAGATGAGATTTGGTGGAGTGGCTTGTCACATGGTTAAGCATCTGTGGTTGCTTGGAATTTTTAAATGGAGTTCATTTGATAGGTTTTTGAAATAGGGTGATCTATACATATGAACTAGATTGCATTTTCAAATGTCATTTAAAATTAGAGTTTGAATGTTTTTGGAAGATCACAAAGTGGGCCTTGGTACATCTTAACTTGTACTATCAAGGGGTGCAAAGATCCACAATTGTTTCTGTTGGAAATTGAGTGCTAGGAATACCCAAAGTGGGCTAGGTGATTAAAATGGCAAAAGTGACCATTCCCTTTATTAATTGTATTTGATTTCTTTTTCTTTGGTTTTTGCTTGGGAATGATCTAGATGATGTGGAATTCATCTTAGAATCATTTTACCACCATTAGAACCAACAATCATGGCAATTCAAATCAACTCCTATTTAATGCAACACTCATATGCATGCTTAAAGATTTTTAAATGGAAAAAGTTTTTGTTAACCCTAAATTGGGTGATTTGGATCTTAATATATTGGATTAAAGTTTTGGGATGTTACAGATATACTTTCTGGGTATCCTCACTGTACCTCACTGACCAGGGTGGCCCACTTCAGGTTAGAGCTTTGCTTCACGGGCGGCCCAGTCAGGGAGAAGAGACGGAGTCCAGTCCGGCTACGGAAAGGCCTAGAAGACTTACCGACATAGGCCCATAGTGTTACTTGTAGTTCAAGATGTACTCTGTAACTGACGCTTAGTCGTAGCCAGATAGATCTCTCCTGTAAACCCTAGGCCGGATATCTATATAAGCCGTCCTAGGGAGAGCCTTTAGGGCACCCTCACAACAGTCTACAATCTCAACTCGCACAGGCGAAACCCTTGTAACCCATATCCGGCTCTGCCGTATTACTGGATTGCTAGCAAGAGTAGGATCCGTCCAAAGCCGGCGGATTCGAACCTGGGTAAAACTTGTGTGCTCACCATCCCAGAATACCATACGTCTCACACCCCTCTCTTCCGCATGCCTCGAGGACCCCCTCATGGCGTACTTGTCATCAATCCGACGACAGACGGAAGATTGGTTAATTCTCCATCTATTTTATAATGCTCTTAACCCTGTGTCTAAGTCTATGTTTGATACTGCAGTTGGAGGAACATTTATGGGTAAACATATTACCGAAGCAAAGCAGCTGCTAGACAATATGCAAGACAACCATGCCCAATGGCATGTGGGTAGATCAAACACGAAGAAGGTGAACTCCGTCTCACCACAAGAAAATGAAGAACTCAATGCTAAGTTGGATGAGCTCATACTAGCCATAAAAGGTAAGGAAACCCAGGTAAGAGCTATCCCAGAAACAAATATTGAATAAATAGACTTCATAGCTCGCAATGATTATAACCCTGCTTGGAAGAAGAATTATAATCCTAATTTTCAGAAACACTATTCTAATCCTACAAGTAACTCTATTAATAATATGGGAACTAGTAATGGTAGTATCCAAGAAACACTTAAGTCTTTTATAGACTCACAAAATGAACAAAACAATATTATTTGTTAAAATAATAGAGAACCATGATGCTATGCTTGGTAAATTATCTAACCAAGCTGTACGTTTGAGAAATGATTTGCAAGACCTCCAAGAAAGAACGAGGATCGTTGAAGCACAACTAGGTAAGATAACCGAGAGTCAAACTCTCATTCTAGCTAAATTTGCAGGTAAAGCTGAGTCCAATCCCATTGAAGACCTCAAGATGATGAGAATCCAAAGGGAGGAGCCTAAAGAACTTGATTATAGTAATGCTCCTTCACCAAGTTACACCGTTGAAGATCTCATAAAAAGGATCAACGTTAAGATTCCGGTAAGTGAAGGAAATGAGGAAGCTATGTACCAACACTTTGTTAATCAGGTAGCAATAAAGGTACGTGAGATCAAGGAAGAATATAAGCAAATTCCTGGAAAATTACCTGTGAAGCTTGATGATATATTTGAGCCTACTATTAAGATTAAAATTGGGACCAATGAGATAGCTGCACTTTGTGATCTAGGTGCAAGCGTCTCAACAATTCCAAAGAGTCTTTTTAACAAGTTGACTCTTGGCTCGTTTGAGATCACTGAGTTAAAATTACATCTAGCAGGTTCTACCTACAAACAAGCTGTAGGAATTAAGGAGAATACTTTAGTATACATTAAAGGTTGTCCTGCTCTTATTGATTTTATTATTGTTGACATGCCTGAAGATGCTTCTGCTCCTATTATATTAGGTCGTCCTTTCTTAAGAACTATTAAGGCTTTGATTAATCTACATGAAGGTAACGTGAAGCTTCAATTGCCTTCATGGGATCCTTTTGTTATTCATTTCCCCAAGAAGAAGAAAGCCAAGCATGATGAGAATGAGGCCATCACTTTGAAGGCCAACTATTTTGGAGTGGGTGTTCCACTCATCTAGCCTAAGTGAGAAACATTGAGGTCAAGCTATTGACCATAAAAGAACGCTTCATGGGAGGCAACCCATATGAAATAAAGGTTTGAGTAAAGTTTTCTAGTTTTAGTTTTAATAAAGAGTGCTAGAAAACTCTAATTGAGGAGAAGAAGTTTGGTAGTACTAACAATCCTGCTTTATTCATGCTGTTGTTGGTCGACAATATTTACTATCATTTTTCTGTCAAAAACATGGTATTTCACTAAGTTACAGGGTAAGAAAGAATTCTCGAAGAAACATAATTTTTTTGATGCATATAGAAGGTTTAACGACTAACTATATGGCGGGAATAAAAATCCCAGCCGTATAGATATTTTTGCCATCGACAATTTTTCTTTCATATGTACTAACGGCTTAACAACCAACTATACGGCAGGAATAAAAATTCCGGCCGTATAGCTCTGGTCGTATAGTTATCGGTGCTTTCGTACAAATTCTTTTCCATGTACTGACGGTTTAACGACCAACTATACGACAGGAATAAAAATTCCGGCTGTATAGTTCCGGTCGTATAGATATCGATGCCTTTTGATGACTGCAAGTGCACAGATCGTTTGTATCTAGTTTCGAAATGAAGATATCGATCCCATAGGGAGCAGGAGTCTGAAGTCTAATAACTCTTGAAATAAATATTATGATAGAAATGCTAAATAAGGTTCTAAATAACAAGATAAAATGCGAGTATTGTGTAAAAGTGTGTTTTTGGGTTTTTATGTATAAGAGCAACAATAAAGTAAAGTAAAACAATTTAATATAGAAAGTAAGTATTGCGTATGTAAGAGAGATTGGAACTTCAATAAGGAAAAAACATTCTCAGGGAGTAGCGGATACACCACTAGCATTATAAGGATCTAAGATAAAGATTATTATCATGAACATTCTCAACTATGTATGTGTGGGAGAAACTCCATATTTGGACAAATAGGCGGCAACCAATGCTCACATCATCCTCATAACCACAGCAGTCAGCAATCGACATCAATCGAATTACTGCGCTATTAAGGGACGTAATCCCGTAGGACATATCCCATGGCATGGATAGTGTTCTGTGAGTTTTCTCGGTTTACCAAGTTGATACGTAAGGAGTGCCAACAACTTTATAGTCACTACAAGTGCTAACACACCTCCGTCTACCAACAAGTAGTTCCCTCCATCAAGTCCCCATGAGAGGCAAATATTGAGAGATCGACTTCTCTCAACATCAAGATGTAGAAAATCTAACACATGGTCACAGTGATGAATATCATAATAGAATTTATCTTATTTCAATCTCATACTAGGGTTTCTCCATCTCCCCAAGAACTAATGATCTACTCAGCCATGGAGGCAATCAACATCATGGCAATAACAATGGAATCTATCATAGATGAATAGTATTTGTATAAATCCACAACGAGTACGGAAATTACAACAAGATCTAGACAAGATGTAGATGGGATGGATGGAGATGGTAGTGATGCAGCGGTGGATGATGAAGATCGATGCCTTAGCCTCCCGGATCTGCACAAGATGAAGATGGATCCCATTGGATGAGTTCCCTCTCTAGATGCCTTCCAGAGGTGAGGTTTCGGCGATTTCTAGGTGTTCTGTATGTCGTCTCTCTGAACTAGTTGCACGGGGTGAAAATATTTGAGGAGGCGGAGGCGGTGCCAACTATATGGCCGGAACTATATGGCCAGAAATTTTATTCCGGTCGTATAGTTGGTCGTTGAACCCTCCGTCACCTTTTTTCGCTTCTGGTTTTCTTCTAGTATTGTTAATATTTCCCAAATAAGCGGTTTACGTTTTTTTTGACTCCTTTTCTCCTCAGCACAACTGCTCCAACAATTGTATCCATTAGATCCATCATCTGTCCTGATCCTGGTGAAAATAGACATAAAACATGCACGCGAGCGCCGTAAAATACCACGATCCTACATCTACAATGCAAAATAATAATGTAAAACATGATGCAAATATGCACTCATCAACTTCCCCAAGCTTAGACTCTTGCTCGTCCCGAGCAAGTTTTAGCTTAATGGATGTGATCCTCATATTCATGAAGCCGAGTCGATAAAATAAATGAGGCAGTTGCAGCGTCTGTTTATCATATACGATACATAGGAATAAGTTCATGAATAGTACCTTACTCGAACCATCTGAATAGTATTAGCAGGCTTCCACACCTTAGTGATCAACACTTCATAAAAAATGAATCTCAACATAACGTAAAAGTATCCGGTCCAACCAAATGAGTTAGCGAGGTAGTCCCAAGTGTTTTAGGATCAATGTATTCACATGGGTTTAAAATCTCAAAAGTGTCTGTTTGTCATACTACAATATAGTGGTATATGCCTATTTGCTCTTTGCGCACTCGCTCATTTTCTTCTTCTTTTTCTTTTCTTTTTATATATGCTCACACTTTTGTTTAAGTGCTGTGCAAAGGAGCTAGCCATACATTCCAATTCATGTTGGAATTCAAAGTTTAACGATCTCAATTATAAAATTCCAATTGTATATGAAGCATTCTTAGGACTTGAAGATTCTACCTCGACTTATTCTCACTCTATTTTGATAGCACTTTTCTTTTTCTTTGTCAAGATTTCTTTTTCAACTTAACTGTATAGACAGTTATTCTTTGTAAATCAAACCGTATACTTACAACATATTGACCATATTATCTTTATGTGTTCCATTAATACCAATGGTGTGGAAGACTCCTACTGCTATCATCAAGTGCAAGTAAAATTATACTCAAGCCATTCATATATCAGCAAAGCAAACACAAACTCAATATTGCTCCATATATAATAATAAACTCGGAATTTCATAAAAGGGATCGATTATTCCTGAAGGGAATTCTAATGATGGAAACTTTATTTCTAGTTTGAACTAATGCAAAAATAGTTATAAAAACTTATAGGGTAGATTATAAGGTCTTAAAGATCTCCCCAAGTTTGGAATCAAGCCAGGCGGGATCAAATAATCCCTTGCAATTCTTTGATACCGTGATTGTCGTAGATCACTGTGGCACAATGGAACGTGGTATCTTCTCCTCATGGGCCAACCTGAGACGGAGGGATTGATTGACAACTTCTAATTCTTTAACATGCATCTTGTAGAAAAGGTTATTCCTCTCCAGCACTTTCACTTGTTCTTTAATGAACTCATTGTTATCCTAAAGTGTTTGTAGCACCTTAAGACTCATAGAAAAACCTGCTTCGATTGTTCGCTTGATATGTTCATCTAGTTTGTCAAGATAAAGTTGCAGCAATCGAAGGTGTTTGGGTGTCCCTGGCTTCTCCTTGTCCAACTCTTCAATCTTCAGCTCTAGGGCCTTCAAATCCCTCTTCTGACACCCATGGTCGGCGTCGAGGAACTCTATAGGGACGGTCTTGATATCCTTGATTTGCTCGCTATTGCTCCCGATCTCCATAGGAGCCTTTCTTCTTGGCTTCTATCCCTTGGTTGAGAGTCCTCACGTGCTAATAAGAGGTAGATTGGTTCTTGGATATTATGATTAGAGAGAGGTAATGGCAGTATATAAGGGGGGTCAGAGGTCGGTAAAACTCGCGAGAAACACCAAATTGTCGTCCAAGCAAAGAATCTTAACGAAACAGGGAAAGAAATCACGGATTTGGAAGTATCATGCCGCATAACGACCAATTATATGGGCGCGGCCCGTATAGCTCCGGCCGTATAGTTGGTTCCGGGCAGATATTTCCAAATATCTCGAGTCCAGGTCGATTAAGTCACGACTCGGAACCGATAATAACATTTTTCAGATGAATAAACGAAAAGATAAATGAAAAGTGTTTGAGAGTTTAACGACCAACTATACGGCCAGAATTTTGGGTCCAGTCGTATAGTTGCGACCGTATAGATATAGACACCATAAATAAAAAGTGTCTGAGAGTTTAACGACCAACTATATGACTGGAATTTTGGCTCCGGTCGTATAGTTGCGACCATATAGGTACAGACACCAAAATCAAAAGTATCTGAGAGTTTAACGACCAACTATACGGCCGGAATTTTGGTTCTGGTCATATAGTTGCGACCGTATAGGCTCAGATATCTAAAACAATTTCAGGATGATGGTACAGAGAGTTTAACGACCAACTATACGGCGGGAGCTTCCTCTCCGGTCGTATAGTTCCACCCGTATAGTTGGCAAAAACCCTCTAAAACTTCAAAAAACACAAGGAATTCAACGGTAGAATTTTCAAAAGTAAAAATTGTGAAATCGAATCACTTATTTGGGTAAGAACACTTACCTTGCACTTACCATTTGCTTATTCGGGAATAAAAACTCCTCCAACAACAAAGACTCATTTTCCCTTGGAGGAATTGACCTTAGTTCATTGAATAATTCTCGTAAATGAAAATCACGAGGACTAAAGTTCCTCTCAACAAGATTGGTGTCTTGTTGGGCAAACATGGACGCTACATCTAACATCTTTATTTCTTGCCTCTGCATGATCTGCAACTCAAATTCTTAAAGTAAAAGAATCCAACGGACCAGTCTTGGCTTATGGTCTTTCCTCTCAAGGAGTTCTTTTAAGCCATCACGATCTATGTGGACTCTTACCTTTTCATCAACTATGTAAGAATGAAATTTATCACAAGAGAAAAATACAGCAAAAATTTCCCTTTCTTCCTTAGGGTAATTCTTCTGAGCACCATTTAGAGTTCTACTAGAATGATGTATAATGTTAAATCTGCGGCCAATGTGTTGTCCCAGACTTACTCCTACAACATCATCACTAGCTTCACATATTAAGTCAAAGGTTGTATCCCAGATAGGTGGTTTAATAATAGGAGCACGGGATAAAGCATTTTTGAGTTTGTCAAAGGCTTCAAGACATTTATCATCAAAATTAAATCTTACTTCCTTTTGTAGGAGGTTAGTCAAAGGTTTAGATATTCTAGAGAAATTTCTAATAAACCTTCTATAAAAACCCACATGACCAACGAAACTTCTTATACCTTTAATATCCCTTGGTTGTGGCATTCTCTCTATTGCCTCAACCTTAGCTCTATCAACTTCAATTCCCTTACCTGATACCTTGTGTCCAAGGACTATACCTTCTTTGACCATAAAATGGCACTTCTCCCAGTTTAGAACAAGATTAGTTTCTTCACAATGCTGCAAGACTCTTTTGAGATTATTCAAGCAACTAGTAAATGAAGTTCCATAGATAGAAAAGTCATCCATAAATACTTCCATTATAAGTTCTATAAAATCTGCAAAAATAGCAGTCATGCATCTTTGAAAAGTAGCTGGAGCATTACATAAACCAAAAGGCATACGTCGGTAAGCATGTAAACCATAAGGACTAATGAAAGTTGTTTTAAGTTGGTCATCCGGATGAACAACTATTTGAGAAAAACCAGAGTATCCGTCGAAGTAGGAAAAATGAGTATGGTTTGCTAAACTTTCTAAAGTTTGATCTATGAACGGTAAATGATAGTGATCTTTCCTAGTTTCTTTATTTAATTTCCTGAAGTCTATGCACATCCTATGCCCAAAAATAGTTCTAGTAGGTATCAATTCATTATTTTCATTAGGAACAACAGTAAAACCGCCTTTCTTAGGGACACAATGAACAGGACTTGCCCATTCACTTTCTTTAACATGATAGATTATACCTGCGTCTAGTAGGCATACAATTTCTTTTCTTACCACTTCCTTCATTTTAGGCTTCAATCTTCTATTAAATTCTGCAACTGGTTTAGCACCTTCTTCCATGAATATTTGATGGACGGCTATCATGGGACTGGTGCCCTTCAAGTTATCCATTGAGTACCCAAAGGCCTTGCAATGCTCCTTAAGTATCTCCATGAGTTCTTCTTCTTCTCCTGAAAGTTTAGCACTAATAATAACAGGAAATTTATTTGTATCATCTAGAAACCTATATTTAAGATTATCTGGTAGAGTCTTCAACTTTGGGGGTGGTAGTTCCTCATCCCCTCTCTTTTCTGGCTCTTCAAAAGCCTCGTCAGTTGGAGGTCCCATAATGGGAAGTGAATCAAATTCATCTACTAGTTCTCCCAGGGACTTGTCCTCCATAACTATCTCTTCATAATTTGGGTCTTCATTTATTTCTTCTTCTTGATTACTAAATAAAAGAGCTGCCATGTCCTCAATAGTTCTCTCTTCCTCTTCTTCTTGTATTTGTGGAGGCCTGTCTTTAAATTTGGAAAAGTGGAATCCATTTTTCGCTCCCCAAGCTTAAAAGACACACTCTCCTTCTTGAAATTAACATAGGCACCTATATCACCCAAAAAGTTCCTTCCAAATATAATTGGGTAAAGAGTGTCAGTTGGCATATCAACAACTACAAAATTGATAGGAAAGTTTCTATTGCCAATTGTGACAGTTGCATCTTCAACTACTCCCATTGGAATTCTAAGATTTTTATTGGCTAACATAATTGTCATATCAGTATTTTCAATTGTAGCCGGTTTTATTTCTTCTTTTATTTCTAAGTAGAAATCATAAGATATAACATTAACTTCGGTGCCAAGATCGCATAAACCATAATGCGAGGTTTCTTTAAATATGCAGGGAAAAATAGGCTTAACCACATCTTTTACCTTTGTTTTACCTTCAACCGATACGGAAGTCTCTTCATCAAGTTCAACTATGTTACAATGTGCGTACATAGCCATAATTGCTTCCTTGGTTACCTCTTCATCTTTGGTTTCTTCCAGATGTTCCACGACTTCTGGCATACTTTCTTATTCCTTCTTCTCATGTACTGCTTTGACCTGTTCATATTCAAGAATATGCTTTTGTGCAGTGTTAGGGAAAGGCATCTCATGTATTGGTTCTAAGGAGGCCAGTGTTGCTTTATCTTCTCTTTTCTTCTCAGGTTCGGGTGGTGGATCATACTTGACCGGACCCTCTTTTGGAGCTTTTATATGTTCTGTAAAAGCTTTAACAACTTGCGACACAAGATCTGAATCCAAATAAAGTTCTTTAGATAATTCTTTAACATGGACTTTTTTATTATAGTCATGAATAGAATCATGTTCTATTTCTACGCCTCCTTCACTTCCTAGACCAAAATTCCATGAAACTCTATAATCACGAATTCTATTAAGTAAAGCCCAAACTTTAGGTATAGGAAGATTCATAAATGCTCCTTCCGCAAAAGAGTCTAGTTCACTTTTATTAGGTTCAATTAAACAGCCATAAAAGATATGCAATAAATACCATTCAGGTAAATCATGATGAGGACATAGACGTAGTAAATCTTTAAATCTGATATAAGCTCTTACTAGTCCTTCATTCGAGCGATTCCTCCAAGTCATTATAAGACGCCTGATTCCAAAAGATTTTGATAATGGATAATATTTTGCTAGAAATTCATAGGCTAGATTATCCCAAGTAGTAGTGGCTTCATGGGTAGAGATCTATACCATGAGAGAGCTAAACTAGTCAATGTCTGACTAAAAAGTTTAATCCTTACCTCATCAGCGGTATATCCCGTCAATAAAAAGGTGCCACATATATCTTTGAGACATGCAATATGCTCATATGGATCAGGATCTTCTTCATCTCCAGTAAATTGCTTCTTATGTAGAATACCAAGTAGTAGAGGATTTATTTCAAACCCCCTTGTCTTCTCATTGGAGTTGTCTCTTTAATAAATATCATAGGGCTTCCCAAAGTAGTTGAGTGGGTTAGCACTAGTCATATGCTCAAACTCCATCATGTTGGTGGAAACCTGTAACTCAAAACAAAAATAGATAAGCAAAAACTAAAAGACGTACAACACTTAGCTCCCCGGCAACAGCACCAGAAAATATCTTGATGACTACAAGTGCACATATCATTTGTAGCTAGTTTCGAAATAAAGATATCGATCCCACAGGGAGCAGGAGTCTGAAGTCTAATAACTCTTGAAATAAATATTACGATAGAAATGCTCAATAAGGTTCTAAATAACAAGATAAAATGCGAGTATTGTGTAAAAGTGTATTTTTGGGTTTTTAGGTATAAGATCAACAATAAAGTAAAGTAAAATAGTTGAATACAGAAAGTAAGTATCGCGTATGTAAGAGAGATTGGAACTACAATAGGGAAAAAGCGTTCTTAGGGAGTAGCGGATACACCACTAGCATTATAAGGATCTAAGATAAAGATTATCATCATGAACATTCTCAACTATGTATGTGTGCGAGGAACTCTGTATTTGGACAAATAGGCAGCAACCACTGCTCACATCATCCTCATAACCATAGCAGTCAACAATTGACATCAATCGAATTACTGCGCTATTAAGGGATGTAATCCCGTAGGACGTATCCCATGACATGGATAGTGTTCCGTGAGTTTCCTCGGTTTCCCAAGTTGATATGTAAGGAGTGCCAATAGCTTTATGGTCACTTTAAGTGCTAACACACCTACGTCTACCAAGAAGTAGTTCCCTCCACCAAGTCCCCATGAGAGGCAAATATTGAGAGGTCGACTTCTCTCAACATCAAGATGTAGAAAATCTAACACATGGTCACAGCGATGAATATCATAATAGACTTTATATTATTTCAATATCATACTAGGGTTTCTCCATCTCCCCAAGAACTAATGATCTACTCGGACATGGAGGCAATCAACATCATGGCAATAATAACAAAATCTATCATACTCCCTCCGTTGCTTAAAATAAGCTGTATAGTTTTTTGTGAAAAATTCCATAATATAAGGTGTATAGAGAATTTTGGGATTTGTTCCTCTTATTTAGGAGGCAATTAATCTGATCAGGAGAGAGAGGATACCCAGATTTCGTATGTTCTCTCTATATCACATCAATCACCTGAGGTATTCACGTCCTAAAGTAACGGAATTTGTCCTTCCAGCCCGTGCGCTAATATTCGTGCAAGAAAACTATACACCTTATATTAAGGAACAGAGGGAGTAGAAGAATAGTACTTGTATAAATCCACAACGAGTACGGAAATTACAACAAGATCTAGACAAGATGTAGATGGGATGGATGGAGATGGTGGTGATGAAGTGGTGGATGATGAACATCGATGCCTTAGCCTCCCGGATATACGCAGGACGAAGATGGATCCCCGGTGGATGAGTTCCCCCTCTAGATGCCTTCCGGAGGTGAGGTTTTGGCGATTTCTAGGTGTTCTGTATGTCGTCTCTCTGAACCAGTTGCACGGGGTGAAACTATTTGAGGAGGCGGAGGCATCGCCAACTATACGACCGGAAATTTTATTCCGGTCGTATAGTTGGTCGTTGAACCCTCTATCTCCTTTGTTCGCTCCTAGTTTTGTTCTAGTATTATTAATATTTTCCAAATAAGCAATTTACGTTGTTTTTGACTCCTTTTCTCCTCAGTACAACTGCTCTAAGAATTGTATCCATTGGATCCATCATCTGTCCTGATCCTGGTGAAAACAGACATAAAACATGCGCGCGAGCGCCGTAAAATACCAATATCCTAAATTTACAATGCAAAATAATAATGTAAAACATGATGCAAATATGCACTCATCACCTTTCTACAATTTCTTTTCCTAGGTATAGACGGTTTGACGACCAACTATACGGCAGGAACATATTGTTCCGGCCGTATTGCCGCGCCGCCAGGTGGAAACCCTAAAATTTTGATAGCAGGCCAACTATACGGCGGGAACACAATGTTCTGGCCGTATAGTTCCGCCCATATAGTTGCGCCCGACCACAAAAACACCACGGGAGGTACCTCCAACCCCAAAACTTCAATAGTTTTCTCTCTGCTACCTCTAAACCTTCTCAAAACCTCAAGAGATCTTCATCTCTACTCAATTTTGTTCGATTTCCTCGCACACAAGTGATCTACGGTATGTTTCTCCTCCGATCCTCCAATTAATTTTTGTGAATTCATCTTTGATCTATTGTCATTATCAATCTAGGGTGAGACCTACTATGAACTAATTTCCATGATTCTCTTGCCTAGATTATTATTTTGAGGAGATTCTTTAGTGTGCTATGATGAGGAATATGTTATACTTATTATTGTTGGATCAAAAAGTTTTATTTTTTGTCTTTCTTCATTGTTTTAGATGATGAACACAAGGAGCCAAACTTGTGCTCGTGCCGTTGCTAGCTCTTCTCGGGCTGTCACTCAAGAACGCATAGGGATACGATTCAGGAATGAGCTCCAACGTGATCGCTTCAACAAGATCAAGAACCGAGAAGTGAAGACAACCAAGTGGGCTTGCCCCATTATATTGAATCAACTCGGTATTTCTGACGACTTCAATTTACTTTGCAATAGAGCTGGTCTGCAAAACTTTGTGTTCAATCATGTGCCTACTTATCGCCGGTTAACTATTGAATTTCTAAGTTCGTTGCAAAGCACCATTAAACTATGGCAAGGAGAGGACACGATTTCTTTCCGACTTATGAACAACAACTACACTTTAACACTAGATGAATGGTGTGCATGTTTCAGTTTCCCAAACAATGATGTTAATGCCTTATGCACATCCTTTAGTGGCTTAGACCCTTCCCCTACACGATATTATAATGGAATAAGTTTCACTACTAGAGTAAGCAAGGGGAAGAATATTCAACATCCTGCAATTCGCTATTTGTTCTATGTTATTGCTAACACCTTGCAAGGAAGAAATGAGTTCACAATACTCAATGAGTAGGACATCTTAGTCCTTGCAAAAGCTGCTTACACCAACTGCGACTTGTCACTCAACTTAGGTGCAATCCTTGTGCGCTACCTGGAGCACCAATCCTCCCAAAGCCAAGGACCAATCAAAGGTGGAGGCATCATCACCGTGCTTGCCACTGCCCTAGGCATCAACCTACTTGAGTTTCAACCTGTGCTAGGTGAGCGACGTGTTGGTTTCTCTACTTTAAAGTCTTGTGGAATGCTCACTAGGAGAGGTGGTGTTTATTACTTGCATATTACAGGAGCTAAGCGTCTCTACCCCGCTTCTATGCCTAATGGTCTTTTCTCTATCGAGGAAGTACGTTTGCTATATGACTTGCAGGTTGAGCAACACCAACCCAAGGAGGAGATTCCGTAAGAGGATGTGAAGAAAGAAGTTCCTTATGAAGAGGAGCAGCCACAAACCCGGTTCACCACATACCAAGACTTCCAAGAACTTGGAGGGACTGTGGAGAGGATGCATAGCCTCTCTTTGAACCTCCGAGGAACAACTAGTAATTTATCAACTCAATTCACAAACTAGAGTAACGACTTTTTCCCACCACCGCAATGATTTGAAGGGCTTGCAAAAGCCTAAGCTTGGGGAAGTTTCCTCATGTATCTTTATTTGGCGTTCATTTTCTTTTAGTTATTTCGAGGTTGTGTTTTTAATTCGAGTTTATAAGCACTCGTGTTGGTTTCCCCAACACTTTATCTTTAGTTATTTATATTTTCTTTCGAGATTTTCTAGCTGAGCTTTGCCGCCAATTTTCTATTCTTTAAATTCCCTCTCTTAAAAACAACAAAACGATTTCTCCATTTTTCTTTATTTTCCCTCTTTCTTTTCTTTCCACCTTGAGGTTCTCATGTATCTACAGGAGAGTGATCAACTTCGAGTTTCCAAGAAACAAATAAAAAGGGAAGAGAGAAGTGGAACCAAACATGAGAGGTATGCCTTATGACTCCCCACTTTTGAAGTTTGAGAAACCCATGCTAGTTAGTAGTAAATGTTGATATGCTATATTGGTGGTGTGTGTCTTTGTATTGTAGTAAGATTTTTGTTCACATGGGTATTTAGTTGGGTACGTTTTGTTCCAGCTCTTGTCGTTAACCAAGTCTTGCCTAAAAATTTGCTAAACAATTGTAATAATTAAAAGTCTCACAATTGAAGGCTTGGGTGTTGTAGTGTTTAGTCTTGAAGGCTTATTTCTAGAGACACTCAACACCATTGAAAATGTTGATTGACTTGATAGCTCTCTTTAAAAGGATTTGTTCGGCTGAATTAATGTTTAGCGGTTTTTGTGATCATGCCAAAGTTTGATTTGTTAATAATAAGAATGATATAGCTTTATGCATGTCAAACTTCATGGGATGCCAACAACTCCATTGGCCTACGAACGAGCTTCATGGAGGAAATTCCTAGATTTCGGCTATGCGTTGATTAAATACATGTAGCAGCAATGCTATAGTGGGTAAGATTCTTGGCACTCCCGGGTGGCTATGTTCATGATGGAATCACTCCTGTGGCTGTTATGAGTAATCATTATGCAAAAGGAACAAAAACCTTAGTGATGCCACGAATGTCCATCACAGCCCGATAAACTAATACTTTTTTTGGCATGCTCTCAATTACTCAAGAACTGAAATTCTTGAAGGACAATGAATAGAAAAGTAGTGCTTGAAAAGTCTTGATTTATTGATGTGGGAGAATTGAGATACTCTAGTGCATATGCTTTTCATGACAACTCTCACACTCTCAATTTACATGATTATACTTTATTGTTCAAAGGCAAGCCTATGAGTTGATTACATGACATGGAATAAAGTTTACTCATTTGAATCATCCATGTTAACAATAATTTTGTTGTGCTATAAGGATGCATGAAATCCCGTAGGATATGCTTGCCATTACTCTATCTATGCTAAAGTTTTTCAGATTTTATGAACTGGAGGAAACATGAGTCTACCAATCATGAGTAAGATCATCATCTCGTTATTTCAGTTTAAATGTTGAGTTCCTTTTTGATTTTGGTTTTCTTGCTCGAGGACGATCAAGTTTAAGCTTGGGGAGGTTGATGGATCTAAAATGTAGCCATCTACGTCCATATTTAAACTAGATATTATTCATATTTTTGATGAAATATCTCTCTAAACCCTTCCACTAATGCCTAATAATCAAAGGGGTATGCAATCCTTTCTTTTGCATTTTTCCTGCACAGATAATGACGTTTGATGATGGGAATCACTACATTAAAGTCAAAGATACGAGATTTCTAACAACCAGAAGAAACCAGGAGTCGTGGGTTGGAGGCAGACGCTTTAACGACCAGCTATATGACCGGAATAAAATTCCGGCCGTATAGTTCCGGCCGTATAGTTTCCAACGACACCGCTAGGTCAAACATAATAACTTTCGTGAAGGGACCCCTATATAAAGAATCCTTGAGCAACGATAAAAGAGCCTTGAGAGTCCCTGCCCCAGATCATCAGCCGTCAGAGGAATAGACTTAGATCTAATCTCCAAATCCTTCTCCACCACCATAGCCATATTCCACCACTTGTAATAGTAGATCTCATCTTCTATTGGCGACATTGTGAGACTATTTGCTATCAATCTCATGATTTCCATTACAATGTTTGTGATTGTTGATCTCATCTCTATGTGTGAGGAATTATCCTTGGGCTAAGGGCTTTGGCCTAGCCATGTAGCTTCTGTGCATGTTATTTATCATAGATGGGATCATGTATTAGTTTGTATGACATGATGATTATTGTATCCTATCTTGCCTCAATCTAAGGACTTGTTAGGTAACCAAGACCCCGGGGATTGAGCCAGGTATAGGGAGTATGAGTAATGACTAAACTGCTGGTTGGGAACCCCAGTGACAGAAGGGGTAGTACGGCTGTATGTGAGGGATTTACTTGGGATTAACGGTGACATCACTATGCATATCATTAGTTCTCTTTCTTCTATGGATGAGACTAGTAGGTTATTCCTATAAGCGGTTGTGGAGGCGATAGCAATTATGAATGCACTACCCACATATAATTTATCTTGCTCTAACAATTACATGCACACTTTATCTTTATCTTTTATTCCCATCAGATGTTTTGCACAGCTACAGGTGAAACCAAATGCCCTAGGCCCTCTCTCTCCATCATTGACAACAACAAAAAGACGCAAACTCTTGGTCCGGTAAAAACACAAAAGGAATTCTAAAACTCCCGAAGGTCCATTAAAGTAACTTCACTACGCATCTGCTTCCCGAGGATTCGATAACCTAGGTCTACTAGGGAAAAAGAGCTATACTACATCTGTAATCCGGATCGAAGGTATCAGTGGCCGAGATGAAAGGTACTTTCCTTTTGCTCTTTATCCTTTGCATTTTTCCTTCTGGCTCAGCGGGTAATTATATCTCGGTTCTGCCGGGTCAAAAATTTCTCAGTGTCTCTTCAGGATTTTGTTTCCACGCCTGAATTTATGCTTCACTTTCTCGAACAAGCAGGCCAGCATAAGGTCCAGCTGAAGGAGAAGGACGAAGAAATCTCTCGGCTTCATGCCAAGATTGAGAAATTTAAGAACCTCTAGAAAGCTGAAATTGACAAGGTTGAACAGACTTTTTCCAAAGAGAAGGACTGGCTCAAGACCCATCTTGAGAAGGAGCGGGATCTAGTGAAGGATGCCGAGGTCAAATTTAACTCGGTGAGCTGGAAAATTTCCCGAAAAAGGCTGCTCTGCCTGGTTAATGGAGGTCACCCAAATCAACAAAGTCATTACTCGTAAGTTTTTTCCGGGTTTTTTATTATTTGCTGACATTCCTGTTATGTCCTTTGTTTCTTGCACTAACTTGTCCTTTTTACTTGCTTTTCAGACAACTTCCCTGAATCCGATGCTCGTGTTGTCGCTACTGTTCAGAAGGCCCGAGCCCAGAAAGGTTTTCTTGCTATTAACACCGCGGTGTGTGACATGGATGACTCATTGGTCAGCCTCTAGGCCCAGGTTAAAGTGATAAAGTCATTTGGGGTGGACCTTTTGGATACAGCCATCTAGGTCTTCCACGTCCTTCAGGCGAAAGAAACTGCACCCAAGGGTCCCTCTCAGCTGGCCAAGAAACTCATGGAGAGAAAGACCATGCTGAATCTGTGGCGGGAATCTGCTGCGCGGGTTGGTACCGACATAACCTTGGCCTTCATGCTATCATTTTATGATGGACTCAACCTGGATACACTCCACAACATGCGCAATGGCTCCAGGTGGATCACTGACCCGGCCCTCATCCAACAACGCCAAGACCGAGCCTATCAGTTAATCCAATATGGCAATATTCATGCATGGACTGATGGGCCGAGTTTCCTCAATGAGGTGGATGATGGGTATGTTGAGGAGGGCGCTTCTAAAGATCAAGAGGATCCGGATGATGCCGAGGATGCCGAGGCAAACGTGGATGAGGAAGAGGAGGCCGATGTTGCTGACCTCGAGGCTGCTATTCCACCTCCTGCTACGGATGATTTAGCTGTCGCCACTCCTTAAGTGACAAAAAACTTGAAACTTTGTTAAATCCCTAGAATTCCGGGTGCAACATGTATGATACAATTTATGCCATTTTTCTACTACGTATGTTCTTATGTCAGATCTATTTGAGCAAAGTCCCCGAGTTTCATTTTCTTTTTCTCTCAATCTGATGACTCAGCTTGCATCTACCATGATTCGACATTCGACTTACTAGTCCGAGGTCAAAAAATCAATTCAACAATAGTTGAAACTGTGAGGATTAGCTCAAAATAACTCGGCATAATATTAAAGAGAGTAAAAACAGGGGTTAGCAGGGGTTAGTCAAAAAACAAATGTCGGCTCGATTACGTTCCCTTCTTAATCATTTTTCTTATGCGTAGCATTTCTGGGCTTGTTCTCTTGCTTGCCATGAAGCCAATCTTCCTGGACAACAACAAGTCTAAGAGTTAGCTTTTCGTGCCGACACATTACTAACTTGGCTAAGGGGTAAGAAATTTAAGCCAGCCGACATATAAAAAGTAAATATAGAAAAAGACAATTACTACTAAGGCAGTCCCCGAGTTTCTTCTCGAGGTGCCGAGATTTCGTTGATAAGCTCATTGCCGATATATAGGCCGACATATGAGAGTTTGAGATACATACACTTTTAGCTCAGTGTAAAACAAACGAAGTAGTGCTACGTTCCATGGCCTCTTTGATTCTTCTCCGGACCTATCCGCCTTGTTCTTCTCCTGTGGTTGAGCATCTATAAGATAATACGCATCATTATGCAGAGCTTTGCTCATGATGAATGGTCCTTCCCATGGAGGTGAGAGCTTATGCATGCCGGTAGTGCATTGCACCAGCCGAAGTACCAAATCACCTTCCCGGAAAACTCGGGGGTTCACTTTCTGGCTATGGTAGCGTCGAAGGTTCTACTGATATATGGTGGATCTAGACAATGCCAATTCTCTTGCCTCTTCTAGCAGATCAACATCATTTTGCTAGGATTCTTGCACTACGGCTTCTATGTATTGGGTGACCTTAGGCGAATCATGCTCTATGTCGGCTGGCAATACAGCTTCTACCCCATATACTAGAAAGAATGGAATATACCCAGTTGATCGATTCAAAGTTGTTCTTAGGCTCCATAATACTGTTGGGAGTTCATCAATCTAGCACCCCGCTGATCTTTGCAGCGACTCAATGAGCTGGGGTTTTATCCCGGACAGTACTAGGCTGTTGGATCTTTCCACTTACCTATTCGATGCGGGGTGTGCCACTGATGCTACATCTAGCCTTATTCTTTTGTCTTGGCAAAACCGAGAAATTTCTCCTTCAACAAAATTTGTGCCATTATCTGTTATTATGTTGTGTGGGTACCCGTATCTCAAGATTATGTCCTTGAGAAATGATACTGCAGTAGCTCCATCACATTTTCTAATTGGATTTACCTTGATCCACTTTGTAAACTTATCCACCATGACCAGGATATGAGTCATGTTTCCTCGTGCTGGTCTAAATGGTCCAACCATATCCAATCACCACACAACAAATGGCCAAGTGATAGGTATATAGTTTTGAGCTCAGAGGCCAGCATATGTATCTTCCTAGCATACCTCTGACACCCATTGCATTTATTCATAAGGTCCTCAGCCTGTTGTAAAGCACTAGGCCAGTAAAATCCATGCAAAACATCTTTGTCTACTAGGGCCCTGGACGAGGCATGATGCCCACATTCGCTCCGATGTATCTCTCGGAGGATTTCCTGCCCCTCTACCGGATCAACACATCACTGCAGGACACTTGTGACACTTCTCTTGTACAATGCAGCATTGATTATGGTATATGCCTTTGCTCTTCTTTGCACTTGCCTAGAGAGTACCTCATCACTTGGCAAAATTCCATCTTTTAAGAATCCAAATATCGGATGCGCCCATGATGGTACAGCGCGGGCCAGGAAAAGCACTTCGTCAATCTCCATTAGATCAACTGACATAACCTTTGCCGGGCTAAGCTGATCAATCCCCGGGTTCTGCAAGGCAGTCCCCGGGTTTTCCGAGGCAGTCCCCGGGTTTGCCGAGGTAGTCTCTGGGTTTGCCGAGGTGCTCCCCCAACCAATGTCCATTGGGGCAGCTTATGATCCTGGATTGGCCGGGATATAGATTGATTCGGACTCTGGTGAGGGGTTAATCGATGGTTTTCCGAGATGCTCCAAAGCAACACCTGGTGGGATGGACTGCAAAGATGAACCCAGTTTAGACAACACGTCGACTACATCATTTTCAGCCTGTGGTACATGATGGAATTCGCATCCTTCAAAGTACCCACATATCTTTTGGACGTGGAATCTATAAAGGGCCATGTTTGCGTCCAATGCATCCCAATGACCAGAACTTGATGCACCACCAAATCCGAATGACCAAAACACTGTATCCGACGTATCCCAATTTTTTTTGCTACTTTTAACCCATGCACGAGCGCCTCATACTCGGCCACATTGTTTGATGCTCGAAAGTGGATCTGAAGCACATATCTCAACTGATCTTTCTTGGGTGAGGTAAGGACTACCCCAGCCCCTAATCTATCCTTCAACTTGGATCCGTCAAGTCCATTCTCTAGTAGTTTGAATCCGGCAAAGGTGGCTCATATTGCATTTCAGCCTAATCCACAAAAAAGTTGGCCATTGCCTGAGACTTGATTGCGTCTCTTATATCATATTGTGGACAATATGGGGCTAATACAATGGCCCATTTGGCAATTCAGCCACTTGCATACTTGTTAATCATTATTTCGGATATAGGTGCTTCGCATATCACCTTTATAGGGTGTTCTTCGAAATAGTGCTTAAGATTTTTGGCCACCATATAGACGCCACATGACATTTTCTGATAATGAGGATAGTTTTGCTTAGAAGTGATAGTACTTCGCTTAGGTAATATACTGGCCTCTGCATCGACTTACCTTCCTTGTTACGCTCCACCACTATGACAACACTTACGACTCGGTTGGTCGCTTCTATGTAAAGAAACATTGGCTCTTTGGATAGTGGCGAAGCTAACATAGGTGCAGAGGGTAGGATATTTTTGAGCTCACGAAAAGCACTATCTTCGTGCGGTGTCCATATGAACTTATCTAATTTTTTCATTAGCTGATAGAGAGGTAATGCCTTTTCTCCCAGCCGACATACAAAACGACTCAATGATGCCAGGAAACCAGTGAACTTCTAGACATCATTGAGGCACTTCGATAGTTACACTCACTTGATAACTCGGATCTTAGGGTTTGCTTCGATACCTCGGCTGGATACGAGGAAACGGAGTAATTTTTTGGCCAGGACACCGAAGGTTTATTTTTCTGGGTTAAGCTTCATCCGGAACCTTCTCAAGTTCCCCGGATGTCGTGGAAATGGCCACGGCAGTCGCTGCCATATGCAGCGATTGAGTGTTTCGTGAGGAAGAGTTGGTGGCCATCTGCACACGGGTTTACCTAGGTTCGCCCCCCGGAGGGTAAAGACCTACTCCTGCTAGATTAGATTATGAGAGAGCGAGTTACAAGTGTGGCGAGCTCGGCGGCAAGTCGCTTGAGGGGGTGTATGATGGAACGTAAGTCTCTAAGATACCCTAGGGAGGTTTATATATGAAGCACCTCGCTAGGGTTTACAAGCTGCCTCCGAACAAGATATGGATCCGGAGACCTTTGACCTAACTCGACTATGCTTCTGCTACGCTTCTGGGCTTCCAGTTGCCAGTCGCTGGGCCTTTCCGTTCTTCATGGTCCAGTCGCTGTCTTTCAGACGCACTCGCAGGCCCTTTGGCCCAATCAGAACATTCTGCTGAGCATACCCCCTTTGGCATATCCCCATCAGTAGTCCCCGAGGCCATCGTTGACGTAGGCGTGGGCATCCTTTTGGTGTTCGAAGTAGGCGAGCCCAATTTGGGCGTCCAGTCGAGTCGGCGATGGACTTTATTAAAACCGAGGAGAATTTCTCCATAGCCCCGTTCGTCACTTCAACGAACATCATTGCTGCCTAGTCGTCATTTCGGCGAGAAGAGAGACTGGCGGGTGGCGAGTAGACCACAGGAGTTGGACCGTCAACTTTAGTCAAACTATCCATTGGAATTTCCTACGGTAACTACGGCGCAATTACCGTGGGTAACGGCTATCCCAATCTTGGCGGGTGACATTTCCCATATAAGGGGAGTGATGGATCAGCTTCGCGATCCTGCTTCGCATTCTTCATCCTTCCTCATTTGCTCTTTCTTTCTGCTTCCTCCCGACTTATTCTCCCCGCATCACGCGATCCCACTTCTCACTCGATGGCGCCTCCCAAAGGCTCATGGGGGAAATCCAAGTGCACCACGGCCCAGCTGAGGTCCTTTGAGGACGCCGGGGTGCTCCGCAAGGGAAATTGGCGGGTTCCCCCCTCCTCCGAGACCGAGCCGAAACCGCGACCCGGCGAGTTCATCTGCTTCACCAGCTATCTCGAGAGGGGCTTAGGGTTCCCTACTTCGCTCTTCTTCCGCCGCTTCTGCGCGTACTACGCGATCAAGCCCTCAGATCTTGGTCCACACAGCATCGAGCAACTGGCGATCTTCGTCGCCTTCTGTGAGTGCTACCTCGGCTGCAGGCCATATTTCTCGCTGTGGCTGGAGCTCTTCCACGGCCACATCGGGCGCGAGGCGTCTAGCGGATTGATGCTAGCCGCAGGCGGGGTCACCTTCCAGTTGAAGCCGAAGGCCAACTTCGTCAAGCTCCTCCTGCCGAAGAAGGACGCCAGCGAGTGGAAGAAAAGCTGGTTCTACGTCAAGGAAGCTACTCCTTCCAGCGAGTTATCCCTTCCTGAATTCGTCGCCAAGAGGAGCGAGCCCTGCTGACTGGCATCGAAGAAGCTCCCCGAAGATCAGCGGATGGCCGTCGCGGAAATGATGGATCAGATCCAGAAGCTGAAGGACCAGGGGTTGATTTCGATCAACCTCTACAATTGCTGGCTCGGGCGGCGCCTGGTTCTGCTGGCGGGTCGTCCACACTGGATGTACGAGTACAGCGGGAAGCATGATCCATCTTGAACCAGCAAGGAGTCGTGGGAGGCCGAAGATTACAAGGCCGCCCTGAAGAAGATCACCGACGCGGAGTTCACGGGCGCGGCGGTCGGGGTCGCCCCGTATACTCCCGTGAAGAACGAAGCCCCCACAATAAGTTTTCTTTCCAATCGCTGCGTCCGTATCTCAATTTCAGTCTTTTCGCTTGGCGTGTTTTGACTCGCAGTGGTTCTCAGCTTTTTCAGGTATTGGAGGGTTGGCTCCCTCCGCTTGACGAAGAAGTTCCCCAGGAACTGGAGGAAGATTCCAAGGGGGATCCTTCTGATAGCGACGGGGAAGAAGAAGAGGTCCCTCTCCCAGCGCCTGTGGCCCGCAAGACCCGAATGCAGAAACAACGAGAGGTTGAAGCGAGCCGCAGCCTAGACGAGTTCAAAGAAGGCGACGAGGTCGCCCAGGAGCAGACGTCCTGGCGCACCGCTACGCCTTCGAAGCCCCCACGCCGGCCCAAGTTGCCGACAAAAAGGCCTGCATCACCGATCAGGTCGTCAATGGTGTTTGACTCCGACGACGAAAGATCTCCCGAAGTCTCGCACAAGGCCCCAAGGGCCGCAATCCCGACGAAGGGGTTGGAGGGCGAGGACACGGCTGTGGTGGTGGAGGTGCCCCTGGCGATGATCGCACCGTCGACCTCGGGGGTCCCAAGACAAGAAGCGACTGAAGCGGTACCGCCCAAGTCACCATAGCCGTCGAAGGCAGCAGCGTCGGAGCCGGAGATCCCGACGACTACGGCTTCGTCATCAAGGAAGTCCTCGGTTTCGTGGGCTTCGGATGTCTTCGAGCGGGGCTCAGCCGCAAGCTGGGCCCCGAGTTGGACAAGCCTGCCCATATCAGTACCAGGCTTCGTGTTCTTCCAGTCGCCAAGTAAGTTGTGCTTCCTTGTCCCAATTTGCTTTGCTTCTTTCGTGTCGTGGTTGTCCTGATTGGAAGGGCTCGTGGAAGTCGGGGGCTAAGAAGATTGGTCGCCCTTCGGTTGCTAAGATTCCACCGGCTACTGGCGCGGGAGAGGGCGATCTGCCCAAGAAGAGGAAGGCCTCTGAGGATGTCGCGTCTGCTGAAGTCGCGAAGGAGCAGAAGGGGGCGCTGACGATGCCGCGACCGGGGGAAGCGCCACGGAGCCAGCTGCTGTGCCACTTGTCAAAGAGGGGGCAGCAACGCGATCAGAGCCAGCACCAGCTGCGTCCATGCCGGAGGTGCCGGTCCCGGCGGCCAGCGCCCCTACCAGGGCGTCGGCGATATTCCCTCGCTTTATGGCGAGGGGGTTTCTAGGCGTTGCGGATGCGCAGTCTCCGTAGTTCTCGGAAATCATGGACGCGGAGATTGGGGCCCACCGCGGGCGCACCTCCTTCACGGTCCCGTCGACTGACGCTGCTGAACTTCACAAGATGCTCGGCGCTGCTATTCAGGTATGTCGAGTCCCCGAATTCCAAGTCGCTGAATTTCAGCGGCTGGGAACTGGTTTTTGTTTTTCTTCCTTCTCTAGTCCCCGAGTTTCTGGTCGCTGAATTTCAGCGACTAGGAACTGGTTTTTCTTTTCCTCCCAATGCTTAGCTGGGCTCGTTGTTTTTCAGGGGTTACAGCGGGAGTCGACTGATCGGCAAGCTGCACGAGAGCACCTGGAGCGTGACTTGCGCGAGGCGCAAGAGGTGAACCAGCGGCTTCAGGAGAGGATCAGTGAGTGTTTGGCGTTGTTCTTCTTTGCTTGTTATGAGCTAGTTTTGTGCAATACTCTGACATCTCCACTTGCAGATGGTTTCCCGGCTGAGGTCTCCAAGGCCCGTGAGGGGTATGTCCCACTCGCCGAACTAGACGCGGCGAATGGGCGAGTGGCCTCCCTGGTCAAGGAGTTGGAGGGTGCTAAGGCGGCCTCAATTTCTTCGGAGGAACGGGCGAAGGCTGCGGTCGCCGCCGCTGAAGAGGAATGCAAGGCCACGGACTCCATCATCGTGGGGCTGCCTAACGAGCAAGCCGCTTTGGAGAAGCACGTCAAGGAGAATTGCCGCAAGCTTCTTGGTGAGTTTCTGTCATTTGCCTTATCCTTTTGTTGGGTCTCCGCTTTGGGGGTTTCATTTTTTCACTGACATCTGACTTTCCAGCTGTGGTAGGCCAAAGTGACCTGGTGGTGCAGACTTATACCGCCTCGCAGTGCGTGACTGCCGTGGTGAATGTAGCCACGGCCTCGGTGTTGTGTGTCCAGGAAGCTCTTCAGGACATGTCTCCCACCGAAGTCATCCCTGGGGGGCTCACGGAGGTGTGGCGCTATCTGGAGGAGGTGCCCGCGGTTGTGGAGTGGATGACACGCTCCGCGTTCAGACGCGGGGCCGCCACAACATTGAGCTTGGGTCTCGCCGCATTTCCCGGACGACTTTGATCTGGACGACGTCACGAGTGGCTATCCTTCGGCGACCGGCACGGTGGAGATGTGGGAGGTGCTGAAGCTGACTACGAAGGCCACTACTTATGCTGATCGTGTCTTGGCGATGGGGGATCTTCTGCCGTACCAGGAGACGGTGTTGGCGCCTCGCAACCCCGAGCCGGAGCACCGCGACATGAAGTTAGAGCAGCCCTTCCGGTCGTCGTTGGCAAAGGCGCTGACCACGTACCCGGCGAACCTGTGGCAGCCCTTTGTGCATGTCAATGGTGGTGGCGCTTCTTCTTCGCTAGGGCCTGTGGAGTAAGCAAATGTAATAGTTGTAATAGATGCCAAGTGGCGAATGTTGTATGATGTTTTTGTAATTCATGTCGCGGGGACTTGGTCGACTCGTGTTATGATTAAGGAAATGTTTTGTTCAATAATTTGAGCGAGTCCCCGAGCGCGTCCGCCCTTTAATGGGGTATAACTCGATTGTGTATTTCTATGTGTTTGATTTGTTTTCGTGTTTGTTTTTATCCCTCGCGTCTCCTGAGCGGCGAGTCCCCGAGCGCGAGTAGGGTTCGCTTGTGAGCGAGTCCCCGAGCATTGTGCTCGACCGTATTGGTCGTGATCCTATTGCAAGTTGTGAATGCGTGTTTGTAACGCGTCTCCTCCCCTGGCCCGGAGAGCCAGTCGCTTGGCGAGCCCTAGGCAGCTCTCTTACTAGGTGTGTTCCCGAGCCATGTGGGGTTCCCGTTTTGCGGAGTCCCCGTGCGTGGTGCTTAACTATTCGAGTCGCTTTGCTCGAGGGTGGGAGGGACAGGTTGTTGTGGGAAGCGTGTGTCAGATGTCTTGGCCCGATGGGCCAGTCTGGCTAGGCGACTCCAATGGCGGCTCCGGGTTGGCGTTTTTCATGGACGACACAAGGCCCGAATACTTCTGGTGCCCTTGTGCCGCACTACTTTGCCGTGCCAGTCGCTCGACCAGAGGTTGACTTCCGTGAATGGCGTATTGCTTGCATGTACGAGTGCGAGTGGCACAACAATATGGCGAGTGGGCACAATTTGTGCGATCCGAATGAATTTCATTTATATATTCCGACAGAGTACATTGTGTGGTTCTAAGTATAGAACTTTCTGAGGAGGTTTACATTCCATGGCCTCCCTACCTCCAACTGGCCATCACCCTGTATGTCGATGAGGTAGTAGGCATCGTTACCGAGGACTCGGCCTATGGCGAATGGCCCCTCCCATGGGGGAGAGCTTGTGCATGCCCTTCTTGTCCTGGGCCAATCGTAGGACCAGGTCGCCTTCCTGGAAGGTGCGAGTTCGCACTCGGCGGCTGTGATAACGGCGAAGTCCTTGCTGGTATATGGCGGTGCGGGAGCGAGCCTGGTCACGTGCTTCGTCAAGTTGATCGATGTTGTCTTGGCGGGCGGTCTCATTGGCCACCTCGACGTAGTTGGCAACTCGAGGGGAGTCGTGCTCCAGGTCTGTTGGCATTACGGCTTTGGCGCCATACACCATGAAGAAAGGCGTGGACCCGGTTGATCGGTTGACGGAGGTGCAGATCCCTCATATCACAGAGGGGAGCTCGTCGACCCAACATCCCGGGGTGCGCTCGAGGGGCACCTGCAGTCGCGGCTTGAGACCGTGGAGGATGCTCTGGTTGGCGCGCTCTGCTTGGCCATTTGACTCCGGGTGAGCGACTGATGTGAGGTCGAGTCGTATGCCGTGCTCCTCACAGAATTCCGCCATGGCCCCCTTGGCGAAGTTGGTGCCGTTGTCTGTGATGATGCTGTGTGGGTAGCCGTACCGGTAGATGAGTTCGCGGAGGAACTTGGTAGCTGTCTTGCCGTCGCACTTCTTGATCGGCTTGGCCTCCACCCATTTGGTGAACTTGTCGACTGCGACCAGGAGGTGAGTGAAGCCAGATGGGGCCTTCTTGAACGGGCCGACCATGTCCATGCCCCATACGGCGAATGGCCACGTGATGGGGATTGTCTTGAGTGCCGAACCAGGAAGGTGCGTCTGGTTGGCGTACTTCTGGCTTCCGACGCATCTTTGGACGACGTTGGTGGCATCGGCGTGTGCGGTGAGCCAGTAGAAACCGTGCCGCATGGCCTTGACGACTAGCGACTTGGCGCCGGCGTGATGGCCGTAGTCACCGGCGTGAATGTCCTGGAGGATCTTGCGGCCTTCCTCTGGCTATACGCAGCGCTAGAACACACTGGTCATGCTGCGCTTGTGGAGCTTGCCGTTGATGATGACGAAGGATTTGCAGCGGCGCATGATCATTCACGCCTCTGTCTTGTTTCTCGGTAGGAGTTTGTGTTCCAGGAAGGCGACGTATGGCGCTGTCCAGTCGCTAGGTTCCACAACCATGGCGACTAAGGCCGGTTCTGGTTGTAGTGGGATCCCGACGTCGATCTCCTTCGGTGGGCTGACGGAGGGTTTGTGGATGATGTCGAGGAAGACGCCTACTGGTGGCGCCTGTCGAGCCGATCTGATGCGGGAAAGGGCGTCTCCCTCCTCGTTTTTACGCCTGTCGATCCACTCGACGGAATAGCCGTCGAAGTGTCCTCCCAACTGGTCGATGGCTTGGTGGTACGCTATCATTGTTGGGGAAACAGCGTCGCATGTCCCGGCCACTTGGCCGGCGACTAGGTCGGAGTCGCCGTAGCATCGTAGGCGATTGATGTTCATCTCCTTGGCGGCTCTCATGCCATGGAGGAGGGCCTCGTATTCCGCCATGTTATTGGTGCAGGGTTTGAAGTTGAGGTGGAGCACGTAGCGGAGCTTGTCTCCTTTGGGGAAGGTCAGTATGACCCTAGCCCCCATGCCGTCGGCGTTCTTGGAGCCGTCGAAGTGGAGCGACCAGTAGTGGAGGTATGGGAGCTTCTCTGGCTACTGTGCTTCTTCCCAGTCGGCGAGGAAATCAGCCAGGGCTTGCGACTTGATCGCTTTTCGGGGCTCGTACTTGATGTTGTGGACGCCGATCTCGACGGCCCACTTGGCGACTCGCCCAGTCGCATCGTGATTGTGTATGATGTCTTGCAGGGGCGTGGAGGATACCATTGTGATTGGGTGCTCCTGGAAGTAGTGCGGGAGTCGCCGCTATGCTCAGAATACCGCGTACACTAGTTTTTGGTATTGCGGGTAGCGCTGTCGTGAGTCTGTTAAGACTTCGCTGATGTAGTATACTGGGCGCTGTATGGGGCGCTCCTTGTCCTCTTCCGGTAGTTCGACAACCATCACGGCGCTGACGACCCGATTGGAGGACGCGACGTAAACGAGCATTGGCTCTTTGTCGAGTGGCGCGGCGAGTAGTGGTGCCGCGAGTAGCACTTCTTTGAGTGCTTTCAGTGCGTTGTCGGCCTCTGCGTCCCATTGGAATGTTGGGTTCTTGCGCATCAGGCGGTATAGGGGCATTGCCTTCTCGCCTAGTCGGGGGATGAAGCGACTGAGAGCCGCGACTCGCCCTGCCAACTTTTGGACGTCGCGCAGGCACTCGGGTTTCCCGAGTCGCGCGATGGTGTCGATCTTGGTGGGGTTGGCCTCAATGCCTCGCTTGGAGACTATGTACCCCAGAAGTTGTCCGGTGGGTACGCCGAAGGTGCATTTTCCGGGGTTCAGCTTGATGTTGTACCTCCGCAGATTTGCGAAGGTTTCTGCTAGGTCGGTGAGCAGATCGTCCTGGCGGGTGGATTTTACCACCATGTCGTCGATGTAGACATGGATGTTGTGGCCAATTTGGCTCGCTAGACACTCCTGCATGCACCTCTGGTATGTGGCGCCTGCATTCTTGAGGCCAAACGTCATGACCGTGTATCAGAATGTGCCGAATGGCGTGATGAACACCGTCTTCTCCTCGTCTTCGACCGCCATCTTGATCTGGTTGTACCCAAAGTAGGCGTCGAGAAAACACAGCGACTTCGATCCCGTGGTCGAGTTAATGATCTGATCGATGCACGGTAGGACGAACACCTCCTTCGGGCAGGCGCTGTTGAGATTGGTGTAGTCGATACACATTCTCCAGGTGTTGTTCTTTTTGAGAACCAGGACTGGGTTTGCCAGCCACTTGGAGTACTTGATTGGCCGGATGAAGCCTGCGGCTAGCAGGCGCTAGACTTCCTCGGCGATTGCTCGACAGCGCTCTTCATTGAAGGGTCATAGCGACTGCTTTACTGGTTGCACTTTGGGGTCTGCATTAAGTTTGTGCTCAGCAAGTTCCCTCGGGACACCTGGCATGTCAGATAGCTTCCATGCAAAGATGTCGTGGTTCTCACAGAGGAACCCGATGAACTCTCTTTCCTATGCGGGGCTCATGTGCGCCCCGATGGTGACCGTCTGGCTGGAGTCGCCTGGGACGAGCTCGACGGTGCGGGTGTGCGTGGTCGCCTCGAACGTGGAGTTCGCAACGATTGGTTTCTTCAGGATGGTGGGATCATCCTTGTTGATGTTTCCCGCGTATTTTGAGAGCTCCTCCGCGTGGTCAGTCTCTGCGGTGATGATGGCGTCGGCGAGCTCAGCGCCTTTTTCTTCGCATTCCATGGCCATATCGGGGTCGCCGTGGACGGTGATGATGCCGCTCGGCCCAGGGAGCTTCATCATGTTGTAGGCGTAGTGTGGGGTCGCCATGAACTTTGCCAATGCTTGGCGGCCCAGGATGCAGTGGTAGGGGCTGTGGAAGTTCACCAGCTCGAAGACGATTCTCTCCGTGCGGTAGTTTGCCGGGGTGCCGAAGGTGACTGGCAGGGTCACCTTTCCGATCGGGTATGCCTTCCGACCTGGGACGATGCCGTGGAAGGTCGTCAGTGTTGGCTCGATGGCTGTTTCTGGGAGCTGGAGCCTTTTGAAGGTGTCGAGGTACAGGATGTTGATGGAGCTCCCACCGTCCATCAGCGTCTTGGGCAGCCAGTAGTCGGCCACCTTTGGCCTGACCACCAGGGCGACTCGCCCTGGATATTCGATTCTTGGTGCGTGGTCCTAGCGACTCCAGGTGATGCTCTGCTTGGACCAGTTTAGGAAGCGGGGGATGTCGACTTGCGTCACCGCATTGACGGCGACCGTGGGAGCGAGTACCTTCTTCTCACGCTTGGTGCCGAGCCTAGTGAAGGTATGTAGCAACCTGACGGCGGTTCCAAAGCCGTCGCCGTTCCTGTAGTCCCGCGGTTGGTTATTGTTAGGGTCCTCCCTTGCGCGTCTCGCCTTCTCGATCTCTTTGAGAGAGTGGCAGTCGGCGGTGGCGTGGGTGGCAGGTTTTCCCTCCCTGCTGTGGTAGATGCAGGGCTGATTGAGCAGGGCGGCGGGGTCGAATTTCGACCTCGTCACATTGTTGGCACGGTAGTTTCCTCCGTCGTGGCGGTAGTTCTTGGAGTCGCATTGGCCGTAGCCGGCGTTGGCGACGAAGTCGACTCGCCCGTCGGTCCGGCGCTTGCCGGTGATGCGGGTGTTGCTGTAGAGCATGTCGCGTAGGCGCCCACTGTCGTGGATGCTAGTGCGCCGTCTTCCTCCCAACTCGTCGTCGGAGTCTTGGCTGGGGTCCTCCTCCGCGTAGCGCTTGGCGATCTCGAGGAGGTCGGGGATGTTATCAAGCGTCCGGTAGACCCTCTTGCTCTTGGCGACCAGAGGTTCGTACCTGCACGCGTTCTTGAAGCAGTGTATCGCCGTGTCTGGGTGGATGCCGGAGGCGTTTATCCACAGTTCTTGCCACCTTTGGATCCACCGGCGGGTCGACTCGCGTTGTCCCTGGATGCATCGCTCCAGGTCCTCGATGGTGGTGGCGCGGGTGTAGGAGCCCTCGAAGTGCCTGACGAAGGCGTCCCGCATTTCTTCCCAGGAATCGATGCTATTGGCGGGTAGCGTGTTGATCCATTGCCGGGTCACACCCTCCATCATCAGGGGGAGGTAGCGAGCGGCGAGCAGGTCGGTGTGGCCTGCGATCCCCATTGCCATGAGATATGTGTCCAGCCAAACGGCGGGGTCGTACGTCGGGTCGTACTTCTCGATCTCCTTGGGGGCCTTGAAGTTGGCGGGGTATTTTTCCCTGTGGATCATGGGTCCAAAGCATTGTGGCCCGACTCGGCTGAGCGAGCCTCTAGGCTCCTGGTTGCCGCGGTTGGCGAGGGTGTGTCGCAGGTCGTAGGGCTGGCACGATCGCCACGCCTGATTGTTGATGATGTGCGTTCGGGCGTCAAGGGGTTGCCCGTTTGCGGCGACGGTGTTGTTTGCAGGTCGCGGCTCATTGGTTGACAATGCGGGGTTGGCGGCCCGTGGTTGGCTCACCAGGGGTTGGGGTGGTGGGCAAACTATTGTGTTAGCCATGGTGGGGTGGCCGCTTGATGCCGCCCTGCTTGCTGATGAGCGGGAATACATCCGCCCCCGCGGGTCGACTCCCGCGGCCTGTTTCTCGACGGCCCTGACGAGTAGTGCCTTGGCGTACTAGATCTGTAGTGCGCCGTCGCCTTGGACATCAAGGTTCGCGATCGCGGCATCGGTCGCGACGATGTTGTCCATCGGGGTGGAGTATAGTGGTAACCCGTTGGCGTCTCGGGCTTGAGGTGAGATGATGATCCGAGGTTGGTCTGGTGGGGGCGCACGGCCCATGGGTGGTGGAGGGGCCCCAGTCACCGGTGCCCCGGGTGGTGGTCTCGCGGGGTTGCCTCCTTCTGGCGGCACGTTCTCGCCGTGTTCGCGCTCGGCGGCGCGTGTGGGGTCGCCCTCGTCGTTGAAGTTCAGGACGCGGCCCTGAACATCAGGGTTCAGGCGGGTCCTGATGCGGCGTTGGTGATAGAGTGACAGCTCATTCGCCGTCTCTCGTTCGAGGCGGTATTTCTCGCACTCGGCGAGTTCATTGCGTTGCGCCTCCTGGAGCCGCAGGCGGGCTTGTTCCACCTCCGTGGCCGTCGCGGTCGGCGGGATCGGCGTGGATAACGGATCTGGCGGGGCGGCTGTGCTACCCGCCATGTAAATCAAGTTGAAGCGATTGGATCTTGCACGAAAATCCTCAGGGGATTCCGAGCCGGAGTCGGAGTCGAAGATCCCCAGGATAGAGGGATCCTCGAAATCCTCGGGGTTGGAGACTCGCGTGATGGAGTCCTCCCGTGACGCGGCGGTGATGGATCCGTTGACCGATGCAAGGGTCGCGGAATCGGCGTCATCGTTCAGGGCGTCGTCGTTGGTGGCGGCGTTAGTCTCGGCCACATCGCTAGTGTCCGAGTCGTACTCGGTGACGAGGCCCTTGATGGAGCGGACCTGCTCCTCCGAAAGCAGATCGCGGTGTGGAGGCGACCCGCCGATGATCATCGTCGCGTCTGGATCGATCGCGCCGATAAAGCCGGCGAAGAGGTTGATGGAGCCGATCGGCATCACCGCAGCGTGCGTGACCGGGTGCGACGCCAGGATGTAGCTGTTGGGCAGGATCTGCAATATCCTGCCGATGGCGATCATGCGGCCGGTGGCGAGCGGCTGCTCGATTGGCGAATAGGGTCTCGCTGCAGAACTCAAGCCAGTCCCGCTAGGCCCCAAGGTGGGTGCCACTATCGTGGAAATGGCCACGGCAGTCGCTGCCATAGGCAGCGATTGAGTGTTTCGTGAGGAAGAGTTGGCGGCCATCTGCGGTGCGAGATGGGAGTGGATGCACATCGGTTTACCCAGGTTCGGCCCCCCGGAGGGTAAAGACCTACTCCTGCTAGATTAGATTATGAGAGAGCGAGTTACAAGGGTGGCGAGCTCGGCGGCTAGGAGGCAAGTCGCTTGAGGGGGTGTATGATGGAACGTAAGTCTCTAAGATACCTTAGGGAGGTTTATATATGAAGCACCTCGCTAGGGTTTACAAGCTACCTCCGAACAAGATATGGATCCGGAGACCTTTGACCTAACTCGACTGGGCTTCTGCTACGCTTCTGGGCTTCCAGTCGCCAGTCGCTGGGCCTTTCCTTTCTTCATGGTCCAGTCGCTGTCTTTCAGACGCACTCGCAGGCCCTTCGGCCCAATCGGAACGTTTTGCTGAGCATACCCCCTTTGGCATATCCCATCACCGGATATCATCTAAGAGAGTGTGACTCTCCTTGGTTTTTATCACCACATCATCGACATACACTTGGACATTTTTGCCAATTTGATCATGCAAGCATTTTTGCACGCACCTTTGATACATTGCCCCTGCATTACGTAGGCTAAATGGCATAGTGTGATAGAAATAAGGCCCGTACGGGGTAATAAAATATAACACCACAACATTAGAGCTTAGATATAAGCTGAACACCGGTGTGTGCATTGCATTCATGCATAGAAAATACGAATAATTTTCGTGCTTTTAAATAAAAAATTGTCAAAGAGAATGAAGTTTCTCTTAACTTGGTGGAACTGAAGTAGATCATCAAGTTGACTGCAATGAGTTCAATATGACCTTCGTTAAACCCTTATCTTTGGGTAATATAATTTGATCTAAGGGTAGATCAAATGTAATAAAACTAAGTCACAACACACTACTTAATAAGGAGTACTTGATCTTCTAGAGATCCTTACATGGTATTCCATACCACAACCCAAGGATGAAGACTTCATATTCTAAATATGATATCAAGGTATTATCTGCCACAAACCCTGAATACTAAGTTAAGTGTATAACTTAAGTAAAGAAATCCCATAACTAAATCTTGAAACACTTGTTTGCCATAGTTATTCCTACCCTGAGAATCATGATAGTTTCTAAACATTAACTCTTATCACAAATAGAGTAGAAAGGGAAGTCAAACAAGACCATTCACCATATACCCTTAGCGTCATGTTAATAGATGACAATCCTATTTAACCAAGTCTTAGTGTCAATTGATCATCAATATTGAGTGATTAATTCTTGACCTAGAACTTATTGACTCATAGCCTTTGACTATTATATTGACCTTCGAAAGACCTAAGTAAATTAATAAGGACAAGGAACTAGATATGGTAGAGTGTACCACCATCAATGGAATTAGATCCTTAGTGGTGATCAAACCATTGGATGTTGGAGGAGTTAACTCACTCATGAGTTAACTAGAAGAAGTATTTAAACCCAAGAGGTAACTAGTGATCATGGAGCTATAAGGAAGATAGTAGTATTTGAGTGTCTAATAATAATTTGGTTAAGCCAAGTAGATAGAGATATGAAATAAGTTTTCTTAACAAGATAAAGCCTTATAGAAAGACTAGTGCAAGTTTACTACTTAGTGGATAATAGATCTTGATCAGACAATTGGAAGCCTAAGCTTAGTTTGATCAAATAATGGTGGTCATTATTCTCAAGTCACTTGAGAATATATGACTAGGTGTTGAAGAAGAGTTATGAGTATACCAAATTAGGTAAAGCCCTAGTACGCTGAATCATCTAGCTTGATCAAGAAAAGTCAAGCTAGAGTATGATGGAATATATAATATGAGTTGTATGGAGTAGTTGGAGGCATAGTAGTTTAACCAAGCTAATACAAGAACAAACTTGTATTATGGGGAGTAATACCATACCTGTTCCTAAGGATTGATATCCCTTGTTATACATAGTGAGGACTGTAGTCTTGCAACCCTTGGTAGCAGTTGCAAGATGGAGTTAAGGAAGTTAATGGATGGAGTTAGAAATAGCTAAGTTGATGGATACATCAAGGGTAGTTTAGCAATGGAAGTTATATAGATACTAGGAGAAGACTAAAGAATGAGTAATGTTGAAGAGGCATGACCATGTCACCATATGATGATGGATATGGTGGAGTCAGATGATTGTCTTATTGAGGAAGAGGTGATCTTTGTGAATAAGATAAGAGAGAGATATAGAGTACATTTAGGAAAGGAATTCCTTATCTTAAGATAAGCTTAGTGAGGTATTAAGGTATGGATTCTTTAGAAACCTTTAACCAACAGTACATTAAGCCATGACAAGACCCATGTCTACTTCATTATTCAAAACCCTAGAATCAAATGGATAGTGAAACCATTTCCTATTCGTAGGTAACCATTGAACAATACCTCTTGGACAAATAAAGCTTCCAAGAGATAATTGGAGAACCAGATGAGTGTATATAGATGGAAGCCTTGTCCACCTTATTATCTTAAATACTAATAAAGACCTAGCCTCATATACTATCAATATCTCACTCTAAGTTGAGGTATCACCTTGGTCACCAAACATGATGGCAATATGTCTAGCCTTAATAACCATCCATATGTCTAATTGAATATGAGTTGTTAAACCCTCTCAAAACTATATACCTATATTTGAATAAACCTTAGTATTTCTCTACCAATGATTGTTATTGATTCATAATGACCTAACCAAGTTTGTTCTATGGTAATACTAAGCACTGCAAAACAAGTAGAATTGGATTTGGTAAAATCACCAAATAGGGAGAACCATGGAATTCAAATCACCATGATACAAACCCAGGGTTTAATATCTTATCATGTAAATATAATTCATTTATGAGGGAAAGTATATTAATAAGATTCTATACAAATAAATCATTAGCCTCTTAAACCACCACTATTACATTCTTTTAGTGGTAACACAAATCATTTCTATAAGATTTTCTTATAGGAAGTAAATCCCTAAAACCCTAAATTATATTTACTTTACTAAATAAAAGAACTCTTAATATAGTTATGAATATCTTATACACAATAAGAAATGCAGGGGAAATAGTTATAATTCCTTTATACAATAATATTTATAACCTACAAAATCTCTGGATATTTAAATCCCTGAAGAAATTCAAATTTAAAAAGGTTTGTAAAAGAAGGGAAAACCAAAAATGTAATTGAAAAAGATAAGGAATAGAAGCAGCCAACCGCTTCAGCCCACGGCCCATTCCCTACTCCTAGCTCACGAGAAGCAGCAATAATAAACCGTTCACTCCATCGCGGCCCAGCAAAAGACTAACAACAACCCGTCTCACCTCCTCTCTCTGACTAACAGGTGGGACCGGAGGTGGACCACGGGTTGAGACAGAAACATTGCCAAGGGGTTTTTCGCAAGATATCCGTCGTCGTCTTCCTCCTCTAGTTGGAAGCAGCTCGGTGGGGGAACCGATGCCGTCTGCCGTCGCTACGCCAGGATTCTTGTCGCTGCCGACACTTCCACGGGGATAAGAACTCCACGACGATGCTCCCATCCTCATCCTCACCTTCCTCCCTCTCTGGAGCTCTCTCTCTCTCACTGCACACCCGAAACCCTACCTCGCCGGAGCCACTAGTCGCTGACGCTCCCAACCATCCCAAGACCATCTGAGCCCACCGTTGAGTAGGTCTTGTTCTTCTCGTCCAATTGCCCCATTCCACGGAAGCCGAAGAAGCCCCATGTGCTTGGATTGGTACCTGAGTTTCGACGTTGTTCATCGTTGATTCATCATTGTCACGCCTCCCCACGCCTCCTCGACCTCTCCATCATCATCAGGGTGAGTCTGCCGTCCTCGGGAACCCCTCCAATCACTCTATCGAGTTCCATATCGCCGTAGCGTCGCAGTCCACCGTCGGCCGCCACAGTAGGTGGACACCGGAGTTGTCGTGGTGGTGTCACGGCAGATGCCATGAATAGGCTAAAGGTGGGGACTAATACACGCTAGGGGAATCCAGTGAGGGATAGTGGAGTGATTCTCCACACAGAAGTTTGTATTGATTTCCTTTGAAGATTACAAGTGCTCCTAGAGCTGTATTGGCGAGAGGAGGAAGAAGGAGCTCTCTAACTCTTGCCCACAGTTTTTTCCCTAGAACCTTAGCTCCGCTAGTATCAAAGAAATCCCAACCCCCTTCTACTGAAACCCTAGCCCCCCTTATATAGAGGAGGCTCGGTGCCTGCCTAGGGCATACGTGGGAATATGCCTCCTCTCAAAGTGGCAACCCGACCGGGGTGCTTTTCCCCCACGTCATACATGCTTTAGCTACGTGAGCCTCTGCGGCGCCTGCGTCAGCCGACATGGGCGTCGTCACCCTTGTCGGCCATGACCCGGTGATCCTGCCCTTGCTTGCTTCGCTCATGCAGTGCGTATCGGACCTTCTTTTTGACCAGAGAGATTCCTTCCTTCTCACAGAAGCTAAGCGGGACCCGGATCATAGTAGATCCGGCTATACCTGTTCCTGCATACAAGTTAGACACGCACTTCCGACTTACCCCCTGGTCCAGGTTACTCCGTGATCCGGTCTGCCTTGAGGTGACCCGGCCAGCATCCGCTTTGACCCTGCCGAACCTCGGCTAACTCGGCCCTTATACCCCAGAGTGACCCTACCCAGGGGTATCCCCCAACATTAGTCCCCGAAGCTGGTACGGTCTTAGCTGCCTTGGCCGCTAAGGCCACATCAAGTTTATTTATGTTTGAGCCTTGGACGTTTAATTCTGGGTTAGCTCTTTATCTCGGATTATATGGATTTATGTTCCCTTCGCACGTTCCAAGTTTTCACTTGCCTGCTGGGTTACCACTGTGACTCGGATCTCATAGTTTTACGTTCCCTCTGCACATTCTAAGTTTTTACTTGCGGTCCGGGTTACCATGGTTTGATCCGGGCCTTGCTTCCTTCTCTCATACGCCAACCCACGCGGAGGCTAATCATCACGTTGTCTTATTTTAAGGGCCTGCACAGTAACCGCCGTAGTAATTGTCAGTTATCACTGTGCGAGGGTCACGTCATGCCTGCCTCCTCGTTTACCGCATTAGTGCAACGTCACGGGATCGCTTCTGCTCTGTGGCTCTCTGTGTGGCTCCTCTACGATTGGCTGAGGCGTGCGATACACAGCCACACCATGTGGCTCGTTGGCGCAGCGCGATCCCACTCACCCTCTCAGGGGGTGGTTAAGTAGCGGAGGGGCGCACCCCTTAGCATTTTTCCCACTTCTGCGCCCCTCTGCTCATTGCTCTTCTCCTTCGTCTTCCTAGCGAACGCGCCGCAGCCAGTGCTTGTAGCAGCAGCGCCGCCGCCGTGCTTTTCCCTGTGCCTCTGCGTCGCAGCCACCGCTGCGTGACTTCCTCGCCACGGGTCCTCGCCAATCCAGGCCTCAGATCCCCGCCGCCGCTAGCGCCAGCGAGGGTAGTGAATACGAGATGACAGAGGAGGAGCTCGTTGTCGCCGAGCAGGAAATGGAGGAGGACGCCGCCGCGGCGGACCGCGGCGCGTGGGCCGGATCATGGGTCTGTCAAGATGACCTTGACTGGCTCTATCGGACCATACGCATTCCTGCCGGCGTCGACGCTCGTCTCCCCTCCGCCGAACTGGCCCCCTCACCCAATCCAGGTGAGTTTGTCATGTTCCTGTCCCACTTCCAACGGCGATTTGGTCTGCCGGTGAGTGATTTCTTCCGGTATTGGCTTAGCACCTACCACTTGCAGCCGCACCATCTCCCAGCCAATGCTATCACCTCTCTCTCTGCCTTTGCTTCTACGATCAAAGGCTACACCGGACTGTGGCCCTACGAAGGAGCTGTGGATCCGGTTTTTCGGCCTTCGTCGCAACGTCATCCCCAACATCCAAGTAGAGTCGGAGGATAAGCAGCTCACCCAATTCGGAGCTGCCTCCATCTCACCCCGGAGACTTTCCGTTTTCCCCCGGGTTACCGGGCTTGACTCCTACAAAGGATGGGCCCGGAACTTCTTCTATGTCCGGAATGCGGGCACTGAAGATTTGATTCGGTTGCTGCCCTACGCTCCGGGTCCACCTGACCCGGAATTCTGGGAGGAGGTCTCCAAGAAGCCCACAGCTCTGGCCAACCAAGTTAACAAGAGGTTCACGGAGCTGAAGAAACTCGGATTGCGCAACGAGGATGCTATGATCACGTTCGTGCACAATCGAATCTCTCCCCTCCAGAAGCGCACCCACAAGGTGTGCCACATGAGTTTCGGCCGCGACCCCAACCGGACCTCTTCCTTCGAGTTGAGCAACACGGAGATTTTTCGCCGGGTTAAGGCTCTTTTCACCACCCACAAGGATTTCTCTGCCGAATGGACATGGGGAATCGAGCACTTCTGTCGTGACAGGCTTCCTCCCGTGGTAAGCTTCACGGGGCAAACTTATTTCGAATCAAATATGTGTCGGTTTTTGTTGTATTTTTGACTCTGTTCTCCATGCTTTCTCTCAGTTGTTCCTTCAGCAAACTCTCGAGGATGGTACGGATCCGATCCTTAAGTGGGCACCAGACCAAGAAATCCCGGACGAGGAGGAGCCGGACCAGGAGATGGTTCTCCCTATGACTGACGCTACAAAACGACCCAGCGGTAAATTGTCTTCTCTTAGAGATTGGCCCGATGATGAGGATGACTCGGATGTCGACGTGATTGAACCTGTTGAGGCTGTCCCTCTTTCTTTTGCCTTTCCGGCATCAGCTAACCCCGGTGGGCATATCCACGAGGATCCTCCACTTGCTACGGGAGAGCCGGTTCCGGTGGCGTTGAAGAAGAAGTGCGGAGCCGCATCAAGTTCTTCCTCCGAACCTTCTCAGCCCACAAAAAGGCGAAAGAAGGCCGGAGACAAGACTGCCTCCAAGCCGACAGGCAAAGCCCTGGCACGAAGGGCTCGGAAACCCAAGGAGGCCGAAACCTCGGATGCGTAAGTCATTTTTCGTTGCGTAACTCACTTTTCCTTGAATCATGGTAATTTCTCTTCTGACATTATTCTCTTCTTCAGGGCTCCGGTGGAGGTCCCTCAGAGCGGATCAAGCATCTCTTCACCACTTCGATCTGGCCCTTCTCCTCCTCGTGACGACGAGTCACGTCCGCTGAGCCCTATTCCGGAGGGTTCTGTGGCTGCTCTGGGTTCCGCACTACCTCGTCGAGAGGAACGCGACCCCGAAGCGGGAGTGGTCGGTCCAGCCGAGGCGATGGCGTCCACCACTTCGGCATCGCTGCAACCAGCAGCCACTGAGTCTATCTCAACACCAGCACCAGCAGCAGTTGCAGTACCAGCGACCGAGCCAGCACCAGCACCTGTTCCGGCACCAAGAAAACCAACAACAACTCCAAGTCCAGCTACAAGAGCTCTAGTGCCAAGTTCTTCCGCCTCGTCCGAGTCATCTCAGCCTCGGCGAGGAACTACTCCAGCAGCTTCTAAGGGGAAATCCACTGCAGTTACTTCTTCCCAGCAAGCTAAGGGAAAAAAGGCTCCGGATGCCACCAAGTCTGCATTTGTCGAGGCTGGGCAGCGAACCCTAGCATCGATGCTTCCCAAGAAAGCTCCAACAGCGAAGGATGTTCCTGCCGAGCCAATTGATGCACAACAGATGGTTCTGCATACCAACCCAGCTCTTGCCTTGGTTGAGAGGAAAGAAGCGCACGCGAAGGACTTGGTGGCACCCCATATGCCCACCGGTGAGCAGTACCCTCTGAGTATTATTGAGTTCTTCATGAACTGGAATACGGCGGAGTTCGTCCACAACGACGATCTCCCGGAAAAGTTCGGCCCCGCAGAATTTTCCGCCCAAATGAATACCGCCGCGAAGGCAATTAACCTCGCGGGGCGAATGATGGAGGTATGTCGTTTCTCCTTTACATGTTGTAGATAATAACCATTAGTCCCCGAGCCTCCGGTGGAGTAGCTTGTTACTCGGCCGGATGCTCATTAGAAAACTAACGTAGCTCCATGTGAACTTCGAATACGCACACACCTAGAGCCGGGTTAAGTTCCACTTGGCCCGGATCTTGTACACTTCAAATATGCACACACCTAGAGCCGGGTTAAGTTCCACTTGGCCCGGATCTTGTACACTTCGAATATGCACACACCTAGAGCCGGGTTAAGTTCCACTTGGCCCGGATCTTGTACACTTCGAATATGCACACACCTAGAGCCGGGTTAAGTTCCACTTGGCCCAGATCTTGTACACTTCGAATATGCACACACCTAGAGCCGGGTTAAGTTCCACTTGGCCCGGATTTTGTACACTCCGAATATGCACACACCTAGAGCCGGGTTAAGTTCCACTTGGCCCGGATTTTGTACACTTCGAATATGCACCAAGCTAATTTTACGCTTCTGTACTTTTTTCAGGTAACTACCAATCGCCGGAGTGCTGAATTCCAACGTCTGCTGGATACCCACAAGATTCTATGCGCAAAGCACGTTGCACTTATTGCAGAACATGAAAAAAGGGGTAAGTTTCTCCCTTGGTACTTCTCCGTTTTTCTTCACCTTCTTCTGCCGAACTAATCTCCTCATTCGGTTTCTGCAGCTGGGGTGGAGGCTGAGAACAAGATCATGCGGAAGAACTTGGAGGAAATCAGGGGTATGTCCTCTTTTGTCCGACCTCGTAGTGTTTTCCATTTCCTCTTCTCCTTGGCTCGGCAAACATTCACTCCTCGGCTCTGCCGGGTCAACACACTATTTCAGCATTGCTTGAGGATAGTGTGCCCGTGCCTGATATGATGCTGCATTTTCTCGAACAAGCAGGGCAGCATCAAGCCGAGCTAAAGAAGAAAGATGACGAGCTTGCTCTCCTCCGGACTAAGGACAACGAGATTGCCAGGCTCAAGGCTGAGATGGAGAAGATGAAGGCCCAACACCAAACTGAGCTCCAAAAGGTTGGCCAGAACTTCACAGAAGAGCGTGAGCGCCTTACTCTCCATATCTCCAAGGACTAGGACCTACTCAAAGAATCCGACATCTGGCTTGGGTCGGCAAACGCTAAGCTTGAGCAACTTCGCAAGAGATGCGATGACTGCATCAAGGAGTTAACCCGGATCCTCAGCCATATCTCACGTAAGTTCCTTCCGACCTACTTTTCTGGGTTACTTCATATGTCTTTTCTTTACCTTCTTACCTTGTCTGGCTTCCAGGCAAATTTCCTAAGAGCATCACTATTGCAAGCGCAGCAGTTGCAGATTTTTGCCAAGCGAGTGGTACTCCTGCTGCTCCTGCTGGTGAGGAAGTTCCTTACGACATGGAGGACCTGTTGGTCAGCTTGTCATCTCGCATGGAAATCATCAAGAATTACGGCAAGGATATCCTCGACGTTGCAGTTCGCATTTTCAACACGTTCTGGCCCGGAGAGAGTAGCCCGGAGACCAGCGCGATTCTCGTCGAGAAGCTAATGGAGACTGAGACCCAGCTTGATCTCTGGAGAGAATCCGCTGGGCGTGCCGTAGCCGATACTATCCTACACCACATACTCACGTGGTATGAGAAGATCGACCTCAACCTCCTTACACGTCGGCGCACCGGATCCAGATGGACTGATGACCCGGAGTGGGTAGCTCGGCGCCAGGCTTGCGCCTACAGCCTCATCGAATATTGTCCTATCCATGACTGGGTTGAAGGACCGAGCTTCCTGGAATCCGCTGGGGACGAGCACGTTGAGAACGTTGAAGATGGGTCGGATGAGGACGGAGAAGGTGATGCCTCAGATATTGAAGACAGCGACGATGACGCTGAACTTCCTCCTCCTGCTGCTCCTTAGTTCAAAAAACTTGAAAATTTATCAGATCCCCGGTATGCCGGGTGCAACTGTATGTTGTATATGTGATATTTTGCTACTACGTTTCTATGCCGGATTAACTTGGGCGTAGTCCCCGAGTTTCATTTTCTTGTTCGTCCAATCCTCTGGCTCGGTCTGTGTCTACCTTGATTCGGTTTTACGACTTACGAATCCGAGCTTCAAAAATTGTTTTAACAGTACTTAGAAACTTTTAGGCTTAGCTCAAAATAATTCATCATAATAACTTGAAAATAAATACAGGGTTAGTCTGAAAAACAAACGTTAGCTCGAATAAATTCGTTTCCTTTGTCATTTTTCATGTGCTACGCAATTCCAAACTTGTTCTCTTGCTTGCCATGAAGCCAATTCTTGTTGGACAATAGCAAATCGAAGAGTTGGGTTTTTGGTGCTCACACATTACTAATCCGGGTTAAGTAGAACAACTTATTCCAGCTACCGCATAAGAAGTAACAACAAACATTATTAAGGCAGTCCCTGAGTTACTGCTCGAGGCGCTGCTATTTCATTGATAAGCTCATTGCCGACATACATACCGACATATGAGATGACTCGGATACATACACTTCTTAGCTAAGTGTAGAAGGGACGAAGTAGTGCTACATTCCACGGTCGCTTAGATTCCTCTCCGGACCTGTCCGCCTTGTTCTTTACCTGTGGCTTTGCATCTATAAGATAGTAAGAATCATTGTGCAATGCTTTGCTCACAATGAATGGCCCTTCCCATGGGGGGGATAATTTATGCATGCCAGTAGTACGTTGTACCAACCGGAGCACCAGATCGCCTTCCCGAAAGACTCGGGGGCACACTTTCCGGCTATGATAGCGTCGGAGATTTTGCTGATATATGGCGGATCTGGACAGTGCCAGTTCTCTCGCTTCTTCCAGCAGATCAACATCATTTTGCCAGGCTTCCTGCACTTCGGCTTCTGTGTATTGGGTGACCCTAGGCGAATCATGCTCTATGTCGGCTGGTAATACAGCTTCTGCCCCATATACCAGAAAAAATGGCGTATAGCCTATTGATCGATTCGGAGTTGTTCTTAAACTCCATAGTACCGCTGGTAGTTCTTCTATCCAACACCCCGCTGATCTTTGCAGCGGCTCAATGGGCCGGGGTTTTATCCCGGATAATACTAATCCATTGGATCTCTCCACTTGTCCATTCGATGCGGGGTGGGCTACCGAGGCTACATCGAGTCGGATCTTCTTGTCTCGGCAAAAGCGCGCAAATGCTCCTTCCGCAAAATTTGTTCCATTATCAGTTATAATACTGTGTGGATAACCGTATCTCAAGATGATGTCTTTGAGAAATGTCACGGCCGTAGCTCCATCACATTTTCTTATAGGTTTCACTTCAATCCATTTTGTAAACCTTTCCACCATGAACAAAATGTGTGTCATGTTTCCTCTTGCTGGTTTGAACGGGCCAACCATATCCAAGCACCATACAACAAATGGCCACGTAATTGGTATGGTCTTGAGTTCCGACATAGGCATATGTGTCTTGGTGGCGTACCTTTGACAACCATTGCATTTTCTCACCAGATCTTCTGCTTGTTCTAAGACACTTGGCTAGTAGAGTCCATGCCGGAACGCCTTTGCCACCAAGGCTCTGGATGAGGCATGATGCCCGCATTCTCCTTGGTGTATATCTCGGAGGATGTCAAGCCCTTCTTCCGGGTCAACGCATCGCTAGAGGACATTGGTTACACTCCATTTGTACAGCTCGGAATTGATAATCGTGTATGCTTTTGCTCTCCTGTGAGTTTGCCTGGCTAACACCTCCTCAGCGGGTAATGTTCCGTCTTTCAGGAATTGGAATATAGGCAGTGCCCAAGCTGGTATCGCTCGTGGATGGAATACGTCCTCATCAATTTCCATCTGATCTACCGGCATAACTTCAGCCGGATCACGCTGTGCAGTCCCCGGGTCAAGCGAGGTAGTCCCCGGGTTTTCTGAGACAGTCCCCGGGTTGGCTGATGCAGTCCCCGGGTCTCGCGTACTACCTCCCGTGTCAATGTCCATGGTCTCAGCTCCGAATTCCGTATTTTCCGTGACATAGATCGAGTCGGTTCCTGGGGACGACCTGATAGATGGTTTTCTGAGGTGTTCCAATGCTACACCCGGTGGAATTGCCTGTCGGGTCGATCCGAGCTTCGACAGCATGTCGGCAGCCTCGTTTTCCACTCGGGGTACATGGTGAAATTCACACCCCTCGAAGTAACCATATATCTTCTACACGTGAAATTTGTATAGTGCCATGTTTGGATCCAGGGCGTCCCACACTCCGGACACTTGCTGCACCACCAGATCCGAGTCGCCAAAGCATATTATTCGACGTATGCCAATCTCCTTTGCCACTTTGAGCCCATGCACAAGAGCCTCGTACTCAGTGACATTGTTCGATGTCGCGAAATGGATCTGCAATACGTATTTTAGCTGGTCCTTCTTTGGCGAGGTAAGCACAACCCCGGCGTCTAATCTAGTTTTGGTTTTCGACCCGTCAAAGTGCATCCTCCAGTAGTTCGGATCTGGTGGCGGTGGTTCGTATTGTACCTCGGCCCAATCTACAAAAAAGTCCGCCACAGCCTGAGACTTGATCGCTTCTCTTCCATCATATTCGGGCGCATAAGGGGCTAACTCAATTGCCCATTTTGCAATTCTGCCACTCACATCCTTGTTACCCATTATCTCGGATATGGGAGCTTCACATATCACTTTGATGGGGTGCTCCTCAAAGTAATGCTTTAACTTCTTTGCCGCCATATAGACACCATATGCCACCTTTTGAAAGTGCGGGTAGTTTTGTTTTGAGGCAGACAATACCTCGCTCAAGTAATATACTGGCCTCTGCACCGACTTACCCTCTTCATTGCGCTCTACTACAATCACTGCACTTACAACTCGGTTGGTTGCGGCTATGTAGAGCAACATTGGCTCCTTTGATCGTGGAGAGGCTAACACTGGTGCAGTGGCCAACATCTTTTTTAAGTGGGCAAAGGCTTCATCGGCCTGTGGTGTCCAAACGAACTTATCCGACTTTTTCATGAGTTGGTAGAGAGGCAGTGCCTTTTCTCCCAACCGACATACAAACCGACTCAATGATGCTAGGCACCCAGTGAACTTCTGGACATTGTTAAGACACTTCGGCAGCTCCATTCGTTCAATGGCCCAAATCTTAGTTGGATTAACTTCGATACCTCGGTTGGAGACGAGAAATCTGAGTAATTTCCCAGCCGGGACACTGAAGGTACATTTTTCCGGGTTAAGCTTCATCCGGAAACTTCTCAAGTTCGCGAATGTCTGCCTGATGTCGTCAAGGAGCGTTTTGCTTTCCGTGGTCTTGATAACCACATCATCCACGTATACTTGTACGTTTTGACCTATTTGGTCGTGCAAACATTTTTGCATACATCTTTGGTACGTTGCACCTGCATTACGCAAAGCAAACGGCATAGTGCGATAGAAATAAGCCCCGTACGGGGTAATAAACGCAGTCTTTATTTGATCATCCGGGTTCAGAGGTATCTGGTGGAAACCAGAATATGCATCAATGAATGACAACAGTTCACATCCCGCGGTTGAGTCTATGACCTGATCTATCCTCAGCAGTGGAAATGGATCTTTTGGACACGCCTTGTTCAAATTCGTGTAATCAATACACATACGCCAAACCACTGCTACGTTCGGATCATCCTTCTTCTTTTCTACCAGCACCGGATTAGAGAGCCAATCCGGATATAGTACTTCCATGATAAATCCTGCTGCTAGCAATCGAGCTATCTCGTCTCCAATGACTTTTCTCCTATCCTCGGCGAAGCGGCGGAGAGGTTCCTTCACCGGCCTTGCTCCGGGCCTTACGTTCAAAGAGTGCTCGGCCAACTCCCTCGGAACACCTTGCAAGTCCTGTGTAGACCAAGCGAAAATATCCCGATTCTTACGGAGAAAGTTGACGAGCTCGCTTTCGTATTTGTCAGTTAACCCGGCACCAATTGTTACGGTGCGCTCCAGGAACATGTCATCAACTGGAACCTTCTTGGTGTCCTTTGCGGCTTGGAATGAAACGCTGCCATGTGGGTTACTCAACGCCGGCATATACTGCTGTGCGGACTGAGCTAATGCCGCCACCTCTTCGATTTTTCTTTTCTCTTGCGCAATCATGAGTGACTCGGCTAGGTTAGACCCGGCTGAAGCACACTCAATGGAACGTCGGAAATCTCCAGCAATGGTAATCACTCCATTTGGCCCGGGCAACTTCATCTTCAGATAACTGATGTGACAACTTGCCATGAACTTGTTCAGTGCTGGTCTTCCGAGTAACGCGTGATACGCACTTTCCAAGTTCACCACCTCAAACTCCAGATTTTCAGTTCGACAGTTATCCCTTGTGCCGAATAGCACGTCGACCCGGACTTTGCCTATGGGTTCATAAAAAATGCCTGGTACAATGCCATGGAAAGTTGTTCTCGTAGTCTGGAGCATGTTCTCCGAGATGCCCAACTTGCGCATCATATCCGCATACATGATGTTAATGCTACTGCCATTGTCAATCAGTACCTTGGAGAACCTCACATTGATGTTTGGTCCAATGAATGTCGGATCTAGCACTAGCGCATACGAGCCTGGACTCAGCATAAGCTTAGGATGATCTTTGATGTTCCAGGTGATTTCCTGGTCCCACCAAGGCATGTACCCCGTCACTGCTGGCATTACCGTATTAACTTCCATATGTCGGCGCTGCAAGATTTTCCTATCTGTTTCCTCAGTTGTGAACACACAATAGCTCTGGTGATGTTCTCTGTACTCATTCCTTCCCTCGTTTCCGGGGTACCTCTGATCTGGCTGTTGCTGATTTTCCACCTGATGCACTGCATCCCTCCTCTCATTGTTGTCATACCTCGGCGGAGGGGGAGGCAACATTAACTGTTGCGTGTTCGCTCCGGAGAGCAATTGCTGCTGGGGTAACTGTAACTACCTCAGTGAATTACGCTCTTGGTTACAAGCCTGGATGAGCGGAAATGGTTAAAATAGTACGGTGGGGCCAAATGCCACTCACAGGTAGACCTTTCGGCCGTCCTAACCATTTCCAAACATCGGGACAAGAACGAGCGGCGTAATCGGCAGGCGAAGGGATCAACTACATACACAAATGAGTATGTATGCAAGCCACCATACAATAGTCCTCAGAGCCCTTCCATCTAAAATAAATAGAAATATTGCAACGCAATACAGCAAGATCCAAATATCTCAGATAGATATAATAGTTGCGGATATCTCCTCATACATCAAACATCAGAGTATCAGGCGGAAGCGGAAAACAAGATCCGAGTACGGATAAGAAGCAAATCGGCATAAGATGCCCCATAAATAAACACATCCCGCCCACAGATCTCATGGATCCCCGTTCCCGGAATCTCTATACCGAGTGATCGTTGCCAACATCGTCCGTCTCCTCCACCCAGTATCCATCTTGCGAGTTTACCTGTTCATCTGAATCAAACAATTTATCGTGTGAGACCCTAGGGGTACTCAGCAAGTCTTTATGCCTCTAAAGGGGACACAACCTGGGGTGACGCAATTGCAGCAAAAGATAATACCTAACAACTCTATAGATACTCGCTAACCATCCGCCTAACCAAAGATAGACGGATGTCCGTGAATTAATAACAACAGTTATAACAGTAATATCAACAGATCCATCCTCCTCCTCGCTTACCAATGAGAAAGCGGACGAACAACCTCCCCATCCGTTGGAAGGTTTTATTATCCATTCCATGAGTGTTGCACTATTTACTAGTCAGGTACTTAGTCAAATTAAAAGCGGTACTTTAGTTATACTTGTCTATGATCGAGAAACTGTGCTCCAAGTCGTCCGTAACCGCGGACATGGCTTTCAGAAAGTTTTACCCTGCAGGGGTGCACAAATAGCAACACACACTCGATCAACCTCGAAAAAACCAAATCAAAACCCAACGAGGCATTCACGACAAAGCAATCACAGGATTCAGAAATATTTCAGGGGGCCACCCCATTAAGCTACCCGCAACGAAGTTGGCCGGCTCCGAGACGGACTCAAGGTTTGCGTCAGTGGATGTAAACGACTGGGAACCCGAAAGTGTGACTGGGCTTGTCGATACCGCGAAAACACTCCGCCTCCAAAGCAGTACAGGTGCTCCTCGCACAATCTTAATAAAGCAGTAAAGCATGGCATAAGTACAGGATAGTAATAAAGCCCCAAACTACTTGGTGGCCCCAAGAAATAAGAATGAATCAAGCTCTGGCTCAGGGGGGTTCATAAGCCTCCCGGATGTGGATAGCGTGAATATTCAAGGAACAGGAATCAAGTACTCGGGGTCCTACGGGACACAAGTGAGCATGAAAAACCAAATAGCAGATATTGCTCACCAGTGCCACTTTCATTAGTTTTCCCATTACTACTCAGGTTAAGTTGTTTAGTTACCTCGTTATCCATCAGACACTCACATACCCTACACATGCTGTTCTACGATCCGCATGGCTCAATCAACTCCTGTAGTAATGGCTCATGGGATGGAGGAACAAGCTTCGGTGGGGTTTAAAAGTAAAGGCTATGCAGTACTTGGATTTAGTTTAATGCAATCGCGACTCGATGATGCAGAATAAGATAGAGGCAATAGGTACTATATGTATGCAAGCATGTGGTAGTGCTTGCCTAGCAGCTCAGTTGAAGCGAGGGACGGATCTGGGTAGTGCTCCTGGGTTTCTTGATATATCCCCTGCTCAGCGTCTATTTGAAGAAGAACCAAACAAACAAGGCCAACATAAATAGAGTGCACAAGCATATGAATTAAAATGCGACAAGTAAACAATCATGCCATGATGAATGATGCACAATTTGCATGGCAATAATGTAGCATGGCATGGGTGAGGTGTGGGATACAAGAATAAAGCATTTTATGGAGTTTTAGTCACCTTTTATCCTCAAATAAGTTGCTGTAAACTTTATATTTATATGATGCATGCTGCAATTCAGAACATGGAATGCATAGACAGAAAGGTCTTGTCGAGCTGATCATTTTAGACATATTATTTGTCAAATTCGGAGTTATAAAACAAAAATTATTAATTAATTAAGGAAAAGGGTATTTTATTGTAATTTTAATCAACTCGAAAATTTAAAGTGTTCAAACATTATTTTGAAGGGTATATTTGAATTCCTCACATTTTTCTGATTCAAAAACATATATTATTTGTATTATTTGGCATAATATTTGAAAAGTTATTTTAAAACAGATTTGGATTTGAATTTAAAACAAATTTGAAAAGTTTAAATTAAAACAGAAAACCGAAAAACATTTTACACTCAGGCAATCCTAGCCACAGACGCTGACGGTGGGCCACTGCTGACCTGGCGAAAACAAACGACGCAGAGGCCTTTCTCACCGCGTGCTGCGCTAGCCCATGCGGCTGACAGGTGGGGCCGGTGGCTACGGGTCCACGTGACAACGACTTAACCCGCGGTGACTGACAAGCGGGGACGCGATGGAGCGCGGGTTGAGAGCTACGAAACCCGGAGTGCTTTCCTGCAAAACACACACAGCGGCTGGCAGGTGTGTTGGCGGGGCCGCGGGTTGAGCGCGAGAAAAACGGAGGGGGCTATCTGCAAAACAACGGCGGCTGGTACTGTACTTCGTTCTCCTCGATCTGACGAAAAAAAAAACAGCACGCCGCGCAGAGCGGCGAGACAGGGACTCGATCCCGCGACGCGGAGCGCGCGCGCAGAGCGGCGGATCCAGTGCGGTAGGCTAGGGGAGTTGATTGGGAGGAGGGAGCGGGCTAGATGTTGTTCTGCGCGGGGCGGAAAACTTGCAGACAACGGCAACAACACACACGGTGGGCGTTCGATGAAAAGATCGGTGGGGCTAGGGCGGTACGGAGAGGCGGAGCGTGTCCAGGCGGTAGAGGCGCTCACCGCGGGGTGGACGACGGAGGTGGATCGGGCTGGGAGTCGACGGATCGGCGAGGAAGCAGAGGCCGGGGCGGAGCTAGGGTTTCGGCGGGCGTCTCGGCGTGCAGCGGCTGGGGTCCTCCTCCTCCTCGCTGGCGCGTACGAGGTGAAGCAGGGGAGCATCCTCGAGCGCCTCGACCACTCCCACGTCAACCACGACAGCAGGAGCTAGGAGTAGGCGACGATGCAGACGGTGGCCGACGAGAGAGGGGTAGGCGCCAGGGAGAGGAAGGAGAGGAGAGGCAGGGGCTCTGGGGTGGATCTGTAGAGGCAGGGGAGACGTGTGGGAGGAGGTCAAGGCGAGAGGGGGAGAGGATAGGCAGTCGTGGGCACGGGGTAGATAAAGGTGGCTCGGGTGCCACCTTTTTCCATCCTCCTCACGTGCTTGCTCGGGCTGGGGCAGGTAGGCATAGAGAGGGGCTGCAGGTGGGCCAGGTGGGGACGGCGAGAGGAGCAGCTAGGTGGGGATGGCACGGCGGTGGAGAGAAAAGAGAGAGGGGAGGGGCTAGCTCGGGTGAGCTAGGGTTAGATTGGAGAGGGTGGCTCGGGTTAGGGTTTCTAGGGTTGGGTAGGAGGGTAGCTCGGCCAGGTGGTAGGGTGGCTAGGTGGGGCCTATATGTTAGAGAGAGGTGAGATTGAGGTTAGTGTTTAGCTTAGGTCAAGGTTTGGAGAGAGGATTAGAGAGAGAGGTTAGGGGTAGGTTTAGGGGGAGGGTGGTAGGTTAGGGTTTCCTCATGGTCAAGGCAAGGGGTGGTGATGGTGTTTAGGGTTTGAGCATGGCCAAGGCAAGACCAACCAAGGGGTTTAGGGTTTTGGTGATGAGCCAACAAGATCATGCAAGAGATGGAGGAGATGGTGGTGAGGTGAGGCTTGATGCACATGGCAAGGAAAGGAGATCAAGATGAGAAGGGTATGAGAGGGAAAAGAGGGAGCTCAAAGAGATGATCCACTCAAAAACCAAGAAAAACCAAGGAAGACCAGATGGTGGTGATGGTTGCATGGCCCATGCAAAAACATTAAGTGCCATGTGTTAATCTTGTGAAAACAATAATAATAACATGGCATTATTATTATGCATTCCCAAAATGTGGAATAAAGGCCAAGCAAAAGGAATTAGAATTAGATCCATCCCAACCCACATGAGCTAGAGTAAAAATCAAAAGAAAAGAATTACATGCTCATGGGTTATTGGAATGGTGGAAGTATAAGGTGATGACAAGGAAAGGTGATGGAGTTGAATAAAAGATATGCCCCCAACTCAACTTGGGCATTAAACAATATATCAATAACCAAATACAATATCAAGAGGCAAATACAATTAATAATGCATATGAGAGAAGAACCAAAGAAAGAGGGTTTTATATGATGCTCAAATGCAAGGTGGCATGATGACATGAGCATGATATAATTATGATGCAACAATTATATGTAGGAAGTAGCATTATATTACTAGACCAAGTAGCATTACAATTGGTAGACAATTGGGATGCTACAACTCTCCCCCACTAAACAAGAATCTCGCCCCGAGATTCTAGGAAGAAGAAGAAGAAGACTCAAAGAGGGTAGGATACTTGGCACGGAGCTCATCTTCACGTTCCCAAGTGGCTTCATCAACGGAATGGTGCGACCACTGCACCTTGCAGAACTTGATGGACTAGTTGCAAGTCTTGCGTTTTGCTTGAGAAACAACGGTTAGAAGAGTTGAAGGATTGTCGTGAGACAAGAAGGTAGGATGAACATAGCTCCGATTTTTCAAGAAACATGATAAGGGAATAGAACCACTTGTGAAAGAAAGGACAAGATGATGTATCCTGGATAAAGAAAGACACACCATTAAGATTAAAGATTTACCGATACGAGAGAGGATGAATCTTTATCTCGCTGGAAGAAAAAGAGCTAGATTGGAGAGGTTTTGAACCACTATGACAATAGCATCGTATCTTCTCTCGATTTGAGAAATGCAGTACGGAAACAATATTGCCTTCAAACAATAGAGTCCCTTGATATCAATAGAAAGATTTAGTTAGACACCGTCGGATTAGATTCTTCATGCGCCGGTAAGAACCCAAAGGATCACGCAATTGAGTTGCGCGGATATAACTTCCAGAGACGGATGTGAAGCCAGATCATGGTGGAATCCCGAGAAGCGAAGAATAAGGAGGATCTGGAGTTTATTCTAGAGATACTTATTGCTTTCTTTAGCCTTGAGGCTAACACAATAGATTTGCGGCTGATGGCATCAACCATAATTGGCTTTACCACAGAAAAATAATTGATGAAACAAGGAGAGAGATAGTTTACTTTCATCTTGTTTGGGGATGTCGAGCATCGGTAGAAAGACGAGGAACGAAAAGAGTTTGCGTTTGTCTCCACCAGATAATTGAAGATTTTGCTACATCTAGAATAGACAGACCACCAACAAGAGATTATTGATTACTTTCTTCGAGAGAGCACTCCGGAAAACAAGGACAGACGTAAAAGTATCGAGGGGTAAAGGCCACTTCTAACTTCCGTGGAATGAGTGAAATCACATTAATTCACCAATTCGATGTACAAGAGCGAATGATAAGAGTAGTGGTATGGTAGCTACTCCATCCCGCACTCAAAGCATTACTCCGCACATGAATAAGAAAACCATGCAACCCAACTACCGAAACAGACTAAAGGTATTGACAAAAACTCATGGAACTTCGTTAGAAAACAAGGATAGATGCAAACGATTCGCCGGATTCATAGATAGATAAAGATGATGATGTTGTCATCATGTCTGAAGTACCAAGCCACCAGAAAGATATGAAGGAAGATTACGGAGAAGAACTGCAAGATTCAACAGCTACAGGAAAGATAGCACCAACTTGAACAGAAGGAATACAAGATCTGGAAGGTCTTCATGGCCTCCGGTGGATTGAGCATAGACGATAGAGCGAGAGGGTTTCAAGAGATTACTTAACGAGATAGAGGTGAAAAGAACTCCATGTTGTTCTTGAAAAGATAGAGAGAGGTTTAGCAGTTTTGAGGAAATCTACGGCGGAACGACGATGATACTCGCCAACAAGGAAAACTCCGGGTTTGATTGAAGATGGAAGATGGAATTAACAATGAACTTGCTGATTCCAGGATTGAAGCGATCTATTTAGCAGAAGGACGTGGCCAAGATAGGTGACTTCAAAAAGTCAGAATTCTCACTTTGAGACTTTGCACACAGCAGTGCTCACGAAGCTTGAGAGAAGAGACACAGATGATCTTCCATGTCCTTCCATTGATATCGAATAGGCAAGCATATTATCAACATATACCACCATGGATTAACAAGATATTCCTAGAATACCAAGTTCAGAAGGCGAGAGAAATGAACAAATGCTCGAACACTTCCTGAGCTCAACGCTCTTAGAAAGATCAATATTAAGAGCACGGGTTCGTGTTGAAGAAGATGCACTGGAAGAATAGATTATCTGGTCCTTCGGAAGAAAAAGAGATGTCACCTGGTTCACATTGTCGATCAGATCACCGGTTACAAGATAAAGAGATCCTGGATAAAGAAACGATGATAGCTCATACCTCAAGCAAAGCTACCAGAGACGAAAAGATGCAATTCCCTCGTCTCAAAGAGAATTTTGCAGATATGGAGTTCAAAAAGATGTGCAGCATGATGAACAGATGATAGACCGCCGTAGTGCCTTGAGAAACTCCGGATTGCCAAAGATGCTTGAATATGCATAGATATGATCACGGTGTACTCAAAATCATAGGATATAACCGTCACCATTTGGAGGATAGTGTTGATAGCATTTTCCATATTCCACTCATGATAAGTGTCCTATAGCTATGCTGAGAACCAAATTACAATCACCAACATCGGATCGACACATGTTATGTAATTAGCCCAAGAGAATTGGAGATGAAATAAAACTCCAGGATTAAGCGCCGGTGACAAAAGAATGAGTTAGCATGGACATGCTAATAAAAGGGAGATAGATAATGTTTCACACACGACTGGAAAGGAGTGTGGAAACACAGATGTATCAAAGAAAAATTTTCCGCATTTTCGGCATTAAAATACCAATAGATGCGCAAAATCACTTATCAGGTAGAGATTAGCAACTCCACATTCTGTGAAAGCATGCTGGAAGGAAAAACACCCTTAAGAAGATGGCACCGGTTAACAAGGAGTCGGATAGATCGCGCCGGTTTTTAAAAGCCTGTCAGTATGGAATGTACCAACAGTTGATAACCAAAGGCAGATTGTGATAACAAATTGGATGCAACAGATAGACAAGGAATTACACACACACACACACTTTCTATGGTACTACGGAAACCCAGAACACGTGAATCCTAGTTTGAATTTTAAGAAGAGGATTGAAAATGTTACACTTCCTTACCAGAAAAGGGTGGGTGGGTGGGTAAGAAGAAAAGTGGAAGCAGTCCAACTCTCACGTTTTGTTTTTCCCTAGTATACATAGCTACAAAAAAATATTTGCTAGACTGACAACGACCATTTGGCTGAGACCCTGAAGGGCGGGATGGCTCTGATACCAATTGTAACTACCTCGGTGAATTACGCTCTTGGTTACAAGCCTGGATGAGCGGAAATGGTTAAAATAGTACGGTGGGGCCAAATGCCACTCACAGGTAGACCTTTCGGCCGTCCTAACCATTTCCAAACATCGGGACAAGAAGAGCGGCGTAATCGGCAGGCGAAGGGATCAACTACATACACAAATGAGTATGTATGCAAGCCACCATACAATAGTCCTCAGAGCCATTCCATCTAAAAGAAATAGAAATATTGCAACGCCATATGGCAAGATCCAAATATCCTAGATAGATATAATAGTTGCGGATATCTCCTCATACATCAAACATCAGAGTATCAGGCGGAAGCGGAAAACAAGATCCGAGTACGGATAAGAAGCAAATCGGCATAAGATGCCCCATAAATAAACACATCCCGCCCACAGATCTCACGGATCCCCGTTCCCAGAATCTCTACATCGAGTGATCGTTGCCAACATCGTCCGTCTCCTCCACCCAGTATCCATCTTGCGAGTTTACCTGTTCATCTGAATCAAACAATTTATCGTGTGAGACCCTAGGGGTACTCAGCAAGTCTTTATGCCTCTAAAGGGGACACAACCTGGGGTGACGCAATTGCAGCAAAAGATAATACCTAACAATTCTATAGATACTCGCTAACCATCCGCCTAACCAAAGATAGACGGATGTCCGTGAATTAATAACAACAGTTATAACAGTAATATCAACAGATCCATCCTCCTCCTCGCTTACCAACGAGAAAGCGGACGAACAACCTCCCCATCCGTTGGCAGGTTTTATTATCCATTCCATGAGTGTTGCACTATTTACTAGTCAGGTACTTAGTCAAATTAAAAGCGGTACTTTAGTTATACTTGTCTATGATCGAGAAACTGTGCTCCAAGTCGTCCATAATCGCGGACACGGCTTTCAGAAAGTTTTACCCTGCAGGGGTGCACAAATAGCAACACACACTCGATCAACCTCGGAAAAACCAAATCAAAACCCAACGAGGCATTCACGACAAAGCAATCACAGGATTCAGAAATATTTCAGGGGGCCACCCCATTAAGCTACCCGCAACGAAGTTGGCCGGCTCCGAGACGGACTCAAGGTTTGCGTCAGTGGCTATAAACGACTGGGAACCCGAAAGTGTGACTGGGCTTGTTGATACCGCGAAAACACTCCGCCTCCAAAATAGTACAGGTGCTCCTCGCACAATCTTAATAAAGCAGTAAAGCATGGCATAAGTACATGATAGTAATAAAGCCCCAGACTACTTTGTGGCCCCAAGAAATAAGAATGAATCAAGCTCTGGCTCAGGGGGTTCATAAGCCTCCCGGATGTGGATAGCACGAATATTCAAGGAACAGGAATCAAGTACTCGGGGTCCTACGGGACACAAGTGAGCATGAAAAACCAAATAGCAGATATTGCTCACCGGTGCCACTTTCATTAGTTTTCCCATTACTACTCAGGTTAAGTTGTTTAGTTACCTCGTTATCCATCAGACACTCACATACCCTACACATGCTGTTCTACGACCCGCATGGCTCAATCAACTCCTGTAGTAATGGCTCATGGGATGGAGGAACAAGCTTCGGTGGGGTTTAAAAGTAAAGGCTATGCAGTACTTGGGATTCAGTTTAATGCAATCGTGACTCGATGATGCAGAATAAGATAGAGGCAATAGGTACTATATGTATGCAAGCATGTGGTAGTGCTTGCCTGGCAGCTCAGTTGAAGCGAGGGACGGATCTGGGTAGTGCTCCTGGGTTTCTTGATATATCCCCTGCTCAGCGTCTATTCGAAGAAGAACCAAACAAACAAGGCCAACATAAATAGAGTGCACAAGCATATGAATTAAAATGCGACAAGCAAACAATCATGCCATGATGAATGATGCACAATTTGCATGGCAATAATGTAGCATGGCATGGGTGAGGTGTGGGATACAAGAATAAAGCATTTTATGGAGTTTTAGTCACCTTTTATCCTCAAATAAGTTGCTGTAAACTTTATATTTATATGATGCATGCTGCAATTCAGAACATGGAATGCATAGACAGAAAGGTCTCGTCGAGCTGATCATTTTAGACATATTATTTGTCAAATTCGGAGTTATAAAACAAAAGTTATTAATTAATTAAGGAAAAGGGTATTTTATTGTAATTTTAATCAACTCGAAAATTTAAAGTGTTCAAACATTATTTTGAAGGGTATATTTAAATTCCTCACATTTTTCTGATTCAAAAACATATATTATTTGTATTATTTGGCATCATATTTGAAAAGTTATTTTAAAACAGATTTGGATTTGAATTTAAAACAAATTTGAAAAGTTTAAATTAAAACAGAAAACCGAAAAACGTTTTACACTCACGCAATCCTAGGGCCACTTCTGACCTGGCGAAAACAAACGACGCAGAGGCCTTTCTCACCGCGTGCTGCGCTAGCCCATGCGGCTGACAGGTGGGGCCGGTGGCTACGGGTCCACGTGACAGCGACTTAACCCGTGGTGACTGACAAGTGGGGACGTGATGGAGCGTGGGTTGAGAGCTACGAAACCCGGAGTGCTTTCCTGCAAAACGCACACAGCGGCTGGCAGGTGGGGTCGGCGGGGCCGCGGGTTGAGCGCGAGAAAAACGGAGGGGGCTATCTGCAAAACGACGGCGGCTGGTACTGTACTTCGTTCTCCTCGATCTGACGAAAAAAAAACAGCACGCCGCGCAGAGCGGCGAGACAGGGACTTGATCCCGCGACGCGGAGCGCGCGCGCAGAGCGGCGGATCCAGTGCGGTAGGCTAGGGGAGTTGATTGGGAGGAGGGCGTGGGCTAGATGTTGTTCTGCGCGGGGCGGAAAACTTGCAGACAACGGCAACGAAATGCACGGTGGGCGTTCGATGAAAAGATCAGCGGGGCTAGGGCAGTACGGCGAGGCGGAGCGTGTCCAGGCGGTAGAGGAGCTCACCGCGGGGTGGACGACGGAGGTGGATCGGGCTGGGAGTCGACGGATCGGCGAGGAAGCAGAGGCCGAGGCGGAGCTAGGGTTTCGGCGGGCGTCTCGGCGTGCAGCGGCTGGGGTCCTCCTCCTCCTCGCTGGCGCATACGAGGTGAAGCAGGGGAGCGTCCTCGAGCGCCTCGACCACTCCCATGTCAACCATGACAGCAGGAGCTAGGAGTAGGCGACGGTGCAGACGGTGGCCGACAACAGAGGGGTAGGCGCCAGGGAGAGGAAGGAGAGGAGAGGCAGGGGCTCTGGGGTGGATCTGGAGAGGCAGGGGAGACGTGTGGGAGGAGGTCAAGGCGAGAGGGGGAGAGGATAGGCAGCCGTGGGCACGGGGTAGATAAAGGTGGCTCGGGTGCCACCTTTTTCCATCCTCCTCACGTGCTTGCTCGGGCTGGGGCAGGTAGGCATGGAGAGGGGCTGCAGGTGGGCCAGGTGGGGACGGCGAGAGGAGCAGCTAGGTGGGGCTGGCACGGCGGTGGAGAGAAAAGAGAGAGGGGAGGGGCTAGCTCGGGTGAGCTAGGGTTAGATTGGATAGGGTGGCTCGGGTTAGGGTTTCTAGGGTTGGGTAGGAGGGTAGCTCGGCCAGGGGGTAGGGTGGCTAGGTGGGGCCTGCATGTTAGAGAGAGGTGAGATTGAGGTTAGTGTTTAGCTTAGGTCAAGGTTTGGAGAGAGGATTAGAGAGAGAGGTTAGGGGTAGGTTTAGGGGGAGGGTGGTAGGTTAGGGTTTCCTCATGGTCACGGCAAGGGGTGGTGATGGTGTTTAGGGTTTGAGCATGGCCAAGGCAAGACCAACCAAGGGGTTTAGGGTTTTGGTGATGAGCCAACAAGATCATGCAAGAGATGGAGGAGATGGTGGTGAGGTGAGGCTTGATGCACATGGCAAGGAAAGGAGATCAAGATGAGAAGGGTCTGAGAGGGAAAAGAGGGAGCTCAAAGAGATGATCCACTCAAAAACCAAGAAAAACCAAGGAAGACCAGATGGTGGTGATGGTTGCATGGCCCATGCAAAAACATTAAATGCCATGTGTTAATCTTGTGAAAACAATAATAATAACATGGCATTATTATTATGCATTCCCAAAATGTGGAATAAAGGCCAAGCAAAAGGAATTAGAATTAGATCCATCCCAACCCACATGAGCTAGAGTAAAAATCAAAAGAAAAGAATTACAAGCTCATGGGTTATTGGAATGATGGAAGTATAAGGTGATGACAAGGAAAGGTGATGGAGTTGAATAAAAGATATGCCCCCAACTCAACTTGGGCATTAAACAATATATCAATAACCAAATACAATATCAAGAGGCAAATACAATTAATAATGCATATGAGAGAAGAACCAAAGAAAGAGGGTTTTATATGATGCTCAAATGCAAGGTGGCATGATGACATGAGCATGATATAATTATGATGCAACAATTATATGTAGGAAGTAGCATTATATTACTAGACCAAGTAGCATTACAATTGTTAGACAATTGGGATGCTACAGTAACTCCTGCCGAGGTTGATCATTCCGGGGTGCCTGAGCATTCCCCGAACCACTTTGTTCTATCTTACGCATCCAGTCACATTGCCTCATTGTGTGACCCGCCGAGCTATTCGGATTTGGCGTGTGAAACTTACACGGCTGGTCCAACATCGACTCATAGGTATACCTCAGACGGTCTTTCTTTTCTTGCCACTGTTTCTTTTGCTCCGGAGTCCATGTTTTCTTGCCATTGTTTCTTGGAGTCCATTGCCCTCCCGTTCTCTGGCGTTGGTTGCTCCCTGCTCCGGGTTGATCTTGATTCACAGCTGCAACTTGTTGCGAACCGTAGCGATGATCCGGTCTATCATCTCTTCTTTTTCCTCTGTAATCGTTCCTCCGAGATGACCCGGCTCTGTCCCTCTGATAGTATTCCTCGTTTGACTCGTTTGATGCGAGCCTAGGTTGAGTCGGATCACCCAAGGCATACGAATCAGCAATCCGGATCATCTCTGCCAACGTAATTGGCATTTTCCTTTGCAACTTCATCCACAACTCGCTACCATATCTGGACCCTTGTGCAAACCATGCTATGGCCTGTGACTCTATGACACCCTCACACGAGTTTCTCACGGTACACCACCGGGTCAAGAATTCACGGTCCGTCTCATTAGGTCTTTGTTTGCACATTGCTAGGGTCTGCGGCCTATTCAGCCTCTGATATGTACTTGAGAAGTTGCTGATAAACATTTCTTCAAAATCTATCCAGCAGTTGATGCTTCCGGGTGGTAGATTATTCAGCCATACTCTGGCCGGACCTTCCAACATCTGGGGTACGTATCGTACATCCCATCTCAAGTTGCCAGTGGCAATTTTCACAGCCGTAGCATAGTTTATCAGCCAATCCTCTGGTTTGGTACTGCCGTCATACGTCTTCGTGCCTCTGGGCAACTGGAAGTTGGGTACCGGTGGCTCCTTCATGATCCGGGGTCCAAAGCACGCTGGACCCGGTGGACCTTGAGATTCGATCTGTTCCGACCTATACAGGCGATCTAGTTTTAACCTGGCGTCATCCGGCATCAAGTCCCTGCTTCCCAATCTGGACCCTATCACATGATAGTCTGGTCTCGGGTACCCCGCATTCACCATCTCCGAATCACCGTCATTGTATCGGTTTTGCACTTGGGGCGCACCTTTCTGTTGCATACCTCGGCCGGGGCGCTTTGATCTTGCCTTGGTATATTCCGCTGCTGCGGTTGTCCTGCTCCTGCGGAGTTTCGCTGTCCGGCATTGCCGTTGGCAGCGTTCCCTTGACCGACATAGCCTTGGTCGTGGTTACCTGGGCCAGCTTCACCTCGGCTCACACTTCGTCGATCATCATTTTTCCGCGTTTCTTTTTCTTTTCCTGCACGCGTCGGGTCGTACGGGACGATCTGTTTGTTCCGTCTGGCCGAGGTTACTACCTCTTCTCTCCTTGGACCACCATGAGGTGACGATGCGGCTCCAGCGGATTTATCTGGGTTACCCATCACCGAATGGACGATTTTGGACGCTCTAGCTCTCTCCGGGTTAGCTCTCAATAGCTCTTCATTCTATCTGTTCGCGATCCGAACCAGCTCGTTAACCCTATCTTGCTGTCTTTGACGGGCCTCACTCGTCAGACCCTCTAACTCGGATGCAGCCGCATCCGCTGCTCTGAGGTTCTTCGCCGGGGTACTATACCTCGGCAACCCCACAGACAAATAGTTTTCCGACCCCTCGGCTCCATCATCACCTTCTCTGTTCATCTCGCTCATGAGATTTCTCCCTTTTACTTTTACCGTATCAACTTTGTTTGCCTTTGCATACTCACGCAGCGTCATGTTCAGCGACTGCTGAGCCGCGGCTATTTTCTTTGCGCCCTCTAGTATCTTTTGCCTAGTTTCCTCTAGCTCGGCCTGTGCCTGAGCCGGATCTACCACTACTGCTACCGGGTTAGCCAAGCTATCCATAGCTTTTCTCAGTACGTTCTCAGGCCTCTCTAGTGGAGGCCCTCTACCTTTCCTCGGTGCCTTAGGTGTTACCTCTGGGTCCGGTGCTAGGTCCTTGCTCGCGCCTGCACCTGGCGCAGTCATCATCACCTCCGCATGGTCCGGGGAGCGAGCGATACGCGCCCCACGAGCCACAGTGAGGGGTGGTTCCCCCGCATCGACGACGCGGCGCGGATGAACGCATGGTACGTCCACATCAACGTAGACCTTGTGCGCACCCAACTTGACGAAGAGGCCGTTGCACGGAAGTGGGCGCGTGCCGAAGCAGCCAGCGTTGGCGCTGACGAAGTCCAGCGCTCCAAAGCGCTGAACGAGCCCGGAGACGATGCGTTCGCCGGTGCCGATGAGGTTTCCCGTCCGGATCTTCACCCCTGCTAGCGCCGCTAGCCCCACGGTGGGCGCCAACTATCGTGGTGGTGTCACGGCAGATGCCATGAATAGGCTAAAGGTGGGGACTAATACACGCTAGGGGAATCCAGGGAGGGATAGTGGAGTGATTCTCCACACAGAAGTTTGTATTGATTTCCTTTGAAGATTACAAGTGCTCCTAGAGCTGTATTGGCGAGAGGAGGAAGAAGGAGCTCTCTTACTCTTGCCCACAGTTTTTTCCCTAGAACCTTACCTCCGCTAGTATCAAAGAAATCCCAACCCCCTTCTACTAAAACCCTAGCCCCCCTTATATAGAGGAGGCTCGGTCCCTGCCTAGGGCATACGTGGAGGCATATTCCTAAGAATATGCCTCCTCTCAAAGTGGCAACCCGACCGGGGTGCTTTTCCCCCGCGTCATACATGCTTTAGCTACGTGAGCCTCTGCGGCGCCTGCGTCAGCCGACATGGGCGTCGTCACCCTTGTCGGCCATGACTCGGTGATCCTGCCTTGCTTGCTTCGCTCATGCAGTGCGTACCGGACCTTCTTTTTGACCAGAGAGATTCCTTCCTTCTCCCAGAAGCTAAGCGGGACCCGGATCATAGTAGATCCAGCTATACCTGTTCCTGCATACAAGTTAGACACGCACTTCCGACTTACTCTTTAAGTCGGCTGAGACAATGTTAGGCGACCCCCTGGTCCGGGTTACTCCGTGATCCGGCCTGCCTTGAGGTGACCCGGCCAGCATCCGCTTTGACCCTGCCGAACCTCGGCTAACTCGGCCCTTATACCCCGGAGTGACCCTACCCAGGGGTATCCCCCAACAGGAGTAGCTCCGGTGACCAAAAGTGGGCCGCGCCACCACTATTAGGTTCACATCGGCCTCCTCGTTCCAACGCAACCCTCCGTAGCCGCGAGCATGCACCCAATCGGCCGATCGATCTTCGATCTGTGAGGATCAGCTTGTGCTGACGTCATGATGACGTCGACCCCACGTCATCCCTGCCCGCCAGTCTTGTTTGACTTGGTCCTTGCCCATGTGGCAAGTGACGTGGCCTCGGGCCCGCTTGTCATTGAACCTGGGTAGAAATAGGGTTAGTAACAAAAGTCGTTTGACTGGTCTTCGCCAATGTGGCGTGCCAACGTGTCTCTGACCCCACTGGTCAGTGTATGTGGCTAGGTAGTTGTTCGGTATAAAATGTATTGCATGTTTAATAAATAGAAAATCAATATAAGTTTAAGTATAAATATAATTTCCATAAATTTAATAAAAGGATTAATATAAATAATATACTAAAATTCTTGGAAAAATAAGAACGAAAATGCAAAACTATAAACTTAAAATATTATATCACTTAACTAGGTATTTATTATTTATTAAGTATTTATAAAGTGATAAAAACTTATAAAAATCATATCTTATTATTTAAAAATGACAAAAATACTTATAATATACCAAAATGATCACAAAAATAAATTCTACACATCAAAAATGTCAACTCTCACTTTTGAAGTAAAATAAAAAGGTAAGGGTCTAATAAATCTTGTTTAAACCATTTCCTTTTATTTTAATTCAATAAAAATATATAAACCATTACTATTGCCTTTGCCATTATTTGTTTAAAGTTTAGAAGTGTAATAACAAGTGCAAGTTATGTTCAAGTGAAGTTAAGATAAGTCTAACCAATTCAAGATGTACTTACTAAAACCACCATTCAGAGTTAAGTAAATCTTACTCTCCAAAAATAGTTTTATCAATTATAAAATCATCAAGATTTGAGTACTAATTCTTTTACCAGTTTAGGAATCCACCTAAAGAATTAAACTAATTTTTTAAGTAATGTTAGCAATACCCTATCTATGCTTATAAAATATAAGCATTAATAAGAAAGTAATTCTACTCACTTATAACACCACCTCATTCAAGTAATAATACTTGAATTCTAACTTTGCGGAATATTATGAAGTAAACCATATATAAGGTGGTACCTTATTCAAAACATGCAAATCTCAACAACTTATGCTATGATTGTTTAATGTAGTAATGTTTTCCTCTTTAATAATCTTAGCTAATAAGAAAACCTTAAAGTGTTAGCCTTCAGTTTAAATACTTTTACTTTGTAAAGTGATATTTTCCTGAAAAGTTATTCTTTTAAGATACATTAAAAATGATCCTTGAACACTTCTTTAAAATCTCTAATTAATTCTTAATCTTGTTTCAGAAATATTTGAGATACCATGACCCATTTGAGTGCTTTAGTTTTGTATGCTACTTATTGTATTTACATATTGTTTCACACACTCTCACAAGCTGTAACAAGCAGCACATGTGTGAAGCTGATATAAAAGTGCAACACATTCTTAAGAACTCATCACTAGTGTCCAAACCCTAGATCAGATATGACTATTCCAGGGATTCGCGTTTATCCAATTGCATTACATTACTTATGCATCGTTGCATCTTGCTTCTTTAAACATTAGTCCTTACCGGACCAATGATGTTGTTTACAGAATTTGGATCTTCTAGTGTCTGAAGACGGTGAGTGCATAGTCTTGCAATCACAAAAGGAAAGTTCACAACTTGCGCATGTCCTTTGATTATTTTCTATCAAATGCTTGTAACTCAAATGTTGTCATCACCTGCATTTCAAAAAGGACAGAAAATACTGCTGACTCGTGTAATAATGAGCTCGTTGGGGAACCCCAAGAGGAAGGTATGATGAGCCAACAGTAAGTTTCCCTCAGTTATGAAACCAAGGTTATCAATCCAGTAGGAGCAAGCAAACACCTCAAAGGTGTTGCTAGCTGGACTTTGGTAGGACGCACTACCGGCGCCAGCACCAACATGGAAACCTGCACAACACAACCACAGAACTTTGCCCCTAACTTACAATGAGGTTGTCAATCTCACCGGTTTTGCTGAAAACAAAGGATTAAACATATTGTGTGGAAGAAAGTAATTGCTTGCAGAAAGTAAACAGAAAGCAGTCAACAGTTGTAGATTGATGGTAAAAGAAAGGACCGGGGTCTATAGTTCACTCGTGCTGGCTCTCCTTAATATAGATGACATGTTGGGTGAACAAATTACAGCGGGGCATTTGACAAACATCGAGAAAGCAATCATGCATATACTACTCATCTTGACTCCTTTGACATTCGATTGGGCATTACAACATTATACATAGACCATAATCCAACTGCATCTATGACTAATAATCCACCTTCAGGTTATCATCCGAACCCCCTCCAGTATTAAGTTGCAAGCAACAGATAATTGCATTACGCATTGTGTGTAAAGTAAACAATACGATTGTTCTATGAACAAAGGATTGTTGTTTTCTCCCTAGTATCAAGAGCACATCTAGTACCTTAGAGATTTCTATCACTTCCCCAGATTACTAGAGGCAAGAACCCACTATCGAGCATAAATACTAACTCTTGGAGTTGCTAGCATCTACTTGGCCAAGATAGCTACTAACAACAGAAAGCATGCAAGATCACAAATAACAAAGACATGATAGAATCAATAATCAATCTGAAATAACATCTCAATATCCATCGGATCCCCGCAAACACAACATGTAGGATTACAAATAGATGATCTTGATCATGAACGGAGCTCACAAGATCTAAACATGATAGCACAAAGGAGAAGAACCAACCATCTAGCTACTACATGGACCCGTAGTCCAGAGATGAACTACTCACGCATCATACCGGAGGCTTGCATGGTGATGAAGAAGGCCTGCAGGGTGAATTCCCCTCTCCGATAGGGTGCCAGGAAGAGCTTTAGATCCCTCCCAATCTAGGGATGGAGATGATGGCGGCTACAGACTCTTTCGTGGAATTTTGATCAAGTACTTAGGGTTTCTGTATCGGAGGCATCTTATAGGCGAAAGGGGAGGCCGAGGGGGTGCCGGAGGCGGCCAGACGACCCCCTGGTGTTGGCCAGGCTGGGCCGTGTAGCCATGTGGTCTGGCGCCCCCTGCCCCCGCTCCGTCTCATATTCTGGCTCCTTGTGTTCCTCGGTGAAAGACTGACTTTGGATTTTGTCCCGTGCAATTCCGAGAATATTCATTTTCTGACTTTACTAGAACCAAAAACAGCAGAAAACAGGCAGCTAGCACTATGGCTCTTGTTAATAGGTTAGTCCAAGAAAGTGTATAGAAAGTACTCCAAAGTGTGGACAAACATAAGATAGTAGATAAAACCAAGCATGGAACATCAAAAATTATGGATACGTTAGCAACGTATCAACATCCCCAAGCTTAACTCCTGCTCGTCCTCGAGTAGGTAAGTGATAAAAAGAAAGAATAATTTTTGAGGTGACATGCACCATCATAAACTTGATCAAAGTATTTGTAAAACAATGATAGCTGGGATCATAGTACTTCAATCATAACATGAAAGACAAAGTTCTAACAATATGACAAAGCAACTATGCTGCAATCATGAAACGACACAAACAAAAGATTCATGAATAACAATGCTTTGTAAGACGTTTGTTTTTTTCACATAAAGAAAACATAGGATAGTAGCATTAAGATTATCCCTCATAGAGTAGCAAATATAAATGCATATGACACCTTCAAAGTTCATAAGAGTGACTAGATACAAATAGTTTAAAACAAGCAATATCAAAGCTATGCATCAATCAACAAGTCTTGGGACAATGCACATAGAACTAAGAATGGCCACCATGCTCTCAAAGTAGGTGCATAAAGATAGAAGGTGGAGACTCAACATAAAAGTAAAAGAAAGGCCTTCATAGAAGGAAGTAGGGATTCAAGTTTCATAAATAGCTTCCAAAAATTATGGTACTTATTAGCTTTCAGCTCTCATTGCCCCTATCATAAGCATCTTGAAGGTGATTAAGGTTAAAGTGACACAACTAAGAGGATATGCTTGACAAGTTATAAGCCGAAATCTCATGCCCCTTGCTTATGAAGACCAAACCTCATGCTACTCAACTTTCGTCACAAGTAAGCTCTTGTCATTGTAAGTACATATGTATCACAGAGAACCGCCAATGGGTACCCCGTGCACATGATATAGGAGCTATCCGATAATCAAAATGACAAGGCAAGCAGACAATGAGCATATCAGCGATCTTTTTATTTGCTATTTGCATAGGTTTTTATTGAGGATGCTTCATAGAGTGCTCATTATAGTTATCCTGCAAGTTTCCACCATGATTAGGCCTGGCTTAGGCTTGCGGCCCAGGCGTTTCTCTAACACAAATACAAACACCATGATCTTACAAGTTCCCCTTTTATTTCACACCACCGGGATCCATAAGCAAAAGAACATGATATCAACGGGGTACAAAGTACAAGTGCAATGCTGAAAGCGTTCCCCATCATACATGGTTCTTCTAACTTCAACGTATAAAGCGCAAGCATATACGCAACAAAGATGGATGCAATGGTTCAAGTTTATTAAATGCGAGAAAGTAAAGTGTGCCATCAAGTTTGTGAGAGCTTTAGTCACTAATTTTCACATAACAAGTTTAATTCGGAAGGTAGATAAAAACATGAATATACTTGGAATAACATATGCTAATAGGTAGGTATGGTGGACTCTTTGGAATAACTTGGTTTTAGGAGTTGGATGCATGAGTGGAACTCATACTTGGTTATGGAGGCTAGCAAAAGACTGGGAGCGACCAACTAAGAGAGCAATAATGGCCATAATCATGCAGAGCGACAAAACATCATTAATCAAAGCATAAAGTGATACTACAAGTTGAAAACTAAAGGATCATAAAGGCTATGGTGACTTGGGATAGTCATAACATGGTGTGAGCATGCGCCAAGTCAACCCAAATAAAGCATCAAAAGAGAATACCACAATACTATGCTTTAATATGCTAAAACAACGCTTCTAAGGCACATTAAGCAATCTCAATTGTTTATAACAAGTCATGCTACAGCAAAGAATACTAAGCACAAAGCCAAAACAATATCAAGCATGGCATGACAAAGCATATGCCACAGTCAAAAACAAGCTCTCTTTACCACTTAAGCATGAACTTTCCTACTCTTTTCCAATCCAAACCAAACTATTTGAAAACCAATGTATGAAAGAGGGGGTCCAACCAATTTATTCAGCAAACTAAGAAAACCAAGGAAACGAAAAACCAAAACGAAAACAAAAAAGAAGATGCTCCAAGAACAACACAATTGTGCATGAAACAATAAAAATGAAGTGTTTGGAAGAAACCTGGGATTTTTATTGATGAAGAAGGGGATGACTTGGGCATCCCCAAGCTTTGACGCTTGTACCTCTTAAATATTTCTTGGGGTGACATGTGTGGCATCCCCAAGCTTGAGCTTTAGTCCATCCTTCATCTCATTACTCATTCCTTCCATACACCTGAAATTTTTCCTTCATACAAAACTTCACACAATCTTTATTAGCAACATTAGTGCACTCAAGATAATAAGTCTTTAGGTTCAGTTTCAACACCAATAAACTTCCATTAAAACACAAGCTACCGTAGCAGTTCCATCAAAAAGCTCAATTCCCAAAAATAACTCAAAAAGGAACCAACAAGAAGCAAATGCAAATAATGGCAGAAATCTGTCAAAACATACCAGGAGGTAAAAACGAATTTTTTCGAAGACCTTCTATTGCTCAAATCAAAAAGTGTTGAACTAACGAAAGTTAGATAACAACCTGGGGCAGAAGCACAAAAATTCATGCCTCCAAAATACGTACAGAGATTTTACACGAATTCTTATGGTGAAGCACATAAATCTATTTCGGGAGAGCAACTTTCCCAATCATTGCTTCTCTCTCATTAGAGGTCACTCTTGGCACAAAAAGCAAATAAAAAGGATAAGGAGCGGTTATTATAGAAGTAATAACTTCCAAGACTCATATAAAACTTTTAGGTTATCTCCCAATAAGTACTTGTCTTTAACGCCTTTAAGTTAGGCATAAGAAGCAAGAAAAAGAATCAAGTGTTCTCAAATGAAGAAGCATTAAGAGCAAATTTTGTTTTCATAGGAAAGGCAAAATAAATCTTCTCTCTCTTCTTAGGGAAGTGTTCTATACCTTTCTTGAGTGGAAGTTGATATTTAATGGTGCCTTCTTTCATATCAATAATGGCACCAACAGTTCTAAAAAAAGGTCTTCCCAAAGTAATAGGACAAGAAGCATTGCATTCACCATCCAAAACATAGAAATCAACAGGGACATAGGCATTGTTAACCATAATAAGAACATCATTAATACTCCCCATGAGTTTCTTTTTAGCATTATCATCAAGTGGGACATTGAAATAACAATCTTCCAATGGAGGCAAATCAAGCATATCATAAATCCTTCTAGGCATAATAGAAACACTACTATCAAGATCACATAAAGATTTGAAATCAAAATCATTCACTTTCATATTAATGATGGGTTCCCAACCATCTTCTTGTTTCATAGGAATGGAAGCTTTGTGTTTCATCTTTTCTTCTTTAATTTTTATGAGAGCATCAGTAATGTGTTTTGTAAAGGCCATATTCATAGCACTAGCATTAGGACTTTTAGCAAGCTTTTGTAGGAACTTAATAACTTCAGAGATGTTGCAACCATCAAGATCAAAATCATAATTATCATCTAAAGTAGTAGAGCTATTACTAGCCTCAACACTAGTGGTAGTGATAGTAGAAACACTAATGTTTCTAGCAATTTCATCTTCTCTTTCCCACTTAGCATGCAATTCAGCTAATAGTCTAAAATTTTCATCAATTCTAACTTGTATGGCATTAGTAGTAGCAAAGGGATTCTCATTAGTTTCCGGTTTAGCAACCATTTTATTCAGAGAAGATTGAGCTTCAGCCAATGATGCTATATTTCTTTCAGCATTAGAGCGTTTCTCCTCTATAGTTTTATTGAAAGCAGTTTGTTTACTAATAAAGTCTTTAAGCATAACTTCAAGTTCAGAGGGAGCACTCCTATTATTGTTGTAGGAATTTCTATAAGCATTACCATTGTTGGGAGGATATGGCCTATAATTGTTGTTACCAAAATTATTCCTTTAGGCATTATTGCTAAAATTGTTATTTATTATAAAGTTCACATCAACTTTGTAACATCCCAAAACTTGAATCCAATATATCAAGCTCCAAATCACCCAATTTAGGGTTAACAAAAACTTTTTTTCATTTAAATAATTAAGCATGCATATGTGTGTTGCATTAAATAGGAATTCTTCTGAATTGCCATGATTGTTTGTTCTAATGGTTGTAAAATGATTCTAAGATGAATTCCACATCATCTAAATCATTCCCAAGCAAAATCCAAAGAAAAAGAAATCAAATAGAAGTAATAAATGGAAATGGTCACTTTTGACATTTTAATCAACTAGGCCACTTTAGGTGTTCCTAGCACTCAAAGTTAAACAGAAACAACTATGGATCTTTGCACCCCTTGATAGTACAAGTAATGATGTACCAAGGCCCACCTTGTGATCTTTCAAAAACATTTAAACCCTAATTTAAAATGGCAATTGAAAATGGAATCTATTTCATATGTCTAGATCCCACTTTTTCAAAAACCACTCAAATGAGTTCAACTTGACAAATCCCAGCAACCAGAGATGATCAAGCATAAGACCAACAACTCCACCAAAATTCATTCCAAAATTCAAAATTTTGTTTCATGCGGCCATTGTGTCGAACAGGTGGCATGCACACATTTTCTGCCTAACTAACACTATTTAGTGATCAATGCTTTGTCGAGTATTTGGGAAAATTTTGGTGCCCTGGTCTCCCCCAGCCCTAACCAACCCCTAACCAGCCTACCCATTGGACTGGAGCAGCAGTGCCGCGCCACCCGTTTTTGGTCGCCGCCGATCGAGCGTGGGCAACGCTCTACAGACCACGCCGCGCCAATACAGCACCGCCACTAGCTCCGCCTAACCCTACCGTACTCCCTATCCCGTCCCCAAGCGCATCTAGCCCCTAGACCACCACAGACCACCCCTGCACTGAGCCTCTGCGCCATGCCAGCGCACGCCAGAGCGCCACCCCCGGCAAGGCCGCACACGCTGCCCCTCGACCACAACCCGCATGTGCCGCTCCGCATTGACCCTAGAACCCCGCCAGACATGCCCCCTTCCTGCCGTGCGACCAGTAGCCACCGCCCGCCGCGCGGCCAGTAGCCACCGCCGCGTCGAGCACCGCCTCTGCCGCTCAGAGCGTGAGACACACCCAACTGTTAGCCACCGCCCCTAGCGTCGTCTTTAAGCCGTAGCTGACCGCAAGGGAACCGCCCATCGTCTGCCTACCTTGCCCATGCCTCTAGCTCGCTGTGTCGCTGCCCCCATCGACCTCTGCCCATGCCTCTCGGCCGCCTCGTCGAGCCTATATAAGGAGGCCACCCCAGCCTCATTTGCCACACTCCCACACTCCCCTCTCACCACTGATCATTTTCCCTCTCTCGCCAGAGCCGCTCGAGCAGCCAGTCGCCGGAATTGAGCCGGAGTTAGCCGAAGCAGAGGAGGAGAGACCCCCGTCGATTTCGTCCACCCCCGGAGCTTCCGTGACCTCGCCTGAGTCCGCCATCGTCACCTCGTTCGATCGCCCCAATCTCCGCACTCGCTAGAGCCCTGGTGTGCCCCCATTACACCCCCACCGAGCCGCTAGGGTTCCACCTCGCCGATGACATGTCCATCTTCGACGATGAACGTGAGCCATAGATCCTAGTTCTAATCGTATTGTCCACATAGCCCCGTACCGCTTCGCGTTTAAAGAGCCACTAGCAGGCGGGACTCCTCTGTCAGCTGTTCTCAGCACTGCGGAGTGAAACCGGTCCGGCCCATTAGTGTTCCCGCGCAACCTAGCAGATTCAAATAAATCTTTTTCTTTTTAGAAGTAAACTAGTTTCTGTCCTATAGTTTAAAAATCAATTCAGAAATATCTACTGAACCAAATTGAGTGATTCCAATTTTGTTGGAAAGATAATTTAAATCTCTATCCAAGCCCGTTGGATTTAAATCAATTAGAGTATTGGATCACATTTAGATCACTTATAGCAAAAATAACAAGATAAAGGCTTTTTCACATTCAAACATTTTTCTAAAATCAACCATAATAGTTTTTGAGTTGATTCCACCTCTCAAAAATCACATTTGAATATACCGATCAGAATATGTAATAATATTAAGGTTTTCATGCAGTGACTTTGGACTAGTACCAAAATAATGCTATATAGGCATTTCTAGTCACTTTAAATCATTAAACATTAAACTTAAACTTATTAAAATGTGATCCAACATTTAAATCACATTCCCATGCATTAGAATATGTGGTGATGACATGTGTACACATGATCCCATATTTTAAATTGGCGAATATTAAATCATAGTTAATTGGAGAAAAATGTTAAGGCATGAGCCTTAGCCCTTTTATAAAAACTGATGGTTGGGTTCGGATGCGATACCATTCTAATTTTACCGTACAACCACAATACCTGAATTGGGTAAGGCTTAGCCGGAAGTTTATATGCATTAGTATTAGTTCCCTCGGGGAGAGGTTTTTGCTGAGGCTACCTCTCAATGTTGTCCACCTATGAAGTGCCCAGGATGGCAGATGGCCATGGCTGGGAGGCCAAGCTCATAGGAGAGGTGCTTATACTAGAGTGTGTAAAGGAAAGGTTATGTTTGATTATCTGCATACTAAGTATGATGATTCAGGGTTATCTCTGACAGGTGTATCGAATTTTGTGGTGAAAGTGTACCACCTCTGCAGAGTGTCAAACTATTCGAATAGCCGCGTCCGCGGTTATGGACAGTTGGAGTGGCCATACTATTCTGTTGTCAGATGTTTTCAAAATGACTTATGAAATGAATGGTGACATGACTTGACCACAACAGAGTTGTGACTATGATAACTAAGTTCCCACTTAGGTGATTTCAAACTTTATTTTATCTTTCTTTGTTTTTGAACGCAGCCTAGGTTTCAAACTTAACTTTACAAATAAACTTAGAACTTAGCATTCCTACTAGAACTGCCTTACTTGTTAGTGATAGTTTGTGAGTACTTAAAGAGTACTCATGGCTTTGTCCCTGGCTATTCCCGTGGCCAGACTATGAGGAGGACTACCCTGAAGGAGGACAGAAGGACGGCTACGACAACTAGGATCATCTCCTATCGTCAGCATTGCCTGTGACACTGAAGATGGAGCCCACCGCTATGCTATTTATTCTGCTACTTGTTTGTATTAAGACTGGATCATGAGATCTTTTATTTGTGTAAGACCTTATTATGGTTTGTAATGGATGATGTACTGTGATATCCAATCTGTTATGTCTCGCAAAAATGGTAATCCTAGGATTGCGATGTATGGCATAACAGGCATCTGGGATTAAAAATCCGGGTGTTGACAAGTTGGTATCAGAGCCATCCTGACCATAGGAGACCCTAGTTAGAATGGACGTCCGAACAAAAACATAGTTTCAAAACCAAAGTGAGTATTTGTGAAAATCTAGTACCTCTCTTACCCTTGGGATTCTTTCTCTCAAAAAAATACATGTTCCCAAAAAAATCTTACATTACTACATAAATTTTTGACACACTTGATCACTTCACTAACTTTCTCATCCTAAATTCTTATAGATGGAAGTTCAGTACTGTGAGTTCTACCAGTTGGTCAACGGAGGCCAATTGATCTTCGAGAGGGATCTTGATGCACTATCTGAGTACTTGGAGCACCCACATCTAGAATTCTTTGGAGCTCAACTCAATGGCCCACCAGGAGGAGATTTACAATGGCTAGTAGTTGTTGATATTCGAGGCAAGTTAGAGGCACAAATGTCCGAGAAGATTCAATTCTCCGTGAGAGAGAACAACTAGCTAGATGGATTAGCCAGGGCAATGTTGAAGCTCTCGCACGTCTCTGCACACAGTATGTCAACCTGATCCAAGGAACCCGCTTTGCTCACTATGCAAGGCGTGATTCTATGGGAATGCCGCTAGAGATGCCAAGTCACCTGGAGTTGAAGCGTCAAGTGGAGAACCTCGACTTCCTGCTGTACGACAGACAGAACGAATTGGACAATGCTAGAGAGTTCGCTAACCACAACCTTGCCATTGCCGCCCAGAAGGCCCAGACTTTCTCACTGCTAGTCAAGGATCGTTAGTCACTTCGCCGTCAACGTGCAAAGAAGGATCGCACAATCGACCGTCTTCGCAAGAAGGTGGCCGACCTCAAGAAGACCATCAAGGAGCAAGAAGCTCAGCTTGCAACAAAAGAAGAAGAAGAGGAAGGTGAAGACATCCAGGGGATATTCACTCGTACCTCAGCAATGATGATGACTATCTGGAGGATGATGCCATGGACTTCTACACCGACGATGAGGACTCTGACTTCATCGATGATGAGTAGATGCACTAGAGCACTATTGTAGGAGTGAAAAGTGAAGGAAATATGCCCTGAGAGGCAATAATAAAAGTTGTTATTATGTATTCCTTGTATATGATAGATGTTTATTTTGCATGCTATAATTGTATTGATAGGAAACGTTAATACATGTGTGTTTAATAAACAAAAAGGTTCCTAGTTATGCCTCTCTTATAGACTAGCTTGTTGATTAACAAGATGATCAAATTTTCCTGATGATGGACATTGGATGTTGTTAATAACGAGGTCACAACATTTGTGAAATGATGTGATGAACATTCATCCAAAGTATAACATTATGATCAAAGTCATTATGTTTATATTGCTGTAACATCATATGAAGTAATCTTAGTCCTTAGACCATGAGATCATGTTAATTGCTAACACCGGAAGAGTATCTTGATAACATCAAACGTCACACTGTAACAAGGTGACTATAAAGGTGGGTTTAGTGCTACGAAGGTGTTATGTTGAGGCTCATGGATCAAGAGTGGAATTTGTCAATCCTGATGATGGATAGATATACTCTGGGCCCTCTCGGTGATATCATATTAAGATAGCTTGCAAGCAAGTGATGTGATCACTAGAATGTTATATCACGGGAATGAGAAAAGAGTGCATGTCGGTAACGAGATCAAACTTGGTATTTGGATACCGATGATCGAATCTCGGACATATATTATATCATGAGACAAAGGGATTAAGTTACTAGCGTTAAAGGTTCTCACGATCACAGAAGTCATCGTTGAATGTGTAGGAGTCAGTATGGATCTCCACGTCCCGCTTCTGATTATTGATTTGAGAGGGGTCTCAAACATGTTTGCATTATTCGCGAACCGTAGGGTGACACACTTAAGGGTTGCCGAACACCATTTTGGAGCACATATGTTTCAGACGAAAGAATTGCAAAGCGCAAGAATTGTTTCGATGGAAACCGGAATTTTTTTGGGTGAAATTGCAGAAACTGGTTCTGCATGTGATATTGAAATGTTACAAGGGATTTTATATGAATATTTTTTAATTAAAGTAATTAACAAAATTCTGAATAAAATAAATAAGAGAGTTTTATTAATTGAGAGTTGCATTAAATTTGGTGGAAATTTAATGCATGTGAGTGGAACTTTGGGTGGAGGCTAAATTGATGTCAGTGGAGCTTCCACCACATGAATGAGGAAGAGGTGGGGGCACCCCCTTGGCCGCCAGCCATGGGAGGGGAGGAGCCTAATACGTTGCAAACGTATCCATAATTTTTGATGTTCCATGCTTGGTTTTATCTACTTTCTTGTGTTTTGCCCACACTTTGGAGTACTTTTCATATGATTTCTTGGACTAACCTATTAACAAGAGCCACAGTGTTAGTTGCCTGTTTTCTGCTGTTTTTGGTTCCAAAAAGTCAGAAAATGAATATTCTTGGAATTGGACGGGACAAAATCCAATATGCCTATTTTTCCCGGAGACTCACGGAGCCAGAATACGAGATGGAGAGGGGCCACAGGGTGGCCACACCACCCCTAGGTGCGGGTCCCCCTTGGCCGCGCCAGGGCATGGTGTGGGCCCCCTGGCCGGCCATCGACCTTGCCTCTTTCGCCTATAAAGTCCTCCCGAAGCAAAAACCCTAAATAGTCAATCAGAAATCCACGAAAAGTTCCATAGCGCCGCCGCCACCGAAGGGGAGATTCAGGGGACAGAAAGTCTCTGATCCGACACCTTGCCGGGACGGGGAAGTGCCCCCGGAGCCATCTCCATCGATCTCCACCGCCATCTCCATCACCATTGCTGATTCCCATGATGAGGAGGGAGTAGTTCTCTCTCGAGGCTAATGGTTCTACCGGTAGCTATGTGTTCACCTCTCTCTATGCATGATCTTATTGAGATCATGAGCTTGTAATCTATAGATCTACCTTGCTACTCAAGTGCTTTAATAGATCTCTGCTCTCCCCATGTGCGTGAAAGTGACAGCGTGCACACCATGGTGGCACTTAGGCTAGAGATTACAAATACTTGTTATGAGTTATATTTGGAGTTAGATGTCTTTATAAAATTGTGGTGTTTGTTGGAACCATCTAGTACTCAAGGTGACAGTGTGGGGTTATCTAGATGGGAAAGGCTTACTTTGAGGTGTGCTGTTATATCCCTACCATGGATTAGAGTGTCCAACCGGAGAGTAGTTCAGCGTAGTATCATAAGGAAGAATATATTTATATGAGAGTGTTCACTAGTGAAAGTATGATCCCCAAGCCTTGTTTCTAAGCATTGAAACACCATTTGCTGCTAGATCTGTTACATGTTTGCTTGCTTCCATCTTTATTTCAGTTTTACTTTAGTCTTTTCCACGCCATCAAGATATCTTCTATCACCGTTACCACTTATAATTATCCATACCACTTGTATTTCACTATCTCTTCACCGAACTAGTGCACCTATACACCTGACAAGTGTAATGGGTGTGTTGGGGACACAACAAACTTCTTGTATCTTGATTGCAGGATTGCTTGAGAGGGGATACCTTTGACCACTTCCTCCCTAAGTTCGATAAACCTTGGGTGATCCACTTAAGGGAAAACTTGCTGCTGTTCTAAAAACCTCTACACTTGGAGGCCCAACAACTATCTACAAGAATAGAAGTGCGTAGACATCAGAGCCCCCCTCTCCTCCCTCACAAAGCACACCTCCTCGTGAAGGATCTCTCTCCCCCTCTAGATATATTCCCCATGGTCTCGGATTAGCGAGATACATGTTCCCGGTGGCCTTGCGTCTGGAAGGAGTTGTTGCTTCTACTGATTCGCTGGAGTGAGGAGGTGGAGGTTGTCCGGTGGCTTGAACGTGTGTGCGAGGATGGATGCGCTCCTGATTTGCGGCACTAGGACTTCCACACGATCTTGAGATCGGCAAGCCTACGACTACATCATCCACGAGTTCCAACTCATTAACAAAACTTTGTTGTCTTCGAGGGTAAGTTATCTATGGATGCATATCCACCCGTTGCTTGTATCTAGTAGATAGATCTTGGCGTATAGTTCTCATCATAGGAAATTTTTTGTTTTCTATGTTGCGAACCCAACAGTGGTATCAGAGCCTGATCTATCCGTAGGTGCTTTGCACGAGTAGTACACATATGTTTATATGTGGGCGATGATGATCATGTTATTGCTCCTTTCATGTATTTTGGATATTGGTGGCATAGTGGGATGAAGCGGCCCGGACCAACCTTACATGTCATCATACATGAGACTGGTTCCACGACTGACATGCAACTAGTTTTGCATAAGTGGCTGGCGGGTGTCTGTCTCTCCTACTATAGTCAATATCTGATTTACAACGAGTTGCTAATAACTTGGTTATCCTTGTTGTGGTTCCATGTTCGTAGGTGAGAACGGTTCTATCTCCAAAAGCCCTAATCCACGTAAAACTTGCAATGGATAAATTAGAGGCATCTAGTTTAGATCATTGCTAGGCTAGTGTCTTGATATGGTATTGTTGTAAGTAGATGTATGATAGATACTCTTACAACACACTTAACGTGTAAGTTCCATATACCTTGGCCTTACACACAAAGGAATGATAGAGATCATACCACGATGCATATGATAGAGATCAAATGCATGGACCATATCATCTTACTTTACACATTAGATGTTTGCATCTTATATTGCTAGTTTAGCGCTTTTAGTAGCATTGTAAGATGATCCCTCATTTAAATATCAAGATAAAATGTGTTCTTCCTTAAGTATGCACCGTTCTATGGATCGTGTTTCGAGATATCACGTGATGATCGGGTGTACTCGACTCTACGCTTTCATACAACAGGTGTAAGATAGTTTTATACACGTGAATACTAAGGTTCTTACTTGGCAAGCCTAGCATGTACAGACATGGCCTCGGAACACGGACCGAAAGGTTAAGCATGAGTCATATAGTTGATATGATGCCCATATAGATGCTCACCTTTGAAGCTACACCGACTCACGTGATGATCGGACTTGGTGTAGTGGATTTGGTTCATGTAATCACCAAAAGGACACGAGGGATGTCATTTTTGAGTGGGAGTTCATTAGTAATTTGGATTAGTTGAACTCAATCTATCATAAACTTAGTCTAAATAAACTTTACAAATTTTGTTGTAGATGGCACCACCTGCTTTTAATTTCAATGTGTTCATGCAGAAAGAGAAACTTGCTGCGAATGGTAGCAACTTCACCAACTGGGCTATGAATTTGAGGATTCTCCTCACTGCTGCATAAAAGCAATATGTGCTAGAGACGCTGCTAGCCCCCCCACCAGCTCTTGATGCACCTGACGAGGACAAGAATGTCTATATAACTCGTCAGGAGGACCAGAACTTAGTTCATTGCGGCATACTATATGGGCTAGCGCCAGAACTTCGAAAGCGTTTCAAAAATGGCAATGCCTTTGATACCATGGGAGAATTGAAAATGATTTTCGATACCCATGCTGTCGTAGAGAGTTATAAATGCTTCTGAAAAGTTCTTTAGCTGCATGATGGAGGAGAACAGCTCCGTTAGTGAGCACGTACTCAAAATGTTTGGATACGCCGATAAGCTTATGTCCTTGGGAATAACGATTCCCATTGACTTAGGCATACATCGTGTTCTCCAATCTCTACCACCTAGCTACAAGAGCTTCGTGATGAACTATAACATGCAGGGCATGAAGAAGTCTCTTCCCGAGCTTCTGTGAATGCTTAAGACTACAGAAGTGGAGATTAGGAAAGAACATCAAGTGTTGATGATCAATAAGACCACCAGTTTCAAGAAGGACAAGAAAGGCAAGCAGAAGGGAAAGAAGGGCGGCAAATCTGTTGCCGCACCTGAAAAGAAATCCCGAGCTAGCCCTAAGTCTGATACCGAGTGCTACTACTGCAAGGGGACTGGCCATTGGAAGCGCAACTGCCCCAAGTATTTGGCGGACAAGAAGGCCGGCAAGGCAAACAAAGGTATATGTGATATACAAGTTATTGATGTGTACTTGAATAGTACTCGCAGTAGCACCTGGGTATTTGATACGGGATCGATTGCTAATATATGTAACTCGATTCAGGGGCTGCGGAACAAGCGACAGGTAGCAAGGGATGAGGTCACGATGCGGGTCAGCAATGGATCAAGAGTTGATGTGATCGCCGTCGGAACGCTGCCTCTCCATATGTCGTCGAGATTAGTTATATATATGAATAATTGTTATTTGGTGCCTGCACTAAGCATGAACATTGTATCTGGATCGTGTTTGATGCGAAGTGGTTATTCCTTTAAATCTGAAAACAATGGTTGTTCGATTTATATGAATGATATCTTTTATGGTCATGCACCTGTGATGAATGGTTTATTCCTGTTGGATCTCGATAGTAGTATTACGCATATTCATAATGTTGATGCTAAAAGGATTAAACTTGATAATGATATGTCTACATATATGTGGCACTGTCGTCTAGGTCATATTAGCGTTAAATGCATGAAGAAACTCCATTCTGATGGACTTTTGGAATCACTTGATTTTGAATCATTTGATACATGTGAGCCATGACTTATGGGCAAGATGACTAGAACGTCGTTTTCCGATTCAATGGAATGGGCGATAGATTTATTGGAAATCATACATACTGATGTGTGTGGACCAATGAGTGTGTCGGCGCGAGGTGGATATCGTTATTTTGTTACTTTCACGGATGATTTAAGTAGATACGGGTATATCTATTTGATGAAACATAAGTCTGAAACCTTTGAAAATTCCAAGGAATTTCAGAATGAAGTGGAAAATCATCATAACAGAAAGATCAAATTTCTACAGTCTGACCGTGGAGGAGAGTATCTTAGTTACGAGTTTAGCACACATATGAAGGACTGTGGTATAGTTTCACAACTCACGCCTGCTGGAGCACCACAACGTAATGGTGTGTCGGAACATCGTAATCGTACTTTATTGGATATGGTTCGATCTATGATGTCTCTAACTGACTTACCACTGTCATTTTGGGGTTATGCACTGGAAACCGCTGCATTCACTTTAAATTGGGCACCATCTAAATCCGTTGAAATGACACCATATGAATTATGGTTTGGAAACAAACCTAAGCTGTCATTTCTTAAAGTTTGGGGATGTGATGTTTATGTGAAGAAACTTCAGCCGGATAAACTCGAACCCAAAGCGGAAAAATGCGTCTTCATAGGATACCCTAAGGAAACGATTGGGTATACCTTCTATCACAGATCTGAGGGCAAGGTTTTTGTTGCCAAGAATGGATCCTTTCTTGTGAAGGAGTTTCTCGCGAAAGGTGTGAGTAGTCGGAAGGTAGAACTCGAAGAGGTTATTGAACCTTCTCTTCATGAAATGGCGAGTGGCGCAGAACCGGAAGTTATTTCGGAGTTGACTTCACCTAATGAAGAGAGAGCTAATGATATTGATCATGAAACTCTGAAAGAGGACACTACCGAACCTCGTAGGTCAAGCAGGACACGTGCAGCTCCTGAACTGTACAGCAATCCTGTTATGAATTTCATGATTGATGAAATAGATGACCCTGCGACGTATGAAGAAGCGATGATGAGCCCGGATTCCAACAAAGGGCTAGAAGCCATGAAATCCAAGATGGAATCCATGTATGAAAACCAGGTTTGGACCTTGGTGGACTTACCTCACGATCGAAAGGCCGTTGAGAATAAATGGATTTTCAAAAGAAAATCTGATGCTGATGGTAATGTGACCATCTATAAAGCTTGACTTGTTGCAAAGGGGTTTTGACAAATTCAAGGAGTTGACTATGATGAGACATTCTCTCCCGTAGTGATGCTAAAGTCGGTTAGGATTATGTTAGCAATTGCTGCATATTTTGATTATGAAATATGGCAGATGGATGTCAAAACTGCGTTCCTCAATGGTCATATTGAAGAAGAGTTGTATATGATACAACCTATGGGTTTTGTCGATCCTAAGGATGCTGATAAGGTATGCAAGCTTCAGCGATCCATCTATGGACTGAAGCAAGCATCCCGGAGTTGGAATCTCCGCTTTGATGAGGTGATCAAAGAGTTTGGATTTGTCCAAACTTATGGAGAGGTTTGTATTTACAAGAAAGTGAGTGGGAGCAATGTGGATGACATATTATTGATTGTAAATGATATAGATCTTTTAAACAGTGTTAAAAGTTATCTAAACAGCAAATTTTCGATGAAGGACCTTGGTGAAGCTTCATATATATTGGGCATTAAAATCTATAGAGATAGATCAAGCCGCCTGATTGGGCTATCACAGAGTACATACCTTGATAAGATATTAAAGAAGTTTAATATAGACAGAAGTAGAAGGGGTTCTTACCTATGTTGCAAGACAAGACATTGAGTAAGACTCAAAGTCCGGCTACAGCGGAAGAATGAGAGATAATGGATAAGATCCCCTATGCCTCAGCCATAGGCTCTATAATGTACGCCATGCTATGTACAAGACCAGATGTGGCACATGCTATTAGTTTGACTAGTAGGTACCAATCTGATCCAGGTTCAGAACACCGGACAGCGGTCAAGAATATACTTAAGTACTTAAGAAGAACTAAGGATATGTTTCTTATATACGAAGGTGAAGAAGAGCTAGTCGGTAAGTGTTATGTCGATGCTAGTTTTGACACCGATCCGGATGACTCTAAGTATCAATCCGGATATGTATTTCCCTTGAACGGAGCAGCAGTTAGTTGGAGGAGTTCCAAACAACCTGTGGTGGCTGGATCAACGACGGAGGAGGAATATGTTGCTGATTCAGAAGCGGCACAAGAAGCGGTTTGGATGAAGGAGTTCATAACGGAACTAGGTGTGGTTCCTAGTGCATTGGACCCAATGGTGATCTATTGTGACAACAATGGAGCCATAGCCAACGCTAAGGAACCAAGGTCTCACAAGAATTCCAAGCATATTAAGCACCAGTTTCACTCCATCCATGAGCATGTCAAGGATGGAGATATAAAGATTTGTAAAGTACACACGGACCTAAATGTAGCAGATCCGTTGACTAAAGTTCTCCCTAGGGCAAAACATGATCAACAACAGAACTCCATGGGTGTTAGATTTATCACTATGTGAACTAGATTATTGTCTCTAGTGCAAGTGGGAGACTGAAGGAAATATGCCCTAAGAGGCAATAATAAAAGTTGTTATTATGTATTCCTTGTATATGATAGATGTTTATTTTGCATGCTATAACTTTATTGATAAGAAACGTCAATACATGTGTGTTTAATAAACAAAAAGGTTCCTAGTTATGCCTCTCTTATAGACTAGCTCGTTGATTAACAAGATGATCAAAGTTTCCTGATCATGGACATTGGATGTTGTTAATAACAAGGTCACATCATTTGTGAAATGATGTGATGAACATTCATCCGAAGTATAGCATTACGATCAAAGTCATTATGTTTATATTGCTATAACATCATACGAAGTAATCTTAGTCCTTAGACCATGAGATCATGTTAATTGCTAACACCGGAAGAGTATCTTGATAACATCAAACGTCACACCGTAACAGGGTGACTATAAAGGTCGGTTCAATGCTACGAAGGTGTTATGTTGAGGCTCATGGATCAAGAGTGGAATTTGTCAATCCCGATGAAGGATAGATATACTCTGGGCCCTCTCGGTGATATCACATTAAGATAGCTTGCAAGCAAGTGATGTGATCACTAGAATGTTATACCACGGGAACAAGAAAAGAGTGCATGTCGGTAACGAGATCAAACTAGGTATTTGGATACCGATGATCGAATCTCGGACATGTATTATATCATGAGACAAAGGGATTAAGTTACTAGCGTTAAAGGTTCTCATGATCACAGAAGTCATCGTTGAATGTGCAGGAGTCAGTATGGATCTCCAGGTCCCGCTTCTGATTATTGATTTGAGAGGGGTCTCAATCATGTCTGCATTATTCGCGAACCATAGGGTGACACACTTAAGGGTTGCTGGACACCATTTTGGAGCACATATGTTTCAGACGAAAGAATTGCAAAGCACAGGAATTGTTTTGATGGAAACCGGAATTGTTTCGGGTGAAATTGCAGAAACTGGCTGTACATGTGATATTGAAATGTTACAAGGGGTTTTATGTGAATGTTTGTTAATTAAATTAATTAACAAAATTCTGAATAAAATAAATAAAAGAGTTTTATTAATTGAGAGTTGCATTAAATTTGGTGGAAATTTAATGCATGTGAGTGGAACTTTGGGTGGAGGCTAAATTGATGTGAGTGGAGCTTCCACCACATGAATGAGGAAGAGGTGGGGGCACCCCCCCTTGGCCGCCGGCCATGGTAGGGGAGGAGTCCCCCTCTCCTCCCTCACAAAGTACACCTCCTCGTGAAGGATCTCTTCCCCCTCTAGATATATTCCCCATGGTATCGGATTAGCGAGATACATGTTCCCGGTGGCCTTGCGTCTGGAAGAAGTTGTTGCTTCCGCTGATTCGCTGGAGCGAGGAGGTGGAGGTTGTCCGGTGGCTTGAACGTGTGTGCGAGGACGGATGCACTGCTGATTTGTGATGGCTCGGTGTTGATGTACAGCTCATTGGGAACCCCAAGAGGAAGGTATGATGAGCATAGCAGCAAGTTTCCCTCGGTTATGAAATCAAGGTTTAATCAAACTAGTAGGAGCAAGGAAACACACCAAAGGTATTGCTAGCTGAGCCTTGGCAGGGTGCACTAACGGTGCTAGTAGCAACTTGGAGACCTACACAACACAACCACAGAACTTTGTCCCCAACTTGCGATGAGGTTGTCAATCTCACCTTAGAGATTTCTGTCACTTCCCCAGATTACCAGAGGCATGAACCCACTATCGAGCATAAATACTAACTCTTGGAGTTGCTAGCATCTACTTGGCCAAGATAGCTACTAACAACAGAAAGCATGCAAGATCACAAATAACAAAGACATGTTAGAATCAATAATCAATCTGAAATAGCATCTCAATATCCACCGGATCCCTGCAAACACAACATGCAGAATTACAAATAGATGATCTTGATCATGAACGGAGCTCACAAGATCTAAACATGAAAGCACAAAGGAGGAGAACCAACCATCTAGCTACTACATGGATCCGTAGTCCAAGGATGAACTACTCACGCATCACACCAGAGGCTTGCATGGTGATGAAGAAGGCCTCCAGGGTGAATTCCCCTCTCCGGCAGGGTGCCGGCAAGAGGTTCAGATCCCTCCCGATCTAGGGATGGAGATGACGGCGGCTACAGACTCTTTCGTGGATTTTTGATCGGGCACTTAGGGTTTTCGTCCCGAGGGCATCTTATAGGCGAAAGGAGAGGCCGAGGGGGTGCTGGGGTCGGCTAGACCACCCCCTAGCACGGGTCAGGCCTGGCCACGTGGCCAGGTGGTGTGGCTGGCCCCCAGCCCCTCTCCGTCTCATATTCTGGCGTCTGATGACTTCCAGAAAAATAGGCACCTTGGCTTTTGTCTCGTCCAATTCCGAGAATATTCATTTTCTGACTTTCCTGGAACTAAAAACAGCAAAAAACAGGCAGCTGGCACTGTGGCTCTTGTTAATAGGTTAGTCTAAGAAATCATATGAAAAGTACTCCAAAGTGTGGACAAAACACAAGAAAGTGGATAAAACCAAGCATGGAACATCAAAAATTATAGATACATTTGCAATGTATCAATATCCCCAAGCTTAACTCCTGCTCGTCCTCGAGTAGGTAAGTGATAGAAAGAAAGAATAGTTTTTGAGGTGACATGCACCATCAAAGACTTGATCAAAGTATTTGTAAAACATTCAAAGCTGGGATCATAGTACTTCAATCAAAACATGAAAGACAAAGTTTTAGCAATAAGACAAAGAAACTATGGTGCAACATGAAAAGGCACAAACAAAAGATTCATGAATAACAATGCTTTGCAAGACGTTTGTTTGTTTCACATAAAGAAAACATAGCATAATAGTATTCATCTTGTCCCTCATAGAGTAGCAAATAAAAATGCATAGGACACCTTCATACTTCATAAGAGTGACTAGATACAAATAGTTTAGAACAAGCAATATCAAGTTATGCATCAATCAACTAGTCTTGGGACAATGCACATAGAACTAAGAATGGCCACTATGCTCTCGAAGTAGGTGCATAAAGGTAGAAGGTGGAGACTCAATATAATGGTGGAAGAAAGGCCTTCATAGAAGGAAGTAGGGATTCAAGTCTCATAAACAGCTTCCAAAAATTATGGTACTTATAGCTTTCAGCTCTCATTGCCCCTATCATAAGCATCTTGAAGGTGATTAAGGTTAAAGTGACACAACTAAGAGGATATGCTTGACAAGTTATAAACCGAAATCTCATGCCCCTTACTTACGAAGACCGATCCTCATGCTACTCAACTTTAGTCACAAGTAAGCTCTTGCCATTATATGTAGATATGTATCATAAAGAACCGCCAACAGGGTACCCCTTGATCATGATACATGAGTTATCCTATAATCAAAATGATAAGGCAAGCAGACAATGTGCATCTGAGCAATCTTTTTATTTGCTATTTGCATAGGTTTTTATTGAGGATGCTTCATAGAGTGCTCATTATGGTGATGCTGCAAGTTTCCACCATCATTAGGCATGGCTTAGGCTAGCGGCCTAGGCGTTTCCCTAACACACATACAAACTCCATGATCTTACAAGTTCCACTTTTATTTCACACCGCCGGGATCCGTAAGCAAAAGAACATGATATCAACGGGGTACAAAGTACAAGTGCAATGTTGAAAGCATTCCCCATGATACATGGTTCTGCTAATTTCAACTTATAAAGCACAAGCATATACGCAACAAAGAAGGACCCAATGGTTCAAGTTTATTAGATGCAAAAAAGTAAAGTGTGCCATCAAGTTCGTGAGAGCTTTAATCACTAGTTTTCTCATAACAAGTTTAATTTGGAAGGTAAACAAAAGCATGAATATACTTGGAATAGCATAAGCTAGTAGGTAGGTATGGTGGACTCTTTGGAATAACTTGGTTTAGGGAGTTGGATGCATGTGTGGAACTCATACTTGATTGTGGAGGCTAGCAAAAGACTGGGTGCGATAAACTAAGAGAGCAATAATGGCCATAATCATGCAGAGCGACGAAACATCATTGATCAAAGCATAAAGTGATACTACAAGTTGAAAACTAAAGGATCATAAATGCTATGGTGACTTGAGATAGTCATAACATGGTGTGATCATGTGCCAAGTCAACCCAAATAAAGCATCAAAGGAGAATACCACTATACTATGCTTTAATATGCTAAAACAACGCATGATTCATCCAAGGCACATTAAGAAATCTCAATTGTTTATAACAAGTCATGCTACAGCAAAGAATACTAAGCATAAAGCCAAAATAATATCAAGCATGGCATGACAAAGCATAGGCCACAGTAAAAAAGAGCTCTTTTTACCACATAAGAATGAACTTTCCTACTCTTTTCCAAACCAAACCAAACTATTTGAAAACCAATGTATGAAAGAGGGGGTCCAACCAATTTATTCAGAAAACTAAACAAACCAAGCAAAAGAAAAACCAAAAAAAAAGAAGAAGATGCTCCAAGAACAACACAATTGTGCATGAAACAATAAAAATGAAGCGTTTGGAAGAAACCTGAGATTTTTATTGATGAAGAGGGGGATGCCTTGGGCATCCCCAAGCTTTGACGCTTGTACTTCTTGGATATTTCTTAGGGTGACACGCGTGGCATCCTCAAGCTTGAGCTTTAGTCCATCCTTCATCTCATTACTCATTCCTTCCATACACCTGAAATTTTTCCTTCATACAAAACTTCACACAATCTTTATTAGCAACATTAGTGCACTCAAGATAATAGGTCTTAAGGTTCAGTATTAACACAAAATAAACTTCCGTTAGAACATTAGCTACTGTAGCACTTCCCTCAAAAAGCTCAATTCCCCAAAAGAACTCAAAAAGGAACCAACAAGAAGCAAATGCAGAAAATGGCAGAAATCTGTCAAAACAGACCAGCAGGTGAAGACGAATTTTTTCGAAGACCTTATGTTGCTCAAATGAAAAAGTGTTGAACTAACGAAAGTTATATAATAACCTGGGGCAGAAGCACAAAAATGCACGCCTCAAAAAGACGTTCAGAGATTTTACACGAATTTTTATGGTGAATCACATAAATCTGTTTCGGGACAGCAACTTTTCCAATCATTACTTCTCTCTCATTAGAGGTTACTCTTGGCACAAAAAGCAAATAAAAAGGATAATGAGTGGTTATTACTGAAGTAATAACTTCCAAGACTAATCTAAAACTTTTGGGTTATCTCCCAATAAGTATTTTTTTAATGCCTTTAAGTTAGGCATAAGAAGCAAGAAGAATCAAGTGTTCTCAAATGAAGAAGCATTAAGACCAAATTTTGTTTTCATAGGAGAGGCAAAAGAAATCTTCTCTCTCTTGTTAGGGAAGTGTTCTATACCTTTCTTGAGTGGGATTTGATATTTAATGGTGCCTTCTTTCATATCAATAATGGCACCAACAGTTCTAAGAAAAGGTCTTCCCAAAGTAATAGGACAAGAAGCATTGTATTCAACATCCAAAACATAGAAATCAACGGGGACATAGGAATTGTTAACCATAATAAGAACATCATTAATACTCCCCATGAGTTTTTTTAGCATTATCATCAAGTGGGACATTCAAATAACAATTTTCAAATGGAGGCAAATAAAGCATATCCTAAATTCTTCTAGGCATAATAGAAACACTACTATCAAGATCACATAAAGCTTTGAAATCAAAGTCATTCACTTTCATATTAATGATGGGTTCCCAACCATCTTCTTGTTTTATAGGAATAGAAGCTTTATGTTTCATCTTTTCTTCTTTAATCTTTATGAAAGCATCAATAATGTGTTTTGTAAAGGCCATGTTCATAGCACTAGCATTAGGACTTTTAACAAGCTTTTGTAGGAACTTAATCACTTCAGAGATATTGCAACCATCAAGATCAAAATCATCATTATCATTTAAAGTAGTAGACCTATTACTAGCCTCAACACTAGTGGTAGTGATAGTAGAAACAGTAATGTTTCTAGCAATTTCATCTTCTCTTTCCCACTTAGCATGCAAATCAGCTAATAGTCTAACATTTTCATCAATTCTTACTTGTATGGCATTAGTAGCTGCAAAGGGATTATCATTAGTTTCAGGTTTAGCGGCCATTTTATTAATCAATGATGATTGAGCTTGAGACAAAGATGATATATTCCTTTCAGCATTAGAAAGTTTCAATTGTAAGCTAGGAATTTCCCTATTTAGACTCTCAAGTTGATGGCTAATGTTCCTCAAAATGGTAGATTGTTCCACCATAGTTTTAGACTTTTAGTAAATAGTTTATTTTGCTCATATTGCATTTGCATGAAGTTTTTAGTCGCCCTTTCAACTTCTAAAATTCTTCCTTCACTAGGTAATCCAGGTTTACCATTATAGCCATAAGTATTATTAGGAGGATAGGGCCTATAATTGTTAATACCATAAGCATTGTTGCCAAAATTGTTATTTCTTATGAAGTTCACATCAACTTGCTCTTCTTGAGTAACCAAAGAAGCTAAAGGAACATTATTTGGATCAATATGGGCTTTCCCATTCACAAGCATAGACATAATAATATCAATCTTATCACTCAAGGAGGAGGTTTCCTCAACAGAATTTACCTTCTTACCTTGTGGAGCTCTCTCAGTATGCCATTCAGAATAGTTAACCATCATATTATCCAGAAGCTTTGTTGCAGCACCCAAAGTGATGGTCATAAAGGTACCTCCAGCAGCAGAATCCAATAGGTTCCTTGAAGAATAGTTCAATCCTGCATAAAAAGTTTGGATGATCATCCAAGCAGTCAGTCCATGAGTGGGACAATTCTTTACCAAAGATTTCATTCTTTCCCAAGCTTGAGCAACATGCTCATTATCAGATTGTTTAAACTTCATTATTTCACTTCTCATAGATATAATCTTAGCAGGAGGATAGTATTTTCCAATGAAAGCATCTTTGCATTTAGTCCAAGAATCAATATTATTCCTAGTTAAGGAATTCAACCACTCTTTAGCTTTTCCTCTCAAAGAGAAAGGAAACAATTTCATCTTAATAATATCACCATCTATATCCCTATGCTTTTGCATCTCACAAAGTTCAAAAAAGTTATTTAGATGGGTAGCAGCATCTTCATTACCAATACCAGAAAATTGTTCTCTCATAACAAGATTGAGTAAAGCAGGTTTTATCTCAAAGAAAGTATCTTCAGGCACAGGTGGAGCAATAGGTGTGCTCATAAAATCATTGTTGTTGGTGCTAGTGAAGTCACACAACTTAGTGTATTCAAGAGTAGTCATTTTTTTGGGTTTTCAAATAAGAAAGCAAACTAGTAAACCTAATTTTTGTGTGTTTTTTATAACAAAACAAGCAAACAAAGCAAAACAAAAATAACAAAGTCAAGAGATTGGTTATGAGGGACTCCCCTTGTGAAGATGTCCTTGACTCCCCGGCAACGGCGCCAGAAAAATGCTTGATGGCTCGATGTTGATGTAGAGCTTGTTGGGAACCCCAAGATGAAGGTATGATGAGCACAACAACAAGTTTCCGTCAGTTATGAAACCAAGGTTTAATCAAACCAGTAGGAGCAAGGAAACACCCCAAAGGTGTTGCTAGCTAAGCCTTTGCAGGGCACACTACCGGTGCTAGTAGCAACATGGAGACCTGCACAACACAACCACAGAACTTTGTCCCCAACTTGCGATGAGGTTGTCAATCTCACTGTGTTTTGCTGAAAACAAAGGATTAAACGTATCGAATGGAAGGAAGTAATAGTTTGCAAAAATTAAACACAAAGCAGTAAATAGTTTGTAGATTGTATGTAAAAGAAAGGATCGAGATCCATAGTTCACTAGAGGTGGCTCTCCTTAAGATAGATAACATGCTGGGTGAAAAAATTACAGCGGGGCAATTGACAAACATCGAGAAACCAATACATGCATATACTAATCATCTTGACTCCTTTGAGACTTGATTGGGCATTACAACATTATACATAGACCGCCATCCAACTGCATCTATGACTAATAATCCACCTTCAGGTTATCATCCGAACCCCCTCCAGTATTAAGTTGCAAGCAACAGATTATTTCTTTACGAATTGCGTGTAAAGTAAAAAATACGATTGTTCTATGAACAAAGGATTGTTGTTTTCTCCTTAGTAGCAATAGCACATCTAGTACCTTAGAGATTTCTGTCACTTCCCCAAATTACCAGAGGCATGAACCCACTATCGAGCATAAATACTAACTCTTGGAGTTGCTAGCATCTACTTGGCCAAGATAGATACTAACAACGGAAAGCATGCAAGATCACAAATAACAAAGCATGATAGAATCAATAATCAATCTGAAATAGCATCTCAATATCCATCGGATCCCCACAAACACAACATGCAGAATTACAAATAGATGATCTTGATCATGAACGGAGCTCACAAGATCTAAACATGAAAGCACAAAGGAGGAGAACCAACCATCTAGCTACTACATGGATCCGTAGTCCAAGGATGAACTACTCACGCATCACACTGGTGGCTTGCATGGTGATGAACAAGGCCTCCAGGGTGAATTCCCCTCTCTGGCAGTGTGCCGGGAAGAGCTTCATATCCCTCCCGATCTAGGGATGGAGATGACAGTGGCTATAGACTCTTTCGTGGATTTTTGATCGGGCACTTAGGGTTTTCGTCCCAAGGGAATCTTATAGGCGGAAGGAGAGGCCGAGGGGGCACTGGGGTCGGCCAGACCACCTCCTGGCGCGGGTCAGGCCTGGCCGCGCGGCCAGGTGCTGTGGTCGGCCCCCAACCCTTCTCTGTCTCGTATTCTGACATCTGATGACTTCCGGAAAAATACGCACTTTGGCTTTTGTCCCTTCCAATTCCGAGGATATTCATTTTCTGACTTTCCTGGAACCAAAAACAGCAGAAAACAGGCAGCTGGCACTGTGGCTCTTGTTAATAGGTTAGTCCAAGAAATCATATGAAAAGTACTCCAAAGTGTGGACAAAACACAAGAAAGTGGATAAAACCAAGCATGGAACATAAAAAATTATAGATACATTTGCAATGTATCAATTTGCGGCGCTAGGACTTCCACATGATCATGAGATCGATAAGCGTACGACTACATCATCCACGAGTTCCAACTCGTAAACAAAACTCTGTTGTCTTCGAGGGTAAGTTCTCTATGGATGCATATCCACCCATTGCTTGTATCTAGTAGATAGATCTTGGCGTATAGTTCTCATCGTAGGAATTTTTTTGTTTTCTATGCTACGAACCCAACAAGAAGTATCGGTCCCATTATATCTTAGCTTACAAAATGGTTCTTAAAACCATCTGTTTTCCTTTCATGTTGTGGCGTGTGTATGTTTGTATTGTGTGCTTTGCTTGAGTGAATGAAAAGAAGTTAGTTGCAAAACCTGAGTCAAACTCAAAGTTTTAGCTTTGAAAACCCAAAACCTTAGAATTCCCTCTTACCCCATTATCTATCTCAATCTTCAGATGACTCGTGGAAACCAAGGAGGGAGTAACTCATCGTAGGACCCAATGCTACAGATTCTACAGACGCTCATTGCAGACCGTGAAGCTAGTAGGGCAGAGCGCCAAGAAAATCTAGCCACCCTGTAGCAGATCGCCCAGATGGCGCACAACAATCAGAACCATGGAAATCAGGATCATCATGGATCCAAACTCAAAAACTTCTAGAATACCAATCCCCCAATCTTTAGCAAGTCTGAAGACCCGCTGGATGCTGATGACTGGTTACAGACCATGGAAAACAACTTAGAAGTCGTCGGAGTGGATGCCAATGAGAAAGTTCTGTTTGCCACCCACTATCTGGCTGGAGATGCAGGAGCATGGTGGAACATCACCCACACAATGAACCACGGTCAAGTGATGACGTGGGAAGCCTTCAAAGTCAAATTTAGCCGCACCCATGTGCCGTAGGGTCTAGTCACCAGAATGAGAGATGAATTCAGAGAGCTCAAGCAAGGCAGAATGACTGTAGTGGAGTACCGTGATAGATTCTTGTCCCTCGCCAGGTATGTACCTGATGAGATCAACATGGAGGCCAAGAAGAAGGAGAGATTCCTGAACGGACTGCATGATGAGATGTAGACAGTACTCGTCAACATCCATTTCGAGGATCTCGAAGAGCTAGTCGACTCTGCCATTCAGATGGAAGGGAAGATTAACCAAGCGAATGACAACCGCAAATGTCGGATGATGCACCAAGCTAGATCCAACAGTCACTAGAAGTACTATCCCAACCCGTCTGCCGGATATGCCCCGCGGAACAATCGACCCCCAATATCTCGTCCAAGCTACCCCAACTGTAGCGGAGGAAATGTGAAGTCCGGAGGAAACAACAGCCACCCTGGCAACTCTAGCAATTTCAACCGTGCACCTCCCAAGAACAACAACAACAACACTGCTCCTAGAACTGGAAGCAATCTATGCCCGTGGCAGCAAAAGACAAGTCTCAGATTACTTGTTTCGAGTGTGGAGTGAAGGGTCACTACTCCAATGAGTGTCCCAAGAAGATTGTCGCCACTGTCAATGTGAATGCCCCAACTCCACAGCAGCGTCATGTTCATCCTGACAGAAGATTCGCCCCAGGGAACCCTCACAACCGCAACGGCCGTCTCTTCCACATGAACGCCAAAGAAGCCCAAGAAGCGCCAGATGTAGTGCTGGGTATGTTTTCTGTCAACTCAGTTTTAGCAAGAGTGTTGTTTGATTCTGGAGCATCACACTCATTTGTCACCGAATAATTTGCATGCACTAGTAAGATTCACCCAACCAACTTGAAGCATGTTATGATAGTTCAAATACCTGGTTCAGCTACAAAAGCTAGAAAAATTTGCACAGTTGTACCTATCAGAATACATCGGATAGATTTTTATGCCAATCTAATAGTACTTGGAACCAAAGGTTTGGAAGTAGTACTAGGAATGGATTGGATGTCAAAGCATAAAGGAGTGATAGACTGTGCCAAGAAAGCCATCACCATGACCAGTAGCTCTGGAGTATCAGTAGAGCATATATCTGAAACCTTGCCCCGTCAATTCAAGTGCAACAAGAGTCTAGCCCTACCCACCATAGACCAAGTCAGAGTAGTCTGTGAATACCCCGACGTATTCGCAGATGAATTGCATGGTATGCCCCCGGATCGGGATATTGAGTTCATTATTGAGCTAATTCCTAGAACCGGTCCCATAGCTCAGAGACCCTATAGCATGAATCCCTCAGAGTTAGTGGAACTGAAGAAGCAGTTGGATGCTATCCAGGAGAAAGGCTTGATTCAACCAAGCGCATCGCCATGGAGATCGCTCATGTTATTCGTCGACAAGAAAGATGGAGGCAACCGTTTGTGCACAGATTACCCGAAGCTGAATGCTGCCACAATCAAGAACAAGTACCCTTTGCCCAAGATAGAGGATTTGTTTGATCAGTTGACTAGTGCTAGTGTGTTCTCTAAGATTGATCTTAGGACTGGTTATCACCAACTTAAGATTCATGCAACGGATATTCCAAAGACCGCCTTTCCACCAGATATGGATTATACGAGTATACAGTCATGTCTTTTGGATTAACCAATGCCCCTGCTTATTTCATGAATCTCATGAATTAGATCTTTATGAATTTTCTTGATAAGTTTGTCGTTATGTTTATCGGCGATATCCTTATCTACTCCAAGTCAGAAGAAGACCATGAGCAACATCTGAGAATCATTCTTGAAGCCCTTAGAGAGCATCAGTTGTATGCCAAGTTCAGCAAATGTGAGTTTTGGCTGAAAAAAAGTAGGATTCCTAGGACATATTGTGTCTGTCGGAGGAGTCACTGTTGATCCCGCCAAGATCAAAGATGTCAAAGAATGGGAAGCCCCAACCACTCAAACCCAAGTCCATGCATTTCTCGGATTAGGAGGATATTACCGCAAGTTCGTAGAAGGATTTTCGAGCATCACAAGACCCATGACCAAATTGTTGAAGAAGGACAAGAAGTTTGAATGGACCGAAAAATGTGAAGCAAGTTTCCAAGAGCTCAAGAAGAGATTGGTTTCAGCCCCAATATATGCCTGATATCAAGAAGCCGTTTGATGTGTATTGTGATGCATCCAAGATTGGTCTCGGATATGTATTGATGCAAGAAGGCAAAGTCATCACATATCTGTCTCGATAACTGAAGCAGCATGAGCAGAACTACCCTACCCATGATCTTGAGTTAGCAACCGTAGTTTTGGCACTGAAGACATGGTGCCATTACCTTATGGGTAATCGCTGTGAGATTTACTCAGATCAAAAAAGCTTGAAGTATATTTTCACTTAGAAGGAACTGAATATGAGTCAGAGGAGATGGATAGAGTTAATCAAGGATTATGACATTGACATTCACTATCACCCCGGCAAAGCTAATGTGGTAGCGGATGCTCTTAGCAGATTGCTGTGTAGATTAAACACCATGATCAAGGAGAAGCAACCAAGTTTGTATGAGGAGTTGGAGCAGTTTGGAACTGAGCTAGTTAGCAAAGGATTTTTAGCTAGCATTAAACTTCAACCCACTTTGATTAGCCAAATCAAGGAAGCCCAGAAGAGAAATGCAAGTATCGACGGAATCAAGCATTGTATTGGTACAGGAAAGGTACCTGGATTCACCGAAGACGAAGAAGGAGTTCTATGGTACAAAGGACATATTTGTGTACCCGCAGATTCGAAGCTGAAGCAAGTTATCATGCAAGAAGCTCATGATACTCTTTATTCTATCCACCCTAGAGGAACGAAGATGTATCAGGATCTAAAGGAGCAATTTTGGTGGCACAAGATGAAGAGAGAAATCGGAAGCTACATCGCGAAGTGTGATATCTGTCAGAGAGACAAAGCGGAACATTAGAGACCCGCAGGACTGTTGCAACCATTGCATATTCCAGAATGGAAATGGGATTCCGTCGGAATGGACTTTATCACCGGTTTGCCTACTTCTAGTAGGGGAAATGACTCAATCTGGGTCATCGTTGATAGACTGTCCAAGGTAGCCCATTTTATACCTGTCAAGACAACCTACCAGAGTTTGAAGCTAGCAGAGTTGTATATTGCCAGAATTGTTAGTCTGCATGGAACCCCCAAGACCATAGTATCAGATCGAGGAACCTAGTTTACCTCGAGATTTTGGCAGAAAGTCCAAGAAGGATTAGGAACCAAGTTGAATTTCAGCATAGCTTATCACCCGCAAACCGAAGGACAGACTGAAAGAGTCAACCAAATCCTAGATGATATGTTGAGAGCTTGTGTGTTAGAGTATGGATCAAAATGGGAAGATTGTCTGCCTTTTGCAGAATTCTCATACAACAACAGTTATCAAGCCAGTTTGCAAATGGCCCCATTTGAGTTCCTATATGGAAGAAAGTGCCGTACCCCTTTGAATTGGTCGCAAGTAGGAGAGACTCAGATTTTTGGACCCGGCATCCTACGAGAAGCCAAAGAGAAGGTTCACAAAGTACGTGAGCACCTCAAGACCGCCCAATCCAGACAGAAGAGTTATGCTAAGAAGAGAAGGAGAGACCTGACTTTCAATGTCAGAGATTTTGTGTATCTAAAGGTTTCGCCATTGAAGGGAACACAACATTTTAGTCTGAAAGGAAAACTAGCCCCCAGATACATCGGACCCTTCAATATTCTGAATCGTCGAGGAGAAGTATCTTATTAACTCGAAGTGCCTGAGGAGATGTCTGCCATCCACAATGTGTTCCATATCTCGTTAGTTCGCAAATGCCTAGAAGTTCCGGACAAGACCGAAGTTTTCAAGAACATCGATCACCGAGCTGTTGATATCAATAAGGATCTGACATATTGTGAAGTGCCCATCCGTATCTTGGAGGAAGCTTACAGAACCACCAGGACCCGGAGTATCAAGTTTCTCAAGATCCAATGGAGAAACCATGCCGAAGAAGAAGCCACTTGGGAGCGAGAAGATTACATTAGGACTGAGTTCCCAGATCTCTTTAGTTCCTAGTTTTCTTTCTTAAATCTCGGGACGATATTTTGTTTAAGGGGGGAAGGTTTGTAACATCCCAAAACTTGAATCCAATATATCAAGATCCAAATCACCCAATTTAGGGTTAACAAAACCTTTTTCTCATTTAAATAATTAAGCATGCGTATGTGTGTTGCATTAAATTTTGGTTAATGCATTAAATACTTGATCAATGCTTTGTCAAGTATTTGGGCAAATTTTGGTCCCCTGGTCTCCCCAGCCCTAACCAACCCCTAACCAGCCTACCCATTGGACTGGAGCAGCAGTGCCGCGCCGCCCGTTTTTGGTCACCGCCGTCCGAGCGTGGGCAACGCTCCACAGACCATGTCGTGCCAATCCAGCAGCGCCACTAGCTCCGCCCAACCCTACCGCACTCCCCGTCCCGTCCCCAAGCGCAGCTAGCCCCTGGACCACCACAAACCACCCCCGCACTGAGCCTCTGTGTCGTGCCAGTGCACGCCAGAGCGCCATCCCCGGCAAGGCCGCACACGCCACCCCTCGACCACAGCCCGCGCGCACCGCTCTGCATTGACCCTAGAACCCCACCAGACACGCCCCCTTCCCGCCGCACGGCCAGTAGCCACCGCCCGCCGCATCGAGCACCGCCTCTGCTGCTCAGAGCACGAGACGCGCCTGACCGTTAGCCACCGCCCCTAGAATCGTCTTCAAGCTGTAGCTGACCGCCTGGGAACCGCCCACCGTCCGTCTACCTTGCCCATGCCTATATCTCATTGTGTCGCCGCCCCCATCGAGCTCTGCCCATGCCTCTCTACCGCCTCGTCGAGCCTATATAAGGAGGCCACCCCTAGACTCATTTGCCACACTCCCACACTCCCCTCTCACCACTGATCATTTCCCCTCTCTCAGCAGAGCCGCTCGAGCAGCCAGTCGTCGGAATTGAGCCGGAGTTAGCCGCAGCAGAGGAGGAGATGCCCCCGTCGATTTCGTCCACCCCCGGAGCTACCACGACCTCGCCTGAGTCCGCCATCGTTGCCTCGTTCGATCGCCCCCATCGCCGCACTCGCTGGAGCCCTGGTATGCCTCCACTATGCCCCACCGAGCCGCTAGGGTTCCACCTCGCCGGCAACATGTCCATCATCGACGATGAACATGAGCTGTAGATCCTAGTTCTAACTATGTGGTCTACGTTGCCCCATACCGCTTCGCGTTTAAAGAGCCACTGACAGGCGGGACCGCCCTGTCAGCTGTTCTCAGCGCTGCGGAGTGAAACCGGGCCGGCCCATTAGTGTTCCCGCGCAACCTAGCAAATTCAAATAAATCTTTTTCTTTTTAGAAGTAAACTAGTTTCTGTCCTGTAGTTTAAAAATCAATTCAGAAATATCTACTGAACCAAATTGAGCAATTCCAATTTTGTTGGAAATATAATTTAAATCTCTATCCAAGCCCGTTGGATTTAAATCAATTAGAGTATTAGATCACTTATAGTAAAAATAACAAGATAGAGGCTTTTTCACATTCAAACATTTTTCTAAAATCAACCATAATAGTTTTTGAGTTGATTCCACCTCTGAAAAATCACATTTGAATATACCTATCTGAATATGTAATAATATTAAGGTTTTCATGCAGTGACTTTGGACTAGTACCAAAATAATGCTATATAGGCATTTCTAGTCACTTTAAATCATTAAATATTAAACTTAAACTTATTAAAATGTGATCCAACATTTAAATCACATTCCCATGCATTAGAATATGTGGTGATGACATGTGTCCACATGATCCCATATTTTAAATTGGAGAATATTAAATCTTTGTTAATTTCAATGAGTAGAAATTACTTTTCTCAAATAAAATAAATGAAACTATTTCATTAAACCTTGTGATGAATGTGATGATACTAGATCATCAAGTGTGTGCCTTAGTGTGCTAAGTAGACTAGTTAAGTATTGTTTGGTGATTGTGTATTCCGTATGTATTTATAGACGATAGTACCGACCAAGTCTACGAGGAGGAGGAGTTCTACCCTAAAGAAGACAAGGAGAATTTCAACCACTTCACCAAGCAAGGCAAGCTATTATTGGCAAGCTAATACTTGCAAGCCATCATTAACAATGCAAGCTAAACCTTGCAAGATAGATAACCTAAGGAAGATGCATTAGGCATGCTTTGGTTATACCTTTTGACTTATACCTACTCCAAGTTTTATTTACAAGCTTTACCTTCTTTTACTTTACCAAAGTTTCTTACTTGTTTATAGATAGCATAAAGAGTCTAAAACTTGGCCTATCTGGTTAGACTTAGATGTGATTCTATGGCATGAGATTGAGATTAGCATCCCACATTAGTGAACACTCTTAACTTAGTGATTAGAGCTAAACCAAAAACTTGATCACTCTAGATGGGAATACTTGGTGAAAATGACTTGTGAAAACCTTGGAATGATGAGTCATTCTATTGAGATGTTTTGACATGTGTTGCGAAACACAAATGGTTTATGATGATGGAAATGTTGAGGCATGAGCCTTAGCCCTTTTCTAAAAATGATGGTTGGGTTCAGATGCGATACCATTCCAATTTTACCGTACAACCACAATACCTGAATTGGGTAAGGCTTAGCCGGAAGTTTATATGCATTAGTATTAGTTACCTCGCGGGAGAGGTTTGAGCTGAGGCTACCTCTCAATGTTGTCCACCTATGAAGTGCCTAGGATGGCAGATGGCCATGGCTGGGAGGCCAAGCTCATAGGAGAGGTGCTTATACTAGAGTGTGTAAAGGAAAGGTTATGTTTGATTATCTGCATACTAAGTATGATGATTCAGGGTTATCTCTGACAGATGTATCAAATTTTGTGGTGAAAGTGTACCACCTCTGTAGAGTGTCAAACTATTCGAATAGCCGCGTCTGCGGTTATGGACAGTTGGAGTGGCCATACTGTTCCGTTGTCAGATGTTTTCAAAATGATTTATGAAATGAATGGTGACATGACTTGACCACAATAGAGTTGTGACTATGATAACTATGTTCCCACTTAGGTGATTTCAAACTTTATTTTATCTTTCTTTGTTTCTAAACTCAGCTTAGATTTCAAACTTAACTTTACAAATAAAATTAGAACTTAGCATTCCTACTAGAACTGCCTTACTCATGGCTTTGTCCCTAGCTATTCCCGTGGACATACTATGAGGAGGACTACCCTGAAGGAGGACAGCAAGACGGCTACGACAACTGGGAGCATCTCCCATCGTCAGCATTGCTTGTGACACTGAAGATGGAGCCCACCTCTACGCTATTTATTCTGCTACTTGTTTGTACTAAGACTAGATCATGAGATCCTTTATTTGTGTAAGACCTTATTATGGTTTGTAATGGATGATGTACTGTGATATCCAATCTGTTATGTCTCGCAAAAATGGTAATCCTGTGATTGCGATGTATGGCATAACAGGCATCTGGGATTAAAAATCCGGGTGTTGACAAACTTGCTCTTGTTGAGCAATCAAAGAGGCTAAGGGAACATGATTTGGATCAATATGGGCTTTCCCACTAACAAGCATAGACATAATAACATCAATTTTATCACTCAAGGAGGAGGTTTCCTCAACATAATTTACCTTCTTACCTTGTGGAGCTCTTTCAGTATGCCATTCAGAATAGTTAACCATCATATTATCCAGAAGCTTTGTTGCAGCACCCAAAGTAATGGTCATAAAGGTACCTCCAGCAGCAGAATCCAATAGATTTCTTGAAGAATAGTTCAATCCTGCATAAAAAGTTTGGATAATCATCCAAGTAGTCAGTCCATGAGTGGGACAATTCTTTACCAAAGATTTCATTCTTTCCCAAGCTTGAGCAACATGTTCATTATTAGATTGTTTAAACTTCATTATTTCACTTTTCATAGATATAATCTTAGCAGGAGGATAGTATTTTCCAATGAAAGCATCTTTGCATTTATTCCAAGAATCAATACTATTCCTAGTTAAGGAATTCAACCATTCTTTAGCTTTTCCTCTCAAAGAGAAAGGAAACAATTTAAGCTTAATGCTATCTCCATCTATATCCCTATGCTTTTGCATCTCATAAAGTTCAACAAAGTTATTTATATGAGGAGCAGCATCTTCATTACCAATACCAGAAAATTGTTCTCTCATAACAAGATTGAGTAAAGCAGGTTTTATTTCAAAGAAAGTAGCTTCAGAAACAGGTGGGGCAATAGGTGTGCTCATGAAATCATTGTTGTTGGTGCTAGTGAAGTCACGCAACTTAGTATTTTCCAGAGTAGTCATTTTTGTGTTTTTAATAAAGAAAGCAAACCAGTAAAACTAATTTTTGTGTGTTTTTGATAAAGAAACAAGCAAACAAAACAGAAATAAACTAAGCAAAACAAAAATAACAAAGTAAAGAGATTGGTTATGAGGGACTCCCCTTGTGAAGATGTCCTTGACTCCCCGGCAACAGCGCTAGAAAAATACTTGTTGACTCGTGTAATAACGAGCTCGTTGGGGAACCCCAAGAGGAAGGTATGATGAGCACATCAGTAAGTTTCCCTTAGTTATGAAACCAAGGTTATCAATCCAGTAGGAACAAGGAACAACTCAAAGGTGTTGCTATTTGGACTTTGGTAGGGCGCACTACTAACGCCAGTAGCAACATGGAAACGTGCAGAACACAACCATAGAACTTTGCCCCAACTTACAGTGAGGTTGTCAATCTCACCGGTTTTGCTGAAAACAAAGGATTAAACCTATTGTGTGGAAGAAAGTAATTGCTTGCAGAAAGTAAACAGAAAGCAGTAAACAGTTTTAGATTGATGGTAAAAGAAAGGACCGGGGTCCATAGTTCACTAGTGGTGGCTCTCCTTAAGATAGATGACATGTTGGGTGAACAAATTACAGCGGGGCAATTGACAAACATCAAGAAAGCAATCATGCATATACTACTCATCTTGACTCCTTTGACATTCGATTGGGCATTACAACATTATACATAGACCGTAATCCAACTGCATCTATGACTAATAATCCACCTTCAGGTTATCATATGAACCCCCTCCAGTATTAAGTTGCAAGCAACAGATAATTGCATTACGCATTGCGTGTAAAGTAAACAATACGATTGTTCTATGAACAAAGGATTGTTGTTTTCTCCCTAGTAGCAACAACACATCTAGTACCTTAGAGATTTCTGTCACTTCCCCAGATTACTAGAGGCATGAACCCACTATCGAGCATAAATATTAACTCTTGGAGTTGCTAGCATCTACTTGGCCAAGATAGCTACTAACAACAGAAAGCATGCAAGATCACAAATAACAAAGACACGATAGAATCAATAATCAATCTGAAATAGCATCTCAATATCCATCGGATCCATGCAAACACAACATGTAGGATTACAAATAGATGATCTTGATCATAAATGGAGCTCACAAGATCTAAACATGATAGCACAAAGGAGAAGAACCAGCCATCTAGCTACTACATGGACCTGTAGTCCAGAGATGAACTAATCGCGCATCACAGCGGAGGATTGCATGGTGATGAAGAAGGCCTCCAGGGTGAATTCCCCTCTCCGGAAGGGTGCCGGGAAGAGCTTTAGATCCCTCCAGATCTAGGGATGGAGATGACGGCGGCTACCGACTCTTTCGTAGAATTTTGATCGGGTACTTAGGGTTTCTGCATCGGAGGCATCTTATAGGCGAAAGGAGGCTGAGGGGGTGCCGGAGGCGGCCAGACCACCCCCTGGTGCGGGCCAGGCTAGGCCGCGTGGCCAGGTGGTGTGGCACCCCCTGGCCCCTCTCCAGCTCATATTCTGGCTCCTTGTGTCCCTCGGTGAAAAACTGACTTTGGCTTTTGTCCCGTCCAATTCCTAGAATATTCATTTTCTGACTTTCCTAGAACCAAAAACAGCAGAAAACAGGCAGCTGGCACTGTGGCTCTTTGATACATCCATTTTGCATCACTATTCTACGTCATAATTCGTTGTTATTCATTGATATATTTCATATTAAGAGGTGATACTTATGTTATTTCATCTGTTTTTGCATGGTTGATGACTTTTGGAGCATGGACCGCTGCAGTCTAGATTCTGATGGAAAAGGTGCTGTTTGGAGGCAAAATTCGCGAAGATCGGAAAATCCAGGAAAATATATGGAAAATCCTATTTTTCCAGAAGACGGAGGAAGCCAAAAGGGGGGATAGAGATGGGCCACAGGGGGCCCACACCACCCCCTGGCGCGGGCCACCCTGGGTTGCGCCACCAGGTGGTGTGGCCGCTCTGGTCCACCCCTGGCACTCCCCTCTGGCGTATATTATCCTCCCGAAACCCTAAGACTCGGGGAGCGACCATAGAAAGATTCCGCCACCTCTATGGGGCGGAAAACACCAAGAGAGAAAGATCTCTTCGGCAGACAGATTTCTGCCGGGGCAATTCCTTCCTGGAGAGGGGAGATCGTCGCCATCAACACCACCGTCAAGCTAGACTTCATCGGGATCATCATCATCACCACCATCATCACAATCAACACCCTCATCACCATCTCCATATTGCTGTAACAGTTGGGTTGAATCTTGCATAGTTCATAGGGGAAACTTTCCCGGTGTTGATTACTCTTTGTAGTTGATGCTATTGAATTATTGTTTATGTTCAGATTGTTATACATCATTATTACATCTCTAATCATGATGCATATGATGTCTTGTGAGTAGTTCGTTTTGTTCTTGAGGACATGGGAGAAGTCATGTTGTTAGTAGTGGAGTTGTGTTGAGAGAGATTCAATAGTTTGATATTTAAGTTGTGGTGTACTTCTTCTAGTGGTGTCATGTGAACGTCGACTACATGACACTTCACCTATATGGGCCTAGGGGAATGCATTGTGTATTTGGCTACTAATCGTAGGGGTTGCCGGAGTGACAGAAACCTGAACCCCTATTAGGAAACCATTGCACAAGGGACATAAGGGTCTTAGAGTTTAAAGCTGTGGTTAGGTTTCTACCTTAATTACTTTCTTGTACTTACGGATGTTTGCAAGGGGTATAATCACAAGTATGTATTAGTCCTAGGAAGGTTGGTACATTAGCACAGGTTCACCCACACAACACTTAGCAAGCTAAAGAAGATTAATCAACTATATGAAGCGAAAGCACTTGACAGTCTTCCCATGTGTCCTCGAGAACGTTTGGTCATCTTAAGTAATACAACCGGCTTGTCCTTTGCTGCATAAAGGATTGGGCCACTTGCTGCATTTAGTCCTACTGTCTTTTATTTACTCGTACTTTGTTTACTTGCTTTATCAAAAACCCCTAAAAATCCGTTTGCTAAGTATTTGCAGAAAATTCCTGATCCATACCACTAGCCAGCACCTTCTTCTCCTTGTTGGGTTCGACACTCTTACTTATCGAAAATACTGCGATACACCCCCTATACTTGTGGGTCATCAAGACTATTTTCTGGCGCCATTGCCGGGGAGTGAAGCGCTATTGGAGAGTGGAACTGGTAAAGGAAACTTCTACTGTGAGTATTGTTTACTTCTGTTAGTTGCTTTATTTTCATTATGGATAATTTGCTAAGTTTCTTATTTGGTAATGCTACTACCACTGCTAAGGTAGTAGATGAACCACCACCTACTGAGAATGATGCTTTTAAAATACCTACAAGAATTATTGATCGTGTTATGGATAACTATTATGTTGGGGATGGAACTGTCCATCCCGATGATCATTTGCTCTTTATACACGAATTATGCGGGTTGTTCAAGTGTGCAGGTATTACTACAAATCAAGTTAAGAAGAAGTTATTCTCATTATCACTGAAAGGAAGAGCTGAGGAATGGTATAAGCTGCTGAAGAATGGTCAAGCTCTGGAATGGGAGGAAATAGTGCCTCTCTTTTATTCAAAGTTTTATCCTCCTAGTGAGATTCATAAAGATCGGAATCAAATATACAACTTTTGGCCTCTTGATGGAGAGAGTACAGCTCAAGCTTGGGGGAGATTGAAGTTACTAATGCTCAAATGTCCCATTCATGAGCTCCCCAACAATATTATTATCAATAACTTTTATGCAAGGCTCCCTCTACATGATAAGGATTTATTGGATGCTTCTTGTGCTGGATCATTCACTCGCATGGAAGAAGAAGCTAAATGGGATCTTCTGGACTGTATTCAAGACAATGCTGAATCTTGGAGAATGACAAAGGTAGAAAGTCAGGTATAAATTATGATTATGAAGGCATTGAATCTTTTATGGGAAACTGATGAATTTCAAAATATTAAAAAAGCTTATGGTCTAGACTCTCAAGCTATTGCTTCTTATTTTAAGGATTTTGCTTCCTACATTGAAGTGCCTAAAAAGAAGTGGAATAAGTATCATGAACCTTGTAAAGATATTGCTAAGTGTGTTCCTGTAAGAAATACTAAAGTTTATACTGCTAATCATGTTTTACCTGAACCTTACATTGAGAAAAGTCCTTTCCCAGTTAAGATAAAGGAACACTCTATGATAGCTAGTATGGTTAATGAAAGTACGAATGAAGCTGTTGAACCTGATAAACAAAAGGGTGATGAACCTATAATAGCAAATGTGAAAGACTTTGTTACTAAGTATGTAGAAGAGGGACACACTATCCTTTGTAAGGATACCTCTAATATTGTTTCACAAAGTAGTGTTATGAGAGCTAGTATTCCTATGTTTTCTGTTAGAATAAGTGATCATTGTTACGATGGACCTTGTGATAGTTATATTGTTAAGTTTATGCACGATACTGAAAGTTACTATGAAAGAGGAAAAAGTGTTCGTATGCATCTCAATAATATCAAGTTTCCTCGTTTTATGCTGAAAGTTTTTATGTTGCACTTCTTTTGCCTTCATATGCTAGTAGCCTCTAGTTTCAACAACTTGTTTGTTTACAAAATTCCCTTGCATAGGAAGTGGGTTAGACTTAAATGTGTGTATTTTTGCTTCTTAATGCACTCTTTCACTTCAATTCATATTCCTATGTGAGCATCTTCAAAATTATCATGACCATCTTAATAGCTATAAAGAAAGAGCTTTTTGGGGGACAACCCAGTTTATTTTTGCTTTCAGTTTGTTTTTGTTTCTTTGAGTCTTGTAAGTTATTACTTAGGTAATAACCTATCCTTATCCTTTTTGTTTGGTTTTTGTGTCAATATCAACCTTTAATGAGAGAGAAGTAAGATTTGGGGAAGTTGCTGTCCCGAAACAGATTTTTGTGCTTCACCGTAACAATTCGCGAGAGATCTCTGTATGTCGGTTTGAGCTGTAATTTTTTGTGATTCTGACCCAGGTTGTTATTTAACTTTCGTTAGTTTTGCACTTTTTGATTTGAGCAACAGAAGATTTTCAAAAAAATTGATTTTTACCCGCTGGTCTGTTTTGACAGATTTTGCCACTCTTGCATTTGCTTCTTTATTCGATTTCCTTTTTGAATTATTTTTTGGGTTTTAGGAAGGAGTTGCTACAGTATCTTATGTTTTGATGGTTTTCAGTCGAAAGTGGACTAAAAAGGTTTTATCACTTTACTTATATTAATGTTGCTAATGAGAACTGTGTGAAGTTTTGTGTGAAAGAAATTTCTAGGAAGTGGAGATAATGGTGTAATAAGGAAGAGAAAGGTTTTATGACTCAAGTAATAAGTGTATGAAGATGAAGATACTGATGATTATTCAAGTGGTGACTCCGGAAAAATTTATTAAGGACCAAATTCAGAGACCTGCAGAGTCCGCTTCCAAATAGGTGACAGTTCTGGTAAGAAAAGTTCCGCAAAAACACTATCCAACTATATTTTTGCAGTTTTTAGTCAATAAGGAAAGCTTCGAAGCGAAAGAGGGATGGAAACGGAGCCAGGGTGGCTCACACCACCCTGTGGCGCGGGCCCACCCCTGGCCGCGCCACCAGGTGGTGAGTCCACCCCGGACTCTGCCTCCGACTCGTTTTCTCCCAGTACCTTCCTTTTGTCATGAAACTTCGTAATATATAATCCCCCGGATCCTCCGAGGTTCGTATATCGTGTTTTCGTCGTGTTTTCGTTTCGATCTATTTCTGACAGGAACTATTCTTGAAAGCTTAGAAGCACAATGGTGTCCGCCAAGGATAAAGGGAAGGAGCCTATGGAGGAGGATCTCCAAGACCCCGGGCAGGAAAAGGAGATCAAGAGTGAAGGTGAAGAGGAGGCAAAGAACACCAGCACTACCATTGCAAGCATTGGAGTGGTGGCAAACCCTGCCAAGACGATGTCAATTGGAGGGAAGCCTCCTTATCACCATTCAGATCCCTGGTCACTTCCTCCATGCACCAAGAATCCTTTCCATACTCTTATCCATGAGCATCAATACCAGAATATGCCCAAGGAGAAATTACCCTCCAATTGGGATTTGGCTCATTCTAGCCATGCAGGAAAAGAAGACTTCAAGGAGGTAGAGTGGGGAAAGGATCGCAAGAGCTGGGATTCTCAACCCGACATGATCATGAGCCGCATTGAGCAAAACTCGCAGCTTATTCATAATCTCACCTCTGAGATTGAGGACTTGGGGAAACTTATCAAAGAGCTCATCAAGAGGATACCACCACCACCAAAGGAGTAATTCGTCATCAGTTTTGGCATCCCCTTAGTTTGTTCCAAGCTTGGGGGAGTGCTGCGGTTTCATATCACTATCTTCTATCTTTTTACCCTTTTTAGTAGAGTCATATCATGAATAGAGCAGTTATTATGTAGGATTGTTTGCATTATGGAAGTGTCCCCTCTCTCATTAGATATGTATCCCTTGGTGTGAGTTGCCGTTGTGGAATATTAATGAGAAGTTCTATCATTCACTCTTTTGCATAGCTTATATTAGTTTTCAATTCGTGGTTATATGATTGATCTTGTTGTTAGTATTGGTATCACTTTGGGATCATTGAGTTAATTTAGTTGGTTTTGGCAAACCTGGCTCGGTCAGTGGCAACACTATTTTTGAAGAGTTGAATGAAAAAGACAAAATTAATCTAAAGAAAAATAATGTCATCGTCTTTCTTTCTTGATTTGCTCATAAGTTTAGTATTCTCTAGTTAAGATCTTTTGTGCTTCCAAGGAAGATTGCATGTTTGTCTTTATCACTTGTATGTTTGTTTGTTTCCTTCAACTCTTATACTTGCTACCCAGCCTTGCTAGCCAAAAACCTGTACCGAGAGGGAATTCTTCTCGTGCATCCATCCCTTAAACCAAAACCTATGCCATTTGTGTCCACCATACCTACCTATTATCATTATTGCTATTCCAAGTAAATTCCTATTTTATCTACCTCCCAAATTAAACTTGTTATGTGAAAAGTAGTGATTAAAGCTCTTATGAACTTGATGGCACACTTTACTTTCTTGCACTTAATAAACTTGAACCATTGTGCTCACCTATGTTGCGTATATGCTTGCACTTTGTAAGTTGTGAGTTAGCAGAACCATGCTGTCATGGGGAAGGCTTTCAACATTGCACTGGTACCTTGTACCAAGTTGATATCATGTTCTTTTGTCTATGGATGTCGTCGGTGTGAAATGAAAGGGGAGCTTGTAAGTCCATGGAGTTATACATGTGTGTTAGAGAAACACCTGGGCCACTGGTCTAATCCATGCTGACATGGTGGAAACCTGCAGCGTAACCATAACGAGCATCTATGAAGCATTCTTCTTATAAAAAAAGAGTACGATATTGAGAAAAAGAGAAAAGGAGAAAAAAGAGATTATGAAAAGAGGAAAGAGAGAAAAAAAGCACCATATTCCCATGGTAAATAAGAAGATTGCTGAGATGCTTGTTGTTTGCTTGCCTTGTCATTTTGATATGGGGATTCTTCTGTATCATCGGGCAAGGGGTACCTCGTTGGCGGTTCTCTATGATACACATATGCTTACAATGACAAGAACTTACCGGTGACTAAACTTGAGTAGCATGAGGAGCGACCCTCGTATTCAAGGGACATGAGATTCTCAACTTACAACTTGTCAATGCATATCCTCATATTTGATCACTTTAACCTTAATCACCTAAATATGCCTATGATAGGGGCAATGAGAGCTCAAAGCTAGTAAGTATCATAATTCTTGGGATCTCTTTATGAGACTTGCAATCCCTACTTCCCTCTGCGAAGGGCCTTTCTTTTACTTTTTAGTACAGTCAGTAAACCTATTCCCTTCTATCTCAGCAAGTATTTTGAGTTGTTGTGTTTCAATCATTCATATGATGATTTATTCAATCATGTTGTTTATGTTCCTTGTTTTGCACATTGCTCTTATCTTGATGTTTACTACTTTGAAAGCTATCATTGAAAACCAGTTATTTGTGAACTCTAGCAAATTATCAACTATTCTTCGACCAAGAGCTAAGTTTGCCATTACCAATTATGATTTACTTTATGTATCTTTATTGTGTTTCCTTTACTTATTGCAAGTTGAGTTATATAATAGTGAGTTGTCTTGTATTATGATCTATGTATTTGATGAATGTGATGCTTCTTGTCCGTATTCTTTTATCGACTCTTCACTCCATAAACCTGAGGCCATGTTTATTGAGCTCAGTTTCGCTTGGGGACAAGCAAAGTCTAAGCTGGGGGGAGTTGATACATCCATTTTGCATCACTATTCTATGTCATAATTCGCTGTCATTCATTGATATATTTCATATTAAGAGGTGATACTTATGTTATTTCATCTGTTTTTGCATGGTTGATGACTTTTGGAGCATGGACCGCTACAGTCAGGATTCTGATGGAAAAGGTGCTGTTTGGAGGCAAAATTCACGAAGATCAGAAAATCCGGGAAAATATACGGAAAATCCTATTTTTCCAGAAGCGAAGGAAGCCAGAAGGGGGGCTGGAGATGGGTCACAGGGGGCCCACACCACCCCCTGGCGCGGGCCACCGTGGGCCGTGCCACCAGGTGGTGTGGCCGCCCTGGTCCACCCCTGCCACTCCCCTCTGGCGTATATTATCCTCCCGAAACCCTAAGACTTGGGGAGCGACCACAAAAAGATTCCGCCGCCTCTGCGGGGTGGAAAACACCTAGAGAGAAAGATCTCTCCGGCAGACAGATTTCTGCCGGGGGAATTCCTTCCCGGAGAGGGGAGATCGTCGCCATCAACACTACCGTCAAGCTGAACTACATCGGGATCATCATCATCACCACCATCATCACCACCATCATCACCATCAGCACCCTCATCACCATCTCCATATTGCTGTAACAATTGGGTTGAATCTTGCATAGTTCATAGGGGAAACTTTCCCGGTGTTGATTACTCTTTGTAGTTGATGCTATTGGATGAATGATGGCTCAGTGCACGGCGCCTAGAAAAGTTCTGGTGCGTGGTTGATGTAGAGCTCGTTGGGAACCCCAAGAGGAAGGTATGATGAGCACAGCAACAAGTTTCCCTCAGTTATGAAACCAAGGTTTAATCGAACCAGTAGGAGCAAGGAAACACCCCAAAGGTGTTACTAGCTAAGCTTTGGCAGGGCGCACTACCGGTGCTAGTAGCAACGTGGAGACCTGCACAACACAACCACAGAACTTTGTCCCCAACTTGCGATGAGGTTGTCAATCTCACCGTGTTTTGCGGAAAATAAGGGATTAAACGTATCGAATGGAAAGAAGTAATAGTTTGCAGAAAGTAAACACAAAGCAGTAAAAGATTGTAGATTGTATGTAAAGAAAAGGAACGGGATCCATAGTTCACTAGAGATGGCTCTCCTTAGATAGATAACATGTTGGGTGAACAAATTACAGCGGGGCAATTGACAAACATCGAGAAAGCAATACATGCATATACTAATCATCTTGACTCCTTTGAGACTTGATTGGGCATTACAACATTATACATAGACCGCCATCCAACTACATCTATGACTAATAATCCACCTTCAGGTTATCATCCGAACCCCCTCCAATATTAAGTTGCAAGTAACAGATTATTTCTTTACGAACTGCGTGTAAAGTAAACAATACGATTGTTCTATGAACAAAGGATTGCTGTTTTCTCCCTAGTAGCAACAGCACATCTAGTACCTTAGAGATTTCTGTCACTTCCCCAGATTACCCGAGGCATGAACCCACTATCGAGCATAAATACTAACTCCTGGAGTTGCTAGCATCTACTCGGCCAAGATAGCTACTAAAACGTAAAGCATGCAAGATCACAAATAACAAAGACATGATAGAATCAATAATCAATCTGAAATAGCATCTCAATATCCAACGGATCCCCGCAAACACAACATGCAGAATTACAAATAGATGATCTTGATCATGAAGGAGCTCACAAGATCTAAACATGAAAGCACAAAGGAGGAGAACCAGCCATCTAGCTACTACATGGATCCGTAGTCCAAGGATGAACTACTCACACATCACACCGGAGGCTTTCATGGTGATGAAGAAGGCCTCCAGGGTGAATTCCCTTCTCCGGCAGGGTGCCGGGAAGAGCTTCAGATCCCTCCCGGTCTAGGGATGGAGATGACGGCGGCTACAGATTCTTTCGTGGATTTTTGATCGGGCACTTAGGGTTTTCGTCCCGAGGGCAATATATAGGCAGAAGGAGAGGCCGAGGGGGTGCCTGGGAGTGGCCACACCACACCCTAGCGCGGGCCAGGCCTGGCCGCGCGGCTAGGTGGTGTGGTGGCCCCTGGACCCTCTCCGTCTCGTATTCTGGCACTTGATGACATCCGAAAAAATAGGCACTTTGGCATTTGTCTCGTCCAATTCTGAGAATATTCATTTTCTGACTTTTCTGGATCCAAAAATAGCAGAAAACAGGCAGCGCACTGTGGCTCTTGTTAATAGGTTAGTCCAAGAAATCATATGAAATAACTCTAAAGTTGGAACAAAACACAAGAAAGTGGATAAAACCAAGCATGGAACATCAAAAATTATAGATACATTTGCAATGTATCAGTGAACCATTGAATTATTGTTTATGTTCAGATTGTTATACATCATTATTCCATCTCTGATCATGATCCATATGATGTCTTATGAGTAGTTCGTTTTGTTCTTGAGGACATGGGAGAAGTCATGTTGTTAGTAGTGGAGTTGTGTTGAGAGAGATTCAATAGTTTGATATTTAAGTTGTGGTCTACTTCTTCTAGTGGTGTCATGTGAACGTCGACTACATGACACTTCACCTATATGGGCCTAGGGGAATGCATTGTGTATTTGGCTACTAATCATAGGGGTTGCCGGAGTGACAGAAACCTGAACCCCCGTTAGGAAACCATTGCACAAGGGACGTAAGGGTCTTAGAGTTTAGAGCTGTGGTTAGGTTTTACCTTAATTACTTTATTGTACTTACGGATGTTTGCAAGGGGTATAATCAGAAGTATGTATTAGTCCTAGGAAGGTCGGTACATTAGCACAGGTTCACCCACACAACCCTTAGCAAGCTAAAGAAGATTAATAAACTATATGAAGAGAAAGCACTTGATAGTATTCCCATGTGTCCTCGAGAACGTTTGGTCATGTTAAGTCATACAACCGGCTTGTCCTTTGCTACATAAAGGATTGGGCCACTTTCTGCATTTAGTCCTACTGTCTTTTATTTACTCGTACTTGCTTCACTTGCTTTATCAAAACCCCCAAACATCCGTTTGCTAAGTATTTGCAGAGAATTCCTGATCCATACCACTAGCCAACACCTTCTGCTCCTCGTTGGGTTCGACACTCTTACTTATCGAAAATACTGCGATACACCCCCTATACTTGTGGGTCATCACTCTTGTTAATAGGTTTGTCCAAGAAAGTGTATAGAAAGTACTCCAAAGTGTGGACAAAACATAAGAAAGTAGATAAAACCAAGCATGGAACATCAAAAATTATGATACGTTAGCAACGTATCAAATACTATTTTCATAATAATATGATTATGGATTATTTACCAAGTGGTAATAATTTATTGATACAGTTCCAGTGGTAAACGAACATAATATCTAGGACTTAACAACCAATGTCGCCAGTGATTCTAGCGTCGTTTATTACGCATCAACCATGAGATCTATAATGGCTCTAGGGAAGTCAGCTGGATCTTCTCCCTTTCGTATGCTGACGGACAACCTTTATTGGATCCGTGATCCTATATCTAGGCACGTGCAAGGTTGGGAACCGTCAATTCCCCAGTATTGATTATCGACTTTTGCTCTCTTCAGGAGTGTAAACCGGCAAAGCCGTTGTCCTGACCTAGCAAAAGGGTGAGTATACGGGGTCGTGGAGAAGGGTAGTACTGGCTTGGATCTTAGACTCGGCCCCACACCAAGGAAGTGTGGACGATAATGCAACTCGGATGTGAAACAAAGCTAAGGTCTCTTATGGGAAAAGTGACGCACCTCTGCAGAGTGTAAGGATTGTGACATGTTACTCCCTGTTCCGTGAAGGAGCTACGAACGCGGCAGGAAAGGAACCCCACGAAGGTTCTGGTCAACATGTGAAGGCTGTCGGACATAGTTTTCAGAATGAAAGCAATCTTTGAAGAAATGTTTACGAAAACCTGCATTGCCTATGACCTTTGGTATGTGGCTGTAGAGATAGTGCATCATACACTCCTTTTTAGTGAAGTCGCTGAGTACGCTCGTACTCAACTGTACCTTGTTAACCCTTGCTAGGTTTTAAGCTGTTGAAGATGACGTCAACATCAATTTCTGCTCAAGAAACCATCATCGGCAGCTCAAGTTCTTCAATAAAGTCTATGAAGTCAAAATATACACAAGCCGAAGTGAAGACAAAGTTCTTAAGTAGATAGGAGTAGATACTCTAGCCATAAAACCGACTTCTATAGAGCTTTGCATTAGTAGCAATTGCAAGCCAAATAGTTTAGGTGTGAGTCTTATTAGCTAGATAGTTCTGAATTATTATTTCTGATTCTTCCTTGTAAGAAGTTCTTTCTCTCTCTTTAACCTAGAGTGTTCTCTAGATCTTTTGTAAAGAGTCGAGTTATAATCTATAGTCATGTCTTGGACCTGCTGTGTTTCTGTTGTACCACCCTGAGGGATGTAATACTAGTGAATGGTGTTTCATTGGTGTTATGTCAATGACTATAGTGTACTACATCATGAAGTGGTATGCTGGGTCACCGCAGCTGGTATCAGAGCATATGCTTTGACCTTAGGATTAAAACCCTTTCAGGAAGATCTGTAGGTTGGATAATGACTATAGGAAGCCATCTTATCTAAACCAAAGATTCTTATGCTTTGTGATGGATATCCACTTCAGGATAAACCTTGTCACACTTAAGTTGGATGCTCTGTCATCTTTCTTAAGGATTAGTTATATGTCTTCTCTAGAGAAATATCATTTTAGAGTAGCTCTAAATAGGTATAACACCACTAAGATATCTTACGTAAGTTAAAATATCAAAGAAGTTTAGGAATAAGATGAGGATATCATGTGGAGTAATATTAGTAATGGAGTCTATACTTAGAACCCCTGTGAAGTAGCATAATCTTACCACTAGTTGATACCACTATACCATACAGGGTAGACCATCAGAGTATGTATAGATACACTTGCAAGTAAATCATGTGGCATTCACTTGAGAATTCCATGTGATGGAATATAATTCTGTTATGAATCATTAATAGTAAGCTAAGAAGAAGAGTCGTCATGGTGAGGTTAGCTCTTTAATCATGATGACTAGGTAAATCTTGACAAGTTCATGGTGAGAATAGCTCTGAGACCATGATAAGTTTGAAATTAGGACAAGTACTTAGTAAATAATCTTGTAACAACAGTAAGTAAAGAACAGTGTAGGTCTATGATAGAAGACATGGGTATCATAACATTACGATAATTTTTGGATTAAGGTAGTAACTAAAATTTTTTTAATAGTTTTGAGAGATCACGTGAGAATAGTTTACGATAGAATGGAAAATTGGTAGTCTTTAGTAGTCCAGAAAGAAAAGTAAGAGGTTAATCAGAACCAAAGTGAAACCACTTTGCTCAAGATTATCCAGTTGGAACTGAGCAAATTGGGTAAATATTGAGACAAAGCTTAGTATAACTCTTAAGTGCTAAGTATCACGAGGTAAACCTATACTAGGAGGTGTCATACACTACACAGCTAAGCCTGAATTCTAGAGGTATTATACTCAATTATTATATTCCTGGCTTAGAATAATGTGTGTTATATGTACCACATTTGGATTTTTCGGTTTTTCTTGGATTTTCTTGATTGACTAGGTCTGTACATGAAGTTTGACTTGGTGTGCAAATGCATGTTGCATCATCAAGTTATTACTTGATGTTATAGACCTAGATCGAAAAGGGAATTCATGTAAGGGAGTGACGAGTTCCAAAGATCAAGCTGAAGACTTGCAAGAAGAAGGAAGCTAAATACAAGGTGTACCAAACACTATTTTGAAGGATGGATCAATCTCAACTCACTATGAGCTAGCAATAAGAAGGAATAGTAGTGCTGAAAAGGGTGTGGAGCAACATTAAAAAAAATGAATTAAAGTTCACTCAAAGAGGGTGATGTTGCTCAGAAGCTAATGCAATAGTTATACCTAGTTCATGGAAGTATCATGAATCAGTGCAAAGAAGAAGTCTTTGAATAAGGGTGTATTCAAGCTTTGACAACTCAGAGGGAATGCCAATGAGAAGTAGAAAGTCCATAGGGTAGTCCATACATCGAGGAGGATCCGCAACTGCTATCTGTAGCTGGTATCCTAGCGGTGTAGTGAAGTAGATCATCTTTGTGTAGTTTAAAGAGTATAAAACTTGGCCTAAGTTAAGAAAGACATAAAGAAGTATAGAATTTAAGCGAACGACTTTCGAGATGTTTTCGTGACATCAGATTAGCCGGTGAAAAATACTGTCCAGTAGGATAAAAAGAAAGGCAAGTAACGTTGGAAGATTCATTTCGGATATCCACAATTGTGTGGGTGTACCGCGGATTCTTTCGTGAGACCTTATATAGGTAAGATATAAGCGAGACAGAGACCGATATCCTAACTATCGAGTTAATGGATATTATACGTGTAGATTAGAAACCATTAGGAAACCCCAAGGGGGAGAGTAAACAATAACACTGAAGTGTTGTTGTCTAATTTTGCGACTAAAGGTTGGAAAAGAAGTACTAAGTCATGATGGGATTAAGCCTTATTCTCATAAGGTTATAAGAAGTCATCATTATAAAGTATTTCCAAGAGTATGTCTGGTTGAAAGATCGAAGGAGATATAACTGCTTAACCCTAGTGGACTAGTTCTAAAAGAAACAACTGGTAAGTTGTTCTTAAGAAGGAGTAGAGCCTACTAAAATAGTCTAGTGTATAGGAGTAGGAAAGCCTGAATGGAATGGACTAAATGTGTCCCAAACCAATCCTAAGTAAAACTTTAAAGACATAACTCAGGGGATTGTAGTAGAAGGAGTTATGCTACATATTGGAAGCAACAATTGGAAGTTGCCAAGTATGAAGGAAAAAGATTTGGATACGGGATACCACAGTTATTCCCAATTGGGATCACAATGGATTTAAAGAAATGTCGTGATCAATACAAGTCAATTTCTCATTCCAAAACAAAAGAGAGTACGAACTTCGGGGACGAAGTTTATTTTAAGGCGGAGAGTCTGTAACACCCCAGCATTAGAGCTTAGAAATAAGCTGAACATAGGTGTGTGCATTGCATTCATGCATAGAAAATCCGAATAATTTTCGCTCTTTTAAATAAAAATTGTCAAAGAGGTTGAATCTTCTCTTAACTTGGTGGAACTAAAGTAGATCCTCAAGTTGGCTGCGATGAGTTCAATATGACCTTTGTTAAAACCTTATCTTTGGGTAATATAATTTGATCTAAGGGTAGATAAAATGTAATAAAACTAAGTCACAACACACTACTTAATAAGGAGTACTTGATCTTCTAGAGATCATTACATGGTATTCCATACCACAACCCAGGGATGAAGACTTAATATTCTAAATATGATATCAAGGTATTATCTGCCACAAACCCTGAATACTAAGTTAAGTGTATAACTTAAGTAAAGAAATCCCATAACTAAATCTTGAAACACTTGTTTGCCATAGTTATTCCTACCCTGAGAATTATGGTAGTTTCTAAACATTAACTCTTATCACAAATAGAGTTGAAAGGGAAGTCAACCCAAGACCATTCACCATATACCCTTAGTGTCATGTTAATAGATGACAACCCTATTTAACCAAGTCTTAGTGTCAATTGATCATCAATGTTGAGTGATCAATTCTTGACCTAGAACTTATTGACTCATAGCCTTTGACTATTATATTGACCTTCGAAATACCTAAGTAAATTAATAAGGAGAAGGAACTAGATATGGTAGAGTGTACCACCATCAATGGAATTAGATCCTTAGTGGTGATCAAACCATTGGATGTTGGAGGAGTTAACTCACTCATGAGTTAACTAGAAGAAGTATTTAAACCCAAGAGGTCACTAGTGATCATGGAGCTATAAGGAAGCTAGTAGTATTTGAGTGTCTAATAATAATTTGGTTAAGCCAAGTAGATATAGATATGAAATAAGTTTTCTTTACAAGATAAAGCCTTATAGAAAGACTAGTGCAAGTTTACTACTTAGTGGATAATAGATCTTGATCAGACAATTGGAATCCTAAGCTTCGTTTGATCAAATAATGGTGGTCATTATTCTCTAGTCACTTGAGAATAGATGACTAGGTGTTGAAGAAGAGTTGTGAGTATACCAAATTAGGTAAATCCCTAGTAAGCTGAATCATCTAGCTTGATCAAGAAAAGTCAAGCTAGAGTATGATGGAATATATAATATGAGTTGTATGGAGTAATTGGAGGCATAGTAGTTTAACCAAGCTAATACAAGAACAAACTTGTATTATGGGGAGTAATACCATACATGTTCCTGAGGATTGATATCCCTTGTTATACATAGTGAGGACTGTAGTCTTGCAACCCTTGGTAGCAGTTGCAAGATGGAGTTAAGGAAGTTAATGGATGGAGTTAGAAATAGCTATGTTGATGGATTCATCAATGGTAGTTTAGTAATGGAAGTTATATAGATACTAGGAGAAGACTGAAGAATGAGTAATTGTAACACCCTCGAATCGGCCCTATGCAAGTTTTAGCCCTTTCCGCCAAACCCGCATAGAAACGATTCAAGGACGCCCACCAGGCACTTTCGTGCCGGTGGAAAACAAAGTAATACCATTACACAAAAGTCCTCGATGGGACCCACAGAACAGATATATACATCAACGACTCCATGAGTCAAAAATACAGATATACTATACAAAGATCCAAATCACCTTGAAAACGATAGAGCGTCTGACTACGGACAAGATGCAAATGGGGCTAAGAGCCCTGAAGAATAACCAATGGCGTCCATAACCCTGCCCAGGCCAAGCCGGAAGGGTAACCCTGCTAACGACATCGATCTCAAACCTGCTAAAACAAAAGGGGTGCCGGGAAAGGGCAAAGGAAAAAGAGGAGCGTCAGTACTGAGGCCAGTACACGGCGAGGCTAGAATTCAGCGGCTCTCGCCTATATAGGTATGGTGGACTGAAGCCGCAGCGCAGCGGCACTAAACAACCTATAGAGACTCGGTATCACTGGCGGCTATTAGAGAGGGGTAAGAAAGACCTATTCAGAACCAACCTGAAGCTAACACCAATCATACCCATCCTGGTTTTCCCCCTCGAGACCAAACGAGGAAGTTAAACCGAGGAACTCCCACAGTTGGCAGTTTTATTCATTCCATTATAGTTGCAACACTTACTAGTTAGATATAGATAGCATGAGTCATCCTGAAGCATAAGTAGTGGGCAGTTTTAATTAACCATTCCGTTGTAGTTGGAACATTTACTAGTCAGATATAATTGTCCTGAGGAATCCCAAAACCCAGCAATTGTTGGCACTTTTATCACATTCCATTGGAGTTGCAATACTTACTAGGCAGGTACAGCATGACACGAAACAACCCCAGATCCACCAGTTGTTGGCATTTTAATATCCATTCCGTGATAGTTGACTCTGATTACTAGTCATATATTAAGTCAAGTTTATAGCACTACTTTAGTTATGCTTGTCTATGATCGAGATACTATGCTCCAAGTCGTCCATAACCGCGGACACGGCTTTCATAAATATTTACCCTGTAGGGGTGCACAAATAGCAACACACACTCGATCAACCTCGGAAAAACCAACTCAAAACCCAACGAGGCTTTCACGACAAAGCAATCACAGGATCCATAAATATTTTAGGGGGGCACCCCACTAAGCTACCTGCAACGAAGTTGGCCGGCTCCGGAACGGACCCAGGGTTTGTGAAGACGGCTGTAAACGACTGGGAACCCGAAAGTGTGACTGGGCTTGTCGATACCCCGAAAACGTGGCACGGTCCAAAATAGTACAGGTGCTCCATGCACAATCTTAAATAAAGCGGTAAAGCATGGCATAAGTAGAGGATAGTAATAAAGCCCCAAACTAGTTTGTGGCCCCAAGAAATAGAAATGAATCAAGCTCTGGCTCAGGGGGATCCCATAGGGTCTCCCGGATGTGGATAGTGCGAATAGTCAAGGAACAGGTATCAAGTACTCGGGGCCTACGGGACACAAGTGGACATAAAAACCAAATAGCATATATTGCCCACCGGTGCCTCTTTCATTAGTTATCCCAGTAATTTAATAGTTGTATTTAAAGTCATGATCCTCTCCACCATTAAGCATCTCCACCATTAAGCATCTCCATCATTTATCATGTGCCAACTTGTCATCAACGATGGAATGACAATGACACGAAGCAACACATAAGAAAGCAACTACGACTCGCAAGGTTAACTATCTATCAAACAATAGGCAATAGGATGTGTCCAAGGCAATATAGAGGCTGCAAGGAGTATAAATGGTACACGGAAACTAAAGCATCGCAATACGGGTAGAAATAGATCAACAGGAGGAAGTAAAGACTATAAATGCAAAATAGGTAGAAGGGGGAGAGATGCTCACCTACGAAACACTGTCGAAGATACATTATCCGAAGAACTTGTCGATACTCGCATCAACTCATCGGCCTAATCCACGAAGAAGCAAACACTAGAAGAAACACCGGATGCAATATTTAATACTACGGCAGAAGATCCAGCATGCTTACGATATGATGCATGGCATGGCACAGATGCGATGCAATTAGGCAATATTAAGCGGAACCGGGGTCTCGACAATTAATTAATAGGTTCGAGTTATTTATCTACCCTGCAAATTACATGTTGGATTAACAAGGCGAAACAGGGCATCGGTTCGCTACACAAATTTAAATGGAGTCCGGAATAAGACAAAGATATCCCGCATAGACTCCATATTTAATTTAGATGATTCGACTATTTAACCCAACCCACCAGATGACATGTATGCGAGCATGATGATTTAATGATGCGACAAGTATATGTCATATTATAAAAATAGAGGCTTAGGGTCAGACATCTGGGTTTGGAAGATCTTGGGTTCCAGGGGTTCGGGGTTCGGTCTCGGGGATCGACGGGGACGCGAGGTTCGAATACAAGACAGAGAACTTGTCGTGTCGTGACGGCGAACTTGGGTTCCAAGGGGTCGATCATGTCGTCGATGGCGAACTTGAGTGGATCGGGTACACGGGGTCTTCGGGTCCGTGTAGACGGTCTTGTCGTTCAAGGTGGAGAACTCGACGTTCCATATAGGCGACCTCAGCGTCCGGTTTCTCAGCGAACTTGGCGTCTGGTCCTCAGGCATCGGTGCGGGAAGGAGGTCTTGTCGTACCGGTGTCAACGCTTCCAGGAAGGAGAACTTGTCGTCCAGGGTCTCGGCATCCTTGGATTCCGATTAGATATCTTGTCGGTCCGCGACGAAGGTCTTGGTGGTTCCGACTTCATTTGTCAGCGCCGGACTTGGGTTGCGGGGTTCGAGTGATCGGTAGATCTTGTCGTCGCTTTGGTCTTGGTCATGACACATACGATGGAGATCTTGGGGTTTAGAGCTTCGATTGTCGGTGTTGGTCTTGGTAGCACGATCCCGGACCTTGGCGTCTAGCTCCGATCATCTTCCGGTGGCTTCGCACGAGTCGACTTGGACACCACATGTGCAACATCGTGTACATCTCCACACATGGGCATAATCTTTCCATCAACCGAGAGACACCAAAAACTTCCTTCATCCAACGATGTAGTACGCTGCAGGGGCTCTTGCACCTTGGGCTCTGCGTGCCAGGAGGTCTCCACCTGACGAACATCCGAGGAAGCACGCGAAGGTGTTGGGTCGAGCGCGAGGCAGAGGCCACAACCACAAGGAGACGATGGCGGGCAGATGCGGGCTCGACGTGGCGGCTCGGGCAGCCACCAGAGCGGGACAGTAAGGCGGCCATGTGGCTAGGCGATGGGGAAGGAGCAGGGGCGACGAGGCTCGGCTACGCGGGACAGCGAACTCGGGGGAAGCTGCGGCGGAGTGCCTCGGCGGCGGGGTCGTTGTGCCCGGCAACACTGTAAGGCGGGGCTCGAGCAGAGTAGACGAGACGAGCCCGAGAGGCGGTGAGGTTGGGTAAGAGAAGCCCCGGTGGCGCTCGGTCGACCGGTTTGGTGAAAGGGGAGGACGCGGCAGCGCCTGGAAGAGGGGAGGCGAGACGCGTGGAGGCGCTGGCGGCAGGGATACGAGGCAGGGACAGGGGTGGGCCTGGCAATGCGGGGATCGACGCCAGGTGGGGTGCGGTCGGGATGGGGGAAAGCGGTGGAGGCGGTCTACCGCGGGATGGGGCCTGGTGGCAGGGGAGCGATCGGTGGAGAAGGTGCAGGTGGTGGGGAGGTTGACGCGGGGTGAGGAAAAGCTAGCGGGGTGGGTGGATTAGGGGGTGGGGTGAGGTGGCGCGACGTGAGTGGACGGAGTGAGGTGGAGGGGTGCCAGGGTGGCGGCGATGGGTGCTGGTGGGGGCTCTGCTGGCGGCGGCTGTAGGTGGGAATAGGTGGGGTGTGGAAGGGGCAGGTGGTAGGGTGTGTGTTTAGGTGAGTATTAGGGTTAGGTTTTGCGGGGTAGTAGGCCGGCTGGCTAGGCTTTTGGGCCTGGCCGGCTGCCTCCCCTAATAAAGCGTTTTTATTTTATTAGACTATTATTTTATTTTTAGAAGCCTTTTGTAAATATCTTTTAGACAAACAAAATATCTAGAAGAGACCGGCGTTTTGATTTGAAATAAAGACGGGGCGTTTAGAAAAAAAAACAGGCTTTTTGAAAATAGTTTCGGACAAACATGTGCAGGATGATGACGATGCTCAAATGCAATGTGGCATGATGACATGAGCATGCGGTCATGTTGATGCAATGCACAAAAACACAGCGATTTTCTAGTAGTGGTTTTAGCGGGGTGCTACAATTCGACACCACTAACAATGGATCTCGCCCCCGAGATCCGCCTCATGGTACCGGGAAGAAGGCCGATGATCTGAATCTTCTCGCTTCGGGTAGACCCCCGCGACACCACTAACAAGATTGTTGCTCCATCTTGAAATTGGCGGCACCATCCACAAGGCTCGTTGCTCATGTTCGTCGAGAGAACACTCCGGGAACAAAGAGCGAAGGTAGAGGTTCAACAAAGAAGCCACCTCTAGCTTCCAGGGATGGAGTAAAATTATTGGATCCACCGATTCAATATACAAAAGCGAATGATAAGAGTAGTCGGATGGTGATCAGTCCATCGCGCACCCAAACCATTACTTTGCACACGAATCGGAGAATCATGCAACCAACCCTCGGAATTAGACTGAAGATCTCGACAAGCGAGGTTCGGAAACAAGGAGGGAAGCAGACTCTGCATCGGATCTGACAGAGATGATGTCGTTGTGTCAGAAAACACCGGATGGCACAAGAAGGAATAGAGATAAGTCCAGCAGATGAAGGATTCCTCAGATAACACGAAGACCGGATGTAGAAGCACCGTTACCAAAGGAGGAAGCAAAACCCTGAAGGTACGACGGAACCCAACCACGAGAAATCCTAGACTTGAAGAAAGGATAAGAGAGTAGAAATAAAACACGCAGAGGTGAGAGGAGAATAGCATAGGGGTAAGGAGTAAAAGCAGACCTAATGAGATCTATCCAACCGATTTTGCAAAATAGTTTTAACACTCTACTTCGGCTGTTAGCTAGGTTATCCTACAGGCTGGACCAGTGGGGTATCGTAACTGATGAGCTCTGATACCACTCTGTAACACCCTCGAATCGGCCCTATGCAAGTTTTAGCCCTTTCCGCCAAACCCGCATAGAAACGATTCAAGGACGCCCACCAGGCACTTTCGTGCGGGTGGAAAACGAAGTAATACCATTACACAACAGTCCTCGATGGGACCCATAGAACAGATATATACATCAACGACTCCATGAGTCAAGAATACAGATATACTATACAAAGATCCAAATCACCTTGAAAACGATAGAGTGTCCGACTACGGACAAGATGCAAATGGGGCTAAGAGCCCTAAAGAATAACCAATGGCGTCCATAACCCTTCCCAGGCCAAGCCGGAAGGGTAACCCTGCTAACGACGTCGATCTCAAACCTTCTAAAACAAAAGGGGTGCCGGCAAAGGGCAAAGGAAAAAGAGGAGCATCAGTACTGAGGCCAGTACACGGCGAGGCTAGAATTCAGCGGCTCTCGCCTACATAGGTATGGTGGACTGAAGCGGCAGCACAGTGGCACTAAACAACCTATAGAGACTCGGTACCACTGGCAGCTATTAGAGAGGGGTAAGAAAGACCTATTCGGAACCAACCTGAAGCTAACACCAATCATACCCATCCTGGTTTTCCCCCTCGAGACCAAACGAGGAAGTCAAACCGAGGAACTCCCACAGTTGGCAGTTTTATTCATTCCATTATAGTTGCAACACCTACTAGTTAGATATAGATAGCATGAGTCATCCTGAAGCATAAGTAGTGGGCAGTTTTAATTAACCATTCCGTTGTAGTTGGAACATTTACTAGTCAGATATAATTGTCCTAAGGAATCCCAAAACCCAGCAATTGTTGGCACTTTTATCACATTCCATTGGAGTTGCAATACTTACTAGGCAGGTACAACATGACACGAAACAACCCCAGATCCACCAGTTGTTGGCATTTTAATATTCATTCCGTGATAGTTGACTCTGATTAGTAGTCATATATTAAGTCAAGTTTATAGCACTACTTTAGTTATGCTTGTCTATGATCGAGATATTGTGCTCCAAGTCGTCCATAATCGCGGACACGGCTTTCAGAAAGATTTACCCTGTAGGGGTGCATAAATAGCAACACACACTCGATCAACCTCGGAAAAACCAACTCAAAACCCAACGAGGCTTTCACGACAAAGCAATCACATGATTCATAAATATTTCAGGGGGCCACCCCACTAAGCTACCCACAATGAAGTTGGCTCGCTCCGGAATGGACCCAGGGTTTGTGACGACGGCTGTAAACGACTGGGAACCCGAAAGTGTGACTGGGCTTGTCGATACCGCGAAAACGTGGCACGATCCAAAACAATACAGGTGCTCCACGCACAATCTTAAATAAAGCGGTAAATCATGGCATAAGTATATGATAGTAATAAAGCCCCAAACTAGTTTGTGGCCCCAAGAAATAGAAATGAATCAAGCTCTGGCTTAGGGGGATCCCATAGGGTCTCCCGGATGTGGATAGTGCGAATAGTCAAGGAACAGGTATCAAGTACTCGGGGCCTACGGGACACAAGTGGACATAAAAACCAAATAGCATATATTTCCCACCGGTGCCTCTTTCATTAGTTATCCCAGCAATTTAATAGTTGTATTTAAAGTCACGATCCTCTCCACCATTAAGCATCTCCATCATTTATCATGTGCCAACTTGTCGTCAATGGTGGAACGACAACGACGCGAAGCAACACATAAGCAAGCAACTACGACTCGCAAGGCCGACTATCTATCAAACAACGGGCAATAGGATGTGTCCAAGGCAATATAGAGGCTGCAAGGAGTATAAATGGTACACAAAAACTAAAGCATCGCAATATGGGTAGCAATAGATCAACAGGAGGAAGTAAAGACTATAAATGCAAAATAGGTAGAAGGGGGAGAGATGCTTGCCTGGGAAACACTGCCGAAGATACATTATCCTAAGAACTTGTCGATACTCGCATCAACTCATCGTCCTAATCCGCGAAGAAGCAAACACTAGAAGAAACACCGGATGCAATATTTAATACTACGGCAGAAGATCCGGCATGCTTATGATATGATGCATGGCATGGCACAGATGCGATGCCATTAGGCAATATTAAGCAGAACCGAGGTCCCAACAATTAATTAATAGGTTCGAGTTATTTATCTACCCCGCAAATTAAATGTTGGATTAACAAGGCGAAACAGGGCATCAGTTCGCTACACAAATTTAAATAGAGTCCGGAATAAGACAAAGATATCCCGCATAGACTCCATATTTAATTTAGATGATTCGACTATTTAACCCAACCCACCAGATGACATGTATGCCAGCATGATGATTTAATGATGCGACAAGTATATGTCATATTATAAAAATAGAGGCTTAGGGTCACACATCTGGGTTCAGAAGATCTTGGGTTCCGGGGGTTCGGGGTTCGGTCTCGGGGATCGACGGGGACGCGAGGTTCGAATACAAGACGGAGAACTTGTCGTGTCATGATGGAGAACTTGGGTTCCAAGCGGTCGATCCTGTCGTCGATGGCGAACTTGAGTGGATCGGGTACCCGGGGTCTTCGGGTCCGTGTAGACGGTCTTGGCGTTCAAGGTGGAGAACTCGATGTTCCGTGTAGGCGACCTTGGCATCCGGTTTCTCGGTGAACTTGGCGTCCAGTCCTCGGGCATCGGTGCGTGAAGGAGGTCTTCTCGTACCGGCGTCAATTCTTCCAGGAAGGAGAACTTGTCGTCCAGGGTCTCGGCGTCCTGGGATTCCGATTGGAGATCTTGTCGGTCCACGACGAAGGTCTTGGTGGTTCCGACTTCATTTGTCGGCGCCGGACTTGGGTTGCGGGGTTCGAGTGATTGGTAGATATTATCGTCGCTTTGGTCTTGGTCACGACACATACGATGGAGATCTTGGGGTTTAGAGCTTCGATTGTCGGCGTTGGTCTTGGCAGCACGATCCCGGACCTTGTCGTCTAGCTCCGATCATCTTCCGGTGGCTTCGCACGAGTCGACTTGGACACCACATGTGCAACATCGTGTACATCTCCACACGTGGGCATAATCTTGCCATCAACCGAGAGACACCAAAAACTTCCTTCATCCAACGATGTAGTACGTTGCAGGGGCTCTTGCGCCTTGGGCTCTGTGTGCCAGGAGGTCTCCACCTGACGAACATCCGAGGAAGCACGGACGGTGTTGGGTCGAGCGCGGGGCAGAGGCCACAGCCACATGGAGAAGATGGCGGGCAGATGCAGGCTCGACGCGGTGGCTCGGGCAGCCACCAGAGCGGGACAGTAAGGAGGTCGTGCGGCAAGGCGATGGGAAAGGAGCAGGGGCGGCGAGGCTCGGCTACGCGGGACGGTGAACTCGGGGGAAGCTGCGGCGGAGTGCCTCGGCAGCGGGGTCATTGCAGCTGGCAACACTGCAAGGCGGGGCCCGGGCGGAGTAGACGAGACGAGCCCGAGAGGCGGCGAGGTTGGGGAAGAGAAGCCCCGGCGGTGCTCGGTCGACCGGTTTGGCAAAAGGGGAGGAGGCGGCAACGCTTGGAAGAGGAGAGGCGAGACGCGTGGAGGCGCTGGCAGCGGGGATGCGAGGCAGGGACAGGGGTGGGCCTGGCGATGCGGGGATCGATGCCAGGTGGGGTGCGGTCGGGATGGGGGAAAGCGGTGGAGGCGGTCTACCGCGGGGTGGGGCCCGGTGGCTGGGGAGCAATCGGTGGAGAAGGTGCAGGTGGTGGGGAGGTTGACGCGGGGTGAGGAAAAGCTAGTGGGGTGGGTGGATTAGGGGGTGGGGTGAGGTGGCGCGACGTGAGTGGATGGAGTGAGGTGGTGGGGTGCCAGGGTGGCGGCGATGGGTGCTGGTGGGGGCTCTGCTGGCGGCGGCGGTAGGTGGGAATAGGTGGGGTGTGGAAGGGGCAGGTGGTAGGGTGTGTGTTTAGGTGAGTATTAGGGTTAGGTTTTGCGGGGTAGTAGGCCGGCTGGCTAGGCTTTTGGGCCTGGCCGGCTGCCTCCCCTAATAAAAACGTTTTTATTTTATTAGACTATTATTTTATTTTATTTTTAGAAGCCTTTTGTAAATATCTTTTAGAAAAACAAAATATCCGGAAGAGACCGGTGTTTTGATTTGAAATAAAGACGAGGTGTTTAGAAAACAAAACCAGGCCTTTTGAAAATCGTTTCGAACAAACATGTGCAGGATGATGACGATGCTCAAATGCAATGTGGCATGATGACATGAGCATGCGGTCATGATGATGCAATGCACAAAAACACAGCGATTTTCTAGTAGTGGTTTTAGCGGGGTGCTACAATAATGTTGAAGAGGCATGACCATGTCATCATATGATGATGGATATGATGGAGTCAGATGATTGTCTTATTCAGGAAGAGGTGATCTTTGTGAATAAGATAAGAGAGATATATAGAGTATATTTAGGAAAGGAATTCCTTATCTCAAGATAAGATTAGTGAGGTATTAAGGTAAGAATTATTTAGAAACCTTTAACCAACAGTACATCAAGCCATGACAAGACCCATGTCTACTTCATTATTCAAAACCCTAGAATCAAATGAATAGTGAAACCATTTCCTATTCCTAGGTAACCATTGAACAATACCTCTTGGACAAATAAAGCTTCCAAGAGATAATTAGAGAACAAGATGAGTGTATATAGATGGAAGCCTTGTCCACCTTATTGTCTTAAATACTAATAAAGACCTAGCCTTATATACTATCAATATCTCACTCTAAGTCGAGGTATCACCTTGGTCACCAAACATGATGGCAATATGTCTAGCCTTAATAACCATCCATATCTCTAATTGAATATGAGTTGTTAAACCCTCTCAAAACTATATACCTCTATTTGAATAAACCTTAGTATTTCTCTACCAATGATTGTTATTGATTCATAATGACCTAACCAAGTTTGTTTTGTGGTAATCCTAAGCACTGCAAAACAAGTAGAATTGGATTTGGTAAAATCACCAAATAGGGAGAACCATGTAATTCAAATCACCATGATACAAACCCCAGCGTTTAATATCTTATCATGTAAATATAATTCATTTATGAGGGAAAGTATTAATAAGATTCTATACACATAAATCATTAGCCTCTTAAACCACCACTATTACATTCTTTTAGTGGTAATACAAATCATTTCTATAAGATTTTCTTATAGGAAGTAAATCCCTAAAACCCTAAATTATATTTACTTTACTAAATAAAAGAACTCTTCATATAGTTATTAATATCCTATACACAATAAGAAATGCAGGGGAAATAGTTATAATTCCTTTGTACAATAATATTTATAACCTACAAAATCTCTAGATATTTAAATCCCTGAAGAAATTCAAATTTAAAAAGGTTTTGTAAACTAAGAGAAAACCGAAAATGTAATTGAAAAAGATAAGGAATAGAAGCAGCCAGACGCTTCAGCCCACGGCCCATTCCCTACTCCCAGCTCACGAGCAGCAGCAATAATAAACCGCTCACTCCATCGCGGCCCAGCAAAAGCCTAACAGCAACCCGTCTCACCTCCTCTCTTTGACTGACAGGTGGGACCGAAGGTGGACTGTGGGTTGAGAAAGAAACGTTGCCAAGGGGTTTTCCGCAAGATGTTTATCATTGTCTTCCCCCTCCAGTTGGAAGCAGCTCGGTCGCGGAGCCGATGCCGTCCGCCATCGCCATGCCAGGATTTGTGCCGCTGGCGACACTTCCGTGGGGATAAGAATGCCACGACGATGCTCACGTCCTCATCCCCACTTCCCTCCCTCTCTAGAGCTCTCTCTCTCTCACTGCACACCCGAAACCCTACCTCGCCGGAGCCACTCATCTTTGACGCTCCCGACCATCCCAAGACTATCTGAGCCCATCGTTGAGTAGGTCTTGTTCTTCTCGTCCAATTGCCCCATTCCATGGAAGCCGAAGAAGCCCCAAGCGCTCGGATTGGTACCTCAGTTCTGACGCCGTTCATCGTTGATTCGCCGTTTTCACGCCACCCCATGCCTCCTCGACCTCTCCATCATCATCAGGGTGAGTCTGCCATCCTCGGAAACCCCTCCAATCACTCTATCGAGTTCCATATCACTGTAGAGACGTAGTCCACCGTCGGCCGCCGCAGTAGGTGGACACGGGAGTAGCTCCGGTGATCAAAAGTGGGCGGCGCCACCACTATTAGGTTCGCCTCGGCCTCCTTGTTCCAACGTGACCGATCGATCTTTGATCTATGAGGATCGGCTCATGCTAACGTCATGATGACGTCGAGCCCACGTCATCCCTGCCCACTAGTCACGTTTGACTTGGTCCTTGCCCATGTGGCAAGTGACGTGGCCTCGGGCCCGTTTGTCATTGAACCTGGGTAGAAATAGGGTTAGTAACAAAAGTCGTTTGACTCGTCTTCGCCAATGTGGCATGCCAACGTGTCTCTGACCCCACTGGTCAGTGTCTGTGGCTAGGTAGCTGTTCGGTATAAAAATGTATTTCCTGTTTAATAAATAGCAAATCAATATAAGTTTAAGTATAAATATAATTTCCAGAAATTTAATAAAAGTATTAAATCTTGTTAATTCTATATCTTTTGTTTTATAATTCAGAAAAATGTATATAATATATCAAAATGCTCAGAAAAATAAAATCTATAATTAAATTTATTAACAAACATTATTATGACTATTTAAATAATTATTATTGATAAAGATTTTATAAGTAATAAAACTTTGAAAATTCCTATTTTAATATTGGTAAATAAGAAAAATATAAATAATATACTAAAATTCTTGGAAAAATAAGAACTAAAATGTAAAACTATAAACTTATAATATTATATCACTTAGCTAGGTATTTATTATTTATTAAATATTTATAAAGTGATAAAAACTTATAAAAATCATATCTTATTATTTAAAAATCATAAAAATACTTATAATATACCAAAATGATCACAAAAATAAATTCTACATATCAAAAATATAAACTCAAACTTTTGAAGTAAAATAAAAGGTAAGGGTCTAATAAATCTTGTTTAAACCCTTTTCTTTTATTTTAGTTCATTAAAAATATATAAACCATTACTATTGCCTTTGCCATTATTTGTTTAAAGTTTAAAAGTGTAATAACAAGTGCAAGTTATGGTCAAGTGAAGTTAAGATAAGTCTAACCAATTCAAGTTGTACTTACTAAAACCACCATTCAGAGTTAAGTAAATCTTACTCTCCAAAAATAGTTTTATCAATTATAAAATCATCAAGATTTGAGTACTAATTCTTTTACCAGTTTAGGAATCCACCTAAAGAATTAAACTAAATTTTTAAGTAATGTTAGCAATACCCTATCTATGCTTATAAAATATAAGCATTAATAAGAAAGTAATTCTACTCACTTATAACACCACCTCATTCAAGTAATAATACTTGAATTCTAACTTTGCGGAATATTATGAAGCAAACCCTATATAAGGTGGTACCTTATTCAAAACATGCAAATCTCAACCACTTATGCTATGATTGTTTAATGTAGTAATGTTTTCCTCTTTAATAATCTTAGCTAATAAGAAAACCTTAAAGTGTTAGCCTTTAGTTTAAATACTTTTTAGTTTGTAAACTGATATTTTCCTCAAAAGTTATTATTTTAAGATACATTAAAAATGATCCTTAAACACTTCTTTAAAATCTCTAATTGATTCTTAATCTTGTTTCAGAAATATTTTAGATACCATGACCCATTTGAGTGCTTTAGTTTTGTATGCTACTTATTGTATTTACATATTGTTTGACACACTCTCACAAGCCATAACAAGCAGCACATGTGTGAAGCTGATATAAAAGTGCAACACATTCCTAAGAACTCATCACTGATGGCCCAAATATATCGAGCTCGTTGGGGAACCCCAAGAGGAAGGTATGATGAGCAAAACAGCAAGTTTTCCCTCAATACGAAACCAAGGTTATCAATCCAGTAGGAGCAAGGAAACACCCCAAATGTGTAGCTAGGTGAACGATGGCAGGGCGCACTACCGGTGCCAGCAACAACGTGGAGACCTGCACAACACAACCACAGAACTTTGTCCCCAACTTGCGATGAGGTTGTCAATCTCACCGGTTTTGCTGAAAACAAAGGATTAAATGTATCGAATGGAAGGAAGTAATAGTTTGCAAAAAGTAAACACAAAGCAGTAAACAGTTTATAGATTGTATGTAAGAGAAAGGACCGGGATCCATAGTTCACTAGAGGTGGCTCTCCTTAAGATAGATAACATGCTGGGTGAACAAATTACAGCGGGGCAACTGACAAACATCAAGAAAGCAATACATGCATATACTAATCATCTTGACTCCTTTGCAACTTGATTGGGCATTACAACATTATACGTAGACCGCCATCCAACTGCATCTATGACTAATAATCCACCTTTAGGTTATCATTCGAACCCCCTCCAGTATTAAGTTGCAAGCAACAGATTATTGCTTTACGAATTGCGTGTAAAGTAAACAATATGATTGTTCTATGAACAAAGGATTTTTGTTTTCTCCCTAGTAGCAACATCACATCTAGTACCTTAGAGATTTCTGTCACTTCCCCATATTACCAGAGGCATGAACCCACTATCAAGCATAAATATTAACTCTTGGAGTTGCTAGCATCTACTTGGCCAAGATAGCTACTAACAACGGAAAGCATGCAAGATCACAAATAACAAAGACATGATAGAATCAATAATCAATCTGAAATAGCATCTCAATATCCATCGGATCCCCGCAAAAACAACATGCAAAATTACAAATAGATGATCTTGATCATGAACGGAGCTCACAAGATCTAGATATGAAAGCACAAAGGAGGAGAACCAGCCATCTAGCTACTACATGGATCCGTAGTCCAAGGATGAACTACTGACGCATCACACCGGAGGCTTTCATGGTGATAAGAAGGCCTCCAGGGTGAATTCCCCTCTCCGGCAGGGTGCCGGGAAGAGCTTCAGATCCCTCCCGATCTAGGGATGGAGATGACAGCTGCTACAGACTCTTTCGTGGATTTTTGATTGAGTACTTAGGGTTTTCGTCCCGAGGGCATCTTATAGGCGGAAGGAGAGGCCGAGGGGGTGCCTAGGCTGGCCACACCACCCCCTGGCGCGGCTAGTCCTGGCCTGCACGGCCAGGTGGTGTGGTGGCCCCCTGGCTCCTCTCCGTCTCGTATTCTGGCATCTGATGACTTCTGAAAAATAGGCACTTTGGCTTTTGTCCCGTCCAATTTCGAGAATATTCATTTTCTGACTTTCCTGGAACCAAAAACAGCAGAAAACAGGCAGCTGGCACTATGGATCTTGTTAATAGGTTAGTCCAAGAAATCATATGAAAAGTACTCCGAAGTGTGGAGAAAACACAAGAAAGTGGATAAAACCAAGCATGGAACATCAAAAATTATAGATACATTTGCAATGTATCCATCACCAGTGTCCAAACCCTAAATCAGATACGACTATTCCGGGGATTCACGTTTATCCAATTGCATTACATTACTTATGCATCATTGCATCTTGATTCTTTAAACATTAGTCCTTACCGGACCAATGATGCTGTTTATAGAATTTGGATCTTCTAGTGTCTGAAGACCGTGAGTGCATAATCTTGTAATCACAAAAGGCAAGTTCACAACTTGCTCATGCCTTTTGATTATCTTCTATCAAATGCTTCTAACTCAAATGTTGTCACCACCTGCATTTCAAAAAGGACAGAAAATACTATTTTAATAATAATATGATTATGGATTATTTACCAAGTGGTAATAATCTATTGATATAGTTCTAGTGGTAAAGGAACATAATATCTAGGACTTAACAACCTGTCGCCAGTTCTTAAGTAGATAGGAGTAGATACTCTAGCCATAAAACTGACTTCTATAGAGCTTTGCATTAGTAGCAATTGCAAGCCAAATAGTTTAGGTGTGAGTCTTTTTAGCCAGATAGTTCTGAATTATTATTTCTGATTCTTCCTTGTAAGAAGTTCTTTCTCTCTCTTTAACCTAGAGTGTTCTCTGGATCTTTTGTAAAGAGTCAAGTTGTAATCTATAGTCATGTCTTGGACCTGCTGTGTTTCTGTTGTACCACTGTGAGGGATGTAATACTAGTGAACGGTGTTTCATTGGTGTTATGTCAACAATTATAGTGTACTACATCATGCAGTGGTATACCACTACCACGTTTGGGTCATCTTTCTTGTTTTCTACCGCATAAAAGAAGTCTTTATTTGATCATCCGGGTTCAAGGGTATCTGGTGGAAACCAGAATATGCATCTACGAATGACATGATATCACACCTAGTGGTTGAGTCAATGACCTGATCTATCCTCGGAAAAGGGAATGGATCTTTTGGACATGCCTGATTCAGGTTCGTGTAATCGATACACATACGCCACACCACTGCCACATTTGGGTCATCTTTCTTCTTTTCTACCAGCACCGGATTAGATCGCCAATCCAGGTAAAGTAATTCCATAATAAACCGACTGCAAGGAGATGATCTATATCGTCACCAATGACTTTTCTCCTATCTTTGGCAAAGTGGCGGAGAGGTTTCTTCACCGGCTTTGGGCCGGGTCTGACATGTAAAGAGTGCTTAGACAGATCCCTCAGCATGCCTTGCAGATCCTATGTGGGCCAAGCAAAGATATCCCGATTCTCACAGAGGAAGCTGATGAGCTCTCTTTCCTAATTATCACCAAGGCCCGCACCAATAGTCACGGTGTGCTCTGGGAACTAATCATCAATTGGCACCTTCTTGGTATCCTTTGTCGGTTGAAACGACACGCTCCCATGCGGGTTACTTAGAGTCGGCATATTCAGTTGTGCGAACTGAGCTAGTGCCACTACCTCTTGGATCCTTTTCTTTTCTTAGGAATCACCAATGACTCAGCCAGGTTTGACCCGGCCGAGGCACACTCCATGGAGCGCCTGAAGTCCCCTGCTATGGTGATAACTCCATTTGACCCTGGCATCTTCATCTTTAAGTAACAGATGTGATCACTAGCCATAAACTTTGAAAGAGTTGGCATGCCGAGTAATGGTAGAAGTTGTCCAAATCCACAACTTCAAACTCCAGGTTCTCTGTCCGACAATTATCTCTCGTGCCGAATAAGGCATCAATTCAGACTTTGCCTCTAGGCTCGCAAGACAAACCCGACACAATACCATGGAAAGTGGTCTTTGTCACATGGAGCATATTCTTTGAGACTCCCAACTTGTGCATGGTGTCCTCATACAGTATGTTAATACTGCTGCCATTGTCAATCAACACCTTTAAGAACTTCACGTTGATATTTGGCCCGATGAAAGTTGGGTCAAGCACCAAAGCATATGATCCAGGACTCGGCATGAGCCTAGGATGATCCTTGATACTCCATGTGATTTCTTGATCAGACCAATGCATGTACCTCGGCACAGCCGGCATAACAACATTATCCTCCATGTGTCGTTGCCGCACACTCTGCCTATCAGTTTCTTCCGTGGTAAACACATAATAGCTTTGGTGGTGCTCCCTGTACTCATTTCTCCCATCATTGCCAGAGTTTCCTTGGTTCCCTTGATTCTGGTTTTCCATCTGATGCACTGCATCCCTTCTGTCATGATTCTCGTACCTCGGCGGGGCGGTGGCAATATCATTTGTTGAGCATTTCCTCCCGTAAGTTGCTGCTGCCGAGGTTGCTAAGGGGGTCACATGTTACCTTGCTCCGGGTTACCTTGTCCTACATGCTAAAACCACTCGCATTGCCGGGCTGTATGATTCGTCGGTTTACTCGGATTGTGCGTGTGGAACTTGCATGGTTGATCCAACATGGCCTCATACATATACCTTGGCCTATCTTTCCTTTCTTGCCATTGCTTTTTCTGTTCATTGGTCCAAGGTTTCTTGCCATCATTTTTTGTGCCCACTATTGGCCGCCACTCTTTTGTTGCTGGCTACTCCTAGATCTAGGCTAATCTTTGTCTACAATAGCGACAAGATGCGAGCCATATCTATAATCCGTCCTTTCATCTATTCTCTTACCCTGGAAATCATTTCTCGGGATGACCCGACTCCATCGCGGGGGTAACATTCATCATTTGACTCGTTCAACACAAGCCAAGGTTGCGTTGGATCACCCAGTGCATATGAGTCAGCGATTCTACTTGTTTCAGCCAACATAGTTGGCATATCTCTTTTCAACCTTTGCCATAACACACTTCCATACTTGCACCCCTGCACAAACCAGGTAATGGCATGTGACTCGATTACTCCTTCGTATGAGTTGCGCATGTTACACCACCGAGTTAGAAACTCGCGGTCTGTCTCATTCGGCTTCTGCCTACACATTGCCAGTTGCTACGGCCTATTCGGCCTCTTGTATGTACTAGTGAAATTGCTGATAAACATCACCTCAAAATCTAGCCAACAGTTGATACTCCCTGCTGGTAGATTATTATGCCAGACTCTTACTGGTCCCTCTAGCATCTAAGGTACATATCTCACCGCCCATCTCAAATTACCCGTCGCAATGTTCACTGCAGTGGCATAGTCAATCAACCAATCTTCTGGCTTGGTACTACCTTCATATGTCTTCGTCCCTCTGGCCAACTGGAAGTTCGGCACTACGGGTTCTCTCATAATTCGAGGTCCAAAGCACGCTGGACCTAGAGGACCTTGTCCCCCCCCATCATTTCTGACCTATAAATCCGGTCCAGCTTTAATCTTGCATCATCCTGCTATAATTTCCCGTTTCCCAGCCTTGATCCTATCACATGATGATCCGGCTTAGGAAACCGGCATTGGCCATAGCCGAATAACCATCATCATATATATTTTGACCCATATGAACATATTGATGTTGCATAACTGGGCTGGCACTTTGCTCTTGCCGAGGTATGTACTGTTGCTGGTGCTGCCGAGGTGGATTCTGTCTAGCTCCTGCCGACTTACGCTGTCCGGCATTGCCGTACCTAGTGTTTCCCTGACTTGCATGGCCTTGGCCGTGGTTTCCTCGTGCACCTTCACCTCGGATGGCACTGTGGTGATCCTCATCACATGGTATTCCTTTTCCTTTCCTTGTGCTTATTGAGTCATATGGGACCATCTGCTTGTTTTTTTCTCCCCGAGGTTACTACCTCTTCTCTTAGCGGGCCTGCACCAGGGGATAATGTTGCCCCAAGTGGATTTTGCTGGAGCACCCCCCACCAAATGGACGACCCGGGAACCTCCTAACCTTGCTGGGTTTGCCTGGGGAACTCCTCATTCTGCTTGTTTGCAATTTTCACTAACTCAATGACTCTTTCTTGCTGCCTTTGCCGGGCTTCACCGGTAGAACCCTCTAATTCAGTTGCTGCTGCATCCGTAGCCCTGAGGTTCTTTTCCGGGATGCTATACCTCGACAGACCTGCTAACATGGGGTTTCCTGATTTCCCTGGCCTAGGCAGATATTCCTTATCTATTTCACTGATGAGATTCCTACCCCTAATATTCACACCATCCATGCGGGTGGGACTAGTGTTAATTTTGTTTGCTCTGGCGTACTCATGCAGCGTGATGTTTAACGACTGCTGAGTCGCGGCTATCTTTTTTGCACCCTCTAATATTTTCTGCCATGTCTCCTCCAGCTCGGCATGTGCCTGAGCCGGATCAACTATGGCTATTGCAGTATGTTCTGTGGCCTCTCTAGTGGAGGACCTCAAGCCCTAGGTACCTTTGGATTTGTCTCCAGGTCTTCTGCCAGATCCTTGCTTGCTCCCACATATGGTGCAATCATCATCACCTCAGCGCAGCTAGCAGGGCAAGTGATACGTGGACTGTGAGCCGTGCTAAGAGGGGGTTCTCCTCCCTCGACGACGTGCTGCGGGTGAATGCAGGACTCGTCGATGCCGACATAGATCTTGTGGGTGCCAAAGCTGACGAAGAGCCCATTGCGTGGAGGCGGGCGGTTCCCGATGCTGCCAGCATTGTCATTGACAAAGTCCAGCATGCTGAACCGCTGCACCATCCCGAAGACGATGCGCTCCCCTATGACGATAAAGTTTCCTGTCCAAATTTTGACTCCAGCTAGCACCGCTGCTGGCCCCATAGTGGGCGCCAACTGTCTTGGTGGTGTCACGGCAGATGCCATGGGTAGGCTACAGATGGGGCCAATGTGCACTAGTGGTATTCGGGGAGGGATAGTGTAGTGAATCTACACAGGAAAGATAGAAAAACACAACACACGATGAACTTCTTATAGATCTTATATTACGATCAATGGGCTAATACAGATGTTGCTTGATTTGTATCATAGATAGGAAGGAGATGAAGTGCTCCTGCTCTCTACTCTCTCTAGGATTCTTCCCTTAGCCAAAATGACTAGCCCCTCCCATGGAGGCCCTAGCTCACCTTATAAAGGGGTGGCCAGGTTACATCTAGGGCTTACGTGGCCTGGTATGTTCTCTAGAGATGCTCTTCCTGAAATAGCAAAGAGATGCTCCTCTTTCATATGTCGCTAGCCTCTGTGCAGAAATACCCCAGAGTCCATGTTGTATGCCCGTTGGCGGTCATACATCGTCACGCTCGTGAGCCTCTGCTCTACTTCTGTCTCTCTATCATTTGTCTCTAGCGCTTGTCTCAACAGGAAAACCCAATAGAGAGAGAAAAGCACTGACCTTGGGGATGATTCCTTCCTTCTCGCATAAGCCATCTCCTAACTCTGCCCAGGTATAGTTAACCCGGCCAAGTGGGTACATGTACAGGGAAAATGGTTCCTTCCTCATGCCAACATATCTTGTATGTTGGCGGAGTTTTGCCTGTGCTTTATGGATCAAGGTGACCTACCCGACCCTTCTATGATTCGGCCAGCTCATGCTTTGACCTGTCTTTGCCTCGGCGGACCTTGTCCTTTAACCTTGGCTTTACCCTACCTAGGGGCATCCCCCCAAAAAAACAAGCATTGATTTCCTGTAGGACTATGCTTCCGGTGGAATAAAATGGGTGGTTGATAGTGGTGCCACGAGTCATATGATCGAAAGCAAGGAGATGCTTGATGAGACTAGACCTAATACTTCCAACATGTGTGTCACTTATGGAGATGGATTAACCTCTAAGGTATTGGGTTTGGGTAAGGTAGTGGTCACACCAGATATATCCATTGTGTACATTATGCTTGTCAAAACCGTTTCATACAATTTAGTTTTTGTTCATCAGCTCATGCTTATGGGCTTTGTAGCCTACTTTACCCCTAAGGTTGTGGTTTTCATGTGGAGCAAGACTCTCTCTATAGCCTTTGTTGGGTATGCTAACAACAGTTTGTATGTGGTAGATTTCGATAAGAAACCCACACCTATCGAAGCATGCCTAATGGCTAAAGATGACGTGGGATGGCTTTGGCATCGCCGTCTTACCCACGTCAACATGAGATCTTTGCAAAGTCCTCACACGGGAGGTCACATCCTTGGACAAAAAGATAATGTGCGCTTTGTCAAAGATCGTGTGTGTCTTGTATTGAAGGGAAGCTCCATGAGACGGCACACCCCCCACAACTACCACCTATTCCGATGGGGTCTTGGAGCTCCTACACACTGACCTCTTTGGTTCTCCATCCTTTGATAGCCTTGGGGAAGAAGTATTGTTTGATTATTGTGGATGACTACTCAAGATACATGATACCTTCGATCCGGATTTACGGATGTAGTATAATAGCTTTTTCCCTAGAAGACCTAGGTTTAATCGAACCTCGGAAAGCACTGCTAAAAGGTAATAAAAAAGGACACGTCTAATTAGTTGACCGGACCAATCTAGTTTACTTTATAACGGGTTTGAATAAATGGATGGAGATAGGACAGGGTTGGAGATCCACCTGCAGCTGCACATCAAATGGGATGAAAGATAATAATAAGCATAGTCTTGTATAGTGTTTGTATTGAGATAATCTTTTGTGGGCAACACATACTAATATTCTAGAGCCCCTGTGATGCAGCGGGCATAGCAATAGACTTTTAATCCAACCGAGAACACACCAAAGCCATGGGTTGCAAACGATTATTAAGTGTAAACACAGATTAAAGCTTTAAGTGGTGATGTTGTTGTTGATCCTGAATGGGGCGCTAAGAAAAGACCGTACTTCCCTTTCTATCACTGAGTTTCCTATGAGATTGCTGCTAGCCAAGTATCTTACCTCAAGCCTTTATCAATCTATGGGATCTTGGGTACCTACAAGTCCACAGATCGAGGCGAGAGACAAATAAACAAAAGATACAAATCACGAATCCAAACAAAATACAATTCTCCCATGATCTAGATGCACATAATTACTGCGAGGTTTCTCTCCAACCCACAGCCAGTGAGGACTACTCACTCATAACAAATAGATCGAGATAGAAAACATCATGCAAATACTTATATTAAATCAAATATTCTTACAATGGTCGCCAAATCACATGGAGATATAAAAGTACAAAGCAATGGATATGGCTAGTGGAGGTATGGATGGTGGAAATGATGAACAATGGATGAACTATGGATGAACAATGGTGTGGATCTCCTTTGGGGGTGTTGTGATGCAATCTGAGAATGGTGGCTCTCTACCCAGTGGCTAGAGCCTCAAAGTATATAGGCGTCTTCACGAAAGTTGTAGGGTTTGACAAGACGAAGCCGTCACCACCTGATACGGGCAGGCGGTACGGGCGGACCATGCCCGTACTAGTGGTCGTTAAGCTTGCAGGCACCCTAGAACACCTCTCCAATTACTTGGCCATGTGTACTTCCTCAAAATCCTTCATTATGACTCCTTATTTCGCCTTACAAGCAGTGATTCCCTGCACAACATAAATCAAAGAAGGGATTCACATACCTTTGCAATTATTAGTCATTAGTAGCAAGGTTGAGAGTTTATTTGGCAATTGCTTGACCAAAAACAACGTTTAAACACAGTGGAGGATGGCAAAAATCGGAGCCATCAACTTCCCCAAAGCTTAAACCTTGATCATCCTCAAGCAAGAAGAACAAAAAAAATAAGAAATTCAATGTTTAAACTTGAAACAATGAGAATAAGAGTTCACTTACAGTAGGTAGTCGTATGTGCTCAACACTTCATTCATTTGCGAAGCTCATCAAAGTTAGAGAGATAACAAGAATACTATACAAGCTTCGGTAAGTCAAGATAATCAAAGTGAAGTTTAATAAAATAATAAATAACTAGAAGTGTAGCAATCAATCCAATTCCTCTAATTAACTCTCAGCTTGCCAAGGCACACTAGGATGTTTAAATAGCATAATTGAGTAAGAGAGTTTCATTTCCCAAGTAGTATAGCAATGAAGTGTCTTATTTACACCCACATCAATAGATCAAGTCAATCTAAAACACTTATAATCTAATCATTGTCTTTCAAGAAAAAATCTTCAAGTAGTAATGAGACCATGCCAAGGACTTGTTATGTGGATCCTCATAGATATCTTTTTTCTTTCTTTCTTTTTCATCTCATTTTTCAAGGATCATTGTTTGTTTATTTTTGCTAGTATTTGCACAATCTTTGAGAGTACCAATACTTTTGCCCTTATATTGACACGGATGCCAATCATGTCATCAACTCATAGCCAAAATCCGGGGTTATACCATAGATCGTTCAAAAGCTAGCGGAGTTGTTGGCATCCCAAAGGTGTGCGCCAGAGACATAGAATAAAGCTGTCTTGCATCTTTTTTTTTGAGATAGAATCGTAGTTTGATCCAAAAGGTTATCTTTGGAATGTATCACAATTACCACTAGACTTTATTTCAATCAAACAATTCCTTTCATTAGTGTCGTCGACATTGTCAAAAATATCTATGGGGTTAAGTATAATCAAGGGTATATTTTCAAGACAATCATTCATCAAACAAGTCATAAATTTCAGAATTTTTCTTGTTGTACTTGTTTGGCATTATTATTTCCAAGACAAGACTCGTTAACTAAAAGAACTAGAGAAAGAGCTTCAACAACTAATCATCATACTAATAAAAAGCTTTACTCTAACCATATTTGTAACATCCCAAATTTTGCAATTTTAGGTGTTACTAGAAGCATGCATCATATCATTGCATCATGGAAACACATATCAAAAACTGCATCAGGTATTTTCTTAAACCCCCTAGTCACTTATAGACTAAAAGGGGCAAAACCTTTTTGAACCACCAAAACCCTTGCAAAAATGTTATTTTATAGTCCTACTCTAACCCTCTTCTTTTTACAAAATTTTAGAAACAAATTTCGTCTAATTCGGAGTCCATTTGCAAAAGTTGTTAAACAAATATCAAAACAGAAAATAATGAAAGGAATAAAAAAAAGTTGTTAAACAAATACCTGCCGCCGCCTGGCCGGGTGGGCGACACGCAGTGCAGCCGACACCCAGGCCGGCCCAGCAGCCGCCAGCCGCCAGCCCGCTCCCGCGCCGTAGCCGCCGACAGGCGGGCCCCACCCGTCAGCCGCCTTCCATGAGTCCGGCTCGAGCACGACCGCCGCCGCGCCAGCGCCAACCGCCTCCAGTGAATCTGGAGCGGATTCCGCGGCCCCCGCCCCAAGTCTTCGCCCCTATTAAAGCCCGGGCACGCCTCCCCAAAACCCTAGCCCTTTTTCGTCGCCGCCGCCACCGAGCCGCCGCCTTTTGCTCGCCGGAGCACCGCCGCATCCACCGACTCCAGCCGCCGTTCGCCGTCGCCTCGGAGAAGGAGAACCGACGACGCCCTCGGGAATGGAACCGCGACGAGGAGCCGGTCGCCGTCGTCTATTTCGCCGGGCCGGAGGAGCACCGCCGCCCGCCACTGACCATCGCCGGAGCCCCGCCGCCGCCCACCGCCTCCGGTCGCCGCCACCACGGTAAGCCGCCGGCCTCCCCCCTCTTCGACCGTCAGATCGAGATCCGATGGCCCCAATCGGTCAAACGGCCCGGCCAACCGCGCCGCGCCACGTGGCAGCCGCCGCGTCGCCACTGTGTCAGCAGCGCGTCGACGCCACGCGCGCCTCGCGGACCAATCGCGTTGCGCCACGTGTCGCCGCATCTCTGGCCCTTTTGTTTTTCTTTTAAAATAGGTAGAAATAGCTCCAATCTTGTAAAATCCATAGTAATTCGAATATTTGTCCAAAAATTGCGTTTAATATACCGTTGGATTTATATTTTCGAGTAGAACACAGATCTACAATAATATTGTTGTTTTGCCATAGCAATCTTGCAGTAGGATTTAAAGTCTAGATTAGAGTATTTTAATTCCGGAAAATTATCTGTAGCTCCGTTTTAGTTGATTCTTGTTGTGTTGGCTTTGTATCGACGAGACCTTTTGTAGAAAATTGTCTCATCATGCTTAGGGTGTTCAGATCTGTCTCGAGGCAGATTGGAGTTGTAGATCTAGTTTTGAGCTTGGTTATTTAGGGTTTAACCGAAAATACTTAAAATCTGTGGGGAATCGATTCTAATGACATCCCCAACCCAACAACACCCCCTGGTTAAAACCCTTGGTCGAAATCGAATCCATCCTTGCATATTACCATGTTGCATGCATGCATAATTGACTTCGTGACTTGTTTTGTGCAAATTGTGATTGGATCCATGTTTGTTTCGTTAGATTGCTCGGAGTGGGCTGAGGAGTACTGTTGTGTAGATTGCTGCTCGGATCAAGGCAAGTTACACCACTTGTTCATGTTTAAGTCCCAGTTTTAACTATGCATGTTTCACTCTTCAAATTCTGTAGTATGCATGTGTAAGTTTTTGGTAGAATTTCTTAGTACTATTTTGCAAGTACGGTTTTGTAGTATGCCATGAGTAGCTCTATGCTTAGGATTTTCCATCCCAATAGGTTATCCTGTTCTTCTAAGTTATGCTTGCTATGCTATATACTTATATATATCAAATACCGTTGGGAGGGTTCGATAGACTCAAGAATTTTCTAAGTATGATAGCTCTCTCGAGCGAACTTTTCTTCTCCAAAACCCCTTCAAAATAAACTAAGTTCTCTTCTGGGCAAAATGGTTGTCGGGACAACGAGTGAGATTTTGGTGGAGGACGGCTGCCCAGGAATCAAAGAAGTCTGCCATGTTTCAGAATTCAGAAGCTTCCCGTGCAACCACAATACATATGGGCTCTGTCTTGGCTTAGTACTTAGTGGGAAACCTCACCGGGGTACCAACATTTGGAGGTTCTTGGCACGGTTGGATCCAGCTGGTAGAGGGGCTACTAAGGGAAGGCTTCGCCATGGTCTTGTCCGTAATAAGACTTGATCGTGGATTGTGGGGAAAGTGCACAACCTCTCGAGAGTATTGCAATCTGATCGATGAGCCGTGTTCACGGAAACAGAACAACTTTGAGCATCTAAAGGATGGAGCCTCTGAAAGATCTTCCTCTCCCTTTTCCAAACTTAACGTTTTACAAACCCCAAGGCGTGAGTAATATCGCCATTGGGTGGGATTTTTGGGAACTTGGTGCGTAATATCCAAGTGCTAGGTTGTTTGGGAACTTGGTGAGTAATATCCACGTGTTCCATTCGACCCTATACTATATATCAAAGTTTGCAAAGTAGGGAAAACTTTCTTCCTCTTTTCTTATTACATTGATAAAATTGGCTTTACGCAAATGAACCCCAGAGCCTACTCTTAGCCTTGCATGTAGAGAAAGTCTTACCCTTTCCTTGGTGTAATTTGCCAATACATTCAAAGTATTGACCCAACTTGTTGGCTGCACGTCTTATGTGCAGAATCCGAAGATTGAAAGGTGCGTAGGGATCGCGGGTCTTCACGCAGCTAGCCTGAGGCGTTGATGGACCCAAGTTTTACTTAGTTTCCGTTGTTTTATTTGAGCTAGCTATAAGCTATGCAAGTTGTAATAAATATACTCTGGATTATTCGTGTAATAATGACTTGTGTTTTACATGATATTCATCGACTGTGAAGTGCTAGCTATTGATCCAGGGACTAGCATGTTAATCACAGGGACTTAGGATCCTTATTGATCCGAGGTCACAACAGATGGTATCAGAGCACCAAGTTGCCTGTAGGACGTGACCCCTAGGATTGGAAACCACCTTTACCATGTGTGTTTTTGCCTTCTGTGTTCTTCTAAATTTTTGTACTCTTCTAGTATTTTCTTCCTTATCACCTTGTGCCTAATTTTTCTCTCTCCTAACCTAAAAGATGACGGCCTTCTACTACGACACCGCCGAAGACATCAAGTGCCTGCGCTTTGGGGAATGCCTTCTGGACATCATCAAGACACTGCAGTTACCCATGCCATCAATCAAGGGAAGCGAGTTAAGGAAGATGCATAAGGAAGGATGCTGGGTAATTGAAGTCATCCAACCAGGGTGCAGTCAGACAGAAGCCATTGTACTCAACGTCACCAGCGACTCCAAGGAGAAGGGACTTAGCATCTGTTTGCAGGAGCTCATTGGACGCCTTTGCGGACGCCACCATGAAGAGGTTGAAGGCCACTACATCAACCTCTTTGGAAGACGTGATGAGAGGGGAGTTCCAATCGAGTTAACCCCGGAGGAAAGGAAGACATGCAAGCGTCGAAGAATCCAATATCAAGACTTGGAGTTCCACATCAATGACCTTTAGAAGGGGAGCTGCCTTGAGATCGTGAGGAATGACGAGCTTTGTGCCCTAGTCAAGGAGAAGGACGAGAAGATCGAAGAGCTGGAAGAGAAGATCAAGTCCCTAGGAGGGGAGCTCACCACCCAAGACAAGACGTTCGCTAATCAAGAGAAGAGGGTGCAAGATAAGAACAAGAGGATTAGGGAGCAAGGTCTAGTGCTCACAAAGAACGAGATGGAGTTCAAGAACCTTGCCACCATGTTGAAGGACCTACGAGCAGCCAAGAGGAGCTTGGAGGAGAAGATCACGCCCGTGACTATGGGGTCGAGTTTGATCAAGAAGCTACAGAAGGAGAAGAAGGAACTCCGAGCGAAGCTGGAAGCTGCTACCCAGGAGCTGCAAGAGGTGAAGGAACTTCAAGGAAGGCTCGAAGCTGCAACACCGGAGCCACAGGAGATGAAGGAACTTCAAGAGAAGCTTGAAGCCACGACAAGGGACATGGAGCTATACAAGTCACTGCTTGAAAAGGAAGGCTTCATCATTGAAGATGAGGAAGTGGATGATGAGTAGAGTAGTTGGACCACCTTTAGTTCTATAGTCGAACGTTATTCGCGATTGTAATGAGTACCAAAAACCTTATATTGGTTAGTTAAACTTGGTTGAGGGTGTGGATTTTTGTGCTATGTGTGCGTTGCATTTCTCGTGTGTTTTCTTCTCTTGTTTACATAAGGGTAGGAGTTTATTCCTTAGGCTTTCTATCTTTTCTTAACTTGCCTCTCAAACCCTCCAGATGGCGAGACGTGGAAACAACAATAACAACATGCCCCCAGAGATAGCATAACTTCTGAACTCCCAGAATCAGCTGATCCAACTCCTCACTCAAAACATGCAAAACAACAACAACAACCCGCCGCCTCCTCCACCCCCACCGCCCCAACAGGATCGCTTGACCCGGTTCTTGAGGTTGAACCCTCCAACTTTATCAAGTAGTTCTGAGCCAATTGTGGCAGACGACTGGCTCCGCACCATCAATAAAAAGTTTGATACCATCCAAGTTGTTGGAGCTGATAGGGTGCGCTTTGCCGCGCACCAACTTGAGGGACCAGCTACTGAATGGTGGGATAACTACCAGGTCACCCACCCTGATATTGAAGCTATCACCTGGAACCAGTTTGAGGCAGCCTTCCGTACTCATCACGTAGCCGCGGGAGTCATGTCACTTAAGAGACGTGAGTTCCGCGACTTGAAGCAACTACACCGCTCTGTCTCCGAGTATGGGGACCTTTTCAACAAGCTGGCACGCTATGCACCTGATGATGTATCCACTGATGCCAAGAGACAGGAAGAGTTCTTAAGGGGACTTAATGATGAAATATCTATCCAGCTTGTAGCTCTGAAGTTTGATAACTACCAGGAACTCCTGGACAGGGGCAGTGGTGGTTGAAGCAAAGCAAAGGAGTATAGAAAACCGAAAGAGAAAGTCCACCTCACACAAGCACAACTCTGCCCCATATCAGAAGCAACGCACTTCGTCACCACCACCCCACAACCACAATGGCCACAACCACAATGGTCATCGTCATGGAGGACATAACCACAATGGCCATAAACACCGCAATGGAAATGGCAATGGGAAGGATATGAGTGAAGTGACATGCTTCAAGTGTAACAAGACAGGGCACTATGCGACTACTTGCCCCGAAAAGACGAAGAATGGGAATGGTAATGGAAACGGCAACGGACACAACCATGGCAATGGTAATGGAAATGGGAAGAAGCCGAATCCGTTCGTCAAAGCCACGGTGAATCATGTCTCCATGGAGGATGCTCGTGAGGCACCTGACTCCGTGATTTGTAAGTTCAAGCTTAACTCCATCCCTGCAGTTTTTCTTTTTGATACTGCTGCATCGCATTCATTCATATCAAGGGTATTTGTGGATAGAGGCAAGATACCTACGGAGACTATTAGTACTCCCCTAAGGGTAAGTTCTCCTGGAGGAGAAATAGTGGCAAACTTTGGATGCCGTGGGTTAGAATTAAGGATTGGGGCACACACCTTTCCCACCAGCCTAGTCGTTCTGGAATCACAAGGCTTAGACATAATTTTGGGCATGAACTGGATGACCGAATATGAGGGAGTCATAGATTGTGCCAAAAGGATTATCGCACTCACGACTCCGGATAAGAAAAGGATCCACTTTAAGTCAACTTTCGCACTCAAAGAAAGTATGGTGAACTCACTTAAGGGGGTTAGCTTGGAGGATGTGCCAATTGTGAAGGAGTACCCAGATGTGTTTCCAGAAGAACTGCCAGGGATGCCTCCTGACCGAGACATCGAGTTTCTCATTAACTTGATGCCAGGTACTAGACAAATAGTAAAGAGACCGTACAAGATGGATGTGGATGAGTTGAAGGAACTTAAGAAACAGCTTAGAGAGCAATTGGACAAAGGCTTCATTCAACCAAGTGCATCATCTTGGGGAGCACCTATCTTATTCGTGGAGAAGAAGGATAAAACCAAGAGACTAGTCGTGGACTATCGGTCGTTAAATGAAGTAACAATCAAGAACAAGTACCCTCTACCCAATATTAACGACCTGTTCGATCAATTAAAGGGAGCTAGTGTATTCTCTAAGATTGATATCCGATCAGGATATTTCCAACTAAAGATCCGGGAACAGGATGTACCCAAGACAGCCTTCACCACAAGGTACGGATTGTATGAGTACATCGTGATGTCGTTTGGCTTAACCAATGCCCCAACATACTTCATGACTATGATGAACAAGGTTTTCATGGAGTACTTGGATAAGTTTATTGTGGTATTAATTGATGACATACTCATATACTCCAAGGACGAGAAGGAACATGAGAGGCACCTGCGCCTAATCATGGAAAAGTTAAGGGAACACAAGTTGTATGCCAAATTTAGCAAATGTGAGTTCTGGTTGAAAGAAGTGGGATTCCTTGGCCATATTGTATCAGCAAAAGGTGTTGCCGTGGACCCAAGTAAGGTAGCTTCCGTGACAGAATGGGAGTTCCCTAAGAATGTGGGTGATATTAGGAGTTTCCTGGGCCTTGCAGGATATTACCGAAGGTTCATTGAAAACTTTTCCAAGATAGCAAAGCCTATGACAGAGTTGCGGAGGAAAGAGAAGAAGTTCCAATGGACCGAGGCTTGTGAAGCAAGCTTTCAGGAACTAAAGAAGCGCCTAGTAACAGCACCAGTTTTGTGTCTTCATGATATCCAAAAGGATTTCCAAGTCTATTGTGACGCTTCTCGACAAGGACTTGGTAGTGTTCTGATGCAAGATGGAAAAGTAGTGTCTTACGCCTCTCGGCAACTTAAGCACCATGAGAATAACTACCCCACGCACGATTTGGAACTAGCATCAGTTGTGCATGCGCTCAAGGTATGGAGACATTACCTAATGGGCAAACATTGTGATGTGTTAACGGATCACAAGAGCCTTAAATACATTTTCACACAAAAGGAACTAAATATGAGGCAAAGGAGATGGCTTGAGCTGATCAAGGACTATGATTTGGACCTGCAGTACCATCCCGGAAAGGCCAATGTTGTGGCTGACGCCTTAAGCCGGAAGGTCTATGTAAATGGACTTACCGTGGGTGAACTTCCGAATGATTTGTGTGAACAGTTCAAGGACCTCAGGTTAGAGATAGTTCCTAAGGGATACTTACCAAATATGGAGATAGTATCAACGCTTCTGGACCAAATCAAAGAGGCCCAGAAGGGGGACAAAGAGTTGGAAGAGATAAGAACTAATATAAGCAAGGGTAAAGCAAAAGGGTTTCACACAGATGAACAAGGAACGCTTTGGTATGAGAAGCGTTTGTGCGTTCCCGATGATCCCAATATCAGGAAGTTAATCCTTCAGGAAGCTCATGATTCGCCTTACTCAATTCATCCTGGTAATACAAAGATGTACATGGATGTGAAAGATAGATTATGGTGGAATAACATGAAAAGAGAAATTGCTGAATACATCTCCTTGTGTGACGTGTGCAACAGAGTCAAGGCCGAACACCAAAAGCCAGCAGGACTGCTGCATCCATTACCTGTGCCCGATTGGAAGTGGGACAAGGTAGGCATGGATTTTATCACAGGACTACCGCAGACTCGTTCTAGGTATGACTCCATCTGGGTAGTGGTCGACCACTTCACAAAGGTGGCCCACTTTATTCCCGTAAAGACCACCTATACGAGTGCTAAACTTGCCAAGATTTACATGTCAAGGATCGTAAGCCTTCATGGTGTACCCAAGGGGATTGTCTCTGATAGAGGTATCCAATTCACCTCTAAGTTTTGGCGACAGCTACACGAGTCTCTAGGGACACGACTGGAGTTTAGTACTGCCTTCCACCCACAAACAGATGGATAGACAGAAAGAGTTAATCAGATCTTGGAGGACATGTTAAGAGCCTGTGCGCTAGACTATGGGTCTAGTTGGGATGATAACCTGCCATATGCGGAATTCTCATACAATAATAGCTACCAAACTAGTATCAAGATGGCTCCATTTGAAGTTCTATATGGAAGAAAATGTAGGACTCCGCTGCTATGGAGTGGAGTTGGAGAACGTAGTTTGTTTGGACCTGAACTGATCAAGGATGCCGAAGAAAAAGTGAGACAGATTCAAGACAGGTTAAAAATAGCCCAATCCAGACAAAAGAGTTATGCTGATTCCAAGCGCAGGGATGTGACTTATGAAGTGGGAGACCGTGCGTATCTCCGAGTTTCACCACTACGAGGAGTTAAGAGATTCGGAATCAAGGGTAAGTTAGCACCCCGATTTATAGGGCCCTACAAAATCTTGGGTCATAGAGGGGAAGTTGCCTATCAGTTGGAATTGGCCGAAGTGCTAACAGTTCACGATGTTTTTCATGTGTCGCAACTAAAGAAGTGTCACCCGGAAATGGCTGAAACCGCACTAAAGGATACAGTTCCATTGGAAGAAGTTCAATTGGAAAACGATCTCACTTATGAAGAAAAACCTACCCGGATTTTGGAAACAGCCGAGAGAATTACTCGTACCAAGACTATCAGGTTTTGCAAAGTTCAATGGAATCATCATTCCGAGGAAGAAGCCACGTGGGAACGTGAAGAAGACCTGAAGAAAGAACACCCACACCTATTTGCTAACCAACCTGAATCTCGGGGACGAGATTCTTCTTAAGGGGGGTAGGTTTGTAACATCCCAAATTTTGCAATTTTAGGTGTTACTAGAAGCATGCATCATATCATTGCATCATGACAACACATATCAAAAACTGCATCAGGTATTTTCTTAAACCCCCTAGTCACTTATAGACTAAAAGGGGTAAAACCTTTTTGAACCACCAAAACCCTTGCAAAAATGTTATTTTATAGTCCTACTCTAACCCTCTTCTTTTTACAAAATTTTAGAAACAAATTTCGTCTAATTCGGAGACCGTTTGCACAAGTTGTTAAACAAATATCAAAACAGAAAATAAGGAAAGGAATAAAAAAAAGGGAGACCTAACCTAACCGGGCCGGCCGAGCCAGCCCGGGGCTTACCTGCCGCCGCCTGGCCGGGTGGGCGACGCGCAGCGCAGCCGACGCCCCGGCCGGCCCAGCAGCCGCCAGCCGCCAGCCCGCTCCCGCGCCGCAGCCGCCGACAGGCAGGCCCCACCCGTCAGCCGCCTTCCGCGAGTTCGGCTCGAGCACGACCGTCGCCGCGCCAGCGCCAACCGCCTCCAGCGAATCCGAAGCGGATTCCGCGGCCCTCGCCCCAAGTCTTCGCCCCTATTTAAGCCCGGGCAGGCCTCCCCAAAACCCTAGCCCTTTTCCGCCGCCGCCGAGCCGCCGCCTTTTGCTTGCTGGAGCACCGCCGCATCCACCGCCTCCAACCGTCGTTCGCCGTCGCCTCGGAGAAAGAGAACCGACGCCGCCCTCGGGAACGGAACCGCGACGAGGAGCCGGTCGCCGTCGCCTATTTTGCCGGGCCGGAGGAGCACCGCCGCCCACCACCGACCATCGCCGGAGCCCCGCCGCCGTCCGCCGCCTCCAGTCGCCGCCGCCAAGGTAAGCCGCCGGCCGCCCCCCCCCCCCTCTCCGACCGTCAGATCGAGATCCGACGGCCCCAATCGGTCAAATGGCCCGGCCAACCGCGCCGCGCCACATGGCAGCTGCCGCGTTGCCGCCGCGTCAGCAGCCCGTCGACGTCACGCGCACCTCATGGACCAACCGCGTTGCGCCACGTGTCGCGGCATCTCTGGCCCTTTTGTTTTTCTTTTAAAATAGGAAGAAATAGCTCCAATTTTGTAAAATCCATAGTAATTCGAATATTAGTCCAAAAATTGCGTTTAATATACCGTTGGATTCATATTTTCGAGTAGAACACAGATCTACAATAATATTGCTGTTTTGCCACAGCAATCTTGCAGTAGGATTTAAAGTTTAGATTAGAGTATTTCAATTCCAGAAAATTATCCGTAGCTCCGTTTTAGTTGATTCTTGTTGCGTTGGCTTTGTATCAACGAGACCTTATGTAGAAAATTGTCTCATCATGCTTAGGGTGTTCAGATCTGTCTCGAGGTAGATTGGAGTTGTAGATCTAGTTTTGAGCTTGGTTATTTAGGGTTTAACCCAAAATACTTAAAATCTATGGGGAATCGATTCTAATGACATCCCCAACCCAACAACACCCCCTGGTTAAAACCCTTGGTCGAAATCGAATCCATCCTTGCATATTACCATGTTACATGCATGCATAATTGACTTCGTGACTTGTTTTGTGCAAATTGTGATTGGATCCATGTTTGTTTCGTTAGATTGCTTGGAGTGTGCTGAGGAGTACTGTTGTGTAGATTGCTGCTCGGATAAAGGCAAGTTACACCACTTGTTCATGTTTAAGTCCCAGTTTTAACTATGCATGCTTCACTCTTCAAATTCTGTAGTATACATGTGTAGGTTTTTGGTAGAATTTCTTAGTACTATTTTGCAAGTACGGTTTTGAAGTATGCCATGAGTAGCTCTATTCTTAGGATTTTCCGTCCCAATAGGTTATCCTGTTCTTCTAAGTTATGCTTGCTATGCTATATACTTATATATATCAAATACCGTTGGGAGGGTTCGATAGACTCAAGAATTTTCTAAGTATGATAGCTCTCTCGAGCGAACTTTTCTTCTCAAAAACCCCTTCAAAATAAAACTAAGTTTTCTTCTGGGCGGAATGGTTGTCGGGATAACGAGTGAGATTTTGGTGGAGGACGACCACCCAGGAATCAAAGAAGTCTGCCATGTTTCAGAATTTAGAAGCTCCCCGTTGAACCACAATACATATGGGCTCTGTCTTGGCTTAGTACTTAGTGGGAAACCTCACCGGGGTACCAACATTTGGAGGTTCTTGGCACGGTTGGATCCAGCTGGTAGAGGGGCTACTAAGGGAAGGCTTCGCCATGGTCTTGTCTGTAATAAGACTTGATCGTGGATTGTGGGGAAAGTGCACAACCTCTCGAGAGTATTGCAATCTGATCGATGAGCCGTGTTCACAGAAACAGAACAACTTTGAGCATCTAAAGGATGGAGCCTCTGAAAGATCTTCCTCTCCCTTTTCCAAACTTAACGTTTTACAAACCCCAAGGCGTGAGTAATATCGCCATTGGGTGGGATTTTTGGGAACTTGGTGCGTAATATCCAAGTGCTAGGTTGTTTGGGAACTTGGTGAGTAATATCCACGTGTTCCATTCGACTCTATACTATATATCAAAGTTTGCAAAGTAGGGAAAACTTTCTTCCTCTTTTCTTATTACATTGATAAAATTGGCTTTACGCAAATGAACCCCAGAGCCTACTCTTGGCTTTGCATGTAGAGAAAGTCTTACCCTTTCCTTGGTGTAATTTGCCAATACATTCAAAGTATTGACCCAACTTGTTGGCTGCACGTCTTATGTGCAGAATCCGAAGATTGAAAGGTGCGTAGGGATCGCGGGTCTTCACGCAGCTAGCCTGAGGCGTTGATGGACCCAAGTTGTACTTAGTTTCCGCTGTTTTATTTGAGCTAGCTATAAGCTATGCAAGTTGTAATAAATATACTCTGGATTATTCGTGTAATAATGACTTGTGTTTTACATGATATTCATCGACTGTGAAGTGCTAGCTATTGATCCAGGGACTAGCATGTTAATCACAGGGACTTAGGATCCTTATTGATCCGAGGTCGCAACAATATTAAATTACTTCCCACTAGCATGGCATCTTAGCAAATCAACCAACTAAGATAAACAATTCAAACTTCATAAGTGGGAGACATAGGACATACCTCTCGTAAGTAACTTCATGATCCTCTTCCTTATAGGGATGTGTTCCTTCAAAACTCAAACACGATTACTCTCGAAATGATATTAAAGCAAAGAAGAAAAGCATGAATCCATGTTTATGAAAAAAAGGATAAACGGAAAAATCTTTTTGTGTTTTTGAGGATAGGGATTAAAGAATAGAAAATAGCTTGCGACCAAGGAAGGGTTTAAGAAAAGAAAAGGAAAACAAATAAACTAAAACAAAAGCAAATTAAAAATCAAAGGAAAAAAGCAAAGTGTTGGAAAATGCCAACACGAGTGTTTCAAAGCTCACAATGAGCTGGATTACAACCTCGTTTAGAAAAATAAATTTGCTAGGGGAACACATTCCCAAGCTCAGGCTTTTGCAAGCCCTTTTATTGCTCATTGTGGTGGTGGTGGATAATCTCCCACGTTCCATTGACTGCTCCAATCATGGAACTGGGTGGCGAGGCTTGTAGTGGCATTTCGAAGGTTGATGGAGAGGTTGTTCATATTTTGAATATTTCTTGCAAGTGCATATATATCTTCATAGGTTGTGTAGTAGTTTGGTGGCTGCACATTGTGTTCGGGTCCTTCTTGTTCTACTTCTTCATCTTGTCCTCCTCCCACGGGTATTTCTTACTGGGGTAGATTAGCTTCGACCCGCGTGTCATAACGCAAACAACTATCCTCGATAGAGAATAAACCGTTAGGCAAAGGAGCATGGATCAAGTGATCCGCTCCAAGCATATTGAAGAAATATCTACCATGATTTTTAGAAATCATACCACATGTGCTTAGAGTAGATGGACCGAGACGGTTACCTCCAGTCAACGATTGGATGTTACCTAGGTTGATGTGAAGTATGCGTGAAAGAACGGTCACAATTCCTCCTCCACATATGGGTCCTTGAAATTGAAGAGCTTGATGCTTAAGATAAAACACAAGTAAAGTGCCAAAATTTAGTGTTAATTTACAATTGACAAGTGCAGCTTTTGTGAGGATCAATATGTCCTCCTCATTCACTCTAGTAAACTCACCACGTGCCTACAATATGTTAGAAATAATATAGAACAAATATCGAATAGCAGGATGATCAATTTGGTTCCCCTTGGGTGTGTGTCCACGAATTCTCATCAAGTTAAAATACTGTGAAGGGGAAGGATCCAAAACAAAGGTAGTTGTGCGTACATCGGTGTTGTTGTTGGTAAACCCAACGCATTGATCCCATTGACCGAGTTTCAAAGTATACTCATAGTTCATAAGGAGGAATTTGATTCGATCAACTCCGGGCCTTTGTTCCTCGGAACAACCATAAGGATCCACTATGTGTGTCAAGGTGCTGAAGAACTCAAGTGTCAAGCGGCAATATGTTGCAACATCCTGAAAGAAAAAATTGTACAAACCAACATTGTTGCAAAGTAAATCGAAATCAGCACGAATGCCAAGTTGGTTCAGGATATAATGACACACCTACTTGGTGTACTTGATCTCTAGAATCTTGAGACGACCTAAACGGGTAAGATGGAACTCCTCGGTGAACTCGATGCCAAGTGACTCGGGGGTTAACGTATCAACGAGTGGCGTGGAGGACTATGCAGCCATCTCACGTGTATGACTCCTCGTGTTCATCTAATAAATAAAAACAAGACAAAGTAAAAAAATTGCTAATAATTTTTTTGGTCCAATAGAAACATAGCATAGTGATTCTCTACTCTAATTACAAAATAAACTCCTCTAAAAATAATGCTAAGCATACTTATTACCAAGATTGAATCAAGAATAAGACCCATGTCTAGATTGACAATGATGAATGATTAAGCCAAGCTTTTGCACAAATAAGTTGGGGATTGGAGGATAATCATACCTTAGATATAGTGAGTGCGAAGAATCGAAGAAAGATTGAGTAAATTTGAAGATCCAATGGAGATGGATTGAAGTTTGAAGGAAGAAGAAAGAGAAAATAGATGATTTGGGATTTTTAGGTTACCTCCTCACGGTTCTTATGGCATCTACGTACTTGGTATGGGCGGGTGGTACGACCGGAGCCCACTCGTACTAGGTTTCTTACCTTGGGGGCGACGGCTGCTCCTAGACGGTGCACTCGGTACGGGCGCGTGTGCCCGTTCTTCTGGTCATTATTGCTAAAGTGACTTTGCTTGAAATCTGATGTTTTGCTCGGGGGTACGGTATGGGCGTGTTCGGCCGTACCAGTGGTCGTTATCGACACTATTTCCTTCGGCAATCATCAAAATTTCTATCCTCCTTTGCCTTAAGGTGGTACAGACGTACGGTATGAGCCACTCCAGCCGTACCAGTGGTTGTTATCGACACTATGAACTACAAAAACTCAAGAATTTTATTAGTAGCTCCGTACACCTTTGCACATCTTATCAAAAGGTTAGATAGCAGCAAAAACACTAAGTAATGATCAAGCAATACTTCTTAGGCCATGTGTTGGTAAAATAAAATATAGAGGATTACCTTATTTCTTCTCCTCTTTCCATAGGTCTTCTTGAACACTCTTTATTAATAACAAAAACAAAACTAACACGAAAATAAAACATAATAATAAAAACTTAGAAAATTTATTTCACATGGGTTGCCTACCATGAAGCGCTTCTAGTTAAGGTCAAGCAATCACTTAGGTTTGGGGAGTAGAATGGCCGCTCCGAAATAGTTTGCTTTTAAAGTAATCACACCATCATCATCATTAGGCTTGGCCCTCTTTTTCCTAGGGAAGTGGACTACAAAAGGATCTCTAGATGGTATCCCTATCCTTACATTCCGTTCATGTAAATTAATCAAGGCTTTAATAGTTCTTAGGAATGGCCTACCTAGAATTATAGGTGCTATGGGATCATCAGGCATGTCCACAATAACAAGATCAGTAAGAGCAGGACTACCTTTAATTTCAACAACTATATTTTCTTCGATCCCAAAAACTTGTTTATATGTTGAATCAGCTGGATGGAGTCTCAATTCAGTTGTCACAAATGTCCCTAAGTTTAACTTATCAAATAGGCTTTTGGAAATTGTTGAGACGCTTGCACCAAGATCACAAAGTGCGGATATCTCATTAACTCCCAACTTAATTTTAATAGTGGGCTCAAATATATCATCTAGCTTAGTAGGAAGCTTATTAGCTAGTCTTGTATACTCCATCTCTAAATCACGAACCTTAGATGCTACTTGTTGTATAAATTGTTGGTACATAGCATCATTACCTTGTTCTATACCTAGATTCTTAACGGTGATCACCTTCAATACATCTTCCATGGTATATTCCGGTGTTGGCGCGTTGCTATAATCCAGCTCTTCAGGATTTTCATCATTGGCTACCACCCTCATCATTTTGGGGTCTTCTATCGGATTTGGCTCGGGTTTGCCTACGAACTTTGCTAGTATGAGAGATTGGCTCTTGACTACTTTACCCAGCTGAGCCTCCACAGTCTTTGTTCTTTCCTATAGAGCCTGCACATCATTTCTAATTGCAATGGCCTGGTTAGATAATCTTCCTAAACTACTTTCATGGTTCTCCGTAATCCTAATAAGCATATTGTTTTGTTCGGTTTGAGCTTGCATAAATATTCTAATAGTTTGATCAAACGGGAGATTGTCATGATTTGCTCCATTAGTATTATCATAATTATTATAAGGAGCTCCTGCAGGATTAGTATGATATTTTTGAACATTAGAAGCATAATTATTTTTCCATGTAGGATTAAAAGGAGTGCAAGCTATAAAATTAGCATCATTTAGATCGGTAGCGATAACATTAACTTGGGTATCCTCCTTACCTTTACTAAGCTAAGAAACTCATCTACCTTAGATGTAAGCTCCTCATTGTTTACCTTAGTAATTGAACTTACTCTCTTTGAGGTTCTTTCCACATTCCATTGGGCATGGTTATTTTGCATATCATCAAGTAACTTCTTTACAACACTCACATGTTTTCCCATGATCGTTCCTCCTGCTGCAGTATCTAGCATAGACTTAGACATTGGGTTAAGACCACTATAAAATAAATGTAATATAAGCCATTCTTCCATCCCATGATTAGGACAGTTCATTATGGCTTCTTTCATCCTTTCCCATGCAAGTGCTAGTGGCTCACGGTCTTCTTGCCTAAAGCTTGTAATGTTGGATATTAGCTGTGTAGTCTTAGCCAGGGAAAAAATTAGTCATAAACAAATTAGTGCATTCCTCCCAAGATTTAATAGTGTCCTTTGGTAGAGCTAGCAACCAATCCTTAGCCTTTCCTCTAAGAGAGAAAGGGAATAATCTTAGCTTAACAACATTTGGATCTACATCTTTAATACACATCATGTCACAAATTTCAGTAAAAATATTTAAGTGCAATCCCGAATCCGGAGAAGATGAACCCCCAAATTGGTTTTGTTGAACCAAACTTAAAAGGTTAGGTTTTATCTCATATGTTTCCGCATCAACTGCGGGTTGAGTGATGGGTGCACGAATAAAATCATCAGTGGGAGTAGCATACTCCCCTAACCTCTTTTGAGCCATGGATCTTGTATTTTTGGTAATTTTTTGAGTAATGAAAAACGAATAACAAGTAACTAATTTTTTTGGGCTTTCAAATAGATAACAAGAAAGTAAACTAATAACAAAAATTTAACTACAACTAATAATAAAACTAAAAACAAGGTCTCTAATGACCTCACTAGGATAACGAAATTGATACCTTCGATCCGGATTCACAGATGTAGTATAATAGCTTTTTCCCTAAAAGACCTAGGTTTAATCGAACCTCGGAAAGCACTGCTAAAAGGTAATATAAAAGGACACATCTACGAGACTTTGTTTGTTTGTTTTACCTTAGTTGACCGGACCAAACTAGTTTACTTTATACGGGTTTGAATCAATGGATAGAGATAGGCCAGGGTTGCAGATCCACCTGCAGCTGCACATCAAATGGGATGAAAGATAATAATAAGCATAGTCATGTATAGTGTTTGTATTGAGATAATATTTTGTGGGCAACACATCCTAATATTCTAGAGCCCCCGTGATGCAGCGGGCATAGCAATAGACTTTTAATCCAATCGAGAACACACTGAAGCCACGGGTTGCAAACGATTATTAAGTGTAAACACATATTAAAGGTTTAAGTGGTGATGTTGTTGTTGATCCCGAATGGGGCGCTAAGGGAAGACCGTACTTCCCTTTATGTCACTGAGTTTCCTATGAGATCGCCGCTAGCCAAGTATCTCACCTCAAGCCTTTATCAATCTATGTGATCTTGGGTACCTACAAGTCCACAGATTGAGGCGAGAGATGAAGAAACAAAAGATACAAATCACGAATCCAAACAAAATACAATTCTCCCATGATCTAGATGCACATAATTTCTGTGAGGTTTCTCTCCAACCCACAGCCAGTGAGGACTACTCACTCATAACAAATAGATCGAGATAGAAAACATCATGCAAATACTTAGATTGAAATCAAATATTCTTACAATGGTCGCCAAATCACATGGAGATATAAAAGTACAAAGCAATGGCTATGGCTAGTGGAGGGATGGATGGTGGAAATGATGAACAATGGATCAACTATGGATGAACAATGGTGTGGATCTCCTTTAGGAGTGTTGTGATGCAATCTGAGAATGGTGGCTCTCTACCAAGTGGCTGGAGCCTCAAAATATATAGGCGTCTTCACGAAAGTTGTAGGGTTTGACAAGACGAAGCCATCACCAGCTGATACGGGCAGGTGGTACGGGCGGACCGCGCCCGTACTAGTGGTCGTTAAGCTTGGAGGCACCCTGGAACGCCTCTCCAATTACTTGGTCGTGTGTACTTCCTCCAAATCCTTCATTATGACTCCTTATTTCGCCTTAAAAGTTGTGATTTCCTACACAACCTAAATGAAAGAAGGGATTTTCATATCTTTGTAATTATTAGTCATTAGTAGTATGGTTGAGAGTTTATTTGGCAATTGCTTGACCAAAAACAACGTTTAAACGCAGTGGAAGATGGCAAAAATTGAAGCCATCAATACACATGGGTATATTTCTTCAAGAAGAAGAGTGAGACTCAATAAACCATCATCAACTTTGCCAATGAGGTGCAACATCAACATAACAAGAAGATATTGGCCATTAGAAGGGACAATGGTATCGAGTTCAAGAACTACACCTTAGATGAGTTTCTTGGTGATGAGGGAATCAAGCATCAATATTCCGCTCCATATACCCCTCAACAAAATGGTGTGGCAGAAAGGAAGAACCAGACTGTTACGGATATGGCAAGAACCATGATTGCGGAGTTAAAGTCTCATTATAACTTTTGGGCCAAAGCTATCTCTACCGCTTGTCATATTGCCAAACGGGTTTATCTTTGCAAGCACTTGGATATGACTCCATATGAGGTCCTCATTGGCAAGAAGCCGAGTATCCACTATATTCGAGTGTTTGGGTGTAAATGTTATATTATCAAGAAAGGTAATCGGTTATCTAAATCCGAGCCTTGTGTTATTGAAGGTATCTTTGTTGGCTATGCTATCAGACTCTCACGCTTATAGGATCTATAAAAGTCCACCGGGCAAGTTATAGTTTCATCTAATGTGAAGTTCGATGAGCATCATTCTTCCCAAGTGGGGAAATTGATCTTGGTGATGTAGGTGACAAAATCCCTCCTCAAGCTATAAGAAGAATGGGTGTGGGATTTTTCCGCCCTGTTGAGGAACCCCTTGTGGTGGAAGGAGAAGGACAATGCTCTACTCAAGTGGACCCACACCTACTCAAGATCTACTTCAAAGCCATCAAGATACCATAAATGAAGAGATAGTTCATGACCAAGGTCAAGATCAAGTGAATGATGGGTGTCCTTCACCCCATATGGACCAAGGTCAAGCTCATGAAGATGGACAAAGTCAAAATGTTGAGCAAGCTCAAGGAGAGGAGCAAGCTTAATTTTAAGGTAAAGATGAGGATCAAAATAGTGGTGATAACCAAGTAGCTTCTCAGAATGCACTGAGGAAGCTCATGCTCGTCGTGAAGCAAGGAGGATCATCAAGCTCATCCGAGAATGACTTACTCTTGAAAATGTTGTTGGTTATCTTGAAAGGGGCATTACTACACGTAACCAAGTGTCTAACTTTATTGGCCATAATAGTTTCATTTCTTGTGTAGAGCCCCAAAAGGTGTATGAAGCTCTTGAGGACCCGAATTGGCTTGATGCCATGCATGAAGAGCTTCACAACTTCGAGCCAACAAAGTGTGGTCATTGGTGGAGAGACCCAAGGAGTGCCATAATCTCATTGGGATGAAGGAGATCTTCAAGAACAAGCAAGATGCAAATGGGATGGTCATTCGCAACAAGGCAAGATTGGTGGCTCAAGGCTTCTCCCAAGTCAAGGGTATCGACTATGGTGAAACTTTTGCCCCTGTTGCCCATCTTCAATCCATTCGTATCTTGCTTCCATATGCATCTCATCATAACTTTAAGTTACATCAATTGATGTAAAGAGTGCATTTCTTAATGGTCCCTTAAATGAGTTGGTGTATGTTAAGCAACCTCTAGGTTTTGAGGATACCAAGTTTCCAAACCACGTCTACAAACTTGATAAGGCACTCTATGGACTTAAACAAGCTCCACGTGCGTGGTATCAGTACCTTAGAAAGTTGTTGGTAGATCGTGGTTTTGAAGTTGGGATAATCGACCCCACTCTTTTTACTAATAGTGTTGGAGGAAACTTGTTCATTTGCCAAATTTATGTTGATGACATTATTTTTGGTTCTCCTAACAAAGCTTTCAGTGATGTCTTTGCTAAGCTAATGACCGGTGAGTTTGAAATGTCTAGAATGGGCGAATTGCAATTCTTTCTTGGATTTGAAGGGAAGCAATTGATTGGAGGTATCTTCATTAATCAATCCAAATACATTCAAGATAAGCTCAAGAGGTTCAAGTTATCGGATTTAAATGGACCCAAGCCTCCCATGCCTCTCAAGTGTGATCTCACTCTCGATACTAAGGGTAAAGATGTGGATCAAAAGGTATATCGATTTATCATTGGTTCTTTATTTTATCTTTGTGCATCTAGACCGGATAGCATGTTGAGTGTGGGTATTTATGCACGGTTTCAGTACGCCCCAAAAGAAAGCCACCTTGTGGTGGTCAAGCGAATCTTTCGATATTTAGTTGATACCCCAAACTTTGTCTTACGGTATCCCAAGGGCTCAAGCTTTGTTATTCATGGTTTCATGGACTAGGATTGAGCAGGAGACGAAGTTGGAAGGAAGTCAACCTCCAGGGCTTGCCAATTCCTTGGTAGGTCCTTGGTGTGTTGGTCATCAAAGAAACAAAATTGTGTCTCCTTGTCCTCCGCCGAGGCCGAGTATATTGTGGCCTCTAGTTGTTGTGCTCAATTGTGGTGGATGAGGAAAAATTTAAAGGATTACAATGTCACTTGTGACAAAGTGCCTCTTCTGTGCAATAATGAAAGTGCAACCAAGATTGCCTATAACCCGGTGCAACACAAAAGAGCGAAGCATATTGATATCCGCCCTCACTTCATCCGGGAGCATGTGAACAATGGAGATATTGACCTCTCATATGTGAGCACCCAGAAGAATCTAGCAGATTTGTTCACCAAGCCCATTGATTCGAGCAATGTGGCTTTACACCATGCACCCATACCCATGCATTCATATGTTATCCTATCTAGATGTAGGCATGGACATAGGGGAGTGCGGTCCTAATTGATTGGGCTATACCTCCCCATTATGCCCAAAGTAAGAAAATCATCCTCTTAATATCATTTTGTGATATGTGAGCTTCGATGACGAGTTTTGGCAATGGACCCAAGATATATCTTCGCGGTGCCAAGCCAAGTATACTCAAAACATGGTGGCCTCGGACACCCACTCCCTCTCTCATAAGAGGTTGATCTTTCCTCGTGTTTGTCAGGAGTAATCCTAGAAACTGCCCCAGGTCTGGCTGTATCGGGTTGCCTTGCGGTACTACTGGACCGCGATATCTAGTTATGAGGGGATCACACGGGGAGGCACCATTCAGTGCCTCACTTTCCCCGTTCCTCCAACCTAACGCCACCGTCACCCTGAGGAATCTTGCCACTGGGAGCCGCGCGTCCACCCCTATCCACCGGATTCGTCCTAGATCCGGCCTCCGTGCGCCCTCCCCTTCAATTCCTTCTGCCATGGACTCCGGTACAACCGTTCTTCCTCTCCTATCCTTGTTTTTTCCTTGAATCTAGATCTGCTTTAGATTCATGGTCAAAATTTCCTTTTGATGGATATTCTTCACATATCTCACCTATACCTACCTTAGTGTACCAGGGAGTCGCTGTTTTCGTTGGATTTGTGCTCAGTTTGAGGTCCCTCCCTATGAGATCTGCGCGTTGTTCCGCATCTCCGGTAGTACCTGAATTTTTTTCTGGTAATACCGGTTGCATGGGGTACTACCGGTTGCACCGTCAGGAACTACCGGACCCAATAGAACCCAAAAACTTGTGAAAACTAGGATTTCTTGTGTCTCCTTGTTTCAGGATCTTGTGCCCTCATCTCCATTTTTTCCTCCCTACTTTCACAGGTGCAGGTGGCTCGGGTGCATGGAAACGGTCCAAGGCTAGTCATGAGATCGAGGAAGACTCTGAGTTTGAAGAGGAGGTCATGCCCCAGCCAAGCAACCGTATGAAGCTTAAGTCCACTCGGGGTGGTCGTGGAGAGGCTATGAAGCGGTTCTCTGGTCGTGGTTGTGCTCCTCCTCCACCTCCCCCTCCCACTGGGTGCTCCAAGAGTGCGAGTTCTGGGCCAGCAGGGCCAAAGCTTCTGTCTGATCTCTCTGAGGATGATTTCGCTACCTTGAGGAAAGAGAACCCATACCTTCCTGCTCATGACCGTGGCCATGAAGATAGCTTGTTCTTCATTGACTTCCAGTAAAGGGTGTACAAGGAGGTTCTTTTGCACAATGACAAGTTGTTTGTGCCTCAGAAGTGGATTGATATGTCTCACGTGAACATGAATCTTGAATATTTTGGGGAGGCCAAGGAGATTTGCACCAATATTGGTTTGTTTCCTCTCATGGAGTTCAAGCAAGACTTTTACCCCCAACTTGTGGCTCAGTTTTATGCTACCGTGCATTTTGGCACATCTCAGATAAGTAAAATGACATGGATGGCTCAGGGCATTATCAAGGAAGTAACTTGGCCGAGTTTGGGTACATTCTTGGGTATGAGGATCGTGGCTTGGGTGACCCTTGTGGATTTCACTATCACTCTACTGGTAGACCCAAGAAGAAGGAAGTTCTTACGCCTCTCTATATTCGAGGCTGAGGTGTTTGTGGCAAGATCGAGGATATTTTACCCATCTATGACATTTTGAACCGCATATTCTGTGATATTGTTGCTCCTCGGGCAGGTAACTATGATGAGATGCATAGATACATGGTTGACCTCATGTTCAACTCCTATGCCAACCGTGACTTCGGTACCCCACTTGATGTGATGGACTTCATTTGGAATGAGATGGTCATTGTCGTGCACACTAGAAGGGTGCCCCCTTTTGCTCTCTATGTTATGGCTCTTTTCATCCACAAGTGCACCTTTATTGTCAATGACCTCCACAACCGCCAACTTGTGCCTCACAAGTTCAAGCAACTATTGATCAAGAAGCATTCTAAACCTCGCAACACAGCTGGCCAAGAGGTTGATGAGGAAGGAAACGTGGTTGAAGAAGGTTCCGAAGAAGAAGGGAGTGGTCATCGTGGTCATGCCTTTGTTGTGTCTCCTCATGCGGATGCTCCACCCTCATGGGCCAAGAGGTTTGAAGCCAACCTCAAGAAAAATTTCTGCCTTCAAACCGACGATCAAAATCGCATGTATGAAGCTCATGTCTATGCCAAAAAAGCTTTCTCGTGTCAGAAAGAATTGATGGAAGCTCAAGGTTTGACTATCTCCGAAGGCTTAGAGAACACATCACCCCTGAAGAGCAATGGATCTCCAAGCATAGCAACTAGGATGACGATGATGCCTCCTCCTCCTTCCGTGCCCCGGGCTTCCATGTTGGTGATGATGAGGAGGAGTGATCGTTGAGGCGTTATTCTTGCTCTTGTCCCTTTTGGCGTCTTGATGCCAAAGGGGGAGAATTTGCAATATAGGCTATGCGGGGATTTTCATGGGAAAGTTACAAGCTCGTTCTTTCTTTGATCTTTGGCTGCTTGTGAACTTTTTTCTGCCTCTTATTATTTGTGAACTCTATGTGACGAGGGTTTAACTCATCAATGCCCATTGTTATGGACTTAGGTTCGAGGAATTTGGACGCACTGGAAATCTTGATCGGCTAGCAAACAAGCACACAGGGAGACTCGAAGATTTACCTAGGTTCATGCCTCGTAGAGGACCCTAATACTGCTTGTCTGCTCTTGATTGATGATGACCCGAAGGATTACAATGTCGCTGATGGCGGTGTATGCGCAGATTAGATCTGCCATATGTGTATGCGAGAGATTGATGTCTAGATCTATTGTCTATTGTGGCGATGTAGGAGATCGTACATCTATCTATTGGGGGAGTCGCGATGCCCTTCTTGTTGGACCCTCCTAGCCTTTATATATGGGGAGGTTAGGTCTTAGGTACCGATACGAGTTGGTTACAAGTTAGATTCAAACTCTAGTATTGAGCTTTCTTTGTCTTGTGCATTTGGGAGTCCGTGTCCATATGGTCTTCGTACCAGTCGAACCGTCATGGGCGTCATGGACCTTGATATATCTTCAAGTGGGCCTTCCGTCGGGCCGCACCAGGTAGTCCAATAGTAGGTGCCCGTACGGCATACCTATGTCAGTAGCCCCCGAGTGTCCATGCGAATTGTAGATTCGTGTGGAGACATAGAATTCTTGAGTTTTACATTAGGATGTTGGAGTCGATAATTGTGTCGAGTGCGAAGCACCCCACCCGTAAGTTCATCAGGTCAGTCGAATTAATAGTAGTTCATAGGGATATGGTAAACGTGCATGGTGCGCTCGACGAATCGGGACCAGTTAATTACTCTAGGGCAAAAACAACGCTACCTACTCAAACTCGAGTCCCCGGACTCGAATTCGGAAAAGTGCTGGTGTAATTCGACTCTGGCCGCGGAGGTCTTATAGAGTCGAATCTCAGTGTGTAAATGTGAGCACTCGACGCGTCCGTCAAGTCTTATTCATCGTACCTTTAGGTACGGATTATTTCTGGTAGAGCGCAGCAGATGCGTTGCCAGGCCTTATTCAGGTCTTATCTTCACGCTGTAAGCGTGGCATCCGAAGTTTTTGTCATCGCGGAGATGATTCGGGTGGCCCAGGAGACGTAATATCTTTGTAGGGAGAATATGAGGCGAAGTCACCATAGCATTCGAGTGTGGATGTTATCGACACACATTATGATGTACAAGGAAAAAATAATCATAGGGTGCGCGTCCAGCGCTCCCTATGGGAGTAGCCCCCGAGTGCCTATTCGAGTCGTAGACTCGAGTGGGGACTAAAGAAATTTTGCGACTGGTGTCGTCTTTTGCTTGTTTCAGTCGAATATGCTTTCAGCGCTCCCTATGGGAGTAACCTGAAGCCCACAATCGAATCGTAGATTTGAGTGAAGGGTTTTCATAATGCTTGGATATCTTCACAAATTTCTTCGGGTGCGCGGCCAGCACTCCCTACGGGAGTAGCCCCCGAGTCCTTAGTCGAATCATGGATTCGAGTGAGAATTCAGAGCGTGCCACTCGAAGATCTTGTATATGCACATTCAGTGCTCCAGTTTGGAGTAGCCCCTGAGTGTCTGGCGGAGTCGTAGACTCGAGCAGAGACTCGAGTATTTTATCTTGTAGATGTAGTCGACAATCACGCGAGGAGAAACCACTGACCCAGAAGTGCATCGAGTCAGTGTCTCACGCATAAAGAGCCAAGAGTCGACGATGTAGTCAAAGTCATGCGGCGATTAGCCGGGTGAATCGATGATGTAGATGGATTCGACACAGTCATTTCTGTCGGGTGCGTGACCAATGTCGCATGTGTGTAGCATCAAATGATGCAACCATCCGAAGAGATACTCGACTCGGGTCTTGAGTGTATGTCATAGACAGTTGTTTTATCGACTCCTGTTGGAGGACCCAATAGAATAGCTCGATGCAGTTGACATCTTGTAAGCCGTAGAAAATGCAAAGAACTATGAAGTATCTATATCTTGTAAAGAATATTTGCCTGTTGGCTTCTCAATAATATTTTTTGGTGCCAATCGAGTCAACACCTTTGCACTGTTTGCTAGGCCTTTTCGTTAGCCTGATTACCCTTAGTCTCAGTACCTTGCCGAGGTGCTCGGAGTTCAAGGATTCGACGATCAGGCAGAATCAGCTACTCGGGCTATCGCGTATGAGGTGCTCGAGTGCGTGGAGTCGATGACACATTAGGTTACTCGAAGAGGGCGCAGCCCCCGAGTGTTTCGAGTGCGATTAAAGTAAATAATTATTGACCCTTGGTAGAGGAAACTTAGCTTTATTGATGGTCATCGCGGATGGAGTCAACACGGCAGCGGGTTGCGGGGCCAATGAAACCGGCGAGTCACGGTCACGAGAGCCGATACGACCGGCTACTCACGGGAGTCGAAGCGGAGGATTACCGCAACCAAAGATTGCAGTGAGTAGCCATAGTCAAAGACTGCAGTGAATCGGCACAATCATAGACCGTAGGGGGTCGCCGATGTCGAGGGAGCCCCCGAGTCGCTAGATCCGAAGTTCGTAATGGGTCGTTGGAGCCGAAGGAGCCCCCGAGTCGCTGGATCCGAAGTTCATAACGGGTCATTGGAGCCGAAGGAGCCCCCGAGTGTAGAGTCGATGTGGTTGATGGAGTCGAGGCAATGTTCGAGTGTCAACGCGGCAGCGGGTTGCCGAAGGCGATGGTAGCAGCAGTTTGCCGCAATCAAAGGTTGTAGCGGGTCACCGCAGCCGAAGACCGCAGCAGGAGTCGAAGGAGTACCCGAGTCACTGGAATCATAGACCAGGTGGGTCGTCATAGCCGAAGGCAGCAACAGGTCGTGCGGCGGAGTCGAAGGCCGTGGCAGATCGTGTGGCAGATTCGACGCAGCCCTCGGGTGTAGAGTCAGTGCAATTGTGTAGTGGAGGCCGATGGACCGGAGTCATCGCGATGGAGGCAAAGTCGCACTGCAGACGAGGTCGATACTACGATAGCTGGAGTAGTTGGTGCAGCAGCGATAAAGTTGACCATGGTGAAACGAAAGTGTACCGCGGTGGTAGTGTTGAAGTCGAGCCACCAGAGTATCGAGCAGTCGCCGGTTCTGAGTGTTTGACGACGTGTCGACTCGTTCGATCTAGTTGAGAAATCCACTTGGAGTAGGCCATGACGGGGCCATACGTAGCCATCTGTATTCTGTTTTAATTCCTCTTTTTCCTCTTGGAAAGCTTGATGTAGTTGATTATCTTTTTGCCTCAATCTTATTGCTCGGTAACAATTGAAACAAGATCTTTTGGTCGTGGTTACCACACGAACGAGTATTGATTTGCTTTTCAGCTCTCCATGTCCTCACAGTCGTATTGGATTTGAGCATGTTGGTCATGACGAGGATGTTGTGGTCAGACGTCCATGTTTATCTGTCGTTCCACGGACTTTGAGCTGAAAATCATAATTTTATATCCCGTTGCTTATCGTCGACCTTTCATCGACAGATCTTGTAATGCATCCAATAATTACGTACTAGTCTGTACATGGCCAATTTTGTTGATGTTTAAAGTTGAACCACTTCTTGGGATCTGGCTCGTGTGCGTCTACCAATACGTAATAACCAAGCACTGCTAGTCCCAGCAATTGATTGGCCTCACGTTATGTTGGAGTAGATAATTTCCTTTTTCCTCTAGCGACTCCAATCAGACCGATATGTCCGGTGGTTGATACTCGTGTATTTGGTTAGATTGATTCGGCTAAGCCTAGGCACGGAAACACTGCTTCCGTATCGATTTGGATTATTGCTGTCGTGTTTGCACGGAAACGTCTTCTCCTCGGGACTTTGGCGTGATGATCGATTTGAAGTAGCGTTTCTTCGAGATTTATCTTTAAGAAAGCAGCTGCAGACGGGGGCAGCGGTGATATTGAGCCTATGATCACGTAGCACCAATTTCTTTGCATCTTGACTGAGATCGATCCCCTGAGATCGGCGAGTGATCGTAGATCGCCGGGTCGATGGAGTCGCCGAGATCGCAACATCAGCGCGCCCGGTTCCCACGGACGATGCTAATTATCGAGGGTTTAACTCATCAATGCCCATTATTATGGACTTAGATTCGAGGAATTGGGGCGCACTGGAAATCTCAATCGGCTAGCAAACAAGCATAAAGGGAGACTCGAAGATTTACCCAGGTTCAGGCCTCGTAGAGGACACTACTCCTGCTTGTCTTCTCTTGATTGATGATGATCCGAAGGTTTACAATATCACCGATGGCGGTGTATGCGCATATTAGATCTAGCGTATATGTATGCGAGAGATTGATGTCTAGATCTATTGTGTATTGTGGCGACGTAGGAGATCATAGATCTATCTATTGGGGGAGTCGCGATGCCCTTCTTGTTGGACCCTCCTAGATTTTATATATGGGGAGGCTAGGTCTGAGATACCAATACGAGTTGGTTACACGTTAGATTCAAACTCTAGTATTTAGCTTTCCTTGTCTTGTGCGTTTGGGAGTCCGTGTCCATATGGTCTTCGTACTAGTCGAATCGTCATGGCGTCATGGACCTTGATATATTTTTGAGTGGGCCTTCCGTCGTGCCGCACCAGGTAGTCCAATAGTAGGTGCACGTACAGCATACCTATGTCACTATGTGCTACCTATGTGTGAACTATGTGAGATCTATGTAAGTGAAGACTATGTGGTTATTGGGATCCATCTTATGTGATGATGCTATCTAATTGTTGCCCGCTTATTTCCCATCATATAATGTTGTGCAAAGGTATGAGTTTCAAGTCATAGTTTTCCTTTCCTTGCACCCTTGGTTGGTTTGCAAAATTGAGGGGGAGTGTTGATCCTAGTATATGCATGGTATTGCACACATCTAGGGGGAGCCCGTCTCCATTTTTTAAACCTTGTGCGCTATCATAATATTAGTTATGCAAATGTGTGTGTTTTCATCAAACACCAAAAATGGGGGGATTGAAAAGGCATTTCCTTCCTTAGGTGGTTTTTATGTTTGATTATAACACACGTGTCGGACTAATCGCTTGCTAAGTGTTTTCCAGGCCAACTATGTTTGCAAAGCATTCAGTTTCCCTCAAAAATCTCAATAGCAAGACTCAGTTTTTCCTAGATCTTTTATTAGAGTCGTAGGAAAAAACAAACTATCAAGAGGGGGTCCGCATCGGAAAGCTTTGGTGGAATCAACTCATTTTTATAGCCCATCCAACTTTCCCTCAATGTTTGAGACTAGAAGTTTTTCTTCCCTTGTTGTTGCAACCTTTTGGCTTCGCAGCATAGAAAACAAAAAATTTCCTACGATGGAAACTACTAAGCACCAAGATCTATCTACCCAGAAACAAGCAACGGGTGGATATACATCCATAGATAACATACCCTTGAAGAGCGATAAAGCATTGTTAACGAAACTAATTTCGTGGTCGATGTAGTCGTACACTTGCCGATCTCAAGATTGTGATCAAGTCCAGCGAGTCCACCAGGTCTAACACCAGCAAGTCCAGCACCGCAAAAAAGCGGTGCATCCGTGATCACACACACATCTGGTACCCCAAAAATCTCCATTTCTCGCTCCAGCAAAGCAGTGGAAGCAGTAACTCCTTTCCATATAAAGCCACCAGGAACATGTATCTCGCTAATCCGAGACCATGGGGAATAATTTATAGAGGGGGAGAGAGATCCTTCACGAGAAGGTGTGAGATGAGAGGAGGGAGTGGGGGGCTTTTATAGGGAGAGGGGGGAAGCCCCTCACCATGGACGGCAGCCAAAGGAGGTGCCCCCACCTCTTCCACATTCATGTGGGTGGAGCTCCCACTCACATAATTAGCCTCCCACTCAAAATTCCACCCACCTGAAGGAAATATGCCCTGAGAGGCAATAATAAAGTTGTTATTATGTATTCCTTGTATATGATAGATGTTTATTTTACATGCTATAATTGTATTGATAGGAAACATCAATACATGTGTGTTTAATAAACAAAAAGGGTTCCTAGTCATGCCTCTCTTATAGACTAGCTTGTTGATTAACAAGATGATCAAGGTTTCCTGATCATGGACATTGGATGTTGTTAATAACAAGGTCACACCATTGGTGGAATGATGTGATGAACATTCATCCAAAGTATAGCATTACGATCAAGTCATTGTGTTTATATTGCTATAACATCATACGAAGTAATCTTTATCCTTAGACCATGAGATCATGTTAATTGCTAACACCGGAAGAGTATCTTGATAACATCAAACGTCACACCGTAACAGGGTGACTATAAAGATGGGTTCAGTGCTACGAAGGTGTTATGTTGAGGCTCATGGATCAAGAGTGGAATTTGTTAATCCAGATGACGGATAGATATACTCTGGGCCCTCTCAGTGATATCACATTAGGATAGCTTGCAAGCAAGTGATGTGATCACTAGAATGTTATATCACGGGAACGAGAAAAGAGTGCATGTCGGTAACGAGATCAAACTAGGTATGGAGATACCGACGATCGAATCTCGGACATGTAATATATCGAGAGACAAAGGGATTTAGTTACAAGCGTTAAAGGTTCTCACGATCACAGGAGTCATCGTTGAATGTGTAGGAGTCAGTACGGATCTCCAGGTCCCGCTGCTGATTATTGATCGGAGAAGGTTCTCGATCATGTCTGCATTATTCGCAAACCGTAGGGTGGCACACTTAAGAGTTACCGGACACCATTTTCGAGCACATATTTTTCAGACGAAAGAATTGCAAAGCGCAGGAATTGTTTCAATAGAAACCAGAAATTGTTTCGGGTGAAATTGTAGAAGGTGGTTCTGCATGTGATATTGAAATATTGCAAGGGGCTATATGTGAATGTTTGTTAATTAAAGTAATTAACAAAATTCTGAATAAATTTAATAAAAGAGTTTTATTAAATGAGAGAGCATTAAATTTGGAGAAACTTAATGCATTTAAAGTGGAGACTTTAAAAGGGAATGTGAAGAGGCATTTTAATGTGGAGGAGTTACCACCACATGAATGGGGGAGGTGAGGGGTCACCCCCCATGCACCGGCCATGGAGAGAGGGGGCACCCCCCTCCTCCTATAAAAGGCCACCCATTCCCTCCTTCATCCTCACACCTCCTTGTGAAGGATCTCTCTCCCCCTCTAGAATTATTCCCCCATGGGCTCGGATTAGCGAGATACATGTTCCCGGTGGCATTTCGTCTGGAAGGAATTGCTGCTTCCGCTGGATCGCTGGAGCGAGGAGGTGGAGGTTGTCCGGTGGCTTGAACGTGTGTGCGAGTGCGGATGCGCTGCTGAGTTATGGCGCTCGGACTTCCTCACGATCTTGAGATCGGCAAGTGTACGACTACATCAACCACGAGTTCCTACTCGTTAACAAAGCTCGTTGTCTTCGAGGGTAAGTTCTCTATGGATGTATGTCCACCCGTTTGCTTTGTACCTAGTAGGTAGATCTTGGCGTGTAGTTCACACCGTAGGAAATTTTTTGTTTTCTATGCCGCGGACCCAACAGTGGTATCAGAGCCTGATCTATGCGTAGGTGCTTTGCACGGGTAGTACACATATGTTTATATGTGGGCGATGATGATCATGTTATTGCATCTTCTATGTACTTTAGATATTGGTGTCATAGTGGGATGAAGCGGCTCGGACCAACCTTACATGTCATCGTACATGAGACCGGTTCCACGACTGACATGCAACTTGTTTTGCATAAGTGGCTGGCGGGTGTCTGTCTCTCCTAATATAGTCAATATCTGATTTACAACGAGTTGCTAATAACTTAGTTATCCTCGTTGTGGTTCATGTTCGTAGGTTAGACAGGTTCTATCTCCGAAAGCCCTAAGCCACGTAAAACTTGCAATTGATAAATTAGAGGCGTCTAGTTTAGATCGTTGCTGGGCTAGTGTTTTGATATGGTATTGTTGTAAGTAGATGTATAATAGATACTCTTACAACTCACTTAACGTGTAAGTTCCATAGACCTTGGCCTTACACACAAAGGAATGATAAATATCATACCACGATGCAAATGATAGAGATCAAATGCATGGACCATATCATCTCACTTCACACATTAGATGTTAGCATCTTATATTGCTAGTTTGGCGCGTTTGGTAGCATTATAAGATGATCCCTCATTTAGATATCAAGATAAAATGTGTTCTTCCTTAAGTATGCACCGTTTTGTGGATCGTGTTTTGAGGCATCACGTGATGATCGGGTGTTTTCAACTCTACGCTTTCATACAACGGGTGTAAGACAGTTTTACACACGCAAATTCTAAGGTTCTTACTTGACGAGCCTAGCATGTACAGACATGGCCTCGGAACACGGACCAAAAGGTTAAGCATGAGTCATATAGTTGATATGATGCCCATATAGATGCTCGCCTTTGAAGCTACACCGACTCACGTGATGATCAGACTTGGTGTAGTGGATTTGGTTCATGTAATCACCAAAAGGACACGAGGGATGTCGTTTTTGAGTGGGAGTTCATTAGTAATTTGGATTAGTCGAACTGAATCTATCATAAACTTAGTCTAAATATACTTTACAAATTCTGTTGTAGATGGCACCACCTGCTTTTAATTTCAATGTGTTCATGGAGAAAGAGAAACTTGCTGCGAATGGTAGCAACTTCACCAACTGGGCTATGAATTTGAGGATTCTCCTCACTGCTGCACAAAAGCAATATGTGCTAGATGCGCCGCTAGGCCCCCCACCATCTCCTGATGCTCCTGACGAGGAAAAGAACATCCATATAACTCGTCAGGAGGACCACAACTTAGTTCATTGCGGCATACTGTATGGGCTAGAGCTAGAACTTCGAGAACGTTTCGAAAATGGCAATGCCTTTGATACCATGGGAGAATTGAAAATGATTTTCGATACCCATGCTACCGTAGAGAGTTATAATGCTACAGAAAAGTTCTTTAGCTGCATGATGGAGGAAAACAGCTCCGTTAGTGAGCACGTACTCAAAATGTCTAGGTACGCTGATAAGCTTGTGTCCTTGGGAATAACGATTCCCATTGACTTAGGTATACATCGTGTTCTCTAATCTCTGCCACCTAGCTACAAGAGCTTCGTGATGAACTATAATATGCAGGGCATGAAGAAGTCTCTTCCCGAGCTTCTGTCAATGCTTAAGACTGCAGAAGTGGAGATTAGGAAAGAACATCAAGTGTTGATGATCAATAGGACCACCGGTTTCAAGAAGGACAAGAAAGGCAAGCACAAGGGAAAGAAGGGTGGCAAGTCTGTTGCCACGCCTAAAAAGAAACCCCGAGCTGGCCCTAAGTCTGACACCGAGTGCTACTATTGCAAGGGGACTGGCCATTGGAAGCGCATCTGCCCCAAGTATTTGGCGGACAAGAAGTCCGGCAAGGAAAACAAAGGTATATGTGATATACATGTTATTGATGTGTACTTGACTAGTACTCGCAGTAGCACCTAGGTATTTGATACGGGATCGGTTGCTAATATATGTAACTCCGTTCAGGGGCTGCGGAACAAGCGACAACTAGCAAGGGATGAGGTCTCGATGCAGGTCGGCAATGGATCAAGAGTTGATGTGATCGCCGTCGGAACGCTGCCTCTCCATATGCCATCGGGATTAGTTATAAACCTAAATAATTGTTATTTGGTGCCTGCACTGAGCATGAACATTGTATCCGGATCGTGTTTGATGCAAAGTGGTTATTAATTTAAGTCTGAAAACAATGGTTGTTCGATTTATATGAATAATATCTTTTATGGTCATGCACCTATGTTGAATGGTTTATTTCTGTTGGATCTCGATAGAAGTATTACGCATATTCATAATGTTGATGCTAAAAGGATTAAACTTGATAATGATATATCTACATATATGTGGCACTGCCGTCTAGGTCATATTGGCGTTAAACACATGAAAAAACTCCATTCTGATGGACTTTTGGAATCACTTGATTTTGAATCATTTGATACATGTGAGCCATGCCTTATGGCCAAGATGACTAGAACGCCGTTTTCCGGTTCAATGGAACGGGCGACAGATCTATTGGAAATCATACATACTGATGTGTGTGGACCAATGAGTGTGTCGGCGCGAGGTGGATATCGTTATTTTGTTACTTTCATGGATGATTTGAGTAGATACGGGTATATCTATTTGATGAAACACAAGTATGAAACTTTTGAAAAGTTCAAAGAATTTCAGAATGAAGTGGAAAATCATCGTAACAGAAAGATCAAATTTCTGCGGTCCGACCGTGGAGGAGAGTATCTTAGTTACGAGTTTAGCACACATATGAAAGACTGTGGAATAGTTTCACAACTCACGCCTGCCGGAACACCACAACATAATGGTGTGTCAGACGTCGTAATCGTACTTTATTGGATATGGTTCGATCTATGATGTCTCTTACTGACTTGCCACTGTCATTTTGGGGTTATGCACTGGAAACCGCTACATTCACTTTAAATAGGGCACCATCTAAATCCGTTGAAAAGACACCGTATGAATTATGGTTTGGAAACAAACCTAAGTTGTCATTTCTTAAAGTTTGGGGATGCGATGTTTATGTGAAGAAACTTCAACCGGATAAACTCGAACACAAAGCGGAAAAATGTGTCTTCATAGGATACCCTAAGGAAACGATTGGGTATACCTTCTATCACAGATCCGAGGGCAAGGTCTTTGTTGCGAAGAATGGATCCTTTCTTGAGAAGGAGTTTCTCGCGAAAGGTGTGAGTAGTCGGAAGGTAGAACTCGAAGAGGTTACTGAACCTTCTCTTCATGAAATGGCGAGTAGCGCAGCTCCAGAAGTTGTTTCGGAGTTGACTTCACCTAATGAAGAGAGAGCTAATGAAATTGATCATGAAACTCCGAAATAGGACACTACCGAACCTCGCAGGTCAAGCAGGACACGTGTAGCCCCTGAACTGTACGACAATCCTGTTATGAATTTCATGATTGATGAAATGGATGACCCTGCGACATATGAAGAAGCGATGATGAGCCCGGATTCCAACAAATGGCTAGAAGCCATGAAATCCGAGATGGAATCCATGTACGAGAACCAAGTTTGGAGCTTGGTGGACTTACCTCACGACCGAAAGGCCGTTGAGAATAAATGGATTTTCAAAAGGAAAACTGATGCTGATGGTAATGTGACCATCTATAAGTCTCGACTTTTCACAAAGGGGTTTCGACAAATTCAAGGAGTTTACTACGATGAGACATTCTCTCCCGTAGTGATGCTTAAGTCGGTTAGGATTATGTTAGCAATTGCTGCATATTTCGATTATGAAATATGGCAGATGGATGTCAAAATTGTGTTCCTCAATGGTAAGATTGAAGAAGAGTTGTATATGATACAACCTAGGGGTTTTGTCGATCCTAAGGATGCTAATAAGGTGTGCAAACTTCAGCGATCCATCTATGGACTAAAGCAAGCATCACGAAGTTGGAATCTTCGCTTTGATGAGGTGATCAAAGAGTTTGGATTTGTCCAAACTTATGGAGAGGCTTGTATTTACAAGAAAGTGAGTGGGAGCAATGTGGCATTTCTAATATTATATGTGGATGACATATTATTGATTGGAAATGATCTAGATCTTTTAAACAGTGTTAAAAGTTATCTAAACAGCAAATTTTCGATGAAAGACCTTGGTGAAGCTTCATATATATTAGGCATTAAAATCTATAGAGATAGATCAAGACGCCTAATTGGGCTATCGCAGAGTACATACCTTGATAAGATATTAAAGAAGTTTAATATGGACGGAAGTAAGAAGGGATTCTTACCTATGTTGCAAGGCAAGACATTGAGTAAGACTCAAAGTCCGGCTACGGCGGAAGAAAGAGAGATAATGGATAGGATCCCCTATGCCTCAGCCATAGGTTCTATAATGTATGTCATGCTATGTACAAGACCGGATGTGGCACAAGCTATTAGTTTGACTAGTAGGTACCAATCTGATCCAGGTTCAGAACACTGGATAGCGGTCAAGAATATCCTTAAGTACTTGAGAAGAACTAAGGATATGCTTCTTATATAAGGAGGTGAAGAAGAGCTAGTCGCTAAGTGTTATGTCGATGCTAGCTTTGACACTGATCCGGATGACTCTAAGTCTCAATCCGGATATGTATTTCTCTTGAACGGAGCAGTAGTCGGTTGGAGGAGCTCCAAACAACCTGTGGTGGCTAGATCAACAACGGAGGCGGAATATGTTGCTGCTTTAGAAGCGGCGCAGGAAGCGGTTTGGATGAAAGAGTTCATTACGGAACTGGGTGTGGTTCCCAGTGCGTTGGACCCGATGGTGATCTATTGTGACAACAATGGAGCCATAGCCAACGCCAAGGAACCAAGGTCTCACAAGAATTCCAAGCATATTAAGCACCGGTTTCACTCCATCCGCGAACATGTCAAGGATGGAGATATAAAGATTTGTAAGGTGCACACGGACCTGAATGTAGCAGATCCGTTGACTAAAGTACTACCTAGGGCAAAACATGATCAACACCAGAACTCCATGGGTGTTAGATTTATCACTATGTGAACTAGATTATTGTCTCTAGTGCAAGTGGGAGACTGAAGGAAATATGCCCTGAGAGGCAATAATAAAGTTGTTATTATGTATTCCTTGTATATGATAGATGTTTATTTTACATGCTATAATTGTATTGATAGGAAACATCAATACATGTGTGTTTAATAAACAAAAAGGGTTCCTAGTCATGCCTCTCTTATAGACTAGCTTGTTGATTAACAAGATGATCAAGGTTTCCTGATCATGGACATTGGATGTTGTTAATAACAAGGTCACACCATTGGTGGAATGATGTGATGAACATTCATCCGAAGTATAGCATTACGATCAAGTCATTGTGTTTATATTGCTATAACATCATAGGAAGTAATCTTTATCCTTAGACCATGAGATCATGTTAATTGCTAACACCGGAAGAGTATCTTGATAACATCAAACGTCACACCGTAACAGGGTGACTATAAAGATGGGTTCAGTGCTACGAAGGTGTTATGTTGAGGCTCATGGATCAAGAGTGCAATTTGTCAATCCAGATGACGGATAGATATACTCTGGGCCCTCTCGGTGATATCACATTAGGATAGCTTGCAAGCAAGTGATGTGATCACTAGAATGTTATATCACGGGAACAAGAAAAGAGTGCATGTCAGTAACGAGATCAAACTAGGTATGGAGATACCGACGATCGAATCTCGGACATGTAATATATCGAGAGACAAAGGGATTTAGTTACAAGCGTTAAAGGTTCTCATGATCACAGGAGTCATCGTTGAATGTGTAGGAGTCAGTACGGATCTCCAGGTCCCGCTGCTGATTATTGATCGGAGAAGGGTCTCGATCATGTCTGCATTATTCGCGAACCGTAGGGTGGCACACTTAAGAGTTACCGGACACCATTTTGGAGCACATATGTTTCAGACGAAAGAATTGCAAAGCGCAGGAATTGTTTCAATAGAAACCGGAAATTGTTTTGGGTGAAATTGTAGAAGGTGGTTCTGCATGTGATATTGAAATATTGCAAGGGGCTATATGTGAATGTTTGTTAATTAAAGTAATTAACAAAATTCTGAATAAATTTAATAAAAGAGTTTTATTAAATGAGAGAGCATTCAATTTGGAGAAACTTAATGCATTTAAAGTGGAGACTTTAAAAGGGAATGTGAAGAGGCATTTTAATGTGGAGGAGTTACCACCACATGAATGGGGGAGGTGAGGGGTCACCCCCCCATGCGCCGGCCATGGAGAGAGGGGGCACCCCCGTCCTCCTATAAAAGGCCACCCATTCCCTCCTTCATCCTCACACCTCCTTGTGAAGGATCTCTCTCCCCCTCTAGAATTATTCCCCCATGGTCTCGGATTAGCGAGATACATGTTCCCGGTGGCATTTTGTCTGGAAGGAATTGCTGCTTCCGCTGGATCGCTGGAGCGAAGAGGTGGAGGTTGTCGGTGGCTTGAACGTGTGTGCGAGTGCGGATGCGCTGCTGAGTTGCGGCGCTCGGACTTCCTCACGATCTTAAGATCGACAAGTGTACGACTACATCAACCACGAGTTCCTACTCGTTAACAAAGCTCATTGTCTTCGAGGGTAAGTTCTCTATGGATGTATGTTCACCCGTTTGCTTTGTACCTAGTAGATAGATCTTGGCGTGTAGTTCACACCGTAGGAAAATTTTTGTTTTCTATGCTGCGGACCCAACACCACCTCCATTAAATTTCCACAAAATTTAATGCAAACTCTCATTTAATAAAACTCTTTTATTTATTTTATTCAGAATTTTATTAATTACTTTAATTGACAAACATTCACATAAAACTCCTTGCAACATTTTAATATTAATATCATATGCAGAACCAGTCTTTGCAATTTCACCCGAAACAATTCCGGTTTCTATCGAAATGATTCCAGCACTTTCTTAAATCTTTATCTGAAACATATTTGCTCCAAATGGTGTCGTTATCCCTTAAGTATGTCACCTTACGGTTCACGAATAATGCAGACATGATCGAGACCCCTCCCCGATCAATAATCTGCGGCGGGGCCTGGAGATCTGTACTGACTCCCTCACATTGAACAATGACTCTAGTGATCGTGTGAACCTTTAACGTTGTAACCAAATTCCTTTATCTCATGATATATTACATGTCCGAGATTCGATCATCGATATCCCTATACCTAGTTTGATCTCGTTACCTACATGCACTCTTTTCTCGTTCCCATGATACAACATTCTAGTGATCACATCACTTGCTTGCAAGCTATCTCAATGTGATATCACCGAGAGGGCCCAGAGTATATCTATCTGTCATCAGGATGGACAAATCCCACTATTGATCCATGAGCCTCTACATAACACCTTCGAAGCACTGAACCCACCTTTATAGTCACCCTGTCACGGTGTGACGTTTGATGTTATCAAGATACTCTTCTAGTGTTAGTGATCGACATGATCTCATGGTCTAAGGGCTAGGATTACTTCGTATGATGTTATAGCAATATAAACATAATGACTTTGATCATAATGCTATACTTCGAATGAATGTTCATCACATCATTCAACAATATTGTGACCTCGTTATTAACAACATCCAATGTCCATGATTAGTAAACCTTGATCATCTTGTTAATCAACGAGCTAGTTTATAAGAGAGGCATAACTAGGAATCTTTTATTTGTTTATTAAACACACATGTATTAACATTTCCAATTAATACAATTATAGCATGCAAAATAAACATTTATCATAAACATGGAATAAGATAATAACCACTTTATTATTGCCTCTCGGGCATATTCCCTTTAGTCTCCCACTTGCACTAGAGTCAATAATCTAGTTTGCAAACTTGCATAATCAACACCTATGGTTTTCTGGTGTTGTATATACGCGTTTGCTAGTGGTTAACATAATCTCTGGATCTGACACTTTCAGGTTCGTGTGTATTTGCATGTCTTTGCGTCTCTACGCATCACTCATTCTCTAATGAGATGGCATTGTATAAATTTAGTCCTTTGGTGAGACCTTTAGTTCCTTTGGGTTAAAACATATTGATATAATTGTCGCACAATATATCTTCATAGTACTAGCCCACTGTGAACCACACATAGTTTGATAACAAACTACTTAACCAAATTCCCTCCTTTGCTGCTACTATAGCAGTCATATACTTAGCCTTTTGTTGTAGTATCCGTCATAATGTATCAACTTTGGAACTCATCCAAATCCATCATGGAACCTTCTTTCCATTACATTGTGCCACCCATAGTTTAAATTGAGATAAATTTAATTTGTATCTTGTGATAAAACTAGTATTAATGTAACACTTTCAATGAACTACTCTCAACTTTTTGTCACTTATAAATGATATATTCTTAGTTCTTCTAAAGATCATAAGAATATCTTTACTATCATCCAATGATCATCTTATGAATCATTCTGGTATATGCTCACACCATTTGGAGCATAGGACATATCTGGATATGCATATATCACGGTATTATTGATCAAAATATTCACATGATTTCACTCACCAAGTGTCGATACACTTGAATCTTGATTCAACCCTTTCCATGTGGCAAGAACCTTTCTTGTCATTTCCATATTGAACTCATTCAATATCTCATATATGTATGTCTGGCACAACCATATTAGCGCCTCAATCTATCCATATAGACATTGATGCCAAATATTCCGGTTTTGCCCAAGTCTTTCATCGAAATCCAATTTTAATGAAATTCTTAACTTGTGTCAATAAAATATACATCATTTCCAATCAACACCATGTCCTCTACATAATGTATTAGAAATATGTCTCAGCACTCCCACTTAATTTCTTACAAATGCAAGGATCTTCATCGTCTCCGATGAAATTAAACTCTTTTAACATTTTGATCACGGTGAAGATTCCAACTCCGCTATGCTCACTACAACCATTGAAGTTTGCATGCCTTTTTAGCATCCTTTGAATTAACAAAACCCTTCGGACTGTTTCATATACACGTCCTAGGTAACCATTTTATTAGAAGAATATTGTTTTGTTTGTTTAACTACCATATACCGAATTATATGTAGTGGTTGCTACATTAATCCATCAAGACTAAATATCGCTATGAAAGATCAAATCTTGTCATAGTCAACTCCTTGAACATTGTCGTAAACTCCTTTCTGACATGTCGACTATTTCATAGATGTCAAACATCCATGTCTATTTTATAGATCCAAATACGACTGATAGGCTTCATGCCTTTTCAAAGGGTTTTCCAAGTTAAGAAACTTGATTTCTCGTGTATGGATACTATCGAATTTTATGACTTCTAGTCACTTTATGGAGTCAGGGCCCATCATCACTTCTTTGCATGCAGTCGGTTCATCATTGTTAAAACAATAGCAACTTCTGTTTCAAATCTTACTATTTGATTCTTACCGATCCACACGGTTCAATAGGAACTCTAATCTCCGAGATCACAACCTTTGTAATCACATGAGCCATGAGCATTTTAGCCGCCTCTGGGACACTTTCTGGTGCTGTGCTACTTAGAACATGTTGCTTAGGTTCATCAACCTAATCAAAGTTCTACTGTCCTCCCACTTAACTTTTGTGTCAAAATCCTTCTTTAAGAAACTTCACATTCCAAGCTACAAACTCTTTTGTCTTCGGTGTTATGGAGGAATACCCTATTAATTCTTCAGGATAACCTGCAAAAACGTGCTTATCCGACTTCAGTTGTAAACATTTTACTTATGCAGAGACCAAAATTTAAGAAAAGACAACTCGGTTTTTATCCCAAACCATAATTCATATGGTGTCATTTCAACGGATCACGATGGCGCTCTTTTCAGTGTAAAAGCGGTAGTCTCTAAAGCTTTAATCCTCAAAACATAATGGCAGTTTTATAAATGACACCTTTAATCTTACCATGTCAAACAAGGTTCGATTCCATCTCCTCAAACACTCCATACTCCTATGGTTTATCGGGAAATGCAAATCCATGGAACAATTCCTAAAATCTTAGGTGTTTTGCTAAACATGTAACTCAAATATCTTCCTTTATGATCAAATCATAAATTCCTTATTTTCTCATTACAATGATTTTCCACTTCATCTTGAAAGTCTTTGAACACTTTTCAAATGTTTCATATTGCTTCCTTATTAAGTAAATATACATATATATTCACTCAAATTTTTCGAGAAAGCATATGAAGTTGAAAGATCCACCGCACATGGATACATATAATGGACTGTATACATCAACATGTATAATGTCCAATAAGTTAGTCATCCGTTCCACTTTGGCCTATGAATGGAGTTTCAATTATCTCGAGGAAAGTCTCACAAGCGTCATTTGATTAAAATCATAGACTCCAAAAATCCATCAGCGTGGAGTTTCTTCATGTTTTATTTCCAATATAATATAAACGACGATGTCACTTCGTAAGTGATCTTTCAATCATTTGGCTTGCAACATTGTAGCATTAGTTTTATGGACGAGATTTCTCCAACTAGACTTGTCAAAGTTCATCCATCTTCTATGGAATACAATAATTATTTGAAAAACCAGTGTTCTCATGATACTAAAAAAATAACAATTATTAAAAAAAATCTTGAAGGCTAAGTTTGATTCCAACGAGAAACACAATAACACTTGATTTGTTTTCGATGAAGATCATCACATATTATTTTGCTAGTTACTTAGGCCATTGTAGTTCATGAATTGTGTTGTTCCGTATGACACTTCATACCAACAAATTTGGTATCCAATACCCAAGAATCACATTGTTTAACAAGCAAAGAATACAACCATAACATGTATATCATCTATGTACCTAAGCTGGACATTTTCAGTATTTTTCTTTTCTGCCAAATATTTTATAGATTCTCTTTCAGCATTTTCTTTTCCTTTTAAAAGAATATATCAACATCAATAGTGGTTCCGTACATATGACACATAGTCCAAAGCGTGTATAGTCAAATACTAATACCTTTGGATTTGCACTTTGAAGTGGATCACCATCATCAAATGTTTGGTGTTCTTTCAAAAAATCCATTCTTTAGTAATCTTTTAGTGTAGTAAACATTTTACCTAATATTCTATTCATCCTTATCATGACAACTTTCATGATCAAGCTACTATAGCCTATAAGGACGAATCGTGAGTATAATGTCAGTTCCCAAAACCTTTTTGGGAGATTAGGACGTCTAGCGTCTCCAACCTTCGCAAATTCTCATACAATATGAGAACATGTATTTTGCTAAGTGATACTCTATCATATTGCAACCATAAACATTGTTTCATATATCACAATATCTTCCACACATGATGGTTTTTGAAACAATTCTTTCAGCTCCCAGATAACCTCGATATTAAAAACAATATTTGAATATCAAGAATCCTGGAGGCAAACATGATACTTTAGATACTAACATTGGAATTCCTACTCTTGATTTAATACTACTTATTAAACTTCAGGGAGTAAATAGTTTGCTAGAAATTTGAAATAGGACTTTTAAACTTTAAATTGACACTTAAAACAATACGGTACATGTTCATAAAGTAAATATCTAGAATTCTATAGTTCTATTATCTCAATTAAAACTAAGAGCAAGGTAGTAAACAGATGCGAATGACTACAACAAATTATGCAAATTCACTTTGATTTTAGTTTATGATAAATTGAGTTCGACTAATCCAAATTACAAATGAACTCCCACTCAAAACCAACAACCCTCGAGTTGTTCTGGTGATTACATGAACCAAATCCACTACACCAAGTCCGATCATCACGTGAGTCGGCGTAGCTTCAAAGGCGAGCATCTATAAGGGCATCATATCTACCATATGACTCATGCTTAACCTTTTGGTCTATGTTCTGAGGCCATGTATGTACATGCTAGGCTTGCCAAATAAGAACCTTAGTACTCGTGTGTGTAAAACTATCTTACACCCGTTGTATGAAAGCGTAGAGTCGAGTATAGTCGATCATCACGTGATGTATCAAAACATGATCCATAGAACGGTGCATACTTAAGTAAGAACACATTTTTATCTTGATATCTAAAAGAGGGATCATCTTATAATGCTACTAAAGCACCTAACAAGCAATATAAGATGCTCACAAAACATCATATGCATAAAGTGAAATGATATGGTTCTTGCACTTGATCACTATCATGTGCATTGTGGTATGATCTTTATCATTCCTTTATGTGGATGTCCAAGGTCTATGGAACTTACACGTTAGGTATGCTATAACTTCCAAGAGTATAAACTATACTTCTGATGACCCACAAGTATAGGGGGTGTATCGCAGTATTTTCAATAAGTAAGAGTGTCGAACCCAACGAGGAGCAGAAGGTGCTGGCTAGTGGTATGGATCAGGAATTCTCTGCAAATACTTAGCAAACGGATTTTTAGGGGTTTTTGATAAAGCAAGTAAACAAAGTACGAGTAAATAAAAGACAGTAGGAATAAATGCAGCAAGTGGCCCAATCCTTTATGCAGCAAAGGACAAGCCGGTTGTGTTTCTATAGATGACCAAACGTCTCGAGGACACATGGGAAGACTGTCAAGTGCTTTCGCTTCATATAGCCGATTAATCTTCTTTAGCTTGCTAAGTGTTGTGCGGGTGAACCTGTGCTAATGTACCGCACCATCCAAGACTAATACATACTTGTGATTATACCCCTTGCAAACATCCGTAAGTACAAGAAAGTAATTAAGGTAGAAACCTAACCACAGCTTTAAACTCTAAGACCCTTACGTCCCTTGTGCAATGGTTTCCTAACGGGGGTTCAGGTTTCTGTCACTCCGGCAACCCCTACGATTAGTAGCCAAATACACAATGCATTCCCCTAGGCCCATATAGGTGAAGTGTCATGTAGTCGACGTTTACCTGACACCACTAGAAGAAGTACACCACAACTTAAATAACAATCTATTGAATCTTTCTCAACACGACTCCACTACTAAAAACAAGACTTCTCCCATGTCCTCAAGAACAAAATGAACTACTCACAAGACATCATATGGATCATGCAATCTGAACATAAACAATAATTCAATGGTTCACTCAATAGCATCAACTACAAAGAGTAATCAACACCGGGAAAGTTTCCCCTATGAACTAATGCAAGATTCAACTCAATTGTTACAGTGATATGGAGATGATGATGAGGGTTCTGATGGTGATGATGGTGGTGATGATGATGATGATGATCCCGATGAAGTTCAGCTTGATGGTGGTGTTGATGGCGACGATCTCCCCTCTCCAAGAAGGAATTCCCCTGGCAGAAATCTATCTGCCGGAGAGTTCTTTGTCTCTTGGTGTTTTCCGCCCCGCAGAGGCGGCGGAATCTTTCTGTGGTCGCTCTCCCAGTCTTAGAGTCCCGGGAGGATGATATACGCCAGAGGGGAGAGGCTGGAGTGGGCCAGGGCGGCCACACCACTCCCAGGCGCGGCCTAGGCCTCCCCGCGCCATGGGGTGGTGTGGGCCCCCTGTGGCCCACCTCCACTCCATCTTCTGGCATCCTGAGTCTTCTGGAAAAATAGGTTTTCCGTATATTTTCCCGGATTTTCTGATCTTCGTGAATTTTGCCTCCAAATAGCACCTTTTCCATCAGAATCCTGACTGCAGCGGTCCATGCTCCAAAAGTCATCAACCATGCAAAAATAGATGAAATAACATAAGTATCACCTCTCAATATGAAATATATCAATGAATAATAGTGAATTAAGACATAGAATAGTGATGCAAAATGGACATATCAACTCCCCCCAAGCTTAGACTTTGCTTGTCGCCAAGCGAAACTGAGCTCAATAAACATGACCTCAAGTTTATGGAGTGAAGAGTCGATAAAAGAATACGGACAAGAAGCATCACATTCATCAAATACATAGATCATAATAGAAGACAACTCACTATTATATAACTCAACTTGTAATGAGTAAAGGAAACACAATAAAGATACATAAAGTGAATCATAATTGGTAATGGCAAACTTAGCTCTTGGTCAAAGAATAGTTGATAATTTGCTGGAGTTCACAAATAGCTGGCTTTTTCAATGAAAGCTTTCAAAGTAGTAAACATCAAGATAAGAGAAATATGCAAATCAAGCAACATAAGACATGATTGAATAAATCATCATATGAATGAATGAAACACAACAACTCAAAATACTTGCTGAGATAGAAGGGAGTAGGTTTACTGACTCAACTACAAAGTAAAAGAAAGGCCCTTCAAAGAGGGAAGCAGGGATTGAAAGTCTCATAAAGATCTCCCTAAAATTATGATACTTACTACCTTTCAGTTCTCATTGCCCCTATCATAGGCATCTTTTGGTGATTAAGGTTAAAGTGACTCAACTAAGAGGATATCCTTGACAAGTTTTAAGTTGAAATCTCATGCCCCTTACTTATGAGTACCGATCCTCATGCTACTCAACTTCAGTCATGAGCAAGCTCTTGTCATTGTAAATACATGCGTATCATCGAGAACCGCCAACGGGGTACCCCTTGCACATGACACAGGAGCTATCCCATTATCAAAATGACAAGGCAAGCAGACAGTGAGCATCTCAGCGATCTTTTTATTTGCTATTTGCATAGGTTTTTATTGAGGATGCTTCATAGAATGCTCACTATAGTTATGCTGCAAGTTCCCACCATGATTAGGCATGGCTTAGGCTAGCGGCCCAGGCGTTTCTCTAACACACATATAAACTCCATGATCTTACAAGTTCCACTTTTATTTCACACCGCCGGGATCCATAAGAAAAAGAACATGATATCAACTAGGTACAAGTACCAATGAAGTGTTGAAAGCGGTCCCCATGATACATGGTTCAGCTAACTTCAACTCATAAAGCGCAAGCATATACGCAACAAAGAAGGACCCAATGGTTCAAGTTTATTAAATGCAAGAAAGTAAAGTGTCCATCAAGTTCGTGAGAGCTTTAATCACTAATTTTCACATAACAAGTTTAATTTGGGAGGTAGATAAGACAAGAATTTACTTGGAATAGCAATAATGCTAATAGGTAGGTATGGTGGACACAAATGGCAAAGGTTTTGGTTTAAAGGAGGTGGATGCCCGAGAAGAATACCCTCTCAGTATAGGTTTTTGGCTAGCAAGGCTGGGTAGCAAGTACAAGAGTTGAAGGAAACAACCAAACATACAAATGATAAAAACAAACATGCAATCTTCATTGGAAGCACAAAAGATCTTAACTAGAGAATACTAGACTTATGAGCAAATCAAGAAAGAAAGATGATGAAATTATTTTTCTTTAGAATACTACTATCTTTTTCTTTTCAACTCTCAAAAAGGTGTTGCTACTGACCGAGCCAAGTTTGCCAAAACCAACTAAATTAACTCAATTATCCCAGAGTGCTACCAATACTAACAATAAGATCAATCATATAACCACGAATTGAAAACTAATATAAGCTATGCAAAAGAGTGAATGATAGAACTTCTCATTAATATTCCATAACGGAAACTCACACCAAGGGATACAAATCTAACGAGAGAGGGGACACTTCCATAATGCAAACCATACTACATAATAACTCTGCTATTCATGATATGACTCTACTAATAAGGTAAAAAGATAGAAGATAGTGATGTGATACCACGGCACTCCCCCAAGCTTGGAGCAAACCAAGGGGATGCCAAACCTGATGACGAATTACTCCTTCGGTGGTGGTGGTAATATTTTCTTAGTTGACGTGAGGAAATCTTCCAACATCTTGCGAAGCCTATTATTCTCCCATTGAAGCATGTCCACCTTCCTCTGCAAGTCTCGATACTTATCGCAGAAATCCTTAGTGACTCGTAGGGCTTCCGTTGATGCAGGGCAAGTGACTGAAGGTACCAGCCCTTGCTTGGGGTCTCGGAGGTCTTCCTCCATAGGCTCCTTTCCTTTATCCTTGGCGGACACCATTGCGCTTCTAAGCCTTCGAAGAGTATGCCCTGGCAGAAACAGATCGAAACAAAAACACGAAGAAAACACGATATACGGACCTCGGGGGATTCGGAGGGTTATATATTACGAAGTTTCACATCAAAAGGAAAGTACTGGGAGAAAACGAGTCGGAGGCGGAGTCCTAGGTGGCCTCACCACCTGGTGGCGCGGACAGGGGTGGGCCCGCGCCATGGGGTGGTGTGGGCCACCCCGGCTCCATTTCCGTCTCTTTTTCGCTTCGTAACTTTCCTTATTGACTGAAAAAGGCAAAAATATAGTTGGATTGTATTTTCGTGGAACTTTTCTTACCAGAACTGTTACCTATTTGAACACGGACTCTGCAGGTCTCTGAATTTGGTATCTAGTAGATTCTTCCGGGGTCATCTCTTGAATATCATCGATATCTTCATCTTCATATACTTATTACTTGATTCATAAAACCTTTATCTTCCTTATTACACCATTGTCTCCACTTCCTGGAAATTTCTTTCACACAAAACTCCACACAGTTCTCATTAGCAACATTAGTATATAAGAAGTGATAAAACCTTTTGAGTCCAACTTCAACTGAAAACCATCAAAACATAGGCTATTGTATCAGCTCCTTCCGAAAACCCAAAAAGAATTCAAAAAGGAAATCGAATAAAGAAGCAAATGCAAGAGTGGCTAAATCTGTCAAAACAGACCAGCAGGTAAAGATCAATTTTTTCGAAAATCTTCTGTTGCTCAAATCAAAAAGTTAAAAACTAAAGAAAGTTAAATAACAACCTGGGGCAGAAGCAGAAAAAATTACAGCTCAATCCGACATTCAGAGATCTCTCACTAATTTTTACAGTGAAGCATAAAAATCTGTTTCGGGACAGCAACTTCCCCAAATCTTACTTCTCTCTCATTAGAGGTTGATCTTGACAAAAAACCAAACAAAACGGATAAGGAGCGATTATTACCGAAGTAATAACTTCCAAGACTCAAAGAAACAAAAACAAACTGAAAGCAAAAACAAATTGGGTTGTCCCCCATAAAGCTCTTTCTTTATAGACATTAAGATGGGCATGATAATTTTGAAGAAGCTCTCATAGGGATATGGATTGAAGTGAAAGAGAGCGTTAAGAAGCAAAAACACACACACATTTAAGTCTAACCCACTTTATATGCAAGGGGATTTTGTAAACAAACAAGTTATTGAAACCAAAGGCAACTTGCATAACAAGGCAAAAGATGTGCAAGATAAAAACTTTTAGCATAAAACGAGGAAACTTGATATTGTTGAGTTGCATAAGAACACTTTTCCCTCTCTCATAGTAACTTTCAGTATCATGCATAAACTTAACAATATATCTATCACAAGGACAATCATAGCAATGATCACTTACAGGAATACTAGCTCTCATAACACTACTATGTGAAACACAGGAATACTAGCTCTCATAACACTACTATGTGAAACAATATTAGAGGTATCCTTACAAAGAATAGTGTGTCCAACTTTTTCATACTTAGTGACAAAGTCTTTCACATTTGCTACTATAGGTTCATCAACCATTTGTTTATCAGGTTCAACAGCTTTACTAGTACTTTCATTAACCATACTAGCTATCATAGAATGTTCCTTTACCTTAACTGGAAAAGGCATTTTCTCAATATAAGGTTCAGGTACAACATGATTAGCAGTATAAACTTCAGTATTTCTTGAAGGAACACTCTTAGAAATATCTTTATAAGGCTCATGATAGTTATTCCACTTATTTTTAGGCACTTCAATATAGGAAGCAAAATCCTTAAAATAAGAAGCAATAGCTTGAGAGTCTAGACCATAAGCAGTTTTAATATTTTGAAAGTCATCAGTTCCCATAAAAGATTCAATGCATTCATAATCATAATTTATACCTGACTTTCTACCTTTGTCATTCTCCCAAGCTTCAGCATTGTCTTGAATACGGTCTAGAAGGTCCCATTTAGCTTCTTCTTCCATACGAGTGAATGATCCAGCACAAGAAGCATCCAATAAATCCTTGTCATGTAGAGGGAGCCTTGCATAAAAGTTATTGATAATAATATTGCTGGGGAGCTCATGAATGGGACATTTGAGCATTAGTAACTTCAATCTCCCCCAAGCTTGAGCTGTACTCAATCCATCAAGAGGCCAAAAGTTGTATATTTGATTCCGATCTTTATGAATCTCACTAGGAGGATAAAACTTTGAATAAAAGAGAGGCACTATTTCCTCCCATTCCAGAGATTGACCATTCTTCAACAGCTTATACCATTCCTCAGCTCTTCCTTTCAGTGATAATGAGAATAAATTCTTCTTAACTTGATCTGTAGTAATACAAGCACACTTGAACAACCCGCATAGTTCGTGTATAAAGAGTAAATGATCACCGGGATGGACAGTTCCATCCCCAACATAATAGTTATCCATAACACGATCAATAATTCTTGTTGGTATTTTGAAAACATCTTTCTCAGCAGGTGGTGGCTTATCTACTACCTTAGCAGTGGTAGTAGCATTACCAAATAAGAAACTCAGTGAATTATCCATAACGAAAATAAAGCAACTAACAGAAATAAACAATACTCACAGTAGAAGTTTCCTTTACCAGTTCCACTCTCCAATAGCGCTTCACTCCATGGCAACGGCGCCAGAAAATAGTCTTGATGACCCACAAGTATAGGGGGTGTATCGCAGTATTTTCGATAAGTAAGAGTGTCGAACCCAACGAGGAGCAGAAGGTGCTGGCTAGTGGTATGGATCAGGAATTCTCTGCAAATACTTAGCAAATGGATTTTTAGGGGTTTTTGATAAAGCAAGTAAACAAAGTACGAGTAAATAAAAGACAGTAGGAATAAATGCAGCAAGTGGCCCAATCCTTTATGCGGCAAAGGACAAGCCGGTTGTGTTTCTATAGATGACCAAACGTTCTCGAGGACACATGGGAAGACTGTCAAGTGCTTTCGCTTCATATAGCTGATTAATCTTCTTTAGCTTGCTAAGTGTTGTGCGGGTGAACCTGTGCTAATGTACCGCCCCATCCAAGACTAATACATACTTGTGATTATACCCCTTGCAAACATCCGTAAGTACAAGTAATTAAGGTAGAAACCTAACCACAGCTTTAAACTCTAAGACCCTTACGACCCTTGTGCAATGGTTTCCTAACGGGGGTTCAGGTTTCTGTCACTCCGGCAACCCCTACAATTAGTAGCCAAATACACAATGCATTCCCCTAGGCCCATATAGGTGAAGTGTCATGTAGTCGACATTCACATGACACCACTAGAAGAAGTACACCACAACTTAAATAACAATCTATTGAATCTTTCTCAACACAACTCCACTACTAACAACAAGACTTCTCCCATGTCCTCAAGAACAAAACGAACTATTCACAAGACATCATATGGATCATGATCAGAGATGGAATAATGATGTATAACAATCTGAACATAAACAATAATTCAATGGTTCACTCAATAGCATCAACTACAAAGAGTAATCAACACCGGGAAAGTTTCCCCTATGAACTAATGCAAGATTCAACTCAATTGTTACAGCAATATGGAGATGGTGATGAGGGTGCTGATGGTAGTGATGATGATCCCGATGAAGTCCAGCTTGATGGTGGTGTTGATGGCGACGATCTCCCCTCTCCAGGAAGGAATTCCCCCGGCAGAAATCTGTCTGCCGGAGAGATCTTTCTCTCTCGGTGTTTTCCGCCCCGCAGAGGCGGCGGAATCTTTCTGTGGTCACTCTCCCAGTCTTAGGGTTTCGGGAGGATGATATACGCCAGAGGGGAGAGGCTGGAGTAGGCCAGGGCGGCCACACCACTCCCAGGCGCGACCTAGGCCTGCCCGCACCATGGGGTGGTGTGGGCCCCCTGTGGCCCACCTCCACTCCATCTTCTGGCATCCTGAGTCTTCTGGAAAAATAGGATTTTCCGTATATTTTCCCGAATTTTCTGATCTTCGCAAATTTTGCCTCCAAACAGCACCTTTTCCATCAGAATCCTGACTGCAGCGGTCCATGCTCCAAAAGTCATCAACCATGCAAAAATAGATGAAATAACATAAGTATCACCTCTCAATATGAAATATATCAATGAATAATAGTGAATTAAGACATAGAATAGTGATGCAAAATGGACGTATTAACTTCAAATTATAACGTTACCATATCATGACACTTGCCCAACACCAATCTAAACTAGACGCCTCTAATTTATCAATTGCAAGTTTTACATGGCTTAGGGCTTTTGAAGATAGAACCAGTCTTACCTACGAACATAGAACCGCAACGATGATAACCGAATTATTAGCAACTCGTTATAAATCAGATATTGACTATAGTAGGAGAGATAGACACCCGCTAGCCACTTATGCAAAACTAGTTGCATGTCAATCGTGGAATAGGTCTCATGTGCGAGGACATGTAAAGTTAGTCCAAGCCGCTTCATCCCACTATGCCACAAATATCCAAAATACATATAAGATGCAACAACATGATCATCATCGCCCACACACACTTATGTGTTCAACCTGTGCAAAGCATCTACGCATAGATTAGACTCTAATACCACTGTTGGGTTCGCAACATAGAAAACAAAAAAAAATCCTACGATGGGAACTACTAAGAACCAAGATCTATCTACACGGATACAAGCAACGGGTGGATATACATCCATAGATAACTTACCCTTGAAGAGTGACAAAGCATTGTTAATGAAACTAATTTCATGGTTGATGTAGTCATACACTTGCTGATCTCAAGATCATGATGAAGTCTAGCGAGTCCACCAGGTCCAACAACAGCAAGTCCAGCACCTCAAAGAAGCGGTGCATCCGTGGTCACACACACATCCGGTACCCTGACAACCTCCATCCCTCGCTCCAGCAAAGCAGCGGAAGCAGAAACACCTTTCTAGATAAAGCCATCGAGAACATGTATCCTGCTAATCTGAGACCATGGGGAATAATTTCTAGAGAGGGAGAGAGATCCTTCACGAGGAGGTGTGAGATGATAGGAGGGAGTGGGGGCCTTTTATAGGGAGAGGGGGGCAGCCCCTCACCATGTCCGGCAGCCAAAGGAGGTGCCCCCACCTCTTCCATATTCATGTGGGTGGAGCTCCTACTCACATAAGTAGCCTCCCACTCAAAATTCCACTCACCTCCATTAAATTTCCACCAAATTTAATGCAAACTCTCATTAAAAAACTCTTTTATTTATTTTATTCAGAATTTTGTTAATTACTTTAATTAACAAACATTCACATAAAACCCCTTGCAACATTTCAATATCACATGTAGAACAAGTTTCTGCAATTTCACCCGGAACAATTCCGGTTTCCATCGAAATGATTCCACGCTTTCTTAAATCTTTATCTAAAACATATTTGCTCCAAATGGTGTCATTATCCCTTAAGTGTGTCACCCTACGGTTCGCGAATAATGCAAACATGATCGAGACCCCTCTCCGATCAATAATCAGCGGGACCTAGAGATCCGTACTGACTCCCACACATTCAACGATGACTCTAGTGACCGTGTGAACCTTTAACATTGTAACCGAATCCCTTTGTATCGTGATATATTACATGTCCGAGATTTGATCATTGGTATCCCCATACCTAGTTTGATCTCGTTATCGACATGCACTCTTTTCTCGTTCTCGTGATATAACATTCTAGTGATCACATCACTTGCTTGCAAGCTATCTCAATGTGATATCATCGAGAGGGCCCAGAGTATATATATCCGTCATCAGGATGGAAAAATCCTACTCTTGATCCATGAGACTCTACATAACACCTTCGTATCACTGAACCCACATTTACAGTCACCCTATCACGGTGTGACGTTTGATGTTATCAAGATACTCTTCTAGTGTTAGTGATTGACATGATATCATGGTCTAAGTACTAGGATTACTTCATATGATGTTATAGCAATATAAGGATAATGACTTTGATCGTAATGGTATAGTTCGGATGAATGTTCATCACATCATTCACCAATGTTGTGACCTTGTTATTAACAACATCCAATGTCCATGATCAGGAAACCTTGATCATCTTGTTAACCAACGAGCTAGTTTATAAGAGATGCATAACTAGGAACCCTTTTTTTGTTTATTAAACACACATGTATTAGCGTTTCTAATTAATACAATTATAGCATGCAAAATAAACATTTGCTATAAACATGGAATAAGAGAATAACCACTTTATTATTCCCTCTCGGGCATATTCCCTTCACAACCTACACTGTCTGTTTCTCCGGTAGTACTGGAAATTTCATCTGGTACTATCGGTGGCCACCGATAGTACCGCCTGGCAGTACCGGCCATGCATGCACGCTTTTGCAGGCATGGGCTTATCCTCTGCCTAGTCCAGTACCTTCGTCCTGCACTACCGCCTTGTCCAGTAGTACCGCTGATACTCCCGGTACTACCACTCAGCGGTACTACCGGCTGTTGCAGCCATGCGTTACCGAAGGAGACAAAGGCCTCATCGCCTCCTCGTGTCCTCCCCCGGTACCACGTCCGGTACCAGTTCGGTAGTACCGGTTGTTTTTGGTACTACTGCTTATGGTTCCGGTAGTACCGATCAGGCCAGTCAACAACGGGCACATTCTCTCCCTAGGGTATAAAAGGGCCCTTCTTATCCAACGAGAAGGTTGCCTCTTTTATCTCTCTCCACCATTGTTATTGAGCTATAATTTCCCTAGATCTCCTCCCCTAGTGCTCCAATTTACTTGATTCTTTAGGATTTGGTGGAGGAGGTCTAGATCTAGGGTTTCACCAAAGCAAAGTTGATTCCCCCTTGTTTTCCTTTGTGGATCTCGTGACTCTTGGGTTCTTTGAACCCTAGATGGAAGAGGGTGGTCTCGTAGCTGCGACATTGTTTGTAAATGTTCAGGATTGTGTTGGGAGACTCCACGTGTGGTGGAGGTCTACTCAATGTTTTGTAAAGGTTTCGGTCGCCACCTTCAAGGTCACCGCATAGTGGATCGGGTGCTTTTCGTCAGGCGGGTTCTTGGGAGAATAGGGTGAGGCCTTGTGTGGCACTGGTGGTCTTAGTACCACCCACCCCTTCAACGGAGATGTACTTCCCCTCAAAAGGAAGGAACTTCGAGAAAACACCTCCATGTCTACTCTCGGTTATTTCTATCCTTTACTCTTTACTTGTTGTTGCATGATTGCTTGTCATATAGGTCCTCTCACCAAGTTGCATATCTACAGAACTTACTTTGTGTTAAGCCTTAATTTGAAAAGAATCTAAAAATTGAGTAGCGCCTATTCACCCCCTCTAGTCACTTATACCGATCTTTCAGTTGTGCCACGGAGGCCTTGTAGGGAACACATTGAACACATCATGTCAGACTTGGATGTGCAGGGATGTGGACGAGCGGTCGGAGCAAAAGGATTCAAGGACTCCCACGAGTTTAATCCCATGGTGTCAGAGTGATAGGCAGAGAGAACATGCGTCGGGGGTCAAGGAGAGGGCATGGTGGGGATCGCGAGCTCGGGGATATAGGGTTGGAGGTGATGTGGGTAGGGGCAGTGACATGGGTATGCCCAATAGACACTCGACTACAGCCTACCTGGTGCTGCTCGACGGAAGGCCCACTCGACGAATTGCCAAGATCCATGACGCCAATGACGGTTCGAGTGGTATGAAGCCCATATGGACACAGACTCCCAAACGCACAAGACAAGGAAAGCTCAAGACTAGAGTTGTAATTTAACTTGTAACCAACTCGTATTAGTACCTGAGACCTAGCCTCCCCATATATAAAGGCTAGGAGGGTCCAACGAGAAGGCATCCTCTCTCCCCAACAGGCAATCGCGACACACGCTACGCCACAATAGATCTAGATATCGCGACTCCCTCAATAGATAGATCTACAATCTCTCATACGCCAGATCCAATCTGTGCATACACCGCCATCAGCGACATTGTAATCCTTCGGATCCTTTATCAATCAAGAGCAGACAAGCAGGAGTAGAGTCCTCTACGAGGCCTGAACCTGGGTAGACCTTGCGTTCCTGTGTGCTTGTTTGCTAGCCGTACCGAGATTTCCAGCGCTCCTCTCTTCTCCAAAACCCAAGTCCATAGCAATGGGCATTGATGAGTTAAACCCTCGTCAATTGGCGCCATCTGTGGGAGTTGGGCGCGCTGATGTTGCGATCTCGACGACTCCATTATCGGTGATCTTCGACTCATCGATTTCCAGGAATAAATTTGCCGTGGCTTCACCGCGAGTGTGCGATCGGCTCTTCATGAAGCGCGTGTTCTGTGGTCGTCGAAAGCTGGCACGTTTGAGATCCACGGAGAAGATAAAAAAATCAATCTGATTTGCAAGCAGCAGAGCACACGGATTCACTAGATCAATCTAGTCGGCGACCTGATGGAGATCTGACTCCAAATCGGGTGTGTACGTGCAGCAAGTCACGAGATTTCTAGAAGCAGCAAAAAAGGATCATCACGGCAATGATTCCTAGAAGGAAGAGGAAAGAAAAGAAAAAAAATAGGCAGCCAAAATATCTACGTTTGGAATTACATCACGTGATGTCATGGAAAAAACAAAAGAAATAAGGTGCTAGAGGAATCGTTGGAGCACATGACTTGGGAACCGAATCAAATACATACGGGCCAAGTTCGTTAGGACTGCTTTGCTGGATACACGTACTAATCTGGCGTCAAGTTATTAACAAATGCACATGAGGCCTACATGGGTTTTACAGCAACGATGTCACGCCCTATTCACTATTACGGCCCATTAAAATTTCATCTCCGTTGTGGGTGACTTCATCTTCACGACTGTGTTTTTGCCATAGCCGGTCTTGATTTCGCCATCGATAACTGCGGCGACCCGCTATGGTCTTCAAGTCCGGCAGCCCGCTGCCGTTTTCGCCTACGGTGAGCCATCATTGTCATCGACTCCAGCAACCCGCTGCCATGTCGACTACATGTCCACTGTGTCGAATACATCCACCGCGTCGACTCCATACTTCGACCACATCAATGGTACAGTCTTCGACTCCGCCAACAACCATGACCCGCTATGATCTTCGGTTGCGGCAAACCACTGCCGCCATCGCCTCCGGCGACCCGTCGCCACGTCGACTCCGGTTCGCCACATCGGCTCTCGAACGTTGCCTCGGCTACATCGACCACATCTACTCCACACTCGAGGGCTCCCTCGGCTCCAGCGACCTGCATTGGTCTTCGACTCCAGCGACTCGCTACGGTCTTCAACTGTGGCAACCCGTTACAATCTTCAACTGCGGCGACCCGCGAGCGGCCCTCTACAGTCTCCAAATACGGTGACCCGCCATGGTCTTCGACTATGATGACAAACTACGGTCTTCGGCTCCGACCACTCGGGGGCTCCTTCGACTCCACCGTATGACTCTCTTCGGTCTTCAACTCCAGTGACTTGGGGGCTCCCTCGACTCCCGCAATCGCGAGCCACTACAATCTTCGACTCCCGCGACCCGCCGATCGCATCGGACCTTGTGAATCGTTCATCACGGCAACAACCAACAAAGCTAAGTTCTCTACTTAAAGTTGATTTCTTTTTTAATTTAATCGCACTCGAAACACTCGGGGGCTGCGTCCTCTTCGAGTAACCTAATGTGCCATCGATTCCGTGCACTCAAGCACCTCATACACGACAGCCCGAGTAGCTGATTCTGCCTAATCGTCGAATCCTTGAACTCCGAGTGCCTCGGCAAGGTACTGAGACTAAGGGTAATCAGGCTAACGAAAAGGCCTAGCATACAGTGCAAAAGTGTTGACTCGATTGGCACCAGAATCTTACTTTACAAGTCGACATGCAAATATTCTTTACAAGATACAGGTACTTCACAACTCTATATGTTTTCTGCAGCTTACAAGGACATCGACTGCGCCGAGCTATTCTATCGGGGTCCTCCAACAGGAGTCGACAAAACAGCTGGCTACGACATACACTCAAGACCCGAGTCAAGTCCCTCCTCGGATGGTCACATCGCTTGATGCTACACACACGTGACGCTGACCACGCACCCAACAGAAGCGACTGCATCAACTCTATTCGCATTGTCGAATGACTCCGCTACATCAACACCAACTACATTATCGATTTTGGCTCCTTATGCGTGAGACGCTAACCCGATGCACTTCTGGGTCAGTGGTTTCTCCTCTCATGATTTTCAACTGCATCTACAAGATACAAGACTCGAGTCTCTGCCCGAGTCTACGACTCCGCCAGACACTCGGGGGCTACTCCAAACTGGAGCGCTGAATGTGCATATACAATATATTCGAGTGGCATGCTCTGAATCCTCACTCAAATCCATGATTCGACTAAGGACTCGGGGGATACTCCCATAGGGAGTGCTGGCCGCGCACCCGAAGAAATTTGTGAAGATATCCAAGCATTATGAAAACTCTTCACTCGAATCTATGATTCGATTGTGGGCTTCGGGTTACTCCCATAGGGAGCGCTGAAAGCATATTCGACTAAAACAAGCAACAAAAGACGATAGTAGTCGCAAAAGTTATTTAGTCCCTGCCTGAGTCTTCGACTCAACCAGGCACTCGGGGGCTACTCCCATAGGGAGCGCTGGTCGTGCACCCTATGATTATTTTTCCTTGTACATCGTACTGTGTGTCGATAACATCCACACTCGACTGCTATGGCGACTCTGCCTCATATTTTCCCTACAAAGAGATTACGTCTCCTGGGCCACCCAAATCATCTCCGCGATGACAAAATTTGGATGCCGCGCTTACAGCGTGAAGATAAGACCTGCATAAGGCCTGGCAACGCATCTGCTGCGCACTACCAGATATATTTCCGTGCCTGCAGGTACGATGAATATGCCTTGACGGACGCGTCGAGTGCTCACATTTACATACTGGGATTCGAACTCTGTAAGGCCTCCGCGGCATGAGTCGAATTACGCCAGCAATTTCCAGATTCGAGTCCAGGGACTCGAGTTTGAGTAGGTAGCGTTGTTTTTGCCCTAGAGCAATTAACTGGTCCCGATCCATCGAGCGCACCAGGCACGTTTACCATCATCCCTATGAACTACTATAAATTCGACTGGCCCGATGAACTTCCGGGTGAAGTGCTTCGCACTCGACACAATTGTTGACTCCGACATCCTAATGCAAAACTCAAGACTTCTGAGTCTCCATCCGAATCTACGATTCACATGGACACTCGAGGGCTACTGACATGGGTATGCCCAATAGGCACTTGACTACAGCCTACCTGGTGCTGCTCGACGGAAGGCCCACTCGACGAATTGCCAAGGTCCATGACGCCTATGACGGTTCGAGTGGTATGAAGCCCATATGGACACAGACTCCCAAATACACAAGACAAGGAAAGCTCAAGACTAGAGTTATAATTTAACTTGTAACCAACTCGTATTGGTACCTGAGACCTAGCCTCCCCATATATAAAGGCTAGGAGCATCCAACGAGAAGGCATCCTCTCTCCCCAACAGGCAATCGCGACACACGCTACGCCACAATAGATCTAGACATCACGACTCCCTCAATAGATAGATCTACGATCTCTCATACGCCAGATCTAATCCGTGCATACACCGCCATCGGCGACATTGTAATCCTTCGGATCCTTCATCAATCAAGAGCAGACAAGCAGGAGTAGGGTCCTCTACGAGGCCTGAACCTGGGTAAACCTTGCGTCCCTGTGTGCTTGTTTGCTAGCCGTACCGAGATTTCCAGCGCTCCTCTCTTCTCCAAAACCTAAGTCCATAGCAATGGGCATTGATGAGTTAAACCCTCGTCAGGCAGAAATCTAGAGGACGAGGGCGTTAGGACGCAGGATCTCGAGGAAGGGCGGCCAACTATATCGGGCTAGAGGGACGACGACCTCCATGGCAGCATGTGGCAGGTGAGCAGGCCACCAACAACTTTTAACCAGAGTAGAGAGGGACGGGGCCTGAGCACGGAGATGGCGGAGCTTGGACAGAGGAGGAGTGGTGATGTGCTCAGAGGTCAATGGCGACTCGCAGGAAGGCGGCGTATGGCATCATACAGAATGGGATGACCACTGGTGGCGCTGGACAAGAGGAGGCTGGCCATTGGGGATGAGGCCGAGGGCATAGAACAGCAAGGAATGACGGCGCCCATGGCGCCGCAGATAGACGTGCTCATGTGTGCTCGTGCGTGTGTGTGTTGGGTTGCGTTGAGTTCATGTTGTGTGGGTCGGGTGGGTCTCAGTTGTGTTGAGTCTGTGTAGTGTGTGGCATGCGTGCTAGGTTGTATGTGTGGAGGTGAGTGCGTGTTGTGTTGCGTGTGTGTGTCCTATGTGCGGTGTGTGTGTATGTGTGTGTGTGTGTGTTGGGTATGTTAGGTCCAACTGGCTGGGTCTAGCCAGTTTAGGTCTAGGTTTGTGATAGCTCCAAAAATAGCCATCGTCCACCGCGTTTAGACATTGTTTTTGGTCAAGTAGTTGACAAGAAACTCTCAATCCTTGCCACTAATGACTAATAATTGAAAAGATATGCAAAACCTTGCTTTGAATTGTGTTGTGCAGGAAATCATGCTTTTTAATGCGGAATCAGGAGTCATAATGAAGGTTTTTGAGGAAGTCCACACAACCAAGTAATTGGGGAGTCATTACCTGGCATTAGCAAGCTTAAAGACCACTAGTACGGGCAGGGACCGCCCGTACCATGTGGCGATAGCTTCGTCTCGTTAAACCCTACAACTTTTATGAAGACGCCAATCGATGGCTGTGAAATATAGCCATCTACACCCACATTTAAACTAGATATTATTCATATTTTTCATGAAATATCTCTCTAAACCCTGCCACGAATGCCTAATGATCAAAGGGGTATGCAATCCTTTCTTTCTATTTTTCCCTGCACAGATAATGATGTTTGATCATGCGAATCACAACATTAAAGTCAAAGATACGAGATTTCCAACGACCCAAAGAAACCAGGGGTCGTGAAGTGGAGACAGAAGCTTTAACGACCAACTATACGGCGGGAACAAAATTCTGGCCGTTTAGTTCCGGCCAAAAATCATCGACACCGCTAGGTCAAATAGAACAACTTTCATGAAGGGATCCCTATATAAAGAGGCTTCAGGCGACGAGAAATAGAGCCCAGAGACCCTGTAGAACCCCAAAAACCTGCATCCACAACACCGAAGAGTTGCTGGAGGAATAGAGTTAGATCTAATCTCCAAACCCTTCACCACCATAGCCATATTCCACCACTTATAATAGTAGATCTCATCTTCAATTGGCGACAATGTAAGACTATTTGCTATCAATCTCATGATTTCCATTGCAATGTTTATGATTGTTGATTTCATCTCTATGCATGAGTAATTCTCTTTGGGCTAAGGGCTTCGGCCTAGCCATGTAGCTTTTGTGCATGTTATTTATCATAGATGGGATCATGTATTAGTTTCTATGACATGATGATTATTGTATCCTCTCTTGCCTCAATCCAAGGACTTGTTAGGTACCCAAGACCCCGAGGATTGAGCCAGGAATAGGTAGTATGAGTAATGACTAATCTGCAGGTTGGGAACCCTAGTGACATAAGGGGTATTACGGCTGTATGTGAGGGATTTACTTGGGACTAACGGTGACATCACTATGCATATCATTAGTTCTCTTTCTTCTATGGATGAGACTAGTAGGTTATTGCTATAAGCAGTTGCGGAGGAAATAGCAATTATGGATGCACTGCCCACATATAATTATCTTGCTCTAACAATAATATGCATACTTTATTATTATCTTTTATTCGCATCAGATGTTTTTCACAGATACAGGTGAAACCGAAAGCCCTAGGCCCTATCTCTCCATCATCGACAACAACAAAATACAACAAACTCTTGGTCTGATAAAACACAAAAAGAATTCTAAAACTCCCAAAGGTCCGTTAAAGTAACTTCACTACACTTTTTGCTTGCCGAGGATTCTATAACCTAGGTCTACTAGGGAAAAAGAGCTATACTACATCCGTAATCCGGATCAAAGGTATCAACCCTCTTTCTGGCACCGTTGCTGGGAAGCAATAGCTACCCTGGTGAGGTTAGTAGGAACCTTGCTAGTTTTAATTTTTGTTTTTAATTTTGTTAGTTTGCTTTCAATCTTTATTTGAAAAACCAAAAAGTTAGTTAGTCTTTAAATTATTGTTTTTACTATCATAAGTCTTTATTTAAGAAAACCCAAAAACATAGGAAATATGTCTGAGAACAAGCTTGGGGAGTTTGCAACTCCCAACAATTATTATTTGCGTACTCCTATTACCTAGCCAGGAATTACTGCTGATGATTATGAAATTAAGCCCCACTATTAAAGTTTGCTTCAATAGAATCAATTTGGAGGCTCTGTTGTTGAGGACGCAGGTATGCATTTGAATACTTTCACTGAAATATGTGATATGAAGCGCATAAAAGATGTTGACCCCGATGCAGCCATGTTGCACTTATTTCCTTTCTCTTTTAGAGGAAGAGCAAAAGAATGGTTGCTATCTTTGCCTAGAAATAATATTGCATCATGGGTGGAGTGTACTTCTTTAGTTCCTAGTTTTTCTTAAATCTCGGGACGAGATTTTGTTTAAGGAGGGAAGATTTGTAACATCCCAAAACTTTAATCAAGGTTATCAAGTTCTAATCACCCAATTTAGGGTTAACAAAAACTTTTATTAAGAAAAATGGATATGAATGCATGTGTGTTTGCATTAGTATAGAATTGAGTGTACTTGATTGTTCTAAATGGTGTAAAATGGTTTAAGGATGAATACCACATCATGTAGGCCAATTTACAAACAAAATCCAAAGACAAAGAAATCAAATATGAATAAATAAAGCAAATGGTCATTTTGACAAAAATCAACCACTAGGCCACTTTGTGTGTTCCTAGAAGAAGAATTTGAACAAAAACATTTCTATTTATTTTCACCCCTTGCTAGACCAAGTAAAAGTGTATCAAGGCCCACTTTACAAACTTACAAAAACATATTGCAAATCAATTTAATGGACAGTTGAAAATGGAATCTCATTCATATTTTAAGATCCCACTTTTTCAAAAACTTATCAAATCAATTCCACTTGACAATCCCAAGCAATCCTAGACACTCAAGCATGATACAAGCACCCCCACCAAAATTCACCCAAAAATTTGAATTTGAAATTCTTTCGGCCATTTCATCAAACACTTGGCATGCACAGAAAAATCATCTGCCTAACTTCACTGTATGTGTAGTAATCCTCGACCAATTCGGTCCCTCTCCACTCCCCTTGTCCCCCTGGTGTCGAGCAGCAGCAGAGCAACACCCCCTTTGCCATGTACATAGTGGAGCGCCGCCAGCAAATGGTCACTACCGATCGACCAAGGCCATCCCGCTCCAGACAGCCCCGTGATACGTCCATAACGTATCTATAATTTTGATGGTTTTATGCTAATAATATGCTTTTGACACTCCTTTTTGTATAAAGTTTATGATTTATTTGTACTAACCTATTAATAGTTGCAAAAGTGCACAATGTTCTTGTTTTACACTTTGATGTGTAGGAATTACCAAGAATACAAGTGGAAACCTTGTTGGAGTCAAATTGGGGTTTTTCCAGAAATCTGTCTTAGAACTCTTTTTGGAGATGGTCACATTTCGGTTCGAAGACCGCGCAAATGGAAAACTCTTCAACTACAAAGTTGTTGGAAATTTCGCGACAAACGTTCTAGACATAAAATTTAGCTGATTCCGAGTCCGGACGGGCCCGCTAGGCCCGATTTACTGCAGCCCAAGATGGGGTGACGGGAATCCGAGAAGCTATATAAAGGGAGGAAACCTAATTCGCCCAAGACACCTCCACCCATGAAGCCAAAGCCACGTTTTTGCCTCCCCCATGGATCCCATCTCCATGGGGGAGGGCTCCCAAGAAGCCATGAAGGAAGGGGGCTAAGGGGCGATGCTCTCCCATGATACCGGCGGCAGGGAAGGAGTCCCCCGCGCCGCCGCTGGCGCCACCGCCGCCCTCTTGACCATCTTCACCGCCATCTCCATCACCTAATCCTCCTAGTATGCAGTGGTTCATCCTCCCACGCACATTTGTACCGTCCTATGTAAACATGGTGTTTGATGCTATAAGTTATAATCCTATGATCTATGTCATGTTTGTGTAGTTTCTTTGTTCTTAGATTGAATGGTTGAATGTCTTTGGTTCATTAGAGTTGTATGTTGATATGGTACAGTCCTTTCGTGTCCATTATATGTGTGCCCGCATGGATTAAACATCATAGGGTTTGTAGTATCTGTAAGAGGAAGGGAGAGTTCTGCCGGAGTGACAGAAACCTGAGGACGCGAACCGGAATATTGCACGTATGGGAGTAAGAGGACCATTAAACTTAAGGATATGGTTGGGGAAACCTTAATGCATTGTTAGTACTTACAGATATTTGCTAACAATCCAATCATATAGTACATGTAATTCCATGTAGTTAAGCGCATGTATATTTAGCCTCTCCCACATAGAAAACTGCATCGAAGACAATGAACCTAATATATTCGCTATTTAAACTTGGACAAATCCACCACAATTACCACCACTATTCTACACCATGGTTCTGTTAGTTTAGTGTATTTTATTGCTATAGCAACTAGCTTTAATTTCTTGTTATTTATTATCATGCAAAGATATCTCTATTACTCGTATTGTTGCTCTAGTTCTATTTCCTAGATAATGAAAACGTTTAGTGTGCGTAGAGTTGTATTAGTGGTTGATAGAACTTGAGAGAATATTTATCCTACCTTTAGCTCCTCATTAGGTTCGACACTCTTACTTATCGAAAAGGCTACACACGATCCCCTACACTTGTGGGTTATCACCCCGAGCCTAACCGGGATGTCCAGGAGCATCGCCGCAGCCTACCGCCACCCCCTATCTAGCCCACGAGCGCAACCCGACCGTGGACCACCCTAGCACCGCCGCGCTCTACGCCTTTGCGCCATGTCTAGAGCGTGCCACTGTGCCACACCCGACCAGCACGCGCCTTGTCCTCATCGCGCACGCGCAGCCTCGCCATGATCACGCCAACCCACCAGACACCCCCATTCGCCACCGTGTGACCCGTAGCTCCTGCGTGCCGTCGAGAATGCCGCCTGTCCCGCGCGGAGCGCCGCACGCGCCAGACCAAACTAGACCACCCTGTGTCGCACCCTTACTTCCGTGAGAACCGCCAGGGAGCACCGCACCGTCCTACACCCTCTCCCATGCCTTTAGCTCGATGTACCGTTCTCGCCGGAGACGCCAACCCATCCCGCTCGGTCGCCTCGTCGGTGTATAAATAGAGGGCCTATCCACCCCATTTCTCCACACCACCTCACTCCCCACTCCTCACTAACCGTCCCTACTTCTTCTTAGAGCAAGGCAAGCACCACCGCGCCAGAATTTCATCGGAGCCTGCCGTTGTTGGAGGAGAAGGGTGTCGTTGATTCCGACCACCCCAACCCTTCCGTGACCGCGCCTCGCCTCGCTGTCGTCTACCACGTAGATTACCCCTGTCGCCGACCCTAGCTGGAGCCCAGGTGAGTCCCGCGAGACCCCCACCGCTGCGCTAGGTCATTTTCCTTACCGGAGCTGTTCATCGTCGATGATGACCCTCAGCCGTCGATCTTGCTTCTAATCGTAGGGCTCAGGTTAAACGATACCGCTTCGCGTAGTTAGTCTCGCTGATGAGTGGACCCCATCTGTCAGCGGCCCGCTATGCCGCGTAGTGCAGCTGGGCCGGCCCGTTTAGCTTTCCCGCGCAGCCCAGGAAATTCAAATATTGATTTTCCTTTTTAGATGAAATCCTATTCTGTCCACTTATTCAAAAATCAATTCAGAGAGTTTCACTTAACCAAATTGTATGATTCAAATTTTCCTTGAAAGGTAATTAAAATATCTATCAAAGTCCCTTGGATTTAAATCATTTGGAGTTAGAGACAATCTATAGTAAAAATAACAAGGCAAAGACTTTTGCAACTTCAAACATTTTTCAAAAATCAACCATAATAGCTTTTGAGTTGATTCCAACTCTCAAAAATCACATTTGATAATATCTATCTGAATATGTAAAAATATCTAAGTTTGCATGCAGTGACTTTGGAGTTTGGACTAGTACCAAAATAATGCTATTAGGGTATTTCTAGTCACTTTAAATCTATTAAATAATATTCTTAAACTTTATAAAATATGACCAACGCTTTAAATCACATTCCCATGTATTAGAATATATGGTCATGACATGTGTCAACATGCTCCCATATTTTAATTGGAGAATATTAAATCTTAATTAATTTCAATGAGTAAAATTACTTTTCTCAAATAAACTAAACTAAACTAGTTCTTTAATTCATGTGATGATTGTGATGATACTAGATCATCAAGTGTGACCCTTAGTGTGATAAATATAATTAGTTAAGTATTGTTTGGTGATTGTGTACCCCGTATTTATTTATAGACGATAGTACCAACCAAGGATACGAGGAGGAGGAGTTCTACCCCGAAGAAGAGGAGAACTTCAATCACTGCACCAATCAAGGCAAGCTAGAACTAAGCAAGTTAACACTTGCCCCCTTGATAACTTAAGAAAATGCATTAGGCATGCTTTGGGTTATATACTTTTGATTATACCAATCCCATGTTTTACTTGCAAGCTTTACTCTTTACTTTACCAAAGTTCTTTACTTTTAGTTAATGCTTTGGGAGGATCTGGAAAGTAGTATAGATAGCATAAAGAGTATAAAACTAGGCCTATACTAGATGTCATTCTATGGCATGAGATTGAGATTAGCATCCCTCATTAGTGAACACTCTTAACTTAGTGGCTATTGCTAAGCATAAAACTTGATCACTTTAGATGGGAATACTTGGTGAACATGATTATGAAAACCCTGGAATGATGAGTCATTTTATTGAAATGTTTTGACATGTGTTGAGAAACACAAATGGATTTGATGATGAAAATGTTGAGGCATGAGCCTTAGCCCTTTATAAAAACTGATGGTTAGGTTCGGATGCGATACCATTCCAATTTTACCATACAACCACAATACCTGAATTGGGTAAGACTTAGCTGGAAGTTTATATGCATTAGTATGGGTTCCCTCACAGAAGAGGTTTAAGCTAAGGCTACCTCTTGATGATGTCCACCTATGCAGTGCCCAGGATGGCAGATGGCCATGACTGGGAGGCCAAGCTCATAGGGGAGGTGCCTATACTAGAGTGTGTAATTGAAAGGTTATGATTGATTATCCGCATACTAAGTATGATGATTCAGGGTTATCCCTGACGGATGTATCGAATTTTGTGGTGAAAGTGTACCACCTCTGTAGAGTGTCAAACTATTCGAATAGCCGCGTCCGTGGTCATGGACAGTTGGAGTGGACATACTGTTCCGTTGTCAGATGTTTTCAAAATGATTTGTGAAGTGAACTATGATTTTGACTTGACCACCACAGGGTTGTGAATATGAAAACTAGGTTCCCAACTTAAAGTGATTTAGAAATTTTACTTAGTTTTCTTTACTTTCGAACTTAGTTTAGATAAATCTGGCTTTTTGCAAATAAACTTAGAGCTTAGGATTCCTACTAGAACTACCTTACTTGTTAGTGATAGTTTGCGAGTACTTAAAGAGTACTCATGGCATTATCCCTGGCTATTCCCGTGGCCAGACTATGATGAGGACTATCAGGAAGATGGACAGCAAGACGGCTATGACAACTAGGATCATCTCCCATCGTCAGCATTGCCTGTGACACTAAAGATGGAGCCCACTACTACGCTTATTATTCCGCTGCTCATTTGTATTAAGACTGGATCATGAGATCCTTTATTTGTGTAAGACCTTATTATGGTTTGTAATGGATGATGTACTATGATATCCAATTTGTTATGTCTCGCAAAAATGGTAATCCTGGGATTGCGATGTATGCCATAGCAGGCATCTGTGATTAAAAATCCAGGTGTTGATAGAGTAAAACTCTCATTCTAGATAAATTTGCAGGTAAAGCTGAGCCCAATCATGTTGAAGACCTCAAGATGATGAGAATCCAAAGGGAGGAGCCTGGAGAACTTGATTATAGTAATATTCCTTCACCAAATTACACCGTTGAAGATCTTGTAAAAAGGATCAATATCAAGATTCCGGTAAGTGAAGGAAATGAGGACGCTATGTATCAAGACTTCGTTAATCAGGTAGGAATAAAGGTATGTGAGCTTGAGGAAGAATATAAGAAAATTACTGAAAAGTTACCTGTGAAGCTTGATGATATATTTGAGCCTACTATTAAGATTAAAATTGGGACCAATAAGATAGCTGCACTTTGTGATCTAGGTGCAAGCGTTTCAAAAATTCCAAAAAGTCTTTTTAATAAGTTAAATCTTGGTTCCTTTGAAATCACCGAGTTAAAATTACATCTAGAAGATTCTACCTTCAAACAAGTTGTAGGGATTAAAGAAAATACTTTAGTATACATTAAAGGTTGTCCTGCTCTTATTGATTTTGTTATTGTTAACATGCTTGAAGATGTTACTGCTCCTATTATATTAGGTCGTTGATGGCTCTGAAATATAGCCATCTAACGTCCACATTTAAACTGGATATTAATCACATTCTTGATGAAATATCTCTCTAAACCCTGCCACTAATGCTAATATTCAGAGGGGTATGCAATCCTCTCTTTTGTTATTTTCCTGCATAGATAACATCATCTAAATGACTGAATCAATACATTAAAGTCAAAGATATGAGATTTCCTACTACCAGAAGAAAACAGGAGCCTTACAACGGAGGCAGACGCCTTAATGACCAACTGTACGACCAGAGCAAAAATTCGACCGTATAGCTCCGATCGTATAGTTGGCGCCGCCACCGTTTGGTCAATCAAAACAACTTTTGTGAAGGGACCCCTATATAAATAAGCCTCGGGTCACGAGAAAACGGAGTTCGCACCATCCAGAAGTCTCTGCCATAGATCACTAGCTGCCTCCAGATCTCCAAACCCTTCTCCATCTCCATAGCCATATTCCAGCACTTGTAATAGTAGGTCTCTTCTCCGATTGGTGACATTGTAAGACTATTGCTATCAATCTTATGATTATTATTACAATGTTTGTGATTGTTGATCTCATCTCTATGTGTGAGTAATTCTCCTTGGGCTAAGGGCTTCGGCCTAGCCATGAAGCAATTGTGCATATGAATTATCATAGATGGGATTGTGTATTAGTTTGTATGACATGATGATTATTGTATCCTCTCTTGCCTCAATCCAAGAACTTGTTAGGTACCCAAGACCCCGAGGGTTGACTAGGTATAGGGAGTATGAGTGATGACTGATCTGCAGGTTGGGAACCCTAGTGACAGAAGGGGTAGTACTGCTGTATGTGAGGGATTTGCTTGGGATTAACGTTGACATCACTATGCATACCATTAGTTCTCTTTCTTCTATGGATGAGACTAGTAGGTTATTGCTATAAGCGGTTGCGGAGGCAATAGCAATTATGGATGCACTGCCCACATATAATTTATCTTGCTCTAACAAGTACACGCAATACTTTATTTCTATCTTTTATTTCCATCAGATGTTTTGCACAGCTACAGGTGAAATCCAACGCCCTAGGCCCTCTCTCTCCATCATTGACAACAAAAAAAAGACGCACACTACTGGTCCGGTGAAAACACAAAAGGAATTCTAAAACTCCCGAAGGTCCGTTAAAGTAACTTCACTACGCATTCACTTCCCGAGGATTCGATAACCTAGGTCTACTAGGGAAAAAGAAGCTATACTACATCCATAATCCAGATCGAAGGTATCAGCCATCCATTCTTAAGAACTATTAAGGCTTTGATTAACCTACATGAAGGGAATGTGAAGCATCAATTGCCTTCGTGTGATCCTTTTGTTATTCATTTTCCCAGGAAGAAGAAAGCCAAGCATTATGAAAAGGAGGCCATCACTTTGAAAGCCAACTATTTTGGAGTGGGTGTTCCACTCATCTGGCCTAAGTGAGCAACATCGAGGTCAAGATATTAACCATAAAAGAGTGCTTCATGGGAGGCAACCCATGTGAAATAAAGGTTTGAGTAAAGTTTTTAAGTTTTAGTTTAAATTTTATGTTTAATAAAGGGTGCTAGAAAGCTCCAATTGAGGAGAAGAAGTTCGGTAGTACTAAAAATCCTGCTTTATACATGCTGATGTTGGTCGACAATTTTTACTGTCATTTTTCTCTCAAAAACAAGGTGTTTCGCTAAGTTTCAGGATAAGAAAGAATTCTCGAAGAAATATATTTTTTTATGACTACTGAAGGTTTAACGACCAGCTATACGGCGGGAATAAAAATTCTCTCCATATAGTTTGGCTGTATAGATATCTTTGCCATCGACAAATTTTCTTTCACAGGTACTGAAGGTTTAACAACCAACTATACGGCAGGAATAAAAATTCTAGCCGTATAGTTCCGGCCTATAGTTATTGACGAGGGTTTAACTCGTCAATGCCCATTGTTATGGACTTGGGTTTTGGAGAAGGAGGGAGCGCTGGAGACATCTATCGGCTAGCAAACAAGCACACAGGAGACAAAGGATTTACCAAGGTTCAGGCCTCGTAGAGGTCCCTACTCCTGCTTGTCTGCTTGTGGAATTATTGAGGGAGTCAAAAGTTACAATGGTGCACAGATGTAATCTGGCGAAGGTTGTGGAAACTGGGGTTGCGTGTGTCCTTCTCGCCGCCCCCTCCTAGCCTTTATATAGATAGGCTAGGTCTCGGGTAGCAGGTCGAGTCGGTTACAAGTTAGGGTTTTCCCTTTAATCTTTCTATCTTTAGCTTCTTCTTGTTCTTCAAGCAATCGAGAGTCCGTAGGTTACTCGAGTCCCTCCATCCGGGCCTTGGCGACACCGTGGGCCTGTATGTATTTGGACCGTATATACCAAGCTTGAGTACCTGTAGGGTATACCCATGTCAGTAGCCCCCGAGTGTCCAGTGGAATCGCAGATTCGACTCGGGACTTTTTGAAGCCTTCGAGTGCCTAAATGAGTACATTTCGATTGCTTTTATTTGTGTCATAGGGATTGTTGATATACGTGCCTGATATAACCGAAGTATCGGTATCAGTTAACCACCTTAGGGTGAAACAACACGATCTACTCAAATTCGAGTCCCCGGACTCGAATCCAGAGAAGTGCTGGTGTAATTCGACTCGGGCCACGGAGGTCTTACAGGAGTCGAATTCCAGTTATATGGGTGTGAGCACTCGACGCGTCCATCAAGGCATATTCATCGTGCCTGTAGGCACGGATACATTTCTGGTAGTGCGCAGTTAAATGCGTTGCCATGCCTTATTCAGGTCTTACCTTCACGCCGTAAGCGCGGCATCCAAATTTTATCATCGCGGAGACGATTCGGGCATCCCAGGAGACGTAATCTCTTTGTAGGGAAAATTTGTGAGGCGGTGTCGCCAAGGGTTGCGAGTGCGGATGTTATCAACACACAGTTTTTGTGCAAATAATCATAGGGTGCGCGACCAGCGCTCCTTATGGGAGTAGCCCCTGAGTGCCTGGTTGAGTCGAAGACTCAGGCAGGGACTAAAGAACTTTTGTGACTGCTGTCGTCTTTTGCTTGCTTGTTTCAATCGAAGACTCAGGCAGGGACTAAAACACTTTTGCGACTGCTGTCATCTTTTGCCGGCTTGTTTCAGTCGAATTTGTTTCCGGCGCTCCCTATGGGAGTAACCCATGTCTGTAATCGAACTTTGTTTCGAGTGGTTGGGTTTGCTTTGTAATTTTCCACGTTCCTGCAACAAGAAAAGAAAAAGTCGTAGGGTGTGCGGCCAGCGCTCTCTATGGGAGTAGCCCCCGAGTGCTTGGTGGAGTCGAAGACTCCAGCAAGGCCTTAAAATAGTCGAAGTTTTCCACTGCGTAGCCTTGATGACGTCAGTGCTGACGCTTGTATGACCTCAGTTCCCCGCATGAGCGAGTTTGACGGGACGTGACGAGCGGTGGGTCCCACTTTCTGACTTTGATTTGACTGGGGGTGCGTAATCTTATTTTTAACTGCGCCTCCTCGATTTCTGCACGTAATGGTAGAAGTGGGGGGATGGCTCGCGCTTCCTCTTCTCCACGTCTCCAACACAATGCGTGCCACGCGTCTAATAGGGTTTTTGTCAGCCGTTGGATTGCATCTCCTAGGGGTTAAGTAGTGGCGCTGCGGCGGTAATTTTCCATCTGCGCTCTTTCGTCCTCGCTGCCATTGCCATTGTTGTTGTTCTTCTGCTTTCCTGCGCTCGTCTCCTTCACAGCGCTGGACCACCTCCATTCGTTTCCAAGCTACTTTCCGCTCTCTCATCGCCGCCGCGCAATGGGAAAGAAGAATGGAGGTGCTACCGCTGATTCCGCGGCCACCATTGCCGCGACGAAGAAGAAGGGTGGCTCCGCTGCTGCGGGCACCAGCGCCACCGCCGGCATGAAGAAGAAGGTCGTGGGTACTCGCGTGACCAATGGTGCATGGCGCCCCTCCATTATCAAGGCGTCGGATCTCCGTCTTCTTTGCCAGGATGGAATTATCTCTGTGGCAGTCGCTGATGCGCGCGTCCCCAGCGGTGAGACCATTTCTGCTCCTCCCACTGGCTTTCGAGTGATGTTTCTCGCATTCGTCATTCGTGGTCTCTCCTTGCCTCTCCACCCCTTTCTTAGGGGTCTTCTTTGCTTCTACGAGCTCCAGCTTCATCAGCTGTCCCCAAATTCGATTCTCCACATTACCTACTTCATCACCCTTTGCGAGTGCTGGCTCGGAATCGAGCCACACTTTGGTCTTTTCAAGCGCTTGTTTAAATTGAAGCGGCAGTCCGCATCTGGCTCTTTAGTTTATGACGTAGGTGGTTGCGGAATCCACGTCGACCCATCCGCAACCTACTTCGACATCAAGCTTACCAAGTCCGTCCAGGGATGGAGGGACAAATGGTTCTATGTCCGCGATCAGAAGGCCAAAGATGAGCACTTTAGACTCGCGCCCTTTGATCCGGTGACTCCCTGCAAGAAGATGCGTTCTTGGAAGAACGTAGTAATGCCTAGCGAACTCGTGGAGACAGACGTGCTGTATCAACGCGTCTGCGATCTCGAGAGTCGCATAGGCGCAGAAGAGGGAGGCTGCGCCCTTATCAGGACTTGGCTGCACCATCGCGTCCAGCCTCTCCAAGCCAGAGGCCATTCCATGTTTCAATGGGGTAGCGCTGATGATGCCACTCGCGTGTCTACCGATGGCATGTCCGCGAGTGAGGTGGATAAGAGGATTTGACTGGTCACGAAGTACACTGTCAAGGATGTGCTTCCAAGTGAACCAGTTGTTCCTCCTTTTGATGCTTCGAATCCTCCTCCTGAGGTATAGTTGTGCTACGCAGTAGCCTATTTTCGTGATTGCTTTTCTATTTGCTGATTTTCACTGACTGTATGTAGGATTGGGCGGTGTCGCCTTGTATGCCTCCTCTCCCTGAGGGGATTATTCCCCGCGAAGCTTTGGAAGAGGACGAGTCTGAGTTGACTGTCCCTTCTGATGTGGAAGAGGAAGCCCCAGAGTCTGAGATCCCGGATACTCGTAAGCGTTCGCGCAGCGAGGATTCCGACGCGTCGAATCCTTCGACTCCAGGAGGCACGACTATTGGCACAGAGTCGCCAATTCCAGCCGTTCCTGTGAGGGCTGTGGCACCATCTTCTTGCAAGAAGATGTGATTGCCCAAGGAGTCTTCGTCGAAGTCGGCGGCAGCCACGTTTGATCTTGACAAGTTTGACTGGTAAGTTTGCTAGGTCATTCATTCTTTTCTGTTTTCTTCTTGTTGACTTTGCCCTAGAGTTTGCCATTTCTCAATGTCGATTTGGTCTTGTAGTAAGGAGGCATCGTCATCTTCTGGCGACGTCGAGTTTTTGAAAGAATCGGGAGTCGCGACCTCAAGGGCCAACGTAGAGGTCGAGCGCGCTCCTTCCCCTCCGGCGGCGGCCCACTCCAGGCACAATTCTTCGAGCTCTCCTCACGTAGGGAACATCGAATGGTTGCTCGGATGACCGTTCAGCAAACTTCTTCGGAGTCGCTGGAGGACCATGTAAGTATATCTTTCCTTCTTTTAATGTGGCAGTCGACATTCTCTGTTGCCCTCTCTAATTCCTTGTTTATGCGATAGCTCCTTGTAAAGGCAACCGCGCAAGTGGCGGAGCAGGTGATGGTGATTGGTCGCCAGCATGCAATGCTGGAAACGCGTCACCGCGTGGTCGAAAGTGAGTGTTCTACACTTATTCTTTTTCGTCTCCTCCTTTTTTTTGTATAGTTGACTGATAGTCAACTTTTGGTTGCCATGTAGCTGAGCATAACGCTTTACTGCGCAACGTCGCCACCTTGGAGAAGACATTAGCCTCAGCTGTGAAGGGGCGCGACGAGGCAATCGCGGCTCGTGATGATGTATAGAAGTGCAAAGAGGATCTGTGTGCCTCCTTTGCGGCCAAGGAAAAGTTGTTCGAAGAGCAACTGTTATCAGTCGCCAAGGCCCTCTCAGGTACCTTTGCTGGTAGATATTTTATTGTTGTTCTTCTCTGCATCTGGAGTTTTGCTGGTGGCGCTAGAGATTTCATCTATGTGTGGGTTTTCTGTGCAGATGCTGGCGATTTGAGCTTTGACCCGCAGGCCCTTCGTCGCGATGACACTCTGGCAGGCGCGGTGTCTGCAGTCGAGGACCGTAGCGTCGCTGTCCAAAATACATTGTCCAAGGCCAAGGCCAGCCTTAGTCGCCTCCGAGAGGAGTTGATGCCGAAGGCGGAGCTGGTCGATAATGTGGACGAGCTGGTGGAGTCACTCGCTGGGGGTGTGCCTGCCACCTACAAGGACTCCCTCCGTGCGGCTGGCACGACCATGTCACTCGCCATGGTGCAGGCCCACGGAGGCGAGATAGATCCCTCTGTGGTGTCGAAGGCGATGCCTATTGGCGCAGACGGTCAGCAGGTAGTCTTTGCTCCTTTCGCGACTGCCTGTGCCAAATATGGCCATTCCTTGATAAATACCGTTGCCAAGTATTCGGAGGAGCTCCAGCGTGCGAAGGCGGCGAAAGCTTCGGCCTCAGGGGCCGGCGGAAAATTAGTGGCGTCTGATACTGCCACGGACTTGATGAAGCCCCCGAAGCCGTCGAAGTCGAAGAAGCCAGCTGCTCCGTAGTTAGCTTTTTGTAATAGTTAATGAATTGTCCTTTTGGTCTGAGAACATGCCTGCTGGCGAGTGTGTTTGTGAATACTTTATGCTGATCCTGAATGCATCTATTACTTTTGCCTTGGTGTTAAGTTGGTCGCCTTATTTGCCTTTGTCTTGACTTTGTGGTAGGGTACATCAAGTGATCCTGTAGGGGAACCCAGGACTCGCCATCTCTTGAAGATACAGTGGCACCTCCGCGCTCCAGGGTAGAGGAGTTGTCCTTGCTTTCGCGACTTCGTGATCGCATTAAGAAGCTGGAGCGTGAGTTGCCCGTGATCCGTGGTAGCGCGGACGTGTGGAAGTCGAAGGCTGAAAAATCCGCCGCCCGCGAGCAATATTTGCTTGGCAAGGTGACGCAACTGGGCGACCAATTTAAGTGTTAGTTTGCTTTTTCCTCATCTTTTCCTTTGCAGTCACTTGCAGAGGTACGTTGTACTCATGCTATTGATGCTGCTTTGTGTAGTTGTTAGTGAGCGCCATCCACAGGAGGAGAGGGATAGAATTTCCATTCGCCTTCATGATCTCACCCAGGAACAACTTCAAGAGAGTGGATACTTCTGGGTAGATCATGATCGTGTGACTGCGTTGGCGACCCTGCAGGATCGCGCATCGTGAGTGCCGCTCTTCCTGAAGAAGCCGCAGTCGTGCTTGAAAAGCATTTATCAGGCTATGCTCCCGTTGGACGACGCTCCATCAAGCCTGCTGGCTCTTCTTGCCAAATTTCAAGATCTGTCCATGGTTCACGAGTGCGTGAGGCAGCAGTTGGTGGCTGGTGCCAAGGCTTCCCTCTCGATGGTGCGTTTGCACAGGCCTAACGTGGATATTGCCGCCATTGCCTCTGGGCCGCCGGTGCCACCAGCAGGATCTTCCTGGAATATGGTGCCGCACTATCAGGCGGTGGACCGCCCAGCCGAGGAGATCGTCGACTTCTTCGAGGAACAAACTAATGTTCTTCTGTTGCAAGGGTAGCCAAATATGTATCCTGCACATAAGTGTACTTGTGTTGTAAAGTCCGTATAGATGTTGTAGATAATCTATTGTCGAATGTGCATAAGGAGTTTTGTGAGCGTGAGGTGCGTTGCACTATGCGAGTCCTTTTTGTTAGCCTGGCCATCCTTTTATCTCGTTCCCTTGTCAACCTGTCAGGTGCGTTGCAGTTGGGTTGAGTTTGTGTTTAAGGGGTTCGATTGATGTGCCAGCTACTCAGGATGTCGCGTTTTGGTTCGAAGAACATATGTGTATAGGGTGGCGCAGCCCCCGAGTATGAAAATTGACAAAGTAAAGGAGAACACAGAGTTTCGGGGCACTTAGCTTTTATTTATTCGAAGAATAGTACGAAGTACAATGTGTGGCTAAGTAGCCTTGGCTGAGTAGCCTTATTTGCGATGTAAAAGTAAAGAAAACAGCTAAGGGTAGAAGCGTCGCAGTTGTGCGGCGTTCCAAGGGTTGGAGTATGCGACTCCTGTCTTTAAATCTTGAAGGCGATAGGCGCCACCTGGGATTACTTCTGTAATCACGTATGGTCCTTCCCAGGGGGACTCGAGCTTGATATGTCCCTGCTGCTTCAGTCGTAGGACCAGGTTAGCTTCGACGAAGGATCTGGGGCGAAGCCTTCTACTGTGGTAGTTGCGCAGGTTCTGCTGGTTGATCATAGATCTTTCTGCGGCGATTTCTCTTGCTTCGTCGAGGAGGTCGACGGAGTCTTCGAGTGCAAGGGATGACTCTTGTTCGCTATAGGCGACCACGCGCGGCGCCTTGTACCGTACCTCGGCGGGTAGTACTGCTTCTGCTCCGTGCACCATAAAGAATGGCGTGTAGCCTGTGGCGCTGTTTGGAGTTGTACGTAGACTCCAGAGTACGGATTGCAGCTCATCTGGCCAGCAACCCGCCGCTTGTTCGAGTGGTCATAGGAGTCGCTTTTTGATGCCGCTGCAAACGAGCCCGTTTGCTTTTTCCACCTGACCGTTGGTCTGTGGATGCGCTACTGAGGCGTAGCTGATGTTGATCCCCAGGTTCTCGCAGAATTCCTGGAACTCCTTGGATGTGAAGTTATCGGTAATGATGCTGTGCAGCACGCCGAAGCGGTAGACGATGGACTCGAAGAACTTGACTGCGCTGTGCCCGGATTGGTTGGTCATTGGCATGGCCTCGATCCACTTGGTGAATTTATCGACTGCCACCAAGAGGTAGACGTAGCCTCCACGCGAGGATCTTGGCAGCTTGCCAACCATATCGAGCCCCCATTGTGCGAAGGGCCATGCCAATGGAATAGGCCGTAGCTCTGCGCCTGGTGCGTGTGGCTTGTCCGCAAATCGCTGGCAAGCATTGCATTTTTGGACTATGTCCTTGGCATCGCGCATGGCCGTGGGCCAGTAAAATCCAGCTCGTAGAGCTTTGGCGACGAGGGCGCGACTGCCTGCGTGATGCCCGCAGGTCCCTTCATGGATGTCGAGGAGAATTACTCTTCCGTCGGCCATGGAGACGCATCGTTGTAGCACTCCTGTGATGTTGCGTTTATATAGTTCGCCGTTGAGAACGACGAATGCCTTGGAGCGCCGCGCGATGTGCCGTGCATCTGTCGGATCGTCCGGTAGTCTCTTGCTGAGGAGGTACGTAATGTACGGCTGCGTCCAAGATTGCTCGATCATCATGACGCTCATTGGTCCCTCGAGTCCTGTGTCCAGCTCCAAGTCATCGAGTGCCATTGGCTCATTGGATGGCGTAGCCCCCGAGTCCGTGGCTGCGCTTGTTTTCTTCTATGCGGCCTTTGGCTTGATGGAGCGTTCGCATATGCGCTCAAGAAATACCCCTGGTGGTATGGGGGCGTAGGTAGAGCCTATGTTGGCGAGTGTGTCCAACTCCTCGTTGCTTTCGTGACCTATGTGTCGCAACTCGCAACCATCAAAGTCTCCTTCGAGTGTATCGTAGAGGTCGCGGTACGCGATCATGTTGTCGTTCAGTGCGTCGCACTCGTGCATTGTTTGGTTGATGACCAACTTGGAGTTGCCATATATGATGAGCCTTTTGGCGCCACAGGCTTTTGCCATCCTCATTCCATGCAACAGGGCCTCGTATTCAGCCTCGTTGTTTGAGGCTATGAACTGCATTCGCAGGATATATTTCAGCTTGTCCCCTTGAGGTGATGTCAATATGACACCTGCGCCTGCTCCGTCTTTCCATTTGGACCCATCGAAGTGCATTGTACAGAGGTAGGACATAACTGGCTTGCCCGGGAGCTGGTTCTCCATCCAGTGCACGAGAAAGTCAGGGAGCACTTGCGACTTGATGGCGTCACGTTTTTCGTATGTGATGTCTCGTGGGGACAGCTCTATTCCCCAAAGCGCGACTCGCCCCGTGGCGTCGGGGTTATTGAGGATATGCCCCAACGGTGCGTCGTTGACTACCACGATTGGGTGTTCCTAGAAGTAGTGGCGCAGTCGTCGGGCGGTCATAAAGACGCCGTACGCCAGCTTCTGTAGTGCGGGTACCATTGTTTTGTTGGCGTGAGGACCTCGCTGAGGTAGTATACCGGGCGTTGTACACCATGGACTTTGTTTTCCTCAGCTCGGTCGACGACGAGCACTATGCTAACCACCTGGTTGGTGGCGGAGATGTACAACAACAGTGGTTCTCTTTCTCGTGGAGTCACCACTACTGGCGAGGTGGATAGCAGGCGCTTGAGATCTTCGAATGCTTCATGCGCTTCATTGGTCCACTCGAATTTTTCAGCTTTGCGGAGGAGCTGGTAGAAGGGTAGTGCCTTTTCACCCATACGACTGATAAATCGACTGAGGGCCGTGATTCGTCTGGCCAGTTGCTGGACGCCTCTTATGTTCTTCGGCTTCTCCATGGCCAGTATGGCTTTTATCTTTTTCGGGTTCACCTCGATCCCCCTCGTGGAGATGAGATATCCGACTAGCTGCCTAGATGGTACGCCGAAGGAGCATTTGTCCGGACTGAGCTTGATCCGGTAGCGATCGAGGTTGGCGAAGGTTTCGCGCAAATCGTCGATTAGAGAGGCTTCCTCCTTGGTCTTGATTACTATGTTGTCGACATAGACTTGGATGTTGCGACCTAGTTGTTCCTTGAGGCAAGCCTGCATGCATCGCTGGTAGGTGGCTCCCGCGTTTTTTAGCCCGAAGGGCATTGTGTTGTAGCAGAACACACCAAAGGGCATTGTAAACGCTGTTTTCTCCTGATCCTCCTCCTTCATTCGAATTTGATTATAGCCTGAGTAGGCGTCGAGGAAGCAGAGGCGCTCAGATCCCGCGGTGGAGTCGATGATCTGGTCGATCCGTGGCAGCGGGAAGTGATCTTTTGGGCAGTGCTTGTTTAAAGAAGTGAAGTCCACACACATCCGTAGGATGTCTGTGTCCCTTTTTGGTACCAGCACCGTATTGGCGAGCCAAGTGCTTTCCTTGATCTCGCGTACGAACTTGGCCTCGAGGAGTCTGTTGATCTCCATTCCGACTGCCTGCGCTCGTGGCTCAGACAGCCGCCTAATTGTTTGCTTGACTGGCCTTGCGTCGGGGCTGATGTTGAGTGTGTGCTCGGCGAATTCCCTGGGAACTCCTGGCATGTCCGCAGGACACCAAGCAAAAATTTCCCAGTGCTCACGGAGGAATTTGACGAGCGCGAGTTCCTATGCGGGACTCAAGTTGTTGGCGATGAGGGTCGTCTTGGCGGGATCCGATGGATGGACCTGCACCTTCTTTGTGTGCACGGATGAGTCGAAGGAGAGATCAGGTGAGCTTGGCCTACTCAAGGGAGGCAGACTGTTGTTTGTCGTCTCTTTCAGTCTTGCGAGTTCCTCCTGCATGCCGAAGGACTAGGAGATTCTGTTGAATTCCCTGTCGCAAGCGTCAGATCGCTCAAAGTTCCCGTTGATCGTTATGACGCCGTTGGGACCTGGCATTTTCATCTGCAGGTAGGCGTAGTGGGGTACTGCCATGAACCTAGCAAATGCGACGTGCCTAAGGATGCAATGGTATTGTGAGGGCCAGTCGACGACCTCAAAGTCAATGCGCTCGCGTCGGAAGTTCTTCAGCGTGCCAAAGATGACGCCGAGGTTGATTTTGCCTAGGGGGTATACGCCTTTCCCTGGGACGATGCCATGGAACATTGTGTCCGATGCCTCCAAGCAGGTTAGAGGGATCCTCATTGCTCGCAAGGTACTCGCGAATATGAGGTTGATGCCGCTTCCGCCATCCATGAAGACGCGACTCATGTCGAAGCCTCCAATTTGCGCCTCGAGTATGAGGGGGCAATGACCTAGGCGAGGTACTTGAGGCGGGTGGTCGCGTTTGTCGAAGGTGATGCATGACTCGCTGCCACTAAGGTACTCAGTGGTGGATGGTGGCGAGTGCGTGGCCAAGTTGACTTGGCGAGTGATGGCCTTCTGCACCCTGTTATAGGGGCGCCCCTTTTGGATCATCATGGTACCCATGGCCAGTGGGTACGGTTTGCCTCCGTGCTGCTGGTCTAGTGCAGCTCCGTTTGGGGGTGGCCCGGGTGGTGGTGGCGGTGCGCCATGTGCCACAGCGCCTAGAGCGGCTCCGTAGCCTCTTTCGACTGTGTTGCGGTTCATCCGAACCAATCCCTCGTGTAGCTTGAGGAACTCGCGGCAGTCCTTGAGGAGGTGGCTTGACTTTCTCTTGCCATCATGCTTGTCGATGTAGAAGTGTACCGTGCATGGCCCGGACAGTTTGTCCTCGATGGAGGTCGCAGGTGCCTCATCGCGAGTGCGGCGTTGCTAGACTTGCGTGGTTTTCCCGGAGTCATGGTATCCGCTGTTGCGGCGTCTATCGGCGTATCCGGCTGTGACCATGTTGATGTCATCGCGATCGTCGTAGATGCGCATGTGACGCTTTCCCCGGCTGTCGCGTCTGCGTTCGAGTTCTGCCTCCTCGTCGGAGTGAACACGATTCTTCACCGAATCTTCTCCATCGGCCCACCGATTCACGATCTCCATCAGGTGGTCAATGGTCTGGGGCTTTGAGCGGCCTAGCTCCTCCCTGAGTTCCATGCGGCGGACACCACCGTTGAATGCATCAATCGCGTGGTCTTCCGAGATGTTCTCCGTGGAGTTCTTGATGATGGACCACCTTTGGATGTAAGAGCGCAGCTATTCGCCAGATCTTTGCTGGCAGCATCTCAGTTCTTCGATTGAGGTGGGCGTTTGTACGTGCCCTTAAAGTTGCGCACGAAGCTATAGACCAGCTCATCCCAACTGCGAATGGATCCGCGTGGGAGGTTATTGAGCCATGCCCGGGCGGCGCCCTGCAGCTGTAGCTGCAAGCATTGCATGGCAGTACTTCGACTGCCTCCATGTAGCCTGATGGAGGAGATGTGGTCCTCCAGCCAGATCTTGGGGTCCTGCATACCGTCAAATTTCGGGTTCTCTGATGGGAGTTTAAACCCTTTAGGCATTCGCTTTTGCCTGATGGATCTGCTGAAGCATCTGGCGCCACAAAGCTCCCCATCTTCCTCTTCCGAGTCAGTCGATCGAGCACGTCGTGCCCTTGACTTGTCGATCTTGCGCTACGTGAGGTCGTCGTGCACATCGTAGTCGCGATCGTGTCGCCATGAGCGGCGGCGTCGAGACAGGTCATGACTGTCATCGTTGGACGAGGGCGAGGAGTAGCGCTTTGCTAGCGCTTTGCCCTTTTTTGGGTCCGGTACCGGCTCCTTGTCGAGGGCGGCCTCGATTAACCCCAAACCCGCGATCGTAGATCGGTGCATGGAGGTTCGGGGATCTCCAGCTGGCGGCTGGTTATTGAGGAGGTACATGGTGGCTGCTGTCACCGCAGCCTGTGGCGTCCTGGGAACCACGTTGCCTCTCGTGTCAACTGTCATAGAGCTGAAGTCGAGGACTTTCGCAGCTTCTATGCGCTCTTGTTCGGTGAGGTGAGCCATCCTCGACTGCCTCTTCTTGGCGAGGTACTCGTTGCCTCTTGAGGAGGATCCTCCGTAGAAGGAGAGCCCAGCACGATGAAGGCTCGATTCGTCTGCTGCCTTTTTACGGGCCTCAAGTTGCGCGATTGCTTGTTTTTGGTGCTTGAATTCCTCTTTTAGGAGCCAGTGGTAGCCCATCAGCAGTTCCTGCAGGGACCCGAAGGGTAGAGGTGCACCCCATAGGGCTTCGCGGCAGCGATCCCACTCTTGCTCGTTGAGCCTGATCACGACGCGTTCGCCGGTTTGCTCGTTGATCATGCTAGGAGGTTCGACTGATCCACCGTTGCCGGCGTTGGGTGGATCGGTGTCGTTGCCGGTGTTACCACCGTTGCCGCGATTGGGTGGATCCGTGTCGTTGCCCGTGTTACCACCGTTGCCGCGATTGGCGGAGGTGTCGCCTGCGTTGATGACGGCACACATGAAGTGATTGGGGAAGCTGTTGCTTCCACAACTTTCAGATCCGGAACCGTAGGTTCCATCTTCAGTGGCCAGATCGCTTAGATCAGAGTCGCGACTGCTGTCAGTGACCGTGTTCTCGACTGCCATCGGAGCGTTGAGCTCACTGAGGGTGTCGATCAATGGAGGGAACCATGATGCCGGGGCAATCACCGGTGTTGTCGGCTGATCAGGCATGCGAATCGTGCCCATCTGACCAACTTGGAAGCGGAAGCTCCCAATTGCTAGGCTGATTCTGTCGCCCACAGACTCGAAGGCCGGGCGGGTGGCCGGCGTGTGGACGGTGAAGTCGAAGGCACCGAAGATCTGACGAATCTCCGCTGTTGCGGAGTTGTAGATCGCAGTTGATGGGGCCAAACAAGCCGCCACATCAGCACTGCCAGATCCCACAGACGGCGCCAATTGACGAGGGTTTAACTCGTCAATGCCCATTGTTATGTACTTGGGTTTTGGAGAAGGAGGGAGTGCTGGAGACATCTATCGGCTAGCAAACAAGCACACAGGGGACATAGGATTTACCCAGGTTCAGGCCTCGTAGAGGTCCCTACTCCTGCTTGTCTTCTCGTGGAATTATTGAGGGAGTCGAAAGTTACAATGGTGCACAGATGTAATCTGGCGAAGGTTGTGGAAACTAGGGTTGTGTGTGTCCTTCTCGCTGCCCCCTCCTAGCCTTTATATAGATAGGCTAGGTCTCGGGTAGCAGGTCGAGTCGGTTACAAGTTAGGGTTTTCCCTTTAATCTTTATATCTTTAGCTTCTTCTTGTTCTTCAAGCAATCGAGAGTCCGTAGGTTACTCGAGTCCCTCCATCCGGGCCTTGGCGACACCGTGGGCCTGTATGTATTTGGACCGTATATACCAAGCTCGAGTACCTGTAGGGTATACCCATGTCAGTTATCGTTGCCTTTGTAAAATTTCTTTTCCACGTTACAAAAGGTTTGACGACCAACTATACTGCAGGGATAAAAATCCCGGCCATATAGTTTCGGCCGTATAGTTGCACCGCCAGGTGAAAACCCTAAATTTTTTACATCAGACCAACTATACGGCGGGAACAAATTGTTCTGATCATATAGTTTGGCCGTAGAGTTGCTTCCGACCACAAAATCGCCACGGGAAGGTATCCCCAACACCAAAACTTCAATCCTTTTTCTCTCTTCTACCACCAAACTCTCTCAAACCTCAAGAGATCTTCATCTCTACTTAATTTCATTTGATTTCCTCGCACACAAGTGATCTATGGTATGTTTCTCCTCTGATCCTCCAATTACTTTTTGCAAATTCATTCTCGATATATTATCATTATCAATCTAGGGTGAGACCTACTATGAACTAATTGCCATGATTCTCTTGCCTAGATTATTATTTTGAGGGGACTCTTTAGTGTACTAAGATAAGGAATATGTTATGCTTATTATTGTTGGATCAAAAAGTTTTATTTTTGTCTTTCCTTATTATTTTAGATAATGAACACAAGGAGCCAAACTTGTGCTCGTGCTGCTGCTAGTTCTTCCCGGGTTATCACTCAAGAATGCATGGGGATACGGTTCAGGGATGAGCTCGAGCGTGATTGCTTCAACAAGATAAATAACCGAGAAGTGAAGACAACAAAGTGGGCTTGCCCCATTATATTGAATCAACTCGGTATTTCTAATGACTTCAATTTACTTTGCAATAGAGTTGGCCTGCAAAACTTTGTATTCAATGATGTGCCTACTTATCGCTGTTTAACTCATGAATTTCTAAGTTCTTTGCAAAGCACCGTTAAAGCATGGCATGGAGAGGACATGATTTGTTTCCGACTTATGAACAAGAATTATGCTTTATCACTAGATGAATGGTGCACATGTTTCAATTTTCCAAACAATAATGCTAATGACTTACGCACATCCTTTACTAGCATAGACCCTTCCCCGAAACTTTATTATAATGGAGTGAGTTTCACTTCTAAAGTAAGCAAGGGGAAGAATATTCAACATCCTGCAATTTGCTATTTGTTCTATGTTATTGCTAACACCTTGCAAGCACGAAATGAGTTCACGAGACTAAATGAGGAGGATATCTTAGTCCTTGCAAAAGCTTTTTCAACAACATCGACTTGTCACTCAACTTGGGCGCAATTCTTGTGCGCTACCTAGAGTACCAATCCTCCCAAAGCCAAGGACCAATCACAGGTGGAGGCGTCATCACCGTGCTTTCCATTGCCCTAGGCATCAACCTAGGTGAGTTGCAACTGGTACTAGATGAGCGACGTGTTGGTTTTTCTACTTTAAAAGCTTGTGGAATGCTCACTAGGAGAGGTGGTGTTTATTACTTACATATTGCTAGAGCTAGGCATCTCTACCCCGCTCCTTTGCCTAATGGTATTTTAGCTATCGAGGATGGACGTTTCCTATATGACTTGCAGGTTGAGCAACACCAACCCGAGGAGGAGATTCCGGATGAGGATGATGACCAACAAGAGGAGCAAGAAGTTCCTTATCAAGAGGAGAAGCCACCAACACAGTTTGCTACATACCAAGACTTCCAAGAACTTGGAGGAACTTGGAGAGGATGCATAACCTCTCCTTGAACCTCCGAGAAACAAGTAGTAATTTATCAACTCAATTTGCAAATTGTGGAGTGAGTCTTTATATTGTAGTAAAATTTTGTTTGCATGGGTATTTAGTTGGGTACGTTTTGTTCCAGCTCTTGTAGTTAACCAAGTCTTTCCTAAAAATTTGCTAAACAATTGGAATAAGAAAAATTCTCACAATTGAAGGCTTGGGTGTTGTAGTGTTTAGTCTTGAAGGCTTATTTCTAGAGACACTCAATACCACAGAAAATAATGACTGACTTGATAGCTCTCTTTAAAAGGATTTGTTCGATTGTATTAATGTTTAGTGGTTTTTGTGAGCATGCCAAAGTTTGACTTGTGAATCATAAGAATGATATAGCTTTATGTGTGTCAAACTTCATGAGATGCCAACAACTCTGCTAGCCTACGAACAATATTCATGGAGGAAACTCCGAGATTTCGGCTATGAGTTGATTAAACATATGTAGCAGCAATGCTATAATGGGTAAGATTTTTGGTATTCTCGGGTAGCTGTGTTCATGATGGAATCACTCCTCTAGCTGGTATGAGTAATCATTGTGCAAAAGGAACAAAAACCTTGGTGATGCCATGAGTGTCCATCACAGCCCGATAAACTATTTTTTTGGCATACTCTCAATTACTTAAGAACTGAAATTCTTGAAGGACAATGAACAGAAAAGTAGTCCTTGAAAAGTCTTGATTTATTGACGTGGAGAATTGAGATACTCTAGTGTATATGTTTTTCATGACAAACTCTCACACTCTCAATTTCACATGATTATACTTTATTGTTCAAAGGCAAGCCTATGAGTTGATTACATGACATGGAATAAGGTTTACTCATTTGAATCATCCATGTTAACAATAATTTTGCTGCGCTATAAGGATGCATAAAAACCCGTACGATATGCTTGCCATTACTCTATCTATGTTGTAGTTTTTCAGATTAATAAAGTGGAGGAAACATGAGACTACCAATCATGATTAAGATCATCATCTCGTTATTTCAGTTTAAATGTTGAGTTCCTTATTGATTTTGGTTTTCTTGCTTGAGTATGCTTGATATGTCGCAAACGTGTCTATAATTTTTTATGTTCCATGCTTGTTTGGTATCAACTATCTTATGTTTTGTCTACACTTTGAGGTAGTTTTTATACATTTTCTGGAACTAACCTATTGACAAGATGCCACAGTGCCAGTTGCCTGTTTTCTGCTGTTTTTGGTTTTAGAAAAGCTAGTAAGGAAATATTCTCGGAATTGGACGAAACAAAAGCCAAAGTTCCTATTTTCCCGACACAAGACGGAGTCCAAAGCAGAGACGGAGGAGGGCACCGAGGCGGCCACACCCTATGGTGGCGCGGGTACCCCCAGGCGTGCCACCAGGTGGTGTGGGCCCCTCGGGCCTCCACCGACCTTGCCCCTTCGCCTATATATTCCCCCCGAGATGAAAACCCTAGATACGGGATCATAATTCCATGAAAAGTTCCGTAGCACCGCCACCACCAAAGAGGAGATTCGGGGGACAGAAGTCTCTGCTCCGGCACCCTACCAGGACGGGGAAGTGCCCCTGGAGCCATCTCCATCGACTCCACCACCATCTCCATCGCTGTTGCTGACTCCCATGATGAGGAGGGAGTAGTTCTCTCTCTAGGCTAAGGGCTCTACCGGTAGCTATGTGTTCATCTCTCTCTCTATGCATGATCTTATTGAGATCTTGAGCTTTGTAATCTAGATCTATTCTGCTACTCAAGTGCTTTAATTAATCTCTGCTTATCCCCACGTGTGTGAAGTTGACAGTGTGCACACCGTGTGGCACTTAGGCTAAGGTTACAGAAATACTTATCATGAGTATAATTTGAGTTGGATGTCTCTATGAGATTGTGGTATTTGTTGGAACCATCTAGCACTCAAGGTGATAGTGAGGGGTTATCTAGATGGGGAATGTGAACTTTAAGGTGTGTTGTTACAGCCCTACATCGTCCAACCGGAGAGTAGTTCAGGGTAGCTTAATGAAGAGAAGATATTTATATGAGAGTGTCCACTAGTGAAAGTATGATCCCTAGGCCTTGTTTCTAAGCATTGAAACACCGTTTACAATCAGTCATGTTACATGTTTGCTTTCTGCCACTCTTATTTCAGATTGCAATTACCACTTATAATCATCCAAATTACTTGTATTTCACTATCTCTTCGCTGAACTAGTGCACCTATACACCTAACAAGTGTATTCGGTGTGTTGGGGACACAAGAGACTTCTTGTATCTTGATTGCAGGGTTGCTTGAGAGGGATACCTTTGACCACTTCCTCCCTGAGTTCGATAAACCTTGGGTGATCCACTTAAGGGAAACTTGTTGTTGTTCTACAAACCTCTGCAATTGGAGGCCCAACACTGTCTACAAGAATAGAAGCGTGCGTAGACATCAACGATCGAGTTTAAGCTTGGGGAGGTTGATGGCTATGAAATATAGCCATCTACATCCACATTTAAACAGGATATTATTCATATTTTTGATGAAATATCTCTCTATACCCTGCCACGAATGCCTAATGATCAAAGGGGTATGCAATCCTTTCTTTCAATTTTTTCTAGCGCAGATAATGACGTTTGATGATGGGAATAACAACATTAAAGTCAAAGATATGAGATTCCCAACAACCCAAAGAAACCAGGGGTTGTGAAATGGAGACAGAAGCTTTAATGACCAACTATACGATGGGAATAAAATTCTGGCCGTATAGTTCCAGCCGTATAGTTGCCATTGACACCGCTAGGTCAAACAGAACAACTTTCGTGGAGGGACCCCTATATAAAGAGGTTTCATTCGACGAGAAACAGAGCCCTAGAGAGCCCCGCAGAACCCCAGAAACCTTCATCCACAACACCGAAGAGCCGCCGTAGGAATAGACTTAGATCTAATCTTCAAACCCGTCTCCACCACCATAGCCATATTCCACCACTTGTAACAGTATATCTCATCTTCGATTGGTGACATTGTAAGATTATTTTCTACCAATCTCATGATTTCAATTGCAATGTTTATGATTGTTGATTTCATCTCTATGCGTGAGTATTTCTTGTTGGGCTACGGGCTTCGGCCTAGCCATGTAGCTTTTGTGCATGTTATTTATCATAGATGGGATCATGTATTAGTTTGTATGACATGATGATTATTGTATCCTCTCTTGCCTCAATCCAAGGACTTGTCAAGTACCCAAGACCCTGAGGATTGAGCTAGGTATAGGGAGTACGAGTAATGACTAATCTGCAGGCTGGGAACCCTAGTGACAGAAGGGGTAGTACGGCTGTATGTGAGGTATTTACTTGGGATTAACGGTGACATCACTATGCATATCATTAGTTCTCTTTCTTCTATGTATGAGACTAGTAGGTTATTTCTATAAGCGGTTTCGGAGGCAATAGCAATTATGGAAGCACTTCCCACATATAATTATCTTGCTCTAACAATCACATGCATACTTTATTATTATATTTTATTTGCATCAGATGTTTTGCACAGCTACAGGTGAAAACAAAAGCCCTAGGCCCTCTATCTCCATCATCGATAACAATAAAAGACAGCAAACTCTTGGTTCGGTAAACACAAAAAGAATTCTAAAACTCCCGAAGGTCCGTTAAAGTAACTTCACTATGCTTTCTCCTTGCCGAGGATTCGATAACCTAGGTATATTAGGGAAAAAGAGCTATACTACATCCATAATCCGGATCAAAGGTATCACCTATATATTTTGAGGGTCCACCCGCCGGCCAGAGAGTCGTCATTCTCAGATTACATCACACCACCACCAAAGGAGATCCATGCCATTGTTCATCCATTGTTCATCACTTCCATCATCCATCCCCTCCATTGGCCATAGCCATGCTTTGTACTTTAGATCTCCTTGTGATTCGGTGACCATTGTAACAATATTTAATTTCAATCTAAGTATTTTTCACAATGTTTTCTATCCTATATCTATCTGTTATGAGTGAGTAGTCCTCACGGGCTGCGGGTTGGGGAGAAACCTCACAATAATTATGTGCATCTAATTCATGGGAGTATTGTGTTTTGTTTGCAATAGAGATTTGTATCTTTTGTTTCTTTGTCTCTTGCCTCGATCTATGGACTTGTAGGTACCCAAGATCCTATAGATTCATAAAGGCTTGAGGTGAGATACTTGTCTAGCAGTAATCTCATAGGAACCCCAGTGACAGAAAGAGTAGTACGGTCTTCATTTAGCGACCCATTCTGGATCACAACATCACCACGTAATGCTTTGATCTGTGTTTTACACTTAATAATCGTTTGTAGAATGTTGCTTCGTGGTGCACTCGGTTGGACTAAAAGACTATTGCTATGCCTGCTACATCACGGGGGCTCTAGTATATTAGGATGTGTTGCCCACAAGAGACTATCCCTATTCAACCATTACACATGGCTATGCTTATTACTATCTTTTATCCCATATGATGTGCAGCTGCAGGTGGATCTTCAACCCTGGCCTATCTTTATCCATTGATTCAACCCATTATAAAAGTAAACTAGATTGGTCTGATAAACTAAGGTAAAACAAAGAAACAAAGTCTTCTAGACGTGTCCTTTTTATTTCCTTTTAGCATTATTTTCCAAGGTTCGATTAAGCCTAGGTCTTCTAGGGAAAAAGCTATTATACTACATCCATGAATTCGGATCGAAGGTATCAACCCTTTTTCTTGCACCGTTGTCGGGGGAGCAATTTTGCTATCCTGGTGAGGTCACTAGAGACCTTTTTTTTAGTTTTACTACTAGTTGTAGTTTATTTCTTATTATTAGTTTACTTTCTTGTTATCTATTTGAAAACCCAAAAACATTAGTTACTTGTTATTTGTTTTCTTTACTTAATTTTTTTACCAAAAATGTAAGAGCCATGGCTCAAAAGAGACTTGGGGAGTATGCTACTCCCACTGATGATTTTATTCATGCACCTATCACTCAGCCCGTTGTTGATGCGGAAACTTATGAAATAAATCCTAACCTTTTAAGTTTGGTTCAACAAAACCAATTTGGGGGCTCATCTTCTGAGGATTCAGGTTTGCACTTAAACACTTTTAGTGAAATTTGCGACATGATGCATATTAAGGATGTAGATCCAAATACTATTAAATTAATATTATTTCCTTTCTCTCTTAGAGGAAAGGCTAAGGATTGGTTGCTAGCTCTACCAAAGGTAACTATTAAATCTTGGGAGGAATGTACTAATTTGTTTATTACTAAAAAAATTCCCCTAGCTAAAACTATGTAGCTAAGATCCAACATTACAAGCTTAGACAAGAAAACCATGAGCCACTAGCGCTTGCATGGGAAAGGATGAAAGAAGCCGTAATGAACTATCCTAGTCATGGGATGTAAGAATGTCTTATATTACATTTGTTTTATAATGGTCTTAACCCAATGTGTAAGTCTACGCTAGATACTGCAACAGGAGGAACAATCATGGGAAAGCAAGTGAGTGTTTCAAAGAAATTACTTGATGATATGCAAATAATCATGCCCAATGGCATGTGGAGAGAACCTCGAAGAGAGTAAGTTCAATTATCAAGGTAAATAATAAAGAGCTTACATCTAAGGTAGACAAGCTACTTAATATAGTAAAGGATAAAGAAGATACTCAAGTTAATGCTATTGCTACCGATATTAATGATGTCAATTTTATAGCTCACACTCCTTTTAATATTGCATGGAAAAATCACAATTATGCTTCTAATGTTCAAAAATATTATTCTAATCTTGCAGGATCTCCTTACAAAAATTATGATAATAATAATAATAATGGAGCAAATCATGGCAATTTCTTGTTTGAGCAAACGGTTAGAACTTTTATACAAGCTCAAACTAAGCAAAATAATATGCTTATTAAAATCACGGAGAACCATGAAAGTAGTATAGGAAACTTATCTAACCAAGTCGTTGCAATTAGAAATGATGTGCATGCTCTATAGGAAAGAACAAAGAACGTGGAGGCTCGGTTGGGCAAGGTAGCTGAGAGCCAAGCTCTCTTACTAGAAAAGTTTGCTGGAAAGCCCGAGCCAAATCCGGTAGAAGACCTCAAGATGATGAGGGTGGTAACCAATGAAGAAAAGCCTAAAGAGCTGGACTATAGCAACGTGCCAACACCAGAATATATCATGGAAGATCTACTAAAGATGATCACTGTGAAAAATCCTGGTATAGAATAAGGTAATGATTCTATGTACCAACAATTTATACAACAAGTAGCATCTAAAGTTCAAGATTTAGAGATGGGTATAAGAGACTAACTGACAAGCTTCCTGCTAAGCTAGATGATATATTTGAGCCCACTATTAAAGTTAAGGTGGGAGTTAATGAGATATCCGCACTTTGTGATCTTGGTGCAAGCGTCTCAACAATTTTCAAAAGCCTATTTGACAAATTAAACTTGGGGCCATTTGTAACTACTGAACCGAGGCTCCATCTAGCGAATTCTACTTATAAACAAGCTGTTAGGATAAAAGAAAATATAGCTATTGAAATTAAAGGTAGTCTCGCCCTTATTGATCTTATTATTGTGGACATGCCTGAAGATCCCATAGCACCTATAATTTTAGGTAGGCCATTCCTAAGAACTATCAAAGATTTAATTAATTTACATGAGGGGATTGCGAAAATAGGGATACCATCTAGAGATCCTTTTATAGTCCACTTCCCTTGGAATAATAAGGCCAAGTCTAATGATGATGGTGGTATAATTACTTTGAAAGCCAATTACTTTGGAGTGGGCATTCCACTCATTAAACCTAAATAATTGCCATCGGGGTCAAGCTAATTGACCTTAACTCGAACCTCTTCATGGGAGGCAACCCATGTGAAATAAAGTTCTACTTTTGTGTTTGTTTTGTTTTGTTTTTGTTTCATTTTATTTGTTTCTAATAAAGAGTATTCAATAAGACCTTTGGAGAGAGGAGAAGAAATAAGGTAATCCTCGATCTCTTATTTTACTAACACATGGCCTAAGAAGTATTGCTGATTTTTATGTAGTATATTTGTTGTTATTTTATCCTTTGATAAGATGTGCAAAGATGCACGGAGCTATTAATCAAATTCTTTGAGTTTTGCAGCTCGCTGGCTGTTTAACAACCAGTGGTACGGCCGGAAGGGCCCGTACCGTGCGCCCGTACCACCTCGAGGCATTGGAAGATATAAATTCTGATTTTTTCCGTAGGAAACAGTGCTCGTAACAACCACTAGTACGGTCGTACGCGCTCATACAGTTCACCCGTACCGTACCCTCGAGCAAACCATCAGATTTCAAGCAAAGGTACCGAATGAATAACGACCAGCAGTATAGGCGTGTGCGACCGTACCACGCGCCCGTATCGAGTGCATAGCCAGAAGGGAGTCGTCACCCCCATGGTATGTCACGCGGTACAGGCAAGCTCCGGCCGTACCACCCGCCCGTACCATGTACGCGGCCGCCATAAACACCATGAGGAGGTAACATAAAAATCCCCAAAACAAATCTTTCTCTTTCTTCTTCTTCCAAACTCCAAACCACCTCCATTGGATCTTTAAATTTACTCAATCTTTCTTCAATTCCTTGCACTCAATTGATCTAAGGTATGATTCTCCTCTGATCTTCAACTTATTTATACTAAATCTTCACTCAATCTTTCATCATTGTCAATCTAGACTTAGGTCTTGTTATTGATCTAATCTTGATATTGAGCATGCTTAATATTGTTTTAGAGGAGTTTCTTTTGTAACTAGTGTAGATGATGGTTTATGTTATGTTTCTATTGGATTCAAATCTTTTATTAGCAATATTTATTTATTTTATTTTGTTTTGTTTTAGATGAACACGAGGAGCCATACACGTGTGATGGCCGCGAAACCTTCCGCACCACCCATTGATACATTGACCCCCTGAGTCACTTGGTATCAAGGTCAACGAGGAGTTTCAGCTAAAATGTTTCAACCATCTCAAGCTCCGAGAAATCAAGTCCACCAAGTGGATGTGTCCCCATATCCTGAACCAACTTGGCATTCGTGCTGATTTTGATTTACTTTGCAACAATGTTGATTTGTATGACTTTGTCTTCTCGGATGTCGCCACGTACCGCCGCTTGACACTTGAGTTCCTCATTACCTTGACGCATACGGTGGGCTCTCACTATTGTTCCGAGGATCAAAGGCCTGGAGTTCATCGCATCAACTTCCATCTCATGAACCGTGAGTACTCCTTAACGCTCGACCAATGGGCTCAATGTTTTGGTTTTGTCAACAACATCATCGACATACGCTCCACTACCTTTGTTTTAAATCCTGCACCTTGGCAGTACTTTAATTTAATGAGAATTCGTGGAAACACACCCAAGGGGAGCCAAATTGATCATCCTGCTATTCGCTATTTGTTTTATGTTATTGCTAACACCTTGCAGGCACGTGGTGAGTTTACTAGAGTTAATGAGGAGGGCATGATGATCCTCGCAAAGGCTGCTATTATTAATTGTAACTTAATGCCAAATTTGGGCGCTCTTCTTGTGTTTCGCCTTAATCATTGGGCTCTTCAATCTCGAGGACCCATATGCGGAGGAGGAGTTGTAACCTTTTTTACACGCGCACTGCACATCAACCTAGGTAACATCCAACCGTTAGCAGGAAGTCACCATCTCGGTCTTTCTACTCTAAGAGCATGTGGTATGGTTTCTAGAACTAATGGCATATACTTCCATGATATATCTGGAGCGGATCACTTGATCCCAGCTCCTTTACCTAATGGTCTATTCTCTATCGAGGATGCACGTTTACGCGCAGGTTGAGGAAAATCTACCCCATCAAGAAATACCCGTGGGAGGAGGAGGAGAAGATGAAGAAGTAGAACAAGAGGGACCCGAACAAGATGTGCACTGATGTCTACGCACTTCTATTCTTGTAGACAGTTGTTGGGCCTCCAAGTGTAGAGGTTTGTAGAACAACAGCAAGTTTTCCCTTAAGTGGATCACCCAAGGTTTATCGAACTCAGGGAGGAAGTGGTCAAAGGTATCCCCTCTCAAGCAACCTGCAATCAAGATACAAGAAGTCTCTTGTGTCCCCAACACACCCAATACACTTGTCAGGTGTATAGGTGCACTAGTTCGGCGAAGAGATAGTGAAATACAAGTGGTATAGATAATTATAAGTGGTAACGGTGATAGGAGATAGCTTGATAGCGTGAAAGAGACTAAAGGCAAACTGAAATAAAGATGGAAGCAAGCAAACATGTAACAGATCTAGTAGGAAACGGTGTTTCAATGCTAAGAAACAAGCCCTAGGGATCATACTTTCACTAGTGAACACTCTCATATAGATATATTCTTCTTTATGATACTACGCTGAACTACTCTTCGTTTGGACACTCTAATCATTAGCAGGGCTATAACAGCACACCTCAAAGTAAGCCTTTCCCATCTAGATAACCCCACACTGTCACCTTGAGCAATAGATGGTTCCAACAAACACTACAATTTCATAAAGACATCCAACTCCAAATATAACTCATAACAAGTATTTGTAATCTCTAGCCTAAGTGCCACCATGGTGTGCACGCTGTCACTTTCACACACATGGGGAGAGCAGAGATCTATTAAAGAACTTGAGTACCAAGGTAGATCTATAGATTACAAGCCCATGATATCAATAAGATCATGCATAGAGAGAGAGAGATGAACACATAGCTACCGGTAGAACCCTTAGCCTCGAGAGAGAACTACTCCCTCCTCATCATGGGAATCAGCAATGGTGATGGAGATGGTGGTGGAGATCGATGGAGATGACTCTGGGGGCACTTCCCTGTCCCGGCAGGGTGCCGGAATAGAGACTTTCTGTCCCCCGAATCTCCCATTTGGTGGCGGCGGCGCTGCGGAACTTTTCGTGGCTGGAGGCTTGATGATCTAGGGTTTTTGCCTCGAGGGAGATATATAGGCGAAAGAGGCAAGGTCGGTGGCTGGCCAGGGGGCCCACACCATGCCCTAGCGCGGCCAAGGGGGACCCGCGCCTAGGGGTGGTGTGGCCACCCTGTGGCCCCTCTCCGACTCTCCTTCTGGCTCCATGAGTCTTCCGGGAAAATAATAACTTTGGCTTTTGTCCCATCCAATTCCGAGAATATTCATTTTCTGACTTCCTGGAACCAAAAACAGCAGAAAACAGGCAGCTGACACTGTGGCTCTTGTTAATAGGTTAGTCCAGGAAATCATATGAAAAGTACTCCAAAGTGTGGAGAAAACACAAGAAAGTAGATAAAACCAAGCATGGAACATCAAAAATTATAGATACATTTGCAATGTATCAACATCCCCAAGCTTAACTCCTGCTCGAGTAGGTAAGTGATAAAAAGAAAGAATAATTTTTGAGGTGACATGCACCATCATAAACTTGATCAAAGTATTTGTAAAACATTGATAACTGGGATCATAGTACTTCAACATAGCATGAAAGACAAAGTTCTAGCAATAAGGCAAAGAAACTATGATGCAACATGAAAAGGCACAAACAAAAGATTCATGAATAACAATGCTTTGCAAGACATTTGTTTGTTTCACATAAAGAAAACATAGCATAGTAGTATTCAGCTTGTCCCTCATAGAGTAGCAAACATAAATGCATAGGACACCTTCAAAGTTCATAAGAGTGACTAGATACAAATAGTTTGAAACAAGCAATATCAAAGCTATGCATCAATCAACTAGTCTTGGGACAATGCACATAGAACTAAGAATGGCCACTATGCTCTCAAAGTAGGTGCATAAAGGTAGAAGGTGGAGACTCAATATAATGGTGGAAGAAAGTCCTTCATACAAGGAAGTAGGGATTCAAGTTTCATAAAGAGCTTCCAAAAATTATGGTACTTATAGCTTTCAGCTCTCATTGCGCCTATCATAAGCATCTTGAAGTGATTAAGGTTAAAGTGCACAAACTATGGAGTATATGCTTGACAAAGTATAAGTTGGAAATATCATGTCCCTTGAATACGAGGGCCACTCCTCATGCTACTCAAGTTTAGTCACTGATAAGTTCTTGTCACCGTAAGTACATGTGTATCATAGAGAACCGCCAATGGGGTACCCCTTGCCCGATGATACGGAAGAATCCCCATATAAAAATGACAAGGCAAGAAGACAAAAAGGATCTCAGCAATCTTCTTATTTACCATGGGAATATGGTGCTTTTTTCTCTCTTTCCTCTTTTCATAATCTCTTTTTTTTTCTTTTTCTCTTTTATCTCTATATAGGACTCTTTTTTTATAAGAAAAATGCTTCATAGACAGCTCCTTATGGTTACGCTGCAGGTTTCCACCATGTCAGCATGGATTAGACCAGCGGCCCAGGCGTTTCTCTAACACATATACATAACTCCATGGACTTACAAGCTCCCCTTTCATTTCACACCGACGACATCCATAGACAAAAGAGCATGATATCAACTAGGTACGAAGTACCTGTGCAATGTTGAAAGCATTCCCCATGCCAGCATGGTTCTGCTAATCCCCAACAAATAAGTGCAAGCATATACAACATAGAAGACACAATGGTTCAAGTTTATTAAGGGCAAGAAAAGTAAAGTGTGCCATCAAGTTTGTGAGAGCTTTAATCACTAGTTTTCTCATAACAAGTTTAATTCGGAAGGTAAACAAAAACATGAATATACTTGCAATAGCATAAGCTAGTAGGTAGGTATGGTGGAGTCTTTGGAATAACTTGGTTTAGGAGTTGGATGCATGAGTGGAACTCATACTTGGTTGTGGAGGCTAGCAAAAGACTGGGAGCGACAAACTAAGAGAGCAATAATGGCCATAATCATGCAGAGCGACAAAACATCATTGATCAAAGCATAAAGTGATACTACAAGTTGAAAACTAAAGGATCATAAAGGCTTATGGTGACTTTGGATAGTCATAACATGGTGTGAGCATGCGCCAAGTCAACCCAAATAAAGCATCAAAGGAGAATACCACTATACTATGCTTTAATATGCTAAAACAACGCATGATTCTACAAAGGCACATTAAGAAATATCAATTGTTTATAACAAGTCATGCTACAGCAAAGAATACTAAGCATAAAGCCAAAACAATATCAAGCATGGCATGACAAAGCATAGGCCACAGTCAAAAACAAGCTCTCTTTAACACTTAAGCATGAACTTTCCTAATCTTTTCCAAACCAAACCAAACTATTTGAAAACCAATGTATGAAAGAGGGGGGTCCAACCAATTTATTCAGCAAACTAAGCAAACCAAGCAAATGAAAAACCAAAATGAAAACGAAAAAGAAGACGCTCTAAGAACAACACAAATGTGCATGAAACAATAAAAATAAAGTGTTTGGAAGAAACCTGAGATTTTTATTGATGAAGAAGGGGATGCCTTGGGCATCCCCAAGCTTTGACGCTTATACTTCTTGGATATTTCTTGGGGTGACACGGGTGGCATCCCCAAGCTTGAGCTTTAGTCCATTCTTCATCTCATTACATCATTCTCTCCATACACCTGAATTTTTTCCTTCATACAAAACTTCACACAATCTTTATTAGCAACATTAGTGCACTCAAGATAATAAGTCTTTTAGGTTCAGTTCTAACACCAATAAAACTTCCATTAAAACACTAGATACTGTAGCACTTCCCTCAAAAATCTCAATTCCCCAAAAGAACTCAAAAAGGAACCAACAAGAAGCAAATGCAGAAAATGGCAGAAATCTGTCAAAACAGAACAACAGGTAAATACAAATTTTTTCGAAGACCTTATGTTGCTCAAATAAAAAAGTGTTGAACTAAGGAAAGTTAGATAACAACCTGGGGCAGAAGCACAAAAATTCACGCCTCAAAAGGACGTATAGAGATTTTACACGAATTTTTACGGTGAAGCACAGAAATCTGTTTCGGGGCAGCAACATTACCAATCATTACTTCTCTCTCATTAGAGGTTACTCTTGGCACAAAAAGCAAATAAAAAGGATAAGTAATGACCCACAAGTATAGGGGTGTATCGCAGTATTGTCAATAAGTAAGAGTGTCGAACCCAACGAGGAGCAGAAGGTACTAGCTAGTGGTATGGATCAGGAATTCTCTGCAAATACTTAGCAAACGGATTTTTAGGGTTTTTTGATAAAGCAAGTAAATAAAGTACGAGTAAATAAAAGACAGTAGGAATAAATGCAGCAAGTGGCCCAATCCTGCGAGCAACATAGGTGAGCACAATGGTTCAAGTTTATTAAATGCAAGAAAGTAAAGTGTGCCATCAAGTTCATGAGAGCTTTAATCACGAATTTTCACATAACAAGTTTAATTTGGGAGGTAGATAAAACAAGAATTTAATTGTAATAGCAATAATGCTAATAGGTAGGTATGGTGGACACAAATGGCAAAGGTTTTGGTTTTAAGGAGTGGATGCACGAGAAGAATTCCCTCTCAGTACGGGTTTTTCGCTAGCAAGGCTGGGTAGCAAGTATAAGAGTTGAAGGAAACAAACAAACATATAAGCGATAAAGACAAACATGCAATCTTCCTTGGAAGCACAAAAGATCTTAACTAGAGAATACTAGACTTATGAGCAAATCAAGAAAGAAAGATGATGAAATTATATTTCTTTAGAGTACTTTTATCTTTTCTTTCAACTCTCAAAAATAGTGTTGCTACAAACCAAGGCAGGTTTGCCAAAACCAACTAAATTAACTCAATGACCCCAAAGTGATACCAATACTAACAACAAGGTCAATCATATAACCACGAATTGAAAACTAATATAAGCTATGCAAACGAGTAAATGATAGGACTTCTCATTAATATTCCATAACGGCAACTCACACCAAGGGATACATATCTAATGAGAGATGGGACACTTCCAAAATGCAAACCATCCTACATAATAACTTCTCTATTCATTATATGACTCTACTAAAAAGGTAAAAAGATAGAAGATAGTGATGTGATACCGCGGCACTCCCCCAAGCTTGGAACAAACCAAGGGGGTGTCAAACCTGATGATGAATTACTCCTTCGGTGGTGGTGGTATTCTCTCGATGATTTCTTTGATTAGTTTCCCCAAGTCCTCGATCTCGAAGGTGAGATTATGAATCAGCTGTGAGTTTTGCTCAATGCGGCTCATGATCATGTCGGGTTGAGAATTCCAGCTCTTGCTATTGTTTCTCCACTCTTCCTCCTTGAAGTCTTCTTTTCCTGCATGGCTAGAATGAGGCAAATCCCAATTGGAGGGTAATTTCCCCTTGGGCATATTCTGGTATTGATGCTCATGGATAAGGAAATGGAAAGGATTCTTGGTGCGTGGAGGAAGTGACCGTGGAGCCAAGCAGTGACGAGGAGTTTTCCACCCAGTCTGCATCCGTGCAGTCCTTCTGATCCTGGCAGGGTTCGCCACCACTCCAATGCTTGCAATGGTAGTGCCGGTGTGCTTTGCCTTCTCTTCACCTTCACTCTTGATCTCCTTCTCCTTCCCGGGGTGTTGGAGATCCTCCTCCAAGGGCTCCTTCCCTTTATCCTTGGCGGACACCATTGTGATTCTAAGATTCAAAGATAGTTCCTGGCAGAAACAGATCGAAACAAAACCACGACGAAAACACAATATACGAACCTCAGGTGATCCGGGGGATTATATATTACGAATTTTCATAACAAAAGGAAGGTACTGGGAGAAAATGGGTCGGAGACGGACTCTGCAGTGGCCACACCACCTGATGGCGTGGCCAGGGGTGGGCACGCGCCACAGGGTGGTGTGAGCCACCCTGGCTCCATTTCCTTCCCACTTTTGCTTCGTAGCTTTCCTTATTGTCTAAAAACTGCAAAACTATAGTTGGATAGTATATTCGCGGAACTTTTCTTACCCGAACCGTTACCTATTTGAAAACGGACTCTGCAGGTCTCTGAATTTGGTGTCTAGTAGATTCTTCCAGAGTCACCACTTGAATAACATCAATATCTTCATCTTCATACACTTATTGCTTGAGTCATGAAACCTTTCACTTCCTCATTACATCATTATCTCCACTAACCTGGAAATTTCTTTCACACAAAACTTCACACAGTTCTCATTAGCAACATTAGTATATATGAAGTGATAAAACTTTTTGAGTTCAACTTCAACTGAAAACCATCAAAACATAATCTACTGTAGCAACACCTTCCGAAAACCCAAAAAGAATTCAAAAAGGAAATCGATTAAAGAAGCAAATGCAAGAGTGACAAAATCTGTCAAAACAGACCAGCAGGTAAAGATCAATTTTTTCGAAAATCTTATGTTGCTCAAATTGAAAAGTGAAAACCTAACGAAAGTTAAATAACAACCTGGGGCAGAAGCACAAAAAATTACAGCTCAATCCGACATACAGAGATCTCTCACGGATTTTTACGGTGAAGCACAAAAATCTGTTTCGGGATAGCAACTTCCCCAAATCTTACTTCTCTCTCATTAGAGGTTGATCTTTGACACAAAAACCAAACAAAAAGGATAAGGAGAGGTTATTACCAAGGTAATAACTTCCAAGACTCAAAGAAACAAAAACAAACTGAAAGCAAAAAAATAATTGGGTTGTCTCCCAAAAAGCTCTTTCTTTATAGCCATTAAGATGGGCATGATAATTTTGAAGATGCTCACTCAGGAATATGACTTGAAGTGAAAGAGAGCGTTAAAAAGCAAAAATACACACATTTAAGTCTAACCCACTTCCTATGCAAGGGAATTTTATAAACAAACAAGTTGTTGAAACCAGAGGCTACTTGCATAAGAAGGCAAAATAAGTGCAACATAAAAACTTTCAGTATAAAACGAGGAAACTTGATATTATTGAGATACATAAGAACACTTTTCCCTCGCTCATAGTAACTTTCAGTATCATGCATAAACTTAACAATATAACTATCACAAGGACCATCGTAGCAATGATCACTTATTCTAACAGAAAACACAGGAATATTAGCTCTCATAATACTACTTTGTGAGACAATATTAGAGGTATCCTTACAAAGGATAATGTGTCCCTCTTCTTCATATTTAGTAACAAAGTCTTTCACATTTGCTATTGTGTGTTCATCAACCATTTGTTTATCAGGTTCAACAGCTTTACTTGTACTTTCATCAACCATACTAGCTATAATAGAATGTTCCTTTATCTTAACTGGGAAAGGAATTTTCTCAATGTAAGGTTCAGGTAAAACATGATTAGCAGTATAAACTTCAGTATTTCCTACAGGAGCACTCTTAGCAATATCTTTATAAGGTTCATGATACTTATTCCACTTCTTTTTAGGCACTTCAATGTAGGAAGCAAAAGCCTTAAAATAAGAATCAATAGCTTGAGAGTCTAGACCATAAGCATTTTTGATATTTTGAAAATCATCAGTTCCCATAAAAGATTCAATGCATTCATAATCGTAACTTATACCTGAGTTTCTACCTTTGTCATTCTCCAATGCGTCAGCATTGTCTTGAATACGGTCTAGAAGATCCCATTTAGCTTCTTCTTCCATGCGAGTGAATGATCCAGCACAAGAAGCATCCAATAAATCCTTATCAATGTAGAGGGAGCCTTGCATAAAAGTTATTGATAATAATATTGTTGGGGAGCTCATGAATGGGACATTTGAGCATTAGTAACTTCAGTCTCGCCCAAGCTTGAGCTGTACTCTCTCCATCAAGAGGATAAAAGTTGTATATTTGATTCTCATCTTTATGAATCTCACTAGGAGGATAAAATTTTGAATAAAAGAGAGGCACTATTTCCTCCCATTCAAGAGTTTGACCATTCTTCAGCAGCTTATACCATTCCTCGGCTCTTCCTTTCAGTGATAATGAGAATAACTTCTTCTTAACTTGATATGTAGTAATACCTGCACACTTGAACAACCCGCATAATTCGTGTATAAAGAGTAAATAATCAACGGGATGGACAGTTCCATCCCCAGCATAGTAGTTATCCATAACACGATCAATGATTCTTGTAGGTATTTTAAAAACATCATTCTCAGCAGGTGGTGGTTCATCTACTACCTTAGCAGTGGTAGTAGCATTACCAAATAAGAAACTCAGTGAATTATCCATAACGAAAATAAAGCTACTAATAGAAGTAAACAATACTCACAGTAGAAGTTTCCTTTACCAGTTCCACTCTCCAATAGCGCTTCACTCCCCGGCAACGGCGCCAGAAAATAGTCTTGATGACCCACAAGTATAGGGGGTGTATCGCAGTATTTTCGATAAGTAAGAGTGTCGAACCCCACGAGGAGCAGAAGGTGCTGGCTAGTGGTATGGATCGGGAATTCTCTGCAAATACTTAGCAAACGGATTTTTAGGGTTTTTTGATAAAGCAAGTAAATAAAGTACAAGTAAATAAAAGACAGTAGGAATAAATGCAGCAAGTGTCCCAATCCTTTATGCAGCAAAGGACAAGCCGGTTGTATTACTTAAGATGACCAAACGTTCTCGAGGACACATGGTAAGACTGTCAAGTGCTTTCGCTTCATATAGTTGATTAATCTTCTTTAGCTTGCTAAGTGTTATGTGGGTGAACCTGTGCTAATGTACCGAACTTCCTAGGACTAATATATACTTGTGATTATACCCCTTGCAAACATCCGTAAGTACAAGAAAGTAATTAAGGTAGAAACCTAACCACAACTTTAAACTCTAAGACCCTTACGTCCCTTGTGCAATGGTTTCCTAACGGGGGTTCAGGTTTCTGTCACTCCGGTAACCCCTACGATTAGTAGCCAAATACACAATGCATTCCCCTAGGCCCATATAGGTGAAGTGTCATGTAGTCAATGTTCAAATGACACCACTAGAAGAAGTACACCACAACTTAAATATCAAACTATTGAATCTTTCTCAACACAATTCCACTACTAACAACATGACTTCTCTCATGTCCTCAAGAACAAAACGAACTACTCACAAGACATCATATGGATCATGATCAGAGATGGAATAATGATTTATAACAATCTGAACATAAATAATAATTCAACGGTTCACTCAATAGCATCAACTACAAAGAGTAATCAACATCGAGAAAGTTCCCCCTATGAACTATGCAAGATTCAACCCAATTGTTACAACAATATGGAGATGGTGATGAGGGTGTTGATGGTGATGATGGTGGTGATGATGATGATGATCCCGATGAAGTCCAACTTGATGGTGGTGTTGATGGCGACGATCTCCCCTCTCCGGGAAGGAATTCCCCCGGCAGAAATCTGTCTGCCGGAGAGATCTTTCTCTCTCGGTGTTTTTCGCCCTGCAGAGGCGGCAGAATCTTTCTGTGGTCGCTCCCCGAGTCCTAGGGTTTTGGGAGGATAATATACGCCAGAGGGGAGTGCCAGGGGTGGACCAGGGCGGCCACACCACCTGGTGGCGCGGCCCAGGGTGGCCTGCGCCAGGGGGTGGTGTGGGCCCCCTGTGGCCCATCTCCAGCCCCCCTTCTGGCTTCCTTTGTCTTCTGGGAAAATAGGATTTTCCGTATATTTTACCGGATTTTATGATCTTCGCGAATTTTGCCTCCAAACAGCACCTTTTCCATCAGAATCCTGACTGCAGCGGTCCATGCTCCAAAAGTCATCAACCATGCAAAAACAGATAAAATAACATAAGTATCACCTCTCAATACGAAATATATCAATGAAAAACAGTGAATTATGACATAGAATAGTGATGCAAAATGGACGTATCAATAAGGAGCGGTTATTACTGAAGTAATAACTTCCAAGACTCATCTAAAACTTTTGGATTATCTCCCAATAAGTACTTTTCTTTAATGCCTTTAAGTTAGGCATGATAGTTTGAGAATATGCTCACATAAGAAATATGAATTGAAGTAAAAGAGAGCATCAAGAAGCAAATTCAAAACACATTTAAGTCTAACCCACTTCCTATGCAAAATAATCTTGTAAAGAAACAAGTCATGAAAGCACAAAGCAACAAGTATAGGAAAGCAAAACAAGTGCAACTTCAAAATTTTCAACATAAATAGGGGAAACTTAATACTGTTGAGACACATAAAACCATGTTTCCCTCTCTCATAATAACTTTCAGTAGCATCATGAATAAAATTAACAATATAAATATCACACAAAACATTCTTATCATGAGCCACATGCATAAAAGAATTAATACTCCCCACATAAACATAGTCATTCTTATTGATTGTAGTGGGAGCAAATTCAACAAAATAACTATCATTATTATTCTCATCACCATAATAATCATATATAGGAGGCATATTGTAATCATAATTAATTTTCTCCTCAATAGTAGGTGGACTGAAAATATCATATTCATCATTGTAATCATCATATATTGGAGGTTTGGTATCATCATAAGCAATAGAATAGCTATCTTCCAAAGCCGGGGAACTAAAAAGATCATTTTTATAAAAACTAGCTTCCCCAAGCTTAGACATTTCCATAGCATTAGCAATAATGGTGTACAAAGAATTCATACTAACAACATTGCTATTAGCATGCAAATAAAGCTCCATAGGTTTTTTAATTTTCTCTTCAAACACTTCATGTCCTAACTCAAGATAAATACTATAAAGCTCTCTAATTTTTTTGTTGTTTTCCATTAAGCCTAACTAGTGAAAACAAGAAACAAAAGACAAAATTGCAGAATCTAAAGGAAATAACTTCGAGCACTCACACCGAAGGATGTGAGTACGTTTTACCTTACCTCCCCGGCAACGGCGCCAGAAAATAGGCGTTTGCCGTGGGAAGTTCTTCTTCTTTAATCCTCCGGTGTGAATACCTTTTACCTTAATTCCCCGGCAATGGTGCCAGAAAATAGCTTGATGTCTACGCACTTCTATTCTTGTAGACAGTTGTTGGGCCTCCAAGTGTAGAGGTTTGGAGAACAGCAGCAAGTTTTCCCCTAAGTGGATCACCCAAGGTTTATCGAACTCAGGGAGGAAGTGGTCAAAGGTATCCCCTCTCAAGCAACCCTGCAATCAAGATACAAGAAGTCTCTTGTGTCCCCAACACACCCAATACACCTGTCAGGTGTATAGGTGCACTAGTTTGGCGAAGAGATAGTGAAATACAAGTGGTATAGATAATTATAAGTGGTAACGGTGATAGGAGATAGCTTGATAGCGTGAAAGAGACTAAAGGCAAACTGAAATAAAGATGGAAGCAAGCAAACATGTAACAGATCTAGTAGGAAACGGTGTTTCAATGCTAAGAAACAAGCCCTAGGGATCATACTTTCACTAGTGAACACTCTCATATAGATATATTCTTCTTTAGGATACTACGCTGAACTACTCTTCGGTTGGACACTCTAATCATTAGCAGGGCTATAACAGCACACCTCAAAGTAAGCCTTTCCCATCTAGATAACCCCAGACTGTCACCTTGAGCACTAGATGGTTCCAACAAACACCACAATTTCATAAATACATCCAACTCCAAATATAACTCATAACAAGTATTTGTAATCTCTAGCCTAAGTACCACCATGGTGTGCACGCTATCACTTTCACACACATGGGGAGAGCAGAGATCTATTAAAGCACATGAGTAGCAAGGTAGATCTTTAGATTACAAGTTCATGATCTCAATAAGATCATGCATAGAGAGAGAGATGAACACATAGCTACCGGTAGAACCCTTAGCATCGAGAGAGAACTACTCCCTCCTCATCATGGGAATCAGCAATGGTGGTGGAGATCGATGGAGATGGCTCCGGGAGCACTTCCCCGTCTCGGCAGGGTGCCGAAACAGAGACTTTCTGTCCCCCGAATCTCCCCTTCGGTGGCGGCGGCACTGTAGAACTTTTCATGGCTGGAGGCTTGATGATCTAGGCTTTTTGCCTCGAGGGAGATATATAGGCGAAAGAGGCAAGGTCGGTGGCTGGCCAGGGGGCCCACGCCATGCCCTGGCGTGGCCAAGGGGGACCTGCGCCTAGGGGTGGTGTGGCCACCCTGTGGCCCCTCTCCGACTCTTTTTCTGGCTCTGTGAGTCTTTTGGGAAAATAATAACTTTAGCTTTTGTCCCGTCCAATTCTGAGAATATTCATTTTCTAACTTCCTGGAACCAAAATCAGCAGAAAACAGGCAGCTGACACTGTGGCTCTAGTCCAGGAGATCATATGAAAAGTACTCCAAAGTGTGGACAAAACACAAGAAAGTAGATAAAACCAAGCATGGAACATCAAAAATTATAGATATATTTGCAATGTATCATGCACCCACCAAACTACTACACCACCTATGAAGATATCTATGTGCTCGAAGGAAATAATCAAAACATGAACAACCTCTCCATCAACCTTCGAGATGCTTCTGCAAACCTCGCCACCCAGTTCCAAGATTGGAGCAGCCAATGGAACATGCGAGATTATCCACCGCCACCACAATGAGCAACAAAAGGGCTTCCAAAAGCCTAAGCTTGGGGATGTATTACCCCGAAAAATTTATTTGTGTAATAATGATATTTTACTCCAGCTCCTTGGGAGCTTTGAAACACTCGTGTTAGCTTGTTCCAACACTTTACTTCTTTTTTCCTTTGCTTTTTAGTTTGCTTTCGTTTTTAGTTTGTTTTTCTTTTCTTAGCCCCTTGCTTGGTCGCAAGTTCTTTGGTATTCTTTAATCCCTATCCTCAAAAATACAAAAATATTTTTCCATTTTTCGTAAATGTGGATTCACACTTTGCCTCTTTGCTTTAATATTATTATTAGAGTAATCGTGTTTGAGTTTTGAAGGAACACATCCCTATAAGAAAGAGGATCATGAAGTCACTTATGAAAGGTATGTCCTATGTCTCCCACTTTTGAAGTTTGAGTTGTTTATCCTAGTTGGTCGATTTTCTAAGATGCCATGCTAGTGGGAGTAATTTAATATGGTTAGAGTAGAGCTTTTTATTAGTATGATGATTAGTCGTGGAAGCTTTTGCTCTAGTTCTTTTAGCTAACTGAGTCTTCCCTTGGAAATAATATTACCAAACAAGTACAATAACAAAAAGTCTAAAATTTATTACTTATTTGATGAATGATTGTCTTGAGAGTATACCCTTGAAGATACTTAACCCACATATGTTTTGATAGTCTTGATGGCACTCATGAAAGGAGTTCTTTGATTAAAATGAAGTCTAGTGGTAATTGTGATGCATGCCAAAGCTATCCTTTTGGATCAAACCGTGGTACTAGCATAAAAAAAGAGAAGAGAAAAAAGTCCATGTTTCTCATGCACACCTTTGGGATGCCAACAACTCCGCTAGCTTTTGAACGAACAATGGTATAACCCCGTATTTCGGCTATGAGTTGATGACATGAGTGGCATATGGGTCAATATATGGGCAAAAGTATTAGTACTCTCAAAGGTTGTGCAAGCACTTGTAAAAGAAACAGCCAATGATCCTTGAAAGAAAAAAGAAAAACAAAAGATATATGTATGAAGATCCACATAACAAGTCCTTGGCATGGTCACATTACTACTTTGTGAATTTTCTTGAAAGACAATGATTGGATTAGAAAGTGTTTTTGATAGACTTTATTTATTGATGTGGGTGTAAATAAGACACTTCACTATTATGCTACTTTGGTCATGAAACTCTCTTACTCAATTATGTAATTAAAACATCCTAGTGTTCCTTGGCAAGTTGAGAGTTAACTAGAAGAATTGGATTGATTGCTACACTTCTAGTTATTTATACTTATATTAAACTTTACTTTCATTGTCTTGACTTACCGAAGCTTGTATAGTACTCTTGTCATCTCTCTAACTTTGATAAGCCTCACAAATGAATGAAGTGATGAGCGCATATGACTACCAACCGTAAGTGAATTCTTATTCTTGTTGTTTCAAGTTTAAACGCTGAATTCTTTATAGTTCTTTTGTTTCTTCTTGCTCGAGGGCGATCAAGGTTTGAGCTTTGGGGAGGTTGATGGCTCCAAAAATAGCCATATTACATCGCATTTAAACATTGTTTTTGGTCAAGCAATTGACAAGAAACTCGCAATCCTTGCTACTAATGACTAATAATTGCAAAGATATGCAAAACCTTGCATTGAATTGTGTTGTGCAGGAAATCACGCTTTTTAATGCGAAATCAGGAGTCATGATGAAGGTTTTTAAGGAAGTCCACATGGCCAAGTAATTGGGGAGTCATTCCCTAGCGTTAGTAAGCTGAACGACCTCTAGTACGGACAGGGCCCGCCCGTACCGTCCGCCTGTACCATGTGGCGATGGCTTCGTCTCGTCAAACCCTACAACTTTCATGAAGATGCCTATATATTTTGAGGCTCTAGCCGCCGGCCAGAGAGCCGCCATTCTCAGATTACATCACACCACCACTAAAGGATATCCACGCCATTGTTCATCCATTGTTCATCACTTCCATCATCCATCCCCTCCATTAGCCATAGCCATTGCTTTGTACTTTAGATCTCCTTGTGATTCGGTGACCATTGTAAGAATATTTGATTTTAATCTAAGTATTTTACACAATGTTTATTATCCAAGATCTATTTGTTATGAGTGAGTAGTCCTCACGGGCTGCGGGTTGGGGAGAAACCCCGCAGCAATTATGTGCATCTAATTTATGTGAGTATTGTGTTTTGTTTGCAATAGATTTTTTGTATCTATTGTGTCTTTGTCTCTTGCCTCGATCTGTGGACTTTTAGGTACCCAAGATCCTATAGATTGATAAAGGCTTGAGGTGACATAATTGGCTAGTAGAGATCTCATAGGAACCCTAGTGACAGAAATGGTAGTATGGTCTTTGTTTAGCGACCCATTCGGGATCACAACAACATCACCACTTAATGCTTTGATCTGTGTTTTACACTTAATAATCATTTGTAGCCCGTTGCTTCGTGGTGCACTCGGTTAGACTAAAAGACTATTGCTATGCCTACTGCATCACGGGGGCTCTAGTATATTAGGATGTGTTTCCCACACGAGGTTATGCCTATTTAACCATTACACATAACTATGCTTATTATTATCTTTTATCCCACATGATGTGTAGCTGCAGGTGGATCTTCAAACCTGGCCTATCTCTATCCATTATTTCAACCCATTATAAAAGTAAAATAGATTGGTCCGGTAAACTAAGGTAAAATAAAGAAACAAAGTCTTATAGATCTGTCCTTTTATTTCCTTTTAGCATTGCTTTGCAAGGTTCAATTAAACCTAGGTCTTCTAGGGAAAAAGCTATTATACTACATCCGTGAATCCGGATCGAAGGTATCAGTTTGTTATTATTATTACTAGAGTTCTCTCTACTTCCTTCGAAGCGCGGCCATTAGAAAGAACATTCAATGATCTGATCGAGCTACATGTTAGCGCAAGAAACAAGACTGAACCAGTAAAATGAGAAGCAGAACATGGTAAACACGTTGATAAAAAAATGTTTGAATCTGTCAAGCAGAGCATTTTAGAACATGTCGATGAATTATAGAAAGTAAACTCTTATAGTTTCATATGACCATGGTCGTTATGAAAGTAAAAAAAACATACCTGAGATTGATCTATAAGCTTCTTGAGACTGTTCTAGGCCGCAAAGATAAAACTAAACGTATAGCTGATGAAACATTCGACTATGAGAGCCGTTTCCTCCTGCATGGACACCATACACGACGTGCGTCCAAAAAATACTTATAATAATATAAGAGACAGTCTCGCACACATTTGATACCCATGACCCGATCTACGAAGTGACATCTATAGCTCAAATTGAACGTAAAATCAGACATCAGACTATCGAAAACTCGGTAGACAAAAGTCGAAACATCGTGTGAAGAAGTAAACAGATGAAACTCAACTAGCAAAAAACACATTAACTGACCCTCATATTTTTTTATTATTTAATTTGATTACAAAACCAAGAAATAGAAAACCAACATACTTCTCATAGACGCAGACACGTGAAACAGCGGAAATTTACTTATTCAGTCCGGTTACAAACATAAGTATAAATATTATAGAGACAATAATCCGATTACAAAGTCAAGCGTCGGAAAAACACTTTTTTAGTCTCGCGTAGACAAACACATTATGCTACGACTTAAGACATGATATGTCCAATAGCTAAACACAAACTCTATTAGAAAACGAACCGACAAAAACACCATTTCTTCAATCTGATAGAACCAAACATATATTAAAGGACAACTAATTTTTATTTCTTGGCTCAAATTACAAATCTAACTATTACAAAAGCATAACTTTTCCAGCAAGTAAAATGAAACTAAGCGAGAAAAAAGTCCTATCGGATGTCATACCCCTACTCCTAACTACCCCTACTCCTACTCCAAGCTACCAGAGCGGTCAGAAGAACCAGCTCTATAAGCTCGTCGTCCATGACCGCACGCGTGAAGACCTTTCAGTACAAGGGATAGGGCATGCGGATGGTGTGCTGATTGATAAGTGAAAATATGATACATATTTAAGCATATATATTATTCATATTTTCACTCATCTCATGCTATATCTAGCTACAACTATGCCTATTATACATGATTACTAGTTCTCATTTATTTTCATATGAGTGTTGCACAACTATTAGTTTTTATTAGAATCTTATTAATTTTCTTTATCTCTGACTTGTGTGTAGGTGTTGTGATTGATTATAGATAAAGCAAGGCAAGAGGACCCAAGAGATTGCAATATGGAAGAGTTGCAGGCACTAGACTTAGCCATTTGAAGGGTGGAAAAGTAATATTTTTTTCACCATCTCAAAATCAAGATAAAAGGCAATGATGTTGTATCTCTCGTCCATACGAATCCAACGAGCCGAAGAACACCCAAATCTGAATCTGTATAAAGAAATTACGGCCAAAATACGAAAAGCATCTGCAAGCTTAATGACCGTCGGTACGGGCCCGGCTGGTCGTACCGCCCACCCATACCTTGGTAATGGGCGACGAAAAACCCTAGAACCACGCGTTTCTTCACTATTTTGCGTTCGTTTCTAGACCTCACTTAGGTCATAGGCAATGTAGGAGGGGCAATTAGGGCCCCTCATAGGCCTATATAAAGAGATGAGAAGCCAAGGGAGAAGGTACCCCTCTCCACACGCATCCACGGCGGAGCCCTGCCATTGTGCCACCTCCATAGCCACCACAACTCCAAGATATAGATCTCCATCAACACCTCCACACCATCAAAGCAAGAAGAGGAGGAGAAGGATGCCATAACCATCATCACTACCATGCACCGGGCGTCGACTTCATCACCATCTCCATCAACAACTCCATCTCTCTCTTCATTGTTTTAGATCTTGTATTTGCAAGATTGAACATGATGATGATCTTAGTGAATTCTTCTTTGTGTTATTGTTCATCTATGTTTGAGTAATTAATCCAGTTCTAGGTTGAGGTATGATCTAGTATGCAACCCTAGACTTTATGGCTTTATCTATTATATTACTATCTCTTCTAGTGACAAGGAGGAGATAGATGAGTTCATGTGATCCTTTGCTCCGGAATGTATTATTCACTTGCGTGTGTGCAGCAACATGAGGCCTTATGTAGTACACACTAGTGACAACCCAGAATCATTGGGAATCGTTTATTTATCTAAATATGTATCTTGTGTAATTCCCATAGATGGCTACATAGTTGCCCCTCTAGTACTAGTGAGACCAAATGCCTAGATACCGCACTTTATTCTATTCAATCCTATAACAACAACCCATTTGTTTACTTTTAGTTTTGGTTTAATTTGTTCTTGTTTAGTTTTTTGTTATTAGTTACTTTAAACCTCTCTCAATTACCGTCATATTAGCAACCTATAGAGTAGACTATTTCCAAACACCGTTTTGGGTGCGAACATGGTCACACTGACAATGTTGCTGCGAGGCTTTGTTGTTTCCATTTGTGAAGATTTCTTCAGACAAACTTTCTAATAAATATTTGCTGCATAAGTACTACAATAACCTTGTTGTTGGACGCAGGAACCCAGTCATCAAATTGGCATCGTAGCCGGGGAGGCAAAGCGTTTGGTTGTTACCTTTCACTCGCACATAGTTTATTTTCATTTGTTTCTATTATATTATTACTTTTATTTATTTGAAAAGAAAAATTAGTTAATATTTTATTGCTAGTCTTGTTATTTGTCTTAATCAAAAATATAAAAGGATGGGAACTATGGCATAAAAGGATTTTGGGGAGTATGGTACTTTCAAATAGTGATTATTCACGTTCACCTATTACTCAGCATGTTGTCACAACGGAGAATTATGTAATTAATCCTAAACTAATACATATCATCAAAATCGAATCTTCTGTAGGAGATCCAGATAATGGTCCATACGAGCATATTGAGAACTTCATTGAATTGTGTTCTATGGTGAGGTTGGACATTTGGACAGATGATGAGCTAAAATCAATGTTGTTTATGTCCTTATTGTAAAGAAAATCCAAATAATGGTTACAATCAAAACCTGTGGGACGCTTCAAATCATGGCAAGGTATCTTCGATACTTTTCTCCCTTACTATTTTTTGGAAAAGAAAATTTATGACTAGAGGTTTGACATCATGACTTTTAAGCAAAGCAACAATGAAGATTTAATGCCAACTTATAATAGGTTATTAACTTTGTTGCGTGATTGTCCATCTCATAATTTACAAGATTGGTTGTTGTTGAAAATATTTTATGGGGTATTGATACATTGCAAATGTATCTATAATTTTTGATGTTCCATGCTTGGTTTTATCTACTTTCTTGTGTTTTGTCCACACTTTGGAGTACTTTTCATATGATTTCTTGGACTAACCTATTAACAAGAGCCATAGTGCCAGCTGCCTGTTTTCTGTTGTTTTTGGTTTCAGGAAAGTCAGAAAATGAATATTCTCGGAATTGGACGGGACAAAAGCCAAGAATCTTATTTCACCAGAAGACTCCTGGAGCCAGAATATGAGACAGAGTGGGGCTGGGGCCCAGCCACACCACCTGGCCGTGCGGGCTAGGCCTGGCCGCGCCAGGGGGTGGTCTGGCCGCGCCAGGGGGTGGTCTGGCCGCCCCAGACACCCCTTCGGTCTCCCTCTTCGCCTATAAGATGCCTTTTGACCTAAAAACTCTAGGGGTTTTCAACGTTTTTCCAGAAGGAGTTCCGCTCCGCCGCCACCACCAGATTCCACGAAACAGCACCAGAAACTCCGTTCTGGCACCCTGCCAGGACGAGGAATTGGAGGATATCATCGCCATCATCATCATCGCTTCTCCATCGACCATCCATGTTTACCCCATCTATGAGTGAGTAATCCCCCGCTGTAGGCTATGGGGATGGTAGGGATTGGATGAGATCGTTCATGTAATGGCATCAAATTGTTAGGTCATGGTGCCTAGTATCTTCTATTAGTGCTTTATGACTTTGTTGTGACTTGTTATGCTTAATGCTTGTCACTAGGGCCCGAGTGCCATGATTTCAGATCTGAACATGTTATTGATTCATTATGATAGTATTGTTTATGGTCTTATATGCAAGTTGTATACACAAGTTGTTGTCCGGAACCAATGGCCCCGAAGTGACAGAAATCGGGATAATCGGAGGGAATGGCTTTGATGTGAGGATCACATGTGTTCATGGAGTGTTAATGCTTTGCTCCGGTGCTATATTAAAATGAGCACCTTAATTGCCAGTAGTTCCCGTGAGGCCCCGCTGCAAATGGGCTGGCAGGACAAAAGATGTGCAAGTTCTCATTGCGAGCATGTATGACTATATATAGAACACATGCCTAGGATTATCTAGTACTTGGATGCTTTATCTTATTTATCTGCAATTTCCCTATGGTCTGATTGCTATGTGAATTGTCTTGTCCATGCAACACCCGTCCATCCATCCCTATGCCTACCGCACTCGAATCCTACTGTTTACTGCTATTGTTATTGCTGTCTTTACTTTACTACTGTTATTACTTTACTATTCCTACTACAAAACTGTTGCTACTGATAAACTGCTGTGAGCAAAATTGTTTCTAGTTTCAGCTGAATTGACAACTCAGTTGTTAAGGCTTATAAATATTCTTTGGCTCCCCTTGTGTCGAATCAATAAATTGGGTTTCACTTCCCTCGAAAATACTACGATACACCCCCTATACTTGTGGGTCATCAGGTATTAAATCCTTCTTCTAAAGATAAGTTAGACATGACGTCTAATGGTTTTTTCTCTTAGTGAAATTGTGGATGAATCTTGGCAGCTTTTGAATATAATGCAGAGTAATTTTCATAAATGGCATGTTGATATTGTGCATAAGGAGAAATCTCTTGTGGCATCCCGCAAAACCACTACTAGAAAATCGCGTTGTTTTTGTGCATTGCATCATCATGACCGCATGCTCATGTCATCATGCCACATTGCATTTGAGCATCGTCATCATCTTGCAATTGCTTGCATAAAACTATTTTGCAGAAAACCTATTTTGTGTTTTCTAAAACGCCCCGTCTTTGTTCAAACGCAAAACCCGGGTCTCCGGATTATTTTGTTTTGTCTGCTATCGGTTTGCAAAAGCCCTGTTTGAAATAAATAAAATATTCGATTATTTTTAGTGGGGCAGTCGAACGGGCCGATTCGACCCAGTCGACCACCCCCAGCATTAAAACGGTCCACCTAAACCATCCCACCCGAATCCTAAAACTACCCAAATCTATCCTACCCACCAACCGCAGCGTGCCACCTCACCCTCTCACCCAATTCCTACCCACCCCGCCACATCATCAATCCACCCTCTTCCCCACGCCTTCTCTCACCGCAGCCCTATCTACCCTCCCTCTCTCTCTCCCCACCGACAACCGGGCCCCACCCGGCCCCACTCTCCACTCAACCTTCCACCACACTCAGCCACCTCTCTCCCTGCCCTGTGGGTCCCGCCTCCCCTGGCCACGCGCACCCCACGCGCTCGACCCCACTCCCCCTGGCCCACCTCCTTCTCCTCTCCCCGCCTCCGGCCGGCGCCCCTCGCGAGGTCGGCTCTGTCCCCTCCTCCGCAGGCCGCTGCGGGCCCTCCATCGCCGCCGACCCGTCCGCGCGGACGTCCCGGTTCGTGCGGGTACCTCCCCTCTGCTCTGCTGCGACCATCGGTTGGAGGCATCCGTCCTATGTCGTTGCTGTAGTGATGCCGATGACCTGCAGGCAGACTGATCTTCAAGTCCAGCGGATGCCCAGGGGCTCTGCCTGTTGCTGCACCATTCCCAAGTCGAAGACCACAAACCCCAAGCTAATCTTGACAAGACCGGCCGAGACGCTAAGTTGTACAAGGACCACCGACAACGAACCCGTCGGTACCCCAAGATCTTCCGAAGGCCGAGACCTAGGGCGCGCCGACCCGGATGCGAAGTCGAGAACCCGAACGCCAAGATCGCCGATACGGATACGCCAAGTTCGTCTACCCCGGACACCGTGCGACAAGATCTACTTCACGGATCCGAAGACCCCGGTACCCGATCCACTCAAGTCCGCCATCATCGACAAGATCGACACCGACCAGGGCGAGACCGATGTGCCCCCGACGCCGAACCAAGTCCTGCTTCCTGGAACGCCAAGATCTACTCCGTTATCCGAGAACGCTCCCGCCGGAACCGATCCCCGTCGAACCCTGTCGAACCCCGAACCCCCCGGACCAAGATCGCCGAACCCTAATGTGTGAACCCCTTCCCGAAACCCTATTTTATAATATAGTACAACTTGTCACATATTAAATGTTCATGCATGCATATTGTCGTGTGGTTTGGGAGGCCTTATGCCGATTCACCTCATAATTAAATATGGGGCCCATATGCGGGCAAATCTAGTCGTATATTGGTCCCATTTAAATTTGTGTAGTGAACCGGTGATATATTTTGCCATGTTAAGACAACATTTAAATTGTGGGGTAGCTAAATAACTTGAACCGTTTAATTAATTGTCGGGACCCCCGGTTCCGCTTAATATGGCCTAATTGCATCGCACCTTTGCCTTGTCATACATCATACATGCATCATGCCCGATCTTCTGTCATAGTATTAAATAGTGCATCCGGTGTTTATTCTAGTGTTTTGCTTCTTCGCGGATAAGGCCGTTGAGTTGATGCGAGTGTCGACCCGATCTTCGGATGAACCTTCGGCAATGTTTTCAGGCGAGCATCTCCCCCTTTCCACCTATCTTACTTTTATAGTATTTATTCCCTCCTGTTGATCTATTGCTATCTGTGTTGCGATGCTCTAGTTTCGTACCCGTGATATCCCTTGCAGCCTTATATTGCCTTGGACACCTCCTATTACCTGTTGTTTGGTAGATAGTTGGACCTACGCTTCGTAGTCGCTTGCTCAAGTGCTGTTGCGTGTCGTCCAGTACCACAGTTGTTGGAGTGTTGCCGCATGTTTAAGGTTGGAGATGATCATGGCTTTAATTATCGTTACTTTAATTATTGTTTAATAACTAAAATTGAAGTAGGTAAATGCAGAGGCACCGGTGGGTGATAGATAATATTTGGTTTCCGACCGCTCACTGGTGTCCCGTAGGACCCCGAGTTCTTGACACCTGTTCCGAGATCGAGCGCGCTAACCACATGTGGGATGTGTGGGCACCCCATCGATTAGTACCTGATTTCAAAGTATTGTACTGGGGGCCACAAGTAGTTTGGGGCTTTATTACTATTCTGTACTTATGCCATGCTTTACTGCTTTATTTAAATTGTGCGATGGATAGCACACTGTACTGTTTAGGAAGCGGAGTGTTTTCGCGGTATCGACAGTCCCAGTTTTGGGATTCGCTGTCGTTTACAGCCACTGGCGCAAACCCTGAGTCCGTCTCGAAGACCGGCCGACTTCGTTGCGGGTGTACTTAGTGGGGTGGCCCCCCCGTGCTTGCTTTGGGTCTGGGAAACGTCATGACTTAGGCCCCGCCGACATACCGATGGGTGTATGTTAATTGATCTGGCAAAAAGGGTCGAAGTGCGTGTGGATACTTTGGTGCACCCCTGCAGGGTTAAATCTTTTCGAGAAGCCGTGTCCGCGGTTACGGACGACTTGGAGCACAGTGCTTGATCATAGGCAACTATAACTAAAGTTTACTGTTATAAATTGACTTGTATCCGATATGACTAGCAATCAGCTTCACTACAACGGAATGGCTAAATAAAAATACCACCAACTGCTGGGTTTTGGGTTATCTCATGCTAATTGTATCTGACTAGTAAGTGTTGCAACTACAATGGAATGATTAACTAAAAGTGCCCACTGCTTATTTTATCCGGATGATTATCTATACCTGACTAGTAATTGCTGCAACGGTAACTGAATAAATAAAACTGCCAACTGTGTGAGTTCCTCGGTTGACTTCCTCGTTTGGTCTCGAGGGGGAAACACCAGGATGGGTTTGTTTGATGGTAGCATCAGGTTGGTTCCGAATAGGTCTTTCTTATCCCTCTCTGATAGCCGACAATTATATCGAGTCTCTATAGGTTGTTTAGTGCATGCTGCCGCTGCCGCTTCAGTCCACCATACCTATGTAGGCGAGGACCGCCGAATTCTAGCCTCGCCGTGTACTGGCCTCAGTACTGACGCTCCTCTTTTTCCTTTGCCCTTTGTCGGCACCCCTTTTGTTTAAGCAGGTTTTGAGATCGACGTCGTTAGCAGGGTTACCCTTCCGGCTTGGCCTGGGCAGGGTTATGGACGCCATTGGTTATTCTTCAGGGCTCTTAGCCCCATTTGCATCTTGTCCGTACTCGGACGCTGAATCGTTTTCAAGGTGATTTGGATCTTTGTATATTATATCTGTATTCTTGACTCACTGAGTCGCTGTTGTATATATCTGTTCTGTGGGTCCCATCGAGGACTGTTGTGTAATGTTATTACTTCGTTTTCCACCCGCACGAAAGTGCCTGGTGGGCACCTTTGAATCGTTTCTATGCGGGTTTGGCGGGAAGCGCTGAAACTTGCATAGGGCCGATTCTGAGGGTGTTACAGAGTGGTATCAGAGCTCAGCAGTTGCGATACCCCACAAGTCCAGCCTGTAGGATAACCTAGCTAACGGTCGAAGTAGAGTGTCAAAACTATTTTTAAAAAAAATCGGTTGGATAGTTCTGATTAGGTCTGGTTTTATTCCTTACCCCTCTGCTATTCCCCTCTTACCTCTACGTGTTTTGAATCCGCTCTCTTCTCTCTCTTCGAGTCCAGGATTTCTCGTGGTTGGGTTCCGTCGTACCTTCAGGGTTTCGCTTCCTTCTCTGATAACGGTGTCCTACCATCTGGTGTTCAAGCTGCCTGATGAATCCGTCTACGGTGTTACCATTCTTTGTTCCTTGTCTGTGCCTTCCGGTGTTTTCCGACGCGACGACATCATCTACGCCAGATCCGATGCAGAGTCTGCATCCCTCCTTTGTTTTCCGAACCTCGCTTGTCGAGATCTTCAGTCTAATTCCGAGAGTTGGTTGCATAATCCGCCTATTCGTGTGTAGAGTAATGGTTTGAGTGCGGGATGGAGTAGCTACCATACCACTACTCTTATCATTCGCTCTTGTACATCGAATCAGTGGATCCAGCAGTTTTACTCTGTCCACGGAAGTTAGGGGTGGCTTATTTGTTGAAACCTCTACCTTCGACCTTTTGTTCCCGGAGTGTTCTCTCGACGATCACGGACAACGACCTCTTGTTAGTGGTGTCGCGAGGATCTACACGAAGCGCGAAGATGCAGATCGCCGACTTTCCTTCCGGTACCATTAGGCGGATCTCGAGGGCGAGATCCATTGTTAGTGGTGTCGAATTGTGGCATCCCGCAAAACCACTACTAGAAAATCGCGTTGTTTTTGTGCATTGCATCATCATGACCGCATGCTCATGTCATCATGCCACATTGCATTTGAGCATCGTCATCATCTTGCAATTGCTTGCATAAAACTATTTTGCAGAAAACCTATTTTGTGTTTTCTAAAACGCCCTGTCTTTGTTCAAACGCAAAACCCGGGTCTCCGGATTATTTTGTTTTGTCTGCTATCGGTTTGCAAAAGCCCTGTTTGAAATAAATAAAATATTCAATTATTTTTAGTGGGGCAGTCGAACGGGCCGATTCGACCCAGTCGACCACCCACAGCATTAAAACGGTCCACCTAAACCAGCCCACCCGAATCCTAAAACTACCCAAATCTATCCTACCCACCAACCGCAGCGTGCCACCTCACCCTCTCACCCAATTCCTACCCACCCCGCCACATCATCAATCCACCCTCTTCCCCACGCCTTCTCTCACCGCAGCCCTATCTACCCTCCCTCTCTCTCTCCCCACCGACAACCGGGCCCCACCCGGCCCCACTCTCCACTCAACCTTCCACCACACTCAGCCACCTCTCTCCCTGCCCTGTGGGTCCCGCCTCCCCTGGCCACGCGCACCCCACGCGCCCGACCCTACTCCCCCTGGCCCACCTCCTTCTCCTCTCCCCGCCTCCGGCCGACGCCCCTCGCGAGGTCGGCTCTGTCCCCTCCTCCGCAGGCCGCTGCGAGCCCTCCATCGCCGCTGACCCGTCCGCCCGGACGTCCCGGTTCGTGCGGGTACCTCCCCTCTGCTCTGCTGCGACCATCGGTTGGAGGCATCCGTCCTGTGTCGTTGCTGTAGTGATGCCGATGACCTACAGGCAGACTGATCTTCAAGTCCAGCGGATGCCCAGGGGCTCTGCCTGTTGCTGCACCATTCCCAAGTCGAAGCCCACAAACCCCAAGCTAATCTTGACAAGACCGGCCGAGACGCTAAGTTGTACAAGGACCACCGACAACGAACCCGCCAGTACCCCAAGATCTTCCGAAGGCCGAGACCTAGGGCGCGCCGACCCGGATGCGAAGTCGAGAACCCGAACGCCAAGATCGCCGATGCGGATACGCCAAGTTCGTCTACCCCGGACACCGTGCGACAAGATCTACTTCACGGATCCGAAGACCCCGGTACCCGATCCACTCAAGTCCGCCATCATCGACAAGATCGACACCGACCAGGGCGAGACCGATGCGCCCCCGACGACGAACCAAGTCCTGCTTCCCGGAACGCCAAGATCTACTCCGTTATCCGAGAACGCTCCCGCCGGAACCGATCCCCGTCGAACCCTGTCGAACCCCGAACCCCCCGGACAAAGATCGCCGAACCCTAATGTGTGAACCCCTTCCCGAAACCCTATTTTATAATATAATACAACTTGTCGCACATTAAATGTTCATGCATGCATATTGTCGTGTGGTTTGGGGGGCCTTATGCCGATTCACCTCATAATTAAATATGGGGCCCATATGCGGGCAAATCCAGTCGTATATTGGTCCCATTTAAATTTGTGTAGCGAACCGGTGATATATTTTGCCATGTTAAGACAACATTTAAATTGTGGGGTAGCTAAATAACTTGAACCGTTTAATTAATTGTCGGGACCCCCGGTTCCGCTTAATATGGCCTAATTGCATCGCACCTTTGCCTTGTCATACATCATACATGCATCATGCCCGATCTTCTGTCATAGTATTAAATAGTGCATCCGGTGTTTATTCTAGTGTTTTGCTTCTTCGCGGATAAGGCCGTTGAGTTGATGCGAGTGTCGACCCGATCTTCGGATGAACCTTCGGCAATGTTTTCAGGCGAGCATCTCCCCCTTTCCACCTATCTTACTTTTATAGTATTTATTCCCTCCTGTTGATCTATTGCTATCTGTGTTGCGATGCTCTAGTTTCGTACCCGTGATATCCCTTGCAGCCTTATATTGCCTTGGACACCTCCTATTACCTGTTGTTTGGTAGATAGTTGGACCTGCGCTTCGTAGTCGCTTGCTCAAGTGCTGTTGCGTGTCGTCCAGTACCACAGTTGTTGGAGTGTTGCCGCATGTTTAAGGTTGGAGATGATCATGGCTTTAATTATCGTTACTTTAATTATTGTTTAATAACTAAAATTGAAGTAGGTAAATGCAGAGGCACCGGTGGGTGATAGATAATATTTGGTTTCCGACCGCTCACTGGTGTCCCGTAGGACCCCGAGTTCTTGACACCTGTTCCGAGATCGAGCGCGCTAACCACATGTGGGATGTGTGGGCACCCCATCGATTAGTACCTGATTTCAAAGTATTGTACTGGGGGCCACAAGTAGTTTGGGGCTTTATTACTATTCTGTACTTATGCCATGCTTTACTGCTTTATTTAAATTGTGCGATGGATAGCACACTGTACTGTTTAGGAAGCGGAGTGTTTTCGCGGTATCGACAGTCCCAGTTTTGGGATTCGCTGTCGTTTATAGCCACTGGCGCAAACCCTGAGTCCGTCTCAGAGACCGGCCGACTTCGTTGCGGGTGTACTTAGTGGGGTGGCCCCCCCGTGCTTGCTTTGGGTCTAGGAAACGTCATGACTTAGGCCCCGCCGACATACCGATGGGTGTATGTTAATTGATCTGGCAAAAAGGGTCGAAGTGCGTGTGGATACTTTGGTGCACCCCTGCAGGGTTAAATCTTTTCGAGAAGCCGTGTCCGCGGTTACGGATGACTTGGAGCACAGTGCTTGATCATAGGCAACTATAACTAAAGTTTACTGTTATAAATTGACTTGTATCCGATATGACTAGCAATCAGCTTCACTACAACGGAATGGCTAAATAAAAATACCACCAACTGCTGGGTTTTGGGTTATCTCATGCTAATTGTATCTGACTAGTAAGTGTTGCAACTACAACGGAATGATTAACTAAAAGTGCCCACTGCTTATTTTATCCGGATGATTATCTATACCTGACTAGTAATTGCTGCAATGATAACTGAATAAATAAAACTGCCAACTGTGTGAGTTCCTCGGTTGACTTCCTCGTTTGGTCTCGAGGGGGAAACACCAGGATGGGTTTGTTTGATGGTAGCATCAGGTTGGTTCCGAATAGGTCTTTCTTATCCCTCTCTGATAGCCGACAGTTATATCGAGTCTCTATAGGTTGTTTAGTGCATGCTGCCGCTGCCGCTTCAGTCCACCATACCTATGTAGGCGAGGACCGCCGAATTCTAGCCTCGCCGTGTACTGGCCTCAGTACTGACGCTCCTCTTTTTCCTTTGCCCTTTGTCGGCACCCCTTTTGTTTAAGCAGGTTTTGAGATCGACGTCGTTAGCAGGGTTACCCTTCCGGCTTGGCCTGGGCAGGGTTATGGACGCCATTGGTTATTCTTCAGGGCTCTTAGCCCCATTTGCATCTTGTCCGTACTCGGACGCTGAATCGTTTTCAAGGTGATTTGGATCTTTGTATATTATATCTGTATTCTTGACTCACTGAGTCGCTGTTGTATATATCTGTTCTGTGGGTCCCATCAAGGACTGTTGTGTAATGTTATTACTTCGTTTTCCACCCGCACGAAAGTGCCTGGTGGGCACCTTTGAATCGTTTCTATGCGGGTTTGGCGGGAAGCGCTGGAACTTGCATAGGGCCGATTCTGAGGGTGTTACATCTCTCCCTACTGATCTTGAACATTTGGTCAATGATTTCTTCAAAGATGAAAACAATAGAGGACAGATTCCTTGTGGTGACACCATAGTTAGAAATGTTCTTTCTAAAGCAATGAATTTCATAGATAATCATTTATTCATATTAAAACTGGTATCACTAACAATGGAGAATTTCCCTCTACTATTACTCCCATATCTTCCACTTGTTGTACTATTGAGACAGGAAAGAAAGATAAAACCAAGAAGCCTAGTGTTAAACATCTCATACCCGTGACAAGCTCCTGATAAATAGGTAAGGATAATCATGAATTAACTAAATATGATAAGAAGTATAGACTTGAGGAGTATGAGGATGGATTAGGGTGGGTCGCTCTTATGAAAGGAAGACATCGAGAATTCATCAAGAAAGAAGAACAAGAATTGCAAGAAAGGTATCCTGCTCTCTTATGCATGTAAAATGCATACATGAGCTTTGTAATTTGTTAACATGTTTTACCACATATTTGAATCATATGTAATGTTATATCCCTGTTTAATATTGATTTTTGCTATAACCTGGCATGGCAGAAAAACCCTGTTTTCAATGTTTTTTATGTTTTAGGACCTATACAAAGTCAAATGGACCTGCACTTTTGGGAATGCCAATATTTATCCACGAGAAGCATCTAGAGCACAAGAATCCCACCAAGAGGGCCAAACAAGCCCAGGTGGCGCGCCTAGGTGGGGGCACTACCCATGGAGTTCTCTTGACCTAAAAATCCCTATATAAGGACCCTCAGGGCATCCTCGAATGGAGGCCACCAGAGACAAAAACACCACCAAACAGAGTCAGATCCAACGAAGATTGGAGGGGGAACTCCACTGGAGCCACCTCTGGGGAGATCTCCACCCTCTCCAACATCTCCAGCATCATCACCATGATGAAGAGGGAGTATTCCACCTCCGGGCTATGGGTTTGTGGTAGTAGCTTGATCTATTTCTCTCTTGTTCTCATAGATCTAGTACCATATGAGCTGCCCAACATGAATATGGTCATATTTGTAATTCCTATGTGGTGGATCTTTGTTCTATGATTGGATATTTGAGATTGGAATCTAATTTTTGTAAGATGTTTTAATAGATGCATATCATGCACCCCGTTCTTCATTGCTTGTTTTGATCCAACTTGTATGCGAGAAGTGTTTGTTAGATGGAGTAGCATGGTGGTAGAGATTGAATTGTGACACATAATATTCAAGATCTACTTTGGTTTTTACCTTTCTTTTGTTGCCTCGTTAGGGATAAAGTGAAATCATGTTCTATAGTTATCACGTGATAGTGTGATGACCTTGTTAGATCAAGGTAGCATACTCGTATTTCAAACATCATATAATATTGCTTAAAGCTATACTCTGATTTGTTCTTAAATCAAGATTGCATGGAGATTTCCCTTTCTTGAGGAGTATAAGAGAGAGATGTATTCCATCTCAATATTAGAATGTGATGCCCATATTAATTCCATTTATAAAGCACATATAGAATTTCCATGAATCTTTATCATTGATGAATTATTTTGTGATCACTACAACTTAAAAAGAGAGTAGACAAGTGAACCCATGAACCTCGGTCTGATTTTTATCATAAGAAACACCTTTCAATTGCATCTACTATCCTTTATATTTTCTGCAATTTAATATTTCGAAAATACAAAAATACTCTCCTTACTTGCAATCACTCATAAAAACCCAAAAACAACTCTAGTATCTTCCATATCATCTAGTTTGCATTACTTTACTTTATTTACTATTTTTATTTAGTTTATTTTATATTTTATTTCATATTACTAATACGAAACCTTGTGCTTGACAACCACTTGGTGGAGTTGGGGACACAAGGCAAATTATTTTACTTTATAGATTGCTTGAAGAGGAGAAGGCAAACATCCTTCCATAACCAATTCCCCGAGAGTTTGATATAAACCCTCGAGTCACCCTTGTGAGGAAAATAAGCTTGCTACAATACTCCGCACTTGCAGTCCCAACGAAAAGTGGTCATGTTTGTTTCCATCAAGACCATTGTCTGGTGCTATTGCCAAAGAATTGGCGAAGGTACATCACAACTGCATCCTCGTCAAGTTTGAAGAGCAAGTTTTAAGAGTAAGGTAACTCCCACAACAACTGCCTATTTTCTGGCACCATCATCTTCATCAACTTGTGCAACAACCCAAGCTTGGAGAGGTTGCACCACTATGAGCTTTTTCATCTCCTTTTAGATTTTTAAAGTATTTTATTTGGTCTTGCTTTTTAGTCTTTTTAAGTCTTCTTTAAAACATAAAAATACATAAAAATTAGTATTAACCTTTTGGAAGAAAACATGACTAGGGAAAATAAAAAAATTAAGTTAGTAACAAGTCCATTTGTAAACAAGTTTGATTGAAATATTGATCCTAAGGTGCTAGGTGTCGTAGTTTATAATCATTTTTCTAATGGAAATGTAGCCGCTGCTCATTGGCATATTATAATCTTTGAGGATTCATCAAAAACTCTAGGGGCCCCAGATATTGATCCCAAAATAGTGAGAGTAAAATTATTTTCGCACTCCTTAAAAGGAATAGCTAAGATATGGCATAATGATGCACCTAAAAGAGATTTACAAACATGGTACAATATGAAAGTATCCTTTTTAGAGAAATTTGGTAAACGACCCTTCATTGCAAAAAAAAATGATATGTGATTTCAAGCAATATGAAAATGAACCTCTCACTAGTGCTTGGGTAAGGTTTAAGCAACTCACCCATAAATTAGAACATGGACTAAAAGATTGGTTGCTTGTAGGGAGCTTTTATGAAGGCCTTACACATGAATCTAAGCAATCCCTAAATAATGAAACTGAAAATACCTTTTTATATCTAAATCGCCATGAAGCATTTACATTGTTAGATAAAATTTTGGTAGAAACTAGTATCAACAAGAGCTTAAGTGAACTTAGCCCCAATTTTTCCCTTAGGTGAATTCGTGGTGAAAATGAAGTAAAAGTGGAAATCTTAGAAGATTCTAGCATGCTCTTTGGGGACAAAAATTTAGGATCATTAAAAAAGGGAAGAAACTGCCATGGTTGAAAATGATAAAGAACCAACAAATGATAAATAAGTAGAAGAAGTTAAAATGTTAAGTGAAACAAAAGAACCTCTACTTGATCTTGATAAATGTAGCTTGCATGAACTGATTAACTTGTTACAAAAGTTTTCTAATTATCCATCCTTTAATGGACATCAAGCAGGATTTGGTTCCTACCTAGCAGATTATGTTATAAAGGAAAAGATTGAAATATATAATAGAGAAGCTATGATACCACCTAAGATTGGGGATGTATGGATCCTCAAGGTATTAATCACTATTGGAAAAGAGACACATCATGCTATTCTAGATTTAGGATCTAGTCTCTCAGTTTTATCTAAAGATCTATATGATTTACTTGATTTGAAACCTATGGAAAATGCTCTATAGATCTTTTACTCGCTGATGATTCAACTAAACATGCTCTAGGAAAAGTTCAAGATATTATGGTTGAATTACATATGGAATTTGTACCTGTTGATTTTAATGTCATGGACATGGGGAGCAATACCTCAGGTCCTATAATACTTGGTAGACCTTTCTTGAGAACCACATGTGCAGTCATTGATACAAAAGAAGGAAATGTGAAGTTTTAATTTCCTAACAAGAAGTGTATGGAACACTTTCCAAGGAAGGAGGTAGCCAATAAGCATAATCTATCCCCATGATTTCCATGTCACCTAAATCAAGTAAGTAAAGCCTAGTTATATGGCTATAAAGAAAGTGCTTTGCGGGAGGCAACCAAGTTATTTTTCTTTTGAACTCTTGTTGTAGAAAGAGATTTTTTTGTTTTCTTGCTGTAGATTTTAATAAAGTACCAAGTAGAACCCATTTTGGATGTTTAAAAGTTGCTAAACATATGGATTACCAAATTTCTGCAGAACAGTGTTTAGTGCGTGAATTTTATGATTTTACTATAACTCCAATTGCGCTAAAATTCTTACATCATTTACAAATTTTCATACTATGTATGAAAAAAGTGGATAAAATTCCTGACATGTCTAAGTGGGCGAAATAATTTCGTTTTGTTGTTGCTGAAAATCTGGATAGATTCTACCATGTTTTGTTTTAACCATTCCCAAGTGTCTTAAAATGATTTTTATGAGTCATATTATATGTTATGGATATGTAGGGACATTACATGATTGTTGTAGCATTTAGAAATAATTTTTTCTTTGATATATATGCAGCAACTATTATACTCTTGTGCCACTAATGTCACCACTCAGAAAAGAGATGGGACAAAAAGTTTTGTATTGAAGTTTTTTGACAGGGAATAGAGGAACATCACACAAATATCAATCCAAGGATAGTGAAAACCATAAGCTTGGAGATGCCCAAGGCACCCCACTAGACTTACTCAACTCTCAGTTTGTAAACCCATAAACTTTGTTTTTTGAGAAACATAGAACTATCATAGAAACTTTGAGTGTCTATTTTGTCATTTTAATTTTTTTGCATTAAAAAGACCACCACCATTATTATAAATGTTTATGATCTAATACTGAAAAGAAACTCTACCTTAATGAAATTAAAACTAAAAAGGTATGCCATGGAATAAAAGAAAAGGGGAGATAAGCAAAAAGTTGAAATTCATGTTGTGTCTAGTTCTTAAGCTCAAGTGTTTTATATGAAGCATGATCTGTTTTATGCCTAATAATTTGTATCCTTTTCTTGTGCATATTTATGTTCAACAATAAGAAGCAAGGTGAGAAAATAAATGTTGACATTATGAACTAGATGGCACACTCTTTAGATCTCTTTTTGCTAAGCCTTTTTCTACACAAGCTAAGACTTGTTCCAAGCCCCTTAAAACTAGATTAGGCATATCTACCTATTTGTGGAAAAAGCTACTTCCAAGTATAGTATGTATGTTAATCCTACAAACATTATTAAAAACACCATTTTTCATGTATTTTAAAGCTCGTAAGAAAGTAAGGTTTGGGGTGATACCACTATGAAAAAATGTGTGCTTTAAATCTTATTCATGCTGGCATGGCACAAGATTTCAATGTTGAATGTTGATAATTAATCACGTTTAAATTATGCATATGGATTGCATCAATGTGAAATTAAGTGTGCACAATGGAGTAGGCATGTTGATAGAAAACGCTACTGAACCGCTAGCCAAAGCCATGCATGACATGGTGGAAACTTATAGCATGATGATCTTTGTTGATATGATTCATATGTCTATTTTCTTGTTCTTCTGGAGTAGAGATACTACCCCCTCCCACCTTGAACATAACCAAGGAATTATATTATCTCTTATTCTAAATGAATAGATAAGCAAATAAATAAATGCCAAAAAGGGGGCATATAGCTACACAGGGTAATAGGTACTTTAGTGATGCGGTTTTAGAGACCAACATGAGCATACGATGACAGGCCTAAGTTGAGTAGCATGAGTAGTGCAAGGTCATAGGTTAGGTGCATGAAACAATCAACTTGTAAGATGTTTATCACATAAACCATATGAAGCTTTAAAATAAAGGTGAAATAAAAAGATACTTGGAGCCCCATCCTTAATAGTATTGTTGACATGAATTACATAGCTCACAATTCTATTTTTATTCTTTATGGAGGATTAACATATGTATTCAATGCTTGCTTTCGGTACGGGATGCAAAACATCTCAAATGAACACATAAAACTAAGAAGTGAGTCTTCTAGTCAAGGGCATGAAACTAAGAAGTAGCCCAAAAATAAAACCATAAAAATACCAATGCCAATCATGAAAATAGTCTCTTATTCTATAGGTTCATTGAAGTGTGCTTGAAGGTTAATTTTGTCCATCATTGTTTTATCACACCATCACTTATTGTTTAGAATGTTTATAGATGTGTAAAAGATACAAATTGATAGTACACTTGCATATTATGTTTCATTAAAATGAATTGAGCCTATGAACTCTACATGATAATGAAGGAAGCAAAGGTAACAAACTCCAAAGTCCATGTTTAGTTTTATCACCTTCATGCTCGAGGACGAGCATAGGTTAAGTGGGGATGTTGATGCATGTAAAATGCATACATGAACTTTGTAGTTTGTTAACATGTTTTCCCACATATTTGCATCATATAATGTTATATCCCTATTTAATATTGATTTTTGGGGATTTACCAATGATCCCCTTTATTTTGGCTATAACCCGGTAGGGCAGAAAAACCCTATTTTCAATGTTTTTGATGTTTCAGGACCTATACGAAGTCAAATGGACCTCCACTTTTGGGAATGCCAATATTTATCCACGAGAAGCATCTGGAGCACAAGAATCCTACCAAGAGGGCTAGGAAGTCCAAACGAGCCTAGGTGGCGTGCCCAGCCCAGGTGGGCGCGCCACCCATGCTCGTTTCCTCCTCGGCTGTCCGATCGCCTCGATTCTTTCACCCATGGAGTTCTCCTAACATAAAAATCCCTATATAAGGACCCCCAAGGCGTCCTCGAATGGGGGCCACCAGAGAGAAAACACCACCAAACAGAGTCAGATCCAACGAAGATTGGAGGGGGAAACTCCACCGGAGTCACCTCCGGGGAGATCTCCACCCTCTCCAACATCTCCAGCATCATCAACATGTTGAAGAGGGACTAGTACCCCTCCGGGCTATGGGTTTGTGGCAGTAGCTTGATCTATTTCTCTCTTGTTATCATAGATGTAGTACCATATGAGCTACCCAACATGATTATGGTCATATTTGTAATTCCTATGTGGTGGATCTTTGTTCTACGATTGGATATTTGAGATTGGAATCTATTTTGTGTAAGATGTTGTAATAGATACATATCATGCACCCCATTCTTCATTGCTGGTTTTGACCCAACTTGTATGCAAGAACTTGTATGGGGAGAAGTGTGTGTTAGATGGAGTAGCATGGTGGTAGAGATTGAATTGTGACACATAATATTCAAGATCTACTTTGGTTTTTACCTTTCTTTTGCTGCCTCACTAGGGATAAAGTGAATTCATGTTCTATAGTTATCACGTGACAGTGTGATGACCTTGTTAGATCAAGGTAGCATATTTGTATTTCAAACATCATATAATATTGCTTAAAGCTATACTCTGATTTGTTCTTAAATCAAGATTGCATGGAGATTTCCCTTTCTTGAGTATTAGAGAGAGATGTATTCCATCTCAACATTAGAATGTGATGCCCATATTAATTCCTTTTATCAAGGACATATAGAATTTCCATGAATCTTTATCATTGATGAATTGTTTTGTGATCATTACAACTTAAAAAGAGAGTAGACAAGTGAACCCATGAACCCTGGTCCGATTTTTATCATAAGAAACACCTTTCCATTGCATCTACTATCCTTTATATTTTCTGCAATTTAATATTTCAAAATTACAAAAATACTTTCCTTACTTGTAATCACTCATAAAAACCCAAAAACAACTCTACTATCTACCATATCATCTAGTTTGCATTACTTTACTTTATTTACTATTTTTATTTCAGTTTATTTTATTTTTTATTTCAATTACTAATACGGAACCTTGTGCTTGAAAACCACTTGGTGGCGTTGGGGTCACAAGACAAATTATTTTACTTTACAGCATGCTTGAAGAGGATAAGACAAACATCCTTCCATAACCAATTCCCTGAGAGTTTGATATAAACCATCGAGTCACCCTTGTGGGGAAAAAAGCTTGCTACAACACTCTGCAGTTGGAGTCCCAATGAAAAGTGGCCACGTTTGTTGCCATCACTCTCAAACCTTACCCATATCCTTATTATATACCTTATGGTGCATATGACTCTAGTGATGATGAGGACTTATATGGTTCTAGAATTCTTGATGATTTCCCTAAAGTAATTATTGATGATTCTAGTAGTGTTTGGCTTAATACTCTCTTTGGAAATACTGGTAATGATGAACCCAATATGAAACCTTGTATGCCTTCCATATTTGTTTGCTATAACCTTTGTTTTACTAATGAGGTGTAGGAAAGTCCGTTACCACAAGGAAAACTACTGGCTGTAGAAGAATATTATAAGATGTATCCTCAAAATCGTATCCAAGGTAAAGATTTGAAGATTGATCATAAATATTTAACCTTCTCTTGGCAGACAAATAAGAGTACATGCTCACCACACCTTGTGCATAAATTATTGTTGAAATGCAAAGACATGTTTATTTATATGATGTCGATGCACCGCAAGAGAGTTCGTATCCGACTAGATGTTGCTTGTAGCCTAGCTCTATGTCTTTAAATGAGCACTTCTTGGGAGACAGCCTGATAGTTTGTAGGTGTCTTTCTTAATTTTGTGTCTTGAGTCTAATTGCATCCATGTTGCATTGACACTTGTATCTTTGCATTATTTACTATTAGAGTTAGCTTAGGACTATTTTCAAAAGGTAGAATTGTTCGTTGTTCTAATCATGTGTTGCATGTCTTGGTAAAAACTTCTCTACAAATACATATGCCTGCTTTGTTTGGATACTCAACTAACACTTCAGGTCCTTAGAAGATTTTCGGAGAGAATAAGTTGATGTGTAGTTTCCATGAGATTTAGCGAGCATCGGTATGGGTAGACTCGCCCGTATCGCATGCCCGTAATCTCCTGTGTCACGACAAAGAAAATATTTTTTTCTAGAAAAGTCACTACAAGGTTAATGAGCAGTTGTACAGGCATGTCCACCCATACCAACTTTGCATGTGTAAAAAGGACGAGGTGCAGTACATGCACACACTTGTACCACGCGCCCGTATCGAAGAGCAGCGCTGAGCGGCGCCGACATGGAAAACATAAGTAGCGACCGTAACACGAGCCCATATGGAAGGCCAAAACCTTTCAATCTTTTTATTTTGATGTTGTGAGATCATTGGGTTACCTTCTAATTGTTTTACTGGATTTCATTTTCTTTTATCTACTTTCGAAACTCTCTAGCCTATAATTCTCGATAGTGTCTCATGTTTTCTTTTATTTTGTTTTCTCGGTTGGGTGAACAAACTTTGTTCGTATAATTTTCTTTTGATGTTTGCTTTTTTATTTTGTGTATAATTTTCACAGGGACATGAACCTTGTATGATGACATGGATGGTTTGTGTTAACCATGCAAATAATTGCATGAGCCACTTGGTTGTTTCAACTCAACACTACAACAACAAGTGTCTGGTAAACCTTCCAACTTGAACCTTTCTCAATAAAGTAGTAGTAGTGAGTTTCTCACCTTAAGTGGGATCGCTCTTATTTTAAATTAAGCACATAAGAAGCCACACACTCGTGTTTCATATGTAGTCTTAGTTGCACCTCACTAAACTATAGGAGTTGATGTACTCTTAGACTTAGTTTGTTGACTTAAGAATGGTGCTTAGGTTGATGAACCGAATTTGTGAGACTTATATTTTCATCACTTGTGAGCTAATCCTTTGTGCCTTGAAAATAAAATAAATTACAAAACTTCAAAAGAACAAAAATATTTGTTTTTTTAGTTTTGTTTCTTCCAGGTTCTCTAGAAAGGCGACCATCGGACCACATCAAGGAATATTCGTTGATTAAAAGGTCCATGTCCATCAAAATAGAGGTTATTCGTACCTCAATGATAAAGTGTGTCTTCCTTGCTTTACTCAAGCTTGGGGAGGTAATCACTTCTCACAGTTTCTTTTGATAACTGTATTTTCTCTTTTCTTTTTTAGTGATATATTCAAGTATGGTTTTTGCAAAGTTATAGCTTGGGGAAGTTACTTCTGCTTGTGTAGAGTCTTGTGCAATGTTATTTCGATAAAGTTTTTGTGTAATCATGTATTTCGTTGTTTTTGAATGCTTGCTTATGTAAGTTATGTTTCGTATTTATATAAGGGATGCACTTGCTTTTGCTAGACTTCATAAGAGTTGATTTAGAGCTTTGATGCATTATGTTCAAATCTTTATCCATCTTGAGAAAAATATTGTGATCCTCTATAATACATTGCCATGATTTCTACACTTGAGACGATCAAATCCGATAAGAATTTTTTCCAATCATGATTTGTGTAATGTTTAATTGTCTTAAGAAGTTAACCTTGAAGATACTCAACCCCATAGACATAATGATAGACTTGATAGCACTGTTGAAAGGAGTTGTTTGAAGGAAATGAAGTTTAGTGGTAATTGAGATACATGCCAAAACTGAAATTGTGAATCAAAAAGTATGATATTGCTTAAAGCTAGTCTAAAAATTATTGGTGCACACCCTTGGGATGCCAACAACTCTGCTAGCCTTCGAATGATCTATAGTACAACTCCTGATTTCGGTTATGAGTTGATGACATTAGTAGCAACTGCTACAAATGGGCAAAAGTATTGGTACTCTTAAGGGTTGTGCAAAATGTTCACAAGGTCACCAATGACCACTATTGGAAACTGTTATGGAAACCAATTGAATCACCTAGAAATTTTTGGCATGGCCTCGTTACTATTAAATGGAATCACTTGAAAGACAATGAATATAAAAGAAGTGTTTTGATAACCTTGATTTATTGATGTGGGTGTTAATGAGACACTCCATTTGTTATGCTTATTTTAACATGATCTTTCGCACTTGATATAAAAAATATATAAAAGGCTCACTAGGGGGATCACAAGTTTGCTTTCAAGTTAGATTTACTTTTGACATGGAGCATTGAAGTTGTGATTAATATCTTAATGATTGACATAACTAAGCTTGTGTTTCCTTGTATGATTATGTTCTATCTTACTTTGAGCTTGTTGGGAAAATAAGGATACAAGGCATCGATCTTCTATGGTAAGCTAGATGATAGTATTAATTTATCAACTCTCTTTCTCAAGGACGAGCAATGTTTAGCTTGGGGATGTTGAGTGCAAATATGATGCATATTTAAGCATGTAGATTATTCATATTTTCACTTGTCTCATGCTATATCTAGCTACAACTATGCCTATTATGCATGATTACTAGTTCTCATTCATTTTCATATGTGTGTTACACAACTATTAGTTTTTATTAGAATTTTATTACTTTTCCTTGTCTCTGACTTGTGTGTAGGTGTTGTGATTGATTATGGATAAATCAAGGAAAGAGGATCCAAGAGGATGCAATATGGAGGAGTTGTAGACACTAGACTTCGCCATTTGAAGGGTGGAAAAAGTGATATTTTTCCATCATCTCAAAATGATGATCTAAGGCCATGGTGTTGTACCCTCGTCCATACAAATCCAACGAGCCAAAGAACACCCAAATCATAGTCTGTATGAAGAAATGTCGGCCAAAATATGAAAAGCATCTACAAGCTTAACGACCGCTGGTACGGGCGTGGCCGGTCGTACAGCCCACCCGTACCGCGGGTTATGGGCGACGGAAAACTCCAGAACTGACACATTTCTTCACCGTTTTGCCTCATTCCTAGACCTCTCTTAGGTCATAGGCAATGTAGGAGGGGCAACTAGGGCCCCTCATAGGCCTATATAAAGAGATGAGAAGCCAAGGGAGAAGGTAACCTCTCCACACGCATCCACGGTGGAGCCCTGCCGTTGCGCCACCTCCATAGCCGCCACAACTCCAAGATATAGATATCCATCAACACTCCACACCATCAAAGCAAGAAGAGGATAAGGAGGCCATCACCATCATCACCACCACGCACCGGGCGCTGGCTTCATCAACACCTCCATCTCTCTCTCTCCATTGTTTTAGATCTTGTATTTGTAAGATTGAACATGAAGATGATCTCAATGAATTCTTCTTTGTGTTATTGTTCATCTATGTTTGAGTAATTGATCTGGTTCTAGGTTGAGGTATGATCTAGTATACAACCCTAGACTTTGTGGCTTTATCTATTATATTACTCTCTCTTCTAGTGACAAGGAGGAGATAGATGAGTTCATGTGATCCTTTTATCAGGAATGTATTATTGACTCACGTGTGTGACAAAGAGGCCTTATGTAGTACACACTAGTGACAACCCGGAATCATTGGGAATTTTTTATTTTTCTAACGATGTATCTTGTGTAATTCCAATAGATGACTACATTGTTGCCCCTCTAGTACTAGTGAGACCAAATGCCTAGATACCGCACTTTATTCTACTCAATCCTACAACTACAACCCATTTGTTTACTTTCAGTATTGGTTTACTTTGATCTTGTTTATTTCTTTGTTATTAGTTACTTTAAACCTCTCTCAATTACCACCATCTTAGCAACCTATAGAGTAGACTATTTCCAAACACCGTTTCGGGTGCGAACATAGTCACATTGGTACGTGGTCGTGTGGTTATGTTGTTTCCATTTGCGAAGCTTCCTAGGGACAAACTTTGTAATAAATATTGGCTTCTACAAGTACATTAACCCTGTTGTCTGACGAAGGAACCAGTCATCATTGATCCTCCCGAAGTGGCGGTTGTTGTCCTGAAGCATCGATGACCCTAGATGACGTAGTAAGTAGGCGACCAACCGGCACCAAAGAGAGTTGGGGAGAGACACGTGGATGACCCCGATGTGGTTCTTGAGGCGATGACGCTCGTCCTCTCCATCTTCGATACCTACCTGTGTCATCGGAGTTAGAGCATCTGCGAGCATGGACAAAGAAACGAAGTAAGACTCTAAAAATGGAGTGAGCACGACGATGAAGCACAAAAAATAGATATGAAAGAGCACATTACCACCTTCACGATGAAGGAAGAAGCAGACAGGATCGAGAAACCATAAAGTCGGTCTCGTGGCTGGATCGTTCATCCTATACATCAATGTGGTTCTAGGCATGCATCATGTTTGCCCTCATCGGTGAGCCCGGTCACGGAATGCTGGATCTAAAGAAAGCATGGCAGAGGTGGGAGAAAACAAAGGCCACATAATGCATCGTGGAGGAAGGAGCTGGTGTGCAATGTTTTATAGCCAATGCATGGGCATGAAAACCTAGGATGTTGCTAGCTCGTCTCTCCACTGCGACAACCCGTGACCGCCTATAGTCTAAGAAGCCAGCTAGGTTCTTGCCCGTGAGAACCCGTGTCCGACAAGATTTTCCTTGGGCACAATGGCTCTAGACGGGACCCACTATATGATCTTGCCGCGGGAAACAGCGGACACCTATGCTCTATGCTGTCAGCTCTGCTATCGGTGGGACCTACCGTATGATATCACCGTGAGAAACCATGGATTCCTACGGTCTATGGTTCCAGCTCGTCTCTCCACTGTGAGAACCAGCATCCACCCATGCCTTCCGATGCCACCTCGGATGCCAGCTCGCCTCTCCGCCGCGAAAACCCACGTCCGTCGAGGGCCCATGGCACCACATCTGCTTGTAATGGGTCCCACTACCTAGCGGCTACCAAGGCATGTCGAGCCAAGAACGCCACTCACCGAGTGCGGTCCTGCCAGCATAAGCTAACAGCAGGCCCATAGCATGCGATCTTGTTGGGTATCATGTATCAAGACTGGGATTTGTCCATGCACGTCACGGAGATATACTCAGGGCCTACTCGGTAACACACATTCGATATCCCTTGCCACGTGACTAACGAGTTAGTCGTGGAGAATGTTGTATTACGATACGAGTAAAGAGTACTTGCTATGAATGAGAATGAACAAGGTATGGTGATACCGACGATCAAATCTCAGACAAGTAAAATATCGCGAGACAAAGGGAATGTAATACATGATTGTTTGAATCCTCGACATCGTGGTTTAATCGATAAAGATATGCATTTAATGTGTGGGAGTTATTATGGACATCCAGGTCCCACTATTGATTATTGATCATAGAGGTGTATCGATCATGTCCACATATTCTCGAACATGTAGGGTCACACACTTAACGCTCAGTGACGCCAGGTTAAAGATGAGATATTCATGATGGGGAGACCAAATTTTTTTGGAGCCTCAGATGAGATCAAGGACATCACGAGGATCTTCGTAATGGTCCAGAGATAAAGAATCATATAAGGTAAAGTAATTTTACGGTTTCGGAAAAGTTTGGAATTTTTTGGCATCATATCGGAAGATTCTAGAAGGTTTCGGAGTGTCCCACTATGGGGCCCACCTTTCCTGGAGGTCCTACATGTGACCAAGAGGTGGCCCACTTGAAAGATGAGGTGGATGGCACCCCCATCCCCCTTATATAAGAGAGGGGAAGGGTTGAACGTGGTGGGTTGCTCAAGCCCTTGCCACCCCTCCCCTTTCTCTTCTCATTTACCGTAGATGATTAGCGAAGCCCTTTTGAAATTTTCCACCATATCCACCATCACGCAGTTGTGCTGCTGGATTCGATCTCACCTACCTCTCACTTCACTTTGTTAGATCAAGTTGAAGGAGACGTCGTTGTGCTGAACACGTGCACATCTCGGAGATGCCGCTCATAGCGGCACTGATTGGAATGGAATGAGAATAGTACGACAACATCAACCATGATTATAAACCATTTCTGCTCACGTTCTTAAAGGGTATGAAGAAATTATCTTTCTAGTTGCTAGCATCTTCTAGTTTGGTTCTTTGTTTTATTCACATCGGGTAGAATTTTTTTCTTTTGTATGCCGTGAATCCCATCATGCTATTTGGCCAATGTTGATTGTTTGGTCCCTAACTAGGCCAAGCTTGTGGGTTGCTGATGACCCACAAGTATAGGGGGTGTATCACAGTATTTTCGATAAGAGTGTCGAACCCAACGAGGAGCAGAAGGTGCTGGCTAGTGGTATGGATCAGGAATTCTCTGCAAATACTTAGCAAACGGTTTTTAGGGGGTTTTGATATAGCAAGTAAATAAAGTACGAGTAAATAAAAGATAATAAGAATAAATGCAGAAAGTGGCCCAATCCTTTATTCAGCAAAGGACAAGACGGTTGTATTACTTAAGATGACCAAACGTTCTTGAGGACACACGGGACGACTATCAAGTGCTTTCGCTTCATATAGTTGATTAATCTTCTTTAACTTGTTAAGTGTTGTGTGGGTGAACCTGTGCTAATGTACCGACCTTCCTAGGACTAATACATACTTGTGATTATACCCCTTGCAAACATCCGTAAGTACAAGAAAGTAATTAAGATAGAAACCTAACCAAAACTTTGAACTCTAAGACCCTGACGCCCCTTGTGTAATGGTTTCCTAACGGGGGTTCAGGTTTCTGTCACTCCAGCAACCCCTACGATTAGTAGCCAAACACAAAATGCATTCCCCTAGGCCCATATAGGTGAAGCGTCATGTAGTCGACGTTCACATGACACCACTAGAAGAAGTACACCACAACTTAAATATCAAACCATTGAATCTTTCTCAACACAACTCCACTACTAACAACATGATTTCTCCCATGTCCTCAAGAACAAAACGAACTACTCATAAGACATCATATGGATCATGATCAGAGATGAAATAATGATGTATAACAATCTGAACATAAACAATAATTCAATGGTTCACTCAATAATCAACTACAAAGAGTAATCAACACCGGGAAAGTTTCCCCTAAGAACTATGCAAGATTAAACCCAATTGTTACAGCAATATGGAGATGGTGATGAAGGTGCTGATGGTGATGATGGTGGTGATGATGATGATGATCCCGATGAAGTCTAGCTTGATGGTGGTGCTGATGGTGATGATCTCCCCTCTTCGGGAAGGAATTCCCTCGGCAGAATTCTGTCTGTCGGAGAGATCTTTCTCTCTCGATGTTTTCTGCCCCGCAGAGGCAGCGGAATTTTTCTGTGGTCGCTCCCCGAGTATTAGGGTTTCGGGAGGATTATATACGCCAGAGGGGAGAGCTGGAGGTGGACCAGGGTGGCCACACCACCTAGTGGCGCGGCCTAGGCTAGCCCGCGCCAGGGGGTGGTGTCGGCCCCCTGTGGTCCATCTCCACTCCTCCTTCTGGCAGTCTTCGTCTTCTGGAAAAATAGGATTTTCCATATATTTTCCCGGATTTTCTGATCTTTGCGAATTTTGCCTCCAAACAGCACCTTTTCCATCAGAATCCTGACTGCAGCGGTCGATGCTCCAAAAGTCATCAACCATGCAAAAACAGGTGAAATAACATAAGTATCATCTCTTAATATGAAATATATCAATGAATAACAGTAAATTATGATATAAAATAGTGATGCAAAATGGACGTATCAACTCCCCCCAAGCTTAGACTTCGCTTGTCCCCAAGCGAAACCGAGCTCAATAAACATGGCCTCAGGTTTATGGAGTGAAGAGTCGATAAAAGAATACGGACAAGAAGCATCACATTCATCAAAGCATAGATCATAATAGAAGACAACTCACTATTATATAACTTAACTTGCAATAAGTAAAAGAAACACAATAAAGATACATAAAGTAAATCATAATTGGTAATTGCAAACTTAGCTCTTGGTCGAAGAATAGTTGACAATTTTCTGGAGTTCACAAATAACTGATTTTCAATGATAGCTTTCAAAGTAGTAAACACCAAGATAAGAGCAATGTGCAAAACAAGGAACATAAGAAACATGATTGAATAAATCATCATATAAATGAATGAAACACAACAACTCAAAATACTTGCTGAGATAGAAGGGAATAGGTTTACTGACTCAACTAAAAAGTAAAAGAAAGGCCCTTTGTAGAGGGAAGCAGGGATTTCAAGTTTCATAAAGAGCTCCCAAAAATTATGATACTTATTAGCTTTTAGCTCTCATTGCCCATATCATAGGCATCTTTAGGTGATTAAGGTTAAAGTGATCAAATACGAGGATATGCTTGACAAGTTGTAAATTGAGAATCTCATGTCCCTTGAATACGAGGGCCGCTCCTCATGCTACTCAAGTTTAGTCACCGGTAAGTTCTTGTCATAGTAAGCACATGTGTATCATAGAGAACCACCAACGGGGTACCCCTTGCCCAATGATACGGAAGAATCCCCATATCAAAATGACAAGGCAAGCAGACAACAAGCATCTTAGCAATCTTCTTATTTACCATGGGAATACGGTGATTTTTTCTCTCTTTCCACTTTTCTCATCTCTTTTTTTTCTCAATCTCTATCTCTTTTTTATATAAGAAGAATGCTTCATAGATGCTTGTTATGGTTACGCTGCACGCTTCCACCATGACAGCATGGACTAGACCGGCGGCCCAGGCGTTTCTCTAACACACATGCATAACTCCATGGACTTACAAGCTCCCCTTTCATTTCACACCGACGACATCCATAGACAAAAGAACATGATATCAACTAGGTACAAAGTACCAGTGCAATGTTGAAAGCGTTCCCCATGACAGCATGGTTCTGCTAATTCACAACTTACAAAGCGCAAGCATATATGCAACATAGATGGGCACAATGGTTCAAGTTTATTAAATGCAAGAAATTAAAGTGTGCCATCAAGTTCGTGAGAGCTTTAATCACTAATTTTCACATCACAAGTTTAATTTGGAAGCTAGATAAAAACAAGAATTTACTTGGAATAGCAATAATGCTAATAGGTAGGTATGGTGGACACAAATGGCATAGGTTTTGGTTTAAGGAATGGATGCACGAGAAGAATTCCCTCTCAGTACAGGTTTTTGGCTAGCAAGGCTGGGTAGCAAGTATAAGAGTTGAAGGAAACAAACAAACATACAAGTGATAAAAAACAAACATCCAATCTTCCTTGGAAGCACAAAAGATCTTAACTAGAGAATACTAAACTTATGAGCAAATCAAGAAAGAAAGATGATGAAATTATATTTCTTTAGAGTACTTTTATATTTTTCTTCCAACTCTCAAAAATATGTTGCTACTGACCGAGCCAGGTTTTCCAAAACCAACTAAATTAACTCAATGATCCCAAAGTGATACCAATACTAACAACAAGATCAATCATATAACCATGAATTGAAAACTAATATAAGATATGCAAAGGAGTAAATGATAGAACTTCTCATTAATATTCCATAACGGCAACTCACACCAAGGGATACATATCTAACGAGAGAGGGGACACTTCCATAATGCAAACCATCCTACATGATAACTTCTCTATTCATGATATGACTCTACTAAAAAGGTAAAAAGATAGAAGATAGTGATATGATACCGCGGCACTCCCCCAAGCTTGGAACAAACCAAGGGGATGCCAAACCTGATGAAGAATTACTCCTTCGGTGGTGGTGGTATTCTCTCGGTTGGTGCAAGGAAATCTTCCAGCATCTTGCGAAGTCTATTATTTTCCTCTTGAAGCATATCCACCTTCCTTCACAAGACTCGGAACTTGTCGCAGAACTCATCAGTGACTCGTAGAGCCTCCCCTGCTACAGGGCTAGAACTGAGATCAAGAGTTGGAGGTATCAGCCCCTTCATGCCTGCTGTCATGTCCTTTACTTCCTTATTACACCATTTTCTCCAATAACCTGGAAATTTCTTTCACACAAAACATCACACAGTTCTCATTAGCAACATTAGTATAAGTGAAGTGATCAAACCATTTGAGTCCAATTTCAACTGAAAACCATCAAAACGTAAGCTACTGTAGCAACTCCTTCTGAAAACCCAAAAAGAATTCAAAAAGGAACTCGAATAAAGAAGTAAATGCAAAAGTGGCAAAATCTGTCAAAACAGATCAGCAGGTAAAGATCAATTTTTTCGAAAATCCTATGTTGCTCAAATCAAAAAGTGCAAAACTAACGAAAGTTAAATAACAACCGAGGACATAAGCACACAAAAATTACATCTCAATCTGACATACAGAGATCTCTCACGAATTTTAACGGTGAAGCACAAAAATCTGTTTCGGGACAGCAACTTCCCCAAATCTTACTTCTCTCTCATTAGAGGTTGATCTTGACACAAAAACCAAACAAAAAGGATAAGGATAGGTTACTACCGAAGTAATAACTTCCAAGACTCAAAGAAACAAAAACAAACTGAAAACAAAAATAAATTGGGTTGTTTCCCAAAAAGCTCTTTCTTTATAGCCATTAAGATGGGCATGAAAATTTTGATGAAGCTCACTTAGGAATATGAATTGAAGTGAAAGAGAGCATTAAGAAGCAAAAATACACATGTTTAATTCTAACCCACTTCCTATGCAAGGGAATTTTGTAAACAAACAAGTTGTCGAAACCAGAAACTGCGAGCATAGGAAGGCAAAAGAAGTGCAACATAAAAACTTTCAGCATAAAACGAGGAAACTTGATATTATTGAGATACATAAGAACACTTTTCCCTCTCTCATAGTAACTTTCAGTATCATGCATAAACTTAACAATATAACTATCACAAGGGCCATCATAACAATGATCACTTATCCTAACAGAAAACACAGGAACACTAGCTCTCATAACACTACTTTGTGAGACAATATTAGAGGTATCCTTACAAAGGATAGTGTGTCCCTCTTCTGCATATTTAGTAACAAAGTCTTTCACATTTGCTATAATATGTTCATCAACCATTTGTTTATCAGGTTCAACAGCTTTATTTGTACTTTCATTAACCATACTAGCTATCATAGAACGTTCCTTTATCTTAGCTAGGAAAGGCATTTTCTCAATGTAAGGTTCAGGTAAGACATGATTAGCAGTATAAACTTCAGTATTTCTTGCAAGAACACTCTTAGCAATATCTTTATAAGGTTCATGATACTTATGCCACTTCTTTTTAGGCACTTCAATGCAGGAAGCAAAATCCTTAAAATAAGTTGCAATAGCTTGAGAGTCTAGACCATAAGCATTTTTAATATTTTGAAAGTCGTCAGTTCCCATAAAAGATTCAATGTATTCATAATCATAATTTATACCTAACTTTCTACCTTTGCATTCTCCCATGCTTCAGCATTGTCTTGAATACGGTCCAGAAGATCCCATTTAGCTTCTTCTTCCATGCGAGTGAATGATCCAGCACAAGAAGCATCCAATAAATCCTTATCATGAAGAGAAAGCCTTGCATAAAAGTTATTGATAATAATATTGTTGGGGAGCTCATGAATGGGACATTTGATCATTAGTAACTTCAATCTCCCCCAAGCTTGAGTTGTACTCTCTCCATCAAGAGGCCAAAAGTTGTATATTTGATTCTGATCTTTATGAATCTCACTAGGAGGATAAAACTTAGAATAAAAGAGAGGTACTATTTCCTCCCATTCAAGAGCTTGACCATTCTTTAGCAGCTTATACCATTCCTCAGCTCTTCCTTTCAGCGACAATGAGAATAACTTCTTCTTCACTTGATCTGTAGTAATATTTGCACACTTGAACAACCCGCATAATTCGTGTATAAAGAGAAAATGATCACTGGGATGGACAGTTCCATCCCCAACATAGTAGTTATCCATAACACGATCAATAATTCTTGTAGGAATTTTAAAAGCATCATTCTCAGCAAGTGGTGGTTCATCTACTACCTTAGCAGTGGTAGTAGCATTACAAAATAAGAAACTCAGCGAATTATCCATAATGAAAATAAAGCAACTAACAGAAGTAAACAATACTCACAGTAGAAGTTTCCTTTACCAGTTCTACTCTTCAATAGCGCTTCACTCCCCGGCAACGGCGCCAGAAAATAGTCTTGATGACCCACAAGTATAGGGGGTGTATTGCAGTATTTTCGATAAGTAAGAGTGTCGAACCCAACGAGGAGCAGAAGGTGCTGGCTAGTGGTATGGATCAGGAATTCTCTGCAAATACTTAGAAAATAGATTTTTAGGGTTTTTTGATATAGCAAGTAAATAAAGTACGAGTAAATAAAAGACAATAAGAATAAATGCAGCAAGTGGTCCAATCCTTTATTGAGCAAAGGACAAGCCGGTTGGATTACTTAAGATAACCAAACGTTCTCGAGGACACACGGGAAGACTGTCAAGTGCTTTCACTTCATATAGTTTATTAATCTTCTTTAGCTTGCTAAGTGTTGTGTGGGTGAACCTGTGCTAATGTACCGACCTTCCTAGGAATAATACATACTTGTGATTATACCCCTTGCAAACATCCGTAAGTACAAGTAAGTAATTAAGGTAGAAACCTAACCACAGCTTTAAACTCTAAGACCCTGACGTCCCTTGTGCAATGGTTTCCTAACGGGGGTTCAGGTTTCTGTCACTCCGACAACCCCTACGATTAGTAGCCAAATACACAATGCATTCCCCTAGGCCCATATAGGTGAAGTGTCATGTAGTCGACGTTCACATGACACCACTAGAAGAAGTACACCACAACTTAAATATCAAACCATTGAATCTTTCTCAACACAACTCCACTACTAACACATGACTTCTCCCATGTCCTCAAGAACAAAACGAACTACTCATAAGACATCATATGGATCATGATCAGAGATGAAATAATGATGTATAACAATCTGAACATAAACAATAATTCAATGGTTCACTCAATAGCATCAACTACAAAGTGTAATCAACACCAGGAAAGTTTCCCCTAAGAACTATGCAAGATTCAACCCAATTGTTACAGCAATATGGAGATGGTGATGAAGGTGTTGATGGTGATGATGGTGGTGATGATGATGATCCCGATGAAGTCCATCTTGATGGTGGTGTTGATGGCGACGATCTCCCCTCTCCGGGAAGGAATTCCCCCGGGTGAATTCTGTCTATCGGAGAGATCTTTCTCTCCCGCTGTTTTCCGCCCTGCAGAGGAGGCGGAATCTTTCTGTGGTTGCTCCCCGAGTATTAGGGTTTCAAGAGGATTATATACGCCAGAGGGGAGAGCTGGAGGTGGACCAGGGCGGCCACACCACCTGGTGGCGTGGCCTAGGCTAGCCCATGCCAGGGGGTGGTGTGGGCCCCCTGTGGCCCATCTCCACTCCTCCTTCTAGCAGTCTTCGTCTTCTAGAAAAATAGGATTTTCCATATATTTTCCCGGATTTTCTGATCTTCGTGAATTTTGCCTCCAAACAGCACCTTTTCCATCAGAATCCTGACTGCAGCGGTCCATGCTCCAAAAGTCATCAACCATGCAAAAACAGGTGAAATAACATAAGTATCATCTCTTAATATGAAATATATCAACGAATAACAGTAAATTATGATATAAAATAGTGATGCAAAATGGACGTATCAGTTGGTGGTTCGAGGTTTGGGTGAAAGCTTTGCAGGACCATGGTCTCTGCCGGCAACGACAACATTCTTTAGCGGCATAGACCTTCTTGGAGGCGTTATTGCAAGCCCTCTCCCATTTGGATTCTTTAGTCCTGCTAGGTGACTGGCCCTTTGTTGAGTTCTCTAGAGCGGCAGTGGTGATGCGGTGGAGGCTTGCCAAATAGGACAGGTTCGGTGTTGTTCTCTGACAGCAGAATACAAGGCTCCTTCATCTGGTTCAACCAAGATGATTGGCTATCTTTTTTTTGTAGTCTTCTATTGTTTTGTTGTTTGCTCCATAAAGGTGGCATCCTAGCATGTGTGTTGCAACTCTCGGCTGATTGATTGATTCGTTAAGTCAGGTTCATTTCGAGCCTTCTGTCTAAAAATAAATGTAGTCCTTATATGCAAAAGGATGAGAGATACACCTATGCAAAAGGATGAGAGATACACCGAGGGATTGTACCAGGAGTTAATTAAGAGCATATCCACTCGCGTTCCTAGGAGGGTGTTCCCAGGGTGTTTTTTTCGTCCGGACGGCAAAATTTCGCCCAGTCACGTTCCCAGGACATCGAATTCCGCCGGATTTGGCCCAACTTTCATCCGGCGTTCCCAGGCCGAACCCGAGGCCCTAGGAACCACCTGGGAACGCCGGACACAACGAAATAATGGTTGGGCCAACCCTGTTGGTGACTAGAAGTCGAGTTCCCGCCTTTCTTCCCCATACCCCGCCACATCTCCCGCCAGTCCCCCAAGCTCCCGTCCGCCATGCCGCCCAAGGGTTTTGTCAAACCCCAATCCACCACTAGCATACCAAAGGAGAGGAAGATGAGGAAGCCGACACCAAGGCCGGAGGGTTTGACGGACACCGAGTGGTTGCAGGAGGTCCGACGGAGGAAGATCAAAGCAGATAGCCACATGGATAGGACGGCGAGGTCGGAGCAGGCTGATGGCTCAGTGTTGATGTAGAGCTCGTTGGGAACCCCAAGAGGAAGGTATGATGAGCACAGCAACAAGTTTCCCTCAGTTATGAAACCAAGGTTTAATCGAACTAGTAGGAGCAAGGAAACACCCCAAAGGTGTTGCTAGCTGAGCCTTGGCAGGGCGCACTACCGGTGCTAGTAGCAACGTGGAGACCTACACAACACAACCACAGAACTCTGTCCCCAACTTGCGATGAGGTTGTCAATCTCATCGTGTTTTGCTGAAAACAAAGGATTAAACGTATCGAATGGAATGAAGTAATAGTTTGTAGAAAGTAAACACAACGTAGTAAATAGTTTGTAGATTGTATGTAAAAGACAAGGACCGGGATCCATAGTTCACTAGAGGTGTCTCTCCTTAAGATAGATAACATGCTGGGTGAACAAATTACAGTGGGGCAATTGACCAACATCGAGAAAGCAATACATGCATATACTAAACATCTTGACTCCTTTGGAACTTGATTGGGAATTACAACATTATACATAGACCTCCATCCAACTTCATCTATGACTAATAATCCACCTTTAGGTTATCATCCAAACCCCCTCCAGTATTAAGTTGCAAGCAACAAATTATTGCATTACGAATTGCGTGTAAAAAAACAATACGATTGTTCTGTGAACAAAGGATTGTTGTTTTCTCCCTAGTAGCAACAGCACATCTAGTACCTTAGAGATTTTTGTCACTTCCCTAGATTACCAGAGGCATGAACCCACTATCGAGCATAAATACTAACTCTTGGAGTTGCTAGCATCTACTTGGCCAAGATAGCTACTAACAACGGAAAGCATGCAAGATCACAAATAACAAAGACATGATAGAATCAATAATCAATCTGAAATAGCATCTCAATATCCATCGGATCCCCGCAAACACAACATGTATGATTATAAATAGATGATCTTGATCATGAACGGAGCTCACAAGATCTAAACATGAAAGCACAAAGGAGGAGAACCAGCCATCTAGCTACTACATGGATCCGTAGTCCAAGGATGAACTACTCACGCATCACACCGGAGGCTTGCATGGTGATGAAGAAGGCCTCCAGGGTGAATTCCCCTCTCCGGCAGGGTGCCGGGAAGAGCTTTAGATCCCTCCTGATGTAGGGATGGAGATGACGGCGGCTACCGACTCTTTCGTGGATTTTCGATCGGGTCCTTAGGGTTTTCATCCCGAGGGCGATATATAGGCGGAAGGAGAGGCCGAGGGGGTGCTGGGGTCATCCAGACCACCCCCTGGCACGGGCCAGGCCTGGCCGCATGGCCAGGTGGTGTGGCCAGCCCCCAGCCCTTCTCCGTCTCGTATTCTGGCATCTGATGATTTCCAGAAAAATAGGCACTTTGGCTTTTGTCCCGTCCAATTCCGAGAATATTCATTTTCTGACTTTCCTAGAACCAAAAATAGCAGAAAACAGGCAGCTGGCACTGTGGCTCTTGTTAATAGGTTAGTCCAAGAAATCATATGAAAAATACTCCAAAGTGTGGACAAAACACAAGAAAGTGGATAAAACCAAGCATGGAACATCAAAAATTATAGATACATTTGCAATGTATCAACATCCCCAAGCTTAACTCCTGCTCGTCCTCGAGTAGGTATGTGATAAAAAGAAAGAATAATTTTTGAGGTGACATGCATCATCAAAGACTTGATCAAAGTATTTGTAAAACATTCAAAGCTGGGATCATAGTACTTCAATCATAACATGAAAGACAAAGTTCTAGCAATAAGACAAAGAAAGTATGATGCAACATGAAAAGGCACAAACAAAAGATTCATGAATAACAATGCTTTGCAAGACGTTTGTTTGTTTCACATAAAGAAAATATAGCATAATAGTATTCAGCTTGTCCCTCATAGAGTAGCAAATATAAATGCATAGGACACCTTCAAGGTTCATAAGAGTGACTAGATACAAATAGTTTAAAACAAGCAATATCAAGTTATGCATCAATCAACTAGTCTTGGGACAATGCACATAGGACTAAGAATGGCCACTATGCTCTCAAAGTAGGTGCATAGAGATAGAAGGTGGAGACTCAACATAAAAGTAAAAGAAAGGCCTTCATAGAAGGAAGTAGGGATTCAAGTCTCATAAAGAGCTTCCAAAAATTATGGTACTTAATAGCTTTCAGCTCTCATTGCCCCTATCATAAGCATCTTGAATTGATTAAGGTTAAAGTGAACAAACTATGGTGTACATGCTTGACGAAGTATAAGTCAGAAATCTCATGTCCCTTGTATACGAGGGCTGCTCCTCATGCTACTCAAGTTTAGTCACCGGTAAGTTCTTGTCATCATAAGTACATGTGTATCATAGAGAACCGCCAACGGGGTACCCCTTGCCTGATGATACGGAAGAATACCCATATCAAAATGACAAGGAAAGCAGACAACGAGCATCTTAGCAATCTTCTTATTTGATGAAGAGAAGAGAAGAGAGTACGAAAGAATTGTAAACAGAGCAGACCACAGAAAGATTTTAAATATGACAAGTCCCCCATGGATTCGATAATAAGGAAATGAAGAACGGGAACGAAACGAAATAAAGCATTTCTAGCGGATGAGAGGCAAATCATGTTTCATCAAATGTGACATGTCTTGAGATGCTGTTTGTGGTGACATAAGTCCCTCCCTACAACTCTTGAATTAAGAATTCTCACAATAACAGGGTCTACTCGATGTGAATTAGACGTCAATGCAACTTTATCAAAAATTCCGCCATGGGAATATGGTGCTTTTTTCTCTCTTTCCTCTTTTCATAATCTCCTTTTTTTCTTTTTCTCTTTTGTCTCAATATAGGACTCTTTTTTATAAGAAGAATGCTTCATAGACAGCTCATTATGGTTACGCTGCAGGTTTCAACCATGTCAAAAATGATTAGACTAGCGGCCCAGGCGTTTCTGTAACACATATACATAACTCCATGGACTTACAAGCTCCCCTTTCATTTCACACCGACGACATCCATATACAAAAGAGCATGATATCAACTAGGTACAAGTACCAAGTGCAATGTTGAAAGCGTTCCCCTTGACAGCATGGTTCTGCTAATTCCTAACAAATAAGTGCAAGCATATACAACATAGACGACACAATGGTTCAAGTTTATTAAGAGCAAGAAAAGTAAAGTGTGCCATCAAGTTCGTCAGAGCTTTAATCACTAGTTTTCTCATAACAAGTTTAATTTGGAAGGTAAACAAAAGCATGAATATACTTGGAATAGCATAAGCCAATATGTAGGTATGGTGGACTCTTTGGAATAACTTGGTTTAAGGAGTTGGATGCATGACTGGAACTCATACTTGGTTGTGGAGGCTAGCAAAAGACTGGGAGCGACAAACTAAGAGAGCAATAATGGCCATAATCATGCAGAGCGACAAAACATCATTGATCAAAGCATAAAGTGATACTACAAGTTGAAAACTAAAGGATCATAAAGGCTATAGTGACTTTAGATAGTCATAACATGGTGTGAGCATGTGCCAAGTTAACCCAAATAAAGCATCAAAGGAGAATACCACTATACTATGCTTTAATATGCTAAAACAACGCATGATTCATCCAAGGCACATTAAGCAATCTCAATTGTTTATAACAAGTCATGCTACAACAAAGAATACTAATCATAAAGCCAAAACAATATCAAGCATGGAATGACAAAGCATAGGCCACAGTCAAAAACGAGCTCTTTTTACCACATAAGTATGAACTTTCCTACTCTTTTCCAAACCAAACCAAACTATTTGCAAACCAATTTATTCAGAAAACTAAGCAAACAAAAGAAAACAAAAACCAAAATGAAAACGAAAAAGAAGACGTTCCAAGAACAACACAACTATGCATGAAACAATAAAAATGAAGCGTTTGGAAGAAACCTAGGATTTTTATTGATGAAGAAGGGGATTGCCTTGGGCATCCCCAAGCTTTGATGCTTCTACTTATTTGATATTTCTTGGGGTGACACGTGTGGCATCCCCAAGCTTGAGCTTTAGTCCATCCTTCATCTCATTACTCATTCCTTCCATACACCTGAAATTTTTCCTTCATACAAAACTTCACACAATCTTTATTAGCAATATTAGTGCACTCAAGATAAATAAGTCTTAAGGTTCAGTTCTAACACCAAATAAACTTACATTAGAACACTAGCTACTGTAGAACTTTCCTCAAAAAGCTCAATTCCCCAAAAGAACTCAAAAAGGAACCAACAAGAAGCAAATGCAGAAAATGGCAGAAATCTGTCAAAACAGACCAACAGGTAAAGACGAATTTTTCCGAAGATCTTCTGTTGCTCAAATTAAAAAGTGTTGAACTAACGAAAGTTAGGTAACAACCTGGTTCAGAAGCACAAAAATTCACGCCTCAAAACGACGTTCAGAGATTTTACACGAATTTTTATGGTGAAGCACAGAAATCTGTTTCGGGACAGCAACTTTCCCAATCATTACTTCTCTCTCATTAGAGGTTACTCTTGGCACAAAAAGCAAATAAAAAGGATAAGGAGAGGTTATTACAGAATTAATAACTTTCAATACTCATCTAAAACTTTTGGGTTATCTCCCAATAAGTACTTTTCTTTAACGCCTTTAAGTTAGGCATAAGAAGCAAGAAAAATGATCAAGTGTTCTCGAATGAAGAAGCATTAAGATCAATACCAGAAATATTTTCAACAAGGCAAGGTATATCGTACAAATAAGTTCTAGAGGATCCTCTCTCAATGCTCTTAGGTTCACTATTTTCATCAAAAGGGTTTTCAGGAACAATCCAATCAAGATTCTTTTCTATGGCTTCATGTATTGCTGCTAGTTTAAAGGGTATTGGTATCTTAATTTCCTCCCCATTAGGTTCAGTTTTACTCATCTTTTCTCATGTACCAACAACATCTACACAAGATCCTAGCATATTGAAACGTTCAAAGACTTTTCTAGCCTCTTTGGCAACATCATAGAATTCCTTAAGCAAAGTTTCTAGAATATAAAATCCCTCTTTTCGGGGTCCTCAATTTCTTTAAGCTTAAGAAACATTACTTGCATTAAGGGGTTGAGGTTAACAAACCTAGCTTCTAGCATGTGAATTAAAGAAGCTGCAGCAATCTCATAGTTTGGAGAAAGTTCTGCAAGGGATCTATCCTCAATATCCTCATGTTTACTAACATGATTAAAGAATTCTTCAATATTATCTTTCCCAATTATAGAACCACTACCAATTGAAAGATCTTTCAGGGTGAATTTAGGGATCAACATGGTGAGCTAAGGAAGAGGTGACAACTAAAGGAGACTTAATTTTTTTGTGCTTTTGATAAAGAAAGCAAACTAGTAAAACTAATTTTTTTTGTGTTTTTGATAAAGAAACAAGCAAACAAAGCAAAAAGAAACTAAGGAAAACAAAAATAACAAAGTAAAGAGATTGTTAATGAGGGACTCCCCTTGCGAAGATGTCCTTGACTCCCTGGCAATGGTGCCAGAAAAATGCTTGATGGCTCAGTGTTGATGTAGAGCTTGTTGGGAACCCCAAGAGGAAGGTATGATGAGCACAGCAGCAAGTTTCCCTCCGTTATGAAACCAAGGTTTAATATAACCAGTAGGAGCAAGGAAACACCCCAAAGGTGTTGCTAGCTGAGCCTTGGTAGGGCGCACTACCGGTGCTAGTAGCAATGTGGAGACCTGCACAACACAACCACAGAACTATGTCCCCAACTTGCGATGAGGTTGTCAATCTCACCGTGTTTTGCTGAAAACAAAGGATTAAACGTATTGAATGGAAGGAAGTAATAGTTTGCAGAAAGTAAACACAAAGTAGTAAACAATTTGTAGATTGTATGTAAAAGACAAGGACCGGGATCCATAGTTCACTAGAGGTCGCTCTCCTTAAGATAGATAACATGCTGGGTGAACAAATTACAGCGGGGCAATTGACAAACATCGAGAAAGCAATACATGCATATACTAAACATCTTGATTCCTTTGGAACTTGATTGGGCATTACAACATTATACATAGACCGCCATCCAACTGCATCTATGACTACTAATCCACCTTCAGGTTATCATCCGAACCCCCTCAAGTATTAAGTTGCAAGCAACAGATTATTGCTTTACGAATTGCGTGTAAAGTAAACAATACGATTGTTCTATAAACAAAGGATTGTTGTTTTCTCCCTAGTAGCAACAGCCCATCTAGTACCTTAGAGATTTCTGTCACTTCCCCAGATTACCAGAGGCATGAACCCACTATTGAGCATAAATACTAACTCTTGGAGTTGCTAGCATCTACTTGGTCAAGATAGCTACTAACAACGGAAAGCATGCAAGATCACAAATAACAAAGACATGATAGAATCAATAATCAATCTAAAATAGCATCTCAATATCCATCGGATCCCCGCAAACACAACATGTATGATTAAAAATAGATGATCTTGATCATGAACTGAGCTCACAAGATCTAAACATGAAAGCACAAAGGAGGAGAACCAGCCATCTAGCTAATACATGGATCCGTAGTCCAAGGATGAACTACTCACGCATCACACCGGAGGCTTGCATGGTGATGAAGAAGGCCTCCAGGGTGAATTCCCCTCTCCGGCAGGGTGCCGGGAAGAGCTTCAGATCCCTCCCGATCTAGGGATGGAGATGACGGCGGCTATAGACTCTTTCGTGGATTTTTGATCGGGTCCTTAGGTTTTTCGGCCCGAGGGCAATATATAGGCGGAAGAAGAGGCCGAGGGGGTGTTGGGGTCAGCCAGACCACCCCCTGGCACGGGCCAGGCCTGGCCGCCCGGCCAGGTGGTGTGGCCACCCCCTAGCCCTTCTCCGTCTCGTATTCTGGCATTTGATGACTTCCGGAAAAATAAGCACTTTGGCTTTTTTCCCGTCCAATTCCGAGAATATTCATTTTCTGACTTTCCTGGAACCAAAAACAGCAGAAAACAGGCAGCTGGCACTATGGTTCTTGTTAATGGGTTAGTCCAAGAAATCATATGAAAAGTACTCCAAAGTGTGGACAAAACACAAGAAAGTGGATAAAACCAAGCATGGAACATCAAAAATTATAGATATATTTGCAATGTATCACAGGCATAGGCGACGAGGGAAGCGCAAGAAGTTACGGAGCACCACGCGTACGAGGATGTCACGCCCAACGCCGATGGCCACCGCGTAGTACGCTGCGCTTTGGGTGAGCCAGCCAAGAATCAGATCCCCGGTCGGGTTCTCGTCGATCTCGCTGGCCATGTTCCAAGAGAGCCAGGTGAACTCGCGCCAGAGGTTCTCGCCCTTCCCCGAGTCCGATGGCTGGTTCAACCCGAACGTGCTCTTCTCCTGCCCCACACCTCGTCCTCCGGCCTTCAACATTGGCACCAACGTCCCCTACGCCAGCTCTCCAGCGTACGCCGGCCCATCATCATCCATGCAAAGTGGTCCTCTTCCATTCGCCGCCAGCAGCTCCTCGCCCATCCCCTTTGGTGACACGGACGCCCGAAACATGTTATGCGGTATGGCGGGTGAGGCCTATATGTAGGACATGATCACCTCTGGTTCCACAGTGGCCTGCTTGTTCTCTGAAGAGCAGAGACGAGACGCCGCCAAGCATGGCCTCGAGTCCCAGGATTTTGTCGACCAGGCGCAAGCCGAAGAGGACGCCGACCAAACGCAAGCCTAAGATGGCGCCTTGGCGGCGGCAAAGGGCAGGGGCACAAGAAAGAATAAGGCGAGGACGAGGGAGCCCCGTTTCAAGTGGACGATGCTTGAGGACCTTTGCCTCACCGAAGCATGGAAGTCAGTGAGCATGGACCCCATCACAGGCGCAAATCAAAACTCGAATAATTACTACAAGCGTGTGAAGCTGGAATTCGATGAGTGCAACCTCATGGACCCGAAGTTTAGCAAGATCCACATGGAGCGCGGCGAGAAGGCCATGACCAATCACTAGGGACTCATGCAGTAGGCGTGCAACAAGTGCCACGACATTATGGAAGAGATCCGGCGCTGATGGCTCAAAATATATTCGAGCTTGTTGGGAACCCCAAGAGGAAGGTATGTTGAGCACAACAGAAAGTTTTCCCTCAGTTATGAAACCAAGGTTATCGAACTAGTAGGAGCAAGGAAACACATCCAAGGTGTTTTTTCCAACTTGGAATCCTGCACAACACAACCACAGAACTTTGCCTCAACTTATAGTGAGGTTGTCAATCTCACGGGTTTTGCTGAAAACAAAGGATTAAACGTATTGTGTGGAAGATAGTAATTGCTTGCAGAAAGTAAACAGTAAATAGTAAATAGTAGATGGTAGATTGATGGTAAAAGAACGGACCGGGGTCCATAGTTCACTAGAGGTGGCTCTCCTTAAGATAGATAACATGCTGGGTGAACAAATTACAGAGGGGCAATTGACAAACATCGAGAAAGCATACAAGCATATACTAATCATCTTGACTCCTTTGAGATTTGATTGGGCATTACAACATTATACATAAACTGTCATCCAACTGCATCTATGACTAATAATCCACCTTCAGGTTATCATCCGAACCCCCTCCAGTATTAAGTTGCAAGCAACAGATTATTGCTTTACGAATTGCGTGTAAAGTAAACAATACGATTGTTGTATGAACAAAGGATTGTTGTTTTATCCCTAGTAGAAACAACACATCTAGTACCTTAGAGATTTCTGTCACTTCCCCAGATTACCAGAGGCATGAACCCACTATCGAGCATAAATACTCCCTCTTGGAGTTGCTAGCATCTACTTGACCAAGATAGCTACTAACAACGGAAAGCATGCAAGATCACAAATAACATAGACATGATAGAATCAATAATCAATTTGAAATAGCATCTCAATATCCGTCGGATCCCCGCAAACACAACATGTAAGATTACAAATACATGATCTTGATCATGAATGAAGCTCACAAGATCTAAACATGGTAGCACAAAGGAGGAGAACCAACCATCTAGCTACTACATGGACCCGTAGTCCAGGGATGAACTACTCACGCATCACACCGGAGGCTTGCATGGTGATGAAGAAGGCCTCCAGGGTGATCTCTCCCCTCCGACAGGGTGCCGGGAAGACCTTCAGATCCCTCCCGATCTAGGGATGGAGATGGCGGCGGCTACAGACTCTTTGGTGGAATTTTTGATCAGGTACTTAGGGTTTTTGTCTCGGGAGGCTTTTATAGGCGGAAGGGCAAGGTTGATGGAGGCTAGAGGGGCCCACACCAGGTGGCGGTGCGCCTAGGGCTGGCCGCGCCACCCTAGGGTGTGGCCGCCTCGTGGGCCCCCTTCGGCTGCCCTCTAGAGTCCATGTTGCTTCGGGTAAAATAATGACTTTGGCTTTTGTCCGGTCCAATTCTGAGAATATTTCCTTACTAGCTTTTCTAAAACCAAAAACAGTAGAAAACAGGCAACTAGCACTGTGGCATCTTGTTAATAGGTTAGTTCCATAAAATGTGTCAACATACTCCAAAGTGTGGACAAAACATAAGAAAGTAGATATAAAACAAACATGGAACATCAAAAATTATAGATACGTTTGCGACGTATCAACATCCCCAAGCTTAACTCCTGCTCGTACTTGAGTAGGTAAGTGATAAAAAAGAATAATTTTTGAGGTGACATGCACCATCATAATCTTGATCAAGGTATTTGTAAAACATTGATAGCTGGGATCATAGTACTCTAACATAGCATGAAAGATATAGTTCTAACAATAAGACATAGCAACTATGTGGTAACATGAAAAGATACAAACAAAAGATTCAAGAATAACAATGCTTTGAAAGACGTTTGTTTGTTTCACATATAGAAAACATAATGAGAATGGTATTCAGCTTGTCCCTCATGTTGTAGCAAAACATAAATGCATAGGACACCTTCAAAGTTCATAAGGGTGACTAGATACAAATAGTTTAAGAACAAGCAATATCAAAGTTATGAATCAATCAACAAGTTTTGGGACAATGCACATTAAACTAAGAATGACCACTATGCTCTCTCAATAGGTGCATAAAGATAGAAGATGGAGACTCAACATAAAAGTAAAAGAAAGGCCCTTCATAGAAGGAAGCAGGGATTCAAGTTTCATAAAGAGCTTCCAAAAATTATGGTACTTATTAGCTTTCAGCTCTCATTGCCCCTATCATAAGCATCTTTAGGTGGTTAAGGTTAAAGTGAGCAAATATGAGGATATGATTGACAAGTTATAAGCTGAAAATCTCATGCCCCTTACTTACGAGTACCGTTCCTCATGCTACTCAACTTTAGTCCCAGGTAAGTTCTTGTCATTGTAAGTACATGTGTATCATAGAGAACCGCCAACGGGGTACCCCGTGCCGGATGATACGGAAGCTTTCCCATATCAAAATGACAAGGCAAGTAGACAATGAGCATCTCAGCGATTCTTTTACTTCCTATTTGCATAGGCTTTTTTTTCTTTTTTTTCTTTTTTATTTCCTATTTGCATAGGTTTTTTATTGAGGATGCTTCATAGATTGCTCACTATGGTTATGCTGCAGGTTTCCACCATGATTAGGCATGGCTTAGACCAGCCGCCCAGGCGTTTCTCTAACACATATACGAACTCCATGAGCCTGACAAGCTCCCCTTTCATTTCACACCGCCGAGATCCATAAGCAAAACAACATGATATCAACTAAATAAAGTGCAATGTTGAAAGTGTTCCCCATGGTAACATGGTTCTGCTAATTCACAACTTACAAAAAGCAAGCATATACGCAACATAGGTGGGCACAATGGTTCAAGTTTATTAAGTGCAAGAAAAGTAAAGTGGGTCATCAAGTTCGTGAGAGCTTTAATCACTAATTTTCACATAACAAGTTTAATTCGGAAGGTAGATAAAAACATGAATATACTTGGAATAGCAATAATGCTAATAGATAGGTATGGTGGACTCTTTGGAATAACTTGGTTTTATTTGGAGTTGGATGCATGAGTGGAACTCATACTTGGTACATTTGGAGGCTAGCAAAAGACTGGGAGCGACCAACTAAGAGAGCAATAATGGTCATAATCATGCAAAGTGACAAAACATTATTAATTAAAGCATAAAGTGATATTACAAGTCGAAACCTAAATGATCATAGAGGCTATGGTGACTTTGTATAGTCTTAACATAGTGTGAGCATGCGCCAAGTCAACCCAAATAAAGCATCAAAGGAGAATACCACAATATTATGCTTTTATATGCTAAAACAACGCATGATTCTTTCAAAGCACATTAAGCAATCTAAATTGTTTGTAACAAGTCATGCTACATCAGTAATCACTAAGCATAAAGTCAAAGCAATATCAAGCATGACATGATAAAGTCTAGGCCACAGTCAAAAATAAGCTCCTTTTATACCACTTATAAGCATGAACTTTCCTACTCTTTTCCAATCCAAATCAACTTATTTGAAACTATGTATGAATGCGGGGGTCCAACCAATTTATTCAAGCAAACTAAGTAAAAGAAAACTAAAAACAAAAATGAATACGCTCCAAGAACAATACAATTGTGCATGAAATAATAAAAATGAAGTGTTTGAAAGAAAACCTGAGATTTTTATTGATGAAGAAGGGGATGCCTTGGGCATCCCCAAGCTTTGACGCTTGTACTTCTTGAATGTTTCTTGGGGTGACACGGGTGGCATCCCCAAGCTTGAGCTTTTATCCATACTTTATCTTATCACATTATTCTTCCCTACACTTTAAAATTTGCTTCATACAAAACTTCACACAATCTTCATTAGCAACATTAGTGTATTTAAGATAATAAGTCTTTAGGTTCAGTTTTAACACAAGTAAAAATTTCATTAAAACAAAAGCTACTGTGTCAATTCCTTTTAAAAGTTCAAGTGATCAAGGAGAACTTAAAGAGAAAGAGATTAAGAGGCAAATGCAAATAATGGTAGAAATCTGTCAAAACAGACCAGCAGGTAAAAACCGATTTTCTCGAAGACCTTATGTTGCTCAAATCTAAAAGTGCTAAACTAACGAAAGTTAGATAACGACCTGGGGCAGAAGCACAAACAATTACAGCTCAAACCGACATACAGAGATTTTTCACGAATTTTTACGGTGAAGCACAAAAATCTATTTCGGGGCAGCAACTTTCCTAAGCCTTACTTCTCTCTCATTAGAGGTTGCTCTTGGCACAAAAACCACAAAAAAATGATAAGTAGAGGTTATTACAGAGACAATAACTTCCAAGACTCAACAAAAAAAATTATTGATTAAAAATTTGGGTTATCTCCCAATAAGTGCTTTTTTTAACGCCTTTGAGCTAGGCATCAGAAGCAAGATTCAAGTATTTTCAAATTAAGAAGCATTAAGACCAAATTTCTTGCTCCTACCTTTCTTACCTTTATTCTTATCCTTGGGGAACGTATTATTTTTTGGTAGATAAGCAAAATGCATGATGCCCTTTTCCACATCTATTATTGCTCCAAGGAGTTTTAGTAGGGATCTTCCAAGTGTAATTTGTCATTTTCCTACACATTCAATAACAAGATAATCAGTAGACACCACTTTGCCTAGGATCTTTGTAAACACTCCTTCAGCTATTCCAATGGGTAATATTGTGGCATTATTAGTAAGAGATATTTCTTCTCCCCCTTTAGAAAGTCCCCAAAGATTTAAAGATTCATAGACATCTTTAGGCATAAGATAGAATTTAGACATGATATCACAACAAGCATAAAAACTTTCATTATTTATAACAACTTTTACTGTAGGAGGCCATTTTGAAGATTCAGAATTTATTGGAACATATTCATGATGTTATCTAAGCATGTTATAGCATTCTTTTAAACTAGGTGTGTTGGTCTCGAGAGTGTTCAATCTATCAATAATGTTTGTAATGGAGGAATCAGATTTGCTAGGCAAGTCATATGTTGCAACCAACTTTTTTATGGCATTAAAAGCTTCACCCTCATTGCACTAGAGGAAATCTCCTCCTACTACAGCATCCAAAGCATATCTATAGCAAAGGGCAGTTCCAAAGTAGAAACTGCTAAGAAACAAGCTTAGAGTCATTTTAGGTTCAGTTTATTCATGTAAATCAGAGATTCTAGACCAAGCTTCATTGAAACTCTCTTCAATTCCTTGTTTGAAAGTGAAAATCATTTCCTCAGGTGACATGGTGATTGGAGAAATGCTAGACATAACAGCAACTAGAGATAGAAACTAATTTTTTTTGTGTTTTTGATATAAAGGAGCAAACTAGTATAACTAATTTTTGTGTGTTTTTGATAAAAGAAACAAGCAAACAAAGCAAAAATAAACTAAGCAAAACAAAAAAACAAAGTAAAGAGATTGGTTTTGAGGGACACCCCTTGTGAAGATGTCCTTGACTCCCCGGCAACGGCGCTAGAAAAAAGGCTTGATGGCTCAAAATATATTCGAGCTCGTTCGGAACCCCAAGAGGAAGGTATGATGAGCACAGCAGCAAGTTTTTCCTCAGTTATGAAACCAAGGTTATCGAACCAGTAGGGGCAAGGAAACACTGCCAAGGTGTTGTTTCCAACATGGAATCCTGCACAACACAACCACAGAACTTTGCCCCAACTTACAATGAGGTTGTCAATCTCACCGGTTTTGCTGAAAACAAAGGATTAAACGTATTGTGTGGAAGATAGTAATTGCTTGCAGAAAGTAAACAGTAAACAATAAATAGTTGTAGATTGATAGTAAAAGAAAGGACTGGGGTCCATAGTTCACTAGTGGTGATTCTCCTTAAGATAAATGACATGTTGGGTGAACAAATTACAGCGGGGCAATTGACAAACATCGAGAAAGCATACATGCATATACTAATCATCTTAACTCCTATGAGATTTGATTGGGCATTACAACATTATACATAGACCGTAATCCAACTTCATCTATGACTAATAATCCACCTTCAGGTTATCATCCGAACCCCCTCCAGTATTAAGTTGCAAGCAACAGATAATTGCATTAAGCAAAGTGTGTAAAGTAAACAATACGATTGTCCTATGGACAAAGGATTTTTGTTTTCTCCCTAGTAGCAACAACACATCTAGTACCTTAGAGATACCTGTCACTTCCCCAGATTATTAGAGACATGAACCCACTATCGAGCATAAATACTCCCTCTTGGAGTTGCTAGCATCTACTTGGCCAAGATAGCTACTAACAACGGAAAGCATGCAAGATCACAAATAACATAGACATGATAGAATTAATAATCAATCTAAAATAGCACCTCAATATCCATCGGATTCCCACAAACACAACATGTAAGATTACAAATAGATGATGTTGATCATGAACGGAGCTCACAAGATCTAAACATGGTAGCACAAAGGAGGAGAACCAACCATCTAGCTACTACATGGACCCATAGTCCAGAGATGAACTACTCACGCATCACACCGGAGGCTTGCATGGTGATGAAGAAGGCCTCCAGGGTGATCTCTCCCCTCTGGCAGGGTGCTGGGAAGAGCTTGAGATCCCTCTTGATCTAGGGATAGAGATGGTGGCGGCTACAGACTCTTTCATGAAATTTTTTGATCGGGTACTTAGGGTTTTCATCCTAGGAGGCTTTTATAGGTGGAAGGGCAATGTCGGTGGGGGCTATAAGGGCCCACACCAGGTGGCGGCACGCCTAGGGCTGGCCGCGCCACCCTAGGGTGTGGCTGCCTCGTGGTCCCTCTTCGGCTGCCCTCCGGACTCCGTGTTTCTTCAGGTAAAATATTGACTTTTGCTTTTTGTCCGGTCCAATTCCGAGAATATTTCCTTACGAGCTTTTATGAAACCAAAAACAGCAAAAAACAGACAACTGGCACTATGGCATCTTGTTAATAGGTTAGTTCTAGAAAATATGTAAAAATACTCCAAAGTGTGGAAAAAACATAAGAAAGTAGATATAAAACAAGCATGGAACATCAAATATTATAGATACGTTTACGACGTATCAGGCGCACACCAGTCAATGGCGAAAGCATGGATAGCAAGTTAGTTCGCCAACATCTCAAGACTAAATTATGCCGACTGCAAGCCTTTCCTGACACAGTTCTCCTTGTCTGTGTAGCTCATCTATACGCTCGGCATGTACAGGGAGGACACCGGCACGTAGTTCAATTTCTACCATGTCTTTGACAAGATTCAGAACTGCCCAAAATGGGCGGACACTCACGTGAGCCTTGGCAAGAACAAGGACGGCGTGTATAACCTGGAGGCTCCCCCAGCTGCCGGCGAAGGAAGGCCGGAGGTTGGCTAGAAGAAGGCGAAGATGCTGAAAGCTATAGGACCTCTCGCCGAACGTCTCCACGCGTCGATCGAGAAGTGCATCACCGAAACCAACGCCCGTTCCGCGAAGAGGGAGGAGAAGGATGAGGAGAGGTGGATGCAGCTGCTACAGAACCAAGACAGGAAGCTCGACCTCCTCAAGAAGAACTTCGTCGCCAAGAAGAGGAACACGGACCTCTAGTTCCTCTTGGGCGGGGAAGACACCTCGGCGATGAGCCCCCAGGTCAAGGCCTAGTACATGGCACGGCGCATGACCATCCTTGACGAGGACGTCACCGCCAGCACGCCGAGTCCAGCGCCGACCATATCGGCCACCACCCCTTCGCCGAGCTCTTCCTCCACCTGTTCCAATCTGTCGGCGGGCCCTGTCCCGACCAAAGAGCCCATCCCCGTCGCACTAGACACATCGGAGGAGCTCATCGACATCGACGAATGATCGCTGGATTTCAACCTGTTTTGTATTAAATTTGATCATCGAACATTTTTGGGCGTATTTCTATCGAACACCTTTGGGCGAGATTTCGCTGGCGGGAACGAAAATATTCGAATATGTCGCCGATTTTGCGTCACCTGGGAACCACGCCTGAGAACGCAAGTGGGAGAACGGTCATTTCCAGGCCAAAACACTACAGGAAAAAAGCTCGCTGTCGTGCATTGCAACTTTGCTGTGAGCCGTCACACGGCAAACAAACCTTTGCCGTGAGCCCGCCGGCAGGACCCACGGCAACGAAACGACCCACGACACGGAGAAAATCCCCTCACGACAACGAAAAACCTCACGGCAACAACCATAAGAAACACGCGGCAGAGACAAAATGTTCGACAAAGGAAATAAAAACACACGGCAAAGACAGCTCACACGACAGCGCGGCATATTCGGCCCCCTTCGTGTGGATATTCCCCTGCAGAAGGGCCCACCGCTCCGCTGTTGACGGAGGGGGCAACGGAGGGGACTAACGGAGCGGATTTGCCGTGCGCTCACACTTTGTCGTGAGTTGTTTATTTTTAACTAAATATAGTATTAGAATAAATACAATTGAAGAGGAAAAGGGATCTATGCCGTGAGCTCACACACGGCAGAGACGGCTTTGCCGTGAGTTGACACACGGCAAATCATAGATTTAATTTGAAAAAATGACCCAAATCAGCCTATGTGGGATTCGAACTTTGGTTGGCAAGGTTGCAAAGTATGGGCTCTGCCAGTGCGGTAAGTTTAGGTAGTTGATAAGAGTAGCTACGGAACCTTTTTGGTGTACTGTCTCTGCTCTTTGCCGTGAGTAGGTACACGGCAGATACGTCTTTGCCGTGCGTCCTGAAGAGCTACCCACGGCAAAGCATGGGCCCAGGCTTTGCCGTGAGTTTTTTCTCCATTTTCTTCTACCGTTTCTATTAATAGCTATGGACCGCTTACGGGTATGTTCTTCCTCGGTCCTCTACGCTTAATTACATGTTTTCCATTGCAATGTTAATGACATATCGCGACGACACAATGTAGGCGGAGATGGAAGCAAGGGAATAAAGAATCCGAGAGGAGTCCCAACAGCGGCAGGCACAGCTGGAGCAGCAGCTTAAGGAGCAGCAGATGCAGCAGGCACAGATGCAGCAGCAGATGATGAGCTGGTTTATGAACCAGCAGCTTCTGACTGCTGCACCGGGGAGTATTCCTACTCCTCCTTTCGCCTTCCCATGGGTAAGTGGTTAACTTAATATCTCCATCTTATGTTATCTTGTCTTATTGTTTAATGGTCGTAATATTTTCCCATGTTGTAGTTGTCCGGGTACTTACCAGGTGGGTCGACGAGTGGATCGAACGTGCCGCCCTTCCAGGAACAGCCTAGTCAGAGCCCGATGACTCCTCATACCCTCGCCAATCCGAACATCATCCGGAGCCTGACGCAGTTTCCAGGTGAAAACATGTCACTTGTAGAATTTCAACTTGAAGATGCAAAATTGTAGCTATGCCACTTGTAGAAAATGTAGCAATCTCATGATTTTTCTTTTGACCGTGTATAGGAGAAGGACACGGAGGAGACGAAGAAGGACATGGTTAGCTACCATCAAGGTTAGTTCTCCTAATTTTGGGTTCAAAATGTAGCCATGCCACGAGACATATAGATTATTGAGCCATGCCATGTCACTTAGCCAAACTTAGCCATAGAGAAACATAGCCATAGAGGAAAACATGAACTTTTCCATAGAAATAGAGCTTGTAACTTGTATATTGAATTTACTCTCATGTGAGCCACTTGTAGAGGTTTCTAAGTTTCACGTTTGATCATATCTAGTGTGGCATGTGAATCTTATGTATTTTCTTTTGATTTTGTAGGAGGAATCACTCCGGAGGTTGATCTTCACCGTTTATGACCTACATGTTGACTATATGTTTCTATGGAGTGAGGACTTGTGGTTAGTGAACTTGTAATAATTGCAAGATCAACTTGTGAACTCTATGTGAACGTGTGGAGCTATTTTGTGGTGTGTTTGATCTATTTGTGGTGTGTTTGATGTATTTGTGCAAAACTTTGGTTATATGCCAATATATGCTCTTGTGATGTCACAAATGTTGGCCTTTATATATATATTTATTTGAAATTTGCAAATACAGGAAATATAGCGAAAAGAAACCAAAAAAAATGCAACAGCTCCTTTGCCGTGTATATGCACACGGCAAAGGACATTTTGTCACTTTGTCGTGGGCATACACATGGCAAAGGAGACATGTGGCGCCATGCTGTAGCATCTGGCACACCGGGGTGGTGGCTCTAGGCGTTTTGCCGTGCGGAAGAGGGAATAACACACAGCAAAGAAGAGCACATGGCAACACGTGAGGCACACGGCAAAGAAAAGCGCACGGCAACGCGGTAGATACACGGCAAAGAAAAGCGCACGGCAACGCCGTAGACACACGGCAAAGCGGATGCTCATGTCGAAGACTAACGCACGGCAAAGCGGCGGCGCGCGGCAAAGACCAACGCACGACACAGACTAGGCACGCCGTTTGGGCACGAGATGCCCGTTAACTGCTTTACTTTGCCGGGCGTGCTGGAAAACTCACGGCACAGTGAAAGCCCGCGGCAAAGTCGCTTTGCCGCCCCTCGCGCTGCCGTCCACTCTTTGCCGTGGGTTGACTAACGGCAACGGCTTTGCCGTGTCTTAGCATGTCTTTGCCGTGTCTTTCTGATACACGACAAAGGAGAAGATTCCTGTAGTGAAAGTTGCATCCGTCCGGCGCTAATAACACCGGATTTTGGTCTGGAAACGCCCAATAAGTGGAGGTGCTCTAAGTATAGAGAAAAGACTAGGTACAAGCTTCTGTGACGTCTCAATTTACTGCTCCAGGAGTAGGAGAAATAATGCAATTCATATATGCAAAAGAACGAGAGAAATACCGCCGTTTGTTTTTAATGAGGAGCCAGGTATAGATAAATGAGAACTCGTAGGGTGCAACTGTGCAAGCCTCCGTGACCTCTCAAGTTACTTAAAGAGTTAGAGTTTGAAGATGTGATATCAAGAGTTACTAGGACTAAGGGCGTGTTTGGGAGAGCTCCACTTCACTTCCAAACTCCACTCCACCTCTAAACTCTGAAGCTGATTAAAAGTGTTTGGGCAAGATGTTAGCTCCAGATCCACATTAGAGATTTTTTTTATGGTACAACGTTACCCTTGTTTTTATTTTACTGTACATGTACTGTTCTCTGTTCTGTATTCTTCGGTTCTAGACGCTAATAGTATCATTATCATTTTCAGTTTTCTTTTCAAACATTAATTATTAATTATCAATCGTGTACAACGGATTGATTTTGTACTACACACTAGACTGCTGGAACTTCTGAACTAGAAGTAGAATGGCCTTAACGCGAACCAAATTCCTGAATCAATTACACGGTAGTTCATGCAACAGGAACTCTGAAGAAAAAATGCATAGAAGCAGCTTGAACTCAAGAAAGAGCACGTAATTCCCCATTCATTCATCGAGGTCCATCCAATAAAAGCATCAACCGAATGAACAATACAACCTGGATCCCGAAGGACCAACACAAAAATCAAAGAAAGAAGCATGGGGACAAAACTATATTGGAGCTGGATACACACGTTAGGAGAGTGACGGATCTGGGCACAAAACAAATCCAAATCGCTGCCACAACTGAGAACGGGACCATCGGGGTTGAGTACGAGTATGAGATGGGGCGTCCGGGCGGAGAAGATTTGACGGGGTGAGGAGGTGCTGATGGGCGGCGGCGTGCCCTCCTGCTAGGGATTCGGCGGCGCCAAGTAAGAGATGAGCGGGCTCGCTGGAGCTGTTCTCGGCGACGAACTCAAGTCGCCTATGGCGTCATACTAGAGGGGAAGGGGAAGAATTTGGGGGATTTCTCGCCGGAGACTGGTGGTGGCAGTCCGTCTTGTCGCCACCGGGGAGGAAACCTAGCAATGGATTCGAGAAAATAGAAAACGGTTCAGTCTTGGCAATGGCATTTGCGGGTAATTACGGACGCTGGACGTGAAGCGGAGCAGGTGAAGCACCTCTTTCTCTGCTCCGGTAAAATGAACTAGAGGCCATCTCAGCTTCACTCCGGATAATACGTGGAGTTTGAGCGTTTGGGACAGCTTCAGCTGTTCCACCCGTGGATTGGTGGAGTGGAGCTGTCCCAAACACACCCTAAGTTTTTGGCATGTTTACAACTACTAGCTAGCTTCGAAACGAAGGAAACCGGCCAACACGCGGGCATCCTGTCCAGTTCCCGAGATGTCGGAAATTTGTCAAAAATTGCATATCTCTTCAGACTATTTAGTACATCTAATTTTGAAAAAATTATGACATTTATTTTGATATTTTGGGACTGAGGGAGTAGTAGGAGTAAGGTTTTTTTTTTTTTTTGAAAAGGAGTAAGTTTTTGGCATGTGCTTTTACAGCTACTTAGCTAGCTTCGAACGGAAGTAAACTGAACAACACACGGGCATCCTGTCCAGTTCCCCGAGACGGCCATGCATGCGTGGCCCACCCCCACTCGCTCACTCGCTCGCTGCTGCCACTTCCGGCTTCCGGCCATGCGCCACCGTCCTCCCATTTCTGGCCGGCGGTCGATTCATCATTGCACAAGCCGCAGCAGCGCACTTCATCCATCTACTTCTACTCAAACCCAAGCTACCACACCACACCTGCCCACGGAAAGAGAGCTCATCACAAGCTAGGGAGAATAGACTCAAGCCAAGAGAGAGGGACTTTCTTTTCAGGCAACGGGGACCGATCGATCGACATCGACCATGGCTGGCGGCGCCGTGCACGCGACGGCGAGGGTGTACTTGGTCCTGGGGCTGGCGGCGGCGTGCTTCGCGATCTACGCCATCTCGCTCGATCCGGCCACCTTCCGGCAACTCCAGCTCCAGGTAAAGTGTACACCGCCGCTACTCTCTCTCCATAGCTCGCATTCTCACTGCAGTATTTTTTTTTTCTGTCACGATCGTCATAGCGCCACAAAAAAGTGTCCGCAGTTAAATCCCCCTGCTAGTTTTAACACGATCGATCGGCAAGTTTATTTATTTATTTATCTCCAAGTCATTTTCTACAATGCAGCAGCTAGCATGTTTAACTGAAGTTTACTGGAGAGCTAAGTTGTTTTTTCGTCGATCGGGTTACAGTTGTCAGGGTCGATTTATACACAGAGATTTCTCCATCGTCCACTTAGATCTAGACAGATCTCTATGTATCTCCCCTGGATTAATTCCGTTTAATTGCACGTGCGTAGATAATCAAGGAGGCGGACCCTCATAAACCTGAGCAGGGCCAGATGGAGTGCGCGGCCACGGCGGCGGAGGCGATGCAGATCCGCGCCGACGCGGTGGTGGTGCTGCTGCTGGGTGCAGCGCAGGCGTTGATGGCCATGGCAGCAATAGCGGGGACGAGCCCTTTCCGCACCTTCCTCGCACTGCTCGTGAGCATCCCCATGGCCTGGAGGCTCACCGTCGTCTTCGCCGGTGTTGTCCACGTCGCACTCGGGCGTTGCCACCACTACGAGTACGACAGCTTCCACCAGCTGCTGCTCGTCCTCGGCTACGCCAGCGTCGCCGTGTCCTTCGATCTGCTCTCCATCTCCGGCCTCGTCGTCGCCCTCTGCGGCAAGGTCAACGGCTAGCACCCCGCGCGCAGACCATTCATCTACCAAGTACCATCTAGGCATCTACTACTTGATCTGCTGATGAAATAAAGCTTGTAGCACAGAGGATTTTGGGGGCTTGCGGTTAATTACTTTGGTTGATTTGATTTGAGTTGTATGCTTTTATCAGGATCGACGTACATTTTTCATAACTGCCATGGATAGTATGTTGAGTATATTCAGTCCGCGCGCCTCCCTGGATTATCGAGCATTTTGTTTCTCATCACCGCTGTGCATAAAAGGGTAAATTGAAAATGATTTCAGAACACTGAAAATGCTCACAGCAGTAGTACTTGGGCAGGCCCCTGCCCTGTGTGTGGGTGTGTGACTGACTGACTGTAGCCAACGACCGCAGCATCGGTTTCAGGAATACGTGCAATCGCACCCCCCAGCCGCTTCACCGTCTCACCGCCGGTGAGCAAAACGTCAAAAAGTGCGGACCGATGAGGAACCAGAGACGCCATGAATTCTATATCTATACTCAACTTAGCGGCGCTAAAAATTAGCGTTGTATAAGTCGTTTGGCGCGCGCTGTATCACGTTTGCCGCGCGCAACTCCGGTTGTCAAAAGACAGAAGCGCTAAAAACAGGTTATAGCGCGCGGGGTAAAAAAAGCGAAATGACAGGCGCTGTAAATTTTCAGCGCGCGCGTAGGAACAACAAAATCACATACAAATGACAAAACAAAGATCAAACACACACAATAAATCAAGAATAAATAGTTCAAATATTCATACAACATCAACACAAATGAATAGTTTAAAGTACCGATACAACAACAACAACACATACAACAATCATACAACAAATGTATCTCAAAGAACATACAACAATCATAGGAGAACATCAATTTCCTCCATGCTTCGGGCGCTTCATCCTAGCGCGAACGGCCAAAATGATAGCAAGATCTTCCTCTTCTTCCGCATCCCATTCATCATCGGACTCTTCCTTCGACCGGCGGCGCACCATCTACATAGGATGGCTACGTATAAATAATATCCTAGAACGAGAAGGTATGGCAATGGAGGACACTACATACCTTGGTGGGGAGTAGCGCCGGTGGTGGCGCGGAAGCGACGGCAGCGGCGGTGGACGGTCGGGGTAGCGCCGGATCTGTGCTCGTGGAGCTCGAATCGGCGGGGAGTGGCGCCGGTGGTCGCGTGGAAGCGACGGGGGCGCGGCGGCGGTCGTCGATTAGCGGCGGGGGAAGCTTCGGCGCGGCGGCGACGGGGGAAGCTTCGGCGCGGCGGCGGCAACAAGCGGCGGCGCTGTCGACGCCGGCGGAATTTGGGAATGGGGAGAGAGGAAGCGCGGGCTCGGGGGGGGGGGGGGGGGGAATTTCAGCTCTGCGCGCGAGTGTGCGTTTCCAGCGCGCTGAACTAGGAGCGCCAGATGTGGCGCTCGCGATAGCGCATATACTGCACGCTGGAATTTTTTTTACCGCGCGCGCTAGTTTGCAGTCGCTGCTGGAGCGCCGAAAACAAGGCTCCGCGCGCTAAACAAGCGGTTTATTGGACGTGCGCAATTTTTAGTGCCGCTGCTGGAGATGCTCTTAGGTCGTTGGATCTTACTTAGAGTATCAGACCGCTCATATTTAATGACTCAACTTAGGTCTTGTTTGACAGCCTGGTTTATAAAGGTATCCACGTGTATTTTGCCAACCCAGCCCAGCCCGTTACCCGAAAATACACTCTATAGCCCATTTGGCAGCCCGGTTTGCAGCTATGCAAGTCCGGGTAAAACCCTAGAAACACGTTAGATTGACGATTTTCCCGAACGCGAGGGGCTCTCGTGTTTTTTACACTCGAGGTGCAGCAGGGGAGCTCTTGCGGCAGCGGCAGCGGCAGGGAAGCTCTCGCGGTGGCGGAGGCGGCGACAAACTCTCGCGGCGACGACAGCGGCCTAGTTCCTACCGCTGGTCTACCTCTCCATGAAGCACAACCTCTTGGCAGTTCCCTCGGCATCCACACTCCGCCATCGCCTCCACCGCCATCCCCCACCGATGTATCCTCTTTGTTGTCCCTCGGCCGCCAAAAGTTGTGTTGGACGTACCAAAGTTGGCTTTCTCTCCGGTATGTTGTCTTCACACCCCACTAGTTTTACTAGAGTTGCTGATTGGTTCTGAGTAGTTGGTTGCGCCATGTATGTGCGAATTGTTTAATTTGGTTCGGATCTTGATTAGTTATAATTTGTTGGCCACAAGGTGACATCTAGTTTCTGATTTGGTCCCGTTATTTATTAGTTCAAAGTTGTTCCATCTAATTAAGCATCAAAGTAAATAATAGTGCCTTAAACTTTTGGTCGATTCTGCTATACACGTTGTTCCAATTCTTTCTAATCGTGGGATAGACGTCCAGGAGGACGCACATAGTCATCGCAACAGAGCACCCCCACTAGGCAGACGGGCCCACCGTCCGGGATTCCCTACCGCTAACGTCTCGCACGCGTCGTGTCCTGCCCCGTGTCACTATATGGTGGGCCATGCACCATCCCCTAGGCCACGCGCCAATGTCTATGGGCGACATCGCTCTTGGTGAGAGACGTTTAGCCCGCGGGAGAGCTCCACACCTGCCGGGTCGAGGGCCATCGACAACCAACGTGGTAGCGGAAACCCTCGCCGGCCGAGAGATCATGTGGAAGTAGAAACAAAGTAAACTCTCGCCGGCCGCGGATTCTCGTGGTCGAGAGCTGAGGTGGCATTGGAGACCCTTGTTAGCCGTGGGTTCTCTCGTGGCAAGATCGTGTTGTGGGTTCTAGTTACTCGGGGAATGGCTCTCACATATGATGAACAACCGCGCAAATTAGGGACTATGATATGCCTCCACGATGCGTATTGTGTTATCGTATGACAATCGCTGCTCTGGCACTCTGTGCATGTACCTGTACCACCATGGTTTCACCACAAATCATGTGTCATCCCCTCCAAAATTTCACCGGATCTCTTTGCCTATACGACATGATGTCCGTTCTTTTCTCCATGCTAAGCTCTCTTTCCCAAAAAAAAGGATGGTATATATGTAGACTCGCTTCCACGGTTAGCAGCACGCGTCCCTTCGGTGACCACACCTGGAGATAGTGGCACTAACTACGAACGTGGCTGACTATACATCGTCGTGTGTCGAAAATCGTCTCTCGCTTCCGCCCTTTGGGTGATTTTTCCTAGAGAGGGAGGCGTAGGTTAGTGACTAACTGGGGAGGAGAGAGAGATTTTGCCTTTTTGCTCATTTCCCTTCCGTTTCACATTTTTTGTTCGCTTTTATTTGCCAAATTATGTTTCGTTCTGTTACCTTTCCCCGCTGAAAGGGCATGTGTGCCTCCATGTGTGTTTTTGATAATTAATGATAATCTCTATGGACTAATGGTTTCCTTGAGTTATACTTGTAGAGATTGTCCATAGACAGTACTTGAACCATGGGTTGGCTTCAAGGTTGAAAAAAAGCAAAGAAGATCAAGTGATGACCAAGGTGATATTGAAGAGAAGATCCAAAGTATGCATGATCACATAAGAGTTGTGCCTATTGCAAGCATGTCTTGATGAATGAGAAGGTTGAGTGAGCCGTTATGTTTATCTCAAGACACCATCATCATTATGAAGTAATGGATTCATGAAGATGTGCTTAAGTGAGGATTTTCCATATTGAGTATAGAGAAGCAATATATAAGTCTTCACCAAGCAAGTGCAATGAGCGCAATCAAGAAAGATGTTCCAACTTAAAGTGGACAAGATGGAAGGAAATATGCCCTGAGAGGCAATAATAAAGTTGTTATTATGTATTCCTTATACATGATAGATGTTTATTTTACATGCTAGAATTGTATTGATCGGAAACATCAATACATGTGTGTTTAATAAACAAAAGGGTTCCTAGTTATGCCTCTCTTATAGACTAGCTTGTTGATTAACAAGATGATCAAGGTTTCCTGATCATGGACATTGGATGTTGTTAATAACAAGGTCACAGCATTTGTGAAATGATGTGATGAACATTTATCCGAAGTATAGCATTATGATCAAGTCATTATGTTTACATTGCTATAACATCATACGAAGTAATCTTTATCCTTAGACCATGAGATCATGTTAATTGCTAACACCGGAAGAGTATCTTGATAACATCAAACATCACACCGTAACAGGGTGACTATAAAGATGGGTTTAGTGCTACGAAGGTGTTATGTTGAGGCTCATGGATCAAGAGTGGAATTTGTCAATCTCGATGACAGATAGATATACTATGGGCCCTCTCGGTGATATCACATTAAGATAGCTTGCAAGCAAGTGATGTGATCACTAGAATGTTATATCACGGGAACAAGAAAAGAGTGCATGTCGGTAACGAGATTAAACTAGGTATTTGGATACCGATGATCGAATCTCGGACATGTATTATATCAAGAGACAAAGGGATTAAATTACAAGCGTTAAAGGTTCTCACGATCATAGAAGTCATCGTTGAATATGCAGGAGTCAGTATGGACCTCCAGGTCCCACTTCTGATTATTGATCTGAGATGAGTCTCAATCATGTCTGCATTATTCGCGAACCTTAGGGTGACACACTTAAGAGTTACCGGACACCATTTTGGAGCACATATGTTTCAGACGAAAGAATTGCAAAGCGCAGGAATTGTTTCGATAAAAACCGGAAATTGTTTCGGGTGAAATTGCAGAAAGTGGTTCTGCATATGATATTGAAATATTGCAAGGGGTTATATGTGAATGTTTGTTAATTAGAGTAATTAACAAAATTCTGAATAAATTTAATAAAAGAGTTTTATTAAATGAGAGAGCATTAAACTTAGAGAATTTTAATGCATTTAAAGTGGGGACTTTAAAAGGGAATGTGAAGAGGCATTTTAATGTGGAGGGGTTACCACCACATGAATGGAGGAGGTGAAGGGTCACCTCCCCCATGCGCCGGTCATGGGGAGGGGCACCCCCCTCCTCCTATAAAAGGCCCCCCTCTTCCTCCTTCTTCCTCACACCTCCTCGTGAAGGATCTCTCTCCCCTCTAGAATTATTCCCCCATGGTCTCGGATTAGCGAGATACATGTTCCCGGTGGCATTTCGTATGGAAGGAGTTGCTGCTTCCGCTGGATCGCTGGAGCGAGGAGGTGGAGGTTGTCCGGTGGCTTGAACATGTGTGCGAGTACGGATACGCTGCTGAGTTGCGGCGCTCGGACTTCCTCACGATCTTGAGATCGGCAAGTGTACGACTACACCAACCACGAGTTCCTACTCGTTAACAAAACTCGTTGTCTTCGAGGGTAAGTTCTCGATGGATGTATGTCCACCCGTTGCTTTGTACCTAGTAGATAGAGTTTGACGTGTAGTTCTCATCGAAATTTTTTGTTTTCTATGTTGCGGACCCAACAGTGGTATCAGAGCCTGATCTATGCATAGGTGCTTTGCACGGGTAGTACACATATGTTTATATGTGGGCGATGATGATCATGTTATTGGTGGCATAGTGGGATGAAGCGGCCCGGACCAACCTTACATGTCATCGTACATGAGACCGGTTCTAGTGGAAATGCAACTAGTTTTGCATTAGTGGCTGGCGGGTGTCTGTCTCTCCTACTATAGTCAATATCTGATTTACAACGAGTTGCTAATAACTTGGTTATCCTCGTTGTGGTCCATGTTCGTAGGTAAGAACGGTTCTATCTCCGAAATCCCTAAGACATGTAAAACTTGCAATTGATAAATTAGAGGCGTCTAGTTTAGGTCGTTGCTGGGCTAGTGTATTGATATGGTATTGTTGTAAGTAGATTTATGATAGATACTCTTACAACACATTCAACGTGTAAGTTCCATAGACCTTGGCCTTACACACAAAGGAATGATAGAGATCATACCACGATGCAAATGATACAGATCAAATGCATGGACCATATCATCTCACTTTACACATTAGATGTTATCATCTTATACTGCTAGTTTGGCACTTTCTATAGCATTGTAAGATGATCCCTCATTTAGATATCAAGATAAAAAATGTGTTCTTCCTTGAGTATGCACAGTTCTGTGGTTCGTGTTTCGAGACATCACGTGATGATCGGGTGTACTCGAATCTACGCTTTCATATGAACGGGTGTAAGACAGTTTTACACACGCGAATATTAAGGTTCTTACTTGGCGAGCCTAGCATGTACAGACATGGCCTCGGAACACGGACCCAAAGGTTAAGCATGAGTCATATAGTTGATGTGATGCCCATATAGATGCTTGCCTTTGAAGCTACATCAACTTCACGTGATGATCGAACTTGGTGTAGTGGATTTGGTTCATGTAATCACCAAAAGGACACGAGGAATGTTGTTTTTGAGTGGGAGTTCATTAGTAATTTGGATTAGTTGAAATCACTCTATCATAAACTTAGTCTAAATAAACTTTACAAATTCTGTTGTAGATGGCACCACCTTCTTTTAATTTCAGTGTGTTCATGGAGGAAGAGAAACTTGCTGCGAATGGTAGCAACTTCACCAACTGGGCTATGAATTTGAGGATTCTCTTCACTGCTGCACAAAAGCAATACGTGCTAGATGCGCCGCTAGGCCCCCCACCAGCTCCTGATGCCCCTGACGAGGAAAAGAATGTCTATGTGACTCGTCAAGAGGACCACAACTTAGTTCATTGCGGCATACTGTATGGGCTAGAGCCAGAACTTCGAAAGCGTTTCGAAAACGGCAATGCCTTTGATACCATGGGAGAATTGAAAATGATTTTCGATACCCATGCTTCCGTAGAGAGTTATAATGCTACTGAAAAGTTATTTAGCTGCATGATGGAGGAGAACAGCTCCGTTAGTGAGCATGTACTCAAAATGTCTGGGTACGCCGATAAGCTTGTGTCCTTGGGAATAACGATTCCCATTGACTTAGTCATACGTCGTGTTCTCCAATCTCTGCCACCTAGCTACAAGAGCTTCGTGATGAACTATAATATGCAGGGCATGAAGAATTCTCTTCCCGAGCTTCTGTCAATGCTTAAGACTGCAGAAGTGGAGATTAGGAAAGAACATCAAGTGTTGATGATCAATAGGACCACCAGTTTCAAGAAGGACAAGAAAGGCAAGCACAAGGGAAAGAAGGGTGGCAAATATGTTGCCACACCTAAAAAGAAACCCCGAGCTGGCCCTAAGTCTGACACCGAGTGTTACTATTGCAAGGGGACTGGCCATTGGAAGAACAATTGCCCCAAGTATTTGGCGGATGATACATTGCAAATGTATCTATAATTTTTGATGTTCCATGCTTGGTTTTATCCACTTTCTTGTGTTTTGTTCCAACTTTGGAGTACTTTTCATATGATTTCTTGGACTAACCTATTAACAAGAGCCACAGTGCCAACTGCCTGTTTTCTGCTGTTTTTGGTTCCAGGAAAGTCAGAAAATGAATATTCTCGGAATTGGACGGGACAAAAGCCAAAGTGCCTATTTTTCCTGAAGGGATCAAGTGGCAGAATACGAGACGGAGAAGGGCCAGAGGGCGGCCACACCACCTGGCCATGCAGCCAGGCTTGGCCCGAACCAGGGGGTGGTGTGGCCAGCCCAGGCACCCCCTCGGCCTCTCCTTCCGCCTATATATTGCCCTCGGGACGAAAACCCTAAGTACCCGATCAAAAATCCACGAAAGAGTTTATAGCCGCCGTCATCTCCATCCCTAGATCGGGAGGGATCTGAAGCTCTTCTCGGCACCCTACCAAAGAGGGGAATTCACCATGGAGACCTTCTTCATCAACATGCAAGCCTCCGGTGTGATGCGTGAGTAGTTCATCCTTGGACTACGGATCCATGTAGTAGCTAGATGGCTGGTTCTCCTCCTTTGTGCTTTCGTGTTTAGATATTGTGAGCTCCGTTCATGATCAAGATCATCTTTTTGTAATTCTTACATGATGTGTTTGCGGGGATCCGATGGATATTGAGATGCTATTTCAGATTGATTATTGATTCTATCATGTCTTTGTTATTTGTGATCTTGCATGCTTTCCGTTGTTAGTACCTATCTTGGCCAAGTAGATGCTAGCAACTCCAAGAGTTAGTATTTATGCTCGATAGTGGGTTCATGCCTCTGGTAATCTAGGGAAGTGACAGAAATCTCTAAGGTACTAGATGTGCTATTACTACTAGGGAGAAAACAGCAATCCTTTGTTCATAGAACAATCATGTTGTTTACTTTACACGTAGTTCGTAAAGCAATAATCTGTTGCTTGCAACTTAATACTGGAGGGGGTTCGGATGATAACCTGAAGGTGGATTACTAGTCATAGATGCAGTTGGATGGCGGTCTATGTATAATGTTGTAATGCCCAATCAAGTCTCAAAGGAGTCAAGATGATTAGTATATGCATGTATTGCTTTCTCGGTGTTTGTCAATTGCCCCGCTGTAATTTGTTCACCCAACATGTTATCTATCTTAAGGAGAGCCACCTCTAGTGAACTATGGATCCCGGTCCTCTTTTTCTTTACATACAATCTACAATCTTTTACTGCTTTGTGTTTACTTTCTGCAAACTATTACTTCTTTCCATTCGATACGTTTAATCCTTTGTTTTCTGCAAAACACGGTGAGATTGACAACCTCATCGCAAGTTGGGGACAAAGTTCTATGGTTGTGTTGTGCAGGTCTCCACGTTGCTACTAGCACCGGTAGTGCGCCCTGCCAAAGCTCAGCTAGTAACACCTTTGGGGTGTTTCCTTGCTCCTACTGGTTCGATTAAACCTTGTTTTCATAACTGAGGGAAACTTGTTGTTGTGCTCATCATACCTTCCTCTTGGGGTTCCCAACGAGCTCTACATCAACCACGAGCCATCAAGCACTTTTCTGGCGCCGTTGCCGGGGAGTCAAGGACATCTTCACAAGGGGAGTCCCTCATAATCAATCTCTTTACTTTGTTGTTTTTGTTTTGCTTAGTTTCTTTTTTCTTTGTTTGCTTGTTTTGTTCTTCAAAAAACACAAAAAAATTAGTTTTACTAGTTTGCTTTCTTATTTGAAAAACACAAAAAAGTTAGTTCCTACCTTAAGTTGCCTTCATGTCTAGCCTTGCTCCAATCACTATGTCACCCGAGGAAATGATTTTCACTTTTAAACAAGGAATCGAGGAAAGTTTTAAGGAAGCTTGGTCTAGAATCTCTGATCTACATGAAAAAACTGAGCCTAAAATGACTCAAAGCTTGTTCCTTAGCAGTTTTTACCTTGGGATTACTCTTTGCTATAGATATGCTTTAGATGCTGTTGTGGGAGGAGATTTTCTCCAATGTAATGAGGATGATGCTATTAATGCTGTAAAGAAATTGATCCTCACTTACAACATGCCAAGCCAAACTGATATTTCTTTCGCAAAAATATTTGCTAGGTTGAACACTCTTGAGACTAGCACTACTAGCTTAAAATATTGCTATAATACGCTTAGGGAGCACCACAATTATGTTCCAATAAATTCTGAACCATCAAAGTGGCTCCCTACAGTAAAGATTGAGATAAATACTAAAACTTTTCTAGCCCGCTGCGATATCGTGTCTGAATTTTGTCTTATGCCCAAAGATATTTATGAATCTTTGAATCTTTGGGGCTTACTGAAGGAGGAAAATAAATATCTCTAGCTAATAATGCTACCATATTACCTATTGGAATAGCTGAAGGAGTGTTTACAAAGATCCTTGGGAAAATGATTTCTACTGATTATCTTGTTATTGGATGTGCAGGAAAAGGACAAATTACACTTGGAAGGTCCCTATTAGAACTCCTTGGAGCAATAATAGATGTGGGAAAGGGGACCATGCACCTTTCTTCTCCACCAAACAATCACATTTTCCCAAAGGTTAAGAATAAAAATAAGAGAGGTAAGGGCAAGAAAGTTGGTTTTAATGCTTCTTTATTTGAGAACACTTGATTCTTTCTTTGCTTTTTATGCCTAACTTAAAGGCGTTAAAGAAAAGTACTTATTGGGAGATAACCCAAAAGTTTTAGATGAGTCTTGGAAGTTATTACCTCTGTAATAACCGCTCCTTATCCTTTTTATTTTCTTTTTGTGCCAAGAGTAACCTCTAATGAGAGAGAAGTAATGATTGGGAAAGTTGCTGTCCCGAAACAGATTTCTGTCCTTCACCGTAAAAATTCGTGTAAAATCTCTGAACGTCTGTTTGAGGCGTGAACTTTTTTGCTTCTGCCGCAGGTTGTTATCTAGCTTTCGTTAGTTCAACACTTTTTGATTTGAGCAACAGAAGGTCTTCGAGAAAATTTGTCTTTACCTGCTGGTCTGTTTTGACAGATTTCTGCCATTTTCTGCATTTGCTTCTTATGGGTTCCTTTTTGAGTTCTTTTGGGGAATTGAGCTTTTTGAAGGAAGTGCTACAGTAGCTAGTTTTCTAATGGAAGTTTATTTGGTGTTATAACTGAACCTTAAGACTTATTTATCTTAAGTGCACTCATGTTGCTAATGAGATTGTGTGAAGTTTTCTATGAAGGAAAATTTTCAGGTGTATGGAAGGAATGAGTAGTGAGATGAAGGATGGACTAAAGCTCAAGCTTGGGGATGCCACGCGTGTCACCCCAAGAAATATCGAAGAAGTACAAGCGTCAAATCTTGGGGATTCCCAAGGCATCCCCTTCTTAATCAATAAAAATCCCAGGTTTCTTCCAAACGCTTCATTTTTATTGTTTCATGCATAGTTGTGTTGTTCTTGGAGCGTCTTCTTTTTCGTTTTTGTTTTGGTTTTTAGTTTGCTTAGTTTGCTTAGTTTTCTGAATAAATTGGTTGGACTCCCTCTTTCATACATTGGTTTGCAAATAGTTTGGTTTGGTTTGGAAAAGAGTAGGAAAGTTCATACTTATGTGGTAAAAAGAGCTCGTTTTTGACTGTAGCCTATGCGTTGTCATGCCATGCTTGATATTGTTTTGGCTTTATGCTTAGTATTCTTTGTTGTAGCATGACTTGTTATAAACAATTGAGATTGCTTAATGTTCCTTGGATGAATCATGCGTTGTTTTAGCATATTAAAGCATAGTATAGTGGTATTCTCCTTTGATGCTTTATTTGGGTTGACTTGGCGCATGCTCACACCATGTTATGACTATCTCAAGTCACCATAGCCTTTATGATCCTGTAGTTTTCAACTTGTAGTGTCACTTTATGCTTTGATCAATGATGTTTTGTCGCTCTGCATGATTATGGCCATTATTGCTCTCTTAGTTTGTCGCTCCCAGTCTTTTGCTAGCCTCCACAACCAAGTATGAGTTCCACACATGCATCCAACTCCATAAACCAAGTTATTCCAAAGAGTCCACCATACCTACCTACTAGCATATGCTATTCCAAGTATATTCATGCTTTTGTTTACCTTCGCAATTAAACTTGTTATGAGAAAACTAGTGATTAAAGCTCTCACGAACTTGATGGAATGCTTTACTTTAGTTGCCCTTAATAAACTTGAACCATTGTGTCGTCTATGTTGTATATGCTTGCACTTATTTGTTGGGAATTAGCAGAACCATGCTTTCATGGGGAACGCTTTCAACATTGCACTTGGTACTTGTGCCTAGTTGATATCATGCTCTTTTGTATATGGATGTCGTCGGTGTGAAATGAAAGGGGAGCTTGTAAGTCCATGGAGTTATGTATATGTGTTAGAGAAACGCCTAGGCCGCTGGTCTAATCCATGCTGACATGGTGGAAACCTGCAGCGTAACCATAATGAGCTGTCTATGAAGCATTCTTCTCATAAAAAAGAGTCCTATATTGAGAAAAAAAAAGAGAAGAAAAAAAAGAGATACTATGAAAAGAGGAAAGAGAGAAAAAAGCACCATATTCCCATGGTAAATAAGAAGAATGCTGAGATGCTCGTTATCTGCTTGCCTTGTCATTTTGATATGGGGATTCTTCCGTATCATCGGGCAAGGGGTACCCCATTGGCGGTTCTCTATGATACACATGTACTTACGATGACAAGAACTTGCCGGTGACTAAACTTGAGTAGCATGAGGAGCGACCCTCGTATACAAGGGACATGAGATTTCTGACTTATACTTCGTCAAGCATGTACACCATAGTTTGTTCACTTTAACCTTAATCACTTCAAGATGCTTATGATAGGGGCAATGAGAGCTGAAAGCTATAAGTACCATAATTTTTGGAAGCTCTTTATGAGACTTGAATCCCTACTTCCTTTTACAAAAGGCCTTTCTTCCACCATTATATTGAGTCTCCACCTTCTATCTTTATGCACCTACTTTGAGAGCATAGTGTCCATTCTTAGTTCTATGTGCATTGTCCCAAGACTAGTTGATTGATGCATAACTTGATATTGCTTGTTTTAAACTATTGTATCTAGTCACTCTTATGAACTTTGAAGGTGTCCTATGCATTTATATTTGCTACTCTATTGAGGGACAAGCTGAATACTATTATGCTATGTTTTCTTTATGTGAAACAAACAAACGTCTTGCAAAGCATTGTTATTCATCAATCTTTTGTTTGTGCCTTTTCATGTTGCATCATAGTTTCTTTGCTTATTGCTAGAACATGTTATGATTGAAGTACTATGATCCCAGCTTTGAATGTTTTACAAATACTTTGATCAAGTCTTTGATGGTGCATGTCACCTCAAAAATTATTCTTTCTTTTTATCACTTACCTACTCGAGGACGAGCAGGAGTTAATCTTGGGGATGTTGATACATTGCAAATGTATCTATAATTTTTGATGTTCCATGCTTGGTTTTATCCACTTTCTTGTGTTTTGTTCCAACTTTGAGGTACTTTTCATATGATTTCTTGGACTAACCTATTAACAAGAGTCATAGTGCCAGCTGCCTGTTTTCTGCTGTTTTTGGTTCCAGGAAAGTCAGAAAATGAATATTCTCGGAATTGGACGAGGCAAAAGCCAAAGTGCCTATTTTTCCGGAAGGGATCAAGTGCTAGAATACAAGACGGAGAAGGGCCAGAGGGCGGCCACACCACCTGGCCGCGCGGCCAGGCCTGGCCCGCACCAGGGGGTGGTGTGGCCAGCCTAGGCACCCCTCGGCCTCTCCTTCCGCCTATATATTGCCCTCAGGACGAAAACCCTAAGTACCCGATCAAAAATCCACGAAAGAGTCTGTAGCCGCCATCATCTCCATCCCTAGATCGGGAGGGATCTGAAGCTCTTCCCGGCACCCTGCCGGAGAGGGGAATTCACCCTGGAGGCCTTCTTCATCACCATGCAAGCCTCCGGTGTGACGCGTGAGTAGTTCATCCTTGGACTACGGATCCATGTAGTAGCTAGATGGCTGGTTCTCCTCCTTTGTGCTTTCATGTTTAGATCTTGTGAGCTCCGTTCATGATCAAGATCATCTATTTGTAATTCTTACATGTTGTGTTTACGGGGATCCGATGGATATTGAGATGCTATTTCAGATTGATTATTGATTCTATCATGTCTTTGTTATTTGTGATCTTGCATGCTTTCTATTGTTAGTAGCTATCTTGGCCAAGTAGATGCTAGCAACTCCAAGAGTTAGTATTTATGCTCGATAGTGGGTTCATGCCTCTGGTAATCTGGGGAAGTGACAGAAATCTCTAAGGTACTAGATGTGCTGTCACTACTAGGGAGAAAACAACAATCCTTTGTTCATAGAACAATCGTATTGTTTACTTTACACGCAGTTCGTAAAGCAATCATCTGTTGCTTGCAACTTAATACTGGAGGGGGTTCGGATGATAACCTGAAGGTGGATTATTAGTCATAGATGCAGTTGGATGGCGGTCTATGTATAATGTTGTAATGCCCAATCAAGTCTCAAAGGAGTCAAGATGATTAGTATATGCATGTATTGCTTTCTCTATGTTTGTCAATTGCCCCGCTGTAATTTGTTCACCCAGCATGTTATCTATCTAAGGAGAGCCACCTCTAGTGAATTATGGATCCCGGTCCTCTTTTTCTTTACATACAATCTACAATCTTTTACTGCTTTGTGTTTACTTTCTGCAAACTATTACTTCTTTCCATTCGATACGTTTAATCCTTTGTTTTCCGCAAAACACGGTGAGATTGACAACCTCATCGCAAGTTGGGGACAAAGTTCTGTGGTTGTGTTGTGGAGGTCTCCACGTTGCTACTAGCACCGGCAGTGCGCCCTACCAAAGCTCAGCTAGTAACACCTTTGGGGTGTTTCCTTGCTCCTACTGGTTCGATTAAACCTTGGTTTCATAACTGAGAGAAACTTGCTGCTGTGCTCATCATACCTTCCTCTTGGGGTTCCCAACGAGCTCTACATCAACCACGAGCCATCAGCGAACAAGAAGTCCGGCAAGGCAAACAAAGGTATATGTGATATACATGTTATTGATGTGTACTTGACTAGTACTCGCAGTAGCACCTGGGTATTTGACACAGGATCGGTTGCTAATATATGTAACTCGATTCAGGGGTTGCGGAACAAGCGACAACTAGCAAGGGATGAGGTCAGGATGCGGGTCGGCAATGGATTAAGAGTTGATGTGATCGCCGTCGGGACGCTACCTCACCATATGCCATTGGGATTAGTTATAAACCTAAATAATTGTTATTTGGTGCCTGCACTGAGCATGAACATCGGATCCTGTTTGATGCAAAGTGGTTATTCCTTTATATCTGAAAACAATGGTTGTTCGATTTATAAGAATGATATCTTTTATGGTCATGCACCTATGTTGAATGGTTTATTTCTGTTGGATCTCGATAGTAATATTACGCATATTCATAATGTTAATGCTAAAAATATTAAACTTGATAATAATATATATGCATATATGTGGCACTGTCGTCTAGGTCATATTGGCGTTAAACGCATGAAGAAACTCCATTCTGATGGACTTTTGGAATCACTTGATTTTGAATCATTTGATACATATGAGCCATGCCTTATGGGCAAGATGACTAGAACACCGTTTTCCGGTTCAATGGAACGGGCGACAGATTTATTGGAAATCATACATACTGATGTGTGTGGACCAATGAGTGTGTCGGCGCGAGGTGGATATCGTTATTTTGTTACTTTCACGAATGATTTGAGTAGATACGGGTATATCTATTTGAATAAACACAAGTCTGAAACCTTTGAAAAGTTCAAGGAATTTCAGAATGAAGTGGAAAATCATCGTAATAGAAAGATCAAATTTCTGCGGTCTGACCGTGGATGTGAGTATCTAAGTTACGAGTTTAGCACACACATGAAAGAGTGTGGAATAGTTTCACAACTCACGCCTGCCGGAACACCACAACGTAATGGTGTGTCGGAACGTCGTAATCGTACTTTATTAGATATGGTTCGATCTATGATGTCTCTGACTGACTTGCCACTATCATTTTGGGGTTATGCACTGGAAACAGCTGCATTCACTTTAAATCGGGCACCATCTAAATCCGTTGAAACGACGTCGTATGAATTATGGTTTGGAAACAAACCTAAGTTGTCATTTCTTAAAGTTTGGGGATGCGATGTTTATGTGAAGAAACTTTAACCGGATAAAGTCGAACCCAAAGTGGAAAAATGCGTCTTCATAGGATACCCTAAGGAAACGATTGGGTATACCTTCTATCACAGATCCGAGGGCAAGGTTTTTGTTGCCAAGAATGGATCCTTTCTTGAGAAGGAGTTTCTCGCGAAAGATGTGAATAGTCGGAAGGTAGAACTCGAAGAGATCGTTGAACCTTCTCTTCATGAAATGGCGAGTAGCGCACCGGAAATTGTTTCGGAGTTGACTTCACCTAATGAAGAGAGAGCTAATGATATTGATCATGAAACTCCGAAAGAGGACACTACCGAACCTTGCAGGTCAAGCAGGACACGTGCAGCTCCTGAACTGTACGGCAATCCTGTTGTGAATTTCATGGTTGATGAAATGGATGACCCTGCGACGTATGAAGAAGCGATGATGAGCCCGGATTCCAACAAATGGCTAGAAGCCATGAAATCCAAGATGGAATCCATGTACGAGAACCAGGTTTGGACCTTGGTGGACTTACCTCACGATCGAAAGGCCGTTGAGAATAAATGGATTTTCAAAAGAAAAACTGATGCTGATGGTAATGTGACCATCTATAAGGCTCGACTTGTCGCAAAGGGGTTTCGACAAATTCAAGGAGTTGACTACGATGAGACATTCTCTCCCGTAGCGATGCTTAAGTCGGATAGGATTATGTTAGCAATTGTTGCATATTTCGATTATGAAATATGGCAGATGGATGTCAAAATTGCGTTCCTCAATGGTAATATTGAAGAAGAGTTGTATATGATACAACCTAAGGGTTTTGTCGATCCTAAGGCTGCTAATAAGGTATGCAACCTTCAGCGATCCATCTATGGACTGAAGCAAGCATCCCGGAGTTGGAATCTCCGCTTTGATGAGGTGTTCAAAGAGAACTTATGGAGAGGCTTGTATTTACAAGAAAGTGAGTGGGAGCAATGTGGCATTTCTAATATTATATGTGGATGACATATTATTGATTGGAAATGATATAGATCTTTTAAACAGTGTTAAAAGTTATCTAAACAGCAAATTTTCGATGAAAGACCTTGGTGAAGTGTCATATATATTAGGCATTAAAATCTATAGAGATAGATCAAGGCGCCTAATTGGGCTATCGCAGAGTACATACCTTGATAAGATATTAATAAGTTTAATATGGACGGAAGTAAGAAGGGGTTCTTACCTATGTTGCAAGGCAAGACATTGAGTAAGACTCAAAGTTCGTCTACGGCGGAAGAAAGAGAGATGATGGATAAGATCCCCTATGCCTCGGCCATAGGCTCTATAATGTATGCCATGCTATGTACAAGACCGGATGTGGGACATGCTATTAGTTTGACTAGTAGGTACCAATCTGATCCAGGTTCGGAACACTGGATAGAGGTCAAGAACATCCTCAAGTACTTGAGAAGAACTAGGGATATGTTTCTTATATACGGAGGTGAAGAAGAGCTAGTCGCTAAGTGTTATGTCGATGCTAGCTTTGACACTGATCTGGATGACTCTAAGTCTCAATCCGGATACATATTTCTCTTGAACGGAGCAGCAGTTAGTTGGAGGAGTTCCAAACAACCTGTGGTGGCTGGATCAACGACGGAGCCAGAATATGTTGCTGCTTCAGAAGCGGCGCAGGAAGCGGTTTGGATGAAAGAGTTCATTACGGAACTAGGTGTGGTTCCTAGTGCATTGGACCCGATGGTGATCTATTGTGAAAACAATGGAGCCATAGCCAACGCCAAGGAACCGAGGTCTCACAAGAATTCCAAGCATATTAAGCGCCGGTTTCACTCCATCCGTGAACATGTCAAGGATGGAGATATAAAGATTTGTAAAGTACACACGGACCTAAATGTAGCAGATCCATTGACTAAATCTCTCCCTAGGGAAAAACATGATCAACACCAGAACTCCATGGGTGTTAGATTTATCACTATGTGAACTAGATTATTGTCTCTAGTGCAAGTGGGAGACTGAAGGAAATATGCCCTGAGAGGCAATAATAAAGTTATTATTATGTATTCCTTATATATGATAGATGTTTATTTTACATGCTAGAATTGTATTGATCGGAAACATCAATACATGTGTGTTTAATAAACAAAAAGGGTTCCTAGTTATGCCTCTCTTGTAGACTAGCTTGTTGATTAACAAGATGATCAAGGTTTCCTGATCATGGACATTGGATGTTGTTAATAACAAGGTCACAGCATTTGTGAAATGATGTGATGAACATTCATCCGAAGTATAGCATTACGATCAAGTCATTATGTTTACATTGCTATAACATCATACGAAGTAATCTTTATCCTTAGACCATGAGATCATGTTAATTGCTAACACCGGAAGAGTATCTTGATAACATCAAACGTCACACCGTAACAGGGTGACTATAAAGATGGGTTTAGTGCTACGAAGGTGTTATGTTGAGGCTCATGGATCAAGAGTGGAATTTGTCAATCTCGATGACAGATAGATATACTCTGGGCCCTCTCGGTGATATCACATTAAGATAGCTTGCAAGCAAGTGATGTGATCACTAGAATGTTATATCACGGGAATGAGAAAAGAGTGCATGTCGGTAACGAGATTAAACTAGGTATTTGGATACCGATGATCGAATCTCGGACATGTATTATATCAAGAGACAAAGGGATTAAATTACAAGCGTTAAAGGTTCTTACGATCATAGAAGTCATCGTTGAATATGCAGGAGTCAGTATGGACCTCCAGGTCCCACTTCTGATTATTGATCTGAGATGAGTCTCAATCATGTCTGCATTATTCGCGAACCTTAGGGTGACACACTTAAGAGTTACCGGACACCATTTTGGAGCACATATGTTTCAGACGAAAGAATTACAAAGCGCAGGAATTGTTTCGATAGAAACCGGAAATTGTTTCGGGTGAAATTGCAGAAAGTGGTTCTGCATGTGATATTGAAATATTGCAAGGGGTTATATGTGAATGTTTGTTAATTAGAGTAATTAACAAAATTCTGAATAAATTTAATAAAAGAGTTTTATTAAATGAGAGAGCATTAAACTTAGAGAATTTTAATGCATTTAAAGTGGCGACTTTAAAAGGGAATGTGAAGAGGCATTTTAATGTGGAGGGGTTACCACCACATGAATGGAGGAGGTGAAGGGTCACCTCCCCCATGCGCCGGCCATGGGGAGGGGCACCCCCCTCCTCCTATAAAAGGCCCCCCTCTTCCTCCTTCTTCCTCACACCTCCTCGTGAAGGATCTCTCTCCCCTCTAGAATTATTCCCCCATGGTCTCGGATTAGCGAGATACATGTTCCTGGTGGCATTTCGTATGGAAGGAGTTGCTGCTTCCGCTGGATCGCTGGAGCGAGGAGGTGGAGGTTGTCCGGTGGCTTGAACGTGTGTGCGAGTACGGGTACGCTGCTGAGTTGCGGCGCTCGGACTTCCTCATGATCTTGAGATCGGCAAGTGTACGACTACACCAACCACGAGTTCCTACTCGTTAACAAAACTCGTTGTCTTCGAGGGTAAGTTCTCGATGGATGTATGTCCACCCGTTGCTCTGTACCTAGTAGATAGATTTTGACGTGTAGTTCTCATCAAAAATTTTTGTTTTCTATGTTGCGGACCCAACAAAGATTGTCATCTTATAGCTCAAGTAGAATGCTCAAGGTAAATATATGATCTTGATATGTTTTCTCCTCTACTGGGCTCTTGGTGTTAGTTGAGATATCGGGTTATAGGATAGATTGCCATACTATGAAGAGGGGCTCTCGAGTGAGTAACTTGACCGCATCATTCAAAGAGAGCTCAAACCTTTTGCATCCTTGGCATCATATTTATTTGTTGTTGTTTGGATTTTATCTCTTGTGATCTTTTAGAGCTTGTGGTAAGCATCATAGAAAGCTCTAGTTCATCAAAATTGGATTTCATATGAAACTCTTATTGTGTTTTTGATATTAGAGGTTTTCCCGGTTCTTCACCTAAGGAGGTTTCTCACATATTTCCTCTTGGTATTTTTACTTTATTGGACAACAAAGTTTCTCTAAATAATCTTGTAGAGATTATTGTCCTCTTTGAAACTAGACCAAGAGCATCAAAATGGAGTTTAGTTGCAAAAGTTTTGTTTGGGTCTTTCTGCCAATTTTCAGGGGGACGGAGACTCTGGTCTTGTCAGCTAAGAGACTCTAGGCCAACTCTAAGAACACGATTTTCTTAGTTGCAATGTACTGTAACTTTCCTAGACACTCCGGCCTACCGACCGAAGACTCTGGTGGGGGAGAGGAGACTCCAACCCGAGCAATTTGTGGGCCTAACTCTCGGATTTCGGGGACCAATTTAAGGGGTACTTGTTCCCCAATGGAACCATAACTCTTTTGCAAGTTTTCCTCTACCATTGTTGACCTTTTGGAGCTTGCTATTTCTCAATCCCTCCAATGATTATTGCATCTTTTTGAGTGAAAAGAGAGGATATTTAGATCTACATTTCCACCAATCAATCTCTCCTCTAAGTGAGGGGAGCCCATTGGATATAGATCTTGGATTGTTGAGTTATTCTCCTCTCTGTTCTTCCTCTCTTACTCCCCCATAAGCTTGTGTAGCTTTGTTAGAATTTGAGAGAGAAAGATTTGATCAATTCTTGCGTTCTTGACATTGCATTAGGTGCATGAGTTTGAGTTCTCTTCGAGGATTCGGTTGGGTGAAAACAAGAAGCTTTTATTCTTGGGTTCTTGGAACCCTAACCAGCTCATTATGGTGTTGTGAATTTATTGGGGCCTCCAATTGAGTTGTGGAGAAGTGCCCCAAGATTTGTGCAAGGTTACTAATTGCCACCGACAAGTGCACCGGATAGTGGGTTAAGCACCTACCTTTTGTGAAGGGTTCGTAGCATAGAAAACTAAAAATTCCTACGATATGAAAAACAAAGTACCAAGATATATCTAGGAGATGCAAGAAACTGGTGGATTTACATCCATGAAAACTTACCCTCAAAGACCAAAAGTTTTACGAGATCTGATCTTGTGGATGATGTAAACAATCTCTTATCGATCTTAAAATTGAGTTGCTGAGTGCCGCAAACTAGTAGCGCATCCATGCTTGGGAACATGTTCGGCTTACCAACAACCTCCATGTCCTCAATCCAATGGAGTAGTGGAAGCATCGGATCCACCAGAGAAACTACTAGAACATAATCTTCTCTAATCCAAAGATCATGGGAACCACCAGAGGAGGGCGGAGATGTCCTTCACAAGTATTGGTGCGAGAAGGAGCGGTTTACCACCCCTCCTTATATAAGGGAGGGGAAGCTCCCAAGGGATGGCCGGCGGCCAAAGGTGGGTACCCCACCTCTCCCCTCTTCATGTGAGTGGAGGCTCCACTCATCCCACTCATAAATCCAAGTCCGCTCACCCTTGGAATTAATTACCACTAAATTAAATGCAAACTCTCATTAAATAAAACAACTTTTATTTCTTTATTTTAATATTTTTCAATTACTTTAATTTAACAAAAATTAACATAAACCCCCTTGCATTATTCCGATATAACATCTGAAGCAAATTTCACCAATTTGCCCCAAAACAATTCTGGTACTCCTCAAAATAATTTCAGTGCTTTCAAAACCTTTCTATGATATAATATATCTTCCCATAAGTGCCAAAATACCTTATGTGTGCACCCTACAGTTCGCGAATAGTGCATACATAATTGATACATCTCTCAGATTAATAGTCAGCAGCGGTACCTGGAGATCCGTACTAACTCCCACACATTCAACGATGACTCTTGTGATCATGAGAACCATAAACATCATAACTAAATCCCTCTCGTGGGATATTACCTGTTCGAGATTCGATCATCGATATCAACCATACATAGTTTGATCTCGTTACCGGTAAGTACTCTTTACTCATTTCGTTATATGGCATTCTTTGTGACCTAGTCACATGCTTGCAAGAGGTGTCGATGTGATATCACCGAGAGGGCCCGGAGTATCTCTCTCTTCCATATGGATGGACAAATTCCAGGCTTTATGTATGAGCCTATACATAACACTTCTGTAGTACCCAAACCTACCTTTATAGCCACCCTGTTACGGTGTGACGTTTGATGTTATCAAAGTACTCTTCGATGTTAGTGATTGACATGATCTCATGGTCTAAGGATTATGGTTACTTCCTATGAGATCTTATAGCAATGTAAACACAATGAATTTGATGGGGTTCGTTGCATAGAAAACAAAAAATCCTATGGTTGCAACCACCAAGATCATATCTAGGAAATACATGTAATGGTTTTAGATGGACTCACCCTCGAAGACCGTAACATGGGATAACATTCCCGCAAACAAATGCACGGGCGAATAAATCTGCCTCAACTCTTCTTCCACACCGGCGAAAACCCTCATGGCCGCATTCGGAGTTGATGACAATGTATGCTTGTCGATCTTCTAGATCGATGGCTTGGTCTTCTTGCGGATTTTCAGATCTGGCAAGATCTGTATCTCGGTGTGTTGCTGATGTTCGTCATTATCCACGGCGGTGCTGGCCCCGGGGCAAGGTGGATACTTTAGAGCGGGGATGCTGGTCCGGAGGTGGTAGATTTGTCGTTATTTCTCGACTTCGTCGATGGGATGCGGTGGATCTTGGTTTAAGGTAGCACGGGGATGTCCCCCTGTCGACGTGCCACAACAACATGTGCCTTACTACTTGCAGCGGACCTGTTTATCAACTCACAAATCCTCGTTAGCGATGGTGTTCTCTTGGATCCGGTAATGGTGGAGGCTCGGTGTCTATTCCAACGCACGGCTAAGCGGCGTTGGTGTTTGGCTGCAGCCTATGGCTTCGGCAAGTGCGGGAAACTCTAGAGATAGTTTTCTGCAAAGTTTTTAGGAAAACTGTTTTTCATGTCCTGTCTGTTAATTTTCACGTTTGTTTACTCATGTAACTTTATTTTTTGTTAATGAAATACATGATTGCTCTAAAAAAAAGTTATTAGGGTCGGTAACATAGAAATGAGATAGAAGCCATCTGAGGCGGCGGCTCAAACCCATCTAGGGTTCCTTCCCTCCGCTGGTGACGTCATTGGTCCGTTCTGTCTCCGACGGCCTTAGGGTCTTGGAGGCGTGGGGGACCACGACCCCTCTCCAGCTAGAGGTCTCGTGTTTCTTTAGACTATTTTCAGTGTCTTATTCAAAATGTTGAGGTGCTTATTACATCCTGGAGGTAGAATAAGATTTTCCCCATCCTATCCTCGCTCTGGCGGTGCATCTAGCATCATCGGAGGGTGCATGGATTCGTGTATCTGATGGATCTTTTGGGATTTGGTCTTTTTTGTATTCGTTGGTGCGGTTTGAGGTCAGTCTCTTCCGATCTATGTTTGTCATCTTCTGCGATGGTTGTTCCCCAAGTGCGTTGGTCCTTTGGGATCAAATTCTCGTCTGTCTACTATAACAAACTCTACTACGACAAGTTTTGTCCGGCTCCGGTGATGGGGGATGGCTCGTGATTAATGAGCTCGTTGGGGAACCCCAAGAGGAAGGTATGATGAGCACAGAAGTAAGTTTCCCTCAGTTATGAAACCAAGGTTATCGAACCAGTAGGAGCAAGGAAACACCCCAAAGGTGTTGCTAGCTGAGCCTTGGCAGGGCGCACTACCGGTGCTAGTAGCAACGTGGAGACCTGCACAACACAACCATAGAACTTTGTCCCCAACTTGCGATGAGGTTGTCAATCTCACCGGTTTGCTGAAAACAAAGGATTAAATGTATCGAATGGAAGGAAGTAATAGTTTGCAGAAAGTAAACACAAAGCAGTAAACAGTTTGTAGATTGTATGTAAAAGAAAGGACCGGGGTCCATAGTTCACTAGAGGTGGCTCTCCTTAAGATAGATAACATGCTGGGTGAACAAATTACAGCGGGGCAATTGACAAACATCGAGAAAGCATACAAGCATATACTAATCATCTTGACTCCTTTGAGACTTGATTGGGAATTACAACATTATACATAGACCGCCATCCAACTGCATCTATGACTAATAATCAACCTTCAGGTTATCATCCGAACCCCTCCAGTATTAAGTTGCAAGCAACATATTATTGCTTTACGAATTGCGTGTAATGTAAACAATACGATTGTTCTATGAACAAAGGATTGTTGTTTTCTCCCTAGTAGCAACAACACATCTAGTACCTTAGAGATTTCTGTCACTTCCCCAGATTACCAGAGGCATGAACCCACTATTGAGCATAAATACTAACTCTTGGAGTTGCTAGCATCTACTTGGCCAAGATAGCTACTAACAACGAAAAGCATGCAAATCACAAATAACAAAGACATGATAGAATCTATAATCAATCTGAAATAGCATCTCAATATCCATCGGATCCCCGCAAACACAACATACAGAATTACAAATAGATGATCTTGATCATGAATGGAGCTCACAAGATCTAGACATGAAAGCACAAAGGAGGAGAACCAGCCATCTAGCTACTACATGGACCCGTAGTCCAGAGATGAACTACTAACGCATCACACCGGAGGTTTGCATGATGATGAAGAAGGCCTCCAGGGTGAATTCCCCTCTCCGATCGGGTGCCGGGAAGAGCTTCAGATCCCTCCCGATCTAGGGATGGAGATGACGGTGGCTACAGACTCTTTCGTGGATTATTGATCGGGTACTTAGGGTTTAGGTCCCGAAGGCAATATATAGGCGGAAGGAGAGGCCGAGGGGGTGCTGGGGTCGGCCATACCACCCCCTGGCGTGGGCCAGGACTGGACGCACGGCCAGGTGGTGTGGCCGGGACCCATCCCTTCTCCGTCTCGTATTCTGGTTCCAGATGTCTTCCGGTAAAATAGCGACTTTGGCTTTTGTCCCATACAATTCCGAGAATATTCATTTTCTGACTTTCTTGGAACCAAAAACAGTAGAAATAGGCAGCTGGCACTGTGGCTCTTTGTTAATAGGTTAGTCCAAGAAATCATATGAAAAATACTCCAAAGTGTGGATAAAACACAAGAAAATAGATAAAACCAAGCATGGAACATCAAAAATTATAGATACATTTGCAATGTATCAATGGGATGGGGGGCGGACGGCGGCGCGCCTTCGGCTCGTGCTAGTTGATGACCCACAAGTATAGGGGGTGTATCGCAGTATTTTTTGAAGGAAGTGAAACCCAATTTATTGATTCGACATAAGGGGAGCCAAAGAATATTTATAAGCCTTAACAACTGAGTTGTCAATTCATCTGTACCTAGAAACAATCTTGCTCACAGCAGTTTATCAGTAGCAACAGTTTTGTAGTAGCAATAGTAAAGTAATGGCAGTAGTAAAAGTAAAGACAATAGTAACAATTGCAGTAAACAGTAGGATTAGAGCACGGTAGGCATAGGGATAGATGGATGGGCGTTGCATGGACAAGACAATTCATATGGCAATCATAACATAGGGCATTGGCAGATAAATAAGATAAAGCATCCAAGTACTAGATAATCATAGCCATGTGTTCCATATATAGTCATACGTGCTCGAAATGAGAACTTGCACAACATCTTTTGTCCTGCCAGCCCGTTTGCAGCGGGGCCTCAAGGGAACTACTGGCAATTAAGGTGCTCCTTTTAATAGAGCACCGGAGCAAAGCATTAACACTCCGTGAACACATGTGATCCTCACATCAAAGCCATTCCCGCCGGTTATCCCGATTTCTGTCACTTCGGGGCCTTTGCTTCCGGACAACGACGTGTGTATACAACTTGCAGGTAAGACCATAAACAATACTATCATAATGAATCAATAACATGTTCAGATCTCAAATCATGGCACTTGGGCCCTAGTGACAAGCATTAAGAATAACAAGTTGCAACAAAGTCAAAAAGCACTAATAGTAGATACTAGGCACCATGCCCTAACAATCTGATGCCATTACATGAACGATCTCATCCAATACCTACCATCCCCATAGCCTACAGCGGAGGATTACTCACTCATATATGGGGAAACATGGATGGTCGGTGGAGAAGCAATGGTGATGATAATGGCGATGATCTCCTCCAATTCCCTGTCTCGGCAGGGTGCCAGAACGGAGTTTCTGGTTCCAAATCGCGGAATCTGGTGGTGGTGGTGCAGCGGAACTCTTTCTGGAAAAACGTCGAACCCCCTTGAGTTTTTAGGTCAGAAAGCATGTTATAGGCGAAGAGCGAGACCGAGGGGGTGTCTGGGGCGGCCAGACCACCCCTGGCGTGGCCAGGCCCAGCCCGCGCGGCCAGGTGGTGTGGCTGGGTCCCATCCCCACTCCGTCTCATATTCTGGCTCCGGGAGTCTTCTGGTGAAATAGGATTTTTGGCATATTTTCTGGGATTTTTCCTGATAGTTGATTTTCTGCACAAAAACTAGACACCAAAGTAATTCTGATGAAAACAACGTCAGTCCATGTTAATTGTATCCAAATCACATAAGTTTAGAGGAGAAATAATAGCAAAAGTGTCCGGGAAAGTAGATATGTTTTGGACGTATCAACTCCCCCAAGCTTAGTTTATTGCTTGTCCTCAAGCAATTCAGTTGAAAATTGAGTGCGATAAAAGAAACTTTCACGAACACGTTTGCTTCATATGATGTATATATTTTCAGCATGTGATCAACTACTTAGATAATTCATAAAAGGGAGTATGCAACTAAGTTTACTTAATAGGCATTGCAAGCTATGAATAGATTCCAACTCAAAAATAATAAGTAGCATGAAGCATAAACATAAGCAACATTACGATGCTCATAACAAGGTATGATAGAGTGGTATCTCGCTTGCCTTTGATTGTGAATGCCAAGGCACCTCTGAAATTCAAGTGAAGACTAGAAGTAAAGATATCAAAGATACAAGCATCAAAGTCATAACACAAATAATCAAGTAATGAGACAAGCACAAAGAATGACAACTAAGCTCTCAAGAAAGTGCTCAAAGAATGTGTGGAGACTCAACAAGGAAATGAACAAGTTTTGAAAAGTTTGAAAGGCTTCCAAATGCTCAAAGTATGGTACTCGTTAGCTTTGTGCTCTCATTGCCCCTATCATAAGCATCTTTAAATGGTTAAGGTTAAAGTGACACAACTAAGAGGATATGCTTGACAAGTTATAAGCTAAAGTCTCATGCCCCTTACTTACGGGTACCGAACCTCATGCTACTCAACTTCAGTCACAAGTAAGCTCTTGTCATTGTAAGTACATATGTATCATAGAGAACCGCCAACGGGGTACCCCTTGCACATGATACATGAGCTATCCCATAATCAAAATGACAAGGCAAGCAGACAATGAGCATCTCAGCGATCTTTTTATTTACTATGTGCATAGATTTTTATTGAGGATGCTTCATAGAATGCTCATTATGGTTATGCTACAAGTTTCCACCATGATTAGGCATGGCTTAGGCTAGCGGCCCTGGCGTTTCTCTAACACACATACAAACTCCATGATCTTACGAGTTCCACTTTTATTTCACACCACCGGGATCCGTAAGCAAAAGAACATGATATCAACGAGGTACTAAGTACCAGTGCAGTGCCGAAAGCGTTCCCCATGATACATGGTTCTGCTAACTTCAACTCATAAGCCCAAGCATATACGCAACAAAGGACGCAATGGTTCAAGATTATTAAGTGCAAGAAAATAAAGTGTGCCATCAAGTTCGTGAGAGCTTTACTAACTAACTTTCTCATAACAAGCAAACATTTTATTCGGAAGAAAACAAGGCAACTAAGTATGCACGGAACAACAAATGATGCTAGTAGGTGGGTATGGTGGACACTATTGACAATATTTGGTTTTAGGGAATTGGAACCACGAGTAAAACATACTCGGTGTACGTGAAGGCTAGCAATAGTAAGGGAGTGACAAACGAGAGAGCAGTAGTTGTCATAATCATGCTTGCAACAAAACATGACTAATCATGGCATGAAAATGATTCAAGACCCCTGAGGCAAAATAATTCATCGAGGCTTAACTGACTATTTCAGTCATATGCATGCATGATCATGTGCCAAGTCAATTCAAGTGAAACATTCAGAGGAGGATACCACGGTGTCATACCAAGTTATGAATAGAGTAATGCAAACAAACATTCATATGACATGCTACAAACTATTAGCAAGCTGGAACTAATCATATGAAAGCAAGAACTACTAATGACGAGGGTTTAACTCGTCAATGCCCATTGTTATGGACTTGGGTTTTGGAGAAGGAGGGAGCGCTGGAGACATCTATCGGCTAGAAAACAAGCACACAGGGGACAAAGAATTTACCCAGGTTCAGGCCTCGTAGAGGTCCCTACTCCTGCTTGTCTGCTCGTGGAATTATCAAAGGAGTCGAAAGTTACAATGGTGCGCAGATGCAATCTGGCGAGGGTTGTGGAAACTAGGGTGGCGTGTGTCCTCCTCGCCGCCCCCTCCTAGCCTTTATATAGATAGGCTAGGTCTCAGGTAGCAGGTCGAGTCGGTTACAAGTTAGGGTTTTCCCCTTCAAACTTTCTATCTTTAGCTTCTTCTTGTCCTTCAAGCAATCGAGAGTCCGTAGGTTACTCGAGTCCCTCCTTCCGGGCCTTGGCGACACCGTGGGCCTGTATGTATTTGGACCATATATACCAAGCTCGAGTACCTGTAGGGTATACCCATGTCAGTAGCCCCCGAGTGTCCAGTGGAATCGCAGATTTGACTAGGGACTTTTTGAAGCCTTCGAGTGCCTAAATGAGTACATTTCGATTGCTTTTATTTGTGTCATAGGGATTGTTGATATACGTGCCTGATATAACCGAAGTATCGGTATCAGTTAACCACCTTAGGTTGAAACAATTTGAGTATCGCAATCTACTCAAATTCGAGTCCTCGGACTCGAATCTGGAAAAAGTGTTGGTGTAATTCGACTCAGGCCGCGGAGGTCTTACAGGAGTCGAATTCCAGTTATATGGGTGTGAGCACTTGACGCGTCCGTCAAGGCATGTTCATCGTGCCTGTAGGCACGGATATGTTTCTGGTAGTGCGCAGTTAAATGCGTTGCCAGGCCTTATTCAGGTCTTACCTTCACGCCGTAGGCGCGGCATCCGAATTTTATCATCGCGGAGACGATTCGGGTAACCCAGGAGATGCAGTCTCTTTGTAGGGAAAAATTATGAGGCGGTGTCGCCATGAGTTTCGAGTGTGGATGTTATCAACACACAGTTTTTCTCGTACAAATAATCATAGGGTGCGCGGCCAGCGCTCCCTATGGGAGTAGCCCCCGAGTGCCTGGTTGAGTCGAAGACTCAGGCAGGGACTAAAGAACTTTTGCGACTGCTGTCGTATTTTTCTTGCTTGTTCAGTCGATGACTCAGGCAGGTATTAAAACACTTTCGCGACTGCTGTCATCTTTTGCCTGCTTCTTTCCAGCGCTCCCTATGGGAGTAACACATGTCCATAATCGAACTGTGTTTCGAGTGGTTGTGTTTGCTTTTGTGATTGTCCATGTTCCTGCAACAAGAAAAAGAAAGTCGTAGGGTGCGCGGCCAACGCTCCCTATGGGAGTAGCCCCCAAGTGCTTGGTGGAGTCGAAGACTCCAGCAAGGACTAAAAATAGTCAAAGTTTTCCACTCCATAGCCTTGGTGACGTCAGTACTGATGCTTGTATGACCTTAGTTGCCTGCGTAAGCGGTTTTGATAGGACGTGATGAGCGGTGGGTCCTACTTTCTGACTTTGATTTGACTGGGCGTGCGTAATCTTATTTTTAACTGTGCCTCCTCGATTTCCGTGCGTAATGGTAGAAGTGGGGGGACGGTTCGCGCTTCCTCTTCTCCACGTGTCCTACGCGATGCGCGCCACGCGTCCAATAGGGTTTTTGTCAGCCGTTGGATTGCATCTCCCAGGGGTTAAGTAATGATGTTGCGGCGGTAATTTCCCATCTATGCTCTTTCTTCCTTGCTGCCATCGCCATTGCCGTTTGCTTTTCTGCTTTCCTCTGCGCCCATCTTCTCCACGACGCTGGACCAGCTCCATTCATTCCCAAGCTACTTTCTTCGCTCTCATCGCCGCCGTGCAATGGGGAAGAAGAAGGGAGGCGCTGCCGCTGATTCCGCGGCCACCCTCGCTGCAGCGAAGAAGAAAGGTGGCGCCGCTGTTGCGGGCACCAGTGCCGCCGCCGTCGGGAAGAAGAAGGTCGCGGGCACCCGCGTGACCAATGGCGCATGGCGCCCCTCTATCATCAAGGTGTCAGATCTCCGTCTTCTTCACCAAGACGGAGTGATTTCTGTAGCAGTCGCTGATTCGCGCGTCCCCAGCGGTGAGACCATTCATGTGCCTCCCGCTGGTTATCGAGTGATGTTTCTTGCATTCATCATTCATGGTCTTTCCTTGCCTCTTCACCCCTTTCTTCGGGGTCTTCTTTGTTTCTATGGGCTCCAGCTCCATCAGTTGTCCCCAAATTCTCTCCTCCACATCACTTGCTTCATCACTCTCTGCGAGTGCTGGCTCGGAATCGAGCCACACTTTGGTCTTTTCAAGCGGATCTTTAAATTGAAGCGTCAGTCCGCATCTGGCTCTTTAGTTTATGACGTAGGTGGTTGCGGAATCCACGTTGACCCATCCGCCACCTACTTCAATATCAAGCTTACCAAGTCCGTCCAGGGATGGAGGGACAAATGGTTCTATGTGCGCGACCAGAAGGCCAAGGACGAGCACTTTGGACTCGCGCCTTTTGATCCCATGACTCCCTGCAAGAAGATGCGTTCTTGGAAGAACGTGATCATGCCTTCTGAACTTGCGGAGACAGACGTGTTATATCAGCGCGTCTGCGACCTCGAGAGTCACATAGGCGCAGAAGAGGGAGGCTGCGCCCTTGTCAGGACTTGACTCCGTCGTCACGTCCAGCCTCTCCAGGCCAGGGTCCATCCCATGTTCCAATGGGGTGGCGCTGATGATCCCACTCGCGTGTCTGCTGATGGCATGTCCGCGAGTGAGGTAGATAAGAGGGTGCGACTGGTTACGAAGTACACCCTCAAGGATGTGCTTCCGAACGAGCCAGTCGTTCCTCCCTTCGATGCTTCGAATCCTCCTCCCGAGGTACAGTTGCGCTACGTAGTAGCTTATTTCTCGATTGCGTTTCCTATTGTGTTTGCTGATCTTTACTTTTTGTATGCAGGGGTGGGCGGTGTCGCCTTGCATGCCTCCCCTCCCTGAGGGGATTATTCCTCGTGAAGCTTTAGAAGAGGACGAGTCTGAGTCGACTATCTCTTCCGATGTGGAAGAGGAAGCCCCCGAGTCCGAGTGTCCGGATACTCGCAAGCGTTCACGTAGTGGGGATTCCGACGCGTCGACTCCTTCATCTCCAGGAGGCACGGTTGTTGACGCGGAGTCGCCAATTCCAGCTGTTCCTATGAGGGCCGTGGCACCGTCTTCTCGCAAGAAGATGCGATTGCCCAAGGAGTCTTCGTCGGAGTCGGCGGAGGCCACATTTGATCTTGACAGATTTGACTGGTAAGTTTGCTAGTGCATTCATTCTTCTCTTGTTTTCTTCTTGTTGGCTTTGCCCTGGAGTTTGCCCTTTCTGAGTGCAGATTTTGTCTTGCAGTCAAGAGGCATCGTCATCTTCTGGCGACGTCAAATTTTTGAAGGAATCAGGAGTCGCGACCTCAAAGGCCAAGATAGAGGTCGAGTGTGCTCCTTCTCCTCCGGCGGCGGCCCACTCCGGGCACAATTCTTCGAGCTCTCCTCACATAGGGGAGCATCGAGTAGTTGCTCGGATGACGGTTCAGCAATCTTCTTCGGAGTCGCTGGAGGACCATGTAAGTATATCTTTCTTTTTATAATTTGGCAGTCAACGCCCTTTGTTTCCCTCTGCTGACTCCTCGTTTTGTGCGACAGCTCCTTGTAAAGGAAGCCGCGCAGGTGGTGGAGCAGGTGATGGCGATAGGTCGCCAGCATGTGATGCTGGAGACGCGCCACCGCGTGGTTGAGAGTGAGTATTCTATACTTATTCTTTTCGTCTTCTCCTGTATTTTGGTATAATCGACTGACAGCCGAATTTTTGACTGCCATGTAGCCGAGCATAATGCTTTACTGCGTGATGTCGCCACGTTGGAGAAGACGCTAGCCACAGCTGTGAAGGGGCGCGACGAGGCAATCACGGCTCGTGATGAAGCCCAGAAGCGCGAAGAGGATCTTCGTGCCTCCTTTGCGGCCAGGGAGAAGTTGTTCGAAGAGCAACTGTTCTCAGTCGCCAAGGCCCTCTCAGGTACCTTTACCTGGTAGATATTTTATTGATGTTCTTATCTTCCTCTGTAGTGCCGGTGGCATTAGAAGTTTGATCCATGTGTGTATTTTGGTATAGATGCTGGCGGCTTGAGTTTTGATCCACAAGCCCTTGGTCGCGATGACGCTCTGGCGGGCGCGGTATCTGCGGTCGAAGATTGTAGCGCCGCTGTCCAAAATACGCTGTCCAAAGCCAAGGCCACCCTGAGTCGCCTCCGGGAGGAGCTGATGCCCAAGGCGGAGCTGGTCGACAATGTGGAAGAGCTGGTGGAGTCGCTCACTGGGGGTGTGCCTGCCATGTACAAGAACTCCCTCCGCGCAACTGGCGCGACCATGTCGCTTGCCATGGTGCAAGCCCACGGAGTCGAAGTGGATCCCTCTGCGGTGTCGAAGACGATGCCTGTTGGCGTGGATGGTCAGCAGGTAGTATTCGCTCCCTTTGCGACTGCCTGTGCCAAATATGGCCATTCCTTGATAAACACTGTTGCCAAGTATTCGGAGGAGCTCAATCGCGCAAAGAAGGCGGTGAAAATTTCGGCCTCAGGGGCCGGCGGAAAGTCAGTGGCATCTGATACTGCCACGGACTTGATGAAGCCCCTGAGGTCATGGAAGTCGAAGAAGCCAGCTGCTCCGTAGTTAGTTTCTTGTAATAGCTGATGAACTTGCTCTTTTGATTAGAGAACATGCCTGTTAGCGAATGTGTTTGTAGATACTTTTATTGATCCTGAATGCATCTGTTACTTTTGACTTTTGAGTTGGTCGCCTTATTTTGCCTCTGGCTTGATTTTTGGTAGGGTACATCAAGTGGTCCTGTGGGGGGAACCCCGTACTCGCCATCTCTTGAGGATGTAATGGCACCACCATGCTCCAGGGTAGAGGAGCTGTCCTTGCTTTCACGACTTCGTGATCGCGTGAAGCAACTAGAGCGTGAATTGCCCGTGATCCGCGGTAGCGCGGACGTGTGGAAGTCAAAGGCTGAAAAAGCCGCCGCCCGTGAGCAATATCTGCTTGGCAAGGTGACGCAACTGGGCGACCAGTTTAAGTGTTAGTTTGCTCATCCTCGTCTTTTCCTTTGTAGTTAATCGCAATGGTACGTTGTACTCATGCTGTTGATGCTGCTTCGTGTAGTTGTTAGTGCACGCCGTCCGCAGGAGGAGAGGGATAGGATTGCCATCCGCCTTCATGATCTCACCCAGGAGCAACTTCAGGAGAGTGGATACTTCTGGGTAGATCATGATCGTGCGACTGCGTTAGCGACCCTGCAGGATCGCGCCTCACGAGTGCTGCTCTTTCTGAAGAAGTCGCAGTCGTGTTTGAAGAACATCTACCGGGCGATGTTCCCGCTGGATGATACTCCATCAAGCCTGCTGGCCCTTCTGACCAAATTTCAAGATATGTCCGCGGTTCGCGAGTGCGTGAGGCAGCAGTTGGTGGCTGGTGCCAAGGCTGCCCTCTCCGTGGTGCGTTTGCACAGGCCTGACGTGGATGTCGCCGCCATTGCCTCTGGGCCACCGGTGCCACCAGTAGGATCTTCCTGGAATATGGTGTTGCACTATCAGGCTGTGGTTCGTCCAGCCGAGGAGATCGTCGACATCTTCGAGGAACAGACTAATGTTCTTCTGTTGCAAGGGTAGCCAAATATGTATCCTGCATATAAATGTACTGGTGTTGTAAAGCTCAGATATATTTGTAGATAATTTATTGTTGAATGTATACAAATAGCTTTATAGGGGTGGGGTGCGTTGCACTTATGCAAGTTCTTTTTGTTAGCCTGGCCATCTTTGTATCGTTCCCTTGCCAACCTGTCGGGTGCGTTGCAGCTGGGTTGAGTTTGTGCTAAGGGGTTCGATTGATGTGCCAGCTACTCGGGATGTCGCGTTATTCTTCGAAGAACATGTGTGTATAGGGTGGCGTATCCCCCGAGTATGAAATTGACAAAAGAAAAGAGAACACAGAGTTTTGGGGCACTTAGCTTTTATTTATTCGAAGATCAGTACGAAGTACAATGTGCGGCTAAGTAGCCTTGGCTGAATGGCCTTATTTGCGATGCGAAAGTAAAGAAGAAACGATTAAGGGTAGAAGCGTCACAGTTGTGCGACGTTCCAAGGGTTGGAGTATGTGACTCCTGTCTCTAAATCTTGAAGGCGATAGGCGCCGCCTGGGATTACTTCTGTAATCACGTACGGTCCTTCCCAGGGGGACTCGAGCTTGAGATGTCCCTACTGCTTCAGTCGCAGGACTAGGTCACCTTCGACGAAGGATCTAGGGCGAAGCCTTCTGTTATGATAGTTGCGCAGGTTCTGTTGGTAGATCGTGGATCTTTCTACGGCGATTTCTCTTGCTTCGTTAAGGAGGTCGACGGAGTCTTCGAGTGCGAGGGACGACTCCTGCTCGCTGTAGGCGACTACGCGTGGCGCTTTGTACCGTACTTCGGCGGGTAGTACTGCCTCTGCTCCGTGTACCATAAAGAATGGTGTGTAGCCGGTGGCGCTATTTGGAGTTGTACGCAGGCTCCAGAGTACAGATTGCAGTTCATCTGGCCAACAGCCCGCGGCTTGTTCGAGTGGTCGGAGGATTCGCTTCTTGATGCCGCTGCAGACGAGATCGTTTGCCTATTCCACCTGACCGTTGGTCTGTGGGTGTGCTACTGAGGCGTAGCTATGTTGATCCCCAGGTTCTCGCAGAATTCTTGGAACTCCTTGGATGTAAAGTTCGTTCCGTTGTTGGCGATGATGTTGTGCGGCACGCCGAAGCGGTAGACGATGGACTCGAAGAATTTTACTGCGCTGCGCCCTGATTGCTTGGTCACTGGCATGGCCTCAATCCACTTGGTGAATTTTTCGACTGCGACCAGGAGGTAGACGTAGCCTCCTTGCGAGGACCTTGGAAGTTTGCCAACCATGTCGAGTCCCCACTGGGTGAAGGGCCAGGCCAATGGGATAGGCCGGAGTTCTACGCCTGGTGCGTGTGGCTTGTCTGCGAATCGCTGGAAAGCATTACACTTTTGGACTATGTCCTTGGCGTCGCGCATGGCCGTGGGCCAGTAAAATCCAGCTCGTAGAGCTTTGGCAACGTGGGCGCGACTATCGGCGTGGTGCCCGCAGGTCCCTTCATGGATGTCGAGGAGGACTGCTCTTCCATCGGCTAGGGAGACGCATCGCTGTAACACGCCTGTGATGCCGCGTTTATATAGTTTGTCGTTGATAACGGTGAATGCCTTGGAGCGTCGCGCGATGTGTCGTGCGTCTGTCTAGTCATCCGGTAGGCGCTTACTGAGGAGGTACGTAATGTACGGCTGCGTCCAGGATTGTTCGATCATCATGACGCTCATTGGGCCCTCGAGTCCTATGTCGAGCTCCAAGTCATCGATTGTCATTGGCTCATTGGGTGGCGTAGCCCCGAGTCCGTTGCTGCGCTTGTTATCATCTCTGCGGCCTTCGGCTTGACGGAGCGTTTGCATATGCGCTCGAGAAATACCCCAGGTGGTATGGGTGCGCAGGTGGAGCCTATGTTGGCGAGTGCGTCCGCCTCCTCATTGCTTTCGCGACCTATGTGTCGCAACTCGCAACCATCAAAGTCTCCTTCAAGTGTGTCGTAGAGGTTGCGGTATGCGATCATGTTATCGTTTAGTGCGTCGCACTCGTGCATTGTTTGGTTCACGACCAGCTTGGAGTCGCCATATATGATTAGCCTCTTTGCGCCGCAGGCTTTTGCCATTCTCATCCCGTGTAACAGGGCCTCGTATTCAGCCTCGTTGTTTGAGGCCGTGAACTACATTCGCAGGACGTACTTCAGCTTCTCCCCTTGAGACGATGTTAGTATGACACCTGCTCCTGCTCCATCTTTCCTCTTGGACCCATCGAAGTGCATTGTCCAGAGGTAGGACATGTCTGGCTTGTCCGGGAGTTGGTTTTCCATCCAATGTACGAGGAAGTCAGGGAGAACTTGCGACTTGATTGCGTCGCGCTTTTCGTATGTGATGTTTCGTGGAGACAGTTTGATTCCCCAAAGCGCGACTTGCCCTGTGTGTCGTGGTGGTGTCACGGCAGATGCCATGGATAGGCTGAAGGTGGGGACTAATATGCGCTAGGGGAATCCAGGGAGGGATAGTAGAGTGATTCTCTACACAGAAGCTTCGTATTGATGTTCAGTCTCCAAGATTACAAGTGCTCCTCGAGCTGTATTGACAAGAGGAGGAAGAAGAAACTCTCTTACTCTTGCCTATTAACCAGCCCAAGAACCCTAGACCCACAAGTATTTTCCTTGTTATGTATCTGAAAAGACCCAACCTCCTTACCAGAACCCCAACCCCCCTTATATAGGGGTGGTTCGGTCCTAGCCTAGGGCATACGTGGAGGCATATTCCTAAGAATATGCCTCCTCCCAAATTAGTAACCCGACAGGGGTGCTTTTCCCCCACGTCACTCTTGCTTTAGCGACGTTGCCTCTGCGGCGCCTGCGTCAGCCGATGTGAGCGTCATCACCCTTGTCGGCCACGATCCGGTGGTCATGCCCTTGCTTTATTCGCTCATCTAGTACGCACCGGGCCTTCTTTTTGACCAGAGATATTCCTTCCTTCTCCTAGAAGCCAAACGAGGATCCGGATCACAGTTGATCCGGCCACACCTGTTCCTGCATATAAGCTAGACAAGTGTCTCTGACTTATTCCTTGAGTCGGACGATACAATGTTAGGCGACCCCCCTGGTCCGGGTTACTCCGTGATCCGGCCTGCCTTGAGGTGACTCGGCCAGCATCCGCTTTGACCTTGCCGAACCTCGGCTAACTCGGCCCTTATACCCCGGAGTGACCCTACCCGGGGTTATCCCCCAACATTAGTCCCCGAAGCTGGTGCGGCCTTAGCGGCCTTGGTCGCTAAGGCCACATCAGGTTCATCCGTATCCAAGCTTCGGACGTTTATTTCCGGGTTAACTTTTTGTCTCGGATTTTATGGATTTACGTTCCCTTCGCACGCTCCAAGTTTTCACTTGCCGGCCGGGTCACCACTTTGGCTCGGATCATTTGGTTTTACTTTCCCTCCGCACGGTTCAAGTTTTCACTTGCCGGCCGGGTTACCACCGTGGCTCGGATCCGGGCCTTGCTTCCTTCTCTCGTACGCCAACCCACGTAACGGTTAATCATTACGTTGCCTTATTTTAAGGGCCTGCGCAGTAACCGCCGCAGTAAATGCCAGTTGATTACTGTGCGGGGGTTACGTCACGTCTGTCTCCTTGTTTACCGCAACTGCACGTCGTGTCATTGGATCACATTTACTATGCGGCCCCCGGTGTGGCTCCTCTCTGATTGGTCGATGCTGGTGATACACGGCCACATCGTGTGGTTTTCCTGCGCAGCACGATCCCACTCGTTGATGACTGGGGGCGGTTAAATAGGGGAGGGGCACGCTCCTTAGAACTTTTCCTTCTCCGCGCCCCCTCGCCCGTTTCTCTTCTTCTTCCTCGCAACCGCGCCGCCGCCAGTGCCCGTTGCAGCAGTGCCGCCGCTGCATTTTCTTCGTTTCTCCGCACCGCAATCACCGCTGCGCCTCTGTTTAGCCACGGGTCCTCGTCAGTCTAGACCGCAGAGCCCCGCCGCCGCCAGCTCCAGCGAAGACACCGGAATTGAGATGACGGAGGAAGAGCTCATCGTTGTTGAACAGGATATGGAGGAGGACGCCGGCATGGCGGACCACGACGCGTGGGCCGGCTCCTGGGTCTGCGAGGATGACATCGCCTGGCTCTACCAGACCCGGCGCATTCCCGCCGGTGTCGCTGCTCGTCTCCCCTCCTCAGAGCTGGCCCCCTCACCCAATCCGGGCGAATTTGTTGTTTTCTTATCCCATTTCCAACGAGGATTTGGGCTTCCAGTGAGTGATTTCTTCCGGGACTGGATCCGGACCTATCACTTGCAACCACATCATCTCTCGGCGAACGCCATCACCTCTCTGTCCGCTTTCGTTTCTTCGATTGAGGGATACACTGGGCTATGGCCTACGAAGGAGCTGTGGATCCGGTTCTTTGGCCTCCGTCGCAACGTGGTCCCCAACATCCACGTCGAGTCGGAGGAAAAACAGCTAACTCAGTTCGGAGCTGCTTCGATCTCGCCCCGAAGGTATTCAATCTTTCCCCGGGTCACCGGGCTTGACTCCTGCAAAGGGTGGGCCTGGACCTTCTTTTACGTCCGGAATGAAGGCACGGAAGATTTGATCCGGTTGCTGCCCTACGCTCCGGGTCCCCCTGACACGGATTTCTGGGAGGAGGTTGCCAGGAAGCCTACAGCCCTGGCCAACCAAGTGAACAAAAGGTTTGCGGAGCTGAAGAAGCTCGGATTGCGCAACGAGGATGCCATGATCACATTCGTGCGCAACCGAATCTCTCCCCTTCAGCGGCGCACTCACAAGTTGTGCCATATGAGCTTTAGTCGCGACCCCAACCGAACCTCCTCATTCGAGTTGAGCAATACGGAGATCTTCCGCCGAGTCAAGGCTCTTTTCACCACCCATAAGGACTTCTCCGCCGAATGGACGTGGGGAATCGAGCATTACTGCTGTGACAGGCTCCCTCCCGCGGTAAGCTTCGCGGGGTAAACTTATCTCGGATCAATTTCATGTCGGCTCTTATCACATTCTTGACCTTGCTCCTTGTGCTTTTCTCTCAGCTGTTTCTCCAGCAAACCCTCGAGGATGGCCCGGATCCGACCCTTAAGTGGGCCCCGGACCGAGAAATTCCGGACGAGGAGGAGCCGAACCAGGAGATGTTCCTCCCCACACCCGATGCCACCAGACGACCCAGCGGTAAATTCTCTTCTCTTAGAGATTGGCCCGACGATGAGGATGACTCGGATATCGATGTGATTGAACCCGTTGAGGTTGTCCCTCTTTCTTTTGCTTACCCGACATCAGCTAACCCCGGTGGGCACATCCACGAGGATCCTCCCCTTTCCACGGGCGAGCCTGCTCCGGCGGCGTAAGTTCTCGGATGCGTAAGTTCTTTTTTCACTGCGCAACACACTTCTCCCTGCTTCGGGGGAATTTCACTCCTGACATTATTTTCTCTTGCAGGGCTCCTGTGGAGGTCCCTCAGAGCGGATCGAGCATCTCCTCTCCTCTTCGCTCTAGTCCTTCCCCTCCCCATGACGACGAGTCACGCCTGCTGAGCCCTATTCCGGAAGGCTCTGCGGCCGCTCCGGGTTCCGCAGTACCTCCTTCAGAGGGACATGACCTTGGATCGGGAGGGGTCGGATCGGCCAAGGCGATGGCGTCCGGCACTTCGGCATTGCCGCAACCAGCAACAATTAAGTCTACCTCAACTCCAGCCCCAGCAGCAGCTCCAGCACCAGCCACCGAACCAGCGCCTGTCCCGGTTCCGAAGAAACCAACAGCAGCTCCAATGCCAGCCACCAAAGCTCCTACGCCAAGCTCATCTGCCTCGTCCGAGTCATCTCAAGCTCGGCGAGGACCCACTCCAGCGGTTTCCAAGGGCAAATCCACTGCGGTCACTTCCTCCCAGCAGGCCAAAGGCAAATTCACCTCCGCCGAGGCTGGGCAGCGAACCTTGTCGTCGATGCTTCCTAAGAAATCCCCAGCAGCGACGGATCCTCCTGCCGAGCCAGCTGATTCGCAGCAGATGGTTCTTCACACTAGCCCAGCTCTTGCCCGGATTGAGAGGAAAGAAGCTCACGCCAAGGGTTTGGTGGCGCCTCACATGCCCACTGGCGAACGTTGCCCTCCGAGCCTCATCGAGTTCGTCATGAACTGGAATAAGGCGGAGTTCGTCTACAATGACGATCTCTCGGAAAAGTTCGGCCCAACTGAATTTTCCGCTCAGATGAATACCGCCGCCAAGGCCATTAACCTCGCTGGGCGTATGATGGAGGTACGTTGTTTCTTCTTTACATGCTGTAGATAATAACCATTAGTCCCCGAGCCTCCGGCGGAGTAACTTGTTATTCGGCCGGATGCTCCTTAGAAGATCAACGTAGCTGCATGTAAACTTCAAATATGCACACACCTAGAGCCAGGTTAAGTTCCGCTTGGCCCGGATCTTGTACACTTCGAGTATGCACACACCTAGAGCCGGGTTAAGTTCCGCTTGGCCCGGATCTTGTACACTTCGAATATGCACACACCTAGAGCCGGGTTAAGTTCCGCTTGGCCCGGATCTTGTACACTTCGAATATGCACCGAACTAACTATACACGCCTGTGCCTTTGTCAGGTAACTACCAACCGTTGGAGCGCCGAGTTTCAGCGCCTGCTTGATACCCATAAGACCTTGCGCGCAAAACACGTTGCACTTGGCGCGGAGCATGAAAAGAGGGGTAATTTCCTCTCTTAACACCTCATCGCTTCGTTTGTTTCTGCCGCATTAACCTCCTTATTCGGTTTTTTGTAGCTGGGGTGGAGGCTGAAAACAAGATTATGCGGAAAAACTTGGAGGAAATCCGAGGTATGTCCCCTTTCGGCCAACGTCGCTGTGTTTTCCATTCTTTCTTTTTCTTGGCTCGGCAAACATTCACTCCTCGGCTTTGCCGGGTCAACACACTATTTCAGCATCGCTTGAGGATAGTGTGCCCGTGCCTGATATGATGCTGCATTTTCTCGAACAAGCAGGACAGCATCAAGCCGAGCTGAAGAAGAAAGACGATGAGCTTGCCCTCCTCCAGACCAAGGACAGCGAGATAGCCAAACTCAAGGCCGAGATGGAGAAGATGAAGGCCCAACACAAAACCGAGCTCCAGAAAGTTGGCCAAAACTTCACCGAAGAGCATGAGCGCTTTACCCTTCAGATCTCCAAGGACCAGGATCTGCCCAAGGAATCCGAAGTCCGGCTTGGGTCGGCGCTTGCCGAGCTTGAACAACTTCGGCAGAGACGCGATAGTTGTATCAAGGAGTTGACCCGGATCCATCGCCATATCTCACGTAAGTTTCCTCGCCTTGCCCAACCTAGTTTTCCGGGTTAGCCCATATGCCTTTGCTTCAACATCCTCCCTTTCCTTATTTTCAGATAACTTTCCAGAGGGTACTGCCATCGCCAGTGCTGCCGTTGCCAAATTCTGCCAAGAGAGGGGTACTCCCATCGCTCCTGATGGTGAGAGCATCCCCTTGGACATGGAGGACTTGTTGGTTAGCGTGTCAGCTCGGGTGGAAACTATCAAGAACTATGGAAAAGATCTCCTCGACGTTGCGGTCCGGATCTTCAACACATTCTGGCCAAGCGAGGACGCTCCGGAAAGGATCACGCTCCTTGCGGAGAAACTGATGGAGATTGAGACTCAACTTGACCTCTAGAGGGAATCCGCTGGGCGTGCCGCGGCAGATACCCTTCTCCATCATATCCTTTCATGGTACAAGAAAATCGATCTGAGCCTCCTCACCCGTCGGCGCACCGGATCCAAATGGACCGATGATCCGGAGTGGGTAGCTCGGCGCCAGGCTTGAGCCTACAGCCTCATCGAATATTCTCCAGTCCATGACTGGGTTGAGGGGCCGAGCTTTCTGGACTTCGGCAAGGAGGAGCAGATGGAGAACGTGGAGTATGGGTCGGGCGATGATGGAGAAGATGCTGCTTCAGATATTGAAGACAGTGATGATGACGCCGAACTTCCTCCTCCTGCCGCTCCTTAGTTGAAAAAACTTGAAAATATATCAGATCCCCGGTATGCCGGGTGCAATTGTATGCTGAATACCTAATATTTTGCTACTATGCTTGTATGCTGGATTAACTTGGGTGTAGTCCCCGGGTTTCATTTTCTTGTTCGTCCAATTCTCCGGCTCGATCCGTGTCTACCTTGATTCGGTTTTACGACTTACGAACCCGAGCTTCAAGAATCATTTTAACAATACTGAGAAACTTTGAGGCTTGGCTCAAGATAATTCAACATAATAGTTTGAAAGTAAATATGGGGTTAGTCGAAAAAAAAACGTTAGCTGGAATAGGATCGTTTCCTTAGTAGTTTTTCATGTGCTACGCAATTCCAAACTTGTTCCTTTGCTCGCCATGAAGCCAATTCTTGTTGGACAACAGCGAGTCGAAGGGTTGGGTTTTTGGTGCTCACACATTACTAATCCAGGTTAAGCGAAACGAGTCATTCCAGCTAACGCATAAAAAGTAACAACAATCATTTATTAAGGCAGTCCCCGAGTTACTGCTCGAGGCTCCGCTATTTCATTGATAGGCTCATTGCCTCCATACATACCGACATATGAGGATGACTCGGGTACATACACTCTTTAGTTAAGTGTAGAAGGGACAAAGTAGCGCTACATTCCACGGTCGCTTGGATTCCTCTCCGGACCTGTCCGCCTTGTTCTTTTCCTGTGGCTTTGCATCTATGAGATAGTAAGAGTCATTGTGCAATGCTTTGCTCACAATAAATGGTCCTTCCCATGGGGGGATAATTTATGCATGCCAGTGGTACGTTGTACCAACCGGAGCACCAAATCGCCTTCCCGGAAGACTCAGGGGCACACTTTCCGGCTATGATAGCGTCAGAGATTTTGCTGATATATGGCGGATCTGGACAGTGCCAGTTCTCTCGCTTCTTCCAGCAGATCAACATCATTTTGCCGGGCTTCTTGCACTTCGGCTTCTGTGTATTGGGTGACTCTAGGCGAATCATGCTCTATGTCGGCTGGCAATACAGCTTCTGCCCCATATACCAGAAAGAATGGCGTGTAGCCTGTTGATCGATCCGGAGTTATTCTTAAACTCCACAATACCACTGGTAGCTCTTCTATCCAGCACCCCGATGATCTTTGCAGCGGCTCGATGAGCCGGGGTTTTATCCCGGAGAGCACTAATCCGTTGGATCTTTCCACTTGTCCGTTCGATGCGGGGTGGGCTACCGAGGCTATGTCGAGTCTGATTTTCTTGTCTCGGCAGAATCGTGCAAATGCTCCTTCAGAAAAATTGGTGCCGTTATCGGTTATGATGCTATGAGGATAACCGTATCTCAAGATAATGTCTTTGAGAAATGTCACAGCCGTAGCCCCATCACATTTTCTTATAGGCTTCACTTCGATCCATTTTGTAAACTTGTCCACCATGACCAGAATGTGCGTCATGTTCCCTTTTGCTGGTTTGAACGGGCCAACCATATCCAAGCACCACACAGCAAATGGCCATGTAATTGGTATGGTTTTGAGTTCGGACATAGGCATATGTGTCTTGGTGGCGTATCTTTGGCAACCATTGCATTTTCTCACCAGAACTTCGGCCTGCTCCAAGGCGCTTGGCCAGTAAAATCCATGCCGGAATGCCTTTGCCACTAAGGCCCGGGATGAGGCGTGATGCCCGCATTCTCCTTGGTGTATATCTCGGAGGATGTTAAGTCCTTCTTCCGGACCAACACACCGCTGGAGGACACTGGTTACACTCCGCTTGTACAGCTCAGAATTGATGATTGTGTAAGCTTTGGCCCTTCTCTGAGTTTGCCTGGCTAGCACTTCCTTAGTGGGTAACGTTCCATCTTTCAAGAACTTGTATATAGGCAGTGCCCAAGCTGGTACTGCTCACGTAGGGAACATCTCCTCATCAATTTCCATCTGATCCACCGGCATAACTTCAACCGGGTCTTGTTGAATAGTCCCCGGGTCTAGCGAGGTAGTACCCGAGTTTGCCGAGGTAGTCCTCGAGTTTGTCGAGGTAGTCCCCGGGTTTGCTGAGGCAATCCCCGGGTTCGGCGCACTACCTTCCATGTCAATGTCCATGGGTTCAGCTCCGGATTCCGCGTTTTCTGGGACATAGATTGAATCGGTTCCTGGGGACAGCCTGATAGATGGCTTTCTGAGGTGCTCCAATGCAACACCCGGTGGAATTGCCTGTCGGGTCGAACCGAGCTTCGACAGCATGTCGGCAGCTTCGTTTTCCACGCGAGGTACATGATGAAACTTGCATCCCTCAAAGTAACCCGAGATTTTCTGCACATGAAATCTGTATAGTGCCATGTTTGGATCCAGGGCGTCCCACACTCCGGACACTTGCTGTATTACTAGATCCGAGTCACCAAAGCAGATTATCCGTCTTATGCCAATTTCCTTTGCCACTTTGAGACCATGCACAAGAGCCTCGTATTCAGCGACATTGTTCGATGCCGCGAAATGGATCTGCAATACGTACTTGAGCTGATCCTTTTTTGGCGAGGTAAGCACAACCCCGGCGCCTAATCCGATTTTGGTCTTCGATCCGTCGAAGTGCATCCTCCAGTAGTTCGGATCCGGTGGCGGTGGTTCGTATTGTACCTCGGCCCAATCCACGAAAAAGCCCGCTACAGCCTGGGACCTGATCGCTTCTCTTCTATCGTATTGGGGCGCGTATGGTGCTAGCTCAATTGTCCATTTCGCAATTCTGCCATTCGCACCTTTGGTATCGTGCAAACGCTTCCATGCGGGTTACTTAACGCCGGCATATACTGCTGCGCGGACTGAGCTAATGCCGTCACTTCTTGGATTTTTCTTTTCTCTTGGGCAATTACGAGTGACTCGGCTAGGTTAGACCCGGCTGAAGCGCACTCAATAGAACGTCGGAAATCCCCAACGATAGTAATTGCACCATTTGGCCTGGGCAACTTCATCTTCAGATAACTAACGTGGCAACTTGCCATGAATTTTCTCAGTGTCGGTCTCCCGAGTAATGCATGATACGTGCTCTCCAAGTTTACCACCTCAAACTCCAGATTTTCGGTTCGGCAGTTATCCCTCGTACCGAATAGCACGTCGACCCGGACTTTGCCTATGGGTTCGCAGGATATGCCGGGCACGATACCGTGAAAAGTTGTTCTTGTAGCCTGGAGCATGTTCTCCGAGATGCCCAACTTGCGCATCGTATCCGCATACATGATGTTAATGCTACTGCCATTGTCGATCAGTACCTTGGAGAACCTCACATTAATATTTGGTCCAATGAACGTCGGATCTAACACCAGTGCATACGAGCCCGGACTTGGCATAAGCTTGGGATGATCTTTAACGCTCCATGTAATTTCCTGGTCCGACCAAGACATATACCTCGTCACTGCAGGCATAACCGCGTTAACCTCCATATGTCGGTGCTGCAAGCTTTTCCTATCCATTTCCTCTGTTGTGAACACGCAATAGCTCTGGTGATGTTCCCTATACTCATTCCTTCCCTCGTTTCCGGAATTACCTCTGATCCGGTTGTTGCTGGTTTTCTATCTGATGCACTGCATCCCTTCTCTCACTGTTGTCATACCTCGGCGGAGGGGGAGGCAACATCAGTTGCTACGTGTTTGCTCCGGAGAGCAATTGCTGTCGGGGTAACTCCTGCCGAGGTTGATCATTCCGAGGTGCCTGAGCATTCCCCGAACCACCTTGTTCTATCTTGCGCATCCACTCACATTGTCTCGTCGTGTGACCCGCCGGGCTGCTCGGATTTGGCGTGTGAAACTTGCACGACTGGTCCAACATTGACTCGTAGGTATACCTTGGACGATCTTTCTTTTCTTGCCATTGCTTCTTCTGCTCCGGAGTCCATGTTTTCTTGCCATCGTTTCGAGGAGTCCATTGCCCTCCCGTTCTCTGGCGTTGGTTGCTCCCTGCCCCAGGCTGATCTTGATTCACGGCCGCAACTTGTTGCGAGCCATATCGATGGTCCGGTCTATCATCTCTCCTTTTTCCCCTGTAATCGTTCCTCCGGGATGACCCGGATCCATCCCTCGGATAGTACTCCTCATTTGACTCGTTCGACGCGATCCTGGGTTGAGTCGGATCTCCCAAAGCATAGGAATCCGCGATCCGGATCATCTCTGCCAAGGTGACTGGCATTTTCCTTTGCAATTTCATCCATAACTCGCTGCCATATCTACATCCTTGTGCGAACCACGCTATAGCCTGTGACTCTATGACTCCCTCACATGAGTTTCTCACGGTACACCACCGGGTCAAGAATTCACGGTCCGTTTCGTTAGATCTCTGCTTGCACATCGCCAGGGTCTGCGGTCTATTCAGTCTCTAGTACGTACTTGAGAAGTTGCTGATAAACATTTCTTCAAAATCTATCCAGCAATTGATGCTTCCGGGTGGCAAATTGTTCAGCCACACCCTAGCCGGACCTTCCAACATTTGGGGTACGTATCGTACAGCCCATCTCAAGTTGCCAGTTGCAATTTTCACTGTTGTTGCGTAGTTTATCAGCCAATCCTCTGGCTTCGTACTGTCGTCATACGTCTTCGTGCCCCTGGGTAATTGGAAATTGGGTACTGGCGGTTCCTTCATGATCCGGGGCTCAAAGCATGCTGGACCCGGAGGGCCTTGACATTCAATTTGTTCCGACCTATACATGCGATCCAGTTTCAATCTTGCGTCATCCGGCATCAAATCTCTGTTTCCCAATCTCGACCCTATCACATGATAGTCCGGTCTAGCATATCCCGCATTCATCATCTCCGAGTCTCCATCGTTGTATCGGTCTTGCTCTCGTTGTGCTCCTCTCTGTTGCATACCACGGCCAGCACTTTGCTCTTGCCTTGGTGCATTCCGCTGCTGCGGTTGACCCGCTCCTACCGAGTTTCGCTGTCCGGCATTGCCGTTGGCAGCATTCCCTTGACCGGCATTTCCTTGGTTGTGGTTACCTCGGCTCACACTTCGTCGATCGTCGTTTTTCCGTATCTCTTTTTCCTTTCCCGCATGCGTTGGGTCGTACGGAACGATCTGCTTGTTCCGTCTGGCCGAGGTTACTACCTCTTCTCTTCTAGGGCCACCATGAGGCGATGATGCGGCTCCAGCGGATTTCTTCGGGTTACCCATCACCGAATGGACGATTTTAGAAGCTCCAACTCTCTCCGGGTTACCTCTCAACAGCTCCTCATTCTGCCTGTTCACGATCCGAACCAGCTCGTTAACCCGGTCTTGCTGTCTTTGGCGGGCTTCACCCGTCAGACCCTCTAGCTCGGACGCCGCGGCATCTGCTGCTCTGAGGTTCTTCGCCGGGGTACTATACTTCGGCAACCCCACAGACAGATAGTTTTCCGACCCTTCTGGTCCATCATCACCTTCTCTGTTCATCTCGCTTATGAGGTTTCTCCCTTTTACCCTCACTGCATCAACCTTGTTCGCTTTCGCGTACTCACGCAGCGTCATGTTCAACGACTGCTGAGCCGCTGCTATTTTCTTTGCGCCCTCCAGTATCTTTCGTCGGGTCTCCTCTAGCTCGGCCTGTGCCTGAGCCGGATCTACCACTGTTGCCACTGGGTTAGCCAAGCTATCCATAGCTTCCCTCAGTACGTTCTCGGGCCTCTCTAGCGGAGGACCCCTATCTTTCCTTGGTGCCTTGGGTGTTGCCTCTGGGTCTGGTGCTGGATCCTTGCTCACGCCCGCGCTCGGCGCGGTCATCATCACCTCTACATGGCCCGGGGAGCGGGCGACACGCGCCCCGCGAGCCACGGTGAGGGGTGGTTCCCCCGCATCGACGATGCGACGCGGATGAACGCAAGACACGTCCACGGCAACATAGACCTTGTGCACGCCGAGCTTGACGAAGACGCCGTTGCGCGGAAGGGGGCGCGTGCTGAAGCAGCCAACGTTGTCGCTGACGTAGTCCAGCGCACCGAAGCGCTGAACGAGCCCGGAGACGATGCGTTCGCCGGTCCCGATGTAATTTCCCATCCAGATTTTCACCCCTGCTAGCGCCGCTAGCCCCACGGTGGGCGCCAACTGTCGTGGTGGTGTCACGGCAGATGCCATGGATAGGCTGAAGGTGGGGACTAATATGCGCTAGGGGAATCCAGGGAGGGATAGTAGAGTGATTCTCTACACAGAAGCTTCGTATTGATGTTCAGTCTCCAAGATTACAAGTGCTCCTCGAGCTGTATTGACAAGAGGAGGAAGAAGAAACTCTCTTACTCTTGCCTATTAACCAGCCCAAGAACCCTAGACCCAAAAGTATTTTCCTTGTTATGTATCTGAAAAGACCCAACCTCCTTACCAGAACCCCAACCCCCCTTATATAGGGGTGGTTCGGTCCTGGCCTAGGGCATACGTGGAGGCATATTCCTAAGAATATGCCTCCTCCCAAATTAGTAACCCGACATGGGTGCTTTTCCCCCACGTCACTCTTGCTTTAGTGACGTTGCCTCTGCGGCGCCTGTGTCAGCCGACGTGAGCGTCGTCACCCTTGTCAGCCACGATCCGGTGGTCCTGCCCTTGCTTTATTCGCTCATCCAGTATGCACCGGGCCTTCTTTTTGACCAGAGATATTCCTTCCTTCTCCTAGAAGCCAAACGAGGATCCGGATCACAGTTGATCCGGCCACACCTGTTCCTGCATATAAGCTAGACAAGTGTCTCCGACTTATTCCTTGAGTCGGACGAGACAATGTTAGGCGACCCCCTGGTCCGGGTTACTCGGTGATCCGGCCTGCCTTGAGGTGACTCGGCCAGCATCCGCTTTGACCTTGCCGAACCTCGGCTAACTCGGCCCTTATACCCCGGAGTGACCCTACCCGGGGTTAACCCCCCAACACTGTGGCGTCAGGGTTATTAAGGATATGTCCCAATGGGGCGTCATTGACTACCACGATTGGGTGTTCCTGGAAGTAATGGCGCAGTCGCCGAGCGGTCATAAAGACGTCGTACGCCAGCTTCTGGTAGTGCGGGTACCGCTGTTTTGTTGGCGTGAGGACCTCGCTGAGGTAGTATACCAGGCGTTGTACGCCATGGACCTTGTTTTCCTCGGCCCGTTCGACGACAAGCACTGTGCTAACCACTTGGTTGGTGGCGGAGATGTACAGCAGCAGTGGTTCCCTTTCTCGTGGAGTTACCAATACTGGCGAGGTGGATAGCAGGCGCTTGAGGTCTTCGAATGCTTCTTGCGCTTCATTGGTCCACTTGAATTTGTCAGCTTTGCGGAGGAGCTGATAGAAGGGCAGTGCCTTTTCTCCCATTCGATTGATAAATCGACTGAGGGCCGCGATTCGCCCGGCTAGTTGTTGAACGCCTCTTATGTTTTTTGGCTTCTCCATGGCCAGTATGGCCTTTATCTTTTTCAGGTTTCCCTCAATCCCACTCGCGGAGATGAGATACCCGAGCAGCTGGCCAGAGGGTATGCCGAAGGCGCATTTGTCCGGATTGAGCTTTATCTGGTAGCGATCAAGATTGGCGAAGGTTTCGCGCAAGTCGTCGATTAGAGAGGCTTCTTCCTTGGTCTTGATTACTATGTCGTCGACATAGACTTGGATGTTGCGACCAAGTTGCTCCTTGAGGCAGGCCTGCATGCACCGCTGGTACGTGGCTCCTGCGTTTTTTAGCCCGAAGGGCATTGTGTTGTAGCAGAACACGCCGAAGGGCGTTGTAAACGCGGTCTTCTCCTGGTCTTCCTCCTTCATTCGAATTTGGTTATAGCCTGAGTAGGCATCGAGGAAGCAGAGGCGCTCGCATCCAGCAGTGGAGTCGATGATTTGATCGATCCGTGGTAGCGGGAAGTGATCTTTTGGGCAGTGCTTGTTTAGAGAAGTGAAGTCCACGCACATCCGCAGGATATCCGTGTCTTTTTTTGGCACCAGCACCGTATTGGCGAGCCAAGTGATTTCCTTGATCTCGCGTATGAATTTGGCCTCGAGGAGTCTGTTGATCTTCATTCCGACTGCCTGTGCCCGTGGCTCAGACAGTCGCCTGATTGTTTGCTTGACTGGCCTTGAGTCGGGGTTGACGTTGAGTGCGTGCTCGGCGAATTCCCTAGGAACTCCTGGCATGTCCGCAGGACACCAGGCGAAAATTTCCCAGTGCTCACGGAGGAATTCGACGAGCGCGAGTTCCTATGCGGGACTCAAGTTGTTGGCGATGAGGGCTGTTTTAGCGAGATATGCTGGATGGATCTGCACCTTCTTTGTGTGCACAGATGAGTTGAAGGAGAGGTCAGGTGAGCTTGGCCTACTCAGGGGGGGCAGACTGTTGTCTATCGTTTCCTTCAATCACGCGAGCTCCTCCTGCATGCCGAAGGACTGGGAGATTCTGTTGAATTCCCTGTCACAACTGTCAGATCGCTCGAAACTCCCGTTGATCGTGATGACGCTGTTGGGACCTGGCATTTTCATCTACAGGTAGGCGTAGTGAGGTACTGCCATGAACCTAGCAAACGCGATGCGCCCAAGGATGCAGTGGTATTGTGAGGGCTAGTCGACAACTTCAAAGTCGATGCGCTCGCGCCGGAAGTTCTTCGGCGTGCCGAATATGACTTCGAGGTTGATTTTGCCCAGGGGGTATACGCCTTTTCCTGGGACGATGCCGTGGAACGTTGTGTCCGATGCCTCCAAGCAGGTTAGAGGGATCCTCATTGCTCGCAAGGTACTCGCGAATATGAGGTTGATACCGCTTCCACCATCCATGAAGACGCGACTCATGTCGAAGCCTCCAATTTGCGCCTCGAGTACGAGGGGACAATGACCTGGGCGAGGTACTTGAGGCGGGTGGTCGCGTTTGTCAAAGGTAATGCATGACTCACTACCACTGAGGTACTCAGTGGTGGATGGTGGCGAGTGCATGGCCAAGTTGACTTGGCGAGTGATGGCCTTCTGCACCCTATTGGAGGGGCGTCCCTTTTGGATCATCATGGTACCCATGGCCCGTGGGTATGGTTCGCCTCCATGGTGCTGGTCCGGTGCAGCTCTGTTCGGGGGTGGCCCAGGTGGTGGTGGTGGTGCGCCATGTGCCACTGCGCCTGGAGCGGTTCCGTAGCCTCTTTCGACTGCATTGCAGTTCATCCGAACCAACCCCTCATGTAGCTTGAGGAACTCGCGACAGTCCTTGAGGAGATGACTGTACTTTCTCTTGCCATCATGCTTGTCGATGTAGAAGTGTACCATGCATGGTCCGGACAGTTTGTCTTCGATGGAGTTCGTGGGTGCTTCATCGCGAGTGCGACGTTGCCATACTTGCGTGGTTTTTCCGGAGTTGCGGTATCCGCCGCTGCGGTATCCGCTGTTGCGGTTATCGTCACGTCTATCGGCGTAGCCGGCTGCGACCATGTTGACGTCATCGCGATCGTCATAGACGCGCATACGACGTTTACTCTGGCGGTCGCGTCTTCGTTCGAGTTCTGCCTCCTCGTCAGAGTGAACACGGTTCTTCAACGAATCTTCCCCATCGGCCCACCGATTCGCGATCTCCATCAGGTGGTCAATGGTCTTGGGCTTCGAGTGGCCTATCTCCTCCCTGAGTTCCATGCGGCGGACACCACCATTGAATGCATCAATCGCGCGGTCTTCCGAGATGCTCTCTGTGGAGTTCTTGATGATGGACCATCTTTGGATGTAAGAGCGCAGCGATTCGCCAGATTTTTGCTGGCAGCATCTCAGTTCTTCGATTGAAACGGGGCGTTTGTACGTGCCCTTAAAATTGCGCACGAAGCTGTAGACCAGCTCATCCCAGCTGCGAATGGATCCGCGTGGGATGTTATTGAGCCATGCCCGGGCGGCGCCCTGCAGCTGTAGCTGCAAGCATTGCATGGTAGTACTTCGACTACCTCCGTGCAGTCTGACGGAGGAGATGTGATCCTCTAGCCAGATCTTGGGGTCCTACAAACCATCAAATTTCGGGTTCTCCGATGGGAGTTTGAACCCTTTAGGCATTCGCATTTGCCTGATGGATCTGCTGAAGCATCTGGCGCCGTAGAGCTCCCCATCTTCTTCTTCCGAATTAGTCGACCGAGCATGTCGTGCCCTTGACTTGTCGATCTTGCGCTGTGTGAGTTCGTCGCGTGCATCGTAGTCGCGATCGTGTCGTCATGAACGGCGGCGCCGAGACAGGTCATGACTGTCATCGCTTGACGAGGGCGAGGAGTAGTGTTTTGCTAACGCTTTGCCCTTTTTTGGGTCTGGTACTGGTTCTTTGTCGAGGGTGGCCTCGATTAGCCCCAGGCCCGCGATCGTAGATCGGTGCATGGCCGTTCAGGGATCTCCAGTCGGTGGCTGGTTATTGAGAAGGTACATGGTGGCCGCTGTCACTATGGCCTGTGGCATCCTGGGAACCACGTTGCCTCTCGTGTCGATTGTCATAGAGCCGAAGTCGAGGACTTTCGCGGCGTCTATGCGTTCTTGTTCGGTGAGGTGAGCCATCCGCGATTGCCTCTTCCTGGCGAGATGCTCGTTGCCTCTTGAGGAGGATCCTCCGTAGGAGGAGAGCCCAGCGCGACGAAGGCTTGACTCGTCCGCCGCCTTTTTACGTGCCTCAAGTTGCGCGATTGCTTGTTTCTGGCGCTTGAATTCCTCTTTTAGGAGCCAGTGGTAACCCATCAGTAGTTCCTGAGGGGACCCGAAGGGTAGAGGTGCACCTCGTAGGGCTTCGCGGCAGCGTTCCCACTCTTGCTCGTTGAGCCTGATCACGACGCATTCACCGGTTTGCTCGTTGATTATGCTGGGGGGTTCGACTGCTCCTCCGTTGCCGATGTTGCCGTCGTTGGCGGCGTTGGGTGGGTCGGTGCCGTTGCTGGTGTTACCACCATTGCCGCGGTTGGCGGAGGTGTCGCCTGCGTTGATGCCGGCGCACATGAAGTGATTTGGGAAGCTGTTGCTTCCGCAACTTTCAGATTCGGAACCATAGGTTCCATCTTCAGTGGCCAGATCGTTTAGGTCGGAGTCACGACTGTTGTCGATGACCATGTTCCCAATTGCCGCCGGAGCGTTGAGCTTGCTGAGGGTGCCGATCGATGGAGGGAACCATGATGCTGGGGCAATCGCCGGTGCCGTCGGCTGATCGGGCATGCGAAGCATGCCCATCTGACCAACTTGGAAGCGGAAGCTCCCAATCGCCAGGCTGATTCCGTCGCCCACGGACTCGAAGGCCGGGCGAGTAGCCGGCGTGTGGACGGTGAAGTCGAAGGCGCCGAAAAGCTGGCAAATCTCCGCTGTTGCAGAGTTGTAGATCGCATTTGATGGGGCCGAAGAAGCCGCAACATCAGCACTCCCAATTCCCACAGACGGCGCCAATTGACGAGGGTTTAACCCGTCAATGCCCATTGTTATGGACTTGGGTTTTGGAGAAGGAGGGAGCGCTAGAGACATCTATCGGCTAGCAAACAAGCACACAGGGGACAAAGGATTTACCCAGGTTCAGGCCTCGTAGAGGTCCCTACTCCTGCTTGTCTGCTCGTGGAATTATCGAGGGAGTCGAAAGTTACAATGGTGCACAGATGCAATCTGGCAAGGGTTGTGGAAACTAGGGTTGCGTGTCCTCCTCGCCGCCCCCTCCTAGCCTTTATATAGATAGGCTAGGTCTCGGGTAGCAGGTCGAGTCGGTTACAAGTTAGGGTTTTCCCCTTCAAACTTTCTATCTTTAGCTTCTTCTTGTCCTTCAAGCAATCAAGAGTCCGTAGGTTACTCGAGTCCCTCCATCCGGGCCTTGGCGACACCGTGGGCCTGTATGTATTTGGACCGTATATACCAAGCTCGAGTACCTGTAGGGTATACCCATGTCAACTAAGCATCCGTAAATAACATACACCCTACACGAACAGGCTAAGCATGCCCACAATGACGAGTATATGTACAAAAATGAAAACAAATAGGGTTCTTTACCAGCCTCTTACCACACCTCAAGTTGTCATTAATCCTCATTATTGCCCTTCACTTGTGTGGCTTGAATAATAATATGAAACCAAATTCCACTGAGAACTGCTGAACCCTGCAACAAACTCACAAAACCAAAGGAGAACAACAAATATTTTTGGTGTTTTCGATTTTTAAAACAAGAACCAAAAAGGAAGAACAAGCAAAGAAAAATCTTTTTAGGTTTTTCGAATAGTTCAAGCAAAGCAAAAAGAGCAAACCAAGGCCAAAAGAAGAAGCAAACAAAGAGAAACAATAGAAATATTTTTGGTCTTTTTGTGTTTTAAGAAAGCAAAAACAAAGAAAGAACAAAAGCTAAAAAGAGAACAAAATATGAATATACAAAGTACCGACGCAAAAATGATATGGAGATGAGTGCGATATCGGTGTACGTCCCCCCAAGCTTAGGCTTTTGTCCTAAGTGGGTATCAATCCAAGTACGAGTAAGGGTTCCAAGCAGGCGGGAATTATAAGAATGATCGTAGTTAGGCCTGTGGGAATAAGAAGAAGCTCCCCAATCATAGGTAGGCTGCTGATATGAAGACTCCCCCTCATTCGAGGGCTGGACCGAATCATCTGTGCCCTCCTTTCTAGTATCCTGATCTTGTTGGGAGAGCTCTCCCAAGTACGTATCAAGCTCCTCCTCCGCGAGGGACCATCCTACCATGTTATCAAGGTTAAACAAAACAGATGCAGGCAAAAGAACAACTCGCTCGGACTTGCTCCTTCTCTAACCAGCTTTGAGAAAGGTTATTTCATATGACAACTCACTCAAATTAGCCCAAGAAGAAACAAATTTATGCTGTATCATGGAATTAAGATCAAGCCTTTCTATGGGAAACTATAGGTCTAAATGATGAGGCATGATACGTCCAAAACGTATCTACTTTCCCGAACACTTTTGCTATTGTTTCTCCTCTAAACTTGTGTGATTTGGATGCAACTAACGTGGACTGACGCTGTTTTCAGCAGAATTGCCCTGGTGTCTCTTTTTTTGCAGAAAATCAACTATCAGGAAAAATCCCGGAAAATATGCCGAAAATCCTATTTCACCAGAAGACTCTAGGAGCCAGAATACGAGACAGAGGGGGGCTGGGCCCAGGCCACACCACCTGGCCGCGCGGGCAAGCTCAGGCCGGGCCAAGGGGTGGTCTGGCTGCCCTAGACTCCCCCTCGGTCTCCCTCTTCACCTATAAGTTGCCTTCTGACCTAAAAACTCAGGGGGATTCGACGTTTTTCCAGAAGGAGTTCCGCTCCACCGCCACCACCAGATTCCACGAAACAGCACCAGAAACTCCGTTCTGGCACCCTGCCGGGACGGGGAATTGGAGGAGATCATTGTCATCATCGTCACCATCACTTCTCCATCGACCATCCATGTTTCTCCCATCTATGAGTGAGTAATCCCCCGCTATAGGCTATGGGGATGGTAGGGATTGGATGAGATTGTTCATGTAATGGCATCAGATTGTTAGGGCATGGTGCCTAGTATCTACTATTAGTGCTTTATGACTTTGTTGCGACTTGTTATGCTTAATGCTTGTCACTAGGGCCCGAGTGCCATGATTTCAGATCTGAACATGTTATTGATTCATTATGATAGTATTGTTTATGGTCTTATCTACAAGTTGTATACACACGTTGTTGTCCAGAACCAATGGCCCCGAAGTGACAGAAATCGGGATAACCGGAGGGAATGGCTTTGATGTGAGGATCACATGTGTTCACGGAGTGTTAATGCTTTGCTCCGGTGCTCTATTAAAAGGAGCACCTTAATTGCCAGTAGTTCCCTTGAGGCCCCGCTGCAAAAGGGCTGGCAGGACAAAAGATGTTGTGCAAGTTCTCATTGCGAGCACGTATGACTATATATGGAACACATGCCTAAGATTATCTAGTACTTGGGTGCTTTATCTTATTTATCTGCAATTGCCCTATGTTCTGATTGCCATGTGAATGGTCTTGTCCATGCAAAGCTCGTCCATCCATCCCTATGCCTATCGCACTCGAATCCTATTGTTTACTGCTACTGTTACTGCTATCTTTACTTTACTACTGCTGCTACTTTACTATTCCTACTACAAAACTGTTGCTACTGATAAACTGTTGTGAGCAAGATTGTTTCCAGGTGCAGCTGAATTGACAACTCAGCTGTTAAGGCTTATAAATATTCTTTGGATCCCCTTGTGTCGAATCAATAAATTGGGTTTCACTTCCCTCGAAAATACTGCGATACACCCCCTATACGTGTGGGTCATTGATACGTTGCAAATGTATCTATAATTTTTGATGTTCCATGCTTGGTTTTATCTACTTTCTTGTGTTTTGTTCCAATTTTCGAGTACTTTTCATATGATTTCTTGGAATAACCTATTAACAAGATGCCACAGTGCCAGTTGCCTGTTTTCTGCTATTTTTGGTTCCAGGAAGTCAGGAAATGAATATTCTCGGAATTGGACAGGACAAAAGCCAAAGTTACTATTTTCCCGGAAGACTCACGGAGCCAGAAGGAGAGTCGGAGAGGGGCCATAGGGTGGCCACACCCTCCCTTGGCGCGGGCCAGCCCAGGCCACGCCAGGCCATGGTGTAGGCCCCCTGGCCGGCCATCGACCTTGCCTCCTTCGCCTATAAGAGCCTCCCGATACCAAAACCCTAGATGGTCAATCAGAAATCCATGAAAAGTTCCGCAGCGCCGCCGCCACCGAAGGGGATATTCGGGGGACAGAAAGTCTCTGTTCTGGCACCCTGCCGGGATGGGGAAGTACCCCGGAGCCATCTCCATCGATCTCCACCACCATCTCCATCACCATTGCTGATTCCCATGATGAGGAGGGAGTAGTTCTTTCTCGAGGCTAAGGGTTCTACCGGTAGCTATGTGTTCATCTCTCTCTCTATGCATGATCTTATTGAGATCATGAGCTTGTAATCTATAGATCTACCTTGCTACTCAAGTGCTTAATAGATCTCTGCTCTCCCCATGTGTGTGAAAGTGACAGCATGCACACCATGGTGGCACTTAGGCTAGAGGTTACAAATACTTGTTATGAGTTATATTTGGAGTTGGATGTCTTTATGAAATTGTGGTGTTTGTTGGACTCATCTAGTGCTCAAGGTGACAGTGTGGGGTTTTCTAGATGGGAAAGACTTACTTTGAGGTGTGCTGTTATAGCCCTACCATCGATTAGAGTGTTCAACCGGAGAGTAGTTAAGTGTAGTATCATAAAGAAGAATATATTTATATGAGAGTGTTCACTAATGAAAGTATGATCCGTAGGCCTTGTTTCTAAGAACTGAAACACAGTTTGCTACTAGATCTGTTACATGTTTGCTTGCTTCTATCTTTATTTCAGTTTGCCTTTAGTCTCTTCCACGCCATCAAAGTATTTTCTATCACCGTTACCACTTATAATTATGTATACCACTTGTATTTCACTATCTCTTCGCCGAACTAGTGCACCTATACACCTGACAAGTGTATTGGGTGTGTTGGGGACACAAGAGACTTTTTGTATCTTGATTGCAGGGTTGCTTGAGAGGGGATACCTTTGACCACTTCCTCTCTGAGTTCGATAAACCTCGGGTGATCCACTTAAGGGAAAACTTGCTGCTGTTCTACAAACCTCTACACTTGGAGGCCTAACAACTGTCTACAAGAATAGAAGTGCGTAGACATCAAGCTATTTTCTGGTGCCGTTGCCGGGGAACGAAGAAGAAGAAACTCCCACGTCAAAACCGCACCAGAAAAGCTATTTTCTGGCACCGTTGCTGGGGAGGTAAGGTAAAAGGTATTCACACCGGAGGATTAAAGAAGAAGAACCTCCCACGGCAAACGCCTATTTTCTCGCGCCGTTGTCGGGGAGGTAAGGTAAAAGGTACTCACATCCTCCGGTGTGAGTGCTCGAAGTTATTTCCTTTAGATTCTGCAATTTTGTCTTTTTGTTTCTTGTTTTCACTAGTTAGGCTTAATGGAAAACAACAACAAAATTAGAGAGCTTTATAGTATTTATCTTGAGTTAGGACATGAAGTGTTTGAAGAGAAAATTAAAAAACCTATGGAACTTTATTTGCATGCTAATAGCAATGTTGTTAGTATGAATTCTTTGGACACCATTATTGCTAATGCTCTGGAAAAGTCTAAGCTTGGGGAAGCTAGTTTTTATGAAAATGATCTTTTTAGTTCCCCAGCTTTGGAAGATAGCTATTCTATTGCTTATGATGATACCAAGCCTCCAATATATGATGATTACAATGATGAATATGATATTTTCAGTCCACCTACTATTGAGGAGAAAATTAATGATTACAATATGCCTCCTATATTTGATGATTATGGTGATGAGAATAATAATGATAGCTATTTTGTTGAGTTTGCTCCCACTATGATTAATAAGAATGACTATTCTTATAGGGAGAGTAATAATTGTTTTATGCATGTGGCTCATGATAAGAATGTCTTATGTGATAGTTATATTGTTAATTTTATTCATGATGCTACTGAAAGTTATTATGAGAGAGGGAAACATGGTTTTATGCATCTCAGTAATATTAGGTTTCCCCTCTTTATGTTGAAATTTTTGAAGTTGCACTTGTTTGCTTTCCTATCCTTGTTGCTTTGTGCTTTCATGACTTGTTTCTTTACAAGATTCCTATGCATAGGAAGTGGGTTAGACTTAAATGTGCTTTGAATTTGCTTCTTGATGCTCTCTTTTACTTCAATTCATATTTCTTATGTGAGCATCTTTTCAAACTATCAAGCCTAACTTAAAGGCGTTAAAGAAAAATACTTATTGGGAGATAACCCAAAAGTTTTAGATGAGTCTTGGAAGTTACTACCTCTGTAATAACCTCTCCTTATACTTTTTATTTGCTTTTTGTGCCAAGAGTAACCTCTAATGAGAGAGAAGTAATGATTAGGAAAGTTGCTGTCCCAAAATAGATTTCTATGCTTAACCGTAAAAATTCGTGTAAAATCTCTGAACGTCTTTTTGAGGCGTAAATTTTTGTGCTTCTGCCCCAGGTTGTTATCTAGCTTTCGTTAGTTCAACACTTTTTGATTTGAGCAACAGAAGGTCTTCAAAAAAATTCGTATTTACCTGCTGGTCTGTTTTGACAGATTTCTGCCATTTTCTGCATTTGCTTCTTGTTGGTTCCTTTTTGAGTTCTTTTGGGGAATTGAGCTTTTTGAGCGAAGTGATACAGTAGCTAGTGTTTTGAAGGAAGTTTTATTGGTGTTGGAACTGAACCTAAAGACTTATTATCTTGACTGCACTAATGTTGCTAATAAAGATTGTGTGAAGTTTTGTATGAAGGAAAATTTTCAGGTGTATGGAAGGAATGAGTAATGAGATGAAGGATGGACTAAAGCTCAAGCTTGGGGATGCCACGCGTGTCACCCCAAGAAATATCCAAGAAGTACAAGCGTCAAAGCTTGGGGATGCCCAAGGCGTCCCGTTCTTCATCAATAAAAATCCCAGGTTTCTTCCAAACGCTTCATTTTTATTGTTTCATGCATAGTTGTGCTGTTCTTGGAGCGTCTTCTTTTTCGTTTTTGTTTTGGTTTTTAGTTTGCTGAATAAATTAGTTGGACCCCCTCTTTCATACATTGGTTTTCAAATAGTTTGGTTTGGATTGGAAAAGAGTAGGAAAGTTCATGCTTAAGTGGTAAAGAGAGCTTGTTTTTGACTATGGCCTATGCTTTGTCATGCCATGCTTGATATTGTATTGGCTTTATGCTTAGTATTCTTTGTTGTAGCGTGACTTGTTATAAACAATTGAGATTGCTTAATGTGCTTTGGATGAATCATGCCTTTTTTTAGCATATTAAAGCATAGTATAGCGGTATTCTCCTTTGATGCTTTATTTGGGTTGACTTGGTGCATGCTCACACCATTTTATGACTATCACAAGTCATCATAGCCTTTATGATCCTTTAGTTTTCAACTTGTAGTATCACTTTATGCTTTGATCAATGATGTTTTGTCGCTCTGCATGATTATGGCCATTATTGCTCTCTTAGTTGGTCGCTCCCAGTCTTTTGCTAGCCTCCGTAACCAAGTATGAGTTCCACTCATGCATCCAAATCCCTAAACCAAGTTATTTCAAAGAGTCCACCATACCTACCTACTAGCATATGCTATTCCAAGTATATTCATGCTTTTATTTACCTTCCAAATTAAACTTGTTATGAGAAAACTAGTGATTAAAGCTCTCACGAACTTGTTGGCACACTTTACTTTTTTGCATCTAATAAACTTGAACCATTGGGTCCTTATTTGTTGCGTATATGCTTGCGCTTTATAAGTTGAAATTAGCAGAACCATGTATCATGGGGAATGCTTTCAACATTGCACTTGTACTTTGTACCCCGTTGATATCATGTTGTTTTGCTTACGGATCCCGGCGCTGTGAAATAAAAGTGGAACTTGTAAGATCATGGAGTTTGTATGTGTGTTAGAGAAACGCCTGGGCCGCTAGCCTAAGCCATGCCTAATCATGGTGGAAACTTGCAGCAGTACCATAATGAGCACTCTATGAAGCATCCTCAATAAAAACCTATGCAAATAGCAAATAAAAAGATCGCTGAGATGCTCATTGTCTGCTTGCCTTGTCATTTTCTCCCGTATCATGTGCAAGGGGTACCCCATTGGCGGTTCTTAATGAAACACATGTACTTACAATGACAAGAGCTTACTCGTGACTGAAGTTGAGTAGCATGAGAATCGGTCTTCGCAAGTAAGGGGCATGAGATTTCGGTTTATAACTTGTCAAGCATATCCTCTTAGTTGTGTCACTTTAACCTTAATCACCTTAAGGATGCTTATGATAGGGGCAATGAGAGCTGAAAGCTATAAGTACCATAATTTTTGGAAGCTCTTTATGAGACTTGAATCCCTACTTCCTTTTACAAAGGCCTTTCTTCCACCATTATATTGAGTCTCCACCTTCTACCTTTATGCACCTACTTTGAGAGCATAGTGGTCATTCTTAGTTCTATGTGCATTGTCCCAAGACTTGTTGATTGATGCATAGCTTTGATATTGCTTGTTTTAAACTATTTGTATCTAGTCACTCTTATGAACTTTGAAGGTGTCCTATGCATTTATGTTTGCTACTCTAAGAGGGACAAGCTGAATGCTATTATGCCATGTTTTCTTTATGTGAAACAAACAAATATCTTGCAAAGCATTGTTATTCATGAATCTTTTGTTTATGCCTTTTCATGTTGCATCATAGTTTCTTTGTCTTACTGCTAGAAATTTGTCTTTCATGTTATGATTGAAGTACTATGATCCCAGCTATCCATGTTTTACAAATACTTTGATCAAGTCTTTGATGGTGCATGTCACCTCAAAAATTATTCTTTCTTTTTATCACTTACCTAATCGAGGACGAGCAGGAGTTAAGCTTGGGGATGTTGATACATTGCAAATGTATCTATAATTTTTGATGTTCCATGCTTGGTTTTATCTACTTTCTTGTGTTTTGTTCCAACTTTGGAGTACTTTTCATATGATTTCTTGGACTAACCTATTAACAAGATGCCACAGTGCCAGTTGCCTGTTTTCTGCTGTTTTTGGTTCCAGGAAGTCAGAAAATGAATATTCTCGAAATTGGACGGGACAAAAACCAAAGTTACTATTTTCTCGGAAGACTCACGGAGCCAGAAGGAGAGTCGGAGAGGGGCCACAGGGTGGCCACCCCCCCCTTGGCGTGGGCCAGCCCAGGCCGCGCCAAGGCATGGTGTGGGCCCCCTGGCCGGCCACCGACCTTGCCTCCTTCGCCTATAAGAGCCTCCCGATACCAAAACCCTAGATGGTCAATCAGAAATCCACGAAAAGTTCCGCAGCGCCGCCGCCACCGAAGGGGAGATTTGGGGGACAGGAAGTCTCTGTTTCGGCACCCTACTAGGATGGGGAAGTGCCCCGGGAGCCATCTCCATCAATCTCCACCACCATATCCATCACCATTGCTGATTCCCATGATGAGGAAGGAGTAGTTCTCTCTCGAGGCTAAGGGTTCTACCGTAGCTATGTGTTCATCTCTCTCTCTATGCATGATCTTATTGAGATCATGAGCTTGTAATCTATAGATCTACCTTGCTACTCAAGTGCTTAATAGATCTCTGCTCTCCCCATGTGTGTGAAAGTGACAGCGTGCACACCATGGTGGCACTTAGGCTAGAGGTTACAAATACTTGTTATGAGTTATATTTGGAGTTGGATGTCTTTATGAAATTGTGGTGTTTGTTGGACTCATCTAGTGCTCAAGGTGACAGTGTGGGGTTTTCTAGATGGGAAAGACTTACTTTGAGGTGTGTTGTTATAGCCCTACCCGATTAGAGTGTTCAACCGGAGAGTAGTTAAGAGTAGTATCATAAAGAAGAATATATTTATATGAGAGTGTTCACTAGTGAAAGTATGATCCCTAGGCCTTGTTTCTAAGCACTGAAACACCATTTCCTACTAGATCTGTTACATGTTTGCTTGCTTCTATCTTTATTTCAGTTTGCCTTTAGTCTCTTCCACGCCATCAAAGTATTTTCTATCACCGTTACCACTTATAATTATCTATACCACTTGTATTTCACTATATCTTCGCCGAACTAGTGCACCTATACACCTGACAAGTGTATTGGGTGTGTTGGGGACACAAGCGACTTTTTGTATCTTGATTGCAGGGTTGCTTGAGAGGGGATACCTTTGACCACTTCCTCCCTGAGTTCGATAAACCTTGGGTGATCCACTTAAGGGAAAACTTGCTGCTGTTCTACAAACCTCTGCACTTGGAGGCCCAACAACTGTCTACAAGAATAGAAGTGCGTAGACATCAGTCATCAAGACTATTTTCTGGCTCCGTTGTCGGGGGGCATAGCTTTATTTATCAAGTTCACTTGGATTCTCTATTGTTCGCTGCTATCCATCCATCATGGGTAAGTCTCTTGATGGCAAGTTTCCTATTTTACCATCCACTACAAGAAGAGGTACGGTTCTGAACACCTCTGCTGCTCTTGATTCACCATCTGTTATAAGTAAGCTCGTTACACCACCACATACACATGCTACACACACTGCTACTACTGCTGAATCTGAAACTTCTGATGCTTATGATGCTGCTTCTACTGTGCTTGATAAGAGTGGTTCATTAGGTCCTTTCCTAGATGCTACGATTGCTAGAACTATAGCTGGAAATATTGAAACTCCTAATGAAGACACTACTACACCTGTTAGTTCACCTGAGTTTAGTGAGAGTTATGATATTGAAGACGGTTATGTTGAGATGACCGATGAATTTATTAAAGAATGTAAAAACACCCATGATAGGAGCGATGCTAAGAGTCTCCTTGAGAGGTGTACTATTAGACCCAAATTGTCTCCTCTTTCTAAGTTTGCTGCTTCTCCCATAAACATTACAGATAAATATTATGATTTCTCTCTCAATCTATCTTACATAGCTATTGTTGAGAAAGAACCTTTTTGTGGGACTAAGAATGAAAGTGCGGTAGCACATATGAATGAACTTTCTACCATGAGTGGCTTGTTTTCTGATGATATTAAGATGCGTACTTACTTTGTTGCTAAGATTTTCCCCTTTTCACTGAAAGGAGAAGCTAAAACTTGGTTTAGTAATTTACCTCCTGGATCTATTGATAGCCCTGAGTGCTTGATTAGTACTTTCCTGCAGAAATATTTTCCTCCTAGTGCTAGACATGCTATTTTGCAGGAACTTTTTGATTTTAAACAGGGAGAAAAAGAGGTATTGCACGAATCTTGGGCAAGGTTTTGTGCTTTGATTCATGCACAAGCTAGAAGTCCATTACCTAAGAATGAGCTTCTTGATATATTGTATAATGGACTAACCGAAGAATCTAGGACATACCTAGATAGTTGTGCTGATTGTGTTTTCAGGAATAGGACTCCTAAGGAAGCTGAGGAATTAATGGCTAAAATAAGTAAGAACTATGAAGATTAGACTCCTCCTCAACAAGCTATACCTGAAGTAATTGTACCTGAACCTACTATTCTGGTGCCTATTCCAACATCAAAGAAGAGGGGAGTTATTGAATTGAAAGATGAAGTAATGAAGGAAGCTAAGAAATGTCTTAAGGAGAAGGGAATTAAAGCTACATATGTCAAGAATTTACCTCCTATAGAAGAATTATGCAAGCCTATCCCCTACTCATCCACTATTGAGGTACACTCTCTCCAACACTTTGATGAACATAATATCCCTTACTCTAAACCTCATGATCAATGCTTAGAAGAATTTGATATCTTTATTATTTAGCAAGATAATTTTAATAAAAGGGTGCAAAATCATCTAATGGAAAACACTAGAGCTATTGTTGAGTTGAAAGATATTGTGGAAAGGACCTCTAATGATGTTAAAATGATTGTTAAACACTTTCAAATGGTTCAAACTCAAATAGATCAACTCGTTAAAGTGCAAAAAGACTTGCTAGTTAATGCTGCTAAAGAAAAACATGCTTATGAAATTAGAACTAGAAGTGGAGCTGCTACCCAGGATCCTCTATATCCTGAGGGGCATCCCAAAAGAATTGAGCAGGATTCTCAACAAGCTGAAAATAGTGGCTCTACTCGTAAGAAAATAAAAAGAAACATAAAACTGTTGTAGAACCCTCTGAACCTGCTATAGATCCTAATAGTATATATGTCTCTGATGCTGAAACTGAAAGTGGTAATAAAGAAAATGAAGTTCCTAATGAAGAAAAAGTTGAAGAAGAACCTGAAAAGCACACTAAGAATATTATATACACTAAAGAAGATTTTATTGCTAAGAAACATGGTAGTGAAAGAGAGCCTTGGGTCCAAAAACATATGCCTTTCCCTGATAAGAAACACAAGTCAAAGGAAGATGAACACTATAATAAGTTTTGTGAGTGGACGAAACCTTTATTCCTGCAAATTCCTTTGACTGATGCTATTAAATTGCCTCCTTACTCAAAGTATATGAAGGATATTATCTCGAATAAAAGGAAGATCCCTAATGAAGAAATTTCTACTTTGCTTGCTAATTATTCCTTCAATGGTAAGGTTCCTAAGAAACTTGGAGACCCTGGGATTCCAACTATCCCTTGCTCTATTAAGAATAGTTATGTTAGAACTGCTTTGTGTGATTTGGGAGCTGGAGTTAGTGTTATGCATTTCTCTCTCTATAAGAGGCTTCAACTAGAAAAATTAATACCAACTGATATATCTTTGCAAATGGCTGACAAATCTACCACTATTCCTATTGGTATATGTGAGGATGTACCTGTTCAAGTGGCTCATAATTGCTTGATATTAACTGATTTTGTTGTGCTTGAAATGCCTGAATATGATAATATGTCTATTATTCTTGGGAGACCTTTTCTTAATACTGTAGGAGCTGTTATTAATTGTAATCAAGGAAAGGTGACTTTCAATGTGAATGACAAGGAACATACTGTCTATTTCCCCAAGAAGATTGAAAGGACTTATGGTTTGAATTCAATTGAACATGCTGAGGGCATTCAAGTTGGAGAAATATATTGTCCCATACCAAGAGAAAATTTTGAAACTATTATGATTGGGACCATTGCTATCAAGGTTGAGGTAACGTAATCATTAGTGGAATACAAAGTTTTGTCTCATATGGAATTTTTTTGGTAACAAGACCTGATCAACCTTGTTAACAAAAGGATTTCGTTGAACAAAACAATGTTTTCACTATGATTATCTTCGTGTACTTCTATTTCTTTCCATTTTAGTTTTAGTTTTTGTTTAGTTTTATTTGCTGTTAGTTGCTTGCATGTTAGAGTGTCTTAGAACTTCTGTAGGTCTAGCTTTGTTTTGTCATTGCATCATTTCCAAAAAAAATCCGTCTGTCAGAAAATCATTTTTCTATACCTGAAAAATGCCCAAAAATAAAGTGTCTCGAAAAATTCCAGAAAATTCATATTAAATTTTTACGTGAAAAAAGGGGCAGAGGAGTACCCGGGAGGTGCCAGGGGAACCCACCAGGCAGGCTCACCACCTGGTGGCGTGGCCTGCCCTGGGTGGCGCCATGCCATGGTGTGGGCCACCCCTGGCCCTCCACTAACTCTCTCACCTGCCACTTTCTTCTCTCTCCGGAGTAAGCTCCAATTCATTGCTCAAAATTGCGTTCTTGCTGTGCTTGCTCTCGATTTTTTCGATCTCCTTGCTCAGCCCATCTTTGTTGCTGAAATTTGGAGCACTTGTTCCCTGGTATGTGGCTCCTCCCCTTGTCCAAGTAGATTTGTGTTTAGTGGATTATATCTTGAGTATTTTTCTGCTGTAGGTGATAGGTTATGAGAGCTTGTAAGCTTGTTTGATGTTTAGAGATATAGTTTTGATGCATGTTTAGGCCTCTTACAAGTCCCTATGAGTAGAATCCTTCATTATATTTACTTTGCAATCACTTGTTTAATAGGTGTTTAAATTTCAGAATAGAAGATGAGTGAGCACCACCTAAACCAACATGAACTATGGGTGCCTGAGATCATGAAGGTCCACTGGGAGGAGGACGTTTTTCCTTCCATTTATCCTTGTTCTGAGTTCATGAGAGCTGCGGGAATTCTCCAAGATTTTCACACTTTGGTTTCTAATGCAGGGTTGGAGCACTTTTTGGAAGATGAGCCTTGTCAATTTGTGAAGCTAACCATGTCTATGGTGCAGGACTTTCAATTTAGTCACTCTTTTCCTAACCCCATGGTCCACTATAAAATTTACAATATTGTTGTCGACCTTTCTCTTGATGATTTTTGTGCATCTATTAAGGTACCTCAATGGGGATCATGTAGAAGGATTAAGGAGCGACCTGAACCACTCATGGATTTATACGCAGAAATTTTCCAAGGGAGCAACTTCTCGAAGGAGAATGGAAAAATCTGTAACATTCATCTCCCCTCCATTCGTTACTTTGCCTACTTTGTTGCCAAGTGTGTTCTTGCTAGGAAAACTGCCAATAAATTATCTTCATATGATCTAGCATTTATTTCTGCCACTCTTAAACAAGATAGGTCTTACAACTTAGGTGCTTTGATAGCTTTCCGTCTTGCTGCTAACCGTGAGAAAGGTGGAATTTGTGGAGGCCTCATTGCTTCTCGTTTACTAGCATTGCATGGTTTAGTGCCTCATCATCTAGACCTACAGTTTCCCATAGAAAGGCTTGATCTTAATTCCATGATACAGCATAAATTTGTTTCCTCGTGGGCTAGTGTGAATGAGTTGTCTTATGAAATAACCTTTCTCAAAGCTGGTTGGAGAAAGAGCAAGTCCGAGCGTGTTGTTCTTTTCCCTACACCTATTTTGTTTAACTTTGATAATAGGGAAGGATGGTCCCTCACTGAGGAGGAGCTTGACACGTACTTGGGGGAGCTCTCCCAACAGGAGCAGGACACTAGAAGGGAGGTCACGGATGATTTGGTCCAGCCCTCGAATGAGGGGGAGTCTTCATATCAGCAGCCTGCTTATGATTGGGGAGCTTCTTCTTCTTCCCACGAGCCCAACTACGACCATTCCTATCATGATCCTCCTGCTTGGAACCCTTACCCGTATCTGGATTGATACCCACTTAGGCCAAAAACCTAAGCTTGGGGGAGGTACGCCGGCATCACACTCATCTCCTTACCATGTTGCGTCGGTACTTTGCATATTCATGTTTCGTTTTCTTTTATTTTTTGTTCTTTCTTTGCTTTTGCCTTCTAAAAACACAAAAAGACCAAAAATATTTCTGTTGTTTCTCTTTGGTTTGCTTCTTCATTTCGCCTTGGTTTGTTTTTCCTCTTTGCTTTGTTTGAACTTTTTGAAAAACCCAAAAAGATTTTGCTTTGTTTGTTTTTCCTTTTTGGTTCTTGCTTTAAAAAATTGAAAACACCAAAAATATTTGTTGTTCTTCTTTGGCTTTGTGAGTTTGTTGCAGGGTTCAATAGTCCCCAATGGATATTGGTTTCATATTATTATTCAAGCCACACAAGTGAAGAGCAATAATGAGGATTAATGACAACTTGAGGTGTGGTAAGAGGCTGGTAACGAACTCTATTTGTTTTCATTTTGTGTACATATACTCATCACTGTGGGCATGCTTAGTCTTTCGTGTAGGGTGTATGTTATCTTTGGATGCTTAGTAGTTCTTGCTTTCATACGATTAGTTCCAGCTTGCTAATAGTTTGTAGCATGTCTTATGAATGTTTGTTTGCATTATTCTATTCATAACTTGGTATGACACCGTGGTATCCTCCTCTGAATGTTTCATTTGAATTGACTTGGCACATGCTCAATGCATGCATATTATTGTAATAATCAGTTAAGCCTCGATGAATTATTTTTCCTTGAGGATCTTGAATCACTTTCATGCCATGATTAGTCATGTTTTGTTGCAAGCATGATTATGACAGCTATTGCTCTCTCGTTTGTCGCTCCCTTACTATTGCTAGCCTTCACTTACACTGAGTTTTACTCAAGTTTCCAACTCCCTAAACCAAATATTGCCAAAGTGTCCACCATACCTACCTATTAGCATCATTTGCTACTTCCGTGCATGTTCAATATGCCTTGTTTTCTTCTGAATAAAATGTTTGCTTGTTATGAGAAAGTTAGTTAGTAAAGCTCTCACGAACTTGATGGCACACTTTATTTTCTGCACTTAATAAACCTGAACCATTGTGACTGTCCATGAAAGTTATATGCTTGCAAATTATAGGCTGGGGATTAGCAGAACTGTGCTGTCACGGGGAACGCTTTCAACACTTGTAAATATATACCCAGTTGATACCATGCTCTTTTGTTTGCGGATGTCGTCGGTGTGAAATAAAAGGGGAGCTTGTAAGTCCATGGAGTTATGTATGTGTGTTAGAGAAACGTCTGGGCCGCTGGTCTAATCCATGCTGACATGGTGGAAACCTGCAGAGATAACTATTGAGAAAATGAAAAAAAAGATTTATGAAAAGAGGAAAGAGAGAGAAAAAAGCACCATTTTCCCATGGTAAATAAGAAGATTGCTGAGATACTCATTGTCTGCTTGCCTTGTCATTTTGATATGGGGATTCTTCCGTATCATCGGGCAAGGGGTACCCTGTTGGCAGTTCTCTATGATACGCACATATTTACGATGACAAGAACTTACCGGTAACTAAAGTTGAGTAGCATGAGGAGTAGCCCTCGTACTCAAGGGACATGGGATTTTCGGTTTATAGTCTGTTAAGCATATAACTCAGATTGGACCTCACTTTCACCTTAACCACATTAAAGATGCTTATGATAGGGGCAATGAGAGCTCAAAGCTAATGAGTACCATACTTTTAGCATTTGGAAGCCTTTCAAATTATTCAAAACCTTTTCCTTTACTTGTTGAGTCTTCATACATTCCTTGAGCACCTTCTTGAGAGCATAGTTGTCATTCTTTGTGCTTGTCTCATTACTTGATTATTTGTGTTATGACTTTGATGCTTGTATCTTTGATATCTTTACTTCTAGTCATCACTTGAACTTCAGAGGTGCCTTGACATTCATAATCAAAGGCAAGCGAGATACCTCTCTATCATACCTTTTTATGAGCATTGTAATGTTGCTTATGTTTATGCTTCGTGCTACTTATTATTTTTGAGTTGGAATCTCTTCATAGCTTGCAATGACTATTAAGTAAACTTAGTTGCATACTCCTTATTATGAATTGTCTAAGTAGTTGATCACATGCTGAGAATATATACATCATATGAAGCAATTGTGTTCGTGAAAGTTCTTTTATCGCACTCAGTTTTCAACTGAATTGCTTGAGGACAAGCAATAAGCTAAGCTTGGGGGGAGTTGATATGTCCAAAACGTATCTACTTTCCCGAACACTTTTGCTATTGTTTCTCCTCTAAACTTGTGTGATTTGGATGCAACTAACGCGGACTGACGTTGTTTTCAGCAGAATTGCCCTGGTGTCTACTTTTTGTGCAAAAAATCAACTATCAGGAAAAATCCCGGAAAATATGCCGAAAATCCTATTTCACCAGAAGACTCCAGGAGCCTGAATACGAGACGGAGGGGGGATGGGCCCAGGCCACACCACCTGGTCGCGCGGGCAAGCCCAGGCCACGCTAGGGGGTGGTCTGGCCGCCCTAGACTCCCCCTCGGTCTCCCTCTTCGCCTATAGGTTGCCTTCTAACCTAAAAACTTAGGGGGGTCAATGTTTTTCTAGAAGGAGTTCCGCTCCGCCGCCACCACCAGATTCCATGAAACAGCACCAGAAACTCCGTTCTGGCACCCTGTCAGGACGGGGAATTGGAGGAGATCATCGCCACCATCATCACCATCGCTTCTCCATCGACCATCCATGTTTCCCCCATCTATGAGTGAGTAATCCCCCGCTGTAGGCTATGGGGATGGTAGGGGTTGGATGAGATCGTTCATGTAATGGCATCAGATTGTTAGGGCATGGTGCCTAGTATCTACTATTAGTGCTTTATGACTTTGTTGCGACTTGTTATGCTTAATGCTTGTCACTAGGGCCCGAGTGCCATGATTTTAGATCTGAACATGTTATTGATTCATTATGATAGTATTGTTTAGGGTCTTATCTATAGGTTGTATACACACGTTGTTGTCCGGAACCAATGGCCCCAAAGTGACAGAAATCGGGATAACCGGAGGGAATGACTTTGATGTGAGGATCACATGTGTTCATGGAGTGTTAATGCTTTGCTCCGGTGCTCTATTAAAAGGAGCACCTTAATTGCCAGTAGTTCCCTTGAGGCCCCGCTGCAAATGGGCTGGCGGGACAAAAGATGTTGTGCAAGTTCTCATTGCGAGCACGTATGACTATATATGGAACACATGCCTAGGATTATCTAGTACTTGGGTGCTTTATCTTATTTATCTGCAATTGTCCTATGTTCTGATTGCCATGTGAATTGTCTTGTCCATGCAACACCCGTCCATCTATCCCTATGCCTACCGCACTCGAATCCTACTGTTTAGTGCTATTGTTACTGCTGTCTTTACTTTACTACTGCTGCTACTTTACTATTCCTACTACAAAACTTTTGCTACTGATAAAATGTTGTGAGCAAGATTGTTTCCAGGTACAGCTGAATTGACAACTCAGCTATTAAGGCTTATAAATATTCTTTGGCTCCCCTTGTGTCGAATCAATAAATTGGGTTTCACTTCCCTCGAAAATACTGCGATACACCCCCTATACTTGTGGGTCATCAAGGCATTAAACCATGCAATGCTAGTAAACGAGAAGCAATGAGGCCTCCACAAATTCCACCTTTCTCGCGGTTAGCAGCAAGACGGAAAGATATCAAGGCACCCAAGCTATAAGTACTATCTCATTTAAGAGCAGCAGAGATAAATGCTAGATCATATGAAGATAACTTATTGGCAGGTTTCCTAGCAAGAACACACTTGGCAATAAAGTAGGCAAAGTAGCGAATGGAGGGGAGATGAATGTTATGGATTTTCCCGCTCTCCTTTGAGAAGCTTCTCCCTTGGCAAATCTCTGCGTATAAGTCCATGAGTGGTGCAGGTCGCTCTTTAATCCTTCCACATGATCCCCGCTGAGGTACCTTAATAGCTACAAAAAAATCATCGAGAGAAAGGTCGACAGCTATATTGTATATTTTGTAGTGGACCATGGGGTTAGGCAAAGAGTAACTAAATTGAAAGTCCTGCACTACAGACATAGTTAGTTTCACAAATTGACAAGGTTCATCTTCCAAAAAGTGCTCCAATCCTGCATTAGCAACCAAAGTATAGAAGTCCTAGGAAATTCCTGTAGCTCTCATGAATTCGGAGCATGGATAGATGGAAGGAAAAACTTTCTCCTCTTGGTGAACCTTCATAACCTCAGGCACCCTCAGTTCATGTTGGTTTAGTTGATGCTCATTCATCTTCTATTCTGAAATTTAAACATTTATTAAACAAGTGATTGCAAAGTGAATATAATGAAGGGAACTACTCATAGGGACTTGTAAGAGGCCTAAACATGCATCAAAACTATATCTCTAAGCATCAAACAAGCTTACAAGCTCTCATAACCTGTCACCTACAGCAGCAAAATACTCAAGATATAAACCACTAAACATAAATCTACTTGGACAAGCGGAGGAGTCACATACCGGAGAACAAATGCTCCAAATTTTAGCAGCAAAGATGTGCTGAGCAAGGAGATCGAAAAATCGAGGGCAAGCATAACAAGAACGCGATTTCGAGCAATGAACTGGTGTTTACTCGGGAGAGAGAAGAAAGTGGCAACTGAGAGAGTGAGTGGAGGGCCAGGGGTGGCCCACACCATAGGCAGGCGCGCCCCTGGGCTGTCTGCGCCACCAGGTGGTGTGCCTGCCTGGTGGGTCCCCCTGGTACCTTCCAGGCACTCCTCTGCCCCTTTTTCACGTAAAAATTTAATATGAATTTTCTGGAATTTTTCGAAACACTTTATTTTTTGAGCAATTTTCAGGTATAGATGAATGATTTTCTGACAGAAAGATTTTTTTGGAATGATGCAATGACAAAACAAGGCTAGAACTACAGAAGTTCTAAGACACTCTAACATGCAAGCAACTAACAACAGAAAGGTAAACTAAATGAAAGCAAAAACTAAAATGGATGGAATGGAAGTAAGCGGAGATAATCATGGTGAAAACATTGTTTTGTTCATTGAAATCCTTTTGTTAACAAGTTTGATCAGGTCTTGTTACCAAAACAATTTTATATGAAACAAAACTTTGTATTCCACTAATGATTATGTTACCTCAACCTTGATAGCAATGGTCCGAATCATAATAGTTTCAAATTTTTCTCTTGGTATGGGACAATATATTTCTCCAACTTGAATGCCCTCAACATGTTCAATTGAATTTAAACCATAAGTCCTATCAATCTTCTTGGGGAAATAGACAATATGCTCCTTATCATTAACATTGAAGGTCACCTTTCCTTGATAACAATTAATAACAGCTCCTGCAGTATTAAGAAATGGTCTCCTAAGAATAATAGACATATTATCATCTTCAGGCATTTCAAGCACAACAAAATCAGTTAATATCAAGCAATTATAAGCCACTTGAACAGGCACATCCTCACATATACCAATATGAATAGTGGTAGATTTATCAGCCATTTGCAAAGATATATCAGTTGGTATTAGTTTTTCAAGTTTAAGTCTCTTATAGAGAGAAAAAGAAACACTAACTCCAGCTCCCAAATCACACAAAGAAGTTCTAACATAACTATTCTTAATAGAGCAAGGGATGGTTGGAATCCCTGGATCTCCAAGTTTCTTTGCAACCTTACCATTAAAGGAATAATTGGCAAGCCAAGTAGAAATTTCTTCATTAGGGATCTTCCTTTTATTCGAGACAATATCCTTCATATACTTTGAATAAGGAGGCAATTTAATAGCATCAGTCAAAGGAATTTGCAGGAATAAAGGTTTCATCCACTCACAAAACTTATTATAGTGTTCATCTTCCTTTGACTTCTGTTTCTTATCAGGGAAATGCATAGGTTTTTGGACCCAAGGTTCTCTTTCACTACCATGTTTCTTAGCAATAAAATCTTCTTCAGTGTATTTAGTATTCTTAGTGTGCTTTTCAGGTTCTTCAACTTTTTCTTTATCAGGAACATCATTTTCTTCATTACCACTTTTAGTTTCAGCATCAGAGATAGATATACTATTAGGATCTTTAGCAGGTTCAGAGGGTTCTACAATAGTTTTATGTTTCTTTTTCTTTTCTTACGAGTAGAACCACTATTTTCAGCTTGTTGAGAATCCTGCTCAATTCTTTTGGAATGCCCCTCAGGATATAGAGGATCCTGGGTAGCAGCACCACTTCTAGTTCTAATTTCATAAGCATGTTTTTCTTTAGCAGCATTAACTAGCAAGTCTTTTGCACTTTAATAAGTTGATCTATTTGAGTTTGAACCATTTGAAAATGTTTGACAATCATTTTAACATCATTAGAGGTTCTTTCCACAATATCTTTTAACTCAACAATAGCTCTAGTGTTTTCCATTAGATGATTTTGCACCCTTTTATTAAAATTATCTTGCTTAACAATAAAAATATCGAATTCTTCTAAGCATTGATCAGGAGGTTTGTGGTAAGGAACGTCACCTTCATCAAAGTGTTCGAGAGTGTACCTCAATAGTGGAGGAATAAGGGATAGGCTTACATAATTCTTCTATAAGAGGTAAATTCTTGACATCTGCAGCTTTAATTCCCTTCTCCTTAAGACATTTCTTAGCTTCCTTCATCACTTCATCATTAGATTCAATAACTCCCCTCTTCTTAGATAATGGTATAGGCGCCGGTATAGCTGGTTCAGGTATAATTACTTCAGGTATAGCTGGTTTAGGAGGAGTCCAATCTTCATAGTTCTTGCTTATTTTAGCCATTAATTCCTCAGCTTCCTTGGGAGTCCTATTCCTGAAAACACAATCAGCACAGCTATCCAGGTATGTCCTAGATTCTTTAGTTAGTCCATTATAAAATATATCAAGAATCTCATTCTTAGATAATGGACATCCAGCCTGTGCATGAATCAAAGCACAAAACCTTGCCCAAGATTCAGGCAATATCTATTTTTCTCCCTGTTTAAAATCAAAAAGTTCCTGCAAAATAGCATGTCTAGCACTAGGTGGAAAATATTTCTGCAGGAAAGTACTAATCAAGCACTCAGGGTTATCAATAGATCCAGGAGGTAAATTACTAAACCAGGTTTTAGCTTCTCCTTTCAATGAAAAGGAGAAAATCTTAGCAACAAAGTAAGTACGCATCTTAATATCATCAGAAAATAAGCCACTCATGGTAGAAAGCTCAGTCATATTTGCTATCGCACTTTCATTTTTAGTCCCACAAAAAGGTTCTTTCTCAACAATAGCTATATAGGATAAATTGAGAGAGAAATCATAATCTTTATCTTTAATGTTTATGGGAGAAACAACAAACTTAGCATTAGGAGATAATTTGGGTCTAATAGTACGCCTCTCAAGGAGATTCTTAGCAGCACTCCTATCATGGGTGTTTTGACATTCTTTAATAAATTCATCGGTCATCTCAACATAACCGTCTTCAATATCATAGCTCTCTCTAGACTCAGGTGAACTAACATGTGTAGTAGTGTCTTCATTAGGAGTTTTAGTATTTCCAGCTATAGTTCTAGCAATCGTAGCATCTAGGAAAGGACCTAATGAACCACTCTTCTCAAGCACAGTAGAAACAACATCATAAGTATCAGAAGTTTCAGATTCAGCAGTTGTAGCAGTGTGTGTAGCATGTGTATGTGGTGGTGTATCGAGCTTACTAATAACAGATGGTGAATCAAGAGCAATAGAGGTATTCAGAACCGTACCTCTTCTTGTAGTGGATGGTAAAATAGGAACCTTGCCATCACGAGACTTACCCATGATGGATGGATGGCAGCGAACAATAACGAATCCAAGTGAACTTGATAAATAAAGCTATGCTCCCCGGCAACGGCGCTAGAAAATAGTCTTGATGACCCACAAGTATAGGGGGTGTATCGCAGTATTTTCGAGGGAAGTGAAACCCAATTTATTGATTCGACACAAGGGAAGCCAAAGAATATTTATAAACCTTAACAATTGAGTTGTCAATTCAGTTGCACCTGGAAACAATCTTGCTCACAGCAGTTTATCAGTAGCAACAGTTTTGTAGTAGCAATAGTAAAGTAATGACACTAGTAAAAGTAAAGACAATAGTAACAATTGCAGTAAACAGTAGGATTAGAGCGCGGTAGGCATAGAGATGGATGGACAGACGTTGCATGGACAAGACAATTCATATGGCAATCAGAACATAGGGCATTTGTAGATAAATAAGATAAAGCATCCAAGTACTAGATAATCATAGGCATGTGTTCCATATATAGTTATACGTGCTCGCAATGAGAACTTGCACAACATCTTTTGTCCTGCCAACCCGTTTGCAGCGGGACCTCAAGGGAACTACTGATAATTAAGGTGCTCATTTTAATAGAGCACCAGAGCAAAGCATTAACACTTCGTGAACACATGTGATCCTCACATCAAAGCCATTCCCGCCGGTTATCCCGATTTCTGTCACTTCGGAGCCTTTGGTTCCGGACAACGACATGTGTATACAACTTGCAGGTAAGACCATAAACAATACTATCATAATAAATCAATAACATGTTCAGATCTGAAATCATGGCACTCGGACCAATGCCCTAATAGTAGAATAACAAGTTGCAACAAAGTCAAAAAGCACTAATAGTAGATACTAGGCACCATGCCCTAACAATCCGATGCCATTACATGAACGATCTCATCCAATTCCTACCATCTCCATAGCCTACAACAGGAGATTACTCACTCATAGATGGGGGAAACATGGATGGTCGATGGAGAAGCGATGGTGATGATGATGGCGATGATCTCCTCCAATTCCCTGTCCCGGCAGGGTGCCGAAATGGAGTTTCTAGTTCCGAATCGCGGAATCTGGTGGTGACGGTGCAGCGGAACTCTTTCTGAAAAAACGTCAAACCCCTTTGAGTTTTTAGGTCAGAAGGCATCTTATAGACGAAGAGGGAGACTGAGGGGGTGTCTGGGCGGCCAGACCACCCCCTGGCGCGGCTAGGCCCAGCCCGCGCGGCCAGGTGGTGTGGCTGGGCCCAGCCCCACTCCGTCTCATATTCTGGCTCCGGGAGTCTTCTGGTGAAATATGATTTTTGGCATATTTTCGGGATTTTTCCTGATAGTTGATTTTCTATAAAAAAAACTAGACACCAAAGTAATTCTGCTGAAAACAGCGTTAATCCGTGTTAGTTGTATCCAAACGTTTTGGACGTATCACTAGTTTATGTTGTCATTGTTTGGTGGTGCAATGATTTATCTGTAATTTTTATTACTCCCTCTGATCCATTTTTTTTTGCGTAGAATCTTCGATCGAATCTAGACAAATGTAAGTTAACTAGAATTTAGTAAAAAAAAGTCATTGCGTAGGGGTCATTGCGTAGGGTCCACGCAAGAAAAGGTTCATTCGTCCTAGATATGCGTGATTTCACCAGAAAAAAAAGCACCGACAATTGTAAATCTGAAAAGTATCGGTTCCGAGCTAGATAGATTTGATCTGATCTTGATATAGTTTTGCAAATTCTCTGCAAAACAGTACAAATACTGACTGAGATGAATCTAACCCCTGAATGACGCCGAAAAGTTTCGGGTAACGCGATGCACATCGTTTGTTGCCAGGCCATTACCCAAAACTTGTGTCCGGTGCTCCCCCGCTACGGCGACGGACGATCCACCTGCGACGAACGGGAACGGAAAGGGAAGTGACGAACCACCAAACCACGCCATCCCGACCCTATAAATCCGGAGGCCGGAGCGAAGGAAAGAGGTGGCCGATGCGAGCAATCAAACGTGCGAAACTACTCCAAGAAAACAGAAACATACGCGAAACGCCAAGGACAAAGGCCATCTGTTCCTCGTCGCCTCCGCTTTCCCAACCCCACTCCTCCCCTCTCAACCAAATCCACCGCCCGAATCCACCGCCGCGGCGCCGATCCCTCCCCCCACCCATGGCGATCGGGCCCGACAGCCGCCTCCCCGACCTCCCATTCGGCCGATTCGGGGTTTGACAGGATTTGGTGGCCTCGCCGTCTCGCACCTTGCGCCTCGATTTGCTGATTTTGGTCCGGGCAAGTGAATCTTCTGTTGCTGCTGCTTTTCGTTGAAATTTGCTCTGTGGGTGGAGGCGGGATGGGGATGCTGTTCCTGGAGTACCTCCCGGGCCCCAAGGTGTTCAAGTGCAAGTACTGCCGGGTTGACTCCGCGTCGCCGGACGACATCGTCTCCAAGGAGTTCCGCGGCCGCCTCGGCCGCGCCTACCTCTTCGATAGCGTGTGAGACAAGCTATCCATCTCTTTCCCTTCATTGATTTCTACAGTTTCTCCACTGTCTGTTCTGCAATAGCCGTAATGTTGCTGTTCTGGAAATGCTTAGCGTCTTTCCTTTGCAGGCATTTCGACAATATAGGGAAGATAGTAGTAAAACTCGTGCCACGTAAAGTTAATATGAACTGTTTTGTAGACACACTGATTTAAGTTCGTCGTAGTTGTAAGGTAGTAATTGTTCTGTAGAAGTAATGTTGTTTCCTAGAGGGGTTTTTGGTTCTGAACTTGTGATTGAGGGCTCTCACTATTTGATTGAATATATCATCTCAATCTGTGATTGATATGAATCAAATGAAAAAGAAAAAAAATAAACATATGACTTTGGTAATCAACTTGGGCAAAAAATTGCATGTATTGAGACAAACCTTATTGGTCAACTTGGTTTCTCTCTTATCTAGCAAACACATTTGTGAAACAGTTTATGGTTACTAAAATTACATTAGGTCTTATCCTAAAGTGAATTAGTATGAGTAATTGACCATTGAAAATTTGAATTACCATACCTCTACCAATTCGTGTTGACATGTTAATCTGGGGTAAATGTGACATCCAGGGTGAATGTCAGTCTTGGTCCCAATGAGGATCGCTATCTCATGACTGGATTGCATACAGTGAATGATATCTACTGTAGCTGCTGCCAACGGCTCCTTGGCTGGAAATATGTAAGTTTCAATTCTCATTCTAGTTCATGAACAATTCATTTTAAAACTGCCAATAGACTAGTCAAAGCATGCAGGTTTGTCAACCTATTACAATTAATTCATCTAAGAGGACAAACATCCTAACACTATCCTGTAAACCGGGGTTCATACTGGGGCAACTTCTGCCTGGAGGATAGCCATGTACAGCTTGGCTGCTAGGGATAGGAGAGATTAGGGACTGGGGCTATTCATTATGGTTTCTCTTGATTGATCATATTACATGCTCCCAAGTCCCTTTATGTGCGAGAGGCTGATCACATCAAAGCCTAACAATAGTTCAACCCAGTCGCTAATTGAAATGAAGCAACTAAAACTGAGATAATGCATATCCTTAGCTGTCTACCTCTACTTTGTGCCATAGGCATGTCCCCTGCTATGGAAAGCTCTAAGGCATGACCTCTGTGTTTCTAGAAGACCACATTATTCAGGACTGTGTTGGTAACAGAGTATAGATATGCTATAGGTTGCACAGTGCTGTAATTTAACATGCACATATTTACTCTTAGACTGATTCATGTGATTATGAGTCTTGGTTATGCGAATGTTTTTTGTATTGCAAAAACATTCACATTTGCATGGTTTCATTTTCAGTGTTTTCAAAGGCAAATGGGAACCACATGGTAGCTATGCTTTCTGCTTAGAACATACATGATCCTTTCCGCCTCCTATACGATGCTCATAATTTGATGCCTCCAGTTAAGAGAGTTAGTTGGAAGTCCATGACGCTGTTGCTGTTCTTGAAAGGCCAGAAAGTTAAAATTTGCCATTATCGTGTTTATCAGAATCCATTTTTTCTAAAAGAAGCACAACAAAGTCAAAATGGTAACTCATAGCATGGCTACAATGTCATGTTTGATGCCCTGGGAGGACTACATTTTCCGTGAGATCATGCAGTTCATTTGCTTATCAGGATCTTGTTATTGGCTGGTTGTGGTTATACTAGTGCAAAGGCTCCTCCAGGCTCTAGGGGCATGAGTTATTCGCTCTCTTGAGCCTTCCTTTGACACGTAGGCTATAGCAAGCCACAAACATATACCTTCAGATACTCTCTCCCTAGGTCATGTTCTGAGCACAGTAATTTCCTTTTTTTTCTTTTAAATCTTATCGAAATCAAATTATTGCTTGTGAAATTTCCTAGTTTGAAAAAGGTCATGTCGCCTTTCTTTCTTGAAGTTGGGTTTCTTACTCAGAACCTTCTGATTGTTATGATGACTTTTGAACAATATGCAGGCGAAAGCTTACAATGAAGACCAGAAGTACAAAGAAGGGAAATTTATATTGGAGAAGAACATGATGCTCAAAGAAGGACGTTAGCTGGGGTGAAATGATCCGCTATTATTATGTCTGCAAAAGCAGGCATCTGCTACTGTGAAGTGTAGCTGAAGATTCACTGTTACTAATTTCCTGAATATTGATTATCTTGGTGATGACCATCACCATGAAAATGCAATTGTGAAATCTGTTGTCATGTTACTTTTGCTCTGTTGACCACTGAAATCAGAGTGATACTAGTTTTTGTTGCTTCAACCGTGAAAGCGTATAGAGGTCAAGCTTTTAGAAACTGGCAAATTAGAGAAAAATTGGAAAATGGTGCTTGATAACCCAGAGAAAGTATCTGTTGGAAACCAAATTATAGTGAAAACTCCTTGGAAGCTACATTTAAAAGTCTATGAAAACACTTTAGAATATATAGCACTTTAAAAGTCTATAAAAGTCTCTTCCAAATTAGTTGTCGCAGCTTTGCTTAGGTTTGGTCTAGATAGGCATGTTTCTAGACGCGTTTCAGCGTGTAGGTCTGCTCATTTTGGAAGAATAAAACAGTGACAATTAATTTGGAAGGTAGGGAGTATGTTGAATGGTGATGTTCTATAAACATGCCAAGTTTTAAGTTCAAACTAATATTCATTTCGGGTGATGCTAGGAATCGGACGCCGATTCAGGCTTCCCATCGGACCAGAAAATACCCGTAGGATTAAGAGCAGCTGGGCCGTTGATTTGTGATGGATCCCGAAGCGCGTGTATGCCTGCATGTTCCCCTTATTTAATGCTTCCTTAGGCACCCCAAATGATGCTTTCATGCTTCCCTCAGGTACCCAAATGATGCTCAGGCGATTAATGCTTCCATGAGGGACGCATGTCCATTTATTCATCTCCCGTCTTCAATCTGGTGTCCATGTTTGTAATTTCGGGATTTTGTTAGTAATTTATCCTAATTTATTCCGACTTTAGGAAACTATTTTTGGGATTTTAAGGACACGGTTACTTTGTAATTTCGTATATGCATTATGCTTCCTAAGGCGAGCAAATTTCTTTCCAATTCTAACAAAGTTTGCTTGCCATGGGATTGGATGGTGCTTCGATGAGACAAAGATTTATGTTTACATCAAATGAATCTGGTTCTAATGCAGTTCCATGGTGAATGCAACACAAAAATGTTTCAAAAAAAATCATAGTATCCCATCCATAGACCAAACATGCTTCCAACATAATATGCATATTTTTTGCAGTGATAAGAAAACTATTTTCACTGTCATAATTATATATGATTGAAATAAATTGTGGCGTGCTCCTAAAGAAATATTTATTTGCTCTATGCAAGGGAAATTTGCATCCATGGAAAAATATATATTAATTTGAATTTACATTTTTTACAATGACTAGTAATGAAAAAATGTCTACGTGCTTCACGCACCAGCACCATGCTTCTATGCATGCCACCGCCTAAAAGAATCACATTGTTTAGAAGACTAGAGTGACAAATATTTTCATTGATTATGCTACTTGCTTCCTACTCTCCCCGGTCGCTTCCATTCCATACAACAAAAGTGGCATCAAGGTCTCTCTTTTGTGCCATCTAGCCACATTTCAGACACCACCAGATGATGGTGATAATATGCTTCTTGTTGGTTGTCGATCGTGCTTCGTTCCGATTAGGGTGAGGCGTCCTTTTGGCAGTATCTGTGCTTCCTTCATACGGTGGTCATGCTATTTCCCGATGTTAGTTTGCTTCCTTCATTGTGGTTGTGCTTCATCAGTGGCACCGACCGATTTTGATCATACTTTCTTGGTGTTCCTGCTTCATTCAGATTGTGGCCGTGCTTCCCGTGGATGGTGGTAGTGCTTCTTGTGGATCGTTGCTATGATTCATGTCCCAATTTATCTGAACATGTACCCAACCATGGCAACATCATGGAAGCAAAATATACATCTTTACAAAGCACGGAGCATGAATAGAAATCTTTCACAGCATGACAATCAGTACAAAGAAGCGGAATATTTGGCTTTCCAAAAATATGAACATTTCTATTGTTTGTATACACATATCTAAAACCTAGAAGATGCAAAACATGACATCAAAATATGATGAATTGGCTGGTAAAATTGATTTCGCCGCGCATAAGGATTAAGTGGACTTGATGCATAGTAAAAGCAGAAAAAGCACAAAATTGGAATCTAGTTTCTGTCACCTTCTTCCGTACGCTGTGGATCAGCCATGAAACTCCTGGTTCGAAGGAAACAACCACCAAATATCCTCCACCACCTATTGCCGCTAGCCGCCGATCAAATATGTTTCGCCGACGTCTCCCAGGGTCGGAGCTTCATGTGTGCCGCCGCGGTAGAGGCTAAATCGTTGAGTGAGATCCAATGCGCGGCGGGTGGAGCAAATTGACGCTGGTGAGGCGAGTGCAGCTGTTAGGTGCGGGGAAGGAGGGGATCTGGAGTAGCGGTGCTGAGATTAGGGAGGCGTTTCCGGCCGGTATGGCTCCATTAATGCAATTTATAGCTGGTTTAATGGGGGCGTTGCGGGTTAACTCGCCTACTGATTGGAAAAAAACTGAAGCAACATGGCACGTACGATCGGAAACGGAATCAACGGCTTTTGTGAGTTCCGACCATTATCTTCGCATCGGACTCTGATAGATAGTATTTACCTATTCATTTGGCAGGTATGTAAAAAACAAATTCAGCATGAACTACTAGTCAGTATTCATTATTGCATTTTTTCCTCGCACCTCACGGTGATTTGAGGTTGAACTTTAAATTTGACATGATATCACTTTCTCAACATACTAGTAATGCATATTTGTAAAATAATTAAAACTCATCACTTTCTCAACATGATGCACCTTTGTAAAAAAAAGTGAAACTTCTACACATGATTTTGCATGGTTTCACCGGTTTACATCTTAACTTGGTTTTCACCGGATAAATTCCTCGGTAGGCTGGTAGTGTTGGGCCAGGTCCCTCCACATGGAGGTGTGTTGGCAGCCCAACATCAGCCCGTGAAGTCCAACACGTTTCAACCGTTGATCGATGTTCGTATCCAACGACTGAGGTGCTCCTTGGGAGAGGAGTAGAAAAGAAAACCCTAGCCACCCTTGGTGGCTGTGTGAGTGACTCAATCAGATAGTGAGCAAGTGAGAGAAGCAAGCCATCGTGGCTGCTGCTGAGAGAGGGTGAGAGAACACACAAGAACACCACAACCTAGTGAGAAGAGAGGAAGAAGAAGAAGAGATGATTTCTGTCCAGATTTCTGAGATCTGACCAGTCTGTCTTCAAGTTGGTGTTTGGAGGCTCAAAGGTGCTTGGATTGACTCCAAACTTGGTGAGCTCGTTTCTTCCTTTAAGTACTTCGATCTGGTTAGCAAACGGTGTCCGATTGACCTGAAATTTGGTGTGTATGTTGGGTACTCGTATGTCAGCTTGTCTACCAAGTTTGGTGCTGATTGGATCTGCGATTTAAGAACAGTTTGTTGATTACCGAAGAGGATAGAAACTGAGATACTCTGCTTTGCTGTAATCTTTCTCTTAAGTGGTTGTTGTTGTTGTTGCCGGTTGGCAACATGCTAAGTGTGTTGTATATCTCTAGATGTTCTAGAAAATACTCTGTACCCAGGTTGCTAATACGTTGCTAGCGTATCTATAATTTTTGATGTTCCATGCTTGGTTTTTATCTACTTTATTATGTTTTGTCCACACTTTGGAGTATTTCTACACACTTTCTTGGACTAACCTATTAACAAGATGCCACGGTACCAGTTGCCTGATTTTTGCTGTTTTTGGTTCCAGAAAGTCAAAAAATGAATATTCTCGTAATTGGACCGGACAAAAGCCAAAGTCGTTATTTCCCCGGAAGATTCACGGGGCCAGAAGGAGAGACGAAGGGGGGCCACAGGGTGGCCAAACCACCCCTAGGCGTGGGTCCCCCTGGCCGCGCCAGGGCATGGTGTTGGCCCCCTGGCTGCCCACCGACCTTGCCTCTTCGCCTATAAAATGCCTTCCGATGCAAAAACCCTAAATCGTCAAGCCTCTAGCCACGAAAAGTTCCATAGCGCCGCCGCCACCGAATGGGAGATTCGAGGATAGAAAGTCTCTGTTCCGGCACCCTGCTGGGATGGGGAAGTGCCCTCAGAGGCATCTCCATCGTCGTTGCTGATTCCCATGATGATGAGGGAGTAGTTCTTCCTCGAGGCTAAGGGTTCTACCGGTAGCTATGTGTTCATCTCTCTCTCTATGCATGATCATATTGTGATCATGAGCTTTGTAATCAAGTAGATCAACGTTGCTACTCAAGTGCTTTAATAGATCTCTGCTCTCCCCATGTGTGTGAAGTTGACAGTGTGCACACCATGGTGACACTTAGGCTAGAGATTTCAAATACTTGTTATGAGTTATATTTGGAGTTGGATGTCTCTATGAAATTGTGGTGTTTGTTGGAACCATCTAGTGCTCAAGGTGACAGTGTGGGGTTATCTAGATGTGGAAAGCGAACTTTGAGGTGTGCTGTTATAGCCCTACCATGGATTAGAGTGTCCAACCGGAGAGTAGTTCAGAGTAGTATCATGAAGAGAAGATATTTATATGAGAGTGTTCACTAGTGAAAGTATGATCCCTAGGCCTTGTTTCTAAACATTGAAACACCGTTTGCAACTAGATCTGTTACATGTTTGCTTGCTTCCATCTTTATTTCAGTTTGCTTTTAGTCTCTTCCACGCCATCAAGATATTTTCTGGCACCGTTGTCTTTTATCCATACCACTTGTATTTTACTATCTCTTCGCCGAACTAGTGCACCTATACACCTGACAAGTGTATTGGGTGTGTTGGGGACACAAGAGACTTCTTGTATCTTGATTGCAGGGTTGCTTGAGAGGGATACCTTTGACCACTTCCTCCCTGAGTTTGATAAACCTTGGGTAATGCATTTAAGGGAAACTTGTTGCTGTTCTACAAACCTCTGCACTTGGAGGCCCAACAAATGTCTACAAGAATAGAAGTGCGTAGACATCAAGCTATTTTCTGGCGCAGTTGCCGAGGAGGTAAGGTAAAAGGTACTCACATCCTCCGGTGTGAGTGCTCGAAGTTATTTCCTTTAGATTCTGCAAATTTATATTTTTGTTTCTTGTTTTCACTAGTTAGGCTTAATGGAAAACAACAACAAAATTAGAGAGCTTTATAGTATTTATCTTGAGTTAGGACATGAAGTGTTTGAAGAGAAAATTAAAAAACCTATGGAACTTTATTTACATGATAATATCAATGTTGTTAGTATGAATTCTTTGGATACCATTATTGCTAATGCTATGGAAAAGTCTAAGCTTGTGGAAGCTAGTCTTTATGAAAATAATCTTTTTAGTTCCCCAGCTTTGGAAGATAGCTATTCTATTGCTTATGGTGATACGAAACCTCCAATATATGATGATTACAATGATGAGTATGATATTTCCAGTCCACCTACTATTGAGGAGAAAATTAATTATGATTACAATATGCCTCCTATATTTGATGACTATGGTGATGAGAATAATAATGATAGCTATTTTGTTGAATTTTCTCTCACCATAATTAATAAGAATGACTATGCTTATGTGGAGAGTAATAATCATTTTATGTATGTGGCTCATGATAAGAATGTTTTATGTGATAGTTATATTGTTAATTTTATTCATGATGCTACTGAAAGTTATTATAAGAGAGGGAAACATGGTTTTATGTATCTCAACAATATTAAGTTTCCCCTCTTTATGTTGAAATTTTTGAAGTTACACTTGTTTGCTTTCCTATGTTTGTTGCTTTGTGCTTTCATGACTTGTTTATTTACAAGATTCCTATGCATAGGAAGTGGGTTAGACTTAAATGTGCTTTGAATTTGCTTCTTGATGCTCTCTTTTACTTCAATTTATATTTCTTATGTGAGCATCTTTTCAAACTATCATGCCTAACTTAAAGGCGTTAAAGAAAAGTACTTATTGGGAGATAACCCAAAAGTTTTAGTTGAGGCTTGGAAGTTATTGCTTCAGTAATAACCTCTCCTTATCATTTTCTTTGTGGTGTTTGTGCCAATAGTAACCTCTAATGAGAGAGAAGTAATGCTTGGGAAAGTTGCTATCCCGAAACAGATTTTTGTGCTTCGCTTTAAAAAATCGTGAAAAATCTCTGTAGGTCGGTTTGAGCTGTAATATTTTGTGCTTATGCCCCAGGTTGTTATCTAACTTTCGTTAGTTCAAAACTTTTCGATTTGAGCAATAGAAGGTCTTCAAATTTTTTTGGTTTTTACCTGCTGGTCTGTTTTGACAGATTTCTGCCATTATTTGCATTTGCCTCTTAATCTCTTTCTCTTTGAGTTCTCCTTGATCATTTGAACTCTTTAAAGGAAGTGCTACAGTAGCTTGTGTTTTAATGAAAGTTTTACTTGTGTTGAAACTGAACCAAAAGACTTATTATCTTAAGTACACTAATGTTGCTAATGAAGAGGGTGTGAAGTTTTGTATGAAGGAAATTTTCAGGTGTCGGGAAAGAATGATGTAATGAGATGAAGAATGGAAAAAATCTCAAGCTTGGGGATGCCATCCCATGTCACCCCAAGAAATATTCAAGAGGTACAAGCGTCAAAGCTTGGGGATGCCCAAGGCATCCCCTTCTTCATCAATAAAAATCCCAGGTTTCTTCCAAACACTTCATTTTTACTGTTTCATGCATAATTGTGTTGTTCTTGGAGCATCTTCGTTCTTGTTATTAGTTTTGGTTTTCTTTGTTTGCTTTGTTTTTTGCAATAAGTTGGTTGGATCCCAACACTTCTTTTGGAGAGACACACACTCTGCTTTCATTGTTTAGAACACTCTAGTTTTCATTCTTATTGTTTTCTGAGTGTTCTCTTTTGCTAGCACTGGGTTTAGCCTTAGTTTTCTTGTGCTTTCAGCTTAGAACTTTTTAGTTCTTCCTTTTGGATTTGTGAGACAAGCTCACTGATCTTTATTTATTATTATCTTTGTGAGTTCTTTCAAATAAGTTGGTTTGGATTGGAAAAGAATAGGAAAGTTCATGCTTAAGTGATAAAAAGGAGCTTGCTTTTGACTCTGGCTTAGACTTTATCATGTCATGCTAGATGTTGCTTTGACCTTATGCTTAGTGATTATTGCTGTAGCATGACTTGTTCCAAACAATTGAGATTGCTTAATGTACCTTGAAAGAATCATATGTTGTTTTAGCATACAAAAGCATAATATTGTGGTATTCTCCTTTGATGCTTTGTTTGGGTTGACTTGGTGCATGCTCACACCATGTTATGAATATCCCAAGTCACCATAGCCTCGAGGATCATTTAGTTTTTGACTTGTAATATCACTATGCTTTAATTAATGATGTTTTGTCGCTTTGCATGATTATGGCCATTATTGCTCTCTTAGTTGGTCGCTCCTAGTCTTTTGCTAGCATCCATAACCAAGTATGAGTTCCACTCATGCATCCAACTCCAAATAAAACCAAGTTATTCCAAAGAGTCCACCATACCTACCTATTAGCATTTGTTGTTCCAAGTATATTCATGTTTTTATCTACCTTCCAAATTAAACTTGTTATGAGAAAACTAGTGATTAAAGCTCTCACGAACTTGATGGCACACTTTACTTTTCTTGTCCTTAATAAACTTTAACCATTGTGTCGTCTATGTTGTATATGCTTGCACTTATATGTTGGGGATTAGCAGAACCATGTTGTCATGGGGAACGCTTTCAACATTGCACTTGTACTTTGTACCTAGTTGATATCATGCTTTTTTGTCTATGGATGTCGTCGGTGTAAAAATGAAAGGGGAGCTTGTAAGTCCATGGAGTTATGTATGTGTGCTAGAGAAACGCCTGGGCCGCCGGTCTAATCCATGCCTAATCATGGTAGAAACCTGCAGCGTAACCATAATGAGCTGTCTATGAAGCATTCTTCTTATAAAAAAGATTCAGATATTGAGAAAAAGAAAAAAAGAGATATGAGAAAAGAGAAAAGAGAGAAAAAAGCACCATTTTCCCATGATAAATAAGAAGATTGCTGAGATGCTCGTTGTCTGCTTGCCTTGTCATTTTGATTTGGGGATTCTTCCGTATCATCGGGCAAGGGATACCCCGTTGGCGGTTCTCTATGATACACATGTACTTACTATGACAAGAACTTACCGGTAACTAAACTTGAGTAGCATGAGGAGCGGCCCTCGTATTCAAGGGACATGAGATTTCCAACTTATACTTTATCAAGCATATACTCCATAGTTTGTTCACTCTAATCTTAATCACTTCAAGATGCTTATGATAGGGGCAATGAGAGCTGAAAGCTATAAGTACCATAATTTTTGGAAGCTCTTTATGAAACTTGAACCCCTACTTCCTTCTATGAAGGCCTTTCTTCTACTTTTATATTGAGTCTCCACCTTCTATCTTTATGCACCAATTAGGAGAGCATAGTTATCATTCTTAGTTCTATGTGCATTGTCCCAAAACTTGTTGATTGATGCATAACTTTGATATTGCTTGTTCTTAAACTATTTGTATCTAGTCACCCTTATGAACTTTGAACTTGTCCTATGCATTTATGTTTTGCTACACTATGAGGGACAAGCTGAATACCATTCTCATTATGTTTTCTATATGTGAAACAAACAAACGTCTTTCAAAGTATTGTTATTCATGAATCTTTTGTTTGTACCTTTTCATGTTACATCATAGTTGCTATGTCTTATTGTTAGAACTCTATCTTTCATGTTCATGTTTAGAGTACCTTGATCCCAGCTATCAATGCTTTTACAATAATGATGATCAAGATTGTGTTGGCTGCGTGTGACCTCAAAAATTATATTGTTTTTACCGTTTACCGACTCGAGGACGAGCAGGAACTAAGCTTGGGGATGTTGATACATCCATAACGTATCTATAATTTTTGATGGTTTTATGTTAATAATATGCTTTTGATACTCCTTTTTATATAAAGTTTATGATTTATTTGAACTAACCTACTAATAGTTGCAAAAGTGCACAATGTTCTTGTTTTACACTATGATGTGTAGGAATTACTAAGAATACAAGTAGAAACCTTGTTGGAGTCAAATTGGTATTTTCCAGAAATCTGCTCAGAACTCTTTTTGAAGATGGTCACGTTTCCGGTCGAAGACGGCGTCAAACGGAAAACTCTTCAACTACACAGTTGTTGGAAATTTCATGACAAACGTTCTGGACATAAAATTTAGCTGATTCTGAGTCCGGATGGGCCCGACAGACCCAATTTACTGCAGCCCAAGATGGGGTGATGGGAATCCGAGAAGCTATATAAAGGGAGAAAACCTAATTCATGGGAGACACCTCCACCACGAATTTGCAGCCACCAAAGCCACGTTTTTGCCTCCCCCATGGATCTCATCTCCATGGGAGAGGGATCCCAATAAGCCATGAAGGAAGGGGGCTAAGGGGCGGTGCTCCCGTGTGATACCGGCGGTGGGGAAGGAGTCCTCCACGCCACCGCCTCTTCACCATCTTCTCCGCCATCTCCATCAATCTCCACCACCATCTCCATCACCGTTGTTGATTCCCATGATGATGAGGGAGTAGTTTTTCCTCGAGGCTAAGGGTTCTACCGATAGCTATGTGTTCATCTCTCTCTATGCATGATCATATTGTGATCATGAGCTTTGTAATCAAGTAGATCTATCTTGCTACTCAAGTGCTTTAATAGATCTCTACTCTCCCCATGTGTGTGAAAGTGACAGCGTGTACACCATGGTGGCACTTAGGCTAGAGATTACAAAGTATGAGTTCCACTCATGCATCCAACTCCAAATAAAACAAAGTTATTCCAAAGAGTCCACCATACCTACCTATTAGCATTTGCTATCCAAGTATATTCATGTTTTTATCTACCTTCCGAATTAAACTTGTTATGTGAAAATTAGTGATTAAAGCTCTCACGAACTTGATGGCACACTTTACTTTTCTTGCACTTAATAAACTTGAACCATTGTGTCATCTATGTTGTATATGCTTGCACTTATACGTTGGGGATTAGCAGAACCATGCTGTCATGGGGAACGCTTTCAACATTGCACTTATACATTGTACCCAGTTGATATCATGCTCTTTTGTTTATGGATGCCGTCGGTGTGAAATGAAAGGGGAGCTTGTAAGTCCATGGAGTTATGTATGTGTTTTAGAGAAACGCCTGGGCGGCTGGTCTAATCCATGCCTAATCATGGTGGAAACCTGCAGCGTAACCATAATGAGCAATCTATGAAGCATTCTTCTTATAAAAAAAGAGACAGAGATTGAGAAAAAAGAAAGAAAGAAAAGATGAGAAAAGAGGAAAGAGAGAAAAAAAGCACCATTTTCCCATGGTAAATAAGAAGGTGTTGAGATGCTTATTGTCTGCTTGCCTTGTCATTTTGATATGGGGATTCTTCCGTATCATCGGGCAAGGGGTACCCCATTGGCGGTTCTCTATGATACACATGTACTTACTATGACAAGAACTTACCGGTAACTAAACTTGAGTAGCATGAGGAGCAGCCCTCGTATTCAAGGGACATGAGATTTCCAACTTATACTTTGTTAAGCATATACACCATAGTTTGTTCACTTTAACCTTAATCACTTAAAGATTCTTATGATAGGGGCAATGAGAGCTGAAAGCTAAAAGTATCATAATTTTTGGAAGCTCTTTATGAAACTTGAATCCCTACTTCCTTCTATGAAGGCCTTTCTTTTACTTTTATGTTGAGTCTCCACCTTCTATCTTTATGCACCTACTTTGAGAGCATAGTGGCCATTCTTAGTTCTATGTGCATTGTCCCAAGACTTGTTGATTGATGCATAACTTTGATATTGCTTGTTTTAAACTATTTGTATCTAGTCACTCTTATGAACTTTGAAGGTGTCCTATGCATTTATGTTTGCTACTCTATGAGGGACAAGCTAAATGCCACTATACTATGTTTTCTTTATGTGAAACAAACAAACATCTTGCAAAGCATTGTTATTCATGAATCTTTTGTTTGTGCCTTTTCATGTTGCAACATAGTTGCTTTGTCTTATTGCTATAACTTTATCTTTCATGTTATGATTGAAGTACTATGATCCCAGATCATTGTTTTACAAATACTTTGATCAAGTTTATGATGGTGCATGTCACCTCAAAAATTATTCTTTCTTTTTATCACTTACCTACTCGAGGACGAGCAGGAGTTAAGCTTGGGGATGATGATACGTTTCTAACGTATCTATAATTTTTGATGTTCCATGCTTGGTTTTATCTACTTTCTTATGTTTTGTCCACACTTTGGAGTATTTCTACACACTTTCTTGGACTAACCTATTAACAAGATGCCACAATGCTAGTTGCCTGTTTTCTGCTGTTTTTGGTTACAGAAAGTTAGAAAATCAATATTCTCGGAATTGGACTGGACAAAAGCCAAAGTCGTTATTTTCCCAGAAGATTCACGGAGCCAGAAGGAGAGACGAAGGGGGGCCACAGGGTGGCCAAACCACCCCTAGGCACGGGTCCCCCTGGCCGCGCCAGGGCATGGTGTGGGCCCCCTAGCTACCCACCGACCTTGCCTCTTCGCCTATAAGATGCCTCCCGATGCAAAAACCCTAAATCGCCAAGCCTCTAGCCACGAAAAGTTCCGTAGTGCCGCCGCCACCGAAGGGGAGATTCGGGGGACAGAACGTCTCTGTTCCGGCACCCTGCTGGGACGGGGAAGTGCCCCCGGAGCCATCTCCATCGATCTCCACCACCATCTCCATCGCTGTTGCTGATTCCCATGATGATGAGGGAGTAGTTCTTCCTCGAGGCTAAGGGATCTACCGGTAGCTATGTGTTCATCTCTCTCTCTATGCATGATCATATTGTGATCATGAGCTTTTTAATCAAGTAGATCTACCTTGTTACTCAAGTGCTTTAATAGATCTCTGCTCTCCCCATGTGTGTGAAGTTGACAGTGTGCACACCATGGTGGCAGTTAGGCTAGAGATTTCAAATACTTGTTACGAGTTATATTTGGAGTTGGATGTCTCTATGAAATTGTGGTGTTTGTTGGAACCATCTAGTGCTCAAGGTGACAGTGTGGGGTTATCTAGATGTGGAAAGTGAACTTTGAGGTGTGCTATTATAGTCCTACCATGGATTAGAGTGTCCAACCGGAGAGTAGTTCAGAGTAGTATCATGAAGAGAAGATATTTATATGAGAGTGTTCACTAGTGAAAGTATGATCCCTAGGCCTTGTTTCTAAGCATTGAAACTTCGTTTGCAACTAGATCTGTTACATGTTTGCTTGCTTCATTCTTTATTTCAGTTTACCTTTAGTCTCTTCCACGCCATCAAGCTATTTTCTGGCACCGTTGTCTTATATCCATACCACTTGTATTTCACTATATCTTCGCCGAACTAGTGCACCTATACACCTGACAAGTGTATTGGGGACACAAGAGACTTCTTGTATCTTGATTGCAGGGTTGCTTGAGAGGGGATACCTTGGACCTCTTCATCCCTGAGTTCGATAAACCTTGGGTGATCCACTTAAGGGAAAACTTGCTGCTGTTCTACAAACCTCTGCACTTGGAGGCCCAACAACTGTCTACAAGAATAGAAGTGTGTAGACATCAGTTGATCATAGTGAAGCTCGCGTGGACCGGTTGGTCTGCACCCGTGGTTTTTTCCTCCTCACCTTGAGGAGGTTTTTCCACGTAAATCCTTGTGTCACCTGTGCATTTTCTCGTTGTTTTATTTCCGCTGCATATCTGTTGATTGAAACTATCCTCAAGGTTCACCGCAGGCAGGAGCGGGGAGGTCGTGTGTCTCCTCTCCCCCCCAACAAAGTGGTATCAGAGCTGAGGTTCAGTTTTGTATTCAGTTTCAGAGCAAGGTTTGTTTTGTGCTGATTGCATTTGCTTGTGGTGAAATATGGAAGTGAATACCAACAAAATGATTTCTTTGAATGGTACAAATTATCAATCTTGGAAGTGCAAGATGAAGGACTTGTTATATGTGAAGGATTACTGGATGTCGGTATTCTCCACTGAGATTCCCAGTGATACGAAAGAAGATCAATGGGAGGTACTTCATCTCCAAGCTTGTGGGTTGATCTGACAATGGGTGGATGATAATGTTTTGAACCATATCATTGAGGAGACACATGCAAGTACCTTATGGCAGAAATTGGAGGAGCTGTATACCCGCAAAGAAGGTACCAACAAGATGTTCTTGATCAAGAAATTGATGCGTTTGAGGTACAAAGAGGGCACTCCAATTGCATATCATGTAAATGAGTTTCAAGGCATTATAAATCAGCTATCTTCAATGGGAATTACATTTGAAGATGAAGTGCGAGCCTTGCTGCTACTTGGCTCATTACCGGACACTTGGGAGACCTTTAAGGTCACCGCGTGCAATTCAACACCTAATGAAGTTGTCACTTGGAACCTTGTGAAGACCAAGGTACTAAATGAAGAGTCCAGAAAAATTGCTGATAAGGACGGTTCTTCCTCACATTCTGAAATGTTAGTGACCGAGTCACAGGGGAGAAGCAAGAGTAAAGGTCCGAGTAAGGGAGGAGAAAGAAGTAGAAGCAAATCAAGAAGCAAAGACAATTATGCTGGTGTTATATGCCATCACTGCCGTGAGAAGGGCCACATCAAGTGGCATTGTGAACAATGGAAGAAAGATAAAAAGAAAAAGAAGAAAGTTCAGAAACAGACCGACAGTGACAGTGACAGTGAGGGAGGCCGGATTGCTGCGGTAGAGGAGATCATGTTTCTCATGCATGAAGAACATGATGGCAGCAGTGTTTCCACCACTGAGGAGAGGATCACTGTAGTTTCTAATGATACCATCAGTCTTGCAGATGGTGATGAGATGACTTGGATTCCGGACAGTGGTGCTACCATACATGCTACATCTCGTAGAGAGCTCTTCACCAACTACACAGCAGGTGATTTTGGTGTTGTGAAGATGGGAAATAATGATAGAGCAAAAATCATTGGAAGAGGAGATGTGCACTTGGAGACTAAAAATGGTACGACATTAGTCCTCAAGTCGGTGAGGCATGTTGAGGCCCTTCGGCTCAACATTATCTCGGTTGGATTGCTTGATAGAGATGGGTAGTTGAGAAGATTTGGAAATACACAGTACAAGCTCACCAAAGGAAATCTAATTGTTGCAAAAGGTAACATGGTTTCAGTTTTGTATCATGTTCATGCTAAGCTTTCTGCTGCTTTTGTAAATGCGTTGCAGAAAGAGGATGCGTGTGCTTTATGGCACAAGAGACTTGGGCACATGAGTGAGAAGGGGATGACGGTGCTAGTGAAGAAAAATCTGTTGAAAGGTGTGAAGGGTGTTCACATCAAGAAATGTTCAGATTGTCTAGCGGGGAAGCAACATAGAGTTGCATTCAAGAGTCAACCTCCTCACAAGAAGCCCAAGGTGCTAGACTTGATACATTCCGATGTTTTCAAAATGTCGGTGAGGTCAATGGGTGGAGCAAAGTACTTTGTCACATTTATTGATGACTTTTCCAAAAAAGTTTGGGTCTATGTTTTGAAGAACAAACATCAAGTATTAAGTATGTTCAAGCAATTCCAAGTCTCAGTTGAGAGAGAAACTGAGAAGAAGATCAAGTGCATTCGCACTGATAATGGGGGAGAGTATATTGGCCCATTTGATGCCTATTGCAAGGAGCAAGGAATTAGGCACCAATTTACTCCTCCGAAGACACCACAGCTGAATGGTCTTGCTGAGAGGATGAACAGGAAAATTGTTGAGAGGGTTAGATGCTTGCTATCGAGTGCAAGGTTGCCTAAACATTATTGGGGTGAGGCTTTGTCGACTGCAGTTTATCTTATTAATCTCTCACCAAGTTATCCTTTGCAGGGAGATGTTCCAAACGGGGTATTTTATGACAAGGATGTCTCGTATGATCACCTGAAGGTTTTTGGGTGCAAGGCCTTTGTTCATATCCCTCAAGGTTAAAGGTCAAAGCTTGATTCAAAGACACGACAATGTATATTTCTTGGCTATGGAGGTGATCAGTTTGGCTATAAGTTGTATGATCCAATAGCAAGAAAGGTTGTGAGAAGCCGTGATGTTGTGTTTGTTGAAGACCAAACAATTGAGGATATTGTGAAGACAAAGGTGTAGGCTCTGGTGCAAGTTCCGGTGCATGTTCCTCCTCGAAATTAGCAGCAAGAAAGATCTGATTCTGACCCAGTTCCTGCAGATTCAGCTGAAGAAGAAGTTGAAGATGATGATGTAGAAGATGTGCAAGGTAATGCACATAGTGGTACAGGTGAGGAAGCTCCCCAGCAGCAAGAGTATGATGCTGAAGAAGATGATCATGATCAGCAAGCACCTGAACCAGATAGTCCACCAACTGCTCCACTTAGACGGTCTAACCGAGGCCGTGTTCCTTTCACCAGGTATGATTCAGACCAATATGTGGTGTTATTGTCTGATGGTTCAGAACCTGAGTTCTTTCAAGATGCAATGAAAGATGAGAACAAGAAGGAGTGGAATAAGGCTATGCAAGAAGAGATGGATTCCTTGCATAAGAATCATACTTATGAGATGGTGAAGTTGCCCAAGGGCAAGAAAGTTCTAAAGAACAAGTGGGTCTACAGAATCAAGCAATAAGAGCACACGTCACATCCAAGGTACAAGGCCATGCTAGTTGCAAAAGGATTCAGCCAGAGAAAAGGCATTGACTTTGATGAAATATTTTCTCCGGTGGTGAAGATGACATCAATCCGAATGATCCTTGGCATGGAAGCAAGTCTCAACTTGGAGGTTGAGCAAATGGATGTGAAGACAGCTTTCCTTCATGGAGAGTTGGAGGAAGAAATCTACATGGAGCAACCTGAGGGGTTTCTTGTTAAAGGCAAAGAAGACTATGTGTGCAAATTGAAGAAAAGTCTCTATGGCCTGAAACAAGCACCAAGACAATGGTACATGAAGTTTGAATCTGTCATGGGGGAGCAAGGCTACAAGAGGTGTAGCTCAGACCATTGTGTATTCATCCAGAGGTTCTCAGGTGATGATTTTATCATGTTATTGCTCTATGTGGATGATATCTTGATTATTGGCAAGAACATCTCTAGGATTGCTAGACTAAAGAAAGAGTTGAGCAAAAGTTTTGCCATGAAAGATTTGGGTCCAGCAAAGTGTATTCTTGGTATGAGAATTGAGAGACAGAAAATCCAACAAGTTGTACTTGTCTCAAGAGAAATATATTGAGAAGGTACTTCGCAAGTTCAAGATGGACAGGGCAAAGGAAGTGAGCTGTCCACTCGCAGCTCATTTCAAGTTGAGTAAAAAGCAATGTCCCTCCAATGAAGAGATGGAAAAGGAAATGCAAAAGGTTCCTTATGCTTCAGCGGTTGGGAGTTTGATGTATGCTATGGTGTGCACACGACCTGATATTGCTCAAGCGGTTAGTACTGTGAGCAGATTTATGTCCAATCTAGGAAAACCACATTGGGAAGCCGTGAAGTGGATTTTGAGGTATCTCCGGGGCAACACTAATATGAAGCTTTGCTTTGGTGGTAGTGAGCCCAAGCTGATTGCATATTCAGATTTAGACTTAGCTAGAGATGTCGACAGAAGGAAGTCTACTTTAGGTTATTTGATTACCCATTCAGGGGGAGCAGTGGCATGGCAAAGCAGGTTGCAAAAGTGTGTGGCGCTAAACACAACTGAGGCCGAGTTCATCGCAGTAACTAAGGCGAGCAAGGAGATATTGTGGCTGAAACGATTGGCTTGTGAGCTTGGTTTTGAGCAAGACAAGTATGTGCTATTTTGTGACAAACAAAGTGCCATTCACCTGAGTAAGAATGCAAGTTTTCATTCGAGGTCGAAGCATATTGATGTTCGCTATCATTGGATTCGAGATGTGCTGAATTCCAAGCAAATGCTAATTGAGAAGGTGCACACAGATGACAATGGGGCTGATATGTTGACCAAGGTGGTGACAAGAGGAAAGCTCGAGGTATGCCGTCGGCTCACCGGCATGACTGCCGGTTGGCAGTGAGACCCTCCATGATGTCGGGAGGGGGAGTTTGTTGGGCCAGGTCCCTCCACATGGAGGTGTGTTGGCAGCCCAACATCATCCCGTGAAGTCCAACACGTTTCAACCATTGATCGATGTTCGTATCCAACGGCTGAGGTGCTCCTTGGGAGAGGAGTAGAAAAGAAAACCCTAGCCACCCTTGGTGGCTATGTGAGTGACTCAATCAGAGAGTGAGCAAGTGATACATTGCAAATGTATCTATAATTTTTGATGTTCCATGCTTGGTTTTATCTACTTTCTTGTATTTTGTCCACACTTTGGAGTACTTTTCATATGATTTCTTGGACTAACCTATTGATAAGAGCTATAGTGTCAGCTGCCTATTTTCTGTTGTTTTTGGTTCCAGGAAGTCAGAAAATGAATATTCTCGGAATTGGACGGGACAAAAGCCAAAGTTGCTATTTTACCGAAAGACATCTGGAGCCAGAATACGAGACGGAGAAGGGCTGGGGCCCGGCCACACCACCTGGCCGTGCGGCCAGGCTTGGCCCACGCCAGGGGGTGGTCTGGCCGACCCCAGCACTCCCTCGGCCTCTCCTTCCGCCTATATATTGCCTCCGATACCAAAACCCTAAGTACCCGATCAAAATTCCACGAAAGAGTCTGTAGCCGCTGTCATCTCCATCCCTAGATCGGGAGGGATCTGAAGCTCTTCCCGACACCCTCCGGAGAGGGGAATTCACCCTGGAGGCCTTCTTCATCATCATGCAAGCCTCCAGTGTGATGCGTGAGTAGTTCATCTCTGGACTATGGGTCCATGTAGTAGCTAGATGGCTGGTTCTCCTCCTTTGTGCTTTCATGTCTAGATCTTGTGAGCTCTGTTCATGATCAAGATCATCTATTTGTAATCCATACATGTTGTGTTTGTGGGGATCCGATGGATATTGAGATGCTATTTCAGATTGATTATTGATTTTATCATGTCTTTGTTATTTGTGATCTTGCATGCTTTCCGTTGTTAGTAGCTATCTTGGCGAAGTAGATGCTAGCAACTCCAAGAGTTAGTATTTATGCTCGATAGTGGTTTCATGCCTCTGGTAATCTAGGGAAGTGACAGAAATCTCTAAGGTACTAGGTGTGTTGTTGCTACTAGGGAGAAAACAACAATCCGTTGTTCATAGAACAATCGTATTGTTTACTTTACACGCAATTCATAAAGCAATAATCTGTTGCTTGCAACTTAATACTAGAGGGGGTTCAGATGATAACCTGAAGGTGGATTATTAGTCATAGATGCAGTTGGATGGCGGTCTATGTATAATGTTGTAATGCCCAATCGAATCTCAAAGGAGTCAAGATGATTAGTATATGCTTGTATGCTTTCTCAATGTTTGTCAATTGCCCCGCTGTAATTTGTTCGCCCAGCATGTTATCTATCTTAAGGAGAGCCACCTCTAGTGAACTATGGACCCCGATCATTTCTTTTACATTCAATCTACAAACTGTTTACTGCTTTGTGTTTACTTTCTGCAAACTATTACTTCCTTCCATTCGATACGGTTAATCCTTTGTTTTCAGCAAAACCGGTGAGATTGACAACCTCATTGCAAGTTGGGGGCAAAGTTCTGTGGTTGTGTTGTGCAGGTCTCCACGTTGCTGCTAGCACCGGTAGTGTGCCCTGCCAACGTTTAGCTAGCTACACCTTTGGGGTGTTTCCTTGCTCCTACTGGATTGATAACCTCGGTTTCATACTGAGGGAAAACTTGCTATTGTGCTCATCATACCTTCCTCTTGGGGTTCCCCAACGAGCTTGATATATTTTGGGCTATCATCAAGCTTTTTTTTGGCGCCATTGCCGGGGAGTCAAGTACATATTCACAAGGGGAGTCCCTCATAACCAATCTCTATACTTTGTTATTTTTGTTTTGCTTAGTTTACTTTTGCTTTGTTTGCTTGTTTCTTTATCAAAAACACAAAAAAATTAGTTTTACAAGTTTGCTTTCTTTATCAAAAACACAAAAAATGACTACTCTTGAAAATACTAAGTTGTGTGACTTCACTAGCACCAACAACAATGATTTTATGAGCACGCCTATTGCTCCACCTGTTCCTGAAGCCACTTTCTTTGAGATAAAACCTGCTTTACTCAATCTTGTTATGAGAGAACAATTTTCTGGTATTGGTAATGAAGATGCTGCTGCCCATCTAAATAACTTTGTTGAACTTTGTGAGATGCAAAAGCATAGGGATATAGATGGAGATATTATCAAGCTTAAATTGTTTCCTTTCTCTTTGAGGGGAAAAGCTAAAGAATGGTTGAATTCCTTAACTAGGAATAGTATTGATTCTTGGACTAAATGCAAAGATGCTTTCATTGGAAAATACTAGCCTCCTGCTAAGATTATATCTATGAGAAGTGAAATAATGAAGTTTAAACAATCTGATAATGAACATGTTGCTCAAGCTTGGGAAAGAATGAAATCTTTGGTAAAGAATTGTCCCACTCATGGACTAACTGCTTGGATGATCATCCAAACTTTTTATGCAGGATTGAACTATTCTTCAAGGAACCTATTGGACTCTGCTGCTGGAGGTAACTTTATGACCATTACTTTGGGTGTTGCAACTAAGCTTCTGGATAATATGATGGTTAACTATTCCGAATGGCATACTGAAAGAGCTCCACAAGGTAAGAAGGTAAATTCTGTTGAGGAAACCTCCTCCTTGAGTGATAAGATTGATGTTATTATGTCTATGCTTGTGAATGGGAAAGCCCATATTGATCCAAATAATGTTCCTTTAGCTTCTTTGGTTTCTCAAGAAGAGCAAGTTGATGTGAACTTCATAAGAAATAACAATTTTGGCAATAATGCTTATAGGAATAATTTTGGTAACAACAATTATAAGCCATATCCTCCCAACAATGGTAATGCTTATGGAAATTCTTACAAAAATAATAGGAGTGCTCCCTCTGGACTTGAAGTTATGCTTAAAGACTTTATTAGTAAACAAACTGTTTTCAATAAAACTATTGAGGAAAAACTCTCTAATGCTGAAAGAAATATAACATCTTTGGCTGAAGCTCAATCTTCTTTGAATAAAATGGCTGCTAAATCTGAAACTAATGATAATCCCTTTGCAGCTACTAATGCCATACAAGTAAGAATTGATGAAAATGTTAGACTATTAGCTGAATTACATGCTAAGTAGGAAAGAGAAGATGAAATTGCTAGAAACATTAGTGTTTCCACTATCACTAACACTAGTGTTGAGGCTAGTAATGGCTCTACTACCTTAGATGATAATTATGGTTTTGATCTTGATGGTTGCAATATCTCTGAAGTTATTAAGTTCCTACAAAAGCTTGCTAAAAGTCCTAATGCTAGTGCTATGAATATGGCCTTTACAAAACACATTACTGATGCTCTCATAAAGATTAAAGAAGAAAAAGATGAAACCTAAAGCTTCTATTCCTATAAAACAAGAAGATGGTTGGGAACCCATCATTAATATAAAAGTGAATGATTTTGATTTCAAAGCTTTATGTGATCTTGATAGTAGTGTTTCTATTATGCCTAGAAGGATTTATGATATGCTTGATTTGCCTCCACTTGAAGATTGTTATTTGAATATCCCACTTGATGATAATGTTAAAAAGAAACTCATGGGGAGTATTAATGATGTTCTTATTATGGTTAACAATGCCTATGTCCCCATTGATTTCTATGTTTTGGATGTTGAATGCAATGCTTCTTGTCCTATTACTTTGGGAAGACCTTTTCTTAGAACTGTTGGTGCCATTATTGATATGAAAGAAGGCACCATTAAATAACAACTCCCACTCAAGAAAGGTATAGAACATCTCCCTAAGAAGAGAGAGAATATTTCTTTTGCCTCTCCTATGAAAACAAAATTTGCTCTTAATGCTTCTTCATTTGAGAACACTTGATTCTTTTTCTTGCTTCTTATGCCTAACTTAAAGGCGTTAAAGAAAAGTACTTATTGGGAGATAACCCAAAAGTTTTAGATGAGTCAGTAATAACCGCTCCTTATCCTTTTTATTTGCTTTTTGTGCCAAGAGTAACCTCTAATGAGAGAGAAGTAATAATTGGGAAAGTTGCTGTCCCGGAACAGATTTCTGTGCTTCACCATAAAAATTCGTGTAAAATCTCAGTACGTCCTTTTGAGGCGTGAATTTTTGTGCTTCTGACCCAGATTGTTATCTAACTTTCGTTAGTTCAACACTTTTTGATTTGAGCAATAGAAGGTCTTTGAAAAAATTCGTCTTTACCTGCTGGTCTATTTTGATAGATTTCTGCCATTATTTGCATTTGCTTCTTGTTGATTCCTTTTTGAGTTCTCTTTGGAGAATTGAGCTTTTTGAGGGAAGTGCTACAGTAGCTTGTGTTTTATTGGAAGTTTTATTGGAGTTGTAACTGAACGCAAAGACTTATTATCTTGAGTGCACTAATGTTGCTAATAAAGATTGTGTGAAGTTTTGTATGAAGGAAAAAATTTCAGGTGTATGGAAGGAATGAGTAACAAGATGAAGGATGGACTAAATCTCAAGCTAGGGGATGCCACGCGTGTCACCCCAAGAAATATCCAAGAAGTACAAGCGTCAAAGCTTGGGTATGCCCAAGGCATCCCCTTCTTCATCAATAAAAATCCCAGGTTTCTTCCAAACACTTTATTTTTATTGTTTAATGCACAGTTGTGTTGTTCTTGGAGCGTATTCTTTTTCGTTTTCGTTTTGGTTTTTTGTTTGCTTTGTTTTCTTAGTTTGCTGAATAAATTGGGTGGACCCCCTCTTTCATGCATTGGTTCTCAAATAGTTTGGTTTGGATTGGAAAAGAGTAGGAAAGTTCATGCTTAAGTGGTAAAGAGAGTTTGTTTTTGACTATGGCCTATGCTTTGTCATGCCATGCTTGATATTGTTTTGGCTTTAGGCTTAGTATTCTTTGCTCTAGCCTGACATGTTATAAACAATTGAGATTGCTTAATGTGCCTTTGAAGAATCATGCGTTGTTTTAGCATATTAAAGCATAGTTTTGTGGTATTCTCCTTTGATGCTTTATTTGGGTTGACTTGGCGCATGCTCACACCATGTTATGACTATCTCAAGTCACCATAGCCTTTATGATCCTGTAGTTTTCAACTTGTAGTATCACTTTATGCTTTGATCAATGATGTTTTGTCGCTCTACATGATTATGGCCATTATTGCTCTCTTAGTTTGTCGCTCCCAGTCTTTTGCTAGCCTCCGCAACCAAGTATGAGTTCCACTCATGCATCCAACTCCTAAAACCAAGTTATTCCAAGGAGTCCACCATACCTACCTACTAGCTTATGCTATTCCAAGTATATTCATGTTTTTATCTACCTTCCGAATTAAACTTGTTATGAGAAAAATAGTGATTAAAGCTCTCACGAACTTGATGACACATTTTACTTTTCTTGACCTTAATAAACTTGAATCATTGTGTCGTCTATGTTGTATATGCTTGCACTTATATGTTGGGGATTAGCAGAACCATGATGTCATGGGGAACGCTTTCAACATTGCACTTGTACTTTGTACCTAGTTAATATCATGCTCTTTTGTCTATGGATGTCGTCGGTGTGAAATGAAAGGGGAGCTTGTAAGTCCATGGAGTTATGTGTGTGTTAGAGAAACGCCCGGGCCGCTGGTCTAATCCATGCTGTCATGGTAGAAACCTGCAGCGTAACCATAATGAGCTGTCTATGAAGCATTCTTCTTATAAAAAAGTTAGATATTGAGAAAAAAGAGAAAAATAAAAAAAAGAGATATGAGAAAAGAGGAAAGAGATAAAAAAGCACCATTTTCCCATGGTAAATAAGAAGATTGCTGAGATGCTCGTTGTCTGCTTGCCTTGTCATTTTGATATGGGGATTCTTCCGTATCATCGGGCAAGGGGTACCCCGTTGGCGGTTCTCTATGATACACATGTACTTACTATGACAAGAACTTACCGGTAACTAAACTTGAGTAGCATGAGGAGCGGCCCTCGTATTCAAGGGACATGAGATTTCCAACTTATACTTCGTCAAGCATATACAACATAGTTTGTTCACTTTAACCTTAATCACTTCAAGATTCTTATGATAGGGGCAATGAGAGATGAAAGCTAAAAGTATCATAATTTTTGGAAGCTCTTTATGAAACTTGAACCCCTACTTCCTTCTATGAAGGCCTTTCATTTACTTTTATGTTGAGTCTCCACCTTCTATCTTTATGCACCTACTTTGAGAGCATAGTGTCCATTCTTAGTTCTATGTGCATTGTCCCAAGACTTGTTGATTGATGCATAACTTTGATATTGCTTGTTTTAAACTATTTGTATATAGTAACTCTTATGAACTTTGAAGGTGTCCTATGCATTTATGTTTGCTACTCTATGAGGGACAAGCTGAATGCCACTATTCTATGTTTTATTTATGTGAAACAAACAAACGTATTGCAAAGCATTGTTATTCATGAATCTTTTGTTTGTGCCTTTTCATATTGCAACATAGTTGCTTTGTCTTATTGCTAGAACTTTATCTTTCAGGTTATGATTGAAGTACTATGATCCCAGCTATCATTGTTTTACAAATACTTTGATCAAGTTTATGATGGTGCATGTCACCTCAAAAATTATTCTTTCTTTTTATCACTTACCTACTCGATGACGAACAGGAGTTAAGCTTGGGTATGCTGATACGTTGCTAACGTATCTATAATTTTTGATGTTTCATGCTTAGTTTTTATCTACTTTCTTATGTTTTGTCCACACTTTGGAGTATTTCTACACCCTTTCTTGGACTAACCTATTAACAAGATGCCACAGTGCCAGTTGCCTATTTTCTGCTGTTTTTGCTTCCAGAAAGTCAGAAAATGAATATTCTCAGAATTGCACCGGACAAAAGCCAAAGTCGTTATTTTCCCAGAAGATTCATGGAGCCAGAAGGAGAGACGAAGGGGGGCCACAGGGTGGTGATGACCCACAAGTATAGGGGGTGTATCGCAGTATTTTCGAGGGAAGTGAAACCCAATTTATTGATTCGACCCAAAGGGAGCCAAAGAATATTTATCAGCCTTAACAACTGAGTTATCAATTCAGCTGCACTTGGAAACAATCTTGCTCACAGCAGTTTATCAGTAGCAACAGTTTTGTAGTAGGAATAGTAAAGTAACAGCAGTAGTAAAGCAAAGACAGTAGTAACAATGGCAGTAACAGTGGGATTCGAGTGTGGTAGGCATAGGTATGGATGGACGGGCGTTGCATGGACAAGACAATCCACATAGCAATCAGAACATAGGGCAATTGCAGATAAATAAGATAAAGCATCCAAGTACTAGACAATCCTAGGCATGTGTTCCATATGTAGTCATACGTCCTCGCAATGAGAACTTGCACAACATCTTTTGTCCTGCCAGCCCGTTTGCAGCGAGGCCTCTAGGGAACTACTGGCAATTAAGGTGCTCCTTTTAATAGAGCACCGGAGCAAAGCATTAACACTCCATGAACACATGTGATCCTCACATCAAAGCCTTTCCCTTCCGGTTATCCCGATTTCTGTCACTTCGGGGCCATAGGTTCCGGACAATGACGTGTGTATACAACTTGTAGATAAGACCAGAAACAATACTATCATAATGAATCAATAACAAGTTCAGATCTAAGATCATGGCACTCGGGCCCTAGTGACAAGCATTAAGCACAACAAGTTGCAACAAAGTCATAAAGCACTAATAAAAGATACTAGGCACCATGCCCTAACAATCTGATGCCATTACATGAACGATCTCATCCAATCCCTACCATCCCCATAGCCTACAGTGGGGGATTACTCACTCATAGATGGGGGAAACATGGATGGTCGATGGAGAAGCGATGGTGATGATGGTGGCAATGATCTCCTCCAATTCCCCGTCCCGATAGGGTGCCAGAACGGAGTTTCTGGTGCTGTTTCGTGGAATCTGGTGGTGGCGGCGGAGCGGAACTCCTTCTGGAAAAACGTCGAACCCCCCGAAGTTTTTAGGTCAGAAGGCTCCTTATAGGCGAAGAGAGAGGTCGAGGGGGTGCCTAGGGGGCCCACACCACCTCCTGGAGTGGCCTGGCCTGGCTCGCGCCAGCAGGTGGTGTGGCCACCCCAGGGCTCTTCTCCGTCTCGTATTCTGGATCCTAGAGTCTTCGGGTGAAATAGGATTTTTGGCATATTTTCCAGGATTTTTCCTGATAGTTGATTTTCTGCACAAAAAGTAGACACCAAGGCAATTCTACTGAAAACAGCGTCAGTTCGCATTAGTTGCATCCAAATCACACAAGTATAGAGGAGAAACAATAGCAAAAGTGTTCAAGAAAGTAGATACGTTTTGGACGTATCAACTCCCCCAAGCTTAGCTTATTGCTTGTCCTCAAGCAATTCAGTTGAAAACTGAGTGCCATAAAAGAACTATCACGAACACATTTGCTTCATATGATGTAAATATTATCAGCAATGTGATCAACTACCTAGACAATTCATAATAAATAGTATGCAACTGAGTCTACTTAATAGTCATTGCAATCTATGAAGAGATTCCAACTCAAGAATAATAAGTAGCATGAAGCACAAACATAAGCAACATTATAATGCTCATAGAAAGGTATGATAGAGTGGTATCTCGCTTGCCTTTGATTATGAATGCCAAGGCACCTCTAAAGTTCAAGTGATGACTAGAAGTAAAGATATCAAAGATACAAGCATCAAAGTCATAACACAAGTAATCAAGTATTGGAACAAACACAAAGGATGACAACTATGCTCTTAAGAAGGTGCTCAAAGAATAAGTGGAGACTCAACAAGTAGAACAAAAGGTTTTTAAATAATTTGAAAGGCTTCCAAATGCTGAAAGTATGGTACTTGTTAGCTTTGAGCTCTCATTGCCCCTATCATAAGCATATTTCATGTGGTTAAGGTGAAAGTGACACAACTAAGAGGATATGCTTGACAAGTTATAAATTGAAGTCTCATGCCCCTTACTTACGAAGACCGATCCTCATGCTACTCAACTTCAGTCGCAAGTAAGCTCTTGTCATTGTAAGTACATACGTATCATAGAGAACCGCCAACGGGGTACCCCTTGCATATGATACAGAAGCTATCCCATAATCAAAATGACAAGGCAAGCAGACAATGAGCATCTCATCGATCTTTTTATTTACTATGTGCATAGATTTTTATTGAGGATGCTTCATAGAATGCTCATTATGGTTATGCTGTAAGTTTCCACCATGATTAGGCATGGCTTAGGCTAGCGGCCTAGGCGTTTCTCTAACATACATACAAAATCCATGGTCTTACAAGTTCCACTTTTATTTCACACCGCCGGGATCCATAAGCAAAAGAACATGATAGCAACTAGGTACAAAGTACCTATGAAGCGTTGAAAGCGGTCCCCATGATACATGGTTCTGCTAACTTCAACTCATAAAGCGCAAGCATATGCGCAACAAAGAAGGACGCAATGGTTCAGGTTTATTAAGTGCAAGAAAATAAAGTGTGCCATCAAGTTCATGAGAGCTTTACTAACTAACTTTCTCATAACAAGCAAACATTTTATTCGGAAGAAAACAAGGCATATTGAATATGCACGGAGATAGCAAACGATGCTAATAGGTAGGTATGGTGGACACTTTGGAAATATTTTGTTTAGGGAGTTGGAAACTTGAGTAAAACACTCAGTGGAAGTGAAGGCTAGAAAAAGTGAGGGAGCGACAAACGAGAGAGCAATAGCTGTCATTATCATGCTTGCAACAAAACAGGACTACTCATGGCATAAAAGTGATTCAAGATCCTCAAGGCAAAATAATTCATCGAGGCTCAACTGATTATTACAGTCTTGTGCATGCGTGAGCATGTGCCAAGTCAATCAAATGAAACATTCAGAGGAGGATACCACGGTGTCATACCAATTTATGAATAGAGTAATGCAAGCAAACATTCATGAGACATGCTACAAACTATTAGCGGGCTGGAGCTAATCACAAGAAAGCAAGAACTACTAAGCATTCAAAGAAAACATACACTCTACATGAACGGACTAAGCAGGCTCACAAAGATGAGTATATGTACAAAAATGAAAACAAATAGAGTTCGTTACCAGCCTCTTACCACGTCTCAAGTTGTCATTGATCCTCATTATTGCTCTTCACTTGTGTGTATTGAATAATAATATGAAACCAATATCCACTGAGGACTGCCAAACCCTGAAGCAAACTCGCAAAAACCAAAGAAGAACGACAAATATTTTTGGTGTTTTTGATTTTTAAATAAGAACCAAAAGAGAAAACAAGCAAAGCAAAATCTTTTTGGGTTGTTTGAATAGTTCAAACAAAGCAAAAAGGAAAAAGCAAACCAAGGCAAAAAGAAGAAGCAAACCAGAGAGGAACAACAAAAATATTTTTGGTCTTTTTGTGTTTTTAGAAAGCAAAAGCAAAGAAGAACGAAAACTAAAAAGAGAACGAAAACGTGAATATACAAAGTACCGACGCAACATGATATGGAGATGAGTGCGGTGTAGGCGTACCTCCCCCCAAGCTTAGGCTTTTGGCCTAAGTGGGTATCAATTCCAAGCTGGCCAAGATGAAGTGTCACCGGGGTACGACGAGGAGGTACCCTCGTCCTGGTGCGAGCCCGAGTACGCCCCTCCGTAATGTGCGGAGTAATCATAGGAGGGCACATCCTCCTGGTGCTGCTCGTGGAAACCCAACAAGTGAAGCTGCTCGTCCACCTCCTCCTTGGAGCGCGACCACGGTCTCCTGTCAACACTAAACAAAGCAGGTTGTGGCAAGAGGATCCCCTTCTCATCCCCGTCAGTGAAAAGCATCCTATATACTAGATTGTTCAAATCAGAGGTAGCAGTGACAAAGTGATGAGTTTTCATGGAAACTAGGTCGAGCCTCTGTGGTGCTAGCATAACATCATTAGGGGCCACCGAAAGATCTAATGCATCGACTACATGCGAGGCAATGATGCCCCCATAGATAGGCCCCCTAGTAGCTAGGCGGCGAGCAATAAGCGAGTCAAGATTGTACCGAGTATCGTTGTTGAGCGCAGCAGCAAGGAATGCTAAATGATAGTTGGAGATATTACTAGTGTTCTCCCTACCCAATACACTAGTGGCAAGATAATATGCAAAGTATCTAAGAGCAGGGAGTTGGATATTTCTTATCTTTCCGCGCTGCGCCACGCGGTTATCATCATTGGTCACCCCTCGGTAAAGCTCCAACAAATCAGCGGGTCGCCCTTGAATTTTCTTCACGGTCCCTGTCATACGCACACCTACAATACTGCAAAATCTCTCCAAAGGCATGGTGAAGGGCATATCATAGATTTTAAAGGAGATAGTGGAATGATAGGATGTGTTAGTAAATGAGAAGCTCTCAACAAAAGTTTTGGTGAGCATAGCGTACTGTGCACTCTCATCTTGCATATAAGAGGTTAGGCCAACCCTCTCAATCAGTAGCAAGAAATCATCAAGAATACCTACAGCTTGTAAGAAAGTAAAACAAGGAAAAGAGGATGGGTGAGCATCCCCATCATCCCTTTCACTGCCAATACGAGTTGCAATGAGATCTTCATTGTATGATGGCCTAGCTTGAGAGGCTGTTCTTGAGGGCCTCGACCTCCTAGGTGCATCACTCTCAAATATTTCTCCAAAAGTATGGTTGTTCATGCTTAGTATTCTGAAATTTAAACACCTATTAAACAAGTGATTGCAAAGTAAATATAATAAAGGATTCTACTCATAGGGACTTGGAAGAGGCCTAAACATGCATCAAAACTTTATCTCTAAGCATCAAACAAGCTTACAAGCTCTCATAACCAGTCACCTACAGCAGCAAAATACTCAACATATAATCCACTAAACACAAATCTACTTGGACAAGGGGAGGAGTCACATACCAAGGAACAATTGCTCCAAATTTCAGCAAGAAAGATGGGCTGAGCAAGGAGATCAAAGAAATCGAGAGAAAGCATAGAAAGAACGTGATTTTGAACTATGAACTGGAGCTTACTCGGGAAAGAGAAGAAAGTGGCAGGTGAGAGAGGTAGTGGGGGGGCCAGGGGTGGCCCACACCAGGGCATGGAGCCACCCAGGGCTGGCCGCGCCACCACATGGTGTGCCTGCCTGGTGGGCCCCCAGGTACCTACCAGGTACTCCTTTGCCCCTTTTTTCACGTAAAAATTTAATATGAATTTTCTGGAATTTTTCGAGACACTTTATTTTTGGGCATTTTTCAGAAATAGAAGATTGATTTTTCTGACAGACAATTTTTTTTCTTTTCGAAACATGATGCAAGGACAAAACAAGGCTAGAACTACAGAAGTTCTAGCATGCAAGCAACTAACAACACAAAGAAAACTAAACGAAAGCAAAAACTAAAATGCAAAGGATAGAAATAATCATAATGAAAACATTGTTTTGTTCAATGGAATCCTTTTCTTAGCAAGGTTGATCAAGTCTTGCTACCAAAACAATTGCATATGAGACAAACCTTTGTACTCCACTAATGATTATGTTACCTTAACCTTGATAGCAATAGTCCCAATCATAATAGTTTCAAATTTTTCTCTTGGTATGGGACAATATATTTCTCCACCTTGAATGCCTTCAACATGTTCAATTGAATTCAAACCATAAGTCCTTTCAATCTTCTTGGGGAAATAGACAGTATGTTCCTTGTCATTAACATTGAAGGTCACCTTTCCTTGATTACAATTAATAACAGCTCCTGCAGTATTAAGAAAAGGTCTCCCAAGAATAATAGACATATTATCATCTTCAGGCATTTCAAGCACAACAAAATCAGTTAATATCAAGCAATTGTGAGCCACCTGAACAGGTACATCCTCACATATACTCACAGGAATGGTGGTAGATTTATCAGCCATTTGCAAAGATATATCAGTTGGAATCAATTTTTCAAGCTGAAGCCTCTTATAGAGAGAGAAAGGCATAACACTAACTCCAGCTCCCAAATCACACAAAGCAGTTCTAACATAACTGTTCTTAATAGAGAAAGGGATAGTTGGAATCCCTGGGTCTCCAAGTTTCTTAGGAACCTTACCATTGAAGGAATAATTAGCAACCAAAGTAGAGATTTCTTCATTAGGGATCTTCCTTTTATTCGAGACAATGTCCTTCATATACTTTGAGTAAGGAGGCAATTTAATAGCATCAGTCAAAGGAATTTGCAAAAATAAAGGTTTCATCCACTCACAAAACTTATTGTAGTGTTCATCTTCCTTTGACTTGTGTTTCTTATCAGGGAAAGGCATAGGTTTTTGGACCCAAGGTTCTCTTTCACTACCATGTTTCTTAGCAATAAAATCTTCTTTAGTGTATTTAGTAGTCTTAGTGTGATTTTCAGGTTCTTCTTCAACTTTTTATTCATTAGGCACTTCATTTTCTTCATTACCACTTTCAGTTTCAGCATCAGAGATAGATATACTATTAGGATCTATAGCAGGTTCAGAGGGTTCTACAACAGTTTTATGTTTCTTTTTTCCTTTTCTTATGAGTAGAACCGCTATTTTCAGCTTGCTGAGAATCCTGCTCAATTCTCTTGGGATGCCCCTCAGGATATACAGGATCCTGGGTAGCAGCTCCACTTCTAGTTCTAATTTCATAGGCATGTTTCTCCTTAGCAGCATTAACTATCAAGTCATTTTGCACTTTAACGAGTTGATCTATTTGAGTTTGAACCATTTGAAAGTGTTTAACAATCATTTTAACATCATTAGAGGTTCTTTCCACTATATCTTTCAACTCAACAATAGCTCTAGTGTTTTCCATTAGATGATTTTGCACCCTTTTATTAAAGTTATCTTGTTTAAGAATAAAGATATCAAATTCTTCTAAGCATTGATCAGGAGGTTTCAAGTAAGGGATATCACCTTCATCAAAGTGTTGGAGAGAGTGCACCTCAATAGTGGGTGAGTAGGGAATAGGCTTACATAATTCTTCTATAGGAGGTAAATTCTTGACATCTGCGGCTTTAATTCCCTTCTCCTTAAGACATTTCTTAGCTTCCTTCATCACTTCATCATTTAATTCAATAACTCCCCTCCTCTTTGATGTTGGAATAGGCACCGGAGTAGATGGTTCAGGTACAATTACTTCAGGTATAGCTTAGGAGGAGTCCAATCTTCATAATTCTTGCTTATTTTAGCCATTAGTTCCTCAACTTCCTTAGGAGTCCTATTCCTGAAAACACAATTAGCACAACTATCTAGGTATGTCCTAGATTCTTCGGTTAGTCCATTATAAAATATATCAAGTATCTCATTCTTAGGTAATGGACTTCCAGCCTGTGCATGAATCAAAGCACAAAACCTTGCCCAAGATTTGGGCAATACCTCTTTTTCTCCCTGTTTAAAATCAAAAAGTTCCTGCAAAATAGCATGTCTAGCACTGGGAGGAAAATATTTCTGCAGGAAAGTACTAATCAAGCACTCAGGGCTATCAATAGATCTAGGAGATAAATTACTAAACCAAGTTTTAGCTTCTCCTTTCAGTGAAAAGGGAAAAATCTTAGCAACAAAGTAAGTACGCATCTTAATATCATCAGAAAACAAGCCACTCATGGTAGAAAGTTCATTCATATGTGCTACTACTCTTTCATTCTTAGTCCCACAAAAAGGTTCTTTCTCGACAATAGCTATGTAAGATAGATCGAGAGAGAAATCATAATCTTCATCTATAATGTTTATGGGAGAAGCAGCAAACTTAGCATCAGGAGATAATTTGGGTCTAATAGTACGCCTCTCAAGGAGATTCTTAGCAGCGCTCCTATCATGGGTGTTCCTACATTCTTCAATAAACTCATCAGTCATCTCAACATAATCTTCTTCAGCATCATAACTCTTACTAGACTCCGGTGAGCTAACAGGTGTGGCAGTGTCTTCATTAGGAGTTTCGGTATTTCCAACTATAGTTCTAGCAATCGTAGCATCTAGGAAAGGACCTAATGAATCACTCTTGTCAAGCACAATAGAAGTAGCATCATAAGTATCAGAAGTTTCAGATTCAGCAGTAGTAGCAGTGTGTGTAGCATGCATATGTGGTGGTGTAAGGAACTTACTCAAAACAGACGGTGAATCAAGAGGAGTAGAGGTGTTCAGAACCGTACCTCTTCTTGTAGTGGATGGTAAAATAGGAACCTTGCCATCACGAGACTAACCCATGATGGATGGATAGCAGCGAACAATAGAGAATCCAAGTGAACTTGATAAATAAAGCTATGCTCCCCGGCAACGGCGCTAGAAAATAGTCTTGATGACCCACAAGTATAGGGGGTGTATCGCAGTATTTTCGAGGGAAGTGAAACCCAATTTATTGATTCGACACAAGGGGAGCCAAAGAATATTTATCAGCCTTAACAACTGAGTTGTCAATTCAGCTGCACCTGGAAACAATCTTGCTCACAACAGTTTATCAATAGCAACAGTTTTGTAGTAGGAATAGTAAAGTAATAGCAGTAGTAAAGCAAAGACAGTAGTAACAAAAGCAGTAACAGTGGGATTCGAGTGCGGTAGGCATAGGGATGGATGGACGGGCGTTGCATGGACAAGACAATCCACATAGCAATCAGAACATAGGGCAATTGCAGATAAATAAGATAAAGCATCCAAGTACTAGACGATCCTAGGCATGTGTTCCATATGTAGTCATACGTCCTCGCAATAAGAACTTGCACAACATCTTTTGTCTTGCCAGCCCGTTTGCAGCGGGGCCTCTAGGGAACTACTGGCAATTAAGGTGCTCCTTTTAATAGAGCACCGGAGCAAAGCATTAACACTCCGTGAACACATGTGATCCTCACATCAAAGCCTTTCCCTTTCGGTTATCCCGATTTCTGTCACTTCGGGGCCATAGGTTCCGGACAACGACGTGTGTATACAACTTGTAGATAAGACCAGAAACAATGCTATCATAATGAATCAATAACAAGTTCAGATCTGAAATCATGGCACTCGGGCCCTAGTGACAAGCATTAAGCACAACAAGTTGCAACAAAGTCATAAAGCACTAATAAAAGATACTAGGCACCATGGCCTAACAATCTGATGCCATTACATGAATGATCTCATCCAATCCCTACCATCCCCATAGCCTGCAGCGGGGGATTACTCACTCATAGATGGGGGAAACAAGGATGGTCGATGGAGAAGCGATGGTGATGATGATGGCGATGATCTCCTCCAATTCCCCGTCCGGGCAGGGTGCCAGAATGGAGTTTCTGGTGCTGTTTCGTGGAATCTGGTGGTGGCGGCGGAGCGGAACTCCTTATGGAAAAACGTCGAACCCCCCGAAGTTTTTAGGTCAGAAGGCTCCTTATAGGCGAAGAGAGAGGTCGAGGGGGTGCCTGGGGAGCCCACACCACCCCCTGGCATGGCCTGGCCTGGCCCGCGCCAGCAGGTGGTGTGGCCACCCCAGGGCTCTTCTCCGTCTCGTATTCTGGCTCCTGGAGTCTTCGGGTGAAATAGGATTTTTGACATATTTTCCAGGAATTTTCCTGATAGTTGATTTTCTGCACAAAAAGTAGACACCAAGGCAATTCTGCTGAAAACAGCGTCGGTTCGCATCAGTTGCATCCAAATCACACAAGTATAGAGGAGAAACAATAACAAAAGTGTTCAGGAAAGTATATACGTTTTGGACGTATTAGGTGGCCAAACCACCCCTAGGCGTGGGTCCCCCTGGCCGCACCAGGGCATGGTGTGGGCCCCCTGGCTGCCCACCGACCTTTCCTCTTCGCCTATAAGATGCCTCCCAATGCAAAAACCCTAAATCGTCAAGCCTCCAGCCACGAAAAGTTCCGCAGCACCGCCACCACCGAAGGGGAGATTCAGGGGACAAAAAGTCTCTATTCCGGCACCCTGCTGAGACGGGGAAGTGCCCCCGGAGCCATCTCCATCGATCTCCACCACCATCTCCATCGTCGTTGCTGATTCCCATGATGATGAGGGAGTAGTTCTTCCTCGAGGCTAAGGGTTCTACCGGTAGCTATGTATTCATCTATCTCTCTATGCATGATCATATTGTGATCATGAGCTTTGTAATCAAGTAGATCTACCTTGCTACTCAAGTGTTTTAATAGATCTCTGCTCTCCCCATGTGTGTGAAGTTGATAGTGTGCACACCATGGTGGCACTTAGGCTAGAGATTTCAAATACTTGTTATGAGTTATATTTGGAGTTGGATGTCTCTATGAAATTGTGGTGTTTGTTGGAACCATCTAGTGCTCAAGGTGATAGTGTGGGGTTATCTAGATGTGGAAAGCGAACTTTGAGGTGTGCTGTTATAGCCCTACCATGGATTAGAGTGTCCAACCGGAGAGTAGTTCAGAGTAGTATCATGAAGAGAAGATATTTATATGAGAGTGTTCACTAGTGAAAGTATGATCCCTAGGCCTTGTTTCTAAACATTGAAACACCGTTTGCAACTAGATCTGTTACATGTTTGCTTGCTTCTATCTTTATTTCAGTTGCCTTTAGTCTCTTCCACGCCATCAAGCTATTTTCTGGCACCGTTGTCTTTTATCCATACCACTTGTATTTTACTATCTCTTCGCCGAACTAGTGCACCTATACACCTAACAAGTGTATTGGGTGTGTTGGGGACACAAGCGACTTCTTGTATCTTGATTGCAGGGTTGCTTGAGAGGGATACCTTTGACCACTTCCTCTCTGAGTTCGATAAACCTTGGGTAATACACTTAAGGGAAACTTGTTGCTGTTCTACAAACCTCTGCACTTGGAGGCCCAACAACTGTCTACAAGAATAGAAGTGCGTAGACATCAATACTCTGCTTTGCTGTAATCTTTTTCTCAAGTGGTTGTTGTTGTTGTTGCCGGTTGGCAACGTGCTGAGTGTGTTGTATATATCTAGATGTTCTAGAGAAGACTTTGTACCCAGGTTGCTCATAGTGAAGCTCGCGTGGACCGGTTGGTCTGCACCCGTGGTTTTTTCCTCCTCACCTTGAGGAGGTTTTTCCATGTAAATCCTTGTGTCACCTGTGCATTTGCTCGTTCTTTTATTTCCGCTGCATATCTGTTGATTGAAACTATCCTCAAGGTTCACCGCAGACAGGAGCGGGGAGGTCGTGTGTCTCCTCTCCCCCACAACAGGTAGTACTATTACATTTGCAGGTTTTGTTATAAAAAACCAAGTAATGTCCAAGGTGATGGCGTTGACTTGCCTTACTTGAATTGAGCGCGCAAATGTCTTTGATTATCGTGTAAAATATTCTTTTATGGGGGATTGAACTATTTCACGTGGTTTACCTGTGAACTTCTTTCAAACCAATGAAAGTCATTAAACTTAAACGAACCGGTACGCACACGGGAGGGCAACATTGTTTTTTTTAAACGGAGACAAAATCTTTGCCCCATCAATTAATTAAGAAGAGAGTGTCAAGTTTTTAGGAGAAAACCGGGAAAAAACCTACAACTGGACCTATCCCACCCAAACAACACACCTACACTCACCAACGGCCAAACCAAATGGAGACCCAGACAAAGGGGTCACACCCACCCTAGCCAACACAAGCAACACAATTGCACAAAGCGACAAGAACACTCCAAACACGACACACCTACACCTCTCACCATAGGGGAGGCCATGACACCATCAAGCAATTGCAGGTGACTAACCCATATCACTCCTCTTCTTACTTCCAGGGTAAGCGGTAGCCAAGGTGGTGAGAAAATCGCAAACCTCTCTAGCAACGACAACTCCGGGCACCGGAGTCAACACTGCTGACATAGCAACCCCATCCCTTATAGGGACCACATGCCTACCGGACTCAGGCGAGAGAGATATTGCAGCGTCGAAATCACCATTCTCCTCAACAACAAGCGCCTGACATGGCAGAGAAGCCAAAGACAAGATCCCGTGCGAGTCGAACTTCACTTCCTCGATAGAAGGAGGCAGAACCATAACACCACCCAACTCCAGAAGCTCAGGCAAGATCTACATGACTGGAGCCATAACATCTGAGCTCACCCATATAGGGTTCACAGGGCGTTCAGTCTCTAGTGGCTTTGGTGTCTTGGAGGTGTGACGAAGCACGACCTCTCACCGGCATGATGGTTCATGTTCTTTGAATAGACTGTTTTTTGTGTCTTCTTCAGGATGTTGGGCCGATGACTACATCCTAAAGTTAGAACAAGATCTTCACCGTCCTATCCCCGCTCCGGTGGTGAGTCTAGCATCAACGGAGGACGCGAGGAGTCATTTGTCCGACGGATCTCTTCGGGATCCAGTCGTCTTTCGTATTCGTTTGTGTTCAAGGTCAATCTCTTCCGATCTACAATTGGCATACTATGGCGACGTTTGTTGTTCTGGTGTGCTGGTTCTTTGGGGTCTTAACACGACGTCTTCTCGTCTATCTACTACAACAAGCTCTACTACGACAAGTTTTACCCGGCTCTAGTGATGGTGGGGTGAAGACGATGATGTACTCGGCTTGTGCTAGTGTTTGTATTTTTTCTAGGTAAGATGTCAAGTGGGATCCCACCTAAATCCCATATTTAGTTCATTTGTCAAATTCGTTCAAAATTTTGCTCAAAATTTAAACTAGAGTTTGGCAAATAAACTAAAGGTGGGGCTTTTATGGGATCCCACTTGACACTCTATCGCTAGGTGGTCAGTGACCTATTTGTAATTTTTATTATTTTTAGAACTCTTTGTACTACTCTCACTTATTATTAATAGGTAGGTGAAATTTTACAAAAAAAGGCGTTGGCCTATGTTCTTTGAAAAGGTTGTTAAACTGGGATGCTAGCTTGTGTATTTTCTGACAAATATGACCCCTGGGCAAAACTAATTCTCCATCTGATCATTTGTAAAACTATCTCAGCTCTGACATCTGGGGTCGATGCTATTTAAAATAGAGCTGAAGTTGTACATATTGGCGTCAACATATCAGAAAATCAAACCAAAGGAGGTCGACTCCATGTGAAATGGCGTTGACGTCGGCTCCATGTAAAATGACCCCTAGGCTGCTCCTCTGTTGTCCCGTGTTGGCACTGATTTGTACAACATCGACTCTATTTTAAAATACGCCGACTTCACGGATCAGATTCTAAAATAGTTTTGCGAAGATCTGATAAAGAATTAGTTTCGCCGAGGGATCAGATTTGTAAAAAAATAATACCTGGCTTGCCTTAGGTGGTTTTGCACGCCATCGAAAGGCTGAAATAGCCAGCGATCTGTCGTGGTCGTGTGTGACATCTGGAGTAGCTACACGACCTGACCTGTGCTGAGACTCATGTTTCCAATGTTGAGCACACCATGATTATTTTAAATTTGAATGTCAGAGGACTGAATTGTCCTGACAGGAGACCCCCAGTCCATGAAACTATTGCTGGATCTTCCTGTCACCTTGCGTATGTTGAAGAATCTAAGCTGGATGATACTGAGCTTGAGTCCTGCTCCGGTGCTCCGCCCCTGGTGAAGTTGAGGGGTTATTAACTTTTTTTTTCCTTTTTACTATCTTAGGCCCACCGAAATCTATATCCAGCCCGCGTATATCCTTATGTATAGATACGTACCTATATAGTACGTTTGAAAATTAAAAAAAAGTCACATGACCAGATCCATGCTATCTTGCTGGCCCACATCGTGCATGCGGTGTTAGTTGCCGCTTGTCCCGCATCTAATTAGGTTAGGCGACGGCGCGCCGCCGGCGGACGGACGGCGGACGGAGCGTGCGACTGTCGTCTCTGCCATCTCCGGTGAGTTCATGGCCGCATAAGGTTTCCAAAATCACGGAGGGTACCCTCTCTTCCCTATAAGGCTAGTGTTAGGGGCAACCTAGGGTTAGGGGCTCCGCCCTACCGATCGATCGTATCGAGGGGCAACCTAGGGTTAGGGGCTCCGACCACGGTCAGGTTCTCCCGATGTGCGCGTGGGGCGGTTCTTCATCCACTTTATCTGGCGCATCGACCAGTGCGGTGGGGTGGGCTTCATCCGCCGGCACATCTACCAGCGTGGTAGATTGATTCGTTCTTCTTTAAGTTCATGACATGGGCAGAAATATGATCAATATATCGTTTGTTTGTATTCTTTGTTGATGTACTGAAGTAATATACTGTTGTAGGAAATGACGGAGTCTAGGTCAGGTATTTTTGAGGTAGAGAAGGAACCTGGGTTGGAGTTTCCTGCAGATGGGTCAAATGATTCTAGTGAAGGTGTTGGCGATTGGGTAGATGAATCTATGTCAGCTAGTGAAGAATTATATGTAGATTCAAAGTCAAATGCTGGTGATAACTCTGAGCATGTGAGCACATATGTTATTAATGTAAGTTATTTTATTTGATTCAATTATTAGGGATAGCAAAATAATTATGTTAACGTTAAAATTACAACATTATTCATGATACCAATTTATGTAGATGGACATAGACAATGATAAGGAGGAAAGCAATTCCGAGTCTCTGTTCGAGAAATACATTAATGAGGTACATAGAGTGTAGTAATTATTTGTTAAGCAACGAAATAAATGATCATTAGTGGATGTGTAATTGTGTTATTATTTTGTGCAGGAAATAGCTGGTCTTTAAAACATGTACGACTACTATGGTGAGTCGGACATGGAGAGTGATATTTTTGATGGAACAGATTCTAGGGAGTCAAAAGAGGTGAACATTATGAAGGTAATATTTATGGATATATTTGTTGTGAAAAACAAAGTGTCTGATGAATAGAAAATTATGTAGGTTTTCATTGATTTTCTCTGCATGTGCAGGCCCCGGTTGATGATGGGAGCTGGAATGTCAATGATGTTTGCAAGGCTGAGGATAAGATGGACATGTTTATGAAGATAAAGGAGATGACTTTTCCTTGCGAAGCAACTGCTTTTGTATTCTACAACAGCTACGCTAAAGATAATGGATTTAGCATCAGAAAGGACAAGGTCAGATATAGCAAGAAGCGTACGAAACATTTGGTTTACAGACGTTATTTGTGTTCGAGGGAAGGTGAGCGTGATAAGAGGTTGATGACCGGGGAGGGACAAAGTTGGAGGCTCAGAGCTTTGTCCCGATGCAAGTGTGGGGCTCACCTGACAGTGAAGCTTAATGCAAAACTTGGCGTATGGTACATTGAAAGTTTTGAGCCCAATCACAGTCATGTGTTAGCAAGACCGGATGAAGTACCTTTTCTTTGGTCGCATAGAAAAATAAAAGAGTACCAGAAGGCTGAGATATTAGCTATGGGAGCCGCAGGAATTAGAAAGCACATCATAATGGACTCCATGATCAGCAAAAGTGGATGGTACGGCGGTGTTGGGTACGTCAGGAGGGATATGTACAACCTTTGCAGCAAGGAGAAGAGAAAACTACTGGCGAAAGGTGATGCTTCAACGACCATTGGCATTATGGCTAGCAGAAAGGAGAGGGACCCCAACTTTTATTTTGACTATGACTTAGATGAAGAAGGACGGTTGAAAAGAATGTTCTGGTGTGATTCCCAGTCTATACAGGACTATGAGGACTATGGGGATGTCCTTGTGTTTGACACCACGTACAAGATGAATCGATATGGTATGCCATTCATACCTTTTGTCGGTTTGAACAATCACCGTTGGACTACTGTTTTTGATTGTGCCATAGTTTCAGATGAGACAGAAGAAACATATGTGTGGCTATTGCAAACATTTCTCAAGGCAATGTGTCAGAAGATGCCTCGGAGTGTAATCACGGATGCTGACTCGGCGATGATTAGGGCAATACGCAGAGTATTTCCAGATGTCTGGCACCGAATATGTACTTGGCATATTGAGAAAAATATGAAGGTCCATCTTAGTAGTAAGTCCTTGGGAGAGTTCCGCTCTATGTTGTACTACACTACGTCGAAAGCCGTATTTGAGCAAAGATGGCAAGCGTTCTTAAGGAAATGGCAGTCGGAGAAAACCAAAACTTGGTTGAGAAGGATGTATAGGAAGAGGGGCATGTGGGCTGCAGCGTATTTGGCTGATGGTTTTTGGCTTGGTATGAAAAGCAACCAGCAAAATGAAAGTCTAAATTCCTGCCTTCACCTGCACCTTGATGGAGAGATGACTTTAGTGGATATGATATTGCATTATGAGAATTGCATCAACCGTATCCGTGAGAATGAGGCGCGAGATGACTGCACGGCCTCACAGACTATACCAGTGCCCGTAACTAGATGTAGGAAACTGGAGGTAGCTTCTTCGCACAAGTTCACCCCGGCTAACTTCTATATGTTGCAGGATGATCTGAAGAAAGTTGGTGGCCTACTGACTGTTGAAAAAAAGCTAGGATCTGGATCAAAAATATTTGTCGTCGCATGGCATGATAACCGAAAGAGGTAGTTCACCGTGGAATATACACCGAAAAATCCAAAAGAATCTATATAGTGTAGTTGCAGAAGAATGATTAGAAAAGGTCTACCGTGCAAGCATATATTCCATGTTCTGAACGAATTACATATATATAAAATTCTAGATTGTTGTGTTCTTTGTTGGTTGACAAAAGACGCAAGACACGGTCTTCCTGCAAGGCGCACTAGTGATTTGTTCGGAGTAGGATAGTCAGGGGCTGGGGAAAAATTGAAATATAGCCAGGTCAGTGTGCTAGCTTCAGAAGCTATGCATGCGGCATGCAAACACCCCTCCCTTTGGGATCAGTTGCAAGAAAGTTTGAAGGGTGTGATATCTAAGGCTATTGAGTATGATCAGAAGGAGGAGTTGGCAATTGTTCCTATTTGTCTAAGCTCGTTAGCGGTTGAACACGTAGAGGATCATGAAGGAAACATTGTTAAGGTTCAGGATCCTTTGAAAGTATCGAGCAAAGGTGTACAGAAGCATAGCTCGAAAGATGAGGAATACGATTATCGTCCAAAGTCTAAAAATGGTAGACCATTATCATTTGACGAACATAGAATCAAGTGCGGCGCTTGCAAGGAACAAGGACACAGCAAACACAACAAGCATTGCAAACTTAACCAGAAGTAAGTGTTACCAAACTACATTGAATATATAAATAATGAACTTGTTGAAATTTTGTGTTTTCATGTGCAGGAAGGTGGTATAGGAACATCAATAGAGGAGATATTTGAGTTAATATTGTTAGAAAATCTATATATTTGGTGGCACGGTTTTTAAAGTTATAATACGGTTTTGACGTACACTATTATTTTGGTTACGCTGTTGTTGTGTTGTACTATGTCATTGTCTTACCACGTCTTCGTTTATTTTGGTTTATGATGAAATGTGTGCCATGTCAATTTTGTGACGATAATATGAATATATTTCAAGTTCGAGCCGATGTAAAAATGTTTTATGATACAAAAAAAAATAACGCTGAAAATCTAGATGTTTGCATAAAATTGCAACGATTTTTATCCGTGGCTGGCTCACGAAGTAGTTGATTGTTTCCCCGTTAATTTGGGCTGTAATGCAACCCGGCCCATGGACTAGTCACGGTCCTGGTAGCCGGGCCTAGGGTTTGCAAAATTTTACTATATAAATGTGCATACCCTCAATCTCATCTAGGGTTTGTCTAGGCTATGTCGTCTCGCCGTCTAACTGATCGGCGGCTGCAGGCGCGCGCAAACTCGTCGGCTGGGATGGATCCGACGGGCGGCGCTAAGGGATGGGCGAAGCTTACATCTGTTGTCCATTATAGCTGCAGGAAGATCAAGAATGGCGCACCGCCAATCCTAGATGGGATGGTTAGTTCTTCAAAATCTTTCTTTTTGTTTTATTTCTACGCAATTTACGCAGTATCTGATATTTTGCAATTTAGGATGTTAATGAGGTCCTGTTGCCCCACTTTGTTGATGCTTTGCCGCAATATGAGTATGATCCTGCGTACAATGGTATTGAGCGTAAAACCAAAAATAGGTGCGGCCACTCGATGTTCCCTGCTCGTCGTGTCTGCAAAGATGGTTGTAATGCTGGTAGACGGTTTCTGGGTTGTCCATATGAGGTTTTACCCTATATCCTTGTGTTATGTATATCATTGACAATATATTAAGATATCACACAAAAAATATAACTTTTTTTATTATTTCAGGGATTACATAAGTGCGGACATGTCGAATGGGTAGAAGATGAATGGAAAGGAAGAGAAAGATATGTGATTGGGAAACTAGCCGAAAAGAACAACAAGATACTGATGGCAAAAGAAGAGGCTGAGAAAAACTGAAGACACATTTGAAAATACAAAATAAACTATTAAAATGTAAGGACAACATTATTTGTTTCCTTGCGACAATATGTGTTGCAATGTTTGGACTTTTAGTAGCCATCATATACAAGTGGCAAGATGCAAAGTAGCAAGTTGTTACAAAAGAGGAGTTTTTTTACACTCTAATAATAAACAAGTGACGTATTTCGTACCAGCTGTGTCTTTTTCGTCACGCCGTTAGTACAACTCAATTTGTACAAACATTATACAAAACATGAACTTCTGATTAATAAATTCGTCATATATCAATATATGAGTAGTCTTAAGTGCATATAATAAAACAAAATAGTTGAGGTCATTCTGTTACATAGTTGATCGACCAAAACAAGTTATAATGGCTAGGAAACCTTCTTCGGACTAAAACCTAACCACTCTAACTTGAAAATTCTAATCATCTATGCTTTCATAACTTGTTCATCTTCGAAGCGATCTCGTGAACTTTCTTTTTCATGGCATCTAATTTGTTGGACGACGACAACATCATTTCTGCGACGACACGTCTCCTTGCGTTAACCGTGGCCTACAAAGTAGTACAAATCGCGGTGAGTTGAAATTTAGTTAAGATGGAACGTTTAGTTCGTAATCATACCTGTGAAAATTCTCCTGTCATCCGTTCACCATCCCAATGCTCCATGCATTCGATGACAAATAATCCACAAGAGTTTCTGTTGTAAAGGTATAAGAGTTAAAAGATTAATACAGTGCTCATGTTCATTCTGTCATAAAGAATATGATGTAACATGTACTCACCCATCCCGCTGCTGCGGCATCTCATACTCTTTAATTGGCCACTTTGAAATATCCGGATATCGACCATATGTACTTGCATTTGCCACTTGCATGTCTTGTCCAATTTGGCGACGCTGTAAAAAGATCATGGTTAAATGTGCAACACATTTTGACAAAAAAATAAGGACAATATATTCTCCATATACTAGTGCCTCGACAGTCTCCAAAGTTAAGTCCAGAGGATATAGCGAGTCCAGAACTTGGAACTCTTGCTTCGGCATGTGCATGACCACCGTCATCCAGTGTGTATTGCCGATATTTAAGGGAAAATAAGTCTATAAAAACTCATATTATTAAATATCCGATGGATTTTTAGATGTTTAATCATAACATATAATAATTGATCGCAAACATAATATAACATACCTTTTTACGAACTGTATATTTTTCCAACACTCTACCAACTGTTCTAGATTTTTGCATCTCATTATCCATGTTCATGGTAGACTCTTCTACTTTGTCTCCAGCAATTGCACGGTCTACTAGAAATTTAGATCTCCATGCTGGACATAAGAAACGGTCATGCCCAACCCAGAGGGCTAAATGTCCAATGTACCCATCTATTACCTGCAACATACATCATTGAATTAAGTGTTTGCAACAAACAAAACATAAATTTAATGTATTGGCATAATATTAAAGTATTGCCAGTAAGTTCAGTTATCACTTACATCATCAGACAACCATTTACGGTCTAGAACGACATGTAGTCTTTCTGCACTAACTTCATCTCCACGGAAGTTCTTGTATAAGTTTTTTTTCTTGTGCTGATCTGACCGAGATACGAGCTCAAGAAATACGACAGCAGCATCTATTTGTTGTGGAGTCAAATCAGTGTTGCAATTTTCATCTAGGCCTGGTTTATCATCGAAATCGAGAACTGCATATACAAATGAAAAACTGAATTAGTATATTTGAATGCAAGACATGTTTACAAGTTTTATTAAACAATTCAAATATGAACTTTACCTTTTGCAGTAGATCCGCGGACTAAACGCTTGATGGGTTTGTCAAGAGCATAAGGAGACTGAAACTTTTTTGGGACTGTACGCTTCCGTTTTCCAGTTAACTCATCTTCCTTTCGGCTATCAGCTGATTAACAGTCATTTGCTACACCTTTATTTAATTGTGCCATAGACATAAACTTATTAACAGAAACAGCAGAAATATCAATATCAGATTCTTCTTTTACTGGTTCTGTATTATCAATAATAAAAGGGTTATCCGGTGTGCTGCCAAGTGCACCAATCCTCTTGTCCGGTATAAGATCATTCACACCATTCGTCTTGCTAAGTGGTGTATGGCCATTTACGGCATTCTGTGCAGGCGCCTTCACATGTGTGCCATGGTCAGGAACTTCGGCAGGCGCTGTCGCACCAATGCACTCGACCTCTTCTTCGGAATCGCTATCTTTCTTGTACACGAATTCTTTTTTTTCACGAGGTCCATTCTGAAAAGAACCAGCATCTTCTTCCTCTTCCATTTCTGTTGAAGCCGCTGCATCCATAGGTTTGTACGTCATGCCTTCCTTGTTGAACAGTTCCAATATTCTCTACAAGACATGGTAATGTAAGAGCACAACCAAATGTTCATCTATAATGACCTTAACTATGTAGTATAGTATCTCACATGAGCACATAAATTAGCTATAGGAGTCAACATTTTATGCAACTGTGTGTCCAAGTGATCTGTCACCCGCTTAAACAAAAGCTCCAACTGATCATTACCAAGTTGTTGTGTACCATTGATATTCTTATGCGGAACACTAACCGGCTTGGCCTTTTGCTTACGAGCGGGCATAGGATCTGCCATCAATGGCTCTTGCATACGATATTCTTCAGTGATATTATCTTCTATCTGCATGATGGTACAAATGATACAAGCTGTAAGTCCTTCGTATTTTATTTACATGAGTCATAATCTAAAAAGGCAATATACGAGGGAAGCCAAAAAATATTACCTTGACGTTACCACGACCACGCCCATTCTCGTAGTCGAAATTGTCTCTCTTTGTGGCAGCGGCTTCGTTCCAATTCCTCATGAGGGGGCATATGGACATTTTAGGATTAAATGCACATTCGCCTTCCTGAAAGTACTACATTTTAAGAAATATAAGTAAATTCGCTATAGCACATACATCATAGAGTATACATGCGAAAACAAATGAGTACGAAAATAAAACCTACAATAGTCCAAGATTTCCTTTCGGCCATTGGCGGATTGTTTTTCCTTTTCTCCCAATCCTGATGCTGTCCATTAAAACCCTCCTCGTTAAAGCATTCCAATTAATCTTGGACATTCTGTTAACATCATCAACTAATGCATAGTACTACTTCGGAAAAACCTTTGTTGCCATAGGCGCAATAACTATTCCAAGTAGCACTAGCACCATCTTTCACAGAAAGTCGTCATCAGCAAGTTTATTTTTAGTGATGTCAGCGATTAAATCATCAATTACGATGTTTCCAGTAGATTTGCTCAGAAAGTGTGTGGGGACGCGATCCTTCACGTCCTCTCCTTCTTCAGTAAGTATGTTCGCTGCTGAAAAACCTTTATTATCGAGACCAAGGATACACTCTACGTCGACAGGCCCAATAGAGATTGCCCCATTTGTCTTTTCTATAGCGAATGTACCTGTTGTAGGGTCAAAAGCCTCGAGCATGAACCTTCAATAATAATTACCATGAATCAGAATATAGGAGAAAAACATATGTACAATGGTAGAACAAAAATATTTGCATTAGTACCTTATTAGGATTGTGCGCATCTTCGTAGATGGCATCATCATCATACTACGCAGATTCATTTGGGATAGTCTAGCCCGTTGAGCGATGGAAAGACCCGTCACTAACTTACACAATTTTTCGATGTTGCAACAAATATCCCCCTTAAGATCGTCCATCCTAAAAACAAAAAACACAATTAATATATTGGCGGGACAGTAATATGTAGATTGTATTGCTGCATGCGATATGAGTTACTCACTACACACATAAAATGACGATACTATTTTCTATAAACATGTCTGATCATATCTAAATGAACTAGTGAATCTAGAGGGCCTAAAAATATTGATAACAGTCATCCTAGTTGGCTTGTGTCTTGACCGGCAAGCGTTCGCTTTACCATAAACGACAAACAACAATGGACAGAATTTTCGAGCGATTCAATAGTATTTGAAAACGAGGAATCACTACAACCGCACAAGGATACAATTAAACATAAATGTAAGGGAAAGTAGTATCGGATCTTAGAGCTCTAAGCCATGAACCGACTAGCCTACCAATTTCGTGGATCAGAGGAAGATGTACCTAAAATAAAACTACTGATGCGCAGGATGAGAGGTTTACCTGAACGACCTCTGTAGAGGAGGAACAACCACAGTGGAGGAACAAGGCCGTCGAAGTTGCGCTGCGGAATTAGGTGCACACGAGGTTAAAGGGGCTGCGAGTCGCCAAGCGGACTATGACGGCGTTTAGGGTTAGCAGGAGGAAGCGATCGTGGGGTTTAATATTTGGTTTGGGTCAGAATTATTTCCACTTGGCCGATCCTTCTTGGGCCAATAAAGGCCTCTGGACTCATCCCGTCCAAGATATTACATGAAACGGGGCCTGCGCTATATCAAGGGTCGGGCGAAGTTTTTTTTCGTCAGACCGAAGTTTTTTGTTATCTTTTTTGATATAAATTTTACAAAATGCTTAAATTTTGAACTTTCAATTATAAGAAAATAACTATATATTTCACATCAGTGATTGACATGTAACATGTATACAAAGTTTGAAAAACTTTATAGAAGGTCGGAAAATATGACAACTTAGAAACAAGTCGTTTCGTCTAACTTGAACCATCTTTTGTAAGCATGTGATTTTTTCGACCTTCATTAAATTTTCTAATATTTTTTACACATGGCAACACAACCAATCTAAGACACATGGGCAAGGTATTACATTTTTTTGATTTTTTTTTAAATTTCTATTGCCCCGGTCAAATTTAGGTCAAATAATCTAAGACATTCGAACAAATATAATGTCTTATGATGTGCCAGCTCTCTTTAAAAGTTCTACCAATGTACAAACCGCATGCTATACCTCCATATTAACAACATATAAAAATATGTTACCAAAATTTGAAAGTTAACTTGCTCAAAATTCAAATTTAATCTGAAAGTGATTTAGTATTTTCAAATTTTTACATGCACCAAGTTTTGAATATGAAAAATCTCTACAAATGAATAATATGGCCCCTACAGTCCTTCAAATAATGGTGAAAACCTCATGCAATTCAGACAAACACATCTCCTCAAATCCAAATCTGAATTTTTAGATCAAAATCGCATCGAACGCAGAGGACGCATATGTATGAACCAAGTTGACCTAACAATATATCCATGATTAAACCATATCTTGTGGATCCAAAAATGATTTTTTCCAAAATAAATGAGGTTCGAATGATATAGATGTAGTTCAATATTTCAATGTTTTGACCATATTGACCAAAGTTTGACTTGATGTAAAATTTGAGCAAACAAGCATTTCACAATAAACAAAGTGGTCACATTCCAACTAAATGACCCCAAAATCCATACCATGTTGGTGAAAGACAATTTGTATTCAAATTTTTGAACTACCTTCACAAAATGTGTTTGAATTTGAATTATTAAAATGGAAAATGGTATGTGAAATCATAGTTGGACAAAAACCCCAAAAGATGAAATGTGTGTTATGCCAAGATACACCTACCTGCCAAATCTTAGTCCATTCTAAGAAAGTATGTTATAGAGTTGGCCATTTCCTAGTGGGTACTTACCCATGAGACTCGCACTTGAAACCAAGTGTGAGAGAGCAACCTCAACTTTCATTGTACAAACTCAAGGTCTATTATTTTTTGTGCAAACTAGGGTATAATCTAAGACACATGGCTAAGGTTTTATTATTTTTTTGATTTTTTTTTGAATTTGTAGTGCCCTGTCAAAGTTTGGTCAAATTCACGTCGAACAAATAAAATGCATAAAGATGTGCAAGCTCTCTTTCAAAGTTCTACCAATGTCCAAACTACATGCTCTACCTGCATGTTAACAACATATAAAAATATGTTACTAAAATTTAAAAGTTAACTTGCTCAAAATTTAAATTTGATTTGGAGATGATTTAGTATTTTCAAATTTCTACATGCACTAAGTTTTGAATCTGAAAAAACTCTACAAATGAATAATGTGTCCCCTACAGTCCTTCAAACATTGGTGAAAACCAGACAAACATAGCTCCTGAAATCTAAATCTGAATTTTTCTGAAAATTTATGTCAAAACCACCTATTTGATGTGTTTAACTGAATTTTCAAATTTCTACATGCACCAAGTTTTGATTCTGAAAAAACTCTACAAATGAATAATGTTCCCCTACAGTCCTTCAAACAATGGTGAAAACCTCATGCAATTCAGACAAACACAGCTCCTCAAATCCAAATCTGAATTTTTTAGAAAATTCATGTCAAAACCACCCATTTGTTGTGTTTAACTGAATTTTCAAATTTCTTTATGCACCAAGTTTTGAATCTGAAAAAACTCTACAAATAAATAATGTGACCCCTATAGTCTTTCAAATATTGGTGAAACCCTCGTGCAATTCAGACAAACCCAACTCGTCAAATCCAAATCTGAATTTTTATCAAAAAAATGTCAAAACTATTCGAAATCTGCAAAAACTTTTAAAATAATAAAAACGGTATAAAAACCTAAGTACATAAAAATATTACAATTATTTTACATACAGTTATCCAATCTTTATTACAAGCTATATTACAACTTATAAGTAATATTGAAATAATAACAATTTTTTAAAAAAGGGACACATCCCAGCCAGGCCTTCTGTCCGGACAAGCTACCTACGACCTAACTGGGCCTCTTTTAGCCCATTATGTCCCCAACGCCGCACGGCGTCAGTCGGGTCGGACGGCTGGGAGTTTAGTCCCACCTCGCCAACTGGAGAGGATTCCGACCAGCTTAAATAGCCGCGCGTTCGGCTGCTATCAACCGCCTCTCTGTTCTATCTTACTTGCGATCAGTCACGAATCCTACTTTGGCCCGTTGGGCCTACTGGCAGGTCACGGGCCTGCATCCTAGCCATTCATTTGGTTTCTAGTCGTATGCAGACCATGACTCCCTTGAGGAATATCCTGCCAGCGGGTGGCCTTTTTTTTTGCTTTATTTGATCTTTTTTCTCCTATATTTTAACATAAATTCATACATTTTTAATACAAATTTACATGGCATACAATTTGCTGCACTTATCAAAACCTTCCAATTTAGAATTGGCACAATAAAATTCATATTACTAACTGGCAGCACAGCTATCATGCCACATCACAAATACATATATAAGAAACAAGCAATTAACAATATGTAACCATAACCTTAGTAGCAGCATAATAACATATAAGTCTTACGAAAACTTCACCACAGTACCAAAATAACATAGTTCTCAACCACTTCTACTTAGTCAACCAGTTCAACATATTAACCATATATACATAAACATCATCGCTATAATGATGATGTGACCATACATACTAGTAGCTGATCAACATTTACTCTTCCGGAGTCACTGAACACAAATTCCTCTGGCTCGAGGACCCTGAGGAGAGCTTCGTGCCTACCACGATCACACAGGTCACCCTTAAAGTAGTCCTCACCCAGACGTCTTCGAGTGGCAACCTCACGGACATGCTGGACAAGACCCATCCTCAGGCCCCCACGTGGCTTAAAGTGGTGGAATAGGCACCTGTAGAACTCAGCATTGAATGACAGGTACGTAGAAATCCCCTGAAGCCTGAGTTTCTTCTCCTCTTTCTTCATAAAAGACTTGTAGGTCCATTGCTCAACATCATTATCTGAACCAGAACCAGCAAAGTACTACACAATCAAAAAAAGAAATCAAGAGTTAGTACTTTTAATTTGGTACAACAAGTACTATATTTGTGCATATCTGAATGCACTTGAACAGATGGAAGAACAAACCTCCTCATCGGGGACCGGGGAGAGTACATCATAGCCAGCACCAGGGTTTGGTGCCTGCCAATTTTTTTACAACATTAATTACCGAAAGCATTCAACATAAGTCATTGAACAGTAATAGCAAAAATTGATAGCATAACAAATGATGGTTCACAAATCAGTTCACTAAACTAACATTGATTAACTTGACAATAAAAGCTACTTAAGCTACATGTCATTAAATTATAAGGATTATGCAATTATATTGCATGTACATAATTGCACAGTAATTATGCAACCTTTGTTCTATCAAACATATAATCAGATTTTCCTATACTACATGTGATGTCCATACATGTAGTTGCCTTAGATAGTCAGGATCAGTTGCAAGAATTGCAAAATTTATGAGGCCTTTCATAAAGCTGTGATAACAGCTCACAATAGTAAACAAGTATTCAAACAAGGTATGCTAAAAGGCTAAGTTTATTTGCAGCCACAGAAACAAGATACGCTAGAAGGCTAAGTTTTTTTGCAGCCACAAAAACAAGGTACGCTAAAAGGCTAAGTTTTTTGTATTCATTACCACCAGCGTGTTCATTAACAGATCATGAAGACGATCAGACTCAACTTTTAGTACAAGTCTCCAGTTCAAGTGTCAAAATACAGCCGCAAAAATCTACTCTAGTATGCTAATACTGTTTAGGGCATGCAGCCATTTACCATTTATCACCGTGCAAAATCAAGGAAAATGATAAGCTAATATTTCAATATACCCACTAATTAAACTACACTGAATATCATATCTTAGGAACATCACTCTATACATGCAATTGTAGTACTGGCAAGATGAAAGAATATATATGCAGGTATATCACTCTATTCATTTAACAGAACTACTCTAGCTTACAAATGATCATACAATTTCATAAAAAAACTACAAAAAAAATATACGGGCAACATTGTGTAATTTCATAGTTAAATATTCCGAATAATCCGATGCACCGAACTATTTCCTAGGGCTAGACTCATGCTGCAATGAATAACTGTCATTCAAATATGTCAATTCCTAAACACAATCTACACCAGGAATCTACAGAACCAAGCTTCCATCCACAAATAATCCCTAAATTATATCAATCCCTAATACTGATAAGCTAAATCTACAGAACTGAGCTTCCATCCAAACAATCTAAAGGGGAAAATAGGAAATTAGCAGAAAAAACTCTTACCTGCATCGGAGCAACCACTTGAGGCTGCACCGACGTCAGATCCTCCACGGTGCCGACCGCCATGTTCAGATGCAGCCGCTCCGCCTCACTGACCTCCGCATCCACCATCTCCACCTCTCCTAGAGCCGCATCGGCCAAAGTGGCCAAAGCGGCCGTACCACCACCGCCACCGCCATGGCCCTCGACAACCTTGACCGCATCTGAGTGGGTCACGGCTCCCATCCCCACCCTAGCAGAACCGCCCACATCGGCTCCGGAGCCCACTCCCACCATCGCCGGAGTCGAAATCGCGCGGAGGAGGATGACACTCAGGCTGGAAGCGGGGGAGACGACGACATGAGGTAGGGTTTCTCACTCCTCAGTCCTTTCCGTATCAGGTGAGGCAAAAGGGAGGGGGGAAATGGTGGGATCTAGCGAGGCGGAGGGGCCGAGAGGGCTCTTATACGTCCCGTCGATTCGTTTCCGCTGACGTCACCGGCGCCGAGTCGATTCGTTTCCGCTGACGTCACCGGCGCCGTGTCGATTCGTTTCCGCACGTGACGTGCACTGTACAAAATACGCGTACAAAAAAAATACAAACTACCACGGGCCTATATGGGCTTGAACGGGCTCTACGTATCTCTCCGAAGTCAAGTATTTACGATCTTGCCACCGGTAATGAACCGGTATTGGACAATCTCCACCGTCCCTCCTCCGTTCTTTTCAGAATCAAAGCCAGGGGTGGAGCACCGGAGCAGAAGTGACTGAGCTTTGCTCACTCCGCGACAACCGGCTTCATGAATGTGGGGCGGGAGGAAGGAGGATAATAGGTTAATAACCATGTGGAGTTCTCGGACATCGTGTAAAGAAATGTCCAGGCTTGAGCAGCTGGTTAAAGATGTGTGAAACTAGCTATTCAAATATTTAGAACCATATCAAATTTGAAAATCCCAGAAAAACAAGGTACCGGACCTTTTACACAAATACAAAGTACTACTCCGATCCATATTACTTGTCGCTGAATTGGATGTATCTAGCACTAAAATATGTCTAGATACATCTATTTCAACGACAAGTAGGAGTACTTCCATATCCGGTGTACGCGAAAAGGCACAAGAATTTCATCCACAGACTTAGGATTTTCCTAGGTTGGGAAACCCAACACAATAAGTACGAGATTGTACATGATCATTTCTCAGCGATGCTAAAAATGGTACTAGGATAAATATTAATTGTGAGTTGCGTCAATTCAACCATTGCGGCCTCTATTGCTCGGGGATGACTTCTTTTAACAGGAGGTCCTCGCGGCCATTTCTCTACTACCTAGTGATAAGGTTCTGGGCCTCAATGGCTTCACGAGGGTCTTCTTGGAATCATGTTGGAAACGTTTTCCCGATATACAATCGGACAGTTTTCATTGACTTATTCAGGTGAATATTGCCATGCTTCCTAAGAAAGATGGAGCCGAGCATATTACAGAGTTTCAGTCAATTACTCCCATTCACACGATTGCAATGATGATGGCAAATCACTTAGCACCTCTCATGAACAACCTCAACTCCAAGGCTCAAAACACTTCCATCAAAATGAGGAGCACTCAGTGGCAACTTTCCTTAGGTTCGCACCTCAAACGAAAGAAGAGGTTAAAGCACCGGGCCCGGATGGCTTCAATAAAAAATTCTTTAAGGCTTGTTCGGAAATTATCAAAGCGGATGGCATGGTGGTGATCCATCATTTTTTCTACTCTTCGCACTTCCAACCTCAATTGGTTAAACTCCGCCAATGTCGTCCTAATCCCAAAAAAAGATGGTGCGGAAGATATCACCGATTATAGGCCAATTAGTCTCATTCAAGGATTTGCCAAGATTATGGCAAAAATCCTTCCCTTGCGTCATGAACCCCATATGAATAACCTTGTTTCCATCACTCAAAGTGCTTTTATAAAGAAAATAAGTATACACGACAACTTCACGTTTGTTCGTAACTATGATAGATGGCTTCATCAAAGAAAGAAGAAGGCCACTCTTCATTTCAAGCTTGACATCAAAAAGGCGCTTGATTCCGTCCGATGGGAATACATTCTAGATACACTCCAACAACTTGGGTACCCTCTACGGTTCTGCAATTGGATTGCCGCATTGCTTTCAACCGCCTCATTGCGTATACCTCTTAACGGTATCGCAGGCGACCCCATAAAGCATGGGCGCGGGTTGAGACAAGGTGACCCACTATCTTCCCTTCTCTTTGACATCTCCATTGATCCTCTTCAACATTCTTCAAGTGGCTACCGATCATGGGATCCTCCAACACATTCCTAGAAAGGGGGTTCGCTTATGTACATCTCTATACACCGACGATGTGGCGGTTTTTATTGCCCCTACCTGAGAGGGCATCTCAACGCTCGCCCAAATCCTCACTAACTTCGAAAATGCTATGGGTCTAGTCACGAACTTCCATAAGAGCATGGTGGTTCCTGTTAGATGTGGGGAGATGGCCATCCAGGACATCATTCAAGAACTTCCTGCTACTATCACAACTTTTCCAATGACATACTTATTCCTTCCGCTTGCGGTGAAAAGACTGAAAATATCTCACTTATTACAACACCTTGAAGACAAAACGGCCAAGCGTCTCGATCCTTGGAATGGGAGGCACTTCATATCACGGGAAGAAAGGCTCTCGTGAAGTCAGTGTTAACCTCACAAGACATCTATCCCCTAACCTCCCTCGACGTCCCGGTGGAACCGCTTCAAGCAATTCAAAAGATGATTCGAGGATTCTTACGGGCGGGCCCCGAAAAGGCTTCTAATGTAAATACGAAGTTAATTGTACTGCGGTGTGTAGGCCTACCTCCATTGGTGGCCACGGTTCTCAACATGCAAAAGTTTGCGAGAGCGCTTCGCTTAAGATGGACATGGCTTCAATGGATAGCCCCGGAGAGACCTTGGGTTGGAATGGAAAATCCATGCAATACGGGTGACATGGATTTATTCCATGCTATGACGATAGTTACTATTGGTGATGGAAATAAATGAATGCTATAGGAATAATCTTGCTCCACCGCTTACAACGCGCAGTTTGCCGAGGCTATTCACTCTCCAATGGACTCTATTGTGTGGAAGAATTGGGCACCCCCAAAATGTTAACTTTTCACTTTGCTTATTATCCGAAACCGAGTGTGGATGGCGGATCGGATTTCCCCCTCTATCAATGTGAGAATGAAACGGTGTGTCACCTTCTATTGCAATGCCGCTACTCCACAAGACTATGGAAATTGACAAAAAAAATGGACTGCTTTACCAAACTTAGACCCTTCGACTTGGTGGCCTTTCGATGAGGTGCTTTCTTGGTGGAGTCACTTGGTTCTCGCTGATGGAAGAGGAATGGCAGCTATGGCTTCGCTCGTTATGCTTACGCTTGGGAGATTTGGGACGAGCGAAATGTGATGATCTTTGCCAAACCTTGTCTTTGCCAAAATTAAGATAGAAGCTATGTCGTGGGCTCTCACGGAAACCAAACACTTGGATAATTTGATGTCGGGAGAGTAATATTTTCTCCGTGTGTGGTGGTCTGTACCTTAAACCTTTAACCTCTACTCTCCTTTATTAATGAATTAAGACAAATCTTTTATCTTTCTTAAAAAAAATAGTAAGATGCTCCTTATAAAAAAACACAGGAGACAAGTTGGTGCCTAGACGGAAAAAAGGGCCGGAAGATGTTGCGGACTTCAACGGGGAGGTCGACCATATATTACTACCATCGGACAATGCTACATATTGCTGTTGGATGACGATAGGTTGGTTGTCACGAATACGACTGCGAGATTTTATTTATTCTTAATTAACTCAACCTGGAGATTACCATCACCGAGGACCGAGGGCCGTCGGCTCCGGAAGTCTCTGAAACGCCGTGTCCCCTGTTACTACGCCTACTAAATACCTTGCTTGGTCCTTCCAATCCTACTGGCTACGGCTGTCAGAAAAAGAAAAACAAGTCAACCGACGAACTGCCGACGAGGGCGCGTACGTGGCAGACTGGCAATCGGTTTAGCGCATCTGGTTCAACGCATCATCAAACTCTTAAAAAAGGAAACAAACAAACAAATCCTGTAGTAAACACGAACGACGAAACGAGTTTGTCCTACAGTCCACGCGACGACGTGAGCCAGACGAACCGCCCACCCCAGGCCAACGGACGCGGCGCCGTCCGAGCGATCACACGGCACGGCGTGCGCGCCCGGGGAACGTGGCCCCGACCCCACAGCTAGGCAGCCCCAAAATTTCTGGGTCAAATCTCTCCCGTAGATACGCTACGCAGTACGCACGCACGCACGTGCAGCGTACAGGTACGTTGCCGAGTTCGTACCGCTATCGGTTCCGCCCGGTGGAGGCGCGTACCACCAGACCAGGCTACCAGCCAGTACTCCACCCACCCCGCTACCGCACAACCAACTTCCCTATAAATAGCGGCCGCCCCGATCTGCCGCAGCTCCGCCTTGTCCTCACCTCGCCTCGCCGCGCAGCGCCGCGCCTCCCGTTCGCTTCCGCATGCCACCGAACCCGACGCCGCCGCGCCTCGCGCAGCAGCAGCAGCAGCGCCACCGCGCCATCAGCAGCAGCAGCCAGGAGGCCATGGCCTCGTCCGACGAGGAGGCGTTCGAGGAGGTGGACCCGACGGGGCGGTTCGGGCGGTACGCGGCCGTGCTGGGCCACGGCTCCGTCAAGAAGGTGTACCGCGGGTTCGACCAGGAGGAGGGGATCGAGGTGGCGTGGAACCGGGTGCGCGTGCGCGCCCTGGCGGACCGGGACCCCGCCATGGTCGACCGCCTCCACGCCGAGGTGCGCCTCCTCCGCTCCCTCCACCACGACCACATCATCGGCTTCCACAAGGTCTGGCTCGACCGCGACAACGGCATCCTCAACTTCATCACCGAGGTCTGCAACTCGGGGAGCCTACGCGACTACCGGGACCGACACAAGCACGTCTCCGTCAAGGCGCTCAAGAAGTGGGCGCGACAGATCCTCGAGGGCCTCGACCACCTACACACACACGACCCCTGCATCATACACCGCGACCTCAACTGCAGCAACGTATTCATCAACGGCAACACAGGACAGGTATCTATCAATCTTGCTTAATTGCCTCTCATTGCACAATTACAGTCTCTTCAATTGAACCGTGCGCTCCACCAGTTCTTTCTTTGAAAAATCCCCAAATCGTATGATTACAGCTGCCAAACTCTCTCGCGCAAAGTTGTGCCGTTCCCCAGCAGTTAATTTTATCGTGCCTAGTAATTTAGCACTTCTAATTACTACTACTAGAACATAGTATACATATGCATTCAGTTTTAATTATATTCTGAATTGCGCTGGTAATCATAGACTTTACTTTCTTAATTAATATATACGCATTTGGATAGTACACTATATGCTACTAGTACTCGTACTGCTTTTTTTTTTGCCTGAAAAGGGCAAATTGTGGGTAGAACAGTACAACGCGGCTGTTGATTCATATACATCGACCCGTGCATTAGGCCGGGGATTAGCGGAGCGGCGGGTGCCTCCACACCTTTAGGGCTTGTTTATTTCTCTCGTATTTTTGTCCACTAGAGTTGTGGAGATATGCAGGGATTTGGTGTTTACCTATTACTCTTTAATCTTCACAAATTTTTCCTAAAAATATTCTACCATGTAGAAGAATTTTCAATCTAGATAAAAATAAGAAGGATTTGCGGGCATATCTAAGGATTATCTCGGCCAAACCCGGAGTAGTAAAGACTACAGGATTAAAATAATCTCCTCCATTCCTCGCAAATACACTAGTGAATACGAGAGAAGTAAACAAGACATTAATTTTCCACTCCTTTTCTGTGACGACCTAGCTGTAGACCTCTCCAGCTCTCCGTGTCTCCGGATGAGAGAGATGTCTAAAAGCAAAGCAGTCGCAAGAACTGGAACCCATGATATATGCTTGTGTGAGCTGCACCTAGCTTTCGTTCGAATAAAGGACAAACTCAAGTGATGCACGTTGGGACGCACTTTAATCTGCTAGTAATTTTCTTCAATTCGTTGCTTGCCTGCTGCACCTAGTAGCTGTTAGACGTTGCTTTCGTGCTCCAGTTTGAATGGAGTTTGCAATTCGATCAAATTTTGCGTGAGGCTAACGGCTCTGGCGATCCACTGGTACGTGCAGGTCAAGATCGGGGACCTCGGGCTGGCGGCGATCGTGGACAACACCCACATGGCGCACACGATCCTGGGCACGCCGGAGTTCATGGCGCCGGAGCTGTACACGGAGGCGTACACCGAGTCGGTGGACATCTACTCGTACGGGATGTGCGTGCTGGAGATGGTGACGCGGGAGATGCCCTACTCCGAGTGCGAGAGCGTCGTGCAGATCTACCATAACGTCACCCGCGGCACTCCGCCGGCCGCGCTCAGGCGCCTCAAGGACGCGGAGCTGCGGGGATTCATCGAGCGCTGCATCGGCCAGCCACGGAACCGCCCCTCGGCGGCCGAGCTCCTGCGGGACCCTTTCTTCGACGGCCTCGATGACGACACCACCGGCACCCTGAGCTAACACCCGGCCAGCTGCGCATGTCGACCTCGACAGCCCGTATATGGCCAGGGTGGATTGGGATGTATTGACTTCTCCGTGTTGTTAATCGTTAGTAGCTGGTAGAACAGCGTGATGCTGACTCCAAAATTGTTTATTCTTAAGCTCCAGTAAGCAGGCGAGAGCAAATGTGTATATGTCGTGGGCTTGACGGAATTCGTCCTGGCCACTGCAATTGTATACTGAATTATTTCTATAGCTTTGCCCTTTTGCATTAGTACAATGGAAAGGCAGACAAATCATGACACAGTTGGAACGGGTAATCTGAATGTCAGACGAAGAACAAGGAGCAGGTCAATCTCCTTAATGTGTATCTTTTCAATCTTTACCCAAGCCAACAGTGATCTCGTAGAAATGAGGAACGGTCGGTGGCCTCTTCATGTAGTAGTATGTTTCTAATCAGAGACGAGGCATTTGGAGGCTATAATGGTACCACACGACTCGAGGAAGGCAGAAAAAGTATTGCAAAGTCAGTGAGGTACAGTAAAAATGAGCAACAGTCGGTGGATTCTTGCAGACGAGGCATTTGGAGACTAAAATGGGGTACCACATCTACCACAAGACTGCTACGGCGGCAAGATTTCTAGTATTGCAACACTCCTATTTCTGTGTTGGCATTGATGTTCTTTAAGAAATGTTTCATATCGCAAGAAACATGTTGGAAGTAGCAAGAAACCTCTAGTCGTAGCACGGACCCTGAAACGACGTGGAAAAGAGCAACTTACATGTTCTGAAATAGTCCAATTTGGTGAATGTAGATACATGTTGGAGTAAGCATCTATATTCACCCAATTTGTTCAGTTCGCATCAGTGCTATCCAGTCCACCTTCTACCTAAGCTACCTCAATTCCCGAGATAAGCAGCTTGCGAAGATTCAGTTGAGTGTAATTCTCGCGTAGAATCGTTGCAAACCTTGAAACCTCACCAGATAAACTGGAGATGTCCGGAGAAAACAAGCGGGTCGGGATGCAGACCCAACCGATACACTGGATACCTGGCGCACGGGCACGGCACTCTTTTGGTTCCTTTTAAGCGTCGGGAGCATGATGATGGATGGGCAACTCAGGCTGCATTGCGCACAGGCTGTCCGGCGATCTTACATATCCAAGGCCACAAAAATAAGGTGCTGGTTGGTGCGTCAGTTGGCTGATGTATCGGCGTCCTAGCAGCTGGGCAGTAGCCAAGCTCACATTTGCTGTCGGAACAACAGCTTGGGCTACGGAAGGTCCAGGGTGACAACTGAAGGTTCGTGCTCATGGCTTGATATGACCAATTTCCATTTTGCTGGACGATTTGCGTGGTCTATTCTGACGAAGTGTAAGTACAGTAGCCTTTTTTTTTTTTGACATGGTAAGTAGCTTGTTGGTTGTTCTGGTTCAGCTGGGCTTTTTGTCAGGCCGTCCAAGTGACCAAGTGCCCCTAACCGTTGGTTTTCATCATGGGCCCGATGAATATGATTCATGCAGTCCGGTTAATAGAATCGTACACGAGTACGGAGCTAGAAAAAAAGTTCAATAACTTAGTAAGATCTGTTCACAACTAGGCATACTTAGAGATGCAAATGGGTCCCACAAAAAACCGATTACAGTTCATTTTGTATTTTTAATTCAGAATTATATTTTTGCTAAAATTTTGAGCTAAAAACATAAACTAAACTATAAATGAGTTTTAGTGGGATTCCACTTTACAACTTACGCATACGCCACTAGAGAATAACCTAGGTGCCACTAGGAAAGAGCTTCTTTCAAGTTTCAACGTATTGTAGTCGGGTTTCCTTGTCTCCAGCAGATGATCTGATCTTAAAAGAAGACGGATCCCAGATCTTAACTTTTTTTTCGAAATGGGGGTAGAGCCCGGGCCTCTGCATCCTAGGATGCACACAATCTTTATTAAAATCCAAAAGGTATCACCAGAGTATTACAATTCACTGATCATATATGGTTGATACATAAACTAACCATCTGAAAAAAGTAATGGTCTTACAAGAGAATGATGACAATAGCTAAACATCAGTCAATCTACTAGAGTGACGCCAAGAAGTCTGTCTGAAGAAATCCGACGTAACCTCCACAAGACGGATGCATCCAGAAACTATGGATTGTCGTTGATGCTCTGGGAGCAGAAAAGCCTAGAGCTGAATCCAATGTATCGCCATATGAATAACCCGCAAAAAGGAAAAAACAATAGTTATGCTAGGAGCAGTGGATCAGGGAATTTAGGCTACAAAGGTAACATGCATCATATAGGATTACTATATCTATCGATAAAAGACTTTGAAATCGTATTCACATGGCTAGAATGAAATACTTTGAAATCATAGGATTATATCATGTGTGGGGTTTTGTTTGCCTTTGCCTGTTGATACTCAGATACAGATCTTCGGGGTTCATCTGCTTGGCATCGTTCATCGATAAACTTCGATGGTGTTGATATTGATCTTCAATCTTGGACTCGATATCGTTGCTCACATCAACTCCGAGGACTACCGAGAAGAAGCAGAAACACCAGAAAGGGAAGCAACAATCAACACATGGCAACGATGCAATGATCAAGCAAGGATGATGATATGACAAGTTAAATTGTATTGAAATTAAACCCTAGGACATGCTTGGCAATTTAAACGGGGTCCGAGGGGTGCAAACCCTAATTCGGAGAAACCCCGAATGCATATGAGAGGGGTTATTTTGTTATTACAATTAAACTTGTAATTTAAGTTGCTTAACAATGTATGATTATGAGTCTATTGGATAGATCTCATTTTTTCTGAACATTTTGATATATTATGCATATTTTTCTGATTTAAAATGAATTAGTTATGATTTTTCCTAATTTTAATTCATTTTTAAATCATTTTAAAACGATTAAACATTTTTGGATTATATTGAATAAATTATTTTACAACCTAGGCCCACATGTCAGAAGTTTAATAATTTCATAAATCATTTCCAAAAATAATAAAACCCTGACAGATAGGGCCCACCTGTCATATTAATATTCCAGAAAACAATTACAAAAACCTTTAAATAAAAGAAATAGGGGATTTTGGCATCAGCATGATGTCACGGTGACATCATCATTGCCGATGCTCCTAGATCGAGCTCAGGCGCGGTGCTAGTGGCGATGCGGGGCTTCGAGGGTGGGTGTGTTCGACGCAGCGCTTCACGCTGAGCCAAACGGTGGCGGCGCCGCTCGGAAAAGGTTGTCGGAGCACCGCTTCCGACGAGGATGAACGGCGACAGCTTCGGGTGCTCGACGCGGGGACAAACCAGGAAGAGAGATAGGAAGAGGAGGGTACTGGGATGCTCAGTAGCTCACCGCGATGCTCATAGACGGGTTAGTTCGAGCAGAGGAGGTCGGAGGCGACGGCGAGGGTGCGGCGGAGCTCGTCGGAGGTGAGGGCGGAGCGGTTGCTGGAGCTCGATTCAAAGCTTCCCTCTTTGATTCCTTCGGCAGGGAAGCATATGGTGTCGAGGCGGAGCTCCCAGGACAGTCGGCGAGGCTTGGGGTGGTCCAGGGCGGCGACGGCGAGCAACGACCCCGGCTAGGGTTTCGGTAAGAAGGGGAAAATGCGAGAGGGGGAGAAGAAGAGAAACAGGGCATGGCTAGTGTTCTCCGGCGACGGTAGGGAGTACTTGTAGACGTTAGGGCCGTCGGTGGCACGCATCTTGGCGCGTGGCGTGGTGGTGGACGACGACAGCGAGGAGCTTCCTCGATCCACCGGCGAGGAAGACGACAGGGATACGACACGAAAGGGTATTTTGTGCCTGGGCTGCGGGTGGGCTGCGCTAGGCTGCTGCTGGGCCGCGGGAGTGCTGCGGGGGCGGCAGAGAGAGAAAGGAGAGGGAACCAGGCCAGCTGGGCTACGGGCTGGGCTGACTCTGCTGGCTCTATTTTTTTCTTTGAAAACATTTTTCCAAATAATTTTCTCTCTTTTCTTTTTTGCATTTGAATTCAAAACTGTTTTGAGCATTTCCAAAATACAAGAACTTTTGTAAAAATAGTAAAATACTGCAGGGCCTTATAATCCATTTGGGCTCCATAATTTTGGTTGTTTTCAAAATATAAAACCATTTGAGAGGTTTATAAGAAGGGACAAAATTAGGGTTTTGTGATTATTTCTTTTCTTGCATACTTTTAGCAGATTAGATGATGCTAATGAATGCACAATCAACCCTAATTACTATTAGTAGAACTAGGGGTGTTACAGCGATCATGCCCTGCATGTAGGCTTCGTTCAACATTTCGCCGAACATGTTTTGGGCGTCGGCCTCGCCGTGGGCCACGTGCGATGAGCTTCCGACGAACGGCAGAGAGCCGCGTCGGACTGTTGAGGAAGCGACGTATGCCATCGAGGAGTAGGGGGGTTGATGTCGATGCTGGAGGCAGCAGGAGGGCGTGGTGCGGGGCAGGGGAAGACGGTGTTAGGGTTGAATCCGCTGTCGAACTCGGGGGAGGAGGAATACCTCTGCCGTGGGTTCGCCTGCTTCTCCTGAAACATCGCCGGCGAGATCGGCGAGAAGCTGACCGGCGAGTATCCGGCAGGAGAAGCGACACTTGGCTGGCTCCCCCAAATGTCGCCGTACTGCACATGTGACGACGCTGATGCTGCTTCCCTCATCGCCCGCGCCTCGGCCGCCGCTGCCCTCATCGACTGAGCGTCGGCGAGCTCCTTCTCCTGATTGGCCCTCTCCTTCCTGTCCGTGTGGCTCTCCATAGCGAACTTTCTCTTCGTGGATAGGGCCAACCAGGCGGGGGCGCTCATGCCTTCAGGTTTCGGCACGGGCGCTCTCGGCTTCCTCACCTTTTTCTCCTTTGTTCGCCGGCGGCGGATCAGGGTTTGGCGAAAACCTTGGGCGCCATGGCGGGCGGGAGCTCGGCGAACTGGAGGGAGATATGGGGGATTGTGGAGGGAAGGCGGGAAGGGAAAGAGGAAAATGACAGGAACTCGGCCTCCGCTCGTCGACAGGGCTGGCCGACCCTCGTTTTCTCTTCATCCGATGTTCCCAGGCCGTTCCTGGCGCCTCGAGTTCGGCCTGGGAACGCCGGACCAATTTTGGGCCAAATCCGGACGAAACCGGCGACTTGAGAACGTGATTGGACGAAATTTCGCCGTACGGACAAAAAATAGGCCATGGAAACGCTTTCCTGGAAACGCGAGTGGAGATGCTCTAACTATCACCGTTCTTCGGCTCCGTCGGTTTTGCCCTCACAAGCATGTTGTAGTTTTTGTAAGCAAGAGCTTGAGATATCAGACGTCGTTCCTTCCAGCTTGGATTGTGTCAGCCTAATGCAAATCCACATTGGGACGCCTGGCGATTCTGATCTCTTTTCTCATGCCTCCTACTACTCCCTGAGGACAGGCTTTCATGTTCCTTATGGGCGCGTTTAGTGGGCTGTACGCAACTTTTGTATCGCGCCAGCAGTGTCCAAGTAAGTAGGGTCACACAAAAACAGTCTTTCGGCTACATTGTGTAGTTCGTTAGGCTCTATGGATCTTTTTATATGAAGACAAACAGATGTCTGCTTTTGTTAAAAAAGGAAACAAATGTCTGCTACTTTCTCCATTTTAAAATATAAGATGTTTTAGTTTTGTAAAATGAGTGTATTTTAAAATGGAGGGAGTATTTTGTTGTCTAGGCTCGATTTGGCTGCCAGGCATATCTAAACATTCATTAGCGGCAATCATGTCCTTCGTGTGCTGGCTGCTGCAGCCGTAGGCGTGGCACCTGCTGCGGCTGCGGCGGTGATGGAGGGCGACTCGACAACTGTTGCGGCTGCGACGGCGGTGGAGGGCGGCACGGGAGGACGTGGAGAGCATGACGGCGTTTCAGGGCACACCTAAGCTGTCTTTAGTAGTGTCGACGTCTTTACTGATGGACGTGGGGTGGTGCCCGACCACGCATTGCTCGATGGTCGGCTGGACCAAGAACTGCTAGATCTTGCTTGCCGTGTTGCATGTTCGTGCCCATGGCATCAAGGAGCTCGAGCTGGAACGCGGTGGACTCTAACACCTGAAACAGGTGACTAGAAAAAGGGGAATTCCGTGCGGTCACAACCACGATCGACGGTGACGACGTCCTTGGTATCGAGCTGCTTAACACGATAGAGGATGGCGGGCATTGACACCATCGCCGTGCGGTGTTGCGAGAGCTCCTGCACCAGCAAAGATAGAGGGGGAGAGAGAAAACAACTCCATCTTCAAGCTTGACAAGTTCATCTTCAATCTTGAGAAGCTACTGATGGATTTCTCTACCTCCATCAAAACGAAAAATTTGCTACACGAGCGTTGTGGGAGACATCGAGATCAAAATACACCTGAAAGAATATTTTTAACGGTTCATTGTGCGCGACGAATCCAACAAAATCCGCGAGAAAAAGCTCTAACTTTAACCATGATTCTGAGAAGATACTGTTCACGAAACTCGGTGTTGATGGTTGGAATCGAACCCCATTGTTGACATGCTATTTTCATGTAGAACTTGTTTTGAATCAGAGCATGGTTGTGCTAATTAGAAGTGATTATGGATGAACACGTTTACAGATAATAGGAACTAACCTTATAGAGAAGAGGGACTAACCTCAGGTGCATCCTCTCGTACACGGTTGCAGCGACGCAGCCTTGCTCACTAGAAACGACCGATTTGGGTGTTTCCATCACGCCTTCCTCTAGGATTATTTGAAATTCGTGTTGGCATATCCCAACCACCCGCAATCTACCAAACACGCCCTATATAATTTCTCTAGCTAGGAAGCCACTATCTCTATGGTCTTTCCCCTCGAGTTGCAACCCGCTTAAAAATAGCATATTGTATTCTCCGTCAAATAAAACTTGTTATGACTTGGATGAAAATGAAGAAATATATGCACATGAAGCAAGGTCTACCGCCACCCTGGTTGTTTGCCCGGATTCCCTACGGTGGGTGGTTTGATCATGATGATCTTCATCAGCGTGATTCTTGCATATCTCCTCCTTAGAAATCATCATCAGAATCGAAGCTGCTAGTGTCTATGCAAAGGATCACCTGTTTGGCATGTGTTGACATGGGCTTCACGAGGCTATTGTGACAAGGTCTTCTTGTTGGTCGCTCTTCGGTGAAATCAGAGTCGTTGGATCGTGGAGGAGTTATGACAACGGCATTGGTGACCAACCTCGATAGCGATCTCCACTCTAGGCGATGTGTGTGCAATTTGTGTTGGTAGTCAGGTTAGCTATGTGTGCTCCCAAGACGGCCGTGTTCCATGATGATGGACTTAGGGTTTCGCAGAAAAGAGAACGCTGGGAATTTCGTCGGATGTCAGGAAAACAATAGAGTCAAAATCGCCTGAATATTTGGGAATCGCACTATTACAAATTGTCTCATAGTTTTCGGTACCCTCGCTTGGGCTTCTACCGTCCTATATATAATATGCCGGATCTCAAAGCTGTATGCGGATAGGTCTCATACACGCGTAATTACAACACCAATACAATGTCGGTTCATAGTCCCTGATACATTGCAAATGTATCTATAATTTTTGATGTTCCATGCTTAGTTTTATCCACTTTCTTGTGTTTTGTTCCAACTTTGGAGTAATTTTATTATGATTTCTTGTACTAACCTATTAACAAGAGCCACAGTGCCAGCTGCCTGTTTTCTGTTGTTTTTGGTTCTAGAAAAGTCAGAAAATGAATATTCTCGGAATTGGACGGGACAAAAGCCAAAGTGCCTATTTTTCCAGAAGGGATCAAGTGCCAGAATACGAGACGGAGAGGGGCTAGGGGCCGGCCACACCACCTGGCCCGCGCCAGGGGGTGGTCTGGCCGACCCCAGCACCCCCTCGGCCTCTCCTTCCGCCTATATATTGCCCTCGGGACAAAAACCCTATGTACCCGATCAAAAATCCACGAAAGAGTCTGTAGCCGCTGTCATCTCCATCCCTAGATCGGGGGGGGGGGGATCTGAAGCTCTTCCCGGCACCCTGCCGGAGAGGGGAATTCACCCTGGAGGCCTTCTTCATCACCATGCAAGCCTCCGGTGTGATGCGTGAGTAGTTCATCCTTGGACTACAGATCTATGTAGTAGCTAGAAGGCTGGTTTGTCCTCCTTTGTGCTTTCATGTTTAGATCTTGTGAGCTCCGTTCATGATCAAGATCATCTATTTGTAATCCATACATGTTGTGTTTGCGGGGATCCGATGGATATTGAGATGCTATTTCAGATTGATTATTGATTCCGTCATGTCTTTGTTATTTGAGATCTTGCATGATTTCTGTTGTTAGTAGCTATCTTGGCCAAGTAGATGCTAGCAACTCCAAGAGTTAGTATTTATGCTCGATAGTGGGTTCATGCCTCTGGTAATCTGGGGAAGTGACAGAAATCTCTAAGGTACTAGATGTGCTGTTGCTACTAGGGAGAAAACAATGATCTTTTGTTCATAGAACAATTGTATTGTTTACTTTACACGCAGTACGTAAAGCAATAATCTGTTGCTTGCAACTTAATACTGGAGGGGGTTCGGATGATTACCTGAAGGTGGATTATTAGTCATAGATGCAGTTGGATGGCGGTCTATGTATTATGTTGTAATGCCCAATCAAGTCTCAGAGGAGTCAAAATGATTAGTATATGCATGTATTGCTTTCTCGGTGTTTGTCAATTGCCCCGCTGTAATTTGTTCACCCAGCATGTTATCTATCTAAGGAGAGCCACCTCTAGTGAACTATGGATCCCGGTCCTTTTCTTTACATACAATCTACAGTCTTTTACTGCTTTGTGTTTACTTTCTGCAAACTTTTACTTCTTTCCATTCGATACGTTTAATCCTTTGTTTTCCGCAAAACACGGTGAGATTGACAACCTCATCGCAAGTTGGGGACAAAGTTCTGTGGTTGTGTTGTGTAGGTCTCCACGTTGCTACTAGCACCGGTAGTGCGCCCTGCCAAAGCTCAGCTAGTAACACCTTTGAGGTGTTTCCTTGCTCCTACTGGTTCGATTAAACCTTGGTTTCATAACTGAGGGAAACTTGCTGTTGTGCTCATCATACCTTCCTCTTGGGGTTCCCAACAAGCTCTACATCAACACCACGCACCAAGCACTTTTCTGGGTGCCGTGTATTGAGCCATCAAGCGATTTTCTGGCGCCGTTGCCGGGGAGTCAAGGACATCTTCACAAGGGGAGTCCCTCATAACCAATCTCTTTACTTTGTTGTTTTTGTTTTGCTTAGTTTCCTTTTTGCTTTGTTTGCTTGTTTTGTTCTTCAAAAATCCAAAAAAAATTAGTTTTACTTGTTTGCGTTCTTATTTGAAAAACACAAAAAAATTAGTTCCTATCTTGAGTTGCCACTATGTCTAGCCTTGCTCCAATCACTATGTCACCCGAGGAAATGATTTTCACTTTTAAACAAGGAATTGAGGAAAGTTTTAAGGAAGCTTGGTCTAGAATCTCTGATCTACATGAAAAGACTGAGCCTAAAATGATTCAAGGCTTGTTCCTTAGTAGTTTTTACCTTGGGATTGCTCTTTGCTATAGATATGCTTTAGATGCTATTGTGGGAGGAGATTTCCTCCAATGTAATGAGGATGATGCCATTAATGCTATAAAGAAATTGATCCTCACTTACACTATGCCTAGCCAAACTGATATTTCTTTTGCAAAAATATTTGCTAGGTTGAACACTCTTGAGGCTAGCACTACTAGCTTAGAAAGTTGCTATAATACGCTTAGGGAGCATCACAATTATGTTCCAATAAATTCTGAACCATTAAAGTGGCTCCCTACAGTAAAGATTGAGATAAACACTGAAACTTTTCAAGCCCGCTGCGATATCATGTCTGAATTTTGTCTTATGCCCAAAGATATTTATGAATCTTTAAATCTTTGGGGGTTTACTAAAGGAGGAAGAGAAATAGCTCTTGCTAATAATGCTACCATATTACCTGTTGGGGATATACTTTCCGGGTATCCTCACAGTTCCTCACTGACCAGGGTGGCCCACTTCGGGTTAGAGCTTTGCTTCACGGGCGACCCAGTTAGAGAGAGAAGACGGAGTCCAATCCGTCTACGGGAGGGCCCAGAAGACTTACCGACTTAGGCCCATAATGTTACTTGTAGTTCAAGATGTACTCTATAACCAACTCTTAGTCGTAGCCGGATTGATCTCTCCTGTAAACCCTAGGCCGGATATCCATATAAGCCGTCCTAGGGAGAGCCTTTAGGGAAACACCTTATAACCTCAATAGTCTACAATCTCAACTCGCACAGGCGAAACCCTTGTAACCCATATTCCGGCTCTGTCATATTACTGGATTGCTAGCAGGAGTAGGATCCGTCCAAAGCCGGCGGATTCGAACCTGGGTAAACTTGTGTGCTCACCGTCCCGGAATACCGTACGTCTCACCCCCCTCTCTTCCGCACGCCTCGAGGACCCCCTCATGGCGTACTTGTCATCAATCCGACGACAGTTGGCGCCCACCGTGGGGCAAGTGAGCTATGGATCTGCGTTTCGAGCGGAATCTGCAAGAATCGGCATCGGCGAGACTATCGCCATCGGTCGCATCCTCTACGCCAGCGACGTCCCTCTCATCGTTCTCGACGAGACTTGGATTCCGGCAAAGGAGGCCGTGACTGCCTACACAATCATGTCTTTTGGCGAGATCGATGTTTACATCGGTTTCGCTAAACCTTCCCAACCCACCCCAGCGGTGATGATAGAGGCAGAAGAATTTTCTAGGTCCCCTTTGTCTGTGGAGGCGGCAGAGTTCCTGATCTTAGAAAACCCTAATCCCACCCAGTCCGCACCAGTCGCGGAGACAGTGGAGAAATCCGAACCTGAAGAAGACCTAGCGGTCAACGTCGAGTCTAGAGTGGATCGCCCCGGAGGAGCCAGATCCCAGATCGACCCACCCGTGGAAGTCGAAATCCAGGAGGAGCATATCAACAACACTGATTCCGGCTCTGATGATGCCGAAACAGACAGGCCTTTCCTAAGGTACACACTACGACGTATGATACTACAAGGCGAAAGCGCAGATGCAATCCTCGAGACCATCAAAAGTTTCGATATGGCTGACCGCAAAAGCCGCAGGTACCTCAGGAAGCACGCGTCGCACTTTGTCGGATACGTGGGATCCGGATCCGGCTCTGCCGATGCTGGAGAAAACACCGACTCGGTGCTGGAGGCAATTGGAACAAACACCGACGTACCCGCATCCTCGAATGAGTCGATGACATCAACAGATTTCCGAAAGTTCTCCGTGGAATATGAAGAGGAGTATAACTCCAAAGCTGCAGAAGAAGGAGAAGCCATGGATGAAGGATCCGGGGAACACTCTCCCAAAGCGCAGGATGACATGGACCTCGGAGACAATCCTGAAGTCCAAATGTCTGAAAGTACCGATCAGAACTTGACTCCGTGAAACGGGCCCAAAGCCGTCTTTGCTACCGGCGCTGCCAAGAAGGCAAAGAAGAAGAACAAGAAAAACAAGACCCCGACAAAAGACCCTCTGATAGAGGAAGTAATTGCCGAGGAATACGAAGAAGACTCGGACGGAGCACTGATCCCAGACGAGCTAAAGAAAGAAGCATCGGTGGATGGACACGTGATCACTGAAGGTGCGCGTAAACTCATCGATGCGGCATTAACTACACCTATCCCTACAGCTGCAGAACTTACTGCAGATGAGCTGGATGAAAGGGCGCAAGCCCTAGAAGCGCGTCATCAACAACTCCTCGATGAAGCCAAAAACATTGAGGTGGAGAAGAAACGCATGTCGAACAAGGAGTACATGTCTCATCTGCATCACAAGACACGGAAGCGTCACATAGATGACAAGCAATTCCCACGTGTCCGTGTCGTCCTTTTTGGAGATGAGATGGGGAAGCCACGGAAAGATAGCAACGGAGATTGGGTATACCCAACACCAGTACAAAATACCGTGGCAGCCCGAGAAATTCTATCGGCTAATCCAGGACCAGAGGAGATCCGTTTGGGTATCAAGCTACTCAACAAGGGACTGGAGCAGCAAAAGGTCGCCTTGTCCAGAAGTCAAAAACTGGTCTCAGATGCTGACCAGTGTCGCACAGATCCGGCATGGGCTGACGTAAGACCCCATTACGTTCCAGAGCAGTATTATCGCCCCGAACGACGGGAAGAAAATTATTCGAGAACTGGATCGTCAGGACAGCATCGCAAAACCACACGCGGTTGGGGCAATGTCGCACCAGCGGCCGAGAAAGACGCTATCGCTTCCCCAAATCCGACGAATCCTCCCCGACGAGAATCTAAGGATCGAAGGGGAGAAGATAAAGAGAAACGTCGGGAGGAGGATCGTCAGAGAATGCCACCTCCTAGACATGAGAACCATCCGGCTGAGCCTCACTATGGTGGGAACGACGGATGAAGGAACAATGGAAACCATGTAGGTACAAGCCGACAGGGGGCTCGTCGTAGTAAAGACCCTCCCCAGAATTGGAATAATGACGTTCCGGACGGAGGCCGGCGATTAGCCGGAAACTATCCAGCTGCTCCACCTTCTCCACCACACAGTCATCACAACGGCTCCCATGGAGGGCAAGGAGGATGCCATGGCGGAGGAGGTGGTGGCAGAAGCCGAAGTCCGGCTCCACGGCACCGCAGCCACAGCCGGCATTTGGGACGATCTCTATCCCCGAATGACGCAAGACACAAGATTAACTCCAACATAGAGGCTCGGCGCTATGAAAACGATGACGTGTACGTGGGCCCAAAGTGCTTTGGTCCACGCATCAGAGCTAGAAAATTCCTGGAAGGATTTGCTATCTCAAGACATATCCAAGCCTACGACGGCATTGCTCGGCCAGACACCTGGTTACAGGACTTCTTCCAAGCTTGCTGCATCGCTAAAGGCGGAAACTTATGTTGCGGAAGACGGCACGATCATGGCTCAGTGAACTTCCGGCGAACACCATCCACAACTGGTATGACTTACAAAGTGCGTTCTTTCGTAATTTCGAAGGCACATATCGGTGGCCCTGTACGGTTGGAGACCTACAGCGCTGCACCCAGAAAGCTGGAGAAACTTGCCGGGATTACCTCGGACGATGGATTGACACCAAGAACTCCTGCGAAGGAGTAAATGATCAAACTGCGATTGAAGCTTTCATCGCAGGTCTCCCAATTGGTTTACTGTGCCATCGCTTGAAGTGTGACAAGGTTACTGATCTGGGAGAGATGATAGAAACAGCGAGCAAGTATGCAGATGCTGACGACGATGCAGAGGGATTACTCAATATCCTGGCTGTGCCTTAGTCGGCAAAACAACCAAAGCAACAAGCTCAGAAGCGCAAAAACACCTCGGAAGAAAAACCCAACACGGAGACAGCAGTGGTCACTACTGTTTCCGGGTCTAGAGGACGAGGAGGACGTGGCGGAGGCCGCGAGCGTGGTCGTGGGACATCAAGGGTCCAAGGTAGAGGAGAGCAACAACCAGGCAAAACCTACACTTAGGCCGACATCGCCAATAACCCATGTGTGCATCACTTGGACGCCAATGGGGGCTCGTCCCACACCAACGCTGAATGACGTTTTAACGACGACATCAAGAGAGATGATACCGCGGGCTACAAAGCTAAGCGGAAGAAGGGAAAGAAAAATCCCGAAAAAGACAAGGAGACCAAGGAAGATTCCGACATGGAGGAAGTCGATGCTTCAAATCCCAAGTCAGAAGGGAAGAAAACTTTTCCCACCAAGAAGGACACTTACGTCACCTTCCTCGGATCTCAACCAGCAAAGGTCAAGAAAGCAGTTCTCCACGAGCTCAACGCAACAGTTCTGGCTGTCCCTCAGTATCTGGACTGGTCGGAAGTGGCAATAACGTTTGACCGCGCTGATCATCCGCCTAAGCTACACAGGCGAGGAAAATACGCCTTAATCGTCAACCCACTTATTGACGGTTATGGTTTCTCCAAGACCCTCATGGACGGTGGTAGCAGCATCAATATTCTCTATGTCGAAACGCTACGCCAGATGAAGATCTCGGAGACACAGCTAAACCATAGCTCTGTGATTTTTCACGGAGTTATCCCAGGAAGACAAGCTAATTCCCTGGGAGAGATCACTTTGGTGTTACCTTTGGAACTCCAAAGAATTATCGAACGGAGGCACTTTCCTTCGAAGTGGTCCCGTTCAAGAGCGCATACCACTCTATATTCGGACGTCCGGCTTACTGGGCTTTTATGGCTCGTCCATGTTACATTTACAATATGATGAAAATTCCAGGTCCCAACGGCGTGATCACCATCAGGGGAGACCCGAAGAAAGCGCGAGAGTGCGAGGATGGAAATGCCGCCTTTGCTGAAGCCGTACTGCACGCCCAGGAGTACCAGGAGATCAAAAAGAGCATAGATCTGTCCGAGATGCCCGCAACGAAGAAGGAGGTTACCAAGCCAAATCCGGAGTTCAAGGCATCAGAAGAGACGAAGAAAGCGCCGTTGAAGGAAGATGACCCCTCCAAGGTGACCCAGATAGGCGTAGGCCTAGATAGCGCATAGGAAAGCGTGCTCGTCAAGTTCCTCCAAGCAAATCAAGATATCTTCGCATGACAGCCATCTGACATGACCGGAGTACCTAGGGAATTTGCCGAGCACTCTCTAAATGTAAACCCGAATGCTAAACCCGTCAAACAGTCCTTACGACGGTTTGGTGATGAAAAGCGTAAGGCAATAGCTAAGGAACTAGCACGGCTCGAGTTAGCCGGATTCATAGAAGAGGTCATCCATACTGATTGGTCGGCCAACCCTGTAATGGTACCTAAAAAGGACACCACTGATTTAAGGATGTGTGTTGATTATACTGCCTTGAACAAGGCTTGTCCAAAAGATCTGTTTGCTCTGCCTAGAATTGATCAAGTTATCGATTCTACGGCAGGCTCGGAACTCCTCTGTTTTCTCGACGCATATTCTGGTTATCACCAAATCCGGATGAAGGAATCTGTCAAAATCAAAACTTCATTCATAACCCCTTTCGGAACCTTCTGTTATGTTACGATGCCCTTTGGGCTGAAGAACGCAGAAGCTACGTACCAGCACACGATGCAGCGTTGCCTCCATGATCAACTCGGACGCAATGTACATGCATACGTGGATGATATCGTGGTCATGTCCAAAAAGAAGGAAACATTGATTTCTGACTTGGAGGAGACGTTCGCCAATTTATGAAAATACAACATCATGCTTAACCCGAAGAAATGCTTCATTGGAATACCAGCTAGAAAATTGTTAGGTTTCATCGTGTCTCAAAGAGGCATAGAGGTGAACCGCGACAAGATCAAGGCTATTCTCAATATTTCCAGGCCAACTCGCCTGAAGGACGTACAAAGATTAACTGGTTGCATTGCTGTGGTCAGTCAATTTGTAAGCCGACTTGGTGAAAGAGCCGCACCATTATACAAACTCCTGAAGAAAACCAAGGATTTTGTCTGGACTGACGAAGCTGAAGCTGCACTACAAGACCAGAAGAAAGTACTCTCATCTGCTCCTATCCTTGCAGTGTCGGAACCTCAGGAACCGATGTTGCTTTACATTGCTGCGACAAATAAGGTTGTCAGTATAGTTATGGTGGTGGAGAGACCAGAGGAAAATCAGGAGCACCTGGTGCAGCGTCCGACATACTTTGTCAGCGAGGTCCTGACAGAATCAAAACAGCGGTATCCGCACTATCAAAAGTTGGCCTACGGTGTTTTTCTAGCATCTCGTAAGTTACGACACTATTTTCAGGAGCATCCAATTACCGTGGTGAGCAAAGCTCCCATGAGAGACATAATCAACAACAGCGACGCCACAGGACGTGTCGCCAAATGGGGCATAGAGCTCTCAGCTTTCGATATTGAGTATAAACCTCGGACAGCAATCAAATCCCAGATCCTTGCCGACTTTGTCACTGATTGGACAGAGACGAAGGAGAACATGGTCCTCCCTGAGTCGGAATATTGGACCCTCTTTTTCGATGGGTCTAAGGCTCGAGGGGGCTCGGGGGCTGGCGTGGTACTCAAATCACCCCAAGGAGATAAACTTTTATACGTGTTGCAGATCCACTTCACAACGACAAACAACATTACCGAGTATGAAGCACTGCTGCATGGAATCCGGATTGCTAAGGACATTGGCATCCGACGTTTGATGTGTTACGGAGATTCGGATCTTGTTGCTCAGCAAGTCTCGGATATTTGTAATGCAAATAAGCACATGGCAGCATATAAAGCTGTCGTGGATGATCTATCTAAATCGTTCGAAGGGTTTGAAGTTCAACACATCCCTCGAGCAGAAAACGAGGAAGAAGATGCACTATCTCGAATAGGCTCTGCATGGAAAGAGGTTCCGGATGGCGCGTTTTTAGAGCACCTCAAAGTTCCCTCGATAAAGGGAGTATATGAGGAATATCCGACCAAATCCGACTCACCTTTAATAGCAGTTCTGGCTGTAATTCCCATCTGGACTCAACCCTACCTTGATTACTTGGTAGATGGAAAATTACCCAAAGACGAGGTGCTGAGCCGGCAGATTATCCGACGAGCAAAAGCCTATACTATTGTTAAAGGTGAGCTCCAAAAACGGAGTGTTTCTGGGGTTTTTCAGCGCTGTGTATCTCCGGAAGAAGGAGTGGAAATCTTAAGAGAAATCCATGAAGGCGAGTGTGGTCACCATGCGGAAGCCAAGTCTTTAGTGGCAAAAGCTTTTAGACATGGATTTTTCTGGCTTATAGCTCAGGCAGATGCCGAACGATTAGTCAAGACATGCAAAGGCTGCCAAAAGTACGCCAAGCAAGCTCATGTTCCGGCTGATCAGCTGCGAACAATACCTATAACATGGCCTTTTGCGGTCTGGGGGCTTGATATGGTAGGACCTTTTAAACGAGCTCCAAGTGGATTCACTCACCTCTTAGTGATGGTGGATAAATTCACGAAATGGATCGAGGCTAAACCTGTCACTAGTTGTGATGGAGCAACAGCCAAAAGATTTGTCGAGGATGTTATAATCCGGTATGGTTATCCGCATAGCATTATCACGGACAACGGGAGTAATTTTTCCATGGGAGAATTGGCTGAATTCTGCGATGAGCAAAATATCCAGCTTGACATTGCGTCAGTCGCACATCCACAGGCTAACGGACAAGTCGAAAGAGCAAATTGTTTAATTCTACAAGGCTTGAAACCAAGACTCGAAGCACCACTGATACGTGCTGCGGGGGCTTGGGTAGAGGAACTACCCTCTGTAATTTGGAGTTTGCGAACAACTCCGAACAGGTCAACAGGATATACACCTTTCTTCTTGGTCTATGGCACAGAAGCAGTTCTTCCTAGTGATTTAATTCATACTTCTCCTAGAGTGGCCGCGTATATCGAAGAGGATGCCGAGATTTCTCGACAAAATGATCTCGACTTAGTCGAAGAAGTTCGCGTCGTTGCTGAAATGAGATCTACAGCCTATCAGCAGAAGTTACGCAAGTATCATAGCCAGAGAGTCCGAACTAGATCTTTCAATAAAGGTGATTTGGTTCTCCGGCTTGTGCAACAAAGAAAGCACAAACTTTCCTCAGTATGGAAAGGGCCCTTTTTAGTTAGTCGAGTATTGCACAATGGATCGTACTACTTAACTGACATGAGGCCAGTCAAAGAAAGACCTGCTACTAAGAAGAGAAAGAGAGCTGGAGGCAGTACAAATCCGGATGAGTTAGACAGACCATGGAATATTGCTCAGCTACGTCCCTTTTATTCTTAGTTTATCCTTCTTTGTAATCATACATATGTACATGTTCTTTGAGAAATAAAAGTCTTGGTTGCCTCAAGTTTTTTCTGAGAAGTTTTTACCATCTTATTTCCAAATGATCATGTTGTAGTCGAAAATCCCAGAATGCTTGAAAGTGCTTATGCTCATGATCGTTCTGGTTTAGATTTCCGATTCTAAAACTGCTACCCTTCGGTATAACTCTAAAAATTCTAGTCTTTACTTTGGTTATTTGTCTGATTGCTGGATGCGGGTATTTTCCGAGTAGTGAATTGTTGGTACTGGAAGCCGGCTTTGTTTCCGAGTTTAAACTGGTTTAGCAATTGAGCTCCATTGCTCGGCAAAGTTTTCCGGCTGAAGGTTTAGCTGGCTCACGAAAGGGATGAGGCGGAAAGCCAGACAAACGATAAGTAGAGACGGAAAATTCTAAGTGCTTATGAAAACATTTCAGGCACACAAAAATTCTAAGACAAAAGTGCTGAATAGATAAAAAATCTTAGCACTAGCAGAAGTCATAGTACTTCATATTTACAAAACGCATCATGTCTTTCCAGAATAATACATAGTTTTCTGATTTATGATGCAGGAGGAGATGAAGGAGCTGATGGCTCGCTGGTTACTCCGCCTTGATATCATGCCGAGATGTCCGGATCCGAGGTGGTCCGTTCATCGTCGGAAACTTCTTCGGCGTCTTCTGGAGGAGGCGGCGGAGTATCCACGCGGGTGAAGAAGGGCACCTCGTAGCTGGTCAGGTCAGCTACATGGCACCCATATGCGGCACAGGAGTGCATGATGGCTTGAAGGTCCTGCTCCTGGCCGTCTTCGTCTACTTTGCAGTACCCTCTGGTCACTTTCCATATCTCCCTGTTTCCATGGTGGCTCATGACCATGGTGAGAGCGTTCTGCGCAGCAGTCCGCGCGTAGGACATGTTCCAGTCCCGAATGAGCTACGACATCTCCTTGGCCTTCTCCCACACCTGGAAGTCCGACATGCTTGGCATGTCCGAAATCCTGAGAGACTCGCCAATGTCCTCAAGGGATTGGCGGTAGTCATGAAGAAGATCACCGACTTGGGTAAGCCGGTGAGTGCGGGGCTCGGACGAGGAGGAGTCCGTCAAGTTCAGAGGACCTATACACAAAATGAAGATAAGGAAAAACCGACATTGATGAAAGTCGAAGAAAAGATAAGTCAGAAAGGTGGAATGTACCAAGAATGACGTCGTCAATCTTGGTCTTCTCCTCCCAGAGACTCTGGAGTTCAGCCCGGAGCACCTAGGATATATCCTTCTCTCTTCCAAGCTCATCCTTGAGGTCCGAGATTACTTTATCTTGAGCGGCAATCTTGCGATCGCGCTCTTCAGTGGCCATGGAGGAGGATTCCAGGACTTGAGCTATGCTCGTTTCATGATCCACCTTGAGCTTATCCAGCTCTTGGCGAAGTCCCTTGTTTTCCACCACCAGGGTTTTGAGGTTCTCGGCCTCTTTAATCATAGTGATGGATTGTTTCACCAACGCTGTAAGACAAAAAGAACAATAGTTCAGAAAAATTCGACATAGAAAAAGCAAAAGACAAGGTTTGAATCTCGAAATATTTACCTTCAGCTTCATCCTTGGCTACCTTGAGCTCAACATTTTTAAGCCGGAGAGCTTTGATCTCTCTCCGCTTATTACAGACATTGGACAATAATTCCTGGTTATAGGAACATACTTTCTGTAAGTCAGAATACCCAAAGTTAGAAAGCTACTTAAGACTCGGGCTAATATTTTTACTAAATATCAGCACGAGCCTTGGGGATACACTAGTTCATTCTTTAGCATCCTAATGAAAGCATAAACTCGGATTCTATATCCTACTTCATGCTTGGGGCTAGAGGATATGATATAACATAATGTAAAAACAAGAGTTGGAATTCCGACTTACATATTGCTCGCGGGTGAGTTTGTTTAACCCCGCGTTCACTTTAGCTGCCACCTTCTCGGCGAGAGTAAGTGGGATTACTGGGGCTGTTGGAAGCTCGCTAGTCCGGATCCTCTCGTCGTGAAGGCGGACTTGAGCAAGAAGGTCAGAGAACTTGACGTCCTCTGCTTCTTGCGCCTCCTCTTTGGGGGATAGATGGCTTTTGTCCAGGACTTGCCTGGCCAGCCGCTGGATCTCCTCTGCAGATTTCCGGGTCAGGCCAAATTTGGCAAGACCCGGATTGTTGAGGAGGTTGTCGGCGAAGACTTCAGCCGAGGGATCATTACCCGAAGAGGGTTCACCCTTATCTTGAGCTGACGCACTGGTGATGACGTCAGTGTGCGACCCAAGGATCGTAGGCTCCGCTTGAGGAGCCGGATCTTCTGCAATCACCGGAGAAGGGATGATCGCCGGAGTTGCAGAAGGTTGAGGGGCCGGAGTTGGAGGAGCCACGGCAGGGGAAGCTATTGTAAGCTTTGTCTGGTGCAAGGGCTTCGAGGAAGTTCCCTTCCCCTTACCCTTGATGATTGATTTTGCTCTGAGAAGGTAGTAAAGACGGAAACATTACATCTCGGAAAGAAACTTGAGTAAACAACAAAGGCGGAAAAGTTGTGACAGAAGGTTACCTCTTCATGGCTGGCACCTCCTTTGTGCCAACTGCCACTGTCGGAGCTTTGTGCTTCTTGAGCGCAAGATCCGGCAATGGGACTACTTCTGTCTCCTGAGAAAACTCAGGAGGGTATCCTTCGAGTGGAGCAAACTCTGACTCGGGGAGGTCAGCAAGCTGAAAATAAGAACACAAATCAGCACTGCGATATAACTCGAAAAGTGAAACACGCAGAAGATGTTCTGATAGAAGCTTACCGCTACCACGGGGTTTTCCGCCGTGTGCATATCCAGAGAAATCTCCGGAATCCTCCTCTCGATCCGCTCCTTGATCAACCACTTGATCTGGCTGATGTAGCCTTGAGTGGAATAGGCTTTGGGGCTGATGCGAAGAGAGTCTTTTTTGGAAGACGTGATGGAGTGCATCAGTCTATCCCCATGGTACTGAAGTGGCTGGATCTGACGTGAGACCCAGCATTGGACTAAGTCGGATCCTTTCAGACCCTTGTGCTTGATAAGGTATTCGATCCGCCTCTTAGCGAGGATCAGATCGTCGGTGAGAGCCGGAGCAGCCTCGTCCCAGAAAGGCTGGGCCGTGGCAGCTCCATCGACAAAAGCCGGCAAAGCAGTAGCTTTGCTGGGAGCCGGAATATCCCTATGGTAGAAAAAAGTGGCTGGCCATTGTTTGACCGAGTCACTGGCAAAATTTTTGGTATATGCCCGGTCTCGTCTAACAGAGAAACTAATGGTACAGTGATGCAAGGAACACCGACAGTAATAGAATTTCTCCGGACATGGAAATAGTACCGGAAGAGAAGCAAACTCGGCCTAATGCTGAGGAAGCCCTCGCAAAGCACAGCATATGCGCTCATTTCTAGAAGGGAATTGGGAGGAAGATTGTGGAGTTGAACTCCATAGTGGTCAATCACCTCGGATAAGAACTCCGAGGGATGAAAGGACAAACCTCAGTCCAGATGGGTGCCGAAGTGGACGCGCTCGCCCTCGTGCGGATTGGGGACGGTTTCCCTGAAGCCGGTCCACCAGTCGCCGGCAGTGAGAAGCCCCTCCTTCTCCATGTTCTTGAGGTCCTCCTCGTTGAGGGCGCAGGGGATCCAGACTCCCCGGAAACTCTCCTTCTCCGCTGCTGCTTCCGCCGCTGCTGCCGCTGCTGCTGCCGCCAGACCAGAGGAAGACGAAGATGAAGCCATTTTCTCTGGTGGAAAAAGTGACCTTAAGGTGGCGGAACTAGGAGCTCTGTGGGAGGAGGACGAGGAGGCTCTGTGCGCGTGGAAAGATTGGGAATGAAGGAACGGCAAAGGACTTGTGGGGATGAGAAGAAGAAATCTAAACCCCTTATATCCACCTACCTGTGCCAAGATTCATGCAAACGCTACAGTGTAACCGCCACACGTCGTGGAAAGAACTGGGAAGGGCCCACGCGATGATTGCGTCGCCTTGATCTCCACGCACGCATTGAAACGGCGCCTCGGTTTCGCGAACCGCAGACCCACCAACGGTCGTGCGGACGGAACGTCTGTCAGATGACGTGACTTAACCATGCTTGTGTCAGGTGGCGTTAGAGACCAAGTTCCGGCTTAGTTTAAAAGCGAGCTGGAAAATCCGAGTAACCAATTGCAAGGTCCGACTTATTTTTAAGACACGGATCGTATTTTTTGTTGTGAAGTTTCAGGAACCCTTCAAGATTCTGCAAGCCAAAGATCAAGCTAGACGATGATAAAATCCGACTTTGGATCTTGGAGGCCTCCGGGGGCTACTGTTGGGGATATACTTTCCGGGTATCCTCACAGTTCCTCACTGACCAGGGTGGCCCGCTTCGGGTTAGAGCTTTGCTTCACGGGCGGCCCAGTTAGAGAGAGAAGACGGAGTCCAATCCGGCTACGGGAGGGCCCTGAAGACTTACCGACTTATGCCCATAATGTTACTTGTAGTTCAAGATGTACTCTATAACCAACTCTTAGTCGTAGCCGGATTGATCTCCCCTATAAACCCTAGGCCGGATATCTATATAAGCCGTCCTAGGGAGGGCCTTTAGGGCAACACCTTATAACCTCAATAGTCTACAATCTCAACTCGCACAGGCGAAACCCTTGTAACCCATATTCCGGCTCTGCCGTATTACTGGATTGCTAGCAGGAGTAGGATCCGTCCAAAGCCGGCGGATTCGAACCTGGGTAAACTTGTGTGCTCACCGTCCCGGAATACCGTACGTCTCACCCCCCCTCTCTTCCGCATGCCTCGAGGACCCCCTGATGGCGTACTTGTCATCAATCCAACGACATTACCTACTGGAATAGCTGAAGGAGTATTTACAAAGATCCTTGGGAAAATGTTTTCTACTGATTATCTTGTTACTGAATGTGCAGGAAAAGGCAAATTACACTTGGAAGGTCCCTATTAGAACTCCTTGGAGCAATAATAGATGTGGGAAAGGGGACCATGCACCTTTATTATCCACCAAACAATCACATTTTCCCAAAGGTTAAGAATAAAAATAAGAGAGGTAAGGGCAAGAAAGTTGGTTTTAATGTTTCTTCATTTGAGAACACTTGATTCTTTCTTTGCTTCTTATGCCTAACTTAAAGGCGTTAAAGAAAAGTACTTGTTGGGAGATAACCCAATAGTTTTAGACGAGTCTTGGAAGTTATTACTTCTGTAATAACCTCTCCTTATCCTTTTTATTTGCTTTTTGTGCCAAGAGTAACCTCTAATGAGAGTGAAGTAATGATTGGGAAAGTTGCTGTCCCGAAACAGATTTCTGGCTTCACCGTAAAAATGCCTGAGAGATCTCTGTATGTCGGTTTGAGCTGTAATATTTTGTGCTTATGCCCCAGGTTGTTATCTAACTTTCGTTAGTTCAACACTTTTTGATTTGAGCAACATAAGGTCTTCGAATAAATTCGTCTTTACCTGCTGGTCTATTTTGACAGATTTCTGCCATTTTCTGCATTTGCTTCTTGTTAGTTCCTTCTTGAGTTCCTTTGGGGAATTGAGATTTTTGAGGGAAGTGCTACAGTATCTAGTGTTCTAATGGAAGTTTATTTGGTGTTAGAACTGAACCTTGAGACTTATTTATCTTAAGTGCACTAATGTTGCTAATGAGATTGTGTGAAGTTTTGTATGAAGGAAAAATTTTAGGTGTATGGAAGAAATGAGTAATGAGATGAAGGATGGACTAAAGCTCAAGCTTGGGGATGCCACGCGTGTCACCCCAAGAAATATCCAAGAAGTACAAGCGTCAAAGCTTGGGGATGCCCAAGGCATCCCCTTCTTCATCAATAAAAATCCAGGTTTCTTCCAAACGCTTCATTTTTATTGTTTCGTGCACAGTTGTGTTTCTCTTGGAGCGCCTTATTTTTTTCGTTTTGGATTTTAGTTTTCTTGGTTTGCTTAGTTTTCTAAATAAGTTGGTTGGACCCCCTCTTTCACACTTTTGTTTGCAAATAGTTTGGTTTGGTTTGGTTTGGAAAAGAGTAGGAAAGTTCATGCTTATGTGGTAAAAAGAGCTCGTTTTTTTGACTGTGGCTATGCTTTGTCATGCCGTGCTTGATATTGTTTTGGCTTTATGCTTAGTATTCTTTGCTGTGGCATGACTTGTTATAAACAATTGAGATTGCTTAATGTGCCTTGGATGAATCATGCGTTGTTTTAGCATATTAAAGCGTAGTATAGTGGTTTTCTCCTTTGATGCTTTATTTGGGTTGACTTGGCGCATGCTCACACCATGTTATGACTATCTCAAGTCACCATAGCCTTTATGATCCTTTAGTTTTCAACTTGTAGTATCACTTTATGCTTTGATCAATGCTGTTTTGTCGCTCTGCATGGTTATGTCCATTATTGCTCTCTTAGTTTGTCGCTCCCAGTCTTTTCCTAGCCTCCACAACAAATTATGAGTTCCACTCATGCATCCAACTCGCTAAACCAAGTTATTCCAAAGAGTCCACCATACCTACCTACTAGCTTATGCTGTTCCAAGTATATTCATGCTTTTGTTTACCTTCCAAATTAAACTTGTTATGAGAAAACTAGTGATTAAAGCTCTCACGAACTTGATGGCACACTTCAATTTTCTTGCCCTTAATAAACTTGAACCATTGTGTCGTCTATGTTGTATATGCTTGCACTTATTTGTTGGGAATTAGCAGAACCATGCTTTCATGGGGAACGCTTTTAACATTGCACTTGGTACTTGTACCTAGTTGATATCATGCTCTTTTGTATATGGATGTCGTCGGTGTGAAATGAAAGGGGAGCTTGTAAGTCCATGGAGTTAAGTATATGTGTTAGAGAAACGCCTGGGCTGCTGGTCTAATCCATGCAGACATGGTGGAAACCTGCAGCGTAACCATAATGAGCTGTCTAGGAAGCATTCTTCTTATAAAAAAAGAGTCCTATATTGACAAAAAAAGAGAAAAAAAAGAGATACTATGAAAAGAGGAAAGAGAGAAAAAAGCACCATATTCCCATGGTAAATAAGAAGAATGCTGAGATGCTCGTTGTCTGCTTGCCTTGTCATTTTGATATGGGGATTCTTCCGTATCATCGGGCAAGGGGGACCCCGTTGGCGGTTCTCAATGATACACATGTACTTACGATGACAAGAACTTACCGGTGACTAAACTTGAGTAGCATGAGGAGCGGCCCTCGTATACAAGGGACATGAGATTTCTGACTTATACTTCGTCAAGCATGTACACCATAGTTTGTTCACTTTAACCTTAATCACTTCAAGATGCTTATGATAGGGGCAATGAGAGCTGAAAGCTATTAAGTACCATACTTTTTGGAAGCTCTTTATGAGACTTGAATCCCTACTTCATTTTACAAAAGGCCTTTCTTCCACCATTATATTGAGTCTCCACCTTCTATCTTTATGCACCTACTTTGAGGGCATAGTGGTCATTCTTAGTTCTATGTGCATTGTCCCAAGACTAGTTGATTGATGCATAACTTGTTATTGCTTGTCTGAAACTTTTGTATCTAGTCACTCTTATAAACGTTGAAGGTGTCCTATGCATTTATATTTGCTACTCTATTGAGGGACAAGTTGAATACTATTATGCTATGTTTTCTTTATGCGAAACAGACAAACGTCTTGCAAAGCATGTTATTCATGAATCTTTTGTTTGTGCCTTTTCATGTTGCATCTTAGTTTCTTTGCTTATTGCTAGAACTTTGTCTTTCATGTTATGATTGAAGTACTATGATCCCAGCCTTGAATGTTTTGCAAATACTTTGATCAAGTCTTTGATGGTGCATGTCACCTCAAAAATTCTTTCTTTTTATCACTTACCTACTCGAGGACGAGCAGGAGTTAAGCTTGGGGATGCTGATACATTGCAAATGTATCTATAATTTTTGATGTTCCATGCTTAGTTTTATCCACTTTCTTGTGTTTTGTTCCAACTTTGGAGTACTTTTATTATGATTTCTTGGACTAACCTATTAACAAGAGCCATAGTGCCAGCTGCCTGTTTTCTGTTGTTTTTGGTTCCAGAAAAGTCAGAAAATGAATATTCTCGGAATTGGACGGGACAAAAGCCAAAGTGCCTATTTTTCCAGAAGGGATCAAGTGCCAGAATACGAGACGGAGAGGGGCTAGGGGCCAGCCACACCACCTGGCCGCGTGGCCAGGCCTGGCTCGCGCGGCCAGGCCTGGCTTGCGCCAGGGGGTGGTCTGGCCGACCCCAGCACCCCCTCGGCCTCTCCTTCCGCCTATATATTGCCGTCAGGACGAAAACCCTAAGTACCTGATCAAAAATCCACGAAAGAGTCTGTAGACGCCGTCATCTCCATCCCTAGATAGGGGAGGATCTGAAGCTCTTCCCGGCACCCTGCCGAAGAGGGGAATTCACCCTGGAGGCCTTCTTCATCACCATGCAAGCCTCCGGTGTGATGCGTGAGTAGTTCATCCTTGGACTACGGATCTATGTAGTAGCTAGATGGCTGGTTCTCCTCCTTTGTGCTTTCATGTTTAGATCTTGTGAGCTCCGTTCATGATCAAGATCATCTATTTGTAATCCATACATGTTGTGTTTGCGGGGATCTGATGGATATTGATATGCTATTTCAGATTGATTATTGATTCTATCATGTCTTTGTTATTTGAGATCTTGCATGATTTCTGTTGTTAGTAGCTATCTTGGCCAAGTAGATGCTAGCAACTCCAAGAGTTAGTATTTATGCTCGATAGTGGGTTCATGCCTCTGGTAATCTGGGGAAGTGACAGAAATCTCCAAGGTACTAGATGTGCTGTTGCTAATAGGGAGAAAACAACAATCTTTTGTTCATAGAACAATTGTATTGTTTACTTTACACGCAGTTCATAAAGCAATAATCTGTTGCTTGCAACTTAATACTGGAGGGGGTTCGGATGATAACCTGAAGGTGGATTATTAGTCATAGATGCAGTTGGATGGCGGTCTATGTATTATGTTGTAATGCACAATCAAGTCTCAGAGGAGTCAAGATGATTAGTATATGCATGTATTGCTTTCTTGGTGTTTGTCAATTGCCCCGCTGTAATTTGTTCACCCAGCATGTTATCTATCTAAGGAGAGCCACCTCTAGTGAACTATGGATCCCGGTCCTTTTCTTTACATACAATCTACAATCTTTTACTTCTTTTGTTTACTTTCTGCAAACTTTTACTTCTTTCCATTCGATACGTTTAATCCTTTGTTTTCCACAAAACATTGTGAGATTGACAACCTCATCGCAAGTTGGGGACAAAGTTCTGTGGTTGTGTTGTGCAGGTCTCCATGTTGCTACTAGCACCGGTAGTGTGCCCTACCAAAGCTCAGCTAGTAACACCTTTGAGGTGTTTCCTTGCTCCTACTGGTTTGATTAAACCTTGGTTTCATAACTGAGGGAAACTTGCTGCTGTGCTCATCATACCTTCCTCTTGGGGTTCCCAACGAGCTCTACATCAACACCACGCACCAAGCACTTTTCTGGGCGCCGTGTATTGAGCCATCAGTCCCTTTCCTAATATAATCAAAGTCTTTGTCGGTTGCTTCCTTGGGCTATTGTCTGGAATCTTCATGGATCGGAAGCCCTTTTACCCAGTATAGGGTAGTAAATCATAAGCATCTGAGTAATCATACCTATGTCAGGAGCCCCCGAGACTTTACTTGAACCGAAGTTTCAGGTTGAGTCTCAAAGTTTCTTTTTTTCCTTTATGTTTTATTTCTTTACTCTTCATTTTTCATGGGAATTTGGTACAACGAGTCTGATGCTTCCGATAGATCGGAAATCAGTTAATTGCTCCTGGACAAAAACAAGGTTGCCCTACATCAAATTCAAGTCCCTAGGCCTGAACTCGGAATTTATTACTGGCGTAATTCAGTTCGGGCCGCTGAGGTCTTACCGAATACTGAATTCCAGCTTCTATTTTATCGAGTACCCAATGCATCCGTCAGGATTTTTCATCGTATCGTTGATATGGACATTTTACTGGCAGAGCACATTTTTGTCCGATTACCAGGCCACACAAGACAAATCCTAGGGTCTTACCTTCATGTTTCTGAACACGACATTCGGATTTTTGTCGCGTTTGAGCACGATTCGAGATTTTTTGGTTTTTTGGCGGTTGGCCTGCTGGGCTGCCAATATTTCTGACTTATCAGATAGTTGTAATGCTTTATACTGGCTTGATGGAAAACATACTTTTGAACAATAATAAAGAGCTTAAGGTACGAATAACTTATCTCTTTATACATAAGGCAAAAAATTGATGATACATTATTCTTTGGGCGGATGGCCTCTAGCCATTGGCTTGAATATTCTGGTTTAAGAAGCCGAACTATAACTCTTATCGTATCGTAAGTAATCTTATGCGTAAAAGCGTCGTAGCTGTGCTACGTTCCATGGATTTGAGTAATTTACTCATGTCTTCTTGTCTTGTAGTCGATATGCTCCTCCGGGAATAACTTCTGTGACGATGTATGGCCCTTCCTATGGCGATTCTAATTTCTTGTGGCCATCTTGCTTGAGGCGAAGAACTAGGTCTCCTACTACGAAGGACATAGGCCGCAATCTTCTGCTGTGGTAATTGTGCAAGTTTTGCTGGTATATAGTTGCTCTTTGTAGGGCTTCATCTTGAGCTTCATTAAGTGCATCCACATCATCTTCAAGTGCTTCTCTTGATCCCTCTTCATCATATGCAGCTACTCTTGGGGATTCATGTGACACCTCAACAGGAAGCATGACTTCCGCGCCGTGGACCAGAAAGAAAGGTGTCTCTTGGGTCGAATTATTTGGAGTTGTACATAAACTCCATAAGACATATGACAATTCATCAAACCATGCTCATTTTGCTCTGTCAAGTGGTGCTAGTAATCTTTTCTTGAGTCCAGCAATAACTAGTCCATTGCCTTTTTCTACTTGTCCATTTGTCTGCGGGTGAGCTACCGAAGCGTAGCTTACTTTGACACCCATCTCCTGGCAGTACTCCTTGAACTCATTGAAAGTGAAGTTGGTCCCATTTTCTATGATGATGATGTTCAGTACGCCAAACCGAAATACTATGAACTTAATAAAATTCACAGCCGAAGTTTCGTCTTGGGTGGTGACAGGCATTGCTTCAATCCATTTGGAAAATTTGTGGATTGCTACTAGCATAAAGACGAGTCCTCCTGGAGATGATTTGTGAAGTTTTCCTACCATATTGAGTCCCCACTGAGCAAAAGGCCAAGCCAAAGGTATATGATTTAACTCAGCGGCGGGTGATCTAGGCTTTGTTCTGAATAGTTGGCATGCTTCACATGTTCTGACGATATCTTTTGCATCTTGAACTGCAGTAAGACAGTAAAATCCTGCATGAATGCTTTGGTAGCAATTGTTTGGCTACTAGCATGGTGACCACAGACTCCTTCATGTATATCTTTGAGTATGATTTTTTCCTTCTTCGGGTGTTACACAACGCTGCAACATGCCCAAAATACTCCTCTTGTATAGCTCCCATTTGATTATTTTGAAGGCCTTCAATCTTCGGGTGATTCGCCGGACTTCTATGACATCTTTGGGTAGTTCTCCCTTAGTCATATATGCTATATACGGTTTTATCCAGGTAAGCTCAATTAGCATGACCTCTCCAATTTCCTGCTCTTTTTCTTTGGCGACCTCTTCTATACTCTTGGTTTCCGATGGAGCCCCCGAGTCTTTTTGCAGATGCTTATTTTTTCCTGTTTTTGGTGCTACAATCTCGGAGACTCTTTTTGCTGTGATGGATTACTCCGTTATTTCTTCCCAAAAAACTCCCGGTGGTATTGGTAAGCACAAGGATCCGATGTTTGCTAGATTGTCGGCTTCTTCATTGCTTGCTCTCCCTATGTGTGATACTTCGCACCCATCAAATTGAGATTCCATAACTCCATATAGATCTCAGTAAGGAATCATATTTTCACTGACGGTGTCGCACTTGTTCATTGCTTGTTGTGCCACAAGATTGGAATCTCCAAAGATTTTGAGGCGAGTCGCACCGCAGGCTTTGGCCATTCGCATGTCGTGCAACATAGCCTCGTATTCAGCTTCGTTATTGGATGCATTTGCAAAGCTCATCCGAAGTATATAGCGCATTTTATCGCCTTGTGGTGATACTAGTATGACTCCTACTCCTGCTCCTTACGTTCTTTTTGATCCATCAAAGTACACTGTCCAGGTACTAGAAAGGTCTAGCGGACCCGCACATTGCAACTCTATCCATTTTGTGATGAAATCCGACAGAACTTGTGACTTGATTGCTTTACGCTTCTCATACGTGATATCTCGAGGGGATAATTCGATGCCCCATAAAGAGACACGCCCAGTTGCTTCTGGATTGTTGAGCATGCTTGACAAAGGTGCTTCATTGATCACTATGATCGGATGTTCCGAAAAATAATGGCGTAGTTTTCGTGTTGTCATAAATACCCCATATGCTAGTTTTTGGTAATGTGGGTACCTTTGTTTATATGGTGATAAGACCTTGCTTAGGAAGTAGACTGGCCTCTGCACACCATGGGTTTTCCCTTCTTTGGGTCGCTCCATGACCAAGACCGTGCTGACCACCTGATTTGTAGCAGTGATATAAAGTAGTAGAGGCTCTTTCTCTTTTGGCGACACGACGGGAGGAGATGTCGAAAGTGTCCTTTTGAGATCTTCAAAGGTGCGCTGAGCTTCTTCAGGCCATTTGAATTTTTCCTATTTCCTCATGAGGGTGTAAAATGGCAATGCGTTTTCTCCTAACCTTGCAATGAAATGACTGAGTGCCGCTACTCACCCTACCAGCTGCTGTACACCACATAGATTTGTTGGCTTCTTCATTTATAGGATTGCTTGTATTTTCTCTGGATTAGCCTCAATTCCTCTTGTTGAGACCAAATATCCGAGGAGTTTCCCTGTCGGGACTCCAAAGGAGCATTTCTTCGGGTTTAGTTTGATGCTAAACTTATCGAGATTTTTGAATGTTTCTTCGAGGTCCTTGATGAGTGGAGATCCTTGTCTTGTTGTAAATATGACGTCATCGATATATACTTGTACATTTGTGCCTATTTGGCTTCCCAAACACTTCTGCATCATATGTTGATATGTTGCTCCGGAGTTCTTGAGGCCAAAGGGCATTGTTGTGTAGCAAAATACACCATAAGGCGTGATAAACGCTGTTTTCTCTTGATCTTCTTCCTTCATCCTAATCTGGTGGTATCCTGAGTAAGCATTCAAGAAATAAAGACGTTCGCATCCCGTGGTTGCATCAATTATTTGGTCGATTCGCGACAATGGGAAGTGATCTTTTGGACAATGCTTGTTCAGTGCAGTGAAGTCAATGCACATCTGAAGTTCTATAGTATTTTTCTTGGGAACACATACTGGGTTTGCGACCTACTCTGCTTTTGTTAGTTCTTTGATAAAGTTGGCTTCGGTAAGGCGATGGAGCTCCTTTCTAATGGCTTTATGCTTTGGCTCTACGAAGCGACAAAGCGGTTGCTTTACTAGCTTCGCCTTTGGATCCAGATTTAATGCGTGCTCAGCGAGTTCCCTCGGCATTCCCGGCATGTCAGAAGGTAGCCATGCGAAAATCTCCCAGTGTTCACGGAGAACTCGATGAGCGCGCTTTCCTATGTGGGATCAAGATTGGAGGCCACAAGTGTTGTTTTTGTCGGATCGACGGGGTGGATCTGTACTTATTTTGTGTCCTTTGCGGTGTCAAAAGCCTAATTGAGATTGACATGTGCTACTTCCAGTGGTTCTGCAATTGCTGAAGTTTTGAGTTGTTCGAACTCCGTTGCCATCCCAAAAGATTCAATTTTTTGTTGAACTCCCGATCACAACTGTCAGCTCGTGTGAAGCTTCCTTTTACCGTGATGATTCCTTTTGGTGCTGGCATTTTCATGACTAGGTACGCGTAATGCGGAACTGCCATGAACCGTGTGAAGGCTAGTCGTCCCAGGATCGCATGATATTGTGATGGCTAGTCCATGACTTCGAATTCGAGTTTTTCTCGCCTGAAATTTATTTTGGAACCAAAAACAACATCAAGAAATACTCTTCCTAAAGGAATTTCGGCTTTACCTGGTACTATTCCATGGAAAGATGTTTCTGTTGGCGCCAGATTGACCAGGGGATAGCCCATTGTTTGTAATGTTTTTGCGTAGATCAGATTTATGTTGCTTCCTACATCCATGAAGACTTTGCTCATATCGAACCCGCCGATCTGTGCTTCGACTATCAAGGCTAAGTGACCTGGTCGTGGGACCCGAAGCGGGTGATCGGCTCTGCTGAATGTGATTTCTTGCTCAGACCAATGGAGATATTCAGGTGTGGTTGATGTTGTTGTTTCCGCCATATTGATTTGTCTTGTGATGAGCTTCTAGGTTCTGTTGGATGGACGCCCCTTCTGGATCATTGACATATCCCTTTTGACCTAGGGTATTCACCGTTTTGATCATTTGTGTTTTGTGGTGGCACAGCTGGTGGTGGTGGTGGTGGTGGTGCACCGATGGCTATTGTGCCAGGCGTAGATGCATATCCTCGGTTTGCCACTTCAGTTGCTTTTGCATTACATAGCTCCTGCATCTACAAGAATGTTCGACAGTCTTTCATGAGATGGGTAGATTGTCGCCTACCTGCTGAGTCGATGTAAAATTGCATATTACAGGGTCCTTCCAGCATTTGCATTGCGGACATAGGTGGATCTCGAGCTCTTGGCTAGTACCGTTGTGTTGACTGGCTTCCTCTAACGTCATCCCTGTTATGGCGGTATCCGCCGTTGTAGTCGTTGCTTCTGTTGTTACCTTCTCCCGAGAAACTGGCTGCAATGTAACTTGGTCATGTGTTTCCATCGTTGTTCCTTCTTCTATCGTTGCCACGTTTATCCATGTCTTCCTCGAGTGATCGCGTACGCTTGTTATGCAGTGCGTCTTCTCCATCAGCTCATCGGTTTGCTATTTCCATTAGCTATGAGATTGTTTTGGGTTTAACCCGTCCCAGTTCTTCTATAAATTCTCAACAACGGAGGCCACCGTTGAAGGCATCGATGGCCCTTTCGTCGGATATGGACTCAGCCCAGTTTTTTATGATATTTCATCGTTGGATGAATGCCCTTATTTATTCCCCAGACTTTTGTTTGAATGCTCGTAACTGCTCCAAGGATGCAGGTCGTTTAAATGTGGATTGGAAGTGCCAAATGAACTTATCTTCTAGGTTGTTCCAGCTACCGATGGAATCCTCGGGTAGCTTCCTGAGCCATGATCTTGCGGTGCCGGTGAGGTGCAGTTGTAGACTTTGCATTGCGGTGGCTGTGGAGCCGCCTTGCAACTTGACAATGGCCAAATAATCTGCTAACCATGCTTCGGGTTCTTGGAGTCCATCGTACTTGTGGCGGTCGTGCAGAAGTTTGAAACCCTTGGGTACTGAGGTTTTGCGAATCCGCTGAGTAAAACAGCTGGCCCCGCATAGCTCGTAATCGTCTTTGTTGTGTCCGTCGTGGTATTGTCGGCTGCGGTTTTCGTCTCTTGATCCATTGTTCTTGTGTTGCGTGTTGTTGTTTCTTGTGCTTCTTCGTGGATCGGGTGCTACGAGATGTGCCTGGTGTGGTGATCGAGATCGTCGGGTGTGTCCCACTTGCCGAGGACTGCTATGACGGCGTGGGGATCTATCGGGCTGTCGCGTGATCCCTTGCTCTGCTTCTTCGAGGGAGGCTCCCACCATGCCAAGGTTCATCAGGGGAGAAGTGGTGGAGGGCCGCACGGGAATCGTCGGGTGCAGGCTAAGTTGTGAGTAGATATGTTTGCGTGGCCACGATTGCTTCTTGGGCCGTTTTTGCCTTGATGTTTCCTGCTTGATCGATCGACATGAATGATAGATCAAGATCACGGATGAGTCCGCCTCTCTCTGCTTCAGGGATTCGCTAATCGAGATGTTCTCCTTCCTAGTGGTGCTCCTCCTGTTATGCTCCCTGATCCTCGGGTGGAGCTTAACTGTGCCCGTCGTAAGCTTGATTCGTCAGCTAATCTCTTTCTTTTGTCGAGTTGTCTTTGCATCCTGAGTAGATCTCTCTTCTTGTGCTAAAGCAGATATTGGTATGCTAATAGATCTTTGTGTGAGGCATCCGCTGTCATCGGGACTGCTCCCGAAATTGCTTCCCTTGCCCTTTGCCATGCCGCTACTGGTAGCCGAAGAGTTCGCCTCTCTCCTTCATGTGGATCTCCGCCTCTTCCTTGGACTATGCGGTTATCCGTCGTTTCTCCTTTGTTTCCATGGTCCCCTTCATTGCTGTGATTTCCTGCATTGTCATCTGATAAAAAATCATTGGGGTTGAGAATAGGGTTACCGTTAGAGTCGTGTGGTGTTGAGGTGTTCCTGTTGACCATGCACACTTGGTGGCGTGTTATGCGTGGGCTGGTGATGTTGTCTTCTGCTCCGAAGGACGTGCTGTTAGTATTCTGAGATTGTAGTCTTGGGTAAATCTTTGCCATCCTTATTCCGAAGTCGATGTTTTCGCTGCTTTCTTCGGGTTTTGAATTTGCCAGGCTTGTTCCGTGTGGTGGGGTTAGCTGTGGGTCTGATTCGAAGGAGAGATTGTTGTAAATACGATCAAGGTCCCCCAGATCCATATCAATTTGCTCGCTTTCTTTGCCTGCTCAGTTCTGTTCTGTGGCGTCCGTACCCGATGGATGATGCTGGTTCCGCCATAGGCGTAGGTTTTTCCACCGACGGTTCTGACCTGATCAGGGCCGAAGGGTGTGATTCTTGCGGATCTTCTGCTTGGAAGTGGAAACTTCCGATGATTAGATCGGATCCGCCATTGAAATCAGTGGTACCAACACATGGGTGGGTGGGTGGGTGTGGAACTGCTTTCGTCGGGTCGATGCTTGGTGGAGAGCGGTCCACCGAATCCGTGGTTCCAGCGTTCAGGTTTCACACAGACGGTGCCAATTGACGAGACGTGACCTCGGCAATGCCCATGATGATGGACTTAGGGTTTTGCGGAAAAGAGAACGCTGGGGATTTTGTCGGATGTCAGGAAAACAATGGAGTCAAAGTCGCCTGAATATTTGGGAATCGCACTATTACAAATTGTCTAGGAGTTTTCGGTACCCTCGCTTGGGATTCTCCCGTCCTATATATAATAGGCCGGGTCTCAAAGATGTATGCGGATAGGTCTCATACACGCGTAATTACAACACCAATACAATGTCGGTTCTTAGTCCCTTTCCTAATACAATCAAAGTCTTTGTTGGTTGCTTCCTGGGGCTGTCATCTAGAATCTTCATGGGCCGGAAGCCCTTTTACCCAGTATAGGGTAGTAAATCATAAGATTGCGAGTAATCATACCTATGTCAGTTGGCGAGGGTGTCTGTATCGGTTTTAGGCCGATTTCCCGCTAACTAACTAGTCAATTCTCTTTTACTTTCTTAAATAAAATGAGACAATTACATGTTTTGTTCAAAAAGAACATTGCAAAATTGATTAATATTGTTTAGTAGTGTTGGGTGTTTACGACTTGAGGGCACATATACTTTTGGCAAAACATGCAAAAGAATTATGTGTCGTTGTTGAAATATATTGTGTAGCCCATTTTCATCTGTTTGTACATGTAGTAGAGTTGGATCATGCATCAATTCAACATGGTATACGAGGTAACACGTCTTAAAGCATCTTTAACATATGATGTATAATAGGACACCTAAACCAGGGTGATGTGAAACTTACACATCACCAAAATCAGTGTTTTACATCACCTGCTTACTTTCTCCTTTTCCAGATGATGTATAATAGGGCACCTTTGCCACAACAGGTGATGTAAAATAGGTCACCATTTAAACCTCTCCTCCACAATTTGAAGTAAACAATGATCATCACAAGCATATGAACAAAAAGGGAACTGAAGTTATCACATGATCATGACACAAACATTTAAATAATTCAAATCCAGATAGCATACCATACTAGTTGACCATCGACATAGTTCACAAAAATACAAACGAAATGCATAGTTCAAAGCATAGCATAAACTAGGATGACTTGACATAGTTGAACACAAACGAATAACTCTCATACACCATTGGCATCTCCTTGTTGCTCCATGTTGTCATTGGCAACATTGGTGTTGTCGGTCTCATGGGAGTTGCCGCCTCCGTCCATGCCACCACCTCCTGTAGCTCCACCTAAGTCGCCGACCATGCCACCACCTTCCATAGCTCCATACAAGATGTAGGCCATGCCACCACCTCCCATATCTCCACCATAGTCGCGGTCGATGCAACCTCCCATAGAACCCATGAACCGTCTAACGAAATCTCCCATAGCATTGTTCATGGCACCCATGTAGCTACCTCCCATGCCTCCTATTGCATTCATAAAACCTCCTCCTAAGATTGCCATCATTTGTTTCTTCTCCAACACTTGGTCACAACAAAGCTCCACACATGTGATTTTCTTCTCGCCCATGCCACTAGTGTCCATGAACATTAATTTTTGCTCTTGCTCCATAGCTTGAGATTGTTCCTCCATAGCCACCTTCCTATCCACCTTATCCACCTTAAGATCCTCGGTAGCCGCCCTCCTCTCCTGGGTCATCCTCCTATCCTCCATAGTGACCTTGTGTTGCTCTACATCCTTGATTTATTCTAGTTCCTTGAATTTCATGCCTTATCTTCTTGTTCATATCTTTGTGAGCATTCATCATTTCCTCCAATGACTACTTGATGTCATCATCTCCGATCTTCTTTCCCTTCTCCTTGGATGCCTTTATTCCTGATGGCTTATTGGTTTTAGAAACCGAATCGGAAGTGGTGCTTCCTTTCCCTTCATCACTTGATGCTTCATCATCATCTTATTCATCACCATCTACTACGGTTGCATATCCCACCAATGTATTCTTTTCTGGAACCTCATATAGCTCACAGTTCTTCCACGTTTCATCATTCTCAAGTTCAATCCAACAATGATGCAAAGTGAATGACTTGCACAACTTCACCGTCTTGCCCTTCTTCACTTTCTTCAGGGAAGCTCTTAAACAAGTTTTGAGTAATGTTTTTCTACATATGACAATAGAGAATGCTAATTAGCTGCGTACAAAACAATGGAAAATATGCTTCATGAATAAATATGGGGCAATATGACAATTCAAACACTCACTCGGTCACCGCTGTTGGTGCCGTTTGGGTTCATCTGATCGACTTGTGCCAAACATACACTCCACTTTTTAAAATAGGTGGAGATTGTTCCCCATCAATGATGAATAGATTTCACTATTCACACATTGACAGACTTGTTTCTAGCATCGAAGAATTCCTTCATCCTCCTGCATAGGTGTCCTTCGGTTGCTCCATGCCAATGGCCGGATCTAGACCCACCTTTTTCCACGCCAAGGCAATCAACTTGTCTTCATCTGTAGTGTAGCTCGTCATTATTCCCTTCGGAGCCTCATCCAAGAATCCTTCATAGTACCCATCAACATTTCCTCATCATAATTTACCTCATATTCAGTTGATGGGGTTTCATATTTTTGAGATCCAACATTCAGATGTTGCAAAAACATCTCATTGTCAACACTGCAAGAACCAACAACACCCATAGATAAAACATATTTGCATACAATAACCAAAAAACCAAAAGGAAACTGAAATACAAAAAAGAGAAAGAAACTACCTTTGTGATATTTCGTCGATCACATGCGAGGAGAATGGCGGGGGCGTCGGGAGAAGTTCCTTTTCCTCCACATGCAACGATGGAAGCGGAAGAACCTCCTCATGGTTGCGCCCTCGAAGAGGGCTGTCAGCCCCGGTCCATAGGAGGCCACTGCCTTTTTCTTCTTCACTTTGTCATTGGTGGCCACCAGCAGCTGCCTCTTCGCTCCAGCACTGGCGGCCGGCTTCCGCTATTTCTCCAACTTCTAGGTATCTGTGGGGACAACTTGTGCAGGATTTGTGGCTACAGTGACCGGCATGGGTGCGACAAACACTAGGTGCGGAGGGGGCACGACTGCTAGGGGTGGTGGAGGCATGGAATTGGGTGATGGATGGGCGTGAGGGGCATTGGGTGTTAGGCCAAAGCCGTCCATGGAGACGTGGTGGCCGACGCGGCCAAATTGCAATGGCAAGCAGGAAGGTGCGCAAGGCGGGAGGAGAGAGAAGGTTCAGAACAACGGTTGGGCACTCCCGTGCGTGGGATTTCGTTTACATCACCTTGGCTATATCACAATGTAAAATTTTAACATCACCATATAGATCTAGGTCATCTATTGGAGAAGCATTTTTGGCACATGTGATGTATAAGTTAGTTTTTACATCATTGCTTCTATTATACATCACCTACTAGAGATGCTTTTAAGTTTAAGACCTTGTCAACGTAGTAAAAAATAAGATTCTACGCATACATGTGACCCACGTCTAAGGACTAAAATATCTTAAACATGAGGAGACTGGACTAATGTAACACTTCGGACTCTCCGTGCCTGGGTTGTCACTCCTGGCATCTTATTAGGATCTCCAGACTAGCCCCACAGTGCATCACTAGTCTTTTCTGCGCACTTTTTGCTCACTCGTGCGCACCTGGGACCCACTTCCCGGTCGGTCAACCATCCTCAAATTTCTCTAGGCCAAGTATGCTTAACCTCAAAGTTCTTCTCAGATGAGCTTCCGGAAAAGAAGTTGCAACTTGTTGCTACGAGTATCCTATCAATCCTATTAAGTCATGTTCTAGGGTCTCAAAACTAAGGGCATCTCCACTCGTCCCCCTCCCCCATACGGGGTCCGTCAAGGCCTGATTTCGGGCCGTATGGGGGGATGCTGGATTAGTTGACGACTTGGGGGGCGCTGACTCCCAGTCGTACGTCCTTAACAATAGTGAAATTTATTATTCGGTGATTTTCTTACACGGAAACTGAAACTAGTCTTAATCCTGCCTACTCCTGTAGTACACGGCTTTGGGGTCATCGGCGTCGTTGTCGCTTGGCGCGCACAGCTGGAACATGTGTCCTTCTATGGTTTGATGCGGGTAGCATAGACCATCGATCAGCGTAGACCGGCGGCCGTAGCTGCTACAGCAGTCCGCCGCATCATCCTCGGCTCGGTACAAAGAGGCGCACATGGCCGCGCGCTGCCCAAGGAACTCCTCCGGGTCGCTGGTGTGCCCAAGCTATCGCGCTGCCATAGCGTATTCTAGTGGCACTTGCCACTGATACATTGCAAATGTATCTATAATTTTTGATGTTTCATGCTTGGTTTTATCCACTTTCTTGTGTTTTGTCCACACTTTAGAGTACTTTTCTCATGATTTCTTGGACTAACCTATTAACAAGAGCCACAGTGCCAACTGCCTGTTTTCTGCTGTTTTTGGTTCCAGGAAAGTTAGAAAATGAATATTCTCGGAATTGGACGGGACAAAAGCCAAAGTGCCTATTTTTCCGGAAGTCATCAAATGCCAGAATACGAGACGGAGAGGAGCCAGGGGGTCACCACACCACCTGGCCGCGCGGCCAGGCATGGCCCACGCCAGGGGGTGGTGTGGCCAGCCCAGGTACCCCCTCGGCCTCTCCTTCCGCCTATAAGATGCCCTCGGGATGAAAACACTAAGTACCCGATCAAAAATCCACGAAAGAGTCTGTAGCCGCCGTCATCTCCATCCCTAGATCGGGAGGGATCTGAAGCTCTTCTCGGCACCCTGCCAGAGAGGGGAATTCACCCTGGAGGCCTTCTTCATCACCATGCAAGCCTCCGGTGTGATGCGTGAGTAGTTCATCCTTGGACTACGGATCCATATAGTAGCTAGATGGCTGGTTCTCCTCCTTTGTGCTTTCATGTTTAGATCTTGTGAGCTCCATTCATGATCAAGATCATCTATTTGTAATTCTGCATGTTGTGTTTGCGGGGATTCGATGGATATTGAGATGCTATTTCAGATTGATTATTAATTCTATCATGTATTTGTTATTTGTGATCTTGCATGCTTTCCGTTGTTAGTAGCTATCTTGGCCAAGTAGATGCTAGCAACTCCAAGAGTTAGTATTTATGCTCGATAGTGGGTTCATGCCTCTGGTAATCTGGGGAAGTGACAGAAATCTCTAAGGTACTAGATGTGCTGTTGCTACTAGGGAGAAAACAATAATCCTTTATTCATAGAACAATCGTATTGTTTACTTTACACGTAGTTCGTAAAGCAATAATCTATTGCTTGCAACTTAATACTTGAGGGGGTTCAGATGATAACCTGAAGGTGGATTATTAGTCATAGATGCAGTTGGATGGCGGTCTATGTATAATGTTGCACTGCCCAATCAAGTCTCAAAGGAGTCAAGATGATTAGTATATGCATGTATTGCTTTCTCGATGTTTGTCAATTGCCCCGCTGTAATTTATTCACCCAGCATGTTATCTATCTAAGGAGAGCCACCTCTAGTGAACTATGGATCCTGGTCCTTGTCTTTTACATTCAATCTACAATCTTTTACTGCTTTGTGTGTACTTTCTGCAAACTATTACTTCTTTCCATTCGATACGTTTAATCCTTTGTTTTCCGCAAAACACGGTGAGATTGACAACCTCATCGCAAGTTGGGGACAAAGTTCTATGGTTGTGTTGTGCAGGTCACCACGTTGCTACTAGCACCGGTAGTGCGCCCTGCCAAGGCTCAGCTAGCAACACCTTTGGGGTGTTGCCTTGCTCCTACTAGTTCGATTAAACCTTGGTTTCATAACTGAGGGAAACTTGTTGCTGTGCTCATCATACCTTCCTCTTGGGGTTCCGAACAAGCTCTACATCAACACCGCACCAGCACTTTTCTGGCGCCGTACACTGAGCCATCAAGCATTTTTATGGCGCCATTGCCGGGGAACGAAGAAGAATAAACTCCCACGCTAACCACGCGCCAGCAAACATTTTTCTGGCGCCGTTGCTAGGGAGTCAAGGACATCTTCACAAGGGGAGTCCCTCATAACCAATCTCTCTACTTTGTTATTTTTGTTTTGCTTAGTTTCTTTTTGTTTTGTTTGCTTGTTTCTTTATCAAAAACACAAAAAAAAATTAGTTCTACTAGTTTGCTTTCTTATTTGAAAACCAAAAAAAAATGACTACTCTTGAAAACACTAAGTTGTGTGACTTCACTAGCACACCTATTGCTCCACCTGTGCCTGAAGATACTTTCTTTGAGATAAACACTGAAACTTTTCAAGCTCGCTGTGTTATCATGTCTGAATTTTGTCTTATGCCCAAAGATATTTACGAATCTTTGAATACTTGGGGGCTTACTGAAGGAGGAAAAGAAATATCTCTTGCTAATAATGCTACCATATTACCTATTGGAATAGCTGAAGGAGTGTTTACAAAGATCCTTGGGAAAATGATTTCTACTGATTATCTTGTTACTGAATGTGCAGAAAAAGGACAAATTACACTTGGAAGGTCCCTATTAGAACTCCTTGGAGCAATAATAGATGTGGGAAAGGGGACCATGCACCTTTCTTCTCCACCAAACAATCATATTTTCCCCAAGGTTAAGAATAAAAGTAAGAGAGGTAAGGGCAAGAAATTTGGTTTTAATGCTTCTTCATTTGAGAACACTTGATTCTTTTTCTTGCTTCTTATGCCTAACTTAAAGGCGTTAAAAAAAGTACTTATTGGGAGATAACCCAAAAGTTTTAGATGAGTCTTGGAAGTTACTACCTCAGTAATAACCGCTCCTTATCCTTTTTATTTGCTTTTTGTGCCAAGAGTAACCTCTAATGGGAGAGAAGTAATGATTGGGAAAGTTGCTGTCCCGAAACAGATTTCTATGCTTCACCGTAAAAATTCGTGTAAAATCTCTGAACGTCTTTTTGAGGCGTGAATTTTTTTGCTTCTGCCCCAGCTTGTTATCTAACTTTCTTTAGGTCAACACTTTTTGATTTGAGCAACATAAGGTCTTCGAAAAAATTCGTCTTTACCTGCTGGTCTGTTTTGACAGATTTCTGTCATTTTCTGCATTTGCTTCTTGTTGGTTCCTTTTTGAGTTCTTTTGGGGAATTGAGCTTTTTGAGGGAAGTGCTGCAGTAGCTAGTGTTCTAATAGAAGTTTATTTGGTGTTATAACTGAACCTTAAGACTTATTTATCTTGAGTGCACTAATGTTGCTAATAAAGATTGTGTGAAGTTTTGTATGAAGGAAAAATTTCAGGTGTATGGAAGGAATGAGTAATGAGATGAAGGATGAACTAAAGCTCAAGCTTGGGGATGCCACGCGTGTCACCCCAAGAAATATCCAAGAATTACAGGCGTCAAAGCTTGGGGATGCCCAAGGCATCCCCTTCTTCATCAATAAAAATCCCAGGTTTCTTCCAAACGCTTCATTTTTATTGGTTCATGCACAGTTGTGTTGTTCTTGGAGCGTCTTCTTTTTTGTTTTCGTTTTGGTTTTTTGTTTGCTTTTGTTTGCTTAGTTATCTGAATAAATTTGTTGGACCCCCTCTTTCATACATTCAAATAGTTTGGTTTGGTTTGGAAAAGAGTAGGAAAGTTTATGCTTATGTGGTAAAAAGAGCTTGTTTTTGACTGTGGCTTATGCTTTGTCATGCCATGCTCGATATTGTTTTGGCTTTATGCTTAGTATTCTTTGTTGTAGCATGACTTGTTATAAACAATTGAGATTGCTTAATGTGCCTTGGATGAATCATGCGTTGTTTTAGCATATTAAAGCATAGTATAGTGGTATTCTCCTTTGATGCTTTATTTGGATTGACTTGGTGCATGCTCACACCATGTTATGACTATCTCAAGTCACCATAAGCCTTTATGATCCTTTATTTTTCAACTTGTAGTATCACTTTATGCTTTGATCAATGATGTTTTGTCGCTCTGCATGATTATGGCCATTATTGCTCTCTTAGTTTATCGCTCCAAGTCTTTTGCTAGCCTCCACAACAAATTATGAGTTCCACTCATGCATCCAACTCCCTAAACCAAGTTATTCCAAAGAGTCCACCATACCTACCTACTAGCTTATGCTATTCCAAGTATATTCATGCTTTTGTTTACCTTCCAAATTAAACTTGTTATGAGAAAACTAGTGATTAAAGCTCTCACGAACTTGATGGCACACTTCACATTTCTTGCCCTTAATAAACTTGAACCATTGTGTCGTCTATGTTGTATATGCTTGCACTTATTTGTTGGGAATTAGCAGAACCATGCTTTCATGGGGAACGCTTTCAACATTGCACTTGATACTTGTACCTAGTTGATATCATGCTCTTTTGTATATGGATGTCGTCGGTGTGAAATGAAAGGGGAGCTTGTAAGTCCATGGAGTTATGTATATGTGTTAGAGAAACACCTGGGCCGTTGGTCTAATCCATGCTGACATGGTGGAAACCTGCAGCGTAACCATAATGGGCTGTCTATGAAGCATTCTTCTTATAAAAAAAGAGTCCTATATTGAGAAAAAAAGAGAAAAAAATGAGATTATGAAAAGAGGAAAGAGAGAAAAAAGCACCATATTCCCATGGTAAATAAGAAGATTGTTGAGATGCTCGTTGTCTGCTTGCCTTGTCATTTTGATATGGGGATTCTTCCGTATAATCGGGCAAGGGTACCCCGTTGGCGGTTCTCTATGATACACATGTACTTACGGTGACAAGAACTTACCGGTGACTAAACTTGAGTAGCATGAGGAGCGGCCCTCGTATACAAGGGACATGAGATTTCTAACTTATACTTCGTCAAGCATGTACACCATAGTTTGTTCACTTTAACCTTAATCACTTCAAGATGCTTATGATAGGGGCAATGAGAACTGAAAGCTATAAGTACCATAATTTTTGGAAGCTCTTTATGAGACTTGAATCCCTGCTTCCTTTTATAAAAAGGCCTTTCTTCCACCATTATATATTGAGTCTCCACCTTCTATCTTTATGCACCTACTTTGAGAGCATAGTGGCCATTCTTAGTTCTATGTGCATTGTCCCAAGACTAGTTGATTGATGCATAACTTGATATTGTTTGTTTTAAACTATTGTATCTAGTCACTCTTATGAACTTTGAAGGTGTCCTATGCATTTACATTTGCTACTCTATGAGGGACAAGCTGAATACTATTATGCTATGTTTTCTTTATGTGAAACAAACAAACGTCTTGCAAAGCATTGTTATTCATGAATCTTTTGTTTGTGCCTTTTCATGTTGCATCATAGTTTATTTGTCTTATTGCTAGAAATTTGTCTTTCATGTTATGATTGAAGTACTATGATCCTAGCTTTGAATGTTTTACAAATACTTTGATCAAGTCTTTGATGGTGCATGCCACCTCAAAAATTATTCTTTCTTTTTATCACTTACCTACTCGAGGATGAGCAGGAGTTAAGCTTGGGGTTGTTGATACACTTTGCAAATGTATCTATAATTTTTGATGTTCCATGCTTGGTTTTATCCACTTTCTTGTGTTTTGTCCACACTTTGGAGTACTTTTCTTATGATTTCTTGGACTAACCTATTAACAATAGCCATAGTGCCAGCTGCCTGTTTTATGCTGTTTTTGGTTCCAGGAAAAGCAGAAAATGAATATTCTTGGAATTGGATGGGACAAAAGCCAAAGTGCCTATTTTTCCGGAAGTCATCAGATGCCAGAATACGAGACGGCGAGGAGCCAGGGGGCCACCACACCACCTGGTCGCGTGGCCAGGCTTGGCCCACGCCAGGGGGTGGTGTGGCCAGCCCAGGCACCCCCTCGGCCTCTCCTTTCGTTTATAAGATGCCCTCGGAACGAAAACCCTAAGTACCCGATCAAAAATCCACGAAAGAGTCTATAGCCGCCGTCATATCCATCCCTATACCGGGAGGGATCTGAATCTCTTCTCGGCACCCTGCCGAAGAGGGGAATTCACCCTAGAGGCCTTCTTCATCACCATGCAAGCCTCCGGTGTGATGCGTCAGTAGTTCATCCTTGGACTACGGATCCATGTAGTAGCTAGATGGCTGGTTCTCCTCCTTTGTGCTTTCATGTTTAGATCTTGTGAGCTCCATTCATGATCAAGATCATCTATTTGTAATTCTGCATGTTGTGTTTGCGGGGATCCGATGGATATTTAGATGCTATTTCAGATTGATTATTGATTCTATCATGTCTTTGTTATTTGTGATCTTGCATGCTTTCCGTTGTTAGTAGTTATCTTGGCCAAGTAGATGCTAGCAACTATAAGAGTTAGTATTTATGCTCGATAGTGGGTTCATGCCTCCGGTAATCTGGGGAAGTGACAGAAATCTCTAAGGTACTAGATGTGCTGTTGCTACTAGGGAGAAAACAACAATCCTTTGTTCATAGAACAATCGTATTGTTTACATTACACGCAATTCGTAAAGCAATAATCTGTTGCTTGCAACTTAATACTAGAGGGGGTTCGGATGATAACCTGAAGGTGGATTATTAGTCATAGATGCAGTTGGATGGCGGTCTATGTATAATGTTGTAATGCCCAAGCAAGTCTCAAAGGAGTCAAGATGATTAGTATATGCATGTATTGATTTCTCTATGTTTGTCAATTGCCCCGCTGTAATTTGTTCACCCAGCATGTTATCTATCTAAGGAGAGCCACCTCTAGTGAACTATGGATCCCGGTCCTTGTCTTTTACCTTCAATCTACGATCTTTTACTGCTTTGTGTTTACTTTCTGCAAACTATTACTTCTTTCCATTCGATACGTTTAATCCTTTGTTTTCCGGAAAACATGGTGAGATTGACAACCTCATCACAAGTTGGGGACAAAGTTCTGTGGTTGTGTTGTGCAGATCTCCATGTTGCTACTAGCACCGGTAGTGCGCCCTACCAAGGCTCATCTGGCAACACATTTGGGGTGTTTCCTTGCTCCTACTGGTTCGATTAAACCTTGGTTTCATAACTGAGGGAAACTTGCTGTTGTGCTCATCATACCTTCCTCTTGGGGTTCCCAACGAGCTCTATATAAAAACTGCACCAGCACTTTTCTGGCGCCGTACACTAAGCCATCAGCCACTCTGGCCTCGGAGGCTGGCCGCCCGGAGGTGGGGTACCCCGGCTGGTGACGCTGCCACGCCGCGGCTGCTACCACCTTTGCTTGGGCTCCATAGAGGCTGGAAGTGCGGGTACTGCAGGCAAGGGTGATCTCCTTTGGCGATGTGGCTCATCACACCTGCGAATGTGCGGTTCCCCCACCACAGCCGTCAGCCAGCTTCGTTGTGGTTGACTGGAGGAGGTCCGTCGCCCTCGTGCCTAGCGAGCTCTCATTTCTGCTGATTCGGGAAGAAGGCGGTCCAGGTCGCAGTATTGCCGGGGCACCAATTGGGATCCATCCGCTTCTCCAGTGTGAGCTCGAGGTAGTAGAGACTCGTGATGGCCGCCCGGCGGGCAGAACCGCGAGGCACTGATACGTCGTAAACGTATCTATAATTTTTGATGCTCCATGCTTGTTTTATATCAACTTTCTTATGTTTTGTTTACACTTTGAGGTATTTTTATACATTTTCTGGAACTAACCTATTAACAAGATGCCGTAGTGCCAGTTTCCAGTTTCCTGCAATTTTTGGTTTTAGAAAAGCTAGTAAGGAAATATTCTCGGAATTGGACGGGACAAAACCTAAAGTCAATATTTTACCAGAAGGAACACGGAGTCCGAAGGGCAGATGAAGTAGGGCCACGAGGTGGCCACACCTAGGGCTGGCGCGGCCACCCCCTAGGGTGCGCCGCCCCATGGTGTGGGCTCCTCGAGCACCCACCGACCTTGCCCCTTCGCCTATAAATGTACCGCGATGCAGAAACCCTAAGGACCCGATCAAAAATTCCACGAAAGAGTCTGTAGCCGCCGCCATCTCCATCCCTAGATCGGGGGGATTCGAAGCTCTTCCCGACACCCTGCCAGAGGGGAGAGATCATCCTGGAGGCCTTCTTCATCACCATGCTAGCCTCCGGACTGATGCGTGAGTAGTTCGTCCTTGGACTATGGGTCCATACAGTAGCTAGATGGTTGGTTCTCCTCCTTTGTGCTATCATGTTTAGATCTTGTGAGCTCCGTTCATGATCAAGATCATCTATTTGTAGTCCTATATGTTATGTTTGCAGGGATCCGATGGATATTGCGATACTATGTTAGATTGGTTATTGATTCTATCATGCCTATGTTATTTGTGATCTTGCATGCTCTCCGTTGCTAGTAGCTATCTTGGCCAAGTAGATGCTTGTAACTCCAAGAGGGAGTATTTATGCTCGATAGTAGGTTCATGTCTCTAGTAATCTAGGGAATTGACAGAAATCTCTAAGGTTATAGATGTGTTGTTGCTACTAGGGAGAAAACAACAATCCTTTGTCCATGGGGAAATTGTATTGTTTACTTTACACACTTTGCTTAATGCAATTATCTGTTGTTTGCAACTTAATACTGGAAGGGGTTCGGATGATAACCTGAAGGTGGATTACTAGTCATAGATATAGTTGGATTACGGTCTATGTATTATGTTGAAATGCCTAATCAAATATCGTAGGAGTCAAGATGTCTAGTATATGCATTGTTATGCTTTCTCAATCTGTCAATTGCCCCACTGTAATTTGTTCACCCAACATGATATTTATCTTAAGGAGAAACACCTCTAGTGAATTGTGGACCCCAGTCCATTCCTTTACCATTAATATACCATCTACTGTTTACCGTTTACTGTTTAATTTCTGCAAGCAATTAGTATCTTCCACACTATATGTTTAATCCTTTGTTTTCAGCAAAACCGGTGAGATTGACAACCTCACTATAAGTTGGGGAAAAGTTTTGTTGTTGTGTTGTGCAGGATTCCAAGTTGCTAGCAACACCTTGGAGTTGTTTCCTTACTCCTACCGGTTCGATAACCTTTGTTTCATAACTGAGGGAAACTTGTTGTTGTGCTCATCATACCTTCCTCTTGGGTTTCCCAACGAGCTCTGCATATCTTGAGCCATCAAGCACTTTTCTGGCGCTGTTGCCGGGGAGTTAAGGATAGCTTCAATATCTTCCTCCTTGTCAATCACTTTTCAGGTAGAAAGAAGATTCTTGCAAGGGGAGTCTCTCACAACCAATATCTTTCCTTTGTTTTTGTTTTGCTTAGTTTATTTTGCTTTGTTTTGCTTGTTTCTTTATCCAAAACACACACAAAAAATTAGTTGTACTGGTTTGCTCCTTTTATCAAAACACAAAAAAAATTAGTTCCTATTTCAGTTTCTATTTCTGTTGGCTTTCTTTAATCTTACAAAAAATGACTACTCTTGAAAACACTAAGTTGTGTGACTTCACTAGCACAAACAACAATGATTTCATGTGCACACCTATTGCTCCACCTATTCCTGAAGCTGCTTTCTTTGAAATTAAACCTGCTTTGCTCAATCTTGTTATGAAAGAACAATTCTTTGGTGCTGGTACTGATGCTGCTGCTGCTCACCTTAATAACTTTGTTGAACTTTGTGAGATGCAAAAACATAGCGATATAGATGAAGATATTATTAAGCTTAAATTGTTTCCCTTCTCTTTGAGAGGAAAAGCTAAAGAATGGTTGCTATCCCTACCTATAAATAGTATTTATTCTTGGATTAAATGCAAAGATGCTTTCATTGGAAAATATTATCCTCCTGCTAAGATTATATCTATCAGAAGTGAAATAATGAAATTTAAACAATTTGATAATGAACATGGCTCAAGCTTGGGAAAGAATGAAATTTTTGGTAAAGAATTGTCCCACTCATGGACTGACTTCTTGGATGATTATCCAAACTTTTTATGCATGACTAAATTATTCTTCAAGAAATCTGTTGGATTCTGCTGCTGGAGGCACCTTTATGACCATTACTTTGGGTGCTGCAACAAAGCTCCTTGATAATATGATGGTTAACTATTCTGAATGGCACACTGAGAGAGCTCCACAAGGTAAGAAGGTAAATTTTGTTGAAGAAACCTCCTCCTTAAGTGATAAAATTGATGTTATTATGTCTATACTTGTTAATGGAAAAGCTCATATTGATCCAAATCTTGTTCCCTTAGCCTCTTTGGTTGCTCAAGAAGAGCAAGTTGATGTGAACTTCATTAGAAATAATAATTTTGGCAACAATGCTTATGGTAATAACAATTATAGGCCTTATCCTCCTAATAATATCAATAGTTATCATGGTAAATCTGGAATGCCTAGTGAAGAAAGAATTTTAGAAGTTGAAAGATCCACTAAAAACTTCATGCAAATGCAATATGAGCAGAATAAATTATTTACTAAAACCATGGAGGAACAATCTACTATTTTGAAAAATATTAGTCATCAACTTGAGAGTTTAAATAGGGAAATTCCTGGTTTGCAATCCAAAATTTCGAATGCTGAAAAAAAATATCATCTTTATCTAAAACACAATCTTCTTTGATTAATAAAATTGCTGCTAAACCTGAAACTATGGAAAACCCCTTTGCTTCTACTAATGCCATACAAGTTAGAATTGATGAAAATGTTAGACTGTTAGCTGAATTGCATGCTAAGTGGGAAAGGGAAGATGAAATTGCTTGAAATAGTAGTATTTGTACTATTACCACCACCAATGTTGATGCTAGCAAACCACATGAAGTCCCCATTCCTTTTGCAACAATGCCTAAAACCAATGGAACCTTTTCCAATAAAAATGCTGAAATTCTTTGAAATATGGGAAACAATAGTTCTACTACCTTGGATGGTAATTTTGATTTTGATCTTGATGGTTGCAATATTTTTGAAGTAATTATGTTCCTACAAAAGCTTGTTAGACGTCCTAATGCTAGTGCTATGAATATGGCCTTTACAAAACACATTACAGATGCTCTCATAAAAATTAAAGAAGAAAAATTGAAACATAAAGCTTCTATTCCTAGAAAATTAGAAGATGGTTGGGAACCCATCATTAATATGATGGTGAAGGATTTTGATCTCAAAGCTTTATGTGATCTTGGTAATAGTGTCTCTATTATGCCTAGAAATATTTATGAAATGCTTGATTTGCCACCATTGGAAGATTGTTATTTAGATGTCCAACTTGATGATAATGCTAAAAAGAAACTCATGGGGAGTACTAATGATGTTCTTATTATGGTTAACAATACCTATGTCCCTATTGATTTCTATGTTTTGGATGTTGAATGCAATGCTTCTTGTCCTATTATTTTGGGAAGACCCTTTCTTAGAACTATTGGTGCCATTATTGATATGAAGGAAGGCACCATTAAATATCAATTCCCACTCAAGAAAGGTATAGAACACTTCCCTAGGAAGAGAGAGAAGATACTTTTTGCCTCTCCTATTAAAACAAAATTTGATATTAATGCTTCTTCATTTGAAAATACTTGAATCTTGCTTCCTATGCCTAGCTGAAAGGCGTTAAAGAAAAGCACTATTGGGAGATAACCCAATTATTTTTACTTTCAGTAAGTTTTTCTTTTGTTGAGTCTTGGAAGTTATTGCTTCAGTAATAACCTCTCCTTATCATTTTTGTGTGGTTTTTGTGCCAAGAATAACCTCTAATGAGAGAGAAGTAAGACTTGGGAAAGTTGCTGTCCCGAAACAGATTTTTTGTGCTTCAATGTAAAAAATCGTGAAAAATCCCTGCATGTCGGATTGAGCTGTAATTTTCGGTGCTTATGCCCCAGGTTATTATATAACTTTCATTAGTTACCACTTTTCGATTTGAGCAATAGAAGGTCTTCAAAAAAATCGGATTTTACCTGTTGGTCTGTTTTGAAAAATTTCTGTAATTATTTGCATTTGTCTCTTAATCTCTTTCTCTTTGAGTTATATTTGATCACTTGAGCTTTTAGAAGGAATTGCTACAGTAGCTTGTGTTTTAATGGAAGTTTTATTTGTGTTGAAACTAAACCCAAAGACTTATTATTTTGAATACACTAATGTTGCTAATGAATATTGTGTGAAGTTTTGTATGAAGGAAATTTTCAAGTGTAGGAAAGAATAATGTGATGAGATGAAGTATGGACAAAAGCTTAAGCTTGGGGATGCCACCTGTGTCACCCCAAGAAATATTCAAGAGGTACAAGCGTCAAAGCTTGGAGATGCCCAAGCCATCCCCTTCTACATCAATAAAAACCTCAGGTTTTCTTCCAAAACACTTTATTTTTATTGTTTCATGCACAATTGTGTTGTTCTTGGAGCATCTTTGTTTTTGTTTTTTGTTTTATTTTGTTTGGTTTGCTAAAATAAATTGGTTGGACCCCTGCATTCATATGTTGTTTCAAATAAGTTGATTGATGTTGGAAAAGAGTAGGAAGCTTCATGCTTATAAGTGGTACAAAAGGAGCTTCTTTTGACTGTGGCCTAAACTCTATCATGTCATGTTTGATGTTGCTTTGACCTTATGCTTAGTGATTATTGCTGTAGCATGACTTGTTCCAAACAATTGAGATTGCCTAATATTCCTTGAGAATCATGTGTTGTTTTAGCATACAAAAGCATAATATTGTGGTATTCTCCTTTGATGCTTTATTTGGGTTGACTTGGCACATGCTTACACCATGTTAAGACTATGAACCAGTCACCTTAGCCTCTATGATCATTTAGTTTTTGATTTGTAATATCACTTTATGCTTTAATTAATAATGTTTTGTCGCTTTACATGATTATAGCCATTATTGCTCGCTTAGTTGGTCGCTCCCAGTCTTTTGCTAGCCTCCACTTGTACCAAGTATGAGTTCCACTCATGCATCCAACCTCCAAGAAAACCAAGTTATTCCAAAGAGTCCACTATAAATTCCTATGCATGGTGTGTTACACCATTCCAAGTATATTCATGTTTTTATCTATCTTCCAAATTAAACTTGTTATGTGAAAATTAGTGATTAAAGCTCTCACAAACTTGATGGCACACTTTATTTTCTTGCACTTAATAAACTTGAACCATTATGTCCATCTATGTTGATTATATGCTTGCACTTTATAAGTTGTGAATTAGCAGAACCATGATACCATGGGGAACGCTTTCAACATTGCACTTATTATTCAGTTGATATCATTTTCTTTTGTTTATGGATCCCGGTGGTGTGAAATAAAAGAGGAGCTTGTAAGCTCATGGAGTTTGTATGTGTGTTAGAGAAGCGGCTGGGCGGCTAGCCTAAGCCATGCCTAATCATGGTGGAAACTTGCAGCATAACCATAGTGAGCATTCTGTGAAGCATCCTCGATAAAAACCTATGCAAATAGCAAATAAAAAGATCGTTGAGATGCTCATTGTCTATTGCCTTGTCATTTTGATATGGGAAAGCTCCTATGTCATGGGGCAAGGGGTACCCCGTTGGCGGTTCTCCATGATACACATGTACTTACAATGACAAGAACTTACTTGTGACTAAAGTTGAGTAGCATGAGGTTCGGTACTCGTAAGCAAGGGGCATGAGATTTTCAACTTATAACTTGTCAAGCATATCCTCATATTTGTGTCACTTTAACCTTAATCACCTCAAGATGCTTATGATAGGGCAATGTGAGCTGAAAGCTAATAAGTACCATATTTTGGAAGCTCTTTATGAAACTTGAAATCCCTGCTTCCCTCTGTGAAGGGCCTTTCTTTTTACTTTTATATTGAGTCTCCATCTTATATATTTATGCACCAATTGAGAGAGCATAGTGGTCATTATTAGTTTAATGTGCATTGTCCCAAAACTTGTTGATTGATTCATAACTTTTATATTACTTGTTCTTAAATTATTTGTATCTAGTCACCCTTATGAACTTTGAAGGTGTCCTATGCATTTATGTTTTGCTATACCATGAGGGACAAGCTGAATACCACTCTTATTATGTTTTCTATATGTGAAACAAACAAACGTCTTTCAATGCATTGTTATTCATGATCTTTTGTTTGTACCTTTTCATGTTACAACATAGTTGCTATGTCTTATTGTTATAACTCTATCTTTCATGCTCATGTTTAGAGTACTTTGATCCTAGCTATCAATGCTTTTCAAATACCTTGATCAAGATTGTGATGGTACATGTCACCTCTAAAATTATTCTTTTTATCACTTACCTACTCGAGGACGAGTAGGAGTTAAGCTTGGGGATGCTTGATACGTCCTAAACGTATCTATAATTTTTGATGCTCCATGCTTGTTTTATATCAACTTTCTTATGTTTTGTTTACACTTTGAAGTATTTTTATACATTTTCTGGAACTAACCTATTAACAAGATTCCGCAGTGCCAGTTGCCTGTTTCCTGTTGTTTTTGGTTTCAGAAAAGCTAGTAAGGAAATATTCTCGGAATTGGACGGGACAAAAGCCAAAGTCAATATTTTACCAGAAGGAACACGGAGTCCGAAGGGCAGCCGAAGTGGGGCCACGAGGTGGCCACACCTAGGGCTGGTGTGGCCACCCCCTAGGGCGCGCTGCCCCATGATGTGGGCCCCTCAGGCGCCCACCGACCTTGCCCCTTCGCCTATAAAAGTACCCCGATGCAGAAACCCTAAGGACCTGATCAAAAATTCCACGAAAGAGTTTCTAGCCGCCACCATCTCCATTCCTAGATCGGGAGGAATCTGAAGCTCTTCCTGGCACCCTGCCGGAGGGGAGAGATCATCCCGGAGACCTTCTTCATCACCATGCTAGCCTCCGGAGTGATGCTTGAGTAGTTCGTCCTTGGACTATGGGTCCATACAGTAGCTAGATGGTTGGTTCTCCTCCTTTGTGCTATCATGTTTAGATCTTGTGAGCTCCGTTCATGATCAAGATCATCTATTTGAAGTTCTATATGTTGTGTTTGCGGGGATCCGATGGATATTGAGATACTATGTCAGATTGATTATTGATTCTATCATGTCTATGTTATTTGTGATCTTGCATGCTCTCCGTTGCTAGTAGCTATCTTGGCCAAGTAGATGCTTGTAACTCCAAGAGGGAGTATTTATGCTTGATAGTAGGTTCATGCCTCTAGTAATCTGGGGAAGTGACAGAAATCTCTAAGGTTGTAGATGTGCTATTGCTACTAGGGAGAAAACAATAATCCTTTGTCCATGGGGAAATTGTATTGTTTACTTTACACACTTTGCTTAATGCAATTATATGTTGTTTGCAACTTAATACTGGAAGGGGTTCGAATAATAACCTGAAGGTGGATTATTAGTCATAGATGCAGTTGGATTGTGGTCTATGTATTATGTTCTAATGCCTAATCAAATCTCGTAGGAGTCAAGATATCTAGTATATGTACTGTTATGCTTTTTTGATGTTTGTCAATTGCCCCGCTGTAATTTGTTCACCCAACATGCTATTTATCTTAAGGAGAAACACCTCTAGTGAACTGTGGACCCCAGTCCATTCCTTTACCATTAATATACCATCTACTGTTTACCGTTTACTGTTTACTTTCTGCAAGCAATTAGTATCTTCCACACTATACGTTTAATCCTTTGTTTTCAGCAAAACCGGTGAGATTGACAACCTCGCTGTAAGTTGGGGCAAAGTTCTGTGGTTGTATTGTGCAGGATTCCAAGTTGCTAGCAACACCTTGGAGTTGTTTCCTTACTCCTACTGGTTTGATAACCTTGTTTTCATAACTGAGGGAAACTTGTTGATGTGCTCATCATACATTCCTCTTGGGGTTCCCAACGAGCTCTACATATCTTGAGCCATCAGGCACAGAAGGGACATGCACCTCTTCGGCGCTCAACATCCAGTTGGGGGGGCAGCCGGTAGCCCGACGGACATGGGTAGCTGGAGGCGCAGAACGCCTCCGTCTCCTAGAGGGTGAGATAGGCCCAATGTGGGGTGTCCGTGGTGAGAAAGAGCGGTGTGGATCTGTGGATGACAATGGCGGTCGCCCTGGATATAGCGGGAAAGGGCAGGAAACCTAGGTGGGAAGAGTTGGAAAGGGCGGGAACGATGCACCTACCTCACTGTCGGGGCTGTACCGCGTTGTTTTCAGCTCCATCCGGCGCCCCCACCCCCCTCCTGGATTGGGTTCGGTCTAGGGGCGCCAGATAACTAAACGGGCTGCGTCGGCGCAAAAAAAAATTGGGAAAGGGGGGAGGGCTGGGCGCGATTTTGGGCACCGGCACCACCATAGCCCTTTAGGGGGCCTTTAGGGATCCCAAGTGGAGATGCTTTAATCATGTTAAAGGTACCGTGTGGAAATTTCTTGGACTTATTTCGGAGTGAAAACACATCATCTAACCTTTTTCGGGTGACAATGATTCCGTGTGCATTGTTCTCTTTTCTAGAAGCGTTGTTACTGGAGAATCTCCTTTGCAGTCTGTGGTTGTTGCCTGCTATTGCGAGTCCATGATTGTTTGATAGGTGTCATGTTTTTCCTCTCTTTTTTCTTGGATATGTCTATCCTTGATGCCTCGGCTAGTTTATGATATTGCATTGCTGCAAAGGTCAGATGTAATCGATATTTTTTAATTAATATGTTCCTTCGTAGAAAAAGGCAGCTCTCGAAAATCTTTTGACCTTGGTCAAGCTTGTGAGTGTTTGGTCTTTGTGTTTTTTCCACTGGAATTTTGTATACTTTTAAGGTGAAATAAGAGGAGAGAAGCTAGAGACGAGAAGGTCTTCAATTTAATTTCTATCTATCAGGAATCTTTGTTGTTCGTATGATTTCTTGTCATTCAGTCCAGTGCATCTCTGCTAGTTAATCAACAAACTCGGATCATTTGGTAAGAAGCCTAATGGAGTTGCACTGCAAACTCACTGATTACTCGAGCACTTACTTGTCAGTGAAGTGTGTAAGATATATACTGATACCCTTCAATCACTATGAATCAAACTGTCTGTTTGACCAGCGAATTGGGGCAAAATTATCTTTTTATTGATTTCGCTATAATACCCTTTTAGTGGTACCATGGATAGCACTGAAAAATGCAAGCACAATTTGGGGTGAGATTTTCTCTATTGTAACAAAAAATCAAAGAATTATCTACTCCATCCGGCTAGTTCCGATTTCGAGTCCCGGGTAACCCATATTAAGAATAAAATAGACTAACGTTAGTTTTCAACTTGGATTGACTTCAAGCATCATAAGTAACAAGACCTAACAGATGAAAACTATATAACGATCCCTCGTGGTTTCTTGTATACTCAAAACTGGAGTATCTACCCACCTATAATGCTTCCCGCCTCGGGTGAACAGTGGCTCGTTAATTATGTTTCGTGCCGTGCATAGTAGTGGTAGCTGTTAGTAGTATGTTCATGCGATTGATCACTAGCCTGGCCGATGTGGTCGAGGAGAACATCAGTGAAACCTTTCCTGTTTTGAACCTCGCCATTACCGTTAAGCTATGTCATCCTAAGGTGCTGCTAAATGGAATGATCTTATCAATGTCCATGAATGCGAAGATCGAACTGGCAAATTCGGTGATATCATAGTATCCGCTGAGTTCACGGGTGGACGAATTATATGTGCCAATTGCCATTTAGCTAGCAAGCCCTCGATATTGAAGTTCCTCAAGCTGTGTTTCTCGATACTCTGTATTTGAAGCAATTCTTCGAATTCCTTATGTTATGCAATTGAAACAAGTGCTTGCTAATGAAAAAAAGGAGTGTTGAATGTCGGTGTTGTTCTTATTTTGCCTGGGGGATTCGAATTTGCGATGCTGCCCGACCGTATCTCCCCTGAATTGTAGCGCTTCAAAGGCGTACCCCATGTTTCTGAAAAACTGAAAGCTATCGCTGAAAACAAAAATGCTAAACTGAACTCTAGGGAGGGAGATAGTGCAAGGGAGCTACTGCAGTATATTGAGCGATACGTATATAATCTGGGCTTCGGCTTGCTTCTCTGATTTTCCTACCTAGACTGGATCTTGACTCCGTTGGGTTTACCCTGACAAGCATGTAGTTTATTTTGTGAGGGTCTTGAGACATCATTGTTCGTTCCTTCTTGAAGAGGGCAGATCTCATGTGCCAACCGGTGACAATCCATAAGATGGGACACACCTAGGTCCGCAGAGCAATTTCGATTTCTTTCCTGATGCCTCCTACCCCCGAAGCCTGTCATGATTTTTTTCATTAACTGCCTCTATGTATATAGGCCACACTAGCTAGCTCTGTCTTTTTTTCTCCTGTTGCAACCTGCTTGACAGAAGCAAACTGTATTGTGTATCAAATAGTAAAGCTTGTGCTACTTCGGTGAAGACGAAGAAATATATAGGCAAGGAGAGCATTGTCTGCATGGTTGGAGGTTGGTGGGACTGTAGTATAAAGCCTTTCTTCTAGTAATAAAGATCATACGGTAGACTTTACAAACAGATTAATAGCCATTATTATGTGTGTTGGGTGTCCACGGTTATAGGGCACATATATAGCCCCAACAACGCCTCGCAAGCCTTCTCGATACATATAGTTATACTGCAAGGTCTTCTCTGTATTATCTATCTCTCTTGAACTTATCTAAATTATAGGGAGAGAACGTGAGGATTTTAGTCTTTTTTTTTTCTATACGACTCTCGTGAGCCAGGCTCCATTATCATCAGATAACAGAACAGTAGTCTTTTTTTAAGCAACAGAAATGAACTAGATTTTTGAAAACTAAAGTCACAGAAATACCAAAAGGGAGCACCACAGATAGTACGGCATAGATAATAACTACAGTTCACCAACGATTACTAAAGCCATATTTCGACTGGATCTAAGAACCCCACATCCAGGCATCTCAGCTTTGCCATCTTTTTATGCTTGTTTTTTTCAGTCCTAGTGACATCCACATCTTCCTCTTCGTCGCCATTATGCACTATCAGCGTTCAAGCGCGGCGGCTCATCTCGTGCACCTGGGTGGCCAAGTTCTGCCGACGATCGGCACCCTCAACCATCAAGCTACAATCCCTCACATTCTGAAGACATGTCCAATATCGAAGGAAAGCACACATGTAACATATTAATACCAAAGGGGACGAAGGTAACTTTCCTTTAAAACATGCACGATTTCTGGTTTTCCATAATGCCCAGCAGAGAGCAGCAATACAAACAATGTGAAAATTAAACCCAAAGGGGAAAAAATTCACAATCCACCAAAAATATTGAGTAAAACAGGATGGTCTAGATTGTGTCCAACAATACTGGCAATAGAGAGAACGGAGCATTAGTCTAGTGGTTGAGTCGCAGTTGGCGCATCCCAGTGACCGGAGTTTGATCCCTGTCAGGGACAAATTTATGGAATTCTCATGCCGACCCATTTCTACTATATCAAAAAAGTGTCTAGTTCCTTCTAGCACTGTTTTATTTTTGAGAATGGGGTAGTAGCCTAATGGTTGGGTTGCAGTTGGTGCATCCCAGCGACCGGAGTTCAATCCTTGTCAAGGACGAATTTTCGGAATTTTCACGCTGACCCGCTTCTACTATATCAAAAAATTGTCTAGTTCCTCCTAGCACTGTTTTATTTTTTTAATACTGACAATAGAACCCCACATATAAACAACAGCAGGGCAAGAATAAGTGATTACATCCGGGAGCAAAAATAACAAACATAACTACCCACCCACTTTCTTTTCTTCATATTATCCTTAATGGAAATAGCATTATGCCAGATCAGCCATAGCCAAATTTTGATTTTCAAATGTAGTTTAGCTTTCCACAAATGTCTGAAGGATCTATCAGGACCAACGTCAGCCAATTTGTTATAAAGAGATTTAACAGAAAAACACCGGATTTAGTGTACTTCCATTTAGGTTTATTCATATCATCACTCAATCTAAGTGAGGAAAGCATATTCCTAAGTTCCTTCCACAAAGAAGCCAGTTTTGGCGACAACCATCTTCTAAAAGTAAAGAACCACCCCAAATCATACATATCTCTAACAGTGCTAATTTGTTAGTTGCAAACTTCATACAACTTAGGGAACCTCTCACAGAGGGAGAAGGTGCCAACCCACCGATCATGCCAGAAAATCAGTATCTTTCCCATTACCTACTTCCATTTTTCTTGCAGCAAGGTAGATTTGTCTTGTTTTTAAGAGATCTTTCCAGGCAGCAGAGTCATTTTTTCACTTTAACCCTCCACACATCCATGGGTTATTCCATATTTTTCTCTAACAATCCTCTGTCATAACCCATCTTCCACTTTCAACTTCCACCACCATTTACACATAAGGCAAATCTTAAACAACTTCAGATGTTTAATACCCAATCCCCCTTTTTTCCTAGGTCTACATATGAAGGACCATTTAACCATATAGTATTATTTCTTCTCACTTGATCCTTCCCAAAAGAACCTCCTAATAATCTTAGTATACTCCTCCAAATTGGTATCAACCATTAAGTACATGGACATGTGGTAAATAAGTAAGCTACTTAAAGAGGACTGAATCAGAGTAAGTCTCTCTCCTATTGAGGATGAGTTGCCCACCCATCCTTCTAACTTTCGCCTGAATTTATCAGCCAAGGATCGCAAATCAGTAACATGTAACCTGGTGCCACAAACAGGGACACCAAGATACTTAATGAGCCAAGTACTACGTTGGCAGCCAAACATATCAGCGTACCTCAACCCTTTCTCACTATCTTCTAAAACCAACATGAGTTCACTTTTATTAAAATTAATTTTTAGACCTGACATGGCCTCAAACATATATAGAATCAGTTTTATGTGAATTGACTGCTCTACATCATCTTGGACCAGGAAATGGTATCATCTGCATATTGCAGAATAACAACACCATTATTCACTAAATGAGGAACCAGACCCGTCACCAAACCTTTTAACTATGCCTGAATAATCATTTTAGCCAAACCTTCAGCAGCCAGATTAAAAAGGAAGGTAGAGAAGGGATCCCCCTGTCTCACCCCTCTGTGACTACCAAAATCTTTCCCCCTCTTATTATTAATCTTGACACACAAAGTGCCATTTTTCAGAACAACCTCTACAAGCTTACACCAGAAATCACTAAAACCTTTTTGAGAAACACACTTCAAAAGGTAATTCCAATCAACTTTATCATAAGCTTTTTCAAAATCAATTTTCAAAACAACCCCCTGACATTTTTTTCCTTCTGGACTCATGCAAGATCTCATGTAGTGGCATCACCCCATCCATAATATTTCTCTCTTTTATAAAAGCAGTTTGGCAATCTGAGATTAACTTGCCCATAAAAGGCTCAATCCTAATTGTAATTACTTTAGTGATCAGCTTGTAAAGATCTTTCAGTAAATAGGTAGGCCTATATTTAAAGATAACATCATCATCTGGAGTTTTCTGCAGTGGAATAATCATACCAAAATTAATCCTAAACAAATCAAGGTTACATGAATGTAGGTCATTAAACATGGCCATGACATCCTTCTTAATTATTGGCCAGCATGATTGGTAAAATTCAACTGGCATACCATCCGGTCCAGGAGCTTTATTCCTAACCATAAGATCAAGGGCTATCTTAACTTCTTCCTCAGAAAAGGGACTATCTAACAGAGTGTTATCACACACGCTTAATTTTTCATTTTCATACCATATGTCAGGGTCCAGCCCCAACTGATTTCCTCCCCCTCTTTCAAAAAGCCCCTTATAATATTCAGTAGCATGAGTTAGGAGATCAGAGGTCCCGAGAATCACAACATCATTGTTTTTTAGAGAGTACCTTATATTTTCCTTTTTCTACCATTAGCAATTCTATGAAAATAGGCAGTGTTATTGTCAACCTACAAGAGCCATTTTGCACTTGATCTACTGAACCAAAATTTGTACTCTTCCTCATTCATCTGTATCAACCTGAACTGGATAAAACTTTTCTTTGAAATTGACTACGAGAAAGCAAACAGTCTTCCTCCAATTTTTCTAAGAGTTCTAATTCCAATAAGAGTTCCTTTTTCTTTAATAAACTAGCCCCTAACATTAATCCCCCATCATTTAAGCTATTTTTCACCACTTTCAACTTATGTTGGACAACACTAATGTAGCCCTGCACACTAACAGAGGAGTGCCATGCAGCTTTAACTCTATCCAGAAACTCAGGGCGAGAAATCCAAGCCTTCTCAAACCTAAACTCCTTAGTCTTAATCTCCACACTTTCACAAGTATCAACCACTAACGGATTGCGATCATACATCACCCTTGGGATTTTCTTAAATTGGGTCAAAGGAAACATGCTCCCCAAGCACCATTAACCAAAACCCTATCCAATTTTTCAAGAGTAGGGACTTTTTGGTTATTAGACCATGTGAACTGACTAGCAAAAAATTGATCTCCCTCAAAGCATATGAATTAATAATGGAGTTAAAAAATATCAGAAAACTTGGAGCATGATCTGGTTTATTTTTCTCACCGGCAAACCGGATGATATTAAAATCCCCTCCAATCAGGGATGGGATAGAGAGATCATTACAAATACTAGCAAGCTCAGTGAGAAATAGCTCTTTATCTTCAACTTGAGTAGCACCATAAATGACAATCAAGAATAACACTCTTAATAACTTGTTGTCAAACACTCTAGACTTAACAAAGTACCTATGTGTGATCACCTTACTGACTTTAAATCTTGACGATTTAAGCCCACATACAATCCCCCAGATCTGCCCACAAAGGGGGACCAGAGCCAGGTAAAGCAATTATCTGGATCAAACTTCCTACAAACTGACATATCAAACTTTTTTTCATGGTTTCCTAAAGCCCAATAAAGTCAAAATCAAACTCACTGATCAGATCTCTGAGACAAAAAGCAAAACCTTTCTTTCCCACCCCTCTACAATTTAGAATCAGACCTATGATTAGCATTTACTGTTTCTACTCCTCAACCTAGGACCAGGAAGAATATCACACAAAGGGTGATTTTTTCCAGCCCAGCATAAGGGTCTAGTACCACCAAGGGGTACACCACCAGATGTTTTCACATCACTTTTATTTTTCCTCATCTGTTTCTTAGTTTTTTTTAGAAACCACAAGAGTAATATTCTCTTAGAGCGAAAACACATGTAGCGGTGGGATCCTTAAGCATATGGTGGATGGCAACTCTTGTTTTTGCGCCGCCACGTGGTGAAATTGCCAGGCCCGCCATATATTTTCCTGGCAACTTTGTGTCCGTGTCGCCCTACAACACTAGAGCGTGAACATTCTCATGAGATTGTCGTCCTGAATTTTACTTCTCTTCTGTGTTGGATCATTGAGAGGTCGTTAAAGAGGTCATGCATAAGTAGTTTCTTCAGAGTAGCATAGTCCCTTATTTCCATCAACTGTAAATGTGCCCATTGCACTATAAATAATATAATAGTTTCACTAGACTTTATCAATACGCGTGACCCCGTGTGAACTTCACCAACTTCATAAAAATCCAATGTGCAAAATTTCTCTTGACTACTGCAGAAAAACAGGCACCCGACAAAGTTGCTTTGTGCACCCAAAGTACACTTCACAAACCACTCTCGATCAAAAGATCCGTAAAGTTGGCTCAGGCCGCTAATCACACAATACCACCAAGATCCAAATTGCAACAATTAGGTAGCAAGAGCGAGATTAACAATGCCGCAATTCGACGATTCCTCTATCCATACCTTTTCCTACGCATACACCGTTCTGATACCACTATTGGGGAATGCGCTACGGAAAACAAAAAAAATCTAGTGCATAACCAAGATCCAATGCAAGGGTGAGGTAACAGAACATACCCTCGTAGATCGAACTAGCGGAAGTTTGTCGATGATGAGTTTGATCATGCGTCGATCCCCGCAACAGGCCTTAGCGAGTCACAAGAAGATGTATTATCCCACGGACGGCTCCGAAGAACTAGTGCTCCAAGTGTTGCACCTCCACCGGTATCCACATGTGCAACGAGAACATCACCGCATTGAGGCGAGATAAAGAACTCGCGGACGAAGCGGGAATGTGTCGATGAAGATCCGGCAGCACTCCGTCGTATGTCAAGATTAGATCTAGTCGGGGTAGAAGAGGAGCTGCTGCAGGTGTTGGTGAAGATCTCCTCCACACGAACAAGTTGACGACGCGAGGAAGAGGAAGAGGACCGGAGGCCGAGGCGGCGGGGGGCGGCGGCGCGGTGCGGTGGCTAGGGGCGGCAACACGGTGATGGTGGCTTGGGTGGGGCTTGTCATGGACTTATGTATCTTTGCCCTTGCCCTCTCCCCTCAATATATAGGCAGATTCCCTCCTTTATAGAGGAGAGTAGGACTAGGATTTGTATCCTACAAGGACTCCTCCTTTTTCCTTCCTTCCACCAATTTGAGAGAGAGAGGAAGTCTGTATCCAATAAGGAGTCCACATCAAATATGGAGTCCTCCCCAAACCAACTTGGGGGGCAAGTTTGAGACCGGGGAGGACCCCTCCTGCACGGCCTATCCCCGCCCCTCCTCCTCCTCCACCCGCCAGCCCTAGGGGAGGCCCTGGCCGATTCGGCTAGGGCCTCCTCCACCCCTCCGTGTGTGTGGGCCCATGAGGCTCTTCTTCCCATGGGACCCACTGGGATATTAATAGATAATTATTTATTATTTATTATTAATATAAATATTTATTCTAAAACTTTTTGAATTAACTTCTGGACACCTCCGAATTAATTCGAAACCTTTCTAAAATATACCCAATGTCTGGAACCATTCCATCCACTCTCGGTGATATCTCGGACACCTCTAGAATATCCCAAGACACTCTGAAACATCCTTTCGAAATTACTTCATCCAACTATCTCATTCGCACTCACATTCTAAAATGCCGTAAACGTCTTAAGTGTGTGACCCGGTAGGTTCGAATATTTATAGACATGTCGGGAAGTCATTCCGCAACAATGATTACTATCAGTGTCTTGATACAAGTAGCAATCCTCGCAAGTAACACGAAGTTATTTATCGTGTGAACTATAGTATTGAGTTCGATACATATCGTATTGATTCGCTGATACTTTACATTGCCCGAGATGAAACACTAGGTTATTCTCATTACCTGGCATGCACTCTTTACTCATACCATACTATCGATGGTCCTATGTTTAACAACTTGATCATGTGTCCGGCCATACGATGACGAACATCATAGTATATGAGCGGGCTCAGAGTGTATCTCTCCATCGCCAGGAGTATCAATTCCCACAAGCACACCATATGAATGATTGGTGAACCATCTGGTACGAACAAGCATCAACATTATAATTACTCTGTTAAGAGCAATGTTTGGAGAATCTTGCCATGTCCATATTGTACCCAAGTTCATATGTGTCTAATGGTCAAACGATTTCTAGTAAAGGCAATACAAAGTCTTATGAGATTAAACCTATAACTATATTGACGATGTGTTTCATGGTTTCTCATGTTTGGATATATCCATCGTCGTTGTTCTCCAATAACTCCAATCATATATGTCACTAGCAACACTACAATCACATTGTCACTTCTTTCATAGTTAGAAAATCAAAACTATCATTGTCATACATACTAGTAATAGATGCATGACTAGGGATATCTTTATATGGTGTTTATCATCCCACACATGTATTAGGGTTTTCCTCCAAATACACATTATTCGGAACTAATACAATTATAGAACATACCGATAAACTTAATTATGAAACAGAAATATGAATAATAACACATTTATTATTGCCTCTAGGGCATATTTCCATCAAGGCCCACCCAACCTGCTTTGGGAAAAAATGTTAGGCCAATTGACCATGTGATACTCTTGTTTGCATTTTTCTCCAAGCCAGAGGAACCTAGATCTAGCCTTACCAAACTAGATATGAATGTTGTCTTGGAGAAGGTAATGTTATGGATGCAACTTATCTCTATCGATAGTCCAATGGACAATATATTTTGCATAGGAATTGTGTATAAGGAGAATATCCAGACTAAAATGGACTCCTAGACCAGTACTAATACTTCTTAACACCCCCACTCAAATGTAAAGACGTGTTGCATTTGATATGTGCAATGATAAAAAAATGATGATCCAAAATACAAACCTTGAGAGTGTTGTCATAGCATGAAGAGCCTTCAAAACATGTTGGTTCAACACAAAGTGGATTGAGTCGATCAAAGAATGAAACCGACATAGACCGAGTTTTTTTCTTTGTTTTAGTGTCCTATAAATGGTGGCAGCCCCCTCAAGAATTTGCGAAGGAGGGCATGTATATAGATGTTTATGCATCTGTGGGTATAAAATGAGTGCAAATTAATATCTGAGGGCTCAGATCACCCTATCAGCGTGTATGGGCCCCCTAGACACATCATGAGGTGTTTCTGGCCCTTTTGGTAGCCTTTTTGCTCTCCCTTCATGGCACAATGATTCTTATGATGAAACATTAATGTGTCAACAACCTTAGGTTCTTTTGAAGGTCCATAAATGTCAAAAAAAACACAAAACATAGCTTTCCTGTTCTACAAAGATATAACCCAAGGAAGGGGACTTTGTGGACAGTCCTCAAAATCAGTAAAATACATCGTAGAAACTTAAGATATGATTCAAATATATGAGATAATATCTATCGGTGATGGGTGGATTAAGGCATGTATACTGCATGAGCCTTATCCCACTTGCCTTCCCACGAAGACCTCAACTCCCGCAATATGGAGGCCCATGTCTATAAGCTCTCAACCGACCAGACTTGTTGTGCTGCAAGAAGACTTACAAGGATTCTATCTATTAGACGTATAATGAAGGGAGATCAAAGATCATTAGCATGCAAGGAAAGATGAAGACCTAGTGGGGCTAGTAAGGACTCTTACACCATCTCATCATAATCATCATTATCGTCTTTGTCTTTGAGATCCAATCCTACAGGCCTGAGCCGATTACCGAACAAATGTATTCTCTTTCAATCTTCGGAAGTGAGAATGCCATGGGATCATGAAAATTATCCTTCGTCAATATCATAATGACTACAAAGTTCATAGATACATTTAGAATGCATCACATACTAACCCGGGCAGACATGACCTTTATATGAAAAATCATTGGCCTGGAATTTCCTACAACTTTCATGCTGAGAGTTTCTCTACAAGAAATTTTGCATTTTTACAACTATTAATAGTTTATTCCTAATAAATTTAGTAGAAGCTACCAAATATTTAGAATTTAACATGACAAACTTCAAAATACATAGATATGTTTCTGACGTATCATCATCCTCAAGTTTAATCTATGCTCGTCCTCGAGCATGTAGATGGAAAAGGCAAATATGGATTTTGAAGTTAGTTATCATAGATAGTAAGTTTCATTGGAGCACAACTACTCAATGTATAATATTTCGTTGCCAAGTAAAGAGCATAAAGTGATCATCAAATGAAGAAATACATAACATAAACTAAAGAATGGAGAACAATAAGAAATCATGCACAACATTAATTTTTCAAAGTATTATGAACAATGATGGAAACTTGTACATGTGATGTGTGTATGATGTGAAATATAAGGAATACTCAAGTAGAGGAATTATTTCTAAGTTCTGGTCAATAAATATTTTAAGAGACTTACATCTCTTGACTCATAAAGAATAGAGAACAAGATAAATCATTCACTAGCGGGAGAAGGGAATAACATGTGCTAGATCTTAGTTTATTAGAAACAAAATATAAAATATTTTGAGAGCTATAGCTTCACATCAATAGCTTCATAGTCTATGGTTACTATTGTGCCTATCATAAGCATCTTTCTTGGACTCTTTTTGCTTCTTTCTAAATGTTCTAGTCATTAAATGATACATAGAGAATAAAAGTAAACTTTGGGTCAACATTGGGTTTTAACTATCTAACACTCTCTTGAGTGATTAGCCATACTAAAAACAACATGATGTATATATCATCCTTTTGTTGGGTCAATTGAGAACTTTCACACATGCCATCATAGATTTAGTTAACAGCTAAACTCCAATGTTAATCTCAATCCTATAAAAGTTCCCAACATATGTTCTAAGTAAAAGCATTTTTATTCTATCCTAAAGAGTGACCGTGCCTTCAAGTTTTTGGTTCCCATAGACTAATCTCTCGTGAGTGATGAATCATATGAAAAGGAAATTTTAAAGATGACACGCAGAATTTTACTTGGAGTGGCATTGAAAAACCACATAATATGTAGGTATGGTGGACATAGATAGGAAAATAACTTGGTTCCAAGGGAGATTGAATGCACATGCAATATATCATTCTTAGTATTGGAATCTTAGAAAAAGGGAGAAAATTAACTACTAAAAGAGAGAATGCAACAATGTAGATAGTACGGTCAATTTCTAAACCCTAAACCTTGGAGATTGCATGTAGGAGGTTTCCGAAAGAACGCGAGGCTTGTAGGAAGTATGTGGAGTGGGAATTTGGTATGCTCCAATCTTGGTGAGCTATTGTCAGCACCATGATAGAACATGGAGACATGAGTTCATGTGGGAATTGATGACTTGTTGTGTAATCATGCACAACATGATCGTTGGACATGAGTGTGATGATAGCCTTTATAACCAAGGATGGGAATTTGAGGGTCAACTAGTTGAGCCGACGCCAAGGCCAATGTCATTTGGCGAGCTCCTCCATGTGTATCATGAGATTCACTATCGCAACACTCACAATCAACTTCAAGTGGTTTTGATCGAGCATATCTGGCAGGCTGTTGTAGGCGTCCGTCGCCTCGAGCACCGAACACAGCTTCCACCTCATGTGCCCCGTCTTACATGCAAGGTCTTCGGCCATTTGCTCCGATATGCTACTTTTTTTAGTTCCGAACTCTCTTGCCACCACTTGGTTAACTGACAATTTTGTATGTTGACTCGTAGACATGGACTGTGACAACAAGAAGATGATCCATACATTGTGAAGGGGTTTGGACAAATTTTTCTTAACTAGAACGCTAGTAAGCCCATGATCTATCTACTAGTTAATGCAGTAAATGGGATGAGGTTACGATTACATACCCTTGTAGATCGCAACGCGGTTAACGTCCAGCGGGGAACGTGGATGAAGTAGACGATTGTAGCAGACCTCAAAGTCATGAAGCTCCTCGCACATCACCTCCTGGTCCTTTACACGATAGCCCTGGTGCCACTATTGGTACCACTATCCGAGGAATCGCACACTTATGGTGTCTAGCGACGACTCCCGTTCTCCTTGATCCAGTCGGGTTGTGGAAGCAGACCCTCTAGAACTGGGATCCAGCATCCCAACGGCGTGCCGGTGGTGTTGACTCCCTCACGCACAGTCCTTTCGTGGAACCGCACTTGCGAGAGTCAATTGAGAAATAGGAGAGAAAATTCCCTAAGGAAATAGTCCTTAGGAAATCCCCTTTTGCTTTTTGTGTGTCTTAGGGGAAAATGGGGTAATCCCTTCCATCAAGTCCCCATGTGGGACCAAAGAAAAAGGCAAAGGAGAGGAGCAGCCAGCCGGTTGCAGCTGTGGTCGGGTGGGCCTCGTGGCACGGCTAGCCCATGGCCTGGCCGAGAGAGGTGGTGGCCCGGGTGGGCCGGCCTGCGCCCTCCTGTGCTTGCTCGTGCGGCCTGCCTGGCGAGGCGATGGCTCGGTGGGCCGCCCTAGAGCGCACTAGCCCATCGAGGTGGTGGCAAAGCGGAGTTGTGGTGTCAGCCAGGTAGGCCGCTGGGGCCTGCTAGCGTGCCCTCCCGCACCCTCCTGCTTGTGCCCGTGGTAGGCTATGGCCAAGGCCCGCAGCATCCGTGGCTAGCGCTCGCGCGCGTGGCGTCGGCTTGCCTGCGTGGGTCCCGTGTGGGCCCAACTGCTGTGGTTGTGTGCTTCCTATTGGGGTGGCTTCCTCTTAGGCTGTTTCCCTCCAGGGATTTAGCCCAATGCAGGAAGTTGCCCATAAATTTTAATTTAAAATAATTATCGAATATATTAATTCACAATTAATATGTATAAATGCATATTTATAAATTGCCATTTGTCTGAAACATCTTTCGGTCTTTTCCTTCCTCCAAACTTCTTCGGACCCTCTTTGGAACTATTCTGATAATTCTTTCATGGAACATTTCCGATCTTTCTTTGTTATCGGTGATCCCTTCTTTCCATCGATCTTAGAACATCGTTAGACCCTTAAGTGTGTTAACATATGGTTCAGGAATTTCATAGACATGATCGAGATTTCTCTTTGATAAATAATCATTAGCGGGACCGGGATGTCCATAATGACCCCCATGAACTCCATGAGACTCTGTCATGTTTGAACCATAAACTCGGTGTCCTATTCCCTTTGTCACTTCGATACATAACTTTTCTGAGATTTGATCTTTAGTATCACTATACCAATCTCGTTACCGACTAGTCTACTTAACTCGTTATCGTGATATTCTATCCTCATGACCTAGTCATGCGTTGCAGCTTATTGGATGCAATTTCACTGAGTGGGCCCAGTGTATCTTCCTGTCACACAGGTGGATAAATCCCGATCTAGATACACGACGGTTAGTGAGATACCCAATACACACTTTTATGGCCACCTAGTTACAGACATGACGGTTAGTGAGATCAAAGCACTCCTCCGGAGACAGTGATTAATATGATCTCGTGGTTTAAGGAGAAGGTCACTTCATTTCTAATTATTACAATGATGAACCATGTGACTAGATCATGTTGTAATACTTAAGTGGGTAATGTCCATCATATCATTCTTCAATGATATGACTTCATTGTCAACTGGCATAAATGCACCATGATCAAGAAACCTTGATCATCGGTTGCCCAACGAACTAGTTTAATAGAGGATACTAGGGACCAGGTTTGTTTACATATCACACCTGTATTAGTGTTTCCTCTTGATACAGCTATAGCACAGTATGAAACTATTATGAACTAGTTTGAGATATGATAATAAAACTACTTATTATTTGCCTCTGGAGCATATCTCATTCACATTGATGGAGGAGGAAGTTATCATCGATGCCGGCAATCAGGAGCACTTGATGATCCTAGATTTTCCTTCGAAAAATGCAAGCCAACAAGTTGAAGAAGGTTGGTACATGCCGTCGAGGTTCCAAGTTTGGTATAAGGAAAACCAAACCTTGACATACCATGCTCTACATCGACCGCTTTGCCGACGAGGCAACATATACCCCCAAGGATTTCGGAGGCGCTATAGGATGAACAAGGAGTTGTTCATGCAGATTGTTCCTAAAGGGAATATGCCCGAGAGGCAATAATAAAGTAGTTATTATCTTATTCCTTGTTTATATAATGTTTATTTTACATGCTATTTATTAATTGGAAACATTAATACATGTGTGTTTAATAAACAAATAAAGGGTTCCTAGTTATGCCTCTCTTATAAACTAGCTCGTTGATTAACAAGATAATCAAGGTTTCCTAATCATGGACATTGGATGTTGTTAATAACAAGGTCACAACATTGGTGAATGATGTGATGAACATTCATCCGAAGTATAGAATTACAATCAAATTCATTATGTTTATATTGCTATAACATCATACAATGTAATGTTAGTCCTTAGACCATGATATCATGTTAATTGCTAACACCATAAGAGTACTTTGTTAACATCAAACGTCACACCGTAACAGGGTGACTATAAAGGTGGGTTCGGGTACTCTGAAAGTGTTATGTTGAGGCTCATGGATCAAGAGTGGGATTTGTCCATCTCGATGACGGATAGATATACTCTGGGCTCTCTTCGTGATATCACATTGAAATAACTTGCAAGCAAGTGATGTGATCACTAGAATGCTATATCACGGGAACGAGAAAAGAGTGCATGTCGATAATGAGATCAAACTAGGTATGGAGATACCGATGATCGAATCTCGAACATGTAATATATCGTGATACAAAGGGATTTTGTTACGACGTTAAAGGTTCACATGATGACTAGAGTCATCGTTGAATGAGTGGGAGTCAGTACGGATCTCCAGGTCCCGCTGCTGATTATTGATCGGAGAAAGGTCTCGATCATGTATGCATTATTCGCAATCCGTAGGGTGACACACTTAAGGGATACCGAAACCATTTAGGAGCAAATATGTTTCAGATAAATATTATGAAAGTGTTGGAATCATTTTGATGGAAACCAGAATTGTTTCGGGTGAAATTGCTCAAACTGGTTCTGCATGTGTTACTGAAATGTTGCAGGGAGTTTTATGTGAATGTTTGTTAATTAAATTAATTACCAAAATCCTGAATAAAATAAATAAAAGTGTTTTATTTAAAGAGAATAATGCATTTAATTTAGTGGACATTAAATGCCAGTGAGTGGAGTTGAAATTTATGTGAGTGGGCTTAGTGGAAGCTCCACCCACATGAATGAGGGAGAGTGGGGGCACCCACCATGGCCGGCCAGCCATGGCCATGGGGTTGCGCCCCACCCCCTATAAAAGGATCCCCATGGCTCTTCTCCACTCACCCCACTGATACATTGCAAATGTATCTATAATTTTTGATGTTCCATGCTTGGTTTTATCCACTTTCTTGTGTTTTGTTCCAACTTTGGAGTACTTTTATTATGATTTCTTGGACTAACCTATTAACAAGAGCCATAGTGGCAACTACCTGTTTTCTGTTGTTTTTGGTTCCAGAAAAGTCAGAAAATGAATATTCTCGGAATTGGACGGGACAAAAGACAAAGTGCCTATTTTTCGGAAGGGATCAAGTGCCAGAATACGAGACGGAGAGGGGCCAGGGGACGGCCACACCACCTGGTCGCGCGGCCAGGCCTGGCCCGTGCCAGGGGGTGGTCTGGCCGACCCCAGCACCCCCTCGGCCTCTCCTTCCACCTATAAGTTGCCCTCGGGTCAAAAACCCTAAGTACCCGATCAAAAATCCATGAAAGAGTCTGTAGCCGCCGTCATCTCCATCCCTAGATCGAGGGGATCTGAATCTCTTCCCGGCACCCTGCCGGAGAGGGGAATTCACCCTGGAGGCCTTCTTCATCACCATGCAAGCCTCTGGTGTGATGCGTGAGTAGTTCATCCTTGGACTACAGATCCATGTAGTAGCTAGATGGCTGGTTTCTTCTCCTTTGTGCTTTCATGTTTAGATCTTGTGAGCTCCGTTCATGATCAATATCATCTATTTGTAATCCATACATGTTGTGTTTGCGAGGATCCGATGGATATTGAGATGCTATTTCAGATTGATTATTGATTCTATCATGTCTTTGTTATTTGAGATCTTGCATGCTTTCCGTTGTTAGTAGCTATCTTGGCCAAGTAGATGCTAGCAACTCCAAGAGTTAGTATTTATGCTCGATAGTGGGTTCATGCCTCTGGTAATCTGGGGAAGTGACAGAAATCTCTAAGGTACTAGATGTGCTGTTGCTACTAGGGAGAAAACAACGATCTTTTGTTCATAGAACAATTGTATTGTTTACTTTACACGCAGTTCGTAAAGCAATAATCTGTTGCTTGCAACTTAATACTGGAGGGGGTTCGGATGATAACCTGAAGGTGGATTATTAGTCATAGATGCAGTTGGATGGCGGTCTATGTATTATGTTGTAATGCCCAATCAAGTCTCAAAGGAGTCAAGATGATTAGTATATGCATGTATTGCTTTCTCGATGTTTGTCAATTGCCCCGCTGTAATTTGTTCACCCGGCATGTTATCTATCTTAAGGAGAGTCACCTTTAGTGAACTATGGATCCCCGTCCTTTTTCTTTACATACAATCTACAATCTTTTACTACTTTTTGTTTACTTTCTGCAAACTTTTAGTTCTTTCCATTCGATACGTTTAATCCTTTGTTTTCCGCAAGTTGGGGACAAAGTTCTGTGGTTGTGTTGTGCAGGTCTCCACGTTGCTACTAGAACCGGTAGTGCGCCCTGCCAAAGCTCAGCTAGTAACACCTTTGAGGTGTTTCCTTGCTCCTACTGGTTCGATTAAACCTTGGTTTCATAACTGAGGGAAACTTGCTGCTGTGCTCATCATACCTTCCTCTTGGGGTTCCCAACGAGCTCTACATTAACACCACACACCAAGCACTTTTCTGGGCGCCATGTATTGAGCCATCAAGCGATTTTCTGGTGCCGTTGCTGGGGAACAAAGAAGAAGAAACTCCCACGTCTACTACACGCCAGCAAAGATTTTCTGGCGCCGTTGCCGGGGAGTCAAGGACATCTTCACAAGGGGAGTCCCTCATAACCAATCTCTTTACTTTGTTGTTTTTGTTTTGCTTAGTTTCCTTTTTGCTTTGTTTGCTTGTTTTGTTCTTCAAAAATCAAAAAAAAATTAGTTTTGCTTGTTTGCTTTCTTATTGGAAAAACACAAAAAAATTAGTTCCTATCTAGAGTTACCACTATGTCTAGCCTTGATCCAATCACTATGTCACCCGAGGAAATGATTCTCACTTTTAAACAAGGAATTGAGTAAAGTTTTAAGGAAGCTTGGTCTAGAATCTCTAATCTACATGAAAAGACTGAGCCTAAAATGATTCAAGGCTTGTTCCTTAGCAGTTTTTACCTTGGGATTGCACTTTGCTATAGATATGCTTTAGATGCTATTGTGGGAGGAGATTTCCTCCAATGTAATGCGGATGATGCCATTAATGCTATAAATAAATTGATCCGCACTTACACTATGCCTAGCCAAACAGATATTTCTTTTGCAAAAATATTTGCTAGGTTGAACACTCTTGAGGCTAGCACTACTAGCTTAGAAAGTTGCTATAATATGCTTAGGGAGCATCACAATTATGTTCCAATAAATTCTGAACCATCAAAGTGGCTCCCTACAGTAAAGATTGAAATAAACACTGAAACTTTTCAAGCCCGCTGCAATATCATGTCTGAATTTTCCACCAAACAATCACATTTTCCCAAAGGTTAAGAATAAAAATAAGAGAGGTAAGGGCAAGAAAGTTGGTTTTAATGTTTCTTCATTTGAGAACACTTGATTCTTTCTTTGCTTCTTATGCCTAACTTAAAGGCGTTAAAGAAAAGTACTTGTTGGGAGATAACCCAAGAGTTTTAGATGAGTCCTGGAAGTTATTACTTCTGTAATAACCTCTCCTTATCCTTTTTATTTGCTTTTTGTGCCAAGAGTAACCTCTAATGAGAGTGAAGTAATGATTGGGAAAGTTGCTGTCCTGAAACAGATTTCTGTGCTTCACCGTAAAAATTCCTGAGAGTGTTATCTAACTTTCGTTAGTTCAACACTTTTTGATTTGAGCAACAGAAGGTTTTCTAAAATATTCGTCTTTACCTGCTGGTCTGTTTTGATAGATTTCTGCCATTTTCTGCATTTGCTTCTTGTTAGTTCCTTCTTGAGTTCCTTTGGGGAATTGAGATTTTTGAGGGAAGTGCTATAGTAGCTAGTGTTCTAATGGAAGTTCATTTGGTGTTAGAACTGAACCTTGAGACTTATTTATCTTAAGTGCACTAATGTTGCTAATGAGATTGTGTGAAGTTTTGTATGAAGGAAAATTTTCAGGTGTATGGAAGAAATGAGTAATGAGATGAAGGATGGAATAAAGCTCAAGCTTGGGGATGCCACGCGTGTCACCCCAAGAAATATCCAAGAAGTACAAGCGTCAAAGCTTGGGGATGCCCAAGGCATCCCCTTCTTCATCAATAAAAATTCCAGGTTTCTACCAAACGCTTCATTTTTATTGTTTCGTGCACAGTTGTGTTTCTCTTGGAGCGTCTTCTTTTTTTCGTTTTGGTTTTTAGTTTTCTTGGTTTGCTTAGTTTTCTGAATAAGTTGGTTGGACCCCCTCTTTCACACTTTGGTTTGCAAATAGTTTGGTTTGGTTTGGAAAAGAGTAGGAAAGTTCATGCTTATGTGGTAAAAAGAGCTCGTTTTTGACTGTGGCTATGCTTTGTCATGCCGTGCTTGATATTGTTTTGGCTTTATGCTTAGTATTCTTTGCTGTAGCATGACTTGTTATAAACAATTGAGATTGCTTAATGTGCCTTGGATGAATCATGCATTGTTTTAGCATATTAAAGCATCGTATAGTGGTATTCTCCTTTAATGCTTTATTTGGGTTGACTTGGCACATGCTCACACCATGTTATGACTATATCAAGTCACCATAGCCTTTATGATCCTTTAGTTTTCAACTTGTAGTATCACTTTATGCTTTGATCAATGATGTTTTGTCGCTCTGCATGATTATGGCCATTATTGCTCTCTTAGTTTGTCGCTCCCAGTCTTTTGCTAGCCTCCACAACAAAGTATGAGTTCCACTCATGCATCCAACTCCCTAAACCAAGTTTTTCCAAAGAGTCCACCATACCTACCTACTAGCTTATGCTATTCCAAGTATATTCATGCTTTTGTTTACCTTCCACTTGTTATGAGAAAACTAGTGATTAAAGCTCTCACGAACTTGATGGCACACTTTACTTTATTGCCTCTAATAAACTTGAACCATTGTGTCTTCTATGTTGTATATGCTTGCACTTATTTGTTGGGAATTAGCAGAACCATGCTTTCATGGGGAACGCTTTCAACATTGCACTTGGTACTTGTACCTAGTTGATATCATGCTCTTTTGTATATGGATGTCGTCGGTGTGAAATGAAAGGGGAGCTTGTAAGTCCATGGAGTTATGTATATGTGTTAGAGAAACGCCTGGGCCGCTGGTCTAATCCATGCTGACATGGTGGAAACCTGCAGCGTAACCATAATGAGATGTCTATGACGCATTCTTCTTATAAAAAAAGAGTCCAATTGAGAAAAAGAGAAAAAAAAAGATACTATGTAAAGAGGAAAGAGAGAAAAAAAGCACCATATTCCCATGGAAAATAAGAAGAATGTTGAGATGCTCGTTGTCTGCTTGCCTTGTCATTTTGATATGGAGATTCTTCCGTATCATCGGGCAAGGGGTACCCCGTTGGCGGTTCTCTATGATACACATGTACTTACGATGACAAGAACTTACCGGTGACTAAATTTGAGTAGCATGAGGAGCGTCCCTCGTATACAAGGGACATGAGATTTCTGACTTATACTTCGTCAAGCATGTACACCATAGTTTGTTCACTTTAACCTTAATCACTTCAAGATGCTTATGATAGGGGCAATGAGAGCTGAAAGTTGTAAGTACCATAATTTTTGGAAGCTCTTTATGAGACTTGAATCCCTACATCCTTTTACAAAGGCCTTTCTTCCACCATTATATTGAGTCTCCACCTTCTATCTTTATGCACCTACTTTGAGAGCATAGTGGCCATTCTTAGTTCTATGTGCATTGTCCCAAGACTAGTTGATTGATGCATAACTTATTATTGCTTGTTTGAAACTATTGTATCTAGTCACTCTTATGAACTTTGAAGGTGTCCTATGCATTTATATTTGCTACTCTACTGAGGGACAAGCTAAATACTTTTATGCTATGTTTTCTTTATGTGAAACAAACAAACATCTTGCAAAGCATGTTATTCATGAATCTTTTGTTTGTGCCTTTTCATTTGCATCTTAGTTTCTTTACTTATTGCTAGAACTTTGTCTTTCATGTTATGATTGAAGTACTATGATCCCATCCTTGAATGTTTTGCAAATACTTTGATCAAGTCTATGATGGTGCATGTCACCTCAAAAATTCTTTCTTTTTATCACTTACCTACTCGAGGACGAGCACGAGTTAAGCTTGGGGATGTTGATACATTGCAAATGTATCTATAATTTTTGATGTTCCATGCTTGGTTTTATCCACTTTCTTGTGTTTTGTTCCAACTTTGGAGTACTTTTATTATGATTTCTTGGACTAACCTATTAACAAGAGCCACAGTGCCAGCTGCCTGTTTTTTGTTGTTTTTGGTTCCAGAAAAGTCAGAAAATGAATATTCTTGGAATTGGACGGGACAAAAGCCAAAGTGCCTATTTTTCCGGAAGGGATCAAGTGCCAGAATACAAGACGGAGAGGGGCCAGGGGCCGGCCACACCACCTGGCCACGCGGCCAGGCCTGGCCTGCGACAGGGGGTGGTCTGGCCGACCCCAGCACCCCCTCGGCCTCTCCTTCCGCCTATAAGTTGCCCTCGGGACGAAAACCCTAAGTACCCGATCAAAAATCCACGAAAGAGTCTGTAGCCGCCGTCATCTCTATCCCTCGATTGGGGGGATCTGAAGCTCTTCCTGGCACCCTGCCGGAGAGGGGAATTCACCCTGGAGGCATTCTTCATCACCATGCAAGCCTCCGGTGTGATGCGTGAGTAGTTCATCCTTGGACTACGGATCCATGTAGTAGCTAGATGGCTGGTTTCTCCTCCTTTGTGTTTTCATGTTTAGATCATGTGAGCTCCGTTCATGATCAAGATCATCTATTTGTAATCCATACATGTTGTGTTTGCGGGGATCCGAAGGATATTGAGATGCTATTTCAGATTGATTATTGATTCTATCATGTCTTTGTTATTTGAGATCTTGCATGCTTTCCGTTGTTAGTAGCTATCTTGGCCAAGTAGATGCTAGCAACTCCAAGAGTTAGTATTTATGCTCGATAGTGGGTTGATGCCTCTGGTAATCTGGGGAAGTGAAAGAAATCTCTAAGGTACTAGATGTGTTGTTGCTACTAGGGAGAAAACAACGATCTTTTGTTCATAGAACAATTGTATTGTTTACTTTACACGTAGTTCGTAAAGCAATAATCTATTGCTTGCAACTTAATACTGGAGGGGGTTCGGATGATAACCTGAAGGTGGATTATTAGTCATAGATGCAGTTGGATGGCGGTCTATGTATTATGTTGTAATGCCCAATCAAGTCTCAAAGGAGTCAAGATGATTAGTATATGCATGTATTGCTTTCTTGGTGTTTGTCAATTTCCCCGTTGTAATTTGTTCACCCAGCATGTTATCTATCTTAAGGAGAGCCACCTTTAGTGAACTATGGATCCCGGTCCTTTTTCTTTACATACAATCTACAACCTTTTACTGCTTTGTGTTTACTTTCTGCAAACTTTTACTTCTTTCCATTCGATACGTTTAATCCTTTGTTTTCCGCAAAACACGGTGAGATTGACAACCTCATCGCAAGTTGGGGACAAAGTTCTGTGGTTGTGTTGTGCAGGTCTCCACGTTGCTACTAGCACCGGTAGTGCGCCCTGCCAAAGCTCAGCTAGTAACACCTTTGAGGTGTTTCCTTGCTCCTACTGGTTCGATTAAACCTTGGTTTCATAACTGAGGGAAACTTGCTGCTGTGCTCATCATACCTTCCTCTTGGGGTTCCCAACGAGCTCTACATCAACACCACGCACCAAGCACTTTTCTGGGCGCCGTGTATTGAGCCATCAAGCGATTTTCTGGTGTCATTGCCGGGGAACAAAGAAGAAGAAACTCCCACGTCTACTACACGCCAGCAAAGATTTTCTGGCGCCGTTGCCGGGGAGTCAAGGACATCTTCACAAGGGGAGTCCCTCATAACCAATCTCTTTACTTTGTTGTTTTTGTTTTGCTTAGTTTCCTTTTTGCTTTGTTTGCTTGTTTTGTTCTTCAAAATCAAAAAAACATTAGTTTTGCTTGGTTGCTTTCTTATTTGAAAAACACAAAAAAATTAGTTCCTATCTTGTGTTGCCACTATGTCTAGCCTTGCTCCAATCACTATGTCACCCGAGGAAATGATTCTCACTTTTAAATAAGGAATTGAGGAAAGTTTTACGGAAGCTTGGTCTAGAATCTCTGATCTACATGAAAAGACTGAGCCTAAAATGATTCAAGGCTTGTCCCTTAGCAGTTTTTACCTTGGGATTGCTCTTTGCTATAGATATGGTTTAGATGATATTGTGGGAGGATATTTCCTCCAATGTAATGAGGATGATGCCATTAATGCTATAAAGAAATTGATCCTCACTTACACTATGCCTAGCCAAACTAATATTTCTTTTACAAAAATATTGGCTAGGTTGACCACTCTTGAGGCTAGCACTACTAGCTTAGAAAGTGGCTATAATACGCTTAGGGAGCATCACAATTATGTTCCAATAAATTCTGAACCATCAAAGTGGCTCCCTACAATAAAGATTGAGATAAACACTGAAACTTTTCAAGCCCGCTGCGATATCATGTCTGAATTTTGTCTTATGCCCAAAGATATTTATGAATCTTTGAATCTTCGGGGGCTTACTGAAGGAGGAAGAGAAATAGCTCTTGCTAATAATGCTACCATATTACCTATTGGAATAGCTGAAGGAGTATTTACAAAGATCCTTCGGAAAATGATTTCTACTGATTATCTTGTTATTGAATGTGCAGGAAAAGGACAAATTACACTTGGAAGGTCCCTATTAGAACTCCTTGGAGCAATAATAGAGGTGGGAAAGGGGACCATGCACCTTTATTCTCCACCAAACAATCACATTTTCCCAAAGGTTAAGAATAAAAATAAGAGAGGTAAGGGCAAGAAAGTTGGTTTTAATGTTTCTTCATTTGAGAACACTTGATTCTTTCTTTGCTTCTTATGCCTAACTTAAAGGCGTTAAAGAAAAGTACTTGTTGGGAGATAACCCAAGAGTTTTAGATGAGTCTTGGAAGTTATTACTTCTGTAATAACCTCTCCTTATCCTTTTTATTTGCTTTTTGTGCCAAGAGTAACCTCTAATGAGAGTGAAGTAATGATTGGGAAAGTTGCTATCCCGAAACAGATTTCTGTGCTTCACCGTAAAAATTTCTGAGAGTGTTATCTAACTTCTGTTAGTTCAACACTTTTTGATTTGAGCAACAGAAGGTCTTCGAAAAAATTCGTCTTTACCTGCTAGTCTATTTTGATAGATTTCTGCCATTTTCTGCATTTGCTTCTTGTTAGTTCCTTCTTGAGTTCCTTTGGGGAATTGAGCTTTTTGAGGGAAGTGCTACATTAGCTAGTGTTCTAATGGAAGTTCATTTGGTGTTAGAACTGAACCTAAGTTTTGTATGAAGGAAAATTTTCAGCTGTATGGAAGGAATGAGTAATGAGATGAAGGATGGACTAAAGCTCAAGCTTGGGGATGCCACGCGTGTCACCCCAAGAAATATCCAAGAAGTACAAGCGTCAAAGCTTGGGGATGCCCAAGGCATCCCCTTCTTCATCAATAAAAATCCAGGTTTCTTCCAAACGCTTCATTTTTATTGTTTCGTGCACAGTTGTGTTTCTCTTGGAGCGCCTTCTTTTTTTCGTTTTGGTTTTTAGTTTTCTTGGTTTGCTTAGTTTTCTGAATAAGTTGGTTGGACTCCCTCTTTCACACTTTGGTTTGCAAATAGTTTGGTTTGGTTTGGTTTGGAAAAGAGTAGGAAAGTTCATGCTTATGTGGTAAAAAGAGCTCGTTTTTTTGACTGTGGCTATGCTTTGTCATGCCGTGCTTGATATTGTTTTGGCTTTATGCTTAGTATTCTTTGCTGTAGCATGACTTGTTATAAACAATTGAGATTGCTTAATGTGCCTTGGATGAATCATGCGTTGTTTTAGCATATTAAAGCATAGTATAGTGGTATTCTCCTTTGATGCTTTATTTGGGTTGACTTGGCACAGCTCACACCATGTTATGACTATCTCAAGTCACCATAGCCTTTATGATCCTTTAGTTTTCAACTTGTAGTATCACTTTATGCTTTGATCAATGATGTTTTGTCGCTCTGCATGATTATGGCCATTATTGCTCTCTTAGTTTGTCGCTCCCAGTCTTTTGCTAGCCTCCACAACAAAGTATGAGTTCCACTCATGCATCCAACTCCCTAAACCAAGTTTTTCCAAAGAGTCCACCATACCTACCTACTAGCTTATGCTATTCCAAGTATATTCATGCTTTTGTTTACCTTCCACTTGTTATGAGAAAACTAGTGATTAAAGCTCTCACGAACTTGATGGCACACTTTACTTTATTGCCTCTAATAAACTTGAACCATTGTGTCTTCTATGTTGTATATGCTTGCACTTATTTGTTGGGAATTAGCAGAACCATGCTTTCATGGGGAACGCTTTCAACATTGCACTTGGTACTTGTACCTAGTTGATATCATGCTCTTTTGTATATGGATGTCGTCGGTGTGAAATGAAAGGGGAGCTTGTAAGTCCATGGAGTTATGTATATGTGTTAGAGAAACACCTGGGCCGCTGGTCTAATCCATGCTGACATGGTGGAAACCTACAGCGTAACCATAATGAGATGTCTATGACGCATTCTTCTTATAAAAAAAGAGACCAATTGAGAAAAAAGAGAAAAAAAAAGATACTATGAAAATAGGAAAGAGAGAAAAAAAGCACCATATTCCCATGGAAAATAAGAAGAATGTTGAGATGCTCGTTGTCTGCTTGCCTTGTCATTTTGATATGGGGATTCTTCTGTATCATCGGGCAAGGGGTACCCCGTTGGCGGTTCTCTATGATACACATGTACTTACGATGACAAGAACTTACCGGTGACTAAACTTGAGTAGCATGAGGAGCAGCCCTCGTATACAAGGGACATGAGATTTCTGACTTATACTTCGTCAAGCATGTACACCATAGTTTGTTCACTTTAACCTTAATCACTTCAAGATGCTTATGATAGGGGCAATGAGAGCTGAAAGTTGTAAGTACCATAATTTTTGGAAGCTCTTTATGAGACTTGAATCCCTACATCCTTTTACAAAGGCCTTTCTTCCACCATTATATTGAGTCTCCACCTTCTATCTTTATGCACCTACTTTGAGAGCATAGTGGCCATTCTTAGTTCTATGTGCATTGTCCCAAGACTAGTTGATTGATGCATAACTTGTTATTGCTTGTTTGAAACTATTGTATCTAGTCACTCTTATGAACTTTGAAGGTGTCCTATGCATTTATATTTGCTACTCTATTGAGGGACAAGCTGAATACTTTTATGCTATGTTTTCTTTATGTGAAACAAACAAACATCTTGCAAAGCATGTTATTCATGAATCTTTTGTTTGTGCCTTTTCATGTTGCATCTTAGTTTCTTTACTTATTGCTAGAACTTTGTCTTTCATGTTATGATTGAAGTACTATGATCCCAGCCTTGAATGTTTTGCAAATACTTTGATCAAGTCTATGATGGTGCATGTCACCTCAAAAATTCTTTCTTTTTATCACTTACCTACTCGAGGACGAGCACGAGTTAAGCTTGGGGATGTTGATACATTGCAAATGTATCTATAATTTTTGATGTTCCATGCTTGGTTTTATCCACTTTCTTGTGTTTTGTTCCAACTTTGGAGTACTTTTATTATGATTTCTTGGACTAACCTATTAACAAGAGCCACAGTGCCAGCTGCCTGTTTTTTGTTGTTTTTGGTTCCAGAAAAGTCAGAAAATGAATATTCTTGGAATTGGACGGGACAAAAGCCAAAGTGCCTATTTTTCCGGAAGGGATCAAGTGCCAGAATAAAAGACGGAGAGGGGCCACGGGCCGGCCACACCACCTGGCCACGCGGCCAGGCCTGGCCTGCGACAGGGGGTGGTCTGGCCGACCCCAGCACCCCCTCGGCCTCTCCTTCCGCCTATAAGTTGCCCTCGGGACAAAAACCCTAAGTACCTGATCAAAAATCCACGAAAGAGTCTGTAGCCGCCGTCATCTCTATCCCTACATCAGGGGGATCTGAAGATCTTCCCGGCACCCTGCCGGAGAGGGGAATTCACCCTGGAGGCCTTCTTCATCACCATGCAAGCCTCCGGTGTGATGCATGAGTAGTTCATCCTTGGACTACGGATCCATGTAGTAGCTAGATGGCTGGTTTCTCCTCCTTTGTGCTTTCATGTTTAGATCTTGTGAGCTCCGTTCATGATCAAGATCATCTATTTGTAATCCATACATGTTGTGTTTGCAGGGATCCGATGGATATTGAGATGCTATTTCAGATTGATTATTGATTCTAGCATGTCTTTGTTATTTGAGATCTTGCATGCTTTCCGTTGTTAGTAGCTATCTTGGCCAAGTAGATGCTAGCAACTCCAAGAGTTAGTATTTATGCTCGATAGTGGGTTCATGCCTCTGGTAATCTGGGGAAGTGAAAGAAATCTCTAAGGTACTAGATGTGCTGTTGCTACTAGGGAGAAAACAACGATCTTTTTTTTCATAGAACAATTGTATTGTTTAATTTACACGCAGTTCGTAAAGCAATAATCTATTGCTTGCAACTTAATACTGGAGGGGGTTCGGATGATAATCTAAAGGTGGATTATTAGTCATAGATGCAGTTGGATGGCGGTCTATGTATTATGTTGTAATGCCCAATCAAGTCTCAAAGGAGTCAAGATGATTAGTATATGCATGTATTGCTTTCTCGGTGTTTGTCAATTGCCCCGCTGTAATTTGTTCACCCAGCATGTTATCTATCTTAAGGAGAGCCACCTTTAGTGAACTATGGATCCCGGTCCTTTTTCTTTACATACAATCTACAATCTTTTACTGCTTTGTGTTTACTTTCTGCAAACTTTTACTTCTTTCCATTCGATACGTTTAATCCTTTGTTTTCCGCAAAACACGGTGAGATTGACAACCTCATCGCAAGTTGGGGACAAATTTCTGTGGTTGTGTTGTGCAGGTCTCCACGTTGCTACTAGCACCGGTAGTGCGCCCTACCAAAGCTCAGCTAGTAACACCTTTGAGGTGTTTCCTTGCTCCTACTGGTCCGATTAAACCTTGGTTTCATAACTGAGGGAAACTTGCTGCTGTGCTCATCATACCTTCCTCTTGGGGTTCCCAACGAGCTCTACATCAACACCACGCACCAAGCACTTTTCTGGGCGCCATGAATTGAGCCATCACCCACCTCCTCGTGAAGGTTCTCTTCTCCCTCTAGTTATTCCCCATGGTCTCGGATTAGCGAGATACATGTTCCCAGTGGATTTATCTAGAAAGGAGTTGTTGCTTCCGCTGCATCGCTGGAGCGAGGAGGCGGAGGTTTTTCTGTGGACCAGACGTGTGGGCGATCACGGATGCACCTCTGCTTTGTGGTGCTGGACTTGCTTATGTTGGACCTAGTGGACTCACTGGACTTCATCACGATCTTGAGATCGACAAGTGTACGACTACATCAACCACGAAATCAGTTTCGTTAACAATGCTTTGTCGCTCTTTAAGGGTATGTTCTCTATGGATGTATATCCACCTGTTGATTGTATCTAGGTAGATAGATCTTGGTGCTTAGATGTTCACATCATAGGAAAAAAATTCTTTTCTATGCTGCAAACCGAATAGTGGTATCAGAGCCTGATCTATGCGTAGATGCTTAGCACGAGAAGTACACATAAGAGTATGTGGGAAATGATGATCATTTTATTGCATCTTCTATGTATTTTGGATATTGATGGCATAGTGGGATGAAGAGGCCCGGACTAACTTTACATGTCCTCGCACATGAGACATGTTCCATGCTTGCATGCAACTAGTTCTGCATAAGTGGCTAGCGGGTGTATGTCTCTCGTACTATAGTCAATATCTGATTTACAATGAGTTGCTAATAATTTGATTATCATCGTTGTGGTTCCATGTTCGTAGGTAAGACCAGTTCTATCTTCGAAAGCCCTAAGCCACGTAAAAATTGCAATGGATAAATTAGAAGCGTCTAGTTTAGATTGTTGCTGGGCTGGTGTCATGATATGGTAATGTTGTAAGTTGATGTATAGTTGATACTCTTACAACACACATAACATGTAAGTTCCATAGACCTTGGCCTTACACACAAAGAAATGATAGATATCATACCAAGATGCACATGATAGTGATCAAGTGCAAGAACCATATCACTTCACTTTTTGCAGATGATGTTTGCATCTTATATTGCTTGTTTGGCGTTTTAGTAGCATTATAAGATGATCCCTCTTTTAGATATCAAGATACAAATGTGTTCTTCCTTAAGTATGCACTGTTCTATGGATCGTGTTTCCAGACATCACGTGATGATCGGGTGTACTTGACTCTGCGCTTTCATATAACGGGTGTAAGGCAGTTTTACACACGCAAGTACTAAGGTTCTTACTTGGCGAGCCTAGCATGTACAAACATGGCCTCAGAACACAGACCGAAAGGTTAAGCATGAGTCATATAGATGATATGATGCCCATATTGATGCTCGCCTTTGAAGCTACACCGACTCACGTGATGATCGAACTTGGTGTAGTGGATTTGGTTCATGTAATCACCAAAAAGACACGAGGGATGTTGTTTTTGAGTGCGAGTTCATTTGTAATTTGGATTAGTCGAACTCAATTTATTATAAACTAAATCAAAGTGGATTTGCATAGTTTGTTATAGTCATTAGCATCCATTTAGTACTTTATGCTTAGTTTTAATTGAGATAATAGAACTATAGAATTCTGGATATTTACTTTACAAAATGGTATCATATTGTTTTGCGTGTCAATTCGAAGTTTAAAAGTCCTATTGCAAACTTTCAGCAAACTATTTACTCCATGAAGTTTAATAAGTAGTATTAAATCAAGAGTAAGAATTCCAATGTTAGTATCTAAAGTATCATGTTTGCCTCCATGATTCTTGATATTCAAATATTGTTTTAATATCGAGGTTATCTGTGAGCTAAAAGAATTGTTTCAGAAACCATCATGTGTGGAAGATATTGTGATATCTGAAACAATGTTTATGGTTGCAATATGACAGAGCATAATTTGGCAAAATACATGTTCTTTTGTATGAGAATTTGCGAAGGTTGGAGACGCTAGACGTCCTAATCTCCCAAAAAGGTTTTTGGGACTGACATTATACTCACGATTCGTCCTTATATGCTATAGTAGCTTGATTATGAAAGTTGTCATGATAAGGATGAATAGAAGATGTAGGTAAAATGTTTACTACACTAATAGATTACTAAAGAATGGATTTTTGAAAGAACGCCAAACATTTGATGATGGTGATCAACTTCAAAGTGCAAGTCCAAAGGTATTAGTATTTGACTATACATGCTTTGGACTATGTGTCATGTGTATGGCGCCACTATTGATGTTGATAGATTCTTTTAAAGGAAAAAGGAAATGCTGAAAGAGAATCTATAAAATATTTGGCAAAAAAGAAATGATTGGAAATGTCTAGCTAAGGTATATAGATGATATACATGTTATGGTTGTATTCTTTGCTTATTAAAAAAAGTTGTTCTTAGGTATTGGATACCGAATTGGTTCGTACGAAATTTTCATATAGAACGATGCAATTCATGAACTACAATGGCCTAAGTAACTAGCTAGATAATATGTGATGATTTTCATCGAAAACAAATGAAGTGTTATTGCATTGCTCGTTGACATCAAAAATTGCCTTCAAGATTTTTTTAAATAATTGTTATTTTGTTCCGATATTATGAGAACAATGGTTGTTCAAATAATTACCATATTCCATAGAAGATGGATGAACTTTTACAAGTCTAGTTGGAGAAATCACGTCCATAAAAACTAATGCTAAAATGTTGCAAGACAAATGATTGAAAGATCACTTTTGAAGTGACAATGTTGTTTAAATTATATTGGAAAGAAAACATGAAGAAACTCCATGTTGATGGATTTTTGGAGTCTTTGATTTTGATTAAATGATGCTTGTGAGACTTTGCTCGAGATAATTGAAACTCCGTTCATAGGCCAAAGAGGAATGGATGACTATATTATTGGAAATTGTGCATGTTGATGTATATAGTCTATTATATGTAGCCATGTGCGGTGGATCTTTTGACTTCATATGCTTTCTCCAGAAATTTGAGTGAATATATCTATATATTTACTTAATAAGGAATAAGTATGAAACATTTGAAAATTGTTCAAAGATTTTCAAGATGAAGTAGAAAATCATCGTAACAAGGAAATAAAGAGTTTATGATTCGATCATAAAAGAAGATATTTGAGTTACATGTTTAGCAAAACAACTAAGATTTGAGGAATTGTTCCATGATTTGTGTTTCTCGACAAACCATCGGAGTATGGGATTTTCGAGAGACAAAATCAAACCTTGTTTGACATGGTAAGATCAAAGGTGTCATTTATAAAACCGCCATTATGTTTTAAGGACTAAAGCTTTAGAGACTACCTCTTTTACACTGAAAAGAGCACCATCGTGATACGTTGAAATGACACCATAAAGGTTATGGTTTGCGATAAAACTCGAGTTGTCTGTTCTTAAATTTTGGTATGTTATGCATAATTAAAATGTTTACAACCAAAGTCGGATAAGCATGTCTTTGTAGGTTAATTTTTTGGGTATTCCTCCATAACACCGAAGACAAAAGAGTTTGTCACTTGGAACATGAAGTTTCTTAAACAAGGAATTTTTCACAAAGGTTAAGTGGGAGGACAATAGAACTTTGATTAGGTTGATGAACCTAAGCAACATGTGCTAAGTAGCGCAGCGCTGGAAAGTGTCCTGGAGGCGGCTAAAATGCTCATGGCTCCTATGATTAGGTTGTGATCTCAGAGATTAGAGTTCCTATTGAACCGTGTGGGTCGGGTAAGAATCAAATAGTAAGATTTGAAATAGAAGTCATTATTGTTTTGACAATGATGAACCGACTACATACAAAGAAGCGATGATGGGCCCTGACTCCTTAAAATTACTAGAAGTCATAAAATCCGTGATAGTGTCCATACACGAGAAATCAAGTTTCTGAACTTGGAAGACCCTCCAGAAAGGCGTGAAGCCTATCGGTCGTATTTGGATCTATAAAGAAATAGACATGGATGTTTGACATCTATGAAATAGTTGACATGTCTAAAAGGAGTTTACGACAATATTCAAGGAGTTTACTATGAAAAGATTTGATCTTTCATAGCGATATTTAGTCTTGACGAATTAATATAGCAAGCACTACATATAATTTGGTATATGGTAGTTGAACAAACAAAACAAAGTTCTTCTAATAGAATGGTTACCTAGGACGTGTACATGACACGGTCCGAAGGGTTTTGTTAATTCAAAGGATGCTGAAAGGGTGTGCAAACTTCAATGGTTGAAGTGAGCATAGCGGAGTTGGAATCTTCACTGTGATGAAAATGTTAAAAGAATTTAATTTCATCAGATACGATGAAGATGCTTGCATTTGCAAGAAATTAAGTGGGAGTGCCGAGAAAAATTTCCAATACATTATGTAGAGGACATGTTGTTGATTGGAAATGATGTATCTTTATTGACATGAATTAAGAATTTCATTAAAATTGGATTTCGATGAAAGACTTGGGCAAAACCGAAATATTTAGCATCAATGTTTATATGGATAGATTGAAATGCTAATATGGTTGTGCCAGACATACATATATGAGATATTGAAAGGTTTCAATATGGAAACGACAAGAAAGGTTCTTGCCGCGTGGGAAGGGTTGAATCAAGATTCAAGTGTATCGACACTTGGTGAGTGAAATCACATGAACATTTTGATCAATAATACCGTGATATGTACATATCTAGATATGTCCTATGCTCTAAATGTTGTGAGCATATACCAGAATGATTCATAAGATGATCATTCGACAATAGTAAAGATATTCTAATGAGTTCTGGAAGAACTAAGAATATATCATGTATAAGTGACAAGTAGTTCATTGTAAAGTGTTACATTGATACTAGTTTGTCACAAGATACAAATTAAATTTATCTCAATTTAAACTATGGGTAGCACAATGTAATGGAAAGGAGGTTCCATGATGGATTTGGATGAGTTCCAAAGTTGATACATTGTGACGGATACTACAACAAAAGGCTAAGTATATGACTGCTATAGTAGCAGCAAAGGAGGGAATTTGATTAAGTAGTTTGTTATCAAACTAGGTATGGTTCACAGTGGGCTAGTAATATGAAGATATATTGTACGACAATACTATCAACATGTTTTAACCCAAAAGGAACTAAAGGTCTGACCAAAGGAATAAATTTATACAATGCCATATCATTAGAGAATGAGTGATGCGTAGAGACGCAAAGACATGCAAATACACGCGGACCTGAAAATGTGATATCCGGAGATTATGTTAACCACTATAAAACACGAATATACAACACCATAAAGCCATAGGTGTTGAATGCGCAAGTTTACATACTAGATTATTGACTCTGGTGCAAGTGGGAGACTGAAGGGAATTTACCCAAGAGGCAATAATAAAGTGGTTATTATCTTATTCCTTGTTTATGCTAAATGTTTATTTACATGCTATAATTGTATTAACTGAAAACATTAATACATGTGTGTTTAATAAACAAATAAAGGGTTCCTAGTTATGCCTCTCTCATAAACTAGCTCGTTGATTAACAAGATGATCAAGGTTTCTTGATCATGGACATTGGATGTTCTTAATAACGAGGCCACAACATTGGTGAATGATGTGATGAACATTCATCCAAAGTATAGCATTATGATCAAAGTCATTATGTTTATATTTCTATAACATCATACGAAGTAATCTTAGTCCTTAGACCATGAGATCATGTTAATTGCTAACACCGGAAGAGTACTTTGATAACATCAAACGTCACACCGTAATAGGGTGACTAACGAGGGGTAACCTCGGAAATGCCCATGGTGATGGACTTGGGGTTTCATGGAAAAGATAACACTGGGGATTTTGTCGGATGAAAGGAAAACAATGAAGACAAAGTCACTTGAATATTGGGAAAACGCTCTATTACAAGTTGTCCTCTAGATTTTGGTACCCTCGCTTGGGCTTCTCCCGCCCTATATATTGCGTGGTTTCATTAGGCTAGGTCTCAAAGTATCTGTCGGTTGCTTCCTTGGGCCGTTATCTTAAATCTTTATGGGTCGTAGGCCTTTTACCCAATGTAGGGTAGCGAGTAATGAGCATCCGAGTAATCATACCCATGTCAGTAGCCCCCGAGACTCTACCTGAACCGCAGTTTTCAGGTTGAGTCTCAAAGTTTTCTTTCTTCTTTCTCTCATTCTGTTTTGATTTTATTTTTTGTAGGGATTTTGGGACAACGAGTCTGATGCTTCCGATGGATCAGGAATTAGTTAATTGCTCCTGGGAAAAAACAAGGTTGACCTACATCAGACTCAAGTCCCCAGGCTTGAATCTGGAATTTGTAACTAGTTATTCAGTTCGAGCCGTTGAGGTCTTACTGAATTCCAGTTTCTATTTTATCGGGTACCCAACGCGTCCGTCGGGATTTTTCATCGTATCGTTGATACGGATTTTTGCTGGCAGAGCGCATTCTTGTGCGAGTACCAGGCCACATAGGACGAATCCTGGGGTCTTACCTTCATGTTTCTGAACACAACATTCGGATTTTTTTCCCCGCATCTGAGCATGATCTGAGATTTTTGGCTTGATTGGTGGTTGGCCTGCTGGGCCACCAATCTTTCTGATTATATCAGATAATTTTATTATTTTAGACTGTCTCCCAATGGGAGTAACACCTTTTTGAGGATACACTAGTGTAAAACTCAAAAAGGTTGTTTTGCAATTTGTCAATGTACTTCATACACAGTGGAATTTCTATTGGGTGTGCGCTAGCACTCCCGATTAGACTATCCCCCGAGGCTATGTTCGGATGCCTATATCTGGACATAGCCTCATAGTTGCTGTTAGCTCGATGGAAAGTATTAATCTTTTTGAACATAATAAAAAGATTAATGTACAAATAACTTATCTCTTTATATATAAGGCGAAAATCAACGGTACATTATTCTTTTAGTGGATGGCTATTTTAGCCTTTTCTCCTTGACATCTTGGCTGATAAGCCAAACTGTGACTCTTATCATATTGCAAATAATCTTATGCGTAAAAGCGTCATAGCTGTGCTACGTTCCATGGATTTGAGTAATTTACTCCTGTCTTCTTGTCTTGTAGTCGATATGCTCCTCTAGGAATAACTTCTGTGACGATGTATGATCCTTCCCATGGCGACTCTAGCTTCTTGTGGCCATCTTGCTTGAGGACAAGAACTAGGTCTCCTACTGCGAAGGACCTAGGTCGGAATCTTCTACTATGGTAATTGCGCAGGTTTTGCTAGTACATAGTTGCTCTTTGGAGGGCTTCGTCTCGAGATTCATCAAGCGCATCTACATCATCTTCAAGTTCTTCTCATGATTCCTCCTCATTATATGCAGCTACTCTTGGTGATTCATGTGACACTTCAACTAGAAGCACGGCTTCTGCACCATGGACCAAAAAGAAAGGCGTCTCTTGTGTTGAATTATTTGGAGTTGTACGTAAACTCCATAACATAGATGGCAATTCATCCACCCATGATCCTTTTGCTCTATCAAGTGGTGCCAGTAGTCTCTTTTTGAGTCTAGCGGTAACTAGTCCATTGGCCTTTTCGACATGTCCATTTGTTTGTGGGTGAGCTACCGAAGCGTAGCTTATATTGATGCCCATCTCTTGGCAGTACTCTTTGAATTCATTTGAGGTGAACTTGGTCCCATTATCCGTGATGATGTTGTTTGGTATGCCAAACCGGAAAACTATGGATTTGATAAACTTCACAGCCGAGGTTCCATCTTGGGTGGTGACAGGCATTGCTTCAATCCATTTAGTAAATTTGTTGACTCCTACTAGAAGAAAGATGTGTCCTCCTGGCAATGATTTGTGAAGTTTTCCCACCATGTCGAGTCCCCACTGAGTGAAAGGCCAAGCCAACGGTATGGGATTCATCTCAGCAGCGGGTGCTCTAGGATTTGTTGTGAATCGTTGACATGCTTCACATGTTCTGACAATGTCCTTTGCATCTTGTACTGTAGTGAGCCAATAAAATCCTACCCTGAATGCTTTTGCAGCAATTGCTCGGCTACTAGCATGGTGACCACAGACTCCTTCATGTATATCTTTCAGTATAATTTTTCCTTCTTTGGGTGTTACGCAACGTTGCAACACACCCAAAATATTTCTTTTGTATAATTCTCCTTTGATTATCCTGAAAGCCTTTGATCGTCGGGTGATTCGATGAGCTTCTATCATGTCCTCTAGTAGCTCTCCCTTAGTCATATATGCTATATACGGCTGCACCCATGTTGGCTCAGTTAGCATAACCTCTTTGATTTCTTGTTCTTCTTCTTCGATGGCCTGTTCTATGTTCTTGGTTTCTGAAGGAGCCCCTGACTCTTTTTGCGGATGCTTCTTTTTCCCTGTTTTTGGTGCTACGACCTCGGACACTCTTTTCGCTTTGATCGATCGCTCCACTATCTCCTCCCAAAAAACTCCTGGTGGTATTGGTAAACACAATGACCCGATGTTTGCTAGGTTGTCAGCTTCCTCATTGCTTGCTCTTCCTATATGTGATACTTCAAACCCATCAAATTGAGCCTCCATAATGCTATATAAGTCGCGATAAGCAATCATATTTTCGCTGACAGCATCACATTTGTTCATTGCCTGTTGTGCCACGAGATTGGAATCTCCGAAGATTTTTAGGCGAGTTGCACCACAAGCTTTGGCCATCCACATGCTGTGCAACTAGGCCTCATATTCCGCTTCGTTATTGGATGCGTTTGTAAAGCTCATCTGAAGAATATAGCGCATTTTGTCGCCTTGAGGTGATATCAGTATGACTCCTACTCCTGCTCCCTCCATTCTTTTTGATCCATCAAAGTACATTGTCCAGGTGCTAGAAAGGTCTGGTGGACCCGCACATTGCAATTTTGTCCACTCTGTGATGAAATCCGGCATAACTTGTGACTTAATTGCTTTGCGCTTCTCATAAGTGATATCCTGAGGGGATAATTTGATTCCCATAGAGAAACACGCCCAGTTGCTTCTAGATTGTTGAGGATGCTTGACAAAGGTGCCTCGTTGACCACTACGATCAGGTGCTCCGAAAAATAGTGGCGTATTTTGCGTGCTGTCATAAATACCCCGTATGCTAATTTATGGTAGTGTGGGTACCTTTATTTGGATGGAGATAAAACCTCACTCAGGAAGTAAACTGGTCTCTGCATGCCGTGGGTCTTTCCTTCTTCAGGTCGCTCTATGACTAGGACTATACTGACCACCTGATGCGTGGCAGCAATATAAAGGAGCAGAGGTTCCTTTTCTTTTGGTGACACGACGACAGGAGATGTCGAAAGTGTTCTTTTAAGATCTTCGAAGGCACGCTAAGCTTCTTTCGTCCATTCGAATTTTTCTGATTTCCTCATGAGGGTGTAGAATGGCAGTGCTTTTTCTCCTAATCTTGCGATAAAACGACTTAGAGCCGTCACTCGTCCTGCCAGTTGTTGTACACCACGTAGATTTGTTGGCTTCTTCATTGTGAGGATTTCTTGTATTTTGTTGGGATTAGCCTCAATTCCTCTAGCTGATACCAAATATCTGAGGAGTTGCCCTGCCGGGACTCCAAAGGAACATTTCTTCGGATTCAGTTTGATGCTAAACCTGTAGAGATTTCTGAATGTTTCTTCAAGGTCCTTTATCAACGCAGATCCTTGACCTGTGGTAACTATGACGTCATCAATATATACTTGCATGTTTGTGCCTATTTGACTTCCCAAGCACTTCTGCATCATCCGCTGATATGTTGCTCCAGCGTTGTTGCGGCCAAACGACATGTTGTGTAGCAGAATACGCCATAAGGCATGATAAACACCGTTTTCTCCTGGTCTTCTTCCTTCATCCTAATCTGGTGGTAACCTGAGTAAGCATCCAAGAAACAAAAACGTTCCCATCCCGCGGTTGCATCGATGACTTGGTAGATTCGCGGCAATGGGAAGCGCTCTTTTGGACAATGTTTGTTCAATGCAGTAAAGTCGATGCACATCCGAAGTTCCATAGTGTTTTTCTTCAGAACACATACTCGGTTTGTAAGCCACTCTGATTTTATTAATTCTTTCGTAAAATTGGCATCGGTTAGGCGATGGAGCTCCTTTCCAATGGCCTTGCGTTTTGGTTCTGCGAAGCGTCGAAGCGGTTGTTTTACTGGCTTCGCCTTTGGATCTAAATTTAGTGCGTGCTCAGCGAGTTCCCTGGGGATTCCTGGTATCTCAGAAGGTAGCCATGTGAAAATCTCCTAGTGCTCACGGAGGAACTCGATGAGCGCGCTTTCCTATGTGGGATCAAGGTTAGAAGCCACAAATGTTGTTTTCGTCAGGTTAGAGGGGTGGATCTGTACTTCTTTTGTGTCTTTTGCCATCTCAAAATCCTGATCGGGATTGACACGTGCTACCTCCAGAGGTTGTTCGTTTGCTGAATTTTTGAGTTGCTCGGACTCCATCGCCATCCTGAAAGATTCAGAAATTTTGTTGAACTCTCGATCACAGATGTCCGCACGTGTGAAGATTCCTTGTACCATGATAATTCAATTTGGTGATGACATTTTCATTACTAAGTATGCTTAATGTGGCACTGCCATGAATCGTGCAAAGGCTGGTCGTCCTAGGATTGCATGGTATTGTGATGGCCAATCCATGACTTCGAATTCGAGTTTTTCTTGCCTGAAATTTATTTTGGAACCAAAAACAACGTCAAGAAAAACTTTGCCTAAAGGAATTTCGGCTTTACCTGGTACTATTCCGTGGAAAGAGGTTTCAGTTGGAGCGAGATTATCTAGGGGATAGCCTATTGTTCGCAACGTTTTTGCGTAGATCAGATTTATGCTACTCCCTGCATCCATGAAGACCTTGATCATATCGAATCCGCTAATTTCTGCTTCGACTATCAGGGCTGAATGACCTGGTCGTGGGACCCGGAGTGGGTGATCTGCTCTGCTGAATTTGATTTCTTGCTCTGACCAATGGAGATATTTAGGTGTAGCTGATGTTGATGTTTCCACCATATTGATTTGTCTTGTGATGAGTTTCTGAATTATGTTGGGTGGACGCCCTTTCTGAATCATAGACATTGTTCCTTTTGACCTGGGGTACTCGTTGTTTTGGTCGTTTGAATTTTGTGGTGGTGCACCGATAGCTAGTGCACCAGGCATGGATGTGTACCCTCGATTTACTGCTTCGGCTGCCTTTGCATTGCACAACTCCTGCATTTTCAGGAATGTTCAATAGTCTTTCATTAGGTGGTTGGATTATCGTCTGCCTGCTGAGTCAACGTAAAAATGGATATTATAGGGCCCTTCCAGCATTTGTATTGCGGACATAGGTCGGTCTCGTGCTCTTGGCCGATACCGCTGTGCAGGCTGTCTTCCTCCAATGTTGTCCCTATTTTGACTGTATCCGCCGTTATTGTCGTTGCTTCTGTTGTTACCTTCACCCGAAAAACCTGCTGCGACGTAGCTTGGTCCCGAGTTTCCATCGTTGTTCCTTCGTCTTCTGGCATTGCCGCGTTTATCCCTATCTTCTTCGGGTGACCGCGCGCGCTTATTATGTAGCGTGTCTTCTCCATCATCCCAGCGGTTTGCTATTTCCATTAAATGTGATACTGTCTTTGGTTTAACCCGACCTAGCTCTTCTATAAATTCTTGATGACGGAGACCGTTGTTGAAGGCGTCGATGGCCCTTTCGTCGGATATGGATTTGGCGGAGTTTGTGATGATATTCCATCGTTGTATGAACGCTCTAATTGACTCCCCAGATTCTTGTTTGCATGCTCGCAACTGCTCCAAGGATGCTGGTCTTTTGAATGTAGAATGGAAATGTCGGATGAATTTATCTTCCAGATCGTTCCAGCTACCAATTGAATCTTCGGGTAGCTGCTTCAACCATGATCTTGCAGCATCGGTGAGGTGTAGTTGTAGACTTTGCATTGCAGTAGTTGTGAAGCCACCTTGTAATTTTACGGTGGCTAGATAGTCTACTAACCAAGCTTTGGGTTCCTGGAGTCCATCGTATTTATGTCGGTCGTGTGGAAGTTTGAAGTCTTTGGGTACTGAGGCTTTGCGAATCCTCTATGTAAAACAACTGGCCCCGCATAGCCCATGGTCATCTTCGTCATCTCCGTCTTGATATCGTCGGGTGCGGCTTTCATCTCTGGGTCCACTGCTCCTATGCTGGGTGTTGTCGTTTCTTGTACTGCTTCACGGCTCGGATCCTACGAGGTGCGCCTGGTGTGGTGATTGAGGTCGCCGGGTGTGTCCTACTTGCCGAGGTATGTTGTGATGATATGGGGACCTTTGTGTGAGTCCTTGTTCCGCTTCCGCGAGTGAGGCTCCTACCATGCCGAGGTTCATCAGAGCGGAGCGATTGAGGGCCATGCGCGGACCGTCTGGTGCAGGCTGAGTGGTGATCAGATATGTTTGCGCAGCCACAATGGCTGCCTGAGCTGTATTTGCCTTGATGTTTCCCGCTTGATCGATTGACATGAATGATAGGTCGAGATCTCGGATGATTCCACTTCTTTCTGCTTTGGGATATTCTGTAATCGAGATGTCGCCCTTCTTGGCGGTGCTGCTCCTGTCACACTTCTTGACCCTCGGGTAGAACTTAGTTGGGCCCGTCGTAAACTAGATTCGTTGGCTAACCTTTTCCTTTCATCGAGCTGTCTTTGCATCCGGAGTAGGTCTCTCTTCTTGTGTTGGAGCAAATATTGGTATGCCAGTAGATCTTCATGTGAAGCATCTGCTGTCATTGGGACTGCTCCCGAAATTGTCTCCCTTGCTTTTTGCTATGCTGATGCTGGTAGCCGAAGTCCTGGTCTTTCTCTTATGTGAGTTTCTCCGCCTCCTCCTTGGACTATGCGATTATCTGTTGTTTCTCCTCCGTTTCTGTGTTCTCCTCCGTTGTTGTGTTCTCCTTCGTTGTCGTGGTTTCCTGCATGGTCATCTGATAAAATATCATTGGGGTTTATGATAAGATTACCGTTTTCGTCGCGTGGTGTTGAGGTATCTCTGTTGATCATGTACACATGGTGGCATGTTATGTGTGTCCTGACGGCGTCATATTTTTCTTCTACGGGTGTGTTGGTAGTACTCCTAGATCATAGTTCTAGATAAATTTTCGCCATCCTTTCTTCAAAGTCGATGTTTTCACTGCTTTCTTCGGGTTCTGAGTTTGTTGGGTTTGCTCCATGTGGTGAGATTGATTGGTGACCTTCTTTTCCTATTTCGATCTGAGTTGTGATGTCTGTGGAGGATCCAACGGGCGATGCTGGTACTACTGTAGGTGTGTCCTTTCCCACTGATGGTTCTGATGCGATCAGGGCCAAAGGGTGTGATTCCTGCATGTTGTCTGCTTGGAAGTGGAGGCTTCCGATGATTAGATCGGATCTGCCATTAAAATTGGCGGGTACCAATACAAGGGTGGGCGGGTGTGGATTTGCTTTCGTCGAGTTGACGCTTGGTGGAGAGCGTTCCGCTGAATCCCTGTTTCCAGCATTCAAGTTCCCACAGACGATGCCAATTGACGAGGGGTAACCTCGGCAATGCCCATGGTGATGGACTTGGGGTTTCGCGGAAAAGAGAACGCTGGGGATTTTGTTGGATGTCAGGAAAACAATGAAGACAAAGTCACCTGAATATTGGGAAAACACTCTATTACAAGTTGTCCTCTAGATTCGGTACCTCGCTTGGGCTTCTCCCACCCTATATATAATAGGCCGGGTCTCAAAGTTGTATGCGGATAGGTTTCATACACGCGTGATTACAATACCAATATAATGTAGGTTCGTGGTTTCTTTCCTAATACAATAAAAAAGTCTTTGTCGGTTGCTTCCTTGGGCCGTTATCTGGAATCTTTATGGGCCGTAGGCCTTTTACCCAATGTAGGGTAGCCAATAATGAGCATCCGAGTAATCATACTGTCAACGCCCGGATTTGTAATCCCAGATGCATGTTATGCCATACATCGCAATCCCAGGATTACCATTTTTGCGAGACATAACAAAATTGGTACCACAGTACATCATTCATTACAAATCATAATAAAGGTCTTACAAATAAAGGATCTCATGATCCAGTCTTAATACAATCAAAGCAGCGGAAAGTAAACGTAGTAGGGGCTCCATCTTCAGGGTCACAGGCAATGCTGACGATGGGAGATGATCCTAGTTGGCATAGACCTCCTGCTGTCCATCTTCCTGGTAGTCCTCCTCATAGTCTGGCCACGGGAATAGCCAGGGACAAAGCCATGAGTACTCTTTAAGTACTCGCAAACTATCACTAACAAGTAAGGTAGTTCTAGTAGGAATCTTAAGCTCTAGGTTTATTTGCAAAAATCCAGGTTTACTTCATAAGAGTTCAAAAGTAAAGAATCTAATTTAATCACTTAAGTGGGAACCTAGTTTTCATGTCCACAACCTTCTTGTGGTCAAGTCAAAGTCATAGTTCAATTCACAAGTCATTTTGAAAACATCTGACAACGGAATAGTATGTCCACTCCAACTGTCCATGACCGCGGGCGCGGCTATTCGAATAGTTTGACACTCTACAGAGGTGGTACACTTTCACCACAAAATTCGATACATCCTTCAGGGATAACCCTGAATCATCATACTTAGTATGCAGATAATCAATCATAACCTTTCAATTACACACTCTAGTATAGGCACCTCCCCTATGAGCTTGGCCTCCTAGCCATGGCCATCTGCCATCCTAGGCACTGCATAGGTGGACATTCACATTCACGAGGTAGCCTCAGCTCAACCTCTTTCTTTGAGGGAACCCATACTAAGGCATATAAACTTCCAGTTATGCCCTACCTAATTCGGGTATTGTGGTTGTATGGTAAAATTGGAATGTTATCGCATCCGAACCCAACCATCAGTTTTTATAAAGGGCTAAGGCTCATGCCTCAACATTTTCATCATCAAATCCTTTTGTGTCCATAACACATGTCAAAACACAATAGAATGAATCCTCATTCCAAGGTTTTCATAATCATTTTCACCAAGTATTCCCATCTAAAGTGATCAACTTTTATGCTTAGCATTAGCCACTAAAGTTGAGGGTATTCACTAAGGAGGGGTGGTAATCAAGTGTAACTATCCAAATCTAGTTTTATGCCTTTTGATGACATCTAAGTATAACTAGTTAGGCCTAGTTTTATACTCTTTATGGTATCTATCCTATTCTTCCAATACTCACAAATCACTAACTAAAGGTAAAGAACTTTGGTAAAAGTAAAAGAATAAAGCTTGCAAGTAAAACTTGGGATTGGTATAAAAAAGTTGTATAACCAAAGCATGCCTAATGCATCTTGCATAGGTTATCAAGTTTGCAAGTGTTAGCTTGCATAGTTCTAGCTTGCCTTGAGTAGTGCAGTGGTTGAAATTCTCTTCTTCTTCTTGGTAGTACTCCTCCTCCTCGTATCCCGGGTCGGTACTATCATCTATAAATGAATACGAGGTACACAATCACCAAACCATACTTAACTACTTCTATTTAGCACACTAAGGCTCACACTCGATGATCTAGCATCATCACAAACATCATATGAAATAAAGACCTAATATTGTTTATCTTATTTTAGAAAAGTAATTTCTACTCATTGAAAATACTTAAGATTTAATATTCTCCAATTAAAATATGGGATCATGTTGACACATGTCATCACCACATATTCTAATACTTGGGAATATGATTTAAAGTGGTGGTCATATTTTATAAAGTTTAAAATTACTATTTAATACAATTAAAGAGACTAGAAATGCCTATATAGCATTCTTTTAGTACTAGTCCAATGTCACTGCATGTAAACCTAAATATTTTTACATATTCAGATAGATCTTGTTAAATGTGATTTTTGGGAGTTGGAATCAACTCAAAAGCATTTATGGTTGATTTTTGAAAAATGTTTGAATGTGGAAAAGTCTTTGTCTTGTTATTTTTACTATAGGTGATCTATAATTTCCAATGGTTTGAATCCAACGGGCTTGGATAGATAATTTGAATACCTTTCTAACAAAATTGGAATCATGCAATTTGGTTTAGTGAATCTCTTTGAATTGATTTTTGAATCTACTAATAGAATCTAGTTTTACCTAAATTTGAAAAGGCTTATTTGAATCTACGGGCTCTGGGCGGGAAACTAACTGGGCCGGCCCAACAACACTGCTGGTGCAGCGGGCTGCTGACAGGACGGTCCCACGCGTCAGCGACTATATTAACCCGAAACGGTATCTTTCAATCTCAGCCCTACGATTAGAAGTAAGATCTACGGCTGACTTTCGTCGTCTCCATAGCTCCGGCGAGATTCTAGCCCTAACACAGCGGTGGGGGTCGTGTGAGGCTCACCTGGGCTCTAGCTAAGGTCGGCGATGGGATCGAACAACTTTGTAGACGACGGCGGTTCGAATGGTGGTTGCGGCGACTCCTGGGGTGGCTCCTAGCTCCGGTTCCTCTTCTCCTCTACAGCGGCGGACTCCAGCTAAATTCCGGCGATGTGGTGCTCGCCTTGCTCCGGGGAGAGGTGTGGGAGGTTTCTGAGAGAGAGGGGAGTGGAATGGTGTGGCGAATTGGAGTTGGGGCGGCCTCTATTTATACACCGGTGAGAGGGGCAGAGCGGCATGGCTCGGGCTCGTCAGTGACGACGATACAGGGGGCTAGCAGCATGGCTTAGGGTAGGGGTCAACGCGGTGCTTCAGGGCGGTTGTCGTGCGCGTGATGGCGCGGAAAGGGGCGGTCGAGAACGGTCGGGAGCGGTCCGTGCTCTAGGCGGAAACGGCGGCGTTCGAGATGGTGCACAGTGGCTATGGTCCACGCGGTGGCGAACGGGCATGTCTGGGGGGTAGCAAGGGTCACGGTGAGTGCGGGCACGCATGGAGAGGGCGAGGCGCGGCGCGTGTGCGCGTGTCGGCTGCGGCGCTCTAGCGCACTCTCGGCATGGCAGACAGAGAGGTGGGTGCGGCGCTTGTGGGTGGTCCATGGCGTGTCTGCGGTCAAGGGGTGGACAGAGGGTGGCGGTGGATGGTTGCATGTCTCTTGGACATCATGGGAGAGGGCGGTGTTGGCTGTGGCGAGGGGTTCTTGGTCGACCGGCGCGGCGAGCTCGGGCGGCGTGGCACTGGCACAAACAGCAAAGGGGGAGCTGGTCTATTGCGCTGCTAGGCACTAAGGGAGACCAGGGGAGTGAAATGAGGGGCTAGTGGCAAGTGATCACTGCTCAAAATAGTATAAGTTAGACAGGTGTTTTCTGTGTTTGCCAAGTGCTCGACCAGATGGCCACGTGAACACAAGATTTGAATTTTTGGCTAAATTTTGGTGAGTGTGTTTGTCACATGCTTGAGTGTCTATGGTTGCTTGGGTTTGCCAAGGTGAATTTATTTGAGTGGTTTTTGAAAAAAATGGTGATCTATGCATATGAACTTGATTCAATTTGGCAATGTCCTTTAAATAGATTTGGAATTTGTTTCTATTGATTTGTAAAGTGAGCTTGGGTTCACTTTTAGTTGGTCTAGCAAGGGGTGAAAAGAATTGGGAAAGTTTATATTAGAAATCTTTTACTAGAAACACCCAAAGTGGTCTAGTGGTTAATTTTGGTCAAAATGACCATTTGATCATATGATTCATATTTGAATTTCTTTTCTTTGAACTTTTTTGTAATTGGCCTAGATGATGTAGTATTCATATTTAAACCATTCCTTATCATTTGTAGCAATTAAACATGGCAATTACACTCATTCACACACTAATGCAATTCACACATACACTCATATTAAATTTAATAATAAAAGTTTTTGTTAACCCAAAACTTGGGTGATTAGAACTTGATAATCTTGATTATATTTTGGGGTGTTACACATATCCATGGCAGTGACTATAAAGGTGGGTTTGGGTACTCTGAAAGTGTTATGTTGAGGCTCATGGATCAAGAGTGGGATTTGTCCATCCCTATGACGGACAGATATACTCTAGGCCCTCTCGGTGATATCACATTGAAATAGCTTGCAAGCAAGTGATGTGATCACTAGAATGTTATATGACGGGAACGAGAAAAGAGTGCATGTCGGTAACGAGATCAAACTAGGTATGGAGATACCGATGATCGAATCTCGGACATGTAATATATCGCGAGAGAAAGGGATTTAGTTACGATGTTAAAGGTTCACACGATCACTAGAGTCATCGTTGAATGTGTGGGAGTCAGTACCGATCTCCAGGTCCCGCTGCTGATTATTGATCGGAGAAAGGTCTCGATCATGTCTGCATTATTAACGAACCGTAGGGTGACACACTTAAGGGATACCGACACTGACGTGGGCATACCTTACAGGTACTTGAGCTTGGTATATACGGCCTGACCTGGCAGAAGCGCACGGTGTTACCAGGGCCCAATCCAGGATTCGGGTGGCCTATGGAGACTCCGACTACTTGCGGCACAAGGCAAAGCCTAAGATAGAAAGTTTAATCGGGCGAACCCTAACTTGTAACCGACTCGACTTGCTACCTGAGACCTAGCCTATCTATATAAAGGCTAGGAGGGGGCGGTGAGGAGGATGATCACAACCTAGTTTCCACAACCTCGCCAGATTGCATCTGCGCACCCCTTGTAACTTTCGACTCCCTCGATAATTCTAAGAGAAGACAAGAAGGAGTAGGGACCTCTATGAGGCCGGAACCTGGGTAAACCTTGCGTCCTTGTGTGCTTGTTTGCTAGCCGATTGATATCTCCAGTGCTCCCTTCTTCTCCAAAACCCAAGTCCATAACAATGGGATTTGATGAGTTCAACCCTCGTCATTGGCACTGTCTGTGGGAATTGGGAGTGCTCATGTCGCGGCTTCTTCGGCCCCGTCAATCGCGATCTACAACTCTGCAACAGCAGAGACTCGCCTCCTCTTTGGTGCCTTCGACTTCACCGTCCACGCGCCGGCCACTCGCCCGGCTTTCGAGTCCGTGGGCGAGGGAATCGGCCTGGCAATCGGGAGCCTACACTTCCAAGTTGGTCAGCTAGGCACGCTCCACCTCCCTGACCAACCTGCAGCTCCCGCGATTGCTCCAGCATCGTGGTTTTCGCCGCCAATCGGCACCCTGAGCAAACTCAACGCCCCAACAACAGTCGGGAATGCGATCAGCGACAGCAATTGTGGATCCGATCTGGGCGATCTAGCCACTGAAGACGGAGCCTACGGCTCTGGATCTAAAAGCTGCGGAAGCAACACCTTCCCCAATCACTACATGTGCGCCGTCATCAACGCAGGTGACACCAGCGTCAATCGCGAAAATGCCAGCACTGGTCCGTCCAACGGCGGCATCCCAGTCGCGAACGGTGGTCCCACCAATGACGCACCCACCAACAATGGGATGAAAGGAGACCCGCATCTCACGGCGAATGAGCGCACCGAAGAGCGTGTGTTGATCAAGCTCAACGACAACGAGTGGGCCCGCTGTCGAGAAGCTCTGTGTGGTAACCCCTTGCCCCCAAACTCATCGCAAGGCATGCTGATGGGTTACCATTGGTTGCTCAAGGAAGAATACAAGTGCCAACATCAAGTAATCGCGTAACTCGATGCGCACAGAAAGGCGGCAGACGAGTCGAGACTTCGGCGGGCTCAGCTCTCTTCCATGGGAGGATCCTCCTCCAAGGGAAATGACTACGTGGCAGCCAAGAGGCGCTCTCGACTGGCCCACCTCACCGATAAGGAATGAGAAGAGGCCGTGCGAGTCCTTGACTTCTTGTCCATGATGGTGGATATGCGGGGCAACGTGCTCCAGAAGACACTATAGGTAGCGGTGACTGCAGCCACCATGTACCTCCTAGACAACCAAGCTCCGGCTGGGGATCCGCGAGCTGCCATGCACCAATCTATGATCGCAGGCTTGGGACTAGTCGAAGCCGCCCTCATCAAGGATCCAATGCCAGAGCCGAAAAAGAGCAAAGCTCTGGCCAAACGCTACTCCTCGCCCTCATCCAGTGATGATAGCCATGATCTGTCTCGAGGTCGCCACTCACGGTGACACGACCACGACTACGACGCGTGTGATGACATCACACAGCGCAAGGTTGACAAGATGCACGCGAGGCGTTCTTGTTCGACTGACTTAGAGGATGATGACATAGAGCTCTGTGGCACTAGATACTTCAGCAGAGCCATCAGGCATAAGCGAATGCCTAAGGGGTTCAATCTCCTGTCGGAGATCCAGAAATTCGACCGCCTGTAGGACCCGAAAATCTAGCTAGAAGATCACATCTCTTCCATCAGGCTACATGGCAGAATCTCGAGTACGGTGATGCAATGCCTCCAGCTACAACTGCAAGGCGCCGCACGAGTGTGGCTTAATAACCTCCTGTGCGGATCCATTCGCGGCTGGGAAGAGCTGGTCTACAGCTTCGTGCGAAACTTCAAGGGCACCTACAAAAGGCCCGCATCAATCAAAGATCTAAGAGGCTGCCACCAAAGGTCTGGAGAGTCGCTGCGCTCATACATCCAGAGATGGTCCATCATCAAGAATTCTGTAGAAGACATCTCCAAGGATCGCGCAATCGATGCGTTCAATGGCAGCGTGTGCTGCAGGGAGCTCAGGAAGGAGATGGGCCGCTCGAATCCCAAGACAATCGACCACCTGATGGAGATCATGAATAGGTGGGCCGATGGAGAGGACTCGGTGAAAAACCGTGCCTACTCCGACGATGATGATGACCTCGGGCGTAGATGCGACCGCCGAGGGAAACATCGAATGCACGGTTACGAGGACTGCGAAGAGGTCGACATGGTCGCGGCTGGCTACACCGAAAAATGCGACGACAACCGCAACAGTGGATACCACAGCGGTGGATACCGCGATAGCAGGAAAACCACGCAAGTGTGGCAGCACCGCACTTGGGATGAGGCACCCGCAATATCCATCCAAGAGAAACTGTCCGGACCATGCAACGTGCACTTCTACATTGACAAACCGACGACAAGAAAAAGGCAAGCCACCTCCTAAAACACTGCCACGAATTCCTCAAGCTCCACGAGGGCATGGCCCAGATGAATCACGCCGCGATTAACCAAGGCTACGGAGCTACCCCGGGCACTGTGGCACATGGAGCTCCTCCACCACCACCAGGTCTAATACCACCTGCGGCTGCACCAATCCAGAATTATGGAGGCGAACCATACCACTGACCACTAGGGAATATGGGAATGATCCAGAAGGGTCGTCCCTCAAATCGAGTATAGAAATCAATCCCTCACCAAGTCAATCTGGCGATGAATTCTCCGCCCTCCACCACTGAGTACCTCAGTGGTAGCGAGTCCTTCATCACCTTCGACAAGAGAGACCACCCGCGTCAACTACCTCGCCCGGGCCACTGTCCCCTGGTGCTCGAGGCACAGATCGGAGGCTTTGAGATGAATCACGTCTTCATGGACGGCAGAAGCGGCATCAACCTCATGTTCGCAAGTACCTTGCAAGCAATGAGGATCCCTCTGACATGTCTAGAAGTTTCAGACACGACGTTCCACGGCATCGTTCCAGGGAAGTGCATGTACCCCCTGGGCAAGATCAACCTCGACGTCATCTTCGGCATGCCGCAAAACTTTCAGCGAGAGCGCATCAACTTTGAAGTTGTCGACTGGCCTTCACAGAACCACCACATCCTCAGGCGTGTTGTGTTCGCGAGGTTCATGGCGGTACCACACTACGCCTACCTGCAGATGAAGATGTCGGGCCCCAACAGCATCATCACAATCAACGGAAGCTTCGAGAGGTGTAATAGCTGCGATAGGGAATGCAACAGAATCTCCTAGTCCTTCGGCATGCAAGAGAATCTCCCAGTCCTTCAACAGAATTCAACAGAATCTCCCAGTCGACAGACAACAGTCTGCCTCCCCTGAGCAAGCCAAGCTCACCCGACCAATCCTTCGACACGACAGTGCACACCAAGAAAGTCGGTCCACCCAACGAACCCGACCAAGACGGCCCTCATCGCCAACAACTTGAGTCCCGCATAGGAACTTGCGCTCGTCGAATTCCTCCATGAGCACTGGGAAATCTTCGCCTGGTGTCCTGCGGACATGCCAGGATTTCCCAGGGAATTCGTCGAGCACTCGCTCAACATGAATCCAGACACAAGACCAGTCAAACAAACGATACGACGACTGTGAACCAAGAGCGAAAGCAGTCGATATGGAGATCAATAGACTCCTCGACGCGAAATTCATACACGAGATCAAGGAAAGCACCTAGCTCACAAATCCCATGCTCGTGCCTAAAAAGGACACGGACATACTGCGGATGTGCATGGACTTCACCTCCTTGAACAAGCACTCCCTGAAGGATCACTTCCCGTTGCCACGGATCGATCAAATAATCAACTCCACTGTAGGATGCGAGCGCCTCTGCTTCCTCGACGCCTACTCATGCTACAATCACATTCAAATGAAGGAGGAGGACCAGGAGAAAACAGCGTTCACGACACCCTTTGGTGTGTTCTGCTACAACACGATGCCCTTTGGGCTAAAAAATGCAGGAGCCACCTATCAGCGGTGTATGCAGGCCTGCCTCAAGAACCAACTTGGTCGCAATATCCAAGTCTACGTCGATGACATAGTCGTCAAAACCAAAGAGGAAGGTGCTTTACTCAACGATCTCCACGAGACCTTAGATAATCTCGATCGCTATCGGATCAAGCTCAATCCGGACAAATGCACCTTCGGCGTACCAACTGGGCAACTGCTCGGGTATCTCATCTCCGTGAGAGGGATCAAGGCAAATAAAGGCCATACTAGCCATGGTGAAGCCGAAGAACGTAAAGGGCATCCAGCAGCTGGCTGGATGAATCGCGGCGCTCAGTCGGTTCATTAGTCGAATGGGCGAAAAGGCACTACCCTTCTACCAACTTCTCCATAAAGCTGACAAGTTCGAGTGGACATACGAGGCACAAGAAGCATTCGAAGACCTCAAGCGTCTACTGTCCACCTTGCTAGTATTGGTGACGCCTCGTGAAAAGGATCCACTGTTGCTATACATCTCCGCCACTAACCAGGTGGTCAGCACTGTGCTCGTGGTGGAGCAAGCCGAAGAAAATAAAGTCCATGGGGTACAATGCCCAGTTTACTACCTCAGTGAGGTGCTCACACCAACAAAACAGCAGTACCCGCACTACCAGAAGCTGTCTTACAGCGTCTTCATAATCGCCAGGCGACTGCACCGCTACTTCCAGGAACACCCAATCGTGGTGGTGAATGATGCCCCGCTCGGGCACATACTCAATAATCCCGACACCACCGAACGAGTCACGCTCTGGGCATAGAACTGTCTCCACGAGACATCACGTACGAAAAGCACAACGCGATCAAATCGCAAGTTCTCCCGGACTTCCTCGTGCACTAGATGGAGAACCAGCTCCCCGACAAGCTAGACATGTCTTACCTATGGACAATGCACTTAGACGGATCCAAGCGCAAGGAAGGAGCTGGCGCAGGTGTCATACTGACATCGCCCCAAGGTGACAAGATGAGGTACGTTCTGCAAATGCAGTTCACAGCCTCCAACAATGAAACCGGATATGAAGCGTTGATCCACGGGATGCGAATGGCAAAAGCCTATGGCGCCAAGCGACTCGTCATCTATGGTGACTCCAAGTTAGTGGTGAACCAAACAATGAATGAGTGCAACCCTCTGAGTGACAACATGATCGCCTACCATGACCTCTACGACACACTCAAAGGGTACTTCGATGGCTACGAGTTACGCCACGTCGGCCGCGAGAGCAATGAGGAGGCGGACATACTCGCAAACATTGGTTCCACCTGCGCCCAAGTGCCACCTGGCGTATTTCTAGAGCGCTCCATCAAGCCAAAGGCCATAGAGCCTAAAGCTAGCACGACAAAGGACTCGGGGGATATGCCACCGAGCGAGCCCACGACACTCGACAACATGGAGCCAGACACAGGACTCGAGGGCCCCATGGAGGTCATGATGATCGTGCCATCCTAGACACAACCATACATCACATACCTGCTCAGCAAAAGGCTACCAGATGACCCGACTGATGCGCGCCACATAGCACGACAGTCCAAGGCATTCACCCTAATCAATGGCGAACTATACAAGCAAAGAATCACATGAGTCCTCCAGCGATGCGTCTCCAATGGGGATGGAAGAGCCATCCTCCTCGACATACACGAAGGCACTTGCGGGCACCACGCCGGCAGTCGCGCCCTCGTCGCCAAAGCTCTACGAGCTGGATTCTACTGGCCAACGGCCATGCGCGGCACCAAAGACATCGTCTAGCGCTACAATGCTTGCTTGCGATTCGCGGACAAACCGCACGCACCTGGCGTGGAGCTCGGGCCAATACCTGTGGCTTGGCCTTTTGCGCAATCGGGACTCAACATGGTCGGCAAGCTCTAGAAATCCTCACGAGGAGAATATGTCTACCTCCTAGTCGCGGTCGACAAATTCACCAAGTGGATTGAGGCCATGCCGGTGACAAACCAATCGGGAGTCAACGCCGTCAAATTCTTTGAGTCCATTGTCTTTCTCTTCGGGGTGCCACATAGCATCATCATGGACAATGGGATGAACTTCACCTCCAAGGAGTTCCAGGAATTCTGTGAAAATCTAGGAATAAACATTAGCTACGCCTCGGTGGCACACCCTTAGACTAACAGTCAAGTCAAAAAGGCCAACGGCCTCGTCTATGACAGAATAAAGAAAAGGCTCCTCCGACCACTCGAACAAGCCGCCGGGTGCTGGCCAGACGAGCTGCAGTCAGTACTTTGGAGCCTGTGCACAACTCCAAACAGCGCCACGGGCTACACTCCGTTCTTCATGGTGCACGGTATTGAAGCAGTACTACCCGCAGAAGTGCGCTACAAAGCCCCGCGGGTGGTTGCATATAGTATGAAGGAATAAACTCACGCACTCAAAGACTCCATCGACCTCCTCGATGAGGCACGCGAGATTGCAGCGGAGAGATCCACGATCTACCAGCAGAACCTCCGCAACTACCACAGCAGAAGGCTATGCCCTAGATCCTTCATCGAAGGAGACCTGGTCCTGCGACTGCAGCATCAAGGGCACCTCAAATTAGAGTCCCCTTGGGAAGGACCTTATGTGATTACCGAAGTAATCCTAGGTGGCGCTTATTACCTTAAAGACCTAGAAAGCGGAGTCGCATACTTCAATCCCTGGAACGTCGTGCAGCTGTGTCATTTCTACCCTTAGACGTTTTTTACTTTACAAATAAGGCTATTCAGCCAGGCTACTTAGCCACACATTGTACCTCGTACTATTCTGCGAATAAATAAAGCTAAGTGCCCCAAAGCCTGTGTTTTTCTATTTTTCTTGCAATTATATTACTCGGAGGCTGCGCCACCCTTTACACTTTCGTTCTACGAACAAATCGCAGTATCCTGAGTAGCTGACACACTACCAATCGAATTCTTGATAAACACCAACCTAGCTGCCACGCACCTGACAAGTTGGCAAGGTGCTGAGATAAATACACGTCAGGCTAACGAAAAGGAACTGTAGAGTACCACACACTCGAAAATATACAAGCTAGCAAGCTCTTTACACATTATTGGGTATCAAACACACCCGCCACAATCATATGAATTTTACAACACTTATACATCTATGTGCAGGCCTATCTTATACTACTGCCGCAAAAGGAGAACATTTGTTTGCTCTTCGAAGAAGTCGACAATATCCTCCGCTGGCCGGTTAACCGCCTGATAGTGCGACACCATATTCCAAGTCATCCCTTCTGGTGGCAGCGGTGGTCCAGCGGCAATAGACGTGACGTCCACATCGGGTCGATGCAGTCGAACCAGCGACAGTGCAGCCTTGGCACCTACGACTAGCTATTGGCGCACGCACTCGCGGACTGTGCTAATATCCTGGAAGATCACCAGAAGAGTCAACAGGCTTGAGGGCACAACGTCCAACAGAAACATCGTCTGGTAAATATACTTCAGGCACGACTGCGCCTTCTTCAAACACTAGAGCACCCGCGACGCACGATCCTGCAACGTCGCCAATGCGACTGCACGGTCGTGGTCCACCTAGAAGCACCCACTAGCCTGTAGCTGCTCCTGGGTTAGGACATTCATTCGAATGGAAACTCGGTCCTTCTCATCCTGCGGATGACGAGCGGTAACAACTACAAAAAGCAAGACCAAAGTATAAGACAAGGCATCGTTGTGAATGGCTAAAGAAAGGATAAGATGATAGAGAGCTAAAATTTTAAGTGCTCGTTCAACTGTGCAACTTCATCTAGGAGATACTTCTCACGAGCGGTGGCCTTCTCAGCCTTTGACTTCCACACATTCACGTTACCGTAGATAATGGGAAACTCCCGCTCCAAATGTTTTATACAGTCGCGCAGTCACGAGAGAAGCGACAGCTCCTCCACCTTTGAGCGCGGTTGCGTTGCAGTTTCATCGATGGGAGGAGAGTCATGAGGATCACTCGAAGGACCACTCGAAGGACCCTATTACAACCAAGCAAGAGGCAAATGAGACAAATTATACATCGATAAAAAGGGCGGAGTGCATTCAAATTCAGCAAAAGTATCAACAGGGGCACCTCCACAAAACATGGTCCAGCAAAAGGAAGCTAAATTATTACAAATGGCAGCTAAGGAACTATCTGCTTCTTCGACTTGGACTTCGACTTCGGGGGCTTCCTCGAATCCGTGGCAGTCTCCGACACCACAGTCTTTCCGGTGGTAGCCCCAGACGTCGTAGTCTTCGCCGCAGCTCCGCAGACTATTTTGCGACTGTGTCAATGAGTTGGTGCCCATACTTACTACAACTACTGGTGAAAGGAGAAAATACTACCTGTTCACCATCCATGTTGACAGACATAGCCTCTGAGACCACGCTGAGGTCCATATCCACACCATGAGCTTGCGCCATTGCGAGTGCCATGGTAGCACCGACAGACCACTGCGAATTCTTGAAGTCCGTGGGAATACCTTCAGCGAAGGATTCCACCAAGCTGTCAAGGTTGTCGATTAGGCTGGCCTTGGGGATCATGTCTTCTCGGAGACGACTCAGCACACCCTTGGCCTTCCCAAGCGTATCTTGGAGGGAGACACTGCGGTCCTCGACTGCGGCCATGGCGCCAGCCAAGGCGTCTGCGCGGCGCAAGGCCTGGGCGTAAAAGTTTATGCCGGTGGCATATGAAGAACACAAAGTATCAGCATAGTGACATAAAAGCAAAAACAAGGAAAATGCAAATGAAGCAAGTGCAATACCTGAGAGTTCTTTCGCAATCGAGAAAAGCTGTTCTATGAACTTCTCCCTCTCAGCAGTAGAGGCACGCAGGTCTTCCTCACGCTTCTGCGACTCCTCCAGAGCCACGACTGCCTCATCGCGCTTCTTCTCCGCTGCGACAAGTCCCTTCTCGAGGGAAGTAACATGACGGAGAAGCTCATTATGCTCACCTACAAAGGGCAGAGCATGACAATACCTGAGTTTACAAATCTCTACACAAAGCAGAGCGAAGACACAAGTTTAGCACAAACCTTCGATTGCGCGGTGGCGGTTGTCCAGCATGGCATGCTGTCGACCCAAGGCAAGGATCTGCTCCGCAAGGCGAGGGGAATCCTTCATGATAGGCTACACCAAAAGAAACAAAGCTTCAGCGTTGACAAAAAATGCACAAGCTCAAAATTCGACTACTAGCGGGAAAAGATACTTACGTGTTCCTCCAGGGACTCCGAAGGTTCCTGTCGAGTGGGCGTCCGTGCAACCATCTGGTGCCCCCATGGGGGGAACTCGAAGAATTGGCGCTGGAGTGGGCCACCACTGGAGGAGAAGGAGACCATGCTGCCACCTCCTTATTCAACCCTCGTTAGACACCATTTAGGAGCAAATATGTTTCAGATAAAGATTATAAAAGCGTTGGAATCATTTCGATGGAAACCGGAATTGGTTTGGGTGAAATTGCTGAAACTGGTTTTGCATGTGATATTGAAATGTTGCAGGGAGTTTTATGTGAATTTTTGTTAATTAAAGTAATTAACAAAATTTTGAATAAAATAAATAAAAGTGTTTTATTTAAAGAGCAAAAGCATTTAATTTAGTGTATATTAAATGCAAGTGAGTGGAGTTGAAATTTATGTGAGTGGGCTTAGTGGAAGCTCCACCCACATGAATGAGGGAGAGGTGAGGGAACCCGCCATGGCCGGCCAGCCATGGCCATGGGGTTGTGCCCCACCCCCTATAAAAGGAGCCCCATGGCTCTTATCCACTCGCCCCACCTCCTCGTGAAGGTTCTCTTCTCCCTCTAGTTATTCCCCATGGTCTCGGATTAGTGAGATACATGTTCCCGGTGGCTTTATCTGGAAAGGAGTTGTTGCTTCTGCTGCATCGCTGGAGCGAGGAGGCGGAGGTTGTTCGATGGACCGGACGTGTGTGCGATCATGTCTGCACTGCTGCTTTGTAGTGCTGGACTTGCTGATGTTGGACCTGGTGGACTTGCTGGACTTCATCACGATCTTGAGATCTGCAAGTGTACGACTACGTCAACGACGAAATTAGTTTCGTTAACAATGCTTTGTCGCTATTCAAGGGTATGTTCTCTATGGATGTATATCCACCCGTTGATTGTATCTAGGTAGATGGATCTTGGTGCTTAGGTGTTCACATCGTAGGAACTTTTTGTTTTCTATGATGCGAACCCAACAGTTCCTAGCGTGACAGAGAACAATGAATACTTCATGATTAAGCATGACTGTTGTGGCATGACTGGTTTCTCATAAATTTAGAATTGTGTCACTGCCACGAGGATGCTTGCATACTGAGCACTTGGAGATTCCAAAGATGAGTACATGCACATGAGTGAGTCAACTACCATTGATTACATGTGTAGGTTCTACATCGTGATCATGTGAAAGTTTGGAGCACAATATTTTAGAGGGCCAAATGAAGCAAAGACTGCTAGGACCATGACACAGAACGCAACGAGAGAATTTACTAAAATGCTTGAAAGCATCAATTGCATGCACTGGTCATGGCATAACTATTTGTTTTTTAACAAGGTTTGTATAAATGGCACTATGGATACTTCAGTGTGGTACTTGCATTTGTGGAAGATCAAGACCAATGTATTTGGTATGTTTTCTTTCACATGGCGGGATCACACAATGACATCAACGTGTTGTAGCGTCTCTAGTATTTGCAAAAATTGTTGAATTTCATGCTCCACCATGCAACTACGAGATCAATGAACACCCATATACCAAAGGGTGGTACCTATTGAAGGAGTTATGCCCGAGAGGCAAATAATAAAGTGTATTATTTGATATATCTCCTATATGTTCAAAATACATTCCATACTGTGCTATAACTGTGTTAATACGAAACGTTAATACACGTGTGGTATGTAAACAAACCGTGTCTCTAGTTACCTCTAGTGAACTAGTTCATTGGTCATGAGCATGGTCTGTGTTTCAAGATCATGGGCATTTATGCCAACTGACAATAAGGTCATGTTATTAGTTGAATAACATGATAGACAAACATCCGACCGTTATATCGTAATGAGATCTAGTTACAAAGTTCACCATTGATGATAAAACACAGAGAACCTCGCAACCTGATCCTTTGACTATGAGGTAATGCAAATCACCATTCTGGAAGAAGCTTAGATGGTTATCAAGAATCATCTCGTAACAGGGTGATCAAAAAGGTGCCACTCAGGTTTCCCAAAGGAATGCGTAGAGGAGTACATATCAAGACCAGGATTTGTCTAGTCCATGTATCGGACATATACATGTGGCTATCTCGGAGACGCTGCATTGATGAAGCTTGCAAGCATGTGACTAGGTCACGGAATGCAACGACATGAGAACGAGAAAACAAGTTCATCGGTAACGAGATAGAACTAAGGTATAGGGATACCGAAGATCAAGTCTCGGATGAATTAGGTATCGTATGACAAAGGGAATGGGGAACGACTATCTCACGGTTCGAGCGATTGTATTCGTGAAACACACGGGGGTCACATGGCCATCTAGGTCCCTCTGTTGATCATTGATATGAGAGTGGTCTCTATCATGTCCGGATTGTTTCTGAACCGAAGGATGTCACACTTAAGGGTAGGGACGCTTAGGGTAGATGAGGTATCGTATGAGAAATAGAGAGAGAGAAACCGGAATAGTTTCGGTAACATCCGATGGAGATCGGAAGGGGTCCGGAAGTTGTTCCGGAGTGAAGGAATAATATAATATGTGTATTTGAATGTTAATTGGAGAATTAATACTAAATATATATTTTATTTTTATTTTAAAGGAACTATATTGCTAATGGGCCTCACCCGAAGGGAGGCCCAAGTGGGCAAGGCGCATAGGGAGTGGGGGCCGGCCGGCCTAGGGCTAGTGGGCCGCCCCAGTGGGGCCCACCTAGGGCCGGCGGCTGCCCCAAGGTGGCCGGCAGGTGTGGGATTAGTCCCACACCGCCTGGCCCCTGGGTGGTGCACCCCCCCTCCCACTATATAAAGGGGTCCCCCCTCCCCTTGGAAGACACCCATTCCTCTCATTCTTTCTCTCTCATCTGCTGAGGACTTCCCCGTAATATTGGGGAGGAACTCGTGGTCACCTTCACACTACCGTCGTGTGATCGGCGATCCGGCATCTACTTCTTCCGCTGCTCGGCTGGATCGGAGCCCGGTTGACGTCCCCTACACCAGGCGTGTGACGAACTTCTGAGGCACCACACTTGGGGTGCTGCTCGTCTTCATCAATATACGCCTTCTTGCGTAAGGCGTGCCTTTCTCTGCAAAGGTATGAATACTGTATTCCTTCTCCGTTACTTATGTCTACATAGTATAGATCCTGGTATTAGTGTTCGAGTAGATAGAATTTTTTTGTTTTCTGCTACGGAACCCTTCAGTGGTATCAGAGCGGGTCTATGGGTAGACATGTCGTACGGATAGAACACAGAGCAATATGTGGGCATTGATTCTCTAGTTGCTACCCTCTTTAGTGTTATTGTTCATATCACGGCACTGTTTGATGAAGCGGCCCCCAACCGACCTCACGTGGTGATTCACGAGACTGGTCCACAAAACAAAGTGGCTTAGGGGGGTGTCTGTCTCTCTACAGTAGTTGATATAGCATTGACATTAGAGGGCCCTAAAAAGGGAAGAAGAACGGTAATCATTGAATCCATGTTGTGGCTCGACGTTCGTGGTTAGGAAGGGGTTCTACTGCGAAAGCCCTAAAGCCGCGTAAAACATGCAATAGTCCATATAGAAGCGTCTATCTTCGTTATTGCATAGGGGCAAGTATTATAACATGGCAATGACAAGTTTATGAAACTCTCATTGAAGCTATTGATGATGATCACAAAGCTATAACCATGTCATAGCACTTCACTTTAGAAGTATTACTTATTGTGCTGGTATACTTACTAGACGGTAGCATAATAAGATAATCCCTCATAGTATTCCAGTTATCGTATTCCCCTTGTGTGTGCACCACCAAGAAAGTTCTTCGGTATGAGGCGATCCAGGGTTACAGGCCTGGGTGTCAGACATATCTACGTTCGCATACAGTGGGTGCAAGCCATGTTGCACTATGAATACACATGAGTTAGAACTGGCGAGCCTAGCATGTACAGACATGGCCTCGGAATACAAGAGACTGAAAAGTCGAGCATGAATCACATAGTTGATGTGATCGACATTAGTGAATGTCCACCTTTGATACTGCACTGATGGCCGTGATGATCGGGGGAGGTGCAGGGGATAGGGATCATGTGATCACTAAACGAGTAGAGGGATGTTCGTTTAAGTGGGAGTTCCTTTGTTAAAATTTGAACTCATTATTATGAACATGGTCTAAACACTTTGCAAATCCTCTGTAGATGTCTCGCCCACCCACCTTCAACCTTAGCACTTTCCTCAAGAAGGACAAGCTGAAAACTGATGAAACCAACTTCACCGCATGGTTCCGCAATCTTAGGATCCTACTAGTCCCCTACAAGTTGACTTATGTCATCGAGGCTGAGCTTCCAGCCAAGCCTGCAGATTCCGCCTCCCAGGATGAAAAGAATGTCTGACAGTCCAAGGCGGACGATTTCTCCCTCATCCAGAGTGGAATGCTCTATGCCATGGAGCCGGAGCTTCAAAAGCGTTTTGAGAATATGAATGCTTTTGAGATCATTGAGGATCTCAAAGCCGTCTTTGCTCCACAGGCTCGTGCAGAGAGGTATGATGCTTCCGAGCTCTTCTTCTCTGCTAAAATGGAAGAGCACAACAGTATTAGTGAGCATGTGGTCAAAATGTCTGGCTACGTTAAGCGCTTAAACGCCCTGGATTGCAAAATCCCTGAGGAGCTCGCTATAGATAGGATGCTGCACTCGCTGCCCCTTAGCTATAAGAGTTTTGTGATGAACTACAACATGCAAGGGATGACTAAGACCCTTGCTTAGGTGTTCGCCATGCTCAAAACTGCTGAGGTTGAAATCAAGAAGGAGCACACGGTGTTGATGGTCAACAAGACCACCAACTTTAAGAAACCGGGGCAAAAGGGAAAAGGCAAGGGTAAGAAGTCTAAGAGGGATGGCAGGTTTGTTCCTAGCACCTCAAAGACTACGAAGCCTGGCCCTAAGCCCGGCACTTCGTACTTCTACTGCAAAGGGGATGGGCACTGGAAACGCAACTGCCCTAAGTACCTTGAAGACAAGCGAGCTGGCAAGATAGCCATCCCGGACAAAGGTATATATGATATACATGTTATTGATGTATTCCTTACAAGCGCCAGGAGTAACACCTAGGTATTTGATACCGGATCTGTTGCTCACATTTGTAACTCTCAGCGGGATCTGCAGAGTAGGAGGCGCCTAAGGAAGGACGAGGTGACGATGCGCGTCAGCAATGGTTCGATAGTCGAAGTGATGGTCGTCGGCACCCTGCATCTCCGTCTACCGTCAGGATTATTGATGGTTTTGAATAAATGCTATTATGTACCTGCACTGAGTATGAATATTGTGAGTGGGTCTTGCTTGTTGCAAGACTGTTATTCGTTTAAATCAGGAACAAGTGGTTGTTCAATTTATATGAATGATGTTTTCTATGTTCATGCTCATGTATGTGATGGTTTATTCTTACTTGATCTTGATTGTAATACACACATCCATAGTGTTGATGCTAAACATTGTAAGCACAATGACGATAATTCCATGTACATATGGCATTGCCGTCTTGGTCATATTGGCATAAAACGCATGAAGAAGCTTCATTCGGAAGGGCTTCTTGGATCGTTGGATTTCGAATCCCTTGATACATGTGAGCCATGCCTCATGGGCAAGATGAACAGGACACCATTCTCCGGTATAGTGGAGAGAGCTGTAGACCTACTTGGGATCATACATACGGATGTATGTGGACCAATGAGTGTCTCGACACGCAATGGTTATCGTTACTTTGTTACCTTTACTGACGACTTGAGCAGATATGGATATATCTACTTGATGAAGCACAAGTATGAAACCTTTGAAAAGTTCAAGGAATTTCAGAAAGAGGTAGAGAATCAACTTAACAAGAAAATCAAGCACCTTCAATCAGATCGAGGAGGCGAGTATTTGAGTTATGAGTTTAACATGCACTTGAAGGACTGTGGGATTATCCCACAGCTTATGCCAGCCGGAACACCACAACGTAATGGTGTGTCGGAACGCCGTAACCGAACGCTATTGGATAGTGTACAGTCCATGATGTCTTTAACTGATTTGTCTATGTCTTTTTGGGGATACGCGTTAGAAACCGCCGCTTTTATTTTAAACCGAGCACCATCCAAATCCATGGAGACAACCCCATATGAGATATGGTATGGGCAGAAGCCAAAGTTGTCTTTTCTGAAAGTTTGGGGATGTGAGGCGTATGTTAAGAAACTGCAGCCTGACAAACTCGAGCCCAAGTCGGAAAAATGTATCTTTGTAGGATATCCAAGGGAAACCATTGGATATACCTTCTACAACCAAACCGAAGGCAAAACGTTTGTCGCAAAAACTGGCACCTTTCTCAAAAAAGAGTTTCTTGCAAAAGGAGTGAGTGGAAGGAAAATTGAGTTGGATGAAATTGTTGACCCTTCTCTCCGTATTCTGAGTAGCACAACGGAAGCTGTTCCGAAACCGCTCTCCGACATGGAGGAAGAGCCCATTGATGCTGATCAAAACAATGACATCGAGACTCCTGAGGTTCGCAGGTCTACAAGGGTTCGTGCCACTCCAGATTGGTAGAGTAGCCTTGTAGTGTCTATAATCTTAGATGATCAGGAAGAACCTGTAAACTACAAAGAAGCTATGGATAGTGCTGACTTCGAGAAATGGCTAGAAGCCATGAAATCCGAAATAGGATCCATGCATGAAAACCAAGTTTGGACCTTGGTGGATCTTCCAGAGGGTCGTAAGGCCGTGGAAAATAAATGGATCTTTAAGAAAAAGACAGATGCGAATGGTAATGTAACCATTCACAAATCTCGACTTATCGCAAAGGGGTTTCGACAAATTCAAGGAGTTGACTACGACGAGACTTACTCTCTCGTAGTGATGCTTAAGGCTGTCAGGATTTTAATAGCAATTGCTGCACATTTCGACTATGAAATTTGGCAGATGGATGTCAAGACCGCATTCCTCAATGGTCACATTGATGAAGAGTTGTATATGATGCAACCAGAAGGTTTTGTCAATCCTAAGGATGTTGGAAAGGTATGCAAACTTCAACGGTCCATATATGGATTGAAGCAAGCATCTCGGAGCTAGAACAACCGTTTTGATCAAGTGATCAAGAGTTTTGGGTTTGTCCAAAACCAACAAGAGTTCTGTGTTTACAAGAAAGCGAGTGGGAGCTCAGTTGTTTTCTTAGTAGTATATGTGGATGACATATTACTCATGGGAAACGATGTGGATCTTATGAATAGCGTGAAAGCGTATTTGAGCAACCAATTTTCCATGAAGGATCTAGGTGAAGCTGCATACATATTGGGAATCAAGATCTATAGAGATAGATCAAGGCACCTAATAGCATTAAGTCAGAGTACTTACATAGATAAGATTTTGAAGAGGTTCAAAATGGAAAACACCAAGAGGGGTTTTACACCTATGATGAAGAATTGCAACTTGAGTATGACTCAATGTCCTGTAACGGACGATGATAGAGAGAAGATGTCTTACGTCCCCTATGCTTCTGCAATAGGATCTATCATGTATGCAATGCTTAGTACCCGACCTGATGTGGCATTGGCTCTTAGTTTGACGAGCCGATATCAGAGTAATCCAGGACCGGATCACTGGACAGCTGTGAAAAATATTCTAAAGTATCTGAGAAGAACAAAGGATATGTTCCTGATCTATGGAGGAAATGACGAAGCTCTAAACGTAACAGGTTACGTAGATGCGAGCTGGAATTCAGATCATGATGACTCAAAGTCTCAAACAGGATTTGTTTTCTTGGTGAATGGTGGGGCTATAAGCTAGAAAAGCAAGAAGCAGCCGGTGGTGGCACAATCTTCAATGGAGTTTGAATACATTGCTACAGCTGATGCAGCAAATGAAGTAGTTTGGCTAAGGAATTTCGTCATCGAACTAGGAGTTTTTCCCGATGCACAAGACCCCGTGACGATCTATTGTGATAACACGGGAGCTATTGCAAATGCAAGGGAACCAAGAACTCATTCCATAGCCAAACACATCAAGCTTAGATTTCACGTCATCCGGCAGATTGTTGACGAAGGTGAAGTCAAGATTTGCAAAGTAGATACGGAACTGAATGTAGCAGATCCTTTGACTAAAGCTCTCCAACATGACAAGCACGAACAACACCGAGATTCCATTGGTGTTAGGTTCCTGCCTATTGTAAACTAGTTTTATATACTCTAGTGCAAGTGGGAGACTGAAGGAGTTATGCCCTAGAGGCAAATAATAAAGTGTATTATTTGATATATTTCCTGTATGTTCATAATACGTTTCATACTGTGCTATAACTGTGTTAATACGAAACATTAATACACGCGTGGTATGTAAACAAACCGTGTCTCTAGTTACCTCTAGTGAACTAGTTCATTGGTCATGAAGATGGTCTGTGTTTCAAGATCATGGGAATTTATGCCAACTGAATATGAGGTCATGTTATTAGTTGAATAACATGATAGATAAACATCCGACCGTTATATCGTAATGAGATCTAGTTACAAAGTTCACCATTGATGATAAAACACAGAGAACCTCGCAACCTGATCCTTTGACTGTGAGGTAATGCAAATCACCATTCTGGAAGAAGCTTAGATGGTTATCAAGAATCATCTCGTAACAGGGTGATCAAAAAGGTGCCACTCAGGTTTTCCGAAGGAATGCGTAGAGGAGTACATATCAAGACCAGGATTTGTCTAGTCCATGTAACGGACAGATACATGTGGCCATCTCGGTGACGCTGCATTGATGAAGCTTGCAAGCATGTGACTAGGTCACGGAATGCAACGACATGAGAACGAGAAAACAAGTTCATCGGTAATGAGATAGAACTAAGGTATAGGGATACCGAAGATCAAGTCTCGGATGAATTAGGTATCTTATGACAAAGGGAATGGGGAACGACTATCTCACGGTTCGAGCGATTGTATTCGTGAAACACACGGGGGTCACATGGCCATCTAGGTCCCTCTGTTGATCATTATTATGAGAGTGGTCTCTATCATGTCTGGAGTGTTTCCGAACCGAAGGATGTCACGCTTAAGGGTAGGGACGCTTAGGGTAGATGAGGTATCGTATGAGAAATAGAGAGAGAGAAACCGGAATAGTTTCGGTAACATTCGATGGAGATCGGAAGGGGTCCGGAAGTTGTTCCGGAGTGAAGGAATAATATAATATGTGTATTTGAATGTTAATTGGAGAATTAATATTAAATATATATTTTATTTTTATTTTAAAGGAACTATATTGCTAATGGGCCTCACCCGAAGGGAGGCCCAAGTGGGCAAGGCGCATAGGGAGTGGGGGTCGGCCGGCCTAGGGCTGGTGGGCCGCCCCAGTGGGGCCCACCTAGGGCCGGCGGCTGCCCCAAGGTGGACGGCGGGTGTGGAATTAGTCCCACACCGCCTGGCCCCTGGGTGGTGCACCCCCCTCCCACTATATAAAGGGGTCCCCCTCCCCTTGGAAGACACCCATTCCTCTCATTCTTTCTCTCTCATCTGCTGAGGACTTCCCCGTAATATTGGGGAGGACCTCGTGGTTGAGTTCTCCACCTTCACACTACCGTCGTGTGATCGGCGATCCGGCATCTACTTCTTCCGCTGCTCGGCTGGATCGGAGCCTGGTTGACGTCCCCTACACCGAACGTGTGACGAACTTCGGAGGCACCACACTTGGGGTGCTGCTCGTCTTCATCAATATACGCATTCCTGCGTAAGGCGTGCCTTTCTCTGCACATGTATGAATAATGTATTTCTTCTCCGTTACTTATGTCTACATAGTATAGATCCTGGTATTAGTGTTCGAGTAGATAGAAAGTTTTTGTTTTCTGCTACGGAACCCTTCACCTATCATATGGCATCTATCCAAGATGATCGATATTTGTTAATAAAATCCCAGATGAGGTCTCACTTTTCTTCACACTAGGAGAGTTACAGGAAGGATGTCGAGCCGGCATTTAGAATGCTATAAATCTCGATTTGCTATTGTCTGGTACCCTTCTCTTACATGGTCTCAAGGTCATATGTGGGAGATGATGAATGCTTGTGTGGTCATGCACACCATGATCATCGAGAGTGATCGCAAGAGTCCAGGGATTGATGTGGGTCCCTATGAGTGACATGGTCCTCTTGTGATGACCAGGTGCCCGTGGAGCTTGTTGATTTTCTCGCCGCATGCAGAAATCCGTGACACATTTGGTCATTAACAACTGCAAAATGATCTCATAGAGCATTTGTGGAAGCTCGAAGAACAAACATTTGTGCCCACGGCTATATCAAGTTAAACTTCAAATTGAATGGTCTAAATTATTTTATTTCCATTTATAATCATTGTAAAACAAATTTATGTATTGTATGTTTAAAGACTAAAAGTTGTAAAAAAAAATTGGAACTCTTGAAGTGGCTGCGGCTAGGAACGAACATGTCCCCAAACACGGGACCACAAGTCACCTCCTCCCAATCAACTGATTCAGTGTTTTTGCATGACGTCATTGGGGGATGTAACCTGTGCTCCAAGGTGGTTATAATGGGTGTGTTTGGTAGGTAGCATGGATTTTGGAGCTCATCTTAGCTATCCCCTAGGGGGCATGTCCACACGAAAACAGCCTTCGGCCCATGTTGTTACTTTGTTTGGTTGCTTCCATTGCATCCTTAGGCCCAAAATCTAACATGTGATTGGTTGTCTGTATACAAGTAGTAATTGTTGTTTTTATGTAACAACTGTGTGTTTATTTGTATGAAGGAAAGATTGTGGCCACTTCTTATATCTACTGGTGACCTTACCATGGAACACCTCTATATGTAACACAACAATTAATGAAGTAGCAGTTCATCCACAGAAATACTAAATGTACCCTAATAATGTACTCAGTCCTAGCTACTATGAATGGAAGTTCAACGATACATCCTACCGAAGGATTGGCAGTTTATGATTATAGTCTGATGGTGATGAAAGAGGAAATGCAACCTTCTTCTTCTTGCTTGTCTTCTTTTTTCTCATCTTCTTCTTGCTTGTTTTATTCTCACTGAGTACTGTTAACTTTGCCATCCCATATTGCCTGCACCCACTCCATCCTCTTGACTATCCAAGCTTCATTGTCATTTAGCTCGATGCCATGTCCACTTTTAACTTCACCAAGGTCAATAGAGTTCTTGTCTGGGAAAAAATCATCAAGACCCCAACCCAAGATCCAGTTTGTGAAGAATGCAATAAGCAAGAACGAGCTTCACCTGAGTCTCAAAAGTGTGGAAATTTTTCTAGTGAAGGATCTTGAATCTATTTTTCAATGCAGCAAAAGCCCTCTCTATGGTGACCCTAAGGCTAGAGTGTCTTAGATTGAACAATTCATTGGGATTTTGGGGTCTGTTCATCGAACTGAACTCGTTCGGATGGTACCTTGTTTTCCTGAAGGGTGATAGAATCCCAGGGTCGGCATGCATAGCCGGCATCTCCAAGATAGAACTTGCCATCTTGAATTTTCCAAACCATCAGTTCTAGACAACTATCAACAAGAATGCCTGCATCATGTGTAGATCCTTCCCACCAATGTAGCACATAGGTGAACCTCATCTCAAAATCAACAACAACCAGCATATTCTTGCTGGTGTAGTGCTTTCTTCCTCTATATGCCGCTGATTGAGCTTTCGGCACTCTAGCAGTCACATGAGTACCATCGATAGCACCTATGCAATCATGTGAACACATAAACATAGTGTCATGATAAGGAGCAATGTAATCATTGCATGAAAAGAAATAATAGATATATCACTCATCCTGAAATATGACATCCATCTACGGCTAGTTCATATCTTGCTAGGTGTACGACCACTTGGGGTTTTGATCATCTCTCCCCTGAGCTCCCCAATTGCATACAACGCTTGCTTGATATAGCGAGCAATTAACTCTGTGGATCTTCTAAATATGTTATGGATCACTCTAAACCTCTGGTTATGACCCCCAACATGAAGAATCGTTGCAACTTGTTCCTCAACATAGTTGTGGATACTATCTTCCAACAGTCCTCGTTCCCTAAAACTTTTGATTAGTTCATAGAAAGGGGCTTTGGCCATCCGCAACATTTGGAGAGACTTTACATCGGTTGAGTTGTAAATGTAGTTAGATTTGCCATCCTCTCATGATCTCGGATGATCATAGTGTCGTATGTAAGTCTAGGAAAGGCATCATGCCTAACCTGCTCTCAGCATGATCCATGCTTGAATCATACCTATGAGTGTTGCTGCTTGATGGATTAGATCTACCTGGTTCCCCTAAGCAAATCAATCTATGATGAGTACTAGCTATATCGACCCTGCATACTATTTACTAACGTTGGGGGCAGAAAGAACAGTACGAGCGTCGCATACCTCCCCCATAGCCGACAAGGGAGTAGAGCCGGTGTTAGAGAATAAGGAGAAGAGCCTCTGTGTCGGTCCTATGCTGGAGAAAAAGGAATCCTGAAGAAGACAACGTCGCTCTGATGTCGGCGTAGATCCGTGTAGTCGTCACTGTCACCGCCTCTGGTGTGTCCTAGGCCAAAATATCCAGAGGTCACCGAATGAGGAAGGTGACACCCAACTTTACCGCGAAACGAATTTCGCGTTCTCTCGGCATCTCGAGCTCATCTCCCCCGCGCACTGTGTTCCCGCTTTTCGCATCGCCACGACCTATCCCTAAAAAAACTGCTGATTCAGGCGTTCCCGGGACATGTCCCGTATGTGCTTTAAAACCCGTGCAGGCTACGATGCCGACCGTGAACAACGATCCAATCATGCGTTCTGGCATCCAGCGGGCCTGTCCAGGGGAAAGCATCCTACCAAACGCGCCCCATATGTGAATCAGGGGAGTCGCAGCCTTGCAGGAGTGCGTGACCCGGCGTCTCCTCCTCCCACCGGAGCCGATCTCGATGCGTCACGGGCCACGGAAAAGGCTTGAGAAAATTTGAACCGAGTGGGTGCTGGCGCGACGCATCGGGGAGGAGAAGCATGGCGACTTGGGTTCCCGATACCCTCAAATTCCACATCGATCAGAATACTCAAATTCCCCAACCTCGTGCAACCCTCGGCAGCGGCCGATGCACGTCAACGATTTGATTATTACCGACATTCTCCCTTTTCAATGGCGATCGCAAGCGGCGCAAACGCGCTGACCGTGCGTGCGAATCGCGCTGCTAGCTTCTTCAAGCATAACGCCATTTGACCAGCAATTTGGCGGTCGAAAAAAAAGAAGACGTAGCCCGGCAGATCCATGGAAGAAAAATCACCGTAATAATACTGATATGTTCTCGCGAGGACGAGGTGTACTGAACGTCGATCGTAGGGAGGCTGACGTCCATTCTCACAGGAGGCAAGGTATCATACGACCATGCCGCCATGCCAGCTAGTCTCGCTCGCATCATCAGATCATAAACAAACAGTTTTTACAGTTCCCAAGTCTAACCCAGAAGAGTTTTCTTGCGTGCATGCTTGGTGAATGACGAAACGCTCAGTTGAATTGAACGACAGGGACTCCATTTCCTGGTATGATATTCAGAGCCTCCCCCTCTCTAGCAGTAATCGTCAATGTGCACGCTTGCCTTTATTAAAAAGCGGTGTGGAAGCGCATCCGTCCAGCGCTTATGCCATCTCATGGATGGCACTCTACTTCAAAATCCGGTCTTAAAAATGTACTATATGCGAGAGCTCGCTCATCCGTGAGCAGAAAGAAGAATAGTCTGATCGCAGGAGATGCGCTAAGTCTAGAGGCAGTTTTAAAATGAGGTTGTTCCCTCCAAGCAACAACCCCTGGCGAAGCCCCAGTGCTTTTGCCAAATGCCAATAGCTCCTTAAGCTTGGACTTTTGGGCCATCTGCAATTCGAATAACAGCTGTCCTTTCTGTCCATGGCTCGTTTTTTTCAACCTGTTGGTTGGGAATACTGAAAAACTCCAACGAACCAGTGATTCTCGTACTTATCAAGAATTAGTATCAGGTGCTTCGATATGTACTGTGTATCTGTATCTTCCCGGGGTGCAATTTGGCGCTAAACAAAGTACTGACAGTTGGTGTGAGGAGCTTAAACTAGTGTTGACCATCTCGGATCATTACACGGCTGCCCCCGTGGGAGCAAGCAAATCTACCGAGGAAACGCTGCATCGATCCATCCATCCATCGAGAGGGAATTAAGAAAAGTTTGCACGAGGGGAAGGGAGGTGACGGGTGATCCGATTTCCCAGCCTGAAAACTGGGGTTCAACCCCCATTCGTGCGCCCTCAGCCATTGTACTCTTTTGCACGCCTCCCTATGTTACTTCCCTCCGCACTCAACGTCCACGCACTGTGTAATATACTTGTGTACTCTCTAGTCTCTACTTACTTATATGCGGCGCTAGCTGCTCCTGCTGCTGCTCCTGGTATTAGTGTAGTACTGCCTAACCTGCGACCAACGAGCTGCTTCATGGAGAAGATGATGGGGTTGGACATGGACACGGAGGTGGAGATGTCGCCGGCTGCCAGAGCCGCCGTGTTTAGTAGCCCTTACTCCAGCCCCAGCACGGCCTTGCTGCTACAGAGGAGAGTTCTTACTTGGTACGTACGTACTATGTTCAGCTAGCGGTTTCAGCTTTATGGCTGCATATTGTTTGTTTCTTTTTTGCTTCGGTGGAATTCTGATTTGCTCTGAATAAATTGCAGGGCAAAAGAGACCGGATCGCCGGCGACGGTATGCGTCCGCGTTGCCGACAGAAGCTTCATTCTGCACAAGGTCAGATCTGACCTGACGACGAACGAACTTACTACATATGCTGTAGTGCCCGTTGATGTAGTAGTGATGATGCTAATCAAGCTTTGTTCGCCGTCATCGTTCGTTGCAGGATCCTCTGGCGTCCAGATGCAGGTACTTCAGCCAGGCGATGGAGGAGGTGTCCGGAGACGTCGACCTGCCGGCAAGCTTCCCCGGAGGCTCCGAGGCGTTCGAGGTGATCGGGCTCTTCTGCTACGGCGACGCGGTGGCGCTCGACCCGTTCAACGTGGCGGCCGTGCGGTGCGCGGCGGAGTTCCTGGACGTGGGCGGCCTGGGCGCGCGCTGCGACCTCTACATCAACCAGGTGGTGCTGCAGAGCTGGGACGACGCCCTCATCGTCCTCCAGCGCTGCCAGCCCCTGCTCCCCGTCGCCGAGGAGCTCCTCATCGTCAGCCGCTGCGTCGAGTCGCTGGCCTTCATGGCGTGCATGGAGATCCTCGACCCCGAGCAGACCCGGGACCAGCCCGGCGCCGCCGCGCGTGGCCTCGTCGGCCGTCGATGGGACGCCGAGCTCATCAAGGAGCTCGCCGCGCGCGACCTCTGGATCAAGGACCTCATCGCGCTGCCCTTCGACTTCTTCAAGCGGATCGTGCAGGCGCTAAGGAGGCAGGGCATGAAGGAGAAGTACGTCAGCCCCGTCGTGCTCTTCTACGCCAACAAGTGGGTGCTCTCCAAGAAGACCCACAAGTTCTGGGCCAGCAGCACGGACGAGACCGGCGACGGCGGCGGCGAGACCGACGCCAACAGGAGGGCCACGGAGATCCTGCAGGGCGTCGTCGACCTGCTCCCGGCGGAGGCCTGCGGCAGCGCCGTCCCGGCTGCGTTTTACTTCGCTCTGCTGTCGCGGTCGCTGACACTCCAGTTGGCAGAGGAGAGCCAGAAGAGGCTGCGAGACCAGGTCGCGTCCCACCTGCAGTTCGCCTGCGCGGACGACCTGCCGCTGCCGGAGCAAGAAGCCGACAGGTCCATCGCCGATAGCCCGGAGGTGATTGCGATGGAGAGCATCGTGTCAAACCATTGTACCCTTTTGCAAAGACAAGGGGCCGAGGCAGTCGCGGATTTGTGGGATCGGTACCTCGTGCAAATCGTCGGCGATCCGAAGCTCCGACCGGAGCGGCTGGAAGAACTGATCGGCGTCGTTTCGGCCGGCGATAGGAAGACCCACGATCATCTCTACCAAGCAATCAACAAATACTTAGTGGTAAGAAGACTACCTGATTACACTGACGAGGGTTGTTATTGTTAGTTAGTTTCATGGTTTGAATTTCCAACCGTCACTAACAAGAAGCTGCTGCCAACTCTGTGTCATGCCAGGAGCATCCGGGTTTGCCCGGTGACGAGAAGGCGTCGCTGTGCGCGCATATCGAGTGCCGGAAGCTGTCGCACGAGGCGTGCATCCAGGCGGTGCAGAACGAGCGGATGCCGCTCCGGTTCATCGTGCAGGCGCTGTTCGTGCAGCAGATGCACACGCACCGCACTTTCACCGAGCGCTCTGACTCGTTCCGGTACATGCTCTCCGGCGAGCTGATCCCGGGAGTCGCCGGCGCGTACACGCCGAGCCCGGGGTGCCCCGTCCCCACGAGCCAGCCCCTCAGCAGCACCAGCCCGTGCACGGACACCCACACAACCGTCGCGCTTGACGGGAAGCTCCTCCGCGCCCGCGACGACGACGCGGCGTCGGACTACGAGACGGCGAGCTTCAGGATCCAGGCGCTGGAGCAGGAGATCATCTCGCTGAAGAAGACCCTGCAGCGGCACAACACCGTGAAAGGGGGCTCGGTTCGCAAGGACGGCAAAGAGCCGAGCTTCAGGGCAGAAGCCGCCGCGCCGGCGGCGGTCAGGCGGCGAGCCCCGGTGTCCGGCAGCTGCATCGGCTCCATGCGGTGGGGCTCGCAGCGGCGATGCGCCAGTAGGATCCTGCGCGTCTTTACTAGACTGGCCGTGTTCGGGCGGAGCAGGTCCAGGGGGAAGCAGAGCAAGTGCAGGGCAGCAGCAGAGCAGCTGAGCTGCTTGTAGTCTGTCAACAGGGACTCGGGGCAGTTAAATTTTGAACTTTCTACTCCAAGTGGGATGGAAACTGCAGATGGCACGGTGGAAACTATGGATGTAATGTGTTCTCTGTACATAATTCTAGCAAGCAATGTTGAAGGCTTGAAGAAGCACTCACTGTCAGGTAGTAGAAACAACACGTGGTGAAGGTACTTTTGTTAGGTTAGCAACTCCTAGCATTGGCATAGTTTATGAGTACTTTGGTCAGGGAATGTCTTCGTTAGCAGACTTGGTTTACTGTTGACGTATTGTGTTTACTAGTGAAGGTGATGTGAATAAAATTTACTCCCTCTGTTCAGAAATATAAGACGTTTTAGCTTTGTGAATCGAATGTATCTAGACGTCTCTTAGTGATATATTCGTAGAGGTACGGAATGAACCTATACACTAGAAAACGTCAAACCTAAAATGTCTTATATTTCTGAACGGAGAGAGTACGTAGTAAAATTTGTGGTGATTGTCGACCGCGGATCAACGACATCTTAGTTGAGGCTTCCAAGCTTTGGATAACTCGCTCGGAATCAAAAACAGAGATTGGGCATGACTATACCTGGGCATTTTCCGGGCCGGGCCGGGCCTGACAAAGCCCGCCTGTGCAAAACCTAGGCCCGAGCCCGGCCCGGCCCGGCTGTCGGGCTTCAAAATCAGGCCCAAGCCCGGCCCGCCAGGTGCGTATACATTCGGGCCGTGGGCCGGGCTTCTCCTTGTTTTCTTTTTTCTCCAGGCCCGAGCCCGGCCCGTGCACTCTCTCGGCCGCAGATCTGAAGCCCAGGCCCGGCCCACGGGCCTAAAAAGCCCGGCCCGTCGGCCTTTTTTCGGGCCGGGCCAGGCCGGGCTGCCCATGCCCAGATCTAGGCATGACTGAGATTTGGCAACGACGATGAAGGAGTGCCGGCATGATTCCGAGAAAGAGTGGGAAAAAGATACTATGACTATGAAGAAGGGATCTGTGTGTTGAACTTAGATTCAGTGAAGTAGTCAACTCCGAATCAAAAATAGAAATTGTAAGTATATTTTTATCTCGAAACTATCTTATTTGGTCCATCTTAAACCCTAGAACATGAAATTGTTTTGTATTCCTTTAATTTGCCTAAACGTCATATTGGTACCCTAGAAAAAAAGGTCATATTGGTGACTTGCCTATTAGATGCGAGTATAAATGATGTGAATTGCAAGAGAAAACATTTCTCTACTATTGGTGACTTGTTTTATGCCCCGTTTGGATGGAGATATTTAGGTGTGGAATTCGGAACTGCAAATGACTACCCCGAATTCCAGCGTTTGGATAGTCAAGGAATTATACCATGAAAATATCTCCTATTTCCGCGTGGAATTCGGCCCAACAAGCACACCTCCTCGACAATTCCAAGCAAAGACCCTCCGTATTCACTGGAATCGTGTAATGCTTCGTTCACAAGCGACTCGGCCATTCATTCCCCTTGTTCTCCCACCCAACTTGTTCTTAATCGCGGAGATCCCGACGCCGCCTGCAGATCTAGACTCCCGGTTAACTTGTCCACACAGCTTCTGCCCGTCCCGGAGTTGACCAGCACAAGGAAGAAGCATGGTCGCGAGACTACCCCTCCAACTCTGCCTTATCCTCGATCTCCGAAATTCCCTTTGTCCACCTCGTGTAGTGGTGTTGTTGCCGCATCAGGGCCAACATGCCTGGAGTGGTCCATTTCGGAAAACGTGCTACGCAAAACAAAAAAATTCTAGCGCATAACCAAGACCAATTATGTGAGAACAGGAGGCAACAGATCATACCAACGAAAATCGAACTAGCGGAAGTTGTCGATGACGAGGTTGTTGACGACTGAGTTAATCCCCGCAACGAGATTTGTCAAGTCGTAAGGAGATATATTATCCCACAATCTAGTGTCGCTGTTGGGTCCGCAGCATAGAAAACAAAAAATTTCCTACGGTGTGAACTACACGCCAAGATCTATCTACTAGGTACAAAGCAAACGGGTGGACATACATCCATAGAGAACTTACCCTCGAAGACAACGAGCTTTGTTAACGAGTAGGAACTCATGGTTGATGTAGTCGTACACTTGCCGATCTCAAGATCGTGAGGAAGTCCGAGCGCCGCAACTCAGAAGCGCATCCGCACTCACACACACGTTCAAGCCACCGGACAACCTCCACCTCCTCGCTCCAGCGATCCAACGGAAGCAGCAACTCCTTCCAGACGAAATGCCACCGGGAACATGTATCTCGCTAATCCGAGACCATGGGAGAATAATTCTAGAGAGGGAGAGAGATCCTTCACAAGGAGGTGTGAGGATGAAGGAGGGAATCGGTGGCCTTTTATAGGAGGAGGGGGGTGCCCCCTATCTCCATGGACGGCGCATGGGGGGTGACCCCTCACCTCCCCCATTCATGTGGTGGTAACTCCTCCACATTAAAATGCCTCTTCACATTCCCTTTTAAAGTCTCCACTTTAAATGCATTAAGTTTCTCCAAATTTAATGCTCTCTCATTTAATAAAACCCTTTTATTAAATTTATTTAGAATTTTGTTAATTACTTTAATTAATAAACATTCACATATAGCCCCTTGCTATATTTCAATATCACATGCAGAACCACCTTCTGCAATTTCACCCGAAACAATTTCCGGTTTCTATTGAAACAATTCCTGCGCTTTGCAATTCTTTCGTCTGAAACATATGTGCTCCAAAATGGTGTCCGGTAACTCTTAAGTGTGCCACCCTACGGTTTGCGAATAATGCAGACATGATCGAGACCCTTCTCCGATCAATAATCAGCAGCGGGACCTGGAGATCCGTATTGACTCCTACACATTCAACGATGACTCCTGTGATCGTGAGAACCTTTAACGCTTGTAACTAAATCCCTTTGTCTCTCGATATATTACACGTCCGAGATTCAATCATCGGTATCTCCATACCTAGTTTGATCTCGTTATCGACATGCACTCTTTTCTCGTTCCCGTGATATAACATTCTAGTGATCACATCACTTGCTTGCAAGCTATCCTAATGTGATATCACCGAGAGGGCCCAGAGTATATCTATCCGTCATCTGGAATGACAAATTCCACTCTTGATCCATGAGCCTCAACATAACACCTTCGTAGCACTGAACCCATCTTTATAGTCACCCTGTTACGGTGTGACGTTTGATGTTATCAAGATACTCTTCCGGTGTTAGCAATTAACATGATCTCATGGTCTAAGGATAAAGATTACTTCGCATGATGTTATAGCAATATAAACACAATGACTTGATCGTAATGCTATACTTCGGATGAATGTTCATCACATCATTCCACCAATGGTGTGGCCTTGTTATTAACAACATCCAATGTCCATGATCAGGAAACCTTGATCATCCTGTTAATCAACAAGCTAGTCTATAAGAGAGGCATGACTAGGAACCCTTTTTGTTCATTAAACACACATGTATTGATGTTTCCTATCAATACAATTATAGCATGCAAAATAAACATCTATCATATACAAGGAATACATAATAACAACTTTATTATTGCCTCTCAGGGCATATTTCCTTCAGTCTCCCACTTGCACTAGAGACAATAATCTAGTTCACATAGTGATAAATCTAACACCCATGGAGTTCTGGTGTTGATCATGTTTTGCCCTAGGGAGTACTTTAGTCAATGGATCTGCTACATTCAGGTCCGTGTGCACTTTACAAATCTTTATATCTCCATCCTTGACATGCTCGCAGATAGAGTGAAACCGGCGCTTAATATGCTTGGAATTCTTGTGAGACCTTGGTTCCTTTGCGTTGGCTATGGCTCCATTGTTGTCACAATAGATCACCATCGGGTCCAACGCACTGGGAACCACACCCAGTTCCGTAATGAACTCCTTCATCCAAACCGCTTCCTGCACTGCTTCTGAAGCAGCAACATATTCCGCCTCCGTTGTTGATCTAGCCACCACAGGTTGTTTGGAGCTCCTCCAACTAACTGCTGCTCCGTTCAAGAGAAATACGTATCCGGATTGAGACTTAGAGTCATCCGGATCAGTGTCAAAGCCAGCATCGACATAACACTTAGCGACTAGCTCTTCTTCACCTCCGTATATAAGAAACATATCCTTAGTTCTTCTCAAGTACTTAAGGATATTCTTGACCGCTATCCAGTGTTCTGAACCTAGATCAGATTGGTACCTACTAGTCAAACTAATAGCATGTGCCACATCCGGTCTTGTACATAGCATGGCATACATTATAGAGCCTATGGCTGAGGCATAGGGGATCTTATCCATTATCTCTCTTTCTTCCGTAGTAGCCGGACTTTGAGTCTTACTCAATGTCTTGCCTTGCAATATAGGTAAGAACCCCTTCTTACTTCCGTCCATATTAAACTTTTTAATATCTTATCAAGGTATGTACTCTGCGATAGCCCAATTAGGCGTCTTGATCTATCTCTATAGATTTTAATGCCTAATATATATGAAGCTTCACCAAGGTCCTTCATCGAAAATTTGTTGTTTAGATAACTTTTAACACTGTTTAAAAGATCTAAATCATTTCCAATCAATAATATGTCATCCACATATAATATCAGAAATGCCACATTGCTCCCACTCACTTTCTTGTAAATAGAAGCCTCTCCATAAGTTTGGACAAATCCAAACTCTTTGATCACCTCATCAAAGCGGAGATTCCAACTTCGTGATGCTTGCTTCAGTCCATAGATGGATCGCTGAAGTTTGCACACCTTATTAGCATCCTTAGGATCGACAAAACCCTTAGGTTGTATCATATACAACTCTTCGTCAATCTTACCATTGAGGAACGCAGTTTTGACATCCATCTGCCATATTTCATAATCGAAATATACAGCAATTGCTAACATAATCCTAACCGACTTAAGCCATCGCTACGGGAGAGAATGTCTCATCGTAGTCAACTCCTTGAATTTGTCGAAACCCCTTTGCGACAAGTCGAGCCTTATAGATGGTCACATTACCATCATCATCAGTTTTCCTTTTGAAAATCCATTTATTCTCAACGGCCTTTCGGTCGTGAGGTAAGTCCACCAAGTTCCAAACTTGGTTCTCGTACATGGATTCCATCTCGGATTTCATGGCTTCTAGCCATTTGTTGGAATCCGGGCTCATCATCGCTTCTTCATACATCGCAGGGTCATCCATTTCATCAACCATGAAATTCACAACAGGATTGCCGTACAGTTCAGGAGCTGCACGTGTCCTGCTTGACCTGCGAGGTTCGGTAGTGTCCTCTTTCGGAGTTTCTTGATCAATATCATTAGCTATCTCTTCATTAGGTGAAGTCAACTCCGAAACAACTTCTGGAGCTGCGCTACTCGCCATTTCATGAAGAGAAGGTTCAATAACCTCTTCGAGTTCTACCTTCTGACTACTCACACCTTTCGCGAGAAACTCCTTCTCAAGAAAGGATCCATTCTTGGCAACAAAGACCTTGCCCTCGGATCTGTGATAGAAGGTATACCCAATCATTTCCTTAGGGTATCCTATGAAGACGCATTTTTTCGCTTTGGGTTCGAGTTTATCCGGTTGAAGTTTCTTCACATAAACATCGCATCCCCAAACTTTAAGAAATGACAACTTAGGTTTGTTTCCAAACCATAATTCATACGGTGTCTTTTCAACGGATTTAGATGGTGCCCGATTTAAAGTGAATGCAGCTGTTTCCAGTGCATAACCCCAAAATGACAGTGGCAAGTCAGTCAGAGACATCATAGATCGAACCATATCCAATAAAGTACGATTACGATGTTCTGACACACCATTACGTTGTGGTGTTCCGGCAGGCGTGAGTTGTGAAACTATTCCACAGTCTTTCATATGTGTGCTAAACTCGTAACTAAGATACTCTCCTCCATGGTCGGACCACAGAAATTTGATCTTTCTGTTACGATGATTTTCCACTTCATTCTGAAATTCTTTGAACTTTTCAAAAGTTTCAGACTTGTGTTTCATCAAATAGATATACCCATATCTACTCAAATCATCCGTGAAAGTAACAAAATAACGATATCCACCTCGCGCCGACATACTCATTGGTCCACACACATCAGTATGTATGATTTCCAATAGATCTGTCGCCCGTTCCATTGAACCAGAAAACGGCGTTCTAGTCATCTTGCCCATAAGGCATGGCTCACATGTATCAAATGATTCAAAATCAAGTGATTCCAAAAGTCCATCAGAATGGAGCTTCTTCATGCGTTTAACGCCAATATGACCTAGATGGCAGTGCCACATATATGTAGATATATCATTATCAAGTTTAATCCTTTTAGCATCAACATTATGAATATGCGTAATACTACTATCGAGATCCAACAGAAACAAACCATTCAACATAGGTGCATGACCATAAAAGATATTATTCATATAAATCGAACAACCATTGTTTTCAGACTTAAATGAATAACCACTTTGCATCAAACACGATCCGGATACAATGTTCATGCTCAGTGCAGGCACCAAATAACAATTATTTAGGTTTATAACTAATCCCGATGGCATATGTAGAGGCAGCGTTCCGACGGCGATCACATCAACTCTTGATCCATTGCCGACCCGCATCGAGACCTCATCCCTTGCTAGTTGTCGCTTGTTCCGCAGCCCCTGAACCGAATTACATATATTAGGAACCGATCCCGTATCAAATACCCAGGTGCTACTGCGAGTACTAGTCAAGTACACATCAATAACATGTATATCACATATACCTTTGTTTGCCTTGCCAGACTTCTTGTCCGCCAAATACTTGGGGCAGTTGCGCTTCCAATGGCCAGTCCCCTTGCAATAGTAGCACTCGGTGTCAGACTTAGGGCCAGCTCGGGGTTTCTTTTCAGGCGTGGCAATAAACTTGCCACCCTTCTTTCCCTTGTGCTTTCCTTTCTTGTCCTTCTTGAAACCGGTGGTCCTATTGATCATCAACACTTGATGTTCTTTCCTAATCTCCACTTCTGCAGTCTTAAGCATTGACAGAAGCTCGGGAAGAGACTTCTTCATGCCCTGCATATTATAGTTCATCACGAAGCTCTTGTAGCTAGGTGGCAGAGATTGGAGAACATGATGTATGCCTAAGTCAATGGGAATCGTTATTCCCAAGGACACAAGCTTATCGGCGTACCCAGACATTTTGAGTACGTGCTCACTAACGGAGTTGTTTTCCTCCATCATGCAGCTAAAGAACTTTTCTGTAGCATTATAACTCTCTACGGCAGCAAAGGTATCGAAAATCATTTTCAATTCTCCCATGGTATCAAAGGCATTGCCATTTTCGAAACACTTTCGAAGTTCTGGCTCTAGCCCATACAGTATGCCACAATGAACTAAGTTGTGGTCCTCCTGACGAGTTATATAGACGTTCTTTTCCTCGTCGGGGGCATCATGAGCTGGTGGGGGGCCTAGCGGCGCATCTAGCACATATTGCTTTTGTGCAGCAGTGAGGAGAATCCTCAAATTCATAGCCCAGTTGGTGAAGTTGCTACCATTCGCAGCAAGTTTCTCTTTCTCCATGAACACATTGAAATTAAAAGCAGGTGGTGCCATCTACAACAGAATTTGTAAAGTTTATTTAGACTAAGTTTATGATAGATTGAGTTCAACTAATCCAAATTACTAATGAACTCCCACTCAAAAACGACATCCCTCGTGTCCTTTTGGTGATTACATGAACCAAATCCACTACACCAAGTCCGATCATCACGTGAGTCGGTGTAGCTTCAAAGGCGAGCATCTATATGGGCATCATATCAACTATATGACTCATGCTTAACCTTTCGGTCCGTGTTCCGAGGCCATGTATGTACATGCTAGGCTCATCAAGTAAGAACCTTAGTATTTGCGTGTGTAAAACTGTCTTACACCCGTTGTATGAAAGCGTAGAGTTGAAAACACCCGATCATCACGTGATGCCTCAAAACACGATCCACAAAACGGTGCATACTTAAGGAAGAACACATTTTATCTTGATATCTAAATGAGGGATCATCTTATAATGCTACCAAACGCGTTAAACTAGCAGTACAAGATGCTAACATCTAATGTGTGAAGTGAGGTGATATGGTCCATGCATTTGATCTCTATTATTTGCATCGTGGTATGATCTTTATCATTCCTTTGTGTGTAAGGCCAAGGTCTATGGAACTTACACGTTAAGTGAGTTGTAAGAGTATCTATCATACATCTACTTACAACAATACCATATCAAAACACTAGCCTAGCAACGATCTAAACTAGACGCCTCTAATTTATCAATTGCAAGTTTTACGTGGCTTAGGGCTTTCGGAGATAGAACCTGTCTAACCTATGAACATGAACCACAACGAGGATAACCAAGTTATTAGCAACTCGTTGTAAATCAGATATTGACCATAGTAGGAGAGACAGACACCCGCTAGCCACTTATGCAAAACAAGTTGCATGTCAGTCGTGGAACCGGTCTCATGTACGATGACATGTAAGGTTGGTCCGGGCCGCTTCATCCCACTATGCCACCAATATCCAAAGTACATAGAAGATGCAATAACATGATCATCATCGCCCACATATAAACATATGTGTACTACCCGTGCAAAGCACCTACGCATAGATCAGGCTCTGATACCACTGTTGGGTCCGCAGCATAGAAAACAAAAAATTTCCTACGGTGTGAACTACACGCCAAGATCTATCTACTAGGTACAAATCAAACAGGTGGACATACATCCATAGAGAAGTTACCCTCGAAGACAACGAGCTTTGTGAACGAGTAGGAACTCGTGGTTGATGTAGTCGTACACTTGCCGATCTCAAGATCGTGAGGAAGTCCGAGCGCCACAACTCAGCAGCGCATCCGCACACGCACACACGTTCAAGCCACCGGACAACCACCACCTCCTCGCTCCAGCGATTCAGCGGAAGCAGCAACTCCTTCCAGACGAAATGCCACCAGGAACATGTATCTCGCTAATCCGAGACCATGGGGGAATGATTCTAGAGGGGGAGAGAGATCCTTCACAAGGAGGTGTGAGGATGAAGGAGGGAATGGGTGGCCTTTTATAGGAGGAGGGGGGTGCCCCCTCTCTCCATGGCCGGCGCATGGGGGGTGACCCCTCACCTCCCCCATTCATGTGGTGGTAACTCCTCCACATTAAAATGCCTCTTCACATTCCCTTTTAAAGTCTCCACTTTAAATGCATTAAGTTTCTCCAAATTTAATGCTCTCTCATTTAATAAAACCCTCTTATTAAATTTATTCAGAATTTTGTTAATTACTTTAATTAACAAACATTCACATATAGCCCCTTGTTATATTTCAATATCACATGCATAACCACCTTCTGCAATTTCACCCAAAACAATTTCCGGTTTCTATTGAAACAATTCCTGCGCTTTGCAATTCCTTCGTCTAAAACATATGTGCTCCAAAATGGTGTCCGGTAACTCTTAAGTGTGCCACCCTACGGTTCGCGAATAATGCAGACATGATCGAGACCCTTCTCTGATCAATAATCAGCAGCGGGACCTGGAGATCCGTACTAACTCCTACATATTCAACGATGACTCCTATGATCGTGAGAACCTTTAATGCTTGTAACTAAATCCCTTTGTCTCTCGATATATTACATGTCCGAGATTCGATCATCGGTATCTCCATACCTAGTTTGATCTTGTTACCGACATGCACTCTTTTCCCGTTCCCGTGATATAACATTCTAGTGATCACATCACTTGCTTGCAAGCTATCCTAATGTGATATCACCGAGAGGACCCAGAGTATATCTATATGTCATCTGGATTGACAAATTCCACTCTTGATCCATGAGCCTCAACATATCACCTTCGTAGCACTGAACCCATCTTTATAGTCACCCTGTTACGGTGTGACGTTTGATGTTATCAAGATACTCTTCCGGTGTTAGCAATTAACATGATCTCATGGTCTAAGGATAAAGATTACTTCGTATGATGTTATAGCAATATAAACACAATGACTTGATCGTAATGCTATACTTCGAATGAATGTTCATCACATCATTCCACCAATGGTGTGACCTTGTTATTAACAACATCCAATGTCCATGATCAGGAAACCTTGATCATCCTGTTAATCAACAAGCTAGTCTATAAGAGAGGCATGACTAGGAACCCTTTTTGTTTATTAAACACACATGTATTGATGTTTCCTATCAATACAATTATAGCATGCAAAATAAACATCTATCATATACAAGGAATACATAATAACAACTTTATTATTGCCTCTCAGGGCATATTTCCTTTAGTCGCACAAGCAGCACCTCCACCGGTATCCACACATAGGAGATCAATGACACCGATTTTCGAGGTGTGATCAAGCTGTAAGGGTTCCGCGTATGAAAACAATAACTTTTTACCCTACGTCCCTGAACCCCTGATGTTGTCAGGACCTATCTATTAGTAATGCAGTAACAGGAGGGGCTTTTCGCGAACTTACCCTTGAAGACCGAAAATCATTGTCAATGCTCAAGAGAGCGTGGTTGATGTAGACGAGCCGAAGCCAACCTCAAGGTCGTGATGAAGTCCTTGTGCTCCTGTGGCTCCAATTACTTGAGTGCCTCAAGTGTGACACCTCGCGGGGAGTTACACACGTCCGGTGCCTGACGATGACTACCGCTTCCCTGATCCAGCAGCAGTTGCGGAAGTAGAGTTCCTGGATCCGAATACCGCAGCGCGACGGCGCTCCGCGGTGAAGATGTCTCTCGTTCGCACGGTCCGAACTTGGGACCACGGTCAAGAGAGAGAGATAATATCAATTGGAGGTCTTCCCAAAAGTGAGGAAACATTTATTAAATATTGTGTGTATTTATCTGGCCAAATACCCCACTATATATAGGGGAAGGGGAGGTACTACCTCCCTCAAAGTCCCGGGGTGGGACTAAAGGATAGGAGAGGGGGAGGGTAGGCGCCGCCGGCCACCCGCATGGGCCCCGCGCGGGGGGCTGGCCCACTAGGGCTCCGGCCACCCCCTCTGGCCCTTCTCCCTCTTGTCTTTCCCTAATGGGCCCTCTTCCCTCCGGAATTGGCCCATTAAGCCTTTTGACCTTTAAATTAATTTTCTCTTTTATTAAATAATTATAAATAAATGATAAAATCAATATTTAACATTCATTCACATATTATTCAATCTCCATGGCTATGGAACACCTTCCACCTCCACTCCGGACATCCTCCAGACTTACCGAAACCCTGCCGGTTTTCTCTCTACTCTTCTTCGGCGATTCTATCAATCCTATAAACACTCTCTAAGCATCATCAAACCCTTAAGCGTGATACCCTACGGTTCAGGAACACTCCAGACATGGTCAGGACACTCCCGGACCAATGATCGACAGAGGGACCTGGATGGCCATGTGACCCCTGTGTGTTCCACGAAGATCTTTCGTCGTTTGAACCGAGACGGTCGTGTCTTATTCCCTTTGTCTCTTGATACTTGCATTGCCCGAGATCTGATCAATGACATCACCATGTCGTGTTTAATCTCGTTACTGAACAATGCTACTTGACTCGTTCTGACAAGTGATATCCCTGTGATCAAATCACACGCTGCGCAGCTATTGGATATAACTTCTCCGAGTGGGTCCTTAAGTATCTTTCCGTCACGTGGATGGACAAATCCCGCTCTTGACATATATTGCCTCTACGGTTCCTTCGAGTACCTGAACACACCTTTATAGTCACTGTATTACCAAGTGACGCTTGATGCTATCTAAGCACTCTCGGGAGACAGTGATTGATATAGCCTCATGGTCTAAGGAATAGTCTACAAGGATCCATTTCTAATCATCGTAACTTGAACTTCATGACATGATCGGGTCACGATGTTTAGGTTGGGTATTGGTTCATCATCTCATTCCCAGAATGAGTTGACTCCATTTCCAGCTGGCATAAATGCCACATGATCAGGAAACTTGATCATCTGTTGACCAATGAACCAGTGACTAGAGTTTTACTGGGAACCCCTGGTTGTTTATATATCACACGTGTATTCATGTTTCGAATCAATACAGTTATAGCATGATATAAAACTTAATCATAAACTTTATGAAATATGATAATAGTCCTTATTACTATTTGTCTCTAGGGCATATTTCCAACAGTCTCCCACTTGCACTAGAGTACAAATAAACTAGCTGCATTTGTTATTAATCGTTGGCACCATATATTCGATACCCTAAACATGCTTGCTCATGGAAGAGGACGAGTCTTGATCTGTACTTTATAGCCCCAAATCCTTTGCAACTTACTAATGTCACCTTGATTGACATTAATACTTTATCATCACATGATAACATTTGTGTGTATGCATCGTCGCTATGGCAGCAGAACGAGGCCTGATTCCAGGAGCTTACAGTGACTTTACATGAACCTCGAGGGCTTTCTCATGGGCAATGTGCCTTGGGACACATCATTCTACGTTAAAAGCGAACTAGCCCCGCCATAACATTATACAACACTTTAGATGGTACCCTTATCTATTATTATAAATGTATTGATCAAAACTCGAGTGCACTCTGTGCAACTTTTGATGTTTTGTTCACCTCGCTTCCTATTTGACTTTAGTCGGTATTTATAGGATTTTCCAACATATTCCCTTGTAGCATAACCCTTTATGCTTTAAGATATGTCATCCTTTATGGATTTGGAAAAACAAGTCTACAGTTCTCTATTTGATACTGCGGACAAACTTAGCTCAACGTTCCGTGATTCAAACTTAATCACTTTTCAAATGTTCCTTCTTGGATCATATATTATGTTAAGTTACTATCATGGTTTTCTAAGATAGAACCTATGTCTCAACATAGTGGATGATGATCATACTTTTCTTTCTTTCAACCATTGATGTTAAACTTAATACTATTCCTAACTTGAGTTATTAAGGACCGGTTCCTTAATTAACTTCTATTCTGAAACCCTTTTTAGAATCACTTAAGGAATACTACATAATATCACAATACACTTATTATCAACTTCTACACCTTATAAATCATTATTTATCAGTACTTGCGCTTTTATTCTTAAACACTTAAGAATCACTCTATAAGCTCCCCCTCAAAATATGTTCCTACCATATTTGAATTTGAGACTTATATTGCTCCCACTCAAAAATATGTCATTCACATATTGTTTTAGGAAGACTTTCATAGCTCCCACTCAATTTCATGCAAATTTCATATCAACTCACTATTTTGAACGATTTCAAAATCCTTTGATCAAATATCAAACTTGGAGTTTTACTATGTGATACTAGTACTTTTACTAGTTTTAAATCCACTAGACATTTAGCACACTTGACTCAAATTCATTTGAATTTGTCCAATACTTGACAAATTGTGCTTTTGTCATTTACCCCCTTTTCCACTATGGCTTTGCAGTCATCTGGGAAAATTCCAAGTAACCCCTTTTACTTGTGAGATTCATCAACGAATTGCTTTCTAATCTCGAGGGAATTTTGCTTCTAGGATTTCTGATAATTCTAGTTTACCATTATTTCCTTAGTAGTTTGTAGGTATGTCATATTCTGACAATCATGACAAATTATTCACAAATGTCTCCATACAAGATATGGGTTACATTTTTGAATCTTACTTTATGTAGTGAAAACACTAGTGGGGAAAACACAATGATCAATATCATTGATTCTTTCCTTTGTGAAGAGAGTTGTTCATGAACACTTTCCGTTGCGCTTCTCAACAATCTGATGCAGGGTTTTGAATCCTCGTCGTGTTTCACACTATCTTCCAAATGCTCCATAATCGAGAAATATCACTAAAAGTGAACTTTCTCAAGAATGCACCAAAATCCAAGCAATATAAGTTTTACTTCTCTTTTGGTTTCAGCTATGGATTTCGTATTCAAAGTTTCCAATGAATACTCTACAAGGACTTATTAACTATTGTTTTGGTTATATCGAATAACTTCAAAACTTCCACGACGATCCATACTAGATATGGAGCCGCTTTCATGAATTCACATGGTTCACTATATATTCTAATTGAGCGCTAACTATTTCTAACTAATGGTCTCTACATCTACACTATAACTATTTATTTGGCGCCATCTATTCAACCACTTTGATATCTAATATCATATCGTGATGCTTTGCATTTTGACATTTCAAAACGCTTTACATTCCACAATGCCATTCTTATAAAGTCAAATTTCATTACTATTGATCAAATCGTAGTAATTAGATTCTATTTTATATTTATACCCTTTGTTGATGAAACACTTTGATCATATCAAATAGTTTCATCTTCATGTTTCTTTTGGTAAACTTCTTTACACATTTAAACAATCATATAATGATAAATACCATTTTGTTAAAACATAATACATCGATCATGTATTTACTTTTAACAATTCATTAAAACACTTTGTATTCAAGTAATACACGGTGTTCAAGTTATTTTGCCGAACTTAGGCATGATTCATATGTGACAAGAAATCAAATGACTTTCACATATTATCACATAACTTTGAATTCAAACAATAGTTTCATTCATTAACGAACATATCATTAAGTTGGGTATTTTAAGGCATTTCAATATTTTACAAATGTTCATGTATTATAAATTAGTTTCAAACAACAAGGATAATTCACATATAATCAAACAAGATATGAACACAAATAGAAATCATTCATAAAAGTGGAACAACTGTTTGTTACAAACTCATATGAATAACCATCTCACAAAATGTGAGACATACTAAAGAAGTTCACAATCTTTTTGATTACAATAATCATCCTAAACATAAACTAAATGATAAATGTTGAGGGAGAGTGTCATTGGCCATCATCATCATGCTCGCCATCAACACGCAACGTCACCTCCTCTCCAGCAAGCACCTCTATGCAGAAGGACCTGTTTTCAGTAAAACAGAACAAGTATCAAATATACTTAACACTTCAAATGTGTTTGCAAGATTGTAACATTTATAAAATTGTATATCAAATATATACCTTTTTCATTGATGACATCAGTGACAACGGGTTCAACCATCACATCTCTAAAATGCGATATGAACTCGTGAAAATCCTGTGTTTCCACGTCGCCTCTCATAATGCAAGTCCTGACTTGTGCTTGGTAGCTTGGTGGCAACGACCGCAGCACAACTCCATTTGCAGAAGAGCCCGTCATCCAGCAATCCAGGAAGTATGCAGGCCTCATGTACGCATCATGCATGTGTTCCAAGTGGTCGTCAAGTGATGAGTTCTCCTCCATCTTAATGCAGAGGAAGTCTCCCATCAGCTCATGCTCCCATATGCGTGCTTGTTCCACGAAATGTGTCCTAATCTGTACCATAGTCACACGAGGGTCAAGATTACCCACGACTGGCCACAACTCATCCACAATCCCGTAGCACATTATAACTGATATGAAGGTGGACATCTCACGACGGTAATCTTCCCGCTGTTCTGGGGTCTCATAGAAACAGGGCTGCTCCAAATCCATCTCGTCGAGTATGTAGTCGACTATGTTATTATCGCTAAGGAGAACATGGAGACGCGTAACCCATATAGAGAAGTTTGATCTGTCTAACCTGAGCTTCTCTCCTTCTAACCAATCGTCAACAGGAAAGGTAGCATTGGGGAGAACCATTTTCTACATTTAGAATTGCAAAAGGAATTTAGACTAAGTTTATAATTAAATGAGTTAATAATAAGTCCACTCAGAAACACCTATCCCCTGAAGGGTTCCTAGTGATAACACGACCCCTTTTCCCCACATCTCCCCCGATAATCACGGCCATCAATGTGGGTTCTAGGCTGGACGCTAAACGTCGGTCACATCATTCATGCGACTCGTGCTCGATCTTTCGACCATCCGCATTCTGAGGCCACGTCTCTGTAACGTGCTAGGCTCGCCAACTCAACCTTAGTGTATTCACTGTGCAACATGGATTACACCTACTGTATGCGAACGTAGATATGTCTGACACCCGCTCACCACGGATCGCCTCATACCGAAGAACTTACTTGGTGGTGCACACTAAGGGGGAACACAATCATTGGTAATTTTAATAGGGATCATCTTGTTAGGATACCATCGAGTATCTAATACTAGCACACAATAAGATATACAAACAATAACATTGAATGTAAATACGATGTGATATGGTCCTTCACGTCGTGATCTCCATCCATCGTCATCGGATTCCGGCGCCAGGGTTCCGGCGCCGTAGACACAAGGGTATCGGTGTATTTTCGGCGTGGTAGTCCGTCACCTCTGTGACTATCTACTACTACGTGACATAAGGTAATCACTTTGCCTTTGCCACAACCATATCACAAAGCAACGCCCCCTGCAAAACAAAGTTAGACGCCTCTACTTTATCTTTGCATGTTTTATGTGGCTGAATGGGCTTTCGCACAAGAACCGTTCTTACCTATGAACTTTCACCACAATGTTGATCAAGTAGGTGTCTATAATATACCCCTTTCGGGGCCCTCCGTTGAAAATGGCATACCAACTAATGCAAGAGAGACAGACACCCCCTAAGCCACTTTATACGGTACAAACCGTATGTCAAGCATGGACCAGTCTCGCGAATGAACGTGTAAAGTCGGTTGGGGGCCGCTTCATCAAGCATTACTGCGGTATACACAAGTACACGTGGGAGGGTAACAACTAAAATATCAACTCCCACAAGCTACATCTCGTGTGTTCTACCCGTACTAGTAGTACTACGCATAAACCTGGCTCTGATACCACTGTAGGGGTTCTGTGTATGAAAACAATAAATTTTTACCCTACGCCTCTGAACCCCTGATGTTGCCAGGACCTATCTATTAGTAATGCAATAAGGGGAGGGGATTTTTGCGAACTTACCCTTGAAGACCAAAAAGCATTGTCAACACTCAGGAGAGCGTGGTTGATGTAGACGAGCCGAAGCCGACCTCAAGGTCGTGATGAAGTCCTTGCGCTCATGTGGCTCCAAAGACTTGAGTGCCTCAAGTGTGACACCTCGCGGGGAGTTACACACGTCCGGTGCGTGACGATGACTCCTGCTTCCCCAATCCAGCAGCAGTTGCGAAAGTAGACCTCCTAGATCCGAATCCCGCACCGCGATGGCGCTCCACGGTGAAGATGTCTCTCGTTCGCGTAGTCCGAACTTGGGACCACGGTCACGAGAGAGAGATAGAGAGAGAGAGAGAGAGAGAGGGAGAGAGAGAGAATATCAATTGGAGGTCTTCCCAAAAGTGAGGAAACCTTTATTGAATATTGTGTGTATTTATCTGGCCAAATACCCCCACTATATATAGGGGAAGGGGAGGTACTACCTTCCTCAAAGTCCCAGGGTGGGACTAAAGGACAGGAGAGGGGGAGGGGGAGGCACCGCCGGCCACCCCCATGGGCCCCACACGGGGGGCTGGCCCACTAGGGCTCCGGCCACCCCCTCTGGCCCTTCTCCCTCTTGCCTTTCCCTAATGGCCCCTCTTCCCTCCAGAATTGGCCCATTAAGCCTTTTGACCTTTAAATTGATTTTCTCTTTTATTAAATAATTATGAATAAATGATTAAATCAATATTTAACATTCATTCACATATTATTCAATCTCCATGGCTATGGAACACCTTCCACCTCCACTCTGGACATCCTCCGGACTTACCGAAACCCTTCCGGTTTTCTCTATACTCTTCTTTGGTGATTCTACAGATCCAATAAACACTCTCTAAGCATCATCAAACCCTTAAGCGTGATACCTTACGGTTCGGGAACACTCCAGACATGATCGACAGAGGGACCTGGATGGCCATGTGACCCCTGTGCGTTCCATGAAGATCTTTCGTTGTTTGAACCGGGACGGTCGTGTCTTATTCCCTTTGTATCTCGATACTTTCATTGCCCGCGATCTGATCAATGACATCACCATGTCGTGTTCAATCTCGTTACTGAACAATGCTACTTGACTCGTTCCGACAAGTGATATCCCTGTTGAAAGGGCATTTATGCCCTTCCTATGATTTTGATGTTTGTTGATAGCACTTGGATAGTTTGATATGCTGTTAAATGTTACAGGAGATATCAGCTACTTGAAAGATTTTATGCACTGAAAAAATTGGTCTGTCCCAGGATTTTATATGTGTGCAGGAATATTGTCCATACCGGATTGTCCGACTGGCTCGCGCCGGAGTGTCTGGCCCCGACCGGACTATCTGGTAGGATTCGCCCGGACTGTCTGCCCCTGGGATGTGTGCGACCTGCTCGAACGTTCTGTTTGCCTATTTAGACACAATCTAGACACTGGCCAGAAACTTGGCCAGGCCGGAGTGTCCGGCTGGTCTCGACCGGAGTGTCTGGCTTGGCCGGACTGTCCAGCTGATTTGGGCCGGACTGTCCAGGGTAAGTGGCTCCCAACAGCTCTAATTCTAGGGGGCCTATATAAAGTCCCCTTCTTCTACCTTGGAAGCTGCTCGTCCACCTCAAGAACTCTAGCACCATTTGAGCCACCAAATCCACAAGATCTCTTTACTCAACCATCAAAAGTCATTGATGTTTGGAGAATCGAAGGAGGAGGCCTTGATCTACAACTTCACCAAGAGAGATCTTCATTTACCCCTCATTAACTTGAGGGCCCCTGCTCTAGTGTTTCATTGGAAACCCTAGCTTGTGATTTGGTTCTTACTAGCTTGTCTTTGATTGTTTGACAGCTAGCTTGTATTCGGGAGCCTCCAATTAGGTTGTGGATGTGTGCCTCAAACTTGTTGTAAAGGTGTCAGCTTCCACCTCGAAGGTTGCCGTATAGTGGAAGAGGTGAATCGAACCCGTTGGGGTGAGGTTCATCAGAGAACAAGGGAGGCCTCTCGTGGCATTGGTGGTTTGAAACCACCCCCTCTCCAAACATAGACGTACTTCCTCTCAAAAGGAAGGAACTACGGGAAACAAATCCTTGTGTCTCCGCGTGCTCCACTTTGGTTACTTCTATCCTTTACCGCACTTTACCTATCTAGTTCTTTCTTAGTATATGTGCTAGTTTGACATATAGGTAAACTCACCATAGTTGCATAATCTAGAGAATTTACCTTTCGTGTCAAACCCTAAATTTAAAAAGAGTAAAATTTGAAGTAGCACCTATTCACCCCCCTCTAGGTGCCCATACGATCCTTTCAATTGGTATCAGAGCCTCGGCTCTTTATTCGGGCTTAACCGCCTAAGATATTATGGGCAACCCAGAAGATGAGGGATAAAGTGAGGCTAACCATTCGGTAACAATCGTAGATCTCAATAATTTGGAAACAAGCTTGAGATCTACCTTGGGCAACGAAATCCAACAGTTGTGCCAACTCGTTGAGAAACTAGTTAGGAATAAGCCAACCTCACCTCTTCCCTCTCAAGAGGAAACACCACCTAACCCAAAGGCAAATGCTCCGGCTAAGCCTTTGGATGAAGTGGCGGGGGATGAACATAATCCCACTGACTCCACCAAAAGGGGTGATGGGAAGGAAGAGCACCATACGGTTCCCGGATGGTACTCTCCCGACCCTCCTATCCCTCACCCACATATAAATAATAGAGGTGACCCACCTAAGTTAGCTGCACATACTTTTGCTCAATGGCAAGTTTTAATGAAATCTCATGTGCGCAGCTCTTGCATTGATTTGTGGAACATTATTGAAGAAGGACTCAAAGTTGAGGATCCAACCAACTTGACTAGAAGAGGAGTGGTTAATAGCCAGCTCAATGCAACAGCCTTGCACATGATCCAACTTGGAGTGGGGCCAAAGGATTTTTTCCCACATTGAGCACTACAATACCGCCAAGGAAGCTTGGCATGCTCTTATTGACTTGTTTGTTGGCAATGAGAGCGTGAGAAGAAATAGGTATGATGCCTTGAGCAATGAGGTTGAAGGTTTCTTTATGAAGGATGGTGAGGATCATGAAGACATGTATCGAAGACTCAAATACACAGCCGCCGCTTTTAGGAATGTTGGTGCCTCTCACATTAATGATTCTTGGATCAAGAGGAAGTATGTGAGTGCACTCATGCCCTTCGAGCCCATTGATTTGAAGAGTCTCCAAGGAAGACACAACTACCATCTCATGACCTCCAATGAAGTTATACAAGAGATGGCCTCCTTCAAGGTTGCTACCAAGAATGCCAAAGACGCTCGTGCTCGTGCCATTGGAATGAGTAGTGGTGTCAATCTTGCCTTGAAGGCCAAGGTTGTGGAGTATGATGAAGATGAAGGGAGAAACGAGGGACTTTCAATGAGCCACCCCGAGGATGTCAAGGTTTCTCATGGTGAATACATGGCCTTCTATGCAAGAAACTTTTGGAAAGATCCTTCCAAGGCCAAGATGGAACTGCAACGAAGAAGCAATCCCAATGGGAGAAGAGATAATGGGTCCAAATTGAGAACTTGCTTCAATTGTGGTGACCGTTATCACTTTGTTGTTGCTTGTCCTATGAGAAAAGAAAGGATCATGGGGGTAAACTTGTGTTGAAGAAGACCTCCAAATCTCCTTACAAGAAACCCTTCATCAAAAGGAATTCAACCAACAAGAAGTTGGGTGAAATTGTCTTGATCACACATGAAGAATTCTCCTCCGACAATGATGATGATGAAGATGAAGAAGAGTAAACATCAAGTGGTGTGGCGGCTCTTGCCACTACTTCTACCCCTACATTCTCACTCTTCGACTCTCCAAATGAGAATATCTCCAACAAGAACGTCACTTGCCTTATGGCAAGAGGAACGGACGTATTATCATCATCACACTCCACCTCTTTAATCAATGATGAATTTGATGATGAGTTATCTCTTGATGTCAAAAATGAATTAGTTTCTTTTGATGTGTTTATGAACAACTTGCAAGGGGAACACAATAAACATGTTGTGGACCTCTTAAATCAACTTGCACACACACAAGAACTTCTAGATGAGAGATGTAAATTAGGAAGAGAGCACATGATTGAGGTAGAAGCTCTAAATAATGCTCTAGAAGAAGAACAAGAAACTAGAATGTCTCTTGAAACTAAACTTGAAGGGCTTGATGAAGCGAATGACCTCATCATTAATAAACTCATCAAGGAACGTGACCATGCTATTGCTAAATATAAAAGGGTAAAAAGGACAAGATTGAGTTTGGTGTTGTTCATGAAAAACTTGTCGATGACTTTAGGATGCTTGACAAGGCTCACAAGCCCTTGGAGAGTGAACTCTTGTTGCTCACAAAGTCTCGTGAAAAGCCTTAAACTCAATTGACCAATTTCTTCACCTAGTACTTTCATTCCCTCTAGTTGTACAAGTATACTTGAAGAAAATGCTAGGTTATAGGGGGAGCTAGCTACGGCCACCTTTCCCAAAGGAAACAAGTCAATTGATGACCTCTTGAGGAAGCAAAGGTCAAGTAGTGAGAAAGGGGCATTGGCTTTGTCTCTAAAGGAAAGAAGAAGAAGAACAACAAGAAAAAGAAGGCCAAGCCCACACAAGAAAAGGACAAGGTCATTGTGGATAGTAAGTCCACGAATGGCAAAACTATGTCTCATGATGATTTTGTGGGAAGTGCTAACCCTCACTATGTTTTAATGCGTGATTATTATGGTGATGTGTATGCACAATATGTTGGCCCATTTGATGGTTATATTGCTTGGTCTATTTGGGTTCCCAAGATCCTTGTTGCTAACAAAAGAGGACCCATTGAAAAATGGGTACCTAAAAACTAGTTTGATCTTTTGTAGACCTATGCTTCCGGAGGGTCAAAATGGGTGCTTGATAGTGGATGCACAAGTCATATGACCGGAAGCGCATCTAGTGTCAAGGAGTTGATACCAAATATTGATCAAATATCTATGACATATGCCGACAAGTCAAAGTCTAAGGTAATGGGTTTCGGCAAAGTTGTGGTTGCACACGATATCACTCTCGTGGACGTCATGCTTGTTGAGACCCTTGGCTATAATTTACTTTTAGTCCATGCTCTTGGAAAGATGGGTTTTGCCTTCTTTATTGATAATGATATTGTGATCCTCATGTGGAGCAAGTCTCTAAAGGTCGCTTTTGTTGGGTACGTCGAAATGACTTGTATATGGTGGACTTCTCGGGGAAAACCACTACAAGTCCGATGTGCTTATTCGGAAAGGCTGATGTGGGTTGGCTATGGCATCACCGTCTAGCCCATGTCAACATGAGAACTTTGCAAAGCCTTCACAAGGATGGTCATATTGTTGGACTAAAGAAAATGTTTGCTTTGCCAAAGATCGTGTTTGCAGGGCATGCATTGAAGGAAAGATGCATGATTCTCCCCACAAGCCTAAGAACTACATCAAGTCTAAGAGGATCTTGGAGCTCCTTCATGTGGATCTCTTTGGTCCTCCATCTCATGCAAGCCTTGGTGGGAAGAAATATTGTTTGGTGATTGTTGATGACTACTCAAGATACACGTGGGTATATTTCTTCAAGCTGAAAAGTGAGACCCAAGAAAACTTCATTGACTTCATCAACATGGCTCAACGTCAACACAATGTCCTTGTATTAACAATAATAAGTGACAACGGTACCGAGTTCAAGAACTACACATTGAATGGATTTCTTAGTGATGAGGGAATAAAACATCAATATTCCGCTGCATATACCCCTCAACAAAATGGTGTAGCTGAGAGGAAGAACCGAACTCTTATTGATATGGAAAGGACCATGTTGGCGGAGTTTAAATCTCCATACAATTTTTGAGCTGAAGCAATCTCCACCGCATGCCATGCATCAAACCGTCTCTACCTCCAAAAATAATTGATCAAGACTCCATATGAAATTCTTACCGGTAACAAGCCCAACGTTTCATACTTCCGGGTGTTTGGTTGTAAGTGTTTCTATCACATTAAGAGTATTCGTTTGTCCAAGTTTGATTCCAAAGCATTAGAGGGTATTTTTGTTGGTTATGGTCTCGAATCCCACACTTATAGAATCTATGACAAGCTCTCTGGAACTGTCATAGAATCTTGTAGTGTGGTGTTTGAACAATATGATGGTCCCCAAGCGGGGCATGTTGATGTCTGTGATGTAGATGATGAAATGCCTCAGGATGCCATAGGAAGAATGGGTGAGGGTTTCATCCGCCCTATTGAGGAACCCCTTATGGCGGATCGAGAAGAACTATGCTCTACTCAAGTGGAGCCCTCATCTTCACAACATCAACAAGCTCCTATCGAGGAGGACGATGACCCATGCCAAATACAAGCTGTGGACCCTCAACATGTTGATCAAGTAGAAACCTCTAGCCAAGAGGTGCTTGAGTCTCCATTTGACAAAATGTCCAGTGGTGCTAAGGCTATTACACAAGGAAGATCTACAGAAACTGCCATAAGGGAAGCTCAATGTCTGTCTAGAAGTATGCTTGATCAAGACTAAGGTCAATCTTTGCCTCTTAGAGAAGAGAATAATTCCAATAATGATCAAGGTCAAGTTAATGGTCAAGAGAGGACCAAAATGACAAAGTGATCCCCACAAGAAACAACAAGGATATCGAAACTCGTCGCCAAGCTAGAATGGATAGAATATTGGAATTGAGAGACCACACTCTTGAGAATGTGGTAGGAGATCTAAGGAGAGGGATATCCACTCAAGCTCAACTGAAGAACTTTGGTGAGCACCAAGCACACATTTCCATGGTGGATCCAAAGAAAGTATGGGAAGCTCTTGAAGATTCGGATTGGTTGGATGCCATGCACAAAGAGCTCAACAACTTTGAGAGAAAAATGTGTGGAAGTTAGTTGAAAAGCCAAAAGATTGCTGAAATGTTATAGGTACCAAATGGATATTCAAGAAAAAGCGAGATGAGCATGGAATTATGGTTAGGAACAAGGCAAGATTGGTTGCACAAGGGTTCTCTCAAATTGAAGGCATTGATTATGGAGAGACATATGCACCCGTGGCTTGCCTTGAGTCCATCCGTATCCTTCTTGCTTATGTGGCACATCATAAATTTAAACTACAACAAATGGATGTAGAAAGTGCATTCCTTAATGGTCCTTTGCATGAGTTGGTATACGTAAAGCAACCCGCGGGGTTTGAGGATCCCAACTTTCCAAACCATGTCTACAAACTTGATAAGGCGCTCTATGGGCTCAAACAAGCCCCACGCACGTGGTATGAGCACCTTAGAGAGTTGTTGGTAGATCGTGGGTTCGAGGTTGGGAAAATCGATCCCACTCTTTTTACTAAGAAAGTCAATGGGGAGCTTTTTGTATGCCAAATATATGTAGATGATATTATCTTTGGATCATCTAACAAAGATTTTAATGATGAATTCTCTAAGCTTATGTCTAACAGGTGCAGGATGTCTATGATGGGAGAATTGAGGGTATTTCTTGGTTTTGGGATCAAGCAAGTAAGAGGAGGAACATTCTTCAACCAAGCCAAGTATACTCAAGATATGCTTAAAAGATTCAACATGAAAGATCTAAATGGAGCTCCCACTCCCATGGAAACAAAGACTCATCTTGAACTAAACCCAAATGGTAAAGATGTGGATCAAAAAGTATAGTGGTCAATCATTGGCTCTTTGATTTACCTTTGTGCATCTAGACCCGATATTGTGTTGAGTGTAGGAGTGTGTGCAAGATATCAAGCAGCTCCTAAGGAAAGCCATTTGATGGCGGTCAAGAGAATCTTTCGATATTTGGTTCATACCCACAAACTATGGTATTTGGTATCCTAGGGGCTCAAAATTCTCTCTTTGTAGATACACGGATTCGGATTGGGCTGGTGACAAGGATGATAGGAAATCAAACTCTAGGGCTTTCCAATTCCTTGGGATTTCCTTGGTGTGTTGGTCTTCTAAGAAGCAAAATTGTATATCTCTCTCCACCGCCGAAGCCGAGTATGTGGCAGCTGTTAGTGCCTATACTCAATTGCTATGGATGAGGCAAACTTGAAAGGAATACAGTGTCCATTGTGAAAAAGTGCCTCTTCTATGTAACAATGAAAGTGCAATCAAGATTGCCAATAACCCAGTGGATCATACAAGGACAAAGCATATTGAGATTCGTCATCACTTCATTAGAGATCATGTTACTCGAGGAGATATTGAGCTATCCTATGTGTCAACCAAAGACCAACTTGCCGACATTTTCACGAAGCCACTTGATGAAGCAAGGTTTTGTTATTTGAGGAATTAACTAAATATCGTAGATTCTAGGAGCTTGACTTGATCACCTTGCATGCTCACCTATGTCTTTACCCTTATTTGGTTTAGGTGCAGGCATGGAGATAGGGGGAGTGCGGTCCTAATACATTGGACTATCCCTCCCCCCATAATGCCAACATTAAGAAAATCAATTCTCTTAATATCATTTTAGTGATATGTGAGCTTCATTGATGAGTAGTGGCAATGAACCCAATGATAATTCTTCGCGGTGTCATGCCACAAACTCTTAAATGGTGGCCTCAGCCACCGCCCTCTTCATATTTGAAGAGTCGGTTCTTGACTTGTTTAGTTTGGATGTTAATTTGCCATCTTTTTGACTATCTATGGTTTCTTGGTTCCTCATAGTACATTCTGAATCCCAGGCCTATACTCATCCCTAAACATGCTCCTCTTGCCACATATTTGTCCACTGTTTGTAACTGAGATTTTCTGGTCATGGGGGCGGGGGGGGGGGGGGGGGGGTGGACTGTCCACACTGAACCGACCGGAGTGTCTAGCAGGGCCGAACACTCCACTCGATTCAGCCCGGACACTCCGGTCGGGCCGGACACTCCGGTGAAATTCACCCGGACACTCCGGCCCCATCGGTTTCAAACCTGTAAAAGGGGTCGGAAGTGGACGGTTCAATCCTCCTTCTTCCCCCTGATTCTCTCCTCTCCACACCCCGCTGCCCCCGACCAAGATCTTCACCGGGAGGGCTCCTCCACCCCGGATCCGACTGTTGCCGCCGACCATTAATGTTCCTTTGCCGCTGGGACATGTTCCCCTTCGGTGAAGGCCCCATGGATGCTGGTATTTTTGCCTCCCCTTCTCCATCTCTAGGGCTTCCTCTAGATGCATTTTTGGAGGCAATGACCTATCTTGATCCATGGATACATCATACTGCGTGCATGTGTAGTCATGGTAGTAGTTCTAGCAATCCCAATCTGCTCCCATTGAGCACTCTCGCACTGCCCGAAAAATCACCAGGTCTCCCACCGGACTATCTGGCGTGTATAGGGCGGACACTCCGGCCCAGCCGGAATGTCCGGCCTGTATGCACCGGACTGTCCGGGTCTGGCGGAGCCTCCGACGTGATTTTTCCGAACAGTCTGGGTTTCTCAACCAGTGTTGATCCTGGATTTCTTTAGATACTGCTATTTACTTACACCTCCTGGACAAATGTGCTTACCCCTATGCTACCCTTCTACTCTGAATTCACCGGTAGCTCCCGTCCTCGTCGCTCTAGGGCTGTTCAGAAAGCCCGTCCACGTAGGTACCATGATGAAGAGAGTGAGGTGCATGTTGATCCCTCCATGGTCAGACATGCTGCTCGTGAACGTGTTGTAGCTAAGCAAGAGAAGATCAGAAAACTAAAGAGGGATGAAGCCAAGCGCATGAAGTTTGAGTCGTTAACCACTTTGGCAGAATTGGGCACCGAAGAGTTTGTGGAGATGCGTGTCCTATAGTTCTATTCACTACAGCGCACTTCTGAGGATAATCGCTTCTGGAGGAATGAGCAGGCCCTACTCTTTTCTGAGGTGTTTTCTGCTTTCAGGACTCCTGTGTGCCCTATGCAGTGGTTGGATATTCCGAAGCTCCAAGCCCACAAGTACTTTGAGGATGCTCTCTGGGTGACTGAGAAGATAGGGTTGCACGCCATCTTTCAAACAAGAGAAGACTACAATATTGAGTTGGTCCAGTAGTTCTACACCATGGTGATTTTTGGGGACATGACTGATATTCCCCTTGAGTGGATCTCTGGCACTACGAGGTGTCGTTCCAACATGGCTCAGTTTGCCCACATCCTTGGAGTGCCTTTCAACCCCAATGCTCCCATTGGTCACCGGATGCATGTACATGGTCAGGCGTATGACAAGCAGCTGTTGGCCCCAATCTATTCTCTGAATGGTGTGGTTGGCCAAACCACCAACATCAAGCTCATCTACAACATTTTGCTCCGCATGTTTCGCCACACACTCACTCCCAAGGTGGGCAACAAGGATGAGATGAGAGGTGTTGAGATCAATCTTATGGCCCATGCCCACTCAGTGTATGTTCGCGGTCCAGCACATCAAGGTGGTGCCATAGATGTCATGGATTTCATCTATCAGGATATGTACAAATGCATCACTGACAAGAAGTGTCCTCTGTTTGCTCCATATGTGATGAAGCTCATTGTTGCTCAGGCTCCAACCACTCCACTGCTCTACACTGACCTTGTTGCGCACCCTCCTGCCAAGCTACAGAGGAAGGTGCCCCCACCTCCAAGGCACCTCGTGGCTACCCCCTGCTCAGGAAATTTTTGAGGATGATGAGATGGATGCAGATGCCTCTGATAGTGATGATGAGTCTGAGGAGGTTCCGGAGGTTGTGACCCGTGGCCCTTGCATGAAGCATGCCAGCAATGCATATCGCTTCACCACCTCCAAGGAGGAAGTGCACAAGAAGGTGAAGAAGGCCTCCTAGTGGAAGAAGCTTCTTCTTTGCCAGAACATTGACATTCGCCATGGCCAGTACGATGCATACAAGGCGAACAGGAATGTGATGAAGGAGCTCAGGCGGATCAACCAGCCCATGGATGTTGATCCTTCTCAACAGCAGACGTCTGAGGGCACACTTTCCTATGGTCACTGGAGTCAGGGACGTGTGGACTGGTCCATGTTTGAGGACGTGTCTTCTTATTCTCGCCCTCACGGCTAGAGCTCTACTCAGGAGGATCAGTAGGATCAGGATGATGAGGATGGTGATGAGGACGAGGATGATGATGAGGAGGATGACGACAATGACTATCGTGGCTAGAGTTGGCCTTGGGACGCTTTAGTTGTGCGTTTTTCCCTTTTTGGCGTCTCGATGCCAAAGGGGGAGAAGTAGCTCCTTTATTAGGTTGCTACCAGGGATTTGCATGGGTACACGAGCTTCACGTTATTTCGATTTGCCTCTTTGAAGCTTCGTGTCTTTATTTTGATTTGCCTACTCATGAGTACTATGTTGTGTTGAACCATGTGTGTTGTGACATGCTTTCCCAGTTATGCTAATGCCTATGTTATGCCTAGCTTATTGATCTAGTTGGTATTATATCATGTCATAACTCGCTATCCTCAAAATTTAGTGAGGATATGATCCTAGGATGTGTGATCTTGTATTCAAATGCAAAGCTAAAAAATGGTCACACATCTAGGGGGAGCCTTACTATATTTTGAAAACATTCTATTATGCACATCGTTATCTATCCCATATGCAAATCTGTGGGTTGTCATCAAACACCAAAAAGGGGGAGATTGAAACGACATTTATGTCGTTCCTATGATTTTGATGTTTGTTGACAACACTTGGATAGTTTGATATGCTGTTAAATGTTGCAGGAGATATCAGATACTTGAAAGATTTTATGCACTGAAGAAATTGGTCTGCCCAGGATTTTATATGTGTGCATGAACATTGTCCATACCGGATTGTCCGGCTGGCTCGCGCCGGAGTGTCCGGCCCCGGCCGGACTGTCCGATTGGATTCGCCCAGACTGTCTGCCACTGGGATGTGTGCGACCTGCTCGGACATTCTGTTTGCCTATTCGGACACTATCCGGACACTGGCCGGAAACTTGGCCAGGCCGGAGTGTCCGGTTGGTCTCGACCGGAGTGTCCGGCTGATTTGGGCCAGACTGTTCGGGGTAAGTGGCTCCCAATGGCTCTAATTCCAGGGGGCCTATATAAAGGCCCCTTCTTCTACCTTGGAAGCTGCTCGTCCACCTCAAGAACTCCAACACCATTTGAGCCACCAAATCCATAAGATCTCTTCACTCAACCATCCAAAGTCGTTGATCTTTGGAGAATCGAAGGAGTAGGCCTTGATCTACAACTTCACCAAGAGAGATCTTCATTTCCCCCTCATTCACTTGAGGGCTCCTTGCTCTATTGTTTCATTGGAAACCCTAGCTTGTGATTTGGTTCTTACTAGCTTGTCTTTGATTGTTTGACAACTAGCTTGTATTCAGGAGCCTCTAATTAGGTTGTGGATGTGTGCCTCGAACTCGTTGTAAAGGTGCCGGCTTCCACCTCGAAGGTTGTCGTATAGTGGAAGAGGTGAATCGAACCTGTTGGGGTGAGGTTCATCGGAGAACAAGGGAGGCCTCTCGTGGCGTTGGTGGTTTGAAACCACCCCCTCTCCAAACGTAGACGTACTTCCCCTCAAAAAGAAGGAACTACGGGAAATAAATCCTTGTGTCTCCGCGTGCTCCACTTTGGTTACTTCTATCCTTTACCGCACTTTACCTATCTAGTTCTTGCTTAGTATATGTGCTAGATTGACATATAGGTACATTCACCATAGTTGCATAATCTAGAGAATTTACCTTTCGTGTCAAACCCTCAATTGAATAAGAGTAAAATTCGAAGTAGCACCTATTCACCCCCCTCTAGGTGCCCATACGATCCTTTCACCTGTGATCAAATCACATGCTGCACAGCTATTGGATATAACTTCTCCGAGTGGGCCCTTAAGTATCTTTCCATCACGTGGACAGACAAATCCCGCTCTTGACATATATTGCCTCTACGGTTCCTCTAAGTACCTGAACACACCTTTATAATCACTATATTTCCAAGTGACTCTTGATGTTATCTAAGCACTCTCGGGAGATAGTGATTGATATAGCCTCATGGTCTAAGGAATAGTCTACAGGGATCCATTTCTAATCATCGTAACTTGAACTTCGTGACATGATCAGGTCACGATGTTTAGGTTGGGTATTGGTTCATCATCTCATTCACAGAATGAGTTGACTCCATTTCCATCTGGCATAAATCCCACATGATCAGGAAACTTGATCATCTATTGACCAATGAACTAGTGACTAGAGTTTCACTGGGAACCCCTGGTTGTTTATATATCACACGTGTATTGATGTTTCCACTCAATACAGTTATAGCATGACATAAAACTTAATCATAAACTTTATGAAATATGATAATATTCCTTATTACTATTTGTCTCTAGGTCATATTTCAACCATAAGCACCTAGTCAAAACGGGAACTTGTTGATGAAAATGCGGCAGCGCTACCACTGTCCCATCTAGATTAGATCTAAACAGAGGTAGAACTCAGAAAACGCTCCGATGATGGTGATGAAATAGTTTTCCTCCACGCGACGATGAAGACGGTGCGAGAAGAAGAAGAAGGAGACCGGTGTGAAGCTTGGCGGAGAGGCGACAACGCAGGGCAGTGGGGGCTTGGGGTGGGGTGGCACGTAGGAAAGGGTTGGCTTGTGCCCCCTCCTTATATGGGTTGCGGCCGACCACCCCCACCACATCCTCAAGGGGGTTCGAGTACATGTAGGAATCCCGCCCCTGAATCGATTAGGAGAGAAGGAAAGGGGCAAGTCCTACTTCAACTCCCCCTTCCAATCCGAGTTAGGTAGGCACTTAGCATTCCCTCCTCCCACCACCAGCCGACCATAGGAGGGCCCATGCGGCCCCCTTGGCCCATGGCCTCCCTAGGGTTTGACCCTTCCAAATCTTTCCGAATAGTTCATAACCTTCCGGACCCTTCCGAAACTTCCAGGATATTATAGACCATGCATAAACCTTCCATAAAATGTCCTAAACCATTCCACACACTATGTAACATTTCATACAATTTAGGAATATTCCAAGACCTTTCTAAACCACCTTAGGAGTTACTCCATTCACTTATCACTCACATTCTAAATGTCAATAAACTCTCAAGTGTGTGACCCTATGGGTTCAGATATATGTGGATATGTACAGAACTCATTCCGCGATAATGATCAACATAGGTACCTTGATGCACTTAATGATCCCCATATATAACACGATGATCTTTATCGTGTGAACCTTCCATATTGTTTCGATACACATCGCACTACTTTTCTATACTTTACATGGACCGAGGTGAAACACTTGGTTATCCTCGTTACCCGGTATGTACACCTTACTCATCCCGTACTATCGATGTTCCTATGATTCACAACTTGATCACGTGTCTGACCACACGATGAAGAACATCATATTACATGAGTGGGCCAGAGTACATCTCTCGATCGTTTGGAGTAGTGATTCCCACAACTATACCATATAAGACATTAACATACTATCCGGTAAGAGCGAAGACTGACTTTATGATTACCTAGTTACGGAGTAACGTTTGAAAGATCTCGACACATCCAAATCATATCCAAGTCGATATGTGTCTTGTGGTCAAACGATCTAAAGATTACAAAGTTGCTTAGCTCACAGCTAGCTCAAATAACATAGTTCAATAAGTAAATAATAAATAAAAGCTCCATCACACCACAGGAAACATGATGAGTGGAGCTTCGCAACCTAAATGATAACCTTACTCATCCTCAGAATATCCTGCAACATGAAAAATTATAGCCACGAATGGTCAATACATTTGAATTGTATTGGCAAGATTTCACTAGTAAGTGGACTCAGTTGGCAACCTAACATATGCATGCACCTTTGGCTAGTGGGGTTCAGGTTTATTTTCATAAATTAGCATTTTCTCCTACCATTCCAAACAAAGTTTTAGTTATTCAAAATAACTAATAATACCTCTAGTCACTCAAGGGATCCTAATATAAACTATGGACACATTGAGTCACTCAAGTGCTCATAAAACCCATTAAGTTTATCCATCAAGTTTTATTAGAGAAATTGGAATAGATGAGATTTTTCAACTGTGTCACGAGAAGTTACTCGTAATTGTCCATTGACAGGGACATGGATAAGTACTTAGTTTTGACACCCTGCAGGGATCAGTACACTTTACCCACAAGACTAAGTCAACCCCTTTTGAGAGAATACCAGTACAAGACCTTTGGGAAACAAAATCTTGAGCCTAACCCTGGATGTACCACCCTATACAAACCTACATACGCTAGTCACAGTAGGTCAAGATCCCATAACTTACTTAGTCAAGTTAGAACCCATATGACATGTGGATGTACATGGAAGTTACTAAACATGACCATCTATTATATCTCTTTTAAGCCTGGGTGGCCATCCCCACCATAAAGCACACTCAAGATGACCCAATCAAAGCCATTTCATCCAGGTGGTTCATTAATTAAGTGATTTTCAGTATAATAAAACATAATTTCCATCTTAGATAGTATCATGAAAAGCACCCATGCAACTAATAGCATGGCTAAGCATCTACAATACGATGGCTATCAAGGAATCATTTGGGGTCCTATGACAATTGTATTGTGTACTCACTCCATAGCATATCATAGTATATAAAGTAAAATGTTTCCTACATATGCAAACTACTGAAAAGTAAATGCATAGGAAACAACATGAGATTTATGATAGTCACACTTGCCTTGATTGTAGTTTTCGTTCAAACAATGGCTGCAATCGCACGACTCACACTCTAGACAATCTATCACGGAAAAGAATAAAGTCAATCAACATACCAGTAGCACAAACACATCAATACTGTATGCAAGCATGCTAGAAAACAAAACAAGTTTAAAGCTCTTCACAAACATCTTCTATAAATCAAATAGGCTTAAAATAGGTATTATTGAAATCTGAATATTTTTAGTACAAAATAGTTTCAAAAAAACTTGAAAATAATGCTACTTCATAGGTAATGCTCATGTCTTTCATTTTCCACTGGTTTCACTTCAAAATAATTTACAAAATAAAAGTTATAGCCAAAATACTTGATTGAGGGATTTAATTATAGATAAATATTTTGTATCATGACAAATTCAACTAATGATATAGTTGCATAGGTTTCTGAAATAATTTAATATATATTTTATTTCAGTTTCTAAATAGAAACAGAATATTCGTGAAATATGCCGCTGACACAGTGATCTAACTCAGCACGTGGGTGCTGATGTGGCGCTGACTGGGTTGCCCACATAGATGACACGCGACGGGGCCTAATAGGAAGGTACCAGTTCGTTTAATGAGAGGGAAGCATCCTTATCTCGACGACGACGGAGGCTGGTGGCAGCGCAGCGGTCAGGTGGTGATGGAGGCGGCACTTCCGATGATCTCCTGCCATGTAGAGTTTGTCAACAAGATGTTGAGGACAACGGCAAGCTCGATGGTGTCCACGACTCGGTGGCTCATTTACTCGGGCGACGGCTATGGCCTGCTGGAGTCGTGCAGCGAAGGAGAGGCTTCGGTGGCATCTCCTGCGTGCTCTACTACTCCTGAGGAAAAGGGGAGATATGAGAAGATGAGGCGTAACATAGGGAGGAGGACATGGGATAAAGGGAGGCGCGGCGACGCGGGAATCCTCGATCTCGAGCTCGCAGTATGGCGGACAGCGGCGAGATCGGTGGCACCTCGATTTGGTGGCTAGGATTTTCTAGGAACGAAAAAATGAGACGTGGAGGTGTGGAGGAGGATTTATAGGGTCTATGCCATGGATCAGGGGCAAAACATCAAATGAATTCGACGAATTCGTTGGGATTTGTTCAGTCACACGCACGGGTTCGTCCTGGTCTCCAAGTCGTGAGGAATTAGATGCCTAGATGGATGGCTGGTGTGGGAAGGGGAGACGGGCTGGCTGTTGCACTGATGGGTCTGGGTGGGCCGCGTTGGGCCTTTGCGAGCTGTGTACTACGTGGTGCGGCTCTGCTCGCAGTAGATAAGACACTGGTTGGTTTGGGCCAGGCCGATAGAGTAGGATCCCTTTTTTGTTTCTTTTCCTTTTTCTTTTTATTGTTTTTAGTTTCTTTCATATCGTTTGCATATATGATCCAATTGACTTGATTCTTGTCTTCATTTTCTCTAAAAATCTGTAGACCACTAGATTGCCTCGCGCTCCTTGGGGCGCGATCGGTAGAACGCTTTATGATATGATCGCGCTATATCTATATATATTAGAAAAGATTTGGTCTCGGAACGGTAAGTAATATTGCGTTGTTATTAAATCGTGAGTCTCGCTACGACCGGAAACCATTATCGCTTCATTAAATTCTCTGAGAGTCTTCCGAAGCACGTAGTGTATGGTTGAGTTATTTACCACGGAACATTCTTTATAGTACCCTTTTTTCATCGTAGCCACCATAGGCGTAAAGGACACTTTTTTCTCTTCGGTGCATTCTAAGATACACGATGCATGTTAGCGATGGAGATAAATTTTCAAATCCCAAAATCATACGCGGTTATGTGATTCTACTCATACTACAGGCGCGTCTGTAAAACAAAATTGCAAGACATCAAGTCTAAATGTCAAGACAGAAACACCGTATAAACGTAACAACCAACAAACATTTATGTAGTAAATGTACATAGAAAACGCACACGTGACTTTTCTGTAAGACCAAACTGCGAGACGGAAAGTCTAAACGTCAAAAGAGAAACATCTTACGAATGTAAGACCAGAAAGCACACATAGTTTAAAATAGTACATAAACTATTTTTATTCATTATGCATATACATATTACATCAGACGTTTATTTGTTAAACGTACATAAAACACGTACACATGGCTTGTTTGTATAAGTTATAATACATATTCGCGAGTTAGATTAACATTTTGTACTGCAAATAACAGAAAATACGCAAGAAAAAATAAAGGTACAATGTTGACAACTTAAACAGTCTTCGTGTGGCGTAGATGCAACAATCCTCGTTCTGCCATCGACTGCAGCGAGAAGTCACAGAAAGAACCTCCTCGGCAACACAGAGTCATCCTTCGTCTTGGACGTTTTATATGGATCAACTACGGCATCAGGACGTTCTGTAAATGGTGACAAAGCTGGCTATCATTTGTGCCACCAGCTAGTTATCACGTTCAATCACATTTGCTCGTTATTTATGTTTATGCGTCACTTATATTTGGGAGAGTGGTACACATTTATCGCGTTCGATCACGTGTGCTCGTCATTGATGATCGCGAGAGCGTTTATTTCATTTTATACAATTTTTCTCCTAATACGTACAAATGCGTAGGAAGTAGAAAAATCATACGAAAATAGCAAGGCAAACAAATCTGAGAAAACTTCGAGTAAAAAAACCAAATAAAACTAAGAAGTCCAGAAAGGAAAAAGGCGAACAAAGAAAAAAGCGTAGAAAAATGCATAAAAAGAAACCAGAGGCAAGGACTCTGGTGCAAAAAAAAAATCAAGAAGAAAAGAGAGAAATAAGAAAACAGAACGTAAAAATGAAAGAAGGAAAACACGAAACAAATAAAAAAGCAAACAAAAAAACAAAAACGTCGAGAAAATGAAATAAAACTAAAAAAGAAAGAAAGAAAAACAGTTGTAGGAGCACGAGAGCACTCACCACGCATCTAAACATGCAAACATCGCTACCGCACATCGTCGTGCCCACAACCGTCAACATACCAGGAAAGATCACTGGTCGGACGGATTGGCGTCAATCTGGCGGTGGACGTAGAGTCACCAGACGTACGCAGCGAACCGAACATGCTCAGCACATCGTTACGACCTACACGCCACTATAGCTAATCTACCAAACTACTGAATCCAAATAGTTATCCTATCTATGCAACAAACGTTGGCAAGTTTTAAATCGCGACGTCGCGTTCGCCTAAAACCTATACCTATCTTATCGGTGCATTTTACATCGATGAGCTCTTGCTTGCAGAGTGGCTCCGCCTAAAAGCAACCACGCTGCTACCCAGAACGCATCGAATACGTCTATACCATCGTTTGGGTGGTTGAGCCTGGCTATCTAAAGGACAACATGCCACCAAAGCTAAGCCGCGGAGAGAAAGAGCGATGCGGAAAGTAATGAAGAGATGGATGTCTTGCTGTAAAGGCGAGGCATGGACCCTGTCGCGCATTCTACAAAAGGGAGATACGCCGCTCTCCCACGCAAGCGGGACCCACCGTACTATATCTCTGCGAGAATGCGTCTATATAGTCTACTCGTCCACGTCGGATCTCTGCCACGAGAAATCACGGATGTATACATCGCAGGCTGCCAGTTCATCCGTCCGGCGCATAGAAACACTACCGACGAGACTCCACACCACCACGTCATTAGCGTTCGCGTAAACTCACATATGTCTATAAACTACGCACCTAGCTCGGCTATAGCCCACCCGCGAGGAACCATGTATGTCTATAGCCTATGGTACCAGCTCCATATCCACTATGAAACAACACGTCCAAAAAGGGTCCACACTGCCACGTCGCCAGCATACGTGTATGTCTACAGCCTACAGTAGGAACTCACCTGTCCGTCGCCCGCGAAAACCCGCGGATGTCTGAAAACTCTCCACCGGCAGACACCGATCCCGTCCATGCCTTATGACGCGCCACGTCGGCTCTCGGCAGGCCACGCAACCTAGCAGGTGTGGCAGGTGTGGAGCTTATCGCGCGGGGAGCGCTTTTCACCGTATGCGTTACAACCCTCCTACGCTAAAGGCGGGCTCCTGTCGCGCGCGGCCCACCATTCAGCGACATGGGGTACGACGGGGCGCGATACACCCGTCCGTGGTATGGAATCTTCCGCCCTGGCCCACAGCGGGACCCGTCTCACGGGATAGCATGGCTATGTTGGGACGTCACTGCTTGTCCTTCTCGGCATCCATCTGATAGTAGTTTGAGCTAACACAATCTAGCGATATTATTTACTTTGATCCACGGATCCCTTTTGTAACCTTTTCACTAATTTGCAACTAGTGGATTTGTAAAATCCTTAATTTATTCCTCATAGGAACATTTTGGCAAATAAAATTAGCATTTTGAAACTAGGGTTTGACTTCGATTCTGAAAAGTTTGGAAAGGTGCAATGTTATGCACATGAATCCTATGAATCATTTCCATTCTAATATCTAGAATGTTATGGAGCTACAGTTTGAATTAAAGTTGTTAATTTGTGTAGTTCATTAATTATGAAACAATATCTAAATGAATTTGCTCTTGTTTGTACATCAATGGTACGCACCAATTTCCCTTTATCTGGTATTTTAGAGAAATAAAAACTGCATAATTCTGGAACAAACTTTGTGGACTGGTACCGCAATATGAGGATAGTTCTTAAAGGTGCTAAGAAAGACTATGTCTTGGAAGCAACTATTGGTGATGCTCCTGCTGATAACGCAACTGATGAAGCGTATAATGTATTTTAGTCATGTAGTGGTAACTATATCACTATCCAATGTGCCTTACTTGCGGCGATGGAACCAGATCTTCAAGGAGGTTTAAAGACTAGGGTCCATTTGAAACAATTTTTGAATTGAGGGGCATGTTTGAGAAGCAAGCCCGATCTAAAAGATATGAGATATCTCAAGATCTACTAGATTGCAATATGTTGGAAGGAAGTCCGGTTAGTTCTCATGTAATCAAGTTGCACAAGTACGTTCAAAGGTTAGAAGCACTAAGTGTTCCCTTTCCTACAAAACTAGGAACCAACATAATTCTGAAATCACTCCTACCTAGCTTTGTTGGGTTTTTCATGAACTTCAACATTCATGGGATGAACAAGACATTGGCCAAATTGTTCGCGATATTGAAGGTGCCTGCAAAGGACATATAGAAGAACACTAATCATGTGATGATGGTGAAGAAAAATATTCACTTCAAGAAGAAGAAGTTTGGGGGCAAGAACAAGGAGAGGACGGAGGCACTCCATGCCCCTAACAAGAGCAAGGAGCCTAAGCCTGGTCTAGCCCTAGATGCTGAGTGTTTCTTCTGTAAGGAGAAAGTTCACCGGAAGATGAACTGCCCAAAGTACTTAGTGGAGAAGAAGAAAGCTGGAACATCCAGCTCAGGTATATTGGATATACATGTTATTGATGTTACTTGCAAGGTCCTAAAAGTAAATCTTGGATATTTTATACCGAATCGGTTGCTAACATTTGCAATATGATACAGGAGCTATGAAATCCTAGGAAGCTTGGCAAGAACAAAGTGACGATGCGCGTCGGAAATGGAGCGAGCGTGCGATGATTGTCGTCGGCACACGACCTTTACATCTACCATCGGGATTAATATTGGAACTTAGTAATTGTTACTTCACACCTACATTATGTAAGAATATTATATTAGGATATTATATCTTACAAGATGGTTATTCATTTAAATCAGAGAATAATGGTTGTTTGATTTATATGAATAATGTCTTCTATGCATATGCTCTTGTGAAGAGTGGGATATTTATTATTGATCTTGATTATTGTACACACATCCATAATTATTTAAAAATTGTGGCTAAATGTCGAGGTATTAATAATTTGAATACCACATACTTGTGGTACTGCCGATTGGGTCACATTGGACATAAATGCATGAAAAAGCTCCATAGTGATGAACTTTTGAGTTCATTAGATTTTTAATATTTTGATACATGTGAAGCATGTTTGATGGTAAAGATGGGCAAATCATCGTTCAATGGATATGTTGAATGGCCGAGTGATTTATTGGAAATAATACATACTGATGTATGTTGTCCGATGAGTATACTCGCACACGGTGGATTCCTCTACTTTATAACCTTCACTGATGACTTGAGTCATTATGGTCATATTTATCTTATGAAGCATAAGTCTAAAATATTTGAAAAGTTTAAAGAATTTTAGAATGAAGTACTAAATCAGTGGCAGGAAAATAAAGTTTCTATAGTCGGACAGTGGGGGTGAATATTTGAGTCATGAGTTTATCGAGTATCTTAGAGCATATGGAATAATTTCACAGTTTACGCCTCCTAGAACATCCCAATGTAATGGAGTGTCGGAGCGGCGTAATCAAACTTTGTTGTACATGGTGGGATCTATGATGTTATTAACTGATCTCCCTTTTTTTCATTTTGGGGATATTCTTTAGAGATTGCAGCTTTTACAGTTAATAGAGCGACATCAAAGTCTGTTGAAGTGACACATATGAATTGTGGTTTGGCAAGAAACCCAATTTATCGTTTTTTAAAATTTGGGGATATGAGGTTTATGTAAAATGTTTACAACCAAACAAGCTTAATACCAAGTCAAACAAATGTGTATTTGTAGGTTATAACAAAGAGCTTAATGAGGTTGTTGAACCGGAGCAAGATGGACAGAGTAGCACAAAACCAAAAAAACATTCTCGAGATGCCTATGGCACCATTACATGTTGTTGCGCCTACAAATATTGTAGTCTCGGAGATTACAGCTCCTATTGAACCACGTAGATCTGGTAGAGTTCATCTTCTGGTCGAAAGATTTTAAGATAAAGTATTGTTGTTGGACAATGATGAACCAGTTACATATCAAGAAGCTACGATGGGCCCTGACTCCGTTAAATATCAAGATGTACCATGAAATCCGAGATATAATCCATGTACGAGAATCAAGTTTGGAACTTGATGGACCCTCTGAAGGCCTGAAGCCTATATAATGTAAATGGATCTATAAAAAGAAAACAAATTCGGACAGAAATGTAATCATATATAAAGCTCGACTTGTCGCAAAAGGATTTTGAAAAACTCAAGGAATTTACTACAATGAGACATTCCCCTAGTAGCGATAATTAAGTCTATTTGGATACTTCTAGCAATAGTTGCATATTTCGATTACGAGATATGGCAGATGGATGTCAAAACAACTTTTTTGAATGGGAAGCTAACCGAGGATGTGTAGATGGTACAACCTGAGGTTTTTGTTTATCCATAAGATGTTGTAAAGGTGTGCAAACTTCAGCATTCAATCTATGGACTGAAGCAAGCATCACGAAGTTGGAATCTCTATTTTGATGAAGTGGTCAAAGGATTTGGTTTCATAAAAAATGGTAAAGAAGCTTGTGTGTACAAGAAAGTGAGTAGGAGTCCAATAGCGTTTCTAATACTATATGTGGATAACATATTGTTGATTGGAAACGATAAAATATTTCTTAACACTATAAAGGACTTATTGAAGGAAAGGTTTTCAATGAAAGATTTGGGTGAAGCAACTTATATATTGGGCATAAAGTTCTATAAGGATAGATCCCAGTGCCTGATAGGGCTTACCCAAGATACATATCTAGACAAGGTTTTTAAGAGGTTCAAAATGGGAGAATCCAAGAGAAGATCACTTCCAACGGTACATGGCAGACCATTAAGCAACAAGCAATGTCCTATGACATAAGCTGAGTGGTGAAACATGAGTGATGTCCCATATGCATCAGCAATTGGGTCAATCATGTATGTCGCTATATGTACAATACCAAATGTATCCTATGCTCTAAGTGTTAAGAGTAGATACAATAGTGATCTAGGAGTGGATCACTAGATTGTAGTGAAAACTATACTTAATTACTTACGAAGGACTAAGAATATGTTTCTCATATATGGAGGTGATAAAGATCTCATTGCAAGGGGTTACACTGATGCAAGGTTTGTCACTAATCCTGATGATTTCAAGTCTCAATCCGGCTATGTGTTCACTATGAATGAGGAGCGGTGAGATAGAAAATTTCTAAGCAAGATACAGTTGTGAATTCTACAACAGAGGCAGAGTACATAGAAGTGTCGGATGCTAGAAAGGAGGATGTATGGATGAAGAACTTTATTATAGAACTTGGTGTTGTTCCAAGTGCATTAGAGCCTATGGAGATTCATTGTGACAATAATGGTGCCATTGCTCAAGCGAAAGAACCAAGATCTCACGAGAATAACAAGCATGTACAATGTCGATATCATCTCATATGCCAGTTCGTGAATGATGGTGACATCAAAATGTGCAAAATTCATACATATCCGAATATGGAAGATCCGTTGACTAAGTTGATCACGCTTGCAAAGCATAAGAAGCACTGGAAAGCCATAGGTGTTAGACTGCTAAATATAAATTAGATTATTGACTCTGGTGCAAGTGGGAGACTGATGAAAATATGTCCTAGAGGCAATAATAAATGTATTATTATTATTCATATTTTTGTTTCATATTTTTGTTTCATAATTAAGTTTATTGATTTGTGCTATAATTGTATTAGTTCTGAATAATGTGTATTTGGAGGAAAACCATAATACATGTGTGGAATAATAAACACCAATAAGATATCCTTAGTCTTGCCTCTAAGACTATTTCATGTATAAACGATAGTCTCAGTTTTCTGACTATGGGCAAGACGTCAAAGTGTTGTGGAGTTTCCAATGATATACGAGATCGGAGTTATTAGAAGAAGACGACGATGGATAGACCCAATATGATATACCGTGAAACACATCGGCAATATATGTTATTGGTAGTTTCTCATAAACAATGTATTGCCTTTACTAAAGTTCGTTAGACCATGAGACACCTGTGAACTTGGGTACAATATGGACGTGGCAGGACTCTTCAAATATTGATCTAAACAAGAGTAATTATAAAGTCAGTCTTTACTCTTACCGGATGGTACATCAATTATTCATATGGTATACGTGCTTGCGGGAATTGCTACTGCTGATGATGGATAGATACACTCTAGGACCACTCATGTGCTATGATGTTCGTCATCGTCTGGCCGGACACGTGATCAAGTTATTGATCACATGAACATCGATAGTACAGTATGAATAAAGAGTTCATGTCAGGTAACGAGAATAACCTAGTGTTTCATCTCGGGCAATATAAAGTTTTGATGAAGCAATACGATATGTATCACACATAATACTACGGTTCACACGATAAAGATCTTCGTGTTATTTGCGGGGATTACTACATGCACCAAGGCGGTAATAGTAATCATTGTTGTGAAAGGAATTTCGGATATGTCCATAAATATCCGAACCCACAGGGTCACACACTTAAGACATTTTTGACATTTAAAACGTGAGTGAGATTAAGATATCATAGTAAATAATAGCACTAGATTGTTTCAGCGTCATCTCGATTCTTTTCGGCCATGGGATGGATGCTGAAAAGGACACGCGGCGATGTCGCCATAGAGCCTGCTATCCGGTGAGGCGGGACCCGCAACAGGCTAGAGCGAAAGATTCTAGACTGTGGGTTGGAGTCATGCGCATCGTGCTACCCCGCGTCGCAGGACGGTGGGCCGCGCGCGACATGGGCCCGTCGTCAGCATAGGAGTGCAGGAACGCACTTTGTGAGAGGCATCCCAAGGGCGACAACACTACGCACCCTCCGGGTGGTGGGTCCCACTTAGCACCGACGTGGCCTGTGAGCCCATGTAGGTTGTATTTTATCGCGGACATGGGCTCGCTCAACGCTGATGTTGCGCTGTGAACCCATGTTGGTCACGGTTTATAGCGGACCTAGGGTCCACCCAACCCAGATGTGGCACTATAGCCTCTACTAGTATGCCGGTTCTCGCGTTCAGAGAGCCCATATGGCAGCGTAGACGGTAGACGTCCGCGGGTTAGCACGTACGTCTATGGTCTACATGACAGCATCATCCCTTGTAGTCTGACCGTTCTCGCAGATATGGATGAGCTGACAGCGTTATCTTTTGGGCCACGCGGCTGTGGGGCCAAAGTACGCGGAAACTCGGCGTCACGACCAGCATTTAGCTTATAAAAGACCCCTCTATCTTTGTGCTTTCTCGCATCGATTTAGCTGGTTTGTCTTACCTTCATTGCACCATGCTAAAAGAGACACTACCTGCTACCCCAAACGATTGCTTTGCCGTATCCGACGCGTTTGGGGTGGTGATGTGCTGCTCTATAGCACATGGGCAGCGGAAGAGTAGGTTCGTTCCACTATATGTACAACATAGCGATAGCCAACCAAGCACGTCTACGGACTCGAGTCAGCAACATGTCCTCTCGCGGGATGTACGCGTGAACCCCATCAGCAGGTAGAAGTGGGAGACGTGCCAATCGGTGGCACGGCATCTACGTGGAGCACGGAAACAGGAGACAGTTTTGCGACGGATCTATGTCCTCCACCATCAGCGTGCGCGGGAATCACGTACATGAGGATAAGTGTCCATCACGACAACGGGGAGAAGGCCTGCCATCGATGTCATTCTCTCTTCGCGTCGGAGTTTGGTGGGAGTCGCGACGACTGGGGGCATGGCGTGAATGACGATATCGTACATGCCAGGAGAATCAAGAAGGCGTCGCGATGGAGCGACATCCTCCTGTCGTGACGTACGTAGGAACCGCCTACTGAAAGGATCGTATGGCCACCTAGAGGGGGAGGGTGAATAGGTTCTAATTCAAATTTTACTCATTTTCAATTTAGGGTTTGACACAAAAGGTAAATTCTCTAGATTATGCAACTATGGTGAATTTACCTATATGTCAAACTAGCCTATATACTAAGCAAGAACTATATAAGTAAAGTGCGGTAAATGATAGAAGTAACCAAAGTGGAGCACGCGGAGACACAAGGATTTCCGTAGTTCCTTCCTTTTGAGGGGAAGTACATCTACGTTTGGAGAGGGGGTGGTTTCAAACCACCAACACCACAAGAGGTCTCCCTTGTTCTCCGATGAACCTCACCCCAACGGGTTTGATTCACCTGTTCCACTATACGGCAACCTTCAAGGTGGAAGCCGACACCTTTACAACAAGTTCGAGGCACACATCCACAACCTAATTGGAGGCTCCCGAATACAAGCAAGCTGTCAAACAATCAAAGACAAGCTAGTAAGAACCAAATCACAAGCTAGGGTTTCCACTGAAAGACTAGAGCAAGGTGCCCTCAATTGAATGAGGGGGAAACGGATATATCTCTTGGTGAAGCTGTAGATCAAGGCCTCCTCCTTTGATTCTCCAAAGATCAACGACTTTGGATGGTTGAGTGAAGAGATCTTGTGGATTTGGTGTCTCAAATGATGCTGCTGTTCTTGAGGTGGACGAGCAGCTCCCAAGGTAGAATAAGGGGCCTTTATATAGGCCCCCTGGAATTAGAGCCGTTGGGAGCCACTTACCCCAGACAGTCCGTCCAACATCATCCAGACAGTATAGCACAGTCGGACACTCCCTCCTAGTAAAGTTTTCGGACAGTGTCGAGATTGTGTCCAGGAGGTGTCCGATATGCAGTTCTGATTGTTCAAGCAGGTCAACCAGCCCCCTGGGCCGGACACTCTGGGCCAAACACACCGGACACTCCGGCCAGCGAAGTTTCTGGCTAGAGTCCGCACGAGTCCGGGTGGTGTCCGATATGATGTTCTGAATGTCCGAGGAAGTCGTCAAATCCTCAGGGGGCTTGTTCGTCTATGGTACCAAAGTTGGCAGGCCAGCGCATGGCGGTACCTAAGTTGCCTGAAATCACCGCGTTTTGAAAAGTTGGGCCGCCAACTACTGAGAGGGGCCGTTTCGAGGCAAACTCATCTCACCCCACCAAATACAAACATTTTGTTAAACCGCCCCGTGAAGTACACGGTTGGGACCCACATGTCGGTTATCTGTCCGTGATGTGGGCGCCAACGCGGCAACCTCTTAGGCAAATCGAGCAGCTAAGTGGATCGGATACATTGACCAATTTCACAAATCCATTCCCAGCTTTCCCCTAGCACCGGCGGCGGCGGAATCCACCCTCCAGGCAGGACGATCCCTTCGGACATTTGATGTCCGGGGCCAAGTTGCTGCGCCCAGTCGCTGATACCGAGCTCCAATGGCGCATGACATAGCTGCCGTTGCGAGGCTCTAGCCCGCCTCCACCGCCGACAAGCCGAGCAGCTCGGAGGATGGCAGATCCTACTATCAAGAAAGAAGAAGTTCTGTCTACAAGCGGGTGAGCTACCCTTCTCTTTGCTATTCGCACTAATTACAACTGCTAGCTGGCTACTGAATCTCAAATTGTTTGTTAGCCCAGCGCTGACAAACATATTTTGTCCATAGTTTTCTATCAAGTGGGATCTGCGCGGACCCCCCTTACCTGGTTACGGTAGTCCTCTACAGGTACGACTCTAATGGCAAGTGGTATGGAAGCCATTGTTTCACGATGGAAGAAGCGCCTGCACAGATCTGCACTATATCTAGTATGGTTTCTGCTCTGCGTAATCATGTTGAATTATGGCCGAAGCAGACAACAAAGTTCAGCTTCATGGATGAACGTGACATCATGGTTCCTATAACGTGTGACAGTCAGCTAATTGGGTTGATGAAAAGGTATGCTTCGACTGCCATGTTTGACCTGAAATGTCATGTACTGGATGTGGAAGCTGCTGCAACTGGGAGTTGCCCTTCTATTCTTGGACATGGTGGTTGCTCGAACCCAATTAGCTCCTGGTAAGCAAAGGTCGCTTGGGGTTCGCATGTTTGTGCTGAATTGTAATTTTTGTTTTATTTACTCTGTAGATATCAGGCAGTTATGCAATAGTCTTGTTTCTTTGACAGGAAGCGCCGCAAGGTTAGAAACATGACTACCGGGTCAGTGATTTTGTTGCCCGAAGAAATTAAAAACGAGTGGAAAGATGATGCTGGACACGATTCTGGTGCCCATTGTTCCGGCGATATAGAGTACGTGAAGCTAAGAAAATTGGCACCAAGGAAGAGGAAGAAGGCAGGAAATGAAGAAACCAGTGGACGTGAAGGCTTGGCACCCAGGCTGCGGAAGAAGGCTGCTGGCAATGAAGATGCATAGTAATGTGTTGAACTTGAACCTATATATGTAATTCTGTTAAATTCTGATCGCTCTGTGTGTGGCACGTTGCTGGGAAAAACAATCTACCCACGTTCTCTGAGTAAAATATACTGCGACTTAGGGTTTGGAAACGCTCGAGTCAGTAGTTGAATCCGAAATTGTGATTGTGCCACTGCTATCTGAAAACAATGATCCACCGGTTCCACGATTGCTGAGGGGCAGGAGGTCTCCAAATACGACGGAATATAAGTGGCACATAAATAAATTATTTAAGCTGCCACACTCCACGAAGCAGCAACTTATTTCAGATGCTGCACAACGACGTGGCAACATAAACAACAATGTTCTCACCGATAATGCCCAGATGAGGAGGAAATGGGTACCACTTTCTGGCCTAATCTTGAGCCCGTCTATCTCACCGCCTCTCTGCTCCTACATCCACTGCATCTGGCGAAGCTCCCAGATCTCTAGTAACTGGGTGTACATGCTTCCACTTTATAAATCGTGGTTGTGTCATTTGCGCGGCACAATCCACGTAGATTACGTTTAAATAAACCACCAGTGTCAGAATACACTAGTAAAAAAGGTGTCTTTGGTCCACAGTTACATTCTCAATCCGGGACAGAGATCTAAATCGAGGCAGAAATTGACCTAAATCACAAATTCTTCCACAAATTAATGCGGGGTCAAAGCAATTTTTTTCCTCCCTGGAATCCGGGACCAATAGTTCAGACCGCTAGGTCAACAAGTACAAATATTACAACTTAAAAAGGCACGGAGCTTAAGCTAAATAGAACTAGTTATCACACATCTCCTTGATCTTCCTAATCTTGGCCCGATGCGCATCTTCTTGCGAGAGCAAGGATCGAATTGTCTGCTCCTTCCTTTTAGCATCTTCCTTGCACAGCTTCAATTGTTTCTCTGCATTTTTCCTCATGCACTTGTCAATACTCGTAGTTGTGTACTACAGGACTTTGGCCTGGTGGAGATCGTTCCTTGCTTGAGTCAGTTCTTGCTCTGCTTTAGCCTTTAGGGCCAACGCCGCGTCCCTCTCCTTCTCGACTTTGATAACCTTGTCTTGCACCCAGCTGAGATCTCGCTTATGCTTGGTCGTGTCAACTGGTTCCCATAGATTCATCTCAACACTATCAAGAAGTGAGCTGAATACAGATTCTTTCAACTCGACAGTCATTTCCCATAGTTTGTCCATCGTTTTCTGCATCAATTTGGGCCACTCTGGATCTACCAATTTGACAACACCGCAACTTCCGCCTTGCATCATTGCACGATGTCCTTGACACCGCAGAAACCTCCTACCTGCGTTTCGTGCTTCGAAGGCTACAAATTTCTTGAGCCCCCTTCTTCTCCACGTTCTTGAGGCCTGCTTCATCAAGGGCGCAGGGGATCCAGATTCCCTGGTAGATTTCTTTCTCTACTGCTGCTTCCACCTTCGCCGCCGCCGCTGCTGCCGCCAAACCGGAGGAAGAAGATGATGAAGCCATTTTCTCCGGTGAGAGGGTGACCTTAAAGGGGCAGCGATGGGAGCTCTGTGGGGGGAGGACGAGGAGGCTCTGTGCACGAAGGAAGATTGGGAGGAAAGGAAACGGCAAAGGACTGGTGGAAAGGAGAAGAAGAAATCCGAACCCCTTATATCCACCTACCTGCACCAAGATTCGTGTAAACGCTATAGTGTAACCGCTACGCATCGTGGAAAGAACTGGGGAGGACCCGCACGATGATTGCGTCGCCTCGATCTCCACGCACGTATTGAAACAGTGCCTCGGTTTCGCGGACCACGGACCCACCAACGGTCGTGCTGACGGAACGCCTGTCAGATGACGTGACTTGACCATGCTTGTGTCAGGTGGCGTTAGAGACCAAGTTCCGGCTTAGTTTAAAAACGAGCTAGAAAAACCGAGTACCAATTGAAAGATTTGACTTATTTTTAAGACCCGGATCGTATTTTTTGTTGTGAAGTTTCAGGAACCCTTCAAGATTCTGCAAGCCGAAGATCAAGCTAGATGATGATAAATCCGACTTTGGATCTTGGAGGCCTCCGAGGGCTGCTGTTGGGGATATACTTTCCGGGTATCCTCACAGTTCCTCACTGACCAGGGTGGCCCACTTCGGGTTAGAGCTTTGCTTCATGGGCGGCCCAGTCAGGGAGAAAGACGGAGTCCAATCCGGCTACAGGAAGGCCCAGAAGACTTACCGACTTAGGACCATAATGTTACTTGTAGTTCAAGATGTACTCTGTAACCGACTCTTAGACGTAGCCAGATAGATCTCTCCTGTAAACCCTAGGCCAGATATCTATATAAGCCGTCCTAGGGAGAGCCTTTAGGGCACACCCAATACTTTAGACCTCAACTCGCACAGGCGAAACCCTTGTAACCCATATTCCGGCTCTGCCGTATTACTGGATTGCTGGCAGGAGTAGGATCCGTCCAAAGCCAGCGGATTCGAACCTGGGTAAACTTGTGTGCTCACCGTCCCAGAATACCGTACGTCTCACACCCCTCTCTTCCGCACGCCTCGAGGACCCCCTCATGGCGTACTTGTCATCAATCTGACGACAATCACTGCACCTGGAAATAATCTTGCTCACAGCAGTTTATTAGTGGCAACAGTTTTGTAGTAGCAATAGTAAAGTAATAGCAGTAGTAAAAGTAAAAACACTAGTAACAATTGTAGTAAATAGTAGGATTAAAGCGCGGTAGGCATAGGGATGGATGGACGAGCGTTGCATGGACAAGACAATTCATATAGCAATCAAGACATAGGTCATTTGTAGATAAATAAGATAAAGCATCCAAGTACTAAATAATCATAGGGATGTGTTCCATATATAGTCATACGTGCTCGCAATGAGAACTTGCACAACATCTTTTGTCCTGCCAGCCCGTTTGCAGCGGGGCCTCAAGGGAACTACTGCCAATTAAGGTGATCCTTTTAATAGAGCACCGAAGCAAAGCATTAACACTCCGTGAACACACGTGATCCTCACATCAAAGCCATCCCCTCCGGTTATCCCGATTATTGTCACTTCGGGGCCTTTGGTTCCGGACAACATGTGTATAAAACTTGCAGGTAAGACCATAAACAATACTATCATAATGAATCAATAACATGTTCAGATCTGAAATCATGGCACTCGGGCCCTAGTGACAAGCATTAAGCATAACAAGTTGCAACAAAGTCAAAAAGCACTAATAATAGATACTAGGCACCATGCCATAACAATCTGATGCCATTACATGAACAATCTCATCCAATCCCTACCATCCCCATAGACTACAGCGGGGGATTAATCACTCATAGATGGGGGAATCATGGATGGTCAATGGAGAAGCGATGGTGATGATTATGGCGATCATCTCCTCCAATTCCCCGTCCCGGCAGGGTGCCAGAACGGAGTTTCTGGTTCTAAATTGCGAAATCTGGTGGTGGCAGCGTAGCGGAACTCTTTCTAGAAAAACATCGAACCCCATTGGTTTTTTAGGTCAGGAGGCAACTTATAGGCGAAGAGGGAGGTCGACGGGGTGACCGAGGCGGCCACACCACCCCCAGGTGTGTCCTGGCCTGGCCCGCGCGGCCAGGTGGTGTGGGCCCCTCGTGGCCCTCCTCCGTCTCGTCTTCTGGCTCCATGAGTCTTCTGGTGAAATAGGATTCTTGGCATATTTTCCGGGATTTTTCCTGATAGTTGATTTTCTACACAAAAACTAGACACCAAGGTAATTCTGTTTAAAATAGCATCAGTCTGTGTTAGTTGTATCCAAATCACACAAGTTTAGAGGAAAAACAATAGCAAAAGTGTTCGGGAAAGTAGATACGTTTTGGACGTATCAACTCCCCACAAGCTTAGCTTATTGCTTGTCCTCAAGCAATTCAGTTGAAAACTGAGTGCGATAAAAGAAACTTTCACGAACACATTTGCTTCATGAGATGTATATATTCTCAGCATATGATCAAGTACTTGGTCAATTCATAATAAGTAGTATGCAAATAAGGTTACTGAATAGTCATTACAAGCTATGAAGAGATTCCAACTCAAAAATAATAAGTAGCATGAAACATAAACATAAGCAACATTGCAATGCTCATAAAAAGGTATGATATAGTGGTATCTCACTTTCCTTTGATTGTAGAGCAAACATAAATGCCAAGGCACCTCTAAATTTCAAGTGAAGACTAGAAGTAAAGATATTAGAGATACACGCATCAAGGTCATGACACAATTAACCAAGTTTTGAGACAAGCACATTACACTAAGAATGACAAATATGCTCTCAAGAATATGCTCATAGAATGAGTGGTGACTCAACAAGGAAGTGAAAAGGTTTTGAAAAGTTTGAAAGGCTTCCAAATGCTGAAAGTATGGTACTCATTAGCTTTGAGCTCTCATTGCCCCTATCATAAGCATCTTTAAATGGTTAATGTGAAAGTGAGGTCCAATACGAGTAATATGCTTGACAGACCATAAACTGGAAATCTCATGTCCCTTGAGTATGAGGGCTGCTCCTCATGCTACTCAACTTTAGTTACCGGTAAGTTCTTGTCATAGTAAATACATGCGTATCATAGAGAACCGCCAACGGGGTACCCCTTGCCCGATGATACGGAAGAATCCCTATATCAAAATGACAAGGCAAGTAGACAATGAGCATCTCGTCAATCTTCTTATTTACCATGGGAAAATGGTGCTTTTTTCTCTCTTTACTATTTTCTCATCATCTTTTTTTCTCAATAACTATCTCTCTCTTTTTTTATAAGAAGAATGCTTCATAGATTGCTCATTATGGTTACGCTGCAGGTTTCCACAATGATTAGGCATGGATTAGACCAGCCACCCAGGCGTTTCTCTAATACACATACATAACTCCATGGACTTACAAGCTCCCCTTTTATTTCACACCGACAACATCCGTAAACAAAAGAGCATGGTATCAACGGGGTATATATTTACAAGTGTTGAAAGCGTTCCCCATGACAACACGGTTCTGCTAATCCCCAGCCTATAATTTGCAAGCATATAACTTTCATGGACAGTCACAATGGTTCAGGTTTATTAAGTGCAAGAAATAAAGTGTGCCATCAAGTTCGTGTGAGCTTTACTAACTAACTTTCTCATAACAAGCAAACATTTTATTCGGAAGAAAACAAGGCATACTGAATATGCACGGAAAAGCAAATGATGCTAATAGGTAGGTATGGTGGACACTTTTGGCAATATTGATTTTGGGGAGTTGGAAACACGAGTAGAGCTCATACTCAGTGCACATGAAGGCTAACAATGGTAAGGGAGCGACAAATGAGAGAGCAATAACTGTCATAATCATGCTTGCAACAAAACAGGACTAATCATGGCATGAAAGTGATTCAAGACCCCAGAGGCAAAATAATTCATCGAGGCTTAACTGATTATTGTTTTAGTCATATGCATGCGTGAGCATGTGCCAAGTCAATTCAAGTGAAACATTCAGAGGAGGATACCACAGTGTCATACCAAGTTATGAATAGAACAATGCAAGCAAACATTCATATGACATGCTACAAACTATTAGCAAGCTAGAGCTAATCATAAGAAAGAAAGAACTACTAAGCATCCATAAATAAGAAACACATTACATGAACAGACTAAGCATGCCCATAATGATGAGTATATGTACAAAAATGAAAACAAATAGAGTTTGTTACCAGCCTCTTACCATACCTCAAGTTGTCATTAATCTTCATTATTGCCCTTCACTTGTGTGGCTTAAATAATAACATGAAACCCAACTCCACTGAGGACTGCTGAACCCTGCAACGAACTTCACAAAACCAAAGAAGAACAACAAATATTTTTGGGTTTTCGATTTTTAAAGGCAAGAACCAAAAGGAAGAACAAGCAAAGCGAAATCTTTTTGGGTTTTTTGAATAATCAAAACAAAGCTAAAGGGAAAAGGAAAACCAAGCTAAAAACACAAAGAAGCAAACAAAGAGAAATAACGAAAATATTTTTGGTCTTTTTGTGTTTTGGAAAGCAAAAGAAAGCGAAACTTGGATATACAAAGTACCGACTATGTCGGTGTACCCCCCCCCCCAAGCTTAGGCTTTTGGCCTCAGTGGGTATCAATCCCAACACGGGTAAGGGTTCCAAGCCGGCGGGTCATCGTAAGAATGATCGTAGTTAGGCCCTTGGGAAGAAGAATAAGCTCCCCAATCATAGGTAGGCTGCTGGTACGAGGACTCTCCCTCATTCGAGGGCTAGACCGAATCATCTGTAGCCTCCCTTCCAGTCCCCTGCTCCTGTTGGGAGAGCTCCCCCAGATATGTATCGAGCTCTTCCTTAGTGAGTGACCATCAAATTTTCCCACTCTCCTTTGGGAAGCTGCTCCCTTGGCAAATCTCCGCATACAAGTCCATGAGTGGTGTAGGTCGCTCTTTAATTCTTTCACACGATCCCCACTAGGGTACTTTAATAGCTACAGAAACGTCATCAAAAGGAAGGTTGATAGCTATATTATAAATTTTGTAGTGAACCATGGGGTTAGGCAAAGAGCAACTAAATCGAAAGTCCTACACCACAGACTTAGTTAGTTTCACAAATTGGTAAGGTTCATCTCCCACAAAATGCTCCAATCCTGCATTAGCAATTAAAGAATGGAAGTCCTGAGAAATCCCTACAGGCCTCATGAATTCGGGGCATGGATAGATGGAAGGAAAAACTTCCTCCTCTTGGTGAACCTTCATAACCTCAGGCACCCTCAATTCATGTTGGTTGAGTTGGTGTTCATTCATCTTCTATTCTGAAATTTAAACATCCATTATACAAGTGATTGCAAAGTGAATACATAATGAAGGGAACTACTCATAGGGACTTGTAAGAAGCCTAAACATGCATCAAAACAATTTCTCTAAGCATTGAACAATCTCACAAGCTCACAAAACCAGTCACCTACAGTAGCAAAATACTCAAGATATATACCACTAAACACAAATCTACTTGGACAAGCGGAGGAGTCACATACCAGAGAACAAATGCTCCAAATTTCAGCAACAAAGATGGGCTGAGCAAGGAGATTGAAAAATCATGGAAAAGAACAGCAAGAACGCGATTTCGAGCAATGAAATGGTGTTTTCTCGGGAGAGAGAAGGAAGTGGCAAGTGAGAGAGTGAGTGGAGGGCCAGGGGTGGCCCACACCATGGCCAGGCACGCCCCTGGTGTGGCCGCGCCACCAGGTGGTGTGCCTGCCGGGTGGGCCCCCTGGTACTCTCCAGGTACTTCTCTGCCCCTTTTTTCACGTAAAAATTTAATATGAATTTTATGGAATTTTTCGAGACACTTTGTTTTTTAGCACTTTTCGGGTATTGATGAATGATTTTCTGACAGAAAGATGACTTTGGAATGATGCGAAAACAAAACAAAGCTAAAACTTCAGAAGTTCTAAAACACTCTAATATGCAAGAAACTAGCAACAGAAAAGTAAACTAAATGAAAGCAAAAACTAAAATGGATAAAAATAAAAGTAAGCAAATATAATCATGGTGAAAACATTGTTTTGTTCATTAAAATCCCTTTGTTAACAAGGTTGATCAGGTCTTGTTACCAAAACAATTTTATATGAAACAAAACTTTGCATTCCATTGAATGATTATGTTACCTTAACCTTGATAGCAATGGTCCCAATCATAATAATTTCATATTTTCTTTTGGTATGGGGCAATATATTTCTCCAACTTGAATGCCCTCAATATTTTCAACTGAATTTAAGCCATAATTCCTATCAATCTTCTTGGGGAAATAGACAGTATGCTCCTTGTCATTAACATTAAAAGTTATCTTTCCTTGATTGCAATTGATAACAGCTCCTGCAATATTAAGAAAAGGTCTCCCAAGAATAATAGACATATTATCATCTTTAGGCATTTCAAGCACAACAAAGTCAGTTAATATCAAGCAATTATGAGCAACTTGAACAGGTACATCCTCACATATACCAACAGGAATAGTAGTAGATTTATCAGCCATTTGCAAAGATATATCAGTTGGTATTAGTTTTTCCAATTGAAGTCTCTTATAGAGAGAAAAAAGCATAACACTAAGTCCTGCTCCCAAATCACACAAAGTAGTTCTAACATAGCTATTTTTTAATAGAACATGGAATAGTTGGAATCCCTGGGTCTCTGAGTTTCTTTGGAACCTTACCATTAAACGAATAATTAGCAAGCAAAGTAGAAATTTCCTCCTTGGGGATCTTCCTTTTATTAGAGACAATATCCTTCATATATTTGAATAAGGTGGTAATTTAATAGCATCAGTCAAAGGGATTTGCAAAAATAAAGGTTTCATTCACTCGCAAAACTTATTATAATGTTCGTCTTCCTTTGACTTGTGTTTCTTATCAGGGAAAGGCATAGGTTTTTGGACCCAGGGCTCTCTTTCACTACCATGTTTCTTAGCAACAAAATCTTCCTTAGTGTATTTAGTATTCTTAGTGTGCCTTTCAGGTTCTTCTTAAACTTTTTCTTTATCAGGAGCATCATTTTCTTCATTACCACTTTCAGTTTCAGCATCAGAGAAAGATATACTATTAGGATCTTTAGCAGGTTCAGAAGGTTCTACAATAGTTTTATGTTTCTTTTTCCTTTTCTTAGGAGAAGTACCACTATTTTCAATTTGTTGGGAATCCTGCTCAATTCTTTTAGGATGCCCCTAAGGATATAGAGGATCCTGGGTGGCAGCACCACTTCTAGTTCTTATTTCATAAGCATGTTTTTCTTTAGCAGCATTCACTAAAAATATTTTTGTACCTTGATAAGCTAATAAATATGAGTTTGAACCATTTGGAAATGTTTAACAAGAATTTTAACATCATTAGAGGTTTTTTCACAATATCCTTCAACTCAATAATAGCTCCAAAGTTTTCCATTAGATGATTTTGCACCCTTTTATTAAAATTATCTTGCTTAACAATAAAAACATCAAATTCTTCTAAGCATTGATCAGGAGGTTTAGAGTAAGGAATATCACCTTCATCAAAATGTTGGAGAGAGTGTACCTCAATAGTGGATGAGTGGGAGATTGACTTACATAATTCTTCTATAGGAGGTAAATTCTTGACATCTGCAGCTTTAATTCCCTTCTCCTTAAGACATTTCTTAGCTTCCTTCATCACTTCATCATTTAGTTCAATAACTCCCCTCTTCTTTGGTGTTGGTGTTGGCTCAGGCACAGTTAACTCAGGTCTAGTTGTCTCAGGTGTAGTTGGCTCAGATGAAGTCCAGTCTTCATAATTCATGCCTATTTTAGCCATTAATTCCTCAGCTTCTTTGGGAGTTCTCTTCCTGAAAACACAATCAGCACAACTATCCAGGTATGTCCTAGATTCTTCAGTTAGTCCATTATAATATATATATCAAGAAGCTCATTTTTAGGTAATGGACATCCAGCCTGTGCATGAATCAAAGCACAAAACCTTGCCCATGATTCAGGCAATATCTCTTTCTCTCCCTGTTGAAAATCAAAAAGTTCCTGCAAAATATCATGTCTAGCACTACTAGGGAAATATTTCTGAAGGAAGGTACTAATCAAGCAATCAGGGCTGTCAATAGATCCAGGAGGTAAATTATTAAACCAAATTTTAGTTTCTCCTTTCAGTGAAAAAGGGAAAATTTTAGCAACAAAGTAGGTGCGCATCTTAATATCATCAGAAAATAAACCACTCATGGTAGAAAGCTTAGTCATATGTGCTACATCACTTTCATTCTTAGTCCCACAAAAAGGTTCTTTCTCAATAATAGTTATATAAGATAAATCAAGAGAGAAATCATAATCCTTATCTTTAATGGTTATGGGAGATGTACCAAACTTATCATTAGGGGATAATTTGGGTTTTATAGTATGCCTCTCAAGGAGACTCTTAATAGCACTTTTACCATGAGTATTTTGACATTCTTTAATAAATTCATCATTCATTTCTATATATCCGTCTTCAATATCATAGCTCTCTATAGACTCAGGTGAACTGTCAGGTGTAGTAGTATCTTCATTAGGAGTTTCGGTATTTCCAGCTATAGTTCTAGCAATCGTAGCATCTAGGAAAGGACCTAATGAACCACTTTTATCAAGCACAATAGAAGCAGCATCATAAGCATCAGAAGTTTCAGATTTCGCAGTAGTAGCAGTATGTATATGTGGTGGTGTAAGGAGCTTACTCATAACAGATGGTGAATCAAGAGCAACAGAGGTGTTCAGAACCGAACCTCTCCTTGTAGTGGATGGTAAAATAGGGACCTTGACATCACGAGACTTACCCATGATGGATGGATGGCATCGAACAATAGTGATTCCAAGTGAACTTGATAAATAGAGATATGCTCCCCGGCAACGGCGCCAGAAAATAGTCTTGATGACCCACAAGTATAGGGGGTGTATCGCAGTATTTTCGAGTGAAGTGAAACCCAATTTATTGATTCGACACAAGGGGAGCCAAAGAATATTTATAAGCCTTAACAACTGAGTTGTCAATTCAGTTGCACCTGGAAACAATCTTGCTCACAGCAATTTATCAGTAGCAACAGTTTTGTAGTTGTGATACATTGCAAATGTATCTATAATTTTTGATGTTCCATGCTTGGTTTTATCCACTTTCTTGTGTTTTGTTCCAACTTTGGAGTACTTTTCATATGATTTCTTGGACTAACCAATTAATAAGAGCCACAGTGCCAGCTGCCTGCTTTCTGCTGTTTTTGGTTCTAGGAAAGTCAGAAAATGAATATTCTCGGAATTGGACAGGACAAAAGCCAAAGTGCCTATTTTTCTGGAAGGGATCAAGTGCCAGAATACGATACGGAGAAGGACCAGGGGGCCACCACACCACTTGGTCGCGCGGCCCAGCCTGGCTCGCGCCAGGGGGTGGTGAGGCCAGCCCTGGCACCCCCTCGGCCTCTCCTTCCGCCTATAAGTTGCCCTCATGACGAAAACCCTAAGTACCCGATCAAAAAATCCACGAAAGAGTCTCTAGCCGCCATCATCTCCATCCCTAGATCGGGAGGGATCTGAAGCTCTTCCCGGCACCCTGCCGGAGAGGGGAATTCACCCTGGAGGCCTTCTTCATCACCATGCAAGACTCCGGTGTGATGCGTGAGTAGTTCATCCTTGGACTACGGATCCATGTAGTAGCTAGATGGCTGGTTTCTCCTCCTTTGTGCTTTCATGTTTAGATCTTGTGAGCTCCGTTCATGATCAAGATCATCTAATTGTAATTCATACATCTTGTGTTTGCGGGGATCCAATGGATATTGAAATGCTATTTCAGATTGATTATTGATTCTATCATGTCTTTGTTATTTGAGATCTTGCATGCTTTCTGTTGTTAGTAGCTATCTTGGCCAAGTAGATGCTAGCAACTCCAAGAGTTAGTATTTATGCTCGATAGTGGGTTCATGCCTCTGGTAATCTGGGGAAGTGACATAAATCTCTAAGGTACTAGATGTGTTGTTGCTACTATGGAGAAAACAATAATCCTTTGTTCATAGAACAATCGTATTGTTTACTTTACACGTAGTTCGTAAAGCAATAATCTGTTGCTTGCAACTTAATACTGGAGGGGGTTCGGATGATAACCTGAAGGTGGATTATTAGTCATAGATGCAGTTGGATGGCGGTCTATGTATTATGTTGTAATGCCCAATCAAGTCTGAGAGGAGTCAAGATGATTAGTATATGCATGTATTGCTTTCTCGGTGTTTGTCAATTGCCCCGCTGTAATTTGTTCACCCAGCATGTTATTTACCTAAGGAGAGCCACCTCTAGTGAACTATGGATCCCGGTCCTTTTACTTTACATACAATCTACAATCTTTTACTGCTTTGTGTTTACTTTCTGCAAACTATTACTTCCTTCCATTCGATACGTTTAATCCTTTGTTTTACGCAAAACACGGTGAGATTAACAACCTCATCGCAAGTTAGGGACAAAGTTTTGTGGTTGTGTTGTGCAGGTCTCCACGTTGCTACTAGCACCGGTAGTGCGCCCTGCCAAAGCTCAGCTAGTAACACCTTTGGGTGTTTCCTTGCTCCTACTGGTTCGATTAAACCTTGGTTTCATAACTGAGGGAAAACTTGCTGCTATATTCATCGTACCTTCCTCTTGGGGTTCCCAACAAGCTCTACGTCGAAAGTCGAGCGCATCAAGATTTTCTGGCGCCGTTGCCGGGGAGTCAAGGACATCTTTACAAGGGGAGTCCCTCATAACCAATCTCTTTACTTTGTTGTTTTTGTTTTGCTTAATTTTCTTTTTTCTTTGTTTTCTTGTTTTGTTCTTCAAAAAACACAAAAAAAATTAGTTTTACTAGTTTGCTTTCTTATTGGAAAAACACAAAAAAAATAGTTCCTTTCTTAAGTTGCCTTTATGACTAGCTCTACTCCAATCACTATTTCATTATGGATAGCTCACTCAGTTTCCTATTTGGGAACAGTTTTATGACTGCTAAGGTAATAGATGAACCACCACCTGCTAGAACCTCCATGGAAGAAGAAATTGCTGAACATGAATGCTCATTTGATGAAAAAGAGGAGGATAGTGATGGACAAAAGGAGGAAGAATGGATCTACCCATGCCTACCTTCTAATGAGAGTAACTCTTTATCCCTTACATTATTTGATTGTCCCCCATGCTTATCAAAGGAGGGTGAATGTTATGTTCCCGATGATTCTTTTGAAAATGTTTATAATAAAGCTCTAGTGCTTGTAGATCATGAAAAGCATGCCTTATGTGATAGTTATATTGTTGAGTTTATTCATGAGGCTACTGAAAATTATTATGAGAGAGGAAAATATGGTTGTAGAAGTTTTTATGGTAATGAAACACCTCTCTATGTGCTGAAAGTTTTGAAGTTACTTTTGTTTTATCTTCCTATGCCTGTCACTTTGTTCTTTGTGCATTTATCTGAATAAAATATTACTATGCATAGGAAGTGGGTTAGACTTAAATGTGTTTTGAATTTGCTTCTTGATGCTCTCTTTTACTTCAATTCATATTTCCTATAAGAGCATCTTCTCAAATTTTCATGCCTAACTTAAAGGCGTTAAAGAAAAGTACTTGTTGGAAGATAACCCAAGAGTTTTAGATGAGTCTTGGAAGTTATTACCTCTGTAATAACCTCTCCTTATCCTTTTTATTTGCTTTTTTGTGCCAAGAGTAATCTCTAATGAGAGAGAAGTAATGATTGGGAAAGTTGCTGTCTCGAAACAGATTTTTGTGCTTCACCGTAAATATTCCTGAGAGATCTATGTATGTCGGATTGAGCTGTAAGTTTTTGTGCTTCTTCCCCAGGTTGTTATATAACTTTCGTTAGTTCAACACTTTTTGATTTGAGCAACAGAATGTCTTCGAAAAAATTCGTCTTTACCTGCTGGTCTGTTTTGACAGATTTCTGCCATTTTCTGCATTTGCTTCTTGTTAGTTCCTTCTTGAGTTCTTTTGGGGAATTGAGCTTTCTGAGGGAAGTGCTACAGTAGCTAGAGTTCTAATGGAAGCTTATTTGGTGTTATAACTGAACCTTGAGACTTATTTATCTTAAGTGCACTAACGTTGCTAATGAGATTGTGTGAAGTTTTGTATGAAGGAAAAATTTCAGGTGTATGGAAGGAACGAGTAATGAGATAAAGGATGGACTAAAGCTCAAGCTTGGGGATGCCACGCATCTCACCCCAAGAAATATCCAAGAAGTACAAGCGTCAAAGCTTAGGGATGCCCAAGGCATCCCCCTTCTTCATCAATAAAAATTCCAGGTTTCTTCCAAACGCTTCATTTTTATTGTTTCATGCACAGTTGTGTTTTTCTTGGAGCGTCTTCTTTTTCGTTCTTGTTTTGGTTTTTAGTTTGCTTGGTTTGCTTAGTTTTCTGAATAAATTGGTTGGACCCCCTCTTTCATACATTGGTTTGCATTTGGTTTGGTTTGGTTTGGAAAAGAGTAGGAAAGTTCATGCTTTTGTGGTAAAAAGAGCTCGTTTTTGACTGTGGCCTGTGCTTTGTCATGCCATGCTTGATATTGTTTTGGCTTTATGCTTAGTATTCTTTGCTGTAGCATGACTTGTTATAAACAATTGAGATTGCTTAATATGCCTTGGATGAATCATGCGTTGTTTTAGCATATTAAAGCATAGTATAGTGGTATTCTCCTTTGATGCTTTATTTGGGTTGACTTAGCGCATGCTCACACCATGTTATGACTATCCAAAGTCACCATAGCCTTTATGATCCTTTAGTTTTCAACTTGTAGTATCACTTTATGCTTTGATCAATGATGTTTTGTCGCTCTGCATGATTATGGCCATTATTGCTCTCTTAGTTTGTCGCTCCCAGTCTTTTGCTAGCCTCCACCACCAAGTATGAGTTCCACTCATGCATCCAACTCCCTAAACCAAGTTATTCCAAAGATTCCACCATACCTACCTACTAGCTTATTCTATTCCAAGTATATTCATGCTTTTGTTTACCTTCCTCTTGTTATTAGAAAACTAGTGATTAAAGCTCTCACAAACTTGGAGGCACACTTTACTTTACTTGCCCTTAATAAATTTGAACCATTGTGTCTTCTATGTTGTATATGCTTGCACTTATTTGTTGGGAATTAGCAGAACCATGCTTTCATGGGGAACGCTTTCAACATTGCACTTGGTACTTGTACCTAGTTGATATCATGCTCTTTTGTATATGGATGTCGTCGGTGTGAAATGAAAGGGGAGCTTGTAAGTCCATGGAGTTATGTATATGTTTTAGAGAAACGCCTGGGCCGCTGGTCTAATCCATGCTGACATGGTGGAAACCTGCATCGTAACCATAATGAGCTGTCTATGAAGCTTTCTTCTTATAAAAAAAGAGTCCTATATTGAGAAAAAAAGAGAAAACAAAAGGAAAAAGAGATACTATGAAAAGAGGAAAGAGATAAAAAAGCACCATATTCCCATGGTAAATAAGAAGAATGCTGAGATGCTCATTGTCTGCTTGCCTTGTCATTTTGATATGGGGATTCTTCCGTATCATCGGGCAAGGGGTACCCCATTGGCGGTTCTCAATGATACACATGTACTTACAATGACAAGAACTTACCGGTGACTAAACTTGAGTAGCATGAGGAGCGGCCCTCGTATACAAGGGACATGAGATTTCTGACTTATACTTCTTCAAGCATGTACACCATAGTTTGTTCACTTTAACCTTAATCACTTCAAGATGCTTACGATAGGGGCAATGAGAGCTGAAAGATATTAAGTACCATGATTTTTGGAAGCTCTTTATGAGACTTGAATCCCTACTTCCTTTTACAAAAGACCTTTCTTCCACCATTATATTGAGTCTCCACCTTATATCTTTATTCATCTACTTTGAGAGCATAGTGGCCATTCTTAGTTCTATGTGCATTGTCCCAAGACTAGTTGATTTATGCATAACTTGTTATTGCTTGTTTGAGACTATTGTATCTAGTCACTCTTATGAACTTTGAAGGTGTCCTATGCATTTTATTTGCTACTCTATTGAGGGACAAGCTGAATACTATTATGCTATGTTTTCTTTATGTGAAACAAACAAACGTCTTGCAAAGCATGTTGTTCATGAATCTTTTGTTTGTGCCTTTTCATGTTGCATCATAGTTTCTTTGCTTATTGCTAGAACTTTGTCTTTCATGTTATGATTGAAGTACTATGATCCCAGCCTTGAATGTTTTGAAAATACTTTGATCAAGTCTTTGATGGTGCATGTCACCTCAAAAATTATTTCTTTTTATCACTTACCTACTCGAGGACGAGCAGGAGTTAAGCTTGGGGATGTTGATACATTGCAAATGTATCTATAATTTTTTATGTTCCATGCTTGGTTTTATCCACTTTCTTGTGTTTTGTTCCAACTTTGGAGTACTTTTCATATGATTTCTTGGACTAACCAATTAACAAGAGCCACAGTGCCAGCTGCCTGTTTTCTGCTGTTTTTGGTTCCAGGAAAGTCAGAAAATAAATATTCTCGGAATTGGACGGGACAAAAGTCAAAGTGCCTATTTTTCCGGAAGGGATCAAGTGCCAGAATACGAGACGGAGAAGGACCAGGGGCCACCACACCACCTGGCCGCACGGCCCAGCCTGGCCCGCGCCAGGGGGTGGTGAGGCCAGCCCTGGCACCCCCTCGGCCTCTCCTTCTGCCTATAAGTTGCCCTCATGACAAAAACCCTAAGTACCCGATCAAAAAATCCACGAAAGAGTCTGTAGCCGCCGCCATCTCCATCCCTAGATCGGGAGGGATCTGAAGCTCTTCCCGGCACCCTGCCGGAGAGGGGAATTCACCCTGGAGGCCTTCTTCATCACCATGCAAGCCTCCGGTGTGATGCGTGAGTAGTTCATCCTTGGACTACGGACCCATGTAGTAGCTAGATGGCTGGTTTCTCCTCCTTTGTGCTTTCACGTTTAGATCTTGTGAGCTCCGTTCATGATCAAGATCATCTATTTGTAATTCATACATGTTGTGTTTGCGGGGATCCGATGGATATTGAGATGCTATTTCAGATTGATTATTGATTCTACCATGTCTCTGTTATTTGAGATCTTGCATGCTTTCCGTTGTTAGTAGCTATCTTGGCCAAGTAGATGCTAGCAACTCCAAGAGTTGGTATTTTTGCTCGATAGTGGGTTCATGCCTCTGGTAATCTGGGGAAGTGACAGAAATCTCTAAGGTACTAGATGTGTTGTTGCTACTAGGGAGAAAACAACAATCCTTTGTTCATAGAACAATCATATTGTTTACTTTACATGTAGTTCGTAAAGCAATAATCTGTTGCTTGCAACTTAATACTGGAGGGGGTTTGGATGATAACCTGAAGTTGGATTATTAGTCATAGATGCAGTTGGATGGCGGTCTATGTATTATGTTGTAATGCCCAATCAAGTCTGAGAGGAGTCAAGATGATTAGTATATGCATGTATTGCTTTCTCGGTGTTTGTCAATTGCCCCGCTGTAATTTGTTCACCTAGCATGTTATTTATCTAAGGAGAGCCACCTCTAGTGAACTATGGATCCCGGTCCTTTTACTTTACATACAATCTACAATCTTTTACTGCTTTGTGTTTACTTTCTGCAAACTATTACTTCCTTCCATTCGATACGTTTAATCCTTTGTTTTCCGCAAAACACGGTGAGATTGACAACCTCATCGCAAGTTGGGGACAAAGTTCTGTGGTTGTGTTGTGCAGGTGTCCACCTTGCTACTAGCACCAGTAGTGCGCCCTGCCAAAGCTCAGCTAGTAACACCTTTGGGGTGTTTCCTTGCTCCTACTGGTTCGATTAAACCTTGGTTTCATAACTGAGGGAAAACTTGCTGCTATATTCATCGTACCTTCCTCTTGGGGTTCGCAACAAGCTCTACGTCGAAAGTCGAGCGCATCAAGTAGCAATAGTAAAGTAATAGCAGTAGTAAAAGTAAATACAGTAGTAACAATTGCAGTAAATAGTAGGATTAAAGCGCGGTAGGCATAGGGATGGATGGACGGGCGTTGCATGGACAAGACAATTCATATAGCAATCAAGACATAGGTCATTTGTAGATAAATAAGATAAAGCATCCAAGTACTAAATAATCATAGGGATGTGTTCCATATATAGTCATACGTGCTCGCAATGAGAACTTGCACAACATCTTTTGTCCTGCCAGCCCGTTTGTAGCAGGGCCTCAAGGGAACTACTGGCAATTAAGGTGCTCCTTTTAATAGAGCACCGGAGCAAAGCATTAACACTCCATGAACACACGTGATCCTCACATCAAAGCCATCCCCTCCGGTTATCCCGATAATTGTCACTTCGGGGCCTTTGGTTCCGGACAACAACATGTGTATACAACTTGCAGGTAAGACCATAAACAATACTATCATAATGAATCAATAACATGTTCAGATCTGAAATCATGGCACTCGGGCCCTAGTGACAAGCATTAAGCATAACAAGTTGTAACAAAGTCAAAAAGCACTAATAATAGATACTAGGCACCATGCCCTAACAATCTGATGCCATTACATGAACGATCTCATCCAATCCCTACCATCCCCATAGCCTACAGCGGGGGATTACTCACTCATAGATGGGGGAATCATGGATGGTCGATGGAGAAGCGATGGTGATGATGATGGCTATGATCTAGAAAAACATCGAACCCACTTGGTTTTTAGGTCAAGAGGCAACTTATAGGCGAAGAGGGAGGCCGAGGGGGTGACCGAGGCGGCCACACCACCCCCAGGCGCGACCCTCCTCCGTCTCGTCTTCTGGCTCCGTGAGTCTTCTGGTGAAATAGGATGTTTGGCATATTTTCCAGGATTTTTCGTGATAGTTGATTTTCTGCACAAAAACTAGACACCAAGGTAATTCTGCTGAAAACCGCGTCAGTCCGTGTTAGTTGTATCCAAATCACACAAGTTTAGAGGAAAAACAATAGCAAAAGTGTTCGGGAAAGTAGATACGTTTTGGACGTATTAGTTCACAGCTTGTCTTTGGCTTGGATTGTCCTCCTCGATAGGAGCTTCTTGATGTTGTGAAGATGAGGGCTCCACTTGAGTAGAGCATAGTTCTTCTCGATCTGCCATAAGGGGTTCCTCAACAGGGAGGATGAATCCCACACCCATTCTTCCCATGGAATCCTGAGGCATTTCATCATCTACATCACAGACATCAACACGCCTCGCTTGGGGACCATCATTTTCTTGAAAAACCACACTACAAGATTCTATGACAACTCCGGAGAGCTTGTCATAGATTCTATAAGTGTGGGATTCGAGACCATAATAAACAAAAATACCCTCTAATGCTTTGGAATCAAATTTGGACAAACGAACGCCCTTAATGCGATAGAAACACTTACAACCGAACACCCAGAAGTATGACACGTTGGGCTTGTTACCGGTAAGAATTTCATATGGAGTCTTGATCAATTCTTTATGGAGGTAGAGACGGTTAGATGCATGGCATGCGGTGGAAATTGCTTCAGCCCAAAAATTGTATGGAGATTTAAACTCCGGCAACATGGCCCTTGCCATATCAATAAGAGTCCGGTTCTTCCTCTTAGCTGCACCATTTTGTTGAGGGGTATAGGCAGCGGAATATTGATGTTTATCCCCTCATCACTAAGAAATCCATTCAATGTGTAGTTCTTGAACTCGGTACCGTTGTCACTTCTTATTGTTAACACCGGGACATTGTGTTGATGTTGAGCCATGTTGATGAAGTCAATGAAGTTTTCTTGGGTCTCACTTTTCAGCTTGAAGAAATATACCCATGTGTATCTTGAGTAGTCATCAACAATCACCAAACAATATTTCTTCCCACCAAGTCTTGCATGAGATGGAGGACCAAAAAGATCCACATGAAGGAGCTCCAAGATCCTCTTAGACTTGATGTAGTTCTTTGGCTTGTGGGGAGAATCATGCATCTTTCCTTCAACACATGCCCTGCAAACATGATCTTTGGCAAAGCAAACATTTTATTTTAGTCCAACAATATGACCATCCTTGTGGAGGCTTTGCAAAGTTCTCATATTGACATGGGCTAGACGGCGATGCCATAACCAACCCACATCGGCCTTTCCAAATAAGCACATCACACTTGTAGTGGTTTTCCCCGAGAAGTCCACAACATACAAGTCATTTTCGACGTACCCAACAAAAGAGACCTTTAGAGTCTTGCTCCACATGAGGATCACAATATCATTATCAATAAAGACGGCAAAGCCCATCTTTCCAAGAGCACGGACTGAAAGTAAATTATAGCCAAGGGTCTCAACAAGCATGACGTCTACGAGAGTGATATCGCGTGCAACCACAACTTTGTCGAAACCCATTACCTTAGACTTTGACTTGTCGGCATATGTCACGGATATTTGATCAACATTTGGTCTCAACCCCTTGACACTAGATGCGCTTCCGGTCATATGACTTGTGCATCCACTATCAAGCATCCATTTTGACCCTCCGGAAGCATAGGTCTACAAAAGATCAAACTAGTTTTTAGGTACCCATTTTTCAATGGGTCCTCTTTTGTTAGTAACAAGGGTCTTGCGAACCCAAATAGACCAAGCAATATAACCATCAAATGGACAACATATTGTGCATATACATCACCATAATAATCACGCATTAAAACATAGTGAGGGTTAGCACTTCTCGCAAAGTCATCATGAGACCTAGTTTTTCCACTCGTGGTCTTACTACCCATAATGACTTTGTCTTTTTCTTGTGAGGGCTTGGCCTTCTTCTTCTTCTTCTTCTTGGCTTTAGAGACAAAGCCAATGCTCCCTTTCTCACCATTTTGCCTCTGCTTACTCAAGAGGTCATCAATTTCCTTGTTTCCTTTGGGAAAGGTGGCCTTAGCTAGCTCCCCCTTCAACCTAGCATTTTATTCAAGTATATTTGTACAACTAGAAGGAATGAAAGTACTAGGTGAAGGAATATTGGTCAATTGAGTTTGAGGCTTTTCATGAGACTTTGCGAGCAACAAGAGTTCACTCTCCAAGGCCTTGTGAGCCTTGTCAAGCATCCTAAAGTCCTTGGCAAGTTTTTCATGAACAACACCAAACTCAATCTTATCCTTTTTAGCCTTTTATATTTAGCAATAGCATGGTCTTGTTCCTTGATGAGTTTATTAATAATTAAGTCATTAGCTTCATCAAGCCCCTCAAGTTTAGTTTCAAGAGACAGCCTAGTTTATTGTTCTTCTTCTAGAGCATTATTTAGAGCTTCTACCTCAATCATATGCTCTCTTCCTAATTTACATCTCTCATCTAGAAGCTCTTGTGCTCCCCTTGCAAAATGTGCTCCCCTTGCAAAAATTTTATAAACACATCAAAAGCAACTAATCCCTTTTTGACCTCAAGAGACATCTCATCATCAAATTCATTATAAACTAAGGAGGTGGGGTGTGATGATGATAATACCTCCGTTCCTCTTGCCATGAGGAAAGTGACGTTCTTGGTGGAGATGTTCTCATTTGGAGAGTCGAAGAGTGAGAAGGTAGGAGTAGATGTAGTGGCAAGAGCAGCCACACCACTTGATGTATCTTCATCATCATCATCATCATCATCATCATCATTGGAGGAGAATTCTTCATGTGTTATCAAGACAACTTCACACGACTTCTTGTTGATGGGATTCTTCTTGATGAAGGGTTTCTTGAAAGGTGCTTTGGAGGTTTTCTTCAACACAAGTTTACCCCATGATCTTCTCTTTTCTCATAGGGACAACTAGCAACAAAGTGATAGCGGTCACCACAACTGAAGCAAGTCCTCAATTTAGACCCATTGTCTCTTCTCCCATTGGGGTTGCTTCTTCGTTGCATTTCCATCTTGGCCTTGGCAGGGTCTTTCCAAAAGTGTCTTGCATAGAAGGCCATGTATTCACCATGAGCAACCTTGACATCTTCGGGGTGGCTCATTGAGAGTGCATCATCACTCCCTTCTTCTTCATCATACTACACAACCTTGGCCTTCAAGGCAAGATTCACACCAATACTCTTTCCAATAGCACGAGCACAGGCGTCTTTGGCAATCTTGGCAGCAACCTTTAAAGCGGCCATCTCTTGCATAACTTCATTGGAGGTCATGAGATGGTAGTTGTGTATTCCTTGGAGACTCTTCAAATCAGTGGGCTCGAAGGGCATGAGTGCACTCACATACTTCCTCTTGATCCAAGCATCATTAATGTGAGAGGCACCAACATTCCTGAAAGCGGCGGCTGTGTATTTGAGTCTTCGATACGTGTCTTCATGATCCTCACCATCCTTCATAAAGAAACCTTCAACCTCATTGCTCAAGGCATCATACCTATTTCTTCTCATGCTCTCATTGCCAACAAACAAGTCAATAAGAGCATTCCAAGCTTCCTTGGTGGTATTGTAGTGCTCAATGTGGGAAAAAATCCTTTGGCCCCACTCCAAGTTGGATCATGTGCAAGGCTGTCGCATTGAGCTGGCTATTAACCACTCCTCTTCTAGTCAAGTTGGTTGGATCTTCAACTTTGAGTCCTTCTTCAATAATGTTCCACAAATCAATGCAAGAGCTGTGCACATGAGATTTCATTAAAATTTGCCATTGAGCAAAAGTATGTCCAGCTAACTTAGGTGGGTCACCTGTATTATTTATATGGGGATGAGGGATTGGAGGGTCGAGAGAGTACCATCCGGGAACCGCATGGTGCTCTTCCTTACCATCACCCTTTTTGGTGGTGGAGTCAGTGGAATTATGTTCATCCCCCACCACTTCACCCATTGGTTTAGCCGGAGCATTAGCCTTAGGGTTAGGTGGTGTTTCCTCTTGAGAGGGAGGAGGTGAGGCTGACTTTTCCATCACAAGTTGCTCAACAAGTTGACGCAACTATTGGATTTCATTGCTCAAGGTAGAGCTCAAGCTTGTTTCCAAATTCTTGAGATCTACCATGGTCACCGAGTGTCTAGCCTCACTCCCTCCCTCATCTCCTGAGTTGCCCATAATCTCTTAGGAGGTTAAGCCCGAATAAAGATCCAAGGCTCTGATACCAATTGAAAGGATCATATGGGCACCTAGAGGGAGGGTGAATAGGTGCTACTTCAAATTTTACTCATTTTCAATTTAGGGTTTGACACAAAAGGTAAATTCTCTAGATTATGCAACTATGGTAAATTTACCTATATGTCAAACTAGCCTATATACTAAGCAAGAACTATATAAGTAAAGTGCAGTAAAGGATAGAAGTAACCAAAGTGGAGCACGCGGAGACACAAGGATTTGTTTCCCGTAGTTCCTTCCTTTTGAGGGGAAGTACGTCTACGTTTGGAGAGGGGGTGGTTTCAAACCACCAACGCCACGAGAGGACTCCCTTGTTCTCCGATGAACCTCACCCCAACGGGTTCGATTCACCTCTTCCACTATATAGCAATCTTCGAGGTGGAAGTCGGCACCTTTACAACAAGTTCGAGGCACACATCACAACCTAATTGGAGGCTCCCGGATACAAGCAAGTTGTCAAACAACCAAAGACAAGCTAGTAAGAACCAAATCAGAAGCTAGGGTTTCCAATGAAACACTAGAGCAAGGGGCCCTCAAGTGAATGAGGGGGAAATGAAGATCTCTCTTGGTGAAGCTGTAGATCAAGGCCTCCTCCTTCGATTCTCCAAAGATCAGTGACTTTGGATGGTTGAGTGAAGATATCTTGTGGATTTGGTGGCTCAAATGATGCTACTGTTCTTGAGGTGGACGAGCAACTCCCAAGGTAGAAGAAGGGGCCTTTATATAGGCCCCCTGGAATTAGAGCCGTTGGGAGTCACTTACCCCGGACAGTCCGGCCAACATCAGCCGGACAGTCTGGCACAGCCGGACACTCCGGGTGAAACTAGACGGACACTCTGGCCTGGCAAAGTTTCCGGCTAGTGTCCGGATTGTGTCCGGGAGGTGTCCGATATGCAGTTCTAATTCTTCAAGAAGGTCGACCAGCCCCCTGGGCTGGACACTCTAGGCCAAACACACCGGACACTCCGGCCCTTGAAGTTTCCGGCCAGAGTCCAGAGCGAGTCCGGGTGGTGTCCGATATGATGTTCATAGGAAGTCGTCAAATACTCAGGGCCGGATAGTCCGGCAGAAGTCAGCCGGAAAGTCCGGCTGACCCGGACACTCCAGCGCATATCCACCGGACAGTCCGACTGAGACTTCCTTCCAGCATAGACTTGACCCTGGGCAGCCCTTTTACTTCAGTGCACAACATATTAGAGTAGCTGATATCTCTTGAAACATTTAACAGCAGATTAATCCTATCCAAGTGTTGTCAACAAACATAAAAATAATAGGAAGGGCATAAATGCCCTTACACCTACATTGGATGAAGTGTATGCCACGTCAATGATGAAGCCTGCGCCTATAGGGAGAAGGAGAAGCATATGGCACTCTGCCCATGAAGCCCCCTCCAATTGGGAGAAGGACCAAAGTCGACACCATGTCCTTCCGCTATAGCGTCTTTGAAAAGCGCATCGTCGAGGTGAACACAGCGATGCAGACGCCACATGGAAAAGTAGAGGATTTAGTCAGTGCTAGTGCCTTTCGGACGGTAACAAGGATTAGAATGGTGACATCTAGGTCGGTAGGTTTAGATTAGATAGGATCTAATTAGATTTGTAATGTGTAAAAATAAAATATAGAAAATATCTATTACAAAAGTTATTACTATTTTGTGTGAGTATCGGTCCTATTGACTCTGATGCCTCCGTGTGTTTTTCCTTCTTCCAGTAATATTTTTTTTACGTGTTTACCTTTTCCATTATAATGTGTACAAGAGTATATCGAAAATATCTACTATGGAAGTCATAACTGATACCTTCGATCTGGATTACAGATGTAGTATAGCTTATTTTTCCCTAGTAGACCTAGGTTATCGAATCCTTGGGAAGCATATGCGTAGTGAAGTTACTTTAACGGACATTCAGGAGATTTAGAATTACTTTTGTGTTTTTACCGGACCAAGAGTTTGTGTCTTTTTGTTATTGTCCATGATGGAGAGAGAGGGCCTAGGGTGTTCGGTTTCACCTGTAGCTATGCAAAACATCTGATGGGAATAAAAGATAAAGATAATGTATGCATGTAATTGTTAGAGCAAGATAAATTATATGTGGGCAGTGCATCCATAATTGCTATTGCCTCCGCAACCGCTTATAGCAATAACCTACTAGTCTCATCCATAGAAGAAAGAGAACTAATGATATGCATAGTGATGTTACCATTAATCCCAAGTAAATCCCTCACATATAGTCATACTACCCCTTTTGTCACTGGGGTTCCCAACCTGCAGATCATTCATTACTCATACTCCTTATACCTAGCTCAACCCTCGGGGTCTTGGGTACCTAACAAGTCCCTAGATTGAGGCAAGATAGGATACAATAATCATCATGTCATACAAACTAATACATGATCCCATCTATGATAAATAACATGCATAAACGCTACATAGATAGGCCGAAGCCCTTAGCCCAAGGAGAATTACTCACACATAGAGATAAGATCAACAATCACAAACATTGTAATGGAAATCATAAGATTGATAGCAATAGTCTTACAATATCGCCAATCGAAGAAGAGATCTACTATTACAATTGGTGGAATATGGCTATGGAGATGGAGAAGGGTTTTGAGATCTGGAGGCGGCTGATGATCTGGGAAGAGACTTGAGGGTGATGCAGGAGGGTTTTCTCGTCGCCCGAGGCTTATTTATATAGTGGTCCCTTCACGAAAGTTGTTCTGTTTGACCTAGCGGTGGCGGCGCCAACTATACGACTGGAACTATATAGCCGGAATTTTGTTCCGATCATATAGTTGGTCGTCAAAGCATCTGCCTCCGCTTCATGGCTCCTGGTTTCTTCTGGTTGTTGGAAATCTCGTATCTTTGACTTTAATGTAGTGATTCTCATCTTCAAACGACATTATTTGCGTAGGAAAAAATAGAAAGAAAGGATTTGCATACCACTTTGAATATTAGGCATTAGTGGCAGGGTTTAGAGAGATATTTCATCAAAAATATGAATAATATCCATTTTAAATGTGGACGTAGATGGCTATATTTCAGATCCATCAACCTCCCCAAGCTTAAACTTGATCGTCCCTGAGCAAGAAAACCAAAATCAAAAAGGAACTCAGCATTTAAACTAAAATAACAAGATGATGATCTTACTCATGATTGGTGGTCTCATGTTTCCTCCACTTCATAAATCTGAAAAACTTTAGCATATATAGAGTAATGGCAAGCATATCATACAGGTTTTATGCATCCTTATAGCGTAGCAAAATTATTGTTAACATGGATAATTCAGATGAGTAAAGTTTATTCCATGTCATGTAATCAACTCATAGGCTTGCCTTTGAACAATAAAGTATAATCATGTAAATTGAGAGTGTGAGAGTTGTCATGAAAAGCATATATACTAGAGTATCTCAATTCTCCCACATCAATAAATCAAGACTTTTCAAGCACTACTGTTCTATTCATTGTCCTTCAAGAATTTTAGTTCTTGAGTAATTGAGAGCATGCCAAAGGTTTTATTAGTTTATCGGGTTGTGATGGACACTCGTGGCATCACTAAGGTTTTTGTTCCTTTTGCATAATGATTACTCATAACAGCCAGAGGAGTGATTCCATCATGATTACAACTACCTGGGAGTTCCAAGAATCTTACCCACTATAGCATTGCTGCAACATATGTTTAATCAACTCATAGCCGAAATCTAGGAGTTTCCTACATGAAGATCGTTCGTAGGCCAGCATAGTTGTTGGCATCTCATGAAGGTTGACACGCATAAAGCTATATCATTCTTATGATTAACAAGTAAAACTTTGGCATGCTCACAAAAACCACTAAACATTAATTCAATCAAACAAATACTTTTAAAAAGAGTTATCAAGTCAATCAACATTTTCAGTGGTGTTGAGTGTCTCTAGAAATAAGCCTTCAAGACAAAACACTACAACACCCAAACCTTCAATTATGAGACTTTTTCTTATTAAAATTGTTTAGCAATTTTTAGGCAAGACTTGGTTAATTACAAGAGCTAGAATAAAACGTGCCCAACTAAATACTCATGCAAACAAAAATCTTACTACAATACAAAGACTCACTCCACGAATATAACATCTCAACATTTACTACTAACTAGCATGGGTTTATCAAACTTCAAAAGTGGGGAGTCATAATGCATACCTCTCATGTTTGGTTCCACTTCTCTCTTGCTTTTTTATTTGCTTCTTGGAAACTCGAACTCGATCACTCCCTGCAAAATACATGAAAACCTCGAGGCGGAAAGAAAAGAAAGTAAGGAAAAATGGAGAAATCTTTTTGTCGTTTTTAAGAGAGGGAGTTTAAAGAATAGAAAATTGGTGGCAAAGGTCGGCTAGAAAATCTCGAAAGCAAATAGAAAGAACTAAAAATAAAGTGTTAAGGAAACCAACACGAGTGCTTATAAACTCGAATTAAAAACACAACCTTGAAATAAATAAAAGCAAATGAACGCTAAATAAGATACATGAGGAAACTTCCCCAAGCTTAAGCTTTTGCAAGCCCTTCAAATCATTGTGGTGGCGGGAAAAAGTCATTACTCCAATTCGCAAATTGAGTTGAGAGGTTACTAGTTATTTCTCGGAGGTTCAAAGAGAGGCTATGCATCCTCTCCACAGTCCCTCCAAGTTCTTAGAAGTCTTGGTATGTAGCAAACCGGGTTTGTGGCTGCTCCTCTTGATAAGTAACTTCTTGCTCCTATACTTGGTCCTCATCCTCCTCCGGAACCTCCTCCTCAGGTTGGTGTTGCTCAACCTAGCACAGGTTGCAACTCACCTAGGTCAATGCCTAGGGTGGTGGCAAGCACGGTTATGATGCCTCCACCTGTGATTGGTCCTTGGCTCTGGGAGGATTAGTGCTCCAGGTAGCGCACAAGGATGGCGCCCAAGTTGAGTGACAAGTCACAGTTGATGTAAGTAGCCTTCACGAGGACTAAGATGTCCTTCTCGTTCAGTCTCGTGAACTCATTATGAGCCTGCAAGGTGTTAGCAATAACATAGAACAAATAGTGAATTGCAGGATGTTGAATATTCTTCCCCTTTCTCACTCTAGTAGTGAAACTCATTACATTATAATATTGTTCAGGGGGGGTTCTAAGCTAGTAAAGGATGCGCGTAAGGCATTATCATCATTGTTTGGCAAATTAAAACATGTGCACCATTCATCTAATGTTAAAGTATAGTTGTTGTTCATAAGTCGGAAAGAAATTGTGTCCTCCCATTGCCATAGTTTAATGGTGCTTTGCAACAAACTTAGGAATTCAATGGTTAAGCGGCGATAAGTAGGCACATCATTATACACAAAATTTTGCAGACCAGCTCTATTGCAAAGTAAATTGAAGTCATCAGAAATACCGAGTTGGTTCAATGTAATGGGGCAAGCCCACTTGGTGGCCTCCACTTCGTGGTTCTTGATCTTGTCGAAGCGATCACGTTGGAGCTCGTTCCTGAATCGTATCCCCATGCGTTCTTGAGCGATAGCCCAAGAAGCGCTAGAAGTCGCATGAGCACAAGTATGGCTCCTTGTGTTCATCACCTAAAACATTTAAGAAAGACTAAAATAAAACTTTTTGATCCAACAATAGTAAGTATAACATGTTCCTCATCATAGCACGCTAAAGAATCTCCTCAAAATAATAATTTAGGCAAGAGAATCATGGCAATTAGTTCATAGTAGGTCTCACCCTAGATTGATAATGACAATAGATCAAAGATGAATTTGCAAAAAGTAATTGGAGGATTGGAGGAGAAACATACCGTAGATCACTTGTGTGCGAGGAAATCGAACGAAATTGAGTAGAGATGAAGATCTCTTGAGGTTTTGAGAAGGTTTTGAGGTAGAAGAGAGAAAAAGGATTGAAGTTTTGGGGTTGGAGGTACCTTCGCATGCGATTTTGTGGTCGGACGCAACTATAGGGGTGGAACTATACGGCCGGAACAATGCGTTCCCGCCGTATAGTTGGCCTGCTGCCAAACTTTTAAGGTTTCCACCTGGCGGCGTGACTATACGGCCGGAACTATACGGTCGGAAAAATATGTTCCCGCTGTATAGTTCGTCGTCAAACCGTCTGTACCTAGGAGAAGAAATTATACAAAGATATGGATATCTATACGACTGGAACTATATGTCCGGAATTTTTATTCCCGCCGTATAGTTGGTCGTTAAACCATCAGTGCATTGAAAAAGAATTTGTACGGAAGCACCGATATCTATACGATCGGAACTATACAACCATAATTTTTATTCCTGCCAAATAGTTGGTCATTAAACTCTCAGTACATATGAAATAAAAAAATTCGATGGCAAAGATATCTATACCACCGGAACTATACGGCCGGAATTTTTATTCCCACCATATAGTTGGTCGTTAAACTCTCTCTATGCATCAAAAAAATTGTTTCTTCGAAAATTATTTCGTATCCTGTAAATTAGTGATATACCTTGTTTTTGATAGAAAATTGACAGTAAATATTGTCGACCAACAATAGCATGAATAAAGCAGAATTTTTAGTACTACCGAACTTCTTCTCCTCAATTGGAGTTTTCTAGCACTCTTTATTAAACATAAATTTAAACTAAAACTTAAAAACTTTACTCAAACCTTTATTTCACATGGGTTGCCTCCCATGAAGCATTCTTTTATGGTCAATAGCTTGACCTCAATGTTGCTCACTTAGGCCATATGAGTGGACCACCCACTCCAAAATAGTTGGCCTTCAAAGTGATGGCCTCCTTTTCATCATGCTTGGATTTATTCTTCCTGGGGAATGAATAACAAAAGGATCCCGTGAAGGCAATTGAAGCTTCACATTCCTTTCATGTAGATTAATCAAAGCCTTAATAGTTCTTAAGAAAGAACGACCTAATATAATAGGAGCAGTAGCATCTTCAGGCATGTCAACAATAACAAAATCAATAAGAGCAAGACAACCTTTAATGTATACTAAAGTGTTCTCCTTAATTCCTGTAGCTTGTTTGTAGGTAGATTCTGCTAGATGCAATTTTAACTCAGTGATCTCAAAAGAGTGAAGATTTAACTTGTTAAAAAGACTCTTTGGAATTGTTGAGACGCTTGCACCTAGATCACAAAGTGCAGCTATCTCATTGGTTCCAACCTTAATCTTAATAGTAGGCTCAAATATGTCATCAAGTTTCATAGGTAATTTTTCAGCAATTTGCTTATATTCTTCTTCAAGCTCACGTACCTTTATTGCTACCTGATTAACAAAGTGTTGGTACATAGCTTCCTCATTACCTTCACTTACCGGAATCTTAATATCGGTCCTTTTTATGAGATATTCAACAGTGTAGCTTGGTGAAGGGGCATTACTATAATCAAGTTCTTCGGGCTCCTCCCTTTGGATTCTCATCATCTTGAAGTCTTCAACAGGATTGGGCTCAGCTTTACTTGCAAACTTGGCTAGAATGAGAGTTTGACTCTCGGTTATCCTACCTAGTTGTGCCTCAACGATCCTCGTTCTTTCTTAGAGGGCCTGCAAATCATTTCTCAAACTTATAGCTTGGTTAGACAATTTACCAAGCATAGAATCATGGTTCTCCGTTATTTTAACAAGAATGTTGTTTTGTTCATTTTGTGAGTCTGTAAAAGACTTAAGTATTTCTTGGAGACTACCATTACTAGTTCCCATATTATTATTAGAGTTACCTGTGGGATTAGAATAATGTTTCTGAAAATTAGGATTATAATTCTTCTTCCAAGTCGGGTTATAATCATTACGAGCTATGAAGTCTATTTCTTCAATATTCGTTTCAGGGATAGCTCTTACCTGGGTTTCCTTACCTTTTACGGCTAGTATGAGCTCACCCAACTTAGCATTGAGTTCTTCATTTTCTTGTGGTGAGACGGAGTTCACCTTCTTCGTGTTTGATCTATCCACATGTCATTGGGCATGGTTGTCTTGCATATTGTCTAGCAGCTATTTTGCTTCGGTAATATGTTTACCCATAAATGTTCCTCCAGCTGCAGTATCCAACATAGACTTAGACACAGGGTTAATAGTATTATAAAATAGATGGAGAATCAACCAGTCTCCCATCCCATGACTAGGACAGTTTCTCATGCATTCTTTCATCCTCTCCCATGCAAGCGCTAGTGGCTCACGCTCTTCCTGTCTAAAGCCAGTAATATTAGATCTGAGTTGCATAGTCTTTGCAGGTGGGAAACTTTAGTCATAAATAAAGAAGTGCATTCCACTCATGATGTAATAGTATTTCTAGGAAAAGATAACAACCATTCTTTTGCTCTTCCTCTAAGAGAGAAAGGAAATAAATGCAATTTGACCGCATCGGGGTCAACGTCTTTTGTACGCATCATATCATATATTTCAGTAAAAGTATTCAAGTGCATACCTGCGTCCTCAACATCAGAGCCTCCAAATTGATTCTGTTGAACCAAACTTAAATAATGGGGATTAATTTCATAGTCATCAGCATCAATTGCTGGCTGAGTAATAGGAGTATACAAATAATCATTGTTGGGAGTAGCAAACTCCCCAAGCTTCTTTTGAGCCATAGTTCCTATGTTTCTTAAATAGAGAATTATAATAGTAAAAGCAAGAATTTAAAGGCTAAATATATTTTGGGTTTTTCAAATAAAGACTAAAAGCAAACTAACAAAATTAAAAACAAGAATTAAAACTAGCAAGGTTCCTACTAACCTCACCAGGGTAGCTATTGCTTCCCCGGCAACGGCGCCAGAAAAAGGGTTGATACCTTCGATCCGTATTACGGATGTAGTATAGCTTCTTTTTCCCTAGTAGACCTAGGTTATCGAATCCTTAGGAAGCAGATGTGTAGTGAAGTTACTTTAACGGACCTTTGGGAGTTTTAGAATTCCTTTTGTGTTTTTACCGGACCAAGAGTTTGCATATTTTTGTTGTTGTCGATGATGGAGAGAGAGGGCCTAGGGCGTTCAGTTTCACCTGTAGCTATGCAAAACATCTGATGGGAGTAAAAGATAAAGATAAAGTATGCATGTAATTGTTAGAGCAAGATAAATTATATGTGGGCCGTGCATCCATAATTGCTATTGCCTCCGCAACCGCTTATAGCAATAACCTACTAGTCTCATCCATAGAAGAAAGAGAACTAATGATATGCATAGTGATGTCACCGTTAATCCTAAGTAAATCCCTCACATATAGTCGTACTACCCCTTCTGTCACTTAGGTTCCCAACCTGCAGATCAGTCATTAGTCATACTCCCTATACCTGGCTTAACCCTCGGGGTCTCGGGTACCTAACAAGTCCTTAGATTGAGGCAAGAGAGGATACGATAATCATCATGTCATACAAACTAATACATGATCCCATCTATGATAAATAACATGCACAAATGCTGCATGGCTAGGCCGAAGCCCTTAGGCCAAGGAGAATTACTCACACATAGAGATAAGATCAACAATCGCAAACATTGTAATGGAAATCATAAGATTGATAGCAATAGTCTTACAATGTCGCCAATTGAAGAAGAGATCTACTATTACAAGTGGTGGAATATGGCTATGAAGATGGAGAGGGGTTTTGAGATCTGGAGGCAGCTGATGATCTGGGAAGAGACTGGAGGGCGAGGCAGGAGGGTTTTCTTGTCGCCCGAGGCTTCTTTATATAGGGGTCCCTTCACGAAAGTTGTTCTGTTTGACCTAGCGGTGGTGGCGCCAACTATAAGACCGGAACTATACGGCCAGAATTTTGTTCCGGTCGTATAGTTGGTCGTTAAAGCGTTTGTCTTCGCTCACGGCTCCTGGTTTCTTCTGGTTGTTGGAAACCTCGTATCTTTGACTTTAATGTAGTGATTCCCATTTTCAAACGACATTATCTGCATAGGAAAAAATAGAAAGAAAAGATTTGCATACTCCTTTGAATATTAGGCATTAGTGGTAGGGTTTAGAGAGATATTTCATCAAAAATATAAATAATATCCAGTTTAAATATGGACATAGATGGCTATATTTCAGAGCCATCAATAACTGTCTCGTGTGAGTGATGCTTCCGATTGACTCTGATGCAGGCTACATGTTTTACTTCTTCCAATATTGTTTCAATCTTTACGTTTACTTTTTTCACTCCCTTCTAATTTCGTGCTAAACAAAGTATTTTTGTCTAGGTTCACATGTATCTAGGTTTTACGAGTTCAAGGTGGTCGTCTGCATAGAAGCCCCTTTCTCGACTATGTAGTGTATGTAGATTGTTAGATAGGGTTGTAGGTAGTCATTAGACTATTTGTTATTTGTAATTTCATGTGTGTATATTTCTCTTTACTTTTTTCACGTGTACTTCCACGTCTTAGTGTTCTGCACTCTATTCCAATATGCTTATGTTTTGATGCTAAAAAATACTTGCCTTGTTTTGTGTTTCGGTTCTTGATCATACGTGTTCATGATAGTGTAGTTGTACATGCTCTTTCGCGACAACTAGGCCTGCTGAAAGTTGTCGCTAAGCATATACTGTACCTTGTCGCAGGTTCTCGGGGCGAAGAGCATGGGTGGCGGCATAGGCTGTAGCAGGCAACAGCTTATCACGGCGTGTTCGTGCGGTGGTTTTCATTCATGAGCCGTGCTGGCTAAAGAAACTATGGCCTCCCGCGGGTTCTCGTGGCAAGGAGGTGTTGTGGGTCCCGTAAGCAGCTGATTCAACTCTACAGTTTGAGTACCATACGTTGCTTCGTGAGTCATGTCGTGGGTATTGGACGCGTGCAAACTTGTATCTAGGGTTTCAAGTGCAACAATCCTAAAATTTTAGTCCCACCTCGACAACTTAGAGCCGTTTCAGCTAGCTTATAAACCCAGCAATGAGAGTATGGATAATTGGATTTGAGGCTTTACCTTATGAACTCCAGTTCTTATACGTTAGGAACCCCGGTACCTATGGGAAGGCCTCATATATGGTTTTTTATCTTGCATTAATTTTTCATCGACCTATTGTCTAACATTTTGCGTAACCACCACGCTCCTGGGGGCGCAAAGAGAAGGCTTGTTGGGGGATACCCCCGAGTAGGGTCACGCCAGGGTATAAAGGCCGAGTTAGCCGAGGTACGGCAAGGTTAAAGCAGGTGCTGGCCGAGTCACCTCAAGGCAGGCCGAATCACGGGGTAACCCGGACCAGGGGATGTCCACCTAACTGGGTCTCAGCCGACTTATGTCGTATGTCGGTAAGATGTATCTAACTTGTATACAGCCGGATCAACTAGGTATGATCCGGGTTATATCAAGCTTGTAAGAGAAGGACAGAGGCCAGGACCACCGAGGCATGGCCGACAAAGGTGACGATGCCTGTGTCGGATGATGCGGGCGCCACAGAGGCTCACGTAGCCTCTGCATGGATGACGCCGGGCAAAAGTGACCCGGTCGACTTACTATTTTGGGAGGAATATGCCTCCACGTATGCCCTAATTGGAGACCTGGCTACCCCTATATAAGAGGGGCTAGGGCCTCTATAGAAAGGGTTGATCTCTAGAGGCTTGTGTTTTACTAGTGTGTTCCTGAGGGCCAGCTAGTGGTGAGAGTAAGAGAGTTTCTTCTTCCTCCTCTCTCCAATACAGCTCAAGGAGCACTTGTAAACTGTAGAAGTGAATCAAATACCAAGAAACTGTGTGTGGAATCACCACACTATCCCTCCCTGGATTCCCCTAGTGCATTTAGTCCCCACCTTTAGCCTATCCATGGTATCTGCCATGACACCACCATGACAATTGGCGCCCACCGTGGGGCTCCGGGCTCGTTCAGCGCTTTGGAGCGCTGGATTTCATCAGCAACAATGCTGGCTGCTTCGGCAAGCGTCCTCTTCCGTGCAACGGCCTCTTCGTCAATCTCGGCGCGCACAAGATCTACATTGTTGTCGATGTGTCGTGCGTTCACCCGCGGCACGTCGTCGAAGGAGGCGAGCCACCCCTTAGCACGGTTCGTGGGGCGCGTATCACTTGCTCCCCAGACCGCGCCGAGGTGATGATGACTGCGCCAGGCGCAGGCGCAAGCAAGGATCCGACACCAGATCCGGAGATAACGCCCAAGGCACCAAGAAAAAGTAGAGGTCCTCCGCTAGATAGGCCAGACAATGTGCTGCAGCATGCGATGGATAGCTTGGCAAACCCAGTAGCAGCAGTAGTAGATCCAGCTCAGGCACATGCCGAGCTAGAGGAGACTAGGCAAAAAATACTAGAGGGTGCGAAAAAGATAGCCGCGGCTCAGCAGTCGTTGAACATGACACTGCGTGAGTATGCAAAGGCAAATAAGGTAGATGTTGTAAAAGTAAAGGGGAGAAACCTCATGAGTGAAATGAACAAAGAAGGTGATACTAGGATTGAGAAATCAGAGAACTGCTTGTCCGTGGGGCTGCCAAAGTATAGTACCTCGGCAAAGAACCTCAGAGCGGCAGATGCAGCTGCATCCGAGTTAGAGGGTCTGACGGGTGAAGCCTGTCAGAGACAGCAAGATAGGTTCAATGAATTGGTTCGGATCGCGAACATGCAAAATGAGGAATTCTGCAGCGCTAACCCGGATAGAGCTAGGGCATCCAAGATCGTTCATTCGGCGGTGGGTAACCCGGAGAAATCCGCTGGAGCCGCATCGTCTCCTCATGGTGGTCCTAGAAGAGAAGAGATAGTAACCTCGTCCAGGAGGAGTAAGCAGATAGTCCCATATGACCCGGCAAGGGCAGGGAAAGGAAAAGAAGTGTAGAGAAATGAGGATCGACGAAGTGTGAGCCGAGGTGAAGCTGGCCAAGGTAACCACGACCAAGGCAATGCCGATCAAGGGAACGCTATGAACGGCAATGCCGGACAGCGTAATTCGGCAGGTGTAGGGCAACCGCAGCAACGAAATATACCATGACAAGAGCGCAGTGCCGACCAAGGTATGCAACAGAGAGCAGCTCCACAAGAGCAAGATAGATACAATGACGGTGATTTGGAAATGGTGAACGCTGGATATCCCAGGCCAGACTATCACGTGATAGGGTCAAGATTGGGAAGCAGGAATTTGATGCCTGACGATGCCAGGTTAAAACTGGATTGGTTGTATAGGTCAGAGCAAATTGAATGTCAAGGTCCTCCGGGTCCAGCATGTTTTGGGCCCCGGATCATGAAGGAACCACTGGTGCCTAACTTCCAGTTACCTAGAGGCACAAAAACGTATGACGGCAGCACAAAGCTGGAGGATTGGTTGATTAACTATGCTACAGCAGTGAAAATTGCTACAGGCAACTTGAGATGAGCTGTGAGATACGTACCTCAAATGTTGGAAGGGCCAGCGAGAGTATGGCTAAACAATTTGCCGCCCGGAAGTATTAACTGTTGGATCGATTTTGAAAAAATGTTTGTCAGCAATTTCTCAAGTACGTATCAGAGGCCGAATAGGCCACAGACCCTAGCAATGTGCAAGAAAAAACTGAATGAGACAGACCGGGAATTCCTATCCCGGTGGTGTACAGTGCGAAACTCCTGTGAGGGTGTAATTGAGTCATAGGACATAGCATGGTTTGTGCAAGGGTGCAGATATGCAAGCATGTTGTGGCAAAGATTGCAAAGGGATATGCCAACTACATTGGCAGAGATAATTCGGATCGCTGATTCGTATGCCTTGGGTGATCCGACTCGACCTAGGTTAATGTCAAGTGAGTCAAACGAGAAATATTACCAGAGAGATGGAGCCGGGTCATCCCGAAGGAATGATTACCGGGGTAAAAGAAGAGATGACAGACCGGATTACCGGTAAAGTTCGCAACAAGTTGCTGCTGTGAATCAAGATCAACCTGGTGCAGGAACCAACCAACGTCAGAAAACTGGAGGACAGCAATGGACTCCGAGAAATGATGGCAAGAAAACTTGGACGCCAGAGCAGAAGAAACAGTGGCAAGAAAAGAAGGACCGTCCAAGGTATACTTATGAGGGAATGCTGGATCAGCCGTGTAAATTTCACACGCCAAATCTGAGTAACCCAGCGGGTCACACAACCAGGCAGTGTAAGTGGATGTGAAAGATAGAATAAGGTGGTTCGGGGAATGCTCAGGCACCTTGGAATGATCAACCTCGGCAGGAGTTACCCCGGCAGCAATTGCTCTCCGGAGCAAACACGCAACAGTTAATGTTGCCTCCCCCTCCGTCGAGGTCTGACAACCATGAGAGAAGGGATGCAGTGCATCAAGTGGAGGACCAGCATCAACCGGATCAGAGGTACCCCGAAAACAAGGGGACGAATGAGTACAAAGAGCATCATCAGAGCTACTGTGTGTTTACCATAGAAGAGACAGACAGAAAGAGTTTGCAGCATCGACACATGGAAGTAAATGCGGTAATGCCAGCGGTGACGAGGTATATGCCTTGGTCGGACTAGGAAATTACATGGAGCATCAAAGATCATCCCAAGCTTATGCCAAGTCCTGGTTCGTATGCGCTAGTGTTGGACCCAACATTCATTGGGCCAAGCATCAATGTGAGGTTCTCAAAGGTGCTGATTGACAATGGCAGCAGCATAAATATCATGTACTTGGACACGATGCACAAATTAGGTATCTCGGAGAACATGCTCCAAGCTACAAGGACAACTTTCCATGGCATTGTGACATGCATTTCTTGTGAGCCCATAGGCAAGGTCTGGGTCGACGTATTGTTCAGCACAAGAAATAACTGCCGGACTGAGAATTTGGAGTTCGAGGTTGTCAATTTGGAGAGCGCATATCACGCGTTACTCGGCAGGCTAGCTCTGAACAAGTTCATGGCGAGTACTCATATCAGTTACTTGAAGATGAAGCTACCCGGGCCAAATGGTGTGATCACCATAACTGGTGATTTCCGACGTTCCATTGAGTGTGCGTCAGCCGGGTCTAACCTGGCTGAGTCACTTGTGATTGTGCAAGAGGAGAAAAATCCAAGAGGTGGCAGCGTTGGCTCAGTCCGCGCAGCAGTATATGCCGGCGTTGAGTAATCCGCATGGTAGTGTTTCATTCCAAGCGACAAAAGATACAAAGAAAGTGCCTGTTGATGATATGTTCCCAGAGCGCACCGTAACAATTGGTGTCGGGTTAAATGACAAATAGGAAAGCGAGCTCGTCAACTTCCTCCGTGAGAATCGGAATATTTTTGCTTGGTCCACACAGGACTTGCAAGGTGTTCCGAGGGAGTTGGCCGAGCACTCTTTGAATGTGACACCCGGAGCAAAGGCGGTGAAGCAACCTCTCCGTCGCTTCGCCGAAGATAGGAGAAAAGTCATAGGAGATGAGATAGCTCGGCTACTAGCAGCTGGATTTACCATGGAAGTACTTTACCCGGATTGGCTGTCTAATCCGATGCTGGTGGAGAAGAAGAAAGACGATCCGAACGTGGCAATGGTTTGGTGCATGTGTATCGATTACACGAACCTGAATAAGGCGTGTCCGAAAGATCCATTCCCACTGCCAAGGATAGACCAGGTCATAGATTCCACTGCAGGGTGTGAACTGTTGTCATTTATTGATGCGTATTCTGGTTTCCACCAGATACCTCTGAACCGAAGTGATCAAATAAAGGCCACGTTTATCACCCCGTATGGGGCTTATTGCTATCGCACCATGCCATTTGGTTTACGTAATGCAGGGGCAACATACCAAAGATGTATGCAGAAATGTTTGCACAACCAAATTGGTCAAAATGTGCAGGTATATGTGGATGATGTTGTTATCAACACCAAGGAAAGCAAAACTCTCCTTGACGATATCAGGTAGACATTCGTGAACCTAAGGAGGTTCCGAATGAAGCTTAACCCGGAAAAATGCACCTTCGGTGTCCTGGCTGGAAAATTACTCGGATTTCTTGTCTCCAGCTGAGGTATCAAAGTCAATCCAACTAAAATCCGGGCCATAGAGCGAATGGAACTGCCGAAGTGCCTTAACAATGTCCAGAAGTTCACTGGTTGCCTGGCATCCTTAAGTCGGTTTGTATGTCCGTTGGGAGAAAAGGCACTGCCTCTCTATCAACTCATGAAAAAGTCGGACAAGTTCATTTGGATGCCGCAGGCCAATGAAGCCTTTATCCAATTAAAGAAAATGTTAGCCACTGCACCAGTGTTAGCCTCTCCACTATCAAAGGAGCCAATGTTGCTCTATATAGATGCAACCAACCGAGTTGTAAGTGCAGTAATTGTGGTACAGCGCGACGAAGAGGGTAAGTCAGTGCAAAGGCCAGTATATTCCCTAAGCGAGGTATTATCCGCATCGAAGCAAAATTATCCGCACTATCAGAAAGTGGCATATGGTGTGTACATGTCGGCTAAGAAGCTAAAGCACTATTTTGAGGAGCACCCCATCAAAGTAATATGTGAAGCTCCCATATCCGAGATAATGAGTAACAAGGATGCAAGTGGCAGGATTGCAAAATGGGCAATTGAGCTAGCTCCTTATGCGCCACAATATGACAGAAGAGAAGCAATCAAGTCTCAGGCTGTGGCCGACTTTTTTGTGGACTGGGCCGAGGTGCAATACGAACCACCATTACCAGATCCGAATTATTGGAGGATGCACTTTGACGGGTCAAAAACAAAAACCAGGTTAGGTGCCGGAGTAGTACTTACCTCGCCAAAAAATGACCAGATGAAGTATGTGCTGCAGATCCATTTCACAACATCAAACAATGTCACCGAATATGAGGCACTTGTACATGGGCTCAAAGTGGCGAAAGAAATTGGGATACGTCAGATCCAATGCTTTGGTGACTCGGATTTGGTAGTTCAGCAAGTGTCGGGGCTGTGGGACGCTCTTGATCCAAACATGGCATTATACAGATTCCATGTGCAGAAGATATCTGGTTACTTTGAGGGATGCGAATTTCACCATGTACCCCGGATGGAAAATGAGGCTGCCGACGTATTGTCGAAGCTCGGATCAACCCGACAAGAAATTCCACTAGGTGTAGCATTAGAACACCTCAGAAAACCATCTATCAGGCCGTCCCTAGAAACCGACTCAATCTACGTCTCGGAAGATCCGGAGTCCGGAGCTGTATCCGTGGACATTGACATGGGAGGTGGTACGCGAAACTCGGGGACTGCCTCGGCGAACCCGGGGACTGCTTCGCAAGACCCGGGGACTGCTCAGCACAATCCGGCTAAGGTTATGCCGGTGGATCAGATGGAAATTGATGAGGATGTGTTCCCAGTGCGAGCTATACCAGCTTGGGCACTGCCCATATTTCAATTCCTGAAAGATGGAACCTTACCCACTGAGGAGGTGCTTTCCAGGCAAACTCAGAGGATAGCAAAAGCATACACGATCATCAATTCCGAGCTATACAAAAGGAGTGTGACTAATGTCCTCTAGCGATGTGTTGACCCGGAGGAAGGACTTGACATCCTCCGAGATATACATCAAGGGGAATGTGTGCATCATGCCTCGTCCAGAGCCTTGGTAGCAAAAGCTTTCCATCATGGGTTTTACTAGCCAAATGCCTTGGAACAAGCAGAAGATCTAGTAAGAAAGTGCAATGGATGTCAAAGATACGCGACAAAGACACATATGCCAATGTCTGAGCTCAATACCATACCTATTACTTGGCCATTTGCTGTATGGTGTTTGGACATGGTTAGCCCATTCAAACCTGCGAGGAGGAACATGACCCACATCTTAGTCATGGTTGATAAGTTTACAAAGTGGATCGAAGTAAAGGCAATAAGCAAATGTGATGGAGCTACGGCCGTGACATTCCTCAAGGATATCATCTTGAGATACGGTTATCCTCACAGTATCATAACAGATAATGGCACAAATTTTGCTGAAGGAGCATTTGCGCGATTCTGCCAGGATAAGAAGATCCGGCTAGACGTAGCCTCGGTAGCTCACCCGCATCAAACGAACAAGTGGAAAGATCCAACGGATTGGTATTATCTGGGATAAAACCCCGGCTCATTGAGCCGCCGTAGAGATCAGCAGGGTGCTAGATAGAAGAACTACCAGCAGTACTGTGGAGTTTAAGAACAACTCCGAATCGATCAACAGGCTATACGCCATTCTTTCTGGTATATGGGGCAGAAGCTGTATTACTAGCCGACATAGAGCATGACTCGCCCAGTGTCACCCAATACACAGAATCCGAAGAAGCCCGGCAAAATGATGTTGATCTGCTGGAAGAAGCGAGAGAATTGGCATTGTCCAGATCCGCCATATATCAGCAAAATCTCCGACGCTATCATAGCCGGAAAGTAAACCCCCGAGTTTTCCGGGAAGGTGATCTGGTACTCCGGTTGGTACAATGTACTGCTGGCATGCATAAGTTATCGCCCCCATGAGAAGGGCCATTCATCATGAGCAAAGCATTCCACAATGACTCATATTATCTCATCGACGCAAAACCACAGGAGAAGAACAAGGCGGACAGGTCCGACGAGGAATCTAAGCGTCCATGGAATGTAGCTCTACTTCGTCCTTTCTACACTTAGCAGAGAAGTGTGTGTGTATCCGAGTCACTCATATGTCGGTATGTATGCCGGCAATGAACTTATCAATGAAAACTTGGCGGCTCGAGCAGTAACTCAGGGACTGCCTTAATAATATTTGTCATATTTGGTGTTTATTATTTATATGTCGGCTGGCATAAGTTGTTTCTACCTAAGCCGGATTAGTAGTGTGTGAGCACCAAAAACCTAACTCTTCGACTTGCTGATGTCCAACAAGATTTGGCTTCATGGCAAGCAAGAGAACAAGTTTGGAATTGCGTAACACATGAAAAACGACTAAGGCAAGGAACTTAATCGAGCCGATGTTTGTTTTTGGACTAACCTTATGACCGAACAAGTTTGAATGAAGTAATCGTGAAAGGAAGTTTCAGAATGTCTCGGAATATTCTGGGAGGTGTCTCGGATATCACTAAGAATGAATGGGATTGTTTTGAACATGTTATGGAAGACATCAAAAATATTTTAGGAGGGTTTCAGAATGAGTAAATATGTTTTTCGGTAACAAGATCAAACTAGGTACAGAGATATCAAAGATCAAGTCTTGGACAAACCAGGTATTAAAGTGCAAAGGGAATGAGACTCAACGTTTTAGGTTCAAGCGGTCAAGTTATTCCTAGAATGCATGCGGGCCATCATGGGTTTCTAGATCCCGTTATTGGTCATTGATCGAAGAGGTGTCTCAATCATGCATGCGCATTCCCGAACCGTAAAGGTGACACACTTAAGGGTAGATACGCTTAGTGTTGATCCGAGATCGTAAGAGAATAGAAGAGAGAGATCAGGAATCGTTCCACGAGAATCTGAAGTTGTTTGGAGGGATTCGAAGGAGTTTTGAAGTGAAAGGAATTAATAGATATGTATTTACTATTAATAAGATGATTTAATAATTAAATATGAATTTTTAATTAAACAAATGGGGCAGTCCACCTACATGGGCCTTCCTAGAGAGAAGGGCCCATGGGGACCCCAAAGAAGCATGGCATGCGGGGTGAGGGCCCACCCCACTGTTGTCTGGCCATGGTGGGCCAAGGCCCATGCTGGGTGGATCTCATCCCAACCACTGCCGACATCCCCCTCCTCCTCTTTGTTTAGTCCAACCCTAGAACTTTGAGGAGGTGGTGCTCTCTTTTCCCCTATAAAAATAGGGGAGATCCTCTCCCCAAATCCATCTCATTGTATTTTTCCTTCTCATCTCTCTCCCTATCTCCCTCACGTGTGTGTTCCCAAGTTTGTAACATGCATAATGAGGTAGAGCTTTCTCCACCATACGCACACTGTTGTGCCGTTGGAGTCTGTCTGGATATTTTCCTTCCATTGCTTCGCTGGACTGGAGCCCGAGAGACGCCTCTACACCGAACGTGTGTAGAACTTCGGAGGCACTGTCAGTTATGGTGCTTGATACATTGTAAACGTATCTATAATTTTTTATGTTCCATGCTTGTTTAGTATCTACTTTCTTATGTTTAGTTCATACTTTGGAGTATTTTTATAAATTTCTAGAACTAACCTATTAACAAGATGCCATAGTGCCAGTTGCCTATTTTCTGTTGTTTTTGGTTTCAGAAAATCTAGTAAGGAAATATTCTCGGAATTGGACCGGACAAAAGCCAAAGTCAATATTTTAACCGAAGCAACACGGAGTTCGGAGGGAAGACGAAGTGGCGCACCAGGGCAGCCACACCTGGTGGCAGCGCGGCCTGGGAAGCTCCACCAGGGGGTGTGGGCCCCCTGGTGCACCATTGACCTTGCCCTTCCTCCTATAAAGACCTCTCGGGACGAAAACCCTAAGTACCCGATCAAAGACACAATCATAAATACACGGAAGAGTCTGTAGCCGCCGCCATCTCGATCCCCAAATCAGGGGGATCCGAAGCTCTTCCTGGCACCCTTCCAGAGGGGAGAGATCACCCTGGAGGCCTTCTTCATCACCATAACTGCCTCCAGTATGATGCATGAGTAGTTCATCCCTGGACTATGGGTCCATGTAGTAGCTAGATCGTTGGTTCTCCTCCTTTGTGCTATCATGTTTAGATCTTGTCAGCTCCGTTCATGATCAAGATCATCTATTTGTAATCTTACATGTTGTGTTTGTGGGGATCCAATAGATATTGAGATGTTATTTCAGATTGATTATTAATTCTATCATGTCTATGTTATTTGTGAACTTGCATGCTTTCCGTTGTTAGTAGCTATCTTGGCCAAGTAGATGCTAGCAACTCCAAGAGGGAGTATTTATGCTCGATATTGGGTTCATGCCTCTAGTAATCTGGGGAAGTGACAGGAATCTCTAAGGTACTAGATGTGTTGTTGCTACTAGGGAGAAAACAACAATCCTTTGTCCATGGGACGATCGTATTGTTTACTTTACACACTTTGCTTAATGCAATTATCTGTTGCTTGCAACTTAATACTGGAGGGGGTTCGGATGATAACCTGAAGGTGGATTATTAGTCATAGATGCAGTTGGATTACGGTCTATGTATAATGTTGTAATGCCCAATCAAATATCATAGGAGTCAAGATGATTAGTATATGCATGTATGCTTTCTCGAGTCTGTCAATTGCCCCGCTGTAATTTGTTCACCCAACATGTCATCAATCTTAAGGAGAATCACCTCTAGTGAACTATGTACCTTGGTCCATTATTTTATCATTGATATACCATCTACTATTTACTGTTTACTTTCTGCAAGCAATTACTATCTTCCACACAATACGTTTAATCCTTTGTTTTAGCAAAACCGGTGAGATTGACAACCTCACTGTAAGTTGGGGGCAAAGTTCTGTGGTTGTGTTGTGCAGGATTCCAAGTTGGTAACAACACCTTGGAGTTGTTTCCTTGCTCCTACTGGTTCGATAACCTTGGTTTCATAACTGAGGGAAACTTGCTTCTGTGATCATCATACCTTCCTGTTGGGGTTCCCCAATGAGCTCGAGATATCTTGAGCCATCAAGCCTTTTTCTAGCGCCGTTGCCAGGGAGTCATGGACATCTTCACAAGGGGAGTCCCTCACAACCAATCTCTTTACTTTGTTTTTTTGTTTTGCTTAGTTTATTTCTGCTTTGTTTGCTTGTTTTTTTATCAAAAACACACAAAAAATAGTTGTACTAGTTTGCTTCTTTATATTAAAAACACAAAAAATGACTACTCTTGAAAACACTAAGTTGTGTGACTTCACTAGCACCAACAACAATGATTTCATGTGCACACCTATTGCTCCACCTGTTCCTGAAGCTACTTTCTTTGAAATTAAACCTGCTTTGGTCAATCTTGTTATGAGAGAACAATTTTCTAGTGTTGGTAGTGAAGATGCGGCTGCTCACCTTAATAACTTTGTTGAACTTTGTGAGATGCAAAAACATAAGGATATAGATGGAGATATTATTAAGCTTAAATTGTTTCCTTTCTCTTTGAGAGGAAAATCTAAAAAATGGTTGTTATCCCTAACTAGAAATAGTATTTATTCTTGGACTAAATGCAAAGATGCTTTCATTGGAAAATACTATCCTCTTGCTAAGATTATATCTATGAGAAGTGAAATAATGAAATTTAAACAATTTGATAATGAAAATGTTGCTCAAGCTTGGGAAAGGATGAAATCTTTGGTAAAGAATTGTCCCACTCATGGACTGACTGCTTGGATGATTATTCAAACTTTGTATACAGGACTAAATTATTCTTCAAGAAATATGCTAGATTCTACTGCTGGAGGTACCTTTATGACCATTACTTTGGGTGCAACAACAAAGCTTCTTGATAATATGATGGTTAACTATTCTGAATGGCACACTAAGAGAGCTCCACAAGGTAAGAAGGTAAACTATGTTGAAGAAACCTCCTCCTTGAGTGATAAAATTGATGTTATTATGTCTATGCTTGTTAATGGGAAAGCTCATATTGATCCAAATCATGTTCCTTTAGCCTCTTTGGTTGCTCAAGAACAGCAAGTTGATGTGAACTTCATTAGAAACAATAATTTTAACAACAATGCCTATAGGAATAATTTTGGTAATAATAATTATAGGCCATCTCCTCCCAATAATGGTAATGCTTATGGAAATTCCTACAACAACAATAGGAGTTCACCCTCTGAACTTGAAGTCATGCTTAAGGATTTTATTAGTAAACAAACTGCTTTCAATAAAACTGTTGAGGAAAAACTTTCGAATGCTGAAAAAAGTATATCATCTTTGTCTGAAGCACAATCCTCTTTGATTAATAAAATGGTTGCTAAACCTGAAACTATGGAAAACCCCTCTGCTGCTACTAATGCCATACAAGTTAGAATTGATGAAAATGTTAGATTGTTATCTGAATTACATGCTAAGTGGGAAAGAGAAGATGAAATTGCTAGAAATAATAGTATATGTACAATTACCACCACCAATGTTGATGCTAGCAAACCACATGAAGTCCCCATTCCTTTTGCAACAATTCCTAAAACCAATGGAACTTTTTCCAATAAAAATGCTGAAATTCTTTGAAATATGGGAAACAATAGCTCTACTACCTTGGATGGTAATTATGATTTTGATCTTGATGGTTGCAATATTTCTGAATTAATTATGTTCCTACAAAAGCTTGCTAAAAATCCTAATGCTAGTGCTATGAATATGGCCTTTACAAAACACATTACTAATGCTCTCATAAAAATTAAAAAAGAAAAATTGAAACATAAAGCTTCTATTCCTATGAAATTAGAAGATGGTTGGGAACCCATAATTAATATGAAAGTGAATGATTTTGATCTCAAAGCTTTATGTTATCTTGATAGTAGTGCTCCTATTATGCCTAGAAGGATTTATGAAATGCTTGATTTGCCACCATTGGAAGGTTGTTATTTAGATGTCCAACTTGATGATAATGCTAAAAATAAACTCATAGGGAGTATTAATGATGTTCTTATTATGGTTAACAATACCTATGTGCCTGTTTATTTCTATGTTTTGGATGTTGAATGCAATGCTTCTTGTCCTATTGTTTTGGGAAGACCTTTTCTTAGAACTGTTGGTGCCATTATTGATATGAAAGAAGGCACCATTAAATATCAATTCCCACTCAAGAAAGGTATCGAACACTTCCCTAAGAAGATATAGAAGATTCCTTTTGCCTCTCCTATTAAAACAAAATTTGGTCTTAATGCTTCTTCATTTGAAAATACTTGAATCTTCTTATGCCTAGCTCAAAGGCGTTAAAGAAAAGCACTTATTGGGAGATAACCCAAATTTCAATTTAGTAGGTTTTTCTTTTGTTGAGTCTTGGAAGTTATTGCCTCAGTAATAACCTCTCCTTATCCTTTTTGTGCGGTTTTTGTGCCAAGAATAACCTCTAATGAGATAGAAGTAATACTTGGGAAAGTTGCTGTCCCGAAACAGATTTTTGTGCTTCACTGTAAAAATTCGTGACAAATCTCTGTACATTGGTTTGAGCTGTAATTTTTTGAGCTTCTGCCCCAGGTTGTTATTTAGCTTTCGTTAGTTTAACACTTTTCGATTTGAGCAACATAAGGTCTTCGAAAAAATCGGTTTTTACTTGCTGGTCTGTTTTGACAGATTTCTGCCATTATTTGCATTTGGTTCTTAATCTCTTTCTCTTTGAGTTCTCCTTGATCACTTGAACTTTGAAAAGGAATTTCTATAGTATCTTGTGTTTTAATGGAAGTTTTACTTATGTTAAAACTGGACCCAAATACTTATTATCTTGAGTACACTAATGTTGCTAATAAAGATTGTGTGAAGTTTTGTATGAATGAAATTTTCAAGTGTAGGGAAGAATAATGTGATGAGATGAAGTATGGACAAAATATCAAGCTTGGGGATGCCAACCGTGTCACCTCAACAAATATTCAAGAAGTACAAGCGTAAAAGCTTGGGGATGCCCAAGGCATCCCCTTCTTCATCAATAAAAATCTCAGGTTTTCTTCCAAACACTTCATTTTTATTGTTTCATGCACAATTGTGTTGTTCTTGGAGAGTCTTCGTTTTGTTTTCTTTTGCTTATTTTGCTTAAATAAATTGGTTGGACCCCTGCATTCATACATAATTTCAAATAAGTTGATTTGGATTGGAAAAGAGTAGGAAAGTTCATGCTTATAAGTGGTATAAAAGGAGTCATGTTTTGACCGTGGCCTAGACTTTATCATGTCATGTTTGATATTGCTTTGACTTTATTCTTAGTAACTATTGCTGTAGCATGACTTGTTCCAAACAATTGAGATTGCTTAATGTGCCTTGAAAGAATCATGTGTTGTTTTAACATACAAAGGCATAATATTGTGGTATTCTCCTTTGATGCTTTATTTGGGTTGACTTGGCCCATGCTCACACCATGTTAAGACTATACCAGTCGCCATAGCCTCTATGATCATTTAGTTTTCGACTTGTAATATCACTTTATGCTTTAATTAATAATGTTTTGTCACTTTGCATGATTATGGCCATTATTGCTCTCTTAGTTGGTCGCTCCCAGTCTTTTGCTAGCCTCCACACTTACCAAGTATGAGGTACACTCATGCATCCAACTCCAAATAAAACCAAGTTATTCCAAAGAGTCCACCATACCTACCTATTAGCATTATTGCTATTCCAAGTATATTCATGTTTTTATCGACCTTCCGAATTAAACTTGTTATGTGAAAATTAGTGATTAAAGCTCTCACAAACTTTATGGAACACTTTACTTTCTTGCACTTAATAAACTTGAACCATTGTACCCATCTATGTTGCGTATATGCTTGCGCTTTGTTAGTTGTGAATTAGCAGAACCATGTTACCATGCGGAACGCTTTCAACATTGCACTTTATTTAGTTGATATCATGTTCTTTTGCTTATGGATCTCGGTGGTGTGAAATAAAAGGGGAGATTGTAAGCTCATCGAGTTTGTATATGTGTTAGAGAAATGCCTAGGCGGCTAGCCTAAGCCATGCCTAATCATGGTGGAAACTTGCAGCATAACCATAGTGAGCAATCTGTGAAGCATCCTCAATAAAAACCTATTCAAATAGCAAATAAAAAGATCACTGAGATGCTCATTGTCGGTTGCCTTGTCATTTTGATATGGGATAGTTCATGTATCATGGGGCAAGGGGTACCCCGTTGGTGGTTCTTTATGATACATATGTACTTACAATGACAAGAACTTACTCGTGACTAAGGTTGAGTAGCATGAGGTTCGGTACTCGTAAGTAAGGGGCATGAGATTTTCAACTTATAACTTGTCAAGCATATCCTCGTATTTGTTCACTTTAACCTTAATCACCTAAAGATGCTTATGATAGGGGCAATGAGAGCTAAAAGCTAATAAGCACCATAATTTTTGGAAGCTCTTTATGAGACTTGAATCCCTGCTTCCTTCTATGAAGGGCCTTTCTTTTACTTTTATGTTGAGTCTTCATCTTCTATCTTTATGCACCAATTGAGAGAGCATAGTGATCATTCTTAGTTTAATGTGCATTGTCCCAAAGCTTGTTGATTGATTCATAACTTTGATACTGCTTGTTGTTAAATTATTTGTATCTAGTCACCCTTATGAACTTTGAAGGTGTCCTATGCATTTATGTTTTGCTATACCATGAGGGACAAGCTGAATACCATTCTCATTATGTTTTCTATATGTGAAACAAACAAACGTTTTTCAAATCATTGTTATTCATGAATATTTTGTTTGTACCTTTTCATGTTACAACATAGTTGCTATGTTTTATTGTTAGAACTATATCTTTCATGCTATGTTAAAGTATTATGATACCAGCTATCAAAGTTTTACAAATACTTTGATCAAGATTATGATGGTGCATGTCACCTCAAAAATTATTCTTTCTTTTTATCACTTACCTACTCGAGGACAAGCATGAGTTAAGCTTGGGGATGTTGATACGTTGTAAACGTATCTATAATTTTTGATGTTCCATGCTTGTTTAATATCTACTTTCTTATGTTTAGTTCATACTTTGGAGTATTTTTATACATTTTCTGCAACTAACCTATTAACAAGATGCCACAGTGCCAGTTGCTTGTTTTTTGCTGTTTTTGGTTTCAGAAAATCTAGTAAGGAAAAATTCTTGGAATTGGACAGGACAAAAGCCAAAGTCAATATTTTACCCGAAGCAACACGGAGTCCGCAGGGGAGACGAAGTGGCACACCACGGCGGCCACACCTGGTGGCGGCGCAGCCTGGGGGTGCGCCACCAACGGGTGTGGGCCCCCTGGTGCTCCACCGACCTTGCCCTCCGCCTATAAAGACCTCTCGGGACGAAAACCCTAAGTACCCGATCAAAGACCCAATCAGAAATACACGGAAGAGTCTGTAGCCGCTGCCATCTTGATCCCCAGACCGGGGGAATCCGAATCTCTTCTCGGCACCCTGTCGCAGGGGAGAGATCACCCGGGAGGCCTTCTTCATCACCATGACTGCCTTCGGTGTGATGCGTGAGTAGTTCATCCCTGGACTATGGGTCCATGTAGTAGCTAGATGGTTGGTTCTCCTCCTTTGCGCTATCATGTCTGGATCTTCTGAGATCCATTCATGATCAAGATCATCTATTTGTAATCTTACATGTTGTGTTTGCGGAGATCCGATGGATATTGAGATGCTATTTTAGATTGATTATTGATTCTATCATGTCTATGTTATTTGTGATCTTGCATGCTTTCCATTGTTAGTAGCTATCTTGGCCAAGTAGATGCTAGCAACTCCAAGATGGAGTGTTTATGCTCGATAGTGGGTTCATGCCTCTAGTAATCTAGGGAAGTGATAGGAATCTCTAAGGTACTAGATGTGTTGTTGCTACTAGCGAGAAAACATCAATCTTTTGTCCATGGGATGATCGTATTGTTTACTTTACACACTTTGCTTAATGCAATTATTTTTTGCTTGCAACTTAATACTGGAGGGGGTTCGGATGATAACCTGACAGTGGATTATTAGTCATAGATGCAGTTGGATTACGGTTTATGTATAATGTTGTAATGCCCAATCAAATCTCATAGGAGTCAAGATGATTAGTATATGCATGTATGCTTTCTCGAGTCTGTCAATTGCCCCGTTGTAATTTGTTCACCCAACATGTCATCTATCTTAAGGAGAATCACCTCTAGTGAACTATGGACCCTGGTCCATTCATTTACCATTGCTATATCATCTATTATTTACTATTTATTGTTTACTTTCTGCAAGCAATTACTATCTTCCACACAATATGTTTAATCCTTTGTTTTCAGCAAAACCGGTGAGATTGACAACCTCACTGTAAGTTGGGGCAAAGTTCTGTGGTTGTGTTCTGTAGGATTCCAAGTTGGTAACAACACCTTGGAGTTGTTTCCTTGCTCCTACTAGTTCGATAACCTTGGTTTCATAACTGAGGGAAACTTGCTTCTGTGCTCATCATACCTTCCTCTTGGAGTTCCCCAACAAGCTCGAGATATCTTGAGCCATCAGTGCTCGTCACTTGGATGCCTACTCGACCTTGAGGTTGACTTTGTTGTTCGTCTACATCGACAATGTTTGAACGGTAATGTAATCCCACTTTTGATCTTCAAGGGTATGAACACCAAATCCCTCTCGTTAATTTACATCTGCATAGATAGAACTTGGCTATGTTGTTCTTGTTGTTAGGATTTTTTCTACTTTGGAACCCTTCATTGGTATTAGATCTGACCTATGCGTAGATGTTTGGTATGAGTAAAACACACAGAAATATGTGGGCATTAATTTTCTAGTTGTTACCCTCCCACATGTACTTATTCATATCGTGGCAATGTTCAATGAAGTGGCCTGGACCAACCTTATGGGTAAGCTTACACGAGACTGGTTTGACGCTCAACATATAGCTTGTACCATATAAGTGGCTAGTGGGTATCTGTCTCTCTTACATTAGTTGATACGAAAAGGATGGCCATGAAAAGGTACTTAAAGTGACAACAAGTCAATCCATGTTGTGGTTGAAAGTTCGTAGGTAAGAAACGATTTTTGTGCGAAAGCTCATACAACCACGTAAAATCTACAAATAAAGTAGAGGCATCTAACTTTATTTTGCAGGGGCATGTGATATGTATGGTTTAGGTAAGTGTTTATGAAATATACTACCAGCAGCATGCAGGCGCCATGAACATGGTGTCATGCTACCGCACTCGATGGAGATCAAGGCACAACGACCATAATATATCGCATACATAATTACATTTGATGTTAAGTTGTATATGCATCTTGTTTTGCTAGTATTAGATATACGTGATACATTGCAAATGTATCTATAATTTTTGATGTTCCATGCTTGGTTTTATCTACTTTCTTGTGTTTTGTCCACACTTTGGAGTAATTTTCATATGATTTCTTGGACTAACCTATTAACAAGAGCCACAGTGCCAGTTGCCTGTTTTCTGCTGTTTTTGGTTCCAAGAAAGTCAGAAAATGAATATTCTCGGAATTGGACGGGACAAAAGCCAAAGTGCCTATTTTCCCGGAAGACTCATGGAGCCACAAGGAGATTTGGAGAGGGGCCACAGGGTGGCCACACCCCCCCAGGCGCGGGTACCCCCAGGCCACGCCAGGGCATGGTGTGGGCCCCCTGGCTGGCCACCAACCTTGCCTCCTTCGCCTATAAGAGCCTCCTGATACCAAAACCCTAGGGAGTCAATCAGAAATCCACGAAAAGTTCCGCTGCGCCGCCGCCACCGAAGGGGAGATTCGGGGGACAGAAAGTCTCTGTTCCGGCACCCTGTCGGGATGGGGAAGTGCCCCCGGAGCCATCTCCATCGATCTCCACCACCATCTCCATCACCATTGCCGATTCCCATGATGAGGAGGGAGTAGTTCTCTCTCGAGGCTAAGGGTTCTACCGGTAACTATGTGTTCATCTCTATCTCTATGCATGATCATATTGTGATCATGAGCTTGTAATCTATAGATCTACCTTTCTACTCAAGTGCTTTAATAGATCTCTGCTCTCCCCATGTGTGTGAAAGTGACAGCATGCACACCATGGTGGCACTTAGGCTAGAGATTACAAATACTTGTTATGAGTTATATTTGGAGTTGGATGTCTTTATGAAATTGTGGTGTTTGTTGGAACCATCTAGTGCTCAAGGTGACAGTGTGGGGTTTTCTAGATGGGAAAGGGTTACTTTGAGGTGTGCTGTTATAGCCCTACCAACGATTAGAGTGTCCAACCGGAGAGTAGTTCAGCGTAGTATTATGAAGATGATATATTTATATGAGAGTGTTCACTAGTGAAAGTATGATCCCTAGGCCTTGTTTCTAAGCATTGATACACTATTTGCAATTAGAATTGTTACATGTTTGCTTGCTTCCTTATTTATTTCAGTTTGCCTTTAGTCTTTTCCACGCCATCAAGCTATTTTGTATCACCATTAATCCTTATCCATAGCACTTGTATTTCACTATCTCTTTGCCGAACTAGTGCACCTATACACCTGACAAGTGTATTGGGTGTGTTGGGGACACAAGAGACTTCTTGTATCTTGATTATAGGGTTGCTTGAGAGGGGATACCTTTGACCACTTCCTACCTGAGTTCGATAAACCTTGGGTGATCCACTTAAGGGAAAACTTGATGCTATGCTACAAACGTCTGCACTTGGAGGCCCAACAACTGTCTACAAGAATAGAAGTGCGTAGACATCAATACGACGGTAGCATTATCAGATGATCCCTTACACTCAATTCCAACAATCGTGCTCTCCCATTAGTGTGCACCACTAAACAAATCGGTTATGAAGCCCGCTATGATGACCAAGTGTTAGACATATCGGTGTTCGCACCACTAAGGTTAACAATGGAGAGCCTAACATGTACATACCTGGCCTCGGGACACAAGTGACCGAAAGGTTAAGCATGAGTCACATGATTGATGTGATTGACATGTCGATGTCTACCTTTGAAGCTACACCATCATCTATGATGGTCAGGGGATTTATAGTGAGTTGGGATTGTGTAATCACTAAAACAACGATGAGGGGTGTTTGTCTAAGTGGGAGTTCTGGTAGTTTAGCTGAATTAAAGATGTACTCATATTATGAACATAAAGTTGATACTTTCGCAAATACCATTGTAGATGTCTCACCCCACCTTCAACCTAGGCCCTTTCCTTGAGAAAGAAAAACTTAAAACCGATGGTTCAAACTTCACCGCTCGATCCTGCAATTTGAGAGTTCTCCTCGTTCCCTAGAATCTATTCTATGTACTGGAAGCTTCCCTAGGTGAAAACCCACTAATTCCGCATCCCAGGACATGAGGAATGTCTTCTAGTCCAAGGCGGATGATTACACATGTGTCCGAGTGGCATGCTCTATGCCATGGAGGTAGGTCTGCAAAAGCGCTTTGAGAAGATGAGTGCTTATGAGATAATCATTGATCTCAAGGCTATCTTTGCACCTCAAGCTAGGGCCAAGAGGTATGAAGCCTCGGAATTGTTCTTCTCAGCTAAGATGGAAGAGCACAATAGTGTGAGCAAGCACGTAGTCAAAATGTCTGGCTAATTTCAATGCCTGGATGACCTGGATTACAAACTCTACCATGAGCTAGAGATTAATAGGGTGTTGCAATCATTGCCCCTATCTATAAGGGATTCGTCCGGAGCTACAACATGTAGGGGTGACCAAAACCCTGTTTGAGTTGTTCGCTACGCTCAAGCATGCTGAGGTGGAAATCAAAAAGGAGCACAGTGTCCTGATGGTCAATAAGACCGTCAGGCAAACCAAAGAAGGACCACAAGAATGCTGCTGATTCCTCCAAGGCTCCCAAGCCTGGACCCAAGCCCGGTGTAACGTGCTTCTACTGCAAAGGGGACGGTCACTAGAAGCGCAACTGCTCCAAGTACCTAGAAGATAAGAAGGCCGACAAGATTGCCGCGAAAGAGAAAGGTATATGTGATATACATGTTATTGATGTTTTCCTCACAAGTTTCAGGAGCAACATCTGTGTATTTGATACTGGTTCTATTTCTCACATTTGTAACACTCAGCAGGAGTTACGGAATAAGCAACGCTTGGTGAAGGACGAGGTGACAATGCGTGTTGGCAACGACTGCAAAGTTTATGTGGTGTCTGCCGGCACTCTCCCTCTGCATCCACCTTCGAGATTAGTTTTAATGTTGAATAAATGTTACTTTGTACCTGCGTTGAGCATGAATATTGTGAGTGGGTCTCGCTTGTTGCGAGACTGTTATTCATTTAAGTCAGAAACAAGCGGTTGTTCTATTTATATGAATGATGTCTTTTATGCTCATGCGCCGTAAAATAATGGGTTTGTCTTATTAAATATTGATTATAACGATTCTCACATCCATAGAATTGATGCCAAGTGATGTAAACTTAGTGATGATAATTCCATGTATATGTGGCATTGTCATCTGGGTCATATCGGTGTTAAACGCATGAAGAAACTCCATTCTGATGGACTTTGGAGTCGCTAGATTTTGAATCTCTCGACAGATGTGAACCGGATGACCAAGACGCTGTTCTCCGGTATGATGGAGCGGACGATAGACTTATTGGGGCTCATACATATGGATGTGTGTGGACCAATGATCGTCTCAATGCGCAATGGCTATCGTTACTTCATCACCTTCACTGATGATTTGAGTAGTTATGGGTATATCTACTTAATGAAACACAAGTCTCAAACCTTTGAAAAGTTCAAGGAATTTCATAGTGAAGTTGAAAATCAACTCGGCAAGAAAATCAAGCACCTTCGATCTAATCAAGGAGGCGAGTATTTGAGTCATGGGTTTGTCATGCACCTCAAGACTTGTGGTATTGTACCACAACTTATGCCAGCTGGAGCACCACAATGTAATGGTGTGTCAGAACGACATAATCACACTTTATTGGATAGTGTGTGGTCTATGATGTTTCTTACCGACTTGTCTGTATCATTCTGGGGATCCGCGTTAGAAACTGTCAGACGCCATCCAAGTTTGTGACAGACAACACACGAAGCCAAAGTTGTTGTTCCTGAAAGTTTGGAGTTGTGAGGCTTATGTTAAGAAACCACAACCAGACAAACTCGAACCTAAAGCGGAAAAGTGCATCTTTGTAGGATATCCAAAGGAAACTATTGGGTACACCTTCTACAACCAAGATGAGAGCAAAACGTTTGTCGCAAAGAATGGTACCTTTCTCGAGAAAGAGTTCCTCGTGAAAGGTGTAAGTAGAAGAAAAGTAGAGATCGTTGAGATTGTTGGTCCTTCTCTCCAAGTACTGAGTAATGCAATAGAAGATGTTCTGGAATCGTCCTTGTCAGTTGGAGTGGATGCAAATTATGATGATCGTGATGCTCACATCGAGGCACCTACGGAACCTCAGAGGTCTACAAGAGTCTGTACTACTCCTGAGTGGTATGGAAATCCTGTTAGCATGGTCATGTTAGTGGAATAATATGAACCTATGAACTACAAGGAAGCAATGGAAGTCCCCGAGTCTGAGAAATGGCTTGAAGCCATGAAATCCGAAATAGGATCGATGTATGACAACTTGGTATGGACTTTGGTGGATATTCCTGAAGGCCGCAAGGCTATCGAGAATAAATGGATCTTTAAGAAAAGACTGACACGGATGGTAACGTAACCGTCTATAAAGCTTGATTTGTCGTAAAGGGTTTTTGACAAATTCAAGGAATTGACTATGATGAGACTTTCTGTCCCGTAGTGAAGCTTAAGTCTATTTGGGTTTTACTAGCAATTGTTGCATATTTCGATTATGAGATATGGCAGATGGATGTCAAAACCATGTTCTTAAATGGAAACATTGAGGAAGAGTTGTATATAGTACAATCAAAAGGTTTTGTCAATCCTAAGGATGTTAGGAAGGTATGCAAGCCTCAGCGTTCCATTTATGGTCTAAAGCAAGCATCTCGGAGATGGAATCTTCGCTTTGATGAGGCGATCTAAGGTTTTGGATTTGTACAAAATGAGGAAGAAGCATACATTTACAAGAATGTGAGTGGAGCTCGGTGATATTCCTAGTACTATATGTGGATGGCATATTACTGATTAGGAATGATGTGAATCTTTTGATGAGCGTAAAAGACTATTTGAATAGTAATTTTTCCATGAATGACATGGGTGAAGTTGCTTACATATTAGGCATTAATATCTATAGGGACATATCAAAGTTCCTATTAGCACTAAGTCAGAGTACTTACCTAGATAAGGTTCTAAATAGATTTAGAATGGATCGGGCGAAGAAAGGATTATTTCCTATAGTGAAAGGTAAACCACTGAGTTCGACTCAATGTCCAGTAACAAAATATGATAATAAAACGATCTCCAACATCCCCTGTGCTTCAGTCATATGGTTTATCATGTATGATATGCTGAGCAGTTGACCGGATGTGGCCCTGGCTCTTAGTTTGACGAGACGTTTCTAGAATAATCTAGGAATGGAACATTGGACAACAGTTAAGAACATCCTGAAGTATCTAAAAGAACTAAGGATATGTTTCTTATCTTTGGAGGAAGCGAGGAACTTGTCGTAACTAGTAGCGTTGATGCAAGTTTCAGCACTGATCCAGATGACTTGAAATCTCAAACAAGGTATGGTTTTTGGTAAATGGTGGCACAGTTAGTTGGAGGAGCTGGAAGCAATCCTCGGTAGCTGAATCTACAATGGAATCGGAGTACATTGTTGCTTCAGAAGCAACGAATGAAGTTGTGTGGCTAAGGAATTTCGCCATCGAACTAGGAGTGTTTCCAAGCATGCAAGACCCTATGTGCATCTACTGCGACAACATGGGAGCTATTGGAAATGCGTAGGATCAAAGGTTCCACTCTACTGCCAAGCACATACTTCGGCATTACCATGTGATAAGGCATTTTGTCAATGATGGTGACCTTATAATTTGCAAAGTACATACGTATCTGAATGTCGCACATCCGTTAATAAATCCTCTTCCATGAGAAAAGAATGATCAACACTAGGATGCTATTGGTGTTAGATTCTTGCCAAATGTAAACTAGTTTATTTGTACTCTAGTGCAAGTGGGATACTATGAGAGATATGCCCTAGAGGCTAATAATAAAGGTGTTTTATTGTCATATCTCATATGTTCATAATATTTTTGTACCATGCTACAATTGTATTAAGCAGAAACATTAATACACGTGTGGTATGTAAACAAACCAGGTCCCTAGTAAACCTCTAGTCAACTAGCTCATTGGTTAAACGATGATCAAGGTTTCCCGATCATGGACATTTATGTTAATTGACAATGGTATCATGTCATTAGATGACGAATGTGATGTACGCACACCCAACCATTGTATTGCAATGAGATCCAATCACAAAGTTCAACATTGTGATATCTAGTAAAACATAGTAACCCATTCCTTTGACCAAGAGATCATATGTAATCATATCACCAAAGGCTGCTTTGACTGCATCAATCATCACACCGTAACAAGGTGATCATAAAGGTGTCTATAAGGTATTCCAAAGGGGTAGGTTGAGGCGTATGCATTGATGTCTGCAAGTGCACAGATCAATTGTAGCTAGTTTCGAAATAAGAGTATCGAACCCATAGAGAGCTATTTGGTTAAGGTCTTTATGCCCCTCCTAACTATCTACCAAAGGATACTTATAAGCTGCCTTTGATTTCAGGTGAACGGGTGATTAAAAGGTTTTTGGTTTTAGTGCAATAAAGTAAATAAAACAAGTAAACACAAAGCAAGTAAAGAGACTATTTTTGGAATGGTGGTTGAACTCGATGGGGCTAAGATGTTCTCGGGGGTGTAGGTTACACCTCTAGTGTAACACCCCCAGGATCTGGGTTAAACAAATCTCAGACCTTAGCCTGACATAAGCTTAACCTAGAGCTCAAGGATATTTAGTGAGAAATAGGCAACACAATAGTAACCCTGCGACACGAAATTTATTACAGCAAGCTCATAATTGAGCAAAGAACCAAAATATTACAAGTAGAGGTCACTGACGACAAACATAAAACAACGGAAGGAAAATTATGCTATTAAGTATAGAAAACTTAACAAATGGCCTAAGAGGCCTGAAGCATAACGATGACGTCCCAGCCCATAGATTCTAGGCTGCCGACCGGGAACCCCAAGCTACTCGTCGGTGTCGATGTCATGCGGAACTCGTCTTTAGGGGAACACTTATTATGCTACAAAAGTATCAACAAAGAAAGGGTGAGTACAGGATGTACTTCACAAGACTTATGTTTGATGGGGTTATTTGCATAAAGCCATCTTTGTTTATAAAACAAGAGGGAGAAGGAGCTCGTCTAACCAGAATATTTTAAAAGGGGATAAGAGAGCGACATTTCAAAGCATTGATCATCATCTTTTGATATCCACCAAAGTAATCCTCATCTCACACTAGGATCACCCCCTCGTACCCATGAGGAAGCATACTTTTCGATTAAAGTAATCCTCATCTCACACTAGGATGTTTAAAGTAATCCTCATCCTCAACATTAGTTTCCAAGTTTTACGATTATGTTAATGTTATCTATGATCTCGCGTTCATTCCCAAGTCATCCATAACTATGGACATGTCTTTTCGAAAAGATTTAACCATGTAGGGATGTACAACTTTACCCACATGTACCAACCGACTCTTAATGCCAATACATTATCCCTCTTCCTTGGAAGGCCGGCAGAGGGTGGTTGGCCACGACCTTTACCTCGCGTTCGTCGAGACCATGAGTCAAGCCCTAAGGAGGGTTCCGCCGTAATGGGTCAAGTCCCGAAGCTGGTCCCTAGAGATGTGAGGTGAGGTTGGTTTATCAGGGGCTCCATTGACCCCCAAGCAACCTCGTCCACGCTTACCTACCTGTTATGATGCACCTTCGCCCGCCAAATCTTTTAAAACGTTTTCTATGCATATGTCGAATGGAACACCCGAACTATGTGACTCATGGAATCTACTAGGCAAGTTAATCAGTGGAGGGGTTCCCAAGCCCCATGTGGATGTACACTCATCTCGGTTCCAAAGGAAAGAACTCGGTTCCTAGTGGTGGCGAGCATGGGACTACAAAAACCGCATCCCACCGTGGCCTCCCATACAAGCCTTAGCATGTTTAACCTTTACCACTATTCTCATCTCATCATGTTCTCCTGTCATACTATATTCTCTGAAACTGGTACATCATCTAGATGAACTAATACTGACAGCTAAGCATGGCTAAGCAACACACAAATAATATCTCTAGTAGTGCACACAATCCAAACCTAGTTATGATAGGAGCAGTGGATCAGGTAATATAAGCTCAAAGGGAGTAATGCTATAGACATGATACTCTATCTATCGATAAAATACCATAGTAGAATCATATGCATCATGGCAAGAATTTAAACACTTTCGAAACCATAGGATTCTTTTATGTGTGGATTTATGCTTGCCTTGTTTGTTGATACCCGATAAGCAGATCTTCGGAAGCTTTTTGCTTGACTTGGTTACAGTTGGTCAAGTATTGTTCTTTGATCTTCAATGGCATTGATTGATGACTACAAGTGCACAAATCGATTGTAGCTAGTTTTGAAATAAAGATATCGATCCCATGGGGAGCAGGAGTCCGAAGTCTAATAACTCTTGAAATGAATATTACGATAGAAATGCTAGATAAAGTTCTAAGTGTCAAGATAAAATGCGAGTATTGTGTAAAAAGGTGTTTTGGGGATTTGGGTATAAGAGCAATAAAGTAAAGTAAAACAACTGAGTATAGAAAGTAAATATCGTGTATGTAAGAGAGATTGGAACTACAGTAGGGAAAAGGCGTTCTCAGGGAGTAGCGGATACACCACTAGTATTGTAAAGATCTAAGATAAAGATTACCATCATGAACATTCTCAACTATGTATGTGTGAGAGAAACTCCGTATTTGGAAGAATAGGCAACAACTGCTGCTCACATCATCCTCATAACCACATCAGTTAGGAATCGACATCAATCGAATTACTACGCTATTAAGGGACATAATCCCGTAGGAAGTATCCCATGGCATGGATAGTGTTCCGCGAGTTTCCTCGGTTTCCCAAGTTGATACATAATGGGTGCCAACAGCTTTATAGTCACTGTAAGTGCTAACACGCCTCTGTCTACCAACAAGTAGTTTCCTCCCTAAAGTCCCCACAAGAGGAAAAAATTGAGAGGTCGACTTCTCTCAACATCAAGATGTATAAAATCTAACACATGGTCACAGCGATGAATATCATAATAGACTTTATCTTATTTCAATCTCATACTAGGGTTTCTCCATCTCCCTAAGAACTAATGATCTACTCAGACATGGAGGCAATCAACATCATGGCAATGGTAATGGAAACAATCATAGATGAATAGTACTTGTATAAATCCACAACGAGTATAGGAATTACAACAAGATCTAGACAAGATGTAGATGGAATGGATGGAGATGGTGGTAGTGATGCAGCGGTGGATGACGAAGACCGATGCCTTAGCCTCCCGGATCTGTGCAGGGTGAAGATGGATCCCTGGTGGATGAGTTCCCCCTCCAAATGCCTTCTGAAGGTGAGGTTTCTGCGATTTCTGGGTGTTTTGTATGTCGTCTCCTTGAACCAATTGCACGGGGTGAAACTATTTGATGAGGCGAAGGCGGCACTAGCTATACGGCCGGAGCTATACAGCTGGAAAAATTGCTTTGCCCGTATAGTAGGTCGTTGAACTCTTTGCCTCCCTTGTTCGCTTCTGATTTTATTCTGGTATTATTAATATTTACCAAATAAGCGTTTTACGTTGTTTTGGACTTCTTTTCTCCACATTACAACTGCTCCAAGAATTGTATCCATTGGATCCATCATCTGTCCTGATCCTGGTGAAAACAGACATAAAATGTGCATGCGAATGCCGTAAAATACCAAGATCCTACATCAACAATGCAAAATAATAATGTAAAACATGATGCAAATATGCACTCATCAACTTCCCCAAGCTTTGACTCTTGCTCGTCCCGAGCAAGTTCTAGCTTAATGGATGTGATCCTCATATTAATGAAGCTGAGTCAATGAAATAAATGAGGCAATTGCAACATGTGTTTATCATGTACGATACATAGGAATAAGTTCATGAATAGTAGCTTACTCGAACTATCAGAATAGTATTTATAAGGCTTCCACACCTTAGTGATCAATAGTTCATAAAACATGAATCTCAACATAATGTAAAAGAATCCGGTTCAACCGAATGAGTTAACGAGGTAGTCCCAAGTGTTTTAGGATCAACGTATTCACTTGAGATTCAGAATCTCAAAAGTATCCCTTTGTCATCCTACAACTCGGTGGTATATGCCTACTTGCTCTTTGCACACTTGATGGCCCAAAATATATTGAGCTCGTTGGGGAACCCCAAGAGGAAGGTATGATGAGCACAGCAGCAAGTTTTCCCTCAGTATGAAACCAAGGTTTAATCGAACCAGTAGGAGCAAGGAAACACCCCAAAGGTGTTGCTAGCTGAGCCTTGGCAGGGCGCACTACCGGTGCTAGTAGCAATGTGGATACCTGCACAACACAACCACATAACTTTATCCCCAACTTGCGATGAGGTTGTCAATCTCACCGGTTTTGCTGAAAACAAAGGATCAAACATATCGAGTGGAAGAAAGTAATAGTTTGCAGAAAGTCAACACAAAACAGTAAACAGTTAATTGTAGATTGAAAGTAAAAGAAAGGACCGGGGTCCATAGTTCACTAGAGGTGGCTCTCCTTAAGATAGATAACATGTTGGGTGAACAAATTACAGCGGGGCAATTGACAAACATTGAGAAAGCATACAAGCATATACTAATCATCTTAACTCCTTTGAGATTCGACTGGGCATTACAACATTATACATAGACCGCCATCCAACTGCATCTATGACTAATAATCCACCTTCAGTTTATCATCCGAACCCCCTCCAGTATTAAGTTGCAAGCAACGGATAATTGCATTACGAATTGCGTGTAAAGTAAACAATATGATTGTTCTATGAACAAAGGATTGTTGTTTTCTCCCTAGTAGTAACAGCACATCTAGTACCTTAGAGATTTCTGTCACTTCCCCAGATTACCAGAGGCATGAACCCACTATCGAGCATAAATACTAACTCTTGGAGTTGCTAGCATCTACTTGGCCAAGATAGTTACTAACAACAGAAAGCATGCAAGATCACAAATAACAAAGACATGATAGAATCAATAATCAATCTGAAATAGCATCTCAATATCCATCGGATCCCCGCAAACACAACATGCAAAATTAGAAATAGATGATATTGATCATGAACGAAGCTCACAAGATCTAAACATTAAAGCACAAAGGAGGAGAACCAGCCATCTAGCTACTACATGGACCCGTAGTCCAGAGATGAACTACTCACGCATCACACCGGAGGCTTGCATGATGATGAAGAAGGCCTCCAGGGTAAATTCCCCTCTCCGGCAGGGTGCCGAGAAGAGCTTCAGATCCCTCCGGATCTAGGGATGGAGATGACGGCGGCTATAGACTCTTTCGTGGATTTTTGATCGGGTACTTAGGGTTTCCGTATCAGAGGCAATATATAGGCGGAAGGAGAGGTCGAGGGGGTGCCTGGGGCGTCCAGACCACCCCTGGCATGGGCCAAGCCTGGCCACGCGGCCAGGTGGTGTGGTCGGGCCCTAGGCCCTCTCTGTTTCGTATTCTGGCTCCAGGTGTCCCTCGGTAAAATAATGACTTTGGCTTTTGTCCCGTCCAATTCCGAGAATAATCATTTTCTAACTTTCCTGGAACCAAAAACAGCAGAAAACAGGCAGCTGGCACTGTGTCTCTTGTTAATAGGTTAGTCCAAGAAATCATATGAAAAGTACTCCAAAGTGTGGACAAAACACAAGAAAGTAGATAAAACCAAGCATGGAACATCAAAAATTATAGATACATTTGCAATGTATCAACATCCCCAAGCTTAACACCTGCTCGTCCTCGAGTAGGTAAGTGATAAAAAGAAAGAATAATTTTTGAGGTGACATGCACCATCATAAACTTGATCAAAGTATTTGTAAAACATTCAAAGCTGGGACCATAGTACTTCAATCATAACATGAAAGACAAAGTTCTAGCAATAAGACAAAGAAACTATGTTGCAACATGAAAAGGCACAAACAAAAGATTCATGAATAACAATGCTTTGCAAGACGTTCGTTTGTTTCACACAAAGAAAACATAGCATAATGGTATTTAGCTTGTCCCTCATAGAGTAGCAAACAAAAATGCATAGGACACCTTCAAAGTTCATAAGAGTGACTAGATACAAATATTTTAAAACAAGCAATATCAAAGCTATGCATCAATCAACAAGTCTTGGGACAATGCACATAGAACTAAGAATGGCCACTATGCTCTCAAAGTAGGTACATAAAGATAGAAGGTGGAGACTCAATATATAAGTGGAAGAAAGGCCTTCATAGAAGGAAGTAGGGATTCAAGTCTCATAAAGAGCTTCCAAAAATTATGGTACTTAATAGCTTTCAGCTCTCATTGCCCCTATCATAAGCATCTTGAAGGTGATTAAGGTTAAAGTGACACAACTAAGAGGATATGCTTGACAAGTTATAAGCCGAAATCTCATGCCCCTTACTTACGAAGACCGAACCTCATGCTACTCAACTTTAGTCACGAGTAAGCTCTTATCATTGTAAGTACATATGTATCATAAAGAACTGCCAACGGGGTACCCCTTGCACATGATACATGAGCTATCCCATAATCAAAATGACAAGGCAAGCAGACAATGAGCATCTTAGCGATCTTTTTATTTGCTATTTGCATAGGTTTTTATTGAGGATGCTTCATACAATGCTCATTATGGTGATGCTGCAAGTTTCCACCATGATTAGGCATGGCTTAGGCTAGCGGCCCAGGCATTTCTCTAACACACATACAAACTCCATGATCTTACAAGTTCTACTTTTATTTCACACCATCTGGGATCCATAAGCAAAAGAACATGATATCAACGGGGTACAAAGTACAAGTGCAATGTTGAAAGCGTTCCCCATGATACATGGTTCTGCTAATTTCAACTTATAAAGTGCAAGCATATACGCAACAAAGAAGGACCCAATGGTTCAGGTTTATTAAATGCAAAAATGTAAAGTGTGCCATCAAGTTCGTGAGAGCTTTAATCCCTAGTTTTCTCATAACAAGTTTAATTTGGAAGGTAGACAAAAACATGAATATACTTGGAATAGCATATGCTAGTAGGTAGGTATGGTGGACTCTTTGGAATAACTTGGTTTAGGGAGTTGGATGCATGAGTGGAACTCATACTTAGTTATGGAGGCTAGCAAAAGACTGGGAGCGACAAACTAAGAGAGCAATAATGGCCATAATCATGCAGAGCGATAAAACATCATTGATCAAAGCATAACGTGATACTACAAGTTGAAAACTAAAGGATCGTAAAGTTTATGGTGACTTTGGATAGTCATAACATGGTGTGAGCATGTGCCAAGTCAACCCAAATATAGCATCAAAGGAGAATACCACAATCCTATGCTTTAATATGCTAAAACAACGCATGATTATTCAAAGGCACATTAAGCAATCTCAATTGTTTATAACAAGTCATGATACATCAAAGAATACTAAGCATAAAGCCAAAACAATATCAAGCATGGCATGACAAAGCATAGGCCATAGTCAAAAACAAGCTCTCTTTACCACTTAAGCATGAACTTTCCTACTCTTTTCCAAACCAAACTATTTGAAAACCAATGTATGAAAGAGGGGGTCCAACCAATTTATTCAGCAAACTAAGCAAACCAAGAAAACGAAAAACCAAAACAAAAATGAAAAAGAAGACACTCCAAGAACAACACAACTGTGCATGAAACAAGAAATATAAAGCGTTTGGAAGAAACCTGGGATTTTTATTGATGAAGAAGGGGATGCCTTGGGCATCCCCAAGCTTTGACGCTTGTAATTCTTGGATATTTCTTGGGGTGACACGCGTGGCATCCCCAAGCTTGAGATTTAGTCCATTCTTCATCTCATTACTCATTCCTTCCATACACCTGAAAATTTTCCTTCATACAAAACTTCACACAATCTTTATTAGCAACATTAGTGCACTCAAGATAAATAAGTCTTAAGGTTCAGTTCTAACACCAAATAAACTTCCATTAGAACACTAGATACTTAAGCACTTCCCTCAAAAACCTCAATTCCCCAAAAGAACTCAAAAAGGAACCAACAAGAAGCAAATGCAGAAAATGGCAGAAATCTGTCAAAACAGACCAGCAGGTAAATACGGATTTTTTCGAAGACCTTCTGTTGTTCAAATCGAAAAGTGTTGAACTAACGAAACTTAGATAACAACCTGGAGAAGAAGCACAAAAATTCACGCCTCAAAAGGACGTACAGGGATTTTACACGAATATTTACGGTGAAGCACATAAATCTGTTTCGGGACAGCAACTTTCCCAATCATTACTTCTCTCTAATTAGAGGTTAGTCTTGGCACAAAAAGCAAATAAAAAGGATAAGGATCAGTTATTACTGAATTAATAACTTCCAAGACTCATCTAAAACTTTTGGGTTATCTCTCAATAAGTACTTTTCTTTAACGCCTTTAAGTTAGGCATAAGAAGCAAGAAAATGAATCAAGTGTTCTCAAATGAAGAAGCATTAAGAGCAAATTTTGTTTTCATAGAAGAGGCAAAAGAAATCTTCTCTCTCTTCTTAGGGAAGTGTTCTATACCTTTCTTGAGTGGGAATTGATATTGAATGGTGCCTTCTTTCATATCAATAATGACACCAACAGTTCTAAGAAAAGGTCTTCCCAAAGTAATAGGACAAGAAGCATTGCATTCAACATCCAAAATATAGAAATCAACGGGGACATAGGCATTGTTAACCATAATAATGACATCATTAAGACTCCCCATGAGTTTCTTTTTAGCATTATCATCAAGTGGGACATTCAAATAACAATCTTCAAGTGGTGACAAATCAAGCATATCATAAATCTTTCTAGGCATAATAGAAACACTACTATCAAGATCACATAAAGCTTTGAAATCAAAATCATTCACTTTCATATTAATGATGGGTTCCCAACCATCTTCTTGTTTTATTGGAATAGAAGCTTTATGTTTCATCTTTTCTTCTTTAATCTTTATGAGAGCATCAGGAATGTGTTTTGTAAAGGCCATATTCATAGCACTAGCATTAGGACTTTTAGCAAGCTTTTGTAGGAACTTAATAACTTCAGAGATATTGCAACCATCAAGATCAAAATCATAATTATCATCTAAAGTAGTAGAGTTATTACTAGCCTCAACACTAGTGGTAGTGATAGTAGAAACACTAATGTTTCTAGCAATTTCATCTTCTCTTTCCACTTAGCATGCAATTCAGCTAATAGTCTAACATTTTCATCAATTCTTACTTGTATGGCATTAGTAGATGCAAAGGGATTATCATTAGTCTCAGGTTTAGCAGCCATTTTATTCAAAGAAGATTGAGCTTCAGCCAGTGATGCAATATTTCTTTCAGCATTAGAGAGTTTTTCGTCAATAGTTTTATTGAAATCAGTTTGTTTACTAATAAAGTCCTTAAGCATAACTTCAATTTCAGAGGGTGCACTCCTATTATTGTTGTAGGAATTTCCATAAGCATTACCATTGTTGGGAGGATATGACTTATAATTGTTGTTACCAAAATTATTCATGTAGGCATTGTTGCTAAAATTATTATTTCTTATAAATTTTACATCAACTTGCTCTTCTTGAGTAACCAAAGAGGCTAAGGGAACATTATTTGGATCAATATGAGCTTTCCCATTAACAAGCATAGACATAATAACATCAATCTTATCACTTAAGGAGGAGGTTTCCTCAACAGAATTTACCTTCTTACCTTATGGAGCTCTTTCAGTATGCCATTCAGAGTAGTTAACCATCATATTATCCAGAAGCTTTGTTGCATCACTCAAAGTAATGGTCATAAAAGTACCTCCAGTAGCAGAATCCAATAGGTTCCTTGAAGAATAGTTCAATCCTGCATAAATTTTTTGGATAATCATCCAAGCAGTTAGTCCATGAGTGGGACAATTCTTTACCAAAGATTTCATTCTTTCCCAAGCTTGAGCAACATGTTCATTATCAGATTGTTTGAACTTCATTATTTCACTTCTCATAGATATAATCTTAGCAGGAGGATATTATTTTCCAATGAAAGCATCTTTGCACTTAGTCCAAGAATCAATACTATTCCTAGTTAGGCAATTTAACCATTCTTTAGCTTTTCCTCTCAATGAGAAAGGAAACAATTTCAGCTTAATAATATCTCCATCTATATCCCTATGCTTTTGCATCTCACAAAGTTCAACAGAGTTATTTAGATGGGCAGCAGCATCGTCATTACCAATACTAGAAAATTGTTCTCTCGTAACAAGATTGAGTAAAGCAGGTTTTATCTCAAAGAAAGTAGCTTCAGGAACAGGTGGAGCAATAGGTGTGCTCATAAAATCATTGTTGTTGGTGCTAGTGGAGTCACGCAACTTAGTGTTTTCAAGAGTAGTCTTTTTTGTGTGTTTTTGATAAAGAAAGCAAACTTGTAAAACTAATTTTTTATGTTTTTGATAAAGAAACAAGCAAACAAAGCAAAATTAAATTAAGCAAAACAAAAATAACAAAGTAAAGAGATTGGTTATGAGGGACTCCCCTTGTGAAGATGTCCTTGAATCCCCGGCAACGGCGCCAGAAAAAGTAGCTTGATGGCCCAAAATATATCGAGCTCATTGGGGAACCCCAAGAGGAAGGTATGATGAGCACATCAGACAGTTTTCCCTCAGTATGAAACCAAGGTTTAATCGAACCAGTAGGAGCAAGGAAACACCCCAAAGGTGTTGCTAGCTGAGCCTTGGTAGGGCGCACTACCTGTGCTAGTAGCAATGTGGAGACCTGCACAACATAACCACAGAACTCTGTCCCCAACTTGCGATGAGGTTGTCAATCTCACCAGTTTTGCTGAAAACAAAGGATTAAACGTATCGAGTGGAAGAAAGTAATAGTTTGCAGAAAGTAAACACAAAACAGTAAACAGTTGATTGTAGATTGAAAGTAAAAGAAAGGACTGGGGTCCATAGTTCACTAAAGGTGGCTCTCCTTAAGATAGATAACATGCTGGGTGAACAAATTACAGCGGGGCAATTGACAAACATCGAGAAAGCATACAAGCATATACTAATCCTCTTGACTCCTTTGAGATTCGATTGGGCATTACAACATTATACATAAACCGCCATCCAACTGCATCTATGACTAATAATCCACCTTCAGGTTATCATCTGAACCCCCTCTAGTATTAAGTTGCAAGCAACGGATAATTGCATTACGAATTGCATGTAAAGTAAATAATACGATTGTTCTATGAACAAAGGATTGTTGTTTTCTCCCTAGTAGCAACAGCACATCTAGTACCTTAGAGATTTCTGTCACTTCCCCAGATTACCAGAGGCATGAACCCACTATCGAGCATAAATACTAACTCTTAGAGTTGCTAGCATCTACTTGGCCAAGATAGATACTAACAACAGAAAGCATGCAAGATCACAAATAACAAAGACATGATAGAATCAATAATCAATCTGAAATAGCATCTCAATATCCATCGGATCCCCGCAAACACAACATGTAGAATTACAAATAGATGATCTTGATCATGAATGGAGCTCACAAGATCTAAACATGAAAGCACAAATGAGGAGAACCAGCCATCTAGCTACTACATGGACCCGTAGTCCAGAGATGAACTACTCACGCATCACACCGGAGGCTTGCATGATGATGAAGAAGGCTTCCAGGGTGAATTCCCCTCTCCAGAAGGGTGCCGGGAAGAGCTTCAGATCCCTCCCGATCTAGGGATGGAGATGACGGCGGCTATAGACTCTTTCGTGGATTTTTGATTGGGTACTTAGGGTTTCTGTATCAGAGGCAATATATAGGCGGAAGGAGAGGCCGAGGGGGTGCCTAGGGCGGCCAGACCACCCCCTGGTGTGGGCCAGGCCTAGCCGCGTGGCCAGGTGGTGTGGCCGGGCCCCATCCCCTCTCCGTCTCGTATTCTGGCTCCAGGTGTCCCTCGGTAAAATAATGACTTTGGCTTTTGTCCCGTCCAATTCCGAGAATATTCATTTTCTGACTTTCCTGGAACCAAAAACAGCAGAAAATAGGCAGCTGGCACTGTGGCTCTTGTTAATAGGTTAGTCCAAGAAATCATATGAAAAGTACTCCAAAGTGTGGACAAAACATAATAAAATAGATAAAACCAAGCATGGAACATCAAAAATTATAGATACATTTGCAATGTATCAACACTCGCTCTTTTTATTCTTTTTCTCTTTTTTATTTTGTATATATATGCTCACACTTTTGTTTAAGTGTTGTGTAAAGGAGCTAGCCATACATTCCACTTCATGTAGGAATTCAAAGTTTAACAATCTCAATTACCAAATTCCAATTGTATATGAAGCATTCTTATGACTTGAAGATTCTACCTCGACTTGTTCCCACTCTATTTTGATAGCACTTTTATTTTCCTTTGTTCAAGGTTTCTTCTTCAACTTAACTGTGTAGATAATTTTTCTTTGTAAATCAAATCGTAGACTTAGAACATATTGACTAAATTATCTCTTAGGTGTTCTATCAATACCAATGGTGTGGAAGACTCCTATTAGTATCATCAAGTGCAAGTAAAATTATACTCAAGCCATTCATATATCAATAGAGCAAACACAAACTCAATATTGCTCCATATATAATAATAAACTCGGAACTTCATAAAAGGGATCGACTATTCCTGAAGGGAATTCTAATGATGCAAACTTTTATTTCTAGTTTGAACTAATGCGACAATAGTAATAAAAACTTATAAGATAGATTACAAGGTCTTAAAGATCTCCCCAAGCTTGGAATCAAGCCAGGCGGGATCAAATAATCCCTTGTGATTATTTGATACCGTGATTGTTGTAGATCAATGGGGTGCCATGGCATGTAACACTGCAGTGCATGGCTTCTTGTGTGTCTCCTCCAAAGGAGTTATGCGGCTGTAGCACCTTCGCAAATCAGACTACAGAGTGTCCATTCTATCTACGAGCTTAGTCACCAATGGAAAGAGGTCTTCCTTCTTATTCATCTCATTGATATGGTGGCAGGCTTCAATGCGATGGAGTAGCTCCTGCTTCTGATATATCTCAAATGCCCGTATGCAATCCTTGGTCCTGGGTACAACTTCTTCTTCCTCATCCATAATTGATGGATCGGGGAAGTGGAAACTGTACCTCCACTCTTCTTGAGGCTTAACCTTTATGCGAGCACCAACGGTTGTCTTTTCGAGTGGTACCTCGGCTCCCTTGCTAGCACCTGCACCAATATTAGATAATTCCTTATGCTTGTGCGGCCTTTGATCCGTAGTGATGAACTTTACCATCTCCACATGCCCTTTTCCATGCAGTTTGCGATATTCTATCGAAATCATTGTTGTAGACGTCATGGCAGATGTAGACGTCAACCACATCATCATCAGAATCATTGTTGAAGTAGCTTGGCTCGACGTACTCCTTGTACCTTGGGCTAAACCTCTTCACCTCCTCATCATCGTCCTCCATGGACGGGGTACTTGAGCGGTCCCTGGATGGAGCAATGAGCCCCATGGATTTTCCACGGCCTGGGACGAGATAGCGCATTGCTAGATTGGTTCCTGGAGATTATGATTATAGAGGGAGACAATGGCAGTATATAAGGGGGGTCATAGGTCGGTAAAACTCGCGAGAAACACCAAATTATCGCCCAAGAAAAGAATCTGAACAAAACAGGGAAAGAAATCACGGATTTGGAAGTGTCCTGCCGCGTAACGACCAACTATATGGGCGTGGCTCGTATAGCTCCGGTCGTATAGTTGGTTCCGGGCAGATATTTCCACATATCTCGAGTCCAGGTCAATTAAATCATGACTCGGAACCGACAATACTTCTTTTTTTGTAATGAAATAATAAACAAAAGATCGAACGAAAAAGTGTCTGAGAGTTTAATGACCAACTATACGGCCGGAATTTTTGCTCCAGTCGTATAGTTGCGACCGTATAGATACATACATCAAAACCAAAAGTGTCTGAGAGTTTAACGACCAACTATACGGCCGGAATTTTTGCTCTGGTCGTATAGTTGCGACCGTATAGGCTCAGATAGCGAAAACAATTTCACGAAGATGATACAGAGAGTTTAACAACCAACTATACGGCGAGAGATCCCTTCTCCGATCGTATAGCTCTGCCTATATAGTTGGTAAAACCCATCTAAAACTTCAGAAAAATACAAGGAATTCAAAGGCAAAAAAATTAAAAGTAAGAATTGTGAATACAAATCACTTATTTGGGTAAGAACACTTACCTTGCACTTACCATTGTTTATTCAGGGATGAAAAGTTCCTCCCATAACAAAGACTTCTTCTCTTTTAGAGGAATTGACTTTAGTTCATTGAATAATTCCCGTAAATGAAAATCACTAGGACTAAAGTTCCTTTCAATAAGATTGGTGTCTTGGGGGGCAAACATGGACACTACATTTAACATCTTTATTTCTTGCCTCTGCATAATCTGCAGCTCAAATTCTTGAAGTGAAAGAATCCAACGGATCAGCCTTTGGCTTATGGTCTTTCCTTTCAAGGAGTTCTTTTAAGCCATCATGATCAGTGTGAACTCTTACCTTTGCATCAACTACATAGGAACAAAATTTATCACAAGAGACAAATACAGCAAAAAGTTCCTTTTCTTCCTTAGGGTAGTTCTTTTGAGCACCATTGAGAGTTCTACTAGCATGATGTATAATATTAAATCTACAACCAATGTGTTGTCCTAGAGTTACTCCTACAACATCATCACTAGCTTCGCATAGTAAATCAAAGGTTGTATCCCAGATAAGTGGTTTAATAATAGGAGCGCGAGATAAAGCATTTTTGAGTTTATCAAAGGCTTCAAGACACTTATCATCAAAATTAAATCTCATTTCCTTTTGCAAGAGGTTTGTCAAAGGTTTAGATATTCTAGAGAAATTTCTAATGAACCTTCTATAAAAACCCACATGACCAAGAAAACTTCTTATACCTTTAATATCCCTAGGTGGTGGCATTCTCTCTATTGCTTCAACCTTAGCTCTATCAGCTTCAATTGCCTTACCCATTCACTTTATACGGCCAGAGCTATACAGTGAACATGACTAGGTATCAATTCATTGTTTTCATTAGGAACAACAGTAAAACTGCCCTTCTTAGGAACACAGTGAACATGACTTACCCATTCACTTTCTTTAACAGGATAGATTATACCTGTATCCAATAGGCGTACAATTTCTTTTCTTACCACTTCTTTCATTTCAGGCTTTAGTCTTCTATTGAATTCGGCAACTGGTTTAGCACCTTCTTCCATGAATATTCGATGGACGGCTATCATGGGACTAATGCCCTTCAAGTCATACATTGAGTACCCAAAGGCCTGGCGATGCTCCTTAAGTATCATCATGAGCTCTTCTTCTTCTCCTGAAAGTTTAGCACTAATAATAATAGAGAATTTATTGGTATCATCTAAAAACCTGTATTTAAGATTTTCTGGTAGAGTCTTCAACTCTGGGGGTAGTAATTCCTCATCCCCTCTCTTTTCTCGCTCTTCAAAAGCCTCATCAGTTGGAGGTCCCAAAACGGGAAGTGAATCGAATTCATTTTCTAGTTCTCCCAGGGACTTGTCCTCCATAACTATTTCTTCATAATTTGGATCTTCATCTATTTCTTGTTCTTGATTACTAAAGAAAAGAGCCGCCATTTCCTCAATAGTTCTCTCTTCTTCTTGTATTTGTGGAGGTCTGTCTTTAAATTTGGAGAAATGGAATTTGTTTTCTGTTCCCCCAAGCTTAAGAGACACAATCTCCTTCTTGAAGTTAACATAGGCACCTATATCATGCAAAAAGTTCCTTCCAAATATAATTGGGCAAAGAGTGTCAGCTGGCATATCAACAACTACAAAATCAATAGGAAAGTCTTTGTTGCCAATTGTGACAGTTGCATTATCAACTACTCCCATTGGAATTCTAAGGTTTTTATTGGCTAACATAATTGTTATATCAGTATTTTCAATTGTAGCTGGTTCTATTTCTTCTTTTATTTCTAAATAGAAATCATAAGATATAACATTAACTTGCCAAGATCACATAAACCGTAATGAGAGTTTTCTTTAAATATGCAGGGAGAATATGATTACCCACATATTTTACTTTGTCTTACCTTTAACCAATACGGAAGTCTCTTCGTCAAGTTCAACGATGTTAAAGTGTGAGTACATAGCCATAATTGCTTCCTTGGTTACCTCTTCATCTTTGGTTTCTTCCAGGTGTTTCGTGACACCTGGCATGCTTTCTTCTGCCCTCTTTTCCTGTATTGCTTTGACCTATTCATATTCAAAAATATGCTTTTGCGCAGTGTTAGGGAAAGGCACTTCATATATCGGTTCTACGGAGGCCAGTGTTGCTTTATCTTCTCCTTTCTTTTCTGGTTCGGGTGGTGGATCATACTTGTCTGGTCCCTCTGTTGGAGCTTTAATATGTTCTATAAAAGCTTTAACAACTTGCAACACAATATCTGAATCCAAATAAAGTTCTTTAGATAATTCTTTAACATGGCCTTTTTTTATTATAGTCATGAATACAATCATGCTCTATTTCTACGCCTCCTTCACTTCCTAGACCAAAATTCCATGAAAGTCTATGATCACGAATTCTATTAAGTAAGGCCCAAGATTTAGGTATAGGAAGATTCATAAAGGCTCCTTCCACAAAAGAGTCTAGTTCAATTTTATTAGGTTCAATTAAACCGCCATAAAAGATATGTAGTAAATACCATTCAGGCAAATCGTGATGAGGACATAGTCGTAGTAAATCTTTAAATATAATATAAGCTCTTACTAGTCCTTCATTAGAACGATTCTTCCAAGTCATTATAAGACGCCTGATCCAAAAGATTTTGATAATGGATAATATTTTGATAGAAATTCACAAGCTAGATTATCCCAAGTAGTAGTGGCTTCAGGGCATAGAGATCTATACCATGAGAGAGTTATACTTGTAAAAGTTTGACTAAAAAGTTTAACTCTTACCTCATCGGTGGTATATCCCGTCAATAGAAAAGTGCCACATATATCTTTAAATCATGCAATATGCTCATATGGATCAAGATCTTCTTATCTCTGGTAAATTTCTTCTTATGTAGAATACTAAGTAGTAGAGGATTTATTTCAAATCCCCTTGTCTTCTCATTGGAGTTGTCTCTTTTATAAATATCATAGGGCTTCCCAAAGTTGTTGAGTGGGTTAGCACTAGTCATATGCTCAAACTCCATCATGTTGGTGGATACCTGTAACTCAAAACAAAATTTAGCAAGACAAAAATAAATAAGAAAAAACTAAAAGACCTACAACGCTTAGCTCCCCGGAAATGGTGCCAAAAATAGCTTGATGACTGCAAGTGCAAAGATCGTTTGTAGCTAGTTTCGAAATAAAGATATCGATCCCAAAGGGAGCAGGAGTCTGAAGTTTAATAACTCTTGAAATAAATATTACGATAGAAATGCTAGATAAAGTTCTAAGTGACAAGATAAAATGCGAGTATTGTGTAAAAGGTGTTTTTGGGTTTTGGTTATAAGAGCAATAAAGTAAAGTAAAACAAATGAGTACAGAAAGTAAGTATCGTGTATGTAAGAGAGATTGGAACTGCAGTAGGGAAAAGGCGTTCTCAGGGAGTAGCGGATACACCACTAGTATTGGAAAGATCTAAGATAAAGATTATCATCATGAACATTCTCAACTATGTATGTGTGGGAGGAACTCCGTATTTGGATGAATAGGCAACAACCGTTGCTCACATCATCCTCATAACCACAGCAGTCAGCAATCGATATCAATCGAATTACTGCGCTATTAAGGGACGTAATCTCGTAGGACGTATCCCATGGCATGGATAGTGTTCCGTGAGTTTCCTCGGTTACCCAAGTTGATACGTAAGGGGTGCCAATAGCTTTATAGTCACTGTAAGTGCTAACACGCCTCTGTCTACCAACAAGTAGTTTCCTCCATCAAGTCCCCACAAGAGGCAAATATTGAGAGGTCGACTTCTCTCAACGTCAAGATGTAGAAAATCTAACACATGGTCACAACGATGAATATCATAATAGACTCTATCTTATTTCAATCTCATACTAGGGTTTCTCCATCTCCCCAAGAACTAATGATCTACTTAGACATGGAGGCAATCAACATCATGGCAATGGTAATGGAAACAAGCATAGATGAATAGTACTTGTATAAATCCACAACGAGTATAGGAATTACAACAAGATCTAGACAAGATGTAGATGGGATGGATGGAGATGGTGGTGATGCAGCGGTGGATGATGAAGACCGATGCCTTAGCCTCCCGGATCTACGCAGGGTGAAGATGGATCCCCGGTGGATGAGTTCCCCCTCCAAATACCTTCTGGAGGTGAGGTTTCTGCGATTTCTAGGTGTTTTGTATGTTGTCTCTTCGAACCACTTGCACGGGATAAAACTATTTGACGAGGCAGAGGCGGGGCTAGCTATACGGCCAAAAAATTGCTCCGCCCGTATAGTAGGTCGTTGAACTCTCTGCCTTCCTTGTTCGCTTCTGGTTTCTTCTGGTATTATTAATATTTCCCAAATAAGCAATTTACGTTGTTTTGGACTCCTTTTCTCCATAGTACAACTGCTCCAAGAATTGTATCCATTGGATCCATCTTCTGTCCTAATCCTGGTGAAAATAGACATAAAATGTGCTCGTGAACGCCGTAAAATACCAAGATCCTACATCTACAATGCAAAATAATAATGTAAAACATGATGCAAATATGCACTCATCATCGATCTCGGTCTTCGATCCAAAAGTAGATTTCAGATTCTACCGGATGAACCAAACACCGGAAAGAAAGGGGAAACAATCAACACATAGCATCGATGCAATTCTCAAGCAAGGATGATGATATGACAAGTTAAATTGTGTTAATTGAAACCCTAAAGCATGCTTGATCACTTTAAATAGGGTCCAAGGGGTGCAAATCCTAATACAGGAGAGACCCCGGAATCACCTGCGAGGTACAATTATTTCTTCTAATTGAACTTGTAATTAAAGTTGCTTAATAATGCATGATTTTTATGCTAATAGTTTTCTGAACATTTTGATATATTATACATATTTTTCTGACTTATAAACAATTAGTTATTGAATTTATAAGATTAAACCAATTTCTAGAATTATTTAAAAGAATTAAAAACCTTTGTTACATCAGCATTACGTCAGCACATGTGGTTAAAACATTTTACACAAGGACTATCCCTAGCCACAATGTGTGACTGTTGGGCCTGAGGCCACATTAGCAGCCACGCGGGCAAAACGGGACCCATAGCGGGTTTGACCAGCTGACCGTGCGCGCTGGCGTCATGATGACGTCGGCACGATGTCATGGCGGCGGTGGTCTCCTAGGTGGACGTCGGGGAAGGCAGAGCGGGGCGCGCGGTGTTGCGGAACTGGGCGTGTTCGAAGCGGACGCGCACGCTAATTTTAAAGGTGGTGGTTCCACCCTAAAATGGTCGCCAGAGCAACAGAATTGATGGTGTGCGACGACGATGCTTGTAGCACGACGGCAAGCGGAGGCTACAACGCACGAGGAAGGTAGAGGGGAGGTCCAGGAGCACCGTGGGATCACCCTTGTCGCGTGAACAACGTCGGCAAGGACGGATGAGGTCAGACAGCTGGGCATCAACGACGAGAGCTGCGATGGCTGACAGTGCGCCATGCTCGATTCCAGCGAGGTGGGGCCTTCCCGTCTTGTGTGCTTTGGCAGGGAGGACAAGAGCGGTAAGGCGGAGCTTCCTGCATGCTCGGGTGGTCTCAGGGAGTTGTGGAGCGATGGAAAGCACCGCTAGGGTTCGGGCTCGGACGGAATCTGCACGAGATCTCGAGAGGGAGAGGGAATGTCCAAGAAAGAGGGAGAGACGTGCGAGGCTGGTTCTTATCCATCTCTAGGGCAGTGGGGCAGGGATCTTGGCGCGATGGAGATCGACAACGGCACCGGTGATAGAGAGGAGGTTCCCTGTCGCGAGGAAGAAGACATGCGAAGGGGTACGGGGGCTTGGGCCGAGTGGGCCACGCGTGGGCTTCGGTTGGGCTACAGCAAAGCTTGCGCCTATGTTGGCTGTTGCGCGGGTGGGCGACAGGTAGGGAGGAGAGGGTGCTGGGCTAGCCTACTGCGGCACTTCTGCCCATTTTTTTAGTAAAACATTTTTCCAAAACCGTTTTCTCTTTTTCTCTTTGTATTTTCATTTCAAAACTATTTTTGAGTATTTCAAAAATACAAGAGGATTTGTAAAAGTATAGAGATATTGTAGGGACCCTTTAAAACAATTTGGGTTCCAATAGTTTTGCTCTTTTCAAAATTCAAAAGCATTTGAATAGATTTCAAGAGATAGAGGGGGAATAGCTAGGGTTTAGAGTTTTGCATTTTCTTATTTGCATTTTTATTTTGTCTTAGCAAAAGATGATGCTCATTAATGCACAATCAAAACCCTAATTAGTATTAACTAAAACTAGGGGTGTTGCAGATCTTTGCCCCTTACGAGAATCTCGACCCAAGATTCCGCAGGTAGTAAGAAGGAAAAGGAACAGGGTCACTCTAAGGATAAGAGGGAAACACACTAGACAACATACTGAGTATTTTATGGTCAACTCATGGATGGAGTGTTCAGGAACAACTATGAGATGATGACCATGAAAGACGTCAAGGTAGCATAGAAAACAAGAGGAGATGGTTCCAAGTTCTTGGATAAATGGTCTTCATAAGGATTGAGACCATGGAGCTTCAGAAGAGTTCAAACTTCTGAAGGGAAAGGCTTACAAGAGGAAGAACATGACTACAGACTTTGAAGATGAAACTCTACTAAACAACTTAAGCAGAGCTTTCATGGATACAGAGATACAGATAACCAAGTTGTTGATCTAGTTTTGATACATAAGAATCACTCTTCGTTCAATAGAAGGTTTAAGACAGAAAGGTTATTTTGTGGCGGGGACTCATAAGAGTCACAAGGAACATGTATCAAGAGAAACTTCTGACTATCAAATCATCGTCACTCTATGAACATGGTCGAGAAATGAAGGAAACTCTTTATTCATCCAGGTTTATCAAAGTCTTGCCAAAGATCATGATATCACTTCACACCACCAAGATGATTAAGTAAGAAGATTCCTGATGGCACAAGGAAAACGAAACTTCATTTTCAGACTTCCATTACTTGGCACAACGAGATGCTTGCCAACATAAAAGGGTCTAGAGGATCGACCGAGAGACATTTAGCAACACTACTTTAAATGTTCTCCTTGATGGTCGAGACATGAGACATCAAGTACAAGTTGGACTTTGGAGAAAGGAAACCATAAACACGAATCCTAATAAATCATAGAAGAAGCCTTATGTAGAGTGGTTGTTATTTGCTGATTCCAAGGAATATGGCAATAGGTCTTCCGACTAATTCTGTCAACCATTACATCAATCTTGTCGGATTTACAAATAGACCTATGTCAAAACCTTGAAGAACACCAACCATCATATATGTTTGAGATTTAGATTTGGTTAGGTGAAGAGATACTTCAGACTCAGCATGTCCGAATAGAAGGTGTGCAACATTTACCACAAAGGTAAAATCACTAGATTCTCAAGATGTGGACTATAGTGTCAAGCTCCAAAAGACTGAGTTATTGCTAGACCCGTGTATTAACAACTTGTCAAAGGACAACTATCATACATCAAGTACTTGCAACAACAACAAAAAACATGTATCCTTAGGGAACAAGATTAACCCCACTCGACTCCATGATGACATATTTCAACAATTGCACGTGAATCGGAGAAGGTCACTTCTAACATCCAGAACACATACTTCGAGACAACCCGAAGATGGTTCTCGAAAAGTTTCCAACATTAATGCCAAATGTTCCATATGAATCTATTTCAGCATGGAGAAGATAAGGATATCATCGATGGGCTAAATAAAAAACTTATCGAGATACTCCAATAAGATGGACTCATATGTTATGAACAAGGCAAAACTATTGGTCAGACCAACGGGCATGAGGATGTACTCAAGTGAAACATCACAAGTAGCACATCATCAAGATAGTACTTGGGACTAATTTTGATTTGACTATAACCCAAATCAAATCAAAGGCGGGGGAGGATAACATATCCACGAAGAAAATACTATCTTTCTTCAACATGAACAAAACTAGACATCCCTTTAAGAAGGAACTAAGTCAGATAGAACTTTTGTCTTACAACTCTCCAAGTTGTTGTTTAAGCTCCACCAACTAGTTCAAGGGTATTCAGCATGGATCCTTGGAGAAGGAAGTAATTCAGAGAACTTGCTCGTTCAAGAACTTAACAACACGGCCATGTGGCAACATGGCGATACTTCTAGAAAGACGTCTAGAATATCACAAACCGCCAATAAGTCATTTGGTTTGAGAGAAAACTTGCTTAGTAAGGCAAGTAGACATAGTCTCAGAGTTTCGGCACAAGCCTAACTCTTTGACCAAAGCGAGTGTACGAGAATAACGGACTTGGTAACACAATCATACTTTGCTTAGTGATAGGGTTAACCAATCACGCTAAGAATGACACAAATGTCCTTGTTAAGTTCCAAAGCAATAATGATTGCTAAGAGTATCAGATGGCCACATTATTACGCACACGCATCATTCTCAAACGCGAAAGCTCGAAGAAAGGGTTAGTAAATATGTGTAAGAGCATCACTTCATTAAGAGGGTCATGGAACTCAGCACAACCTCTTCGTCTAGAAGGGTGTGATACTCTAAGGTAGAACAGATAGAGACTAACCAATGGCTCTTGACATGTGCATTACAACACTTTGACCTGGTCCTAGATACAACAAGGTACTGGAGTTTGTTTCTCCTAACATCCCAAAATGGTTTTTCATGACAGACCACAAGAGTATCTTACATCAGGGGACACCGATGCACATTTCCTACTTGGCTACCAACTGGTAGACAAAGGTCAGAAACAACAACGGAAAAGGAACATACTCAGGATAGAATCCCGAGATGTGGATGCATAGATTAACAATCTTCCGAAAACCAATGCAAAGAGGGGAAGGTGTGGCAGAGTCACGAATATAGATATGAGACTCATGAGGAGTACTCTTGTCGTGATCTATTTGGTTCCATTAAAAACATCTGCCATAACTAGTGGTAGGGGAAGCCCTTAGTTGTCACAATTCAATCGCAACAAAGACCACAAGCTTGAAGGCCAAAATTATAGTACCAGCCATCCTGAGGTAATGTGTGAACATTAACGACAGGGGTCAATGGAATGGACCTTGGATTAAAGGGCAGCTTCATGTACAAGATTCACAACACTAGAATCTCGTAAAATTTGGGACCTTCGGTTCAAGTCCAGGGGTTAAAACCCGAGATAGAAGTAACTACTACTTGAGTGACACAACGTACACTGCAAGATAGTAATCACGAGGTAGCTTCCAAAAGAAGAAGGAACTTCTGAAGTACCCAAACAAATAAAAAGGAGGCACACAAGGTAGAGAGATCATAAGGTAGAGAGATCATGATGGAAGGGAATCTCTCAACTGAAGAAGAGCAAAGGAGACACAAAGAACACACAACTCTAAAGAACTCAATACTAGGTCAACTGGCTGAGAAACGACGTGCCCAGAAGGCACCTAACTTTTGAAAGATTAGAAGAGATATCAAAACTTTTCAATGTTAATACAAGATGAGATCACCCAGAGTTAGAGCGATGCCAGATAAGAAGAAAAAGAAGCATACTAGAGTTTTCGCAAATACTTTTCATCTTTGAAGTAGTTTTCACAAACACTAGACTCAACATCAACCAATAGCAAGGTTTTCCTACGGTCAGTACTACTCAGATGCCAAAGAGTGTAGCACCCCCAGGATCAAGGTTAAACAAATCACAAACCTTATCCTGACATAAGCTTAACCTAGAGCTCGAGGATATTCGGTGAGAAATCGGTAACACAGCAGTAACCCTGTGACACGAAAATTATTACAGTAAGCTCATAACTGAGCGAAGAACCAAAATATTACAAGCAGAGGTCACTGACCACAAACATCAAACAACAGAAGGCAAATTATGCTATTAATTATAGCAAACTTAACAAATGGCCAAAGAGACCTGAAGCATAACGATGACGTCCTAGCCCATAGATTCCAGGCTGCCGGCTGGGAACCCCAAGCTACTCGTCGGTGTCGATGTCGTACGGAACTCATCTTCAGGGCAACACTTATTATGCTACAAAAGTATCAACAAAGCAAGGGTGAGTACATGATGTACTCCGCAAGAGTTATGGCTGGTGGGGTTATTTTGCATAAAGACATCTTTGTTTATAAAACAAGAGGGATAAGGAGCTCGTCTAACTAGAATATTTTAAAAGGGGATAAGAGAGCGACATTCCGAAGCATTGATCGTCATCTTTTGATATCCACCAAAGTAATCCTCATCTCACACTAGGATCACCCCCTCATACCCATGAGGAAGCATCCTTAACAAACCTTAGTTGCCAAGTTTTACGATTAGGTTAATGTTATCTATGATCTCACATTCATTCCCAAGTCGTCCATAACCGTGGACATGGCTTTTCAAAAAGATTTAGCCATATAGGGGTGTACAGCTTTACCCACACGTACCAACCGACTCTTAATGCTAGTACATTAGCCCTCTTTCTTGGAAGGCCGGCAGAGCGTGGTTGGCCACGACCTTTACCGTGTGTACGCCGAGACCATGAGTCACGCTCTAAGGAGGGTTCTGTCGTAACGGGTTAAGTCCCAAAGCCGGTCCCTAGAGATGTGAGGCGAGGTTGGTCTATCGGGGGCTCCGTCGAGCCCAAGCAACCCTGGACATTCTTACCTACCTGTTATGATGCACTTTCACCCGCCAAATCTTTTAAAACATTTTCTATGCATATGTCGAATGGAACATCCGAACTATGTTACTCATGGAATCTACTAGGCAAGTTAATCAGTGGAGGGGTTCCTAAGCCCCGTGTGGCTACACGCTCGTCTCGGTTCCTAGTGGTGGCGAGCATGGGACTACAAAAACCACATCCCACCATGGCCTCCCATACAAGCCTTAGCATGTTTAACCTTTACCACTGTTCTCATCTCATCACGTTCTCCTTTCATACTAGATTCTGTGAAACTGGTACATCATCTGGATGAACCAGTACTGACATCTAAGCATGGCTAAGCAAGACACAAACAATAGCTCTAGCAGTGCATATAAGCCAAACCTAGTTATGCTAGGATCAGTGGATCAAGTAATATAAGCTGAAAGGGAGTAATGCAATAGACATGATACTCTATCTATCGATAAAAGACCATAGTAGAATCGTATGCATCATGGCAAGAATTTAAATACTTTCGAAACCATAGGGTTCTTTTATGTGTGGGGCTATGCTTGCCTTGTTTGTTGATACCCAATAAGCAGATCTTTGGATGCCTTTAGCTCGACTGGGTTACAGTTGGTCAAGTATTGTTCATCGATCTTCGATGGCATTGATATCGGTCTTCGATCTTGGAGTCAATATCAGATTCTACCGGGAAGAACCAAACACCGGAAAGAAAGGGGAACAATCAACACATAGCATTGATGCAATGCTCAAGTAAGGATGATGATATGACAAGTTAAATTATGTTAAATTGAAACCCTAAAGCATGCTTGATCACTTTAAATAGGGTTCGAGGGGCGCAAACCCTAATACAGGAGAGACCTGAGAATCACCTGCGAGGTACAATTAGTTCTTCTAATTGAACTTGCAATTAAAGTTGCTTAATAATGCATGATTTTCATGCTAATAGATAGATCTCATTTTTCTGAACATTTTGATATATTATACATATTTTTCTAACTTAAAAACAATTAGTTATTGAATTTATAAGATTAAACCAATTTTTGGAATTATTTAAAACAATTAAAAACCTTTATTACATCAGCATTACATCAGCACATGTGGTTAAAACATTTTACACAGGGACTAGCCACGCGGGCAAACAGGACTCGCAGCGGGTTTGACTAGCTGACCGTGCACACTGGTGTCATGATGACGTCGGCACGGTGTCATGTCGGTGGTGGTCTCCTAGGTGGACGTCGGGGACGGCGGAGCAGGGCGTGCGGTGCTGCGGAACTAGGTGCGTTCGAAGCGGACATGCACGATGAGCCTAAAGATGGTGGTGCCACCCTAAAATGGTCACCGAAGCAGCAGGATCGATGGCGCGCTGCAGCGATGCTTGCAGCACGGCGGCGAGTGGAGGCTACATCGCACGAGGAAGGCAGAGGGGAGGTCCAGGAGGACCGTGGGCTCACCCTTGTCATGTGAACAACATCGAAAAGGACGGAGGAGGTCAGACGGCTGGGCATCAACGACGAGAGCTGTGACGGCCGACAGTGTGGCATGCTCGATTTCGGTAAGGTGGGGCCTTACTGGCTTGCGTGCTTCGGCATGGAGGATGAGAGCGGCGAGGCGGAGCTTCCTGCATGCTCGGGCATTCTCGGGGAGCTTCGGAGCAGCGGCGATTCGTCGGCGAGCACTGCTACGGTTCAGGCTCAGACAGAATCTGCACGAGAGGGATCTCGAGAGGGAGAGGGAATGTCCAGGGAAGAGGGAGAGACATGCGAGGCTGGTTCTTATCCATCTCTAGGGTGGCAGGACGGGGATCTTGGCACGACGGAGATCGACGGCGGCGCCGGCGATAGAGAGGAGCTTCCCTATCGCCAGGAAGAAGATAGGCAAAGGGGTACGCGGGATTGGGCCGAGTGGGCCGCGTGTGGGCTTTGGCTAGGCTACGGCAAAGCTTGCTGCTGCGCTGGCTGCTGCGCGGGTGGGCGGGAGTGAAGGGAATATGCCCAAGAGGCAATAATAAAGTGGTTATTATCTTATTCCTTGTTTATGATAAATGTTTATTTTGCATGTTATAATTGTATTAAAAGGAAACGTTAATACATGTGTGTTTAATAAACAAATAAAGGGTTCCTAGTTATGCCTCTCTTATAAACTAGCTCGTTGATTAACAAGATGATCAAGGTTTCCTGATCATGGACATTGGATGTTGTTAATAACGAGGTCACAACATTGGTGAATGATGTGATGAACATTCATCCGAAGTATAGCATTACAATCAAAGTCATTATGTTTATATTGCTATAACATCATACGAAGTAATCTTAGTCCTTAGACCATGAGATCATGTTAATTGCTAATACCAGAAGAGTATTTTGATAACATCAAACGTCACACCGTAACAGGGTGACTATAAAGGTGGGTTTGGGTACTCTGGAAGTGTTATGTTGAGGCTCATGGATCAAGAGTGGGATTTGTCCATCCCGATGACAGATAGATATACTCAGGGCCCTCTCGGTGATATCACATTAAGATAGCTTACAAGCAAGTGATGTGATCACTAGAATGTTATATCACGATATCACGGGAACGAGAAAAGAGTGCATGTCAGTAACGAGATCAAACTAGGTATTGAGATACCGATGATCAAATCTTGGACATGTAATATATCGAGAGACAAAGGGATTTGGTTATGATGTTAAAGTTTTACACGATCACTAGAGTCATTGTTGAATGTGTGGGAGTCAGTACGACTCTCCATGTCCTGCTGCTGATTATTGATTAGAGAAGGGTCTCGATCATGTCTACATTATTCGCGAACCGTAGGGTGACACATTTAAGGAATATGGAAACCATTTGGAGCAAATATGTTTTAGATAAAGATTTAAGAAAGCGCTGGAATCATTTCGATGGAAACCGGAATTGTTTCGATGAAATTTTAGAAACTGGTTCTGCATGTGATATTGAAATGTTGTAGGGGGTTTATGTGAATGTTTGTTAATTAAAGTAATTAACAAAATTCTGAATAAAATAAATAAAATAGTTTTATTTAATGATAGCATGCATTAAATTTGGTGGAAATTTAATGGAGGTGAGTGGAACTTTGAGTAGGAGGCTAATTATGTGAGTGGGAGCTCCACCCACATGAATGTGGAAGAGGTGGGGGCACCTCCCTTGGCCGTCGGCCATGGTGAGGGGCTGCCCCCTCTCCCTATAAAATCCCCCCCCCACACACTCTCTCCTCTCATCTCACACCTCCTCGTGAAGGATTTCTCTCCCCCTCTAGAAATTATTCCCATGGTCTCGGATTAGAGAGATACATGTTCCTAGTGGCTTTATCTGGAAAGGATTTGCTGCTTCCGCTGCTTTGCTGGAGCGAGGCACATAGGTTGTCGGGGTATCGGACGTGTGGGCAATCACGGATGCATTGTTGCTTTGCAGTGCTAGACTTGGTGGTGCTAGACCTGCTGGACTTGCTAGGGCTAGATCTGCTGGACTCACTGGACTTCATTACAATCTTGAGATCGGCAAGTGTACGACTACATCAACCATGAAATCAGTTTTGTTAACAATGCTTTGCCGATCTTCAAGGGTATGTTCTCTATGGATGTATATCCACCTGTTGATTGTATCTACATAGATAGATCTTGGTGCTTAGATGTTCACATCGTAGGGATTTTTTGTTTTATATGCTACGAACCCAATAGGCAGGTAGGGAGGAGAGGGTGTTGGGCCGGCCTATTGCGGCTCTTCTGCCCATTTTTTTAGCAAAACATTTTTCCAAAACGGTTTTCTCTTTTTCTCTTTGTATTTTCATTTCAAAACTGTTTTTGAGTATTACAAAAATACAAGAGGATTTGTAAAAGTATAGAGATATTGTAGGGACCCTTTACAACAATTTGGGTTCCAATAATTTTTCTCTTTTCAAAATTCAAAAGCATTTGAATGGATTTTCAAGAGATAGAGGGGAAATAGCTAGGGTTTAGAGTTTTGCATTTTCTTATTTGCATTTTTATTTTGTCTTAGCAAAAGATGATTCTCATGAATCCATAATCAAAACCCTAATTAGTATTAACTAAAACTAGGGGTGTTACATCTAGCATGTTATAATTAATCATAATTAGGATAACCTATTTCTTGTGTCGTGATATGTGTGGAGAGAGTTCCGCAAAAAGATGTTCACCAAGGCTCGTAGGCAGTCACTTTGTTGAGCCAAGAATGAGGTCATCTCTAAATAACCACTGTGATGCCTGGAAGCAATCACCATGCAGACCACCGCAATTAAGGGTTTCTCCGTGGATATCGTAATTAGCTTAGTGAATCTAACTTTGTTCCCCCTTCGACCGTGTTGGGTCACAGTAGCAACTGGCACAAACATCCAAGCATGTCCAAAGGGTTTCACCCTCTTACTTTAGACCCGAAGGCAAATGATATGTGGCCGACTACACATACCATCTAAAGGGAGAGATCAAACACACATCATAGATCAATGGATCCTCTACACAAGTAATATATCATCTTTATTTCATTTCATAATAATGCTAGGGTTTCTCCATCTCCCCAAGAACGAAGGGAACTACTCACACATGGAAGCAATCAACAACATCATCATAATCAAATGAATGGATAAAAGTAATGGGATGAATCAAGTGCAAACCACAATTGAATATGGAATTACAACAAGATCTAATGGATGGAAGATGGGGGTAGAGATGGTGATGGAGATGCAGCGGTTGATGATGTAGGGGATGATGCTTGTCCTCCAATGATCTATGTAGCAGCAAGGATTTGCCCTTCTTCAAATTCCTCCTTCAGATCTCTTTCTGGTGTGGTTTTTCGTGGCTGGAGATTTCTGTGAATGTTAGATCTGTCTTCTGTTTCTGCGAGGAGGAAGTATTTGACGAGGCGGTCCTGTCGCCGGGTCGTACGGGCAGGCTCCACCCATACCATTGGACGTTATGCTAGCTGGAGCCTCCGTGGCGTGGGGAATTCTTCTAGGTGTGAAGGTAAATCAATAAAATGTTTTTTATCACTTAAAAATACCATATTACTATGTAATATGATAGTCTCAATTGATATGTTCATTAAAGACTTAGTAAATTGGGATCATGTTGAAACAAGGACAAAAAGGTGCGCGCTAACACGGTAAAATACTAACAACCCTATACTACTAGTGCAAAAACAATAAGTAAAAATGCTCAATTTTTGGACTCATCATGCATCGAGATCGCGATTTTCCTATCCGGGTGACGAATAGATACTCTAGGCCCACTCGATGAGATTACATTGGCGAAGCTTGCAAACATGTGACTAGGTCATGAGGATATAATATCACGGGAAAGAGTAAATGTGTTTGTCGGTAACAATATCGAACTAGGTATACAGATACTGACATGGGCATAACCCTTCGGGTGCCCACTATTGGCATATACGATATGGCCCAATGGAAGGCTCACCCAAAGATATGCCAAGACCATGAAGCCCATGACGATTCAATAGACATGAAGCCTACAAGGACACAGACTCCTGGTTGATCAAGACAAGAAAAGTCCAAGACTAGACTATATACAAAGTCTAACTTGTAACCAACTCGTATTGATACCCGAGACCTAGTGTCTCATATATAAAGGCTAGAAGGGGCCAACAAGGAGGAGACCGGATACATCGAATACCCCACAATAGAGCTACACAATAGACACCATGACTCTCTCTGCGAGATCGCATCTAGTCTACTCAACGAGTTTGTACTCTCCAATGATAATATGAGCAGGCAAGCAGGAAGTAGGGTTTCCTCTACGAGGGCCTGAACCTGGGTAAATCGCCTCCCTTGTTTGTCTGTAAAGCTGACAAAATCCCCAGCATTCTCTTTAATATGAAACCCTAAGTCCATAACCATGGGCATTGCTGAGGTTACCCCTTGTCAATTGGCGTCGTCTATGGGAAATCTGAATGCTGGAGCCATGGATTCGGCGGCTCCCTTTTCACCAAGCAACGACCCGACAACATCGGATGATGATCGATCTCCTTCCACACACCCACACACCCTTCGACAACCTCGACCAAGAGACGGATATGATGATCGGAAGAATCAACTTTCACATCGGGTCCTCGGGAACTTCTTGCATCACGGATCCAATCTATTAGGGTCCGTCGGTAGCAATCACAACACCTATAGAAACAAACAACGTCTTCCATCAGCTCTACTGGAGGAGTAAATCTCATCGGCTTCAGGGCTCCACCAACCTTCTACCGCGTCGACTCCGTGACCATCGCGCGACTCCGTAAACCACGCTGACTCTACACCCAGGGTTGTGCCGACTTCATTGTGCGACACGCCACAACCTTCAGCTGCGGCACCCTGCTAAAATCTTCGGATGCAGCGACCCATTGCCGTTATCGGCTCTGGCTTCTCTGGCCACATCATCTACTACAACTACCAATAAATCTAAGTTTCCCATACCAAGAGTTTTTTATTTTAATGACAATCGACGCACTCGAGGCTGCGCCCTCTTCGAGTAACCTACGTGCCTTCGACTTCGTGCACCCAAGCACCTCATACACGACTTCCCGAGTAGCTAACTCTGCATGAGCATCGAATCCTTAAACTCTGACCCAGTTGCAATCCAGCTAATAGGTCGCAAGGTAAAGATACTAAGGGTGTCAGGCTAACAAAAAGGTCTCGCGTTATAGGGCAAAAGTGTCCAGTCCAATGGCACCAAAAATTGTTATAACAATTTGAAATACAAATATTCTTTACAAAATAAAGGTACTTCACTATTCCTTATATTTTCTACAGCTTACAAGAACATCAGCTACATCGAGCTATTTTATCGAGTACCTCCTCGGATGATGAGATTCTGAGCCTATGCTCGACTACAAGTAGCCAAACATAGCCTCGGGGACTACTCCCATAGGGAGCGCTAGTCGCGCACCCGATAAAAATCAAGATTCGAGTCGAGAAATTCCTCAAATGAAGATCATCTTCGCGTACCCGATATCAATGAAGCTAAGTTCTCTCAACCTAGTGTACTTTTTATTACTCTATTTTCTATTACACCCGATACTTGGGGGCTCAGTCAAAAAAAATTATTACATGATCATACACCGATTCTTGGGGGCTTCGCTACTCAAGGCAAACTTAAAAATTCTTCGGCTTCGCCATGAAATACGTCAAAAACACTATTTGACCCGAGTAGTTGATCCAGCCCAATGAGCACCAGGCTAATGAAAAGGTCTCGCGAGGGGCGAGACCGCAATAGCCATCGACAAAAATATATCAAGTTTCTAAATTACAACAAGCTATACTTTTGGCTGATACATACACAAACTTTACATAATCTATAGTATTTTTCCAGGATCCCTATTTTATCTACACGGAGAAATTCATAAAAAAACTCTTGGCATGCGTCATGGGCCCACCACTAAAACGTCCCATCGGGAGCACTGGAACGTGACTAAGGCACGCCATCATCATCAGCACTGACATCATGGAAACCAATGAAAAAACTTCGGATGCATTGAACAAAGGACACGAGAAAGTAACTACAATACCTAAGTCGAAGTAAATTTCTGATATGGTAGACTTGGGCCTATGCTCGGATGCAAACACCCGAACATAGCCTCGGGGGTACTCCCATCGGGAGCGCTGGTCGTGCACTCGATAGAAAAGTCATCCTATGGAGTCAACATAAAAGCAAAAGTACACAAAGAGTAACTCTGAGCCTACACTTGAATGCAAGCATTCGAACATAGCCTTGAGGTCTACTCCCATCGGGAGCACTGGCCACGCACCCGAAAGAAAAGGAAAAATCCTCCAATAGAGTCGATAAAAGAATAACCTTGAGCCTACTCGAGTGTAGCCTCAATGGTTACTCCCATCGGGAGCGTCCGATGAAAATGCCAACATCACTTCAAGAACAAGATAACTTCATCCATTGCATCAGCCAAGCAAGGCAGTCAAGAAGTTCACATAGCCGAAGAAAGCTTCAAGTTCACTTTCTAGGGATATTAAAAAGGACTTTGAGCCTATGCTCGGATGCAAGCATCCGAACATAGCCTCGGGGGCTACTGATATGGGCATAACCCTTTGGGTGCCCACTATTGGTATATACAGTACAAACCAATGGAAGGCTCACCGAAGATATGCCAAGATCCATGAAGTCCTTGACGACTCAATATACACGAAGCCTACAAGGACATATACTCCTGGTTAACAAGACAAGAAAAGTCCAAGACTAGACTAGATACAAACTCTAACTTGTAACAAACTCGTATTGGTACCTGAGACCAAGCCTCCCCATATATAAAGGCTAGGAGGGGCCAACGAGGAGGAGACGAGATACATCAGATACCCCACAATAGAGCTAGACAATAGACATCATGTCTCTCTCTCGGCGAGATCACATCTAGTCGACTCAACGACTTTCTACTCTCCAATGATAATATGAGCAGACAAGTAGGAAGCAGGGTTTCCTCTACGAGGGCATGAAACCTAGGTAAATCACCTCCCTTGTTTGTCTGTTAAGCCGACGAAATCCCGAGCGTTCTCTTTTCCACAAAACCCTAAGTCCATAACCATGGGCATTGTCGAGGTTACCCCTCGTTAGATACCGAAGATCAATTCTTGGACAAACCATGTATCGAAGTGCAAATGGAATGAGACTCGACGTTTAAGGTTCAAGTGATCAAGTTATTCGTGGAATACATGGAGCCATCATGGGTTTCGAGATCCCGTTGTTGGTCATTGATCGGATAGATGTCTCGATCATGTCTACGCATTCCCAAATAGTAAGGGTGGCACACTTAAGGGTAGAGACACTTAGTGACGAGGGGTAACCTCGGCAATGCCCATGATGATAGACTTAGGGTTTCACGGAAAACAGAACGCTAGGGATTTCATCGGGTGTCAGGAAAACAATGAAGTCAAAGTCGCCTGAATATTGGGGAAATCGCACTATTACAAGTTGTCTTTAGATTTGGGTACCCTCGCTTGGGCTTCTCCCGTCCTATATATAATAGGTCAGGTCTCAAAGTTTTATGCGGATAGGTTTCATACACGTGTGATTACAATACCAACACAATGTCGGTTCATAGTTTCTTTCCTAATACAGTCAAAGCCTTTGTCGGTTACTTTCTTGGGCTTCTATCTAAAACCTTCATGGGCCGTAAGCCTTTTACCCAATATAGGGTAGCGAATCATAAGCATACGAGTAATCATATCCATGTCACTTAGGGTTGATCCGAGATCGTAAGAGAATAGAAGAGAGAGAAACTGAACCATTCCGAGAGAATTGGAAGTTGTTCGGAGGGGTTCGAAAGGAGTTTTGAAGTGAAAGGAATTAATAAATATGTATTTATTATTAATTATATGAATTAATAATTAAATGTGAATTTATAATTAATTAAATGGGGCAGCCCACCTACTTGGTCCTTCCCGGAGGGAAGGGCCCATGGGGGCTAGCCGCCCCAAAGGAGCATGGAGCACGTGGTTGGGGCCCATCCCATTGCCGGTCGACCATGGTGGGCCAAGGCGTGCTTGGGATGGGGCCCATCCCCATCGTCGGCATCATCCCTCTCCTCCTTTTTGTTTAGTCCCACCCAGGACTTTGAGGGAGGTGGTGCTCTCTTTCCCCTATATAAAGAGGGGAGATCCTCTCCCCAAATCCATCTCATTGGATTTTGACCTCTCTTCTCTCTCCCTCTCTTCCTCACGTGTGTGTTCTCAAGTTTGGAACGTGCACAACAAGGTAGAACTTTCTCTAGCATATGCACACCATCGTGCCATTAGAGTTGGTCCAGTTATTCTTCTTCCGCTGCTTCGTTGGACCAGATCCCAGGAGACGCCTCTACACCGAATGTGTGTAGAACTTCGGAGACACCGCCAGTTGTGGTGCTCGTCGCTTAGATGCATATCTACTCGACCTTGAGGTCAGCCTCACTATTCGTCTACATTGACAATGTTTGAACGGGAACGTAATCCTGCTTTCGGTTTTCAAGGGTATGAATACCGAATCCCTCTCGTTTCTTCACATCTGCATAGATAGATCTTGGCTATGTTGTTCTCATCATTAGGATTTTTTTTGTTTTCTGCTACGGAACACTTCATGAACTATACCTAAAATCGATACATGAATATATAATGTTAAAGAAGAACTTGTTTGGCATATAAGAATGGCTTCTAATATGTAATTAATAGCATAAGAGTACTATGCACTATATCATCTTTGCTTGTATCAAAAAGGGAGGCAACACTTTGGGTGTTTGCAGGGCAAGAAAATCATGCCATCTTCTTCTGGAGAGTAGGACTTTGCATTTGGCTTTGTAAAGTCCTCGGCTACAAATCGTGATAGTACTCCTTTTTCAAGGAATTAAAACAAAATGTTCATATTTATTTCAAAAGAAAAAGAATGTTTGGTAATCAGTAACAAATGCTACCTAAAAAAAAACTTACTCCCTCCGTTCAAAAAAGGATGACATCAATTTTCCTAAATCTCATGAATCTATACATTAAGAACGTGTTTGGTAGGTTGTGTTACCCGGGCAAGCCGCTTGCGAAGAAAACTAGATGTTTGGTTACCTCTGTTCCATCCAAGGCCTATCCAACCCACTTCTAAAAGCAACCAACATCCAAATCCATGGACAGTGCTCGAATCGAGCGTTCTTGTGGAGCTAGACCGAGTGAACCCTTTAAAGTAGCCCATCGAGCTTTCATCATAACCATTTCATCATAACCATTTGTGATTAGCACGTACGGGCGAATCAAATCGCTCTACATAAAAAATATGCACATCAACAAGGGAGTTCCATTCTGACCATCAACATCGAGTTTGTTGAGCTGTATCTTTTCAAATTTGTGGTCAAAGTTAGGAGTTTTCTTAGCAAATTTCATCAGATTCGTTGCACATAATTAACCGTTTGAAATTTCCTATGAGGAGTCGCTTGATCTGTTCCCCACAACTCTTGTGTTGCAAGTTTTCCATTTTGGTGGAGATAGATGAATCCATATGAAGCTTTTGAACTTGCACGTGACGTTGAAGGTAAGGTTGAAGATGAATTGAGCAAGAAAGCCTACTCGACGGATGGGTCATGCAGGTAGGGTTCCAACTCGAGTTCCTGGACGCGGCGGTAAGGACCTCGACATGGCGAGCGGTTCCTAGTTCATCTTGTCGTCGAGCGGTTCCTCATGGACTCTACTATGGATGGCAGTGTTTACGATCTCCGATGCCGGCGTAGAAGAAGCAGTTTTCATGCCGTCCTCCGTCATCAGCACAGCCGCAGCAAGTGCCCTGCCAGCCTTCGTCACCGGCGTAGCCGCAACAGGTGCCACGCTAGCAAACCGAATACAAAGAACACAGGCTACTAATGATTGTTTAGGTGTGCATATTAGAGCGGCAAACAAATCGAGCGCAGGCAACCAAACAATAGGCATTTGTTGATGTCATCGTGCAAAACAGGAGAATGCAGCCTACCATCCACCATGCAGAATATGGATGAAGTCTCGTCTTCGCACGGCCATGCTCCGCGGGTACTGCAAGCCGGAGACGAAAATCGTGGACAGGGTAACCAAACGCGTGATAATATATATATTATAAACTCAAACGACACACTTTATTGATTAAGAAGAGAGAAATCGTTCAGTACATCACTTAGCACTGATGGTGGAGGATCATCGTCCCAAAAAATTACACTATTTGCATAAACAAAATCTAGATAGGTTGTGGGCCACCTTGTTTGCCTCTATGGGACAATGCTGAAAATTGATTGATCCAATGCTCGATGCAATTTAAAAACAATCAATAAGAATTGTTGTGTAGGGACTCCATATCTCCATCTCTCGCGTGCAAGCGTTTATAATCTCCAGACTATCAGACGCCACGATCACGGAGAACAACCAATATTCTTTAACATCTGAATGCCGATTATGCGCGGGTCTAGACAAATCTCCACATCCTTTTTTGAACGAGAGAGTGTAACCAAATACAATATGTCAGATTCTTATCAACCTTCTTGACATCCTCGAAGAAAGCCGCCCCCTTTCCTCCCAGAGAATCGGCTTCGCTCCCTCACTATGGATGCTCTTCACCTTGCGTTAAGGAGAGGGCCATGTACTGGAGGCTCTGGGCAAAAGTCCGTTTTGCACTAGAGGGCGATGAAAACACCAAGTTTTTTCATGCCTCCACTACCTGCAGGCTCCATCGAAACTCTATTCCCTCCCTCGAGGTGGACGGTGTTACGATTACCTCCCACCCTGAGAAAGCCACCCTACTCAAAAACTTCTTCACTAACCTTCGTGGTATCGTTAGCCCCACTTCCTGGCATTTTAACCTGGAATCCCTATACCCTAACGCACCCTCTTGTCCCCTGCTTTTAGCGCCCCCTTTTACCGCGATGAGATTCGGCAGGCCTTTATCTCTATGAATAAGCTCTCTAGCCCTGGCCTCGATGGTTTTGGTCCTTCCTTTTTCTCCACCTTATGGGACAGCGTGTCCTCAGACATGTTCGTGATTTTCAACTCTTTCTACAATGGTTCTATCGACCTCACGCGTATCAACTGAGCCTTCCTTATCCTCCTACCTAAATCTGACGCTGCCAACACCCCCGATCAGTTTCGCCCCATCTCCCTACAGAACTGTAACATGAAGACTATTACTAAGGTCCTGACGATGAGACCCTAGAAAGCTATCCACTCCCTCATTGTAACACCCTCAAATCGGCCATATGCAAGTTTTAGCCCTTTCTGCCAAACCCGCATAGAAACGATTCAAGGACGCCCACCAGGCACTTTCGTGCGGGTGGAAAACGAAGTAATAACATTACACAACAGTCCTCGATGGGACCCACAGAACAGATATATATACAACACGACTCAGCGAGTCAAGAATACAGATATACAATACAAAGATCCAAATCACCTTGAAAACGATAGAGCGTCCGAGTACGGACAAGATGCAAATGGGGCTAAGAGCCCTGAAGAATAACCAATGGCGTCCATAACCCTGTCCAGGCCAAGCCGGAAGGGTAACCCTGCTAACGACGTCGATCTCAAACCTGCTAAAACAAAAGGGGTGCCGGCAAAGGGCAAAGGAAAAAAGAGGAGCATCAGTACTGAGGCCAGTACACGGCGAGGCTAGAGTTCGGCGGCTCTCGCCTACATAGGTATGGTGGGCTGAAGCGGCAGCGCAGCGGCACTAAATAACCTATAGAGACTCGAAACAACTGGCGGTTATCAGAGAGGGATAAGAAAGACCTATTCGGATCCAACCTGAAGCTAACACCAAACAAACCCATCCTGGTGTTTCCCCCTCGAGACCAAACGAGGAAGTCGGACCAAGGAACTCACGCTGTTGGCAATTTTACTCATTCCATTATAGTTGCAGCAATTACTAATCAGATATAGATAGCATGAGTCATGCTGAAGCATAAGTAGTGGGCAGTTTTAATCACCATTCCGTTATAGTTGGAACATTTACTAGTCAGATATAATTGTCCTGAGGAATCCCAAAACCCAGCAGTTGTTGGCACTTTTATCACATTCCATTGGAATTGCAATACTTACTAGGCAGGTATAGTATGACACAGATCACCACAGATCCACCAGTTGTTGGCATTTTTAATATCCATTCCGTTATACTTGAGCTGATTACTAGTCACATATTAAGTTAAATTTATAGCACTACTTTAGTTATGCTTGTCTATGATCAAGATACTGTGCTCCAAGTCGTCCATAACCACGGACACGGCTTTCAAAAAGTTGTACCCTGCAGGGGTGCACAAATAGCAACACACACTCGATCAACCTCGGAAAAACCAAATCAAAACCCAACGAGGCATTCACGACAAAGCGATCACACGATTCAGAAATATTTCAGGGGGCCACCCCACTAAGCTACCCGCAACGAAGTTAGCCGGCTCCGGAACGGACCCAGGGTTTGTGTGGACGGCTGTAAACGACTAGGAACCCGAAAGTGTGACTGGGCTTGTCGATACAGCGAAAACGTGTCACGATCCTAAACAGTACAGGTGTTCCACGCACAATCATAAATAAAGCAGTAAAGCATGGCATAAGTACACGATAGTAATAAAGCCCCAAACTACTTTGTGGCCCCGAGAAATAGAAATGAATCAAGCTCTGGCTCAGGGGGGGTCCATAAGGCCTCCCGGATGTGGATAGTGCGAAAAATCAAGGAACAGGTATCAAGTACTCGGGGTCCTACGGGACACAAGTGAGCGTGGAAGAACCAAATAACATCTATTGCCCACCGATGCCTCTGCATTAGTTATATCTAGCATTTTAATAGTTGTAATTAAAGTCATGATCATCTCCACCATTAAGCATCTCCACCAATAAACATCTGCCAGTATTCCAACAACTGTGGTACTCGACAACACAAGATCGCACCTGAGCAAGCAACTACGACTCGCAAGGCCAGCTATCTACCAAACACAGGTAATAGGAGGTGTCCAAGGCAATATAGAGGTTGCACGGGATATAACTGGTGCACAGAAACTAAAGCATCGCGACACAGATAGCAATAGATCAACAGGAGGAAATAAAGACTATAAATGCAAAATAGGTAGAAGGAGGGAGAGATGCTCGCCTCGGAAAACACTGCCAAAGGATCATATCCGGAGAACTTCTCGATACTCGCATCAACTCATCGGTCTAATCCGCGAAGAAGCAAACACTAGAAGAAACACCGGATGCAATATTTATTACTACGGCAGAAGATCCGGCATGCTTATGATATGCATGGCATGGCACAGATGCGGTGCAATTAGGCCATATTAAGCGGAATCGGGGTCTCGATGATTAATTAGAAGATTCAAGTTATTTAGAAACCCCGCAATTTAAATGTTGTATTAACAGGGCAAAACATGGCATCGGTTCGCTACACAAATTTAAATGGAGTCCGGAATAAGACAAAGGTATCCCGCATATAGACTCCATATTTAATTTAGGTGAATCTACTATAATGCCCCCAACCCACAGATGACAGGTATGCAAGCATGAACAATTTAATGTGCAACAAGTATATGTTATTTATTATAAAATAGGGGGTCTCGAAAAAGGGGATCACATGTGGTGGTTCGAAAATCTTGGGGTTCCGTTGGGTCGACGGGGTTCGGTCTCGGGGATCGGCTTCGGATCCATGAGGTAGAAGATCTTGTCGCATCTGCGGTCTTTGGATTGGGCTGGACTTGGCGTTCGGGAAGAAGAACTTGGCGTTCCGGGTTCGGGTCTTAGCGTCCGTGAAGGTCATGGCGTCCGGATAGTAGATCTTGGCGTGTCGAGGTTCGGTCTTCGGGTACAGGGCGATGCTCTTGTCGTACCGGGATGAAGATCTTGGTGTTCCGGCTTCGGTTGTCGACGATGTACTTGGTTTGGCGTCGATGCGCCTTCGGGTACCGCGGTTCCTCGATGTTCCATGAAGAAGAGCATGGCGTTCCAGGGTCCTTCGGAAGATCTTGTAGGCCTTGTATAAGCGGAGATCTTGACGGGGGCTTGGATAAACAATCCTCGGAGGTAGCTAATGTAGTTGTGCGGCGCCAGAACAACCAAAACATAAACATCGCCACATAACCTACAACTAAGCCTCACCAGCACATCGCATTAAAACCAACCCCTGGAACCTTGGGCAGGCTCACGCAGGTACCGCTGCAACACTGCAAGGAAAAAGGCAGATGACTCGAGGAGTTGTCATGAAGGCGGCCGAAGAGCGCGGTGCACGCGACTGCGGGCCAAACGCGGGCGAGACCAGAAGGGGCCGCTGGACTCTGGGCAGGGATGGCGTGCTGGGGCTAGCGAGGAGGCCGGGACCATAGCGAGGACGGGCGCGCGTGGCCGAAGGGTTCCTGGGCGCAGGGTCGCGCGAAGGGCACCAGGGCGGTCGGGGCCGGGCCGGAGGCGGCGGGGTGGAGGAGCGTGCAGGGAGAGAGCAGAGGCGGCACAGGAGGCCGGACGGAGAGGTGTCGCGGAAGGCGGGAGGAGCTCGGGCGGCGACGGAGCTCGGCGAGGGAGGAGGCGGTGACCGGAGCGGAGGGAGGAGCTCCGTGTCGGGGGCGCTGGCGCGGCCGCGGTCGGAGCGACAGAGACGGTGGCGCTCGTAGAGCTCGGGACGGGCGACGAGGTGGAGGTGGGGCGGCCGTGGAGGAAGGAGGAGGGGCGGCGGCCATCGAGGTGGGAAAGGAGGCGGCACCGGGGCGCGGGGTGATGGCGAGGAGAAAGCATGGGGACGGGGCGCCGGCAGGGGACGGTGAGGGGACGACCGGGGCGGAACGGCGGTGGGGCTTGGTCGCTGACGGCCGGCGACGGGACGGCCGCGCGGCGGCAGAATCTGGCAGCGGGGTCAGGCGAGGGATGGGGAGGAGCGGGGATGGGACGGGGGAAGGAGGCGATGGGAGCGGGGTCGGTGTGGTGGGCCTGGGCGTCGTGGTGGATCACGAGGCGGGGTGGGTTGCGTGCGGGGTCGCAGGCGACCAGGTGGTGTTGGGGGCGTGCGCAGGCGACGTGGGCGTGTCCGCTGGCGGGGTGGGGCCCAGGGTAGGTGGGGCGAGCGGGAAAAAAAGAAGGGCCACGGGGTGGAGGCGCGTCTGTCCATCCCGGGATGGGGCCCGCGTGGGTTAGGTGGCGGTGGGGATGGCTGTGTGAAGGGAGTGGATGGGGCAGGTGGCGGTGGTTGATTGGATGGGGGATTGGGCCAGGGTGACGTGGCGAGCCGTGAGTGGCTGTGGTGATGTGGAGGGGGCTGGGTAGATTAGGTTTAGGTAGAAAAAGGTTCTGGGTAGGCTGGGTTAGATAGGATTTTTATCTGCAGGTGGCCGGCCGGGCTTTCGGGCCTGGCTGGCTGCCTCCCAAAAAAATATAAACTTTTATTTTAAATTTAAAATAGACTTTTGTAAATAGTTTTAGACAAATAAAAGCCCCGGAAAAGACCGGAGTTTTGATTTGAAATTAAGATGGGGAAATATTTAGAAAACCAAACTAGGCTTTTAGAAAATAGTTTTAGACAAACAAATGCATGATGACATGATGATGCTCAAATGCAATGTGGCATGATGACATGAGCATGCGGTCATGATGATGCAATGCACAAAAACAACGCGATTTTCTAGTAGTGGTTTTTGCGGGGCGCCACAATTCGACACCACTAACAATGGATCTCGCCCTCGAGATCCGCCTCATGGTACCGGGAAGAAGGTCGGTGATCTAAATCTTCTCGCTTCGTGTAGATCTTCGCGACACCACTAACAAGAGGTCGTTGTCCATGATCGTCGAGAGAACACTCCGGGGACAAAGGCTAAGGTAGAGGTATCAACAAACAAAGCCACCTCCAACTTCGACAGAAGGAGAAAAATGATGCATTCTAATCCACTTCAATATACGAGAGCAAATAGATTGAGTAGTCGGCATGGGGGCCAACCCATCACGCACCCCAAACTATTACTCCGCACAATCAGTAGGAAAAGCGTGCAACCATTCTCGGAATCAGACTGAAGATCTCGACACTCGAGGTTCGGAAACAAAGGAGTGATGCAAACTCTGCATCGGATCTGGCGTAGATGATGTCGTCGCGTCGGAAAACACCGGAAGGCACAACAAGGAACAGAGAGAAGTCTAACAGATGAAGGATTCCTCTGATAGCACGAAGACCGGATGTAGAAGCATCGTCACCAAAGGAGGAAGCGAAACCCTGAAGGTATGATGGAAACCCAACCACGAGAATTCCTGGACTCGAAGAAAAGATAAGAGAGCAGATTCAAAACACGCAGAGGTAAGAGGAGAACAGCAGAGGGGTAAGGAGTAAAATCAGACCTAATCAGATCTATCCAACCGATTTTGTAAAATAGTTTTGACACTCTACATCGGCCGTTAGCTAGGTTGTCCTACAGGCTGGACTTGTGGGGTATCGCAACTGCTAAGCTCTGATACCACTCTGTAACACCCTCAAATTGGCCCTATGCAAGTTTTAGCCCTTTCCACCAAACCCGCATAGAAACGATTCAAGGACGCCCACCAGGCACTTTCGTGTGGGTGGAAAACGAAGTAATAACATTACACAACAGTCCTCGATGGGACCCACAGAACAGATATATATACAACAGCGACTCAGCGAGTCAAGAATACAGATATACAATACAAAGATCCAAATCACCTTGAAAACGATAGAGCGTCTGAGCACAGACAAGACGCAAATGGGGCTAAGAGCCCTGAAGAATAACCAATGGCGTCCATAACCCTGCCCAGGCCAAGCCGGAAGGGTAACCCTGCTAACGACGTCGATCTCAAACCTGCTAAAACAAAAGGGGTGCTGGCAAAGGGCAAAGGAAAAAGAGGAGCGTCAGTACTGAGGTCAGTACACGGCGAGGCTAGAGTTCGGCGGCTCTCGCCTACATAGGTATGGTGGGATGAAGCGGCAGCGCAGCGGCACTAAACAACCTATAGAGACTCGAAACAACTGGCAGTTATCAGAGAGGGATAAGAAAGACCTATTCGGATCCAACCTGAAGCTAACACCAAACAAACCCATCCTGGTGTTTCCCCCTCGAGACCAAACGAGGAAGTCGGACCAAGGAACTCACGCTGTTGGCAATTTTACTCATTCCATTATAGTTGCAGCAATTACTAATCAGATATAGATAGCATGAGTCATGCTGAAGCATAAGTAGTGGGCAGTTTTAATCACCATTCTGTTATAGTTGGAACATTTACTAGTCAGATATAATTGTCCTGAGGAATCCCAAAACCCAGCAGTTGTTGGCACTTTTATCACATTCCATTGGAATTGCAATACTTACTAGGCAGGTATAGTATGACACAGATCACCACAGATCCACCAGTTGTTGGCATTTTTAATATCCATTCCGTTATACTTGAGCTGATTACTAGTCACATATTAAGTCAAATTTATAGCACTACTTTAGTTATGCTTGTCTATGATCGAGATACTGTGCTCCAAGTCGTCCATAACCGCGGACACGGCTTTCAAAAAGTTGTACCCTGCAGGGGTGCACAAATAGCAACACACACTCGATCAACCTCGAAAAAACCAAATCAAAACCCAACGAGGCATTCACGACAAAGCGATCACAGGATTCAGAAATATTTCAGGGGGCCACCCCACTAAGCTACCCGCAACGAAGTTAGCCGGCTCCAGAACGGACCCAGGGTTTGTGTGGACGGCTGTAAACGACTGGGAACCCGAAAGTGTGACTGGGCTTGTCGATACAGCGAAAACGTGTCATGATCCTAAACAGTACAGGTGTTCCACGCACAATCATAAATAAAGCAGTAAAGCATGGCATAAGTACAGGATAGTAATAAAGCCCCAAACTACTTTGTGGCCCCAAGAAATATAAATGAATCAAGCACTGACTCAGGGGGGTCCATAAGGCCTCCCGGATGTGGATAGTGTGAAAAATCAAGGAACGGGTATCAAGTACTCGGGGTCCTACGGGACACAAGTGAGCGTGGAAGAACCAAATTACATCTATTGCCCACCGATGCCTCTGCATTAGTTATATCTAGCATTTTAATAGTTGTAATTAAAGTCATGATCATCTCCACCAATAAACATCTGCCAGTATTCCAACAACTGTGGTACTCGACAACACAAGATCGCACCTGAGAAAGCAACTACGACTCGCAAGGCCAGCTATCTACCAAACACAGGTAATAGGAGGTGTCCAAGGCAATATAGAGGCTGCACGGGATATAACTGGTGCACGGAAACTAAAGCATCGCGACACGGATAGCAATAGATCAACATGAGGAAATAAAGACTATAAATGCAAAATAGGTAGAAGGGGGGAGAGATGCTCGCCTGGGAAAACACTGTCGAAGGATCATATCTGGAGAACTTGTCGATACTCGCATCAACTCATCAGTCTAATCCGCGAAGAAGCAAACACTAGAAGAAACACCGGATGCAATATTTATTACTACGGCAGAAGATCCGGCATGCTTATGATATGCATGGCATGGCACAGATGCGGTGCAATTAGGCCATATTAAGCGGAACCGGGGTCCCGACGATTAATTAGAAAATTCAAGTTATTTAGAAACCCCGCAATTTAAATGTTGTATTAACAGGGCAAAACATGGCATCGGTTTACTACACAAATTTAAATGGAGTCCGGAATAAGACAAAGGTATCCCGCATATAGACTCCATATTTAATTTAGGTGAATCGACTATAATGCCCCCAACCCACAGATGACAGGTATGCAAGCATGAACAATTTAATGTGCAACAAGTATATGTTATTTATTATAAAATAGGGGGTCTCGGAAACGGGGATCACATGTGGCGGTTCGAAGATCTTGGGGTTCCGTTGGGTCGACGAGGTTCGGTCTCGGGGATCGGTTTCGGATCCATGAGGTAGAAGATCTTGTCGCATCTGCGGTCTTCGGATCAGGCCGGACTTGGCGTTCGGGAAGAAGAACTTGGCGTTCCGGGTTCGGGTCTTAGCGTCCGTGAAGGTCATGGCGTCTGGACAGTAGATCTTGGCGTGTCGAGGTTCGGTCTTCGGGTACAGGGCGATGCTCTTGTCGTACCGGGATGAAGATCTTGGTGTTCCGGCTTCGGTTGTCGACGATGTACTTGGTTTGGCGTCGATGCGCCTTTGGGTACCGCGGTTCCTCGATGTTCCATGAATAAGAGCATGGCGTTCCAGGGTCCTTCAGAAGATCTTGTAGGCCTTGTATAAGCGGAGATCTTGACGGGGGCTTGGATAAACAATCCTCGGAGGTAGCTAATGTAGCTGTGCGGCGCCAGAACAGCCAAAACATAAACATCGCCACATAACCTACAACTAAGCCTCACCAGCACATCGCATCAAAACCAACCCCTGGAACCTTGGGCAGGCTCACGCAGGTACCGCTGCAACACTGCAAGGAAAAAGGCAGATGACTCGAGGAGTTGTCATGGAGGCGGCCGAAGAGCGCGGTGCACGCGACTGCGGGCCGAACACGGGCGAGACCAGAAGGGGCCACTGGACTCTAGGCGGGGATGGCGCGCTGGGGCTAGCGAGGAGGCCGGGACCACAGCGAGGACGGGCGCGCGCGGCCGGAGGGTTCCTGGGCGCGGGGTCGCGCGGAGGGCACCAGGGTGGTCGGGGCCGGGCTAGAGGTGGCGGGGTGGAGGAGCATGCAGGGAGAGAGCAGAGGCGGTGCAGGAGGCCGGACGGAGAGGCGTCGCGGAAGGCGGGAGGAGCTCGGGCGGCGACGGAGCTCGGCGAGGGAGGAGGCGGTGACCGGAGCGGAGGGAGGAGCTCCGTGTCGGGGGCGTCGGCGCGGCCGCGGTCGGAGCGGCAGAGACGGCGGCGCTCGCAGAGCTTGGGATGGGCGACGAGGTCGAGGCAGGGCGGCCGTGGAGGAAAAAGGAGGGGTGGCGGCCATCGAGGTGGGGAAGGAGGCGACACCGGGGCGCGGGGTGACGGCGAGGAGAAAGCGCGGGGATGAGGCGCCGGCGAGGGGACGACCGGGGCGGAACGGCGGTGGGGCTTGGTCGCTGACGGCCGGCGACGGGACGGCCGCGTGACGGCGGAATCTGGCGGCGGGTTCGGGCGAGGGATGGGGAGGAGCGGGGAAGGGACGAGGGAAGGAGGCGATGGGAGCGGGGTCAGTGTGGTGGGCCTGGGCGTCGGGGTGGATCACGAGGCGGGGTGGGTTGCGTGCGGGGTCGCAGGCGACCAGGTGGTGTTGGGGGCGTGCGCAGGCGATGTGGGTGTGTCCGCTGGCGGGGTGGGGCCCAGGGTAGGTGGGGCGAGCGGGAAAAAAAGAAGGGCGGCAGGGTGCAGGCGCGTCTGTCCATCCCGGGGTGGGGCCCGCGCGGGTTAGGTGGCGGTGGGGATGGCTGTGTGAAGGGAGTGGATGGGGCAGGTGGCGGTGGTTGATTGGATGGGGGATTGGGCCAGGGTGACGTGGCGAGCCATGAGTGGCTGTGGTGATGTGGAGGGGGCTGGGTAGATTAGGTTTAGGTAGAAAAAGGTTTTGGGTAGGCTGGGTTAGATAGGATTTTTATCTGGAGGTGGCCGGCAGGGCTTTCGGGCCTGGCTGGCTGCCTCCCAAAAAAAATATAAACTTTTATTTTAAATTTAAAATAGAGTTTTGTAAATAGTTTTTAGACAAATAAAAGACCCGGAAAAGACCGGAGTTTTGATTTGAAATTAAGACGGGGAAATATTTAGAAAACCAAACTAGGCTTTTAGAAAATAGTTTTAGACAAACAAATGCATGATAACATGATGATGCCCAAATGCAATGTGGCATGATGACATGAGCATGCGGTCATGATGATGCAATGTACAAAAACAATGTGATTTTCTAGTAGTGGTTTTTGCGGGGCGCCACACTCGTGGACACTGACAAGACGAGCTTCTTGTCCGGCTATCGTATCTCTGAGAATATTGTCTATGCCACGAATATCATCAGGTGTTGTCACATAAAAAAGGCACCTACAATTGTGTTCAAAATCGATTTTAAGAAGGATTTCGATTCTGTGAACTAGGAAAGCCTCCTAGCAATCCTAAAAGCCCGAGGTTTTGACAATAGGTGGTGTGATTGGATGGCCCGCATCCTTCATACCAGGAACACTTCCGTTCTCCTCAATGGGGTGCTTGGCGACTGGATCCGTTGTCGTAACGGGCTTCGCCGGGGCGACCCGCTCTCGCCTTATCTCTTTATCATCGTGGCTGACATCCTTCAATGCCTCACTATCATCGGTTTGATGACAAGTACGCCATGAGGGGGTCCTCGAGGCATGTGGAATAGAGGGGTGTGAGACGTACGGTGTTCCGGGACTGTGAGCATACAAGTTTACCTAGGTTCGAATCCGCCGGCTTTGGATGGATCCTACTCCTGCTAGCAATCCAGTAATACGGCATAGCCGAAATATGGGTTACAAGGGTTTCGCCTATGCGAGTTGAGGTTGTAGACTATTGTGACGGTAGGTGCCCTAAAGGCTCTCCCTAGGACAGCTTATATAGATATCCGGCCTAGGGTTTACAGGAGAGATCTATCCGGCTACGACTAAGATTTGGTTACAGAGTACATCTTGAACTACAAGTAACACTATGGGCCTATGTCGGTAAGTCTTCTGGGCCTTCCTGTAGCCGGACTGGACTCTGTCTCTTCTCCCTGACTGGGCCGCCCGTGAAGCAAAGCTCTAACCCGAAGTGGGCCACCCTGGTCAGTGAGGAATTGTGAGGATACCCGGAAAGTATATCCCCAATAGCATCCCCCGGAAGTCTCCGAGATCCAAAGTCGGATTCATCATCATCTAGTTTGATCTTCGGCTTGCAGAATCTTGAAGGGTTCCTGAAACTTCAAAACAAAAGATACGATCCGGGTCTCAAAAGATGAGTTGGACCTATTGAGTATGTTTATACATATTTCCAGCTCGAAATTCAAACTAAGCCGGAACTTGGTCTCTGACATAATCTGACAACAGCCATGGTCAAGTCACGTCACTGACAGACATTTCCTATCAGCACGACTGTTGGTGGGTCCGCCTTTCACGGAACCGAGGCGTCGTTTAAATGAGTGCATGGAGATCGAGGCGGCGTAATCATTGCGCGGAGGTTTCCCCATCCTTTCCACGACGTGTGGCACGTTCACTATAGCCTTTACATGAATCTTGACGCGCCTAGTGGATATAAGTGGTGTGGATTCTTTCCCCCATCTTCTTCGCCAGTTCTAGCATCGTTTCCTTCTCCTCTACGCCTCCCACGCCCTTAGCGCTCCTCTGCCTCCATAAAAAACTTCCAGCGCCTCCCATCCAAGGTCACCGGCGTACCGGAAAGAATGGCTTCTTCATCATCCTCCGGCTTGGCGGCGGCAGCAGCGGCGGCGGCAGAGAAGGAGAGCCACCATGGAGTTTGGATCCCATGCGTCCTTAACGATCCCAAACTCCAAGTTGTTGAAGACAAAGGGCTCCTCCACGCCAGCGACTGGCGGAGCGGCTTCGGCGAAACCGTCCCCAACCCCCACGACGATGAGCGAGTGCATTTCGGTACTCACGTTGACAGAGGTCTTTCCTTTCTTCCCTCAGATTTCTTTTCCGAGGTGATAGATCACTATGGTGTTCATCTCCACCATCTCCCCCCAAACTCCATCTTAGAGATGAGTGCGTATGCCTCTTTGTGCGAGGGGTATCTCGGCATTAGGCCGAGCCTTACTCTTTTCCGGTACTATTTTCATGTCCGAAGAAATTCCATCACTGCCGGTAATCCTTATATTACCGGCACTATTAGTTTTTCGGTTAGGCGTGAGCGCGTTTATCCCCGGATCATGGCAAGTGAGTCGATCAAACAATGGCCGTCCACTTTTTTCTACCACAAGGATATCCCCACTCCCGGCAAAGATACTGCTTTGCTGGCTTTCGTCGATGGAGCCGCCACGCCCCAAGAGTCCTGGGACGAGGTCGCTCTGACTCTCAGTGACGATCTGTTTCTTGCCAAGAGACGGATCGAATATCTGATGAAGCACAAGGGCCTGAAAGGGTCCGACTTGGTTCAATGCTGGGTGGCACGCAGGATCCAACCCCTTCAACATCATGGAGATCGTCTGATGCATTCCATCACGTCGTTGAACAAGGATTCCCTCCACATCAGCTCCAAGACCTTAAAGCCGAAAGACTATATATGCCAAGTCAAATGGCTGATAAGGGAGCGGATTGAGAGGAAAATTCTGGAGCTGTCCCTGGACATGCATACAGCGGAAAATCCTGTTGTGCCGGTAAACTTTAGCAATAACTCTTTTTACGTGCTCATCTATATGTTATCTTTGTAATACTGAGATGCTTTTCCCTTTCAGCTTGCTGACCTCCCTGAGTCGGAGTTTGCTCCTATCGAGGGATATCCTCCTGAGTTTTCTCAGGACGAAGGTGAATTGGTCCCAATGCCGGATGTCGTTCCTCGGAAACGCAAAGCTCCGACATTGGCCATCGGCACCAAAGAAGTGCCCGTTGTGAAGAGGTAATCTTTCCTCACAGGGTCTTTGTATTTTACACGTAATTCCTTCGAGATGTAATGTTCTTTATTCTATTATCTTCTCAGAGCTAAACAACTCATCAAGGGCAAAGGGAAGGAAACTGCCGCGAAGCCTCTACGCCAGTCGAAACTCAAATTGGCTTCTCCTGCCGTAGCTCCTCTGACTCCTGTCCCTCAGCCTTCTGTAGCGCTGGAGATTATTCCATCTCTGACTATTGTAGAAGATGCGGCTCAACCGTTAGAGCCAGCAATCCTTGAATCGCAAACTGATGTCACCATGAGTGACTCAGGTGTTGATAAGGGTGAACCCTCTTTGGGTAATGATCCCTCGGCAGAGACCTTTGCCGAGAATCTCCTGGACAATCTGGGACTTGCCAAGCTTGGCCTATCTCGGAAGTCTGTGGAGGAGATCTAGTGGCTGGCTCGGGAATGCCTGGCTCTTGAACAAGTTTGTCTTCGCAACGAGAAGATAAGGTTCGGCGCGCTTCCAACTGCGCCGGTGATCCCCCTAACTTGCCGAGAATGTTGCCACTAAGGTGAATTCGAGTTTATATAAACTCATTCGCGAACAATATGTAAGTCAGAATTCCAACTCCCATTTTCCTTATTTCATATCATATCCTCTAGCCCCCAAGCATGAAGCTGGAAAATTAAATCTGGTTTTATGCTTCCTTAGGATGCCAAAGAATGAACTAGTGTAGCCCCCAAGGCTCGTGCTGATATTAGTATAAATATTAGCCCGAGTCTTTAGTAGACTTCTGACTTTGGGTATTCTGACTTACAGAAAGTATATTCCTATAACTAGGATTTGTTGAAGAATGTTTGCAACAAGCAGAAAGAGATCAAAGCTCTCTGTCTTGAAAATGCACAGCTGAAGGTTTCCAAGGATGAGGCCGAAGGTAAACATTCCGAAACTCAAACCTTTTCTTTTATTTCATAATCCAATTTTTGTTGAACTGTTGTTCTTTTGACTTACAGCACTGGTAAAATAGTCCTGCGCTATGATCAAAGAGGCCGAGAATCTTAAGACCTTGGTGGTGGAAAACAAAGAACTTCGCCAAGAGCTGGATAAGCTTAAGGCTAATCATGAGAAGAGCATTGCTCAAATTCTTGAATCCACCTCCATGGCCACTGACGAGTGTGATCGCAAGATTACGCTTCAAGATAAGAAAATCTCGAATCTCAGCAGTGAGCTATTTAGAGAAAAGGACATTTCTGAGGCACTCCGGGCTGAACTCTAGAGTCTTCGTGAAGAGAAGGCCAAAGTCAACGATGTCATCTTTGGTATGTTTCCCTTTTTCTGACTTATCTGCATCTTCAGACTCTTTGAAGTCCGGGTTTTCTTGACTTACCCTTTGCATTATATGCGCAGGTCCTCTAAACTTGTCGGACTCAGCCTCTACCGAGTCTCACACCAGCCGGCTTACTCAAGTCGGTGATTTGCTGCATGACTTCCGCCAATCCCTCGAAGATATTGGCGAAGTTCTCAAGGTTCCGGATATGCATAGCATGTCCATTTTTGAGGTGCGAGACAAGGCCAAGGATATGCCACAACTTGTTCTAGACTGGAACATGTCCTACGCGCGAACCGCAGCACAAAACGCTCTCACCATGGTTATGAGTCACCATGGAAACATGGAGATCTGGCAAGTAACCAGAGGGTACTGCAAGGTGGACGAAGACGGACAGGAGCAAGACATCAAGGCCATCATGGACTCCTGCACCGGATATGGGTGCCACGTAGCTGATTTGACCAGCTACGACACTCCCTTCTTCACCCGCATGGACATGCCGCCTCCGCCTTCCGAAGAAACAGCTGAAGTTTCCGACGATGATCAAACCATATCGGATTTGAACATCTCGGAATGTTATCAAGCCGAGGCCGATGTATCCAGCGAGCCGGCAGCTCCTACCTCTCCTCCTGCATCATAGAGTATCAGAAGAACAATATGTTATTCTGAAAAACAATTTGGGTTTGTAAATAAGTAGTACAATACTTTTGCTAGTGCTAAGTTTTAATTTATCTATTCAGCACTTTTGGCTTTGATATTATGTGCTTGAAATGTTTGCATAAGCACTTGTATTTTTTGTCTGCACTTATCGTTTATCTGGCTTTCCGCCTCGTCCCTTTCGTGAGCCGGCCAACTTTCAGCACGGGAACTTTGCCGAGCAACGGAGCTCAATTGCTAAACCAGTTTAAACTCGGAAAACAAAGCCGGCTTCCAGTACCAACAATTCACTACTCAGAAAATGCCCACATCCAGCAATCAGAAAAATAACCAAAGTATAGACTAGAAAATTTAGATTTATACCCAAAGGTATCAATTTTAGAATCGGAAATCTAAACTGGAACAAACATGAGCATAAAGTACTTTCAAGTATTTTGGGATTTTCGACTGTGACATGATCATTCGGAAATAAGATGGTAAAAAACTTCACCGAAAGATTTTGAGGAAACCAAGACTTTATTTCTCATTGAACATGTACACATATATGATTACAAAGAAAAGTAAACTAAGAATAAAAGGGATGTAGCTGAGCAATATTCCATGGACTGTCTAACTCATCCGAATTTGTACTTCCTCCAGCTCTCTTTCTCTTCTTAGTAGCAGGTCTTTCTTTGACTGGCCACATATCAGTTAGGTAGTATGAACCATTGTGTAATACTCGACTAACTAAAAATGGCCCTTCCCATATTGGGGAAAGTTTGTGCTTTCTTTGCTGCACAAGCCGGAGAACCAAATCGCCCTTATTGAAAGATTGGTTTCTAACTCTCTGGCTATGATACTTGCGTAACTTCTGCTGATAGGTTGTTGATCTCATTTCAGCAACGGCGCGAACTTCTTTGACTAAGTCGAGATCATTTTGTCGAGAAATTTCGGCATCCTCTTCAATATACACGGCCACTCTAGGAGAAGTGTGAATCAAATCACTAGGTAGAACTTCTTCTGCGCCATAGACCAAGAAGAAAGGTGTGTACCCGGTTGACCTGTTTGGAGTTGTTCGCAAACTCCATATTACAGAAGGTAATTCCTCTGCCCAAGCCCCTGCAGCACGTCGTAGTGGTGCTTCAAGTCTCGGTTTTAGGCCATGTAAGATTCAACCATTTGCTCTTTCAACTTGTCCATTCGCTTGTGGGTGTGCGACTAACACAATGTCAAGCCGGATATTTTGTTCATTGCAGAATTCGGCAAGCTCTCCCATAGAAAAGTTACTCCCATTGTCCGTGATAATGCTATGCGGATAACCGTATCGGATTATAACATCCTCAACAAATCTTCTGGTTGTTGCTCCATCACAACTAGTGACGGGTTTAGCCTCAATCCATTTGGTGAATTTATCCACCATCACTAAGAGGTGTGTAAATCCACTTGGAGCTCGTTTAAACGGTCCTACCATGTCAAGCCCCCAGACCACGAAAGGACATGTTATAGGTATTGTTCATAGATGATCAGCCGGAACGTGAGCTTGTTTGGTGTACTTTTGGCAGCCCTTGCACATCTTGACCAGCCGTTCGGCATCTGCCTTTGTTATAAGCCAGAAAAACCGTGTCGGAAAGCTTTTGCCACTAAAGATTTGGCTGCAGCATGGTGACCACACTCGCCTTCATGGATCTCTCGTAAGATCTCCATTCCTTCTTCCGGAGATACACAGCGCTGAAAGACCCTAGATGCACTCCGTTTATAGAGCTCACCACTAATTATAGTATAGGCTTTTGCTCGTCGGACGATCTGCCGGCTCAAAACTTCGTCTTCGGGTAATTTTCTGTCTATCAAGAAATTAAGATAGGGTTGAGTCCAGCTGGGAATCACAGCCAGAACTGCTACTAAAGGTGAGTCGGATTTGGTCAGATATTCCTCATCTACTCCTTTTATAGAGGGAACTTTGAGGTGCTCTAAAAAAGCGCCATCCGGGACCTTTTTCCGGGCAGAGCCTATTCGAGATAGTGCATCTGCTTCCTCATTTTCTATTTGAGGGATGTGTTGAACTTCAAACCCTTCAAACGATTTAGATAATTCATACACGACAGCTCTATATGCCGCCATGTGCTTGTTTTCCTTACAGATAACCGATACTTGTTGAGCAACAAGATCCAAATCTCCATAACACATTAATCATCGGATGCTGATGTCTTTAGCAATCCGGATTCCATGCAGTAGTGCTTCATATTCGGCAATGTTGTTCGTCGCCGTGAAGTGTATCTGCAATACATAGAAAATTTTATCACCTTGGGGTGACTTGAGCACCACGCCAGCCCCCGAGCCCCCGAGCGCTTTAGACCCGTCAAAATGCAAGGTCCAGTATTCTAACTCTGGTAGGGTCATACTCTCCATTGTCTCTGTCCAATCAGTGACAAAGTCAGCGAGGATTTGGGATTTGATTGTTGTACGAGGTTTGTACTCAATATCAAAAGCTGAAAGCTCTATACCCCATTTGGCGACACATCCTGTGGTGTCACTATTGTTGATTATATCTCTCATGGGAGCTGTGCTCACCATGGTAATTGGATGTTCCTGAAAATAATGCCGTAACTTACGAGATGCTAAGAACACACCGTAAGCCAGCTTTTGATAATGCGGATACCGCTGTTTTGATTCCATTAAGACCTCGCTGAGATAGTAAGTCGGACGATACACCAAGTGTTCCTGATTTTCCTCCGGTCTCTCCACCACCATGACGATACTGATAACTTTGTTTGTCGCAGCAAGATAGAGCAACATCGGTTCCTGTGGTTCCGGTGCTGCAAGGATGGGAGCAGATGAGAGTACTGCTTTCAGGTCTTGTAGTGCAGCTTCAGCTTTGTCGGTCCAAACAAAATTCTTGGTCTTTTTCAGGAGCTTGTATAGTGGTGTGGCTCTTTCACCGAGCCGGCTTACAAACCGACTAACTGCGGCAATGCAACCAGTTAGTCTTTATACGTCCTTTAGGCGAGTTGGCCTGGAAATATTGAGTATAGCCTTGATTTTGTCTCGGTTTACCTCTATGCCTCTTTGAGACACGATAAAACCTAACAATTTTCCGGCTGGGATTCCAAAGAAGTATTTCTTCGAGTTAAGCATTATGTTGTATTTTCGTAGATTGGTGAACGTTTCCTCCAAGTCGGAAATTAAGGTTTCCTTCTTTTGGACATCACCGCAATATCATCCACATATGCATGTACATTGCGTCCGATGTGATCGTGGAGACAATGTTGCATTGTGTGTTGGTACGTAGCTCCTGTGTTTTTTAGCCCAAAGGGCATCGTAACGAAACAGAAGGTTCCGAAGGGGGTTATGAATGAAGTTTTGACTTTGTCAGATTCCTTCATCCGGATTTGGTGATAACCGGAATATGCATCGAGAATCATAGGAGTTCCGAGCCTGCTGTAGAATCGATAACTTGATCAATCCTAGGCAAAGAGAACGGATCTTTGGGACAAGACTTGTTCAAGGCAGTATAATCAACACACATCCTTAAATCAGTGGTGTCCTTTTTAGGGACCATTACAGGATTGGCCGACCACTCAGTGTGGATGACCTCTTCTATGAATCCGGCTAACTCGAGCCGTGCTAGTTCCTTACCTATTTCCTTATGCTTTTCATTGCCAAAACATCATAGGGACTATTTGACGGGTTTAGCGTTCGGGTGTACATTTAAAGAGTGCTCGGCAAGATTCCTAGGTACTCCGGTCATGTCAGATGGCTGCCATGCGAAGATATCTTGATTTGCTTGGAGGAACTTGACGAGCGCGCTTTCCTATGCGCTATCTAGGCCTACACCTATCTAGGTCACCTTGGAGGGGTCATCATCCTTCAACGGCGTATTCTTCATCTCTTCTGATGCCTTGAACTCCAGATTCAGCTTTGTCACCTCCTTCTTTGTCGCGGGCATCTCGGACGGATCTATGGTCTTCTTGATCTCCTGGTACTCCTGGGCGTGCAGCACGGCTTCAGCAAAGGCGGCATTTCCATCCTCGCACTCTCGCGCTTTCTTCGGGTCTCCCCTGATGGTGATCACGGTATTGGGACCTAGAATTTTCATCATATTGTAAATGTAACACGGACGAGCCATAAAAGCCCAGTAAGCCGAACGTCCAATATAGCGTGGTAAGCGCTCTTGAACAGGACCACTTCGAAGAAAGTGCTTCCATTCGGTAGTTCTTTGGAGTTCCAAAGGTAACATCCAAGGTGATTTCTCCCAGGGAATTTTCTTGTCTTCTTGGGACAACTCCATGAAAAATCACTGAGCTATAGTTCAGCTGGGTCTCTGAGATCTTCATCCGGCGTAGCGTTTCGACATACATAATATTAATGCTGATGCCGCCGTCCATGAGAGTCTTGGACAAATCATAGCCATTAATAAGTGGATTGACGACTAAGGCGTATTTTCCTCGCCTGTGCAACTTAGGCGGATGATCAGCACGGTCAAAGGTGATTGCCACTTCTGACCAGTCCAGGAACTGAGGGACAGCCGGAACTATTGCGTTGAGCTCATGTAGAACTACTTTCTTAACCTTTGCTGGTTGAGGTCCGAGGAAGGTGACATAAGTGTCATTCTTTGTCGGGAAATTCTTTTTCCCTTCCGTCTTGGGATTTGAAGCATCGGCTTCCTCCATGTCGGAATCATCCCTGGTCTCTTTATCCTTTTCGAGATTCTTCTTTCCCTTCTTCCGCTTAGCCCTATAACCAGTGGTATCGTCTTTCTTGATGTCGTCATTGAAATGACACTCGGCGTTTGTGTGGGACGAGCCCCCATTGGCATCTGATACGTCCATTTTGCATCACTATTCTATATCATAATTAACTGTTATTCATTGATATATTTCATATTAAGAGATGATACTTATGTTATTTCATCTATTTTTGCATGGTTGATGACTTTTGGAGCATGGACCACTGCAGTCAGGATTATGATGGAAAAGGTGATGTTTGGAGGCAAAATTCACGAAGATCAGAAAATCCAGGAAAATATACGGAAAATCCTATTTTTCCAGAAGACGAAGGAAGCCAGAAGAGGGAGTGGAGATGGGCCACAGGGGGCCCACACCACCCCCTGGCGCGGGCTACCCTAGGCCGCGCCACCAGGTGGTGTGGCCGCCCTAGTCCACCTCTAGATCTCCCCTCTAGCGTATATTATCCTCCTGAAACCCTAAGACTCGGGGAGCAACCACAGAAAGATTCTGCCGCCTCTGCAGGGCGGAAAACACCGTGAGAGAAAGATCTCTCCGGCAGACAGATTTCTGCTGGGGGAATTCCTTCCCGGAGAGGGGAGATCGTCACCATAAACACCACCATCAAGGTGGACTTCATCGGGATCATCATCATCACCACCATCATCACCATCAGCACCCTCATCACCATCTCCATATTTCTATAACAATTGGGTTGAATCTTGCATAGTTCTTAGGGGAAACTTTCCCGGTGTTGATTACTCTTTGTAGTTGATGCTATTGAGTGGAACCATTGAATTATTGTTTATGTTCAGATTGTTATACATCATTATTCCATCTCTGATCATGATCCATATGATGTCTTGTGAGTAGTTCGTTTTGTTCTTGAGGACATGGGAGAAGTCATGTTGTTAGTAGTGGAATGGTGTTGAGAAAGATTCAATAGTTTGATATTTAAGTTGTGGTGTACTTCTTCTAGTGGTGTCATGTGAACATCGACTACATGACACTTCACCTATATGGGCCTAGGGGAATGCATTGTGTATTTGGCTACTAATCGTAGGGGTTGCCAGAGTGACAGAAACTTGAACCCCTGTTAGGAAATCATTGCACAAGGGACGTAAGGGTCTTAGAGTTTAAAGTTGTGGTTAGGTTTCTACCTTAATTACTTTCTTGTACTTATGGATGTTTGCAAGGGGTATAATCACAAGTATGTATTAGTCCTAGGAAGGTCGGTACATTAGCACAGGTTCACCCACACAACACTTAGCAAGCTAAAGAAGATTAATCAACTATATGAAGCGAAAGCACTTGACAGTCTTCCCATGTGTCCTCGAGAACATTTGGTCATTTTAAGTAATACAACCGGCTTGTCCTTTGCTGCATAAAGGATTGGGCCACTTGTTGCATCTATTCTTATTGTCTTTTATTTACTCGTACTTCGTTTACTTGCTTTATCAAAAAACCCTAAAAATCCGTTTGCTAAGTATTTGCAGAGAAATTCTGATCCATACCACTAGTCAGCACCTTCTGCTCCTTGTTGGGTTCGACACTCTTACTTATCGAAAATATTGCGATACACCCCCTATACTTGTGGGTCATCAAGACTATTTTCTGGCGCCGTTGCCGGGGAGTGAAGCGCTATTGGAGAGTGGAACTGGTAAAGGAAACTTCTACTGTGAGTATTGTTTACTTATGTTAGTTGCTTTATTTTCTTATGGATAATTCACTGAGTTTCTTATTTGGTAATGCTACTACCACTTCTAAGGTAATAGATGAACCACCACCTGCTGAGAATGATGCTTTTAAAATACCTACAAGAATTATTGATCGTGTTATGGATAAATACTATGTTGGGGATAGAACTGTCCATCCCGGTGATCATTTGCTCTTTATGCACGAATTATGCGGGTTGTTCAAGTGTGCAGGTATTACTACAAATCAAGTTAAGAAGAAGTTATTCTCATTATCACTGAAAGGAAGAGCTGAGGAATGGTATAAGCTGTTGAAGAATGGTCAAGCTCTGGAATGGGAGAAATAGTGCCTCTCTTTTATTCAAAGTTTTATCCTCCTAGTCAGATTCATAAAGATCGGAATCAAATATACAACTTTTGGCCTCTTGATAGAGAGAGTACAGCTCAAGCTTGGGGGAGATTGAAGTTACTAATGCTCAAATGTCCCATTCATGAGCTCCCCAACAATATTATTATCAATAACTTTTATGCAAGGCTTTCTCCTCATGATAAAGATTTATTGGATGCTTCTTGTGCTGGATCATTCACTCGCATGGAAGAAGAAGCTAAATGGGATCTTCTGGACCGTATTCAAGATAATGCTAAAGCATGGGAGAATGACAAAAGTAGAAAGTCAGGTGATACATTGCAAATGTATCTATAATTTTTGATGTTACATGCTTGGTTTTATCCACTTTCCTGTGTTTTGTCCACACTTTGGAGTACTTTTCATATGATTTCTTGGACTAACCTATTAACAAGAGCCACAGTGCCATCTGCCTGTTTTTGGTTCCAAGAAAGTTAGAATGTGAATATTCTCGGAATTGGACGGGACAAAAGCCAAAGTGCCTATTTTCCGGAAGTCATCAGATGCCAGAATGCGAGACGGAGAAGGGCTAGGGGCCGGCCACACCACCTGGCTACGCGGCCAGGCCTGGCCCGCGCCAGGGGTGGTCTGGCCGACCCCAGCACCCCCCGGCCTCTCCTTCCGCCTATATATTGCCCTCGGGACCAAAACCCTAAGTACCCGATCAAAAATCCACGAAAGAGTCTGTAGCTGCCGTAATCTCCATCCCTAGATCGGAAGGGATCTAAAGCTCTTCCCGGCACCCTGCCGGAGAGGGGAATTCACCCTGGAGGCCTTCTTCATCACAATGCAAGCCTCCGGTGTGATGCGTGAGTAGTTCATCTCTGGACTACGGATCCATGTAGTAGATAGATGGTTGGTTCTCCTCCTTTGTGCTTTCATGTCTAGATCTTGTGAGCTCCGTTCATGATCAAGATCATCTATTTGTAATTCTGCATGTTGTGTTTGCGGGGATCCGATGGATATTGATATGCTATTTCAGATTGATTATTGATTCTATCATGTCTTTGTTATTTGTGATCTTGCATGCTTTCCGTTGTTAGTAGCTATCTTGGCCAAGTAGATGCTAGCAACTCCAAGAGTTAGTATTTATGCTCGATAGTGGGTTCATGCCTCTGGTAATCTGGGGAAGTGACAGAAATCTCTAAGGTACTAGATGTGATGTTGCTACTAGGGAGAAAACAACAATCCTTTGTTGATAGAACAATCGTATTGTTTACTTTACACACAGTTCGTAAAGCAACAATCTGTTGCTTGCAACTTAATGCTGGAGGGGGTTCGGATGATAACCTGAAGGTGGATTATTAGTCATAGATGCAGTTGGATGGCGATCCATGTATAATGTTGTAATGCCCAATCGAGTCTCAAAGGAGTCAAGATGATTAGTATATGCATGTACTGCTTTCTCGATGTTTGTCAATTGCCCCGCTGTAGTTTGTTCACCCAGCATGTTATCTATCTTAAGGAGAGCCACCTCTAGTGAACTATGGATCCCGGTCCTTGTCTTTTACATTCAATCTACAATCTTTTACTACTTTGTGTTTACTTTTTGCAAACTATTACTTCTTTCCATTCGATACGTTTAATCCTTTGTTTTCCGCAAAACATGGTCAGATTGACAACCTCATCGCAAGTTGGGGACAAAGTTCTGTGGTTGTGTTGTGCAGGTCTCCACGTTGCTACTAGCACCGGTAGTGCGCCCTGCCAAAGCTCATCTAGCAACACCTTTGGGGTGTTTCCTTGCTCCTACTGGTTCGATTAAACCTTGGTTTCATAACTGAGGGAAACTTGCTGTTGTGCTCATCATACCTTCCTCTTGGGGTTCCCCAACGAGCTCTACATCAATACCGAGCCATCATCAGGTATAAATTATGATTATGAATGCATTGAATCTTTTATGGGAACTAATAACTTTCAAAACATTAGTAATGCTTATGGTCTTGATTTACAAGTTATTACAAATTGCTTTAAGGCTTTTGCTTCTTATATTGAAATTCCAAAAAGGGGATGGAACAAATACCATGCACCTTATAAAGATATTGTTGATTGTGTTTCTGTTGGGAGTACTGAGTATTGCACTATTGATCACATTTTACCTGAACCTTATATCGAGAAGATTCCCTTCCTAGTTAAGGTAAAGGATCATCCTATGATAACTAATGTAATCACTAAAACTGAAAAGAGAACTGTAAAACCTGATGAACAAATAAACGTTGAACATGTGGTAGCAATTGTGAAAGACCTTGTCACTAAAAGCATAGAAGATGGACACATAGTCTTTTGTGAGGATGCTTCTAATATTGTTTCACATCCTAATAGAACTAAAAAGGCTAGTGTCCCTGTGCTTTCCGTTAGAATTGGTGGTTGATGTCTATGAACTTCTATTCTTGTAGATAGTTGTTGGGCCTCCAAGTGCAGAGGTTTGTAGAACAGCAGCAAGTTTTCCCTTAAGTGGATCACCCAAGGTTTATCGAACACACGGAGGAAGTGGTCAAAGGTATCCCCTCTCAAGCACCCTGCAATCAATATACAAGAAGTCTCTTGTGTCCCCAACACACCCGATACACTTGTCAGGTGTATAGGTGCACTAGTTCGGCGAAGAGATAGTAAAATACAAGTGGTATAGATAATTATAAGTGGTAATGGTGATAGAAAATAGCTTGATGGCGTGGAAAAGACTAAAGGCAAACTGAAATAAAGATGGAAGCAAGCAAACATGTAACAGATCTAATAGCAAACGGTGTATAAATGCTAAGAAACAAGGCCTAGGGATCATACTTTCACTAGTGAACACTCTCATATAAATATATTCTTCTTTATGATACTACGCTGAACTACTCTCCGGTTGTACACTCTAATCCATGGTAGGGCTATAACAGCACACCTCAAAGTAAGCCTTTCCCATCTAGAAAACCCCACACTGTCACCTTGAGTACTAGATGAGTCCAACAAACACCACAATTTCATAAAGACATCCAACTCCAAATATAACTCATAAAAGGTATTTGTAATCTCTAGCCTAAGTGCCACCATGGTGTGCACACTGTCAACTTCACACACATGGGGAGAGCCGAGATCTATTAAAGCACTTGAGTAGCAAGGTAGATCTATAGATTACAAGCTCATGATCTCAATAAGATCATGCATAGAGAGAGATGAACACATAGCTACCGGTAGAACCCTTAGCCTCGAGAGAGAACTACTCCCTCCTCATCATGGGAATCATCAATGGTGATGGAGATGGCGGTGGAGATCGATGGAGATGGCTTCGGGGGCACTTCCCCGTCCCGGCAGGGTGCCGAAACAGAGACTTTCTGTCCCCCGAATCTCCCCTTCGGTGGCGGCGGCGCTGCGGAACTTTTCGTGGATTTCTGATTGACGATCTAGGGTTTCTGCCTCGGGAGGAATATATAGGCGAAGGAGGCAAGGTCGGTGGCCGGCCAGGGGGCCCACACCATGCCCTGGCGCGGCCTAGGCTGGCCCGTGCCAAGGGGGGTGGCCACCCTGTGGCCCCTCTCCGACTCTCCTTCTGGGTCTGTGAGTCTTCTGGGAAAATAGTAACTTTGGCTTTTGTCCCGTCCAATTCCGAGAATATTCATTTTCTGACTTCCTGGAACCAAAAACAGCAGAAAACAGGCAACTGGCACTGTGGCATCTTGTTAATAGGTTAGTCCAAGAAATCATATGAAAAGTACTCCAAAGTTGGAACAAAACACAAGAAAGTAGATAAAACCAAGCATGGAACATCAAAAATTATAGATACATTTGCAATGTATCAACATCCCCAAGCTTAACTCCTGCTCGTCCTCGAGTAGGTAAGTGATAAAAAGAAAGAATAATTTTTGAGGTGACATGCACCATCATAAACTTGATCAAAGTATTTGTAAAACATTCAAAGTTGGGATCATAGTACTTCAATCATAACATGAAAGATAAAGTTCTAGCAATAAGGCAGAGCAACTATGTTGCAACATGAAAATACACAAACAAAAGATTCATGAATAACAATGCTTTGCAAGACGTTTGTTTGTTTCACATAAAGAAAACATAGCATAATGGCATTCAGCTTGTCCCTCATAGAGTAGCAAACATAAATGCATAGGACACCTTCAAAGTTCATAAGGGTGACTAGATGCAAATAGTTTAAAATAAGCAATATCAAAGCTATGCATCAATCAACAAGTCTTGGGACAATGCACATAGAACTAAGAATGGCCACTATGCTCTCAAAGTAGGTGCATAAAGATAGAAGGTGGAGACTCAATATAATGGTGGAAGAAAGGCCTTCGTAGAAGTAAGTAGGGATTCAAGTTTCATAAAGAGCTTCCAAAAATTATGGTACTTATAGCTTTCAGCTCTCATTGCCCCTACCATAAGCATCTTGAAGTGATTCAGGTTAAAGTGAACAAACTATGGAGTATATGCTTGACAAAGTATAAGTTGGAAATCTCATGTCCCTTGAATACAAGGGCCGCTCCTCATGCTACTCAAGTTTAGTCACCGATAAGTTCTTGTCATCGTAAGTACATGTGTATCATAGAGAACCGCCAATGGGGTACCCCTTGCCTGATGATACGGAAGAATCCCCATATCAAAATAACAAGGCAAGCAGACAACGAGCATCTCATCAATCTTCTTATTTACCATGGGAATATGGTGCTTTTTTCTCTCTTTCCTCTTTTCTCATATCTCTTTTTTTCTCTTTTTTCTCAATATCTGACTCTTTTTTTTATAAGAAGAATGCTTCATAGACAGCTCATTATGGTTATGCTGCAGGTTTCCACCATGACAGCTGATACATTGCAAATGTATCTATAATTTTTGATGTTCCATGCTTGATTTTATCCACTTTCTTGTGTTTTGTTCCAACTTTGGAGTACTTTTCATATGATTTCTTGGACTAACCTATTAACAAGAGCCACAGTGCCAGCTGCCTGTTTTCTGCTGTTTTTGGTTCCAGGAAAGTCAGAAAATGAATATTCTCGGAATTGGACGGGACAAAAGCCAAAGTGCCTATTTTTCTGGAAGGGATCAAGTGCCAGAATACGAGACGGAGAGGGGCCAGGGGCCGGCCACACCACCTGGCCACACGGCCAGGCTTGGCCCACGCCAGGGGGTGGTCTGGCCGACCCCAGCACCCCCTCGGCCTCTCCTTCCGCCTATAAGTTGCCCTCGGGACGAAAACCCTAAGTACCCGATCAAAAATCCACGAAAGAGTCTGTAGCCGCCGTCATCTCCATCCCTAGATCGAGAGGGATCTGAAGCTCTTCCCGGCACCCTGCTAGAGAGGGGAATTCACCCTGGAGGCCTTCTTCATCACCATGCAAGCCTCCGGTGTGATGCGTGAGTAGTTCATCCTTGGACTACGGATCCATGTAGTAGCTAGATGGCTGGTTTCTCCTCCTTTGTGATTTCATGTTTAGATCTTGTGAGCTCCGTTCATGATCAAGATCATCTATTTGTAATCCATACATGTTGTGTTTGCGGGGATCCAATGGATATTGAGATGCTATTTCAGATTGATTATTGATTCTATCATGTCTTTGTTATTTGAGATCTTGCATGCTTTTCGTTGTTAGTAGCTATCTTGGCCAAGTAGATACTAGCAACTCCAAGAGTTAGTATTTATGCTCGATAGTGGGTTCATGCCTCTGGTAATCTGGGGAAGTGACAGAAATCTCTAAGGTACTAGATGTGCTGTTGCTACTAGGGAGAAAACAAAAATCCTTTGTTCATAGAACAATTGTATTGTTTACCTTACACGCGGTTCGTAAAGCAATAATCTGTTGCTTGCAACTTAATACTGGAGGGGGTTCGGATGATAACCTGAAGGTGGATTATTAGTCATAGATGCAGTTGGATGGAGGTCTATGTATTATGTTGTATTGCCCAATCAAGTCTCAAAGGAGTCAAGATGATTAGTATATGCATGTATTGCTTTCTCGGTGTTTGTCAATTGCCCCGCTGTAATTTGTTCACCCAGCATGTTATCTATCTAAGGAGAGCCACCTCTAGTGAACTATGGATCCCGGTCCTTGTCTTTTATATTCAATTTATAAACTATTTCTGCTTTGTGTTTACTTTCTGCAAACTTTTACTTCATTCCATTCGATACGTTTAATCCTTTGTTTTTTACAAAACACGGTGAGATTGACAACCTCATCGCAAGTTGGGGACAAAGTTCTGTGGTTGTGTTGTGCAGGTCTCCATGTTGCTACTAGCACCGGTAGTGCGCCCTGCCAAAGCTCAGCTAGTAACATCTTTGAGGTGTTTCCTTGCTCATACTGGTTCGATTAAACCTTGGTTTCATAACTGAGGGAAACTTGCTGCTGTGCTCATCATACCTTCCTCTTGGGGTTCCCAACGAGCTCTACATCAACCACGACCATCAACACTTTTATGGGCGCCGTGCACTGAGCCATTAAGCATTTTTCTGGCGTCGTTGCCGGGGAACAAAGAAGAAGAAACTCCCACGTCAACACTGCACCAACAACATGGATTAGACCAGCGGCCTAGGCGTTTCTCTAACACATATACATAACTCCATGGACTTACAAGCTCCCCTTTCATTTCACACCGACGACATCCATAGACAAAAGACAATGATATCAACTAGGTACAAAGTACAAGTGCAATGCTGAAAGCGTTCCCCATGACAACATGGTTCTGCTAATCCCCAACAAATAAGTGCAAGCATATACAACATAGACGACACAATGGTTCAAGTTTATTAAGGGCAAGAAAAGTAAAGTGTGTCATCAAGTTCGTGAGAGCTTTAATCACTAGTTTTCTCATAACAAGTTTAATTTGGAAGGTAAACAAAAGCATGAATATACTTGGAATTGCATATGCTAGTAGGTAGGTATGGTGGACTCTTTGGAATAACTTGGTTTAGGGACTTGGATGCATGAGTGGAACTCATACTTGGTTGCGGAGGCTAGCAAAAGACTGGGAGCGACAAACTAAGAGAGCAATAATGGCCATAATCATGCAGAGCGACAAAACATCATTAATCAAAGCATAAAGTGATACTACAAGTCGAAAACTAAAGGATCATAAAGGCTATGGTGACTTGGGATAGTCATAACATGGTGTGAGCATGTGCCAAGTCAACTCAAATAAAGCATCAAAGGAGAATACCACAATACTATGCTTTAATATGCTAAAACAACGCATGATTATTTTAAAGGCACATTAAGCAATCTCAATTGTTTATAACATGTCATGCTATAGAAAATAATACTAAGCATAAAGCCAAATCAATATCAAGCATGGCATGACAAAGCATAGGCCACAGTCAAAAACAAGCTCTCTTTACCACTTAAGCATGAACTTTCCTACTCTTTTCCAATCCAAACCAAACTATTTGAAAACCAATATATGAAAGAGGGGGTCCAACCAATTTATTCAGAAAACTAAACAAACCAAGCAAACGAAAAACCAAAATGAAAACGAAAAAGAAGACGCTCCAAGAACAACATAACTATGCATGAAACAATAAAAATGAAGTGTTTGGAAGAAACCTCGGATTTTTATTGATGAAGAAGGGGATGCCTTGGGCATCCCCAAGTTTTGACGCTTGTACTTCTTGGATATTTCTTGGGGAGACACGCGTGACATCCCCAAGCTTGATCTTTAGTCCATCCTTCATCTCATTACTCATTCCTTCCATACACTTGAAATTTTTCCTTCATACAAAACTTCACACAATCTTTATTAGCAACATTAGTGTACTCAAGATAATAAGTCTTAAGGTTCAGTTCTAACACCAAATAAACTTCCATTAGAACAATAGCTACTGTAGCACTTCCCTCAAAAAGCTCAATTCCCCAAAAGAACTCAAAAAGGAACCAACAAGAAGCAAATGCAAATAATGGCAGAAATCTATCAAAACAGACCAGCAGGTAAAGACAAATTTTTTCCAAGACCTTATGTTGCTCAAATCAAAAAGTGTTGAACTAACAAAAGTGAGATAACAACCTGGGGCAGAAGCAAAAAAATTCACGCCTCAAAAGGACGTACAAAGATTTTACACGAATTTTTATGGTGAAGCACAGAAATATGTTTCGGGACAGCAACTTTCCCGATCATTACTTCTCTCTCATTAGAGGTTACTCTTGGCACAAAAGGCAAATAAAAAGGATAAGGAGCGGTTATTACTAAAGTAATAACTTCCAAGACTCATTTTAAACTTTTGGGTTATCTCCCAATAAGTACTTTTCTTTAACGCCTTTAAGTTAGGCATGATAGTTTGAGAAGATGCTCACATAAGAAATATGAATTGAAGTAAAAGAGAGCATCAAGAAGCAAATTCAAAGCACATTTAAGTCTAACCCACTTCCTATGCATAGGAATCTTGTAAAGAAACAAGTCATGAAAGCACAAAGCAACAAGCATAGGAAAGCAAAACAAGTGCAACTTCAAGACTTTCAACATAAAGAGGGGAAACTTAATACTATTGAGATGCATAAAACCATGTTTCCCTCTCTCATAATAACTTTCTGTAGCATCATGAATAAAATTAACAATATAACTATCACATAAAACATTCTTATCATGAGCCACATGCATAAAATGATTATTACTCTCCACATAAGCATAGTCATTCTTATTAATTGTGGTGGGAGCAAATTCAACAAAATAGCTATCATTATTATTATCATCACCATAATCATCAAATATAGGAGGCATATTGTAATCATTAATTTTCTCCTCAATAGTAGGTGGACTCATAATATCATATTCATCATTGTAATCATCATATATTGGAGGCATGGTATCATCAAAGTAAATTTTCTCCTCCGTGCTTGGGGGACTAAAAATATCATGCTCATAAAAACTAGCTTCCCCAAGTTTAGACTTTTCCATAGCATTAGCAATAATGGTGTTCAAAGAATTCATACTAATAACATTTCTATTAGCATGCAAATAAAGTTCCATAGGTTTTTTAATTTTCTCTTCAAACACTTCATGTCCTAACTCAAGATAAATACTATAAAGCCCTCTAATTTTTTTTGTAGTTTTCCATTAAGCCTAACTAGTGAAAACAAGAAACAAAAAGACAAAATTGCAGAATCTAAAGGAAATAACTTTGAGCACTCACAACGGAGGATGTGAGTACCTTTTACCTTACCTCCCCGGCAACAGCGCCAGAAAATAGGCGTTTGCCGTGGGAGGTTCTTCTTCTTTAATCCTCCGGTGTGAATACCTTTTACCTTACCTCCCCGGCAACGGCGCCAGAAAATAGCTTGATGTCTACGCACTTCTATTCTTGTAGACAGTTGTTGGGCCTCCAAGTGCAGAGGTTTGTAGAACAGCAGCAAGTTTTCCCTTAAGTGGATCACCCAAGGTTTATCGAACTCAGGGAGGAAGTGGTCAAAGGTATCCCCTCTCAAGCAACCCTGCAATCAAGATACAAGAAGTCTCTTGTGTCCCCAATACACCCAATACACTTGTCAAGTGTATAGGTGCACTAGTTCGGCGAAGAGATAGTAAAATACAAGTGGTACAGATAATTACAAGTGGTAATGGTGATAGGAAATAGCTTGATGGCGTGGAAAAGACTAAAGGCAAACGGAAATAAAGATGGAAGCAAGCAAACATGTAATAGATCTAATAGCAAACGGTGTATCAATGCTAAGAAACAAGGCCTAGGGATCATACTTTCACTAGTGAACACTCTCATATAAATATATTCTTCTTTATGATACTACGCTGAACTACTCTCCGGTTGTACACTCTAATCCATGGTAGGGTTGTAACAGCACACCTCAAAGTAAGCCTTTCCCATCTAGAAAACCCCACACTGTCACCTTGAGTACTAGATGAGTCCAACAAACACCACAATTTCATAAAGACATCCAACTCCAAATATAACTCATAACAAGTATTTGTAATCTCTAGCTTAAGTGCCACCATGGTGTGCACACTATCAACTTCACACACATGGGGAGAGCAGAGATCTATTAAAGCACTTGAGTAGCAAGGTAGATCTATAGATTACAAGCTCATGATCTCAATAAGATCATGCATAGAGAGAGATGAACACATAGATACCGGTAGAACCCTTAGCCTCATGAGAGAACTACTCCCTCCTCATCATGGGAATCAGCAATGGTGATGGAGATGGCGGTGGAGATCGATGGAGATGGCTCCGGGGCACTTCCCCGTCCCGGCAGGGTGCCGGAACAGAGACTTTCTATCCCCCGAATCTCCCCTTCGGTGGCGGCAGCGCTGCGGAACTTTTCGTGGATTTCTGATTGACGATCTAGGGTTTCTACCTCGGGAGGAATATATAGGCGAAGGAGGCAAGGTCGGTGGCCGGCCAGGGGGCCCACACCATGCCCCGGCGCGGCCTTGGCTGGCCCGCGCCAAGGGGGGTGTGGCCACCCTGTGGCCCCTCTCCGACTCTCCTTCTGGCTCCATGAGTCTTCCGGGAAAATAGTAACTTTGGCTTTTGTCCCGTCCAATTCCGAGAATATTCATTTTCTGACTTCCTGGAACCAAAAATAGCAGAAAACAGGCAACTGGCACTGTGGCATCTTGTTAATAGGTTAGTCCAAGAAATCATATGAAAATTACTCCAAAGTTGGAACAAAACACAAGAAAGTAGATAAAACCAAGCATGGAACATCAAAAATTATAGATACATTTGCAATGTATCAATGATCATTGCTATTATGGTTTATGTGATATTGGTGCAAGTTCTAGTGCTATTCCTTATGAGCTTTACAGAGAAATTATGCATGAAATCAGTCCCTGCGAATTGGAAGAGATTGATGTGGTTATTCACCTTGCTAATAGAGAGACCATCTTTCCAATTGGTATTGTACGAGATGTGGAAGTTCTTTGTGGTAAGATTAAGTATCCTGCTGATTTTCTAGTACTTGGTTCAGTTTCTAGTAAAACTTATCCTATCATATTTGGTAGACCTTTCTTGAGTACTCGTGGAGCTATTATAGATTGCAAGAGGGAGAAAATCTTGACTAAGTTTGATGGGGAATATTATAGTTTAATTTTTCGAAATTTACTAAAGAACCTTGTGAAGAGGAAACCCATAATGAGGATTTTAGAGTTGAACAACTTGCTTCTATTTCTCTTGCTCCTAACAATGCTTTGCAGCAATTTATGGAAGATCACGAAAGTGAGATCTTCATGGAAGAAAGGAATGAGATTGACGAGATTCTTTATCGTCAACCCAAAGTGCTTAAGCATAACTTGCCTGTAGAAGATTTGGGTACCACGTTGCCACCTAAAAAGGATCCGGTCTTCGATTTAAAACCTCTCCCTAATGATCTTAAATATGCTTATATTGATGATAAAAAGATATATCCTGTTATTATTAGCTCTAAACTTTCAGGGAAGGAAGAAGAAAGGTTATTGGAGGTTTTGAAGAAACACCGAGGAGCTATGGGCTATACTCTAGATGATTTAAAAGGGATTTCACCTACTATATGTCAGCATTCTATCAATATAGAACCAGATGCAAAGCCAGTAGTAGAGCACCAACGACGTCTAAATCCTAAGATGAAGGAAGTGGTAAGAAATGAGGTATTGAAACTCCTTGATGCTGGTATTATTTACCCTATTGCTGATAGTGAATGGGTTAGTCCTGTCCATTGTGTTCCTAAAAAGGAGGAATTACCGTTGTTCCTAATGATAATGATGAGCTTATTCCCCAAAGAATAGTAGTAGGTTATAGGATGTGCATTGATTTTAGGAAAGTCAACAAAGTTACTAAGAAATATCATTACCCGCTTCCTTTTATTGATCAAATGTTGGAAAGGTTGTCTAAAAAGACTCATTTTTGTTTTCTTGATGGTTATTCTGGTTTCTCTCAAATTGATGTTAAACAACAAGATCAAGAAAAAACTACTTTTACTTGCCCTTACAGAACTTGTGCTTATAGACGTACGCCTTTTGGTTTATGTAATGCTCCTACTACCTTTCAAAGATGCATGTCTGCTATCTTTCATGGTTTTTGTGAGGAAATTGTGGAAGTGTTCATGGATGAATTTTCTGTCTATGGAACTTCTTTTGATAATTGTCTGGACAACCTTGATAAAGTTTTGTAGAGGTGTGAAGAAACTAATCTTGTTCTTAATTGGGAGAAGTGCCACTTCATGGTTAATGAAGGGATTGTCCTTGGGCATAAGGTTTTTGAAAGGGGCATAGAAGTTGATAGAGCTAAGGTTGAGGCAATTGAGAAAATGCCATGTCCAAGAGACACCAAAGGTATTCGTAGTATCCTTGGTCATGCTGGTTTCTATAGAAGGTTTATTAAAGATTTTTCTAGGATATCAAAACCCCTCACTAATCTTCTTCGAAAAGATGTACCCTTTGTTTTTGATGATGATTATAAGGAAGCTTTTGAAACTCTTAAGAAGGCTTTAACTATAGCTCCTATCGTTCAACCACCTGATTGGAGTTTACCCTTTAAAATAATGTGTGATGCTAGTGATTTTGTTGTAGGTGTTGTCCTTGGGCAACGAATTGATAAAAAGCTAAACATTATTCATTATGCTAGTAAGACTCTAGACGCTGCTCAAAGGAATTATGCTACCACTGAAAAAGAATTTCTAGCTGTCGTCTTTGCTTGTGATAAGTTTAGACCCTATATTGTAGACTCAAAAGTCACCATTCATACTGATCATGCTGCTATTAAATACCTTATGACGAAGAAGGACGCTAAGCCTAGGCTTATTAGATGGGTGCTGCTTTTACAGGAGTTTGATCTACATATAGTAGATAGGAAAAGTGATGAAAACCCTGTAGCTGATAATTTATCTCGATTGGAAAACATCTCTTTTGACCCTATGCCTGTTAATGATAGTTTTCCAAACGAACAGTTGGCTGCGGTAGGGGTAAGCTCGCGAAGGAGCCCTTGGTACGCTGATTATGCTAACTTTATTGTCTCCAAGTATTTGCCTCCAACTTTTACAGCTCAACAAAGAAGGAAGTTCTTCTATGATTTGATGCATTATTTTTGGGATGACCCACACTTATATAAAGAAGGAGTGGATAGTATTATGCGAAGATGTGTTCCAGAATATGAACAAAAGGAGATATTGCATAAATGTCATGGTAGTGCTTATGGAGGACATCATGCAGGAGATAGAACTGCACAAAAGGTGCTACAATCAGGTTTCTACTGGCCTACCCTTTTTAAAGATGCAAGAAAATTTGTTTTATCTTGTGATGAATGTCAGCGTGTTGGTAATATTTCTAGACGTAATGAAATGCCTATGAACTACTCTCTAGTTATTGAACCCTTTGATTGCTGGGGATTTGACTTTATGGGTCCTTTTCCTCCCTCAAAAGGTTATACTCATATTCTTGTTGCCGTTGATTATGTTACTAAGTGGGTAGAAGCCATTCCTACGAGGAGTGCTGACGGGGAGACTTCTCTAAAAATGCTTAAGGATGTTATCTTTCCTAGGTTTGGAGTGCCTAGGTATCTCATGACTGATGGAGGTTCTCATTTCATTCATGGTGGTTTTAGAAAGACCCTTGCTAAATATGATTTTAATCATAGAATTGCTTCAGCTTATCACCCCTAAACTAGTGGGCAAGTAGAGTTATCAAATAGATAAATTAAATCCATCTTGCAAAAGACTGTTAATAGATCTAGAAAAAACTGGGCTAAAAAGTTGAATGATGCTTTATGGGCTTACAGGACCGCCTACAAAAACCCTATGGGGATGTCTCCTTATAAAATGGTTTATGGGAAAGCTTGTCACCTACCTTTAGAATTAGAACACAAAGCTTACTGGGCAGTTAAATAACTAAATAGAGATTGTAAGCTCGCTGGTGAGAAAAGATTATTTGACTTAAGTTCTTTAGATGAATGGATGAGTGAAGCCTATGAAAATGCTAGGCTCCTTAAGGAAAAAGTTAAGATGGCATGACAAGCGAATACTTAAGAGAGAATTTCATGTTGGTGAGAAGGTTCTATTGTATAGGTCTCGTCTCAGGTTTTTTGCAGGAAAACTACTGTCAAAATGGAAAGGACCTTTCATTATTGAAGAAGTGTACCGCTCGGGAGCAATAAAAATTTCTTCTTTAAAAGATAACACTACACAAGTAGTGAATGGGCAGCGACTCAAGCACTATATTTCTAGAGATTCTTACAATGAAGATGTTGATGCCTTTCAAGTTATAACTCTGTAAAAATTTATCAAGGACCAAATTTAGAGACCTGCAGAGTCCGTTTTCAAATAGGTAACAGTTCTGGTAAGAAAAGTTCCGCGAAAATACTATCCAACTATATTTTTGCAGTTTTTAGACAATAAGGAAAGCTACGAAGTGAAAGAGGGACGGAAACGGAGGCAGGTGGCTCACACCACCCTGTGGCGTGGGCCCACCCCTGGTCGCGCCACCAGGTGGTGTGGCCACTCCGGACTCCGTCTCTGATCCGTTTTCTCCCAGTACCTTGCTTTTGTTGTGAAACTTCGTAATATATAATCCCCCGGATCTCCCGAGGTTCGTATATCGTATTTTCATCGTGTTTTCATTTCGGTCTGTTTCTGACAGGTAGAGTCCTAGATTTGGAGCCACAATGTCTTCCTCTGGATCAACCAAGGAAGATTTCTTAGAGGATATCATCAAACCATACATGAGAGAGTTGAAGATTCATCCCAAGGAGTTATTGCTTGAAGACGGGGAGGTCCGGATAAAAGAGGTTCAAGGCCCTAAAGGTGAAGGAAGTCTGGAGGACAGGATGGAAGCACTAGAGCAAGAAGTCTTTAGGTACAAGAAGACGGCAGAACGCGAAGTGGAAATCATCCATAAGATTTGTTCCGAACTTATCGCCGAGCACCAAAAGGAGACTGCTGAGCTCAAGCATGAAGTCCTCTCACTCCACCAAACAACCAACGAACTACAAGCACAGCTCTACGACGTTCAAAATAAAAACTATGAGTATGCGGTTAGGTTTAAACACATAAGTGCTGCTGCAAGTTTTAGGACGTTGGAGACCACGATGTCCTTTGTTGATGGGGAGCCCTTACCCTGGAAGTCGGACGATGATGAGAATATACCACCACCACCGAAGGAGTAATTCATCATCAGGTTTGGCATCCCCTTGGCTTGTTCCAAGCGTGGGGGAGTGCCGCGGTATCACATCACTATCTTCTATCTTTTTACCTTTTTAGTAGAGTCATATCATGAATAGAGAAGTTATCGTGTAGGATGGTTTGCATTATGGAAGTGTCCCCTCTCTCGTTAGATATGTATCCCGTGGTGTGAGTTGCCGTTATGGATTATTAATGAGAAGTTCTATCATTTACTCTTTTGCATAGCTTATATTAGTTTTCAATTCGCGGTTATATGATTGATCTTGTTGTTAGTATTGGTATCACTTTGGGATCATTGAGTTAATTTAGTTGGTTTTGGCAAACCTGGCTCGGTCAGTAGCAACACTATTTTTGAGAGTTGAATGAAAAGATAAAAGTACTGTAAAGAAATATAATTTCATCATCTTTCTTTCTTGATTTGCTCATAAGTTTAGTATTTTCTAGTCAAGATCTTTTGTGCTTCCAAGGAATATTGCATGTTTGTCTTTATCACTTGTATGTTTGTTTGTTTCCTTCAACTCTTATACTTGCTACCCAGCCTTGCTAGCCAAAAACCTGTATTGAGAGGAATTCTTCTCGTGCATCCACTTCCTTTCAACCAAACCCATGCCATTTGTGTCCACCATACCTACCTATTAGCATTATTGCTATTCCAAGTAAATTCTTGTTTTATCAACCTTCCAAATTAGACTTGTTATGTGAAAATTAGTGATTAATGCTCTCACGAACTTGATGGCACACTTTACTTTCTTGCATCTAATAAACTTGAACCATTGTGCCCATCTATGTTGCGTATATGCTTGCGCTTTGTAAGTTGTGAATTAGCAGAACCATGTTATCATGGGGAACGCTTTCAACATTGCACTGGTACTTTGTACCTAGTTGATATCATGTTCTTTTGTCTATGGATGTCGTCGGTGTGAAATGAAAGGGGAGCTTGTAAGTCCATGGAGTTATGCATGTGTGTTAGAGAAACGCCTGGGCCGCTGGTCTAATCCATGCTGACATGGTGGAAACCTGCAGCGTAACCATAACGAGTATCTATGAAGCATTCTTCTTATAAAAAAAGAGTCCGATATTGAGAAAAGGAAAAAAAAGAGATATTATGAAAAGAGGAAAGAGAGAGAAAAGCACCATATTCCCATGGTAAATAAGAAGATTGCTGAGATACTTGTTGTTTGCTTGCCTTGTCATTTTGATATGGGGATTCTTCCATATCATCGGGCAAGGGGTACCCCGTTGGCGGTTCTCTATGATACACATGTGCTTACAATGACAAGACCTTACCGGTGACTAAACTTGAGTAGCATGAGGAGCGGCCCTCGTATTCAAGGGACATGAGATTCTCAATTTACAACTTGTCAAGAATATCCTCATATTTGATCACTTTAACCTTAATCACCTAAAGATGCCTATGATTGGGTCAATGAGAGCTGAAAGCTAATAAGTATCATAATTTTTGGGAGCTCTTTATGACACTTGAAATCCCTGCTTCCCTCTGCGAAGGGCCTTTCTTTTACCTTTTAGTTGAGTCAGTAAACCTATTCCTTTCTATCTCAGCAAGTATTTTGAGTTGTTGTGTTTCATTCATTCATATGATGATTTATTCAATCATGTTTCTTATGTTCCTTGTTTTGCACATTGCTCTTATCTTGGTGATTAATACTTTGAAAGCTATCATTGAAAATCAGTTATTTGTGAACTCCAGCAAATTATCAACTATTCTTCGACCAAGAGCTAAGTTTGCCATTACCAATTATGATTTACTTTATGTATCTTTATTGTGTTTCCTTTACTTATTGCAAGTTAAGTTATATAATAGTGAGTTGTCTTCTGTTATGATCTATGTATTGATGAATGTGATGCTTCTTGTCCGTATTCTTTTTATTGACTCTTCACTCCATAAACCTGAGGTCATGTTTAGTGAGCTCAGTTTCGTTTGGGGACAAGCGAAGTCTAAGCTTGGCGGAGTTGATACGTCCATTTTGCATCACTATTCTATATCATAATTCACTGTTATTCATTGATATATTTCATATTAAGAGATGATACTTATGTTATTTCATCTATTTTTGCATGGTTGATGAATTTTTGAGCATGGACCGCTGCAGTCAGGATTCTGATGGAAAAGGTGTTGTTTGGAGGCAAAATTCGCGAAGATCAGAAAATCCGGGAAAATATACGGAAAATCCTATTTTTCCAGAAGACGAAGGAAGCCAGAAGAGGGAGTGGAGATGGGCCACAGGGGGCCCACACCACCCCCTAGCGCGGGCCACCCTAGGCCACGCCACCAGGTGGTGTGGCTGCCCTGGTCCACCTCCAGCTCTCCCCTTTTATCCTCCCGAAACCCTAAGACTCGGGGAGCGACCATAGAAAGATTCTGCCACCTCTACGGGGCGGAAAACACCAAGAGAGAAAGATCTCTCCAGCAGATAGATTTCTGCCGGGGGAATTCTTTCCCGGGGAGGGGAGATCATCGCCATCAACACCACCATCAAGATGGACTTCATCGGGATCATCATCATCATCACCACCACCATCATCACCATCAGCACCCTCATCACCATCTCCATACTGCTGTAACAATTGGGTTGAATCTTGCATAGTTCAAACTTTCCCGGTGTTGATTACTCCTTGTAGTTGATGCTATTGAGTGAACCATTGAATTATTATTTATGTTCAGATTGTTATACATCATTATTCCATCTCTGATCATGATCCATATGATGTCTTGTGAGTAGTTCGTTTTGTTCTTGAGGACATGGGAGAAGTCATGTTGTTAGTAGTGGAATGGTGTTGAGAAAGATTCAATAGTTTGATATTTAAGTTGTGGTGTACTTCTTCTAGTGGTGTCATGTGAACGTCGACTACATGACACTTCACCTATATGGGCCTAGAGGAATGCATCATGTATTTGGCTACTAATCGTAGGGGTTACCGGAGTGACAGAAACCTGAACCTCCGTTAGGAAACCATTGCACAAGGGACGTAAGGGTCTTAGAGTTTAAAGTTGTGGTTAGGTTTCTACATTAATTACTTTCTTGTACTTACAGATGTTTGCAAGGGGTATAATCACAAGTATGTATTAGTCCTAGGAAGTTCGGTACAATAGCACAGGTTCACCCACACAACACTTAGCAAGCTAAAGAAGATTAATCAACTATATGAAGTGAAAGCACTTGACAGTCTTCCCATGTGTCCTCGAGAAAGTTTGGTCATCTTAAGTAATACAACCGGCTTGTCCTTTGCTGCATAAAGGATTGGGCCACTTGCTGCATCTATTCTTACTATCTTTTATTTACTCGTACTTCGTTTACTTTCTTTATCAAAAAACCCTAAAAATCTGTTGCTAAGTATTTGCAGAGAATTCCTGATCCATACCACTAGCCAGCACCTTCTGCTCCTCGTTGGGTTCGACACTCTTACTTATCAAAAATACTGCGATACAACATCTAAGTGATGCACACATGGGTTACAGGCAATGTCGACCTAGGAGTAGGTTTTGACGGGTTGTTGGTCTCCTTTACCCTGGACTCTTGATGTCCCGCGACCACGGCCACGGCCACCGCCGCGCCCTCCTCGTCCTCTAGACCCGAAAGTAGCAGTGACCACTGCCGTTTCCGCGTTGGGCTTTTCTTCCGTGGTGTTCTTGCGCTTCTGATCTTGCTGCTTTGGTTGTTTTGCCGACTGTGGCATAGCTAGGGTGTTAAGTAATCCCTCTGCATCGTCGTCAGCATCTGCATACTTGCTCGCTGTTTCCATCATTTCTCCCAAATTAGTGACCTTGTCACACTTCAAGCGATGACGTAGTAAACCAATTGGGAGTCCTGCAATGAAAGCTCCAATCGCAGTTTGGTCATTTACTCATTCACAGGAGTTCTTGGTGTCGATCCATCATCCGAGATAATCCTGGCAAGTTTCTCCGGCTTTCTGGGTGCAACGTTGTAGGTCTTCTACCGTACAGGGCCTCCGATATGTGCCTTCGAAATTCCGAAAGAACACACTTTGCATATTATACCAGTTGTGGATGGTGTTCTCTGGAAGTTCATTGAGCCATGATCGCGCTGTCTTCCGCAACATGAGTGGGAGACATCGGGTCGCGACCAGGCTGTTTCCGCCTTTGGCGATACAGCAAGCCTGGAAAAAATCCTGGAGCCAAGTATCTGGCCGAGCTATACCATCGTAGGCTTGAATATGTCTTGAGATAGCAAATCCTTTCAGGAATTTTGTAGCTCTTATGCGTGGTCCAAAGCACTTTGGGCCCACGTATATATCGTCGTTTTCGTAGCGCCACGCCTCTATGTTGGAGTTAATCCAGTGCCTTGCATCACTTGGGGATAAAGATCGTCCCGAATGATGGTTGTGGCTGCGGTGCCTTGGAGCCGGACTTCGGCTTCTGCCACCACGACGCCCTCCTTGGCCTCCTTGGGAGCCGTTGTGATGGCTACTTGGTGGAGATGGTGGAGCAGCTGGATGGTTTCCGGCTGATCGCTGACCTCCGTCCGGAGCATCGTTATTCTAGTTCCAAGGAGGGTCTTCATTACGACGAGCCCCCTTCCGGCTTGACTCGGCACAGTGTCCATCATTCCTTCGTCCATCATTCGAACGGCTTGTGTGTCTAGGAGGTGGCATTCTTTGTCGGTCCTCCTCCCGATGTTTCTCTTTATCTTCTTCCCCGTGATCATTTGAATCTCGCCGGGGAGGATTCTTCGGATTAAGTGCAGCAATTGCCTCTTGCTCCGTAACTGGGGCAACGTTGCGCTAGTCATGTGCAGCTTTGTGGTGATGTCCTGAAGATCCAGTTCTTGAGTAGTTGTCTTCCCGACGGTCGGAACGGTGATGCTGCTCCGGAACACGTTGGGGTCTTATGTCATTCCATGCCGGATCCGTGTGGCATTGGTCAGATTGGGAGACCAGTTTTCTGCCTCCGGACAGGGCGACCTTCTGTTGTTCTAGACCCTTGTTGAGTAGTTTAATGCCTAATCGAATCTACTCCGGGCCTGGATTACTTGATAGGATTTCTCGAGCCGCAATGGTGTTTTGCACTAGTGTTGGATACACCCAGTCTCCGTTGCTGTCACGCCGATGCATCCCATGGTCTCCTCCAAAGAGGACTTTGTGAATCTGCGGGAATTGGTCGTCATAAGTATGACGCTTCCTGGTCTTCTGATGCTGTCGAGAGTTGTACTTCCCCATAGTTGCCATGCATTTCTTTTCTTCCTCAAGGTTTTTAGCTTCATCGAGGAGTACTTGGCGATGCGCTTCTAGGGCCTGGGCCCTTTCGTCCAGCTCTTCAGTAGTAAGTTCTGCAGCTGTAGGAATAGGTGTGGTTAATGTAGCATCGATGAGTTTACGCGCACCTTCGGTGATCACGTGTCCATCCACCGATTCTTCTTTAGGCTCTTCTGGGATCAATGCTCCATCCGAGTCTTCCTCATATTCCTCGGCAATCACTTCCTCCACCGGAGGATCTTTTGCTCGGGTCTTGTTCTTCTTCTTTGCCTTCTTGGTAGTGCCGGTAGCAAAGACGGCTTTGGGTCCATTTCCCGGAGTCAAGCTCTGATGGGTACTTTCGGACTTCTGGACCTCGGGATTATCTCCGATATCTATGTCATCCTGCGCTCTGGGAGATTTTTCTCCGGATCCTTCATCCATGGCTTCTCCTTCCTGTGCAGCTCTAGAGTTATACTCCTCTTCATACTCCGCGGAGAACTTTTGGAAATCTGCCGACGTCATCGAGTCATCCGAGGATGCGGGTAAGTCGGTGTTTGTTCCGATCGCCTCCAGCACTGAGTTGGTGTTTTCTCCAGCATCGGCAGAGCCAGATCCGGATCCAACGTATCCGACAAAGTGTGACGTGTGGGTCCTGAGGTAGTTGCGGCTTTCCTCGTGGGCTTCCTCGAAGATCCTAATAGTCTCGAGAACTTCATCCACACTTGCGTCTTGCATCATCATACGCCTCAACATGTGCCTCAGGAACGGTTGATCTATTCTGCGTTGGTAGGGCCGGAACCAAGGTTGTTGCTGTGATCCTCCTAGATTTCGACCTCAGCGGGTGGATCGATCTGGGATTCAGCCTCCCCAGGGAGATCCACTCCAGATTCGACTTGAACTGCTAGGTCTGCTTCAGGCTCAGATTTCTCCACTATCTCCGCAACTGGTGCGAGCTGGGTGGGATTAGGGTTTTCTGAGATCCGGAACTCTGCCACCTCCACGGACAAAGGGGACCCAGAAATTTCTTCTGCCTCTATCATCACCGCTGGGGTGGGTGGGGCAGGTTCAGCGAATCTAATGTATACATCGATCTCACTGAAAGACATGATGGTGTAGGCAGTCACGGCCTCCCTAGCCGGAATCCAGGTCTCATCGAGAACGATGAGAGGGACGTCGCTGGCATAATGGATGTGACCAACGGTGATAGTCTCGCTGATTCTGATTCTTGCAGATTCCGCTCGGAACGCAGATCCGAAGCTCACTTGCCCCACGGTGGGCGCCAACTGTCGTCGGTTTGATGACAAGTACGCCATGAGGGGGTCCTAGAGGCGTGTGGAAGAGAGGGGTGTGAGACGTACGGTGTTCCGGGACGGTGAGCACACAAGTTTACCCAGGTTCGAATCTGCCGGCTTTGGACGGATCCTACTCCTGCTAGCAATCCAGTAATACGGCAGAGCCGGAATATGGGTTACAAGGGTTTCGCCTGTGCGAGTTGAGGTTGTAGACTATTGTGAGGGTAGGTGCCCTAAAGGCTCTCCCTAGGACGGCTTATATAGATATCCGTGTAGGGGTTCCGCGTATAAAAACAATAAATTTTACCCTACGCCCCTGAACCCCTGAAGCTGCCATGACCTATCTATTAGTAATACAGTAACGGGAAGGGATTTTCGCGAACTTACCCTCGAAGACCGAAAAGCGTTGTCAACGCTCAGGAGAGCGTGGTTGATGTAGACGAGCCGAAGCCGACCTCAAGGTCGTGATGAAGTCCTTGCGCTCCTTCTAGCTCCTACGACTTGAGTGCCTCAAGTGCGACACCTCGCGGGGAGTTACACACGTCCGGTGACTGACGATGACTCCCGCTTCCCCGATCCAGCAGCAGTTGCGGAAGTAGAGCTCCCGGATCCGAATCCCGCAGCACGACGGCGCTCCGCGGTGAAGATGTCTCTCCCTCGTGCAGTCCAGACTTGGGACCATGGTCACGAGAGAGAGAGGGGGAGAGAGAAAATATCAATTAGAGGTCCTCCCAAAAGTGGGGAGACCTTTATTGATTATTGGTGTATTTTTCTAGGCCAAATACCAAACTGTATATAGGGGGAGGGGAGGTACTACCTCCCTCAAAGTCCCGGGGTGGGACTAAAGGAGAGGAGGTGGAAGCCGGCCACCTAGTGGGCCCCGCGCGAGGGGGCTAGGCCCAGCCGGCCTCCCCCTTGCCCCTTCTCCCTCTCTCCTTTCCCCTAATGGGCCCTCTCCCTCCAGAAATTGGCCCATTAAGCCTTTTTGACCTTTAATTGATTTTCTCTTTACTAAATAATTATGAATAAATGATTAAATAAATACTTAACATTCATTCACATATTATTCAACCTCCGTGGCTATGGAACACCTTCCACCTCCACTCCGTACATCCTCCGGACTTACCGAAACCCTTCCGGTTTTCTCCCTTTTTTTCTTCGGTGATTCTACCGATCCTATAAACACTCTCTAAGCATCATCAAGCCCTTAAGCGTGATACCCCACGGTTCGGGAACACTCCAGACATGGTCGGGACACACCCGCACCAATGATCGACAGAGGGACCTGGATGGCCATGTGACCCCTGTGCGTTCCACGAAGATCTTTCGTCGTTTGAACCGGGACAGTCGTGTCTTATTCCCTTTGTCACTCGATACTTGCATTTCCCGAGATCTGATCAATGACATCATCATGTCGTGTTCAATCTCGTTACTGAACAATGCTACTTAACTCGTTCCGACAAGTGATATCCTTGTGATCCAATCACACGCTGCGCAGCTATTGGATATAACTTCTCCGAGTGGGCCCTTGAGTATCTTCCCGTCACATGGACGGACAAATCCCGCTCTTGACATATATTGCCTCAACGGTTTCCTCTGAACACCTGAACACACCTTTATAACCACCGTATTACCAGATGGCGTTTGATGTTATCAAAGCACTCTCGGGAGACAGTGATTGATATAGCCTCACGGTCTAAGGAATAGTCTACAAGGATCCATTTCTAATCATCGTAACTTGAACTTCGTGACATGATCGGGTCATGATGTTTAGGTTGGGTACTGGTTCATCATCTCATTCTCTGAATGATATGACCTCATTTCCAACTGGCATAAATGCCACATGATCAGGAAACTTGATCATTTGTTGACCAACGAACCAGTGACTAGAGTTTCACTAGGAACCCCTGGTTGTTTATATATCACACGTGTATTGATGTTTCCACTCAATACAGTTATAGCATGATATAAAACTTAATCATAAAATATATGAAATATGATAATAGTCCTTGCTACTATTTGTCTCTAGGGCATATTTCCAACAGTCTCCCACTTGCACTAGAGTACAAATACACTAGATGCATTTGTTCTAAATCATTGGCACCATATACCCGGTACCCTGAACATGCTTGCTCATAGAAGAGGTTGAGCCTTGGATCTGTACTTTACAGTCCCAAATCCTTTGCAACTTACTAATGTCACCTTGATTGACATTAATACTTTACCATCACATGATAGCATCTGTGTGTATGCATCGTCATTATGGCAGCAGAACGAGGCCTGATTCCAGGAGCCTATAGTGATGTTAGATCAACCTCGAGGGCTTTCTCATGGGCACTGTGCCCTAGGACACATCATTCTACGTTAAAAGCGAACTAGCCCCACCATAACATTATACAACACTTTAGATGGTACCCTTATCTATTATTATAAATGTATTCATCAAAACACTAGTGCACTCTGTGCAACTTTCGATGTTTTTGTTCACCTCGCTTCCTTCTTGACTTTAATTGGTATCTACAGGAGTTTCCAACATATTCCCTTATAACATAACTCTTTATGTTTTAAGATATGCCATCCTTTTCGAATTTGGAAAACATGTCTACAGTTCTCTATTAGACACCGTGGACAAACTTAGCTCAACGTTCTGTGATTCAAACTTAATCACTTTCAAACGTTCCTTAATAGGATCACATATTATGCTAAGTTATCATCATGGTTTACTAAGACAGAACCTATGTCTCAACATAGTGGATGACGATCATCCTTTTCTTTCTTTCAACCATTGATGTTAAACTTAATACTATTCTTAATTTGAGTTATTAAGGACTAGTTCCTTAATTAACTTCTATTCTGAAACCCCTTTCAGAATCCCTTAAGAAATACTACATAGTATCATAATACACCTATTATCAACTTCTACATCTTATAAATCATTATTTATAAGTATTTGCGCTTTCATTCTTAACACAATTAAGAATTACTCCTATGAGCTCCCACTCAAAATATGTTCCTACATATTTGAATTTGAGACTTATATTGCTCCCACTTAAAAATATGTCAATCACACATTGTTTCAGGAAGACTTTCATAGCTCCCACTCAATTTTATGCAAATTGCATATCTCCTTACTATTTTGAATAACTTCAAAATCCTGATCAAATATCAAACTTGGAGATTTTACTATGAGATACTAGTACTTTACTAGTTTTAAATCCACTAGACATTTAGCACACTTGAATCAAATTCATTTGAATTTGTCCACTACTTGACAAATTGTTCTTTTTGTCATTCACCCCTTTTTCCTACTATGGCTTTGCAGTCATTTGGGAAAATCCAAGTAACCCTTTTTACTTGTGAGATTCAGCAACGAATTGCTTTCTAATCTCAAGGGAAGTTTGCTTCTAGGATTTCTCATAATTCTAGTTTACCATTATTTCCTTTGTAGTTCGTAGGTATGTCACATTCCAAGAATCATGACAAATGATTCACAAATGTTTCCATACTAGATATGGATTACATTTTGAATCCTACTTCATGTAGTGAAAACACTAGTGGGGAAAACACAATGATCAAAATCATTGATTCTTTCCTTCTGTGAAGAGAATCGTTCAGGAACGTTGTCCGTTGCGCTTCTCAACACTCTAATGCAGGGTTTTGAATCCTCATCGTGTTTTTCACTAATTTCCATTTGCTTCATAATTGAGAAACATCACTAGAAGTGAGCTTTCTCAAGAATGCACCAAATCCAAGCAATACGAATCTGGCTTTCCTTTTTGGTTTCAGCTATGGGTTTTGTATTGAAAGTTTCCAATGAATACACTACAAGGACTTATTCGCTATTGTTTTGGTTATATCGAATAACCCCAAAACTTTCACGAATTCTAATGGTTTACCAATTCTAATTGAGGACTAACTATTTCTAAATAATGGTCTCTACATCTACACTACAACGATTTATTTGGTGCCTTCTATTCAACCCCTTTGATATCTAATATCACACTGTGATGCTTCGCATTTTGATGTTTCAAAACACTTTGCATTTCACAATTACTTTTATGCCATTCTTATAAAGTTGAATTTCATTACTATTGATCAAATCATAGTAATTGGATTCTCTTTTATATTTATACCCTTTGTTGATGAAACACTTTGATCAAATCAAATAGTTTCATATTCATGTTTCCTTTGGTAAAATACTTTACACATTTAAACAATCAACCATTTTTCGTTAAAACCCAATACATCAAATATGTATTTATTTTTTAACAATTCATTAAACACTTTGTATTCAAGTAATACATGGTGTTCAAGTTATTTTGCCGAACTCAAGCATGATTTATATGTGATAAGAAATCGAATGACTTTCACATATTATCACATAACTTTTGAATTTAAACAATGGTTTTTTTCATTCATTAATGAACATATCATTAAGTTGGGTATTTTAACAAGGCATTTTTAATGTTTTACAAATGTTCATGCATTATCAATTAGTTTCAAACAACAAGGATAATTCACAAATAATCAAACAAGATATGAACACGAATAGAAATCATTCATAAAAGCAGAACAACTATTTGTTACAAACTCATATGCATAACCGTCTCACGAAGTGTGAGACACACTAAATAAGTTCACAATCTCTTGATTACAATAATCATCCTAAAACATAAACTAAATGATAAATGTCGAGGGAGAGTGTCATCGGCCATCATCATCATGCTCGCCATCAACATGCAACATCACCTCCTCTCTAGCAAGCACCTCTCATGCAGATGGACCTGTTTTCAGCAAAACAGAACAAGTATCAGATATACTTAACACTACAATGTGTTTGCAAGATTATAACATTTATAAAACTGTATATCAAATATATACCTTTGTCATCGATGACCTCTCCGGTGATTGGTTCAACGTTTATGTTCCTGAAACGTAATATGAACTCATGGAAATCCAATGCTTCCGTATCACCACTCATGATGCTACTCCGGACATGTCCTTCGTAGCTGGGAGTCAACGACCGAAGCAGTACGTCTATCGCAAATGGATCAGCCATCCAGTAATCCACGAAGTGAACCAGTCTTGTGTGTGCATCAAGCATGCGCTCCAAGTGACCCTTCAGACATGTATGTTCCTCCATCTGTATGGAAAGGAACTCTCCAAGCAACTCGTGCTTCCACATGCGCACATGGCCTATGAACTCTACTCTCAGTTGATCCACCATCAAATATGGATCAAGATCACCCATGATGTAGTTCATCCACCATCCCGTAACACATTATTATCTGAATGTAGGTGGACATCTCTTGGCGATAGTAGCGGTCTGCCAGCTCTTATGGGGTCTCATAGTAGTCAGGCTCAGTCAAATCCATCGTGCGGCGTATGTAGTCTACCACATGATTCCTAGTAAGGAGATCATTCAGGCGCACAAGCCAACTAGGGAAGTTGGATCCATCAAGTCTAAGTTTCTCACCCTTTACCCAATCCTCAATGACAAAGTAAGCTTCACGGTGAGCCATCTACATTTATAATTGCAAAAGGAATTTAGACTAAGTTTATAATTAAATGAGTTAATAATAACTCCACTCAGAAACACCTATCCCCAATGAGGGTTCCTAATGATAACACGACCCCTATCAACCACATCTCCCCCGATCATCACGGCCATCAATGTGGGTTCAAGGGTGGACGCTAAACGTCGGTCACATCATTCATGCGACTCGTGCTCGATCTTTCGACCATCCGTGTTCCGAGGCCATGTCTGTACATGCTAGGCTCACCAACTCCACCTTAGTGTTTTCGCTGTGCAACATGGCTTACACCCACTGTATGTGAACGTAGATATGTCTAACACCCGATCATCACGGCCTGCCTCATACCGAAGAACTTTCTTGGTGGTGCACACTAAGGGGGAACACAATCATTGGTAATTTTAACAGGGATCATCTTATTAGTCTACCGTCGAGTATCTAATACTAGCACACAATAAGATATACAAACAATAACATTGAATGTAAATGCTATGTGATATGGTCCTTCACGTCGTGATCTCCATCCGCCTTCACCGGGTTCCGGCGCCAGGGTTCCGGCGCCGTAGACACCAGGGTACCGATGTCATTCTGGTGTGGTAGTTTGTCACCTTCGTGACTCTCTACTACTATGTAACAAAAGGTAATTACTTTACCTTTGCCACAACCATATCACAAAGCAACACCCCCCTGCAAAACAAAGTTAGACGCCTCTACTTTATCTTTGCATGTTTTACGTGGCTGAATGGGCTTTCGCACAAGAACCGTTCTTACCTACGAACTTTCAGCACAACGCTAATCAAGTAGTTGTCTCTACTACACCCCTTTCAGGGCCCTCTGTTGCAAATGGCATACCAACTAATGCGAGAGAGACAGACACCCCCCTAATCCACTTTATACGGTACAAGCCGTATGTCAAGCGTGGAGCAGTCTTGCGAATGAACGCGTAAAGTTGGTTGGGGGACGCTTCATCAAGCATTACTGCGGTATACACAAGTACACGTGGGAGGGTAACAACTAAAAGATCAACGCCCACATGCTACATCTCATGTGTTCTACCCGTACTAGCATTACTACACATAGATCTAGCTCTGATACCACTATAGGGGTTCCGCGTATAAAAACAATAAATTTTACCCTATGCCCCTGAACCCCTGAAGCTGCCAGGACCTATCTATTAGTAATACAGTAACAGGAGGGGCTTTTCACGAACTTACCCTCAAAGACCGAAAAGCGTTGTCAACGCTCAGGAGAGCATGGTTGATGTAGACGAGCCGAAGCCGACCTCAAGGTCGTGATTAAGTCCTTGCGCTCCTTATGGCTCCAACTACTTGAGTGCCTCAAGTGCGACACCTCGCGGGGAGTTACACATGTCCGGTGCCTAACGATGACTCCCGCTTCCCTGATCCAGCAGCAGTTGCGGAAGTAGAGCTCCCGGATCCGAATCCCGCAGCGCGATGGCGCTCTGCGGTGAAGATGTCTCTTGCTCGCGCAGTCCAGACTTGGGACCACGGTCACGAGAGAGAGAGGGGGAGAGAGAAAATATCAATTAGAGGTCCTCCCAAAAGTGAGGAGACCTTTACTGATTATTGGTGTATTTTTCTAGGCCAAATACCCCACTATATATAGGGGGAGGGGAGGTACTACCTCCCTCAAAGTCCCGGGGTGGAACTAAAGGAGAGGAGGGGGAAGAGGTGGCCGCTGGCCACCTAGTGGGCCCCGCGTGGGGGGGCTAGGCCCAGTCGGCCTCCCCCTTGCCCCTTCTCCCTCTCTCCTTTCCCCTAATGGGCCCTCTCCCTCCGGAAATTGGCCCATTAAGCCTTTTTGACCTTTAATTGATTTTCTCTTTATTAAATAATTATGAATAAATGATTAAATCAATATTTAACATTCATTCACATATTATTCAACCTCCGTGGCTATGGTACACCTTCCACCTCCACTCAGGACATCCTCCGGACTTACCGAAACCCTTCCGGTTTTCTCCCTTCTTTTCTTCGGTGATTCTACCGATCCTATAAACACTCTCTAAGCATCATCAAGCCCTTAAGCGTGATACCCCATGGTTCGGGAACACTCCAGACATGGTCGGGACACTCTCGCACCAGTGATCGATAGAGGGACCTGGATGGCCATTGATACATTGCAAATGTATCCATAATTTTTGATGTTCCATGCTTGGTTTTATCTACTTTCTTGTGTTTTGTTCCAACTTTGGAGTACTTTTCATATGATTTCTTGGACTAACCTATTAACAAGATGCCATAGTGCTAGTTGCCTGTTTTCTGCTGTTTTTGGTTCCAGGAAGTCAGAAAATGAATATTCTCGGAATTGGACGGGACAAAAGCCAAAGTTACTATTCTCAAAGACTCACGGAGCTAAAAGGAGAGTCGGAGAGGGGCCACAGGGTGGACACACACCCCTTGGCGCGGGCCAGCCCAGGCCGCGCCAGGGCATGGTGTGGGCCCCCTGGCTGGCCACCGACCTTGCCTCTTTCGCCTATAAGAGCCTCCCGACGAAAAGTTCCGCAACACCGCTGCCACCGAAGGGGAGATTCGGGGGACAGAAAGTCTCTGTTCCGGCACCCTGCTGGGATGGGGAAGTGCCCCCAGAGCCATCTCCATCGATCTCCACCGCCATCTCCATCACCATTGCTGATTCCCATGATGGACTAAAGCTCAAGCTTGGGGATTCCACGCGTGTCACCCCAAGGAATATTCAAAAAGTACAAGCGTCAAAGCTTGGGGATGCCCAAGACATCCCCTTCTTCATCAATAAAAATCCTAGGTTTCTTCCAAACGCTTTATTTTTATTGATTCATGCACAGTTGTGTTGTTCTTGGAGCGTCTTCTTTTTCGTTTTTGTTTTGGTTTTTCGTTTGCTTTTGTTTGCTTAGTTTTCTGAATAAATTGGTTGGACCCTCTCTTTCATACATTGGTTTTCAGATAGTTTGGTTTGGTTTGGAAAAGAGTAGGAAAGTTCATGCTTAAGTGTTAAAGAGAGCTTGCTTTTGACTGTGGCCTATGCTTTGTCATGCCATGCTTGATATTGTTTTAGATTTATGCTTAGTATTCTTTGCTGTAGCATGACTTGTTATAAACAATTGAGATTTATTAATGTGCCTTGGATGAATCATGCGTTGTTTTAGCATATTAAAGCATAGTATTGTGGTATTCTCCTTTGATGCTTTATTTAGGTTGACTTGGCGCATGCTCACACCATGTTATGACTATCCAAAGTCACCATAGCCTTTATGATCCTTTAGTTTTCAACTTGTAGTATCACTTTATGCTTTGATCAATGATGTTTTGTCGCTCTGCATGATTATGGCCATTATTGCTCTCTTAGTTGGTCGCTCCCAATCTTTTGCTAGCCTCCACAACCAAGTATGAGTTCCACTCATGCGTCCAACTCCTAAAACCAAGTTATTCCAAAGAGTCCACCATACCTACCTACTAGCATATGTTATTCCAAGTATATTCATGCTTTTGTTTACCTTCCAAATTAAACTTGTTATGATAAAACTAGTGATTAAAGCTCTCACGAACTTGATGGCACACTTTACTTTCCTTGCCCTTAATAAACTTGAACCATTGTGTCGTCTGTGGTGTATATGCTTGCACTTATTTGTTGGTAATTACCAGAACCATGCTTTCATGGGGAACGCTTTCAACATTGCACTTGGTACTTGTACCTAGTTGATATCATGCTCTTTTGTATATGGATGTCGTCGGTGTGAAATGAAAGGGGAGCTTGTAAGTCCATGGAGTTATGTATATGTGTTAGAGAAACGCCTGGGCCGCTGGTCTAATCCATGCTGACATGGTGGAAACCTGCAGCTTAACCATAATGAGCTGTCTATGAAGCATTCTTCTTATAAAAAAAGAGTCCTATATTGAGAAAAGAGAGAAAAAGAAAAAAAAGATTATGAAAAGAGGAAAGAGAGAAAAAAGCACCATATTCCCATGGTAAATAAGAAGATTGTTGAGATGCTCGTTGTCTGCTTGCCTTGTCATTTTGATATGGGGATTCTTCCGTCTCATCGGGCAAGGGGTACCCCGTTGGCGGTTCTCTATGATACACATGTACTTACAATGACAAGAACTTACCGGTGACTAAACTTGAGTAGCATGAGGAGCAGCCCTTGTATTCAAGGGACATGAGATTTCTAACTTATACTTCGTCAAGCATGTACACCATAGTTTGTTCATTTTAACCTTAATCACTTCAAGATGCTTATGATAGGGGCAATGAGAGCTGAAAGCTATAAGTACCATAATTTTTGTAAGCACTTTATGAGACTTGAATCCCTACTTCCTTTTATAAAAAGGCCTTTCTTCCACCATTATATTGAGTCTCCATCTTCTACCTTTATGCACCTACTTTGAGAGCATAGTGGCCACCCAAGACTTGTTGATTGATGCATAACTTGATATTGCTTGTTTTAAACTATTTGTATCTAGTCACTCTTATGAACTTTGAAGGTGTCCTATGCATTTACATTTGCCACTCTATGAGGGACAAGCTGAATACTACTATGCTATGTTTTCTTTATGTGAAACAAACAAACGTCTTGCAAAGCATTGTTATTCATGAATCTTTTCTTTGTGCCTTTTCATGTTGCATCATAGTTTCTTTGTCTTATTGCTAGAACTTTGTCTTTCATGCTATGATTTAAGTACTATGATCCTAGCTTTGAATGTTTTACAAATACTTTGATCAAGTTTATGATGGTGCATGTCACCTCAAAAATTATTCTTTCTTTTTATCACTTACCTACTCGAGGACGAGCAGGAGTTAAGCTTCGGGATGTTGATACATTGCAAAGTATCTATAATTTTTGATGTTCCATGCTTGGTTTTATCTACTTTCTTATGTTTTGTTCCAACTTTGGAGTACTTTTCATATGATTTCTTGGACTAACCTATTAACAAGATGCCACAGTGCCAGTTGCCTGTTTTCTGCTGTTTTTGGTTCCAGGAAGTCAAAAAATGAATATTCTCGGAATTGGACGGGACAAAAGCTAAAGTTACTATTTTCCCAGAAGACTCACAGAGCCAGAAGAAGAGTCGGAGAGGGGCCACAGGGTGGCCACACCCCCCTTGGCGCGGGCCAGCCAAGGTCGCGCCAGGGCAAGGTGTGGGCCCCCTGGCCGGCCACCGACCTTGCCTCTTTCGGCTATAAGAGCCTCCCGATACCAAAACCCTAGGTCGTCAATCAGAAATCCACGAAAAGTTCCGCAACACCGCCGCCACCGAAGGGGAGATTCGGGGGATAGAAAGTCTCTGTTCCGGCACCCTGCCGGGACGGGGAAGTGCCCCTGGAGCCATCTCCATCAATCTCCACCGCCATCTCCATCACCATTGCTGATTCCCATGATGAGGAGGGAGTAGTTCTCTCTCGAGGCTAAGGGTTCTACCGGTAGCTATGTGTTCATCTCTCTCTATGCATGATCATATTGAGATCATGAGCTTGTAATCTATAGATCTACCTTGCTACTCAAGTGCTTTAATAGATCTCTGCTCTCCCCATGTGTGTGAAAGTGACAGCGTGCACACCATGGCGGCACTTAGGCTAGAGATTACAAATACTTGTTATGAGTTATATTTGGAGTTGGATGTCTCTATGAAATTGTGGTGTTTGTTGGAACCATCTAGTGCTCAAGGTGACAGTGTGGGGTTATCTAGATGGGAAAGGCTTACTTTGAGGTGTGCTGTTATAGCCCTACCATCGATTAGAGTGTTCAACCGGAGAGTAGTTCAGCGTAGTATCATAAAGAGAAGATATTTATATGAGAGTGTTCACTAGTGAAAGTATGATCCCTAGGCCTTGTTTCTAAGCATTGAAACACCGTTTGCAACTAGATCTGTTACATGTTTGCTTGCTTTCATCTTTATTTCAGTTTTGCTTTAGTCTTTTCCACGCCTTCAAGCTATTTTCTATCACTGTTACCACTTATAATTATCCATCCCACTTGTGTTTCACTATCTATTCGCCGAACTAGTGCACCTATACACCTGACAAGTGTATTGGGTGTGTTGGGGACACAAGAGACTTCTTGTATCTTGATTGCACGGTTGCTTGAGAGGGAATACCTTTGACCACTTCCTCCCAGAGTTCGATAAACCTTGGGTGATCCACTTAAGGGAAAACTTGTTGCTGTTCTACAAACCTCTGCACTTGGAGGCCCAACAACTGTCTACAAGAATAGAAGTGCGTAGACATCAGCCATGTGACCCCTGTGAGTTCCACGAAGATCTTTCGTCGTTTGAATCGGGACAGTCGTGTCTTATTCCCTTTGTCACTCGATACTTGCATTGCCCGAGATCTAATCAATGACATCATGTCGTGTTCAATCTCGTTACTGAACAATGCTACTTAACTCGTTCCGACAAGTGATATCCTTGTGATCCAATCACACGTTGTGCAACTATTGGATATAACTTCTCCGAGTGGGCCCTTTGAGTATCTTCCCGTCACATGGACGGACAAATCCCGGTCTTGACATATATTGCCTCAACGGTTTCCTCTGAACACCTGAACACACCTTTATAACCACCGTATTACCAGATGGCGTTTGATGCTATCAAAGCACTCTCGGGAGACAGTGATTGATATAGCCTCACGATCTAAGGAATAGTCTACGAGAATCCATTTCTAATCATCGTAACTTGAACTTCGTAACATGATCGGGTCACGATGTTTAGGTTGGGTATTGGTTCATCATCTCATTCTCTGAATGAGATGACCTCATTTCCAACTAGCATAAATGCCACATGATCAGGAAACTTGATCATCTGTTGACCAATGAACCAGTGACTAGAGTTTCACTGGGAACCCCTAGTTGTTTGTATATCACACGTGTATTGATGTTTCCACTCAATACAGTTATAGCATGATATAAAACTTAATCATAAACTATATGAAATATGATAATCGTCCTTACTACTATTTGTCTCTAGGGCATATTTCCAACAATCCGGCCTAGGGTTTACAGGAGAGATCTATCCGGCTACGACTAAGAGTCGGTTATAGAGTACATCTTAAACTACAAGTAACACTATGGGCCTATGTCAGTAAGTCTTCTAGGCCTTCCCGTAGCCGGACTGGACTCCGTCTCTTCTTCCTGACTGGGCCGCCCGTGAAGCAAAGCTCTAACTCGAAGTGGGCCACCCTGGTTAGTGAGGAACTATGAGGATACCCGAAACTATATCCCCAACACTCACCCTCCAGGCATTTGTTCATGACCGACTGTCCCACCCCCTCTCCCCCACCATGCCATGTCCCATCTTACAATACGCTGATGCCACTCTTATTATCTGCAAAGCCGTGCCGAGTGCCGCGTCCTGTCTCAAAGAAGTCCCTGATGAGTTCGCCCTCACGACTAGGCTGGCCATAAACTTCCATAAATCCCACTTCATCCCCATGCATGTCTCCTCTAGTGACGCTAACTTGATGACATCCACTCTTGGATGCCCGATCTTGTCCTTCCCTCAGCCCTACCTCGGTCTTCCACTATCACTCACAAAACTCTCTATCTCTTCGTATGCTCTGTTGATTCTTTTCTTTGACCGCCGCCTCTTAGGATGGTGGGCCCTTCTTCTTTCCTCGGGTGGGTGCCTTGTATTGTGCAATGCCGTGCTGAATAACCTTGCTACATACTATATGTGCTCTTATTTGCTTCCTGTAACACCCTCGAATCGACCCTATGAAGATTTCAGCGCTTCCCGCCAAACCCGCATATAAACGATTCAAGGACGCCCACTAGGCACTTGCGTGCGGGTGGAAAACGAAGTAATACCATTACACAATAGTTCACGAGGGAACCCACAACACATATATATACAACGACTCATTGGGTCAAGAATATAGATATACAGTACAAACATCCAATTCACCTTGAAAACAATACAACATCTGAGTATGGATAAGAAGCAAATTGGGCTAAGAGCCCTGAAGAAGAACCAATGGCGTCCATAACCCTGCCCAGGCCAAGCCGGAAGGGTAACTCTGCTAACGACATCGATCTCATACATGCTAAAACAAAAGGGGTGCCGACAAAGGGCAAAGGAAAAAGGGAGCGGTCAGTACTGAGGCTAGTACACGGCGAGGCTAGAATTCGGCGGCTCTCGCCTACATAGGTATGGTGGACTGAAGCGGCAGCGAAGCAGCACTAAACAACCTATAGAGACTCGATGCAACTGTCGGCTATTAGAGAGAGATAAGAAAGACCTATTCGGAACCAACCTTATACTAACACCAATCATACCCATCCTAGTCTTTTCCCCTCGAGACCAAACAAGGAAGTCAAACCAAGGAACTCACATGGTTGGCAGTTTTATTCATTCTATTATAGTTGCAGCACTTACTAGTCAGATATAGATAGCATGAGTCATCCTGATAGCATAAGTAGTGGGCTGTTTTGGTTAACCATTCAGTTGTAGTTGCAGTACTTACTAGTCAGATACAATTAGCATGTGACATCCCAAACCTAGCAGTTGTTGGCACTTTTATTTCATTCCATTGGAGTTGTGATACTTACTAGGCAGGTATAACATGACACGATACTCCCCAGTTCCACCAGTTGTTGGCACTTTTATTATCCATTCCATTGTAGTGAAGCTGATTACTAGTCACATATTAAGTCAAATTTATAGCACTACTTTAGTTATGCTTGTCTATGATCGAGATACTGTGCTCCAAGTCGTCCATAACCGCGGACACGGCTTTCAGAAAGATTTATCCTATAGGGGTGCACAAATAGCAACACACGCACGATCAACCTCGGAAAAACCAAATAAAAACCCAACGAGGCTTTCACGACAAAGCAATCACAAGATTCATAAAATATTTCAGGGGGCACCCCCAATAAGCTACCCGCTACGAAGTCAGCCGGCTCCGCGACGGACCCAGGGTGTGTGGCGACGGCTGTAAACGACTGGGAACCCGAAAGTGTGATTGGGCTTGTCAATACAACGGAAACATGGCGCGTGGTTCCTAAACAGTACAGGCGCTCCACGCGCAATCATAAAGAAAGCAGTAAGGCATGGCATAAGTACAGGATGGTAATAACGCCCCAAACTAGTTTGTGGCCCCAAGAAATAAGAACTGAATCAAGCTCTGGCTAAGGGGATTCATGGTCCCACATGCGGATAGTGCGATAGTAAAGGAACATGTATCAAGTACTCGGGGCCTACGGGACACAAGTGAGCGGTTAAAAACCAAATATTTGTTATTGCTCACCGATGCCTCTGCATTAGTTATATCTATTCCCAGCATTTTAATATCAAGTTGTAATTAAAGCCATGATCATCTCCACCCTTAAGCATCTCCACCATTAAGCATGTGCCAACCTCCCAACAACGGTGGAACAACAACGACGTGAAGCAGCACTTTAGCAAGCAACTACGACATGCAAGGCAGACTATCTATCAAACAATAGGCAGTAGGATGTGTCCAAGGCAATATAGAGGCTACAGGGAATATAAATGGTGCACGGAAACTAAAGTATCGCAACACTGATAGCAATAGATCAACAGGAGGAAGTAAAGATTATAAAGGTAAAATAGGTAGAAAGGGGGAGAATGCTCGCCTGGAAACACTGCCGAAGGTTCATCTGGAGATCGGGTCGACACTCGCATCAACTCATCGGCATAATCCGTGAAGAACCAAAGCACTAGAAGAAACACCGGATGCACTATTTAATACTAGGGCAGAAGATCGGACATGATGCATGTATGATGTATGACATGGCAAAGATGCGATGCAATTAGGCAATATTAAGCGGAACCAGGGTCCCGACAATTAATTATAAGATTCAAGTTATTTATATACCCCGCAATTTAAATGTTACATTAACAAGGCAAAACATGGAATCGATTCGCTATGCAAATTTAAATGGAGGCGATATATATATAAGACTAGAATAGCCCGCATATGGCCTCCATATTTAATTATGAGTGAATCGGCATAATGCCCCCAAACCCACATGATGAGATGTATGCAAGCATGAAAAGTTTAATATGCAATAAATATATGTCATTATAAAGTAGGGGTCTCAGGAAAAGGGGTCACACATTGGCTTTCAGCGCTCTTGGTTCGATGTGGTTCGGGTTTGGTCTCGTCGGGATTGGTCTTCGGAACCGTGTAGACGGTCGTGGCATCCGGGAAGGTGATCTAGGTTCAGGGCTTCACATGCTTGGAACCGGGGTCATTGGTTCCCTCTCGATGATCTTGGGTTTTGTGGCGGAGATCTAGGAGTTCCAGCTTCATCGGGCGATGGTGAACTTGTGTGTCACCAGTGGCCTTCAGGTACTCGCGTACATCTTCTCGCATCGGAGTTTGCGGGTGACGACAGACACGAAGGAGTGGTCGTTGGAGCTGAAACACAAACACAAGCAACTAAGTCGTGCATCACGCGCATCAACGGTAAGGAAAACGCGTGGGTACAAGCATCACGAGCCTTATCTAACGAACGAGACAGCAACCTATAGAGGTAGGGGCGACCATGTCGTCGAACAGGAGGAGCCCCTCAGACCAGAGACAGCAAGGACGGCAGGGACGCGACGAGCCCGGGTCGGTCGACGGCGGCAGTAGACAAAGACTGCAGGGTCAGGGACGGATGCACGCCAGCGGTGCTGCGGCCAGAGATCAAGGCGGCAAGGCACCATGCCGTGGGGCGCGAGCGGGAGGCGGAGCACGCCAGCATCGCCGGAGCAGAGGAAGCTCGCGGGGCAGAGGAATGGTGGCCGTGGTAGAGAGAGGAGGCCGCGTCCCTGGCGGTTGTGCAGTGAGGCGCTTGGCGGCGACTCTGGCCGGGCGATGTCACGCGGAGGGTGGCCGCTGTGGAGACGGGGTCCACAGGGTGGGCGGATGCGCTGGTGACGGCGGGCACAAGGCAGCGGTGCCATGCGGGAAGGGAGGCAACAAGACATGCTCGGCGGCGGGGTTGGGGATGACGTCGCTAGGTACGACCATGATGGCAAGGAACGCGACGGGGAGCAGGGCTCGACGCGGTACGGGGGGAAGATGGCGGCTCGACGAGGCCGTCGGAGAAGAGCTTGGGCTTAGGCGGTGAGCAGCGAGGGGAGCTCGAGGCCGGGCTCGGCAGGCGTCTGCTGGTGGCGGCGGCTTGTAGAGGGAGCACGCGGGGCGGTCACGAGCGAGAGGGAGAGGCGAGGATCGCGGGGTGGGGATCACGCGTGGGGACAGGGTGGAGCGGGGATTGCATCGGGTTGACGCGGTCACGCCGGGTGGGCCAAGGGTGGTGCGATGGGACAAGGTGAGCGGGTCGACCGACCGTAGTGGGGCTGGGCTCGGGGCTGGGTGTGGGAGCGTGCATGTACGCATAGTGCGGCTGGGTGTGCTACGTTGCAGCGTGTCGGTGGGGTGGCCTATGGTTGTGTGTGCGCGCACGGGTGTAGCTAGGGAGTGGCGGAGGCAGGTGTGGGTGGTGGTGGCTGGGTAGGTAGGGCTTTAGGGTTAGGGTTTGGAGGTGGCCGACTGGGCTTTTGGGCCTGGCTGGCTGCCTCCCAAAAATAATATACACTTTTATTTACTATTTAAAAGGCTTTTGTAATCCGTTTTTAGACAAATAAAATATTCGGAAGGGACCGGGGTTTTGGATTTGAATAAAGACAGGGTATTTAGAAAACAAAGATAGCCTTTTTGGAAAATAGTTTTAGGCAAACAAATGCAGGATGGCATGACAATGCTCAAATGCAATGTGGCATGATGACATGAGCATGCGGTCATGATGATGCACAAAATAAAAACAACACGCAATTTTCTAGTAGTGGTTTTCCTGGGGTGCTACAATTCGACACCACTAACAATGGATCTCGCCCTCGAGATCCGCCTCATGGTACGAGAAAGAAGGGCGATGATCAGATGCTTTTCGCTTCGTGTAGATCCTCACGACATCACTAACAAAAATCCTTGCTCCATCTTGAAATCGACGACACCACCAACAATGGTCGCTGCTCACGATCATCGAGAGAACACTCCGGAGAACAAAGGACGAAGATAAAGGTATCAAAAGATGAGGCCACCTTTAACTTCCATGAGAGGAGAGAATAAGTACAATCTAATCCACTTCAATGTACGGGAGCGAATAGAATGAGTAGTCGGCATGGGGGCCAATCCATCACGCACCCAAATTATTACTCCGCACACTAAGTAGAAAATCGTGCGACCCATTCTTGGAATTCAGACTGAAGATCTCGACAGATGAGGTTCGAAAACAAATGAGTGATGCGGACTCTTCATTGGATCTGATGTAGACGATGTAGTTGTGTTGGAACTCGCCGGAAGATACAAAGAAAATTGTATGAAAAGACATAATGATTAGGTTCCGCGATGGTTCCATTAGCATGAACAACTCATGCTCAAGGTATACTCCAACTTCACCAATGCTCATCCTTCTCATATGTTTTTCAACAATACAGATATCCGTCAAGGTGCAGATACAGAGAAAGAGTTCAAGGACCAAAGATTGGATAAAGGGTACAACAAACAAGATGCAGATTAGATGATTGTAGCGCCACCGTTATAAAAGGAAGGAAGCGAAACCCTAAAGGTACGATGGAAACCCAACCACGAGAAATCCTGGACTCGAAGAAAGGATAAAAGTAGATGAAGGTAAGAGGAGAATAACATTAGGGGTAAGGATTAAAAGAGACCTAATCAGATCTATCGAACCAATTTTGCAAAATAGTTTTGACACTCTACATCGGTCGTTAGCTAGGTTATCCTACAGGCTGGACCAGTGGGGTATCGCAACTGCTGGGCTCTGATACCACTTTGTAACACCCTCGAATCGACCTATGCATATTTCAGCGCTTCCCGCCAAACCCGCATAGAAACGATTCAACGACGCCCACCAGGCACTTGCGTGCGGGTGGAAAACGAAGTAATACCATTACACAATAGTTCACGAGGGAACCCACAACACATATATATACAACGACTCATTGGGTCAAGAATACAGATATACAGTACAAAGATCCAATTCACCTTAAAAACGATACAACATCCGAGTACGGATAAGAAGCAAATTGGGCTAAGAGCCCTGAAGAAGAACCAATGGCGTCCATAACCCTGCCCAGGCCAAGCCAAAAGGGTAACCCTGCTAACGACGTCGATCTCATACCTGCTAAAACAAAAGGGGTGCCGACAAAGGGAAAAGGAAAAAGGGAGCGGTCAGTACTGAGGCCAGTACACGGCGATGCTAGAATTCGGCGGCTCTCGCCTACATAGGTATGGTGGACTGAAGCGGCAGCGAAGCAGCACTAAACAACCTATAGAGACTCGATGCAACTGTCGGCTATTAGAGAGAGATAAGAAAGACCTATTCGGAACCAACCTTATACTAACACCAATCATACTCATCCTGGTCTTTTCCCCTCGAGACCAAACGAGGAAGTCAAACCAAGGAACTCACACAGTTGGCAGTTTTATTCATTCTATTATAGTTGTAGCACTTACTAGTCAGATATAGATAGCATGAGTCATCCTGATAGCATAAGTAGTGGGCAGTTTTGGTTAACCATTCAGTTGTAGTTGCAGTACTTACTAGTCAGATACAATTAGCACGTGACATCTCAAACCTAGCAGTTGTTGGCACTTTTATTTCATTCCATTGGAGTTGCGATACTTACTAGGCAGGTATAACATGACACGATACTCCCTAGTTCCACCAGTTGTTGGCACTTTTATTATCCATTCCATTGTAGTGAAGCTGATTACTAGTCACATATTAAGTCAAATTTGTAGCACTACTTTAGTTATGCTTGTCTATGATCGAGATATTGTGCTCCAAGTCGTCCATAACCACGGACACGGCTTTCAGAAAGATTTACCCTGCAGGGGTGCACAAATAGCAACACACGCACGATCCACCTCGAAAAAATCAAATAAAAACCCAACAAGGCTTTCACGACAAAGCAATCACAAGATTTATAAAATATTTCAGGGGGCCACCCCCAATAAGCTACCCGCTACGAAGTCGGCCGGCTCCATGATGGACCCAGGGTGTGTGGCAACGGCTGTAAACGATTGGGAACCCGAAAGTGTGATTGGGGTTGTCGATACAGCGGAAACGTGGCACGGGGTTCCTAAACAGTACAGGCGCTCCACGTGCAATCATAAATAAAGCAGTAAGGCATGACATAAGTACAGGATAGTAATGAAGCTCCAAACTAGTTTGTGGCCTTAAGAAATAAGAAATGAATCAAGCTCTGGCTAAGGGGATTCATGGTCCCACATGCGGATAGTGCGATAGTCAAGGAACATGTATCAAGTACTCGGGGCCTACGGGACACAAGTGAGCGGTTAAAAACCAAATATTTGCTATTGCTAACCGATGCCTCTGCATTAGTTATATCTATTCCCAACATTTTAATATTAAGTTGTAATTAAAGCCATGATCATCTCCACCCTCAAGCATCTCCACCATTAAGCATGTGCCAACCTCCCAACAACGGTGGAACAACAACGACACGAAGCAGCACTTGAGCAAGCAACTACGACACGCAAGGCCGACTATCTATCAAACAATAGGCAGTAGGATGTGTCCAAGGCAATATAGAGGCTGCATGGAATATAAATGTTGCACAGAAACTAAAGCATCACAACACGGATAGCAATAGATCAACAAGAGTAAGTAAAGATTATAAAGATAAAATAGGTAGAAAGAGGGAGAATGCCCACCTGGAAACACCGCCGAAGGTTCATCTAGAGATCGGGTCGACACTCGCATCAACTCATCGACCTAATCCGCGAAGAACCAAAGCACTAGAAGAAACACCGGATGCACTATTTAATACTACGGCAGAAGACCGGGCATGATGCATGTATGATGTATGATATGGCAAAGATGAGATGCAACTAGACAATATTGAGCGGAACCAGGGTCTCGATAATTAATTATAAGGTTCAAGTTATTTATATACCCCGCAATTTAAATGTTACATTAACAAGGCAAAACATGGGATTGGTTCGCTACGCAAATTTAAATGGAGGCGATATATATATAAGACTAGAATAGCCCGCATATGGCCTCCATATTTAATTATGAGTGAATCGGCATAATGCCCCCAAACCAACATGATGAGATGTATGCAAGCATGAACAATTTAATATGCAATAAATATATGTCATTATAAAATAGGGGTCTCGGGAAAAGGGGTCACACATTGGTGTTCGGCGCTCTTGGTTCGATGTGGTTCGGGTTTGGTCTCGCCAGGATCGGTCTTCGGATCCGTGTAGACGGTCGTGGCATCCGGGAAGGTGATCTAGGTTCGGGGCTTCACATGCTTGGAATCGGGGTCATTGGTTCCCTCTCGATGATCTTGGGGTTTGTGGCGGAGATCTCGGAGTTCCATCTTCATCGGGCGATGGTGAAATTGTGTGTCGTCGGTGGCCTTCAGGTACTCGCGTACATCTTCTCGCATCGGAGTTTGCGGGTGACGACAGACACGAAGGAGTGGTCGTTGGAGCTGAAACACACACGCAAGCAACTAAGTCGTGTATCACGCGCATCAATAGCAAGGAAAACGCGTGGGTACAAGCATCACGAGCCTCATCTCACGAACGAGACAACAACCTGTAGAGGTAGGGGCGACCATGTCGTCGAACAGGAGGAGCCCCTCAGACCAGAGGCGGCGAGGACAGCAGGGACGCAGTGAGCCCGGGTCAGTCGACGGCGGCAGGAGACAAAGACTGCGGGGTCGGGGACGGACGCACGCCAGTGGTGCTGCGGCCAGAGATCAAGGCGGCGAGGCACCACGCCGTGGGGCGCGAGCGGGAGGCGGAGCGCGCCAGCATCGCCGGAGCAGAGGAAGCTCGCGGGGCAGAGGAAGGGTGGCCGCGGCAGAGAGAGGAGGCCGCGTCCCTAGCGGTTGCGCGGTGAGGCGCTTGGCGGCGACTGGCCGGGCGAGGTCACGCGGAGGGTGGCCGATGTGGAGACGGGGTCCGCGGGGCGGGCGGACACGCTGGTGACGGCGGGCTCAAGGCAGCGGTGCCACGCGGGGAGGGAGGCAACAGGACGTGCTCGGCGGCGGAGTTGGGGATGACGTCGCTAGGTACGACCTCGACGGCGAGGAACGCGACGAGGAGCAGGGCTCGATGCGGTACGGGGGAAAGATGGCGGCTCGACGAGGCCGTCGGAGAGGAGCTCGGGCTTAGGCGGTGAGCGGCGAGGGGAGCTCGAGGCCGGGCTCGGCATGCACCTGCTGGCGGTGGCGGTTTGCAGAGGGAGCACACGGGGCGGTCGACGAGCGAGAGGGAGAGGCGAGGATCGCGGGGTAGGGATCACGCGTGGGGACGGGGTGGAGCGGGGATTGCGTCGGGTTGACGCGGTCACGCCGGGTGGGCCAAGGGTGGTGCGATGGGACGAAGTGAGCGGGTCGACCGACCGCAGTGGGGCCAGGCTCGGGGCGTGCATGTACGCATAGTGCGGCAGGGTGTGCTACGTTGCAGCGTGTCGGTGGGGTGGCCTATGGCTGTGTGTGTGCGCGCGGGTGTAGCTAGGGAGTGGTGGCGGCATGTGTGGGTGGTGGTGGCTGGGTAGGTGGGGCTTTAGGGTTAGGGTTTGGAGGTGACCGGCTGGGCTTTTGGGCCTGGCTGACTGCCTCCCAAAAATAATATAAATTTTTATTTACTATTTAAAAGGCTTTTGTAATCCATTTTTAGACAAATAAAATATTCGAAAGGGACCGGGGTTTTGGATTTGAATAAAGACAGGGTATTTAGAAAACAAAGATAGCCTTTTTGGAAAATAATTTTAGGCAAACAAATACAGGATGGCATGACGATGCTCAAATGAAATGTGGCATGATGACATGGGCATGCGATCATAATGATGCACAAAATAAAAACAACACGCAATTTTCTAGTAGTGATTTTCCCAGGGTGCTACACTTCCGCAAGGTGTTCTCGATTGTATTGATAAAAGGCGTTGTGCTTTCTTATGGACCGGTAAAGACTCTTGTTCGGGTGCTCGTTGTCTTATTGCTTGGGAAAATGTTTTGTTATCTCAATAGGAGGGCGGCTTCGGCATTAAGGATCTCCACCGGGAGAACTGGTGTCTTCTGCTCAATTTTATTCATAAGCTCCACCAAATTGACTCTCTACCTTGGAAAGACTGGTTCGGGGCACAATCTCAGTGACTCGACTTCCAAGCCTTCCTTCCTCGACAAAATTGTCCAGGAATGCCTCCCTCTCTACCACGCCATCACCCATGTCGAGATTGGTAGTGGTGCCACCATCGCCTTCTGGCTCGACAAGTGGCTCCACGACAAGCCACTGGCGGAGGTGTTCCCCGTGCTATTCTCGCACGTCACTCGACCAAACGCTATTGTGGCCTTCGTCGCCTCTTCCGGCCTCTCACCGCTATGGCAGGACAGGAGTATCGCGATGTCCTAGCCATTGTGAGCGCCACCATGCTCACTAATGGTCTCGATCGCCGCTTCATCGACTCTTCTTCGTCCCCGAATTTCAGCTCCTAGGAAGCGTACCGCATGCTCTCTCCACGCCGCGATTTGGATGTGTCCGCCTGTAAAGCATGGGGCCTCCGCCTACCCGTGAAGCTGAAGATCTTCTCGTACCTCGCCGACATTGACCGCCTCAACACGCGATCCAACCTCTTTTCCAAGAACTGCGCGCCGTCTGCTCTTTGCGCTGCTTGCCCCTCGGCCGAGACGGGGAGGCACCTCTTCATCGACTGCTCTCTCACCTCTGCAGTTTGGAGGCGTTTGGGCATTTCCATCCCAGCTGGCAGGTTCTCCATTTGGGACCTTGCTCCTTCCACTGGCCTACCATATCCCATTTGGCATGCCGGAGTTGCGGCGGTTCCGTGGTCGATCTGGAAGGCGCGAAACGACCTAGTGTTCAATGCCAAGGCCTCCTCGGCAAGCGCTATGCTCCGCAAAACCTCCGACGATCTAACAATTTGGAGGTGGAGGTTCAATATTCACGACTGTGGACATGTAGACATGCTTAGAGCCCGTATTCTGTCCGCTGATGTGTAGCTTTTTCCTCGGTATCTCCTCTAAACCCCCATGTTTCCCCTCTCTCTTAATTTGGACGGATAGTATGACTCCCAAGTCACTTCGAGTAATGCAACAAGCGGTGGGGATCTCCCTCGGTAATTCTCGAAAAAAAACCAAATACAGTATATGTGTGGCGTAAAAAGAATACTCCCTCCGTCCCAAAATAAGTGACTTGAGTATGTCTAGATTCGTTTTTACCTATATACTAAAACGTGTCTAGATATATCCGAATCTAGACAAACCAACGTCACTTATTTTAGGACCGAGGGAGTATAAGATATCGACCGTACAAAACATAATTAAAACGTCCTATTCCTTTAAGCGCATTTGGTCATGCACGTGCACATGTGCATGTGACATATTGGAATTATGCGAGATTTTTATCACGTACTCCTACATGATATAATGTACACCTACCATACGGGTATATACACCAATGTATGCATTTTGTACCTAGAGTTTCATTTGTTTTTCCCCGTCAACAAAGAAAAAGCATATATGTTTCAAAAATTTGGAACAAGAGAGTTTGAAAAAGAATTGGACGGGCCGGCCCTGCTCGATCCGGTTCTCCACGTCAGTGGCAGCTGCGGCTCCGGCTGGCAGGCGGCATCTTGAGCTCGTCTTCCTCCTCCGGGCGCACCAGGCCAGCTCAGGGTCCAGCGCGGCAGGACGCACCTGCCCCCTCGATAAAAAAACCCGGCTATTCTCCGCATCACGCCCGCCCCGGTGCTTTCCCAATCCAGACGATCCGCGCAATTTGAGGCGATTAAAAAAGGCAGCCCCTCCGCAAAAGTAAAAACAAACAACCACCGCATCGCAGCACCGAGCGAGCGCGAGGAGGAGCGGAAGGAAGGAGGGACAGGGGGAAGGGGGAGGAGCAAAAGTTCGATAAAAAGGAGAGGAGGAGACGAAGCGTCCAAGCCCAAGTAACATCCCATCATCCCCACCTCCCCCTCCTCTCCCCCGCATCGAGATCTTGGCACCCGCCGGAGATCGAGAGGAGCGGCGACGCTGCGGCTCCCCCGATCCCTCCACCTCGTCCGCCGCCGCCGCCGCAGCCGACGACGACCGATCGGTGAGTCGCCATCCGCCTCCGCGCCGCGCCCCCCCTAGCTCTGCCCCCCATCGCCGATCGGCGCTGGATCGGCCGGATCTGGTACGGATCTCGCGGGGGCTCGTGTAATTCCGTGGGAGGGGACTTTGTCGTTTTGCTGTGTGGGCCGCGCCCGCGGGCTCGATCAATCGCCGCGTTGCTTTCAGCTCGGATCTAGCTGATGTGCGTCCGTCCCCGCGCGCGCGTGTTTTCGTGGCTGCCTTGTGGATAAGTCGGGGTTTTGTCCGCATTTGGTATGGCTGGCTGGTATGAATTGCGCCTGACTTGTGGATTGCAGGGGTAGGAGGGGAGGGGAGGACGCGATGGAGGCGGACTCCGGGAAGCTCTTCGTCGGCGGAATCTCCTGGGAGACGGACGAGGAACGCCTCCGCGACTACTTTGGACGCTTCGGGGAGGTCACCGAGGCGGTCATCATGAGGGACCGAAACACAGGCCGCGCTCGGGGCTTTGGCTTCATAGTCTTTGCTGAGGCAGGAGTGGCTGAGCGAGTCACCATGGACAAGCACATGATCGATGGACGCATGGTATGCTCCTTTTTCTTTTTCTTTTCCCGCTAATGCATTTCTATAATCCTCTGGTTCACTCTTTTTTTTAACTACTCTTTTACCTGCATCCAATTCAGGTCGAAGCCAAGAAAGCTGTTCCCAGGGACGACCAGAGCATCGCAAGCAAGAACAATGGCAGCAGCATAGGCTCGCCTGGACCAGTCCGTACCAGGAAGATCTTTGTCGGGGGCCTGGCCTCCAATGTCACCGAGGTTGAATTCAGAAGGTACTTTGAGCAGTTCGGCATGATAACAGATGTGGTTGTCATGTACGACCACAACACGCAGAGGCCTAGGGGCTTTGGCTTCATCACCTATGATTCAGAGGATGCTGTGGATAAGGCCCTGCACAAGAACTTCCATGAGCTCAATGGCAAGATGGTTGAGGTCAAGAGAGCTGTCCCCAAGGAGCAGTCGCCTGGACCAGTCGCACGCTCACCTGCTGGAGGGCAGAACTATGCTATCAGCAGGGTCCATAACTTCTTGAATGGCTTCAACCAGGGTTATAATCCAAACCCGATAGGAGGTTACGGCATGAGGGTTGATGGAAGGTATGGGCTCCTGTCAGGTGCCCGAAATGGCTTCTCTTCCTTTGGACCTGGCGGTTATGGAATGGGCATGAATGTTGAAGCTGGGATGAATGCTAACTTTGGTGCAAACTCTAGTTTCCTCAGTAACTCAAATGGGCGGCAAATGGGTTCATACTACAATGGTGGTTTAAACAGACTAGGTAGTCCCATCGGGTACGTTGGTCTGAACGATGACCCAGGATCAATACTGAGTTCAATGGGAAGGAACGTTTGGGGTAATGGAAATGTCAACTACCAGAACAGCCCTACAAACATGAGTTCTTTCGTACCGTCTGGAAGTGGGAGTCAGGTTGGTCTTACTGGCGACAGTATCAATTGGGGAGGTCCTACTTCTGCCCATGGCATGGGAGGTATTTCAAGCATCGGGTCTGGTAACATTGGCCGCGGGACTGGAGATAACTTTGGTTTGCCATCTGGCGGCTATGGCAGGAGCAACCCAACTGGCACCATTGGTGAACCTTTTTCTGCATCAGCCAATGCATATGAAATGAACAACATAGATTCGTATGGCAACAACTCTATTTATGGTGACTCAACCTGGAGGTTCACGTCATCCGAGATCGATATTCCCCCTTTTGATCATGATCTTGGAAATATTGATCCAGATATCAAATCGAACATGCCAGCAAGTTACATGGGCAACTATACTGTTAATAATAATCAGACAAGCAGAGGTCAGTATCCGCCTCAACATTTTTCTACGTTTCTCCATATTTCCTTTTTATTCTAAAGGTGTTGCGTAACTCCATAAGTTATTCAACAAACAGAATAGGCATGTACATAGAGCAACTGATCTTCTCTTCATAGTTTAGAAAAACTACATCTACATGTCTAGTAAAAGAAACAATGTTGTGTAATTGCAGTACATATGCTTAATCAGTTGATGCTATGCCATAATCAATCGACCTTTCTTGTGGCTTTCATTAGATTATATATGCAAGTACATGATATTAGACCTATGATCTTTTCGAAGTTGGCAATATATAGGATTTGCTTGTATTTGGCATGAGCATCAGAGGTTCAACAACTTGTCTTCAAAGCTTGGATGCAACTTACTTTACTCATGTCTTAGTAGATTTTTAGATAGCCTCTACACCGTTTCACACACTCCTGTTATTTTAGAGCATTTACCTGGTAGATCAGTTGATTGACTGGATTTTATAATCATACTATGGCTGCTTAAGTAGACATTGTAGTCAGATCTGTCTGTTTGCATTGGCCATAACGAAAGTTTTATTGAGTAACAACCGTCCCAAGCTTATGGCTGTTTAATACGAAAGCACTAGTGAGTAACATGCTTTGGACGTGTCCCAAGCTTTGTATGAATGATAATGAATAAATTAAATAGTGAGCCTTTTCTTCATCTATTCCATTGACCTGGGACACACTTCTGTGCAGTGCCTGACAAACATAATGGATTAGGGACCTATGATGTGTTGTGCTAAGTAAATCCATCTACTGATTGGTGTAGGATCTAATTCTGCATCTATTTGATGAACATTCATCTTTGCCGGAATGCTAAGACAGATTTCGTGACCAACTCTTTCATAAGGAGATGTTGTGATCTGTGCTGCAAGGTTGTTATTCGTGTACCATCCTGAAATTGAGGATAAACGATAGTGTTTGTTTTTTTGAGCTATAAACGATAGTGTTGGAGAGGTGTAATGTTTATGGGTGAACAATGCAAAAGGAACGGGAGAGGAGAAATCAGTGTAATGGAATATAAATATAATTTGAAATGGGGGTGAACCATGAGCAATTGTGACAGCATGTTGTATGCATGTGGCTGTTGTCAACTTGCCATTGGCTGAGCAAATCACTCGTCAAAATATATTTAGGGGGTGTTTGGTTGACAGCCCAGTTTGCCAAGCCAAAGATTGGCAATTTGGCATATGTTTGGTTCTTGCCACACTTTATTGTTTGTATGGTCCACTTGTCGTAGAGTGATTTTTTGCCAACTTTTGCCACACTTCGTGGCCTCCAATTTTTCAGCCACACTTGCCAAACTTAAGCTTGGCAAATTGTGACTAGGAACCACGCAGACCCTTAGAACCTAATGTTACACCGTCAGTTTGAAGCATGCATCAAGTGATTTGTGTAAAGTTCTTAAGTCAAGTGTGTGTTGGATTGTCATATGTTGGTTCTTCCTTTTCTCAGATGAACTATTATAGCAATATAGCTCTGAAGTCTCAATTTCTTTCAGCACTGTTGTCGGGGTTTTTGTTTTCTAATATACCGTCTTTTGTTGTTAGCTTTCTGTGCTTGGTGGGTAGTTTATGGCGTGTTTGGTTTTAGCCTAGGTAATATTGGCTAATATTTTGCTTGCCCATAAAATGGCCAACATTGCCAAGACTAAAGTGGACAAAGGAGCATTGGCATGCCAAAATATTGACCATTATTCAAACATGAACCAAATTTCTTGTCATGACCCAATATTTGTAGAGCGGCTTTTGATCACAACCCAAACATACCCTAGATACATAGCATGTGTTGCCTTTTTAGAACCTAATCATGACATCCCATTGAATGACGATTTATTAGTACTATTGCCCCGTCCCAAATTAATTGATGCAGGTTTGTCTGTTTTAGTGCGTAGATACATGTGAATCTAGACAAATCGGCGTTAATTAATTTGGGACGGGGGTAGTACATCTTTTATTTTAATATTTGTTTGTGTTACTATGTGTTTAGAATTTTGGCAACAGGTTAATCCTGTTTGTTCAAATGATCAAATGTACTGCATCAGAAGTTTGATCTAGATTCTAACTACATCGTAGTTACAGTAATAGGCAATTAGTTGCAATTGAAAATGAGAACAGTGGTTATAGTCAGTATTTTGGTTTGCTGAAAATGGGCCTGACTCAGGGTTGTTGTGCCAAGGGAGTGTTAATCTTGGTAGTTTGATGCACTAAGACTTTGATCATCTTGCTCAACTGGACAACTGGTGTTGTAGAGATGCAAATAAGAATTTTAGTTTGGCTTGATCATCTTGCTCAACTGGACAACTGGTGTTGTAGGGATGCAAATAAGAATTTTAGTTTGGCCAACTGTGCTCATTGGGTGCCTCATTTCACGTGTAGATCATAGTCAAATGTGGTGTAAGGGCTCTGATATGGGGAGTTACTTTTGCTGTCTGATCTGTAATGCACATGTATTGTGGTATAGCTTCCTTGATGAATATGTTTTGGAAAGAAAATGCATAAGATTTGTAATAACTTATCATTATTATACTTTTAGTTCTTCACTAGTCAATGCATGATATGAGGTACATTTTGCATGCAATAGTCTAATCTGTTGTGAATACCTATACTTAGAAGAACTATACTAGTATTTGCTTCTGACTATGATTGTTTACCCTTTTACAGGTATCACTTCCTAGGCGAGAATATTATTATAGTCATATATGACTTGGGATAGGCGAGACACCCTTTATATCAGGTATTCAGGTGCAGTACTGTGAATTGGTGATATCAGATTAATATACAGGTTAGTTAATTGTTTCTAGCTAACCAGAGGTGTGGTTTATGGACACCAACATGCTAGAGGAGTGGATACAAACATTTTGTGAAGGTTTCAGATTTTAGTTTACTTTCTACGTGTATTAGGTCTTTTGGTTTTCCAATGAGATGTGCAGTGGTGATTGCGGCACACACTTAGAAGTGTTCCAACATAAGCTGGAATTCTGTCATACGGACAAACTTGTTTACCAGGGATGCTGTATTATCTTGCCCATTTATGGCAACATTAGCTCGTGTGTTTTTCTTCTCTTTTGACCATTTCATTTGTTACTAGAGATTTGGTTGACTTTATATATACTAGTTAAAGTATTTGGGGGGTGCCAATGTCATCTTGGTCACCATTAATAAAGTCACCAAAAGTACATAACTATGCTGGTTCATCTCATATGTATGCCTTCGATTGTTTGCCATGGGAAATAGAACTTTGGATCTGATCATTGCATATTAGCAGATTATGTTTCAGCGCTTTAAAGCTTATCCAGTCGCTAGGTACTCAAATGCAAGCTTTTCCAAGCTTAGGGTGGGTGCATGTGCTCGTGTCTTCCATTTTCATCTTTCCGAAAGTAGCTTTAGGTCTCATGTGGAGGGCAACTTGCTTTCAGTTAGTTAAAGGCAACAAGCTATATGTACTTTTCCTCTATAAATAGCCAACTATATTTTGCTAACATATATCTTGATTTGCTTCCTTCCTCATTACTACCTTCACTCTTTCATGTTACACTGTCACTTTCGGTCACCTACATGTCATTGTCAACGCTCCACCTAACGGTTTTCAATTCCTGATGGTTGCCAATGCTTTAGAGTTTAGTGCATGCCAGAGTTCTTGTCTTACAAACATTTCCAGAAGTTCAGAAAATTTATCCTTAAAATACATCAAAAAGTCAGATGCGAAGGTGCTGCTAACTCTTGCGACAGGGCTCCTTCCTCCGCCTTGTTCGGTGCTCTTTCCCCTTCCTGCCTTGCTACTCATTCGTAGCTGCTGCTACAAGCCTTCAATGATCAATCTTCTACAACACCCACCCATGCTGACAATGACCTTGCTGTCTCGTCATCGTTATGCTCTCTGCCCTGCTGCCGAATCTAACCTTCAGCGGGAGCAAGGCATTGCTGCTTTTTTAGGAGAACTGGAGAAGCAGGTCCATGTTCTTTAGAGCATCTCCACTCGTTTGAGCCCCCCAGGCTGAAATCCGGATGAATTTTTCGCCGGATTGGGCGAACATTTAGCCTGGGTGTCTATATGTTCCCCATTTGGCCTGGGGGTCTATATGTTCCTAGTCGCACACATAGGGCTCGCCGCGCTGAGCAAACGTGAGTTCGTTCAAAATTAGGGAGTTTCATATGAACTTGCCGATGTTCATACCATCTAGGCTAAATTGGTTCATATATAGGTGGGGATCGGAAGTACATAGACGAGTTCGGCGGACAGTTAACTAAAAACACTAAAAACGCCGGCGGCGACGCGACCTAGTGCATGCCGAGGAGGTGGTAGAACGCCATCGTCGTCGTCGCTCGGCGGCTTGTCCTTCACGGCGCCATGGCTGCTGCCCTGGCAGGCATTGCCGATGCGGTGAGGTGCGCTTGGCTTGGCTCGTCCTCGTTGGGGTCGTTGAGGACGACCAAGTTGTGCTGACGGCGGCGGGCGGCCTCCTCTCGCCCGTGCTCCTCCTTGGACCAGGCGAGCGCGTCGGGAGGCACATCTGCGAGACATCGTTGAGCGACGCCTCCATCGCCAGCTTGAGGGCATAGTCGTTCTGGTCCTCCTCCAGCGCGTTCACCGGCTCTGGCTTCGGTCGGACCATACGGAGGCAACCCCATGGCTCGTTGATGGTGAGTGCATGTGTGCGCGTCGTCGACATGGGCACGGACCGCGGCGACGGCGATGGCGGCTCGCACTTCACTAGGAGAAGGGGCGAGCTCAATGCCAGCACCGAGCTAGAGGAGCGAGATGCGGAGGCCGACGAAGAGGACGCGCCGGTCATCCTCCTCTGCAGCCAAGAACTGCTGTGCCGGCGGGAGAACGAGGCTGGCATCGGCGCTAGATACTCGAGGCGAGGGAAGTTGCTCTCCGCCGCGCCATCGCCTACGTACCTTTCTGTCATCGCCGTCGAGAAAAGAGGTTCGTGGAGGAGTGGAGGAATGTGAACGGCGAAGGGAAACTGCCTTTTTTATAATGGCTAGGTGGACGGGAGGGGTGTAGCCCGCGGGCGGGAAGCCGAGGTGTTGGCGCCGTAATCCCGCCGCGTGGTCGGCGACCACCTTAACACGCGTGGGAGCCGAGGGGATGAGGACGAAGACGAAATCTCTCGCCGACTTCTCAGGGCCACTCGAGCCACGCCCCAGGTGAACCTGGCACTCTAGGTTCGGCTTGTGTTCGCTGGAGGATTTGAAACAAATCCGGATGAAATCGAGGAGCTTGGGCGTGGCTGGGCCGATTTTCGCCGGCCCGATGGAAAAAAGTGGCCTTGGGGTTGTCAACCAAGGCCTATCCACCTATGCAAACATTTTGGGAACGTTGACCCAGTTTTGGGGACCACGAGTAGAAGCTTCAGAGCACGAGGCAGTCAACCGAACAGCGCCCAGACTGTATCTATGCGAGCTAAAAGTGGAAAAAATTCGGGGCGGTTTTCTGAACCCCAAAAGAAATCGTGCAAATTTTCATCAATATATTTCTCGGCTGTATTGTGCAAAAGAACAAATACGTGGACCAGATTCACTAGACTGGAGTTGATTTATAATCTTTTAAACTCGGAAATATATTTTATATTTTAAAATGAAGGGATGTCATCCGCTTCATTCCTCCGCTTAATTTTTTAAATAAATTTCAGAAATAATACATAAAATTTGGAATTTTGGATTCTAGCACTGCTGTTACACTGCTAGTATCGGTGTACCATACACCGATTAGTTGCGTTTCCTTGCTTAGACGTGCGTGTGTGATTTTGTGCCTATCACCGTACACCGATTACTCTCTATCAGTGTGCCATGTAGTGCCTATTGGTGTACCGTGCACCGATTACTCTCTATCAGTGTGTCATGTACCGAAGTCGTGCTAGAATCTAAAATTTTAAATTTTATGTATTATTTTTGAAATTGATAAAAAAATGTCTAGATACATTCGTATCTAGACAAGTTGATGTGCTAGGTACATTCGTATCTAGACAAGTTGATGTGCTAGGTACATTCGTATGTAGATAAATGTAAGTTAATTAATATGGGTCGTAGGGAGTAGACCATATCTCCTTCCTGTTTCTTTGTGCTCCTATCTACCGCTGTCCACTGCAGCAGCCCTGGACTCGCAGTGGTCTCGTTATAGTTCGAAATTGAAGCCACCCGCCTTCTAGAGCTCAAGGAAAGACGTGGTGTCATGGGTTTAATACGTTGAGTTTGGGTTAGATCTGGCTCTAGCAAGGATGCCAGCGAGGTTAGTGCTCCAAAAGACGTTCATCTCACGTGCTGCAAACTCACGCGTTTTTTCTGCAAACGCATGGCGCGGCTACAATTGTGTCTTCTGCAAATGTTGCCTTTGTGCCACAAAAGCTTTCTCGTGTTACTAGCCCTCCATGCTCCATATTGTCACGGAGAGCGGCCATTTGGAGCATGTTAGACAGGGAGCTTGTTTTTTGAATCTTGAAAAAATACCTGCATGTGGCCAATGTTGTATTTTAGCAGTGTGCAACAATTCGCAATGAATTACATTGTATTTTGGGCTCAGCAAAAATGACAAGTCCGGATATTGATGTGTTGGAAATGTTCGATTTTATTGCACAGTTTTGAACACGCCAGATGAATAAGTGTTGTGACGATGATGCAAGCGTACAAAGAAATATTCCACGAGTGGGCGTATGCTGCAATTGTCACACAATCCATTACTGTACTCCCTCCGATCCAAATTAATTAACTCGGATTTGTCTAGATTTGGATGTATCTAGACATATTTTAGTGTTAGATACATTCGAATCTAGACAAATTGAAGTCAATTAGTCAATTAATTTGGATCCGAGGGATACTATTTTTTGAACGGGAAGAGTGTCTCGAAGGACCCTGATTGTTGCATTTATACCTAACTAAAACATGAAAAGCAATCAAAGTCCTTGGTCCTCTCCACGAGATCTCAGACTCCACTGCCAGCCACCCTAACGTCATAGGAGGTCGAAGAAACACCACAACTTTGGCGTTTAGAGAGGCTGCCACACCTGTCACGGCGGTGAACAAGGCCACCATGTAGGACTCCCCAAATTGCATCTCGAACTGACTTCCCCGCCTTGCTCTAGCTCCGTAGGGCACCACTTGGCCGGCCAGGAGAAGAAACGTGAAACCATGCTCCATATGCACATGAAGAAACAACGATTTTTTTTAGATAAAAGGCCATAGCCCCGACGCTTAAATTAATAACGCAAACGGGCGAAAGGATACATGGTACTGCACACAACTTACATGAAAGAGCAACCCACCCACACAAGAAGGCAAACCACGAAGCTACACCCGGAAGCGCAAGGCCATTACAGTTACTCCTTCCGATCCATATTACTTGTCGCTCAAATGGATGTATCTAGACATGTTTTAGTACTAGATACATCTATTTTTGCGACAAGTATTATGAATCGGAGGGAGTGCTACAAAAGCGGAAGGCGAGCTCAAGACGTCTACAGTGTTGGGCCGGAGCTCCTCCAGAGGACGAGCTATTTTCACGCGCGCTGTCGAGATCCCACCATCGCTGCAGCAACGCCACCAGAAGCCGACCACCTCTAGGAACCAAACCAGGGAGCCTGCAGGCCCTAGGCTGCATCGAGGGAGCCCCAGGGAGAGGGGGTGCAGATCCGCAACAAGCCTTGCCGAGAGAGACACGCCGCAACTCCAACTGTCCGAAGACACCATAGCTCCGACACACCTTCGTCGAAGAGCCAAACGTCGAGAGCCCCAAGGCGGCACCTTCCATAAGAGCATGACGCCAGAACACCGCCACCGCTCGATCCGAGGATCCGGGTTTTCACCCGGAGCACGAGGGAGACCAAAAGCACCGCAACTACGCCTTCAACAAGGGAACGACGTCTGAAAACGTCGCCGTCGCGGCCCAAAGGGCATGGTTTCCCCTCGGCACCGCCTTCTGCCTCCCACACGAGGGTCGGAACATCGCCGAGGCGGCAACCGCACCACCGCCACGACGACCAACTCTCCGACCACCACGCCACCCACACATACCATGGTCACCGGCCAGCACCTGGCCCCCTGGCTCGCCCGCAAGCCAAAAGGGCCCACACCACCCAAGGCCGCCGCCCCGACGCACCAAGACGACAACTTCCACCCATGGCACCGGCGAAGAAACTACCACGAACCGCGGCCGAGCCACATCACGACGGTTGTCACCTTGACAACACGCCGCCACATCGCCCAGCCCCACAACCCTGATTGGGCCCGTCGGCCCAGATCTGTGCCCGCACCACGCCTGCTGCCCCATGCAGCCAGCGCCCGAGGAGGGCCGCTTGAGCTCGTCGGGGAGAGGGTCAGGCCACGGCCCGCAGCCACCGCACCACCTCCCTCCGGCCAGGGCCAGCCTTTGGCAGCCCGCGAGGCGCCGCCTGATGACCCACAAGTATAGGGGGTGTATCGCAGTATTTTCGATAATTAAGAGTGTCGAACCCAACAAGGAGTAAAAGGTGCTGACTAGTGGTATGGATCATAAATTCTCTGCAAATACTTAGCAAACGGATTTTTAGGGGTTTTTGATAAAGCAAGTAAACAAAGTATGAGTAAATAAAAGACAGTAGGAATAAATGCAACAAGTGGCCCAATCCTTTATGCAGCAAAGGACAAGCCGGTTGTATTACTTAAGATGACTAAACGTTCTCGAGGACACATGAAAAGACTGTCGAGTGCTTTCGCTTCATATAGTTGATTAATCTTCTTTAGCTTGCTAAGTGTTGTGTGGGTGAACCTATGCTAATGTATCGACCTTCCTAGGACTAATACATACTTGTAATTATACCCCTTGCAAACATCCGTAAGTATAAGAAAGTAATTAAGGTAGAAACCTAACCACAGCTTTAAAATCTAAGACCCTTACGTCCCTTGTGCAATGGTTTTCTAATGGGGGTTCAGGTTTCTGTCACTCCGGCAACCCCTACGATTAGTAGCCAAATACACAATGCATTCTCCTAGGCCCATATAGGTGAAGTGTCATGTAGTCGACATTCACATGACACCACTAGAAGAAGTACACCACAACTTAAATATCAAACTATTGAATCTTTCTCAACATAACTCCACTACTAACAACATGACTTCTCCCATGTCCTTAAGAACAAAACGAACTACTCACAAGACATCATATGGATCATGATCAGAGATGGAATAATGATGTATAACAATCTGAACATAAACAATAATTCAATGGTTCATTCAATAGCAATATGGAGATGGTGATGATAGTGGTGATGATGATGATGATCCCGATGAAGTCCAGCTTGATGATGGTGTTGATGGCGACGATCTCCCCTCTCCGGGAAGGAATTTCCCCGGCAGAATTCTGTCTGCCAGAGATCTCTCTCTCTCGGTGTTTTCCGCCCCGCAGAGGCAGCGGAATCTTTCTGTGGTTGCTCCCCGAGTCTTAGGGTTTTGGGAGGATAATATACGCCAGAGGGGAAAGCCAGGGGTGGACCAGGGCGGCCACACCACCTGGTGGCGCGGCCTAGGCTGGCCCGTGCCAGGGGGTGGTGTGGGCCCCCTGTGGCCCATCTCCATCCCCCCTTATGGCTTCCTTCATCTTCTGAAAAAATAGGATTTCCCGTATATTTTTCCGGATTTTCTAATCCTTGCGAATTTTGCCTCCAAACAGCACCTTTTCTATCAGAATCTTGACTACAGCGGTCCATGCTCCAAAAGTCATCAACCATGCAAAAACAGATGAAATAACATAAGTATCACCTCTCAATATGAAATATATCAATGAATAACAGTGAATTATGACATACAATAGTGATGCAAAATGGACGTATCAACTCCCCCAAGCTTAGACTTCGCTTGTCCCCAAGCGAAACTAAGCTCAATAAACATGACCTCAGGTTTATGGAGTGAAGAATCGATAAAAGAATACGAACAAGAAGTATCACATTCATCAATACATAGATCATAATAGAAGACAACTCACTATTATATAACTCAACTTGCAATGAGTAAAGGAAACACAATAAAGATATATAAAGTAAATCATAATTGGTAATGGCAAACTTAGCTCTTGGTCGAAGAATAGTTGATAATTTGCTGGAGTTCATAAATAACTGGTTTTCAATGATAGCTTTCAAAGTAGTAAACATCAAGATAAGAGCAATGTGCAAAACAAGGAACATAAGAAACATGATTGAATAAATCATCATATGAATGAATGAAACACAACAACTCAAAATACTTGCTGAGATAGAAGGGAGTAGGTTTACTGACTCAACTAAAAAGTAAAAGAAAGGCCCTTCGCAGAGGGAAGCAGGGATTGCAAGTCTCATAAAGAGCTCCCAAAAATTATGGTACTTACTAGCTTTCAGCTCTCATTGCCCCTATCATAGGCATCTTTAGGTGATTAAGGTTAAAGTGATAAAATATGAGGATATGCATTGACAAGCTGTAAATTGAGAATCTCATGTCCCTTGAATACGAGGGCCACTCCTCATGCTACTCAAGTTTAGTCACCGGTAAGTTCTTGTCATCGTAAGCATATGTGTATCATAGAGAACCGCCAACGGGGTATCCCTTGCTCGATGATACGGAAGAATCCCCATATAAAAATGACAAGGCAAACAGACAACAAGCATCTCAACAATCTTCTTATTTACCATGGGAATATGGTGCTTTTTCTCTCTTTCCTCTTTTCATAATCTCTTTTTTCTTTTTCTCTTTTTTCTCAATATCGGACTCTTTTTTTATAAGAAGAATGCTTCATAGATGCTCGTTATGGTTACGCTGCAGGTTTCCACCATGTCAGCATGGATTAGACCAGCGGCCCAGGCGTTTCTCTAACACCCATGCATAACTCCATGGACTTACAAGCTCCCCTTTCATTTCACACCGACGACATCCATAGACAAAAGAACATGATAACAACTAGGTACAAAGTACCAGTGCAATGTTAAAAGCGTTCCCCATGACAACATGGTTCTGCTAATTCATAACTTACAAAGCGCAAGCATATACGCAACATAGGTGAGTATAATGGTTCAAGTTTATTAAGTGCAAGAAAGTAAAGTGTGCCATCAAGTTCGTGAGAGCTTTAATCACTAATTTTCACATAACAAGTTTAATTTGGGAGGTAGATAAAACAAGAATTTACTTGGAATAGCAATAATGCTAATAGGTAGGTATGGTGGACACAAATGCCGTGAGTTTTGGTTTAAAGGAGTGGATGCACGAGAAGAATTCCCTCTCAGTACAGGTTTTTGGCTAGTAAGACTGGGTAGCAAGTATAAGAGTCGAAGGAAACAAGCAAACATACAAGTGATAAAGACAAACATGCAATCTTCCTTGGAAGCACAAAAGATCTTAACTAGAGTATACTAAACTTATGAGCAAATCAAGAAAGAAAGATGATGAAATTATATTTCTTTAGAATACTTGTATCTTTTCATTCAACTCTCAAAAATAGTGTTGCTACTGACCGAGCCAGGTTTGCCAAAACCAACTAAATTAACTCAATGATCCCAAAGTGATACCAATACTAACAACAAGATCAATCATACAACCACGAATTGAAAACTAATATAAGCTATGAAAAAGAGTGAATGATAGAACTTCTTATTAATATTCCATAACGGCAACTCACACCAAGGGATACATATCTAACGAGAGAGGGGACACTTCCATAATGCAAACCATCCTACATAATAACTTATCTATTCATGATATGACTCTACTAATAAGGTAAAAAGATAGAAGATAGTGATGTGATACCGCGACACTCCCCCAAGCTTGGAACGAACCAAGGGGATGCCAAACCTGATGACGAATTACTCCTTTGGTGGTGGTGGTATCCTCTCGATGAGCTTCTTGACCAATTTCCCCAAGTCCTCAATCTCGAAGGTGAGGGTACGAATCAACTCCGAGTTGTGCTCGATGCGGTGCATGATCATGTCAGATTATGGATCCGAGCTCTTGTGATTCTTTTTCCGCTCTCCTTCCTTGCGGTCTTGTTTTCCTGCATGGTTATGGATAAAGGTATGGAAGGGACTCTTGGTGCTTGGAGAAGGCGTCCGTGGTGCCAAACAGTGACGTGGAGGCTTCCCTCCAGTTGATATCCGTGTAGTCCTTCTGATCCCGGCAGGGTTGGCCACCACTCCAATGCTTGCAACGGTAGTGCCGGTGTGCTTTGCCTCCTCTTCACCTTCACTCTTGATCTCCTTCTCCTGCCCGGGGTATTGGAGATCCTCCTCCATAGGCTCCTTCTCTTTATCCTTGGCGGACACCATTGTGCTTTTAAACCTTCAAAGAGTATGTCCTGGCAGAAATAGATCGAAATGAAAACATGACGAAAACACGATATACGAACCTCGGGGGATCCGGGGGATTATATATTACAAAGTTTCATATCAAAAGGAAGGTACTGGGAGAAAACAAGTTGGAGGCAAAGTCCGGGGTGGACTCACCACCTGGTGGCGCGGCCAGGGGTGGGCCCGCGCCACAGGGTGGTGTGAGCCATCCTGGCTCCGTTTTCGTCCCTATTTTGCTTCGTAACTTTCCTTATTGGCTAAAAACTGCAAAAATATAGTTGGATTTTATTTTCGCGGAACTTTTCTTACCAGAGTTGTTACCTATTTGAAAACGGGCTCTGTAGGTCTCTGAATTTGGTATCTAGTAGATTCTTCTAGAGTCACCACTTGAATATCATCGATATCTTCATCTTCATACACTTATTACTTGAGTCATAAAACCCTTCTCTTTCTTATTACACCATTATCTCCACTACCTAGAAATTTCTTTCACACAAAACTTCACATAGTTCTCATTAGCAACATTAGTGTTGGGTCCGCAGCATAGAAAACAAAAATTTTCCTACGGTGTGAACTACACGCCAAGATCTATCTACTAGGTACAAAGCAAACAGGTGGACATACATCCATAGAGAACTTACCCTCGAAGACAACGAGCTTTGTTAACGAGTAGGAACTCGTGGTTGATGTAGTCGTACACTTGCCGATCTCAAGATCGTGAGGAAGTCTGAGCGCCGCAACTCAGTAGCGCATCCGCACTCGCACACATGTTCAAGCCACCGGACAACCTCCACCTCCTCGCTCTAGCGATCCAGCGGAAGCAGCAACTCCTTCCAGACGAAATGCCACCGGGAACATGTATCTCGCTAATCCGAGACCATGGGGGAATAATTCTAGAGGGGGAGAGAGATCCTTCACAAGGAGGTGTGAGGATGAAGGAGGGAATGGGTGGCCTTTTATAGGAGGAGGGGGGTGCCCCCTCTCTCCATGGCCGGCGCATGGGGGGTGACCCCTCACCTCCCCCATTCATGTGGTGGTAACTCCTCCACATTAAAATGCCTCTTCACATTCCCTTTTAAAGTCTCCACTTTAAATGCATTAAGTTTCTCCAAATTTAATGCTCTCTCATTTAATAAAACTTTTTTTATTAAATTTATTCAGAATTTTGTTAATTATTTTAATTAACAAACATTCACATATAGCCCCTTGCAATATTTCAATATCACATGCAGAACCACCTTCTGCAATTTCACCCGAAACAATTTCCGGTTTCTATTGAAACAATTCCTGCGCTTTGTAATTCTTTTGTCTGAAACATATGTGCTCCAAAATGGTGTCCGGTAACTCTTAAGTGTGCCACCCTATGGTTCGCGAATAATGCAGACATGATCGAGACCCTTCTCCGATCAATAATCAGCAGCGGGACCTGGAGATCCGTACTGACTCCTACACATTCAACGATGACTCCTGTGATCGTGAGAACCTTTAACGCTTGTAACTAAATCCCTTTGTCTCTCGATATATTACATGTCTGAGATTCGAACATCGGTATCTCCATACCTAGTTTGATCTCGTTACCGACATGCACTCTTTTCTCGTTCCCGTGATATAACATTCTAGTGATCACATCACTTGCTTGCAAGCTATCCTAATGTGATATCACCGAGAGGGCCCAGAGTATATCTATCCGTCATCTGGATTGACAAATTCCACTCTTGATCCATGAGCCTCAACATAACACCTTTGTAGCACTGAACCCATCTTTATAGTCACCCTGTTACGGTGTGACGTTTGATGTTATCAAGATACTCTTCCGGTGTTAGCAATTAACATGATCTCATGGTCTAAGGATAAAGATTACTTCGTATGATGTTATAGCAATATAAACACAATGACTTGATCGTAATGCTATACTTCGGATGAATGTTCATCACATCATTCCACCAATGGTGTGACCTTGTTATTAACAACATCCAATGTCCATGATCAGGAAACCTTGATCATCCTATTAATCAACAAGCTAGTCTATAAGAGAGGCATGACTAGGAACCCTTTTTGTTTCTTAAACACACATGTATTGATGTTTCCTATCAATACAATTATAGCATGCAAAATAAACATCTATCATATACAAGGAATACATAATAACAACTTTATTATTGCCTCTCAGGGCATATTTCCTTCAGTCTCCCACTTGCACTAGAGACAATAATCTAGTTCACATAGTGATAAATCTAACACCCATGGAGTTCTGGTGTTGATCATGTTTTTCCCTAGGGAGTACTTTAGTCAACGGATCTGCTACATTCAGGTCCGTGTGCACTTTACAAATCTTTATATCTCCATCCTTGATATGCTCGCGGATGGAGTGAAACCGATGCTTAATATGCTTGGAATTCTTGTGAGACCTTGGTTCCTTTGCGTTGGCTATGGCTCCATTGTTGTCACAATAGATCACCATCGGGTCCAACACACTGGGAACCACACCCAGTTCCGTTATGAACTCCTTCATCCAAACCGCTTCCTGCGCTGCTTCTGAAGCAGCAACATATTCCGCCTCCGTTGTTGATCCAGCCACCACAGGTTGTTTGGAGCTCCTCCAACTAACTGCTGCTCCGTTCAAGAGAAATACGTATCCGGATTGAGACTTAGAGTCATCCGGACCAGTGTCAAAGCTAGCATCGACATAACACTTAGCGACTAGCTCTTCTTCACCTCCGTATATAATAAACATATCCTTAGTTCTTCTCAAGTACTTAAGGATATTCTTGACCGCTATCCAGTGTTCCGAACCTGGATCAGATTGGTACCTACTAGTCAAACTAATAGCATGTGCCACATCCGGTCTTGTACATAGCATGACATACATTATAGAGCCTATGGCTGAGGCATAGGGGATCTTATCCATTATCTCTCTTTCTTCCGCTGTAGCCGGACTTTGAGTCTTACTCAATGTCTTGCCTTGCAACATAGGTAAGAACCCCTTCTTACTTCCGTCCATATTAAACTTCTTTAATATCTTATCAAGGTATGTACTCTGCGATAGCCCAATTAGGCGTCTTGATCTATCTCTATAGATTTTAATGCCTAATATATATGAAGCTTCACCAAGGTCCTTCATCGAAAATTTGCTGTTTAGATAACTTTTAACACTGTTTAAAAGATCTAAATCATTTCCAATCAATATTATGTCATCCACATATAATATCAGAAATGCCACATTGCTCCCACTCACTTTCTTGTAAATACAAGCCTCTCCATAAGTTTGGACAAATCCAAACTCTTTGATCACCTCATCAAAGCGGAGATTCCAACTCCGGGATGCTTGCTTCAGTCCATAGATGGATCACTGAAGTTTGCACACCTTATTAGCATCCTTAGGATCGACAAAACCCTTAGGTTGTATCATATACAACTCTTCTTCAATATTACCATTGAGGAACGCAGTTTTGACATCCATCTGCCATATTTCATAATCGAAATATGCAGCAATTGCTAACATAATCCTAACCGACTTAAGCATTGCTACGGGAGAGAATGTCTCATCGTAGTCAACTCCTTGAATTTGTCGAAACCCCTTTGTGACAAGTCGAGCCTTATAGATGGTTACATTACCATCAGCATCAGTTTTCCTTTTGAAAATCCATTTATTCTCAACGGCCTTTCGGTCGTGAGGTAAGTCCACCAAGGTCCAAACCTGGTTTTCGTACATGGATTCCATCTCGGATTTCATGGCTTCTAGCCATTTGTTGGAATCCGGGCTCATCATTGCTTCTTCATATGTCGCAGGGTCATCCATTTCATCAATCATGAAATTCATAACAGGACTGCCGTACAGTTCAGGAGTTGCACGTGTCCTGCTTGACCTGCGAGGTTCGGTAGTGTCCTCTTTCGGAGTTGCATGATCAATATCATTAGCTCTCTCTTCATTAGGTGAAGTCAACTCCGAAACAACTTCCGGTGCTGCGCCACTCGCCATTTCATGAAGAGAAGGTTCAATAACCTCTTCGAGTTCTACCTTCCGACTACTCACACCTTTCGCGAGAAACTCCTTCTCAAGAAAGGATCCATTCTTGGCAACAAAGACCTTACCCTCGGATCTGTGATAGAAGGTATACCCAATCATTTCCTTAGGGTATCCTATGAAGACGCATTTTTCCGCTTTGGGTTCGAGTTTATCCGGTTGAAGTTTCTTCACATAAACATCGCATCCCCAAACTTTAAGAAATGACAGCTTAGGTTTGTTTCCAAACCATAATTCATACAGTGTCGTTTCAACGGATTTAGATGGTGCCCGATTTAAAGTGAATGCAGCTGTTCCAGTGCATAACCCCAAAATGACTGTGGCAAGTTAGTCAAAGACATCATAGATCGAACCATATCCAATAAAGTACGATTACGACGTTCTGACACACCATTACGTTGTGGTGTTTCGGCAGGCATGAGTTGTGAAACTATTCCACAATCTTTCATATGTGTGCTAAACTCGTAACTAAGATACTCTCCTCCACGGTCGGACCGCAAAAAATTGATCTTTCTGTTACGATGATTTTCCACTTTATTCTGAAATTCCTTGAACTTTTCAAAAGTTTCAGACTTGTGTTTCATCAAATAGATATACCCGTATCTACTCAAATCATCCGTGAAAGTAACAAAATAACGATATCCACCTCGCGCCGACACACTCATTGGTCCACACACATCAGTATGTATGATTTCCAATAGATCTGTCGCCCGTTCCATTGAACCGGAAAACGACGTTCTAGTCATCTTGCCCATAAGGCATGGCTCACATGTATCAAATGATTCAAAATCAAGTGATTCCAAAAGTCCATCAGAATGGAGTTTCTTCATGCGTTTAACGCCAATATGACCTAGACGGCAGTGCCACATATATGTAGATATATCATTATCAAGTTTAATCCTTTTAGCATCAACATTATGAATATGCGTAATACTACTATCGAGATCCAACAGAAATAAACCATTCAACATAGGTGCATGTTCATAAAAGATATTATTCATATAAATCGAACAACCATTGTTTTCAGACTTAAATGAATAACCACTTTGCATCAAACACGATCCGGATACAATGTTCATGCTCAGTGCAGGCACCAAATAACAATTATTTAGGTTTATAACTAATCCCGATGGCATATGGAGAGGCAGCGTTCTGATGGCGATCACATCAACTCTTGATCCATTGCCGACCCGCATCGTGACCTCATCCCTTGCTAGTTGTCGCTTGTTCCGCAGCCCCTGAACCGAGTTACATATATTAGAAACCGATCCCGTATCAAATACCCAGGTGCTACTGCGAGTACTAGTCAAGTACACATCAATAACATGTATATCACATATACCTTTGTTTGCCTTGCCGGACTTCTTGTCCGCCAAATACTTGGGGCAGTTGCGCTTCCAATGGCCAGTCCCCTTGCAATAGTAGCACTCGGTGTCAGACTTAGGGCCAGCTCGGGGTTTCTTTTCAAGCATGGCAACAGACTTGCCACCCTTCTTTCCCTTGTTCTTGCCTTTCTTGTCCTTCTTGAAACCGGTAGTCCTATTGATCATCAACACTTGATGTTCTTTCCTAATCTCCACTTCTGCAGTCTTAAGCATTGACAGAAGCTCGGGAAGAGACTTCTTCATGCCTTGCATATTATAGTTCATCACGAAGCTCTTGTATCTAGGTGGCAGAGATTGGAGAACACGATGTATGCCTAAGTCAATGGGAATCGTTATTCCCAAGGACACAAGCTTATCGGCGTACCCAGACATTTTGAGTACGTGCTCACTAACGGAGCTGTTTTCCTCCATCATGCAGCTAAAGAACTTTTCTGTAGCATTATAACTCTCTACGGCAGCATGGGTATCGAAAATCATTTTCAATTCTCCCATGGTATCAAAGGCATTGCCATTTTCGAAACGCTTTCGAAGTTCTGGCTCTAGCCCATACAGTATGCCGCAATGAACTAAGTTGTGGTCCTCCTGACGAGTTATATAGACGTTCTTTTCCTCGTCAGGGGCATCAGGAGCTGGTGGGGGGCCTAGCGGCGCATCTAGCACATATTTCTTTTGTGCAGCAGTGAGGAGAATCCTCAAATTCATAGCCCAGTTGGTGAAGTTGCTACCATTCACAGCAAGTTTCTCTTTCTCCATGAACACATTGAAATTAAAAGCAGGTGGTGCCATCTACAACAGAATTTGTAAAGTATATTTAGACTAAGTTTATGATAGATTGAGTTCAACTAATCCAAATTACTAATGAACTCCCACTCAAAAACGACATCCCTCGTGTCCTTTTGGTGATTACATGAACCAAATCCACTACACCAAGTCCGATCATCACGTGAGTCGGTGTAGCTTCAAAGGCGCATCTATATGGGCATCATATCAACTATATGACTCATGCTTAACCTTTCGGTCCGTGTTCCGAGGCCATGTCTGTACATGCTAGGCTCGTCAAGTAAGAACCTTAGTATTTGCGTGTGTAAAACTGTCTTACACCCGTTGTATGAAAGCATAGAGTTGAGAACACCTGATCATCACGTGATGCCTCAAAACACGATCCACAAAATGGTGCATACTTAAGGAAGAACACATTTTATCTTGATATCTAAATGAGGGATCATCTTATAATGCTACCAAACGTGCCAAAGTAGCAGTATAAGATGCTAACATCTAATGTGTGAAGTGAGGTGATATGGTCCATGCATTTGATCTCTATCATTTGCATCGTGGTATGATCTCTATCATTCCTTTGTGTGTAAGGCCAAGGTCTATGGAACTTACACGTTAAGTGAGTTGTAAGAGTATCCATCATACATCTACTTACAACAATACCATATCAAAACACTAGCCCAACAACGATCTAAACTAGACGCCTCTAATTTATCAATTGCAAGTTTTACGTGGCTTAGGGCTTTCGGAGATAGAACCTGTCTAACCTACGAACATGAACCACAACAAGGATAACCAAGTTATTAGCAACTCGTTGTAAATCAGATATTGACTATAGTAGGAGAGACAGACACCCGCCAGCCACTTATGCAAAACAAGTTGCATGTCAGTCGTGGAACCGGTCTCATGTACGATGACATGTAAGGTTGGTCCGGGCCACTTCATCCCACTATGCCACCAATATCCAAAGTACATAGAAGATGCAATAACATGATCATCATCGCCCACATATAAACATATGTGTACTACCCGTGCAAAGCACCTACGCATAGATCAGGCTCTGATACCACTGTTGGGTCCGCAGCATAGAAAACAAAAAATTTCCTACGGTGTGAACTACACGCCAAGATCTATCTACTAGGTACAAAGCAAACGGGTGGACATACATCCATAGAGAACTTACCCTCGAAGACAACGAGCTTTGTTAACGAGTAGAAACTCGTGGTTGATGTAGTCGTACACTTGCCGATCTCAAGATCGTGAGGAAGTCCGAGCGCCGCAACTCAGCAGCCGCATCCGCACTCGCACACACGTTCAAGCCACCGAACAACCTCCACCTCCTCGCTCCAGCGATCCAGCGGAAGCAGCAACTCCTTCCAGACGAAATGCCACCGGGAACATGTATCTCGCTAATCCGAGACCATGGGGGAATAATTCTAGAGGAGGAGAGAGATCCTTCACAAGGAGGTGTGAGGATGAAGGAGGGAATGGGTGGACTTAAATAGGAGGAGGGGGGGTGCCCCCTCTCTCCATGGCCGGCGCATGGGGGGTGACCCCTCACCTCCCCCATTCATGTGGTGGTAACTCCTCCACATTAAAATGCCTCTTCACATTCCCTTTTAAAGTCTCCACTTTAAATGCATTAAGTTTCTCCAAATTTAATACTCTCTCATTTAATAAAACTTTTTTTATTAAATTTATTCAGAATTTTGTTAATTACTTTAATTAACAAACATTCACATATAGACCCTTGCAATATTTCAATATCACATGCAGAACCACCTTCTGCAATTTCACCCGAAACAATTTCCGGTTTCTATTGAAACAATTCCTGCGCTTTGCAATTCTTTCCTCTGAAACATATGTGCTCCAAAATGGTGTCCGGTAACTCTTAAGTGTGCCACCCTACGGTTCGCGAATAATGCAGACATGAACGAGACCCTTCTCCGATCAATAATCAGCAGCGGGACCTGGAGATCCGTACTGACTCCTACACATTCAACGATGACTCCTGTGATCGTGAGAACCTTTAACGCTTGTAACTAAATCCCTTTGTCTCTCGATATATTACATGTCCGAGATTCTATCATCGGTATCTCTATACCTAGTTTGATCTCGTTACCGACATGCACTCTTTTCTCGTTCCCGTGATATAACATTCTAGTGATCACATCACTTGCTTGCAAGCTATCCTAATGTGATATCACCGAGAGGGCCCAGAGTATATCTATCTGTCATCTGGATTGACAAATTCCACTCTTGATCCATGAGCCTCAACATAACACCTTCGTAGCACTGAACCCATCTTTATAGTCACCCTGTTACGGTGTGACGTTTGATGTTATCAAGATACTCTTCCGGTGTTAGCAATTAACATGATCTCATGGTCTAAGGATAAAGATTACTTCGTATGATGTTATAGCAATATAAACACAATGACTTGATCGTAATGCTATACTTTGGATGAATGTTCATCACATCATTCCACCAATGGTGTGACCTTGTTATTAACAACATCCAATGTCCATGATCAGGAAACCTTGATCATCCTGTTAATCAACAAGCTAGTCTATAAGAGAGGCATGACTAGGAACCCTTTTTGTTTATTAAACACACATGTATTGATGTTTCCTATCAATACAATTATAGCATGCAAAATAAACATCTATCATATACAAGGAATACATAATAACAACTTTATTATTGCCTCTCAGGGCATATTTCCTTCAATTAGTATATATGAAGTGATAAAATCTTTTGAGTTCAACTTCAACTGAAAACCATCAAAACACAAGCTACTGCAGCAACTCCTTCCGAAGACCCAAAAAGAATTAAAAAAGGAAACCGAATAAAGAAGCAAATGCAAGAGTGGCAAAATCTGTCAAAACAGACCAGCAGGTAAAGATCAATTTTTTCGAAAATCTTCTGTTGCTCAAATCAAAAAGTGCAAAACTAACGAAAGTTAAATAATAACGTAGGGCAGAAGCACAAAAAATCCGACATACAGAAATCTCTTACGAATTTTTACGGTGAAGCACAAAAAATCTGTTTTGGGACAGCAACTTCCCCAAATCTTACTTCTCTCTCATTAGAGGTTGATCTTTGACACAAAAACCAAACAAAAAGGATAAAGAGAGGTTATTACCGAGGTAATAACTTCCATGACTCAAAGAAACAAAAACAAACTGAAAGCAAAAGATAAATTGGGTTGTCTCCCAAAAAGCTCTTTCTATATAGCCATTAAGATGGGCATGATAATTTTGAAGATGCTCACTCAGGAATATGACTTGAAGTGAAAGAGAGCATTAAGAAGCAAAAATACACACATTTACGTCTAACCCACTTCCTATGCAAGGAAATTTTGTAAACAAACAAGTTGTTGAAACCAGAGGTTACAAGCATAGGAAGGCAAAAGAAGTGCAACATAAAAACTTTCAGCATAAAACGGGGAAACTTGATATTATTGAGATGCATAAGAACACTTTTCCCTCTCTCATAGTAACTTTCAGTATCATGCATAAACTTAACAATATAACTATCACAAGAACCATCATAGCAATGATTACTTATTCTAACAAAAAACACAGGAATACTAGCTCTCATAACACTACTTTGTGAAATAATATTAGAGGTATCCTTACAAAGGATATTGTGTCCCTCTTCTTCATATTTAGTAACAAAGTCTTTCACATTTGCTATTATAGGTTTATCAACCATTTGTTTATTAGGTTCAACAACTTTATGTGTACTTTCATTAACCATACTAGCTATCATAGAATGTTCCTTTATCTTAACTGGGAAAGGCATTTTCTCAATATAAGGTTCAAGTAAGACATGATTAGCAGTATAAACTTCAGTATTTCTTACAGGAACACTCTTAGTAATATCTTTATAAGGTTCATGATACTTATTTCACTTCTTTTTAGGCACTTCAATGTAGGAAGCAAAAGCCTTAAAATAAGAAGCAATAGCTTGAGAGTCTAGACCATAAGCATTTTTAATATTTTGAAAGTCATCAGTTTCTATAAAAGATTCAATGCATTCATAATCATAATTTATACCTGACTTTCTACCTTTGTCATTCTCCCAAGCTTCAGCATTGTCTTGAATACGGTCCAGAAGATCCCATTTAGTTTCTTCTTCCATGCGAGTGAATGATCCAGCACAAGAAGCATCCAATAAATCCTTATCATGAAGAGGAAGCCTTGCATAAAAGTTATTAATAATAATATTGTTGGGGGGCTCATGAATGGGACATTAGAGCATTAGTAACTTCAATCTCCCCCAAGCTTAAGATGTACTCTCTCCATCAAGAGGCTAAAAGTTGTATATTTGATTCTGATCTTTATGAATCTCACTAGGAGGATAAAACTTTGAATAAAAGAGAGGCACTATTTCCTCCCATTCCAGAGCTTGACCATTCTTTAGCAGCTTATACCATTCCTCAGCTCTTCCTTTTAGTGATAATGAGAATAACTTCTTCTTAACTTGCTCTGTAGTAATACCTGCACACTTGAACAACCCGCATAATTCGTGTATAAAGAGCAAATGATCACCAGGATGGACAGTTCCATCCCCAACATAGTAGTTATCCATAACACGATCAATAATTCTTGTAGGTATTTTGAAAGCATCATTCTCAGCAGGTGGTGGTTCATCTACTACCTTAGTAGTGGTAGTAGCATTACCAAATAAGAAACTCAGTGAATTATCCATAACGAAAATAAAGCAACTAACAGAAGTAAACAATACTCACAGTAGAAGTTTCCTTTACCAGTTCCACTCTCCAATAGCGCTTCACTCCTCGGCAACAGTGCCAGAAAATAGTATTGATGACCCATAAGTATACAAGGTGTATCGCAGTATTTTCGATAAGTAAGAGTGTCGAACCCAACGAGGAGCAGAAGGTGCTGGCTAGTGGTATGGATTAGGAATTCTCTGCAAATACTTAGCAAACGGATTTTTAGGGGTTTTTGATAAAGCAAGTAAACAAAGTACGAGTAAATAAAAGATAGTAGGAACAAATGCAGCAAGTGGCCCAATCCTTTATGTAGTAAAGGACAAGTCGGTTGTATTACTTAAGATGACTAAACGTTCTCGAGGACACATGGGAAGACTGTCAAGTGCTTTCGCTTCATATAGTTGATTAATCTTCTTTAGCTTGCTAAGTGTTGTGTGGGTGAACCTGTGCTAATGTACCGACCTTCCTAGGACTAATACATACTTGTGATTATACCCCTTGCAAACATCCGTAAGTACAAGAAAGTAATTAAGGTAGAAACCAAACCACAGCTTTAAACTCTAAGACCCTTACGTCCCTTGTGCAATGGTTTCCTAACGGGGGTTCAGGTTTCTGTCACTCCGGCAACCCCTACGATTAGTAGCCAAATACACAATGCATTCCCCTAGGCCCATATAGGTGAAGTGTCATGTAGTCGACGTTCACATGACACCACTAGAAGAAGTACACCACAACTTAAATATCAAACTATTGAATCTTTCTCAACATAACTCCACTACTAACAACATGACTTCTCCCATGTCCTCAAGAACAAAACGAACTACTCACAAGACATCATATGGATCATGATCAGAGATGGAATAATGATGTATAACAATCTGAACATAAACAATAATTCAATGGTTCACTCAATAGCATCAACTACAAAGAGTAATCAACACCGGGAAAGTTTCCCCTATGAACTATGCAAGATTCAACCCAATTGTTACGGCAATATGGAGATGGTGCTGATGGTGCTGATGGTAATGATGGTGGTGATGATGATGATGATGATGATGATCCCGATGAAGTCCAGCTTGATGATGGTGTTGATGGCGACGATCTCCCCTCTCAGGGAAGGAATTCCCCCGGCAGAAATATGTTTGCCAGAGAGATCTTTCTCTCTCGGTGTTTTCCGCCCCGCAGAGGCGGCAGAATCTTTCTGTGGTCGCTCCCCGAGTCTTAGGGTTTCGGGAGGATAATATATGCCAGAGAGGAGAGCCAGGGGTGGACCAGGGCGCCAAAGGGTGGTGTGGGCCCCCTGTAGCCCATCTCCAGCCCCCCTTCTGGCTTCCTTCGTCCTCTGGAAAAATAGGATTTTCCGTATATTTTTTCCCGGATTTTCTGATCTTCGCGAATTTTGCCTCCAAACAACACCTTTTCCATCAGAATCCTGACTGCAGCGGTCCATGCTCCAAAAGTCATCAACCATGCAAAAACAGATGAAATAACATAAGTATCACCTCTCAATATGAAATATATCAATGGATAACAGTGAATTATGATATAGAATAGTGATGCAAAATGGACGTATGACCGGCACAGGGACGCGCCGCGCCCCGAGCTTCCTCCTCCCGCTCTGACGCCATGCCCCACCGCTGCGCCCCGCGACCCCGACGACCGCGCCTCTCCCGCGAAGAGCCCGCGCCACTCCCGCGAAGAGCCCGCGCCACCGCTGCTGTACCCTACCCTGCACCGCCTAGGAGAGGCCCCGCCTCCTTGCGACGGGGCTGCCCCATGGTGCACCCCTCCCAGCGGCGCCCGTCGTCTTCGCCGGCCAGGCGTGGCCGCCACCACCCGCAGCAGCGGGGAGGTCGGCCGGCGTCGGCTGTTAGGATTCGGGGGTGGGAGCCTCCAGAGCCCTCTCGCACGAGAGGACCCGAGAGGGGTATTTTTTCCTTCCTCTAGGCCCCCGCCCCGGTGAACATAGTCCCGAAGAAACAACAATTATTCAAGGAGCTCACACCAACATTACCCACCTTCGGATCCCACCTCGAAAGCATGTTGGGGGAGCTCAGGCTCCACCATCTAGCACAATGCCACCGTGTGTGAACAGAAGACTCCATGGCATGCCGCCAAAATGCCATCTTGGCAAAACAAATCCTACTCCTAACTAGCCCTATTATCTACAACACAAGAGGCCCGACCACAACCCCTCATCCTTACTTCGACCATCAGCATCGATGGTGGAAGAAGAGGATAGGGTCGGGGTGCACATAGGGCTCTCAAGGAGGGTTGTAGAGAGAAGAGAAGGGAAAGAATGTGAGTCTTCCGGCAGTGTCTGCCCAAATTTTGTGTTTTAATGAAATTGCCCAAATTTTGTGTTTTAGTGAAATTGGACAACCGGGAGGACTAGATTTGGGGATACTCGGCCTGGCCTTTACCTAGCACGATCCATTTTTTGTTTGAACAATAAGAGGGGTCTCGAAGGACCTTGCTTGCTGTATTATTCTCATTGTCTGTGGATACATTCGACACATAGGACCTTGTGGTAATACGAAATTATAGCACAATCCTAGATAATTGCATAAAGGACCCTAGAAAAATACAGAAAAATAATTGAACCCTCTGTCCTCTTCACCGGATATAAGATTCCACCATCGGCCACCTTGGTACTAACGAGGATGAACCACTTGGCGATTAGATGGCGTAGGAATCTCTTGAAGGGCCTCCATAGAGGAGGTTGAAGAGGTGCTGAAAGAACACTGATGTTGCCTAGAGAGAGAGGTGAATAGGCATTTTAAAATAATTACGGTTTAGGCTCTAATAAATGTGGAATAAAACTAGCGTTTAATTTATCAAGCATAAAACCTAAATTTAGTAGGTTCAACTAAGTGCACCAACAACCTATGCTAAGCAAGACAAGCAACAAGGTGATAGCAAGATAGATTACTTCAAGCACGGTGGCTATCACAATGTAAATTGCATAAAGGGCTCGGGTATAGAGATGGCCGATGGACGTGGAGACGATGATTTTATCCCCAAGTTCATTTCCAAAAAAACTACGTCTCCGTTGGAGAGGTGGGATAGCGTAATGCTCTTCGAACGTCACAAACGACTTACTTTGAGGTGTGGTGGCTCGATGCTCATCGACACCACACAAGGCCTCATCCCAAGATGCCTAGGCACACTACTCATCGACGCCACAAAAGGCTCAACTTATTCTCCCGAGTGCGCATCACAAAAGGCGGGCACTCGATCCACTATGGAACACTTGAGGGTGGTCACCAAACCCGTATAAGTTTAGGGGAATCTCCACAACTCTCGAGAATCACCACAAAGGCCTCTAGCTTGAGAAATCTCCACACAACCATCTAGGGTTCCAAGAACCCAAGAGTAACAAGTCCACAAGCTTTTACTCACCGAATCTCCGTAGAGAACTCAAACCTATGCACCAAATGCAAAGGCAAGTCTGTCACTCTCAAATTCCACCAAAATATAAAAGCTATCAGGGGAATAAGAGAGGAAGAACACACGAAGATAACACCAAATTCTCTAAGATCTAGATCCCAAGGATGCTTCACAAAGAAGGGATTTGGTTTGGTGGGGTTGTAGATCTAGATCTCATCTCTCAAATTCCTCAAAAATATGCAAGAATCATAGGAGGGGGAAGAGGAGAGGACAAGCTCTTAAAGGTCAACAATAGAGAAAAGAGAGAGTGGAAGAACAAGTAAAAGAACCAAAATAAGAGCCAACCCTACAAAGGGGAAGAAGGAGACTTTAAATAGGACCTCCCAGATATGACCGTTATGTGCAAATCCACGCACGACCGGTAGTACCGCTAGTTTAGAGGTACTACCGCCGCCTCCCTTCCAATGGTCAAAAGCGACATGATAGTGAGAGAATAGTACATGGCCGGTACTACTGCCAATTCAGTGGTACTACCACTGAGGCGAGGTCGGTACTACCGCCTCACTTTTGATCAAGCTCCGGTAATAATTCGCGACCATCAAGGGAGGTTACTACAGGGTGGCATGGGCTGAGCGAAAGTGACCCAGAACTTCCACCGGTACTACCGGTGGCAAAATGCCCTAGTGGTACTACCAGTGCGGTGCCGGTACTACCGCCCCTGAAAACTGCGATACTAAAGCCTGGTTACTGAGAGTTGGCACTGGCCAGCTGTATTGACCCAGAACTTCATCGAACTACTGGCGCCAAGAATGGCCTAGCGGTACTTCCGGTGGAGCGGCGGTACAACCGGTCTAGGTAACTTGCTGAAACCAAAACTATAATAACTTGAGTATCCGAACTCCGAATGGGATGAAACCAATTTTGTTGTAAATATTGGATACCAGCAAGGGAGAAAATATCAATTATGAATATGTGAGATACCTCCCAAGGTGTGGAGCCGTAAAAAACCACCAAGATCAAAACCGCAATAAGATATTCATTTAAAATCCGTTTTTTGACGAATTAGACCTCGTTATGAAGATAACCACAAGATCTAGAACCTCACATGGATAAGATCCAAATAACAAGAAAGATGATGCAAGAATGCAAAGGTTTGAGCTCTCTCCGAAGGAAAATCTAGCTACGCACTCGAGAGCCCCTCTTGATAGTACGACTATCTATCCTAATCCTGGTCTCCCAACAAACTATAAGAGATCGGCAAAAGAGAAAACCTATAAAGATCATACCTTTGCCTTGAGCATTCCACTTGAGCTTGATGTAGATGATCTTGACCTCCTCAAGATGAAACACTTTTGTTGATTGCTCTTGCTCGCACACACTTAATGATGACATGTGAATTGCTCCCCATACACCATGGGGAAACCTCTTCTTAGAACTTGTCTTCATCGATCCATGATTATTGAGGATGGCAAGCTTCAAGCATGCGATCTTCTAGGATGACACATCTTGAACTTGCACTTCTTGAGTGTTGATCCACTTGAAACTTCTCTTTGCACTTCGACTTGATCAACCTTGAACCATCTTATTTCTTCAACATGATTCCAATAGGCCCAAAGCTCTTAGGCATTGCTTATTGTTCTTTATTTCTTCACCTTTCAACCTTAAAGCCAACACATAGTCCAAGCGATGCTAATGGACAATTCTTACAAGTTAAACTCAATGCAAACATTAGTCAATAGAGATTGTTATTAATTATCAAAACCACATATAAGGGTACACATGCACTTTCAGATGCCATACCGGTGTCTCGACATGCCACTGTCTCGGTCACAGACCACTCAACGCGCATGGCCACCATGTGGTACTCTCAAGTTACAACTCAAAAATTATCCGACATCTTCCAGATGCACAGGTAGACACACCGTTCCGCTTCATCCCCTCGCCACTCAGGTCGTCCGAAAGATGTTTGCCTACACCTCGACTCCATATCAAGAGATGGTAACGATCCACGACTTCACTAAAGGAAATAGTGGCCTTTCCCATCACTCCTAGCTCCTACCTCTGAAGGAGCAGAATGATGAAGAAGAAGAACCCTAACCAGGACTGGCCGGTTAGATCCAACACTCCTCTTCGTACTAGTGGCATCAAGCAAAAGCACCTAGAACTACTTTGTACAATCCGAGCATCCCATCTTTTTCTTCTGCTAGAGACGGCACAACGATGAGTTGAACCAGAAAAGACCTTTGGGGGGGGGGGGGGCAGAAGAGGACTCTCAAACGTCAAAACTATTGTACCTATGATAGAACGAGAAGGGATAAGAATGAGCCCTCATTCTGCACTTGATCCTTTCATTCTTTTTGCTTTAAAAAAACATATGCTATGTGCGAACGGAGAATGTAGTCCGTATATAGTGCATTGGCCTTGCAGTGCACACCATGCCTCGGTATTCTTGCCTAAAAGCCATAAAAAATTGGAAGTATAATTAGCACGTATACAAAACATTTATCTACTATGCTGTAAAAATTTAAAATTTAAGCACAACATCGATAATAATAAAAAGACAAATATGTATGTAAATAGTAGCTAATCTGAATGGGCTACAAATTTGGCCCATTAGCACTATCATCACTAAATTGTCATTTTTTTGGTCTCAAATTACCAATCTAGAATTGAAATTTAGTAGAGTGGGCTATGGGGTCTCTTCCGTGCCGCTGCCTCCACCAGAAGGGCTAGTCAAGCGTCTGTCCCGCATTTCTGCCATTGACTAATTTTTAGTTGGTCTCAGACTTGCCCGCTAAAGGTATGGATGATTTTCGGATAAGTGAAAGATCATGAGATTGGAGAGATGTACTCAGGCGGATACTCTCGATTGAGTACCTGCATTGAGTCAGTTTGGCGTGTACTTAGACCGTCTAAGCATCGGTTGGTTGGACTGCCTTGTACTCGTGATTTTTTTTTCTTTTGAGATTGTTTTCTCAAGCTTTTTTGAATGGTGAATTTGCTCTCAAGTTTTTTGTTCGAAATTTTTCCAAGTTAAAAAAACGTACTCCCTTCATCCAGAAATAACTGATTTGGGTTCGTCTAGATTCGAACGTATCTAGACGCATAATACATTCGAATCTAGACAAACCCAGGTCAGTTATTTTTGCACGGAGGGAGTATATAATTTTTTAGTAAGCGTGTGTCGGTGTCGGTATAATGGATAGATCTGGTACAGCTGCTGGCGTTGTTGTTTTTGCTGAAATAATTTGTATGAACTCAGTGAGAACTGTCATCGTTCCTTCTCTGCAGGTGCATTACAGTAGATAGTGTCAAGAAGAACCAAAACTACTACTAGCCCCTCGATAAACTCTTTTCTCCAAGCCATGATCAGTCAAATGTCAGTCCCAATAAGCTTAATAAGTACTAGTCTATAAGCATCACAGCAGGAATTTTACGGCCGGCCCTTCTTGAACCTGACCGTCAGCGTCACAACCTCCAGGACGAAGGCCACCACGGCGAGCACCAGAACAACACCAATGTATGCGTGCTTGTACTTGTGGTGAGGCTGCAGGATGCCGATGCCGTCGAAGACGTTGAAGATGCCCATAATGACCACGGTGTAGCCGACGGACCAGTGGTACAGGTTCCAGTAGAAGCGAACTTTGACGGTCTTCTTAGGGCGAATCAGCAGTGCAGAAGCCTGGTGGATCCGGTAGCAGGGTTTAGAAATTGGAATGGCAAAATCGAAGTTTTTGGTGAGAGTAAGAAACATGTAAAGATTGCTCTTCCATACGAGTAACTAAACCGTCGTGTTATTTTTGCATTTTCACGCGGCCTTGAGCAGATATATTGTATGGAGGACATACCTGAAGCGTTGATAGGACGAATAGCGCGGTGCCGATGTTGCGATGGCCAGTCTGCTGCAGGGCACCTTTTGCCGGGTTACCAAGGTGGGTAAGGCCGACGATCCACCCGGCGACTCCGATCACGTAGCCGCTGCATTGGCAGGCAACGTGGAGGTAGAACCAGGCCGGATCGAGCGACGGAAACACTCTCATGTACCTCGCCAGTATGACGCCCAGAGGGAGCAGCACGCCCCAGCTCACAGCATTCAGGACGCCGTGGATCTGCACGTTTCGAACGAACCAACTAAATTTACCCAAGTGAAATAAAATCATCTACGTACTCCCGTTCAAAAATATAAGACGTTTTAGCTTTGTGAATCGAACGTATCTAGCCATCTTTTAGTGTATATGTTCGTAGAGGTTCGAAGTGAACTTATACACTAAAAGTTGTCTAGATACATTCGTTTCACAAAGCTAGAGTGTCTTATATTTCCAAACGGAGGAAGTAGTAGTAAGCTATAATAACTAAATAGGTGATCCCACTAACCTATTTCTCTAAATATGCAAGCTATACACATCATCAACCTTTTAATTGGTCCATGTCATCTAGCTAGGCTACGTCACCATACATTTTCAAATATACTTTTTTTATTTTGTCCAGCGACCCAAAGAAAATCTACCGCTAGAGCCTACCGGTTGGTCTCCACTAACAGATTTATGTGTACATGCAACCTCCAGGTCTTCTCCACTAACAGATTTATGCCACACATTAATTGGTGTCACCGTGCATACTAACATACTACTCGCTTTGAGTACTTTCTTCAACCTGGTCATGTGTCTTCTCAGCTGCCACCACCATCAATTCATCATTTATTCCATCTTTAAAAAAAATCATCATTTATTCTCCCAGCGTCATTTGAGAAATTGAGAGAGAGCCCTTTTGTCTTCCCGCTTTGTCTAAGTATTTACCGAGTTCTAAAGTGTGACTCATCGATGGATAACTCCTTTTGCTAATGGAGTGGCTTCCTTCTTCATTCTTCGTATGGTACTGCTGCTCCTCCATCTGATCTTTTGTCTCTCTGTCGGTCTCCATATCGTGTTGCAGTGTCAAAGTGCTGCTATCGAAGTAGGTTTCCTATTGCCAAGAAATTTGCTTGATGATCTTGATGCCCTTGCTGGCGCAATTATCATATGGAATTGATGATATGAGACCTCTGCCACAACTTCTTGCCATTGTTGGGATTTTTTCAGCTAATTTTGGATTTTCTTAAGCTATCGGTCATTTGATTTGGATCATCTTTGTGGAGTACGTTTCCATGGGACACTGTTCCTGTTGTTCTCTCCGTCATGGACATGCATTTTATTTTGATTCCCTTGGTGTTACTCGGTGTATCCTTCAAGTCAAGGGACTATCTATGGATTTGTGTCTGATTCCTGCCGGTTCTTCGGCTGCACGTGAGTATTTCTTACAGCTCTCAATTAATGTTTGATCTTTAGAAGTTATCTAAAATTTATGTTGAGCTCAGACATGTTTTAGTTGGATAGGTTATTTAAAAAAATCATTAGTCTTAGATGGAATAAGCAAGGATTATTGTTGCAACAAAAACTAGGTGGTTCACGGGATTAGTTTAACATTCATCACATTTTACTTTTCTCTTTTTGCTTTGGCACATATGCAACAACTATTTTGTAACCAACGATCCACAGAACTTGACCGAGCTTGACAAGGTTGTCCCCGCAGACATTAACGGTTGCCATGACCCAACCTTTCCTAGAACGAAATGAGATATTACTTCGGTGTTTCTTCCATGGCATGTGTATTCAGTAGAGTTATTTGTCCAAGGTTCCTATTCTCCGTAAAAGTTTGTGCTACACCAATGACGAGGGTAGAGAAAGATGTCCGCATCATGCTTGGTCATAGCGATGTAAGCTTTCTTCTTTATCTTACATCTCTTTTTCTAGCAATTGTTTGATTTCAGGGTACAACCATGACCCTTTTTATCCCCCACATCTTCTTGAAAGATTTGCAAGGACATGCATCTTTTCCAATTGATTACTATGTGACATCATCTTTGATCTTTCCATTCATATACAAGCGATCCTCCTTTTACATTATTTATATAAATCTATCATATTCGACTGAAACATTTTATTCAGACGAGGTCGTGTATTCATGTTTGATTTTTCAGAACAGGTATACTCATTCTTACTTATCTATCTTCACTGCCATTATTAAGGTTATATAATCCAACATTTTATTCTGACCTATATGTTATTAATTATTTACTGTGTTTTTTATTATGCTTATGAATGTAGAAGGTGCAGATCGACTTTGCATAAGATTTGGCTTCTTCTACACGAGAAATCAATTGTTTACTTTGCCGTTAGTTCATAACCAAAAATTTAACTAGACCACACAATCGTTACTACTGCTTTATAACTATGCATATGTTTCTTTGTTTGTGATTATCTCTGCTGACAGTTTTACAAGTTACTTACATTTCGTATAGTACTTCATATGCTCCTATATACTCTAAATTATTCTCACAATATATCAATATCTATGGGTATCTAAAAAATTCCGCAACAACGTGCGGGAAATCATCTAGAAGTATACAAAAGATAATCCACACTGCCGTACGTACATTCTTGCGGCGGGGCAATGTACTGTAGACGCTGTCCCTCGGGGCAGGGACGTCCTCGACGACCGCTGCCTCGCCTGAGCTGAAGTCCCAGCTCCGGGACGACATGACGTTGTCACCGTACGCCTGGTGGCTTTCCGGCAGGCCATCCGAGGACGACGACGTGCCGACCTGCCAGACGATGTTCTGCCGGGTGCTGTTCCCGGGCAGCGAGATCGTCGCGTGGACGTCGTACATGCCGTCGACGTACTCCGCTCCGCGGCTGTGCACGGGGAAGGTGAGGTTCCCGTCCGCGACCACGGGGGCGTAGCTGTCGACGACCGCCGCGAGGACGCGCACACCGCCGGTCGCCGTGTCGTGGTAAGCGAATGTTATGTTTCTAATCTTGTCAGTCTGTCACTTAGAGTAGTTTTCTGAATTTCGTTTTTATTCAGTAGACAGACACACGAGCCTGTTGCATCAGGACTCAGTCTTAGCTTATCTGTAGCATCGTGATCGATCACGATCGATTTCGTGGGATGGCGCGAGATGTCCGGATCGTGGCGTAGGGGTAGGAGACTACCAGGTCACGTTTACTCTTTCTGTTATAAATAAAGAGAAGAACGAGAAAAGCCGGTACGATTTACACGGCACCAAAAACTCCCTCAGTGTCCTGCTCTCTGAACCTTGCCTTCGAGTGTTGGTTTTCAGGTTCAGCTCTAACAATCTGGTATCATAGCGTTCGTGAGGGACCATGGCGACGGGAGGTGGATCGCTGCCGCCGGCTGCTGGGGACGCTCGCTCCGTGACCCCGGAGCGATCAAGGCACCGGAGCCGCGGCCGGAGTCGCGCCCGGCGGGACGGCAACGAGATAGTCGTCCACGAGCGCACGGTCCAGGAGCGGATCGTGACCGGCGGAAACACGGTGTGGCCGATGCTCACGGCCACAAACTACGTCGAGTGGGCCTTGGTGATGCAAATCAACCTTGAGGCCAACTTGATGTGGGAGGCTGTCGAGGGGAATCCCTCCAGCGTGGCCGCGGACAAGGCCGCGCACGCCGCTCTGCTGCGATCTGTGCCGCCAGAGATGGTGGGCGCGCTCGCGATCAAGGGCACGGCGAAGGCGGCGTGGGACGCCGTGAAGGTGATGCGCGTGGGGGTGAATCGCGTCAAGGAGGCCACGGCACAGCGCCTCCGCAAAGAATTCGAGGACCTCTCCTTCAGGGACGGGGAAAGCCTCGACGCATTCTCCCTGCACATCATGAGCATCGTCAACAACCTGCGCTCCCTCGGTGACACCGTCGAGGATCTGAAGGTCGTGCAGAAAATTCTGCGAATCGTCCCTGACCGCTACGCTCAGATGGCGTGCTCGATAGAAACGTTACTCGATCTGAGCACCCTCTCTGTGGAGGAACTGATCGGGAGACTGCGCTCTTCGGAGGGGCGCGGTGGCGGCGGGACGTCGACGCAAGGCGCTGGTGGTGCTCTGCTCCTCACGGAGGAGTGGGAAGCGCGCCGACGACAACGTGAACAAGGGCAGGGCTCGGGAGGCGGCAACGAAAACGGCCGCAAGAAGGGCAAGCCCAAGCCAAAGAATGGCAATGGCGGCGGCTGCAACGCCAACGCCGGCAACGGAAACTCTGGCGAGAAAGACATGTCCGAGGTAAAGTGCTATAATTGCAATAAGATGGGCCATTTTTCAAAGCAATGCACAGAGCCTCGGCGCGAGCGCAAGCAGCAAGCCAACCTTGCTCAAGGGCAGGAGGAAGAACCGGCGCTCCATCTCGCGAGCCTGTGCGCGATCACGCCGGCACCAACGCACAGTTCCTCGGTCGAGCACGTACTGCTCAACGAGGAGAAATCCAGGGCAAAGGCGCTGCCCACCACTGGCGAATGCGACACCATGTGGTTCCTGGACACTGGGGCCAGTAACCATATGTGTGGCCGGCGGGAATTCTTCACCACGCTGGACACCGGCGTTCGCGGCAAGGTCAAGCTCGGAGACAACACCACACTGGAGATCGAGGGGCGCGGCACCATCTTGTTCACGTGCCGCTCCGGGGCGCACTTCACCTTGGAGGAGGTGTACTACATGCCGCGCCTGTGCAGCAGCATCATCAGCTTAGGGCAGCTGGACGAGCTGGGCTACGACACCCACATCAGGCACGGCCTACTCCGTATGCGCGACCCGGACGGGAGACTCCTCGCACGCGTCCAGCGAAATCAAGTGCGCCTATATGTGCTCCACCTCGACCTTGCACGTCCGGTCTGCCTCACAGCCCATGGACGAGAGGACGCCTGGCGCTGGCATGCCCGGTACGGGCACATGCACTTCTAGGCTCTACGACAGCTCGCCCGTGGAGATATGGTGCACGGCCTCCCACTGCTGGAGGAGGCAGAGCGCCTGTGCGACGCGTGCCTCGCGGGCAAGCACAAGCGAACACCATTCCCGCACGAGGCCATTAATCGCGCCGGCGTGCAACTCGGCCTGGTTCACGCAGATCTCTACGGCCCAATCGATCCTCCAACACCGGCAGGTAAACGGTACTTCTTACTGCTGGTTGATGATAATAGCAGGCACATGTGGGTGCACTTGCTCGTCTCCAAGGATCAAGCTGCTACAACAATCAAGAAGTTCCAAGCCGAGGCTGAGCTGGAGTCTGGACGTAAGCTCATGGCGTTGCGCACTGATCGTGACGGGGAGTTCACCTCCAAGGCATTGGGGGAGTACTTCTCCGACATAGGCGTCAAAAGGCAGTTGACGGCGCCGTACACGCCGCAACAAAACGGTGTGGTTGAACGGCGGAACCAAACCGTCGTCGGGATGGCACGCAGTCTACTCAAGGCGAAGGGCGTTCCGGCGAAATTTTGGGGAGAGGCTGTGGTCACGGCTGTCTACCTCCTCAACCGCGGCGTCACGAAGAGCGTCATCGGAAAGACGCCTTCTGAGGCATGGTCAGGCCGCAAACCCAGCGTGCGTCACCTGCGCACGTTCGGATGCGTGGCACACGTCAAGGACACGCGCCCGAACCTCAAAAAGCTGGAAGACAGGAGCTCGCCGATGGTCCTTTTTGGCTACGAGCCGGGTTCAGCGGCATACCGGGTCTATGATCCGGTGAAGAACCGGCTGTAGGTCTCCCGCGACGTTGTCTTCGACGAGGAAGCCAGCTAGAACTGGGAGAGCGTCCAGCCCATTGATGGTGGGAGCGGTGGCCTTGAGAGCTTCGCCGTCGAACACTTCTGCACCCAGCCCGACGCAGGCTAGAACGGGGCGCGCACGGAGCACGTGCCAGACATCGCCACGACGAAGGCGACGCCCACAGAGAATGTGCCGTTGTCACCTGTGAGTGCCAGTGTGCTTTCGTCCCCTCCAACACCAGTAGCACCTACGACACCACCGCCGCCCCAAGCCGAGTTTGCCTCACCACCAACAAACGCGTCGCTCCCCTCTCCCGGCGAGGAGGCGCCACGCCGCTATCGCACCCTTCAGAATCTCTTCGACACTACTGCAAGTGTCGAGGCGGAGTACAACAATCTCTGTCTCCTCCTCACTGATGAGCCAGCGAGTTTTGCTGAGGCAGAGAAGGAGCATGGATGGCATGACGCCATGAACGAGGAGATGGAGAGCATTGAGGCAAACAAAACCTGGCGGCTCACTGATTTACCGCCAGGGCAGCGAGCAATTGGGCTAAAGTGGGTCTATAAGCTCAAGCGGGATGCAGCTGGAAAAGTGGTGAAGCGAAAGGCGCGCCTTGTTGCAAAAGGATACGTGCAGCGACATGGAGTGGATTACGAGGAGGTCTTCGCTCCTGTCGCGCGTATGGAGACGGTGAGGCTGCTGATCGCCCTCTCTGCGCACCACGGGTGGCCTATTCACCACATGGATGTCAAAACCGCCTTTTTGAATGGCGATCTACTCGAGGAGGTGTACGTCGAGCAGCCCCAGGGCTTCGCCGTAAATAGCAAAGAGCAAAAGGTTCTACGCTTGCAAAAAGCTCTCTACGGGCTAAAGCAGGCACCGAGAGCCTGGAACGCAAAGCTTGATGTCAGTCTTCGTACTCTCGGTTTCACTCGCTGCGAGGCGGAACATGCAGTTTACCGCCGCGGGAAGGAAGACTCACTGCTCCTCGTTGGAGTATATGTCGACGATCTGATTATCACCGGGTCCTCTGCTGCAGAGATTGACAGGTTCAAAAATGAGATGACGAAGCTGTTCAACATGAGTGACTTGGGTGAGCTCAGCTACTACCTGGGTATTGAAGTACAGCAGAAGCATGGCCAGATCAACTTGAGTCAGGCTACGTATGCAAGGAAGCTTCTGCAGAGAGCGGGAATGGAGGACTGCAATTCCTGCTCAGTACCTATGGAGTCACGTCTGAAGCTGAGCAAGGCAAGTGACGGGAAGCCGGTGGATGCCACGTTTTACCGCAGCATCGTGGGTGGCCTCAGATACCTCACTCACACGAGGCCTGACATCACTTATGCAGTGGGGTACATCAGCCGCTTCATGGAAGCGCCAACTGCAGAACATCTGGCTGCGGTGAAACACCTGCTCCGGTACATTGCTGGAACACTAAACTTTGGCATCTGTTTCGAGAAGGGGCAAGGAAAACCAAGGCTGTTGGGATACAGCGATGCTGATATGGCAGGGGATGTCGACGATCGGAAGAGCACGACCGGCCTCTTCTTCTTCCTCGAAAGGAGTCCTGTCAGTTGGCAATCTCAGAAGCAGCGCGTGGTGGCGCTCTTCTCCTGCGAATCAGAGTACATTGCAGCTGCTACTGCAGCATGTCAGGCTACATGGCTCAGTCGGCTCCTTAGTGAGCTGTTGAATGAGGAGCCGCGTGCGCCGATGATGTTGGTCGACAACAAATCGGCGATCTCCCTTTGCAAGAACCCTGTGTTCCATGATCGTAGCAAGCACATTGCCACTCGTTTCCACTTCATTCGTGAATGTGTTGAGAAGAAGGAGCTGGAGGTGGACTACATCAGCACAGAGGGACAGCTTGCAGACATACTGACAAAGGCTCTCGGACGCATCCGTTTCTAGGAGCTGAGGAGCAAAATCGGCATGTCTGGAATAAATTGACTACAAGATTAGGGAGGTGATTTGTTATGTTTCTAATCTTGTCAGTCTGTCACTTAGAGTAGTTTTCTGAATTTCGTTTTTATTCAGTAGACAGACACACGAGCCTGTTGCATCAGGACTCAGTCTTAGCTTATCTGTAGCATCGTGATCGATCACGATCGATTTCGTGGGATGGCGCGAGATGTCCGGATCGTGGCGTAGGGGTAGGAGACTACCAGGTCACGTTTACTCTTTCTGTTATAAATAAAGAGAAGAACGAGAAAAGCCGGTACGATTTACACGGCACCAAAAACTCCCTCAGTGCCCTGCTCTCTGAACCTTGCTTTCGAGTGTTGGTTTTCAGGTTCAGCTCTAACAGCGAACACGGTGTTGGCGCCGAGCATGCCGACCGCGGACGGGTTGATCGCCCAGGTCGCCCACCCCGCCGTGCCTCCCGGCACGCGGAACGCGACGTCGGCGGTTCCCTTCGCCGCGTGGTGCGTCCAGTGCACGCTGGCGCCCAGCTCCTCCAGTGCGCTGCATGCCGCGTAGGCGCGGCCGCCGGCGAACGTGTGGTCAGTGCAGTTGGTTTGGGCCGAGGCGGGCGGTGAGATCAGTGAGACGGCCAGGACGGCAGAGGCGACCATCTCGAGGCACCGGCGCCTCGCTGGCGAGCCCATTGCGGGGTGGAGAAGAATGGAAGGGAAATAATGATACGGCTTCGATAGTGCGAGCTACATGTTGGAGTCGAAGTGAGACGCTCGTTCGGCAAGGTCAACGGCGAGGAGTGGAGGAATACTTGCCTTGTTCTGTTGTTCATGCATGTGAAGGACGTGGCGAGCGGTTCGAACGCGCTGTCCATACATACAGAAATTGTTTTTCGGGTGGAGTTACCAAATACCAATCGACCGTTGCAATAGTGGGCTTTCGTGTCTTTATAGGAAAAAACGGGGGCTTTGTGGGTAGAGTTGCGAGTAAGCCTGGCGGTTGCGTACTTATGGGCCAATATATGTGGCCAATTATGAGTCGATTTGGATCTACCGACGGGCTGAGAAATTATCTTGCAGGGCAAAGATGAGGCAAATCCTAAGCTTTATTTTTTTTTTCAAAAATCAAACTACATGACTAACTTTTTTCAAAAATATTAATATTTACAGTACAAAATCTATACCCTTCAATAGTTACGAAGCATATTTTCATATGGTATCTCCATAATGTCATAATTTTTATTAATTTCTTTTAAAAGTTTGATCAAACTGTCAGTAGTTTGACTTTAATTAAAAAGAAAAAAAACCGAAGCTTTGGGTGGAGGACGTGGCGAGCTGTTGGAGCACGCTGTCCATGATACATACTAGTGTACTACTCCCTCCGTCTCAAAATAAGTGACGTAGGTTTGTCTAGATTCATTTAGATAAATTTAAGTCATTTATTTTGAGACAGAGCGAGTACACAGTATATACAGAAACTGGTTTTTGGGTGGAGTTTTTTTTAGACGGAGTTGCCAAATAACAATCGAGCATTGCAACAGTGGGCTTTCGTGTCTTTATAGGAAACGGGCCCTTCGAGGATAGAGTTGCGAATAGGCCTGGAGGGTGCGTATTGATGTGCCAATGTATGTGGCCCAATATGAGTCGATTTGGGCAAACATAGCCTGCAGCTAAATGGTTCGGATAATTTCCGCTCCGAATCCGTATATGTGTCTGTTTTTGAGATATGGTATGCATTTTTAGATATCTGACGGATATAGACGCGGATGCGGATATTTGTCGAGCGGATATCCGACGGATATTGTAGGGATATGGTAGCGGATATGGTATTATATAAGGTTATCCGACTGATAAGGATATCCGACTGATAAGGATATTGTAGCGGATATGGTATTATATTATGCTATGAACAATCTTGCACATTTATACTACCACTATCTAGTGTTGCACGCTTTTTTGACATTTTTTTTTGCATACACTAAATAAATTTTTATTTTTCTATGTGTATTTGTTTGATTATCCTCTTCCGATCCGAGTCCGCTCCGAATTCATTTCATATTTGCAATCCGATATAATCCGCATCCGGCTATTATCTATTCCGATCAGAACCCGCCAAAAAAATATGGTAAACGATATGAAAATTGCAATATCCGATCTGATCCGATCCGTTTACATCCCTATGCAGGGCAAAGATGGGGAGCCGAGAGGTGCTAATTGCCGCTTCGAGCGGCACTAGTGGGAAGCGTCGCACGCACGTGCCCCTGCAGTCCCGATCATGGGCCACGGCCCACCATCACCACAGTCGTTTTCTTCCTGGAACCAGTTGCCGAGTGCTCTTGCTGTCAGCTCCTCCCCAATCTTCTTCCTCGCCTACGAGCTCCCCACCCCCTCCTCGTTAAGTTCCCTTCCTCGCCTTCGTCGGCGATGCCGTGGTCGACCGCGTCGTACCCTACTTGGGCGAGGTTCAGGCCTCATCTCCGCCGGTGACAACGCGGCCAACTGCATCATCCCCATCGTCGGCGAGGTCCCAGACAGATGGCCATCGTTCTAAACCCCCTCAACCCGTAACCTTTCCCTAAGTTCGGTCGCCAACGACATCCCCTACCCCTAACCCTAAGTCCAGTGAGCTCCCCACCCCTAAACCTAAGTTTGGCGAGCTCCCTACCCCCTTCCCGTCAAGTTTCCTTCCTCGCCTCAACCGGCGGCGGTGCGGCTAGCCGCGTCGTCCCCGTCTTCAGCGAGGTTCTGGCCTCACATTCACCGGCGATGCCGCGGCCAGCGGCGTCGTCCCCATCATCGACAAGGTCTGCCCGTCTCCTTCGTCTTCAGCTCCAGCGGGCCGACCCACGTGTGACGCTAAAGGGAAGGGGGTATGCTACGTAAAAAGATAGCGCCGCACTAAGCGACAATTAGCATTTGTCTGGGAGCCCCTAGTTTCCGCCTATTGCGGGATGGATTCGTCTCCGCCGGCACGGGGGACTGAATGGGCTGCTCCCAGTGCGGCCCAATAAGGACAGGTGTGTTTCTCTTTCTTGTTTTTCTTCTTTTTTACTTTTGCATTTTTGTGTTCTGTTTTTAATTTGAAAAAACGTTTAGATTTACAAAAATTTCAGATAAAAAAGTGTTCTAGGTCAAAAAATGTTCAATTAAAAATTCCCAAATTCAAACAAGTTTGAAATCAAATAATGTTTGAAATTTAAATTGTTCAAATTAAAAAAATGTTTGGATAAAAAAATCAAATTGAAAAATGTTCAAATAAAAAATATTCGGATTTCAAAAAACAAAAAATAAAAAGAAAAATCAGAAAAAGGAAAGGTCATAAACGCCAAACCGAAAAACCAAAAAAATGAACCTGGAAAGGGAAACCCGGAAAAACCCACTCTAGACGGGCCAAGCCCAGTTCAGCCGGCTTCCCTACCGTTTAGAGCAGAAAATAGGGTTATCCGCAAAAATGCCACCATGCGAGTCTCACCTTTTGTACTAAATCCGTGACAAATATTATGAATCGAAGAGGTAGTATTTTTTTGTCTAACATTGGGAGGATAATCCCGGTTTAGTCCAGCTAAAGCAGGTCCGATGGCCATCAATCATAAAGATCAGGCTAGCTGGTCCCGTGCAGCTAGTCAACCCCAAGATCATACCGGTTGGTTCCGTCTAGCCGGTCAACCAGAAGACAAGGCCAACTGACCCGCTCGAAATCAATACCGGTAATCCGGAGAGCATGATGATGGAACAGTACTAAACCTCTGGATCCTCTGGCTTTGTGTCAGCTAAAGCGCAACGACTAGTCACTGTTTGATGGGACATCCATCCGACGCAGGATAAACCGGATATAGCAGGTCGCTGACTATAGCGTTGGGTCCCACCGGCTAGCCCCCACTAGCCATCCATCCCTTGTAATCTGCACCCCCAGCCAGTATATAAGGGGGAAATGCCTCCATAGCGAGGTTGATCTCCCCTCTCTCACATTCTCCCCTAGCTCATCTCCGATATAGCTCAAGGAGCACTTTGTATTGTGTGTTGGACCTCGATAGTGAGATCTTGCAGGAGTAGGGGTGTTACCTCACAAAGAGAGCCCCGAATCTAGGTACTTCATCATGTTTGCGGTGCTTGTGCTCAATCCCACCGACGGAAGCCTCCGCTTGCCCCTGATTGCTTCCTCTTAAGACATCTCTGATGGTACTTTCGTGTTCCACACCATGATAGCTGGCCCCCACCGTGGGGCTCAGCGCAGCGGCCAGGGTCATCTTCTGCATGAGAGTCCCTCTCGTCACCGGCGAGCACGTTGCCTCTGGCCTCGTGCTCACGTTCGGCTCCTTCGACAGTGCATCCTTCTTCGTCGGGGAAACGTTCCCAGACGGCGACTCCATCCTTCACTTTGGTGATTAGTACATCTACATTGCTACCGTCATCGAGGCATTCCCTCGAGAGGTTCTCACTGTCTCTGGCCCGCCAACCGGCTACGATGCTCTCTGCATCGCTGCCACCGACCACAACGTCGAGGTCATGATGGCCGGCTCTGAGAACCGTTGCCCCATCCTCGAGTGTCATGTGGATGGAGGCGGATCCACCTCTCACGAGAGAGATCCTGACCTGCTGGAAACCTCTATTCCGCACCTCTGCACCCCCGTCACTCCTAAGGCGGATCCAGCAGCGGCCACCACCACCATAGAATTGACTCACCAGAACTTCTTGGATGAAGCCTAGAAAGTGGTTGCTGCCTAGTGTCGGCTAAACGCTACCATGCTTGGGTACAACTCCGCACATGGGTTCACCCCCTCTCCACCTGGAACCAATCGACACATTCATTACTGAGGTAGCAACATCGGCACGGAGATGTACCACGTAGCTGACCCGTGAACCAATCGGTCTACATCACTCCTGCCAAGAACATGAGGGCAGTAGAAGCCACAGTAGCAGAGATGGACCTCCTAGAAGAAGAGCTGCGCTGCCAGTAGCAGCGTGTCTAGCACCTCGTCGCCACTGCCAATCGGCTGTAGGAGGAGGCTAGCCTCAGCCAGCAGGCGGGCAGCAAGATCTAGATCCCTGTTGGATGGTGGACCCGCAAAACCCTGGTGGGTGAAAGTCGGCTCACCAGGCATCTTCACCGCATGGGCCAAGGAATAACGGCCGGATGTGGGAGGCATATGGCAGCAAAGGTAAGCACTATCGCGATCCGGCTGCAGTCACCAGCAAGCATCGCGAGTCGGCTGGCACAGCCAGTCAAGGTCATGGTCCCCTCGTGTCCCTCCTAATCGTATGACTTAGCCCCAATAAGCCAGAGGCTTTGGATGCCCGTGGGCGAATCGATCTGTTGATACAATCACACATCACGGAGGAGGAGAGTTCAACCGGTCCGCCATGCTTCGGGCTGTGCATTCGAAGTGAACTGTTCCCCAAGGGCTTCACGCTCCCCATAGATACTCCCAAGTACCATGACAACACCAAGCTAGAAGGATTGTCTAGTGGATTACACCAGCGCAATGGGCATTGCCAACGAAAAGAAGCGCGTAGTTGTTCGCTATGTCCCCCTTATCCTCCAAGGTTCGGCCAGGACATGGCTGAACAGCCTCCCATCCGGCAGCATCAATGCCTGGCTGGATTTCAAGGACATGTTCATCTGAAACTTCACTGGAACCTATAAGCGGCCTGGCTAGCCTCGCGAGCTGTCCCTTTGTGTCCAGGGAAAGGATGAATCTGATCGCGACTATCTCAACCAGTGGTTAAGTCTGCGCAACTCCTATGAAGGGGTGTGCGAGCACCAAGCGCTTGACTACTTCACCAGCGGGTGCCAAGATGGCATGATGCGGAAGCACAAGCTGAACCAATCAGAGCCGCAGAACATGGCCATTGCGAATAAGTACGCCACCGCCGACTCCATGATGAAGAAAACCATCACAGTAGATGACCAAGGGAAAATCATCACCGAGGATCTGGTCGGCAGATGCCAATGCAAACCATAACTCTAGGAAGCACAACCATGATAACCGCAAAGGCACGAGGAAGGACGAGCAGCTGGATAACCACTACAACTCCAAGTGGGTCATAGAAGTCTAGGGGGAACCGGCTATAGGAGGCATCCATAGGCACAATCCGGATGACCGGGCGTGGAAACCCAAGTACATGTTCGAGTCAATGATTGATGAGTTGTGCAAGTACCACTGCGATGACAATAGTTTGGCCAAGCACACGGCTTGATAGTGTAGCTGGACTAGGAAAATTGCCGAGCAAGGAGGCCTCCCTCCCCCTCCACCTGCCCCAGCCGGTGGTCCTCCGAGCAACTACCACGTCTTCACCTCCGAGCCAGATGACAAGCACAGTAAGAGGCACCGCGAGGCGGAAATGAACGCTATCGTCCCCAATTATCTAGTACCTCAATATTTTGGAGAAGCATATTACCTGGAGCCTTGAGGATCAACCGGCTATACTTCTACACCCGGACAGCTATGCGATGGTGCTCGATCCCATCCTCATCTCCTAGAAGAAATCTTGATGGTTCTCACGTGTCCTCATTGACGGCGGCAACAACATCAACCTACTCTATCACGATACCATGGAAAGGCTCGGTATCACCAAGTCCCAGCTTCAACCTACCTCTGCTGTCTTCCATGGTATTGTGTCGGGTACCTCATGCTCCCTGATTGGGAAAACCCGGTTGGACGTCATCTTCAGCGCAGAAGAGAACTTCTGTCATGAGACCATCTGGTTCGAGGTGGTTAACCTCACGAGTGCAAACCATGCTCTCCTCGGGCACCCAACGCTCACCAAGATCATGGTGGCACCACACTACACATACCTAAATCTCAAGCTCCTAGGGCCCAAAATAGTGATCACTATCACCAGCTGCTACAAATTGTCAATGGAGTGTGCCTATGCCGGCTCCATCCTAGCCGAGTAGCTGGTTATCATATAAGAGTTGCACATCATCAAGTAGAACGTGGTGCTAGCGCAAGCCAAGATACCGACTAGCGGTTCCAAGCCAGCCGGTGAGACGTAATTCAAGCCGAACATGGGCACCAAGAATATTTTGCTGGACGAGGCCCAACCGCACAAACTCATCCTGGTGGGAACCTATGTTGATAGCAAATAAGAAAGAGTGCATGCCGCCTTCCTCTGTGAGAATCGAGATATGTTTGCATGGTCCCCAAAAACATGTCGGGTGTTCCGAGGGAGTTTGTCGAGCACTCTCTTCATGCCCGGCCGAATGCAAAGCCGGTCAAGCAATCTCTGCGTCACTTCACTAAGGAGAAGAAAAAGACCATTGGTGAGGAGATCACCCAGTTCCTTGTATCTAGGTTCATCATGGAAGTGTACCACCCAGAGTGGTTGGCAAACCCAGTGCTGGTGCTGAAGAAGAACAAGACATGGCGCATGTGTATGGACTACACCATCTTGAACAAGGCATGTCCCAAAAGATCCTTTCGAGAGCCAGGCAAGGACGGAAGACATCGAGCCAGGCGTGTACTGGGACTGTTTTGGCACACCTGGCTTCACCCCTATGATCAAAACCTCCTCGTCATCATCGATATCACCAATCGTGGCCTTCTCCCCCGTGTTTCCCCTAGCTGGCTAGGGAGCTGGAGGTTCTCTTGCGGGAATCTCAACACCAGCATCAACACCAGTCGGCTGGGTCTTCCCATAGTTTGTCGCCTCAGCACTGGACGCAACCGGCTTGTCACTCCCTTTGGCATCAGCCGTAGTGGCTGACTTTGCCGGTTGTCTCCCTGTCATTTTATCCTCCTTTCCCTAACTGGTTGTCGCAACTAGATGGGTGACTCTCCCATCCGGATCGATAGTAGCGGTTGGCTCAAGTTGGGGAGGTGGCTCGTGGCGCTGCGGAGGAGTAGCCGGCCAGGCAGCGTTGATGGCGGTGGGGGCCTTGACATCTAGCGAGAGCGGTCTCCTACGAAGAAAGCAAAATAAGGAAAAGCCACGGCCCACAGAAAAATAAATCCTGAGGAGGAGGGCCTACCCGACAATGACACACATGTCCTCCTTCTTCCTCTACCTCTGCACCTTCTTCACACCTAGCTCCGTCAGGTTGTGGCCGCCTGGCGCTGCTGATGAGTGCATTTTTGCATCATGTTTTACATTATTATTTTGCATTGTAGATGTAGGATTGACGAGGGTTTAACTCGTCAATGCCCATTGTTATGGACTTGGGTTTTGGAGAAGGAGGGAGCACTGGAGACATCTATCGGCTAGCAAACAAGCACACAGGGGACAAAGGATTTACCCAGGTTCAGGCCTCGTAGAGGTCCCTACTCCTGATTGTCTGCTCGTGGAATTATCGAAGGAGTCGAAAGTTACAATGGTGCGCAGATGCAATCTGGCGAGGGTTGTGGAAACTAGGGTGGCGTGTGTCCTCCTCGCCGCCCCCTCCTAGCCTTTATATAGATAGGCTAGGTCTCAGGTAGCAGGTCGAGTCGGTTACAAGTTAGGGTTTTCCCCTTCAAACTTTCTATCTTTAGCTTCTTCTTGTCCTTCAAGCAATCGAGAGTCTGTAGGTTACTCGAGTCCCTCCATCCGGGCCTTGGCGACACCGTGGGCCTGTATGTATTTGGACCGTATATACCAAGCTCGAGTACCTGTAGAGTATACCTGAGGCGTAGCTGATGTTGATCCCCAGGTTCTCACAAAAATCTTGGAACTCCTTGGATGTAAAGTTTGTTCCATTGTCGGTGATGATGTTGTACGGCACGCCGAAGCGGTAGACGATGGACTCGAAGAACTTGACTGTGTTGTGCCTTGATTGCTTGGTCACTGGCATGGCCTCAATCCACTTGGTGAATTTGTTGACTGCGACCAAGAGGTAGACGTAGCCTCCTTGCGAGGACCTTGGAAGTTTGTCGACCATGTCGAGTCCCCACTAGGCGAAGGGCCAGGCCAATGGGATAGGCCGGAGTTCTGCGCCTGGTGCGTGTGGCTTGTCTGCGAATCGCTGGCAAGCATTGCACTTTTGGACTATGTCCTTGGCGTCGTGCATGGCCGTGGGCCAGTAAAATCCAGCTCATAGAGCTTTGGCAACGAGGGCGTGACTGCCGGCGTGGTGCCCGTAGGTCCCTTCATGGATGTCGAGGAGGACTGCTCTTCCATCGGCTAGGGAGACGCTCGCTGTAACACGCCTGTGATGCTGCATTTATACAGTTCGCCGTTGATAACGGCGAATTCCTTGGAGCGTCGCGCGATGTGTCGTGCGTCTGTCAGGTAATCCGTTAGGCGCTTACTGAGGAGGTACGTAATGTACGGCTGTGTCCAGGATTGTTCGATCATCATGACGCTCATTGGTCCCTCGAGTCCTGTGTCGAGCTCCAAGTCATCGATTGTCATTGGCTCATTGGGTGGCGTAGCCCCCGAGTCCATTGCTGCGCTTGTTTTCTTCTCTGCGGCCTTCGGTTTGATGGAGCATTCGCATATGCGCTCGAGAAATACCCCAGGTGGTATGGGTGCGCATGTGGAGCCTATGTTGGCGAGTACGTCCGCCTCCTCATTGCTTTCGCGACCTATGTGTCGCAACTCGCAACCATCAAAGTCTCCTTCAAGTGTGTCGTAGAGGTCGCGGTATGCGATCATGTTATCGTTTAGTGCGTCGCACTCGTGCATTGTTTGGTTGACGACCAGCTTGGAGTCGCCATATATGATTAGCCTCTTTGCACCGCAAGCTTTTGCCATTCTCATCCCGTGTAACAGGGCCTCGTATTCAGCCTCGTTGTTTGAGGCTGTGAACTGCATTTGCAGGACGTACTTCAGCTTGTCTCCTTGAGGCGATGTTAGTATGACACCTGCTCCTGCTCCATCTTTCCTCTTGGACCCATCGAAGTGCATTGTCTAGAGGTAGGACATGTCTGGCTTGTCCGGGAGTTGGTTTTCCATCCAATGTACTAGGAAGTCAAGGAGAACTTGCAACTTGATTGCACCGCGCTTTTCGTATGTGATGTCTCGTGGAGACAGTTCGATTCCCCAAAGCGCGACTGGCCCTATGGCATCAGGGTTATTGAGGATATGTCCCAATGGGGTGTCGTTGACTACCACGATTGGGTGTTCCTGGAAGTAATGGCGCAGTCGCCGGGCGGTCATAAAGACGCCGTACGCCAGCTTCTGGTAGTGCGGGTACCGCTGTTTTGTTGGCGTGAGGACCTCGCTGAGGTAGTATACCGGGCGTTGTACGCCATGGACCTTGTTTTTTCGGTCCGTTCGACGACGAGCACTGTGCTAACCACTTGGTTGGTGGCGGAGATGTACAGCAGCAGTGGTTCCCTTTCTCGTGGAGTTACCAATACTGGCGAGGTGGATAGCAGGCGCTTGAGGTCTTCGAATGCTTCTTGCGCTTCATTGGTCCACTCGAATTTGTCAGCTTTGCGGAGGAGCTAATAGAAGGGCAGCGCCTTTTCTCCCATTCGACTGATAAATCGACTGAGGGTCGCGATTCGCCTGGCTAGTTGTTGAACGCCTCTTATGTTTTTTGGCTTCTCCATGGCCAGTATGGCCTTTATCTTTTTCGGGTTTGCCTCAATCCCTCTCGCGGAGATGAGATACCCGAGCAGCTGCCCAGAGGGTACGCCAAAGGCGCATTTGTCCGGATTGAGCTTTATCTGGTAGCGATCGAGATTGGCGAAGGTTTCGCACAAGTCGTCGATTAGAGAGGCTTCTTCCTTGGTTTTGATTACTATGTCGTCGACATAGACTTGGATGTTGCGACCAAGTTGCTCCTTGAGGCAAGCCTGCATGCACCGCTGGTACGTGGCTCCCGCGTTTTTTAGCCCGAAGGGTATTGTGTTGTAGCAGAACACACCGAAGGGCGTTGTAAACGCGGTCTTCTCCTGGTCTTCCTCCTTCATTCGAATTTGGTTATAGCCTGAGTAGGCGTCAAGGAAGCAGAGGCGCTCGCATCCAGCAGTGGAGTCGATGATTTGATCGATCCGTGGTAGCGGGAAGTGATCTTCTGGGCAGTGCTTGTTTAGAGAAGTGAAGTCCACGCACATTCGCAGGATATCCGTGTCCTTTTTTGGCACCAGCACCGTATTGGCGAGCCAAGTGCTTTCCTTGATCTCACGTATGAATTTGGCCTCGAGGAGTCTGTTGATCTCCATTTCGACTGCCTGTGCCCGTGGCTCAGACAGTCGCCTGATTGTTTGCTTGACTGGCCTTGCGCCGGGGTTGACGTTGAGTGCATGCTCGGCGAATTCCCTAGGAACTCCTGGCATGTCCGTAGGACACCAGGAGAAAATTTCCCAGTGCTCACGGAGGAATTTCGACGAGTGCGAGTTCCTACGCGGGACTCAAGTTGTTGGCGATGAGGGTTATTTTAGTGGGATCTGATGGATGGACCTGCACCTTCTTTGTGTGCACAGATGAGTCGAAGGAGAGGTCAGGTGAGCTTGGCCTACTCAGGGGGGGGCAGACTGTTGTCTGTCGTTTCCTTCAATCGCGCGAGCTCCTCCTGCATGCCGAAGGACTAGGAGATTCTGTTGAATTTCCTGTCGCAACTGTCAGATCGCTCGAAACTCCCGTTGATCGTGATGACGCCGTTGGGACCTGGCATTTTCATCTGCAGGTAGGCGTAGTGAGGTACTGCCATGAACCTAGCGAACGCGACGTGCCCGAGGATGCAGTGGTATTGTGAGGGCCAGTCGACAACTTCAAAGTCGATGCGCTCGCGCCGGAAGTTCTTCGGCGTGCCGAATATGACGTCGAGGTTGATTTTGCCCAGGGGGTATACGCCTTTTCCTGGGACGATGTCGTGGAACGTTGTGTCCGATGCCTCCAAGCAGGTTAGAGGGATCCTCATTGCTCGCAAGGTACTCGCGAATATGAGGTTGATACTGCTTCCGCCATCCATGAAGACGCGACTCATGTCGAAGCCTCCAATTTGCGCCTCGAGTACGAGGGGGCAATGACCTGGGCGAGGTACTTGAGGCGGGTGGTCGCGTTTGTCGAAGGTAATGCATGACTCACTACCACTGAGGTACTCAGTGGTGGATGGTGGCGAGTGCATGGACAAGTTGACTTGGCGAGTGATGGCCTTCTGCACCCTATTGGAGGGGCGTCCCTTTTGGATCATCATGGTACCATGGCCCGTGGGTACGGTTCGCCTCTGTGGTGCTGGTCCGGTGCAGCTCCGTTCGGGGGTGGCCCGGGTGGTGGTGGTGGTGCGCCATGTGCCACTGCGCCTGGAGCGGTTCCGTAGCCTCTTTCGACTGCATTGCGGTTCATCCGAACCAACCCCTCATGTAGCTTGAGGAACTCGCGGCAGTCCTTGAGGAGATGGCTGGACTTTCTCTTGTCATCATGCTTGTCGATATAGAAGTGTACCGTGCATGGTCCGGACAGTTTGTCTTTGATAGAGGTCGCGGGTGCTTCATCGCGAGTGCGGCGTTGCCATACTTGCGTGGTTTTCCCGGAGTCGCGGTATCCGCCGCTGCGGTATCCGCTGTTGCGGTTATCATCGCGTCTATCAGCGTAGCCGTCTGCGACCATGTTGACGTCATCGCGATCGTCGTAGACGCGCATACGACGTTTACTCCGGCGGTCGCGTCTTCGTTCGAGTTCTGCCTCCTCGTCAGAGTGAACGTGGTTCTTCAACGAATCTTCCCTATCGGCCCACCGATTCACGATCTCCATCAGGTGATCGATGGTCTTGGGCTTCGAGCGGCCAAGCTCCTCCCTGAGTTCCATGCGGCGGACACCACCATTGAATGCATCAATCGCGCGGTCTTCCAAGATGTTTTCCGCGGAGTTCTTGATGATGGACCATCTTTGGATGTAAGAGCGCAGCGATTCGCCAGATTTTTGCTGGCAGCATCTCAGTTCTTCGATTGAAGCGGGGCGTTTGTACGTGCCCTTAAAATTGCGCACGAAGCTGTAGACCAGCTCATCCCAGCTGCGAATGGATCCGCGTGGGAGGTTATTGAGTCATGTCTGGGCGGCGCCCTGCAGCTGTAGCTGCAAGCATTGCATGGCGGTACTTCGACTGCCTCCGTGCAGTCTGACGGAGGAGATATGATCCTCCAGGCAGATCTTGGGGTCCTGCAGACCGTCAAATTTCGGGTTCTCCGATGAGAGTTTGAACTCTTTAGGCATTCGCTTTTGCCTGATGGATCTGCTGAAGCATCTGGCGCCGCAGAGCTCCCCATCTTCTTCTTCCGAATCAGTCGACCGAGCACGTCGTGCCCTTGACTTGTCGATCTTGCGCTGCGTGAGTTCGTCGCGTGCATCGTAGTCGCGATCGTGTCGCCATGAACGGCGGCGCCGAGACAGGTCGTGACTGTCATCGCTCGATGAGGGCGAGGAGTAGCGCTTTGCTAACGCTTTACCCTTTTTTGGGTCTGGTACTGGTTCTTTGTCAAGGGCGGCCTCGATTAGCCCCAGGCCCGCGATCGTAGATCGGTGCATGGCCGTTCGGGGATCTCTAGCCGGTGGCTGGTTATTGAGAAGGTACATGGTGGCCGCTGTCACTGCGGCCTGTGGCGTCCTGGGAACCACGTTGCCTCTCGTGTCGACTGTCATAGAGCCGAAGTCGAGAACTTTCGCGGCGTCTATACGTTCTTGTTCGGTGAGGTGAGCCATTCGTGATTGCCTCTTCCTGGCGAGATGCTCGTTGCCTCTTGAGGAGGATCCTCCGTAGGCAGTGGCGGAGGCAGGAATACATTTGAGGTATGGCGGAGTCGATAAAAGAGAAAATGCAAGACTCCACCATATAAATATTACTTTGTCTTCAACAGATACAATCTAATTTTATAATGTTGAAATAAAGTATTGCACTCAGAATACCCCACTGAATGAAAATTACATTATTAACCAAAATAGCTTGAATTAGTAACAGGTAGTGTCATATTAGGGGATAAAGGCATGTTAGTGTCACGTACAACAAATCACGAGAGCCAAGAGAGAACCGATCAATTAATCATTTAGAGCATTATATAGAGCTTATTTCAGTCAACGATAACATGATTGGTTTCAGATTTGAAGAGCAATAATTTCAGTTCCGGAATCACATACCTTTCCTTACATACGTGGTTCTCTGCTTGGGCGCCATGACCTTAGTTACTTGCCGTCACGGGCTCATGGCCTTGCCGGTCGTCGCCTCGTCTCGTCAGCCGGCCGGTCGCGAGGGTCTCGTCCGCCTCCGCAACGCACGGTCGCGAGGGTTTCCGCAATTTCTCAATAGGGAAGTTACCGATGAATTCGAGTCACGACTTGCGATGAGCGCACATCCCAAATGCTTTACTGATCGGGCCCAAGAGTCAGCAGGCCCAACACGGGACTGATCGTTTACCTGTTTGCTCGTTTCTGGCTCCACAAACTCAGCGATGCGCATCGATGGCAATAGAAAAACGAACGTGAACCATATATACCTAGCAGTCGCGTTAACTTTTAGGTATGGCGGCCGCCAAACCTCGCCACATAACTGGCTCCGCCCCTGTCCGTAGGAGGAGAGCCCAGCGCGACGAAGGCTTGACTCGTCCGCCGCCTTTTTACGCGCCTCAAGTTGCACGATTGCTTGTTTCTGGCGCTTGAATTCCTCTTTTAGGAGCCAGTGGTAACCCATCAGTAGCTCCTGAGGGGACCCGAAGGGTAGAGGTGCACCTCGTAGGGCTTCGCGACAGCGTTCCCACTCTTGCTCATTGAGCCTGATCACGACGCGTTCGCCGGTTTGCTCGTTGATTATGCTGGGGGTTCGACTGCTCCTCTATTGCCGCCGTTGCCACCGTTGGCGGCGTTGGGCGGGTCAGTGTCGTTGCCGGTGTTACCACCATTGCCGCGGTTGGCGAAGGTGTCGCTTGCGTTGATGACGACGCACATGAAGTGATTTGGGAAGCTGTTGCTTCCACAACTTTCAGATTCGGAACCGTAGGTTCCATCTTCAGTGGCCAGATCGCTTAGGTCGGAGTCGCGACTGCTGTCGATGACCATGTTCCCAATTGCCGCCGGAGCGTTGAGCTCGCTGAGGGTGCCGATCGAGAGAGGGAACCATGATGCTGGGGCAATCGCCGGTGCCGTCGGCTGATCGGGCATGCGAAGCGTGCCCATCTGACCAACTTGGAAGCGGAAGCTCCCAATCGCCAGGCTGATTCCGGCGCCCACGGACTCGAAGGCCGGGTGAGTAGCCGGCGTGTGGACGGTGAAGTCGAAGGCGCCGAAAAGCTGGCGAATCTCCGCTGTTGCAGAGTTGTAGATCGCGTTTGATGGAGCCTAAGAAGCCGCAACATCAGCACTCCCAATTCCCACAGACGGCGCCAATTGACAAGAGTTTAACTCGTCAATGCCCATTGTTATGGACTTGGGTTTTGGAGAAGGAGGGAGCGCTGGAGACATCTATCGGCTACCAAACAAGCACACAGGAGACAAAGGATTTACCCAGGTTCAGGCCTCGTAGAGGTCCCTACTCCTGCTTGTCTGCTCGTGGAATTATCGAAGGAGTCGAAGTTACAATGGTGCGCAGATGCAATCTGGCGAGGGTTGTGGAAACTAGGGTGACGTGTGTCCTCCTCGCCGCCCCCTCCTAGCCTTTATATAGATAGGCTAGGTCTCAGGTAGCAGGTCGAGTCGGTTACAAGTTAGGGTTTTTCCCTTCAAACTTTCTATCTTTAGCTTCTTCTTGTCCTTCAAGCAATCGAGAGTCCGTAGGTTACTCGAGTCCCTCCATCCGGGCCTTGGCGACACTGTGGGCTTGTATGTATTTGGACCATATATACCAAACTCGAGTACCTGTAGGGTATACCCATGTCAAGGATCTTGGTATTTTACGACGCTCGCGCGCACATTTTATGCCTGTTTTCACCAGGATCAGGACAGATGATGGATCCAATGGATACAATTCTTGGAGCAGTTGTACTATTGAGAAAAGGAGTCAAAAATAATGTAAATCGCTTATTTGGAAAATATTAATAATACTAGAAGAAAACCAGAAGCGAACAAGGGAGGCAAAGAGTCCAACGACCAACTATAGGACTGGAGCAATTTTTCCGGCCGTATAGTTGGCACCGCCTCCGCCTTGTCAATAGTTTCACCCCGTGCAATTGGTTCGAGAAGACGACATACAGAACACCCAGAAATCGTAGAAACCTCACCTCCGGAAGACATCTGGAGGGGGAACTCATCTACAAGGGATCCATCTTCGCCCTGCGTAGATCCGGGAGGCTAAGGCATCATCTTCATCATCCACCGCTGCATCACCACCATCTTCATCCATCCCATCTACATCTTCTCTAGATCTTGTTGTAATCCCCGTACTCGTTGTGGATTTATACAGGTACTATTCATCTATGATTGTTTCCATTACCATTGCTATGATGTTGATTGCCTCCATGTCTGAGTAGATCATTAGTTCTTGGGGATATGGAGAAACCCTAGTATGAGATTGAAATAAGATAATGTCTATTATGATATTCATTGTTGTGACCATGTGTTAGATTTTCTACATCTTGATGTTGAGAGAAGTTGACCTCTCAATATTTGCCTCTCGTGAGGACTCGATGGAGGAAACTACTTGTTGGTAGACGGGGGTGTGCTAGCACTTACAGTGACTATAAAGTTGTTAGAACCCCTTATGTATCAACTTGGGAACCGAGTAAACTCACAGAACACTATCCATGCCATAGGATACGTCCGACGGGATTACGTTCCTTAATAGCACAGTAATTCGATTGATATCGATTATTGACTGCTGTGGTTATGAGCATAATGTGAGCAGCAGTTGCTGCCTATTTGTCCAAATACGTTGTTCCTCCCACACATACATAATTGAGAATGTTTATGATGATAATCTTTATCTTAGATCCTTACAATACTAGTGGTGTATCCGCTGCTCCCTGAGAACGATTTTCCCTATTGCAGTTCAAATCTCTCTTACGTACGCGATACTTATTTTTTGTACTCAGTTGTTTTACTTTACTTTATTATTGATCTTATACCAAAACCCAAAAACACCTTTTTACATAATACTCGCATTTTATCTTGTCACTTAGAACTTTATCTAGCATTTCTATCATAATATTTATTTCAAGAGTTATTAGACTTCAAACTCCTGCTCCCTGTGGGATCGATAGTTTTATTTCGAAACTAGCTACAAACGATCTGTGTATTTGCAGTCATCAAGCTATTTTCTGACGCCATTGCTGGGGAGCTAAGCGTTGTAGGTCTTTTAGTTTTTGCTTATTTATTTTTGTCTTGCTAAATTTTGTTTTGAGTTACAAGTTTCCACCACTATGATGGATTTTGAGCATATAACTAGTGCTAACCCACTCAACCACTTTGGGAAGCCCTATGATATTTATAAAAGAGACAACTCCAATAAGAAGACAAGAGGGTTTGAAATAAGTCATCTACTATTTAGTATTCTATATAAGATGCAATTGACTGGAGATGAAGAAGATCCTGATCCATATGAACATATTGCATGTTTCAAAGATATATGTGACACTTTTCTATTGGCGGGATATACTGCTGATGAGGTAAGGGTTAAACTTTTTAGTCAGAATTTGACAAGTACAGCTCTTTCATGGTATAGATATCTACCCCCTGAAGCCACTACTACCTGGGATAATCTGGCCTGTGAATTTCTATCAAAATATTATCCATTATCAAAATCTTTTGGAATTAGGCGTCTTATAATGACTTGGAAAAATCGTTCTAATGAAGGACTGGTAAGAGCTTATATTAGATTTAAAGATTTACTACAACTATGTCCTCATCATGATTTGCCTGAATGGTATTTATTACATATCTTTTATGGCCGTTTAATTGAACCTAATAAAATTAAACTAGACTCTTTCGCGGAAGGAGCCTTTATAAATCTTCCTATACCTAAAGCTTGAGATTTATTTAATAGAATTCGTGATCATAGAGTTTCATAGAATTTTGGTCTAGGAAGCGAAGGAGGTGTAGAAATAGGACATGATTGTATTCATGATTATAATAAAAAAGGCCATGTTAAAGAATTAACTTTCTCCCACATTTGGAATCACTAGCTTTCTCCTAGCTAGGAATCCTAGATCTGATCGCTTGATCAACAACTTGCACTGTAAACCTCGCCAAGTAGTACAAACAATACATACAATCAGGAGTAGGGTTTTACACCGCATAGTGGCCTAAACTTGGGTAAACTCTATGTGTCCCCTTGCCTTGTTTTCTGTTGTTTCCTCGCCAAGCTTTCCAAGGGTTTGTGGAGATTGTTTTCAGCCCCTGTGTTCGATTTCATCCTACTTCGAGAGGTACACTACATGGACAATCTCTGACACCAGCACTCCCTCCTTGTACTTGGTTTGAAGCTTGAGGAAGAAGAACTTGCGGAAGAGGCCGTTATCCGACCGGACCCCCAAGTACGACTTGCAAAACTTGATGAAGTGTGTGAGTTGGGCGATGGCGTTGGCACCGAGATGATGCACCCGGGGGTCGAAGAAGCTAAAAAAATCAGCGAGGAAGTTGCTGGCGAGGATGCTGAATACCTTGCCGAAGTGCACGAGGAAGACGACCCGCTCGCCCTCCTCTAGGTTTGGCACCCGCTCCCCCTCTGGTGTGTCATGTAGTCACCAATGATGCTGGCGGGAGGAATTTTCCCCACAGGTACTTATTGATTTGCTCCTCCGTCACTATAGATCCACACCACCCTCCTCGCTCCATGGGTGCCATCTCCTTCGGTGGAGCTATCATGGAAACACGGGTCCCCATCATCATGGCTCGGCGCGGCTGCAGCTACAACCTTTTCCTGGTGATGCCAGCAACAAGAGAAGAAGAGGAGCAGTGCGTAGAGAGCAGCAAAAGAAGGAGGGAAGAAGAACAAGAACTGGGTGAAGGGGATTTCCCCGGCACCCAGCCACTATTTATCGGCCCGCGTGGGCAGTTCGGCTCCACCGCGCTAATGTGGCAAGCAACCACCCCGCTCTTGCGATGGTTTGCGGCCCGATCATGTGCACCAGTGGTTTCACCTGTAGAAGATCCAAGAGGAGTTAACGAGGAGTCGACACAATTACCAAGGAACTACGGCGACCGGACATGTTTCAGAGTCGTTGGTCATGGCCGACGCAAGCACTGACGTCAACGGCAAGACGTTTCGTCTCTAGGCTCCGGCTGCACCAACCGGCCACCTCCGTTAGCGCACACACAATGGGTGCCAACCGATTCCACATCCAGATTTCTCCAGCCGGTTATCTTCAACAACAATTGTGCAAGCCATCATCAACGTGTGCATCAATTCACTCGGTAGCACGCAAAAACTTCTCCACAAGTTTAAGTACTAGCATGCTTGGGGGTTAGTGTCGGGGGATTACCCCCGGGTAGGTTCAGCCGGTTTAGTCCGTTTGAACCAAGCTGGATGACCATCAAGCATAAATATCAGGCTAGTTGGCTCTGCCTAGCTGGTCAACCCCAAGATCATATTGGCTAGCCCCATCTAGCCGGTTAACTAGAATACAAGGCCGACTGGCCTGCTCTAGCCAGTCACCTCGAAATCAGTACAAGTAATCCAGAGAGACTGATGATGGAATAGTAACACGCCTTCGAATCCTCCAGCTTTGCGTCATCTAAAGTGCAACAGCTAATCACTATTCGATGGGACATCCGTCTGGCGTGGGATAAAGCCGATATGACCGGTATGGGATGCACTGTAGCGCTGACTATAGCGCCGGGGCCCACTAGCTGGTCTCCACCAGTCAGCCATCTCTTGTAATCTGCACCCCCAACCAGTATAAAGGGGGGTAGTGCCTCCATAGCGAGGCAGATCTCCCCTCTCTACCATTCTCCCCTAGCTCATCTCCGATATAAATCAAGGAGCGCTTTGTACTATGTGTTGGACCTCGATAGTGAGATCTTGTAAAAGTAGAGGTGTTACCTCACATAGAGGGCCCCGAACATGTGTACTTCGCCGTGTTTGTGGTGCTTGTGCTCAATCTCACCCGCGGAAGCCTTTGCTTGCCCCTGATTGCTCCATGTTAAGCCATATCTGATGGTATTGTCGTGTTCCACACCACAACATCTAATTCAACTTATCAACTTCCACCATTATATACTAGAGACATATGGTCACCCCTCTATAATTAAAATCATACACGATTGGACCGATATAGAGTGACCAGGAGAACCTCTTAAATAGAGAATAAAAGATAAATCAAAAAGTAAAAGAAGAGACAAAACATGCCACCGACAACACCCACTACTAGGATAAAGTCCTTACTCGTGGCACATCAATATGCGAATGCGCCACAAGTATATACTCCCGGTGCACCACATATTGATGCACCATGACTATTCACTTACTGGTGGCGTATTATGTAGAATATGCACCACAAATAGTTGAAGTACAGGACGATATGGGTGTCCCACTTATTCGTGGCATATGGCACATTGGTACGCCACGAGTATTTGGATAGTCGTGGTGCACCAAGGTGCCATGCGTCATGAATAAAGGGAGACACCCTGCTGTACACGGGTGCCAAGTTATTCGTGCCCCATCACTATGGGGTGCGCGACGAGTAACCTCGCAACACCAACTCCACCACCCTCTCGATCGCCTTTACAGTTTTAGAAAAAATAAAATAATAAAAAATTTAAATTTGAAAAATCCTTTGAGATATAATAGTTATAGGGAAAAATAACAAACGGTGAATCATATTTTACAAAAAAGTAATGTTTCGGTAAAATGGCTCTAACTCTTACATACAAGATGGAATAATTCTTTAATATACGAGAAACATCTACACAAAATTTCCTATCCGATTTCAATGGCTCACTACCGTTATCTAATTTTTGAGAATCCTAAAATTTGAAAAAGAAAAATTTACGTCAAAAATTAGTTTTTTGCTGCAGAAAATGGCTCACTTACTCGTGACGCACCTCATAGTGATGCGCCACGAGTAAGTGAGAGCGGGATTCGAATTTAAACCAGCAACTCCATCCTTCACCTCCACCTTCCTGTTTCCCTTCTCCTCTTCTCTTCTCTTCTCCTCCACGTTCTCCCTCTCCTTCTTCCTCTCTGTTTCCTTCTCCACGGCGGCCCTCCTCGACCTTGACCTTGTGCCCTACCCGTGCTTTGTGCCGCTGCCCCGAGCTCGTCGTCCTCATCGTCGAGAGTGCCTCGTCTTTGCCCCGACCTCGAGCATGTCGTTCTCGACCCCAACCGCGCCTCATCCTCGTCCTCGCCCCAGCCCCTATCACGAGTTTGTGATCATCGCCCCACGGGTCCTAGCGCTGGCCACCCTACTCCAGCGCCTTCGTCCACGCCTTGTGCAGCATTCACCGGTGTGGCCATGGCCTCCCGCACCTCTCTGCGGTGGTATTCTGTGGCCATGACCACGACCTCCACACCCCAGCTTTGACGATGCGATGACAGCGAGGGACTTGATTGCTTTTTGTTTTTAAAATTAGGGGTTTCTGTAAAATTGTATTGTGATTTTTCTAAAATACCTTAGCCGTGGCACACCATGTAACCCTACATGTGGCACACTCTATGGTGCGTCACGAGTATGGGCACTATACATGGCGCACTAGCCATACGCCACGAGCGAGGCGCTACTAGTAATTGTTACTGCCATGCGCCACGAGCGAAGCACACTAGCCAGACACCACGAGCGAGGCACCACTAGTAATTGTTACTCGAGGAAGCAAAACTGATGCACCACGAGTAAGGTTATTCCTAGTAGTGACCAGAGCGAGACCTAAGGGGAATAGAGCTCCATATCTATGCTCCCAAGCAATACCGTCGGCACGACCGACAGTCGAGGTTTTTCACCTAGAGATGTACCGTGGAGAAGGTACCCAAAACGGTGCCCTAAGAAAATAACAACACCCATAGGCATCGTGACCATTGGCATCGAAAGAGCTTTCGATCGAAAAAACCTTCGCCCATGCCCTCCATCGGACCACCCGCTGTGCCCGAGGCCGGCCTTGAAAATTTGATTTGGGAGATGTCATTGTCGAAGCGCCATCACCACCAGGGACCGCGTCGTCTTATCCTTGCGATCAAAATGACCAAGGGACAAGACCATCACCATGTTGCCCGCTATAGAGACACCCGCGTGATCCACTTTCCGCGGCCACCACCCCGACGTCCATGAGCTCAAGACCAAGAGGCGACATGAATCACATGGCGGGGCCGCCAACTCGGCCGAAGTAGGCTAGAGACGGACCAGCTGTCGGTCATGACTGCACAACAGCTCATTAGAGGGGTTCGCTCTCCACAGCCATAGGCAGCCGCCAACCGGGCACAATAGCAGGATCACACGAGGCTCCTGTTTGGTCCCATCGCCTAGATCAGACCCATAAAGTTCCTGCCACCATTTAGCGGGATCAGGGCTACCACACTCGCCCACCTACCGCTGCCGCCACCCAGCTACCGCAAGCGCCACCGTGAGCCGCGCCGTCGTCACTGGGTCTGAGTCCATCAACAACTGTCGCCGTCGTGGACGCGCAGTACCACCAAGAAGCTGCCACTCCACCGCTAGCGCCCGAGTTTTGACCGATGCATCGTCCGGCGACAACGAGGAAGGGGGAGGAGGAAGGATGGGCTGGCAGCGACCCGACTTATGGTTCTCCCAGCCGCTCACGTGAGCTTGCATGAAGAAGGGAGTGTTTTCGACCCCATTCAACTTCCACCATTAATCATGTACTAACACTTATCTGTTGAACAAGTAAGTACACAATTTTGTCACGCCTTCTCTTTAGAAATGACCAAGAACGCTTGTTTCCAAGTAAAGTATTGGCACAACCTTTGCTTAACGATTACAACGGCTGATTTAGCTGTAGCACGCAAGCAGCGTTGCGGATCTTGGCGAGATTGCCAGCCTGTAATGCTTTCTCCATCTCTCGTGTAGGATTGGAGTGGTCTCCATCTTGTACTACTATATATCGAAAACGATCGAGAAAGCTAGTTTTACGCGGTTATCAAACCGGCAAACCCCTCAAGTTTCATAAGAAAAAAAAAAGGACAAACGTCACTGACATCATTACATGGCCCGTGCGTGCAAAAAAGAGACATCATGGCTTGTGATTAACAAAAGAAGCATCATCGCCGGTCACGCTAGCGCCACTCATCGTCGTGGCTACTGTACGTACCTGGCGTAACTTTTTCTGGTGAAATTTTGGGCTTTCACAGCTCCCGCCATAAAACGCACGCACCCGAGAGACGAGCCCCTCCGTGATGATCCCTTTTGACCCCGAGCGCGCGTGGCTACTAGGCGTGCAAAGCGTCCACCTCTGGCAGCTGGGAAAAGCCGCCCGCAGCACAGTCGGCCGGCGCAGATTTCAAGCCAACTGGCGCGCCCACCGTTGCCGTTGCCGTTGCAGTCCCTGCCATGCGGCGGAAGTGGATCACGGAACGGCCGTCCGTGTGTGTGATACGATAGGATACGACGATTCCGTCGCGCCCAACGCGGCTCGTTCGTAGGCCTGCAGGATCTTTGCCTGGCACGGGCAGGAACAAACAAACGGAAAAGTGATTCCTTGCTTCCACAGCCACCAAAAGTTAACCGGCGGTGCCCAGCCACTGGCACTGGCGCTTTCCGCAGCGGAACTCTTCTCCCCACTCTCTCTCTCTCTGACGGTCTCCCCCGCCCTTCCACTGACAGCTCCGCCCCGACCAGTCTCTCGACCCCACACGTCATCGAGCAAGGGCGACGTGCGAGGAGTACGGGATGGACTTTCAGCAGTAGGGCATGGCAAAGTAGACACCTGTCCGTCGTCAACCCGGGGCGAAAAGGTAGGCTACAAAGATCCACGGCGCACTACCGTCCCCTTCCTCATTCTCCGTTCCGGTGCGTAGTGGGTGAACTGCTGTGTCTGTGCACGGGCATAGTATACGTCGGAGTAGTATACCGGTGTGTGTACACATTAGTACTAGGACATCCGCCTAGCTCAACCACCACCTTCCCCCTCATCATCACTCCCGCGCCCGCCCCCACGCGCCGACGCCATGGTCTCGCTCGCCGGCTCCCAGATCCTCTCGCCCAGACACAGCCCGTGCACGTCCTCGTCGGCGGCGACGCGCCGCCCGGGCCACTCCATGCGCACCATCCGCTCCGCGCTCCTGCACCCGGACTCCCCACCGGGGCCCACCTCCCGCGTTATGCGCGCCGCCGCTGCCGACGACGCGGACTCCGACATGGAGAACCTCACCGACTCCGTCATCGACTTCCGCCTCAGCGAGCTGGCGGCCACCGCGGGGCCCGCGCACCCGGCGGCCGTCGCCAAGTCCTCCTCCGCCAACGCGGCCGCCACGGAGATGCTCGAGCTGTCCCGGGACTTCTCCGACTACTCCAGCTTCAACTCGGACATATCCGGCGAGCTCGAGCGCCTCGCGGCGGCCGCGGCCACGCCCAGATCCGACGCGCCGCAGCCGGGCGCCGTGGATCTGAACGATCTCGAGTCCATGGATCTGTCGGAGGACGCGTCGCCGCTGGAGCGCGTCGAGCCGTTCGTGCTGGCCTGCGTGCAGGCGCTGGGGCCCGACGCCGCGCCCGACGCCCGCCGCGCCGCGGCGGCCAGGATAAGGCTGCTGGCCAAGCACCGCTCCGACATCCGCGAGCTCGTCGGCGTGTCCGGCGCGATCCCGGCGCTCGTGCCGCTGCTGCGGAGCACCGACCCGGTGGCGCAGGAGAACGCGGTCACGGCGCTGCTCAACCTGTCGCTAGAGGAGCGCAACCGCTCGGCCATCACGGCCGCTGGCGCCATCAAGCCGCTCGTCTACGCGCTGCGGACAGGCACGGCGTCCGCCAAGCAGAACGCCGCCTGCGCGCTGCTCAGCCTTTCGGGCATCGAGGAGAACCGCGCCACCATCGGCGCGTGCGGCGCCATCGCGCCGCTCGTGGCGCTCCTCTCCGCGGGCTCCACCCGAGGGAAGAAGGACGCGCTCACCACCCTGTACCGTCTCTGCTCCGCGCGCCGGAACAAGGAGCGCGCCGTCAGCGCGGGCGGCGTCGTGCCGCTCGTGCACCTCATCGGCGAGCGTGGCACTGGGACATCCGAGAAGGCAATGGTGGTTCTCGCGAGCCTTGCCAGCATACCCGATGGCCGTGATGCTGTGGTGGAAGCTGGCGGGATACCCGCGCTGGTCGAGACCATCGAGGACGGCCCTGCCAGGGAGAAGGAGTTCGCTGTCGTGGCCCTGCTGCAGCTCTGCTCCGAGTCCTCCGGCAACCGTGCGCTTCTTGTTCGAGAAGGGGCCATCCCACCGCTTGTTGCGCTCTCACAGTCTGGCTCTGCTCGTGCCAAACACAAGGTATTATGAGATTAACATCCCTCTTGCTAATATGTCACGTTGAAATTGGATGAAATTTGTTAATTTTACTACTTTTAGTGATTAACATCCCCGCTTGATGGCCCATGTTTCAAGTGGTGGTCTTGAGTTTGAGCTCTTGATGCCACTGTCATTGTACTGAGCAGTGCCCAACGAACTCATCAGTTAGTTTGGTCCCCAAGTACTGAACTTCTTATTAAATCTGGATGTAGAAAATGCAGAGTGCCTAGTAAGTTTCTATGTTTTGCCCTGTACTGATCAAGCCAGGTGATGACTTGTAGATTCTGTTCACATGGATATGGTGGAGATGTGCACTTGTTTAATTTCACACTTATTTAGTACAGTTCAAGATCTGCTAAAATCGTGGAAGTACAGGAGGACGCGGGCTCTCTCTTCTACAAGTCAAATCTACAGTTCTTTTGCTCGTAAACAATGCCTGGTGTCATTATAAAACGTGGAAACTTAGATATTCGTGTGAAACCGTGTGCTCGAGATTTCCTAACCAAATACTCTGTACATGCTTGTCCATGTTTTGCCACTAGACTTTGTTTATGTCATGACTTAATCTTATTCTCATGTCTTCATTAGACTGCATCAGATATCTTACTTTGCTGAAGCTGAAAACTGATCTTCGATTCTGGAGTCACTTATCTTCAGTTGTGTGATTTGCAGGCTGAGACTTTGCTTGGTTACCTGCGAGAGCAGCGGCAAGGTGGTGGCTGCAGGGCTGGACTAGGCGCTGCTACGAGCATGGCTCGGTAGTGCGCTAGTTATGTGACGAAGCGATGAGCTTGGCTAGGTAATGCGGTACTGCTGTGGCGAAATACCGATAGTATGCTTCGCTTGTCTTTGGCCTCCTCTCCTCTGTTCTTGATTCGAGCATCGAGAACGGAGTAGCCCTATAGGGATGGGGCATGATGATCATGTGTAAATAACGGCTGGCTTTTGGCTCGGTTATGTGAATACATATGTGATCTGCGAGTGATGGATGGTTTAGATCATTTGGCTACTAACATCAGCTCAGAGGAGGATTCAGGTTATGTTAGGATAGGGTTTGGATTGTTGTCGGGGTATGTGATGTTGAGTTGTAGCGGTGTACAGGATGTTAGTAGGGTGGTAATATGGTATGCGTCCTTGGCTTTGTGAGGCTATAGGGGAATGTTGGATAGCCAACCATGTCTTTTTTACTTGGATGTTTGGACTCCAACTTCCCCCTGTTCCGGTTTATCTAGCGTGACCTGTTTCAGACCGTTTGTTGATTCCTTTTTACTCCAATTGGTCTGTTTCTAATTGAATCTGAACTGCTTGTGAGAGGTTGTGCATTCGGACCATTTAGCACTTATTGATGTATACGGATGCTCGTCCTCCCAGTAACCAGATCGCTAACGTCTTGCACTACTATGCTTTTAGATGAAAGTTCTACAAAACTATTGTGAACTATATATTTCAATGCTATTGTACTGGCTTTGGTGTCATGAACATAGGCTGTCTAGACTACTGGTTCTTGATGCAACACATGAACCAAAGGTCACCTGGCTCGGTCATGATCACTAGGATCATACCACTACACACACACACGCGGCTGTCGTGAACTAGTGTTTGCCAATGTGTCATGCCATGGTTGCACCGAAGAATCAAGATTGAACTGGTTTGCTGTCATGAGCAATGGCCCCTCATGGTTCAGATTCAGTGGTTCGACATGGCTTGTCTAGACTACTGGTTCCTGATGCAACACATGATCACCCGGTATGGTCATGATCACTAGTAGTATCTTGCTACTGCACACACGGCTGTCGTGGACAATGTCTGCCGATGTGTTATGCCATGGTTGCACTCAAGAATTCAAACTGAACTAGCTGGCTGTCTATCATGAGTAGTGACCCCTCTATGTCTGCTCGACATAGGCTGTCTAGATCACTGGTTCGTGATGCAACACATGAACCAGATGCTAGCTCAATCTTAGAAACAGTGTCTCGTGCACAGCTGGAGATCGCTGTGAGTGTGAACTCTGTATGGCGACCGAGGCTCAGCATCAGCTCCAGACCACCAGTACATTTGCACAGTTTGCATAGTCTCAACTCGTTGTCTTGGCTAGCTGGCCTGGCTATAGGATGTAGGACCCCCGTTGTTCCTGGCTACATGATTTTCTGCCGTTCTGCAGAGAAATTTGATCACATTTGTTTAGCGTCAGAGTACGACCTGTCTGACGGATCGGGATAGCGAAGGTTTCGTGGACGTGATCCAGTTGGACACTGTTGCCCTGTTGGGCTGCGTCCTCCGGTCTCCAGAGCTGACTCGCTCCTCAGAATTCTCTTGTTTAATTATACTAGCTAGTGCTTACCAGGATGTGACGATGACCCCGATTCTATCTGCTTGGAAATGCTTGTAGTAGTACATCTTGACCAGCAGAGTGGAATGGGAATGCGAGGAGGCCACAGGTCATAAATTAACTCATTTAGGAAGCCAAATTCGTCTCTGTTTTGGTCCTGTCCGACTGTTTCTTGAGCCAGAACAGCTTGCAACAGTAAGGATGCAGATACGCATCCATATCTTCAGAGTCTTCAGAGGTTGTATAATATCTATCCCGCTCGTGCAAGAGTCAGAAACAGAGTCGTTGTATTCTAACGGTTACGGAACATATCTAACCGCACGTCTGTCTCCTCCAGTAAGAAAAAGAGAGGAGGCGGTACGGAAAACCCTAGCAAAAACTGCTTCTCATCTTCCACCTCGTCAGCGGCGATCCTGCCGCTTGTGTTGGGAGGGCAGAAATTCGTTTGGTCACCGCTTCCATATAGTAGTGGATTTCGTCCAGTCTACATGTGTTTTGGGTTTGGTGATACAAGTTTCAGATTAATTTAAGGGATCAATGGTGAGATCTTTAGCTCTGAGGCGCTGGTCCTTAGGGGTACGTGACGAAGACTTTCCAACTGTCATCAACAACGTTTGACCGGCTCCGGTAAGAGAGCGGCGACAACGGTGTATCGACGGCTCGCTCTGGCATCAATAGTGGTCGTTAGGTGGTCCAAAGACCTCGATGTAATTTTTATTATGTTAGGGGTGCTTTGTGCTTCTTATGAACTCATGAAATAGATCCGGATCTTTTCTAAAAAAAGGAGTAGAACAAGTGTGATCACAGTCCTGTCGCACTTGCTCTCAAAATCCAGCTACCATTTTCGCCTTGGAACCGCTCCAAGCGGAGAAATAGGATCAACCGAATCTTCTGCCCCCGACTACAGCCAGTCTCTGCCTCAGCTGCTCGGGCGGCAAGAGGGGAACGGGAAGCCTAGCTCTGGCATGTAGTTAGGGTTGGTCTTGTGCTTGTTTGGGAGTAGTTTTAATGGAGGAGACTGCATCGCGTTGAAATTATTTACCAATGCTTCTTTTACATCGTGATGTCGCTTCAACCGGTAATGTCGGGGGTCAGGTGGCTCGGTCGTCTCGCCAGTCTCCGAATCTGGTGAGATTCATGTCTGGTGGTCGGCATTCGGCACTCTCACGGGTGGTGGTCACGTCGGCTGCTACAACTGTGTTTGTCATTGCGTGTGGAAGGCAGCATGCATCGATGTTTTTCTTTTTCGACTGCGTCGGATGAAGATGGTGACACTGGGATGACCGCGGCGAAGATCCCGACGGATGTTCCACAGAGTCTCGGGCTCGTAGCTTGCGATGACCTGGTTCATCTGCTCGAAATGCATCCTCGTATGTGATGAGTGCTCTCTCAGATCTAGATATGGCAGTTGTTCGCCTCTATTTCGACGCCAGGGTGGTGGTGGTGGTGGACGATGGACGACGGTTCGGCGAGCTACGGGTTTCTTCAAGTGTGAAATTGTAGTTTTCCTCGCGGGTTCTTTGTGCAGAGTTGATTGACAAGCTGTATTGACCATACGCTGTAATCTCTTGATTGTCTAGTGTAATACTAGTAGTATATGGTTACTTAGAAAAAAGGCCCTGTCGCAGAGTTCGTATACCAGCCATCATTCCAATCTACCTAATCCGATATCTAAAAATTGCTTGGTTGGTCCGTAGTCAGCCCATGGAAAAAGGTTGAACAGATTCCAAATTGGAGACCTGGCGTGCCGCCGACGGGCGACAAGGGTCGCAGCCGGCGGCCTTCCACAGAATATGCAGCCGATGTTACCAAACGGTTCATAAACTATTGGCCCGTGATCTGTACATAGATGACCCGCTGTTCTCTTCCTACTCAACTCATGCGGCCATCTCGCCCGTTCGTCACTGTCTCGGGTCCTCATCGCGTGACAGGCTCTCGCGTAGGATGTGAAGTGGGATCCCGGCTAAATCCCACTTCTAGTTTATTTGTTAAAATCTAGTGTAAATTTCTAAATCCCACTTCTAGTTTATTTGTTAAAATCTAGTATAAATTTTGACAAATAAATTAAAAGTGGAATTTAGGCGGGATCCCACCTGACACCCTACTCTCGCGCGTGTTCGCACGCACTTGACGACTGACGACTGGGCTGACCGCATACGCACGCGCGCTGTGACGATGCTGGTGCCAGAGCTACCTGCCCGAGCGCAGCACGAAATCTGAAGAAAAGAAATAGAGAAATAGAGTTAAATACAAGAACGGTCCCGTATTTATCCGGGGACTTGATTTAGTCCTGGTACTAGAAATTTGGGCAATTTAACCCGAGTACTTGTCCATTGCACTCGATTTAGCCTTAAAATCATATTTGTGGTTGAATTTGAGTTAACGCGAACGACACATGAATCTGAATCCTACTTGCAGGTGGTTTGGAAACTTGCAGGAACCCACTCCCGCATTTAGAACGTACATTTCCGCTTTTAGATATTTGCACGTAGCGATCCCCATCTAATCCATAAGCAAGAGTGCCACATTGTTACGGTGCCCTTCATTTCAGATTGTTGTGTTCGAGAGGGAGGGAAAAATGAGAGACTCGACGGAGAGGCGACGGTGGTGGATCAGAACCTGTCACAAATGTTCGTGGAGGGGAGAAGACGCCGAGGTGGCACCGGTGATCGCGGAAATATACGTTCTAAATGCAATAGGGTGTTCCAAGTTTTCAAGCCTGCTGGTCTCCTGCGATACTCGTGTCGACGTGTTGTCTGGGTCAGCTTAAATTCAACAGCAAACCTGTTTTTCGATTAAATCAAGTTCAATCAACAAGGACACAAGTTAAATGGTAGTACAAATTACGAGTATCGGTACTAAATCGAACTATTACCGAACAAGTACAAGACCTGCTACAGTATTTAATATGCCCGGGGCTGGACGCGTCGCGCCGCGGCTACGGACGCCGAACTGGGAAATAGTACTCGTACATCGATCGGCCATCGGCGTCCCGTGGACGCGGTGCCTGACTCGCCAAACTCTCTTTTGTTCCATGTGGCCACTAATTGGTTTCCCGGCACGCATGTCCCATACTGGTCCGTACGTAACGGCATCGGCCATGTGCGGCCGCGAGGAGGCGCAGTTTGCGTTTCGAGTAGTACCGCTCCACTCCACCTCACTTGTTTGGGCGCAAGTGATTCCGGAGGGAGGGACCATCGATCTTGTCCCGGGACCTATCGCTAGCTAGCCACTGGTCGGCACGTATGATCTCCTGTTGAATGCATGGTTAACCACCGGATCCTCACGCCAGTACCGTGGTCCCTGTGATTTACATGCCATTCTCGGCGACAGGAAGTTGCTTCTGATTTTACACCTTGTAACCACTAGTCCACTGCTGTCCTCGATCCATCTCATTCAGTTTTGTTTTCAACCACTTACGAAACAAGACGGTAAAGAGAGCTGGAGAACTATGAAAACTACTAGCTCCGTTCTAAAATATAAGTCTTTTTAGATAACTAGTTTAGCTTTCTAAAAGGATTTATATTTCGAACGGATGTAGTACCTTTCATTCTTGGCGAAAGTAGAAGTAGAACACTCTATTCCGGCGAGGCAAGACTGTCGAGGCATCAAGCCAAAGTATCGCTGCGGCTTTGCATGTTGCATCACCACTATTTGTTGTCACTCGACCATGTCAATCGTGACGACCTAAACTGGTTGCGCATGGCTAGAAAATCAGGGACACGCATTCAATTCAGTCCAAAGTGACAGACCATTTTTCTCCCCCCAACTTGGACGGAAAGCTCGGAGAGCCGCCCAGCTGAAGGCACCTCACCACGCACCACGTAATCAGATCAGCTCGCACCGGCACCGGACCCGGTCGCTCTCGCCGGCACCGGCCGCTACGATCCCCAATTATGCGTCCGTCTTGTATATCATACACTACGCAGCAAAAAAGCTATGCATAAATCATCCCATCATGCCATGACCTGTAGTACGCCGGATCGAACAAGGAGCGTGCCGTGTCGCCTTCACAGCAGCAGGCTACGTACACGTACCATGGCAACCAAAATTCACTGTAGCGGCAGCCGGGCTGGATCTCGATCTGCATCATGCAGCCTCAATGCCGATATTTCGCCGAAGAACGTTCCAAAAATAAAAGATACCTCGCAGAAACAGCGAACAAATCTATGGTGTTGGTGCATGCACCTCTCTCTTTTTGTACTTTGACTCGACCGTTGGTGGGCTACGCTTGATCTGAATCTAGCAGCAGTAGTACTACTGATTATTGTACTCCTTCCCCGTATTCACGCGGACTAGGCACCACGCGTAGGCATTTGTCCTCGGGTTTAGCATAATGACACAGTATAGTGTGGTTTTGATGTCGAACAGCAGCAGCACACCTAAATTGTACTATCTCTGTTTGAGATTATTAGTCCTGAAGACAAGTTGCCAATACCAAGACACTTCATAACTCTCTCTAATTAATCTATGCATGCACCAATAGTATTACATGCATGAGAGAAGTGAAAGAAAAAGAAGGACATGCATTGGACGAGAGAAACTAATAAATGAGATAGCCCTTATAATCTCAAACAATATAAAAAAGCTCTCCGGACCTATAATCCCGAACAGAGATAGTAGCTCCACGTATATTCCTTTAAAATGTAGCCGATATTGAAGGCAATACTTCCTCCGGCCCATATTATTGTTCTTAACTTTATCTAGATTTGGATGTACCTAGTTAATGATTTAGACTAGATTCATTCGAATCTAAATAAAGTTGAGAATATTAATATGGACCAGAGGGGGTACTATTTTACAAATTTGCAAAAAATGCTATCTTTTAGACAGCAAATATTTTGCTGTCGTGTCTCGCAGTTCGCGGCGAGTGTCTATTATGGTCTTCTTCGAAGTCTTGGCCGTCAATGGCGTTTGCAGGTGTGAGAGTCTTTTTATGCCTATTCAGTGCATAGTTCATGTTTTTGCAATCATTGAACAGTAGGAACATTTACAACTGAACTCTTAGTGCGGGAAGGAAGTGGAATGGAATGTCATGGTTCTATTCTGGAATGGGTTGGTTCCATTTGGTTAGAATAAAAAATAGAAATTTCTATTTTCGTGCCCCTGGTTCGTTAGTTGTACTCAGATTTCCCTAACCGCTTAGTTTTTCTTACTTTTGCCATCACTTCATTCCGAAATCCTCACATGCATTTAGAGGGGGAGGTCAAAGGCTTGACCGTTAGATGCTGACCGATGGGATCGTGTTGGGACGGGTCGTGCGTTAAGCGTTACGTTACGTTACGTCGTCTCGACCATTACATACTGATAGGTGGGGCCAGGATACACAGCGCACCAGCCATCCATCTCTCGCTGATTATGGGGGACGTGGTGTGGGACCATGTGGGGCGCATTTGGTGGTTACGTGCGCCGTGTCGCCTAAATTGGAAATTTTCTTTTTTGTTATTTTTATAATTGGTATTTTTAAGAGCGTCTTTTCCTCCTCTCTCTCTCTCGCTAACCGTTGTGTTTTTTTCCCAAAAAGGTAGCGAATCTAGAACTTCTCTTCATTTATTGTTCCATTTGCCTTTTTTTTTTCAATCTGGTAGTAAATCTAGAGCAGCAAAACTAACCAGCACCATAAATAAATTCAGTAAACACAGCAGATATAGATAAAGCAACTAATATATGTTATATAGTACGGTACTTAACGAGGTTCGACAATTAGACTGCTCAGGAGGGCCTCCGCCTCCTCCCTATAGCGCCTCCTCCACTTCTTGCTGTCTAGTCCCTTGACCTTGGGCGCCTTGAGCTTGATCGGGGGCATGCGACCCTTCTCGATAGCCACCTTTTGGAGGTTGCGAAGGTGAAGACTAAGCGCCTGATGCTTGGCTATAAAGCCATGGACATTCACGGACTCAGCGCAGGTCCTCATGTCCTCGGCATGCTTCACGAGGGAGTTGAAGTCCGTGGCATGGAGCCTCGTGGTGGGGCAGAAGGGGCACATGTACACGTCGCCAACGAAGAAATTGTTGTACTGGTCGGACTTCAGCCTCCTCAGCACATGACGAGTCTTGGTGTCCTTGGACTCGTTGTCGCTGTGGACGTCGCTGCTATCCTCCTGTTGAAAAAAACAGTAGAGTGCAATAAGGACATGATTGAGATACTTGGATTATCGCGATTGATTATTTGCATAAATTAACCGATTGAGATCTCCTGATTATTCTCCAAATCTCAAACCAAATCGAATACTGATCCCAACTATGAACAGGGGGTTCAAATATGAAAAAGTGGATTCATCGAAATACGAGATCTAACACAAGATGATTAGCTATTGTAAAAATACAAACAACCGAGCCCTAATAACATACGATCTAGCATCCAACGATGAGAATAGGGGAAGAACAAGGGAAGGGGAGAAAACTATGGTTACCTCCGACCATGGGTCAGCGATGCTGGTGTCGTAGGGGTTCTCCGGCCTTATGTAAACAACCTCCTCGTAGGGGTCCCAGCCGAGCGGGATCTATCCGAGACCGGCAGGGGCCTCCTCACCGGCGGCTACAACAAATGTGGGGACGGGGATGGGGGCCTGTATAGGGACGAGAGCCTCCTCGCTGGTGGCCTTGGAGGCGCCGATGGCCACCGCGCCATTCTTCTCCATCGCCGGCATGGTTGGGGTTTTCTTAGGGGTTTGTAGAAGGTGATGGGACAGTGGAGACAGTTGAGTGAGCGAGTGAGTGATGAGTGAGAGTGGAGAGGCCTCTATTAAAGGAGAAGGGAAGCGACGTTTCTAAAATGGATCGTATGGGCACCTAGAGGGGCGGTGAATAGGTGCTACTTCAAATTTTAATACTTTTTCAATTTTAGGATTGACACAAAAGGTAAATTCTCTAGATATGCGACTATGTAGAATTTCCCTATATGCAAACCTAACAACTAGCGAATAAAGGCGAGTGGGAGTGAGGAACGAGGAAACCTGTAACACCCTCAGAATCGGCCCTATGCAAGTTTTAGCGATTCCTGCCAAACCCGCATAGAAACGATTCAAAGGTGCCCACCAGGCACTTGCGTGCGGGTGGAAAACGAAGTAATATCATTACACAATAGTCCACGATGGAACCCACAGAACAGATATATACAACAACGACTCCATGAGTCAGGAATACAGATATACAGTACAAAGATCCAAATCACCTTGAAAACGATACGGCGTCCGAGTACGGACAAGATGCAAATTGAGCTAAGAGCCCTGAAGAATAACCAATGGCGTCCATAACCCTGCCCAGGCCAAGCCGGAAGGGTAACCCTGCTAACGACGTCGATCTCAAAACCTGCTTAAACAAAAGGGGTGCCGACAAAGGGCAAAGGAAAAAGAGAGAGCGGTCAGTACTGAGGCCAGTACAGGGCGAGACTAGAATTCGGCGGTCCTCGCCTACATAGGTATGGTGGACTGAGCGGCAGCGCGACATGCACTAAACAACCTATAGAGACTCGAGATAACTGTCGGCCTATTCGGAACCAACCTGCTTCTACCACCAAACATACCCTTCCTGGTATTTCCCCTTCGAGACCAGACGAGGAAGTCAACCGAGGAACTCACACCGTTGGCAGTTTTATTTATTCAGTTATCGTTGCAGCAATTACTAGTCAGGTATAGATAGACATCCTGATATAATAAGCAGTGGGCACTTTTAGTTAACCATTCCATTGTAGTTACAACACTTACTAGTCAGATACGGTTAGCATGAGATATCCCAAAACCCAGCAGTTGTTGGTACTTTTATTTAGCCATTCCGTTGCAGTGAAGCTGATTACTAGTCATATCGGATACAAGTCAAAATATAACAGTAAACTTTAGTTATGGTTGTCTATGATCGAGAACTGTGCTCCAAGTCGTCCATAACCGCGAACAGGGCTTTTCGAAAAGATTTAACCCTGCAGGGGTGCACCAAAGTATCCACACGCACTTCGACCCTTTTTGCCAGATCAGTTAACATACACCCATCGGTATGTCGGCGGGGCCTAAGTCATGACGTTTCCCAGACCCAAAGCAAGTACATGGGGGCCACCCCACTAAGCTACCCGCAACGAAGCTGGCCGGCTCCGGAACGGACCCAGGGTTTGCGTCAGTGGCTGTAAACGACTGGGAACCCGAAAGTGTGACTGGGCTTGTCGATACCGCGAAAACACTCCGCAGTCCTAAACAGTACAGGTGCTCCACGCACAATTCTTAAATAAAGCAGTAAAGCATGGCATAAATACATGATAGTAATAAAGCTCCAAACTACTTTGTGGCCCCCGGTACAATACTTTGAAATCAGGTAGTAAGCCGATGGGGGTGCCCACACACCCCACCTGTGGTTAGCGCGCTCGATCTCGGAACAGGTGTCAAGAACTCGGGGTCCTACGGGACACAAGTGGACGGTTAACAACCAAATAACATCTATTGCCCACCTGTGCCTCTGCATTATTTACCTACTTCAATTTTAGTTATTAAACAATAATTAAAGCCATGATCAACTCCAACATAAAGCATATGGCAGCCTTCCAACAGCTGTGGTACTGGACGACACGCAACAGCACTTGAGCAAGCGACTACGACGCGCAAGTCTAACTATCTACCAAACAACAGGTAATAGGACGTGTTCAAGGCAATATAAGGCTGCAAGGGATATCACGGGCACGAAAACTAGAGCATCGCAACACAGATAGCAATAGATCAACAGGAGGGAATAAATACTATAAAAGTAAGATAGGTAGAAAGGGGGAGATGCTCGCCTGAAAACATTGCCGAAGGTTCATCCGAAGATCGGGTCGACACTCGCATCAACTCATCGGCCTAATCCGCGAAGAAGCAAAACACTAGAATAAACACCGGATGCATATTTAATACTACGGCAAAAGATCGGGCATGATGCATGTATGATGCATGGCATGGCAAAGGTGCGATGCAACTAGGCAATATTAAGGGGAACCGGGGTCCCGACATTTAATTAAACGGTTCAAGTTATTTAGATACCCCGCAATTTAAATGTTGTTTAACAGGGAGAAACATGGCATCGGTTCGCTACACCAATTTAAATGGAGTCCAGAATAAGACAAAGGTATTCCGCATACCGACTCCATATTTAATTATGAGGTGAATCGACATAATGCCCCAACCCACAGGATATGCATGCGAGATGAACAATTAATATGCAACAAGATGATAATGTAATATTATAAAAATAGGGTCTCGGATAAAGGGGTCACACATTAGGGGTCGAAGATCTTGGTTTCGATGGTTCGGGGGATCGGCCTTCGGATCTCGACGGAAACGGGCTCCGGAATCCATGAGGCGATCTTGGTGGTTCGAGGGTTCGGTCGATGGGTTCGGGGTCTTTGGTTCTATTGCCTTTGGGTCCCGACGTCCGTGTCGAAGGTCATGGCGTCCGTGTAGAAGATCGTCGGTCATCGAATCCGTGTAGGCGCGCTCAGGGTATCGACGGGATAGGTCTTCGGATTGAAGTGCCGGGGCCTTGACGTGGTCCTCTCGGGTTCAAGCACCGATTGGCCTTGTTGTTGAAAGGATCCTCGCAAACTTCATCATCACAAACACACCGGAGAGCAACGAGCTGCAGTGACACGACAACATAAAAGACCACATCACAATGTAACTGGGCTAGCACACACGGAGAACAAATAGGGTGCTGGCCAAAAGCAGTCAACCTACGCACGCTCAAGCAGAGGCATGGTCGTTGGCCGGCTCCTGGTTACGCGGAAGGAGGACGGAGGCCGACAGAGGTTCAAGGCGCCGAAAGGGAGAAGCAGCCATCTACGCAGGAGGTGCTCGCGAGGAAGGCCAGCGGCTCAGAGGTGGCCGACACGCCGGGAGAAGCGGAGGAAGGAGGCCGGAGAGGACCCGCGGGCGTCGATGCCGAGCTTGGTGTAGGCGACGCCGGAGGACGGGCGACGGGGAGGAGGCGGTTGGTGGCGCCTGGCGACGGGGGAGGGGGGGCGAACGGCAGGGCGGTTGGCGGCCTGCGGAGGAGAGCGGCGGCGCTCCGGGCAGAGGAAGCTTGCAGGGAAGAGGGCGGCGGAGGGAGGCCAGAGAGAAGAGGCGGCGAGCTCGGTGGCGGTGGGGAAGATCTCGGCGAGGCCGGCGGCGGACGCGGCTCGGCGAGGCGGGGCCTGCGAGGCCGCGACGGTGGCGCATCAGAGAGCAGAGGCGACGATGCAGGGGGAGCGGGCGGCGCCGGCGAGTGGACGGCGGAGCGGCGACCGGCTCGGGCTCGACGAGAGGCGCGCGGAGAGAGACCTGACGCGGGAGAGGAAGAGGCGAGGAGGGCGGCCGGCGAGGAGGAGAGGAGGACCGAGAGGTGCGGCCGGCCGGGGAGTCGCTCGGAAGGCCGACGGAGAGAGAGGAGGGAGGCGCGCCTGGGCGGGGAACCGAGGCCGAGCGGGGCGGTCGCGCGAGCGCGTGAGGGGTGGAGAGGAGAGAGGAGGTGGCGACGGGGCTTGGTGGCGGAGGCCGGCGCTGGTGAGGGGAGGAGCGGCGGCGGGGCTGAGAGAGAAGCGGCGGGGTAGGAGGCGTGTCGAGGGGGGAGAGAGGTGAGAGCGGCACGCGGGCGTGTCGGCAGGGGTGGGGCCGGGCGGAGATCCCGAGGAGGTCGGGTGGAGCGGGAGGGTGGAGCGTCGCGCGGGAAGCAGGGTGGGGCCAGGCTGTCGGTTGACCAGGTGGTTGGGCGGGAGTGGGACGCGGGAGTGCGCGCCCAGGGGGGTTTGGTCGGGCGGCAGGTGGCCCTGGGCGACGCGGGAGTGCGCGCCCAGGTGGCAGGGAGTTGGGGCAGGTGGCGGGCTATGAGTGGATGGGGTGGAGGAAGAGGTGAGGTGGCACGAGGTGATAGGGTGGGGTGAGGTGGCTGGGGGTGGGTAGGATAGGGTGGGTAGGAAAAAGGTTTGGGTAGCTCTGGGTTTTGTACTGGGGTGGCCGACTGGGTCGGATCGGCCCGGTACGGCTGCCCCTAAAAATAAAATAAAATATTTTATTATTTAAAACGGGGCTTTTGAAATCCATTGGTAGACGAAACAAAATAATCCGGAGACCCGGTTTTGGATTTGAAATAACGGCGGGGTATTTAGAAAACAAAATATGTTTTTCGAAAATAGTTTCAGACAAACAAATGCATGATGATGACGATGCTCAAATGCAATGTGGCATGATGACATGAGCATGCAGTCATGATGATGCAATGCACAAAAACAACGCGATTTTCTAGTAGTGGTTTTGCGGGGCGCCACAAAACCTTAGTGGAGCACGCGGAGACACATAATTTGTTTTACCATAGTTTCTTCCTTGTTAAGGGAAGTACATCTGCGTTGGACGGGTGGGCGGTACTAAGACCACCACGCCACAATAGGCCTCACCCTATTCTCCGATGGATCTCGCCACCAAAGTCCTGATCCACCTTTCCACTATTGGAACCCTTCGAGGCGGGAACCGGCGCCTTTACACAACTAGCGGGGCACAACTCCACAACCGAATTGGAGGCTACCGTAATGATAACAAGCTACCACAATAACAAATGTTATCAATAACGAAACACAAGATCTAGAAATTAACAAGAATACTAGATCAGGGATTCTCCAAGTGAATGGAGAGGAGTTGAAGCGCTTGATTCGTGATGACGATGAATGATGTCTCGTCCTTTAATTCCCCTAAAGATCGAAGCCTTCGGGTGGTTGAAGTGGGAGATCTTGAATGAGAGCTTTTGCAACAAGGCTGAACTTTTTCGAATGAATCAAGAGATCCGACAGGAGGAGGTGTTGGAGCTTTTATACCCCTGCCCTGACAAAGACGTTGGAGTGTTCTGGGGCCGGATTATCTGGCCTAAGTGGGGGCCGAATTATCCGGCCTAGGGAAAACTCCGCCCTAGACACGGATTATCCGGGGGAAATCCGCCCCCGAACAGAAGCTCGCACCGAGCCAGCCTTGGCATCTTCTCCCGGGGGCCGGATTATCCAGCCTGAGAGGAAGGCCGGATTATCAGGCTGGGGGAAAAATCCGCCCCAGCCACGGATTTTCCGGGGGAAAATCCGCCCCCAGACAGAGGCTTGCGCTGATGCTCCATTTGCCACTTTGTCTGGGGGAGGCGGATTATCCGTCCCTAAGAGACGGCCATATTATCTGGCTGGGGAAAAATCCTCCCCAGCCACGGATTGTCCGGGGGGAAATCCGCCCCTAGACAGAAGCACGCACACGGCCAACTCTGGCCAAGAGGGCCAGGTAGGATTATTCGACCCTTGATGGGGGCGGATAATCCGCCCCCAACAACAAGTTCTCTTTCCTGCAGCACTTAGCACACATGAGAAACTCCACGATATTGTTATCTAACATGCAAAACATAAGAGATCGTGAAATGTTCTTTCAATCTCCCCATTTTTGGTGTTAGATGACAATACTAGGATTTGCAGGATATCTAAAATAACAACATCATTTAACGAATGAAAAAGACTCCCCCTCAATGTGTGCATAATAAAAATTTGCATTTAAATACAAATGCACACAAGTAGGTATAAGTCTATTTCATTGGAACAAAAACAAAATAACCATACCACCGTGAGAGAGGCATCCTCAATATAGTATAAGAATACCCAATGTGATAACCATTATGAACTCCTTCCTCGAGATAGATATCCAATATAGCCAATATGATAGATGAATTCATAAGGATAATCCACGAGATAAATCCAGAGCCACATATAAACATAGTCTCATACAAAGCAAACAACGCATAAGAGTTCAACGCTAAATGGGCACAAGCGAGGAAAAAGACCGAAAAGATAATGTGAGACCAGGCACATGGCTTAATAGGATTGATAGGATACCCATATCAACAAGTTGCAACTTCTTTTCCGGAAGCTCATTCAAAAAGAACTCTAAGGTTAAGCATGCTTGGCCTAGATCAATTCTAGGATGGGTGACCGACCGGGAAGTGGGTAACCGGGTGCGCACGAGTGAGGACAAAGTGCACAGAAAAGACTAGTGTTGGTCTGTGGGGCCAGTCTATATATCCTATTAAGCTGCCAGGAGTGACACCTCCCGGGCCCAGGAGTGGACGGGGTGTTACAGATAAAGTGTAAATGCTTGCGCCCAACCCATGCAAATCCACGAAGACCTAATAGAACTAATTCTCCCCCTTTGGCATCAAAACACCAAAAAGGAAGAAGAGAGATGCTAGCGCCCCAAGGGATCACTCATAGTCCTCATCGTCTTCCCCGTCTTCATCATCATCCTCAAGCTCCTCGGTATCTTCCTCCTCGTCATCAGCTGGTGCATCAGTCTCCCTCGCCCGGGTAGGAAACAAGTGGCGCTCAATCTCTCCATAGTTGATTCCTGACGAAGAATTCCACTAAGCATAGGGAGTGGGAGCAGTAGGGGCAGGAGGCTCGCCAGACGCCCCGGACACATGGTGAAGAATGAGCTGCTGAGTATGGGCCATCTCGTGGTGCTGCTTGTACGCCGCATACTTCCCCTTGCGAGTGTCCACCCCCATGCAAAGAATGTTCCGCTGGAACCAATTCAGTTACTTGACCTCACGAGCAATAGGAGGCACTGGAGGCCTACGAGCACTGGCATAGGCATCCCTCATGAACTTCTCAGAAGCAGAAGATGGATGTGAGGTCTTCCTAACCTTGTTCTATATCTTCTTCGCCTTATTCTCAACACCAATGTGAAACTCTCTAGTGGGAAGCAGGTGCTTGATCAGCATCATAATGTAAGGGGCATATGGGATGGAGAGCCTATTGAACATTACATCAGTCAACTCATGATAGATGAAATCCATCACATCCAGCTTGTAGTCCGTAGACTCATCCTCACAAGAAGCCACCTCATAGGAAAAAGCCAGCCACTGAACCAAATGACCACAAATACTGTCGTTGTTTCCCCCACTCGGAGTGATAGAGTCACGGAAGATGCCCACCAAACTTGCATACAGAGGAGAAAGACCAGCAAAGGAACCCACAATACCATTGTTAACTGTGCAAGGAGAGAGGACAACATCTTTATTGGGATTGAGTTGGGTGATGATACGTGATGGCTCTGTGTATGGCGCCCAGAAAAGTGTTGGTGCGTGGTTGATGTAGAGCTCATTGGGAACCCCAAGTGGAAGGTATGATGAGCACATCAGCAAGTTTCCCTCAGTATGAAACCAAGGTTTAATCGAACCAGTAGGAGCAAGGAAACACCCCAAAGGTGTTGCTAGCTGAGCCTTGGAAGGGCGCACTACCGGTGCTAGTAGCAATGTGGAGACCTGCACAACACAACCACAGAACTTTGTCCCCAACTTGCGATGAGGTTGTCAATCTCACTGTGTTTTGCGGAAAACAAAGGATTAAACGTATCGAATGGAAAGAAGTAAAAGTTTGCAGAAAGTAAACACAAAGTAGTAAAAGATTGTAGATTGAATATAAAAGACAAGGACCGGGATCCATAGTTCACTAGAGGTGGCTCTCCTTAAGATAGATAACATGCTGGGTGAACAAATTACAGCGGGGCAATTGACAAACATCGAGAAAGCAATACATGCATATACTAATCATCTTGACTCCTTTGGAACTTGATTGGGCATTACAACATTATACATAGACCGCCATCCAACTGCATCTATGACTAATAATCCACCTTCAGGTTATCATCCGAACCCCCTCCAGTATTAAGTTGCAAGCAACAGATTATTGCTTTATGAACTACGTGTAAAGTAAACAATACGATTGTTCTATGAACAAAGGATTGTTGTTTTCTCCCTAGTAGGAACAACACATCTAGTACCTTAGAGATTTCTGTCACTTCCCCAGATTACCAGAGGCATGAACCCACTATCGAGCATAAATACTAACTCTTGGAGTTGCTAGCATCTACTTGGCCAAGATAGCTACTAACAATGGAAAGCATGCAAGATCACAAATAACAAAGACATGATAGAATCAATAATCAATCTGAAATAGCATCTCAATATCCATCGGATCCCCGCAAACACAACATGCAGAATTACAAATAGATGATCTTGATCATTAACGGAGCTCACAAGATCTAGACATGAAAGCACAAAGGAGGAGAACCAGCCATCTAGCTTCTACATGGATCCATAGTCCAAGGATGAAGTACTCACGCATCACACCGGAGGCTTGCATGGTGATGAAGAAGGCCTCCAGGGTGAATTCCCTCTCCGGCACGGTGCCGGGAAGAGCTTCAGATCCCTCTCGATCTAGGGATGGAGATGACGGCGGCTACAAACTCTTTCGTGGATTTTTGATCGGGCACTTAGGGTTTTGGTCCCGAGGGCATCTTATAGGCGGAAGGGGAGGCCGAGGGGGTGCTAGGGGTCACCACACCACCCCCTGGCGCGGGCCAAGCCTGGCCGCGCGGCCAGGTGGTGTGGCCGGCCTCTGGCCCTTCTCCGTCTCGTATTCTGGCACTTGACGACTTCCGGAAAAATAGGCACTTTGGCTTTTGTCCCGTCCAATTCCGAGAATATTCATTTTCTGACTTTCCTGGAACCAAAAACAGCAGAAAATAGGCAGCTGGCACTGTGGCTCTTGTTAATAGGTTAGTCCAAGAAATCATATGAAAAGTACTCCAAAGTGTGGACAAAACACAAGAAAGTGGATAAAACCAAGCATGTAGCATCAAAAATTATAGATACATTTGCAATGTATCAACATTCCCAAGCTTAACTCCTGCTCGTCCTCGAGTAGGTAAGTGATAAAAAGAAAGAATAATTTTTGAGGTGACATGCACCATCAAAGACTTGATCAAAGTATTTGTAAAACATTCAAAGCTGGGATCATAGTACTTCAATCATAACATGAAAGACAAAGTTCTAGCAATAAGCAAAGAAACTATGATGCAACATGAAAAGGCACAAACAAAATATTCATGAATAACAATGCTTTGCAAGACGTTTTTTTGTTTCACATAAAGAAAACATAACATAAAAGTATTCAGCTTGTCCCTCAATAGAGTAGCAAATATAAATGCATAGGACACCTTCAAAGTTCATAAGAGTGACTAGATACAAAAGTTTAAAACAAGCAATATCAAGTTATGCATCAATCAACTAGTCTTGGGACAATGCACATAGAACTAAGAATGGCCACTATGCTCTCAAAGTAGGTGCATAAAGATAGAAGGTGGAGACTCAATATATAATGGTGGAAGAAAGGCCTTTTTATAAAAGGAAGCAGGGATTCAAGTCTCATAAAGAGCTTCCAAAAATTATGGTACTTATAGCTTTCAGTTCTCATTGCCCCTATCATAAGCATCTTGAAGTGATTAAGGTTAAAGTGAACAAACTATGGTGTACATGCTTGACGAAGTATAAGTTAGAAATCTCATGTCCCTTGTATACGAGGGCCGCTCCTCATGCTACTCAAGTTTAGTCACCGGTAAGTTCTTGTCACCGTAAGTACATGTGTATCATAGAGAACCGCCAACGGGGTACCACTTGCCCGATGATACGGAAGAATCCCCATATCAAAATGACAAGGCAAGCAGACAACGAGCATCTCAACAATCTTCTTATTTACCATGGGAATATGGTGCTTTTTTTCTCTCTTTCTTATTTTCATAGTATCTCTTTTTTTTCTCTTTTCTCTTTTTTTCCTCAATATAGGACTCTTTTTTTATAAGAAGAATGCTTCATAGACAGCTCATTATGGTTACGCTGCAGGTTTCCACCATGTCAGCATGGATTAGACCAGCGGCCCAGGCGTTTCTCTAACACATATACATAACTCCGTGGACTTACAAGCTCCCCTTTCATTTCACACCGACGACATCCATATACAAAAGAGCATGATATCAACTAGGTACAAGTACCAAGTGCAATGTTGAAAGCGTTCCCCATGAAAGCATGGTTCTGCTAATTCCCGACAAATAAGTGCAAGCATATACAACATAGAAGACACAATGGTTCAAGTTTATTAAGGGCAAGAAAAGTAAAGTGTGCCATGAAGTTCGTGAGAGCTTTAATCACTAGTTTTCTCATAACAAGTTTAATTTGGAAGGTAAACAAAAGCATGAATATACTTGGAATATCATAAGCTAGTAGGTAGGTATGGTGGACTCTTTGGAATAACTTGGTTTAGGGAGTTGGATGCATGAGTGGAACTCATACTTGGTTGTGGAGGCTAGCAAAAGACTGGGAGCGACAAACTAAGAGAGCAATAATGGACATAATCATGCAGAGCGACAAAAAATCATTGATCAAAGCATAAAGTGATACTACAAGTTGAAAACTAAAGGATCATAAAGGCTATGGTGACTTGAGATAGTCATAACATGGTGTGAGCATGCGCCAAGTCAACCCAAATAAAGCATCAAAGGAGAATACCACTATACTATGCTTTAATATGCTAAAACAACGCATGATTCATCCAAGGCACATTACGCAATCTCAATTTTTTATAACAAGTCATGCTATAGAAAAGAATACTAAGCATAAAGCCAAAACAATATCAAGCATGGCATGACAAAGCATAGGCCACAGTCAAAAACGAGCTCTTTTTACCACATAAGCATTAACTTTCCTACTCTTTTCCAAACCACACCAAACTATTTGCAAACCAATGTATGAAAGAGGGGGTCCAACCAATTTATTCAGAAAACTAAGCAAACAAAAGCAAACGAAAAACCAAAAACAAAAACGAAAAATAAGACGCTCCAAGAACAACACAACTGTGCATGAAACAATAAAAATGAAGCGTTTGGAAGAAACCTGGGATTTTATTGATGAAGAGGGAGATGCCTGTGGCATCCCCAAGCTTTGACGCTTGTAATTCTTGGATATTTCTTGGGGTGACACGCGTGGCATCCCCAAGCTTGAGCTTTAGTCCATCCTTCATCTCATAATCATTCCTTCCATACACCTGAAATTTTTCCTTCATGCAAAACTTCACACAATCTTTATTAGCAACATTAGTGCACTCAAGATAAATAAGTCTTAAGGTTTAGTTCTAACACCAAATAAACTTCCATTAGAACACTAGCTACTGTAGCACTTCCCTCAAAAAGCTCAATTGCCCAAAAGAACTCAAGAAAGAACCAACAAGAAGCAAATGCAGAAAATGACAGAAATCTATCAAAACAGACCGGCAGGTAAAGGCGAATTTTTTCGAAGACCTTATGTTGCTCAAATCAAAAATTGTTGAACTAACAAAAGTTAGATAACAACCTGGGTCAGAAGCACAAAAAATCACGCCTTAAAAAGACGTTCAGATATTTTACACGAATTTTTACGGTGAAGCACAGAAATCTGTTTCGGGACAACAACTTTCCCAATCATTACTTCTCTCTCATTAGAGGTTACTCTTGGCACAAAAAGCAAATAAAAAGGATAAGGAGCGGTTATTACTGAAGTAATAACTTCCAAGACTCATCTAAAACTTTTGGGTTATCTCCCAATAAGTACTTTTCTTTAACGCCTTTAAGTTAGGCATAAGAAGCAAGAAAGAATCAAGTGTTCTCAAATGAAGAAGCATTAAGACCAAATTTTGTTTTCATAGGAGAAGCAAAAGAAATCTTTTCTATCTTTTTAGAGAAGTGTTCTATACCTTTATTGAGTGGGAGTTGATATTTAATGGTGCCTTCTTTCATATCAATGATGGCACCAATGGTTCTAAGAAAAGGTCTTTCCAAAGTAATAGGATAAGAAGCATTGTATTCAACATTCGAAACATAGAAATCAACGGGGACATAGGCATTGTTAACCATAATAAGAACATCATTAAGACTCCCCATGAGTTTCCTTTTAGCATTATAATCAATTGGGACATTCAAATAACAATCTTCAAGTGGAGGCAAATCAAGCATATCATAAATCCTTCTACGCATAACAGAAACACTACTATCAAGATCACACAAAGCTTTGAAATCAAAGTCATTCACTTTCATATTAATGATGGGATCCCAACCATCTTCTTGTTTTATAGGAATAGAAGCTTTATGTTTCATCTCTTCTTTAATCTTTACGAGAGCATCAGTAATGTCTTTTGTAAAGGCCATGTTCATAACACTAGCATTAGGACTTTTAGCAAGCTTTTGTAGGAACTTAATAACTTCAGAGATATTGCAACCATCAAGATCAAAATCATACTTATCATCTAAAGTAGTAGAACTATTACTAGCCTCAACACTAGTGATGGTAATATTGAAACACTAATGTTTCTAGCAATTTCATCTTCTCTTTCCCACTTAGCATGTAATTCAGCTAATAGTCTAACATTTTCATCAATTCTCACTTATATAGCATTGGTAGCTGCAAAGGATTGTCATTAGTTTCAGGTTTAGCAGCCATTTTATTCAAAGAAGATTGAGCTTCAGCCAAAGATGCTATATTTCTTTCAGCATTAGAGGGTTTTTCCTCAATAGTTTTATTGAAAGCAGTTTGCTTACTAATAAAGTCTTTAAGCATAACTTCAAGTTCAAAGGGAGCACTCCTATTATTGTTGTAAGAATTTCCATAAGCATTACCATTGTTGGGAGTATATGGCTTGTAATTGTTGTTACCAAAATTACTCCTATAGGCATTGCTGCTAAAATTGTTATTTCTTATGAAGTTCACATCAACTTGCTCTTCTTGAGCAACCAAGGAAGCCAAAGGAACATTATTTGGATCAAAATGGGCTTTCCCATTAACAAGCATAGACATAATAATTTCAATCTTATCACTCAAGGAGGAGGTTTCCTCAACAGAATTTACCTTCCTACCTTGTGGAGCTCTCTCAGTATACCATTCAGAATAATTAACCATCATATTGTCCAGAAGTTTTGTTTCAGCACCCAAAGTGATGGTCATAAAGGTACCTCCAGCAACAGAATCCAATAGGTTCCTTGAAGAATAGTTCAATCCTGCATCAATAGTTTGGATGATCATCCAAGCAGTCAGTCCATGAGTGGGACAATTCTTTACCAAAGATTTCATTCTTTCCCAAGCTTGAGCAACATGTTCATTATCAAGTTGTTTAAACTTCATTATTTCACTTCTCATAGATATAATCTTAGCAGGAGGATAATACTTTCCAATAAAAGAATCTTTGAACTTAGTTCAAGAATCAATACTATTCCTAGTTAAGGAATTCAACCATTCTTTAGATTTTCCTCTCAAAGAGAAAGGAAATAATTTTAGCTTAATAATATCACCATCTATATCCCTATGCTTTTGAATCTCACAAAGTTCAACAAAGTTATTTAGATGGGAAGCAGCATCTTCATTACTAATACCAGAAAATTGCTCTCTCATAACAAGATTGAGCAAAGCAGGTTTTATCTCAAAGAAAGTATCTTCAAGCATAGGTGGAGCAATAGGTGTGCTCATAAAATCATTGTTGTTGGTGCTAGTGAAGTCACACAACTTAGTGTTTTCAAGAGTAGTCATTTTTTGGGTTTTCAAATAAGAAAGCAAACTAGTAAAACTAATTTTTTTGTGTTTTTGATAAAGAAACAAGCAAACAAAGCAAAAAGAAACTAAGCAAAACAAAAACAACAAACTAAAGAGATTGGTTATGAGGGACTCCCCTTGTGAAGATGTCCTTGACTCCCCGGCAACGGCGCCAGAAAAATGCTTAATGGCTCTGTGTATGGCGCCCAGAAAAGTGCTGGTGCATGGTTGATGTAGAGCTCGTTGGGAACCCCAAGAGGAAGGTATGATGAGCACAACAACAAGTTTCCCTCAGTATGAAACCAAGGTTTAATCGAACCAGTAGGAGCAAGGAAACACCCCAAAGGTGTTGCTAGCTGAGCCTTGGCAGGGCGCACTACCGGTGCTAGTAGCAACGTGGAGACCTGCACAACACAACCACATAACTTTGTCCCCAACTTGTGATGAGGTTGTCAATCTCACCGTGTTTTGCAGAAAACAAAGGATTCAACGTATCGAATGGAAAGAAGTAAAAGTTTGCAGAAAGTAAACACAAAGCAGTAAAAGATTGTAGATTGAATATAAAAGACAAGGACCGGGATCCATAGTTCACTAGAGGTGGCTCTCCTTAAGATAGATAACATGCTGGGTGAACAAATTACAGCGGGGCAATTGACAAACATCGAGAAAGCAATACATGCATATACTAATCATCTTGACTCCTTCGGAACTTGATTGGGCATTACAACATTATACATAGACCGCCATCCAACTGCATCTATGACTAATAATCCACCTTCAGGTTATCATCCGAACCCCCTCCAGTATTAAGTTGCAAGCAACAGATTATTGCTTTACGAACTGCGTGTAAAGTAAACAATACGATTGTTCTATGAACAAAGGATTGTTGTTTTCTCCCTAGTAGCAACATCACATCTAGTACCTTAGAGATTTCTGTCACTTCCCCAGATTACCAGAGGCATGAACCCACTATCGAGCATAAATACTAACTCTTGGAGTTGCTAGCATCTACTTGGCCAAGATAGCTACTAACAACGGAAAGCATGCAAGATCACAAATAACAAAGACATGATAGAATCAATAATCAATCTGAAATAGCATCTCAATATCCATCGGATCCCCGCAAACACAACATGCAGAATTACAAATAGATGATCTTGATCATGAACAGAGCTCACAAGATCTAGACATGAAAGCACAAAAGAGGAGAACTAGCCATCTAGCTACTACATGGATCCGTCGTCCAAGGATGAACTACTCACGCATCACACCGGAGGCTTGCATGGTGATGAAGAAGGCCTCCAGGGTGAATTCCCCTCTCCGGCAGGGTGCCGGGAAGAGCTTCAGATCCCTCTCGATCTAGGGATGGAGATGACGGCGGCTATAGACTCTTTCGTGGATTTTTGATCGGGCACTTAGGGTTTTCGTCCCGAGGGCATCTTATAGGCGGAAGGGGAGGCCGAGGGGGTGCCAGGGGCCACCACACCACCCCCTGGTGCGGGCCAAGCCTGGCCGCGTGGCCATGTGGTGTGGCCGGCCTCTGGCCCTTCTCCGTCTCTTATTCTGGCACTTGATGACTTCCGGAAAAATAGGCACTTTGGCTTTTGTCCCGTCCAGTTCCGAGAATATTCATTTTCTGACTTTCCTGGAACCAAAAACAGCAGAAAACAGCAGCTGGCACTATGGCTCTTGTTAATAGGTTAGTCCAAGAAATCATATGAAAAGTAGTCCAAAGTGTGGAAAAAACACAAGAAAGTGGATAAAACCAAGCATGGAACATAAAAAATTATAGATACATTTGCAATGTATCAATATAATGGCCACTAGCACGGTCTCTGTGGAGAAAAGGATATCCAAGCACCCCAGCAAAATTCTGAAAATAAGCTTGCATTGGCATGTCACGAGTCATCCACTTCATGGTGCGGTGCTCATCACAACAAATGACCAAAGTGGAGAAGAATGGCTTCACTACCTCGGAGTCATTGGAACACTGAAGGGCCATGAGATGGTGCAACCCCATCCTCTCAGTCACAAACATAGCATCAACAAGTTGAGGCTTTTCCATGGCCTCAACAATAATCATGGGATGCATAGGGCGAATCTTCAGCTGAGCATACACATCTTCATAAATAGAATTTTGGTCAGCACACCAAAAGCGGGAGTCACCGAGCTCAGTATCTTGCGCAGATTCCGTAAACAGATCATGATGGCGAATACAAGAGTAAGTAACAACATCCATCTTCCTATAGTTGATCTTTGGTGCCTTTCCCTTTTTCTTGGACACACCCTTCCTGGTCCTGTCCCTCTTTACCTGTTCAGCCATACGGTCAGCCTCTTTGTTCCTCCTTCTCAGTTCAACCTTGTCCACTAGACCACCCTCACTGTCGTCCCGGAAATAGAGGACACGAGGACGACGCTTGTAGGTCTTGGGAGCACTAGAACCACCTGTTAAACGAATAAGATGGATAGCATGGGGATAAGCATACACACAAGTCCAGGAGGCAAAGTAGAAATAGTAGGCAAACAATCCATAGTCCAAACATACATTATGCAAAAATCTATAGAAATCTGAAGCAGATTTGACTCTATCAGGCCGGATAATCCGGCCTAGCCAAGGGCGGATAATCCGGCATTAGCAGACATACTCAGATTTGCCTAGATTGAATGCAAAAACATAGATCGGACATAGGAACTGCAAGACTACGATCTCTACATGAAAAAACAACCTTCTAGTCCATGTTCCACCAACAAGAGACACATCAACTCAAAAGATGGGGAGAGAGGGAGTTACCCTCACTCATTGAAGGAAGAACACAGAGGAGAGGGTACCTGAAGGTGATGGGAAGAAGATCCAGGGGAGGCCCAGAGAATCCGGTGGTCGAAAGGGCTCTGGGGAGGGTGGGGGCAGCGAGCGGCGGCTGGGGAGAGGGAGAGGGGTCGGGGGAGAAGAACTGCTCTGTGTGAGCCCTTCCCCCGATGCCCAGCCCTTAAGAGACAGAATCCGCCAGGGCCGGATTATCCGGCCACCACTTGGGCCGGATTATCCGGCCTGATTTTCTGAAATCCTGTTATACACAGGTTCAGGCCCGTGCGTCCCAAAACAAACCCCCACAAGATGAACAAAGGACTTGTGTGCTAGAATAGATGGCTTAGGGATAAAGAAAGGCTTAGGATTAGACAACCAAACTGAGATGGTATTACACACTCAAGATTGCAAGAATCAAATCAACTAAAAACCAAAATTGAGTGTGATTTTCATAAGAACAAGAGATGAGCAAAAACAACCATGAAGATCCACATAGAACCAACTCTTCTCATGGAAGAGGGCGGTGGCCGAGGCCACCTTGTTGGAGTGCATGGTATGACACCGCGAAGATATATCTTGGGTTCATGACCAATACTCATCAATAAGCTCACATATCACAAAATGATATTAAGAGAAATGATTTTACTTGCTTTCAGCATTATGGGGGGGGGGGGGGGGTTAACCCAATTAATTAGGACCACACTCCCCCTATATCCATGCCCACACCTAGACCAAACAAGGATGAGATATAAGAGTGAGTGCATGGGTAATCAAGATAAACTCCTTGAATCAACGATATTTAGCTCATTCCTCAAGTAACAGAACCTTGCTTCATCAAGTGGCTTCGTGAAAATATCAGCAAGTTGATTCTTCGTGCTCACAAAAGATAGATCAATATCACCTCGGGCTACATGGTCCTGAATAAAATGGTTCTGAATCTCAATATGTTTTGTCCTTGTGTGCTGCACCGGATTGTACGCAATTTTGATCGCACTTTCATTATCACATAAAAGAGGCACTTTGTCACAATTAACACCGTATTCCTTTAAAGTTTGCCTCGTCCATAATAATTGAGTACATGCACTAGCACCAGCCACATATTCAGCCTCGGTGGTGGAGAGAGATATACAATTCTGCTTTTTAGAAGACCAACATACCAAAGACCTTCCCAAGAATTGACAAGCTCCAGAAGTTGATTTCCTATCATCCTTATCACTAGCCCAATCTGAATTAGTATAGCCACATAGAGAGAAATTGGAGCCCTTGGGATACCATAGACCAAAATTAGGGGAATGAACCAAATATCGGAAGATTCTCTTGACCGCCACTAAGTGGCTTTCTTTAGGAGCTGCTTGATACCTTGCACATACCCCTACACTCAACACAATATCGGGTCTAGATGCGCAGAGGTAAAGGAGAGAGTCAATCATGGACCGGTATACCTTTTGGTCCACATCTTTAGCATTTGGATTGAGTTCAAGATGGCATTTAGTTTGCATTGTTGTGGCAACGCCATTAAGATCCGTCATCTTGAATCTCTTGAGCATGTCTTGGATGTATTTTGCTTGATTTATGAAGGTTCCTTCTCTAAGTTGCTTGATCTCAAATCCTAGAAAGAACCGTAACTCCCTCATCATAGACATCTCAAACCTATCAGTCATAAGCTTTGAAAATTCATCATTAAAAGCTTTATTAGTAGATCCAAAGATAATGTTGTCTACATGTAGTTGGCATACAAAGGGCTCCCCTTTAACCTTCTTAGTAAAAAGAGTGGGATCGATTTGCCCAACCTTGAATCCACGGTCTAGCAAAATCTCTTTAAGGTGCTCATACCACGCACATGGGGCTTGTTTAAGGCCATAGGGTGCCTTATCGAGTTTGTAGACATGGTTCGGAAAGTTAGGATCCTCAAAACCCGGGGGTTCCTTTACATATACCAACTCATGTAGAGGACCATTAAGAAACGCACTCTTAACATCCATTTGCTATAATTTAAAATTATTATGAGCAGCATAAGCAATAAGGATACAGATGGACTCAAGACGAGCCATTGGAGCATAAGTCTCACCGAAATCGATGCCTTTAACTTGGGAATAACCTTGTGCCACTCGTCTTGCCTTGTTCCTTACAACAATGACATTCTCATCTTGCTTATTCTTGAAAATCCACTTCGTGTCGATAACATTGCGGCAATCCTTGGGCTTCTCTACTAATTTCCAGACCTTGTTGTGCTCAAAATTGTTTAATTCTTCATGCATAGCAGCAACCCATTCCGGATCTTAGTGGGTGATACGTTGCAAACGTATCCATAATTTTTGATGTTCCATGCTTGGTTTTATCTACTTTCTTATGTTTTGTCCACACTTTGGAGTACTTTCTATACACTTTCTTGGCCTAACCTATTAACAAGAGCCACAGTGCCAGCTGCCTGTTTTCTGCGGTTTTTGGTTCTAGGAAAGTCAGAAAATGAATATTCTTGGAATTGGACGGGACAAAAGCTGACATGGGTATACCCTACAGGTACTCGAGCTTGGTATATACGGTCCAAATACGTATAGTCCCACAGTGTCGCCAAGGCCCAGATAGAAGGACTCGAGTAACCTGCAGACTCCCAATTGCTTGAAGATCAAGAAAAAGCTAAAGATAGAAAGTTTGAAGGGGAGAACCCTAACTTGTAACCGACTCGATCTGCTACCCGAGACCTAGCCTATCTATATAAGGGCTAGGAGGGGGCGGCGAGGAGGACACACGCAACCCTAACTTCCACAAACCCTCGCCAGATTGCATCTGCGCACCGTTGTAACTTTCGACTCCCTCAATAATTCCACGAGCAGACATCCAGGAGTAGGGACCTCTACGAGGCCTGAACCTAGGTAAATCCTTTGTCCACTGTGTGCTTGTTTGCTAGCCGATAGATGTCTCCAGTGCTCCCTCCTTCTCCAAAACCCAAGTCCATAACAATGAGCATTGATGAGTTAAACCCTCGTCAATTGGCGCCGTCTGTGGGAACAGGGAGTACTGATGTTGTGGCTTCTTTTGCCCCATCAACTGCGATCTACAACTCTGCAACAGCGGAGATTCGCCAGCTCTTCGACGCCTTCGACTTCACCGTCCACACACCAGCCACTCGCCCGGCCTTCGAATCCGTGGGCGACGGAGTCAGCTTGGCGATTGGGAGCTTCCGCTTCCAAGTTGGACAGATGGGCACACTTCACATGCCTGATCAGCCGACAGCACCGGCGATTGCCCCGGCATCTTGGTTCCCTCCATCGATCGGCACCCTCAGCGAGCTCAATGCTCCGGTGGCAGTTGGGAACATGGTCAGCGACAGCACTCGCGACTCCGATCTAAGCGATCTGGCCACTGAAGATGGAACTTACGGTTCTGGATCGGAAAGCAGCTTCCCTAATCACTTCATATGCGCCGTCATCAACACGGGTGACACCTCCGCCAACCGCGGTAACGGTGGCAACACCGGCAACGGCACCGATCCACCCAATCGCGGCAATGGTGGTAACGCCGGCAATGGCACCGACCCACCCAACACCGGCAATAGTGGCAACGGAGGAGCAGTTGAACCTCCTAGCATGATCAACGAGCAAACCGGTGAACGCGGCATGATCAGGCTCAACGAGCAAGAGTGGGATCGCTGCCGCGAAGCCCTACGAGGTACACCTCTACCCTTCGGATCCCCGCAGGAACTGATGATGGGCTCTCACTGGCTCCTAAAAGAGGAATTCAAGCGCCAAAAACAAGCAATCGCGCAACTTGAGGCGCGTAAAAAGGCAGCGGACGAGTCGAGCCTTCGTCGCGCTGGGCTCTCCTCCTACGGAGGATCCTCCTCAAGAGGCAACGAGCACCTCGCCAAGAAGAGGCAATCGCGGATGGCTCACCTCACCGAACAAGAGCGCATAGACGCCGCGAAAGTCCTCGACTTCGGCTCTATGATAGTCGACACGAGAGGCAACGTGGTTCCCAGGACACCACAGGCCGCGGTGACAGCAGCCACCATGTACCTTCTCAATAACCAGCCACCAGCTAGAGATCCCCAAACGGCCATGCACCGATCTACGATCGCGGGCCTGGGGCTAATCGAGGCCGCCCTCGACAAGGAACCGGTACCAGACCCCAAAAAGGGCAAAGCACTAGCAAAGCGCTACTCCTCGCCCTCGTCCAGCGATGACAGTCACGACCTGTCTCGTCGTCGCCGCTCACGGCGACACGATCGCGACTACTATGCATGTGACGAACTCACCTAGCGCAAGATCGACAAGTCAAGGGCACGACGTGCTCGGTCTACTGACTCGGAAGAAGAAGATGGGGAGCTCTGCGGCGCCAGATGCTTCAGCAGATCCATCAGGCAAAAGCGAATGCCTAAAGGGTTTAAACTCCCATCGGAGAACCCGAAATTTGACGGTCTGCAGGACCCCAAGATCTGGCTGGAGGATCACATCTCCTCCGTCAGGCTACATGGAGGCAGTTGAAGTACTGCCATGCAATGCTTGCAGCAATAGCTGCAGGGCGCCGCCCGGGCATGGCTCAATAACCTCCCACGCGGATCCATTCGCAGTTGGGATGAGCTAGTCTATAGCTTCGTGCGTAACTTTAAGGGCACGTATAAACGCCCCGCCTCAATCGAAGAACTGAGGTGCTGCCAGCAAAGATCTGGCGAATCGCTGCGCTCTTGCATCCAAAGGTGGTCCATCATCAAGAACTCCGCGGAGAACATCTCGGAAGACCGCGCGATTGATGCATTCAATGGTGGTGTCCGCCACATGGAACTCAGGGAGGAGCTAGGCCACTCAAAGCCCCAGACCATCAACCACCTGATGGAGATCGCGAATCGGTGGGCAGATGGAGAAGATTCGGTGAAGAATCGCGTTCACTCTGACGAGGAGGCAGAACTCGAATGAAGACGCGACCGCCGGAGTAAGCGTCGCATGCGCATCTACGACGATCGTGATGACGTCAACATGGTCGCAGCTGGCTACGCCGATAGACGCGACGATAACCGCAACAGCGGATACCGCAGCAGCGGATACCGCGACTCCGGGAAAACCACGCAAGTGTGGCAACACCGCACTCGCGATGAAGCACCCGCGACCTCCATCGAGGATAAACTGTCCGGGCCATGCACGGTACACTTTTACATCGACAAGCATGATGGCAATAGAAAGTCCAGCCACCTCCTCAAGGACTGCCGCGAGTTCCTCAAGCTACACGAGGGATTGGTTCGGATGAACCGCAATGCAGTCGAAAGAGGCTACGGAGCCGCTCCAGGCGCCGTGGCACATGGCGCACCACCACCACCACCTGGGCCACCTTCGAACGGAGCTGCACCGGACCAGCACCACGGAGGCGAACCGTACCCACGGGCCATGGGTACCATGATGATCCAAAAGGGGCGCCCCTCCAATAGGGTGCAGAAGGCCATCACTCGCCAGTTAACTTGGCCATGCACTCGCCACCATCCACCACTGAGTACCTCAGTGGCAGTGAGTCGTGCATTACCTTCGACAAACGCGACCACCTGCCTCAAGTACCTCGCCCAGGTCATTACCCCCTCGTACTCTAGGCGCAAATTGGAGGCTTTGACATGAGTCGCGTCTTCATGGATGGCGGAAGCGGCATCAACCTCATATTCACGAGTACCTTGCGAGCAATGAGGATCCGTCTAACCTAGTTGGAGGCATCAGACACAACGTTCCACGGCATCATCCTAGGGAAAGGCGTATACCCCCTAGGAAAAATCAACCTCGACGTCATATTCGGTACGCCAAGGAACTTTCGGCGCGAGCGCATCGACTTTGAGGTCGTCGACTGGCCCTCACAATACCACTGCATCCTCGGACGCATCGCGTTCGCTAGGTTCATGGCGGTACGCCAATACGCCTACCTGCAGATGAAAATGCCAGGTCCCAACGGCGTCATCACGTTCAACGGGAGCTTCGAGCGATCTGATAGTTGCGACAGGGAATTCAATAGAATCTCCTAGTCCTTCGGCATGCAGGAGGAGCTCGCGCGATTGAAGGAAACGACAGACAACAGTCTACCTCCCCTGAGTAGGCCAAGCTCACCTGACCTCTCCTTCGACTCATCTGTGCACACAAAGAAGGTGCAGGTCCATCCATCAGATCTTGCTAAAACGGCCCTCATCGCCAACAACTTGAGTCCCGCATAGGAACTCGCACTCGTCGAATTCCTCCGTGAGCACTGGGAAATTTTTGCCTGGTGTCCTGCGGACATGCCAGGAGTTCCCAGGGAATTCGCCGAGCACGCACTCAACGTCAACCCCGACGCAAGGCCAGTCAAGCAAACAATCAGGCGACTGTCTGAGCCACGAGCGCGGGCAGTCGGAATGGAGATCAACAAACTCCTCGAGGCCAAATTCATACGCGAGATCAAGGAAAGCACTTGGCTCGCCAATACGGTGCTGGTACCAAAAAAGGACACGGATATCCTACGGATGTGCGTGGACTTCACTTCTTTAAACAAGCACTGCCCAAAAGATCACTTCCCGCTACCACGGATCGATCAAATCATCGACTTAACCGCCGGATGTGAGCGCCTCTGCTTCCTCGATGCCTACTCAGGCTATAACCAAATTCGAATGAAGGAGGAAGACCAGGAGAAGACCGCGTTTACAATGCCCTTCGGTGTGTTCTGCTACAACACAATGCCCTTCGGGCTAAAAAACGCGGGAGCCACATACCAGCGGTGCATGCAGGCTTGCCTCAAGGAACAACTGGGTCGTAACATCCAAGTCTATGTCGACGACATAGTAATCAAAACCAAGGAAGAAGCCTCTCTAATCGACGACTTGCGCGAAACCTTCGCCAATCTCGATCGTTACCGGATAAAGCTCAATCCGGACAAATGCGCCTTCGGCGTACCATCTGGGCAGCTGCTCGGGTATCTCATCTCCGCGAGACGGATTGAGGCAAACCCGAAAAAGATAAAGGCCATATTGGCCATGGAGAAGCCAAAGAACATAAGAGGCGTCTAGCAACTAGCCAGACGAATCACGGCCCTCAGTCGATTTATCAGTCGAATAGGAGAAAAGGCACTGCCCTTCTATCAGCTCCTCCGCAAAGCTGACAAATTCGAGTGGACCAATGAAGCAGAAGAAGCATTCGAAGATCTCAAGCGCCTGCTATCCACCTCACTAGTATTGGTGACTCCACGAGAAAGGGAACCACTACTGCTGTACATCTTCGCTACCAACCAAGTGGTTAGCACAGTGCTCGTCGTCGAGCGGGCCGAGGAAAACAAGGTCCACGACATACAACGCCCGGTATACTACCTCAGCGAGGTCCTCACGCCAACAAAACATCGGTACCCGCACTACCAGAAGCTGGCGTACGGCGTCTTCATGACCGTCTGGCGACTGCGCCATTACTTCCAGGAACACCGAATCGTGGTAGTCAACGACGCCCCATTGGGACATATCCTCAATAACCCCGACGCCACGGGGCGAGTCACGCTTTGGGGAATCAAACTGTCTCCATGAGACATCACATATGAAAAGCGTGACGCAATCAAGTCGCAAGTTCCCCTGACTTCCTCGTGCATTGGAAGGAAAACCAACTCCCGGACAAGCCAGATATGTCCTACCTCTAGACAATGCACTTCGATGGGTCCAAGCGGAAAGATGGAGCAGGAGCAGGTGTCATACTGACATCACCTCAAGGGGACAAGCTGAAATACATCCTGTGAATGCGGTTCACAGCCTCAAACAACGAGGCTGAATACGAGGCCCTATTGCACGGGATGAGGATGGCAAAAGCCTGCGGTGCAAAGAGGCTCATCATATACGGCGACTCCAAGCTGGTCGTCAACCAAACAATGCACGAGTGCGACGCACTGAACGACAACATGATCGCATACCACGACCTCTACGACACACTCGAAGGAGACTTCGATGGTTGCGAGTTGCGACACATAGGTCGCGAAAGCAACGAGGAGGCAGACACACTCGCCAACATAGGCTCCACCTGCGCCCCCATACCACCTGGGGTATTTATCGAGCGCATATGCGAACGCTCCATCAAGCCAAAGGCTGCAGAGAAGAAAACAAGCGTAGCAACGGACTCGGGGGCTACACTACCCAATGAGCCAATGGCACTCGATGACTTGGAGCTAGACACAGGACTCAAGGGACCAATGAGCGTCATGATGATCGAACAATCCTGGACACAGCCGTACATTACGTACCTCCTCAGCAAGCGCCTACCGGACGAACCGACAGACGCACGACACATCGCGCGACGCTCCAAGGCATTCGCCATTATCAACGACAAACTGTATAAACGCAGCATCACAGGCGTGTTACAATGATGCGTCTCCCTAGCCGATGGAAGAGCAGTCCTCCTCGACATCCATGAAGGGACCTGCGGGCACCACGCTGGCAGTCGCGCTCTCGTTGCCAAAGCTCTACGAGCTGGATTTTACTGGCCCACGGCCGTGCGCGACGCCAAGGACATAGTCCAAAAGTGCAACGCTTGTCAGCGATTCGCGGACAAGCCACACGCACCAGGCGCAGAACTACGGCCCATTCCATTGGCCTGGCCCTTAACATGATGGGGGCTTGACATGGTGGGCAAGCTCCCAAGGTCCTCGCAAGGAGGCTACGTCTACCTCTTGGTCGCAGTCGACAAGTTCACCAAGTGGATTGAGGCCATGCCAGTGACCAAGCAATCAGGGCACAGCGCGGTCAAGTTCTTCGAATCCATTGTATACCGCTTCGGCGTGCCGCACAGCATCATCACCGACAATGGGACGAACTTCACATCCAAGGAGTTCCAAGAATTCTGCGGAAACCTGGGGATCAACATCAGTTACACCTCAGTCGCGCATCGACACACCAACGGTCAGGTGGAAAAAGCAAACGGGCTCGTCTGCAGCGGCATCAAGAAGCGACTCCTTCGACCACTCGAGCAAGCCACGGATTGCTGGCCAGATGAGCTCCAATCCGTACTCTGGAGTCTACGAACAACTCCAAACAGCGCCACGAGCTACACGCCATTCTTTATAGTGCACGGAGCAGAAGCAGTACTACCCACCGAAGTGCGATACAAGGCGTCGCGCGTAGTCGCTTACAGCAAACAAGAATCATCTCTTACACTCGACGACTCCGTCGACCTCCTCGATGAGGCAAGAGAAATCACCGTAGAAAGATCCACGATCTACCAGCAGAACCTGCGCAACTACCATAGCAGAAGGCTTCGCCCTAGATCCTTCGTCGAAGGTGACCTGGTCCTGCGACTGAAGCAGCAGGGGCATCTCAAGCTCGAGTCCCCTTGGGAAGGACCGTATGTGATTACAGAAGTAATCCCAGGTGGCGCCTATCGCCTTCAAGATTTAGAGACAGGAGTCGCATACTCCAACCCTTGGAACGTCGCACAACTGCGACGCTTCTACCCCTAGTTGTTTTACTTTTTACATCGCAAATAAGGCTACTCAGCCAAGGCTACTTAGCCACACATTGTACCTCGTACTGCTCTTCAAATAAATAAAAGCTAAGTGCCCCAAGACTTGGTGTTTTCTTTCACTTTTGTCAATTTTATACTCGGGGGCTACGCCACCCTACCTACATCTGTTCTTCAAACCAATAAACGCGATATCCTGAGTAGCTGGCACATCAATCAAACCCCTTAACGCAAACTCAACCCAGCCGCAACGCGCCTGGCAGGTTGACAAAGGGATGGCCAGGCTAACGAAAAGGAATCGCATAGTGCAACGCACCTGACGCTGACAAAGCTATTTGTACACATTGAACAATAAATTATCTACAAATATATATGAACTTTACAACACAAATACACTTATGTGCAGGATACAAATCTAGCTACTGCTGCAACAGAAGAACATTGGTTTGTTCCTCGAAGAAGTCAACAATCTCCTCTGCTGGACGGTCCACCGCCTGATAGTGTGGTACCATATTCCAAGCAGATCCGGCCGGCGGCGCTGGCGGCCCGGAAGCAATGGCAGCGACATCCACGTCAGGCCTGTGCAATCGCACCATCGAGAGGGCAGCCTTGGCACCAGCCACCAATTGCTGCCTCACGCACTCGCGAACCGCGGACATATCTTGAAATTTGGCCAGGAGAGCCAGCAGGCTTGATGGAGTGTCATCCAATGGGAACATCGCCTGATAGATGTTCTTCAAACACGACTGCAACTTCTTCAGGAAGAGCAGCACTCACGAAGCGCGATCCTGCAGGGTCGCCAATGCAGTCGCACGATCATGATCTACCTAGAAGTATCCACTCTCTTGAAGTTGCTCCTGGGTGAGATCATGAAGGCGGATGGCAATCCTATCCTTCTCCTCCCGCAGACGGCGTGCGCTAACAACTACACGAAGTAGCACCAATAGCATGAGTACAACGTACCATTGCAACTAACTACAAAGGAAAAGATGAGGACAAGCAAACTAACACTTAAACTGGTCGCCTAGCCGCGTCACTTCGCCAAGCAGATATTGCTCGCGGGCGGTGGATTTTTCCGCCTTCGACTTCCACTCGTCTGCATTACCACGGATCAGGGGCAACTCACGCTCCAGCTACTTCACGCGATCATGAAGTCGCGACAGCAAGGATAGCTCCTCTACCCTGGAGCGTGGTGGTGCCACTGTCTCATCAAGAGATGGCGAATCTTGGTTTCCCCCCGCAGGACCACTCGATGTGCCCTACCACAAGTCAAGACAAAAGCAAATAAGGCGACCAAATTAACACAAAGGCAAGGGGAATAGACGCATTCAAGATAAGCATAAGTGTTTACAAACACACTCGCCAGCAGGCAGGTTCTCCAATCAAAAGGCCAATTCATCAACTATTACAAAAATTAACTACGGGGCAACTGTCTTCTTCGACTTCGACGGCTTCGGGGGCTTCATCAAGTCCGTGGCAGTATTAGACGCCACAGACTTTCCTCCAGCTCCTGAGGCCGAAGCCTTCATGATCTTCTTAGCACGCTGGAGCCCCTCCGAATACTTGGCAATAGTATTTATCAAGGAATGGCCATATTTCGCACAGGCAGTCGCAAAGGGAGCGAATACTACCTGCTGACCATCCGCGCCAACAGGCATCGTCTTCGACACCGCAGAAGGATCTATTTCGACTCCGTGGGCTTGCACCATGGCAAGTGACATGGTCGCGCCAGCCGCGCGGAGGTAGTTCTTGTACATGGCAGGCACACCCCCGGCGAGCGACTCCACCAGCTCTTCCACATTATCGACCAGCTCTGCCTTCGGCATCAACTCCTCCCGGAGGTGACTAAGGGTAACCTTGGCCTTGGACAACGTATTTTGGACAGCGGCGCTACGATCCTCGACCACAGACACCGCGCCCGCCAGAGCGTCATCGCGACAAAGGGCTTGCGGATCAAAACTCAAGTCGCCGGCATCTACACCAAAAATACACACATGGATCAAACTTCTGGTGCCACCGGCAAAAACTCTAGATGCAGAGAAGAACATCAATAAAATATCTACCAGTAAAGGTACCTGAGAGGGCCTTGGCGACTGAGAATAGTTGCTCTTCGAACAACTTCTCCCTGGCCGCAAAGGAGGTGCGCAGATCCTCTTCACGCTTCTGGGCATCATCACGAGCTGCGATTGCCTCGTCGCGCCCCTTCATAGCTGCGACTAGTGTCTTCTCCAACATGGCGACATTGCGCAGTAAAGCATTCTGCTCAGCTACATGGCAGTCAATAATTGGCTATCAGTCGATCATGAGCACTCACCTTCTACCACGCGGTGACGCGTCTCCAGCATTGCATGCTGGCGACCCATCGCCATCACCTACTCTGCCACCTGCGCGGCTTCCTTTACAAGGAGTTGTCACACAAAACAAGGAGTCAGAAGAGGGCAGCAGAAGGCATTGACTACCACATTAAAAAAGAAGGAACAATATACTTACATGGTCCTCTAGCGACTCCAAAGAAGTTTGTTGAACCGTCATCCGAGCAACCACTCGATGCTCCCCTACGTGAGGAGAGATCGAAGAATTGTGCCCGGAGTGGGCCGCCGCAGGAGGAGAAGGAGCGCGCTCGACCTCTACCTTGGCCCTTGAAGTCGCGACTCTTGATTCTTTCAAAAACTCGACGTCGCCAGAAGATGACGACGCCTCTTGACTACAAGACCAAGTCCACATTGAGAAAAGGGCAAACTCCAGGGCAAAACCAACAAGAAGAAAACAGAAAAGAATGAACGACCCAGCAAACTTACCAGTTAAAGTTGTCAAGATCAAACGTGGCAGCCGCCGATTCTGACGAAGACTCCTTAGGCAATCACATCTTCTTGCAAGAAGACGACACCACAGCCCTCATAGGAATGGCTGGAATTGGAGACTCCGCGCCAACAGCCGCGCCTCCTGGAGTCGAAGGAGTCGACGCGTCGGAGTCCTCGCTACGCGAACGCTTGCGAGTATCCGGGCTCTCAGACTCGGGGGCTTCCTCTTCCACATCAGAAGGGACAGTCAACTCAGACTCGTCCTCTTCCAAAGCATCACGAGGAATAAACCCCTCAGGGAGAGGAGGCATACAAGGCGACACCGCCCAATCCTGCATACAAACAGTGAAGATCAGCAAACATAACAGGTAAGCAACAGAAAACGCAATCGCGAAAATAAGCTATTGCGTAGCACAACGGTACCTCAGGAGGAGGATTCGTAGCATCGAAAGGAGGAACGACTGGCTCGTTCGGAAGCACATCCTTGAAGGTGTACTTCATGACCAGTCGCACCCTCTTATCTACCTCACTCGCGGACATGCCATCAGCAGACACGCGAGTGGCATCATCAGCGCCACCCCATTGAAACATGGGATGGACTCTGGCCTAGAGAGGCTGGACGCGACGACGCAGCCAAGTCCTGACAAGGGCGCAGCCTCCCTCTTCTGTGCCTATGCGACTCTCGAGGTCGCAGACGCGTTGATATAACACGTCTGTCTCCACGAGTTCGGCAGGCATGACCACGTTCTTCCAAGAACGCATCTTCTTGCAGGGAGTCGTGGGATCGAAAGCTGCGAGTCCAAAATGCTCGTCCTTGGCCTTCTGGTCACGAACATAGAACCATTTGTCCCTCCATCCCTGGACGGACTTGGCAAGCTTGATGTCGAAGTAGGTGGCGGATGGGTCGACATGGATACCGCAACCACCTACGTCATAAACTAAAGAGCTAGAGGCGGACGGGCGCTTCAATTTAAACAAGCGCTTGAAAAGGACAAAGTGCGGCTCGATTTCGAGCCAGCACTCGCAAAGAGTAATGAAACAGGTGATGTGGAGAATCGAGTTTGGGGACAGCTGATGGAGCTGGAGCCCGTAGAAACAAAGAAGACCCCTAAGAAAGGGGTGGAGAGGCAAAGAAAGGCCGCGAATGACGAATGCAAGAAACATCACTCGAAAACTAGCGGGAGGCACAGGAATGGTCTCACCGCTGGGGACGCGCGAATCGGCGACTGCTGCAGAAATAACTCCGTCTTGGCAAAGAAGACGGAGATCCGACGCCTTGATGATAGAAGGGCGCCATGCGCCATTGGTCACACGGGTGCCCGCGACCTTCTTTTTCCCGCCGCCGGCGGCGCTGGTGCCCGCAGCAGTGGAGCCACCCTTCTTCTTCGTCGTGGCAACGGTGGCCACGGAATCAGTGGCAGCACCTCCTTTATTCTTTCCAATTGCACGGCGGCGATGAGAGCGCAGAAAGTAACTTGGAAACGAACGAAGGTGGTCCAGTGCTGTGGAGGAGACGAGCGCAGGAAAGCAGAAGAACAACAGCAATGGCAATGGCAGCGAGGACAGAAAAGTGCAGATGAAAAATTACCCCCGCAGCGCCGCAATTTAACCCCTGGAAGATGCAATCCAACGGTTGACAAAAACCCTATTAGACGCGTGGCGCGCATCGTGTTGGACACGTGGAGAAGAGGAAGCGTGAACCGCCCCCCCACTTCTACCATTATGCGCGGAAATCGAGGAGGCGTAGTTAAAAATAAGATTACGCACGCCCAGTCAAATCAAAGTCATAAAGTGGGACCCACCGCTCGTCACGTCCCGTCAAAATCGCTCACGCGGGCAACTGAGGTCATACAAACGTCAGCACTGACGTCACCAAGGCTACGCAGTGGAAAACTTCGACTATTTTTAGTCCTTCCTGGAGTCTTCGACTCCACCAAGCACTCGGGGGCTACTCCGATAGGGAGCGCTGGCCGTGCACCCTACGATGTTTTCTTTTCTTGTTGCAGGCACGAAGACAATCACAAAAGCAAACCCCACCACTCGAAACACAGTTCGATTATGAACATGGGTTACTCCCATAGGGAGCGCCGTAAACAAATTCGACTGAAACAAGCACGCAAAATACGACAACAGTCGCGAAAATATTTAGTCCCTGCCTGAGTCATCGACTGAAACAAATAAGTAAAAAGACGACAACAGTCACAAAAGTTCTTTAGTCCCTGCCTGAGTCTTCGACTCAATCAGGCACTCGGGGGCTACTCCCATAGGGAGCGCTGGTCGAGCACCCTATGATTATTTGCACAAAAACTGTGTGTTGATAACATCCGCACTCGCAACCTTTGGCGACACCGCCTCGCAAATTTTCACTACAAAGAGACTACGTCTCCTGGGACGCCCGAATCGTCTCCGCGATGATAAAATTCGGATGTCGCGCTGACGACGTGAAGGTAAGACCTGAATAAGGCCTGGCAACGCATTTAACTGCGCACTACCAGATATGTATCCGTGCCTACAGGCATGATGAACATGCCTTGACGGACGCGTCGAGTGCTCACACCCATATAACTGGAATTCGACTCCTGTAAGACCTCCGCGGCCCGAGTCGAATTACACCAGCACTTTTCCGGATTCGATTCCGGGGACTCGAATTTGAGTAGATTGCGTTGTTTCACCCTATGGTGGTTAACTGATACCGATACTTCGGTTATATCAGGCACGTATATCAACAATCCCTATGACATAAATAAAAGCAGTCGAAAATGTACTCACTCAGGCACTCGAAGACTTCAAAAAAGTCCCCAGTTGAATCTGTGATTCCACTGGACACTCGGGGGCTACTGACATGGGTATACCCTACAGGTACTCCAAATACGTATAGGCCCACGGTGTCGCCAAGGCCCAGATAGAAGGACTCGAGTAACCTGCGGACTCTCGATTGCTTGAAGATCAAGAAAAAACTAAAGATAGAAAGTTTGAAGGGGAGAACCCTAACTTGTAACCGACTCGATCTGCTACCCGAGACCTAGCCTATCTATATAAGGGCTAGGCGGGGGCAGCGAGGAGGACACACGCAACCCTAGCTTCCACAAACCCTCGCCAGATTGCATCTGTGCATCGTTGTAACTTTCGACTCCCTCAATAATTCCACGACAGACAAGCAGGAGTAGGCACCTCTACGAGGCCTGAACCTGGGTAAATCCTTTGTCCCCTGTGTGCTTGTTTGCTAGCCGATAGATGTCTCCAGCGCTCCCTCCTTCTCCAAAACCCAAGTCCATAACTTCTCTTCTAGTCAAGTTAGTGGGGTCTTCAACATGAAGACCATCTTCAATGATCCTCCAAAGCTCAATTGATGAACCACACACATGATATTTCATTAAGAATTGCCATTGATTAAATGAGGATGCAGTAAGCTTGGGTGGATCACCCCTATTGTTTATATGAGGATGAGGGATAGGTGGGTCGGGAGAATATAAGTGAGAGACCTCACTATAATCCTCCTTACCACTTCCCTTCTTGGAAGCGGAGCCATTGTTTTTCTCACTCACCATCTCATCTTCCTTAGATTCGGCATGAGCCTTATCCTTAGATAGAGGAGTGGTGGCCTGAGAGGAAGATGGAGGTGGGGTTGTAGATGAGGTGAGATGAGCAATCATTTGCTGCATCTCTTCCATCTTAGTCTCAAAGGATTTCAACAAGGTTGTTTCCAATGTCTTGAGGTCATCCATTGTGACCTTGTCCGCAACCTCACTCCCATTTTCCTTAGTACCCATACTTATCTTAGGTGGTTAAGCCTGAATAAAGAGTCGAGGCTCTGATACCAATTGAAATGGATCGTATGGGCACCTAGAGGGGGGGGGGGGTGAATAGGTGGTACTTCAAATTTTAATACTTTTTCAATTTTAGGCTTGACACAAAAGGTAAATTCTCTAGATATGTGACTATGTAGAATTTCCCTATATGCAAACCTAACTACTAGCGAATAAAGGCGAGTGAGAGTGAGGAACGAGGAAACCGTAGTGGAGCACGCGGAGACACATGATTTGTTTTACCGCAGTTCCTTCCTTGTTAAGGGAAGTACATTTGCGTTGGAGGGGTGGGCGGTACTAAGACCACCATGCCACAATAGGCCTCACCCTATTCTCCGATGGATCTCACCACCAAAGGCTTGATCCACCTTTCCACTATTGGAATCCTTCGAGGCGGGAATCGACGCCTTTACACAACTAGCAGGGCACAACTCCACAACCGAATTTGAGGCTCTCGTAATGACAACAAGCTGCCACAATAAAAAATTTATCAATAACAAAACACAAGATCTAGATATTAACAAGAATACTAGATCAGGGATTCTCCAAGTGAATGGAGAGGAGCTGAAGCACTTGATTCATGATGACAATGAGTGATGTCTCCTCCTTTAATTCCCCCAAATATCGAAGCCTTCGGGTGGTTGAAGTGGGAGATCTTGAATGAGAGCTTTTCCAACAAGGCTGAACTTTTTCGAATGAATCAAGAGATCTGACAGGAGGGGGATTGGAGCTTTTATACCGCCTGCCCTGACAATGCCGTTGGAGTGTTCTGGGGCCGGATTATCCGGCCTAAGTGGGGGCCGGATTATCTGGCCTCGGGAAAACTCCACCCCAGACACGGATTATCCGGGGGAAATCCGCCCCTGAATAGAAGCTCATGCCAAGCCAGCCTTGGCATCTTCTCCTGGGGGCCGGATTATCCGGCCCGAGAGGAAGGCCGGATTATTCGGCTGGGAAAAAAATCCGCCCAAGCCACAGATTGTCCGGGGGGAAATTTGCCCCTAGACAGAGGCTCGCGCTGATGCTCGCTTGGCCACTTTCTCTGGGGGGGCGGATTATCCGGCCCTAAGAGACGGCCGGATTATCCGACTGGGGAAAAATCCGCCCCAACCATAGATTATCTGGGGGGAAATCCGCCCCCAGACAGAAGCACACATGCGGCCAACTCTGGCCAAGAGGTTCAGGCTGGATTATCCAGCCCTTGATGGGGGCGGATGATCCGTCCCCCCAACAACAAGTTCTCTTTCCTGCAACACTTAGCACACATGAGAAACTCCACGGTATTGTTATCTAACACGCAAAACATAAGAGATCATGAAATGTTCTTTCAGTTTCATTGCACTACCATGCACCGAGTAACCACGTATGCTACCACCTCGTGCACGGCCACACGTGTCCGCTACCGCCTCGTGCACCGCACACACGTACCGTGAGTCACGTTTTTTCCCTCGTGTCTAACCCTGGCGACTCATTTGTACTCAGTTTTTCCCTCGAGTGTAACACTGGCAGTTTGGTTGTACTCAGTTTTGCCCTCCAGTACTAACACTGCCGTGTGCAATATACTCAGTTTTACCCTCCGGTGGCTGGTCAATAGAGAGTCAATGAATAGGTTTTAGCTAGCTAATTGAGTCATTTTATGCACAACAAATTCAAAAGCAAAACATAGTGGCATCTATCCAGGGAGTCTTATTATGTGACCTACCACCATAAGAAATGTATATAAACCAAGTTTTAACCTAAATCACCACTTCTCAAATCACCTACTATCTATGAAGGTTCATGGCTTTCTACTCAAGCCTCTTCCCAAAACATAGTTTGTCTGAATAAGACAATAATTGTCAAACTGGTGTATATTTGAAATGCAAATAGTTTGATGTATGCCAAGATGTATTTTATTGTATAAAATATGCATTTTCCATTTTTAAAATCTTTTTCTATTTTCTAGTTGAATTCCTTTGTCAATCTTGCCCTTGGTTTTTAAGTTCTACTCAGTTTTGCCCTTGGTTCTTAAGTGCTACTCAGTTTTCCCATATCTTTGTATCCATCTCTCGCAGCTATGCTCATCTTCGCTGCTACGCTCTGATTGGTCGAGATAGTTGTCACACGGATCGTGCCCACCAACCATTGATCCTCTGTGATCTAGCGGACAAGATAACCCCTATATCTGTCGGAAGGGCACCCCTCTATCCGTGCAAAATAACGAGTATGCCACCGGTACTTTAACTCCATAAACAAATGAACTTGAATATAATTTGAAGGGAATGTGTTCGAAGGTGTATAATTTGTGCATTACATTCCACTCCATGGAAATGATAATCTCTCAAGATTTTCTTAGCACAATATTATCACGTATTAAGTGTGATTTTAAAGAGTTCAAAGGTGTATAATTTTCGTATACGCAAGTTTATGCATTATATTTCACTCCATGGAAATGATAAATGAGCATCATTTTATTAGCACAACATTATCATGACCTAAGTGCGATTTCGAAGAGTTCAAAGGTGTATAATTTTTGTATACGCAAGTTAATGCATTATATTTCACTCCATGGAAATGGTAATCTCTCAAGATTTTCTTAGCACAACATTATCACGTATTAAGTGCGATTTCAAAGAGTTCAAAGGTGTATAATTTTTGTATACGCGAGTTTATGCATTATATTTCACTCCATGGAAATGGTAATCTCTCAAGATTTTCTTAGCACAACATTATCACGTATTAAGTACGATTTCAAAGAGTTCAAAGGTTTATAATTTTTGTATATGCAAGTTTATGCATTATATTTCACTCCATGGAAATGGTAATCTCTCAAGATTTTCTTAGCACAACAGATCACGTTTTAAGTGCGATTTCAAAGAGTTCAAAGGTGTATAATTCTTGTATACGTAAGTTTATGCATTATATTTCACTTCATGGAAACGGTAATCTCTCAAGATTTTCTTAGCACAACATTATCACGTATTAAGTGTGATTTCAAAGAGTTCAAAGGTGTATAAACTTCGTGTATGCAAGTTTATGCATTACATTCCACTCTACGAAAATGGGGAGAAAATAATAATCTCGCAAGATTTTCTTAGCACGACATTATCATGTATTAAGTGCGATTTCAAAGAATTCAAAGGTGTATAATTTTTGTATACGCAAGTTTATGCATTATATTTTCACTCTATGGAAATGATAAATGATCAGGATTTTATTAGCACAACATTATCATGTCCTAAGTGTGATTTAAAAGAGTTCAAAGGTGTATAATTTTTGTATATTTTCTGTATATGCATTACATTTCACTATATGAAAATGAAGCAACGGCACGGGCGCGGGCGCGGGGCTGGCTCGGGGTCCCATCTTGCAATGTCAACCTGGGTAAGCTGTGGGTCCGGTGCTCACGTGGATAAGCTGTGGGTTCGATGCTGATCTGGATAAGTTGAGAGAGGTGTCCACTACGGGAATCGATTGAACGCGGCCCCACTTGTCATCATGTAACGGCAAGAGTACACTACCGGACCCGACAGAATGCGGCCCTACTCGTCAGCACGTAACAGCGAGGATCCACTATGGGACCCGACTAAACACGGCCCCACTTGTCAGCATGTAACGACAAGGCTGACGGACGACGAGTTTTAGACCATGTGAGAGTTTCGTACAAGGAGATGGGCAAAAGTGAGGAAAACTAAGCGGCTGGGGAAAACTGAGTACAACTAATGAACTGAGGGCACGAAAATAGAAATCCCTAAAAATGATGTAATGGAATGGTTCCATCCTATGTTCGGTTGGGCCAAAAAAGTGGAATGAAATGGTTCCATTCTATGTTTGGGCGCATTTAGGAAAAATGATGGTAAGGGAATAGAGAGAGTGAGAAGGTTTGAGTGGCTTTAGCATAGAAGAACAGGGAGATTCCACCGATTTGGAGGAATGGGTGCGTTCTGGATTTAGAGGGAATATTCTCTTTTGAGGAACCACCTCGTTCCATTCCATTTCTACACTGAACACTAGAACGACTCTCAGGCGTGGAACCATTCCATTACATTCCACTTCATGACATCAACTAAACACACCCTTAGTTCATGTCAATCTAGGGACTATGCCATTACGCCCTGACGAATTGGGGATTTACCCTTCGTGGCCGTTAACTTAGACAATTATGTTAGCTCCATCGCCTATGTCTCGTTATCATCTGTGTTAGATGCGTTTTGCCTAATTCTTGTCATCACCATCATTGCCGTGTTCCTTACTAAACTTGGAGTGGTTCCTAGCATTGGGTCCATTGGCCATGTACTATGACAACGCATGGGTTATTTCCCTTGCCAAGGAGCCACAAGCTCGCAAGAATACCAAGCACATCATACGTCAGTTTCACATCATACGTGAACGCGTCCAAGAAGGGGGCATAGACATTTGTAAGATACACATGGATCTGAATGTCGCAGACTCGTTGACTAAGGCTCTTCCACGAGCAAAGCATGAGCAACACCAAGACTCCATGGGTGTTAGATACTTACACAATGTAAACTAGATTATTAACTCTAGTTCAAGTGGGAGAGTATTAGAAATATGCCCTAGAGGCAATAAAAAAGTTGTTGTTATTCATATTTCCTTGTTCATAATATTGTTTATTATCCATGCTATAAATGCATGTATTGGAAACTAAATACACGTGTGGGTAAATAAATAATAAAGAGTCCCTAGTAAGCTTCTTCTACTAGTTCGTTAGTCAAGCGATGGTTAAGGTTTCCTATACCATGGAGATTGATTTCACTTGATAACGAGATCACATTTATTAGTGAATGATGTGATGGACAAGACCCTTAATAGTAAGTGTAGATTTTGATCGCAATGTCTAGTCTGTTCGCTATCGCTATAAGTATATGTAAAGTATAGTTCCCTTAGACCATGAGATCCTATTACTACCGAGCATCGAAGGAATACCTTATGGACATCAAACATCATTCCGTAAGTGGGTGATTATAAAGGTGGCTTTCAGGTATCACCGGTGGTGTCGATTGGGTTGTGTGAATCAAGATTGGCAATTATTCCTTCATGTGACAGAGTGTAAGATATCTCTGACTCCTCTCGGTAGTATAGGATCCAAGAGCTCAGTGACTGAGGTAGTTGGTCACATGGATCCTATGCCAGAGTGCGAGTAAAGAGAACTTTCCGGTAATGATATTGAACTAGATATAGTGATACCAACGATCAAATCTAGGGCAAGCAACATATTGTGATACAAAAGGAATCATATATCTGATTGTTTGAATCTTTGAAATAGTGGTTCAATTGAAAAGAACTTAGTTGAATGTGTAGGAGTCATCATGGGCATCCCGGTTGAAATGGATCATATGGGCACCTAGAGGGGGTGAATAGGTGCTACTCCAAATTTTAATACTTTTTCAAATTTAGGCTTGACACAAAGGTAAATTTTCTAGATATGCATCTAGATTTCCCTATATGTCAACCTAGCTACTAAACGGTAAGGGCGGTGAGAGGAACGAGGTAACCGAGAGTGGAGCACGTGGAGACACGTGATTTGTTTTACCACAATTTCTTCCTTTTCAGGGGAAGTACGTCTACGTTGGAGGGGTGGGCGGTACTAAGACCACCACGCCATAATAGGCCTCATCTTGTTCTCCGATGGATCTCGCCACAACTGGCATGATCCACCTCTCCACTATAACGTACCCTTCGAAGTGGGAACTTGTGCCTTTACAACTGGATCAGGGCACACATCCACAACTTAATTGGAGGCTCCTGTGATGACAACAAGCTGCCACAATAAAATAAGTTATTAAATAATGAAACTGAGATCTAGAAATTCAAATGGAACTCTAGATCAAAAGCCCCCCAAATGAATGAGGGAGGAAATGAAGATCTCTTCGGTGATGATGAAGATCAAGGCCTCATCCTTTGATTCCCCAAAGGATTAGGCCTTCAGATGGTTAAGGGTGGAGATCTTTGTGTAATTTTGAGTTCAATAGAGCATAGATTTTTGTCAGATCCAGCAACACCAGAATGAGGATGGGAAGGGGTATTTGTACCCCTCCCGAAATTCTGCCATTGGAGTCAACTGGGGATGGATTATTCGGCCCTAGTGAGGGGCGGATAATCCGGTCAGAGCAAAAATCTGGGCCAAAACTCCGCCCCTTCAGAGTGTAGTGCCTCTAGTATTTAGCCAAAAATCCTTGGGTGTGGATAATCCAGCCCAAGGGAAGGGGCAAAAACTCTAGCCCTCGCCAGAATGTCCGGGGGAAAACTCTGCCCCTTACTAAGCATAGCGCCTCTGCTCCTTAGCCAAAATCCCTGCGGGTGGATTATCCGGCCGAAGGGAAGGGGCAGATTATCCGGCCAGGGCAAAAACTCTGTCCCTCGCCAGAATATCCGGGGGCAAACTCCGCCCCCTACTGAGCGTAGCGCCTTGTTCCTTTGTCTATTTAGACATAGGACGGATAATCCGTCCCTAGTCAGGGGCGGATAATCCACCCTTAATTTCTTTGTTTTGCTTCATTTGACCAGGAGTTCTTTTGGGGAGTAGTATCGGTAGCACTTAACACATATTTAAAGAATCCTTCGTATTGTTATCTAACACACAAAACTCTAGGGATCATGAAATGCTCTTTCAATCTCCCCTTTTTGGTATTAGATGACAATACTAGGATTTGCAATAGAGCCCTAAAAACATCACCATTCCAAAGGATAAATAGACTCCCCCTAAATGTGTGCATGTAAGTAGTTTGCACTTGAATACAAATGCACACATATCGGTTCAAGACGCTTTATGGATTGGAAACTAAGAGCAAATGATGAGTTTGTGAGAGATTTATCATACCAACCATACCAAAGTTCTCACTCATGTATAGTTAATACCATCTCAGTAAATCCATAGTGATAACTTCGATGATTAGTCCATATCTAGAATTCCATGGATAAATCCATGACAGTGACCATAGTCTCACAAACACTCGACATAGTCTTCAACAATTCAAACCAAATAGAAAATAAAAGCTCAATGCTAAATGGGTACAAGCAAGGATAGAATTAGTGCAAAGAGCGACAAATGTGCTTGTACCCTACCCATGCAAATCCCTCAATAATCTAATAGAACTATCCCCCCCCCTTTGGCATCGAAACGCCAAAAAGGGACAACGAGCAAAACTAACGCCCCGGAGGATCACTCATCCGCGTCCTCTTCCATGTACTCATCATCATACTCCTCCTCTTCGTCCTCATCATCATCATCAGATGGAGGAGGTGGTGACGCCTTCTCTGGATCTTGGAACATGTGCTACTCTATCTCGCCATAGTTGATAGTTGAGGTGTTCCACTGAGCATAAGGAGTGGGAGCAGACTGCTGTGGGGGTTTGCCTTGAGCCCCAAAGACATGATGAAGGATCATCTCCTGGGCATGAGCCATGTCATGGTGCTGATGGTAGGCGTCATACTGTCCCTTATGTGTATCCACACCCATGCAACGGATGTTGCGCTGAAACCAGTTGATTTGCTTGACCTCTCTAGCAATACTCGGGACTGGGGGCTTCCTTCCATGGGTGCTACCACTAGCTCGAGCATCTCCCATAAAAGCATCGGATGCTATAGGGACATGGGTGGTCTTCTTCTTATTAACATACGGCTTCTTGACCTTGTGTTTTTCATCCAGCGGGTCATTGAAATCTTCATGGGGAAGCATGGCCTTGATGAGCTTCATAATGAAAGGATCATAAGGAACAGAATGTCTATTGATCATGGCATCAGCCATCTCATGGAAAATGAAGTCCATTACATCCAATGTGTAATTCGTAGAGGATTCCTCACTATTGGCACATTTATAAGCAAACCAAGTAAGTTGACTAGATGGCCACAAATTCGGTCATTGTTACCTCCACTAGGAATGATGCAATCACAAAACATGAGAACCAGCTGAGCATAAAGTGGAAGAATCCCATCAACTTCACCAACCACACCATTGGGTCCATAGTAAGCTAAGAGTAAAGCATGCTTGGTGGGATAATTAGGGGTACTGGGTACCGGAAGGGGTAGGAGAGCAACTGAGCAAAGGTGTGGAAGTCAGCCGAGCAGTACTAGGTACCTGTCATCCACTTCATAGTATGGACCTCATTGCCACAAATCATGAGTGTGGAGAAAAACTGTTGAACAAGCTGAATGTCATAGTCACATGTGATCTCCATAAGATGGTGCAGCCCCATATTCCCATTCACAACAGAGCATCACCGAAATGTGGCTTGCTCTTTGCATAGGTAAAATCCACGGGACGCATAGGGCAGATATTCTAGGTAGAGTAGATGTCCGGAAAGATGTACATCTGATGAGTACACCAAAAGTTGGGGTCGTCAAGATCTGCATCATGTGGGGCATTATAAAACCAATCACGTTACCGGAGAGTGGAATACTCAATGATGTCCATGGCCTTATAGTTGATCCTCGATTGCTTGCCCTTCTTCTTCAAAGCAGCACGAGCCTTCTTCTCCTTCTTTGCCTATTTAGCCATCTTTTCAGTCTCTCTTGATTGTCTCCTCAATTCAAATTCATCCACGAGTTTATCCTCTGAGTTATACTGCCAATATAAAGCATGGGGTCTCCGCTGGTAGGTCTTAGGGGCACAGTGAGAACTACCTGTGAATTGAATAAAGGGGGATATCAAAAGTTAAGCACACGCAAGTCTAGGAGGAAGTGCTAAAAACAGTAGAGAAGCAACCGCAGTGCAAACATGATATTTATCAAACTGAACCAAAAAGATGTAGGTATGCACCTTCTAGGCCAGATAATCCAGCTTAGCCAGGGGCGGATAATCTGGCCCTAGCGAAGATTTTCTTTTTGATTCGAGGATGAAGCATATTCATAGATTAGCAAATATGGTTGATAATCTACTGAAATTAACATGCATATGAATCAAAGGGTAGACTCTACTCCAAGTTTCAATCAAAAACAACTAACTTCCACACAAAATCAAGGAATGTGGGAGTTGCCCTCACTCATCGGAGGAACTACTTGGAGGAGTAGATACCCAGGGTGGAGGAGAAAAATATCCGATAGGGGTAGCTCCGGGGAGGAGGGAGATGGCCGACAGCGTCTAAGGGTTAGGAGGGACTTGGGGAGGAGAGAGCTGCTCTGTTTGAGCCTCTCCCCTGACCCCCCTTCCCTAAAAGAGAAAATCTGCCCGGGCCGGATAATTCAGCCCCCACTAGGGGCGGAAAATCCACACCTCTCTAAAATTTTCTGTTTACACAGGATTTAGGCCAACACAGTCTCACGCAACCTCACAAGTTAACTAGTGGACTTGTGTGCAAGAGAGATATATATCTTGAGGTGGGATTAGGCTTAGGTTTTAGAGATCTAAACTGAGATGGTACTACACACCCAAATTTGTGAGAACCAAAAACAACGAAAAGCCAATGTTGAGTGTGTTTTCCATAATAACACAAGATATGCATTAATAACCAAAAAGAACCAACTCTCCACCAAGAAGAGGGTGGTCGCCGAAGCCACCATGTAGGAGTGAATGGTATGACACCGCGAAGATGTATCTTGGGTTCATGACCAATACTCATCAATAAGCTCACATATCACAAAATTATATTAAGATAAATGGTTTTTCTTACTTTCGGCATTATGGGGGGAGGGTTAGCCCAATAAATTAGGACCACACTCCCCCTATGTCCATGCCCGCATCTAAACAAAATAAAGGTTAAGACATAGGTGTATATGCAAGAGAATCAAGTCAAGCCCTTGAATCTATGATATTTAGCTCATTCCTCAAGTAGCAGAATCTTGCTTCATCAAGAGAGTTCGTAAATATATCCGCAAGTTGATCCTTCGTGCTTACATAAGATAGTTCAATATCTCCATGGGCAACATGATCTCGTAAAAAATGGTTGCGAATCTCAATATGCTTTGTTCTTATATGTTGTACCGGATTGTCTGCAATTTTGATAACACTTTCATTATCACATAAAGGAGTCACTTTGTCACAATTGACACAATATTCCTTTAAAGTTTGCCTCATCCATAATAAACGAGTGCAAGCACTTGCAGCAGCCACATATTCAGCTTCAGCGGTAGAGAGAAATACAACTTTGTTTCTTCGAAGACCAACATACCAAGGATTTGCCCAGAAATTGACACACTCCGGAAGCTGATTTTCGATCATCCTTGTAACCAGACCAATCTGAATTTGTGTACCCACATAGAGAGAAATTCGAGCCTTTGGGATACCATAGTCCATAGTTTGGGGAATGAACCAAATATCGAAAGATTCGCTTGACCACTACTAAGTGACTTTCTTTATGAGATGCTTGATACCTTGCACACACCCATACACTCATCACAATATCGGGTCTAGATGCATACATGTAAAGCAAAGAGCCAATCATGGATTGGTAAACCTTTTGATCTACATCTTTACCACTGGATTTAGTTCAAGATGGCATTTGGTTTGCATTGGTGTAGCAACGCCATTTAGATCCACCATATTGAATCTATTGAGCATGTCTTGGATGTATTTTCTTGATTTAATGAAGGTTCCTTCTCTTAATCGTTTGATCTCGAATCCAAGAAAGAACCTTAACTGTCCCATCATAGACATCTCAAACCTATTAGTCATAAGCTTTGAAAATTCATCGTTAAAAGCTTCGTTAGTAGAGCCAAAATAATGCCATCTACATATAATTGGCACACGAAAATCTCCCCTTAACCTTCTTAGTAAAAAGAGTGGGGTCAATCTGCCCAACCTCAAAGCCACGGTCTAACAAAAACTCTTTAAGATGCTCATACCATGAACATAGGGATTGTTTAAGGACATAGAGCGCCTTATCGAGTTTGTAGACATGATTAGGGAAGTTGGGGTCCTCGAAGCCCGGGGGTTGCTTAACATACACCAACTCATGTAATGGACCATTAAGAAAGCCACTTTTAACATCCATTTGTTGTAATTTAAAATTATGGTGTGCAACATATGCAAGGAGGATACATATAGACTCAAGGAGAGCCACTGGAGCATAAGTTTCACCAAAGTTGACGCCTTCAACTTGAGAGAAACCTTGCGCCACCAGTCTTTCCTTGTTTCTTACAACAATTTGATTTTCATCTTGCTTATTTTTCAATATCCACTTTGTGCCGATAACATTACGGAATTCTTTGGGCTTCTCTACTAACTTCCAAAAAATTTGCACTCAAAGTTGTTGAGTTCTTCATGCATAGTAAATAACTAGTCCGGATCTTCAAATGCTTCAAATACCTTTTTAGGTTCCACCATGGATATATGAGCTTGATGGTCACCGAAGCTTGCTAACTCTCTTCTTGTGGACCTTCTTCTTAGATCACCGACAACTTTATCAAGTGTGTGACCTCTGAGTTCAAGATTTCTTTTGGCTCGAGCTTTGCAATGATTTTTAATTTCCTTATTGTTCCTTAGAGGAAATTCTTCAAAATTCTAGTCCTCATATTGACCACTAACATGACCTTGACCAATAACATGACCTTGACCAATAACATGTTTGGTACTAGTAGTAGGATGAGGATCTTTCCCTTGATCTTGGTTGCCGACCACTTGAAAAGGTTGCATCTGTTCTAGACTCACAGGGCCATATAATCTGGCCGAGGGAGAGGCCGAATAATCTAGCCTAGGAGTTTCATATGTGGCTTGACTATTGCTGGAACGTGAGGGAGATGTTGGGCTAGATAATCCTATAATTGGAGGGGTCGGATAATCCGGCCTGGGACTTCCAGCTTGAGTAGTTGTGAAATGATCTTCAGTAACTTGTTGAGTAGGTGCATTATTTGCTTCAGCAGGTGGAGTTTGTTGATCTTGTGTAGATGAGGGCTCTACTTGAGTAGAGCATTGTCCTTCCTGATCCACCACAAGGGGTTCCTCAACGGGGCAGAAAAATCAAATACCCATTCTTCTTATGGCATCTTGGGGTATTTTAACATCTGTGTCACAAATATCAACTTGCCCCACATGGGAGCCGTCATTTTCCTCAAACACCACACTATAAGATTCTACAACAATTTTGAAGGTCTTGTTGTAGATTCTATAAGTGTGGGATTCGGCACCATAACCAAAAAAATACCTTCTAAAGCCTTAGACTCAAATTTAGACAAATGGACTCCTTCAATGAGAAAGAAACACCCGGAAGTATGATATATTGGGCTTATTACCGATAAGTATTTCATAGGGAGTCTTGTGCAAAATCTTGTGGAGGTAAATCCGGTTTGATGAGTGACATGCGGTGGATATAGATTCAACCTAGAAATTATATGGGGACTTGAATTTAGCCGACATAGACCTTGCGATATCCATCAAAGTCTAGTTTTTCCTCTCGGCTACACCATTTTGTTGAGGGTTTATGCAACAAAATATTGATGTCTTATCCCCTCTTCACTTAGGACATCATTCAGGGTGTTGTTCTTAAACTCGAAGACGTTGTCGCTTCTTACCGCCAAAATAGGGACATTTTGTTGACGTTGAACCTCATTGGCAAAGCCGATGATGGTTTGTTGAGTCTCACTCTTTAGCTTGAAGAAGTTGACCCATGTGTACCTTGAGTAGTAATCAACAATGACCAGGCAATATTTCATCCTACCGAGACTTGCATGAGATGGAGGACCAAAGAGATCCACATGAACGAGCTCTAAGATCCTATTAGAAGAAATAATGGTCTTCCTTTGATCGGGAGAGTCATGCATTTTTCCTTCAACACACGCCCTATAAACACGATCTTTGGCAAACGAAACATCATCTTTTAGTCCAAGAATATGTCCACTGATGACTTTGAAATATAGCCATCTAACGTCCACATTTAAACTGGATATTAGTCACATTCTTGATGAAATATCTCTCTAAACCCTGCCACTAATGCTAATATTCACAGGGGTATGCAATCCTTTCTTTTGTATTTTTCCTGCACAGATAATGTCGTTTAAAGGAGGGAATCACTACATTAAAGTCAAAGATATGAGATTTCCAACTACCAGAAGAAACCAGGAGCCTTACATCGGAGCCAGACGCCTTAATGAGCAACTATACGGACGGAGCAAAAATTCCGACCGTATAGCTCCGGTTGTATAGTTGGCGCCGCCACCGTTAGGTCAAACAGAACAACTTTCGTGAAGGTACCCTTATATAAAGAAGCCTCGGGCGGCGAGAAAACAAGAGTCACACCATCTAGAAGTCTCTACCACAGATCACCTGCCGCCTCTAGATCTCCAGTCCCTTCTCCATCTCCATAGCCATATTCCACCACTTGTAATAGTAGATCTCTTCTCTGATTGGCGACATTGTAAGACTATTGCTATCAATCTTATGATTTTTATTACAATGTTTGTGATTGTTGATCTCATCTCTATGTGTGAGTAATTCTCCTTGGGCTAAGGGCTTCGGCCTAGCCATGTAGCAATTATGCATGTGAATTATCATAGATGGGATCGTGTATTAGTTTGTATGACATGATGATTATTGTATCCTCTCTTGCCTCAATCCAAGGACTTTTCAGGTACCCAATACCTCGAGGGTTGAGCCAGGTATAGGGAGTATGAGTGATGACTGATCTGCAGGTTGGGAACCCCAGTGACAGAAGGGGTAGTACGGCTACATGTGAGGGATTTGCTTAGGATTAACGGTGACATCACTAAGCATATCATTAGTTCTCTTTCTTCTATGGATGAGACTAGTAGGTTATTGCTATAAGCGCATGCGGAGGCAATAGAAATTATGGATGCACTATCCACATATAATTTATCTTGCTCTAACAAGTACATGCATGCTTTATTTCTATCTTTTATTTCCATCAGATGTTTTGCACAGCTACAGGTGAAACCGAACGCCCTAGGCCCTCTCTCTCCATCATTGACAACAACAAAAAGACACAAACTACTGTTCCGATGAAAACACAAAAGGAATTCTAAAACTCCCGAAGGTCCATTAAAGTAACTTCACTACGCATTTGCTTCCCGAGGATTCAATAACCTAGGTCTACTAGGGAAAAAGAAGCTATACTACATCTGTAATCCGGATCGAAGGTATCAACCCTTTTTCTGGCGCTGTTGCTGGGGAATCAATAGCAACCTTGGTGAGGTTATTAGGAATCTTGCTAGTTTTAATTCTTGTTTTTAATTTTGTTAGTTTGCTTTCAGTCTTTATTTGATAAACCAAAAAAAATAGTTAGTCTTTAAATTATTGTTTTTACCATTATCATTCTTTATCTAAGAAAACCCAAAAACATAGGAAGTATGGCTGAAAATAAGCTTGGGGAGTTTTCTACTCCCAATAATGACTATCTGCATACTCCTATAACTCAGCCAGCAATCGCTGCTGATGACTATGAAATTAAGCCCCATTACTTAAGTTTGGTTCAACAGAATCATTTTGGAGGCTCTGCTGTTGAAGACACAGGTATACACTTGAATACTTTCACTAAAATATGTGATATGATGCGTATAGAAGACGTTGACCCCGATGCGGTCAAATTGCGTCTATTTCCTTTCTCTCTAAGAGGGAGAGCTAAAGAATGGTTGCTATCTTTGCCTAAAAATACTATTACATTATGGGTGGGATGTACTTCTTTATTTATGACTAAATTTTTCCCACCTGCAACGACTATGCAACTTTGATCTAATATTACTGGTTTTAGACAGGAAGAGCGTGATCCACTAGCGCTTGCATGGGAGAGGATGAAAGAATGCCTAAGAAACTGTCCTAGTCATGGGATGGAAGATTGGTTAATCCTCCATTTATTTTACAATGCTCTTAATCCGGTATCTAAGTTTATGCTTGATACTGCAGCTGAAGGAACATTTATGGGTAAACATATTACCGAAGCAAAGCAGCTGCTAGACAATATGCAAGACAACCATGCCTAATGGCATGTGGAAAGATCAAACACGAAGAAGGTGAACTCTGTCTCACCACAAGAGAACGAAGATCTCAATGCTAAGTTGGCTGAGCTCATACTAGCCGTAAAAGGTAAGGAAACTCAGATAAGAGCCACACCCAAAACAAATATTGAAGAAGTAGACTTCGTAGCTCGTAATGATTATAATCCTGCTTGGAAGAAGAGTTACAATCCTAACTTTCAGAAACACTATGCTAGTCCTGCAGGTAACTCTAATAATAATATGGAAAATAGTAATGGTAGTCTCCAACAAACACTAAAGTCTTTCATAGACTCACAAAATGAACAAACTAATATTCTAGTTAAAATTACGGAGAACCATGATGCTATGCTTGGTAAACTATCTAACCAAGCTGTTACTTTGAGAAATGATTTACAGGCCCTTCAAGAAAGAACAAGGATCATTGAGGCACAACTAGGTAAGTTAACCGAGAGTCAAACTCTCATTCTAGCCAAATTTGTAGGTAAAGCTGAGCCCAATCCGGTTGAGGAACTCAAAATAATGAGGATCCAAAGGGAGGAGCCTAAAGAACTTGATTATAGTAATGCTCCTTAACCAAGTTACACCGTTGAAGATCTCGTAAAAAGGATCAACGTCAAGATTCCGGTAAGTGAAGGTAGTGAGGAAGCTATGTACCAACATTTTGTCAATCAAGTAGCAATAAAGGTACGTGAGCTTGAAGAAGAATATAAGCAAATTGCTGAAAAATTACCTGTTAAACTAGATGACATATTTGAGCCTACTATTAAGATTAAAATTGGAACCAATGAGATAGCTGCATTTTGTGATCTAGGTGCAAGCGTCTCAACAATTCCGAAGAGTCTTTTTAACAAGTTAAATCTTGGCTCCTTTGGAATTACTGAGTTAAAATTGCATCTAGAAGATTCTACCTACAAACGAGGTGTAGAAATTAAGGAGAACACTTTAGTATACATTAAAGTCTATCCCGCTCTTATTGATTTCGTTATTGTTGACATGCCTGAAGATGATACTGCTCCTATTATATTAGGCCAGCCTATCTTAATAACTATTAAGGCTTTGATTAATCTGCATGAAGGGAACGTGAAGCTGCAATTACCTTTGCGGGATCCTTTTGTTATTCATTTTCCCAGGAAGAAGAAAGCCAAGCGTGACGAAAAGGAAGCCATCACTTTGAAGGCCAATTACTTTGGAGTGGGTGTTCCACTCATCTGCCCAAGAGAGTATCATCAAGGTCAAGCTATTGACCATAAAAGAGCGATCCATGGGAGGCAACCCATGTTAAAGGTTTGAGTTAAGTTTTTAGTTTTAGTTTAAGTTTTTGTATAATAAAGAGTGCTAGAAAACTCCATTCGAGGAGAAGAAGTTCGGTAGTACTTGAAATTCTGCTTTATTCATGCTATTGTTGGTCGACAATATTTACTGTCAATTTTCTATCAAAAACAAGGTATATAACTAAGTTATAGGAAAAAAATAGTCTACGAAGATACATTTTTTTTATGCACATAGAGAGTTTAACGACCAACTATACGGCGGGAATAAAAATTCCGGCCGTATAGCTCCGGTCGTATAGATATCTTTTCCATCGAAAATTATTCTGCAATATGTACTGAGAGTTTAACGACCAACTATATGGCGGGAATAAAAAATTCCGGCCGTATAGCTCCGGTTGTATAGATATCAATGCCTCCGTACAATTTCTTTTCATATGTTCTAAGAGTATAACGACCAACTATACAACGGGAATAAAAATTTCGACGTATAGTTCTGGTCGTATAGATATCGATGCCTTTCAAAATTTCTTTCATAGGGATAGATAGTTTAACGACCAACTATACAACCGGAACATTTTGTTCCCCCCGTATAGCTGCACCACCAAGGGAAAACCTAAAATTTTGACAAAAGGCCAACTATACGGCCGAAACACGTTGTTCCGACCATATAGCTGCGCCCGTATAGTTGCGTCCGACCACAAAATCGCACGGGAAGGTACTCCCAACTCCAAAACTTTAATCCTTTTTCTTTCTTCTACCTCCAAACTCTCTCAAAACCTCAAGGGATCTCCATCTCTATTCAATTTCGTTCGATTTCCTTGCACACAAGTGATCTATGGTATGTTTCTCCTCCGACCCTCCAATTACTTATTGCAAATTCATATTCATATCAATCTAGGGTGAGACCTACTATGAACCAATTTCCATGATTTTCTTGCTTAGATTATTATTTTGAGGAGAATTCCTTAGTGTGCTATGATGAGGAATATGATGCACTTACTATTGTTGGATCAAAAAGTTTTATTTTGCCTTTCTTCAATGTTTTAGATGATGAACACAAGGAGCCGAACTCGTGCTCAAGCCACCGCTAGCGCTTCTCGGGATGCCGCTCAGGAACGCATGGGGATACGATTTAAGAATGAGGCCCATCGTGATCGCTTCAAATAGATCAAGAACCGCGAAGTGAAGGCCACCAAGTGGGCTTGCCCCATCATATTGAACCAACTCGGTATTGCTGATGACTTCAGTTTACTTTGCAATAGAGCTGGCCTGCAAAACTTTGTGTACAATGATGTACCTACCTATTGCCGCTTAACCATTGAATTCCATAGTTCATTGCAAAGCATCGTTAAACAATGGCAAGGAGAGGATACTATTTATTTCCGTCTAATGAACAACAACTATAATTTAACATTATATGAATGGTGCGCATGTTTTAACTTGCCAAACAATGATATTCATGCTTTATGCGCATCCTTTACTAGCTTAAGACCTTCCCCTGATCAATACTTTAATGGAATGAGTTTCACTAGTAGAGTGAACAAGGGGAAGAATATTCAACATCCTGTGATTCGCTATTTGTTCTATGTTATTGCTAACACTTTGAGGCACGTAATGAGTTCACGAGACTCAACGAGGAGGACATCCTATTCCTTGCAAAGGCTGCTTACCTCAACTGCAACTTGTCACTCAACTTGGGTGCCATCCTTGTGCAATACCTGGAGAACCAAGACTCCTAGAGCCAAGGGCCAATCACTGGAGGAGTGCTGACTCGTGTAATAACGAGATCGTTGGGGAACCCCAAGATGAAGGTATGATGAGCACAGCAGTAAGTTTTCCTTAGTTATGAAACCAAGGTTATCGAACTAGTAGGAGCAAGGAAACACCTCCAAGGTGTTGCTAGCTGGACTTTGGCAGGGCGCACTACTGGTGCCAGCAGCAACATGGAAACCTGCACAACACGACCACAAAACTTTGCCCCCAACTTACAGTGAGGCTGTCAATCTCACCGGTTTTGCTGAAAACAAAGGATTAAACGTATTGTGTGGAAGAAAGTAATAGTTTGCAGAAAGTAAACAGAAAGCAGTAAATAGTTGAAGATTGATGGAAAAAGATATGACCAGGGTCCATAGTTCACTAGTGGTGGCTCTCCTTAAGATAGATGACATGTTGGGTGAACAAATTACAGTGGGGCAATTGACAAACATCGAGAAAGCATACATGCATATACTAATCATCTTGACTCCTTTGAGATTTTATTGGGCATTACAACATCATACATTGACCGTAATCCAACTGCATCTATGACTAATAATCCACCTTCAGGTTATCATCCGAACCCCCTCCAGTATTAAGTTGCAAGCAACATATAATTGCATTACGCATTACGTGTAAAGTAAACAATACGATTGTTATATGAACAAAGGATTGTTGTTTTCTCCCTAGTTGCAACAACACATCTAGTATCTTAGAGATTTCTGTCACTTCCCCAGATTACCAGAGGCATGAACCCACTATTGAGCATAAATACTAACTCTTGGAGTTGCTAGCATCTACTTGGCCAAGATAGCTACTAACAACGGAAAGCATGCAAGATCACAAATAACAAAGACATGATAGAATCAATAATCAATCTGAAATAGCATCTCAATATCCATCGGATCCTCGCAAACATAACATGTAGGATTACAAATAGATGATCTTGATCATGAACGGAGCTCACAAGACCTAAACATGATAGCACAAAGGAGAAGAACCAACCATCTAGCTACTACATGTACCCGTAGTCCAAGGATGAACTACTCACACATCACACCGGAGGCTTGCATGGTGATGAAGAAGGCATCCAAGGTGAATTCTCCCCTCCGACAGGGTGCCGGGAAAAGCTTCAGATCCCTCCCGATATAGGGATGGAGATAACGGCGGCTACAGACTCTTTCGTGGAATTTTGATCGGGTACTTAGCGTTTCTGTATCGGAGGCATCTTATAGGCGAAAGGGGAGGCCGAGGGGTGCCCTAGGCGGACATACCACCCCTTGACGCGGGCCAGGCCTGGCCGTGCAGCCAGGTGGTGTGTCCGGCCCTTGGCCCCTCTCCGTCTCGTATTCTGGCTCTGTGTCCCCCTCGGTGAAAAACGGACTTTGGCTTTTGTCCCGTCCAATTCTGAGAATATTCATTTTCTGACTTTTCTAGAACCAAAAATAGCAGAAAACAGGCAGCTGGCACTGTGGCATCTTGTTAATAGGTTCGTCCAAGAAAGTGTATAAAAAGTACTCTAAAGTGTGGACAAAACATAAGAAAGTAGATAAAACCCAAGCATGGAACTGTTGGAAATATGCCCTAGAGACAAATAGTAGTAAGGACTATTATCATATTTCATATAGTTTATGATTAAGTTTTATATCATGCTATAACTATATTGAGTGGAAACATCAATACACGTGTGATATACAAACAACCAGGGGTTCCCAGTGAAACTCTAGTCACTGGTTCATTGGTCAACAGATGATCAAGTTTCCTGATCATGTGGCATTTATGCCAGGTGGAAATGAGGTCATCTCATTCCGAGAATGAGATGATGAACCAATACCCAACCTAAACATCGTGACCTGATCATGTCACGAAGTTCAAGTTACGATGATTAGAAATGGATCCTCGTAGACTATTCCTTAGACCGTGAGGCTATATCAATCACTATCTCTCGAGAGTGCTTAGATAGCATCAAACGCCATCTGGTAATACAGTGGTTATAAAGGTGTGTTCAGGTATTCGGAGGAAACCGTAGAGGAAATATATGTTAGCGGGATTTGTTCGTCCATGTGACGGTAAGATACTCAGGGGCCCACTCAGAGAAGTTATATCCAATAGCTGCACAGCGTGTGATTTGATCACGGGGATATCACTTGTCAGAACGAGTCAAGTAGCATTGTTCAGTAACGAGATTGAACAAGACATGGTGATGTCATTGATCATATCTCGGGCAATGCAAGTATCAAGTGACAAAGGGAATAAGACACGACTGTCCCGGTTCAAACGACGAAAGATCTTCGTGGCACGCACAGGGGTCACATGGCCATCCAGGTCCCTCTGTCGATCATTGGTGCGGGAGTGTCCTGACCATGTCTGGAGTGTTCCCGAACCGTGGGGTATCACGCTTAAGGGCTTGATGATGCTTAGAGAGTGTTTATAAGATCGGTAGAATCACCGAAGAGTTATAGGGAGAAAATCAGAAGGGTTTCGATAAGTTCGGAGGATGTCTGAAGTGGAGGTGGAAGGTGTTCCATAGCCATGGAGATTGAATAATATGTGAATGAATGTTAAATGTTGATTTAATCATTTATTCATAGTTATTTAAATAAATAGAAAATCAATTTTAATGGTTAAAGGCTTAATGGGCCAATTTCGGAGGGAGAGGGCCCATTAGGGGAAAGGAGAGAGGGAGAAGGGGCAAGGGGCTGGCCGACTAGGCCTAGCTCCCCGTGCGGGTCCCATTAGGGTGGCCGGCGGCCTCCCCACCCCCTCCTCTCCTTTAGTCCCACCCTGGGACTTTGAGGGAGGGTGTACCCCCTCCTCCCCCTATATATAGTGGGGTATTTGGCCAAGATAAATACACCAATAATCAATAAAGGTCTCCCCACTTTTGGGAGGACCTCTAATTGATATTTTCTCTCTCCCCCTCTCTCTCGTGACCGTGGTCCCAAGTCTGGACTGCGCGAGCGAGAGACATCTTCACCACGGAGCACCGTCGCGCTGCGGGATTCGGATCCAGGAGCTCTACTTCCGCAACTGCTGCTGGATCGGGGAAGCGGGAGTCATCTTCAGGCACCGGACGTGTGTAACTCCCCACGAGGTGTCGCACTTGAGGCACTCAAGTCGTTGGAGCCAAGGAGCGGAAGGACTTCATCACGACCTTGAGGCCGGCTTCGGCTCGTCTACATCAACCACGCTCCCCTGAGCATTGACAACGCTTTTCGGTCTTCAAGGGTAAGTTCGCGAAAAGCCCCTCCCATTACTGTATTACTAATAGATAGGTCCTGGTAGATTTAGGGGTTCATGGGCGTAGAGTAAAATTTATTGTTTTCATACGCGGAACCCCTATAGTGGTATTAGAGATAGATCTATGCGTAGTAGTGCTAGTATGGGTAGAACACACGAGATGTAGCGTGTGGGCGTTGATCTTTTAGTTGTTACCCTCCCACGTGTACTTGTGTATACCGCAATAATGCTTGATGAAGCGGCCCCCAACTGACTTTACGCGTTCATTCGCGAGACTGGTCCACGCTTGACATACGGCTTGTACCGTATAAAGTGGCTTAGGGCGGGTGTTTATCTGTCTCATATTAGTTGGTATACCATTTGCAACGGAGGGCCCCGAAAGGGGTGTAGTAGAGACAACTACTTGATCAGTGTTGTGCTGAAAGTTCGTAGGTAAGAACGGTTCTTGTGCGAAAGCCCATTCAGCCATGTAAAACATGCAAAAATAAAGTAGAGGCGTCTAACTTTGTTTTGTAGGGGGGCGTTGCTTTGTGATATGGTTGTGACAAAGGTAAATTGATTACCTTTTATTACGTAGTAGTAGATAGTCACGGAGGTTACGGACTACCACGCCGGAAAGACACCGGTACCCTGGTGTCTACGGCGCCAGAACCCTGGCGCCGGAACCCGGTGACGGCGGATGGAGATCACGACGTGAAGGACCATATCACATAGCATTTACATTCAATGTTATTGTTTGTATATCTTATTGTGTGATAGTATTAGATACTCGACGGTAGCCTAATAAGATGATCCCTGTTAAAATTACCAATGATTGTGTTCCCCCTTAGTGTGCACCACCAAGAAAGTTCTTCGGTATGAGGTATGCCATGATGATCGGGTGTCATACATATCTACGTTCGCATACAGTGGGTGTAAGCCATGTTTCATAGCGAATACACTAAGGTTGAGTTGGCGAGCCTAGCATGTACAGACATGGCCTCAGAACACGGATGGTCGAAAGATTGAGCACGAGTCGCATGAATGATGTGACTGACGTTTAGCGTCCACCCTTGAACCCACATTGATGGCCATGATGATCGGGGGAGATGTGGCTTATAGGGGTCGTGTTATCACTAGGAACCCTTCTAGGAATAGGAGTTTCTGAGTGGAGTTATTATTAACTCATTTAATTATAAACTTAGTCTAAATTCCTTTTGCAATTATAAATGTAGAAAATGGTTCTTCCCGAGATTACCTTTCCTATCGACGATTGGTTGAAAGGAGAAAAGCTCAAGTTAGATGGATCCAACTTTTCTGCATGGATCATACGCCAGTTTGATCTCCTTGGGGAGAACAATGTAGTTGCCTACATGACCTGTGAGATGTATTTGGAGCCACCCTATTCTCATGAGACCCAGGAGCAGCGGGATATGTGTTATCATTGTCGTGTGATGGCCACATTTATATCAGTGACCCGCCTCGGAATGGAGGATGATCTATGGCCAAAGGTGGGAAGTCTCAAGCCCCGAGTGGTCATGGCACATCTGAGATCGCATTTCATGGAACAAGTGCGCATGCGGGAGTATGAGCTGATGGGGGACTTCCTCTCCATAAAGATGGAGGAGGGTTCCTCACTAGACGAGCACTTATTGAGTATATACGATGCATACATGAGTCTGGCATACTACCTGGACAACTGGTTCTCGAGCTCATTTGCGATGGGAGTTGTGCTACGGTTGCTTCCACCAAGCTTCCAAGCACAGGTCAGGAACAACATTATGAGAGGCGACATGGAAACACTGGATTTCCTCGAGTTCATATCACATTTCAGAAACGTGGTAGATGAACCCAATGTCGCTGGAGTCGTCAATGACAAAGGTATATATTTGATATACAATTTTATAAATGTTATAATCTTGCAAACACATTTGCAGTGTTAAGTATATCTGATACTTGTTCTGTTTTGCTGAAAACATGTCCTTCTGCATGAGAGGTGCTTGCTGGAGAGGAGGTGACGTTGCGTGTTGATGGCGAGCATGATGATGATGGCCGACAACACTCTCCCTCTACATTTATCATTTGGTTTGTGTTTAGGATGATTATTGTAATCAAGAGATTGTGAACTTCTTTAGTGTATCTCACACTTCGTGAGACGGTTATTCATATGAGTTTGTAACAAACAGTTGTTCCACTTTTATGAATGATTTCTATCGTGTTCATATCTTGTTTGATTACGTGTGGATTATCCTTGTTGTTTGAAACCAATTGATAATGCATGAACATTTGTAAAATATTAAAATTCCTTGTTTAAAATACCAACTAAATGATATATTCATTAATGAATGAAACCATTGTTTAAATTCAAAGTTATTTGATAATATGTGAAAGTCATTCGATTTCTTATCACATATAAATCATGCCTAAGTTCGGCAAAATAACTTGAACATCGTGTATTACTTGAATACAATGTGTTTAAAGAATTGTGAAAAGCAAATACATATCCGATGTATTGTGTTTTAACGAAAATGGTAACTATCATTAAATGATTGTTTAAATGTGTAAAGAAGTTTACCAAAGGAAACATGAATATGAAACTACTTTATTTGATCAAAGAGTTTCATCGACAACGAGTATAAATATAAAAGGGAATCCAATTACTATGATTTGATCAATAGTAATGAAATTCAACTTTATAAGAATGGCATAAAAGTAATTGTGGAATGCAAAGTGTTTTGAAACATCAAAATACAAAGCATCACAATGTGATATTAGATATCAAAGGGGTTGAATAGAAGGCACCAAATAAATCGTTGTAGTGTAGATGTAGAGACCATTAGTTAGAAATAGTTAGCACTCAATTAGAATTTATAGTGAACCATTTGAATTCGTGAAAGTTTTGGGGTTATTCGATATAACCAAAACAATAGCGAATAAGTCCTTGTAGAGTATTTATTGGAAAACTTTGAATACAAAACCCATAGCTGAAACCAAAAGGAAAGCAAGATTCGTATTGCTTGGATTTTGGTACATGCTTGAGAAAGCTCGCTTTTAGTGATGTTTCTCAATTATGGAGCAAATGGAAGAAAGTGAAAAACAAGATGAGGATTCGAAACCCTGCATCAGAGTGTTGAGAAGCGCAACGGACAATGTTCCTGAACGATTCTCTTCATAGAAGGAAAGAATCAATGATATTGATCATTGTGTTTTCCCCACTTGTGTTTTTCACTACATGGAGTAGGATTCAGACTGTAATCCATATCTTGTGTGGAGACTTTTGTGAATCACTTGTCATGATTTTTGGAATATGACATACCTACGAACTACATAGGAAATAATGCTGAACTAGAATTATGAGAAATCCTAGAAGTAAAATTCCCTTGAGATTAGAAAGCAATCCGTTGCTGAATCTCACAAGTAAAAGGGGTTACTTCAATTTTCCCAAATGACTGCGAAGCCATAGTCGGAAAAAGGGGTAAATGACAAAAGCACAATTTGTCATATATTGGACAAATTCAAATGAATTTGATTCATGTGTGCTAAATGTCTAAAGGATTTAAAACTAGTAATCGTACTAGCATCTCATAGTAAATCTCCAACTTTGATATTTGATCAAAGAATTTTGAAGTTGTTCAAAATAGTGAGTATATATGCAATTTGCATAAAATTGAGTGGGAGCTATGAAAGTCTTCCTGAAACAATATGTGATTGACATATTTTTAAGTGGGAGCAATATAAGTCTCAAATTCAAATATGTCGGAACATATTCTGAGTGGGAGCCTATAGGAGTAATTCTTAAGTATATTAAGAATAAAAGTGCAAATACTTATAAATAATGATTTATAAGGTGTAGAAGTTGATAATAAGTGTATTATGTAGTATTTCTTAAGGGATTCTGAAAGGGGTTTCGGAACAGAAGTTAATTAAGGAAATGGTCCTTAATAACTCAAATTAGGAATAGTATTAAGTTTAACATCAATAGTTGAAAGAAAGAAAAGGATGATCGTCATCCACTATGTTGTGACATAGGTTCTATCTTAGTAAACCATGATGATAACTTAGCATAATATGTGATCCAAATAAGGAACGTTTGAAAGTGATTAAGTTCGAATCACAGAACGTTGAGCTGAGTTTTTGTCCGCGGTGTCTAATAGAGAACTGTAGACATGTTTTCCAAATCCATAAAGGATGACATATCTTAAAACATGAAGGGTTATGTTATAAGGGAATATGTTGGAAACTCCCGTAGATACCGATTAAAGTCAAGTAGGAAGCGAGGTGAACAAAAACATCAAAAGTTGCACAGAGTGCACTAGTGTTTCGATGAATACATTTATAATAATAGATAAGGGTACCATCTAAAGTGTTGTATAATGTTATGGTGGGGCTAGTTCACTTTTAACATAGAATGATGTGTCCTAGGGCACAGTGCAGATGATAAAGCCCTCGAGGTTGATCTAACATCACTGTAGGCTCCTGGAATCAGGCCTCGTTCTGCTGCCATAGCAACGATGCATACACATGGATGCTACCATGAGATGATAAAGTATTAATGTCAATCAAGGTGAAATTAGTAAGTTGCAAAAGATTTGAGACTGTAAAGTATAGACCCAAGACTCATCCTCTTCCATGAGCAAGCATGTTCAGGGTACCGGACATATGGTGCCAAAGATTGAGAACAAATGCAGCTAGTGTATTTGTACTCTAGTGCAAGTGGGAGACTGTTGGAAATATGCCCTAGAGACAAATAGTAGTAAGGATTATTATCATATTTCATATAGTTTGTGATTAAGTTTATATCATGCTATAACTGTATTGAGTGGAAACATCAATACACGCGTGATATACAAACAACCAGGGGTTCCCAGTGAAACTCTAGTCACTGGTTCATTGGTCAACAGATGATCAAGTTTCCTGATCATGTGGCATTTATGCCAGTTGGAAATGAGGTCATCTCATTCCGAGAATGAGATGATGAACCAATACCCAACCTAAACATCATGACCCGATCATGTCACGAAGTTCAAGTTATGATGATTAGAAATGGATCCTCGTAGACTGTTCCTTAGACCATAAGGCTATATCAATCACTGTCTCCCGAGAGTGCTTAGATAGCATCAAACGCCATCTGGTAATACAGTGGTTATAAAGGTGTGTTCAGGTATTCGGAGGAAACCGTAGAGGCAATATATGTCAAGAGCGGGATTTGTTTGTCCATGTGACAGGAAGATACTCAAGGGCCCACTCAGAGAAGTTATATCCAATAGTTGCGTAGCGTGTGATTTGATCACGGGGATATCACTTGTCGGAACGAGGAAAGTAGCATTGTTCAGTAAAGATATTGAACATGACATGGTGATGTCATTGATCAGATCTCGAGCAATGCAAGTATCGAGTGACAAAGGGAATAAGACACGAATGTCCCGGTTCAAACGACGAAAGATCTTCGTGGAACGCACAGGGGTCACATGGCCATCCAGGTCCCTCTGTCGATCATTGGTGCGAGAGTGTCCCGACCATCTCTGGAGTGTTCCTGAACCGTGGGGTATCACGCTTAAGGGCTTGATGATGCTTAGAGAGTGTTTATAAGATCGGTAGAATCACCGAAGAGTTATAGGGAGAAAATCGGAAGGGTTTCGGTAAGTCCGGAGGATGTCCGGAGTGGAGGTGGAAGGTGTTCCATAGCCATTGAGATTGAATAATATGTGAATGAATGTTAAATGTTGATTTAATCATTTATTCATAATTATATAAATAAAGAGAAAATCAATTTTAATGGTCAAAGGCTTAATGGGCCAATTCAAGAGGGAGAGGGCCCATTAGGGGAAAGGAGAGAGGGAGAAGGGGCAAGGGGGATAGCCGGCTAGGCCTAGCCCCCCGCTCGGGGACCACTAGGGTGGCCGGCGGCCTCCCCACCCCCTCCTCTCCTTTAGTCCCACCCCGGGACTTTGAGGGAGGGTCTACCCCCTCCTCCCCCTATATATAGTGGGGTATTTGGCCAAGATAAATACACCAATAATCAATAAAGGTCTCCCCACTTTTGGGAGGACCTCTAATTGATATTTTCTCTCTCCCCCTCTCTCTCGTGATCGTGGTCCTAAGTCTGGACTACGCGAGCGACAAACATCTTCACCGTGGAGCGCCGTCGCGCTGCGGGATTCGAATCCAGGAGCTCTACTTCTACAACTTCTGCTGGATCGAGGAAGCGGGAGTCATCTTCGGGAACCAGACATGTGTAACTCCCCGCGAGGTGTCGCACTTGAGGCACTCAAGTCGTTGGAGCCAAGGAGCGCAAGGACTTCATCACGACCTTGAGGTCGGCTTCGGCTCGTCTACATCAACCACGCTCTTCTGAGCGTTCACAACGCTTTTCGGTCTTCAAGGGTAAGTTCGCGAAAAGCCCCTCCCATTACTGTATTACCAATAGATAGGTCCTGGCAGCTTCAGGGGTTCAGGGGCGTAGAGTAAAATTTATTGTTTTCATACGCGGAACCCCTATAGGAACATCAAATATTATGGATACGTTACCAACGTATCAACATCCCCAAGCTTAACTCATGCTCGTCCTCGAGTAGGTAAGCGATAAAAAGAAAGAATAATTTTTGAGGTGACATGCACCATCATAAACTTGAACAAAGTATTTGTAAAACATTGATAGCTGGGATCATAGGTACTTCAACATAGCATGAAAGATAAAGTTACAACAATAAGACATAGCAACTATGTTGTAACATGAAAAGGCACAAACAAAAGATTTACGAATAACAATGCTTTGCAAGACGTTTGTTTGTTTCACATAAAGAAAACATAGCAAAGTGGCATTCAGCTTGTCCCTCATAGAGTAGCAAACATAAATGCATAGGACAACTTCAAAGTTCATAAGAGTGACTAGATACAAATAGTTTAAGAACAAGCAATATCAAAATTATGCATCAATCAACAAGTCTTGGGACAATGCACATAGAACTAAGAATGGCCACTATGCTCTCAAAATAGGTGCATAAAGATAGAAGGTGGAGACTCAACATAAAAGTAAAAGAAAGGCCTTCATAGAAGGAAATAGGGATTCAAGTTTCATAAAGAGCTTCCAAAAATTATAGTACTTATTAGCTTTCAGCTCTCATTGCCCCTATCATAAGCATCTTCAAGTGATTAAGGTTAAAGTGAACAAACTATGGAGTATATGCTTGAGAAAGTATAAGTTGGAAATCTCATGTCCCTTGAATACGAGCGCCGCTCCTCATGCTACTCAAGTTTAGTTACCGGTAAGTTCTTGTCATAGTAAGGACATGCATATCATAGAGAACCGCCAACGAGGTACCCCTTGCCCGATGATACAGAAGAATCCCCATATCAAAATGACAAGGCAAGCAGACAACGAGCATCTCAGCAATCTTCTTATTTACCATGGGAAAATGGTGCTTTTTCTCTATTTCCTCTTTTCTCATATCTTTTTTTCTTTTTCTCTTTTTTCTCAATATCTGACTGGTTTTTTTATAAGAAGAATGCTTCATATACAGCTCATTATGGTTACGCTGCAGGTTTCCACCATGACAGCATGGATTAGACAGGCGGCCCAGGCGTTTCTCTAACACACATACAAAACTCCATGGACTTACAAGCTCCCCTTTCATTTCACACCGACGACATCCATAGACAAAAGAGCATGATATCAACTAGGTACAAAGTACAAGTGCAATGTTGAAAGCGTTCCCCATGACAGCATGGTTCTGCTAATCCCCAACATATAAGTGCAAGCATATATAACATAGACGACACAATGGTTCAAGTTTATTAAGGGCAAGAAAAGTAAAGTGTGCCATCAAGTTCGTGAGAGCTTTAATCACTAGTTTTATTATAACAAGTTTAATTCGGAAGGTAGATAAAAACATGAATATACTTGGAATAGCAAATGCTAATAGGTAGATGTTGGGGATATACTTTCCGGGTATCCTCATAGTCCTCACTGATGAGGGTGGTGCACTTCGGGTTAGAGCTTTGCTTCACGGGCGGCCTAGTCAGGGAGAAGAGGCGGAGTCCAATCCGGCTACGGGAAGGCCCAGAAGACTTACCGACATAGGCCCATAGTGTTACTTGTAGTTCAAGATGTACTCTGTAACCGACTCCCAGTCGTAGCCGGATAGATCTCTCTTGTAAACCCTAGGCCAGATATCTATATAAGCAGTCCTAGGGAGAGCCTTTAGGGCACCCTCAATAGTCTACAATCTCAACTCGCACAGGCGAACCCTTGTAACCCATATTCCGGCTCTGCCGTATTACTGGATTGCTAGCAGGAGTAGGATCCGTCCAAAGCCGGCGGATTCGAACCTGGGTAAACTTGTGTGCTCCGTCCCGGAACACCGTACGTCTCACACCCATCTCTTCCGCACGCCTCGAGGACCCCCTCATGGCGTACTTGTCATCAATCCGACGACAGTTGGTACCTACCGTGGGGCAGGTGAGCTTCGGATCTGCGTTCCGAGCGGAATCTGCAAGAATCGGAATCGGTGAGACTATCGCCATCGGTCGCATCCTTTACGCCAGCGACGTCACTCTCATTGTTCTCGACGAGACCTGGACTCCGGCTAGGGAGGATGTGACTGCCTACACCATCATGTCTTTTGGCGAGATCGATGTTTACATCGGATTTGCTGAACCTGTCCCACCCACCCCAGCGGTGATGATAGAGGCATAAGAAATTTCTGGGTCCCCTTTGTCCACGGAGGCGGCAGAGTTCCGGATCTCAGAAAAAACTAATCCCACCCAGCCCACACCAGTTGTGGAGATAGTGGAGAAATCCGAACCTGAAGCAGACCTAGCGGTCCAAGTTGAAACTGGAGTGGATCTCCCTGGAGAGGCCGAATCCCAAATCGACCCACTCGCTAAAGTCGAAATCCAGGAGGAGCATAGCAACGACACTGGTTCCGGCTCTGATGACGCCGGGATACACAGACCTTTTCTGAGATACATGCTAAGACGCATGATGATGCAAAACTCTAGCGTAGATGAAATCCTCGAGACTATCAAACGTTTCGATGAGGCCGATCGTGAGAGCCGCAGGTATCTCAGGAGGCACGCGTCACACTTTGTCAGATATGTGGGATCCAGATCCGGCTCTGCCGATGCTAGAGACAACACCAACTCTATGCTGGAGGCGATCAGAATAAACGCCGACGTACCCGCATCCTCGGATGAATCGATGACATCAGCAGATTTCTGAAAGTTCTCCGTGGAATATGAAGAGGTGTATAACTCCAAAGCTTTAGAGGAAAGAGAAGCCATGGATGAAGGATCTGGGGAAAACTCTCCCAAAGCGCAGGATGACATGGAAATCAGAGATAATCCCGAGGTCCAGATGTCCGAAAGTACCGATCAGATCTTGACTCCGGGAAACGGACCCAAATCCGTCTTTGCTACCGGCACTGCCAAGAAGGCAAAGAAGAAGAACAAGAAGAACAAGACCCCGGCAAAAGATCCTCCGGCAGAGGAGGTGATTGCTGAGGAATATGAGGAAGACTCGGATGGAGCCCTTATCCCAGACGAGCCCAAAAAAGAAGAATCGGTGGATGGACACGTGATCACTGAAGGTGCGCGTCAACTCATCGATGCTGCATTAACCACACCTATTCCTACAGCTGCAGAACTTACTGCTGAAGAGCTGGACGAGAGGGCACATGCCCTAGAAGTGCGTCGTCAAGTACTCCTTGATGAAGCCAAAAACATTGAGGAGGAAAAGAAACGCATGGCATCTGCGGAGAAGTACAACTCCAAGCAACACCAGAAGACCAGGAAACGTCATACTAATGACAACCAATTCCCGCAGATTCACAAAGTCCTTTTCGGAGGAGAACTTTGGATGCCTCGACGCGACAGCAACGAGGATTGGGTATATCCAATGCCAGTATAGAACACCGTTGCAGCTCAGGAAATCCTATCGGCTAATCCAGGCCCGGAGCAGATCCGGTTGGGAATCAAACTACTCAACAAAGATCTGGAGCAGCAAAAGGTCGCCCTGTCCGCAAGTCAAAAGCTGGTCTCATATTCCGACCAATGTCACGCAGATCCAGCATGGGCTGACGTAAGACCCCAACAAGTGCCGGAACAGCAACATTGTTCCGACCGTCAGGAAGATAACCACTCAAGAACCAGATCTTCAAGACAGCACCACAAAGCTACCCGTGACTGGTGTAACGTTAACCCGGTTGCGGAGCAAGAGGCAATTGCGGCACTAAATCCGAGGAACCCTCCCCGGTGAGAGTCGAAGGACCACAAGGAAGACGATAAAGAGAAACTTCGGAAGGCGGACCGACAAAGAATGCCACCTCCTAGACATGCAAGCCGTCCGGACGATAGACGAAGGAACGATGGACACCGTGCCGAGACAAGCCGGCAGGGGGCTCATCACAATGAAGACCCTCCCCGGAACCGGAATAATGACGCTCCAGATGGAGGCTGGCGATCAGACGGAAATAACCTAGCTGCTCCACCCTCTCCGCCAAATAGCCATCACAACGGCTCCCAAGGAGGCCAAGGAGGGCGTCGTGGTGGAGGAGGTGGTGGCAGAAGCCGAAGTCCGGCTCCAAGGCACCGCAGCCACAGCCGACACTCGGAACAATCTCTATCCCCGAATGACGCAAGGCACAGGATCAACTCCAATATAGAGGCACGACGCTATGAAAGTGATGATATATACGTGGGCCCAAAGTGCTTCGGACCACACATAAGAGCTACAAGATTCCCGAAAGGATTTGCTATCTCAAGACATATCCAAGCCTACGACAGCATAGCTCGGCCAGATACTTGGCTACAGGATTTCTTCCAAGCTTGCTGCATCGCCAAAGGCGGAAACAGCCTGGTCGCAACCCGATATCTCCCACTCATGTTGCAGAAGACGGCACGATCATGGCTTAATGAACTTCCAGAGAACACCATCCACAACTGGTATGACATGCAAAGTGCGTTCTTTCGGAATTTCGAAAGCACATATCGGAGCTCCTGTATGGTCGGAGACCTAAAACGTTGCACCCAGAAAGCCGGAGAAACTTGCCAAGATTATCTCGGACGATGGATCGACACCAAGAACTCCTGTGAAGGAGTAAATGACCAAACTGCGATTGAAGCTTTCATTGCAGGTCTCCCAATTGGTTTACTACGTCATCGCTTGAAGTGCGATAAAGTCACTGATTTGGGAGAGATGATAGAAACAGCAAGCAAGTATGCAGATGCGAACGATGACGCAGAGGGATTACTCAACGCCCTGGCTATGCCACAGTCGGCAAAACAACCAAAGCAACAAGCTCAGAAGCGCAAGAATTCCTCGGAAGAAAAACCCAACGCGGAAACGGCAGTGGTCACTGCTACTTTCGGGTCTGGAGGACGAGGAGGACGTGGCGGAGGCCGCGGACGCAGTCGTGGGACTTCAAGAATTCAAGGTAGAGGAGACCAACAACCCGGAAAAACCTACTCTCGGGCCAACATTGCCAATAACCCGTGTGTGCATCACTTAGACGCTAATGGGGGCTCGTCCCACACAAACGCCGAGTGTCGTTTCAACGACGACATTAAGAGAGATGATACCGCTGGCTACAAAGCTAAGCGGAAGAAAGGAAAGAAGAATCCTAAAAAGGATAAGGATACCAAGGAAGATTCCGACATGGAGGAAACTGATGCTTCAAATCCCAAGACGGAAAGGAAGAAGAATTTTCCAACCAAAAAAGACACTTATGTCACCTTCCTCGGATCTCAGCCAACAAAAGTCAAAAAGGCAGTGCTACATGAGCTCAATGCGACAGTTCCGGCTGTCCCACAATACCTGGACTGGTCGGAAGTGGCAATCACATTTGACCGCGATGATCATCCTCCTAAGTTGCACAGGCGAGGAAAATACGCCTTAATCGTCAATCCACTTATTGACGGTTATAGTTTCTCCAAGACTCTCATGGACGGTGGTAGCAGTATTAACATTTTGTATGTCGAAACGCTACGCCGGATGAAGATCTTGGAGACCCAGCTGAATCACAGCTCTGTGATTTTTCACGTAGTTGTCCCAGGAAGATAAGCTAATTCCCTGGGAGAAATCACTTTGGATGTTACCTTTGGAACTCCAAAGAACTACCGGACGGAGGCACTTTCTTTTGAAGTGGGCCCGTTCAAGAGCGCGTACCACGCTATATTCGGACGTCCGGCTCACTAGGCTTTTATGGCTCGTCCGTGTTACATTTCTAATACGATAATAATTCCAGGTCCCAACGGCGTGATCACCATCAGGGGAGACCCGAAGAAAGTGCGAGAGTGCAGGGATGGAAATGCCGCCTTTGCTGAAGCCGTGCTGCACGCCCAGGAGTACCAGGAGATCAAGAAGAGCATAGATCCGTCCGAGATGCCCGCAACAAAGAAGGAGGTGACAAAGCCAAATCCGGAGTTCAAGGCATCAGAAGAGACGAAGAAGACGCCGTTGAAGGATGATGACCCCTCCAAGGTGACCCAGATAGGCATAGTCCTAGATAGCGCATAGGAAAGCGCGCTCATCAAGTTCCTCAAAGCAAATCAAGATATCTTCGCATGGCAACCATCTGACATGACCGGAGTACCTAGGGACCTTGACGAGCACTCTTTAAATGTAAACCCGAACGCTAAACCCGTCAAACAGTCCTTACGATGTTTCGGCGATGAAAAGCGTAAGGTAATAGCTAAGGAACTAGCACGGCTCGAGTTAGCCGGATGCATAGAAGAGGTCATCCACACTGAGTGGTCGGACAATCCTATAATGGTCCCTAAAAAGGACACCGCTGATTTAAGGATGTGTGTTGATTATACTTCCTTGAACAAGGCTTGTCCAAAAGATCCGTTCGCTCTGCCTAGGATTGATCAAGTTATCGATTTTATGGCAGGCTCGGAACTCCTCTGTTTTCTCGATGAATATTCCGGTTATCACCAAATCTGGATCAAGGAATCTGACAAAGTCAAAACTTCATTCATAGAACCTTCTGTTTTGTTACGATGCCCTTTGAGCTGAAGAACGCAGGAGCTACCTACCAGTGCATGATGCAGCATTGCCTCCACGACCAACTTGGGCGCAATATACATGCATATGTGGATGATATTGCGGTGATGTCCAAAAAGAAGGAAACACTAATTTCTGACTTGGAGGAAACGTTCGCCAATCTACGAAAATACAACATAATGCTTAATCCAAAGAAATGCTTCTTTGGAATTCTAGCCGATTGTTAGGTTTCATCGTGTCTCAAAGAGGCATAGAGGTGAACCGAGACGAAATCAAGGCTATACTCAATATTTCTAGGCCAACTCGCCTGAAGGACGTACAAAGACTAACTGGTTGCATCACTGCAGTCAGTCGGTTCGTAAGCCGGCTCGGTGAAAGAGCCGCACCATTATACAAACTCCTAAAAAAGACCAAGGATTTTGTGTGGACCGACGAAGCTGAAGCCACACTGCAATACCTGAAGAAAGTACTCTCATATGCTCCTATCCTTGCTGCACAGGAACCACAGGAACCGATGTTACTTTATCTTGCTGCGACAAACAAAGTCGTCAGTATCGTCATGATAGTGGAGAGACCGAAGGAAAATCAGGAACACTTGGTGCAGCGTCCGACTTACTTTGTCAGCGAGTTTCTAATAGAATCAAAACAGCGGTATCCGCACTATCAAAAGCTGGTTTACGGTGTTTTCCTAGCATCTCCTAAGCTACGACACTATTTTCAGGAGCATCCAATTACCATGGTGATCACAGCTCCCATGAGAGATATAATCAACAATAGTGACGCCACAGGACGCGTCGCCAAATGGGGCATAGAGCTCTCAGCTTTCGATATTGATTATAAACTTCGGACAGTAATTAAATCCCAAATCCTTGCCGACTTTGTTGCTGATTGGACAGAGACGAAGGAGAATATGACCCTCCCTGAGTCGGAATATTGGACCCTATATTTTGATGGATCTAAGGCTCGCGGGGGCTGGCGTGGTGCTCAAATCACCCCAAGGAGATAAACTTCTATATGTGTTGCAGATCCACTTCACAGCGACAAACAATATTGCTGAGCATGAAGCACTGCTACACGGAATCCGGATTGCTAAGGATATCGACATCCGACGTTTGATGTGTTATGGAGATTTGGATCTTATTGCTCAGAAAGTGTCGGATATTTGTAATGCAAATAAACACATGGCAGCATATAAAGCTGTCGTGGATGATTTATCTAAATCATTCGAAGGGTTTGAGTTTCAACACATCCCTCGAGCAGAAAATGAGGAAGCAGATGCATTATCTCGGATAGGCTCTACACGGAAAGAGGTCCCGGATGGCGCTTTTTTGGAGCACCTCAAAGTTCCCTCAATAAAGGGAGTAGACGAGGAATATCCGACCAAATCCGACTCACCTTTGATAGCAGTTCTAGCTATAATTCCTAGCTAGACTCAACCCTACCTTCATTATTTGGTAGATGGCAAATTATCCAGAGACGAAGTTCTGAGCCGGCAGATCGTCCGACGAGCAAAAGCCTACACTATGGTTAGTGGTGAGCTCTATAAGCGGAGTGTGTCTGGGGTTTTCCAGCGCTGCGTATCTCCGGAAGAAGGAGTGGAAATATTAAGAGAGATCCACGAAGGCGAGTGTGGTCACCATGCTGCAGCCAAATATTTAGTGGCAAAAGCTTTTCGGCACAGTTTTTCTGGCTTACAGCTTAGGCAGATGCCGAACGGCTAGTCAAGACATGCAAAGGCTGCCAAAAGTATGCCAAACAAGCTCATGTTCCGGCAGATCAGTTGCGAACAATACCTATAACATGGCCTTTTGTAGTCTAGGGGCTTGATATGGTAGGACCGTTTAAACGGGCTCCAAATGGATTTACTCACCTCTTAGTGTTGGTGGATAAATTCACCAAATGGATTGAGTCTAAACCCGTCACTAGTTGTGATGGAGCAACAGCCAAAAGATTTGTCGAGGATGTTATAATACGGTATGATTATCCGTATAGTATTATCACGGACAACGGGAGTAATTTCTCTATGGGAGAACTTGCTGAATTCTGCAACGAACAAAATATCTGGCTTGACATTACATTAGTCGCACATCCACAGGCTAACGGACAAGTCGAAAGAGCAAATGGTTTAATCCTACAAGGCCTAAAACCGAGACTCGAAGCACCACTACGACATGCTGCGGGGGCTTGGGCAGAGGAATTACCCTCTGTATATGGAGTTTACGAACAACTCCGAACAGGTCAACCGGATACACAACTTTCTTCTTGGTCTATGGTGTAGAAGCAGTTCTCCCTAGTGATTTGATTCACACTTCTCCTAGAGTGGCCACGTATATCGAAGAGGATGCCGAGATTTCTCGACAAAATGATCTCGACTTAGTCGAAGAAGTTCGCGTCATTGCTGAAATGAGATCAATAGCCTATCAGCAGAAGTTACACAAGTATCATAGCCAGAGAGTCAGAAATAGGTCTTTCAATAAAGGCGATTTGGTTCTCGTCTTGTGCAACAAAGAAAGCACAAACTTTCCCCAGTATGGGAAGGGCCCTTTTTAGTTAGTCGAGTATTGCACAATGGTTTGTACTACTTAACTGATATGAGGCCAGTGAAAGAAAGACCTGCTACTAAGAAGAGAAAGAGAGCTGGAGGCAGTACAAATCCGGATGAGTTAGACAGACCATGGAATATTGCTCAGCTACATCCCTTTTATTCTTAGTTTATCCTTCTTTGTAATCATATATATGTACATGTTCTGTGAGAAATAAAAGTTTTGGTTGCCTCAAGTTTTTTCTGAGAAGTTTTTACCATCTTATTTCCGAATAATCATGTCATAGTCGAAAATCCCAGAATACTTGAAAGTACTTTATGCTCATGTTTGTTCTGGTTTAGATTTCCGATTCTAAAAATGCTACCTTCGGGTATAACTTTAAAGTTTCTAGTCTATACTTTGGTTATTTGTCTGATTGCCGGATGCAGGCATTTTCTGAGTAGTGAATTGTTGGTACTAGAAGCCGACTTTGTTTCCGAGTTTAAACTGGTTTAGCAATTGAGCTTTGTTGCTCGGCAAAGTTTCCGTCCTAAAGGTTTAGCCGGCTCACGAAAGGGACGAGGCGAAAAGCCAGATAAATGATAAGTTTAGACAAAAAAGTACAAGTGCTTATGTAAACATTTCAGGCACACAAAAATTTAAAAGCCAAAAGTGCTGAATAGATAAAAGCTTAGCACTAGCAAAAGTATAGTACTACATATTTATAGACCCATAATGTTTTTCAGAATAATACATTTGTTTCTGATCATCTATGATGCAGGAGAGGAGGTAGGAGTTGCCGGCTCGCTGGACACATCAGTTGCGCCCTGATAACGATCCGAGATGTCCAAATCCGATATGGTTTGGCCATCGTTGGAAACTTCGGCTGCTTCTTCGGGAGGCGGGGGCGGCGTGTCCACGCGGGTGAAGAAGGGAGTGTTGTAGCTGGTTAAGTCAGCTACGCGGCACCCATATCCGGCGCAGGAGTCCATGATGGCCTTAATGTCTTGCTCATATCCATCTTCATCCACAGTAGAATACCCTCTGGTCAGTTGCCATATCTCCATGCTTCCATGGTGGCTCATGACCATGGTGAGAGTGTTCTACGTCGCAGATCGCGCGTAGGACATGTTCCAGTCCAGGACAAGCTGCGGCATCTCCTTTGCTTTGTCCCACACCTGAAAGCCGGACATGCAATGCATGTCCGGAACCTTGAGAGCTTCACCAATATCCTCAATGGATTGGCGGAAGTCATGAAGCAGATCACCGACTTGGGTAAGCCGGTGGGTGCGAGGCTCGGCAGAGGAGGAATCCATCAAGTTCAGAGGACCTATACACATAACACAAAACGGTTAAGTAAAATCCGACATCGAAAGAGTCGAAGAATGTAGACAAGTCAGAAGGAGGGAAACATACTGAAGATGATGTCATCCACTTTGGTCTTCTCTTCTCGAAGACTCCGGAGTTCAGCCCAGAGCGCCTCAGAAAGATCCTTCTCTCTGCAAAGCTCATTGTTGAGATCCGAGATTCTCTGATATTGAACCGCAATCTTACGGTCACGTTCATCAGTATCCATGGAGGAGGATTCGAGAATTTGAGCGATGCTCTTCTCATGATCTGCCTTGAGCTTATCCAGCTCTTGGCGAAGTTCTTTATTCTCCACCACTAGGGTTTTGAGGTTCTCGGCCTCTTCGATCATAGCACAGGACTGTTTTACCAGTGCTGTAAGACAAAAGAACAACAGTTCAGCAAAAAATATTCGACTATGAAAACACAAGACAAGGTTTGAGTCTCGGAATGTTTGATCTCTCTCCGCTTATTGTAGACATTCTTCAACAAATCCTGGTTATATGAATTAACTTTCTGTAAGTTAGAATACCTAGAGTCAGAAGTCTACTAAAGACTCGGGCTAATATTGTTACTAATATCAGCACGAGCCTTGGGGGCTACACTAGTTCATTCTTTGGCATTCTAAGGAAGCATAAACCCGGACTGTATATCAAACTTCATGCTTGGGGGCTAGAGGATATGATATAAAGTACAATAAAGAAAAACGTGAGTTGGAATTCCGACTTACATGATGTTCATGTGTGAGCTTTCTCAGGCACATGTTCACCTCAGTGGTAACCTTCTCGGCGAGGGTGAGTGGAATAACCAGAGGTGGTGGAAGCACACCAGCTCTTAGTCCCTCGTCGCGAAGGAGGACTTGTTCAAGAAGGTCGGAGTAGTTGATGTCCTCCGCTTCTTGTGCTTCTTCTTCTTCGGCAGAGAGATTTCGGCTCTCCAGGCATTGTCGGGCCAGAAGCTGGATTTCTTCCGCAGATTTCCGAGACAAGCCAAATTTGGCAAGTCCCGGATTGTTCAGGAGGTTTTCGATGAAAGTCTCCGCCGAGGGATCATTACCCGAAAAGGGTTCACCCTTATCTAAACCTGAGCCACCCATGGTGGCGTCAGTCTGCGACTCAAGGGTCGCTGGCCCCGTTGAAGGAGCCGGATCTTCTGCGACAACCGGCGAAGGAATGATCACCGGCGTTGCAGAAGGTTGAGGAGCAGGAGTCGGAGGAGCCGCAGCGGGAGAAGTCATAGTCAGCTTCGTCTGCCGCAAGGGCTTCGAAGAAGTTCCCTTCCCCTTGCCCTTGATGAGCTGCTTAGCTCTGGGAATGTAAAATAATGGAAAATATTACATCTCGGAAGAAATTACGAGTAAAGTATAAAGGCGGAAGTTGTGTTGAAAGTTACCTCTTCACAACTGGCACCTCCTTTGTGTCGATGGCCACTGTCGAAGCCTTGCGCTTCCTGGGCACAACGTCCGGCAGTGGGACCAGTTCCTCCTCCTGAGAAAACTCTGGAGGATATCCCTCGATACGAGCCAGTTCCGACTCAGGGAGGTCATCAACCTGAAAAGAAGAAAATATCTTAGTATTGCAAAATAACTTAAAAGGTAAAACACATAAAAGAGTTTATTGCTAAAGCTTACCGGAACCACAGGGTCTTCCGCTGTGTGCATGTCCAAAGACAAGTCCGGAATCTTTCTCTCAATCTGCTCCTTGATCAGCCAATTGATCTGGCTTATGTAATCCCGTGGCTTTAAAGCCTTAGGACTGATGCGGAGGGAGTCATTCTTCGACACCGTGATGGAATGCATCAGACGGTCGCCATGGTGCTGGAGAGGCTGGATCCGACGTGCGACCCAAGACTGGACTAAGTCGGACCCTCGCAGGCCCTTGTGTTTTATCAAGTATTCGACCCGCCTCTTAGTAAGGATCAGATCGTCACTGAGAGCCGGAGGAGCCTTGTCCCAAGATGGAAGGGCCGTGGTGGCTCCGTCGATGAAAGTCGGCAAAGCAGTAGCTTTGCCGGGAGCAGGAATATCCTTATGGTAAAAGAAGGTGGCCGGCCATTGTTTGACCGACTCACTAGCTGAAATGCGAGGATAACTACGCTCACGTCTAACTGAAAGGCTAATAGTGCCGGTAATACAAGGATTACCGGCAGTGATGGAGTTTCTACGGACATGAAAGTAGAAACGGAATAAAGTGAGACTCGGCCTAATGCCGATATATCCCTCACACAAAGCTGCATAAGCGCTCATCTCTAAGATGGAGTTGGGAGGAAGATGGTGGAGCTGAACACCATAATGGTCTATCACCTCGGAAAAGAAATCCGAGGGAGGGAAAGACAAACCTCTGTCGAGGTGGGTGCCGAAGTGTACCCGCTCGTTGGCGTGCGGGTTGGGGATGGTTTCACCGAAACCACTCCGCCAGTCGCCGGTGCGGAGGAGCCCTTCATTCTCCATGCTCCAGAGCTTCTCGTCATCGAGGAGACACGAGATCCAAACCCCACTGTTGCTTTCTTTCTCCGCTGCCGCCGCTGCTGTGAAGCCAGCCAAGCCGGACGATGAAGAGGAAGCCATTTCTCCGGTGCGCCAGTGACCTTGGATGGGCGGCACTGGGAATCTAGGAGGTAGAAGAGCTCTGTGCGCGGGGGAGAGGTGGAGGAGAAGAAACGGCAAGGGAATAGGTGAAGAAGAGGAAAGGGAAATCCTCACCCCTTATAACCACCTAACCGCGCCAAGATTCGTGCAAACGACACAGTGTAATCGCCACGCGTCGTGGAAGGAATTGGGAAGGACCCACGCGATGACTACGTCGCCTCGATCTCCGCGTACACATTGAAACGGCGCCTCGGTTCCGTGAACGGCAGACCCACCAACGGTCGTGCTGACAGGATGTTTATCAGATGACGTGACTTGACCATGACCAATGTCGGATGACGTCAGAGACCAAGTTCTGGCTTAGTTTGAATGTTAAGCTAGAAAATCCGAGTAACGTGCTGATAGGTCCGACTTATTTTTAAGACCCGGATCATATCTTTTGTTTTAAAGTTTCAGGAACCCTTTAAGATTCTGCAAGCCGAGTATCAAGCTAGATGATGATGAATCCGACTTTGGATCTTGGAGACTTCCGGGGGCTGTTGTTGGGGATATACTTTCCGGGTATCCTCATAGTCCTCACTGACTAGGGTGGCCCACTTCGGGTTAGAGCTTTGCTTCATGGGCAGCCCAGTCAGGGAGAAGAGGCGGAGTCCAATCCGGCTATGGGAAGGCCCAGAAGACTTCCTGACATAGGCCCAGAGTGTTACTTGTAGTACAAGATGTACTCTGTAACCCAATCTCGGTCATAGCCAGACATATCTCTCCTGTAAACCCTAGGCCAGATATCTATATAAGTCGTCCTAGGGAGAGCCTTTAGGGCACCCTCAATAGTCTACAATCTCAACTCGCACAGGCGAACCCTTGTAACCCATATTCCGGCTTTGCTATATTACTGGATTGCTAGCAGGAGTAGGATTCGTCCAAAGCCGGCGGATTCGAACCTGGGTAAACTTGTGTGCTCACCGTCCCGGAACACCATATGTCTCACACCCCTCTCTTCTGCACGCCTCGAGGACCCCCTCATGGCGTACTTGTCATTAATCCAACGACAGTAGGTATGGTGGACTCTTTGTAATAACTTGGTTTCAGGAGTTGGATGCATGAGTGGAACTCATACTTGGTTATGGAGGCTAGCAAAAGACTGGGAGCGACCGACTAAGAGAGCAATAATGGCCATAATCATGCAAAGCGACAAACCATCATTAATCAAAGCATAAAGTGATATTACAAGTCAAAAACTAAAGGATCATAAAGGCTATGGTGACTTGGGATAGTCATAACATGGTGTGAGCATGCGCCCAGTCAACCCAAATAAAGCATCAAAGGAGAATACCACAATATTATGCTTTAATATGCTAAAACAACGTATGATTCTTCCAAGGCACATTAAGCAATCTCAATTGTTTATAACATGTCGTGCTACAGCAAAGATCACTAAGCATAAAGCCAAAACAATATCACGCATGGCATGACAAAGCATGGGCCACAGTCAAAAACAAGCTCTCTTTACCACTTAAGCATGAACTTTCCTACTCTTTTCCAATTCAAACAGAACTATTTGAAAACTAATGCATGAAAGAGGGGGTCCAACCAATTGATTCAAGCAAACTAACAAAACCAAGCAAACGAAAACCAAAATGAAAACGAAAAAGAAGAAGCTCCAAGAACAACACAACTGTGCATGCAACAATAAAAATGAAGTGTTTGGAAGAAACCTGGGATTTTTTTTGATGAAGCAGGGGATGCCATAGGCATCCCCAAGCTTTGATGCTTGTACCTCTTGAACATTTCTTGGGGTGACACGAGGTGGCATCCCCAAGCTTGAGCTTTAGTCCATTCTTCATCTCATTAGATCATTCTCTCCATACACCTGAAATGTTTTGCTTCATACAAAACTCCACACAATCTTTATTAGCAACATTAGTGCACTCAAGATAATAAGTCTTTAGGTTCAGTTTCAACACCAATAAAACTTTTATTAAAACACAAGCTACTGTATCACTTCCCTCAAAAATCTCAATTCCCCAAAAGAACTCAAAAAGGAACCAACAAGAAGCAAATGCAAATAATGGCAGAAATCTGTCAAAACAGACCAGCAGGTAAAAACAAATTTTTTAGAAGACCTTATATTGCTCAAATCAAAAAGTGCTAAACTAACTAAAGTCAGATAACAACCTGGGGAATAAGCACAAAAATTTACGCCTCAAAACGACATACAGAGATTTTACACGTATTTTTACGGTGAAGCACAAAAATCTGTTTCGGGACAACAACTTTTCCAATCATTACTTCTCTCTCATTAGAGGTTACTCTTGGCACAAAAATCAAATAAAAAGGATAAGGAGCGGTTATTACATAGGTAATCAATTCCAAGACTCATCTAAAATTTTTGGATTATCTCCCAATAAGTACTTTTCTTTAACGCCTTTAAGTTAGGCATAAGAAGCAAGAAAAAGAATCAAGTGTTCTCAAATGAAGAAGCATTAAGAGCAAATTTTGTTTTCATAGGAGAGGCAAAAGAAATCTTCTCTCTCTTCTTAGGGAAGTATTCTATACCTTTCTTGAGTGTGAGTTGATATTTAATGGTGCCTTCTTTCATATCAATAATGGCACCGACAGTTCTAAGAAAAGGTCTTCCCAAAGTATAGGACAAGAAGCATTGCATTCAACATCCAAAACATAGAAATCAACGGGGACATAGGCATTGTTAACCATAATAAGAACATCATTAATACTCCCCATGAGTTTCTTTTTAGCATTATCATCAAGTGGGACATTCGAATAACAATCTTCCAATGGTGGCAAATCAAGCATATCATAAATCCTTCTAGGCATAATAGAAACACTACTATCAAGATCACATAAAGCTTTAAAATCAAAATCATTCACTTTTATATTGATGATGGGTTCCCAACAATTTACTTGTTTTATAGGAATAGAAGCTTTATGTTTCATCTTTTCTTCTTTAATTTTTATGAGAGCATCAGTAATGTGTTTTGTAAAGGCCATATTCATAGCACTAGCATTAGGACTTTTAGCAAGATTTTGTAGGAACTTAATTACTTCAGAGATATTGCAACCATCAAGATCAAAATCATAATTATCATCTAAAGTAGTAGAGCTATTACTAGCCTCAACACTAGTGGTAGTGATAGTAGAAATACTAATGTTTCTAGCAATTTCATCTTCTCTTTCCCACTTAGCATGCAATTCAGCTAATAGTCTAACATTTTCATCAATTCTAACTTGTATGGCATTAGTAGCAGCAAAGGGATTATCAATAGTTTCAGGTTTAGCAGCCATTTTATTCAAAGAAGATTGAGCTTCAGCCAATGATGCTATATTTCTTTTAGTATTAGAGAGTTTTTCCTCAATAGTTTTGTTGAAAGCAGTTTGTTTACTAATAAAATCTTTAAGCATAACTTCAAGTTTAGAGGGAGCACTCCTATTATTGTTGTAGGAATTTCCATAAGCATTACCATTGTTGGGAGGATATGGCCTATAATTGTTGTTACCAAAATTATTCCTCTAGGCATTGTTGCTAAAATTGTTATTTCTTATAAAGTTCATGTCAACTTGCTCTTCTTGAGCAACGAAAGAGGCTAAGGGGACATGATTTGGATCAATATGAGCTTTCCCATTAACAAGCATAGACATAATAACATCAATTTTATCACTCAAGGAGGAGGTTTCTTCAACAGAATTTACCTTCTTACCTTGTGGAGCTCTCTCAGTGTGCCATTCAGAATAGTTAACCATCATATTATCCACAAGCTTTGTTGCAGCACCCAAAGTAATGGTCATAAAGGTACCTCCAGCAGCAGAATACAATAGATTTCTTGAAGAATAGTTCAATCCTGCATAAAAGGTTTCGATAATCATCCAAGCAATCAGTCCATGAGTGGGACAATTCTTTACCAAAGATTTCATTCTTTTCCAAGCTTGAGCAACATGTTCATTATCAGATTGTTTAAACTTCATTATTTCACTTCTCATAGATATAATCTTAGTAGGAGGATAGTATTTTCCAATGAAAGCATCTTTGCATTTAGTCCAAGAATCAATACTATTTCTAGTTAGGGATTGCAACCATTCTTTAGCTTTTCCTCTCGAAGAGAAAGGAAACAATTTAAGCTTAATAATATCTCCATCTATATCCCTATGCTTTTGCATCTCACAAAGTTCAACAAATTTATTTAGATGAGCAGCAGCATCTTCATTACCAATACAAAAAAATTGTTCTCTCATAACAAGATTGAGTAAAGCAGGTTTAATTTCAAAGAAAGTAGCTTCAGGAACAGGTGGAGCAATAGGTGTGCACATGAAATCATTGTTGTTGGTGCTAGTGAAGTCACACAACTTAGTGTTTTCAAGAGTATTAACTTTTGTGTGTTTTTAATAAAGAAAGTAAACAAGTACAACTATTTTTTTGTGTTTTTGATAAAGAAACAAGCAAACAAAGCAAAAATAAACTAAGCAAAACAAAAACAACAAAGTAAAGATATTGGTTATGAGGGACTCCCATTGTGAAGATGTCCTTGACTCCCCGGCAACGGCGCCAGAAAAGTACATGCTGACTCGTGTAATAACAAGCTCGTTGGGGAACCCCAAGAGGAAGGTATGATGAGCACAACAGTAAGTTTCCCTCAGTTATGAAACCAAGGTTATCGAACCAGTAGGAGCAAGGAAACACCTCCAAGGTGTTGCTAGCTGGACTTTGGCAGGGCGCACTACTCGTGCCAGCAGCAACGTGGAAACCTACACAACACAACCACAAAACTTTGCCCCCAACTTACAGTGAGGTTGTCAATCTCACCGGTTTTGCTGAAAACAAAGGATTAAACGTATTGTGTGGAAGAAAGTAATAGTTTGCAGAAAGTAAACAGAAAGCAGTAAATAGTTGTAGATTGATGGTAAAAGAAAGGACCGGGGGTCCATAGTTCACTAGTGGTGGCTCTCCTTAAGATAGATAACATGTTGGGTGAACAAATTACAGCGGGGCAATTGACAAAAATCGAGAAAACATACATGCATATACTAATCATCTTGACTCCTTTGAGATTTTATTGGGCATTACAACATTATACATAGACCGTAATCCAACTGCATCTATGACTAATAATCCACCTTCAGGTTATCATCCGAACCCCCTCCAGTATTAAGTTGCAAGCAACGGATAATTGCATTACGCATTGCGTGTAAAGTAAACAATACGATTGTTCTATGAACAAAGGATTGCTGTTTTCTCCCTAGTAGCAACAACACATCTAGTACCTTAGAGATTTCTGTCACTTCCCTAGATTACTAGAGGCATGAACCCACTATCGAGCATAAATACTAACTCTTGGAGTTGCTAGCATCTACTTGGCCAAGATAGCTACTAACAACGGAAAACATGCAAGATCACAAATAACAAAGACATGATAGAATCAATAATCAATCTGAAATAGCATCTCAATATCCATTTTATCCCTGCAAACACAACATGTAGGATTACAAATAGATGATTTTGATCATGAATGGAGCTCACGAGATCTAAACATGATAGCACAAAGGAGAAGAACCAACCATCTAGCTACTACATGGACCCGTAGTCCAAGGATGAACTACTCACGCATCACACCGGAGGCTTGCATGGTGATGAAGAAGGCCTCCAGGGTGAATTCTCCCCTCCAGAAGGGTGCCGGGAAGAGTTTCAGATCCCTCCTGATCTAGGGATGGAGATGACGGAGGCTACAGACTCTTTCGTGGAATTTTGATCGGGTACTTCGGGTTTCTATATCGGAGGCATCTTATAGGTGAAAGGGGAGGCCGAGGGGGTGCCCTAGGCGGCCAGACCACCCCCTGGCGCGGTCCAGGCCTGGCCGCGCGGCCAGGTGGTGTGGTCGGCCCCTGGACCCTCTCCCTCTCGTATTCTGGCTCCGTGTCCCCCTCGGTGAATAACTGACTTTAGCTTTTGTCCCGTCCAATTCCGAGAATATTCATTTTCTGACTTTCCTGGAACCAAAAATAGCAGAAAATAGGCAGCTGGCACTATGGCATCTTGTTAATAGGTTAGTCCAAGAAAGTGTATAAAAAGTACTCCAAAGTGTGGACAAAACATAAGAAAGTAGATAAAACCTAAGCATGGAACATCAAAAATTATGGATACGTTAGCAACGTATCAAGGAGGCATCATCACCATACTTGCCACTGCCCTAGGCCTTTACCTATGTGAGTTACAACCAGTACTAGGTGAGACATGTGTTGGTTTCTCCACCTTGAGAGCATGTGGAATGCTCACTAGGAGAGGTGGTTTTTATTACCTGCATATTGCTGGAGCTGGGCGTATCTACCCCGCTCCTATGCCTAATGGCCTTTTCTCTATCCAGGAAGGATCTTTGCTATATGATTTGCAGGTTGAGCAACACCAACCTGTGGAGGAGATTCCTGAAGAGGACGAGGACCAAGAAGAGGAGCAGGAAGTTCCTTATCAAGAAGAGCAGCCACAAACCCGGTTCGCCACATACCAAGATTTTCAAGGACTTGGAGGAACTGTGGAGAGGAAACACAGCCTCTCTTTGAACCTCCAAGAATCAATCGGTAACCTCACAACTCAATTCACGAACTGGAGTAACGACTTTTTCCCACCACCACAATAATTTGAAGGGCTTGCAAAAGCCCAATCTTGGGGAAGTTTCCTCATGTATCTTTACGTGGCGTTCATTTGCTTTTATTTATCTTAGAGGTTGTGTTTTTATTTGAGTTTATAAACACTCGTGTTGGTTTCCCCAACACTTTATCTTAGAGGTTGTCTTTTTAATTGCTTTCGAAATTTTCTAGTCGAGCTTTGCCACCAATTTTCTATTCTTTAATTTTCCTCTCTTAAAAATCACAACAAGATTTCTCCTTTTTTTCTTATTTCCCCTCTTTATTTTTCTTTCTGCCTCGAGGTCTTCATATATTTGCAAGAGAGTGGACGACTTCGAGTTTCCAAGAAACAAATAAAAAAGGAAGAGAGAAGTGGAACCAAACATGAGAGGTATGCCTTATGACTCCCCACTTTTCAAGTTTGAGAGACCCATGCTAGTTAGTAGTAAATGTTGAGATATTATATTGGTGGAGTGAGTCTTTGTATTGTAGTAAGATTTTCGTTTGCATGGATATTTAATTGGGTACGTTTTGTTCTAGCTCTCGTAATTAACCAAGTCTTGCCTAAAATTGCTAAACAGTTGTAATAAGAAAAAGTCTCACAAATTAAGGCTTGGGTGTTGTAGTGCTTAGTCTTGAAGGCTTATTTCTAGAGATACTCAACACCACTGAAAATATTGATTGACTTGATAGATCTCTTTGAAAGGATTTGTTCGATTGAATTAATGTTTAGTGGTTTTTGTGATCTTACCAAAGTTTGACTTGTTAATCATAAGAATGATATAGCTTTATGCGTGTCAAACTTTATGGGATGCCAACAACTCCGCTAGCCTACGAACGATCTTAATGGAGGAAACTCCTAGATTTTGGCTATGAGTTGATTAAACACTTGTAGCAGCAATGCTATAGTGGGTAAGATTCTTGGTAATCCCGGGTAGCTGTAATCACGATGGAATCACTCCTCTGGCTGTTATGAGAAATCATTATGCAAAAGGAACAAAAAAACCTTAGTGATGCCACGAGTGTCCATCACAGCCCGATAAACTAAATTTTTTTTGGCATGCTCTCAATTACTTACAAACTGAAATTTTTGAAGTACAATGAATAGAAAAGTAGTGCTTGAAAAGTCTTGATTTATTGATGTGGGAGATTTGAGACACACTAGTATATATGTTTTTCATGACAACTCTCACACTCTTAATTTACATGATTATACTTTACTGTTCAAAGGCAAGCCTATGAGTTGATTACTTGACATGGAATAAAGTTACTCATTTGAATCATCCATGCTTACAATAATTTTTCTGCACTATAAGGATGCATGAAACCCATATGATATGCTTGACATTTCTCTATCTATGCTGAAGTTTTTCAGATTTACAAAGTGAAGGAAACATGAGACTACTAATCATGAGTAATATCACCATCTCGTTATTTCAGTTTAAATGCTGAGTTCCTTTTTGGTTTTGGTTTTCTTGCTCGGGACGATCAAGTTTAAGCTTGGGCAGGTTGATGGCTCTGAAATATAGCCATCTAATGTCCACATTTAAACTGGATATTACTCATATTCTTGATAAAATATCTCTCTAAACCCTGCCACTAATGCTAATATCCAGAGGGGTATGCAATCCTTTCTTTTGTATTTTCCTGCACCGATAATGCCATTTAAAGGAGGGAATCACTACATTAAAGTCAAAGATACGAGATTTCCAACTACCAGAAGAAACTAGGAGCCTTACATTGGAGGCAGACGCCTTAACGACCAACTATACGGCCGGAGCAAAAATTCCGATTGTATAGCTCCGGTCATATAGTTGGCGCCGCCACCGCTAGGTCAAACAGAACAACTTTCGTGAAGGGACCCCTATATAAAGAAGCCTCGGGCAACGAGAAAACAATAGTCGCACCATCTAGAAGTCTCTGCCACAGATCACCAGCCACCTCCAGATCTCCAAACCCTTCTCCATCTCCATAGCCATATTCCACCACTTGTAATAGTAGATCTCTTATCCGATTGGCGACATTGTAAGACTATTGCTATCAATCTTATGATTTTTATTACAATGTTTGCAATTGTTGATCTCATCTCTATGTGTGAGTAATTCTCCTTGGGCTAAGGGCTTTGGCCTAGCCCTGTAGCAATTATGCATGTGAATTATCATAGATGGGATCATGTATTAGTTTGTATGACATGATGATTATTGTATCCTCTCTTGCCTCAATCCAAGGACTTGTCAGGTACCCAAGACCCTGAGGGTTGAGCCAGGTATAGGGAGTATGAGTGATGACTGATCTGCAGGTTGGGAACCCCAGTGACAAAAGGGGTAGTACCGCTGTATGTGAGGGATTTGCTAGGGATTAATGGTGACATCACTAAGCATATCATTAGTTCTCTTTCTTCTATGGATGAGACTAGAAGGTTATTGCTATAAGTGGTTGTGGAGGCAATAGCAATTATGGATGCACTGCCCACATATAATTTATCTTACTCTAACAAGTACACGCATGCTTTATTTCTATCTTTTATTTCCATCAGATGTTTTGCACAGCTGCAGGTGATACTGAACGCCCTAGGCCCTCTCTCTCCATCATTGACAACAACAAAAAGAAGCAAACTACTGTTCCGGTGAAAACACAAAAGGAATTCTAAAACTCCCGAAGGTCCGTTAAAGTAACTTCATTATGCATTCGCTTCCTGAGGATTCGATAACCTAGGTCTACTAGGGAAAAAGAAACTATACTAATCTGTAATTCGGATCGAATGTATCATCCACCAAGGTGGAGACTTTGCTAAGTTCTCATATTGAAATGGGTTAGTCGGCGATGCCATAGCCAACCCACATCGGACTTTCCGAATAGGCACATCGGACCTGCAGTGGTTTTTCCCAAAAAGTCCACCACATACAAGTCGTTTCAACGTACCAACAAAAGTGACCTTACGATACTTTCTCCACAAGAGTACCACAATATCATTGTCAATAGAAACAACAAAACCCATCTTACCAAGGACACGAATAGAAAGTAAATTATAACCAAGGGTCTCAACAAGCATGACATCCACGAGAGAGATATTGTGGCCAACCACAACCTTTCCAAGACCCAGTTCCTTTAATTTTGACTTATCACCATAGGAGACGGTCATTTGATCATGATTAGGCCTCATCTCCATGATGATCTCCTTGCTTTCGGTCATATGACTTGTGCATCCACTATCAAGCACCCATTTTGACCCACCGGAACCGCAGCCCTACAAGAGATTAATTATTGGTTTTAGGTACCCATTTTTCAATGGGTCCTCTTTTGTTAGTAACAAGGGTCTTTGGAACCCAAATATACCAAAGCAATATAACCATCAAAAGGTCCAACATATCTAGCATAAACATCACCATAATAATCACGAAACAAAACATAATTGGGGTTAGTGGTTCTTGCAAAACCATCATGCGCAGTTTTGTTTTTCGTGTTGTCATTTCCTGCATTGGTGCTTGTCTTAGCTCAAGTCTTGACCTTCTTCTTCTTCTTCTTTGTCTTAGAAGCATAGCCAAGTCCCTCCTTCCCATTGTTTTACCTTTGCTTACTCAATAGGTCATCAAGCACTTCCTTACCTTTGGGAAGATATGACTTGGCAAGCTCATTATTCAATCTAGCGTATTCCTCAAGATTTTCTGCATGATCACACAAAGAGGTAGAGGTGCTAGGGACATCATATTTAGCTAGTCGAGTTTGGAGCTGATCATGAGACTCGTTGAGAATAGAGTGTTCACTCTCCAAAGCCTTGTGAGCAATGTCAAGTTTCTCTAGCTTCTCGGTTAGTCTAACATGAGCAGTCCCAAATTTAACCTTTTCCTTTTTAAGCTTTCTTGTTTTGGCAATAGTATGATCACATTCTTTTATCAATTTAGACACAATCTCATCATGTGTCTCCTTGATGGATTCAAGCTTCTCCTCAAGAGAAGTCTAAATCTCTTCCTCTTCCTCTAGAGCATTTTCAGGGATGCTATCTCAATTGCATCTTCTCTTTCAATTCTTCCCTTTTCTTCAAGGAGTTCTTCCGAGTGAATGAGTTGACCTATGAGGGCCTCGACATGCTTCTTGTGCTCACCTTGAAAGTTAGTTATGTAATGATCTAAAGTAATAACTTCTCCCTTTACCTTGAGACTAGTAGGATCATACATATCAACTTTCATACTACTCTTAGGAAAGGAAGTGGTAGAAGTTGATACCTCGGAAGCCCTTGCCATAAGGCAATTGATGTTCTTGTTGGAGAGATTCTCATTTGGCAAGTCGAAGAGCAAAGCGATTGGTGTGGAAGTGGTGGCTATGGATGCCACTTCTCTTGGGCTTTCATCATCTTCTTTGTGTTCACTTGTGGATGAGTACTCCTGTTGGGCCACCAACACTATTTTTGGTTGCTTCTTATAAGGAACATTCTTCTTATTGAATGGCTTCTTGTGTGGAGATTTTGACTTATCCTTAAGAACCAATCTACCCCATGGTATTCTCTATTTTTATAGGGGCACTCAACAACAAAATGAAAATGGTCTCCACAATTGTAACATGATCTTAGTTTTGGACCATTTTCCTTTCTTCCCCTTGACCCATTTTTATGTTCAAGCTCAGATTTTGCCTTGGCAGGATCTTTCCAAAACTTCCTCGCATGGAACGACATGTACTCAGCATTTGCATGTTTGACTTCCTCGGGACAACTCATGGAAGTTATGCCAATGTTCTTTTCATCTTCTTCTTTCTCAACCACGTCGGCCTTCAAGGCAAGATTAACACCCATTTGCATACCAATGGCTCGAGCACGAGCGTCTTCAGCGTTCTTGGAAGCTACTTTAAACGCAGCCATTTCTTGCATAACTTCATTGGAAGTCATGAGATGGTAGTTGTGTCTTCCTTATAGGCTCTTCAAATCCATGGGTTCAAATGTAATAAGAGTACTTACATATTTCCTCTTGATCCAAGCATCATCAATATGTGTGGCACCATGGTTTCTAAATGTGGTGGCAATGGACTTGAGTCTTCTATAGACATCTTCATGATCCTCACCATCCATCATGTAGAAACCTTCCACTTGATTACTTAGGGAATCATACATGTTTCTTCTCATTCTCTTATTTCCGATGAACAACTCGGTGAGGGCATCCCAAGCTTCCTTTGCGGTGCTGAGATGTTCAATATGTGGCATATCCTTGGGACCCACACCAAGTTGTATCATGTGTAAGGCAGTGGCATTGAGTTGACTATCAACAACTTCTCTTTGAGTATATTTGTTGGATCTGCAACGTGGATACCAACATCGATAATCTTCCACAACTTGATGGATGAACTACACACATGAGATATCATCAAAAAGTGCCATTGATTAAAAGAAGATGCACTTAGCTTGGGTGGATCACCCCTATTGTTTATATGAGGATGATGGATTGGTGGATCATGTGAGTATAAGTGAGAGACCTCACTATAATCCTCCTTACCACTTCCCTTTTTGGAAGAGGAGCTCTTATTTTTATATTCACCCTCCAACTCTTGCTCATTGGAGTTAGCCTTAGCTTTGTTCTTTGAAAGAGGATTTGTGACCACAGTGGGAGAGGGAGATGTGGTTGTGGGTTGCAAGAGACGCGTCATCATGTCACACATTTCTTGCAATTGGGTCTCCATGGTTTTAATCAAGTTTGTTTCCAAACTCTTGAGCTCATCCATGGTGACCTTCTCCACATCCTCACAACCATATCCGTGAGTACCCATACTCTCTTAGGCGGTAAAGACCGAATAAAGATCCGAGGCTCTGATACCAATTGAAATTGGTCGTATGGGAATCTAGAGGGGGTGAATATGTGATACTCCAAATTTTAATACTTTTTTAAATTTAGGCTTGACACAAAGGTAAATTCTCTACATATGCAGTTACGGTGAATTTACCTATATGTCAACCTAGTTATTAAACGGTAAAGGCGGTGAGAGGAACGAGGTAACTGAGAGTAGAGCATGCGGAGACACATGATTTGTTTTACTGTAGTTCCTTCCTTTTAGGGTAAGTACATCCGTGTTGGAGGGGTGGGTGGTACTAAGACCACCATGCCACAATAGTCCTAACCCTGTTCTCCAATGGATCTCGCCACAACTGGCTTGATCCACCTCTCCGCTATACGGTACCCTTCGAGGCGGGAACCGATTTCTTTACAACTAGATTAGGGCACACATCCACAACTTAATTGGAGGCTCCCATGATGACAACAAGTAGCCACAGTAAAATATGTTATTAAATAACAAACCGAGATCTAGAAATTCGAATGGAACTCTAGATCAAAATCCCCCCAAATGAATGAGGGATGGAAATGAATATCTCATCGGTAATGATGAAGATCAAGGCCTCCTCCTTCGATACCCCAAAGGACTAGGCCTTCGGATGGTTGAGGGTGGAGATCTTTGTGGAATTTCAAGTTCAATAGAGCACAACTTTTTCTTCAGATCCAGCAACACCAAAATGAGGATGGGAAGGGGTATTTATGCCCCCTCCCGAAATGTTGCTGTTGGAGTCAACTGGGGGCGGATGATCCGGCCCTAGTGAGGGGCGGATAATCCGGATGGGGAAAAAGTCTGGCCCGGTGGTGAAATCCGGGCCAAAACTCCGCCCCCTCCAGCGTATAGCGCCTCTAGTCCTTAGCCAAAAATCCATGGGGGCGGATAATCCGGCCCAAAAGAAGCACGGATTATCCGGCCAGGATAAAAACTCCGGCCCTCGCCAGAATATCTAGGGGGAAACTCTGCCCCCTTACTGCCTGTAGTGCCTCTAATCCTTAGCCAAAAATCCATGGGGCGGATAATCCGGCCCAAGGGAAGGGGCGAATTATCTGGCCAGGGCAAAAACTCTGGCCCTCGCCAGAATATCCCGGGGAAAACTCTGCACCTTACTGAGTGTAGCGCCTTGTTACTTTTTCTATTTATCTAGGGGCGAATAATCCGACCCTAGTCAGGGGCTGATACATTGCAAATGTATCTATAATTTTTGATGTTCCATGCTTGGTTTTATCCACTTTCTTGTGTTTTGTTCCAACTTTGGAGTACTTTTCATATGATTTCTTGGACTAACCTATTAACAAGAGCCACAGTGACATGGGTATACCCTACAGGTGCTCGAGCTTGGTATATACGGTCCAAATACATACAGGCCCACGGTGTCGCCAAGGCCTGGATGGAGGGACTCGAGTAACCTACGGACTCTCGATTGCTTGAAGGACAAGAAGAAGCTAAAGATAGAAAGTTTGAAGGGGAAAACCCTAACTTGTAACCGACTCGACCTGCTACCCGAGACCTAGCCTATCTATGTAAAGGCTAGGAGGGGGCGGCGAGGAGGACACACGCAAAACCTAGTTTCCACAAACCCTCGCCAGATTGCATCTGCGCACCGTTGTAACTTTCGACTCCCTCAATAATTCCACGAGCAGACAAGCAGGAGTAGGGACCTCTACGAGGCCTGAACCTGGGTAAATCCTTTGTCCCCTGTGTGCTTGTTTGCTAGTTGATAGATGTCTCCAGCGCTCCCTCCTTCTCCAAAACCCAAGTCCATAACAGTGGGCATTGACGAGTTAAACCCTCGTCAATCGGCGCCGTCTGTGGGAATTGGGAGTGCTGATGTTGCGGCTTCTTCGGCCCTGTCAAACGCGATCTACAACTCTACAACAGCGGAGATTCGCCAGCTTTTCGGCGCCTTCGACTTCACCGTCCACACGCCGGCTACTCTCCCGGTCTTCGAGTCCGTGGGCGACGGAATCAGCCTAGCGATTGGGAGCTTCCGCTTCCAAGTTGGTCAGATGGGCACGCTTCGCATGCCCGATCAGCCGACGGCACCGGCGATTGCCCCAGCATCATGGTTCCCTCCATCGATCGGCACCCTCAGTGACCTCAATGCTCCGGCGGTAGTTGGGAACATGGTCAGCGACAGCAGTCGCGACTCCGATCTAAGCGATCTGGCCACTGAAGATGGAACCCACGGTTCCGGATCTGAAAGTTGTGGAAGCAACAGCTTCCCAAATCACTTCATGTGCGCCGTCATCAACGCGGGTGACACCTCCGCCAACCGCGGTAATGGTGGCAACACCGGTAACGGCACCGATCCACCCAATCGTGGCAACGGTGGTAACACTGGCAACGGCACCTACCCGCCCAACGCCGCCAACAGCGGCAACAGCGGCAATGGAGGAGCAGTCGAACCTCCCAGCATAATCAACGAGCAAACCGGCGAACGCATTATGATCAGGCTCAACGAGCAAGAGTGGAAACACTGCCGCGAAGCCCTACGAGGTGCACCTCTACCCTTCGGGTCCCCGCAGGAACTGCTGATGGGCTACCACTGGCTCCTAAAAGAGGAATTCAAGTGCCAAAAACAAGCAATCACGCAACTTGAGGCGCGTAAAAAGGCGGCGGACGAGTCAAGCCTCCGTCGCGTTGGGCTCTCCTCCTACGGAGGATCCTCCTCAAGAGGCAACGAGCATCTCGCCAGGAAGAGGCAATCGCGGATGGCTCACCTCACCGAACAAGAACGCATAGATGCCGCAAAAGTCCTCGACTTCGGCTCTATGACAGTCGACACGAGAGGCAACGTGGTTCCCAGGACACCACAGGACACGGTGACAACGGCCACCATGTACCTTCTCAATAACCAGCCACCAGCTGGAGATCCCCGAACGGCCATGCACCGATCTACGATCACGGGCCTGGGGCTAATCGAGGCCGCCCTCGACAAGGAACCGGTACCAGACCCAAAAAAGGGCAAAGCGTTAGCAAAGCGCTACTCCTCGCCCTCGTCCAGCGATGACAGTCACGACCTGTCTCGGCGCCACCGCTCACGGCGACACGATCGCGACTACGATGCATGCGATGAACTCACGCAGCGCAAGATCGACAAGTCAAGGGCACGACGTGCTCGGTCGACTGATTCGGAAGAAGAAGATGGGGAGCTCTGCGGCGCCAGATGCTTTAGCAGATCCATCAGGCAAAAGCGAATGCCTAAAGGGTTCAAACTCCCATCGGAGAACCCGAAATTTGACGGTCTGCAGGACCCCAAGATCTGGCTGGAGGATCACATCTCCTCTGTCGGGCTACATGGAGGCAGTCGAAGTACTGCCATGCAATGCTTGCAGCTACAGCTGCAGGGCGCCGCCCGGGCATGGATCAATAACCTCCCACGCGGATCCATTCGCAGCTGGGATGAGCTGGTCTATAGCTTCGTGTGCAACTTTAAGGGCACATACAAACGCCCCGCTTCAATCGAACAACTGAGATGCTGCTAGCAAAGATCTGGCGAATCGCTGCGCTCTTACATCCAAAGGTGGTCCATCATCAAGAACTCCGCGGAGAACATCTCGGAAGACCGCGCGATTGATGCATTCAATGGTGGTGTCCGCCGCATGGAACTCAGGGAGGAGCTAGGCCGCTCAAATCCCAAGACCATCGACCACCTAATGGAGATCACGAATCGGTGGGCTGATGGAGAAGATTCGGTGAAGAACCGCGTTCACTCCGACGAGGAGGCGGAACTCGAACGAAGACGCGACCGCCGGAGTAAGCGTCGCATGCACGTCTACGATGATCGTGATGACGGCAACATGGTCACGGCCGGCTACGCCGATAGACGCAACGATAACCGCAACAGCGGATACCGCAACAGCGGATACCGCAGCAGCGGATATCGCGACTCCGGGAAAACCACGCAAGTGTGGCAATGCCGCACTCGCGATGAAGCACCCGCGACCTCCATCGAGGACAAACTGTCCGGGCCATGCACGGTACACTTCTACATCGACAAGCATGATGGCAAGAGAAAGTCCAGCCACCTCCTCAAGGACTGCCGCGAGTTCCTCAAGCTACATGAGGGGTTGGTTCGGATGAACCGCAATGCAGTCAAAAGAGGCTACGGAGCCGCTCCAGGCACCGTGGCACATGGCGCACCACCACCACCACCTGGGCCACCCCCGACGGAGCTGCACCGGACCAGCACCACGGAGGCGAACCATACCCATGGGCCATTGGTACCATGATGATCCAAAAGGGGCGCCCCTCCAATAGGGTGCAGAAGGCCATCACTCGCCAAGTCAACTTGGCCACGCACTCGCCACTGTCCACCACTGAGTACCTCAGTGGCAATGAGTTGTGCATTACCTTCAATAAACGCGACCACCCGCCTCAAGTACCCCGCCCAGGTCATTGCCCTCTCGTCCTCGAGGCACAAATTGGAGGGTTCGGCATGAGTCGCGTCTTCATGGATGGCGGAAGCGGCATCAACCTCATATTCGCGAGTACCTCGCGAGCAATGAGGATCCCTCTAACCTGCTTGGAGGCATCGGACACAACGTTCCATGGCATCGTCCCAGGGAAAGGCGTATACCCCCTGGGCAAAATCAACTTCGACATCATATTCAGCATGCCAAGGAACTTCCGGCGCGAGCGCATCGACTTTGATGTCGTTGACTGGCCCTTACAATACCACTGCATCCTCGGACGCGTCGCGTTCGCTAGGTTCATGGCAGTACCCCACTACGCCTACCTGCAGATGAAAATGCCAGGTCCCAACGGCATCATCACGATCAACGGGAGCTTCGAGCGATCTGACGGTTGCGACAGGGAATTCAACAGAATCTCTCAGTCCTTCGGCATGCAGGAGGAGCTCGCACGATTGAAGGAAACAACAGACAACAGTCTGCCCCCCTGAGTAGGCTAAGCTCACCTGACCTCTCCTTCGACTCATTTGTGCACACAAGGAAGGTGCAGGTCCATCCATCAGATCCTGCTAAAACGGCCCTCATCGCCAACAACTTGAGTCCCGCATAGGAACTCGCGCTCGTCGAATTCCTCCGTGAGCACTGGGAAATTTTCGCCTGGTGTCCTGCGGACATGCCAGGAGTTCCTAGGGAATTCCTCGAGCACGCACTCAACGTCAACCCCGACGCAAGGCCAGTCAAGCAAACAATCAGGCGACTATCTGAGCCATGGGCACAGGCAGTCGAAATGGAGATCAACAGACTCCTCGAGGCCAAATTCATACGTGAGATCAAGGAAAGCACTTGGCTCGCCAATATGGTGCTGGTGCCAAAAAAGGACACGGATATCCTGCGGATGTGCGTGGACTTCACTTCTTTAAACAAGCACTGCCCAAAAGATCACTTCCCGCTACCACGGATCGATCAAATCATCGACTCCACCGCTGGATGCGAGCGCCTCTGCTTCCTCGACGCCTACTCAGGCTATAACCAAATTCGAATGAAGGAGGAAGACCAGGAGAAGACCATGTTTACAACGCCCTTCGGTGTGTTCTGCTACAACACAATGCCCCTTCGGGCTAAAAAACGCAGGAGCCACGTACCAGCGGTGCATGCATGCTTGCCTCAAGGAGCAACTAGGTCGCAACATCCAAGTCTATGTCGACGACATAATAATCAAAACCAAGGAAGAAGCCTCTCTAATCGATGACTTGCGTGAAACCTTCGCCAATCTCGATCATTACCGGATAAAGCTCAATCCGTACAAATGCGCCTTCGGCGTACCCTCTGGGCAGCTGCTCAGGTATCTCATCTCCGCGAGAGGGATTGAGGCAAACCCGAAAAAGATAAAGGCCATACTGGCCATGGAGAAGCCAAAGAACATAAGAGGCGTTCAGCAACTAGCCGGGCGAATCGCGGCCCTCAGTCGATTTATCAGTCGAATGGGAGAAAAGGCGCTGCCCTTCTATCAGCTCCTCCGCAAAGCTGACAAATTCGAGTGGACCAATGAAGCGCAAGAAGCATTCGAAGACCTCAAGCGCCTGCTATCCACCTCGCCAGTATTGGTAACTCCACAAGAAAGGGAACCACTGCTGCTGTACATCTCCGCCACCAACCAAGTGGTTAGCACAGTGCTCGTCGTCGAAAGGGCCGAGGAAAACAAGGTCCACGGCGTACAACGCCTGATATACTACCTCAGCGAGGTCCTCACGCCAACAAAACAGCGGTACCCGCACTACCAGAAGCTGGCGTACGGCGTCTTTATGACCGCCCGGCGACTGCTCCATTACTTCCAGGAACACCCAATCGTGGTAGTCAACGACGCCCCATTGGGACGTATCCTCAATAACCCCGACGCCACAGGGCGAGTCGTGCTTTGGGGAATCGAACTATCTCCACGAGACATCACATACGAAAAGCGTGACGCAATCAAGTTGCAAGTTCTCCCTGACTTCCTCGTACATTGGATGGAAAACCAACTCCCGGACAAGCCAGACATGTCCTACCTCTGGGCAATGCACTTTGATGGGTCCAAGAGGAAAGATGGAGCAGGAGCAGGTGTCATACTGACATCGCCTCAAGGGGACAAGCTGAAATACGTCCTGCGAATGCAGTTCATAGCCTCAAACAACGAGGCTGAATACGGGGCCCTGTTACACGGGATGAGGATGGCAAAAGCCTGCGGCGCAAAGAGGCTAATCATATATGGCGACTCCAAGCTGGTCATCAACCAAACAATGCACGAGTGCGACGCACTGAACGACAACGTGATCGCATACCGCGACCTCTACGACACACTTGAAGGAGACTTCGATGGTTGCGAGTTGCGACACATAGGTCGCGAAAGCAATGACGAGGCGGACGCACTCGCCAACATAGGCTCCACCTGCGCACCCATACCACCTGGGGTATTTCTCGAGCGCATATGCGAATGCTCCATCAAGCCAAAGGCCGCAGAGAAGAAAACAAGCGCAGCAACGGACTCGAGGGCTACGCCACCCAATGAGCCAATAACACTCGATGACTTGGAGCTCGACACAGGACTCGAGGGACCAATGAGCGTCATGATGATCGAACAATCCTGGACGCGGCCGTACATTATGTACCTCCTCAGCAAGCGCCTACCGGACGACCCGACAGACGCACGACACATCACGCGAATGGAAGAAAGATCCACGATCTACCAGCAGAACCTGCGCAACTACCACAGTAGAAGGCTTCGCCCTAGATCCTTCGTCGAAGGTGACCTGGTCCTGCGACTGAAGCAGCAGGGGCATCTCAAGCTCGAGTCCCCCTAGGAAGGACCGTATGTGATTACAGAAGTAATACCAGGTGGCGCCTATCGCCTTCAAGATTTAGAGACAGGAGTCGCATACTCCAACCCTTGGAACGTCGCACAACTGTGACGCTTCTACCCCTAGTCGTTTTTACTTTTACATCACAAATAAGGCTACTCAGCCAAGGCTACTTAGCCACACATTGTACTTCGTACTGTTCTTCGAATAAATAAAAGCTAAGTGCCCCAAAACTCTGTGTTCTCCTTTACTTTGTCAATTTTCATACTCGGGCGCTGCGCCACCCTATACACATATGTTCTTCGAACCAAAACGCGGTATCCTGAGTAGCTGGCACATCAATCGAACCCCTTAACACAAACTCAACCCAGCTGCAACGCACCTGACAGGTTGACAAGGGAACAATACAAAGATGGCTAGGCTAACAAAAAGTACTCGCATAAGTGCAACGCACCCCACTCTTAAAGCTATTTGTAGACATTCAACAGTAAATTATCTACAAATGTATACGAGCTTTACAACACTAGTACACTTATGTGTAGGATACATATTTGGCTACCCTTGCAACAGAAGAACATTAGTCTGTTCCTCGAAGAAATCGACGACCTCCTCGGCTGGACGACCCACCGCCTGATAGTGCGGCACCATGTTCCATGAAGATCCTACTGGTGGCACCGGTGGCCCAGAGGCAATGGCGGCGACATCCACGTCAGGCCTGTGCAAACGCACCATGGAAAGGGCAGCCTTGGCACCAGCCACCAACTGCTGCCTCACGCACTCGCGAACCGCGGACATATCTTGAAATTTGGTCAGGAGAGCCAGCAGGCTTGATGGAGTATCATCCAGCAGGAACATCGCCCGATAGATGTTCTTCAAACACGACTATGACTTCTTCAGAAAGAGCAGCACTCGTGAGGCGCGATCCTCCAGGGTCGCTAACGCAGTCGCATGCTCATGATCTACCCAGAAGTATCCACTCTCCTGAAGTTGTTCCTGGGTGAGATCATGAAGACGGATGGCAATCCTATCCCTCTCGTCCTGCGGATGGCGTGCGCTAACAACTACATGAAGCAGCATCAACATCATGAGTACAATGTACCATTGTGATTAACTACAAAGGAAAAGACGAGGATGAGCAAACTAACACTTAAACTGGTCGCCCAGTTGCGTCACCTCGCCAAGCAGATGTTGCTCACGGGCGGCGGCTTTTTCAGCCTTTGACTTCCACACGTCCGCGCTACCGCGGATCACGGGCAATTCACGCTCCAGTTGCTTAACGCGATCACGAAGTCGCGAAAGCAAGGACAGCTCCTCTACCCTGGAGCATGGTGGTGCCATTGTATCCTCAAGAGATGGCGAGTCCAGGGTTCCTCCCACAGGACCACTTGATGTACCCTACCAAAAATCAAGCCAGAGGCAAATAAGGCGACCAACTCAAAAGTCAAAAGTAATAGATGTATTCAGGATTAGCATAAAAGTATCTACAAACACATTCGCCAGCTGCCTGTTTTCTGCTGTTTTTGGTTCCAGGAAAGTCAAAAAATGAATATTCTCGGAATTGGACGGGACAAAAGCCAAAGTGCCTATTTTTCCGGAAGTGATCAAGTGCCAGAATACGAGACGGAGAGGGGCCAGGGGCCGGCCACACCACCTGGCCGTGCAGCCAGGCCTGGCCCGCGCCAGGGGGTGGTGTAGTGGCTCCCGACACCCCCTCGGCCCCTCCTTCCGACTATAAGATGCCCTCGGGACGAAAACCCTAAGCACCCGATCAAAAATCCACAAAAGAGTCTGTAGCCGCCTTCATCTCCATCCCTAGATCGGGAGGCATCTGAAGCTCTTCCCGGCACCCTGCCGGAGAGGGGAATTCACCCTGGAGGCCTTCTTCATCACCATGTGAGCCTCCGGTGTGATGCGTGAGTAGTTCATCCTTGGACTACGGATCCATGTAGTAGCTAGATGGCTGGTTCTCCTCCTTTGTGCTTTCATGTTTAGATCTTGTGAGCTCCGTTCATGATCAAGATCATCTATTTGTAATTCATACATGTTGTGTTTGCGGGGATCCGATGGATATTGAGATGCTATTTCAGATTGATTATTGATTCTATCATGTCTTTGTTATTTGTGATCTTGCATGCTTTCCGTTGTTAGTAGCTATCTTGGCCAAGTAGATGCTAGCAACTCCAAGAGTTAGTATTTATGCTCGATAGTGGGTTCATGCCTCTGGTAATCTGGGGAAGTGACAGAAATCTCTAAGGTACTAGATGTGTTGTTGCTACTAGGGAGAAAACAACAATCCTTTGTTCATAGAACAATCGTATTGTTTACTTTACACGCAGTTCGTAAAGCAATAATCTGTTGCTTGTAACTTAATACTGGAGGGGGTTCGGATGATAACCTGAAGGTGGATTATTAGTCATAGATGCAGTTGGATGGCGGTCTATGTATTATGTTGTAATGCCCAATCTAGTCTCAAAGGAGTCAAGATGATTAGTATATGCATGTATTGCTTTCTCGGTGTTTGTCAATTGCCCCGCTGTAATTTGTTCACCCAGCATGTTATCTATCTAAGGAGAGCCACCTCTAGTGAACTATGGATCCCGGTCCTCTTTCTTTACATACAATCTACAATCTTTTACTGCTTTGTGTTTACTTTCTGCAAACTATTACTTCTTTCCATTCGATACATTTAATCCTTTGTTTTCCACCAAACACGGTGAGATTGACAACCTCATCGCAAGTTGGGGACAAAGTTCTGTGGTTGTGTTGTGCAGGTCTCCACGTTGCTACTAGCACCGGTAGTGCGCCCTGCCAAAGCTCAGCTAGTAACACCTTTGAGGTGTTTCCTTGCTCCTACTGGTTCGATTAAACCTTGGTTTCATAACTGAGGGAAACTTGCTGCTGTGCTCACCATACCTTTCTCTTGGGGTTCCCAACGAGCTCTACATCAACCATGCACCAGCACTTTTCTGGGCGCCGTGCATTGAGCCATCAAGCATTTTTCGGGCGCCGTTGCCGGGGAATCGAATAAGAAGAAGAAGAAACTCCCACGTCGACTACACGCCATTAAAAGACATTTTTCTGGCACCGTTGCCGTGGAGTCAAGGACATCTTCACAAGGGGAGTCCCTCATAACCAATCTCTTTACTTTGTTGTTTTTGTTTTGCTTTGTTTGCTTGTTTTGTTCTTCAAAAACACAAAAAAAATAGTTTTACTTGTTTGCTTTCTTATTGGAAAAACACAAAAAAAAATAGTTCCTTTCTTAAGTTGCCTTTATGACTAGCTCTGCTCCAATCACTATTTCATTATGGATAGCTCACTCAGTTTCCTATTTGGGAACAGTATTATGACTGCTAAGGTAATAGATGAACCACCGCCTTCTAGAACCTCCATGGAAGAAGAAATTGCTGAACCTGAAAGCTCATTAGATGAAAAAGAGGAGGAGAGTGATGGACAAAAGGCGGAAGAATGGATCTACCCATGCCTACCTTCTAATGAGAGTAACTCTTTATCCCTTACATTATTTTATTGTCCCCCATGCTTATCAAAGGAGGGTGAATGTTATGTTCCTGGGGATTCTTTTGAAAGTGCTTATAATAAAGCTCCAGTGCTTGTAGATCATGAAAACCATGCCTTATGTGATAGTTATATTGTTGAGTTTATTCATGAGGCTACTAAAAATTATTATGAGAGAGGAAAATATGGTTGTAGAAGTTTTTATGGTAATCAAACACCTCTCTATGTGCTGAAAGTTTTGAAGTTACTTTTGTTTTATCTTCCTATGTCTGTCACTTTGTTCTTTGTGCATTTATTTGCATACAAGATTCCTATGCATAGGAAGTGGGTTAGACTTAAATGTGTTTTGAATTTGCTTCTTGATGCTCTCTTTTACTTCAATTCATATTTCCTATGAGAGCATCTTCTCAAATTTTCATGCCTAACTTAAAGGCGTTAAAGAAAAGTAATTGTTGGGAGATAACCCAAGAGTTTTAGTTGAGTCTTGGAAGTTATTACCTCTGTAATAACCTCTCATTATCCTTTATATTTGCTTTTTGTGCCAAGAGTAACCTCTAATGAGAGAGAAGTAATGGTTGGGAAAGTTGCTGTCCCGAAACAGATTTCTGTGCTTCACCGTAAAAATTTCTGAGAGACCTCTGTATGTTGGATTGAGCTGTAATGTTTTGTGCTTCTGCCTCAAGTTGTTATCTAACTTTCGTTATTTCAACACTTTTTGATTTGGGCAACATAAGGTCTTCGAAAAAATTCGTCTTTACCTGCTGGTCTGTTTTGACAGATTTCTGCCATTTTCTGCATTTGCTTCTTGTTGGTTCCTTCTTGAGTTCCTTTGGGGAATTGAGCTTTTTGAGGGAAGAGCTACAGTATCTAGTGTTCTAATGGAAGTTCTTTGGTTGTTGGAACTGAATCTTGAGACTTATTTATCTTAAGTGCACTAATGTTGCTAATGAGATTGTGTGAAGTTTTGTATGAAGGAAAAATTTCAGGTGTATGGAGGAATGAGTAATGAGATGAAGGATGGACTAAAGCTCAAGCTTGGGGATGCCACGCATGTCACCCCAAGAAATATCCAAGAAGTACAAGCGTTTGGGCATCCCCTTCTTCATCAATAAAAATCCCAGGTTTCTTCCAAACGCTTCATTTTTATTGTTTCATGCACAGTTGTGTTTTTCTTGGAGCGTCTTCTTTTTTGTTCTTGTTTTGGTTTTTAGTTTGCTTGGTTTGCTTAGTTTTCTGAATAAATTGGTTGGACCCCCTCTTTCATACATTGGTTTGCATTTGGTTTGGTTTGGTTTGGAAAAGAGTAGGAAAGTTCATGCTTTTGTGGTAAAAAGAGCTCGTTTTTGACTGTGGCCTGTGCTTTGTCATGCCATGCTTGATATTGTTTTGGCTTTATGCTTAGTATTCTTTGCTGTAGCATGACTTGTTATAAACAATTGAGATTGCTTAATATGCCTTGGATGAATCATGCGTTGTTTTAGCATATTAAAGCATAGTATAGTGGTATTCTCCTTTGATGCTTTATTTGGGTTGACTTAGCGCATGCTCACACCATGTTATGACTATCCAAAGTCACCATAGCCTTTATGATCCTTTAGTTTTCAACTTGTAGTATCACTTTATGCTTTGATCAATGATGTTTTGTCGCTCTGCATGATTATGGCCATTATTGCTCTCTTAGTTTGTCGCTCCCAGTCTTTTGCTAGCCTCCACAACCAAGTATGAGTTCCACTCATGCATCCAACTCCCTAAACCAAGTTATTCCAAAGAGTCCACCATACCTACCTACTAGCTTATGCTATTCCAAGTATATTCATGCTTTTGTTTACCTTCCACTTGTTATGAGAAAACTAGTGATTAAAGCTCTCACGAACTTGATGGCACACTTTGCTTTTTGCCTCTAATAAACTTGAACCATTGGGTCCTTCTTTGTTGCGTATATGCTTGCGCTTTATAAGTTGAAATTAGCAGAACCATGTTTCATGGGGAACGCTTTTAACATTGCACTTGTACTTTGTACCCCGTTGATATCATGTTCTTTTGCTTACGGATCCCGGCGGTGTGAAATAAAAGTGGAACTTGTAAGGTCATGGAGTTTGTATGTGTGTTAGAGAAACGCCTGGGTCGCTAGCCTAAGCCATGCCTAATCATGGTGGAAACTTGCAGCATCACCATAATGAGCATTCTATGAAGCATCCTCAATAAAAACCTATGCAAATAGCAAATAAAAAGATCGCTGAGATGCTCATTGTCTACTTGCCTTGTCATTTTGATTATGGGAAAGCTCCCGTATCATGTGCAAGGGGGTACCCCGTTGGCGGTTCTTAATGATACACATATACTTACAATGACAAGAGCTTACCCGTGACTAAAGTTGAGTAGCATGCGTAAGTAAGGGGCATGAGATTTCGGTTTATAACTTGTCAAGCATATCCTCTTAGTTGTGTCACTTTAACCTTAATCACCTTAAAGATGCTTATGATAGGGGCAATGAGAGATGAAAGCTATTAAGTACCATAATTTTTGGAAGCTCTTTATGAGACTTGAATCCCTACTTCCTTTTACAAAAGGATTTTCTTCCACCATTACATTGAGTCTCCACCTTCTATCTTCATGCACCTACTTTGAGAGCATAGTGGCCATTCTTAGTTCTATGTGCATTGTCCCAAGACTAGTTGATTGATGCATACTTTGATATTGCTTGTTTGAAACTATTGTATCTAGTCACTCTTATGAACTTTGAAGGTTTCCTATGCATTTATATTTGCTACTCTTTGAGGGACAAGCCGAATACATGTATGCTATGTTTTCTTTATGTGAAACAAACAAACGTCTTGCAAAGCATTGTTATTCATGAATCTTTTGTTTGTGCCTTTTCATGTTGCATCATAGTTTCTTTGCTTATTTCTAGAACTTTGTCTTTCATGTTATGATTGAATTACTATGATCCTAGCTTTGAATGTTTTGCAAATACTTTGATCAAGTCTTTGATGGTGCATGTCACCTAAAAAATTATTCTTTCTTTTTATCACTTACCTCCTCGAGGACGAGCAGGAGTTAAGCTTGCGGATGTTGATACATTGCAAATGTACCTATAATTTTTGATGTTCCATGCTTGGTTTTATCCACTTTCTTGTGTTTTGTTCCAACTTTGGAGTACTTTTCATATGATTTCTTGGACTAACCTATTAACAAGAGCCACAGTGCCAGCTGCCTTTTTCTGCTGTTTTTGGTTCCAGGAAAGTCAGAAAATGAATATTCTCGGAATTGGACGGGACAAAAGCCAAAGTGCCTATGTTTCCAGAAGTGATCAAGTGCCAGAATACGAGACGGAGAGGGGCCAGGGGCCGTCCACACCACCTGGCCGCGCGGCCAGGCCTGGCCCGCGCCAGGGGGTGGTGTGGTGGCTCCCGGCACCCCCTCAACCCCTCCTTCCGACTATAAGATGCCCTCGGGACGAAAACCCTAAGCACCCGATCAAAAATCCACGAAAGAGTCTGTAGCCGTCGTCATCTCCATCCCTAGACCGGGAGGGATATGAAGCTCTTCCCGGCACCCTACCGGAGAGGGGAATTCACCCTGGAGACCTTCTTCATCACCAGGCGAGCCTCCGGTGTGATGCGTGAGTAGTTCATCCTTGGACTACGGATCCATGTAGTAGCTAGATGGCTGGTTCTCCTCCTTTGTGCTTTCATGTTTAGATCTTGTGAGCTCCGTTCATGATCAAGATCATCTATTTTTAATTCATACATGTTGTGTTTGCGGGGATCCGATGGATATTGAGATGCTATTTCAGATTGATTATTGATTCTATCATGTCTTTGTTATTTGTGATCTTGCATGCTTTCCGTTATTAGTAGCTATCTTGGCCAAGTAGATGCTAGCAACTCCAAGAGTTAGTATTTATGCTCGATAGTGGGTTCATGCCTCTGGTAATCTGGGGAAGTGACAGACATCTCTAAGGTACTAGATGTGCTGTTGCTACTAGGGAGAAAACAACAATCCTTTGTTCATAGAACAATCGTATTGTTTACTTTACACGCAGTTCGTAAAGCAATAATCTGTTGCTTGCAACTTAATACTGGAGGGGGTTCGGATGATAACCTGAAGGTGGATTATTAGTCATAGATGCAGTTGGATGGCGGTCTATGTATTATGTTGTAATGCCCAATCAAGTCTCAAAGGAGTCAAGATGATTAGTATATGCATGTATTGCTTTCTCGGTGTTTGTCAATTGCCCTACTGTAATTTGTTCACCCAGCATGTTATCTATCTAAGGAGAGCCACCTTTAGTGAACTATGGATCCCGATCCTCTTTCTTTACATACAATCTACAATCTTTTACTGCTTTGTGTTTACTTTCTGCAAACTATTACTTCTTTCCATTCGATACGTTTAATCCTTTGTTTTCCGCAAAACACGGTGAGATTGACAACCTCATCGATAGTTGGGGACAAAGTTCTGTGGTTGTGTTGTGCAGGTCTCCACGTTGCTACTAGCACCGGTAGTGCGCCCTGCCAAAGCTCAGCTAGTAACACCTTTGAGGTGTTTCCTTGCTCCTACTGGTTCAATTAAACCTTGGTTTCATAACTGAGGGAAACTTGCTGCTGTGCTCATCATACCTTCCTCTTGGGGTTCCCAACGAGCTCTACATCAACCATGCACCAGCACTTTTCTGGGCGCGGTGCATTGAGCCATCAGGGGCGGATAATCCGCCCTTAATTTCTTTGTTTTGCTTCATTTGGCCAGGAGTTCTTTTGGGGAGTAGTATATATAGCACTTAACGCACATTTAAAGAATCCTTGGTATTGTTATCTAACAGACAAAACTCTAGGGATGATGAAATTATCTTTCGTCGGTCCCGCTAATGGTTATTGATCAGACAGTTGTGTTTGTCATGTCTACATATTCTCGAACCCATCGGGTAACACACTTTACCTACGATGTCACTAGTCTTCGTTTGAGAATATGTATGGTGTGAATCAAATGTCGTTTCAAGTCTCGTATGAGATCCTTGATATCATGAGGATCTCCGGAATGGTCCGAAGGTAGATAATTATATATGACACTTCATGTTTTATTGTTTCGGGATAGTTTGGAAGATTTCATGTGGATGGAAGCTTCTAGAACGTTCCTAGGAGGGTCCATTTGGGGTCCACCTGCACGGTGGGTCCTCATGGGCCAAAGTGGGGATACACTGACCCTAATGGGATAGGGCGCCATAGTCACCAAGTCCCAAGAGGGTTCAACACCCACAAACCCTAAAGGGGAGGGGGTAGGTGTGGGGGAGAGGGACTCTTCCCCCTCCCTTGCGCTGCCAACCAAGGATTCTTGTGGGGAAGGGCAAGCCCTCCCCCTAGGTGCCTAGATAAAGGAAGTAGGGGCGTGGGTCGACACACACCTTTGCCCCGTGCCACATCTCCCTCCCACGATATCTCTCTCCCCCGCTGCACGGCAAAGCCCTACTTCTTTTCTCCATACACCATAGTTATGTTGCCGTTGTGCTGGCTGATTCTCGTGGAGATCTCCACCATCTCTTGCAGGATAAAAGAGGAGGAGATGGCATCATAGCGGAATGTGTGTATACTACATATGTGTTGTCCGTTAGGTGCTAGGATCTCGAAGGTCAAGATGTACTACATTTTGAACTACTACAAGCGATCAACTACGTCACCCACGATCTCTAGATATATTAGATCTTGTTACTTGCATCTAGTATATTACATCTTATGGGATTCTCTCTTGCTATGCCATAGGATTTTTTTATTTTCCATGCAACAAACCCATCAGAGGTGTCTCGATCATGTCCACATATTCTCGAACCCATAGGGTCACATACTTCATGCTCAATGATGCTAGGGTAGAAATGCGATATTCATGATGGTGATACCAAAGTTTTGTTCAGAGCATTGGATGATATCAAGGACATCACGAGAAGCTTCGAAATGGTTCAGAGATAAAGAATCATATAAGGCAAAGTATTTTCAGGATTTTAGAAAAGATCAGGATTTTTCAGTATTGTATCGAAAGATTCTAGAAGGTTCTGGAGGGTCCCACTATGGGGCCCTGATACGTCCATTTTGCATCACTATTCTACACCATAATTTACTATTATTCATTGATATATTTCATAATAAGAGATGATACTTATGTTATTTCATCTATTTTTGCATGGTTGATGACTTTTGAAGGATGGACCACTGAAGTCAGGATTCTGATGAAAAAGGCACCATTTGGAGGCAAAATTCACGAAGATCAGAAAATCCCAGAAAATATATAGAAAATCCTATTTTTCCAGAAGACGAAGGAAGCCAGAAGGAGGAGTGGAGATGGGCCACACGGGGCCCACACCACCCCCTAGCGCGGGCCAGCCCTGTCCGCGCCACCAGGTGGTGTGGTCACCCTAGCCCACCTCCAGCATCGCCCTTCCACGTATATATTCCCCTCAAAACCCTAAGACTCGGGGAGCAACCACAGAAATATTATGCCGCCTCTGTGGGGCGGAAAACTATAGAGAGAGAAAGAGCTCTCCGGCAGGCAGAAATATGACGCGGAAATTCCTTCCCGGAGAGGGGAGATCGTCGCCATCAACACCACCATCAAGCTGGACTTCATCGGGATCATCATCATCATCTCCACCAGCACCATCATCACCACTCCATACCGCTGTAACAATTGGGTTGAATCTTGCATAGTTCTTAGAGGAAACTTTCCCGATGTTGATTACTTGTTGTAGTTGATGCTATTGAGTGGAACCATTGAATTATTGTTTGTGTTCAGATTGTTACTTATCATTATTTCATCTCTGATCTTGATCCATATGATGTCTCGTGAGTAGTTTGTTTAGTTGTTGAGGACATGGGAGAAGTCATGTTGTTAGTAGTGGAATTGTGTTGAGAGAGATTCAATGGTTTGATAATTAAGTTGTGGTGTTATTCTTCTAGTGGTGTCATGTGAACGTCGACTACATGATACTTCACCTTTATGGGCCTAGGGGAATACATTGTGTATTTGGCTACTAAACATGGGGTTGTCGGAGTGACAGAAACCTAAACCCTTGTTAGCAAACCTTTCCACAAGGGAGTGTAGGATCTCAAAGTTTAAGGTTGTGGTTAGGTTTTTATCTTAATTACTTTATTGTAGTTGTGGATGCTTATAAGGGGTTTAATCACAAGTATGTATTAGTCCTAGGAAGGTCATTACATTAGCATAGGTTCACCCACACAACACTTATCCAACCAAAGAAGATTAATCAACTATATGAAGCGAAAGCACTTGACAGTATTCCCATGTGTCCTCGAGAATGTTTGGTCATCTTAAGTAATACAACCGGTTTGTCCTTTGCTAAAGAAACGATTGGGCCACTTGCTGCAATTATTATTATTATCTTTTATTTACTCGCACTTTATTTATATGCATTATCAAAAACCCCTAAAAATCCGTTTGCTAAGTATTTACAGCAAATTCCTGCTCCAAGCCACTCGTAAACACCTGCTGCTCCTCGTTGGGTTCGACACTCTTACTTATCGAAAATACTTGGATACACCCCCTATACTTGTGGGTCATCAAGACTATTTTCTGGCACCGTTGCCGGGGAGTAAAGCGCTATTGAAGAGTGGAACTGGTAAAGGAAACTTCTACTATGAGTATCATTTATTTCTGCTTGTTGTTTTATTCTCTATATGGATAATTCACTTAGTTTCTTATTTCGGAATGCTACTACCACTCCTAAGGTAGTAGATGAACCTCCACCTACTGAAAATGATACTTTTAAGATACCTACAAGAATTGTTGATCGTGTTATGGATAACTACTATTTTGGAGATGGAACTGTCCATCCCGGTGATCATTTGCTCTTTATACATGAATTATGCGGGTTGTTCAAGTGTGTGCAGGTATTACAACAGATCAAGTCAAGAAGAAGTTATTCTCATTATCACTAAAAGGAAGAGCTGATGAATGGTATAAGCTGCTAAAGAATGGCTAATCTCTTGAATGGGAGGAAATTGTACCTCTCTTTTATTCCAAATTTTATCCTCCTAGTGAGATTCATAAAGATCGAAATCAAATATATAACATTTGGCCTCGTGATAGAGAGAGTACAACTCAACCTTGGGGGAGATTGAAGTTACTAATGCTCAAATGTCCTATTCATGAGCTCCCTAACAATATTATTGTCAATAACTTTTATGCAAGGTTTTCTCTTCATGATAAGGATCCATTGGATGCTTCTTGTGCTGGATCATTTACACGTATGGAAGAAGAAGCTAAATGGGATCTTCTAGATCGTATTCAAGACAATGTTGAAGCATGAGAGAATGATAAAGGAAGAAAGTCAGGTATAAATTATGATTATGAATGCATTAAATCTTTTATGGGAACTGATGATTTTCATAATATTAGTAATGCTTATGGTCTTGATTCTCAAAGTATTGCAAATTATTTTAAGGCTTTTGCTTCTTATATTGAAATTCCTAAAAAGAAATGGAACAAGTATCACGATCCATATAAAGATATTGTTAATTGTGTTCCTGCTAGAAATACTGAAGTTCATACTATTGATCATATTTTACCTGAACCTTACATCGAGAAAATACCTTTCCTGATTAAGGTAAAGGAACATTCTATGACAGCTAGTATGGTTAACGAAAGTACAAAGAAAGCTATAGAACCTAATGAACAAATAGATGTTAAACCTGCAATATCAAATATGAAAGACTTTGCCACTAAAAATGTAGAAGATGTGCACATTATCCTCTGTAAGGAAACTGCTAATATTGTTTCACATCCTAATGGAAATAGGAAAGCTAGTGTCCATGTGTTTTCTGTTAGAATGAGTGATCATTGCTACAATGGTTCATGTGATAGTTATATCATTAAATTTACACATGACACTGAAAGTTATTATGAGAGGGGGAAGATTGTTCTTATGCATCTCAATAATATTAAGTTTCCTCGCTTTATGCTGAAAGTCTTTATGTTGCACTTGTTTTGCCTTCCTATGCTAGTAGCCTCTGGTTTCAATAATTTATTTTCTTACAAAATTTGCTTGCATAGTAAGTGGGTTAGACTTAAATATGTGTATGTTTGCTTCTTGATGCTCTCTTTTACTTCAATTCATATTCTTATGTGAGCATCATTGAAATTTATCATGCCTATCTTAATGGCTATAAAGAAAGAGCTTTTTGGGAGACAACCCAATATATTTTTGCTTTCAGTTTATTTTGATCTTTTTGCGTCCTAGAAGTTATTGCTTCTGTAATAACCTCTCCTTATATTTTTTGTTTGGGTTTTTGTGTCAAGATCAGCCTCTAATGAAAGAGAAGTAAGATTTGGAGAAGCTGCTGTCCTGAAACAGATTTTTGTGCTTCACCGTAAAAAATCGTGAAAAATCCCAGAATGTCGTACTGATCTGTAATTTTTTGCATGCATGCCCCAGGTTATTATTTAAATTTCGTTAGTTTTGCACTTTTTTATTTGAGCAACAGAAGATTTTCGAAAAAATTGATCTTTACCTGCTAGTCTGTTTTGACAGATTTCCGCCATTTCTGCATTTGCCTCTTAAATCGATTTCCTTTTTTAATTCCTTTTGTTCTTTTGAGAGGAGTTGCTTCAGTAGCTTATGTTTTGATAGATTTCAGTTGAAATTGAACCTAAAGGTTTATTATCTTGCATGCACTAACGTTGCCAATGAAGATTGTGTGAAGTTTTGTATGAAAGAAATTTTCAAGTGGAAGGAGAAAATGATGTAACGAGGTGAAGAATGGTTAAAAGACTCAAGCACTATATATTTGAAGATTTTTAAAATAAATATATTGATATAATCCAAGTGGTGACTCCGGAAAAATTCATTAGAAACCAAATTCAGAGACCTGCAGAGTCCGTTTTCGAATAGGTAACAATTTTGGTAAGAAAAGGTCCACGAAAAACCTCTCAAGTTATATTTTTGTGGTTTTTATCTAACATGAAAATTAATTAGTCGAAAGAGGGACGGAAAAGGAGCCCGGTTGGCTCACACCACCCCGTGGCGCGGGCCCACCTAGTCGCGCCACCAGGGGTGTGGCCACCCCGGAGCCCGTCTCCGACCCGTTTTCTCCTAGTACTTTCCTTTTGTTGTTAAACCTTGTAATATATAATACACTGGATCCCCTGAGGTTCGTATATCGTGTTCTCGTCGTATTTTTGTTTCGATCTGTTTCTGTCAGGAACTATTCTCAAAGTTTAGAAGCACAATGGTCTCCGCCAACGATAAGGGCAAGGAGCCTGCAAAAGATGATCTCCAAGACCTTGAGCAGGAGGAGGAGATCGAGAATGAAGTTGAAGAGGAGGCAAAGGAAGAATAGCATCCGCACACCAGCACCACCATTGCAAGCATTGGAGTGGTGGCGAATCCTACCAAGTTCAAAAGGACTGCACGGATGTCCACTGGAGGGAAGGTTCCGCGTCATTGCTTGGCTTCACGGTCACCTACTCCACGCACCAAGAATCCCTTCCATACCCTTATTCATGAGCAACAATTCCAAAATTTTCTCAAGGAAAAACTACCCTCCAGTTGGGATATGCCTCGTTCTAACCATGTAGGAAAAGAATACTTCAAGGAGGAATAGTGGGGAAAGAATCACAAGAGCTAGGATTCATAGCCCGACATGATCATGAACCGCATTGAGCACAATTCGGAGTTGATTCGTACTCTCACCTTCAAGATTGAGGACTTGAGGGAATTGATTGAAAATCTCATCGAGAGAACACCACCAACGAAGGAGTAATTCATCATCAGGTTTTGGCATCCCCTTGGTTTGTTCCAAGCTTGGGGGAGTGTCGCGGTATCACATCACTATCTTTTATCTTTTTACCATTTTAGTAGAATAATATCATGAATAGAGAAGTTATCATATAGGATGGTTTGCATTATGGAAGTATCTGCCCTATAGCTAGTTATCTATGTATCCCTTGGTGTGAGTTGCTGTTATGGAATATTAATGAGAAGTTATATCATTTACTTTTTGCACATCTTATTTTAGTTTGTAATTTCTGTTATATGATTGATCTTGTTGTTAGTATTGGTATTACTTTGGGATCATTAAGTAAATTTAGTTAGTTTTGGCAAACCTGGCTCTGGTCAGTAGCAACACTATTCAAGAATTGAATGGAAAACAAAAAAGTACTTTTAGAAATATAATTCCATCATCTTTATTCCTTGTTTGGCTCATAAGCTTAGTACTCTCTAGTTAAGATATTTTGTGCTTCCAAGGAAGATGGCATGATTTTTTCTATCACTTGCATGTTTGTTTGTTTCCTTCAACTCTTATTGCTTGCTACCCAGCCTTGCTAGCCAAAAACCTGTACTAAGAGGGAATGCTTCTCGTGCATCTAATCCTTAAACCAAAACTATGCCATTCATGTCCACCATACCTACCTATTAGCATTATTGCTATTCCAAGTAAATTCATGTTTTTATCTACCTTCCGAATTAAACTTGTTATGTGAAAATTAGTGATTAAAGCTCTCACAAACTTGATGGCACACTTTACTTTCTTACACTTAATAAACTTGAACCATTGTGTCCATCTATGTTGCGTATATGCTTGCGCTTTATAAGTTGTGGATTAGCAGAACCATGTTACCATGGGGAACGCTTTCAACATTGCACTTATTTAGTTGATATCATGTTCTTTTGCTTATGGATCCCGGCGGTGTGAAATAAAAGGGGAGCTTGTAAGCTCATGGAGTTTGTATATGTGTTAGAGAAATGCCTGGGCGGCTAGCCTAAGCCATGCTTAATCATGGGGCAAGGGGTACCCCGTTGGCGGTTCTCTATGATACACATGTACTTACAATAACAAGAACTTACTCGTGACTAAAGTTGAGTATCATGAGGTTCGGTACTTGTAAGCAAGGGGCATGAGATTTTCAACCTATAACTTGTCAAGCATATCCTCATATTTGTGTCACTTTAACCTTAATAACCTCAAGATGCTTATGATAGGGGCAATGAGAGCTGAAAGCTAATAAGTACCATAATTTTTGGAAGCTCTTTATTAAACTTGAAATCCCTGCTTCCCTCTACGAAGGGCCTATCTTTTACTTTTTAGTTGAGTCAGTAAACCTATTCCTTTCTATCTTAAGCAAGCATTTGAGTTGTTGTGATTCAATCATCCATATGATGATATATTCAATCATGTTTCTTATGTTCTTTGTTTTGCACACTACTCTTATCTTAGTGAATATTACTTTGAAAGCTATCATTGAAAACCCCATTATGTTTGACTCCTGCAAATTCTTAACTATTCTTTGACCAAGAACAAAGTTTGCCATTACCAATTATGATTTACTTTGTGTATCTTTATTGTGTTTCCTTTACTTATTGCAAGTTAAGTTATATACAAGTGAGTTGTTTTCTATTATGATTTGTGTATTGATGAATGTGATGCTTCTTGTCCATATTCTCTTTATCGACACTTCACTCCATAAACCTGTGGTCATGTTTATTGAGCTCAGTTTTTGCTTGGGGACAAGCAAGGTCTAAGCTTGGGGGAGTTGATACGTCCATTTTGCATCACTATTCTATATCATAAATTACTGTTATTCATTGATACATTTCATATTAAGAGATGATACTTATGTTATTTCATCTATTTTTGCATAGTTGATGACTTTTGAAGGATGGACCACTGAAGTCGGGATTTTGATGGAAAAGGCACAGTTTGGAGGCAAAATTCATGAAGATCAGAAAATCCCGGAAAATATATGGAAAATCCTATTTTTCCAGAAGACGAAGGAAGCCAAAAGGAGGAGTGGAGATGGTCCATAGGGGGCCTATACCACCCCCTGGCGCGGGCCAGCCCTGGCCGCACCACCAGGTGGTGTGTTCACCCTGGCCCACCTCCAGCATCGCCCTTCCGTGTATATATTCCCCTCGAAACCCTAAGACTTTGGGAGAGACCATAGAAAGATTTTGTCGCCTCTGCGGGGCGGAAAACTACAGAGAGAGAAAGAGCTCTCCGGCAGGCAGAAATCTACCAGGGAAATTCCTTCCCGGAGAGGGGAGATCATCGCCATCAACACCACCATCAAGCTGGACTTCATCGGGATCATCATCATCATCATCTCCACCAGCACCATCATCACCACTCCATACTGCTCTAACAATTGGGTTGAATCTTGCATAGTTCTTAGGGGAAACTTTCCCGGTGTTGATTACTTGTTGTAGTTGATGCTATTGGGTAGAACCATTAAATTATTGTTCATGTTCAGATTGTTACTTATCATTATTTCATCTCTGATATTGATCGATATGATGTCTCGTGAGTAGTTCGTTTAGTTCTTGAGGACATGGGAGAAGTTATGTTGTTAGTAGTTGAATTGTGTTGAGAGAGATTCAATGGTTTGATAATTAAGTTGTGGTGTTATTCTTCTAGTGGTGTCATGTGAACATCGCATTGACTACATGATACTTCACCTTTATACGCCTAGGGGAATGCATTGTGTATTTGGCTACTAATCGTGGGGTTGCTGGAGTGACAGAAACCTGAACCCCCGTTAGGAAACCTTTGCACAAGGGAGTGTAGGATCTCAAAGTTTAAGGCTATGGTTAGTTTTTTATCTTAATTACTTTCTTGTAGTTGCGGATGCTTGCAAGGGATTTAAGCACAAGTATGTATTAGTCCTAGGAAGGTCAGTACATTAGCATAGGTTCACCCACACAACACTTATCCAACCAAAGAAGATTAATCAACTATATGAAGCGAAAGTACTTGACAGTATTCCCATGTGTCCTCGAGAACGTTTGGTCATCTTAAGTAATACAACCGGCTTGTCCTTTGCTAAAAAAAAGGATTGGGCCACTTGTTGCAATTATTAGTATTGTCTTTTATTTACTCGCAGTTTATTTATCTGCATTATCAAAAAACCCTAAAAATTCGTTTGCTAAGTATTTACAAAGAATTCCTGCTCCAAAACATTCGTCAACACCTTCTGCTCCTCGTTGGGTTCGACACTCTTACTTATTGAAAATATTGCGATACACCCCCTATACTTATGGGTCATCAGGCCCACATGTACCACAGGGCCTACATGCGACCAAGAGGTGGCCCACTAGTCAATGTGGCCAGCCCCACTTGGTCCATGCGGCCAATAACAGGTAGCCCTTTAAAGTGGGTTACCACTATTGAAATAAGGGGTTACCACCTTTTAAATGAGAGGGGTGTTACCACTTGGTAGATGAAGTGGATGGCTGCCATCAGCCCCTTATATAATAGAGGGGAGGGCTGAACATGGGTGGTTTCTCAAGCCCTTGCCGTTCCTCCCCTTACTCTTCTCCTTTCTCGCAGAAGCTTAGTGAAGCTCTGCTGAATCCACCATATCCACCATCACGTCATCGTGCTGGTAGATTCGATCTCACCTACCTCTTCCTTCACCTTGTTGGATCAAGTAGAAGGAGACGTCATTGCATGGAACATGTGCGCATCTCGGAGGTGCCACTCGTTGCGGCGGTGATTGTATTGGAATAGGAATAGTATGACTATATCAAGCACGGTTATAAACTATTTCCACCCACATTATTCAAGGGTATGAAGAAATTATCTCTCTCTCTCTCTCTCATTGCTGGCATCTTCTAGTTTGGTTCTTGGTTTTGTTCGCATCAAGTAGTTTTTGTGTTTTCTATATGCTGTGAAATCCCATCACAGACAACTTGGAGGAAGAGAGAGAGAGAGGTCGAGGATGGAGCTGGCCGACGTCATGCATGTAGGCGAGAGGTAGGTGGGGGGAGGAGAGAGGCTTGCACGAGAGATAGAAAAAGAGAGAGAAAGAGGGACAAAGAGAGGAATCTTTTGGGCTAGAGTCGCTGGAGATGGGCCAGGCACACATGCAGCAAAGATACATTTGGTTGCCGGTGCCCTTGATATAGCCCTTCTTGGTGGGGCAGCGTAGGAGTATCGGACAACTTTCTGAGGATGAAAATTGCTGGTATCCTTTGAGAGCCCCCGGGGTGGGCCTTTTGTTTGTCTTAGAAGCCCCAAAGCTTTGGGGGGCGCTCTAGGATCCCCGGTGGATATTCCCTTATAATTGGTTAGAGGAGTAAAATTTTACGTTTGCTCCTTTAAATTGCACCTAGCCCAACCCCAATCTTCTTTAGAGGAGTAAAAATTATACTTATCTGGCTTGTTAAATTGGCTAGTTTCTGGAGTCGATCCACTGCTCCTCTCTGTACCATCAACCTCTATGGGGGTGTCCCAGATAATTGCCTTGCTCCTTCGTTCATTTTAGTTGAGCCCACCATCGTTGACCAGCCTGATCTAGTAGCCGACCAAGCACGTGTAGCAATCTAGTAGAGCCCCTTGATCGCCTTGAGACAACATTGAAAAGCATGAAGAAGTCCTACGACGGATGTAGGGGGCACGCGAGAAGAGAGCATGCTCCCAAAACATACCTCGAACAACATTCGCCATGGGAGCACCAAGCCCTAGGAGCGACCGCCTCCACATATGAGAGGGAAATAAACGTTGTAGTAAATGGATATGGGTCAATAGAAACACTTTAGTTAGGGTGTTCCAGGTAGACAACCCCATCCGACAAACGCTAGTCCAATACTCCAACCATTAGAATATTATCAAAAGTAAAATGCAATGGAGGGCCTAAAAGTATTATGGGTGTCAAGTAGGTCCTAGTTCTATGAAAATGCATATATATAGGTACTAAAAGTTTGTAAATGGTTCATTGTAGGTCCTAACCATGTATGACCTTGCTAAGTGGCATGTTGACTGATGTCGCACATGCAATATTGTTCAAAAAGTCCCTACAATTCACTTTCTTCTATTCCTGAAGTCCACTTATTCACCCCTAAGTTAAGCGGTCTACATCTATGCACGTGGCTTGAGCACCAGAGCAGAGGCGGCATGCGGCTCCTTGCACGCAATATGTCAGTGATGTCTGTACGACTCAGTCGTAATTCTCTCTCGATGGAGCCCCGGGGGAGGAGAGAATGAAATGAAACAGAGCAACAAACATTATCAATAGGTTGTGAATGGGGTCGGAGGCGGAGCAAAGACGTGCTCGTATCCGACAAGATTAGACGACCTGCACACAAGCGGAGAGATGTAGAAGACGCAACACTATAAAACTAAAAGATGGAAAATTGAAAGGACTTTCTAAAAAATATTGTCCATGTGACATAAGTCAACCTGCCACTTTGAAGTCAAACCCGGGTAGAACCTGCGGTGAACCACTTACAAACTTTTAAAGGACCCCGATATGCATTTTCAAAGGGGACCTACTTAATACCCCTAATACTTTTAGAACCTCTGCATTTTACTCTATTATTATCAACTTGAGAATAGTGACGGGTTATGGAGGGTTCGAGGAAAGCGTCCAGTCCCAGTCGATGGCTCCCTGCCTACACAATCACGTCTTGGTAGCAACAACGCACAGGTTGACAGTTGACAGACACATCTTATTATGAGAAAAGAAATAAAACCTGTCCAGGTCACAACCTGGTTCCTTGAGATCATATAGCCAGTCCAGCGGCGCAGCAAGACGGCAGGTCTCATCACGGCCACGGCGCACCGAGCAAACACGGCAGGCGCAGCAACAGAACAAACCCTCCATGCCATGCGCGCGCCGGGCGATCGACCGGCGATCTCGATCGATCGGGGAATGATGGCGGGCCGCAGAAACGGATGATATCCACTTTGAAAACTCTGCGCAAGCGTGCGGTCGCGCCGGGTCCCCCACTGACGGCGACGCGCCCCACCCGCAACCACACCCACTCGCGCGCGCGAAGCTCCTCCGGCTCGCTCGGCCGCCCAGACGGTTCCGATTAAAAACAAAACGGAAACGCAGCCTCACCACCACGCGCGGACGTGCGTGGAGGCAGCCCGTTGGCTCCCCTCGTCACGCGCTGCCGCCACAAGGCTCCAAATCCAGGCCGGCCCGCGGCTGCGCCAGGATTCCTTTGACTTTTCGGGGACCGTAAACGGGAAAGAAAAACTACTCCAGCACAAAGTGCCCCTCCGCCTGACTGCCTGAGCTCACGCCCCCTTGACTTTTTAGCGATTTTTTTTTTAAATAGCACACTTTTTTTATTTAATTTCACAACTGTCACGCGAATTTAAGATTTTACAGATCTAGGCATTTGTCGGTCACGGCCAGACCGAGTGGTCCACTCGGCGTGAGCGTAGCCGAATAAAATTCTACTCGGCGACAGCCTGGCCGAGAGCAGGCGGTGGCAGGCCCGCTGTGACCGAGAGCACCAATCGGCGAGACCGAGGCCGAGTGGGCCTTTCGGCGAGATCGAGGCCGAGTGAGGCTTTCGGCCACAGCCTGGCCGAGTGGAACCAAACTAGGACCACGCCTCGAGCGAGTCCGTCTCGCTCTCCTTCTTCCTCGCGTTTCTGCTGTGCCTCTCTCTTTCCACCGCGACGAACAGGCGATATTTTTACCATATTTCTCAGATTCAGCCTAGTTTAGCTACTAAAAATTATGTCTAAAACCACTATAGAGATAGGGAAACCCCGATCTACTGATGGGTTAGCTCAGGACTGGATTTGGTAGTGGTTTTTTGGAGGAATGGTGGTGGAGCTTGGTGGAGCAATGGCAATGGTGGTGGAGCTGCGGTGGAGCTTAGAGCTGGGACGTTTGTGAGCTGCCCCGTACTGCTTCTTTGATGAATCAAGCCTGCTGTACCGAGTGGCTTCTCACGCTTCGAAGGTAAACTCTAATCACTCGTTAATCACAGTTATTGTATATGGTTATGCGGCTACGCGGGCTGTGGTTAGCAGACTATTAGAATAGTTAGGATGGTTCTAGTATATTATTTAGAATAGTTGTATATAGTTTAATAGAATAGGTGGGTTTGTAGAAAAAATTGGTGGATTTGTAGAAATATTAGCCAGACTATTATTTAGAATATTAGCGGGTAGTTGCACATAGTTTTATTTAGAATAGGTGGATTTGTAGAATGATTTGGCAGATAAAAATTAGCCAGACTATTAGTATATTATTTAGAGTATTTACTATGGATAATTAATTATTTAGATTGATTTTTTTATGTCAGCAGAGATGTCGAATGTAGTGAAGTTCATGTTTTACTATGGTCCTGGTAATGTCCAATACTATGAATATGGAGCAGATTTGCGTGGGTTTCATTCTACGGAGTTGGATTTGACTGCCCCTCAAACCTGGAGTGTTAGTCAGTTGAAGGAATGGTTGACGGACTGTTTAGGATATAATCTTGAAACATACACCGTCAGTGTCCAAGCATTGTGGACAAAGTCTACCAAGAAAATTTTCTGGATTTTGAAGGATGTAGATCATAACCGAGATTGGTTTAAATGGTTAAAAGGTTGCCAGGACAGCCAGATACACTCTGTTGCACTAGTGCTTCCTGTCATGAAGGAGATCAATCCACAAGCATCTGAAGGTGGACACGGTCCTGGCCATAGTGTTGAATATGGTGGCGGAACGTACTCTATGTCCAATGCTGGAGGTGGTGGTTATGAATCAGAGCAGAGCAGTCAGATAGGAGGAGGTGGTGGTGGTGGTTACGAACCAGGGCAGAGCAGTCAGGATGTAGGTGGGGGATACGAAAGTGGAGAGGTAGATGGGGACGAGGAAAGTGGGCACATGCAGGACACGATGGAGGATGAGGATTTCATGGATGGTGAAAGTGGTGATTCTGATGATTCAGATAGTTCCGATGAAGAAGGCAATGGAGAAGACGTACTGATTCCTGCATCCTGAAATCAAGACATCTCCGGCGTCATGACCGTTAACGACTGTCATGATTCTGCCTAGGAATATCACAAAAATAAAATTGCGCAGGGCGCCAGATATCCAGACAAGAAACATTTGCAAGATGCAGTCATTGCTTGGGCATTGTCTACACAGAGGGTTCTCAGTACAACTGTGTCAAATAAGAGATACTTGACAATGGAATGCGTGGATATTAATTGTCCAGCCAGGGTCCATGGATATCTTCCTAAATATGACACAAGTTGGTTGGTGAGTGACATGGTGATGCACACATGTCAGCTTTCATCTATCCCTACAGATCATCGTAACCTCTCGTCCACGCTTCTGGCACGGTTGTTTTACACGGAGATAGTGAAGAGCAAAGCGGTGGAAGTGAAGGCTATAATAAATAAAGTAAGGGTCAGGTTTAATTACGACATTTCATACGGTAAGGCTTGGAGGGCAAAGCAGGGGGCTCTTGAGGACAGGTTTGGTTCTTTCAGAGACGCGTATGACTCTGTGGTGAGACAGCTCCTTACACTGCAGGCAAGGAACCCAGGCACCTATGTCGACATCCAACACTATGTGATACCCGAGGATCCATCCGTAAAGGTGCTTCATCGAGTGTTCTTCTCTTTCTCTGTGTGCATCCAAGCTTTCACTTAATGCCAACTAGTTATATGTGTGGACGGCACGTTTCTCACTGGAAAGTATAAGGGACAGATCCTTACCGCCATAGGTCAAGACGACAACAATAAAATTGTCCCACTCGCCTTTGCTTTTGTTGAGGAAGAAAACACTGAAAGTTGGACATGGTTCTTCAGGCAGATCAAGATAGCAGTTGTCAAAGATAAGCCCAATGTGTGCATCATTCATGATAGGCATGCAGGTATACTAAATGCAGTTAAACGTTTGACATAGCCTGGGCCTGAAGAACAAACCCCTTGGCTCGACATGCAGAGCCGTTGGTGCATGCGCCATTTGGGAGCTAATTTTTTCTCACAGTTCAGGAACAAGAACCTGATGAATCTTTTCAAAAAACTATGCAAGCAGAACCAAGAATGGAAGTATGATTTCATACGTGCACATCTCGATGACTTTACTCAGAAACATGTCAGAGCTAGGAAAGCGGCCCAAACGGCAGCTATAGCTGCACATCAAGCAGCAGTTGCTGCCCAGGCTGCTATTAGAGAAGCACATCTTGAAGAAGAGCCTGTAGGGCTTTGTGACTTGCCTGGATTTGATCCGCCTAGTACAAGGAGAAGGTCCGGGAGACAGATTAAAAAATTTCAACAGTGGATAGAGCACGAACCTTTGGAGAGGTGGTCTTTGCTACACAACACCCATGGAGCTAGGTATGGTGTGATGACTACAAACCTTGCTGAGTCATATAACTTTGTCCTTAGAGGTAATAGGGCTCTGCCACTTACAACCATTGTCGAGGGTATTCTGTATGGCACGATCACATATTTCAGAGACAGACGACAGAAATCTCAGTTGCATATATTAAACAATCCGAACACACGCTTCTGCAAAAAAATTATGGAGTACATGGATAAAAAGATGGCAAAAGCTCGGACACACACTGTCGTGGCTGTTGGTAATGCGGAGAGAAGGTTTGAGGTGCGGTTACCCACCGATAAGTTTGGCTGTGGTAATGAGCTAAGGACACACTAGGTGAAGATTGGAAATGAGCAATGGCCAACCTGTGAGTGCACATGCAACAAACCAAAATTGCTCCATCTCCCATGCTCGCATGTGCTTGCTGCGTGTGGGCAGCTGGGGTTGGACGCAATCTCGTTCGTGTCTCCGTACTATCTAAAAGAAGCCGTGATTAATACTTGGACAGGTGAGATGTCAGGATTTCGAGTAGTTGGTAATTTCAACAAGGTAAACCCTGGTGAAAGGCAGTACATCCCCCACCCTGCTCTAATGCGAACAGGCAGAGGAAGACGTTAGTGTAGGCGTATCCGGAATGACATGGATGAATCAGAAGCTGGAGGTCCAACGCGACAATGTTTTCTATGCAATGATTTTGGCCATAGGGCAAGGTGTTGTCTCAAGTTCGGAACAGGCGTAGTACCTACGCAAGGCCGTGGTACCCGGGCTCGAAGAGGTAGAGGTCGCGGGCGAACTTAGGTTATGATAAACTATGTTTAATTTGTAATGCGTGATGAACTATGTTTTAATTTGTAATGCGTGATGAACTATGTTCCATTTGTAATATGTGATGAACTATGTTTAATTTGTAATACGTGATGAACTATGTTTAATTTGTAATACGTGATGAACTCTGTTTTAATTTGTAATACGTGATGAACTATATTTTAATTTGTAATACGTGATGAACTATGTTTAATTTGTAATACGTGATGAACTCTGTTTTAATTTGTAATACGTGATGAACTATGTTTAATTTGTAATACGTGATGAGCTATGTTTTAATTTGTAATGCGTGATGAACTCTATTTTATTTGTAATATTGTGCAGAAATGGCGAGAAGATACAGTTTGCTCAGTGAAGATATTGAGAAAAAACATCGTGCTAGAATCTTGGAGGATGAACCTAACTCCCTCGAGCCCTTGGTCACTCGCACTCCCAACGTAAATTGGAGGATACACCCGGCTTGGGTTCCTAGGTACGATTTTATTTTAATCATGCATTACAACAATTAAGCTTTTATCTTTTGTCGCACTAAGTCTTTTGTCGATTCTATTTCGATATGCAGGCTGAAGTGGGCTGGGCTTTTACCTTTTACTCGTCTGGTTGAGGACACTGGAGACTCTACACGTCTATTATATAACCAGTCGTTGCTGGGCTGCTTGGTTGACCGATGGAGGCCTGAGACACACATTTTTCACTTCCGTTGGGGTGAAATGGCTCCTACTCTCCAGGATGTGTCTTACCTGTTGGGACTTCCCTTGGCAGGCCAGCCCATTGGGCCGCTTGATGCACCAGCCAGTTGGAGCACCAATATGGCCCAACGTTTTGAGGTATTACTGCCGTTCCATTTGACCACGATGAGCACGGGCCCAAGTTCGACTGGTTACTATGATTTCAGGTGTGTTCGATAACTTGTTAGTCCAATTGTCTTTACGCATCGCACCATTCATTGCTTGTTTGTACTAAACTATCTTTGCGTTAATGCAGATCCAACGGTTAGGCTATCCAGAGCTCCAGTTGACTGAGCCACAGATCACTCGGTGCTTGGAGGCGTACTTACTTTGGCTTCTCGGGAAAGTGATGTTCACCGAGAACCATGTCACCACTATCACCGCTCGCTACATCCCTATTGCATTGCAGATTGCTAATGCAACAAGTGCAGACATGATTACACAAAGGAGTTGGGGTTCTGCGGTCTTGGCAGCTACGTACAGAGGTATGTGCAGCGGTTGTCAGCGTAAAGCTCCTAGGTCAGGCTTGCTTGGATGCCCTTTACTGTTGCAGCTTTGGTCTTGGGAGCGGTTTCCTATTGGACGACCGGACGTAGTTGTTGAGACGGCCTACCCATCACATGCATTGGGTGACCCTCCGACAGGACTGTTCGACGCAGACCGCATCGACCTGCCGACTTTCGGTACAGTTTGGACACGTCGCAAGGTATGTGCAAAGTTTTAAATTAGTTCATGTACTATATGACTAGAAATGACATGTATTCTTTGGCAGAGACGCTTTTCTCATGCTCAGGTGAGGGGTTGCTACCCCGCTTTCTCCGAGCAGTTTGACGTGCTGCTCGCGAGCTCGGTGATGTGGGAGCCCTACACGGATGAAGCTGTTGGTGCTAGATTCCGCAAGGATGGGGACGACGTGGAAGCCGTCACACTGATTTCTACTCTCTGTACCAGAGACGCGGCATATTGGCTTACAAAATCGAAGATCATCTTCGACATGCAGGTAGAGGAGATGAGCCTACATAGAGTAATGAGGCAGTTCGGCCTTCGCCAGTTGGCCGACCCTCGTCCTACTGAGAGTGCCGTACCTTCGGTGGTCCACACGTAAGTTTATTGACTTATCTAGTTTACTGACGTATCTGGTTTATTGACTTATAGCAATCACTCTCAAATTGTAGGTTGTCAAGGAAGGGAAGCAACAAGACCGTCACAGGTGGCTCCATAGAGTTGGGACATACGTAGAGGAGTGGAACAGCGCAACAACACGAGTCTGGGACTCGGATGCCCCGTTTGATATGGACGAGTTCAACCACTATCTGCGAAGCTACATGAGCGCCACACGTCTATGCATCGCACAACAGAGTGACCCAGGGACGATGCCGAGCGCGGCTACTTGGGATAGTCCGAGCCAGTCTACTACGGGCAGCAAACAGCACGCGGTAACACATTGTCTTCATCTTATGCACCTACTTGGGATAGTTTCTATTCCATTTTTCACCCTAGTGGTTCAAATTGTAGGCACAGTTGCTACTCGATCTTGAGACGGATAGTGCTGATTACAGACGGTTGGACACCACCAGAGCAACCAGAGCAACCACGTGAGCGTCAAGGCAGACGACGACGCTGATACCTCTCTCAGCCATATGTCTATATATGTGTGAGACATGCACCTTTCTATGTGTGAGACATTTCTATATCTATTTATCTATGTATGAGACATATGTCTATCTATGTGTGAGACATGCACCTTTCTATATGTGAGATATTTCGCAATGTTATTCATTTCTTGGTCGAGATCGCTAACAAACGACTACAACAGATAAGTAGGACACAAATGAGATAATTAAGATACACACACGAGCTACAAAGGAGAATTGTTCTATCCCTACGATGATGCCTTCTTCACGTCCTGCTCTTCTTGCCCTTACCCTTCGACGATGCCTCGACTTTACCCTTCTTCTTGGCCTGCCTTTCATCCCACTCAGCTCTCCACTTAGTCCCAACGGCAGGCATCATGAATATATCATCTTCATCCTCGCTCTCTTCTAGCTTGTCATTGCTCTTCTTGCCCTTCGATGATGCCTCATCCGATGATGGCTTGCCCTTAACCTTCGACGATGCCTCGTTTTTACCCTTCTTCTTGGCCTGCCTTTCGTCCCACTCAGCTCTCTACTTAGTCCCAACGGCAGGCGTCATGAATATATCATCTTCATCTTCACTCTCTTCTATCCAAATCCAAGGGAGCGTGATGTTCTGCTGCCTTGCCCCTTCATTAGAGAATCTTTGCTTGCTCCACCTAGCATTGATCCGAAGTAGCTCTTGTCGTATCTCCTCTGGAGTCCTCTTCGGCCAGCCTTTTCTACGCAATCCCTCACCCAACTCAGTGAGGAGACAATCACTACCAATTAGTTCCTCTAATGGGGCTGGATTGTTGTCTATCCTAAAGTTCCTAGCCAAATGGAAAAAGGCCGACGGACATGTCTGGCACGAAACTGTGATCGTAGGGAAACATACTGGCTAAAAATGGGGTGACTGCCGCTTAAACAACTGCGCGAGGAGGGGTTTTTATAGGGTAACATTCTGGCGGGAAAAAATCTGGCTGGAAACATTATGGCAGGAAGCATTTTGGCAGGAAAGATTTTGGCGGGAGATATTTTGGCGGGAAGCATTCTGGCGGGAAACATTCTGTCGGGAAGCATTTTGGCGGGAATGTTTTTTGATGGAAAGCAACATTGGTCTGACATGTTGAATGAAAGATACATCACAACACTATAACTGAAATGAAGATACATCAAGAGTCTACAACTGAAAGTAAGTTACATCAAGACACTGCAACTGAAATTAAGATACATCAAGACACTACAACTGAAATTAAGATACATCGGGACACTACAACTGAAATGAAGTTACATCAGGACACTACAACAGGAATTAAGATACATCGGTACTGAGACATACGTCTACCTTCCCTGAGTCCAACGCGGGTACTTCCCGGTCTTGTCCCCACGTTCCTCTGCCGCCCGCGCCTCGGCAGCTCTTTCTTTTAATCTCTTCCTTTCTGCCTCACGGGCCTCCTTGCGCACCTTTTCCTGGCGCTCGTGGATTGCATTCTCTTCCTCCCTTCTTTTCCTGTTCAGCTCGCGGTTTTGAGCTTTCTCTGCTTGGAATTCTTTCATTTCTCTCTCCTGTTCCTTCTTCGCCTCTTCGGCCATCCTTTCAGCACGTTCCTCTTCATGGAAGGCAGCCCACGCAGCTCGGTTCCTGTCATGACACTCTTTCTTGGCCTAGGCTGGCTGCTCGGTGTCAATCCAATGGTACCACTTGCAAAGTGGAGGAGGAGACTGTAAGAAAATCAATGGAATGAATAAAAGAACTCAGGATAACATGAATGGTTGATATTAACCATGCCATGGGAACATACCGGAGGCCTCTCGTACGACGAACTTGCTTGTCGGGGCGGGCTTGCGTCGTAGTTGGGACACATGAAAAACTTCATGCCCATGCAGGTGGAGAAATCGATCGACTCCTTAACCTTGGCGAGATGGCCGCACCAACAACGCTCGTGTGTCACCCCTTGTGGCAACCTAGCATCTTTCATCTTCCTAGGCCTATACTCTGGATCCGAACAAGGCACACTCATGATGTAGAGGAGAAAAAATGCGAAGAAAGAGAAGGAACAGCTGAACTGGGTGAAGAGAGAACATCTCGGTGCCTGAATTTATAGAGGCAATGGGAAGACTAGGCGGGAAAAAACGGCGGCAAAACGTGGCGAGAATCGGCTGTCGGGAAATAATGGCGGGAATAGGTTGGCGGGAAAAAACGGCGGCAACACGTGGCGAGAAATAATGGCGGGAAACGGCTGGCGGGAACCGAAAACTAATCTCGTTTAGCGCTGTTGCAGTGATTTAAGCATGTATTGGTTATGGCGAATTGCTTGGTTATGCATTGATCATGCAGGATTTGGCCACGTCCTGGCCGATTAGTGCAATCGGTGAGGGCCAGGCCGATTGAGCCATTCGGCTTGCTCCTGGCCGAGAGGGTCACTCGGCTAGAGCCTCGCCATTGGTCCAGACCCATTCGGCTTGACCCTCGCCGAATGAGTCATTCGGCTAGGCCCTAACCGATTGCAGCTGCTATCAGCCAAATGGTCCATTCGGTCTGACTGTGGCCGATTCGTTGCATTCGGGACGCCGTGACCGACAAATGCCTAGATCTATAAAATCTTAAACTCGTGCGACGGTTGTGGAATTAAATAAAAAAAATGTGCTATTTGAAAAAAAATCGCGACTTTTTGCGACCCGCTTCCCCTCACTTTCCTTCATTCCTCCCGTAGTATTTTCCACGGGTATATGCGTCTGGTTCATTAAAGCTACGGAGTACGGTTTTCTATGCTCCGCAACATGCGCACTGTCGTCGCGTGCCAGCTAGTCACAGTGAGAAATATCACATACTTTTTTTTTGAAAGGGACATCTTTTTTAAAAGGGACATATATTAATATCGTGGAGATACCAATTACTTTCAACCTGTGCAACAACGCATTATACTAGTGACATTACAAATGCACACAATCAACAAAAAAAAGAAAAGTCTCTCTACAGTGATCTATTCCTTGAAACAGCAGCACTATAACACCACCAAGACAGCACCAGAAGTTCAGCTTCTCCAAAAGCGACACCTCCAAGAAGGGAACAGTGCACAAACGCTGTCATCGCCCGATTAAAGATCTTACGTTTTCATCCTGAAGAAAACCCTCACTCTCAAAACAATGCATTCAACAAGGACATTGCCAGACACAACCAATTAAGGCTAGACCTTAGATTTTCAACCTCAAAGGCAAGACAACAAACTTCTCATGTGCAGCACTAGCATCCCGTTGCTGCAAGTCACAAATCAACCAAGCCCATTCCCCATCGCAGACCATACTCGAATCACCATTGCTAGTCCTTATACCTTAGCTTTCATGACCTTCTCCACCAGCATCATGGAACGAGAACATGCCCCATGATATTAACAGCCAGCAGAGCTTCGAACCACTCCCGTTGAAACCAAATGGCCAGACAAGAACATGGGCGCGCACGGCCGAATCCCTACCGAACCAGCAATCTCCAGGCATGATACGCCCATGGGAGCTCGCCGGCGGAGCTGTCCGGAACACGACACTTCGGCCAGATCAATGAGAACAGGCATCCGACAAATCTTCATATCGGCACCGAGAAGGAATCCTAGGACCACCTCCTTTATTCAAACCGAGCAAGCAGCCCCCACGCCACCCGTTGGCAACGTGCGGGATTTGCCTCCCCGATCCCAACCGACGACCATGACCAGCGGTGAACGGAGACGGCAACGCAGGGACGATCACAACCGAAACCGACCGAGACACAACGGGGAGATGGGAAGGCGGCAGGACCACCCCGATCCAAAGATCTAGGTTCATCCACGGGATGCGGCAGAAAACCACCCGATCCAAAGATCTGAGATCGTCCCTGCCCAACCCGACCCGGCCCAGCCCCAACCACCACCGCTGATCAAGCGCTGTTGGGAGGACCTCATCCACCACCCTGGCCAGGGGCGCCACCCTGGCCGCTGCTCGTCGACGTGTCGCCCATCTCCGCCCAGGAGAACACGGTGACGATCTCCGGCGTCTGCCCCCAGACCACCATAGGCGGGTGGGCCCGTTGCCACCGTGGCGAGGGCCGGCGGCAGCGACGGTTGTTTGGTGGCGCCTAGGTTAGCCCCCGGCGTCTCCGTGGGGAGACACGAGAGGCCTTTTCAGTCGTGTTTAGCAAATAGTATCATGTACTAGTATATGATACTAGTGTACCACCTCCACAGTAGTACATAGTATCATGTAATAGTATCATAATTTTAGTGTATTTATGTTTTGTAGAATCTCAGTGGACAAGATTTATTTTATAGACAGCGCTTTTGAATGCTCTAATCTGATGCCTAATCACATCAATATAAGAGTGCTGTGGAGTGTTGCTGGTGTAAGGCCAAACAAGGCAATAAAAGCAAGCATAGTTAGGTAAAAGGGAGTCGTAGAAAAGAAAAGAAAGGCAAAGGCGGGCGACTATAAAAAAAATCCCGTGCTACTGCCCTAATTCCCTTTGGACTTTGGTGTTACATATCCTCGAGCCCCTCCCTTCCTCCTCCCCAAGCCCAGCCCAGCCCGCGGCTCGCTCTCGCTCTCTCTCCTCCGCCTGATTCCAGTGGTGCTGCTGCTTCTTCCTCCAGGACGTACACACAGGGTAAGCCTGCGTGCGTGCGTGCGTGCGTGCTCTGAGATTTGCCTTTTCTTCCATGGGATTTTGAGCTTTGCTCCCGCTTTCAACTTTATCGGCCGACCTTTCCCTAGTACGGTAGTGCCGCCCACTGGTGGATGGATGGAGCTCTATTAAGGAGTTCTTCATCTCATGTTGCTGTTTGAGTAGTTGAATCGAGTTGGAGTAAATCTATCGACGAGCGTCGTTCAGAGTTGGAGCTGGTGTGCGGTTCCGGTTTGGCTTCCTGCGGTGAGCGTCAACCGACAGTTCCTCGTCTCCACCTTGCGTACCTAATCTTGGATTTTGACCATCCAGCTGCTCCCCCCACCTGTGTCTCTAGCAAATTTAGCGTAATCTTACATGGATTTCGTCTGATTCGTTCGTTCCTTCTTATCTCTTGGCTACAGTTGCAGAGTAGCTAGCGGGCAGAGGTGTCCGTTCTCTTCATGGAGTCGCAGCAGAGGGACGCGGTTTCGGCTCCGGCGGCGAACGGGGGCGGGGAGCTGATCGGGTACGTCGACGTGCACGTCAAGAGCGCGCGGGACATCCAGAACATCTGCATCTACCACAAGCAGGACGTGTACGCGCGGCTGTCGCTGCCGGGCGACGGCGCGCCGGCGGCGTCCACGCAGGTCATCAACGGCGGCGGCCGCAACCCGGTGTTCGACCAGTCCGTGCGCGTCGGCGTGCGCGCCGGGGACGTCGACGCCGCGCTCCGCTGCGAGGTGTGGATGCTCAGCCGGGTCAAGAACTACCTGCAGGACCAGCTGCTGGGATTCGCGCTCGTGCCGCTCCCGGACGTCATCTCCGCCGAGGGCGGCACCCTCGCCGCCGAGTTCCCGCTCAGCACCAACGACCTCTTCCACTCCCCGTCTGGCTTCTTGGAGCTCGAGCTCTCTTACATCGGGGTCGTGCCCGAGGTCATCCCCGTCTCGCCGACTCCCAAGCCTGCGCTGGCCGATCCCGATGAGTGCGGGGACGCCGGCGACAGCGCCGAGATGGAATACGAGAATATGGAGTTCCCTGACCTGAATCTTGTGGAGGAAAACAAGATCATGCTCTCGGAGTATGTTGGGCTACCGTGCACGGCCGTGGAAGCGCAGAGCTCCGAGAGCCTCCTGACCACGGAGGACGTTGACGGCGAGTCCCACGACGCCGGCGTGCGCGTCGTGCAGAGCTTCTCGACGGACAACAGCACCGCCGACTCGGTGGGCGCCTTCCGGAGTGACACGCCAGTCAGCAGCCTGTCCACCACGGAGTCCCCCGCAGCGGCCGTCCCGGCCACTCCGCAGTCCAACCCGTCGGAGCAGTCAGGAAACGCGCTCTCGTCAGCAGCAGGGCACAAGGAGAAGGCCTCGGACGCGGCGGAGGTCGATTCGTCCCACACTGTTCAGGAGAGCCAGGCGGTGAACTCACCTGGCACCATGTCTGAGAGCGCGGTGGACAAGCCGCCGGCTATGAGTTTCAATTTCGAGCAGGAGGTACAGGTGAACCAGAAGGAGATCATGGATATGTACATGAAGAGCATGCAGCAGTTCACCGAATCGCTGGCCAAGATGAAACTTCCGTTGGACATGGACAACGGCAGCGACAAGAGCGCCAACGGCGCCGCCTCCGCCGCCGCCACTTCGCCCGCGGACTCGAGCGGCACCGACTCCAGCGCGACGACGAAGAAACCCACGGCGCAGGACAAATCTCCCAAGGTGTTCTACGGAAGCCGAGCCTTCTTCTAGACTATAGAAGATGGCGATTTGCAGTCATCGATCCCAGCTGAAACCTCTTAGCGCAGAGGAATAACACTTTTTCTCATATGTTGCTGTTCTAGGCTTTGTCAGATCCCAAGACACATGCGGGAAATTAGCTGCTCTGTCTTAAGTTTAATTTAATGTATCGCTACTCTAATGAAAAATTTGTTTGCCTTCTTTTATTTCAGTATAGTATAGAACCTTACTATAGCATCTTGAATACTGAGTATGGTCTACTCAGCTAAATTATCTGCATTCTTTGGGAGGCCTCGCTTGAAACGCAACAAATTTGCAGGAATTTCATGGGAAACAGTTCAATTCATGCCATTATGTGCCTTCGGTGCTAGATAAGTGAACTGATTTGGTGGAACATAACTACCGATCTTACCAGATTTGCCAAAGATCAAGCAGAGCGGCTTGAAAGCAACAGAGTGGTGGCCAAAAGGGCAATGGTGCCAGCTCCATCTTTCCATTTTTCTTTTGTTGCGGGTCGCTCCATCTTTCCAATTGTAGATGCTATTTGATCTGCCAAGCTGTTCAAAGATTAGGAGCCCCTGATTCCAATCGATAAGGATACTCATCTTGTCGGGTACATGTGTGTAACATCCTCATGGTTGCGGATGTGGAAAGTTCGGGCACATCAGGAACCTTATGTAGCCATCATCATGTCTTCTCTTTCATTTTCAATCCAGCTCATGCTTCTCTCTAGTTCCTGGTATGATTTGCATCTTCCAGTGTCCACGAAGAAGATCCCATCTCCATACTACTACGGGCCTCGTCGACAATTTGTAGTGCCTAGTTTTTTTTAGGCAAGAAACATTAAATCTGTCTGATGTTGAAGTTCCTATTAAATTCATGTGAGTATCTTGCAGTCTAAACAATCTCTATAAACTCTGTTATTGGTGGTGGTGCCTTTCAATATTCCGGGCTCCATTGCTTCACTGGAATTTCATACGATTTTGGAGGATATGAATCAAAATGTTTTTTTATACGAAGGCCTTTGATCCTAGGTTTTCTTTAAAAGGATTTCATGTTACTCTGTTTTGTAGAATTTTGTTCGTCCACTCAAATCCCTTGTTAGGATTTCTATTTGTGGAATGCTACTCCGTATTTGATACGATCTGATGTAGTTTTCCAGTATTATAGGATTAAAGAGCACATGCCAATTTAATCCTGCATTTTTTCTATCTATATGTTCTAAAAATTCGGTGAATCGAAGAGGCTCTTCGAGTTTTCGAATAGTCATTACTAGTGGTTCTGTGTATGAACTTGATAGACTGGAAGCTTGTAACATCTTGGACTTGGACATAGAGTTGTATTTTCGAACATAAGATACTTTGGACATGAGAATTATTGCTTTATATCTTTTTGTAATCTCTTCTCCATTTCTCAGCCCCACCGTGTTCTATTCATAGTCCAGGCTTGTCCGGCTCACATTTAAACATGAGGTTAGGTCATCTCCATCGGGCCGATCCAAACATGCGATCCAAAACGTCTCTGGATGCGTCAGGCCCTCGCGGTCCGGCATGTCCAAGGGCCGCTCACAGCGGCCCGACGCATCTTGTCTGTCTCCCCCGCTTGACGCCCTCGCGACCTTCCCACCCGATGCCAGAAAACTTCATGCATCTGGCCGGCCGTTTCCTGCCTTCGCCGCGGTCTACAAAAGACGGTTGTCGGCGCGGCGGAGACAACAAGCCTAGGCAAAGAGCAAACACAGCCGAAAAAAGCACCAACCACCACCAGTCATGCCTCTTAGGCAAGATCGCCAACTAGATCAAGATCAGGGAGATGTGCCGCAACCGCTTCCCATAGTGCTCTGACGACGGTGTCGAGCTTCAGGCCACATTGATGGCCTAGCATGGCTGAGGAGGAGGTGGACACCTTCGAGGACGAAGGCCCGTGTCGTCGAGGAGGCGCTGGAGCAGGTGGTGGAGGCGGATTCAAAGGAGGCCACCCAATGGGAGGTGAGTGAGATTCACCACATCGCCACCAAGGAGGCGGTGGACAGGAAGGCCGCATCAGCGGCCCTCTGCGAGATCCACCACGAGGCGACCATGACCACGCTAAAGGAGGTGTCCATAGAGCCCGCCAAGGTTGCCGTGCGCGAGCTTCGCCACGCCGCCGCCGTGCGTAGGACGGCGGAAATGGCCGACCACGCCGCCGACGCGGCGGCGTATGAGGAGCGTGTGGCCAATGCTGTCGAGGCGATGGCCGCGTGGGCTCTCCTTGACAGGGACGGTATAGAGGTGGAGGAGGACGATGAGGACGAGAGGAATCAGAGGAGGAGGAGTAGGTGATCCACATCCCCCTGTAGATCGTGTAGGCGCTGGGCCTCGGCCCCAACAGGACTCCGGCGAGGGTGACCCTGGCTGAGAGCTCGCAGCGTAAGGAGCAGGTACGCTGCGTCGCCGATGATCGGCTGGCAGAGGCGGAAGCGAGGGCGGCGATAGAGGCGGCTCGGGCCAACCAGGAGGCGAGGGACCATTGGGAGGCCAAGCTGGAGAGGGCCCTGGCCAACCGGGAGGCGGACCGCTAGAAGATGCCGAGCAAGAAGGCGGATTGTGACGGACGTCGACTCAAACGCCTTCAGTAGCATGCCATCTAGGCGGCGAGATCGACGGGGCCAGTGGCAACGATGGTGGCGGCAACGGCGATGAGTAGCCGTAAGGACGGCCTCCCGCAGCAGTAGTCTTTTTTTATTTTGTTCAAATGTGCCTTTTGTAATGGATAGGACCAAATCTAATGGAAAACAAGTTTTAGTACTAATGTTTCACTTGCTTATGGGCCCGAGCGGCCGACTGGCAGAGACATGTGTTGTCCACGCGTTGTCCGGGCCGACTCAAACGTTGTCCAAATTTGATGTGTCGATGAGTCAGGCCGGACGCGTCGATCTGGATGGGTCGTACCACTAGAGAGCCCGCACGCTGGGCGTGTTCGTTCGGACACGTTCGGACCGGTTGGGTCGGGCCGGTGGAGATGCACTTAGCCCACTCCATGTACTACCTTTGTTGCACCGCATGGCATGAACAATGTACTCTTCCACGCTTAAATGCTTCACCAATCATCTAATATCTTTTGATGAAGACTAGCGACGTGTGTAGAGAGGGACATGCAAAACAGTTAAGGGCATGTTGGTAGCCTGCATCAGGTCCAGACAGGCCAGCTAGCACATAGAACAGCTTGTTTGGTTACCTGGGCTACCCCGCATTGAGTCCAGCACAGGTCTCAAAGCAGCCCGGAGCCAGGCCTAGGAAAAACGGTCGAATCATCCGTTTCGGTGGAGCCAGCCCCGGTTGGGCGCAAAATGGTCCGCCACCAGCCAATGGTTACACGCGTGGGGAAGCGTGGGAGACGCGAATAACTCCCTCCCCACTCTGTGTCGCTTCCTGTCACCACCCCACTCTACCACTCAGTACTCTCATCATGTCCCATCGGAGAGACCCATGGCCTCCTCTCCTTATCCATCGCCTCTTCTAGCCAGCCTTCTAGTCGGCAAGGTCGTGCCCCGCGTCAAGCACACACCCCACAAGAAGGTGAGGCGCCCCGTCCAGCACGTCGTCGAGCGTGTTGTCACCGAGTATGAGGCGAGGGGATTTAGTAGCACGGCAGAGCTAACTGACCCCGCAGTTGTCCCTTATCTACGGCAGCCATCGTGATTTCGAGGGCGCCTCGCGAGGCACCGGTTAGGGTTGCGGTGGTCGGGACGATTCTATGGGGATTATATCGGGGTTACCCCCGTCTCGACCCGCTTCAGCACCGACCCCTCCGCCAACACATTGAGGGCGGTGGCCATGACGGCAGGGGCGCCGGGGTGGACCGGCGGCATGGCGGGGGGTCGTCCGCCTTCACGATCGTGCTGCCAATCTAGGACATGCCATTCTCGCCGGGGTTCGGTTCGATCCCGGTGGGGTTTCCTGGCTTGTTGTCGACATTTCTGCTAGGATTTGCTGCGGCAGTAGCGGGCGGCGTCCCGTCCAGGCAGGACGTACCCAGGATGACCGCTCCAGCAGCCGCCGCGATGGCCAGATCCGCCGCTACTTCACCAACAGCTCCGGTGATTAGGTTGTCCACTGCTCCGCCACATGTAAGGGTTTTCTTTTCCCCATCTATTCTTGTTTCCTCTATACAAATTGATAGGTTTGCTTGATAGAATGTGTTACATACGAATGTTGGCATTGTAGATTAGCATATGTACATAGCACAATGCTTGTTATGGACCTTGGTATGTTATCATTATGAAAATACTTGGTGTGTATGTTGGTATGTTGCTTGATATGTGACCATTGTGCAAGGGCAGCTTGTGTAGATCAAATTTTGCATGTATAGATGAATGCCACTACCATTATGCATGTGTAGATGCTTGGCACTACCATTATGCATCTGTAGATGGATGTCACTGCCATTTTGCATGTGTAGATGCTTGGCAGTACCATTATGCATGTGTAGATGAATTTCACCGCCATTTTGCTTGTCTAGATGAATGGCACTGCCATTATGCATGTGTAGATGAAGAAGATGCAACGTACTAGTCTCTATACAACTATCATTGATCAGTTTGATTTGCACAATGCATTTGCTACTATATTCTGATCAATTCTGATTGGCAAGGTACCCAAGCAGGACTGGGACACATTGTGCAGGAACACAGTTCCTCCTATGCTGGGGTACGAGGACTTCATCCGAGACCTTCCTCCCTCAACGGCTTGAGCAGCCCTCAACAGCTTGCTGGCGGAAGTGCAGATGAAGAAGAAGAAGGATCGTTAGGGCCGCAATCCTCGCATTAGTTGATGCGCTCGACTTTCGACGTAGAGCTCGTTGGGAACCCCAAGAGGAAGGTACGATGAATATAGCAGCAAGTTTTCCCTTAGTTATGAAACCAAGGTTTAATCGAACCAATAGGAGCAAAGAAACACCCTAAAGGTGTTACTAGCTGAGCTTTGGCAGGGCGCACTACCGGTGCTAGTAGCAACGTGGAGACCTGCACAACACAACCACATAACTTTGTCCCCAACTTGCGATGAGGTTGTCAATCTCACCGTGTTTTGCGAAAAACAAAGGATTAAACGTATCGAATGGAAATAAGTAAAAGTTTGCAGAAAGTAAACACAAAGCAGTAAAAGATTGTAGATTGTATGTAAAGTAAAAGGACCAGGATCCATAGTTCACTATAGGTGGCTCTCCTTAGATAGATAACATGCTGGGTGAATAAATTACAGCGGGGCAATTGACAAACACCGAGAAAGCAATACATGCATATACTAATCATCTTGACTCCTTTGAGACTTGATTGGGCATTACAACATAATACATAGACCGCCATCGAACTGCATCTATGACTAATAATCCACCTTCAGGTTATCATCCAAACTCCCTCCAGTATTAAGTTGCAAGCAACAGATTATTGCTTTACGAACTGCGTGTAAAGTAAACAATACGATTGTTCTATGAACAAAGGATTGTTGTTTTCTCCCTGGTAGCAACAGCACATCTAGTACCTTAGAGATTTCTGTCACTTCCCCAGATTACCAGAGGCATGAACCCACTATCGAGCATAAATACTAACTATTGGAGTTGCTAGCATCTACTTGGCCAAGATAGCTACTAACAACGGAAAGCATGCAAGATCACAAATAACAAAGACATGATAGAATCAATAATCAATCTGAAATAGCATCTCAATATCCATTGGATCCCCGCAAACACAACATGTATGAATTACAAATAGATGATCTTGATCATGAACGGAGCTCACAAGATCTAAACATGAAAGCACAAAGGAGGAGAAACTAGCCATCTAGCTACTACATGGATCCGTAGTCCAAGGATGAACTACTCACGCATCACACCGGAGGCTTGCATGGTGATGAAGAAGGCCTCTAGGGTGAATTCCCCTCTCCGGCAGGGTGCCGGGAAGAGCTTCAGATCCCTCCCGATCTAGGGATGGAGATGACGGCAGCTACAGACTGTTTCGTGGATTTTTGATCGGGTCCTTAGGGTTTTCGTCCCGAGGGCAACTTATAGGCGGAAGGAGAGGCCTAGGGGTACCGGGAGCGGCCACACCACCTCCTGGCGTGGGCCAGGCCTGGCCGCGTGGCCAGGTGGTGTGGTGGCTCCCTGGCCCTTCTCCGTTTCGTATTCTGGCACTTGATCCCTTCCGGAAAAATAGGCACTTTGGCTTTTGTCCCGTCCAATTCCGAGAATATTCATTTTCTAACTTTCCTGGAACCAAAAACAGCAGAAAACAAGCAGCTGGCACTATGGCTCTTGTTAATAGGTTAGTCCAAGAAATCATATGAAAAGTACTCCAAAGTTGGAACAAAACACAAGAAAGTGAATAAAACCAAGCATGGAACATCAAAAATTATAGATACATTTGCAATGTATCATTAGTCACTGCAAAAATGACGACCTCCCTCATCGCTTCTACGTCCAGATCAAGGCCAAGAACATGATCGCACTCCAGCTGCCGGACAACATGAAGGCGGTAGTGCTGAAGCAGTTGTGGATAAGGAAACAAATTTGCACTCTTCCCAAGAAGACGTCCCCCTTCTATTAGTATGGTATATAGCTGCAGATGTTCGAGGGGAAGATGTACTTGATGAAGGGCTGGAAGGAGTTTGCGTTGAAGATCAAGCTGTGGGTTGGTGACGTCCTCGCCTTCAAGTACATGAACAAGAAGAAGGGCTTCAAGTTGACTCTCTTCACGGCATTCAACAACATTGAGGAGTTGATCACCTGCGACATGGTAATCTGAGGGGCCTCTATTATTCATTTTACATAATAATAGTCTTCATTCTGTGCTTGGTGGATTAGTATGGAACCACTGTCTTTTGTCTCAGGGGTGTGTACCCCTGACTATGAACTACCCAAACTAGTATATGTATTATGTTCTTATTTGTGCTCTATTCATATGAATGTGGTGTGTTTGATGTGCTATGTTGATGTGTTGTGGTAAAATCACCACATTTGAATGTGGTGAATGTATCAGGTTGTGTGTGCAAAGAGAGGGAACCAGGCTGGGAACCAAACACCCTTTTTTCATATGCTGGAAACAACAGGCAATCAAACGGGCTGCAATCTCAGCGCAAAGGATGCGACCCAGGCTACTAAATGGGCTGCATAAGCTGGCCCAACGCTCATTCTCACTGGATACGGCCAGCACTACCGGGTCGGGCTGAGAATCAGCTGCAGGCTACCAAACAGGCCCTAAGTCTATTCATTGGTGCAAATAAGAATAATGTGTTCCTTGGAAACCATCTTTCTAGTGTTTGTTGAATAATCCATGACCAAAATTTATTTATGGGCAACATAATCGCCTCCCCATCTTCATGAGGCGCGACTCTGAGTGGGAAGACTAGGGGCGCGTTTGGCAGCTTCTGCCCTTTTTTGGACTAGCCGCGCATGGCTATAGATAGCGATGCTAGGAAGAAATAGGATTTGGGCCATGTTGTGTATCTCGTTTGGTATCCTGCATGAGGGGTGGTTGTATGAGTTGGGCTATTATGTCCAGGTTGTTTGGTTGCCTCTGCATTGATCTTTTGGTATATCTCATACAAAGTACTCTTGTTTGGTTACCCAAATGAGGTCCATTAAAATCACCTTCTTCCACCTTCTGGTGAGCTTAGCATGAAGACAATATCATCACATACAACACAATACTCCTAGAAATTTTGGAACAACACGTCTAGAATAGGAAGAAGAAAGACAGAACGATAGGAAGAACACAAGAACAGAACAACACGAAGAATACATGCAGAACAACAGGAAGGACGTAAGAGAAGAATAACATGAAGAACATAAGTAGAACAACAGGATTGGTAACTCCTCATTCAACCCTATCATGATTGATGATGCTTATTCTCTTTGTAAGGATGAGGTTGGCAATGTGTTTGCCAAATTTGTTGGTGCTCGATGTGGTTTTAAGAAAAGAACCATCTGGGTTCCAAGCCTATTGTGACTAACTTCTTAGGACCCAACTTGGTTGGAGACCAACAAGAGAAAACTTGATCAATAGGTGTGTTTGGAGAGCATTGGAGACTTGTCTACACCATTAAGAATTAAGGGATCTTCATCAATTATATTTGTCAAGCCAAGTCAAGTGGATTATATTTCCCCTATCATTTTCCAATATTCCTCCTTGCGGTAACATGTGCTCAACTCATTACACTGAAATTTACTCGCCCCCTTGTACATGTGTTAGTTTTGTACCTTGCATGTTTTTGTACATGCTGTGCCTTCCACGTAATTATCTTGAGTTGTCAAGTATATCTGTGTATGGTGGGTGGCACACCATGTATGTGTGTTTCTTGAGTTGGAGCCTTTCTTGATTATATTTGGTATCCTATTTGGCTCTTGTGAGAGATTAATGGACTATTCCATTTTGGGGGAGTGTTATGCTTGGGAATTCCACAATCCTAAAAATGTGTGTACATGAGTAATACCACCTAGTATTGATATTGCAATATTATCTAGTCTCTGTGTGGTATGTTTCTCATGAGAAATTCAAGTTCTATAATGTCCATTAATTATCTCTATTTGGATCCTTTTTCCTCATGTTGATATTTATGGTTTATCACATTATGGGGGAGTCATATGCTTAGTGCATATTACAAGCCTAGAAAATATGAATATTCGAGGTTGTGTCACTTAGAATTAATATGGATAATTATCTAGCTCCTATGTGACACATTTGCTCAAACAAGTTCAAATTTTCTTGAATACATTGTTTCTCATCTTTTGGATCTTGTTTGTGTGAGCTCTTCTTAGTATGTGTTTGCTCATATTTGTACATCTATATCCTCCATGGAAACCATTTGCTTCAAGTTACTCTAATCATTAATGATTGTGTAGATATTTGGAGCTATCAAGATTCTCTTCCTAAGCATCGAGCGTAATTCTTATATATTGCCATATGCTTGTGTTATGAATATGATCTTGTATATCCTTGTAAGATACCTCAGGAAATTTTCTCTCTACTTCTTATCATTGGACAATTTGTACACCATATGTGGTAGAACTTATTGATCATATTCACATTGGTTTTTGAGTGTTTATGCGGCTCCCAAGTTTTCCTTCAATGTACAAAAGCGAATGATAATAGTAGTGGTATGGTAGCTACTCCATACTGTACTCAAAGCATTACTCTGTACATGAACAAAAGAATCGTGCAATCAACTCTCGGAGTTCAGACTGAAGATCTCGATAAGCGATGTACGGAGAACAAAAGAATGATGTAGGCTCTTCATCGGATCTGACGTCGATGATGTCGTCGCGTTGGGGACCACCGGAAGATTCAAAAGAAATCATATGAAAAGACACAATGATTAGGTTCCGCAATGGTTCTATTGGCATGAACAACACATGCTCAAGGTATACTTCAGCTTTACTAATGCTCATCCTTCTCATATGTCTATCAACGATACAGATCTCCATCAAGGTGTAGATACCGATAAAGAGTCCAAGGACCAAGAAGATTGGATGAAGGGTACAACAAGCGAGATGCAGACTGATGACTGTAACACCAGCGTTATAAAAGGGAGGGAGCGAAACCCTGTAGGTACGACGGAAACACAACCACGAGAAATCCTGGACTCGAAGAAAAGATAAGAGTAGATTCAAAACACGGAGAGGTAAGAGGAGAATAGCATAGGGGTAAGGAGTAAAAGTAGACCTAATCAGATCTATCCAACCGATTTTGCAAAATAGTTTTGACACTCTACATCGGTCGTTATCTAGGTTATCCTACAGGCTGGACCAGTGGGGTATCACAACTGCTGGGCTCTGATACCACTTTGTAACACCCTCGAATCGGCCCTATGCAAGTTTTAGTGATTCCCGCCAAACCCACATAAAAATGATTCAAAGATGCCCACCAGGCACTTGCGTGCGGGTGGAAAAACGAAGTAATACCATTACACAATAGTCCACGATGGAACCCATAGAACAGATATATACAACAACGACTCCATGAATCAAGAATATATATATATACAGTACAAAGATCCAAATCACCTTGAAAACGATACAACATCCAGTACGGATAAGATGCAACTAGGGCTAAGAGCCCTGAAGAATAACCAATGGTGTCCATAACCCTGCCCAGGCCAAGCCGGAAGGGTAACCCTGCTAACGACGTCGAACTCAAACCTGCTAAAACAAAAGGGGTGCCGACAAAGGGCAAAGAAAAAAGAGAGTGGTCTAGCTATGGTTTGTGGAAATAACAGACATCTAATGACTCTAGCTGTGGTTTGTGAAAAGAACAGACATGCAATGACTCTAGTTGTGGTTTGTGAAAAGAACACACATCCAGTCACACTGATGGATCCATATGTGGTTTGTGGAAAGAACAGACATGCAATGACTCTAGGTGTGGTTTGTGAAAAGAACAGACATCTAATGACACTAGTGGATCCATGTGTGGTTTGTGAGAAGAACACACATACAATGACACTGGGTGTGGTTCATGAAAAGAACACACACCCAACGACACTGGTGGATCCTTCTGTGGTTTGTGAAAAGAACATACATGCAATGAGTCTGGCTGTGGTTCATGAAAAGAACAGACATGCAATGACACTGGGTGTGGTTCAGGAAAAGAACACACATCTAGTGACACTGGTGGATCCATATGTGGTTTGTGGGAAGAACAAACATGCAATGACTCTAGCTGTGGTTCATGAAAAGAACATACATGCAATGACACTGGTGGATCCATGTGTGGTTTGTGAGAAGAACACACATGCAATGACTCTGGCTGTGGTTCATGAAAAGAAAACACATCCAATGACAATGGTGTATCCTTATGTGGTTTGTGTAAAGAACAAACATGCAATGACTATAGTTGTGGTTCATGAAAAGAACAAACATGCAATGACACTGGTGGATCCATATGTGATTCATGAGAAGAACACACATGTAATGACTCTAGCTGATCCATATGTGGTTTATGAGTAGAACACACATGCAATAAACTCTAGTGGATCTATCTTGGCATAATTTTATGTATGCCACGATGTATTTCATTGTACAAGACACTCACTTTCGATTTTTATACTACTCAGTTTTGCCCTTGGTTTTTTGATACTACTCAGTTTTGCCCTTCCCCTCTCTCTCTCTCTTTTGTAGAAGCCCAAACCTGTACTCACTCTGTCTGCTATGCCCTAATTGGTTGTCACAGTTGTCACGCGGATCGTGTGCACCAACCGTTGATCCTGTGTGATCCAACGATGATCGTTGCACACGTCGTGCCCTTCACAGTACAACGTGAGACAGCACGGACGTTTCCCTCAGTGCGAGACATCACGGGCATCTCCCTCAGCGTGAGATAACACGGACGTCTCCCTCTACTAGAAGGAACACGATGTTGTCCATGGAAAAAGTCGTCAAGTGGTCATGTCACATTTAATATAGTCTGCAAAGACTACTACTGCTACTACAACACATGCACAGGGCAACGGGGTCATCGAGTGCACGGTTGTCGACGGGATGCTGTAATTTATTGTCACTTGATTTTAATAAGACATATCCTATTTTTACGCAGCGCTCTCAATCTCACTTCTAACTGGGCCCTACCGCAAGTAACTTCCATGAGTCAAGGGCCCCCCTCGAGTAGATCTACTGTTGCTAGAAATTGGTTCCGCGCCACTTGCATGCAGTGGAATCGAGATATGCCATGAGCGTGTTTCAATGGAGCTCTAAAGTGGAGATCGTGGCTGTTTCAAAAAAAAGGGAACCCGAAAAAAAGGTGGAGATCGTGGTAGCCCCCTGCCCCCCGCCCACCACACGTGTCATCTCGAGGACTACGAACGGTCCAGTGTTTATAAACCCGCTCGACCTTCTTCTTCCATGTGCTCGTGTCATTTCCTCCCAATATGTCTAGTCCCAAAACCCTAATCTGCACTTACCGCGCGCGCTGAAGCTCCCTCGCTTGCACTACCTCCTTCCCTAGGTGCGCCATGAAGCGTACGCATGGAGACGAGCCGGAGGCGAAGCTAGTTGAAGGCGCAACAGCAGATGGCTCGGTCGTTGCGAAGCAGGCGGAGGCGTCTTCTCCGGGCACGAACGCCGCTCGTCGCCACGCCATAGAGGGTTCGAGCTCATCCGTCCAGCCAGTAGCCGTCGCCACCGAGCAGCAGGTGGCCAACAATGTCGTGGTGCCAGCGGCAGATCTGGATGGGGGGCAGGCAGCAGGCGGAGGCAATCCGGTGCTCTACATCAACGACCTCATCGCCGTCCAAGAAATCTTCGATGCAATCGCGGAGAATGACGAGTTCGAGGAGGAGGTCCCTGATGAGGAGTCCGAGGTACTACATTGCTAGCTTCTCTAGTCGCAGCCGCAGATTTCACTGTTCATACATAGGATTTGCTCAATCGTGTACAGATTCTTTTGCTCTTGAAGTAGGGTAGTATATATATGGTTCGATCAGTCGATTGATGCATCTGCCATCTAGTCACAAAATCCCAATCCGTCTAGTCACAAAACCCCAATCTGCTCATCTGCCATCTAGTTGAGTTTGCTAGTTGAGTGTTGATTTCGATACACAACATGCCTATAACATTACATTTCTATTCCTTATTGAGCCCAATGATTCAATTTTTCCCCAAAATAGTGCAAGGGCATCTGATGGTGTCGTTTTTTAGGGATGGTTAGTGAACCTGAGGCAGCAATGCACATAAACAATATAGGTTGTGTTGTTGGTATTTTGGTTCTCCGACTCCATCTCTGGAAAAAATGAGGCCCTAATTTTTTTCTCATATGGAACCTATATATATAATCTTTGTATTGTTTCTCATCTATGAATGCGTCGTATGATGCATATGTATATCCCTGAATATTGTTTTGTAAGATTATTTGATATATCTTCTATATTCCCTAGAGGAGTTATGCCCTAGAGGCAAATAATACGTTCATAATACGTTCATAATAAAGTGTATTATTTGATATATCTCCTATATGTTCATAATACGTTTCATACTGTGCTATAACCGTGTTAATACGAAACGTTAATACACGTGTGGTATGTAAACAAACCGTGTCTCTAGTTACCTCTAGTGGACTAGTTCGTTGGTCATGAGGATGGTCTGCGTTTCAAGATCATGGGCATTTATGCCAACTGATAATGAGGTCATGTTATTGGTTGAATAACATGATAGACAAACATCCGACCGTTATATCTTAATGAGATCTAGTTACAAAGTTCATCATTGATGATAAAACACAGAGAACCTCGCAACCTGATCCTTTAACTGTGAGGTAATGCAAATCACCATTCCGGAAGAAGCTTAGATGGTTATCAAGAGTCATCTCGTAATAGGGTGATCAAAAATGTGTCACTCAGGTTTTTCGAAGGGATGCGTAGAGGAGTACATATCAAGACCAGGATTTGTCTAGTCCATGTAACGGACAGATACATGTGGCCATCTTGGTGATGTTGCATTGACAAAGCTTGCAAGCATGTTACTAGGTCACAGAATGCAACGACATGAGAATGATAAAACAAGTTCATCGGTAACGAGATCGAACTAAGGTATGGAGATACCAAAGATCAAGTCTCGGATGAATTAGGTATCGAATTACAAAGGGAACGGGTAACGACTATCTCACGGTTCGAGCGATTGTATTCGTGAAACACACGGGGGTCACATGGCCATCTAGGTCCCTCTGTTGATCATTGATGTGAGAGTGGTCTCAGTCATGTCCGGAGTGTTTCCGAATCGAAGGATGTCACGCTTAAGGGTAGGGACGCTTAGGGTAGATGAGGTATCGTAAGAGAAATAGAGAGAGAAACCGGAATAGTTTCGGGTAACATCCGATGGAGATCGGAAGGGGTCTGGAAGGTGTTACGGAGTGAAGTAATAATATAATATGTGTATTTGAATGTTAGTTGGAGAATTAACATTAAATATATATTTCATTTTATTTTTAAAGGCTCCATATTGCTAATGGGCCTCACCCGAAGCGAGGCCCAATAGGGCAAGGCGCCTAGGGAGTGGGGGCTAGCCGACCTGGGCTTGGTGGGCCGCCCCAATGGGGCCCACCTAGGGCCGGAGGCTGCCCCTAGGTGGCGGGCGGGTGTGGGGATTAGTCCCACACCGCCTGGCCCCTGGGCGGTGCGCCCCCTCCCACTATATATAGGGGTACCCCCTCCCCCTTTGGAATCACCCATTCCCTCTCATTCTCTCTCTCTTCCACTGAGGACTTCTCCGTAATATTAGGGAGGACCTCGTGGGTGAGTTCTCCACCTTCGAACTACCGTCATGTGATCTGCAATCCGGCATTTACTTCTTCTGCCCCTCAGCTGGATCAGAGTCCGGTTGACGTCTCCTACACCGGACATGTGACGAACTTCGTAGGCACCACACTTGGGGTGCTGCTTGTCTTCATCAATATACGCCTTCGTGCGTAAGGCGTGCCTCTGTCTGCAAAGGTATGAATATTGTATTTCCTTCTCTGTTACTTATGTCTACATAGTATAGATCCTGATATTAGTGTTCGCGTAGATAGAATTTTTTTGTTTTCTGCTACGGAACCCTACAGTGGTATCAGAGCGGGCCTATGGGTAGATGTCAACACCCGGATTTTTAATCCCAGATGCCAGTTATGCCATACCTCGCAATCCCAGGATTACCATTTTTGCGAGACATAACGGATTGGATATCACAGTACATCATACATTACAAACCATACATAAGGTTTTACACAAATAAGGATCTCATGATCCAGTCTTAATACAACAAGCAGCGGAAATAAAAGATAGCGTAGCGGTGGGGTCCATCTTCAAGGGCACGTGCAATGCTGACGAAGGCAGATAGTCCTAGTTATCATAGCCGTCCTGCTGACCATCATCTTGATAATCTCCTTCATAGTCTAGCCATAATAATAGCCAGGGACAAAAGCCATGAGTACTCTTTAAGTACTCGCAAACTACTACTAACAAGTACTATAATTCTAAGTTAAAGTGCTAAATCTAAGTTTAACCATAAAATTAAGTTTGAAACCTAAACTGAGTTCAGAAGCAAGAAAGATAAAGTATAGTTCTAGAATCACTTAAAATGGGAAACTATTATCATCAACACAACCCTATTGTGGTCAAGTCAAAGTTCATCATTCATTTCAAGTTATTTAGAAAACATCTGACAACGAAACAGTATGGCCATTCCAACTGTCCATAACCGCGGACGCGGCTATTTGAATAGTTTGACACTCTGTAGAGGTGGTACACTTTCACCACAAGATTCGATACATCTGTCAGGGATAACCCTGAATCATCATACTTAGTATGCAAATAATCAAACATAACCTTCCTTTTACACACCCTAGTACAAGCACCTCTCCTATGAGCATGGCCTCCCAACCATGACCATCAGTAATCTTGGGCACTACATAGGTGGACAACATTGAGAGGTAGCCTCAGCTCAAACCTCTCCCGTGAGGGAACTAATACTAATGCATATAAACTTCCAGCCAAGCCTTACCCAATTCAGGTAGTGTGGTTGTACAGTAAATTTGGAATGGTATCGCATCCAAATCCAACCATTAGTTTTATAAAAAAGTTAAGGCTCATGCCTCATCATTTTCATCATCATAAACCAGTTGTGTCTCTCAACACATGTCAAAACATCTCAATAGAATGACTTATCATTCCAAGGTTTTTACAATTCATTTTCACCAAGTGTTCCATCTAAAGTGACTTAAGTTTTTGATCTACTCTAAAATACTAGGTTAAGAGTGTTCACTAAGGTGGAAAGATGGGACCAATCTCATGCCATAGAATGACATCTAAAGGTTTCTAAGTAGGTCAAGTTTTATACTTTTTATGCTACCTTCAAACCAAGTAAAGAACTTTGTATAACCCAAGAGGGGTAAAACTTATAGGTAAGACTTAGGGTACTAATAGTCAAAGGGGTGTGATCAAATCATGCTTAAGGCATCTTTGCTAAACCATCTATTTTAATTCTAGCTTGCTAACAATAGCTTGCCTTGGTTGGTGTAGTGGTTGAAGTTTTCTTCTTCTTCTTCTTCTTGGTAGAACTCCTCCTCCTCGAAAGCTTGGTCGGTACTAGTGTCTATAAATACATAGGGAGAAGACAATCACCAAACAATACTTAACTAGGCTAAGTAGCATTCTAAAACACACCATTGATGATCTATTATCATCACAAACATCACAAGTTTAATTCAATAATTTCAACCTTTTTATTTTAGAAAAGTAATTTCTACTCATTGAAATATTAACTAAAATTTAATATTCACCACCAAAATATGGGATCATGTGGACACATGTCCTCACCACATATTCTAACATGTGGGAATGAGATTTAAAGGTTGGATCAATATTACTTTAGTTTAAGTTTATTATTTAATGATTTAAAGTGACTAGAAATGCCTATGTAGCATTATTGGTACTAATTCAAAGTCACTGCATGTAAACCTTAATATTATTACATATTTAGATAGATATGATGAAATGTGATTTTTGAGAGTTGGAATCAACTCAAAAGCTAACTTGGTTGATTTTATAAAAATGTTGCAAGTTGCAAAAGCTTCTGTTTTGTTATTTTTATTAGGAGAGATCTATAACTCTAATTGAATTAAATCCAACTGGCTTGGATAGATCATTTTAATACCTTTCAGACAAAATTGGTTTCATGCAATTTGGATTTTTAAACTCTCTGAATTGATTTTTGAAATAGGGGACACAAACTAGATTTAACTAAAAAAGAAAAATCCAGATTTGAATCTATGGGCTAGCACGGGAAAGGACTTGGGCCGGCCCAGTGGCACTCCACGGCGCGGGGCTCAGCTGACAGGGGGGTCCCGCGTGTCAGCGGCACTTAAAACGTGAAACGGTACGCGCGCTATGGGTCGTAGGATTAGAAGGGAGATCTACGGCTGAGGGTCGTCGTCGACGACGAACAGGTCGCCGGCGAGCTCGAACCCTAGCGGCTCGGTGGAGGTCTACTAGGGGCGTAGCAGGGCTCCAGCGGGGTCGGCGAGGTAGGCAAATGATGTGGAAGACGACGGCGAGGCGAGGCGCGGTTGCGGTGGAGCTTGGGGTGGTCGCAATCAACGGCGCTTTTCTCCTCCTGCCGCGGCTGCTCCGGCTCTAATTCCAGCGAGCTGCTGCTCCACTTGCTCCGGCTAGAGGTGGGTGAGGTTTAGAGAGGTGAGGGGAGTGGAACGGTGTGGAGAGAAGAGGCTGGGGAGGGATCCTTTTATAGGCCCGACGGTGAGACCGAGCGGGATGGGCAGGCGACGGTGGCGACAAGGCTACGGCGAGGTAGAGGCATGGCTGGGGTTGGCGATCGACATGCGGTCTCCTGGCGGTTCTCTAGGAATTGAATGCGGCCGTAGGGGCGGTGGCACACGGTCTAGGCGAGGTGGCGCTCTGAGAGGCAGAGGCGGCGGTGTCCATTGCGAGCGGTGGCTGTGAGGCTTTGGGCGGCGAACGGGGATGTCTGGGGTGTTCTCCAGGTCGAGGTGGAGCGGCGGGCGCGGGCTAGTGCCAAGGGGTGGTCTGTGCAAGCGGGGACAAAGCGCGCTCTGGGGGCGGCACTGGCATGGTACGCTGGCACTGGGCGCAGTTTGTGCTCGGTGGTCCACTGCTGCTCTGGGCTCGGGCAAGGGACAGGGGGTGGCGGTGATCTCCTGGCTACCTCCTAGACATGGCGAGGGAAGGGGGAGTGGTCTGCTGCAGCGGGGCAAGGTTTGGCCGGCGAGCATGTCCTCGGGTTGACATGGCAAGAGGTTTAGGGACAAGGGAGAGAGGTGTTAAGGGTTTGGTTAGACTAGGAGGGGACAGAGAAGATAAATGGAGATCAAATGGGGGCAAAACCCTGTGCATAATAGTGAGCTAGGATAGAGGTGATAATATGCATGCCAAGTGTTTGATGAAATGGGCGCATGAAAGAAAGTTTTGAATTTTGGTTTCAAAAAATTTGAGTGATCTCCACTAGTGATGGGTAGTCTCTGGTTGCAAGGGTTTTAAAAATGGAGCTCAAATAGATGGCTTTTGAAATAGGGGTGATCTATGCATATGCATTAGATTCAAATTTAAACTGTCATTTAAAATAGTTAACAGAATGTTTTTAGCAGATTAAAAGGTGGGCCTTGGTACCTCATTATGTGTACTAGCAAGGGGTGCAATGATCAAGAATTGTTTCTGTTAAGAATTGAGTACTAGGAATAGCCAAAGTAGGCATGAGAGTTAAATTTGCCAAAATGACCATTCCTTCTTTTTAATTCTTTTTGATTTGATTTTCTTTAAGAAAAGTTTGGGAATGATGTATATGATGTTTAAATCACCTAATAAACATTTTACAAGCATTGGATCAATCAATCATGGCAATTCAAACAACTCCTATTTTAAATGCATACATATATGAATGCTTTCATTTTAAATTTGGAAAAGTTTTTGTTAACCCTATTTTTGGATGATTTGATCTTGTTAAGCTTGGATTAAAGTTTTGGGATGTTACAAACCTTCCCCCCTTAAACAAAATCTCGTCTCGATATTTACAAAGAAAACTAGGAACTAAAGAGATCTGGGAACTCTGTCCAAATGTAATCTTCGCGCTCCCAAGTGGCTTCCTCCTCGGTATGGTTGCTCCACTGAATCTTGAGAAACTTGATACTCCTGGTCCTGGTGGTTCTGTAGGCTTCTTCCAAGATACGGATGGGTACTTCCTGATAGGTCAGGTCATTGTTGATTTCCACAGCTCTGTGATCGATATTCTTGAAAACTTCAGTCTTTTCAGGCACTTACAAGCATTTGCGAAGCAACGAGATATGGAACACATTGTGGATGGCTGACATCTCTTCAGGCAGTTCCAGTTGATACGATACTTCTCCTCGGTGGTTCAGAATCTTGAAAGGTCCGATATATCTGGGAGCTAACTTTCCCTTCAGACTAAAGCGTTGAGTTCCCTTCAATGGTGAAACCTTGAGATATACGAAATCTCTGACATTGAAAGTCAGGTCTCTCCTTCTTTTGTCAGCATAACTCTTCTGTCTGGATTGGGAGGTCTTGAGGTGCTCACGGGCTTTGTGAACTTTCTTTTCTGCTTCTCGAAGAATGTCGGGTCCAAAGATCTGACTCTCTCCTACTTGCGACCAATTCAAAGGGGTACGACACTTTCTTCCGTATAGGAAATCAAATGGTGCCATCTGCAAACTAGCCTGATAACTGTTGTTATATGAGAATTCTGCGAAAGGCAGGCAGTCTTCCCATTTTGATCCGTATTCCAACACACAAGCTCTAAGCATATCCTCTAGGATCTGGTTGACTCTCTCAGTCTGTCCATCTGTTTGCGGGTGATAAGCGGTACTAAAGTTCAACTTGGTTCCTAAACCTTCCTGAACTTTCTGCCAAAATCTCGAGGTAAACTGGGTTCCTAGATCTGAGACGATGGTCTTGGGGTTCCATGCAGACTAACAATCCTAGCAATGTATAGCTCTGCTAGTTTTGCACTCTGGTAGGTTGTCTTGACAGGTATAAAGTGGGCTACCTTGGATAGTCTATCAACTATGACCCAGATTGAGTCATTTCCCCTACTAAAAGTAGGTAAACCGGTGATAAAGTCCATTCCGACAGAATCCCATTTCCATTCCGGAATCTGCAATGGTTGCAATAGTCCTGCAGGTCTCTGATGCTCTACTTTAACTCTTTGACAGATGTCACATTTGGCGATGTAGCTTCCGATCTCTCTTTTCATCTTGTGCCACCAAAATTGCTCTTTCAAATCCTGATACATCTTTGTTCCTCTGGGGTGGATAGAATAAAGAGTATCATGAGCTTCCTTCATGATAATTTCCTTCAACTCCGAATCTGCTGGCACACAGATACGTCCTTTGTACCACGGTACTCCTTCTTCGTCTTCGGTGAATCCAGGTACCTTTCCTGTACCAATACGATGTTTGATTCCGTCGATACTTTCATTCCCCTTCTGAGCTTCCTTGATTTGGCTAATCAAAGTGGGTTGAAGTTCAATGCTAGCTAGGAATCCTTTGCTAACTAACTCAGTCCTGAACTGCTCCAACTCTTCATACAAACTTGGTTGCTTCTCCTTGATCATGGTGTTAAGCCTACACGACAATCTGCTAAGAGCATCCGCTACCACATTGGCTTTGCTGGGGTGATAGTGAAGGTCAAGGTCATAATCCTTGGTTAACTCTATCCATCTTCTTTGCCTCATATTCAGCTCCTTCTGAGTGAAGATATACTTCAAGCTCTTATGATCTGAGTAAATCTCACAGCGATTACCCATCAAATAATGACGCCATGTCTTCAACGCTAGAACCACTGCTGCTAGATCAAGATCATGGGTCGGATAGTTCTGCTCATGCTGCTTCAATTGTCGAGACAGATACGCGATGACCTTGCTGTCTTGCATCAATAGACATCCTAGGCCAATCTTGGATGCATCACAATGCACATCAAATGGCTTCTTGATGTCTGGCATGATCAAAATTGGGGCTGATATCAATCTCTTCTTCAGCTCTTGGAAACTGGCTTCACACTTGTCTGTCCATGCAAACTTCTTGTCCTTCTTCAACAATTGGGCCATCGGTCGGGCTATGCTCGAGAATCCTTCTACGAACTTGCGGCAATATCCCACTAATCCGAGAGATGAACGAACTTGGGTTTGATTGGTTAGGGATTCCCATTCTTCGACATCTTTGATCTTAGTGGGATCAACAGAGACTCCTCCGGCAGAAACAATATGTCCTAGGAATCCTACTTCTTTCAGCCAAAACTCACACTTGCTGAACTTGGCATATAACTGATGCTCTCTCAGGGTTTCTAGGATGATTCTCAGATGTTGCTCATGCTCTTCTTCTGACTTGGAGTAGATAAGGATGTCGTCGATAAACACAACTACAAACTTATCTAGGAAATTCATAAAGATCTTATTCATGAGATTCATGAAATAAGCAGGGGCATTGGTTAATCCAAAAGACATAACCGTATACTCGTATAAATCATAGCGAGTAGTAAAGGCGGTCTTCGGAATATCCATTGCACGAATCTTAAGTTGGTGATAACCAGTCCTAAGATCAATCTTTGAGAATACCTGAGCTCCAGTCAACTGATCAAATAGATCCTCTATCTTTGGCAAAGGGTACTGTTCTTGATGGTGACGTCATTTAACTTTCTGTAATCTGTACACAGACGATTGCCTTCATCTTTCTTATCAACGAATAACACTGGTGATCTCCATGGCGATGTGCTTGGCTGAATCAAGCATGTTTCTAACATGGCATCCAACTGCTTCTTCAGTTCCACTAACTCTGAGGGGTTCATGGTATAGGGTCTCTAGGCTATAGGTCCGGTTCCAGGGATTAGTTCGATAATGAACTCAATATCCCTATTCGGGGGCATACCTAGCAATTCATCTGGGAATACATCGGGGTATTCACAGACTACTCTGACTTGGTCAATGGTGGACAGGGCTACACTCTTGTTGCACTTGAATTGACGGGGTAAGGTTTCAGAGATATGCTCTACTGTTACTCCAGAACTACTGGTCATGGTGATGGCTTTCTTAGCACAGTCTATCAGTCCTTTATGCCTTGACATCCAGTCCATACCTAGTACTACTTCCAATCCTTTGGTTCCAAGTACAATTAGATTGGCATAAAAATCTATCCCATGTATTCTGATAGGTACAGCTTTGCAAATTTTTCTAGCTTTTGTGGTTGAACCGGGGATTTGAACTATCATGACATGCTTCAGGTTGGTTGGGCGAATCTTACTAGTGCATGCAAATTCTTCGGTGACAAATGAATGCGATACTCCAGAATCAAACAATACTCTTGCTAAAACTGAGTTGACAGAAAACATACCCAGCACTACATCTGGCGCTTCCTGGGCTTCTTCTGCGTTGATGTGGAAGAGACGACCGTTGCGGTTGTGCGGGTTCCCTGGGGCAAATCTTCTTCCTGGTTGGACACGACGCTGCTGCTGAGCTGGGGCATTCACAAAGGCATTGGCAGCAGTCTTCTTGGGACACTCATTGGAGTAGTGACCCTTCACTCCACACTCGAAACAAGTGATCTGGGACTTGTCCTTGACTGCGACAGGTATAGCACTGCTGCCAGTTCTGGGTGCAGTGTTGTTGTTGTTGTTGCTCTTAGGAGGGGCACGGTTGAAATTGTTGGCATTGCCAGAGTTGTGATTGTTTCCTCCGGACTTCACATTACCTCCGCTACGGTTGGAGTAGCTTGGGCGAGAATTTGGGGGTCGGTTGTTCCTTGGTGCATATCCTGGTGAGGGGTTGGGACAGTACTTCTGGTGACTACTGGATCCAGACTACTGCATCATATGGCGCTTGCGGTTGTCGTTTGCCTGGTTAATCTTCCCTTCCATCTAAATGGCAGAGTCGACTAGCTCTTCGAGATCATCAAAACGGATGTTGACAAGGACAGTCTGCATCTCATCATGCAGTCCGTTTAAGAATCTCTCCTTCTTCTTGGCCACCGTGTTGATCTCATCCGGTGCATATCTGGCAAGTGACAAGAATCTGTCACGGTACTCTACCACAGTCATTCTTCCTTGCTTCAATTCGCGGAATTCATCTCTCATCCTGTTGACAAGACCTTGTGGCACGTGGGTGCGGCTGAACTTGACCTTAAATTCTTCCCAGGTCATCACCTGGCCATGGTTCATATTGCGGATGCTATTCCACCAAGCTCTTGCATCTCCCGCCAGATAGTGGGTGGCGAAGAGAACTTTCTCATTCTCATCAACTCTGGCAACCTCTAAGTTGTTTTCCATTGTCTGTAACCATTCATCAGCATCTAATGGGTTTTCAGATTGGTTAAAGATTGAGGGATTGGTGTTCTGAAAGTTTTTAAGTTTGGATCCTTGGTGATCCTGATTTCCATGTCCTTGGTTGTTGAGATCCATTTGGGCGATCTGCTGTAATGTTGCTAAGTTGGCTTGACGTTCGGCCCTGCTTGCTTCACGGTCCGCGATGAGATTCTGCAAGAGCTGCAGCATTGGGTCCTGCGACGAGCTGCTCCCTCCTTGGTTTCCACGAGTCATCTGAAGATTGAGATAGATATAGGGGTAATAGGGAAATTCTAAGGTTCATGGTTTTGGGGTTTTCAAAGCTAAAACATTGAGTTAGACTCAAGTTTTTTTTCAACTAACTTCTTTTTCATTCATGCCAGCAAGCACACGATACAACACACACCACAACAAGCAAGGGGGAAAACAGATGGTTTGAAGAACCATTATACAAGCTACGATACAATGAGATGATACATCTCATGCTACGATAGTGCTCTAGTGCCTCTACTCATCGTCGATGAAGTCGGAGTCTTCATCATCAGTGTAGAAGTCCACAACATCCTCCTCCAGAAAGTCATCATCGTTGCTGAGGTAAGAATCCATATCTCCCTGGATGTCTTCACCCTCATCTTCTTCTTCCTTGGCGGCAAGCTGAGCTTCCTGCTCCTTGACGGTCTTCTCGAGGTTGGCCACCTTCTTGCAAAGACGGGCGATGGTACGATCCTTGTTTGCACGCTGGCGACGAAGAGACTGGCGATCTTGGACGAGCAGTGCGAAAGTCTGGGCCTTCTGGTCGGCGATGGCACAGTTCTGGTTGGCTAACTCCCTGGCATTGTCCAGTTCCTGTTGTCTGTCATGAAGCAAGAAATCAAGGTTCTCCACTTGACGCCTCAACTCTGGATGACTTGGCATCTCCATCGGCATTCCCATGAAGTCACGTCTTGCATAGTGGGCAAAACGGGTTCCTTGGATCTTGTTGACGCTGAGGGCACATAGACGTGCGAGAGCTTCATGCATTGCCCTGGCTAATCCATCTAGCCAGTTGTTCTCTCTCACGGAGAACTGAATTCTCCCAGAAGTTGGTGCTTCGATGCTTCCCCGAAGATCCGCGGTGACTAGCCACTGTAGGTCACCTCCTGGGGGTCCTGGAAGTTGAGCTCCAAGAAACTCCGGATGTGGGCGTCCCAGTAACTCCGACAGTGAATCCAGATCCCTCTCGAAGATCAGCTGACCTCCGTTTCCCAACTGGTAAAACTTGCTGAACTGAGTCTCCATCTACAAGAATTAAGGATGAGGGAGTTAGTGAAGTGATCCAGTGTGTCAAATTTTCAGTAGTAATGTAAGAAATTTTGAGGAACATGTATTTTTGAGATAGAATGATTTCACAAGGGTAAGAGGGGAAATAGTTTTTTTCATAAATACTCACTTTGGTTTTGAAGCTAAGTTTTTGGTCTGGACGTCCATTCTAACTAGGGTCTCCTATGGTCAGGATGGCTCTCATACCAACTTGTCAACACCCGGATTTTTAATCCCAGATGCCCGTTATGCCATACCTCGCAATCCCAGGATTACCATTTTTGCGAGACATAACGGATTGGATATCACAGTACATCATCATTACAAACCATACATAAGGTTTTAGACAAATAAGGATCTCATGATCCAGTCTTAATACAACGAGCAGCTGAAAAAAAAAGATAGCGTAGCGGTGGGGTCCATCTTCAAGGGCACAGGCAATGCTGAAGAAGGCAGATAGTCCTAGTTATCATAGCCGTCCTGCTGACCATCATCTTGATAATCTCCTTCATAGTCTAGCCATAATAAAAGACAGGGACAAAAGCCATGAGTACTCTTTAAGTACTCGCAAACTACTACTAACAAGTACTATAATTCTAAGTTAAAGTGCTAAATCTAAGTTTAACCATAAAATTAAGTTTGAAACCTAAACTGAGTTCAGAAGCAAGAAAGATAAAGTAAAGTTCTAGAATCACTTAAAATGGGAAACTATTATCATCAACACAACCCTGTTGTGGTCAAGTCAAGTTCATCATACATTTCAAGTTATTTAGAAAACATCTGACAACGAAACAATATGGCCATTCCAACTGTCCATAACCGCGGACGCGGCTATTCGAATAGTTTGACACTCTGTAGAGGTGGTACACTTTCACCACAAGATTCGATACATCTGTCAGGGATAACCCTGAATCATCATACTTAGTATGCAAATAATCAAACATAACCTTCCTTTTACACACCCTAGTACAAGCACCTCTCCTATGAGCATGGCCTCCCAACCATGACCATCAGTCATCTTGGGCACTGCATAGGTGGACAACATTGAGAGGTAGCCTCAGCTCAAACCTCTCCCGTGAGGGAACTAATACTAATGCATATAAACTTCCATCCAAGCCTTACCCAATTCAGGTAGTGTGGTTGTACAGTAAATTTGGAATGGTATCGCATCCGAATCCAACCATCAGTTTTATAAAAAAGTTAAGGCTCATGCCTCATCATTTTCATCATCATAAACCAGTTGTGTCTCTCAACACATGTCAAAACATCTCAATAGAATGACTCATCATTCCAAGGTTTTCACAATTCATTTTCACCAAGTGTTCCCATCTAAAGTGACTCAAGTTTTTGATCTACTCTAAAATACTAGGTTAAGAGTGTTCACTAAGGTGGAAAGATGGGATCAATCTCATGCCATAGAATGACATCTAAAGGTTTCTAAGTAGGTCAAGTTTTATACTTTTTATGCTACCTTCAAACCAAGTAAAGAACTTTGTATAACCTAAGAGGGGTAAAACTTATAGGTAAGACTTAGGGTACTAATAGTCAAAGGGGTGTGATCAAAGCATGCTTAAGGCATCTTTGCTAAACCATCTAGTTTAATTCTAGCTTGCTAACATTAGCTTGCCTTGGTTGGTGCAGTGGTTGAAGTTTTCTTCTTCTTCTTCTTCTTCTTCTTCTTGGTAGAACTCCTCCTCCTCGAAAGCTTGGTCGGTACTAGCGTCTATAAATACATAGGGAGAAGACAATCACCAAACAATACTTAACTAGGCTAAGTAGCATTCTAAAACACACCATTGATGATCTATTATCATCACAAACATCACAAGTTTAATTCAATAATTTCAACCTTTTTATTTTAGAAAAGTAATTTCTACTCATTGAAATATTAACTAAAATTTAATATTCACCACCAAAATATGGGATCATGTGGATGCATGTCCTCACCACATATTCTAACATGTGGGAATGAGATTTAAAGGTTGGATCAATATTACTTTAGTTTAAGTTTATTATTTAATGATTTAAAGTGACTAGAAATGCCTATGTAGCATTATTTTGGTACTAGTCCAAAGTCACTGCATGTAAACCTTAATATTATTACATATTTATATAGATATGATGAAATTTGATTTTTGAGAGTTGGAATCAACTCAAAAGCTAAGTTGGTTGATTTTATAAAAATGTTGCAAGTTGCAAAAGCTTCTGTTTTGTTATTTTTATTAGGAGAGATCTATAACTCTAATTGAATTAAATCCAACGGTCTTGGATAGATCATTTTAATACCTTTCAGACAAAATTGGTTTCATGCAATTTGGATTTCTAAACCTCTCTGAATTGATTTTTGAAATAGAGGACAGAAACTAGATTTAACTAAAAAAGAAAAATCCAGATTTGAATCTATGGGCTAGCGCGGGAAAGGACTTGGGCCGGCCCAGTGGCACTTCGCGGCACGGGGCTCAGCTGACAGGGGGTCCCGCGTGTCAGCGGCACTTAAAATGCGAAACGGTACGCGCGCTGTGGACCGTAGGATTAGAAGGGAGATCTACGGCTAAGGGTCGTCGTCGACGACGAACAGGTCGCCGGCGAGCTCGAACCCTAGCGGCTCGGTGGGGGTCTACTAGGGGCGTACCAGGGCTCCAGCGGGGTCGGCGAGGCGGGCAAACAACGTGGAAGATGACAGCGAGGCGAGGCGCGGTTGCGGCGGAGCTTGGGGTGGTCGCAATCAACGGCGCCTTTCTCCTCCTGCCGCGGCTGCTTCAGCTCCAATTCCAGCGAGCTGCTGCTCCACTTGCTCCGGCTAGAAGTGGGTGAGGTTCAGAGAGGTGAGGGGAGTGGAATGGTGTGGAGAGAAGAGGCTGGGGAGGGCTCCTTTTATAGGCCCGACGGTGAGACCGAGCGGGATGGGCAGGCGACGGTGGCGACAAGGCTACGGCGAGGTAGAGGCATGGCTGGGGTTGGCGATCGACAGGCGGTCTCCTGGCGGTGCTCTAGGAATTGAATGCGGCTGTAGGGGCGGTGGCACGCGGTCTGAGCGAGGTGGCGCTCTGAGAGGCAGAGGCGGCGGTGTCCTCGGCGAGCGGTGGCTGTGAGGCTTTGGGCGGTGAACGGGGATGTCTGGGGTGTTCTCTAGGTCGAGGTGGAGCGGCGGGCGCGGGCTGGTGCCAAGGGGTGGTCTGTGCGAGCGGGTCCAGAGCGCGCTCTGGGGGCAGCACTGGCATGGTGCGCTGGCACTGGGCACAGTTTGTGCTCGGTGGTCCACTGCTGCTCTAGGCTCGAGCAAGGGACAGGGGGTGGCGGTGAGCTCCTGGCTACCTCCTAGACATGGCGAGGGAAGGGGGAGTGGTCTGCTGCTGCGGGGCAAGGTTTGGCCGGCGAGCATGTCCTCGGGTTGACATGGCAAGAGGTTTAGGGACAAGGGAGAGAGGTGTTAAGGGTTTGGTTAGACTAGGAGGGGACAGAGGAGATAAATGGAGATCAAAACGGGGCAAAACCCTGTGCAGAATAGTGAGCTAGGATAGAGGTGATAATATGCATGCCAAGTGTTTGATGAAATGGGCGCATGAAAGAAAGTTTTGAATTTTGGTTTCAAAAAATTTGAGTGATCTCCACTAGTGTTGGGTAGTCTCTGGTTGCAAGGGTTTTAAAAATGGAGCTCAAATAGATGGCTTTTGAAATAGGGGTGATCTATGCATATGCATTAGATTCAAATTTAAACTGTCATTTAAAATAGTTAACAGAATGTTTTTAGTAGATCAAAAGGTGGGCCTTGGTACCTCATTATGTGTACTAGCAAGGGGTGCAAAGATAAAGAATTGTTTCTGTTAAGAATTGAGTACTAGGAATAGCCAAAGTAGGCATGAGAGTTAAATTTGCCAAAATGACCATTCCTTCTTTTTAATTCTTTTTTATTTGATTTTCTTTAAGAAAAGTTTGGGAATGATGTAGATGATGTTTAAATCACCTAAGAAACATTTTACAAGCATTGGATCAATCAATCATGGCAATTCAAACAACTCCTATTTTAAATGCATACACATATGAATGCTTTAATTTTAAATTTGGAAAAGTTTTTGTTAATCCTATTTTTTGATGATTTGATCTTGTTAAGCTTGGATTAAAGTTTTGGGATGTTACAGTAGACATGTCGTACGGATAGAACACATAGCAATATGTGGGCATTGATTCTCTAGTTGCTACCCTCTTTAATGTTATTGTTCATATCGCGGCACTGTTTGATGAAGCGGCCCCCAACCGACCTCACGTGGTGATTCACGAGACTGGTCCACAAATCAAAGTGGCTTAGGGGGTTGTCTGTCTCTCTACAGTAGTTGATATGGCATTGACACTGGAGGGCCCTGAAAAGGGAAGAAGAACGGCAATCATTGAATCCATGTTGTGGCTCGACGTTCGTAGGTGGGAAAGGGTTCTACTGCGAAAGCCCTAAAGCCGCGTAAAGCATGCAATAGTTAATATAGAAGCGTCTATCTTCGTTATTGCATAGGGGCAAGTATTATAACATGGAAATGACAAGTTTGTGAAACTTTAAGGCTGTTGATGATGATCATAAAGCTATAACCATGCCATAACACTTTACTTTTGAAGTATTACCTATTGTGCTAGTATACTTACTAGACGGTAGCATAATAAGATAATCCCTCATAGTATTCCAGTTGTCGTATTCCCCTTGTGTGTGCACCAATAAGAAAGTTCTTCGGTATGAGGCGCCCTGCGGTGAGTAGGGGTCAGACATATCTACGTTCGCATATAGTGGGTGTAAGCCATGTTGCACTGCGAATACACACGAGTTAGAACTAGCGAGCCTAGCACGTTACAAAGACGTGGCCTCGGAATACAAGATACCGAAAGGTCGAGCATGAATCACATAGTTGATGTGATCGACATTAGGGAATGCCCACCCTTGATATTGCACTGATGTCTGTGTTTAACCGGGGGAGGTGCAGGGGATTGGGATCATGTGATCACTAAACGAGTAGAGGGATGTTTGTTTAAGTGGGAGTTCCTTTAAATAATACTTGAACTCATTATTATGAACATAGTCTAAACACTTTGCAAATCCTTTGTAGATGTCTCGCCCACCCACCTTCAACCTTAGCGCTTTCCTCGAGAAGGACAAGCTGAAAACTGATGGAACCAACTTCACCACATGGTTCCGCAATCTTAGGATCCTCCTAGTCCCCTACAAGTTGACTTATGTCATCGAGGCTGAGCTTCCGGCTAAGCCTGCAGATTCCGCCTCCTAGGACAAAAAGAATGTCTGGTAGTCCAAGGTAGATGATTTCTCCCTCATCTAGAGTGGAATGCTCTATGCCATGGAGCCGGAGCTTCAAAAGCATTTTGAGAAGATGAATGCTTTTGAGATCATTGAGGATATCAAGGTTGTCTTTGCTCCACAGGCTCGTGCAGAGAGGTATGATGCTTCTGAGCTCTTCTTCTCTGCTAAAATGGAAGAGCACAATAGTATTAGTGAGCACCTGGTCAATATGTCTGGCTACGTTAAGCGCTTAAATGCCTTGGATTGCAAAATCCCGGAGGAGCTCGCTATAGATAGGGTGTTGCATTCGCTTCCCCTAGCTATAAGAGCTTTGTGATGAACTACAACATGCAAGGGATGACTAAGACCCTTGCTGAGGTGTTCGCCATGCTCAAAACTGCTGAGGTTGAAATCAAGAAGGAGCATACGATGTTGACGGTCAACAAGACCACCAACTTTAAGAAACCGGGGCAAAAGGGGAAAGGCAAGAGTAAGAAGTCTAAGAGGGATGGCAGGTTTGTTCCCAGCACCTCAAAGACTGCCAAGCCTGGCCCTAAGCCTGGCACTTCGTGCTTCTACTGCAAAGGGGATGGGCACTGGAAACGCAACTGCCCCAAGTACCTTGAAGACAAGCGAGCTGGCAAGATAGCCACCCCGGACAAAGGTATATATGATATACATGTTATTGATGTATTCCTTACGAGCGCCAGGAGTAACACCTAGGTATTTGATACCGGATGTGTTGCTCACATTTGTAACTCTCAGCAGGATCTGCAGAGTAGGAGGCGCCTGAGGAAGGACGAGGTGACGATGCACGTCGGTAATGGCTCGAGAGTCGAAGTCATGGACGTCGGCATCCTGCATCTCCGTCTACCGTCAGGATTATTGTTGGTTTTGAATAAATGCTATTATGTACCCGCATTGAGTATGAATATTGTGAGTGGGTCTTGCTTGTTGCAAGACCGTTATTCGTTTCAATCAGGAACAAATGGTTGCTCAATTTATATGAATGATGTTTTCTATGTTCATGCTCCTGTATGTGATGGTTTATTCTTACTTGATCTTGATTGTGATACACACATCCATAATGTTGATGCTAAACATTGTAAGCACAGTGATGATAATTCCATGTTCATGTGGCATTTCCGTCTTGGTCATATTGGTGTAAAGCGCATGAAGAAGCTTCATTCAGAAGGACTTCTTGGATCATTGGATTTCGAATCCCTTGATACATGTGAGCCATGCCTCATGGGCAAGATGACTAGGACACCATTCTCTGGAATAGTGGAGAGAGTTGTGGACCTACTTGGGATCATACATACGGATGTATTGGACCAATGAGTGTCTCAACACGCAATGGTTATCGCTACTTTGTTACCTTTACTGACGACTTAAGCAGATATGGATATATCTACTTGATGAAGCACAAATCTGAAACCTTTGAAAAGTTCAAGGAATTTCAGAAAGAGGTAGAGAATCAACTTAACAAGAAAATCAAGCACCTTCGATCGGATCGAGGAGGCAAGTATTTGAGTTCTGAGTTTAACATGCACTTGAAGGACTATGGGATTATCCCACAGCTTACGCCAGCCGGAACACCACAACGTAATGGTGTGTCGGAACGTTGTAACCGAACCCTATTGGATAGTGTACGGTCCATGATGTCTTTAACTGATTTGTCTATGTCTTTTTGGGGATACACGTTAGAAACCGCTGCTTTTATTTTAAACCGAGCAGCATCCAAATCCGTGGAGACAACCCATATGAGATATGGTATGGAAAGAAGCCAAAGTTGTCATTTCTGAGAGTTTGGGGTTGTGAGGCTTACGTTAAGAAACTACAGCCTGACAAACTCGAATCCAAATCGGAAAAATGTATCTTTGTAGGATATCCAAGGGAAACTACTAGATATACTTTCTACAACCAAGCCGAAGGCAAAACGTTTGTCGCAAGAACCGGCACCTTTCTCGAGAAAGAGTTTCTTGCAAAAGGAGTGAGTGGAAGGAAAATTGAGTTAGATGAAATTGTTGACCCTTCTCTCCAAATTCTGAGTAGCGCAACGGAAGTTGTTCTGAAACCGCTCTCCAACATGGAGGAAGAGCCCGTTGATGATGATCAAAACAATGACATCGAGACTCCTGAGGTTCATAGGTCTACAAGGGTTCGTGCCACTCCTGATTGGTATAGTAGCCTTGTGATGTCTGTCATCCTAGATGAACAGGAAGACCCTACAAACTACAAAGGAGCTATGGATAGTGCTGACTCCGAGAAATGGCTAGAAGCCATGAAATCCGAAATAGGATCCATGCATGAAAACCAAGTTTGGACCTTGGTGGATCTTCCAGAAGGCCACAAGGCCGTGGAAAATAAATGGATCTTTAAGAAGAAGACAAATGCGAATGGTAACGTGACCATTCACAAAGCTCGACTTGTCGCAAAGGGGTTTCGACAAATTCAAGGAGTTAACTACGACGAGACTTACTCTCTCGTAGTGATGCTTAAGGCTGTCATGATTTTAATAGCAATTGCTACACATTTCGACTATGAAATTTGGCAGATGGATGTCAAGACCGCATTCCTCAATGGTCACATTGATGAAGAGTTGTATATGATGCAACCGGAAGGTTTTGTTAATCCTAAGGATGCTAGAAAGGTATGCAAGCTTCAACGGTCCATTTATGGATTGAAGCAAGCATCTCGGAGCTAGAACCAACATTTTGATCAAGTGATCAAGAGTTTTGGATTTGTCCAAAATCAACAAGAGTTCTGTGTTTACAAGAAAGCGAGTGGGAGCTCAGTTGTTTTCTTAGTAGTATATGTGGATGACATATTACTCATGGGAAACGATGTGGATCTTATGAAAAGCGTGAAAGCCTATTTGAGTAACCAATTTTCATGAAGGATCTAGGTGAAGCTGTATATATACTAGGAATCAAGATCTATAGAGATAGATCAAGGCACCTAATAGCATTGAGTCAAAGTACTTACATAGAAAAGATTTTGAAGAGGTTCAAAATGGAAAACACCAAAAGGGGTTTTACACGTATGATGAAGAATTGCAAAATGAGTATGACTCAATGTCCTGTAATGGACAATGATAGAGAGAAGATATCTTACATCCCCTATGCTTCAGCCATAGGATCTATCATGTATGCAATGCTAAGTACACGACCTGATGTGGCATTGGCTCTTAGTTTGACGAGCCGATATCAAAGTAATCCAGGACCGGATCACTGGACAACTGTGAAGAATATCCTAAAGTATCTGAGAAGAATAAAGGATATGTTCCTAATCTATGGAGGAAATGATGAAGCTCTGAATGTAACGGGTTATGTAGATGCGAGCTGGAATTCAGATCATGATGACTCGAAGTCTCAAACAGGATTTGTTTTCTTGGTGAATGGTGGGGCGGTAAGCTGGAAGAGCAAGAAGCAGCCGGTGGTGGCACAATCTTCAATGGAGTCTGAATATATTGCTGCGGCTGATGCAACAAATGAAGCTATTTGGCTAAGGAATTTCATCATCGAACTGGGAGTTTTTCCCAATGCGCAAGACCCCGTGACGATCAATTGTGATAACACGGGTGCTATTGCAAACGCAAGGGAACCAAGAACTCATTCCACAGCCAAACACATCAAACTTAGATTTCACGTCATTCGGTAGAACGTTGACGAAGGTGAAGTCAAGATTTGCAAAGTAGATACGGAACTGAATGTGGCAGATCCTTTGATTAAAGCTCTCCATCTGGATAAGCACGAACAACACCGAGATTCCATTGGTGTTAGGTTCCTGCCTATTGTAAACTAGTTTTGTTTATATTCTAGTGCAAGTGGGAGACTGAAGGAGATATGCCCTAGAGGCAAATAATAAAGTGTATTATTTGATATATCTCCTATATGTTTATAATACGTTTCATACTGTGCTATAACTGTGTTAATACGAAACGTTAATACACATGTGGTATGTAAACAAACCGTGTCTCTAGTTACCTCTAGTGGACTAGTTCGTTGGTCATGAGGATGGTCTGCGTTTCAAGATCATGGGCATTTATACCAACTGACAATGAGGTCATGTTATTGGTTGAATAACATGATAGGCAAACATCCGACCGTTATATCTTAATGAGATCTAGTTACAAAGTTCACCATTGATGATAAAACACAGAGAACCTCGCAACCTGATCCTTTGACTGTGAGGTAATGCAAATCACCATTCCGGAAGAAGCTTACATGGTTATCAAGAGTCATCTCGTAACAGGGTGATCAAAAAGGTGCCACTCAGGTTTTTCGAAGGGATGCGTAGAGGAGTACATATCAAGACTAGGATTTGTCTAGTCCATGTAACAGACAGATACATGTGGCCATCTTGGTGACGTTGCATTGACAAAGCTTGCAAGCATGTGACTGATGACTCTGTGTATGGCGCCCAGAAAAATGCTTGATGGCGGTGTTGATGTAGAGCTCGTTGGTAACCCCAAGAGGAAGGTATGATGAGCACAGCAGCAAGTTTCCCTCAGTTATGAAACCAAGGTTTAATCGAACCAGTAGGAGCAAGGAAACACCCCAAAGGTGTTACTAGCTGAGCTTTGGCACGGCGCACTACCGGTGCTAGTAGCAACGTGGAGACCTGCACAACACAACCACATAACTTTGTCCCCAACTTGCGATGAGGTTGTCAATCTCATTGTGTTTTGCGAAAAACAAAGGATTAAACGTATCGAATGGAAAGAAGTAAAAGTTTGCAAAAAGTAAACACAAAGCAGTAAAAGATTGTAGATTGTATGTAAAAGACAAGGACCGGGATCCATAGTTCACTAAAGGTGGCTCTCCTTAAGATAGATAACATGCTGGGTGAACAAATTACAGCGGGGCAACTGATAAACACCGAGAAAGCAATACATGCATATACTAATCATCTTGACTCCTTTGAGACTTGATTAGGCATTACAACATAATACATAGACCGCCATCCAACTGCATCTATGACTAATAATCCACCTTCAGGGTATCATCCGAACCCCCTCCAGTATTAAGTTGCAAGCAACAGATTATTGCTTTACGAACTGCGTGTAAAGTAAACAATACGATTGTTCTATGAACAAAGGATTATTGTTTTCTCCCTAGTAGCAACAGCACATCTAGTACCTTAGAGATTTCTGTCACTTCCCCAGATTACCATAGGCATGAACCCACTATCGAGCATAAATACTAACTCTTGGAGTTGCTGGCATCTACTTGGCCAAGATAGCTACTAACAACGGAAAGCATGCAAGATCACAAATAACAAAGACATGATAGAATCAATAATCAATCTGAAATAGCATCTCAATATCCATCGGATCCCCGCAAACACAACATGTATGATTACAAATAGATGATCTTGATCATGAACGAAGCTCACAAGATCTAGACATGGTAGCACAAAGGAGAAGAACCAACCATCTAGCTACTACATAGATCCGTAGTCCAAGGATGAACTACTCACGCATCACACCGAAGGCTTGTATGGTGATGAAGAAGGCATCCAGGGTGAATTCCCCTCTCCGGCAGGGTGCCGGGAAGAGCTTCCGATCCCTCCCGATCTAGGGATGGAGATGACGCCGGCTACAGACTCTTTCGTGGATTTTTTTTGATCGGGCACTTAGGGTTTTCGTCCCGAGGGCAATATATAGGCGGAAGGAGAGGCCGAGGGGGTGCCGGGAGCGGCCACACCACCCCCTGGTGCGGGCTAGGCCTGGCCGCGCGGCCAGGTGGTGTGGTGGATCCCTGGCCCTTCTCCGTCTCGTATTCTGGCACTTGATCCCTTCCGGAAAAATAGGCACTTTGGCTTTTGTCCCGTCCAATTCCGAGAATATTCATTTTCTGACTTTCCTGGAACCAAAAACAGCAGAAAACAGGCAGCTGGCACCGTGGCTCTTGTTAATAGGTTAGTCCAAGAAATCATAAGAAAATTACTCCAAAGTTGGAACAAAACACAAGAAAGTGGATAAAACCAAGCATGGAACATCAAAAATTATAGATACATTTGCAATGTATCAGTGACTAGGGCACGGAATGCAACAACATGAGAACGAGAAAACAAGTTCATCGGTAACGAGATCGAACTAAGGTATGGAGATACCGAAGATCAAGTCTCGGATTAATTAGGTATCGAATGATAAAGGGAATGGGGAACGACTATCTCACGGTTCGAGCGATTGTATTCGTGAAACCTACGAGGGTCACATGGCTATCCAGGTCCCTCTGTTGATCATTGATGTGAGAGTGGTCGCAATCATGTCCGGAGTGTTTCCGAACCGAAGGTGTCACGCTTAAGGGTAGGAACGCTTAGGGTAGATGAGGTATCGTAAGAGAAATAGAGAGAGAGAAACCGAATAGTTTCGGGTAACATCCGATGGAGATCGAAAGGGGTCTAGAAGGTGTTCCGGAGTGAAGGAATAATATAATATGTGTATTTGAATGTTAATTGGAGAATTAATATTAAATATATATTTTATTTTATTTTTAAAGGCTCCATATTGCTAATGGGCCTCCCCCGAAGGGAGGCTCAATAGGGCAAGGCGCCTAGGGAGTGGGGGCCAGCCGGCCTGGGCTTGGTGGGCCGCCCCAATGGGGCCCACCTAGGGCCGACGGCTGCCCCTAGGTTGCCGGCGGGTGTGGGGATTAATCCCACACCGCCTGGCCCCTGGGTGGTGCGCCCCCTCCCACTATATATAGGGGTCCCCCCTCCCCCTTTGGAATCACCCATTCCCTCTCATTCTCTCTCTCCCTTCCACTGAGGACTTCTCCATAATATTGGGAGGACCTCGTGGGTGAGTTCTCCACCTTCACACTACCGTGTGATCTACGATCCGACATTTACTTCTTCCACTGCTCGGCTGGATCGGAGTCCGGTTGACGTCTCCTACACCGGACGTGTGACGAACTTCGGAGGCACCACACTTGGGGTGCTGCTCGTCTTCATCAATATACCCCTTCCTGCGTAAGGCGTGCCTCTGTCTGCAAAGGTATGAATACTGTATTCCTTCTTCGTTACTTATGTCTACATAGTATAGATCCTGGTATTAGTGTTCGAGTAGATAGAAATTTTTTGTTTTCTGCTATGGAACCCTACAAAAATACCCCCTGAGTATTTGGCACGCCAACTGTAGTCATCGTGGTTGATTACAGGCAACTTGGGTACCGCGTTGCCTGGGCGCCCCAACTTTCAGGCCGCAAAATGATATTCTCCACCGCCGTGCCCTCCTCGTCCTCCAGACCCGAAAGTAGCAGTGACCACTGCCGTTTTCGCGTTGGGTTTTTCTTCCGAGGTGTTTTTGTGCTTCTGAGCTTGCTGCTTTGATTGTTTTTCTGACTGTGGCATAGCCAGGGCGTTCAGTAATCCATCTGCATAGTCGTCAACATCTGCATACTTGCTCGCTATTTCTATCATCTCTCCTAGATCAGTGACCTTGTCACACTTCAAGCGATGACATAGTAAACCAATTGGGAGTCCTGCAATGAAAGCTTCAATCGTAGTTTGGTCATTTACTCCTTCACAGGAGTTCTTAGTGTCGATCCATCATCCGAGGTATTCTCGGCAAGTTTCTCCGGCTTTTTGGGTGCAACGCTGTATGTCTCCTACCATACAGGGCCTCCGGTATGTGCCTTCGAAATTCCGAAAGAACACACTTTGCATATCATACCAGTTGTGGATGGTGTTCTCCAAAAGTTCATTGAGCCATGATCGTGCCATCTTTCGGAACATAAGTGGGAGATATCGGGTTGCGACCAAGCTGTTTTCGCCTTTGGTGATGCAACAAGCCTGGAAAAAATCCTGGAGCCAAGTATCGGGCCGAGCCACACCATCGTAGGCTTGGATGTGTCTTGAGATAGCAAATCCTTCTGGGAAGTGTGTTTGTCGAATTCGTGGTCCGAAGCATTTTGGGCCCACGTATATATCATTGTTTTCATAGCGCCGCGCCTATATGTTGGAGTTAATCTCGTGTCTCACGTCACTTGGTGACAGGGAACGCTGTCTCGGTTGTTCGCTATAGCTGCGGTGCCTTGGAGCCTGACTTCGGCTTCTGCCGCCACCTCCTCCGCCACGACGCCCTCCTTGGCCTCCTTGAGAGCCGTTGTGATGGCTACTTGGTGGAGAGGGTGGAGCAGGTGGATTGTTTCCGGCTGATCACCGGCCTCTGTCCAGAGCATCATTATTCCGGTTTCAAGGAGGGTCTTCAGTGCGATGAGCCCCCTGCCGACTGAGCTCAGCATGGTGTCCGTCGTTCCTTCGTCCGTCACTCCCACCGCGATGGGGTTCAGCCGGACGGCTTGTATGTCTAGGAGGTGGCATTCTTTGACGGTCCTCCTCCCAACGTTTCTCCTCGCCTTCTTCCCTGTGATCGTTCGACTCTCGCCGGGGAGGATTTCTCGGATATAGTGCAGCAATTGCCTCTTGCTCCACGGCTGGGGCAATGTTGCACCAGTCACGTGCAGTTCTGTGGCGTTGTGCTGAAGATCCGGTTCTTGAGTAGTTGTCTTCCCGACGGTCAGAACGGTGATGCTGCTCCAGAACCCGTTGGGGCCTTACGTTATTCCAGGCCGGATCCATGCGACATTGGTCAGATTGAGAGACCAGTTTTCCGCTTCCAGACTTCGCGACCTTCTGCTGCTCCAGGCCCTTGGTGAGTAGCTTAATGCCCAATCGGACCTGTTCTGGGTCTGGATTATTTGCTAGGATATCTCGAGTTGCGACAGTGTTCTGTACTGGTGTTGGATACACCAGTTCTCCCTTACTGTCAAGTCAAGGCATCCCTGGATCTCCCTCAAAGAGAACCTTGTGGATTTCCAGAAATTGATTGTCACGTGTGTGTCGTTTCTGGGTCTTCTGATGCTACAGAGAGATATACTTCTCTATAGTAGCTATGCGCTTCTTCTCTTCCTCGATGTTGTTGGCTTCATCCAGGAGTAATTAGCGACGCGCTTCTAGGGCCTGAGCCCTTTCCTCCAGCTCTTCAGCAGTAAGTTATGCGACTATAGGGATGGGTTTAGTTAGAGCAGCATCGATGAGTTTACAGGCACCTGCAGTGACCACGTGTCCATCCACCGAAGCTTCTTTGGGCTCTTTTGGGATAAGTGCTCCATCCGAGTCTTCCTCATATTCTTCGGCGATCACTTCCTCTGTTGGAAGTTCCTTTGCCGGGGTCTTGTTCTTCTTGTTCTTCTTCTTTGCCTTCTTGGCAGCGCCGGTAGCAAAGACGACTTTGGGTCCGTTTCCCGGAGTCAAGCTCTGGGCGGTACTTTCGGACATTTGGATGTCGGGATTATCTCCAAGATCCATGTCATCCTGCGCTTTGGGAGAGTTTTCTCCGGATCCTTCATCCATGGCTTCTCCTTCTTCTGCAGCTTTGGAGTTGAACTCCTCTTCATATTCCACGGAGAAATTTCAGAAATCCGCCGACGTCACCGAGTCATCCGAAGATGCGGGTAAGTCGGTGTTTATTCTGATCGCCTCCAGCACCGAGTCTTCGTTGTCTCCAGCATCGGCAGAGCCGGATCCGGATCCAACATATCCGACAAAGTGCGACATGTGGGTCCTGAGGTAGTTGCAGCTCTCCTCGTGGGCTTCCTCGAAAATCCTGATGGTCTCGAGAACCTCATCCGCGTTTGCGCCTTGCAGCATCATGCGCCTCAACGTATGCCTCAGGAAAGGTTGGTCTGTTCCGGTGTTAGCAGAGCTGGAACCAAGGTTGTTGTCATGCTCCTCCTGGATTTTGACCTCAGCGGGTAGATCGATCTGGGATTTGGCCTCGCTGGGGAGACCCACTCTAGATTTGATTTGAACTGCAAGATCTGCTTCAGGTTCGGCTTTCTCCACTATCTTCACAACGGGTGCGGGCTGGGTGGGATTAGGGTTTTCTGAGATCCGGAACTCTGCCGCCTCCGCAGACAAAGTGGACCCAGAGACTTCTTCTGCCTCTATCATCACCGCTGGGATGGGTGGGACAAGTTCAGCGAAATCGATGTACACATCGATCTCACCAAAACACATGATGGTGTAAGCAGTCACAACCTCCCTAGTCGGAATCCAAGTCTCGTCGAGAATGATGAGAGGGACGTCGCTGGCATAGAGGATGCGACCGACGACGATGGTCTCGCCGATTCTGATTCTTGCAGATTCCGCTCGGAACGCAGATCCGAAGCTTACTTGCCCCACAATGGGCACCAACTATCGTCGGATTGATGACAAGTATGCCATGAGGGGGTCCTCGAGGCGTGTGGAAGAGAGGGGTGTGAGACGTACGGTATTCCGGGATGATGAGCACACAAGTTTACCCAGGTTCGAATCCGCCGGCTTTGGACGGATCCTACTCCTGCTAGCAATCCAGTAATACGGCGAAACCGGAATATGGGTTACAAGGGTTTCGCCTGTGCGAGTTGAGATTGTAGACTATTGTGAGGGTGCCCTAAAGGCTTGCCCTAGGATGGCTTATATAGATATCCGACCTAGGGTTTACAGGAGAGATCTATCCGGCTACGACTAAGAGTCGATTACAGAGTATATCTTGAACTACAAGTAACTTAACATGCCTATGTCAGTAAGTCTTCTGGGACTTCCCGTAGCCGGAGCGGACTCCGTCTCTTCTCCCTGACTGGGCCGCCCGTGAAGCAAAGCTCTAACCCGAAGTGGGCCACCCTGGTCAGCGAGGTACAATGAGAATACCCGGAAAGTATATCTCCAACATTGTGCACCACGCGCCTCACCCTTTTTTTGAACGACACAACGGGGGGCGAACTGCCCACCTGCATATTTTCATTGAGAAAGGGCAAAAAAGCCCCCAAACTATTACAAAACGGGGGAGGAGTGTCAGCTCAAGGATTACAACAGCGTGGCGCACCACTGCTCTACACTTTCAAAGCTAACACGTGAAGGGACCCGAGCCCGCCATAGCCGCAGATGTTCAACGACTTGCTCGAGGATCGCCAGAAGGGGGAGACAGGCGACATCGATAACCATCCGGTTCCTGGGTTTTCAAATCACCCAGAGGAGGCATGAGGTGACAGTGCTCCACAACGGCACGCCCTAGGAGGGGTTGCTTGCTTGGAGCGAGACCCATGCCGATCCGGTAGAGGTGGGGAGGGCGCATCGACGAGGCCCAAGCGTGCGCCGCCAGAACAGCCGTAGGCGGGAGCAGGCAAAGAATCGGTGGGCGAGAGTCTCTGGTTGGCGCGGGCAGAAGGGACACACGTTGGTGTCCAAGCACCCGATGTGCCGCAGGAAGGCACGCGTGCGAGTGCTGCCGTGGCGGAGGATCCAGACGAACACCTTGACCATGAGTGACACGTACCCAGCCCAATTCAGGTCGTGAAGGAGAGGGCCGCATCCGGAGCTCTTCAACATCCTGTACACGGCTCCGACACTGAACTGATGGGCATCATCCCACACAAGAGACCGCTCGTCGTCCACAGTGGAGGAGCGTGCGAGGAGGTGATCGAGAGCGTCGTGAAGCACACGAAGCTCCACCCTAGCATGGTCAGTCATCCTGTAGTGTGCCTCACCTTTGAGAAGACACTAAAACTATATGAAAAAAGAAAGAAAACCAGCCCCACCGGTCCGATTCTTGCTAAAAAGGAAGGTTTTTGTCCCATTTTATTCTCAAGTTCAAATTCAAGAACAAACCAGAATTCAGGATGTAACACAGCTGAGCTACGTAATGTTATGAGGCGAGTACTTTGATCCATTCGGGCATTTTTTTTGACGTTTCAAAGCATACACTGTCGTGCGGGCACGGGATATCCGGTGCTTTTTGTTGGATATTCTTCTGCATCTCCTGTCGATTGCTCTAGGGTACTGTAGACGACGGCACTGATCAAATTCCGTGGAGCCTCAGCCTGTGCTCGGATCACCCGTGCAAGGAGAGGAAAAGGGACAGCGGGTGACGTACTGACGTGCAACGTGAACAAGCCTGATCATTTGATTATCATGTTTGATGTCATGGATAGGAATCTTCAATCTGATTGTTGGTTAGGTTTATCCTTTTTTTGAATACGGAGTATTATAAATATGCAACAAAATGGATGCGGATATCCGAAGTAGAAATTCGATTCAGAGACTTGCTTGTACGTTTTGCCTAAAATTGATTCTGAAAAATACACTCCTCGTAGTACTGTAGGAGTAGTGTACTACCCTAGGCAAAGTGCAGCTCGGATCACGGAATCCAAAGTTGATCACAAAATTTGCAGGCGGATGACACGGAACAAAAGCGGAGCAGGAAACGAGACAACGAGAAGGGACAACCGGACAAGGCAAGGAAGCGTCGAGAGACGCACCACCATCCCCGGGTCCCTACCCGTCTCGTCCGTACCGCGCCGCACCGGTGGATAGGTTGGGGGGATCTCCGATCTTGGCCCTCCTTGTCCTGTCCAACACCTCCGCGCGACGAGTCCATCGCGAGCCCGGCCTCTCGAGCGCCTCCACGCCCGCGCGACGAGTTCATCGCGAGCCCGCCCCGTCGGATCGCGTCCGTTCCAGACCAGAGGAGGCGGAGGAGGGGCGTCGTGCGCCGAGCTCGGGAGTCGTGGCGCTGTTCCGAGGCTGCTTTTCGTTCGGGTCGGCGGGGCGGAGGCCCGTCGCATCACCCTTGACCTCTCCGCCGCGCGCGACCGTAGCGGCGGCAGCGGACGACGGCGCCAAGATGAAGGGCCTCTTCAAGTCGAAGCCGCGGACGCCGCCCGAGGTCGTGCGGCAGACACGCGAGCTCCTCATCTACCTCGACCTCCACTCCGACTCACGCGGCGCCGACGCCAAGCGAGAGGAGAAGGTGAGATCGAATCCGTCCGGCCATCCTGTTCCGATCCCCTTCCATGCCCACGGATTTGGCTTGGATCGCGCCATGAGAGTGGAAAATGTTTTATCCCTTCCTCGATTTGGCCTGATTTGTGGCCCGTACTCTTATTTCCATGAAAGCCTCAGCGCACGCTGCTCCATTTGCAACTATTATTTAGCCCGTTCTAGTACCTATCTGGTTTACTTCTTCCTGATCCACGATGATGATAGGACCGTAGCAAATAGAAATGTTCCCGTTCATGGAGCTCCGAGTGATACGAATTTGGTATATGAGCACATGTCAGCATTCTGATAATGTTGCAGATGCACGTGCGATAGATGATTGGAAACTTACTTGTTGTCATAAGTTCATATAATGCCCGCTTTCCATGTTGGTATATGGGCATAAATATGTTAATTATGATAATGTTGCAGATGGGCATGTAATAGATGATCGACGGCTTACTTGTTATCATAAATTCATATTCGATAATACACTTCTTGTAACGGTACACTACACTTGACGTAGGAAACAGGCAGATTTGTGCAACAAGGGTGAACTTCTAAAATCTGGCTTGCGTGCTTGTCTTGCTGCTTAGCAAGAGTGTCATGAGCAGAGCAAAGATCTACATGGGCAGCAGCGCCCCGCAGGATGCCAGACACGGACCCCTGGACCTTGTTGGAGGCAAGGTTGTTCTGGACATCCCATAGGCGCCACATGAGCATCAATGACATTCTCCCAACAGCAAAGGGGGAGCGATGTACAAAATGTAGCGGTTCACCGCGATCATAGGGTAGTAACATGGGATGGGAGGTAAGAAAGAATTCAGGAGACGGAGGCTACAAACGAATTCTATTTTGTTAACCGTCTCCATGCAACTGCCGTTTTATGCTGTTAGAGCTCATGTACATGGGCCACAAGCTAGCTATTCGGCCTAATTGCTGCGAAACCATGCAGCCCAACGTACGTGCCCCCCTGCCGACTTCTCTAGTCAGCCAGTGGCTGTTGGCACATACCAAGGCAAAATATGAAACTGTTTATTTGTGATACTAAATTATGTCAACTTAAGTGATGCTCCTTCAAGTCAGTGGTGCTGAATTACGAAAATATAACCGCCCTGAACTGTGTTAACTGCTTTATGCTCAGAACAAATTGGCCTGCAGGCCACAAGCGGTAACTACGTATACAGATCTTCATTTGAGCAGTAAATGCCTTCCTGGAGTAATATTAGTGATAGCCTTCTCGGAATATGAGCTGGCACATGGCCATTATATGGTTCTGGTTTTACGCATTAATGTGAAATTTCAGTCTCTTGCTCAGTTTGTTCTCAAAATAAATAATACTTCTCAATTCAAATTATATATTTCTATACACTAACTTTAGCTAAAATTGTTTATGCAGATGGCAGAATTGAGCAAGAATATAAGGGATTTGAAGTGTATTCTATATGGCAACGGCGAGCACGAGCCTATAACTGAAGCTTGTGTGCAATTGACCCAAGAGTTCTTCAGAGAGAACACTCTACGATTATTAATTATCTGTATTCCGAAGTTAAACCTGGAGGTACGTAACTTGATTTTGTTTTGTGTAGATCGTAAGAAGATTACAAAAATATTTTATTCAGTGAATACTTCTGTCGTTTAGATGGCTAATCATTTCATAGATAACATTTTCTTGCCCTTCGGATTGTTCCAGACCAGGAAAGATGCTACTCAAGTTGTTGCAAACTTGCAAAGACAGCAAGTCTCCTCACGGATAGTCGCGTCTGAGTACCTAGAGTCAAATAAGGATCTTTTGGACACCTTGATTTCTGGGTGAGTAGCAAGTAATAAAAGCCACATTGATCTTTTAAAAGAAATTTGAAAGTTTTTCTATCTTGTTTGTTTATCTCTCTATCTTTTTTTGTGATTTTTTTCTCTCGGTTTTTTTTCCATGCATGTTACTGTTACCTGAGCACTTGCATTGACCTCCATCACTCCCCTCTGACTGATAAGCTGTGTGCTGCCGTGTTCTGCACATCCCATTTAACTCTTGATTAGGCAACTAGCTACTTTTAAATCTGAAGTAAACCTAGATGATCATATGAGGACACATCATGCTTCCCTTTAAATTTTAATTTATACCATTGGGTTCATGTGTTTCTCTCTTTGTGCCTCTGAAATATATCTTTGTTACTGATTCTATAATTTACAGATTCTTCAAGAAAATGCCCCCTTAGAGCATCTCTAACGATGCCTGTAAAAACGTGAACTGTAAAACGCGTTTACAGGTCACGGAAAACTGCTTTTACGGGTTGAAAACACGAGGCGCAGAACGGAGCCCATAAAACTGGACCTGTAAAACGTGTTTCCTTTTTTTTCCCAAACTTCATTTTCCTCATCGATTCAGGCCGTACCGCCCGCCCCCACGCCTGTCCCTGCGCCTCGCCGGCCGCGCCGCCCGCCGCCCACGGCCTGAACCAATCTAGCTGGCTAGCAATCGTGAGCTGCTGCTGCTTGCCTGCTAGCTTGCAAAGCGTCGCAGGAATCGAGGCGCAGAATTAACGTCGCACATGGACTGAACCAATCTAGCTAGCTAGTAATCATGAGCTGCTGCTTCTGCTTGCCTGCTAGCTTACAAAGCATCGCAGCAATCGATCAGCTTGCTTGCTCGTGCTGCTGCTGTCCCGCTGGCCCCTGACCTGGCCGCGCTGTGCCGCGCGCCGCCCCTGGCCTGGCTGCGCACTGAGCTCGCCGCACCTGTCCGGTCTGGCCGTGGCATGGCCGTGCCGCCGGAGACTGGCACGGACGGTCAATTTTGCCTAAGCAGTGCTAATTTCACGGCTGGAGGGACAACGTACGGACGGCCGCCGGTGGAGGAAGTAGCGTTTTGGCCTGTAAACGTCCCTCGGAGCGCTACATGTACTGGCCGCAGGGTCGGGTTCTCGGGCCACTGTAAATCGATTTACAGGCCGGGCCGTTTTACAGGTTTCGCTAGATCAACCAGACGCTCCTGAAACTGTATGTCGCCCGAATTTTACAGTTTTTGGCTTTTACAGGCTTCGTTAGAGATGCTCTTGTGTGGCTTGTGTCACATGATCTCCATCTTCTCACAATAGTACTAGGATGATTATTGAGTGTCTTCTATTTTAAAACTGATTTTAATTATGAAATCAATAGTTAGTACATAACTGGATTCGTGCTGGTTAGTAGTTAGCTTTTATACATTTGATTTTTGCACCTCTCATCTTTCCCATTCATCACTCTGTGATTCTGGTCATCTCAAGCGACTTAAGTTACAACAAATGTTGCCAGTTTTGTGAAGTTGCACTAGCTATATGGTTATTGGGTCCAAGTATTGCTTCTGTTTTGTTTATAACTGTGTTATTGCTGTTTGATTTGTTTCTTTCTTCATCTCGCAGGTATGAGAATATGGACATTGCTTTACACTATGGTGCCATGTTGAGGGAATGTATACGCCATCAGAGTATTGCAAGGTGACATTACTGTATTGAACTCAGTTGTCACGTGAAGCTTAAAGAAATTCATATCACAATTAAACCATCGCCCATTTACCTATCAATCGAAGAACCATAGGATGAATACTATTTTTGTATGGGAACAAAACTACAGGGGCTAACACTAATATTAACAATTGGCAGATGAAAGGAGAAACATCCCATTCGATCCAAAAGAAAGCCAGACACAAACACTAAAACAACCTTTTAAACTTGACCCAATCACTATGGCTTTCCTAACATATCTGTCAAGAGGTCGAATATGTATTCCACATTTCCCACAAGTATCACTTTTTGTTGGAAAGGGTCAGAAAACACACTAAAATTACAAGCCATGAATAGAAAATAGAAAATGTATGTTGCTGATCCTTGTAAAGTGCACCTGTGGTTGCAAACTTCAAACAGTATTATTCAGTGATATGTGTCTCTGCACCACTAGAATATATCAATAAATATGTAACACCGCGGCCCTGTTGCATCAATGTTTCTTGTATGCATGTAAACGAAGTAGATCAGAAGTGACACGCTTTTGTAGTTTGATTTAGTTGATATTGGGAGTGGTCTTTTTAGCTCCATTCTTCTCCAGAATAGTATATGCTAGCAGAAGAAAACAATGCCATTAACAGATGGTCTATGCATAAACTAATCTATTTTACATACACTCAAATGGTGTAAGAACTGTAAGTTACAGAAATGGTGTTTGATTACCTTAGTTTTTTCATCTACAGGTACGTTTTAGAGTCTGACCATATGAAGAAGTTCTTTGACTATATACAACTTCCAAATTTTGACATAGCATCAGATGCTTCCGCAACCTTCAAGGTAAGCTGCCTTTTCTTTCCTGCTTTTGCTTTTGTTACGTTGACAAGTATGCAAGATATATACTCCATCCCTTTCAAAATATAAGATGTTTTAGCTTTGTGAAAGAAGTGTATCTAGACCCCTTTTAGTGTGTAGGTTCACTCCAAACATAGATGAATCTACACACTAAAAGAAGTCTAGATACACTCCATTCACAAAACTAAAACATCTTATATTTTGAAACGGAGGGAGTATAACGTAGCACTGTTGCTTGTTTGATGTGGCACAGTTGGCAGTTCTTGCTGCTTCAAGAAACCAGACTTGTGGAAAAACTGTTAAGCTGACTTGCTTATCCACTTAACTTGTATGCTTACGCCCTACTACAATCATACAAAATGACACAACTATATCTGCAAGCAGTTACTTCTTGAGTTCAATGTTAGTAAAAATGTGGGAATGTGCATGCTTGCTTGGGTAGCTCTACGATTTTATCACCACATTGCTGTTCGTTCTCACATAGTCACATATACTTATGTAAGTTCATTCTTTTCTACCTTATAAACAGGAACTTCTGACAAGGCATAAAGCAACGGTGGCAGATTTTCTTTCCAAGAACTATGACTGGGTCAGTACTTCTGCATCATCATTAAACTATGCCACTTACAAACATGGTTGTGTCCTAATTGTCCGTATGCCTTAGAGCCTCATGATCGCAGGTTTTTTGTCAGTTAGTGGTGAATTACTATTAAGAAAGCACAAGTCTCGGTCCCAATACATGCTCTATTGTGTTTCGAGTGCTTTAGTGTGGGGTGTGATATGTGTGTGCATCACATGAGCTTTTTTTGGGGTTGGGGGTGATCGACTTGGTGAGATGGCCAAATTGTAGATCACGTTATTTCAGTGTATTTGCGATTCTTATTCTCATATATGTTCACTGCATGGGCAATTCTTGGATTGTATTCAGATAAATTGCATTTCTTCCTGTTCCTAGCTTGGTTGGCATCGTAGCTTACTTTTTTGTTATGAACTTATGATGCGTTTAATGCCAAGTTTCTGTTACGTATATGTAACAAATGCTATCGGTGGCAGAGTTGTTGTCGTTCTTTCTGCATTCCGTTTTGCCTCGTCTGATTTCATCCCTTTTCCTCAGTTCTTTGCAGAATTCAACTCTAGGCTGCTATCATCGACCAACTACATAACAAAAAGGCAAGCAATCAAGGTATTACTATTATGTTCTCTGTATTCCATACTGATTTTCTATGTAGTGGCTGTACTGTTTACCATCATATGTACAGATCTTTGTAGATTTGCTATATTTTGTGCTTTTCTGTAACTGGAATATGGTTTGTATTATCATCATACTTGAATAATGTCATTAGAAAATTTGACCAAACAACCCTTTGTAGCTTGTATGCTTTGAACCTTCACGTGAAGTCGCTTGTGAATTTTCATGAGCCCTTTTCTGTTATACTAGGACAACCAAGCATAAACGTATCATTTTTTCGAGTTTAATGGTGCACACCTAAGTCAACTGAAACATGAAAATTTTGGTCGATTTTTTAATCCATTTTGAGTTCATATTTTAAGACGTTGGTAAAAGAATCCACAGCAACATTAGTACCAACATATGCGCCTGGTGGGAAGATCCACATGCACAATCAACTAAGCATATGCCAGATTCTGCCCCTAGTCAATGTAAGGCATGCTTGATCTTTGCTTTTTCTGGAGCTGCAATGGCAGAAAGCATTGTGTTGATTAACTCTCCTATCTTTAATGGATTTGTTTCCTCAGCCATTTTGAGATACAACACCTACCTAGTGTTAGGCTTTATTTTAGCAGTATTTGTTTTTTTTATATCATTATTAGTTTCTTCAGTATCTTGTATACATCTTTTATTTCTTAAGTTTCTTATCTTTCATGTTTTTGTTTTCTTCCAGCTGTTGGGAGACATGCTGCTTGATCGATCAAATTCTGCCGTCATGATGCGATATGTTGGTTCAAAAGATAATCTTATGATTCTGATGAATCTCTTAAGGGTATGTTTACTATATTTGATATGTAAAATTTAGCCTGCAACTTACTGGAAGATTTAGATCTACCAACTAGGGGTGGGGAAGGGGGGTAAGGAGATATCAAAATTAAAGGCTTTCACGCGAAGTGTACCTGCAATAGCTCAGTGTCTTACCCAAGTCTAAGGGGGTCAGGTCCTTTCTATAGTCTGCCACCAGAAAAGAGCCTTCATGGTCAAAGCTTCCTTCCTCGGTAGCACCGGCTTCAAACCGATTACACGGAGATTCAAACCAGTGATCAGATTTCTGAAGCCACAAGAGGCACAGGCGGAAAAAGGCTTTGATCAAGGTCGGTAGTTCCGCAAAGAGTACAGTCACATCGGGATTGATGATACTCCACAGAGCTATGCCAGAACCATTTTCCCGGTGATGCTGGCCTGAGGCTTGGTGCCACCGAGATTCTAAAACACGGTGTATGCTGTTCCACAGAAACCAAACTGTGTTACACTGGAAACAAACCGGCAACACACACGCTCAGGATGTGCGCAAGTCTAGAACAAATTCCCGGTACCACCGGGTAGCACTGAAAGCAAGAAACCAGTACTTTGTTGACAACAACAGGAGCTATTCTTGGAAGCACTGGCTACAAACTGGTTGCACCGAATTCTGAAGCACAACATGTAGGACAAGTGGTCAACCCTAAAGAATAGGTTTCCCTAACTCCTAACACAATCGCCATTCTTGGTAGTACCGGTTTCAACACCACTCATACAACTATTGAAGCTCTATGAGGCTAAAGCAAATTAGGCTGCTAAGTTTCAGACCTCACAACGGAGCTCAATCTCGATACATATGAAATAAAGCTGTGGTTCGCTCATATTTGAGTTTTATGCCGTCTGGAGTTCAGATGCCGCCACATGTCAAAACCGGTATCATTGAGAATCACAAAAGCCGTCTCTTGAAGAGATTTCAAAGCATATATGCTGAAAAAGATTCAGCCCTAGCTGAGCAACATCAAGAAACATCCACCAGCTTAGATATCTTACCCCTCTTTATAGTATGATTTGTCCTATACTCCAAGTGATTCTTGGAACCACTAAACGGATTAGAAAACTATCTCTAATCTTCTTTAAGCCATCCTTCCACATCAACTTTATAGGGGTCGACAACCACTGGTTAGACCAATACATTTGGGACTAAACACCTCTTTTCACTCAGTAAACTATTACTCCCTCGTCATAGATCATCAAAACCCATTTACAATGTTTTCTATGCCAGAAATAAGGAGGTTGCTCTTTTTGCACATCCTAGCCTGTACTGGATGACATATAGATATATTATATCCTTTGACCTGACCTTATTTATAGAAGCTATGCTGAAGCCCCCCCTGAACATTTGCACTTTTATGTATAGAAAGTAATGTTCTAGAGGAATGTTAAAGACTGCTGTCAGTTTTTCTGTTCTAAGGAATGTAGTGGAATCAGGTTTGATAACCCGATCTTGATCCTTTTTTACAACTTTGTTGATCTATTCTGTGAAGGGCTACTGGTACATGGAGTTTTGAACTTAAATTCTACATTGAACTCAATCTTCATCTGGCTATGGCTAGTGTTTTTTTTTACTTTGCAACATCAGCAAAGCTATGGACATTTCTTTTGATGAAATAACACGCTAACCCCTTTTCTTGAAATCATGACTCCAAAATAGCCAGAATAAGCTAGAATTGGGGTTATAAGTTGGTATTGGTTACTTTCGGTATGATTCATCTCCCAATCGGGCAATATAAATGGTCTCTGCTCGGAGAGGTGAGAACTCTAGCCCCCAAGATCTGTCATAGGATATTATTGGTTATGTTACTGCTGGTTGTGTGTGCTCTATGATTCCACCACGAATGATAGTAAACTACTCCCTCCGACCCATATTAGTTGATTTAGATTCATCTAGATATGAATGTATCTAGTCAAATTTTAGGGCTAGATACATCCGTATCTAGACAAATTTGAGTCAACTAATATGGTTCGGAGGGAGTAGATACAATGATGTATTTTTTGTTACTGTGCACGAATCAAATATCATCACACCGGAGGACTCTTTGGTCATATGAAACTACATATCGGAAGTACCAGTGTTTACACCTCGGTTCAAAGTCTGGTGTGACTTTCTGATTACTGTTCAGTTTTACAAACTTCTTTCAGATGACCATACTTGAAATACTGAGCGTCGCCATAATGTATTAGTTGCATGATTTTACAAACTTCTTTCAGACGATCATACTTGAAATACTGAGCGTCACCATAATGTGTTGGTTGCATGATTTCTGTCAACATTACCGTGTTTTCAATTTTCTTATTATTTCTAAAAATTTCCAGGATTCAAGCAAGAATATTCAAATAGAAGCATTCCATGTGTTTAAGGTGAGTACATATATCATAACAAATGTATGTACGTAAGAAAATGTATGGTCTGTCTAAGTTTACTCTCTGATTATACTTCTGCCGCATTTCAGCTGTTTGCTGCAAATAAAAACAAACCAGCTGAGGTTGTAAACATATTGGTTACAAATAGAAGCAAGCTTCTTCGATTCTTTGCTGGATTCAAGACTGACAAAGGTAGTTGCCTACTTCGACAGCTGTTTGTACTTTACGTCTACACCTGCTTCCTATTGAGTTTTCCTCTAGTCGTTTCTTGCTCTAGGATTTAATTTGTCATGGTAACTGTTCCATGTGAACTAATTGTGCTGGTACTTCCAAAAGAAGACCTAATAGTGCTTTTACGATTTTTTCAGAGGATGAGCAGTTCGAGGCAGACAAGGAGCAGGTGATAAAGGAGATATCGGCGCTGTAATGTCCCTGATGTAGCTTGCCGAGGATTTAAGTTAGACATTGCTAAGTGGCCTCTTGTGAACTTACTGTATTTACCACCATGAGAGGCTCTTGGCTGGATCTGCCGTTATGTTTCTTAGCAAAGCTGCTCTTGTAATAATAGACTTCTGCACATAATTATGTTGCGAGTCGAGCAACTGTATGAATCATATAGCTGGATGCTGCTATGAAGATGTGATATTTATATAGTTTTGTTACCTTGGTTGGTTTAAAGTTGGGACAGGCTTTTATAGATATTATTTATGAATCATATAGCTGGATGCTGCTATGAAGATGTGATATTTATATAGTTTTGTTACCTTGGTTGGTTTAAAGTTGGGACAGGTTTTTATAGATATTATTCATGGGAGGAGTAAAGATTTACATCTACTATTTGGCTCTAGCAAACCAGGAGCAGTTTCACGTTTCTGGTAAGTTCAGAAACAAATTCCTCTTCTGCCTTCAAAATGTGCAGTTGTCTCCTCTCTTAACCAACAACGTCTAACATGGTGTTTCTCAGTTCGTTTTTTGTTGTTGAAAAATGGCAGGACAATGTACATTCACAGAGTTGTTTTCTCAAGTCAAGCTTTATTAATTAGCTTAAACAGGGTTGTAAGGTTGATCTCCACTCGATCGAGCCCAACGGCTCGACCGAACCTTTGACCACGTCCTGATCGGGGATGTCCAACCCCTCTGGTTGGTGGGCTCCTGTCACCTGCGCATATATATATATGGATGGGGTTCGGTGGCACGACTCACGAGGTTCGTCATGTGCCACTCCCCACGCCCTTCCGATCGAGGGCTCGCGCAGTGTGGCGGGAAGCACCACCGACGCCACCGCCTCGCTCACCCACTCACACCGGTCGCCCTCCCCGATGGCCACCAGCTCGGGCTCCTTGAGCCACACCGAAGGTTTGTCTCTCTCTCTCTCTCTCCCGATCTCCCTCTCCCTCTCAGTTTTCGACTAGATCTTTATGCATAGGCAAAGCAGCTATCGTATTGATCTAGACTAGTTGATCCTAAGGCTGATTTAACAATGGTATCAGAGCACTTCTAGGCTCTAGATTTTTTCCGGTAGAAATAACTCACAGAAAAGTTTCGATTTCAAAACCCTAGTTCATCCTGAGTTCATCCCCAAAAGAAATCCCCAAATCCCGAAAAGAAAAGGAAAAGAAATCCCGAACCCTAATCCTAACAGAGAGAAGGGGAGGGGTATAACCTTACCTGGCAGCCTCGTGCTCGCCGGCAAAGAGCGCCGCCATCGGGCCGCGTGGTTCCTCTCCAACCGACGGGCATCGGCAAGCCGAGCCGTCGGAGGAAGAACATGGGCAGTGGAAGCGGGCACCGTCTCCGCCACGGCCGAAAGGAAAGAGCTCCTTTCGAGGGCAAAGACAGCACCGCCACCGCCATGGCATCTTCCGGCGAGATTCAACGTCGTCGCCGGCGAAATGGCGAAGCAAGGACCGTCGGGTCCTACTCCCTCTCGAGCCAGCAGGTGGTGTTGGTGGATGGGGAAAGCACAGGGAAAGGTGGAGGGGAAGGAGCACCGCCGTGAGGTGCTACCGTCGCCGGCGAGACGCCGGCCACCGGTGCTTCTCCTCCCAGAGGCCGCCGCCATCGTGCGGGAGAGATAGAAACAGAGAGGGGAGGTGGGGAGAGCGGCGCCAGCCGTCTCCGTGCCGTCGCCGGCGGGGCGCCGGGCGCGGGTGCGCGGTGGCTCCAGCCGCCGCCACGAGCGGAACAGAGGCGAGAGGCGCGTGGGTGGGAGCGAGTGGACGCTAGGGTTTTTCTGCGGGGCTGGTCGGGGTTGGTTTTGACCCAGCAAGGAGTGCGGGCAGCCGCCCGATCTAATCCTACGGCCAGGATTGACCGCGCGCGCAGGGTAGGGCGGCGCTGGGCCACCTGGGCCGCAGTTGGGCCGCGCAGAGTGCTGCGGGCGGGCGGTAAACGCCGCACAGGCGTGGGCGGGCCGCTGTTTTCCGCCCAGGCACATTACACAGAACAATTTTTGATGTTTTGTTCAGTTTTTGAGCAAATTTTTATATAGTTTTATCTATTCAAATTATTCAAATGAAGATTTGTTTAGATAATTCCAAAGTGACAGAAATATTTTTTGCAAAGATTAAAAGTTTATGAATTTTATTCATGTTTTCCGCTGCAAAATAACTAAAAGAAATTGCTTAAAAGCAAAAGAAGAAGTTTTTTTTCTATTCAAATTGTTCCAACGAAAATTTGTTTAGAAAAATATAAAGTGAAAGTATTTTCTACAAAGTATTAAAGTTGATGAATTTTGTATTCATATTTCGCTGCAAATAGTTAAAGATAATTGCTTAAATGCAATAAAGTGATAGTTAATTTTTCAAAAGATGTGATAAAGTGATATTAAAATGTGATTATGTTTCTGTTATTATATAACCAACGTTATTAATAGCATGATCATGATTTGTCATTTTATGTTAAAAGGTGCATTTATCTATGTAAATAGTTAAAAGTGTTTATTAAAGGTTTAAAGTCAGAATTAAATTTTAAAAGTATGTTAAAGTAATTATTGAAACAATTATGGTTCTGTTATTTTATGACCAACGTTATTGATAACATGATCATGTTTTGTTGCAATAATATGTGCATTTATCTCTATTATCTGCCCAACGGTGATATAGATTTAATTGCATAAACAGTTGTATGTTTTAATTTATACCAACGTTGGATTAATGCATGCAATTGTTGTTATGGTTACACATCATTGTGGTTTAAAGAAGAAAAGATGATGATGTTGCATGGCAGGAAAACAAAAGGGACCATGCTCTATTGGAGTGGCACATGGCATAAGAGACTCCGGATGAGCAACATAACAGCTAAGCTTAAACCCATGGCTGCTGATTTGGAGCTAAAGGCTGCACTCCTTGTTCACTTGGTGATGGCTTCACTGCCTCAACAGTTTGACACCTTTGTTGTCAATTATAGCATGTTCCCAGAAAAATGGGACATAGAAAAGACTAAAAGCCTTCATTACACAGAAACTTGATAAGTATCCCGTGTGGACAAAGATAACTATGAGTGTGATGTGGCAAGTGTGCCATATGGTTTAATAATGCTTATGTGGGTGTTGTTTTGCTTCACTATGAGCTTTATTTATTATCTTTGCATGAGAAAGTTCTTTCTGTGTGTGATGTGAATGAAAAAGTTTCCTTGTCGAACAAAGAACAAAAGAAAAGAAAGCGAACTCTTGACTCATCGAAACTATGGCACTGCAGACTAGGCCATATTTCGAGGGGAAGAATAAAAAACCTCGTTAAAAATGACATTCTTCCTCCGTTAGAGTTCTCCGACATAGAACAATGCATAGATTGCATTAAAGGAAAGTATGTCAAACAAATTAAAAAGGGTGCAAACCGAAGCATAGCAACACTAGAAATAATCCACACGGATATTTGTGGACCGTTTCCGGTGAAAAGTGTGGATGGCTATGATTCATTCATAACATTCACGGATGATCACTCCCGGTATGGTTATATTTATCCAATTAAAGAAAGATCGGAAGCATTGGATAAATTTAAAATTTTCAAAGCTGAAGTAGAAAATCAACACGATAAAAGAATCAAAATAGTTCGGTCCGATCGTGGGGGGGGGGGGAGTACTACGGTCGGCATACTCCATATGGTCAAGTACCAGGACCCTTTGCACGGTTCCTGCAAGAAAATGGAATAGTCGCCCAGTATTCTATGCCGGGCGAACCTCAGCAAAACGGAGTAGCTGAAAGGCGCAACCGTACCCTTATGGATATGGTGCGCAGCATGATGAGCTATTCCACCCTCCCATTGGGATTGTGGATGGAGGCGCTTAAAACCGCCATTCACATTGTCAACAGAGTACCAAGTAAGTCGGTGCCCAAAACATCGTATGAATTGTGGACAGGCAGAGTCCCCTCTCTGCACCACTTGAGGGTCTGGGGGAGCCCAGCTGAGACAAAAGTTTTCAATCCAAACATTGCAAAGTTAGACCCCAAAACAGTATCTTGCCATTTTATTGGCTATCCAGATAAGTCCAAAGGCTATCGTTTCTACTGTCCCGACAGATACACAAAGTTTGTAGAAACGAGACATGCAGTCTTCTTGGAGGACGAATTGATGAGGGGGAGCACGGTAGATAGGAAAATTGATCTTGAGGAGAAGAGGGTGCATGCACCTAATCCGATGACTCAGGAGCCATTTTTCTCGCTACCTGTTGTGCCACCATCTACAACCCCTAAGGTTGTGGTGCCGGCACCTGTTGTGACTCCACACGTGACAACAATGGGCGAAAGTTCGGAACCTGTCCATCAGGAGCCACCTGAACCCACTGTTGAGCACGAAAGGGAGCCAGAACGACCACCTACTATAAATGTGCCTGAGCCCCAGGCAAGAAATGAACAAGAGTCTGATGAACTCAGACGGTCTAAAAGAGAACGAAGACCAGCCATTTCCAAAGACATCTACAAAGTTTACAATGTAGTTCATATGGAGGGCGATCCTACCTCATATGAAGAAGCCATGATTAGTCCTCACTCAGCCAAGTGGGTGGAGGCAATGGAAGATGAAATGAAATCAATGAGTTCCAACAATGTTTGGGACTTAGAGGAAATTCCCAAAGGAGCCAAAACAGTAGGATGCAAGTGGGTCTACAAAACAAAATATGACTCCAATGGGAACATAGAAAAGTACAAAGCTAGACTCGTGGCAAAAGGCTTTACGCAAAGAGAAGGCGTAGATTACAATGAGACTTTTTCTTCGGTCTCATGTAAGGACTCCTTCAGAATCATCATGGCACTAGTTGCACATTTTGATTTAGAGTTACATCAAATGGATGTCAAGACGGCATTTCTAAATGGAGATTTAGAAGAAAATGTTTACATGAAACAACCCAAGGGTTTTTTCATGGAGGGGAAGGAACATATGGGATGTCGCCTAAAGAAATCCATTTATGGGTTAAAGCAAGCCTCTAGGCAGTGGTATTTAAAGTTTAATGATACCATTAAAAGATTTGGATTCAAAGAAAATGTTGAGGACAACTGCATTTATGCAAAGTTCAAAAGTGGGAAATATATTTTCCTAATTCTATATGTGGATGACATTCTGCTTGCTAGCAGTGATGTTAGTCTACTACTAGAAACAAAGAAGTTCTTGTCATCAAACTTTGACATGAAAGACCTTGGTGAAGCATCTTATGTTTTGGGCATAGAAATTCACCGAGACAGAAAGAATGGAGTGTTAGGACTGTCGCAGAAAGCGTATTGTGAAAAGATTTTAAAGAAATACAATATGCATGCGAGTAATTCAACACCTGCTCCCATAGTCAAGGGCGATAGTTTTGGGAAATCCCAATGTCCAAAGAATCAATATGAGATCAATCAAATGAAGTCAGTACCATATGCTTTGGCTGTTGGAAGCTTACAGTATGCACAAGTGTGCACTCGCCCTGACTTAGCATTTATCACCGGGGTACTCGGTAGATATCAAGAGAATCCAGGCATAGAGCACTGGAAGATGGTAAAGAAAGCTTTGCGCTATGTGCAAGGCACAAAAGGCCTCATGCTAACATACAGAAGATCTGATTCCCTAGAGATAAAAGGGTATTCAGATGCAGATTTTGCGGGAGATAAAGACGACCGAAAGTCCACGACAGGGTATGTCTTTACTCTCGCAGGAGGTGCTATTTCGTGGAGAAGCGCCAAATAGTCAATAGTTGCATCATCTACGATGTATGCAGAATTCATAACATGTTATGAGGCCATGGGACAGGCGTTATGGTTAAAGAAATTCTTACCCGACTTGAAAGTGGTTGACTGCATCAGCAGGCCACTAAAGATGTACTGTGACAACGAGCCCGCAGTATTCTATGCTCACAACAACAAGTCGAGTGATGCTTCAAAGTCTATAGATATAAAGTATTATGTTGTGAAGGACAAAGTCCAGGATCAAACTATAAGTCTCGAGCATATAAGGACAAAGGATATGCTTGCGGATCCGCTAACGAAAGGCTTACCACCCAATGTGTTCAAGGAACACATAGCCGACATAGGTTTAACGGGAAGCCTATGATTCCTGGACTATAGAGGCCCAAAAGTAACAGGATTTGTTTCAAAACATGAAGGTATATAGTGGCTGTCTGATTCCATCGGTAATTGAGCTGAGACGATGAAACATGCTCTATGTATCATTCTGTGATGAAATAAGTAAAGAACAAGGTTAAAAGTAAAGTCGAGATCAAGTGGGAGAATGTAAGGTTGATCTCCACTCGATCGAGCCCAACGGCTCGACCGAACCTTTGACCACGTCCTGATCGGGGACGTCCAACCCCTCTGGTTGGTGGGCCCCTGTCACCTGCGCATATATATATATATGGGTGGGGTTCGGTGGCACGACTCACGAGGTTCGTCATGTGCCACTCCCCACGCCCTTCCGATCGAGGGCTCGCGCAGTGTGGCGGGAAGCACCACCGACGCCACCGCCTCGCTCACCCACTCACACCGGCCGCCCTCCCCGATGGCCACCAGCTCGGGCTCCTTGAGCCACACCGAAGGTTTGTCTCTCTCTCTCTCCCGATCTCCCTCTCCCTCTCAGTTTTCGACTAGATCTTTATAGACAAAGATCTACCATGATGATTCTAGACTAGTTGATCCCAAGGTCATTTTAACAAGGGTAACTATTGCATCACCCTGGAAAATTGGTTTACTCATGTCTAAGGGGCTGTTTGGTTCAGTGGCTATCCAGTGGATAACACGGGATATCCACGTTTTTTTGGTTATCCAGTGTTTGGTTTAGAGGGTGGAGGGGATATGGATAACCACTTTTGACTCAAAATGGTGGTTGAACATATCCCACAAAAAAAGCTGGATGAGCCCAACCACTTTTTGATAGCTCCTTCGAAGCGTTTTCTTATTCGTTCATCCTTCCTCTCGAGAGAAAATAACCATCTTTTTTTGCATATGGGCTCAACACGAGGGCGGCCATAGCGTAGGCCGTCGGGCAGAGCGGGTGTTCGAATACGCGGGCATAGGCCGCCGGGTAGAGTGGGCAGGCAGAGGGGGTGCAGGCAGGCAGGTTAACACGGGGTCGTTAAAGGCAAAACGGTGGCAAGCTGCTGGCGGTCGTGGCCACTGCTAGCGAAGTGGTGAGGCGGATGAAGAAGACAAGGTAAAAGAGGAAATGGGTCCATAGATTTTGACTGGCTATCCCTAACCACTTTTTATCCCATTTTACCAAACAGAAAAAAGGCTACCCTAACCAGCTGGTTGGGGATATCCTAAACCAAACAGCCCCTAAATCTACATGGTGTCCTGAGGTACAGACGCCTATTGCTCAACAACCAGTCACAAGCTTTCACTTTCTTTTTTAGTAGAATGCTATTTTCTGGGGGCAGACTGAAAGGGTGTGTAGTAGCGACAGGAGTTGGTTGGCCGTGCGAAGGGCCTATGCCCAATACCGTGGAGGCATGGATGCCTGAATAAGTTTGCGATAAATATCATTAACAGTATGCAGGACACACTCGGTTTTACCATTCTGCGGTGAAGAGCAAGAAAAATGTGGTAGAATACCATGGGAGAGAAAGAAGTCACGGTTCTTAGTGTTGGCAAATTCTGGGCCATTGTCGCATTGAAGGTTTTGGATAGGAAGGCAAAAGTGAGTGTTGACATATTTCTGAACGTTCCAAGAACAGAGTGTGTACATCGGCTTTTGAGCGTAAAGCAAAAGTCTATGTAGTGAGTGAAATCATCCAGGATGACAGTGACAGGGTAATAGGTAAAGACAGATATACTTTGTACACGGGATGTCCAGATATCACGATGAAGCAATTCGAAAGGGCAACATGTACTAGATGAAATTGAGCTACTGAAAGGAAGCCTGACATGCTTTCATTTTCTTAAAACAACATGCTTTCCTTTTTAACAAGCCCTAGACCGTTCCCTTTCGCCTTCATGCGCTGAAAGTACGCACCGGCCGATCCACGCGTTCCGTCTCCATTTGCATGATCCGCAAGGGTGAAAAGGTCACTTATTACACAAGCAGGACAACAGTTGGATCCGGAGTCCGGCGCTGCACGTGAACGGAAGCGTGTACGTACGTACATTCTAACGGCATCGATGCTGCCGTTGATTAAGGGATGGAGCGTTGGATTGCCCGTGACGATGTGGAAGAGGCACATACTCGAGTCACACTACCATTATTTTGGTTTCCTCCAAAATCCTAAAACAACTGTACAAAACAAAATATGGCCTGGGGACGAGGGAGATGTGGTGCACCTGATCAAGTTTGCTTAGATGAATGTACATCTATATATAGTGATGGAAAAATTTCAGCTCCTTTTGCTTCGCTTCACATGATTTGTGTGGAGGTTACGTGATGGTTGCTGTATAGATTGTGTGGGAGCTTGTGACGATTGGTGTGTCACACTAAGTAAGCTCCCACACAAGCCGCGTGATATAGAAATAATAGAAACTATCTCATATCCACCCCTACTATATATAGGAGTAGATATATTCATATCTCGCGGACATTTTCTTTTGAGTATCTCCTCCCATATATACAGTCCTAATTATCTCTCCAATTAACCATTGTGGTCAAAAAGTTGCCTGATGCTTGTAATGTCTTTTCTTAGCAAAGCTCCTCTTGTAATAATTTTGTACATACTTATGTCGGGAGTCGAGCAACATATGAATCTTATAGCTAGATGCTACTATGAAGATGTGATGTTTCTAGAAAGAAGGATATATTAATATTACGGGATACCAATTACACCCAGCCTCTACAACAACGCATTACTCTATTGGTATTACAGATGGACACAAACATATAAAGAAAAAGAATTACATAAAAGAAAAGTCCCGCTACAGTGACCAGTTCTTTGAAACCGCATACCAAACACATCCAAAACATCACCAAAAATCCAACAACTTCAAAAGTGATGCCTCCAAGAAGAGAACAATGCTCAAGCGCCATCATCGCCCTGATCAAAGACCATAGGTAGACCATAGGTTTTCACCCAGGAGAAAGTCCACACTCACAAAACAATGCCTTCAACAAGATCATTACCAGACACAACCAGTTAAGGCCAGACCTTGGGTTTTCACCCTGCGGGTTTAGACACTGAATTCCTCTTGTGTTGTCGCCCTCACTTGCCAATTCCGCTGCTCCAAGTCACAAAACACCAAGCCAGAATCCCTACACCCCCAGGACTCAAACTTCCATTGACAGTCTTCAGTTCCGGCTTTCATGCCATTCTCCGCGTATGACTTCACCATGGAACCAAGGCATGTCCCGTGATGGCAACTGACTGCAGAGGTTCATAACATCCCCTCTGAAACCAAATGGCCAGCAAAAAATATGGTTGTGCGCGACCAAAACACCAATCGCACTGGCACACTCCAGGCATGTCCTCCATTTGGAATTCGACGATGGAGTCTTCTGAAACTCGGTACTCCACCCAAGATCAATGACGACCGACGACAGAAAGTTCTTTATCACGACGAGAGAGAAATCCAACGACCACCACCTTTATTCAAAACTGTGCCAGCATCCCCCACGCCACTGGCGGACAGCGGAGAAGAAAACAAACTCGACATGCCAAAACAGGGGTAGACAACCACATGGCCGACAGACACCGCGCAACACCAAGATCGGGCCCAGAACAGCCCGCCCCGCCTCTAGCGCTGCGTTGTTGCCAGCTCAATGCGGCGTCGCTGCCTGCGCCCATCCGCACCCCTCCTCCGCGATACATCAAAGACCAGCCGATGCCATACCTCACCGCCCATGGAGATGAGCCGTGCGAGACCTCTCCTGCCCTCCGCCTTCAGTGAGAAGGGCGCCGCAACCGCCGCTAGCATCGACGGCAACAATGGCCTAGTGGGGCTAGAGGTGGAGGGACTAGGCGGCGGCTGGTGGCCTTCGGGATCACAAGAGCGGGGGGCGACCCGTAAGGGATCCTATTTTCCCATGCGTGCCTGATTAAGATGTGATGTTTATACAATTTTGTTACCTTGGTTGGTTTAAAGTTGGAACAGGCTTTTATACATATTATTCAAATGAGGGTGTCAATCATATTATTTAAAGTTGGAAGCAATGGAAAGATTTGTATTATGCTTGAACTCATAAATATTCTTGAGTGGCAGAGCTTTGGTAAATCCATCTGTAATCTGATCTTTGTTGGATAGAAAATGAATATCAAGTAACTTGCTTGCAAGTCTCTCCCTGACAAAATGAAAATCAATTTCAATATGTTTGACGCGAGCATGAAATACTGGATTAGTAGAGAAGTAGGTAGCACCAAGATTATCACACCACAAGCATGGACTATCTTTCAAGTGAACACCAAGTTCTTCGAGTAATGCCTCAACCCAGATTAATTCAGTCGTGGCATTTGCAAGAGCTTTGTACTCAACTTTAGTACTAGAGCGAGATGCCATGGATTGTTTGTGAGCATTCCAAGAAATTAAGTTTGGCCCAAAAAATATAGCAAAATCACCTGTGGAACGTCTGTCATCCAGAAAACCTGCCCAATCCGCATCGGAAAAGGCACTAAGAAGGGTAGAGGTGGATTTCTAAAATGTGAGACCAACTTGGATTGTTCCTTTAATGTATCGTAATATGCATTTTGCTATTGTCCAATGGGCTGTTGTGGGTGCATGTAAGAACTAACATACTTTATCAACCGCAAAGGATAATTTTGGTCTAGTTAATGTCAAGTACTGCAGTGCATCGACGATACTCCTCTAATGTGTACTGTCGGGGCCAAGAGGATCTCCATTTGTTAATGATAACTTTTCAATGGTAGAAAGTGGTAAAAGAAGAATTCTAAAGGAAGACGTGTACCGACATTAGGATTGAGTTTGGAAAACAGAAAAAACTCTTATCAAACACGACATTTCGTGATATATAAACACATCAAGGAATTTAACACTAATGGCCCAAAATATATCGAGCTCGTTGGGGAACCCCAAGAGGAAGGTATGATGAACACAGCAGCAAGTTTTCCCTCAGTTATGAAACCAAGTTTATCGAACCAGTAGGAGCAAGGAAACACCTCAAAGGTGTTGTTTCCAACTTGGAATCCTGCACAACACAACCATAGAACTTTGCCCCAACTTACAGTGAGGTTGTCAATCTCACCTGTTTTGCTGAAAACAAAGGATTAAATATATTGTGTGGAAGATAGTAATAGCTTGCAGAAAGTAAACAGAAAACAATAAATAGTTGTAGATTGATGGTAAAAGAAAGGACCAGGGTCCATAGTTCACTAGTGTTGATTCTCCTTAAGATAGATAACATGTTGGGTGAACAAATTACAGCGGGGCAATTGACAAACATCGAGAAAGCATACATGCATATACTAATCATCTTGACTCCTATGAGATTTGATTGGGCATTACAACATTATACATAGACCGTAATCCAACTGCATCTATGACTAATAACCCACCTTCAGGTTATCATCTGAACCCCCTCCAGTATTAAGTTGCAAGCAACAGATAATTGCATTAAGCATTGTGTGTAAAGTAAACGATATGATTGTTCTATGAACAAGGGATTGCTGTTTTCTCCCTAGTAGCAACAACACATCTAGTACCTTAGAGATTTCTGCCACTTCCCCAGATTCCTAGAGGCATGAACCCACTATCGAGCATAAATACTCCCTCTTGGAGTTGCTAGCATCTACTCGGCCAAGATAACTACTAACAACGGAGAGCATGCAAGATCACAAATAACAAAGACATGATAGAATCAATAATCAATCTGAAATAGCATCTCAATATCCATCGGATCCCCGCAAACACAACATGTATGATTACAAATAGATGATCTTGATCATGAACGAAGCTCACAAGATCTAGACATGGTAGCACAAAGGAGAAGAACCAACCATCTAGCTACTACATGGACCCGTAGTCCAGGGATGAACTACTCACGCATCACACCGGAGGCTTGCATGGTGATGAAGAAGGCCTCTAGGGTGAATTCTCCCCTCCAGCAGGGTGCCGGGAAGAGCTTCAGATCCCTCCCGATCTAGGGATGGAGATGACGGCGGCTACAGACTCTTTCGTGGAATTTTGATTGGGTACTTAGGGTTTCTGTATCGTAGGCATCTTATAGGCGAAAGGGGAGGCCGAGGGGGTGCCCTAGGCGGCCACACCACCCCTTGGCGCGGGCCAGGCCAGGCCGCACTGCCAGGTGGTGTGGCCGGCCTCTGTCCCTTCTCCGTCTCGTCTTCTGGCTTCGTGTCCCCCTTGGTGAAATATTGACTTTGGCTTTAGTCCCGTCCAATTATGAGAATATTCTTTTTCTGACTTTCCTGGAACCAAAAATAGCAGAAAACAGGCAGCTAGCACTATGGCATCTTGTTAATAGGTTAGTCCAAGAAAGTGTGACATACAGCTTCACAACTTTCTCGGAATTGTTGTGAAAATGAATATTCTCGGAATTGGACGGTACAAAAGCCAAAGTCAATATTTCACCGAGGGGGACATAAAGCTAGAATACAAGACAAAGAGGGGACATGGGCCGGCCACACCACCTGGCCGCGTGGCCAGGCCTGGCCCGTGCCAGGGGGTGGTGCGGATGCCTAGGACACCCCCTCGGCCTCCCCTTTCACCTATATATTGCCTCCGATACAGAAACCCTAAGTACCCGATTAAAAATCCACGAAAGAGTCTGTACCCGCCGTCATCTCCATCCCTAGACCGGGAGGGATCTGAAGCTCTTCCCGGCACCCTGCCGGAGGGGAGAATTCACCCTGGAGGCCTTCTTCATCACCATGCAAGCATCTAGTGTGATGCGTGAGTAGTTCATCCTTGGACTACGGGTCCATGTAGTAGCTAGATGGTTGGTTCTCCTCCTTTGTGCTATCATGTTTAGATCTTGTGAGCTCCGTTCATGATCAAGATCATCTATTTGTAATCATACATGTTGTGTTTGCAGGGATCCGATGGATATTGAGATGCTATTTCAGATTGATTATTGATTCTATCATGTCTTTGTTATTTGTGATCTTGCATGCTCTCCGTTGTTAGTATATCTTGGCCGAGTAGATGCTAGAAACTCCAAGAGGGAGTATTTATGCTCGATAGTGGGTTCATGCCTCTAGTAATTTGGGGAAGTGACAGAAATCTCTAAGGCACTAGATGTGCTGTTGCTACTAGGGAGAAAACAGCAATCCTTTGTTCATAGAACAATCGTATTGTTTACTTTACACGTAATGCTTAATGCAATTATCTGTTGCTTGCAACTTAATACTAGAGGGGGTTCAGATGATAACCTGAAGGTGGATTATTAGTCATAGATGCAGTTGGATTACGGTCTATGTATAATGTTGTAATGCCCAATCAAATCTCATAGGAGTCAAGATGATTAGTATATGCATGTATGCTTTCTCGATGTTTGTCAATTGCTCGGCTGTAATTTGTTCACCCAACATGTCATCTATCTTAAGGAGAATCACCACTAGTGAACTATGGACCCCGGTCCTTTCTTTTACAATCAATCTACAATCTATTTAGTGTTTTTTGTTTACTTTCCGCAAGCTATTACTTTCTTCCACACAATATGTTTAATCATTTGTTTTCAGCAAAACCGGCGAGATTAACAACCTCACTGTAAGTTGGGGATAAAGTTCTGTGGTTGTGTCGTGTAGGATTCCAAGTTGGAATCAACACCTTGGAGGTGTTTCCTTGCTCCTACTGGTTCGATAACCTTGGTTTCACAACTGAGGGGAAATTTGCTGCTGTGCTCATCATACCTTCCTCTTGGGGTTCCCAACAAGCTCATCGTATCTTGAGCCAACAAGCATCTTTCTGGCGCCGTGGATTGAAGGAACAAGCACCCACGTCAACCACGCGCCAGCAGAGACTCAACATGAAAGTAAAAGAAAGGCCTTCATAGAAGGAAGCAGGGATTCAAGTCTCATAAAGAGCTTCCAAAAATTATGGTACTTATTAGATTTCAGATCTCATTGCCCCTATCATAAGCATCTTTAGGTGATTAAGGTTAAAGTGACACAACTAAGAGGATATGCTTGACAAGTTATAAGTTGAAATCTCACGCCCTTACTTACGAGTACCGAACCTCATGCTACTCAACTTCAGTCATAAGTAAGCTCTTGTCATTGTAAGTACATATGTATCATAGAGAACCGCTAACGGGGTACCCCTTGCACATGATACAGAAGCTATCCCATAATCAAAATGACAAGGCAAGCAGACAATGAGCATCTCAGCAATCTTTTTATTTGCTATTTGCATAGGTTTTTATTGAGGATGCTTCATAGAGTGCTCATTATGGTTATGCTGCAAGTTTCCACCATGATTAGGCATGGCTTAGGCTAGCGGCCCAGGCGTTTCTCTAACACACATACAAACTCCATGATCTTACAAGTTCCCCTTTTATTTCACACCGCCGGGATCCATAAGCAAAAGAATCATGATATCAACGGAATAATAAGTGCAATGTTGAAAGCATTCCCCATGACACATGGTTCTGCTAACTTCAACTCATAAAGCGCAAGCATATATGCAACAAAGATGGACACAATGGTTCAAGATTATTAAGTGCAAGAAAATAAAGTGTGCCATCAAGTTCATGAGAGCTTTAATCACTAGTTTTCTCATAACAAGTTTAATTCGGAAGGTAGATAAAAACAAGAATATACTTGGAATAGCAAATGCTAATAGGTAGGTATGGTGGACTCTTTAGGATAACTTGGTTTTATTTGGAGTTGGATGCATGAGTGGAACTCATACTTGGTTATGGAGGCTAGCAAAAGACTGAGAGCGACCAACTAAGAGAGCAATAATGGACATAATCATGCAAAGCGACAAAACATCATTAATTAAAGCATAAAGTGATATTATAAGTCAAAAACTAAAGGGTCATCGAGGCTATGGTGACTTGGGATAGTCATAACATGGTGTGAGCATGCGCCAAGTCAACCCAAATAAAGCATCAAAGGAGAATACCACAATACTATGCTTTAATATGCTAAAACAACGCATGATTCTTTCAAGGCACATTAAGCAATCTCAATTGTTTATAACATGTCATGCTACAGCAAAAATCACTAAGCATAAAGCCAAAACAATATCAAGCATGATATGACAAAAGCATAGGCCACAGTAAAAAACAAGCTCCTTTTTACCACTTAAGCATGAACTTTTCCTACTCTTTTCCAATCCAAACCAACCTATTTGAAAACTAATGTATGAATGAGGGGGTCCAACAAATTTATTCAAGCAAACTAAGAAAACCAAGCAAACGAAAACCAAAATGAAAAACGAAAACGCTCCAAGAACAACACAACTGTGCATGAAACAATAAAAATGAAGTGTTTGGAAGAAACCTAGGATTTTTATTGATGAAGAAGGGGATGCCTTGGGCATCCCCAAGCTTTGACGCTTGTAATTCTTGGATATTTCTTGGGGTGACACGGGGTGGCATCCCCAAGCTTGAGCTGTAGTCCATTCTTCATATCATTACATCGCTCTTTCCTTACACCTGAATTTTTTCCTTCATACAAAACTTCACACAATCTTTATTAGCAACATTAGTGTACTCAAGATAATAAGTCTTTGGGTTCAGTTTCAACACCAATAAAACTTTCATTAAAACACAAGCTACTGTAGCACTTCCCTCAAAAAGCTCAATTCCCCAAAAAGAACCCAAAAAGGAATCAACAAGAAGCAAATGCAAATAATGGCAGAAATCTGTCAAAATAGACCAGCAGGTAAAAACCAATTTTTTCGAAGACCTTCTGTTGCTCAAATAGAAAAATGTTGAACTAACGAAAGTTGGATAACAACCTGGAACAGAAGCACAAAACATTACAGCTCAAACCGATGTACAGAGATTTTTCACGATTTTTTACAGCAAAGCAACTCTATTTCGGGACAGTAACTTTCCCAAATCTTACTTCTCTGTCATTAGAGGTTACTCTTGGCACAAAAACGACACAAAAATGATAAGGAGAGGTTATTACTGAAGAAATAACTTCCAAGACTCCACAAAAGATTCCTAACGAAATTTGGGTTATCTCCCAATAAGTGCTTTTCTTTAACGCCTTTGAGCTAGGCATGATAATTTCGATGATGCTCACATAAGAAATATGAATTGAAGTAAAAGAGAGCATCAAGAAGCAAATTCAAAACACATTTAAGTCTAACCCACTTCCTATGCATAGGAATCTTATACGCAAATAAATTCACAAAGAACAAAGCGACATGCATAGGAAGATAAAACGAGAGTAACTTCAAAACTTTCAGCAAATAGAGAGGTGTTTCAGTACCATGAAAACTTTTGCAACCATATTTTCCTATCTCATAATAATTTTCAGTAGCCTCATGAATAAACTCAACAATATAACTATCACATAAAGCATGCTTTTCACGATCTACAAACACATAATTTTTATCAAGCTCAAAAATAGTGGGATTAAAACCTTCAAACCCACTTTTAACAATTTTATAACAAGATGACTAATCAATATCATTTTCAATAGTAGTACAATTAATATTATCAACCAATATAGGACCATCATATAGAGGTTTATTATAAATATTTTCAAAAGAATCCTCAGGAACATAACATTCATCCTCCCTTAGTAAGCATGGGGGACAATCAAATATTGTAAGGGGTAAAGAGTTACTCTCATTAGAAGGTAGGAATGGGTAGATCCATTCTTCCTCCTCTTGATCATCACTCTCCTCCTCTTTTTCATCCAATGAGCTTCCAGTTTCAGCAATTTCTTCTTCCATAGGCTCCTGCAAGGCATTAGTCTCTTCCGCTGGTGGAGAGCATCTGTTAAGATATTCAAGAATATAGCCATTTTCTTCCTTGTAATTATCAAAGAAAAATTTAAGTATATCATAAACCTCATATTTATAAGGTGCATCAACAGTATTTTCAAGCAAATAAGCTAGTTCGAATGCACCCTTCCAAGCAATAAATTCTTCAATTTGTTCCACATCATAAAAGTCATAATTTCCCTTAACATAAGAAGATATGGTAACATCATCATTATACTCACATTGAAAAGGGAGGTGTTTATACCTCTTACAGCAACAAGATTTATCAAAGCAATAAGTAACATTATAAGTAGAGCACACGTTTCTAGCAATGGTATACAATTTATCAATTTGTTCCTATAAGTGTTTACCTTTTTGTGACAAGCGGTGTTCCTTATAATAATATTTTTGTTCTTCCGTGAACCCACCTTGGCAATTAGATTCAGTTTCAAAGAAACCAACCATTGATAGAAAGCATGATAAATCAAGACAATAACAAACCAACGTAGGAACTATTTTTTTTATATTTTTGATAAAAAGAACAAGCAAACAAAGCAGAAATAAACTAAGCAAAACAAAAAAAAGTAAAGAGAGTGGTTATGAGGGACTCCCTTGTGAAGATATCCTTGACTCCCCGGCAACGGCGCCAGAAAAATAGCTTGATGACCCAAAATATATCGAGCTCGTTGGGGAACCCCAAGAGGAAGGTATGATGAGCACAACAGCAAGTTTTCCCTCAGTTATGAAACCAAGGTTATCGAACTAGTAGGAGCAAGGAAACACCTCCAAGGTGTGGTTTCCAACTTGGAATCCTACACAATACAACCACATAACTTTGCCCCCAACTTACAGTGAGGTTGTCAATCTCACCGGTTTTGCTGAAAACAAAGGATTAAACGTATTGTGTGGAAGATAATAATAGCTTGTAGAAAGTAAACAGAAAACAGTAAATAGTTGTAGATTGATGGTAAAAGAAAGGACCGGGGTCCATTGTTCACTAGTGGTGATTCTCCTTAAGATAGATAACATGTTGGGTGAACAAATTACAGCGGGGCAATTGACAAACATCGAGAAAGCATACATGCATATACTAATCATCTTGAATCCTATGAGATTTGATTGGGCATTACAATTATACATAGACCGTAATCCAACTGCATCTATGACTAATAATCCACCTTCAGGTTATCATCCGACCCCCCTCCAGTATTAAGTTGCAAGCAACAGATAATTACATTAAGCATTGCGTGTAAAGTAAACAATACGATTGTTCTATGAACAAGGGATTGCTATTTTCTCCCTAGTAGCAACAACACATCTAGTACCTTAGAGATTTCTGTCACTTCCCCAGATTCCTAGAGGCATGAACCCACTATCGGGCATAAATACTCCCTCTTGGAGTTGCTAGCATCTACTTGGCCAAGATAGCTACTAACAATGGAGAGCATGCAAGATCACAAATAACAAAGACATGATAGAATCAATAATCAATCTGAAATAACATCTCAGTATCCATCGGATTCCCGCAAACACAATATGTATGATTACAAATAGATGATCTTGATCATGAACGGAGCTCACAAGATCTAGACATGGTAGGACAAAGGAGAAGAACCAACCATCTAGCTACTACATGGGCCCATAGTCCAGGGATGAACTACTCACGCATCAAAACGGAGGCTTGGATGGTGATGAAGAAGGCCTCCAGGGTGAATTCTCCCCTCCGACAGGGTACCGGGAAGAGTTTCAGATCCCTCCTGGTCTAGGGATGGAGATGACGACGACTACAGACTTTTTCGTGGAATTTTGATCGGGTACTTAGGGTTTTCGTATCGGAGGCATCTTATAGGCGAAAGGGGAGGCCAAGGGGGCGTCCTAGGCAGCCACACCACCCCCTAGCGCGGGCTAGGTGGTGTGCTGGCCTCTGGCCCCTCTCCGTCTCGTCTTCTGGCTCCGTGTCCCCCTCGGTGAAATATTGACTTTGGCTTTTGTCCCGCCCAATTCCGAGAATATTCATTTGCTGACTTTCCTGGAACCAAAAATAGCAGAAAACAAACAGCTGGCACTATGGCATCTTGCTAATAGGTTAGTCCAAGAAAGTGTATAAAAATACTCCAAAGTGTGGACAAAACATAAGAAAGTAGATATAAAACAAGCATGGAACATCAAAAATTATAGATACGTTAGCAACGTATCAGACACCTTTATAAAGAGGGTTATACCATAATAAACCACATTGCTTAGAACAAAAATAAAGTTTGTTTTGATTATATGGATGAAGATTGGGCCAACATGCACACCCAAATACACGAAGTGACTCATAATTTGGTTGCCTATTGAGGAGTTTTTCTGTAGGATCCATGTATCAAGCAGTTTAGTGGGAAGTAAATTGCTAAGATATATAGCTATAAGAAAAGCTTCATCCTAGAATTTGAGAGGCGATGAGTGCAATTGTGACACATATTTAAGCATACAAAATATTCATATTGCCCTCATCTCATGCTATATCTAGCTGCAGCTATGCCTATTATGCATGATTACCGTTTATATTTATTTCTAAATGAGTGTTGCATAAATATTAGTTTTGAAGGGGTTTTGTGGCAGAAAACACAAAATTTTCCTACGATGGAGCGCCCCGAATGCACAAGATCTATCTAGGAGTAAAGTTGTAACGGAGAGGTTTACATACCCTTGTAGATTTTAACATGGTTAACATCACGCGGGGAACATAGTTGAAGTAGACGATCGTAGCTGACCTCAAGGTCGTGATGCTCCTCGCAAGTCACCCCAGGTCCTTGAATGACAACCCCGACACCACTAATGGTAGCCCCTCCGAGGTTTCGCACACATACAGTGTCATGTGGGCGGAGTCCCCAAAGTATTCAATTGGCATTACTTAGATCAACACAGTCGATGCAGAGGATCCAACACATAATATCAACATTCGCCATATGGTCTGTGACCAGTGCTCCCTATGGGAGTAGCCTCCATGTGTATGTTTGAGTCGTAGACTCGAGCAGGGACTTATTCTCATCGACTGCTTGAAATCGGAAAATTTACAGATGCCATTGGTAGCTGCACATTGTCGAATGCGCGTCCAGCGCTCCCTATGGGAGTAGCCCCATGTCCGTAATTGAATCGTTTATTCAAAGGAGGAGTCGAGGCATGCCACCATAGAGTATTGCAGGTGTTAGGATGTACAGTGGTACCGGAAGTTCTTCTGGTGCGCGACCAGCGCTCCTGTTAGGAGTAGCCTTAGAGTGTTTGGTCGAGTCATAGACTCGAACAAAAACTAAGTGAGTCGAAGAAATAACCGTTGCTAGTTCCACCTTCTGTTGAGAGTGTGAACACCGATGATGTTAGTGGTGACGATAGGTGGGCTCGACCGTCAGTTTGAGCAGTGTTGATGGGACTTGACATTGCAGGCCCCAAAAGATGACCAGGATTTGACCAGTCATTGCGTAAAGTGGGGGTATTTTAACCGCATCTCCTAGATTTCTATGCGTAGTGGGGATAGTGTAGCGACAGTTCAGGTTTCATCCAGCCACATGTCTGCACAGATGCACGCCACGCGCTGGCCGTGCGAAATCGATGGCTGGGATTACTCGCCTTCCGCGTTAAGTATTAAGATGCGTTGGTGATTTTTCCATTTCTTCCATCTTTTTCTTTCTCACATTAGCTTTCTCCCTGCACTGCTCCATTGCTGCATACACCTCTCTTTTGCGCTAGATGTGCTTCACGTATTCCCAAGTTCCATTCTGCGGTTGTGGTGGAAAAGGCGCACCACAAAGATGGTGAAGGATAAGAAATCTGTGGGTACTGGATCAAGCACTGCCACCGCCTCGAAGAAGAGGACCACTGGTGTCTGTGTCACCAATGGAGGCTGGTGACGTTCGATGGTCAAGATTACCGAGCTACGGTAGCTTCGCCAAGCTGGTCTAATTCTGAAGGAGGAAGAAGATTGCAAGATTCCGGGTGCACAGGTAATCCCCGATCCTCCCGCCAGATTTCGGGTGATGTTCCTTGCCTTCGTCCTCCAAGGACTTTCTCTCCCTCTCCACGAATTTGTTCGTGGCTTGCTCTTCCTATATGGGTTACAGCTACACCAACTGTCTTCGAATTCTATCTTCCACATCATTTGCTTCATCTCCTCTGTGAGTGTTGGCTCAGAATCGAGCCTCACTTTGGGCTCTTCAAGAAGCTTTTTGACGTGAAGAGGCAGTCGGGCTCCAACAGCATGGTGTACGAGGTGGGCGGATGTGGCATATTCATTCGCCCAAACTAGAAGTACTTTAGCTTCAACATCGTCCAGTCGGTGCAAGGATGGAGGGCCAAGTGGTTTCACATCCACGATCAGAAGCAGTCGGGTCAGAAGCATGGTATTGTGCCATTTGATGTGAGTGCTAAGACGAAGAGGAAGAGGTCCTAGAGGAATGAGGTTCCTTCGGCTGAAACTGACGAAGTCGAAGCCTTGTACAAGCGGGTGCAGGATCTGCAGCTAGACCACGAGAAGGAGGTCCCCGGCATCGCATAATCCGCACATTCTTGTAGTGTTGGGTACAACCCCTTCAGTCCAGGGCATACCCAATGTTTTTGTACGCTGGTGCCATGGACCCGATGCGGACCTCTGCTAAAGACTTGTTGTCCGCAGAGCAGGAGAAGAAAATCAAATATTTGACCAGTTTGACGGTCGAAGAAGATGTTCTCGTGGAGACATTAACTGCGCCCCTCTACGCTACCAATCCCATGCCAGAGGTAAAGTTCTTGCTGCATATTCCTTGTGCTCTTCTACGGGTATGTGCTGTGAGTTTGATCGTCTTAACATTGCGTATGCAGGGCCAGAAGGTTAAGTGCATGATGCCCTATCGCCCAAAAAGTATGATGATGCTCCTGGTGACGGGAAGCTAGATGAGTCAGACTTGACCGTCACAACTAATCAATCGCCAAGAGCCCCCGTGTCCTATGAGGGTTACTGTCGCAAGAGGGGACGGAGCGAAGGTTTGGATGCCTCGACTCCAGAATCTCCAAAGGGGATTTCCCCTCGTGCGGGTGCTATTGGGCCGATTCCAGCGGAGCCCATCCGAGCTCGCCGCCCGCACCTCAGACCAAGAAGCAGAACAAGACGGAGGTGGAGGCCTTCGACCTTGATGACTTCAGCACGTAAGTGTCTTCAACCTTGTGATTCGAGCATATTGCTATTTTTATCTGATGGATGTTCTTTTGTTGCTGAATTAATATGGAGTCTACTCCAGAGGAGGCTTCCAGGGATGAGGTGGACGAAGGAGTCGTGGACTCCAAGGCCACGAGTACTAAGGCAGCCGCGCCCTCCCCAAAGTCGGTGGCCACCGATGATGATTGTTCTTCGAGCTCCTCCAAGTTGCGTGGCCGCAGGATTGTCACTCGAACGACTACACCAGGACCTTCGGAGTCTTAGGGTGACCATGTAAGTGTTCCTTATCCACTCTAGAGATCCCCTAAGTCTTCTGATCTAACCCAAAGCGTTCTTGAAGCCATTTCTGCAGGACATGGTGCGCATGGGCCAGCAGTATTTGTGGCTGGACTCTAACTTCAAGCAGCTCCAAGGTGAGTTTCTTTTGTCTTCGTCGCTTGGTTTTCCTTGCTTTTCTAGGAACTTACTGATGGGCTACATTTTTCTTGTATGTTAGAGGAAAACAATCAAGTTCTTCGTCGCCTGGAGTCTCTCGAAAAGAGCATCAGTACGTTAGAGACCAAGGAGAAGAACGTGATGGAAGCCCTCGAGCGCTTCAAGACGGATACAAAGCATCACGAGGAGGGCCTAGCGGCGACTACAGCAGAGCTGGGGAAGAGCTTGGTGAAATTGTAAGATGGTTTACCTAGAGGAGAGGTGAATAGGTTTCTACAAAATTCTTTATAATCTTTTGCAATTTTTAGGCATTGTGGAATATAAGTGTGCCTAAATGCAAACTGGGTGAGGCAACCTAGATGATGATACAAGATACTTCAAGCACGAAGGCTATCACAAAGTAAACAACACAAGTAAGAGAGTGGTTAAGGAATAACCAAAGCACGCGGAGACGAAGATGTATTCCTGTGTTCACCACCTTTGGGAAGGGGGCTACATCATTTTGGAGAGGTGTGAGGTTCCACGAAGGATTCCACAATGCCATAAAGGCTCACCTTCTTCTCTGAGCCTATCCCACGAAGGAATAACTCACTTACTCGTGGTAGGCTTTTAAGGTAGTCTCCAAACCCTCACAAACTTTCCACGGAGAAAATCACAAGCCGAATGCCTCCGGGCGACCCTAGCCGCCTAGGGTTTCCCACAAACCCAATAGTAACAAGCTAACTCGATGAACTCAAGGGGGAATGAAATTTGGCTTGGTGGAAACATAGATCAGGATCTCCTCTTGCTTTCTACCAAAGGGATTTGAGTTTGGTTGGGTAGAATGGGAGATCCTCAAGAAATTGTGTTTCAACAATGGGGAGAGAGAGAGTGCTCCAACGATGAAATATGAACTGAAAGCCTAACCTCCTCAAGGTAGAAGAAGAGGTATTTATACCCAAGGGAGAAATCTAGCCATTTAGAGCATTTTCTGCAAGATCCGGTTTCAAGTTCGGTTGAACCGGCCCACACACCGGACCGTCCGGTTAACAGCCCGGTAGACCGGAATCCAAACCAGAATACTCACTGTTCGTGAGCCCGGATAGACTCGGTATAATAAACCGAGAATCCCGGTTTGAGTTCAGTTTTCCGGTGCTGGTACTGGATTGCCCGGTCTGGGAGCCGGTTCAACCGGCTTGAGAACCGAACTTGGCAGAGATGCTATAAAAGGTAGATCTCTCTCTCCTCTCTCTTTGGTGATGGAACTAGTGGGTGTATGGGATGTGTATAAGGCTTAGAAATTCATCCCCAACAAGCTCATCAAGATAACCCCTCTTAATAGTGCGGTGTTCCTAAAGACTCAAGATACATATAAAGGTAAAACTCCGACACTTCTCTCGAAATGGGGGGGGGGTCTCCGATGATCTTCCAACATACCGGTGGACTCAAACCTATTTGAGACACTGGTAGGTAGCATTAGCCCGCTCTAACTACGGTGTCATTGTCAACCAAAAACAGTATAGGGTAAACTACCCTTTTAATCTCCTCCTTTTTGGTTGGCGATGACAAACCGAGCTAGAGTTCACAAGGATATAATAGAGAGCTATAAACCAAGGAATTCCATAGAGACATATGTGAGCTCCCCCATAAAGTATGCACTTGGTTCAATTTGCGTTTGAATGCAAGGTGCACCTAAATAATGTATGGAGAGCTTCCCACCTGTCTTTATGGAAGCAAGCATAATATGATAAGATATAGAGCATGGATATCTACACAAAGCTAGACAAAATATAGAAGGACACATAGTCATAGCATAATAGACATATCCATGGTTCACAAACATAGCACACGCTTGTACAACATACGAAAGTAAAGCAAATAGTTCCAACACGAAAGCAAATGGTAAGCACAATGCCATAAGAAGCAAAGATAAAGCAAAGGGCATTGTGCAAACGGCGAACCCCGGAAAACCCCAGCAAGCAACCCGTAGATACCTAAATGAACTCTACTCTTCTCCCCCATTGGCATCGAAACACCAAAAAGGAAGAGGAGTAGAGTGATGCTAACGGAACCTAACTAGAAGAACGTAGGAGGCGGAGGAGGGTGAACGAGGGCATCTTCGTCTTCATGGATCTCCTCCTCTTTTTCATCATCATCCTCCTCCTCATCATCAGAACCAGGACAAGCAACAGAGGAACCACTGGGGCCACCATGAGGAAACTGACTGGGGAAGTAGCCGAAGAGCATATCATCATCAAGTGGCGGCATCTCATAGTTGACATAAGGAACTGGAGTCATCTCGGGACCATATGATGGAGGAGTGACATGCTGGGTCACGAGAAACTCATTGTGCCTACACCGAGTCTCTTGGCTCATCTCAAGAGCCTTGTGGATCACATCATAGGACGAGCGACACATCTGAAACAACCGCTTGAAGAAAGTGGAAGCACCACCCTTGTGCCTGGGACGTGAGGAGGAGTACTCTCCAACAGGACGACGAGAACCAGACCGAGTAGCAAAGTGAGGCTGAGGATCATGAGCAGCCTTGGTGCGCTGCTCGGGAGGCTTCATCGAAGGGACCTCAGGAGACAGACCACGAAGAGAAAGGGTAAGCTGCTCTTGTTCCATACGTTCACCAGCCATCACACCAGAAGGCACAACCTTGTTGAGCAGCTTTTGTACATACACGTAGAAAGTGGGGGTCATCCTGTCCAAAGAAGCCCACCGCAGCTCAAAGTACACAAAGTCACAGCCATCAATCTTCCTCAACCTGTCAGGGTGACAATAATACAGGAGATTGGCAAAGTACCCACGGCAGTTTGTAGTATCTCCAACTCAAGGAACAAGCGACTGATGGAAGATGCTGGCCAAAGTGTGATAGTAGAAGTACATGTCAGAGATGCATGGATGAGCATACTCAGAATCCTTGGGATAGCAGAAAGCAAGAGAGTCAGCAGGCTTGATCTTCTCACTATGAATGCAAAAACCACCTGGCTTGTCAGAATAGCCCATGACCTCAACAAAATCTGCATAGGTGGCACGAAATCACCATGTGCCAGTCATCCAGGACATAGTGTGGTCAGCATCATCATGAAAATAGACTGTGCAGAAGAACTGACGGATATACTCAAGATAGTAGTCCTCCTTGAGACACACAAGGTCAAATAGATTCATTCTCTTCAAGGCATCATCGACAAAATGATAATCTGAGATAGCATACATGTTGAACCAGTCCACATTGAAAGCAAGAATGTTACCACAGGAGGTGACCTTGAACTAAGTGAAAATGTGATCCCACATCGATGCTTGAGTCTCAGTCCAAAACTTCTTGTCAGTGCCAGAGTAAGTGCAAGACTTGAAGCGATAGGGATTCTACTTGCGAAGGGTCCGGTACATAGCAATCTCCATATTCTTCAGGTTTTGAGTAGGCACATATTCTTCGTCATCTTGCACATCAGGTTTCTTGCCCCTGATGGCCTTGCTCTTGATGCGACCAGAACAGGTGCTGCCCTCTTCCTCACGCTGCACAGACTAACTGGCTCGATGAGCCCTCTTGCCCCTGCCAGATTCCTCAGGCACATACTCATCGTCCACATAGTCATCATCATCTGCACCTGTGAAAAGAGAGATAGGTTGGGGATCACAAGGATAAGTACACTGCCATAAGGAAAAAAATGGAGGAAAAATTTGGATTTGGGCAAGTGCATGGTAGAAAAGATACATTGTAGAGAGATTTGGTGCCTGGGCTGGTCGGACCGGCTCTAGAAACAGACGGTTCAGTGTCAACACCGAATAACCGGACTCAAACCGGACGACCCGGTGCCAGCACCGGTTATCTTGACTCAAACCGGACGACCCGGTTTCAGAACCGGTTCAACTGGGCCTAGGACCAAACCAGTCAGGGAGGACCCGAAACTGATCTGTGCAATGTAAAAGATTTACCCATGACTCAATACTTGCACAAATACAAACTTCTCAAGAGGTGTAGGCCATGGTTTGACGTGGTTGGTATACAAAGACAAAGGTGGAAACCCTAACTTGGCAAATCCATCAAGATGTGTAGCAAAACATGGGGATCTGACAAGGAAAAGGTAAAGGAGCAAGGTATTACCCGAGGACATGGCTTCCCATGGAGGAAAGCACCAAAATCCCTTGAGAAATAAGATCACAAAATGCTCCCAAACCACCACGAGACAGAGAGATTCCTTCGGTGGAGAGCCGCCAAAGGTCATTCTCCGCGATTTGGTGGCCCGATCTATGAATCCTAGGGGTGGAAACACCCTAGGAGAGGGGGGAAGGTGGGAGGGGCGACAATGGAGAGAGAACGGGTCGGGGGAAGTGAAAAGCTAACTTGTGGAGGGGTGGGGGCAGGCAGGGAAGAAGAAGGGGAAAAAATTTCCAGATCCCGGTTGAGGTTCGGTCCAACCAAGATGCAAACCGGGCCGCTCGGTGTACAACCCGGTCAACCGAACTTAAAACCAAAGCTGTAGATATTTTTTCACGAGGAAGATTCAGTTGTCAGTCCGGTCAACCGGTTCCACAATCGGAGTACCCGGTTGGAAACCGGACTGGCAACCGAACTTCGTCAGTAAACTTCTGTCTGCAGGTTCGGGTAGACTTGGTTGAGAATTGGGCTGGAAACCGGACGGTCCGGTTCTAGGGCCGGTTGGACCGGGCCAGAAATCGAGCATCCAAAAAAATTCAGAAAAATTTTGTGAAAACAAATTTTTTTCGAGAATGGCATGTGCATGTAGAAGAAGATAGTAGAATCCAAAAGGGTAGAGGAGGCAGGTGATCTAGGCATGCCTATTAGAGAAGAACCAAATCAACACAGTCAATAGCAACAATAGGCATGATTTGAAAATAACAAGAGCCATAAGAGACCAAGGTTGGAGGGGGAGTTCTCCCCCTATGATTAAGCACACATGTCATGGAGCCTCAAAGATAGATGCTTGGACCCATATCATGACAAAAGATCAATTAATATCACACGCATAGGTATGCATCAAACCAAGACATGTTAAGCTGACTATCCCTATGTGTGCTGTGCGACTAGGCTACATAGCAAATTAAGAGCAGGAATATAATGCAAGAAGTGAATCAATCCAAGTTTTTAGGATATAGAATACCAAGTTCTCGCCTCAACATGACAAAATGGGCTTCATCTAAAGGTTTCGTGAAAATATCCGCCAATTGGAACATCGTTCCCACATGAGTGAGATTGATGTCACCATTTGCGACATGGTCACGTAGGAAGTGGTGGCGGATGTCAATATGTTTGGTGCGGCAATGTTGGACGGTGTTATTGGCGATCTTTATTGCGCTTTCATTGTCACATAGAAGATGCACCATACCAAGAGACACACCATAGTCTTTCAAGGTTTGCCTCATCCATAACAATTGAGCACAACAAGATGCCACGGAAATGTATTCGGCTTCGGCGGTGGATAGGGCGATGGAGTTTTGTTTCTTGGATGACCAACTCACCAACAACCGGCCAAGAAATTGGCAAGCCTCGGAGGTTGACTTCTGGTCAACCTTATCACCGGCCCAATCGGAATCCGAATAGACAACAAGCTCAAAGGTTGACCCCTTTGGCTACCAAAGCCCGAGAGTAGGAGTGAGAACAAGGTACCTAAAAATCTGTTTCACCGCCATCAAGTGGCACTCCTTGGGAGCGGATTGAAAACGAGCACACATTCCAACACTTGATATCCAGCCTAGAAGCACAAAGGTAGAGCAAGGAGCCAATCATGGAGCGATATACCTTTTGGTCCACATCCTTCTCACCTTCTCCAAGGCCAAGTTGCCCATTGAGTGGCATGGGTGTCTTCATGGGGTTGACATTGGTCATCTCAAATTTCGCAAGCATGTCCTTCACGTACTTCTCTTGGGAGATGAAGGTTCCTTGAGAAAGTTGCTTCACAATGAAGCCTAAGAAATACTTCAACTCCCCCATCATGGACATCCTAAATTTCTAGGTCATCAAATCGACAAAAGCTTTGTTATGTGATTCATTAGCTCCACCAAAAATAATATCATCAACATAAATTTGAATAATAAATAAGCCACCCCCTTTAACCCATTTGGTGAAAAGGGTGGAATCGACTTTACCCACACTAGACCCGTCCATGAGTAAGAAATCCCTAAGGTGCTCATACCAAGCACGAGGAGCTTGCTTTAGTCCATAGAGCGCCTTATGGAGTAGATACACATGGTTAGGAAAGCGTGTGTTTTCGAAACCCGGGGGTTGAGCTACATATGTAACCTATTTCAAGGGACCATTAATAAATGCACTCTTCACATCCATTTGATAAAGCTTAAAGTTATGAAAATATGCATATGCAAGCAAGAGACAAATAGCTTCAAGGCGAGCAACGGGCGCAAAGGTGTCCTCATATTCAATACCTTCTATTTGGGTATACCCTTGCGCCACTAACCTTGCTTTGTTCCTTGTGACGGTTCCGTTCTCATCTTGCTTGTTCTTGAATACCCACTTGGTCCCAATAACATTGATGCGATGATCTTTAGGTCTTTCCACAAGAGACCAAACTTCATTGCAGGTGCAGCATTCGAGTTCTTCTTACATGGCAATGACCCAATCCGGACCTTATAGAGCTTCATGGACCTTGAGTGGCTCGAAGTTGGACACAAATGCATGATGGCCACAAAAGGTAGTGAGTTGCTTCTTCTTGTTGTGAGTCTCGATTCCTCTTGATATGCTTCCAAGTATATTATTGACTTGGAGTCCACTTGCAATAGAGGCAGACTTGATCTTCTGGATAGTCCCTTCATGATCCACGAATTCATCCTTCATTGGTCCTTGATCATTGACCACATCTTGAGCTTGACCTTGATTTTGGGGAACTAGAACATCTTATTGGTCTTGCTCAATGGGTTGAGGGCTTGGTTCTTGTTCTTCGGTTTGCGAGAGTTGTTCGTCATGAGGTGCACTTGATGGTTCAACTTGAGTAGAGCTTGGATCTTCTTGAGTTGGGCTTGATTCTCCCCCATCAACATCTTGATCATGAGTGTGATGTTCGGTGGGCAAGATATGCCCAATTCCCATCAACTTGATGACTTGAGAGGAATCTCCATCGCCTACAACATGTGGAACAACTTGCCCCCTTGGGGACCATTATCTTCCAAAAACTCCACGTCACAAGATACTTCAACACAACCATTGGCTTTGTTGTAGTATCTATAGGCGTGAGAGTTTTCCGCATAACCAAAAAAAATACCCTTGATAGTTCTAGATTCAAATTTACCGAGCTTTTCTTTCTTGTTCTTGATGACGCACTTGCACCCAAAGACTCAGAAGTAGTTGACATTGGGCTTGTTCTTTGTGAGAATCTCGTACGGGGTCATGTCAAAGGGAGCTCGGAGGAAGAGCCGGTTCGAGTAGTGAACCGCGGTGGCGATGGCTTCTCCCCAAAAGTTGTGGGGTGACTTTAACTCACTCAACATAGTTCTTGCCATCTCAATGATAGTCCGATTCTTACTTTCAACAACACCATCTTGTTGAGGAGTATATGGAGTCGATAATTCATGCTTGATCCCCTCACCTTAAACGAACTCTTGAATGGTATAATTCTTGAATTTGGTGCTATTGTTAGTCCTAATGGTCTTGATCTCCACTTCATGAGTGCGTTGAGCTTGCTTGGAAAAGATCATGAAGTACTTGTAGGTCTCATCCTTTGACTTGAGAAGGAATACCCAAGTGTATCTTGAGTAATCATCGACGATGACAAGACCATATTTACTTCCACCAAGAGTATCATATGTTGACGGCCCAAAGAAATCCAAATGGAGAAGCTCCAAAGGTCTTGACGTGGCCACCTTGGATATTGATGGATGACTCCTCCCATGTTGCTTTCCTCAAATGCAAGCACTACACACACGCTCTTTCTCAAAATACACACAGGTTAGTCCAACAATATGTTCACCCTTTAGGAGTTGTTTAAGATTTCTCATGTTGACATGGCCAAGGCGGCGATGCCAAAGCCATCCCTCGTCAACTTTGTCCATTAGACACGTGGAAAGAGATTGACTCTCTTGCGAGAGGTCGACCACATAGAGGTCGTCTTCCACATATCCAACAAGGACCAACTTGAGATTATCACCCCTAAATACTTTCACCCAAGATCTAGAGAAATAGGAATCATAACCAGCATCCGCAAGATGTTTTATAGAAAGTAATTTGTAGCCAAGGTTTTTAACAAGCATGACGGTCTCTAGGGTCAAGGCCTTGGAGACCACCAACTTGCCAAAACCTAGTACCTTTCCTTCAGAGGTGTCTCCAAAAGTGATGCTTGACGTTGAATTAACATCATGAATCAATTGGTCAAGTGCACTTCTACCTCCGGTCATATGATTGGTGCATCCACTATCAAACACCCATTTTGTTCCACCGGAGGCATACCCCTACAAAATCAATTCTTTGGTTTAGGAACCCATTGAGTAATGCCCCCCTAGCATTAGCAACAAGATCTTTTGGTACCCAAATTGAGTACCACCTATAAGCATAACCATTGCGAGGGCCAACATATTTGGCATATACATCTCCTTGGGTGCCCTTACATAGCACATAAGAGGGATTAGATTTTCCCGCAAACTTGTGGTTGGTGTCGCCCCTTGTGGCTCCCCCATTCACAACATTCTTATTTACTTGGTCAACCACCTTGTGCCCTTCACGCACAAAGTTGATCCCTTTAGGTGGGTTGGCACCATTCTTGTCATTTTTGGGGTCATACCCTATACCTCGCCTTGGAGCTCTCATCATTTGTCGAACAAGAATCTCATCAAGAATCTTGACCTTGGTGGTAGGTTTGAGACGCTCCATCTCAATTTGTTCCTTCAACTTCTTATTCTCCTTAAGGAGACTAGCTTGATACAAAGAAGGGTTAGTGGCACAAGTAATATCCTCAACAATAATAGGATCCTTCAATGTACCAAGAGCCTTCTCATAGGACACTCGAAGTTGATAATGATTCTCTCCAAGTTTTATGAGCTCACGCTTGACAAGCAAATTAGCTTTCTCAAGGTTATCAAGGTCATTGGTGAGAGAAGCATGAGCAACCTCAAGTTCTTTATTTGAGGTGTCAAGCTCTTGGGACAAGGTGATAGCTCTATCTATGGTATCCATATCTTTTGCCTTATCTAGCTCATAGATTTCAATTCATTCTTTAAGAAGGGAAGTAATGTCCCTTTGCTTGCTTACCTCTTGCTCAAGAAGATTGAATCTTAGTTTCTCATCATCAATATGAGACTCCAAACCATCAATGGTCTCATCACGTGAATTGGCAAGGCTCATTAATTGTTTGAATCTAGCACAAGCATTGCTAGGAAGGGACTTCATGATTTTATACATTTCGTGTACATAGTTTTCATCAAATTCCTCATCGTCACTATCATTGGTACTAACATGATCATCCAAGATGCTAGAGAGAGATGGAGGGGAAGAGATTACCTTGGTACTCTTTGCCATGAGACAAGTACCGGCGACCTTGGGAGTGATGGAGTCATCGGCATAGTATTTGGTGTAGTCATATGTGAAGAGTGGCCCGAGTTCGGCAAAAGCCAAACCGGCCACCCCCACAACCTTCTCCTCATCTTAACTCTCCACATCGGTTAGGTATTCTAGGCCAAGAAATCCTTTGCCATCACGCTTCTTGTTCCTCTTGTATCTCTCATTGATGGGGTTTGGCTTTAGTCTTGGCTTGGCGCCCTCTTCGGGCTTGTCAAGTCTCTTCTCATATGGGCATTTGTTGGCAAAGTGGTCTGACTCATCACAATTGTAGCAATTCCTCTTCTTCTCGCTTGGTCCGGTTGAGCTTCTTATTCTTCGGAACTTCAAGTTCTTGGTGAAGAGAGCAACTTGAGCTAGCATGTCGTTAATGCCCTCACTATCACTCTCTTCATCATTTGCACCACTCTCTTGCACATACTTGGCCTTCAATGCTAGGGATTGAGAAGACCCAATGGCACGGTTGATCTCCTTGATCTTTTGTCCTTCATCCGCCATATTTTCCGTGGCAACAAGATAGGACACTAGATCATCAGGCGAGAAGTGGTGGGCTGAATCTAGAAGTTGCAAGTTCAAGGCAAGCTTCTTGTCAGAGGCAGCAATCATGGAGAGAACCTTGGACTTGATAAGCTCATCATTCAAGTTTAACCCATCATCATACTTGTCACAACCAAGACCAAGAATCTTTACACGGAGGGAAACAAGTCTCTTGTATGCTTCTGCGATGGACTCACCATCGTTGTTCATGAACATGCTCATCTTTGACTTGGCATCTTCATACTTGGATTTTTGGATAAGGGAGGTTCCCTCTTGGAGAATGACAATCCTCTCCCAAAGCTCCTTTGCGGTGGGAATGTTGCTAACTTGATCATAGAGAGTGCGGTGAATGGCACTCCTTATCTTGTCACAAGCCGTTGCATTTAGTTGATGGTCATAGTATTCTCCCGGAGTGAGATTGTTGGGATCTTGTGGATAGAAGCCCTTGCCCACAATCTCCCAAATCTCCACACTGCAGCTGCGAAGATGAGATTCCATAGAAACTTTCCAATGAGAGAAGTGGGTTCCATCATAGTGAGGTGCAGGACCCGAACCATTGATATGAGGCATGATGTTCTTTTGTTTAGGATATACATACGGAAATGGATTAGGTGGCATAGAGGCTTTTGTTGGGTCACTCTTGCTAGAGGCCTCATTCATAGCCTCCTTACCGGTATCCATCGGCCTCCCTTGAGGTACTACCAAAGGTCCAGCAAGCATGAGCCCCTCTCCCATCCCCGTAAAACGTCCCTCAAGAAAACTTATTCGAGCAAGGATATCGGAATCTGCCTTAGCCTTTTCAAGGGACTATTTGGCAAAGAGTTCACGGATCTCCTTGACCGAATAAGTCTTTCCCTCCTCATCATCGGAGAAAACCATCTTTTCTCTTAGGCGGTAAAGCCCTTAGAAGAGCACAAGGCTCTGATACCAATTGGAAGTGTAAGATGGTTTACCTAGAGGGGGGTGAATAGGTTTCTACAAAATTCTTTATAATCTTTTGCAAGTTTTAGGCTTTGCGGAATATAAGTGTGCCTAAATTCAAACTAGGTGAGGCAACCTAGACGATGATACAAGATACTTCAAGCACGAAGGCTATCACAAAGTAAAGAACACAAGTAAGAGAGTGGTTAAGGAATAACCAAAGCTCACGGAGACAAAGATGTATTCCCATGTTCACCACCTTTGGGTAGGGGATATGTCATGTTGGATATGTGTGAGGTTCCACGAAGGATTCCCCAACGCCACAAAGGCTCACCTTCTTCTCCGAGCCTATCCCACGAAGGAATAGCTCACTTACTCATGGTAGAGTTTTAAGGTAGTCTCCAAACCCTCACATACTTTCCACGGAGCAAATCACAAGCCAAATGCCTCTAGGCGACCCTAGCCGCCTAGGGTTTCCCACAAACCCAAGAGTAACAAGCTAACTCAATGAACTCAAGGGGGAATGAAATTTTGCTTGGTGGAAACATAGATCGGGATCTCCTCTTGCTTTCTACCAAAGGGATTTGAGTTTGGTTGGGTAGAATGGGAGATCCTCAAGAAATTGTGTTTCAACAATGGGGGGAGAGAGAGCTCCAACAATGAAATATGAACTAAAAGCCTAACCTCCTCAAGGTGGAAGCAGAGGTATTTATACCCAAGGGAGAAATCTAGCTGTTTAGAGCATTTTCCGCGAGATCCGGTTTCAAGTTCGGTTGGACCGGCCCACATACCGGACCGTCCGGTTCACAACCCGGTAGACCAGAATCCAAACCGGAATACTCACTGTTCGTGAGCCCGGATAGACTCGGTATAATAAACCGAGAATCCCGGTTTGGGTTCGGTTTTCCGGTGCTGGTACCAGACCGCCCGGTCTGGGAGCCGATTCAACCGGCTTGAGAATCGAACTTGGCAGAGATGCTATAAAAGGTAGATCTCTCTCTCCTCTCTCTTTGGTGATGGAACTAGTGGGTGTATGGGATGTGTATAAGGCTTAGAAATTCATCCCCAACAAGCTCATCGAGATAACCCCTCTTAATAGTGCGGTGTTCCTAAAGACTCAAGATACATATAAAGGTAAAACTCCGACACTTCTCTTTGTTATCGAAATGGGGGGGGGGGGGTGGTCTCCGATGATCTTCCAACATACCGGTGGACTCAAACCTGTTTAAGACACTGGCAGGTAGCATTAGTCCGCTCTAACTACGGTGTCATTGTCAACCAAAAACAGTATAGGGTAAACTACCCTTTCACTTGGTCGACCAGTTGATGCCCTCAAGTATATGGGATCGCTAAAATCTTTGATGGGAAGTATTACCCAAATTTATAGTTCGACTCAAGGGGAACACAAGAATATCAATAAGACTTTAGAAATTGAGACGTCACTCTCAACCACACCCGTGTATCAATAAACTCAACAGAAAATGGTGATGGCAATAATTTGATTCAAGCGAGAAAAATAAAACAAGCGTAATGGAAACGGTTTTCCAGTTTTCACCGGAAGTAGTGAATGTGTAACTCTCAGAGATTAAAACGTAGGCATGAGGTGATAGCGGGGTGCTGCATGAATAAGATTAATCATATAATAAAATACAAATATCATGGGTTGTTTCTCTAACTCTGATGTGTGTAGGTATGTGCTCCAACATCTATTGTCCTACCTACCCATTTCACTAGGGCCAACTTGGAACTACATGTAATTAAGGTATACCCACTCCATGAACACATAGATCCTCAAACTAAAACATGTCCCCTTGTTTTCCCTATATGTCATTTTAGGGTTCACAGGTTCAACATAATAATAGGCAATACACTTTGCAGATAGATACCAAACTCAATTATATGATAGGGCAAAATAAGTCCAGTACTGAAATCATGCCACTCGGGCCCTAGTAGCAAGCATTAAACATAACCAAAGTGCATCAGCACAATACAAGAATATCTTCAAGACAAACCCCTCAAATCTTGAACAACTAATACAACTACATGATCAATCTCATCCAATCCCCATCCACCTCATATGCCTACATCGAACTACTCACCCATGGTGGGGGAGATGGAGCTCATGGTTGATGGGGATGAAGGCGGTGAAGATGATGGTGAAGACAGCCTCTGGATCCCTCCCTCAGGGGAGAAATCTTGGATCAATCTGACCCCAAAATCGAAGATCGTGGCTCTAGCGGCGCTCTATTTCACGAAAAGCTCTGTCCTCCTGGGGCAACCAGTTTTTGGGGTATATAAGGGAGTACACAAAAACCGAAGGCGAGACGATGATCGTGGGCCAAACAAGCATGCCACACATGGCCCCACCACCTGGCCACGTGTGGTGTGCCCGTTTGGGCCTCGGGCACTCTCTCATGTCCGTCTAATGCTCAAACTCCTTCTTTTGATAAAAAAGTGGGCTGGTATTTTCCCTGATTTTATTTCCTGCAAAAACAACCAGAAATGAGACTTTGCTAAAAATAGCGTCAGATTCTGCAGTTTTAATCAAATATGGGAAGATTCCAGAGCAAATTGTGAGGCAAAGTACTTGGAAAATAGATGCATTTGAATGCATCAGCTCCCTCAAGCTTATCTTGTTGTTTGTCCTCAAAGAACTCAAACACAGTGCTAAAGCGATAAAAGACTTTAACAAGAACTTTGCATTGCATATGAATCATCTTTAGTATTGACAAGTACCCAAAACATAATTTCCGTAAAAAATAGTAACATGATAACAATGGTGCATCTAATCAGTGTTCAAGCATTTATATTTGCTGCAAGGAGGATCATATAGAGTGGCACCACTTACATGAGTTTGACTGACGGTAGATTTAAATAAAGGTTCTTGCATCACTTTTGATTGAATCAGGAATGAGATTTTTGAGATCTCTGATTCTCTTAGTTGTGGACTAATAAATTCATCATGGTTGCTACCTTGCCTTGTTAGTTAATCAAAGTAATTGTGAGTGTTAGTATGGCTTATATGCTTGACCAACTACAAGTTGAAAGCCTCATGCCCCTTGAATACGAGTACCTACACCACATGCTACTCAACTTAGGATCCAAAGCAAGTTCTTGTCATTGTAAGTACACATGTACCATCGAGAACACCAATGGGGTACCTCTTGCCCCATGTTATGGAAGGTTTCCCATACCAAAATGACAACACAAACAGACAATGAGCATCTCAGTCATTCTTTTTATTTACTATTGGCATAGATTTTTATTGAAGATGCTTCATAGAATGCTCACTATAGGATGCTGTAAATTTCTACCATGAATGATGCATGGCTTAGGTTAGCGGCCCAAGTGTTTCTCTAGCACATATACACACTCCATGAGCTTACAAATGTTCCAACTTATTTCACAATAATAGGCATCCATAGCAAAAGAACATGATATCAACTAGATATGAAAGTGCAATGTTGAAAACGTTCCCCATGAAAGCATGGTTATGATAACTCTCAACCCATAGTTCATCAAGCATATAACCTCATAGTTTGTATTTAAGAATTCTTTTTATTTTGCAAGTGTGGGGAAAGTTTAACAAGCACAATGGGATGCGGAGACCTTTACTTAAAACTACAATCACTCAACCACAACTAAGTGTTGTCACTTAATAAAATCTTCCTTGCATCACCATATAACATAAATGAACACGGACAAGATAAACATTTATCACTGCTTTCCTAAGTGTTAAACAAATGATGATATGCACACTTATTATTATTAAAGATGTCTACATAAGCATGGCAATGGTTTCATACCTCTCGTTTCGATTCATACACATTGATTCATCATCGTTGTTCTCATTTCCAACTTGAACTGCACATTAAAATTTCAATTCTACCAGAAAACTTCATTGAAAATTAGAACTATTTTTACCCTACTTAAACACCTCAGAATGGTAACAATTTTTTTGTGTATGTAGGGAATCAAAAGTTGCAGTAGTTGTCAAAATTTGAGCTCAATCAGAGTTACAGAAAAAATATTAAAAATCAAACGGTGGACAGCTTTTAGCAAATTTTTGCAACTCAGATTTTCATTATATTCGAGAAAACGAAAATGTTTTTGTTCTTTTCGATTTTAAGATGAACAAGATAAATAACCAGAGACAAATAAGTGAAAGAAACAACTAAAATTGTTTTGTGTTTTCATAATTTTCAGAACAAAGGAACTAAAAACATATCAAAGGAAACATGATATAAAACAACGGATGAAAGAGGTAGCAGTACTCTCGCAAGCTTGGATCGAAGCTAGAACCCCGGGTTGTAGTGGTCCGAACTGCCTGCGCCACCATCGTATGGGGGAGGAGCACCCCCCCACTGTAGTGGTGCTGTGTTCCATGGTACGATAAGTTCCACCTCCTGTGGTGCGGCTTCCTTCTCCTAGACTGAGTTGTCCACCTCTGGGACTATCCACTTGTCAGCGTTCCTATCAAAATAGTCCAAGCGATGGAGCAGTGTGGACACCAATAGTCCACCTCTGGCCATATATTGATACATATAGTATACTTCATATTCCCTCATCATTCTCGTGGGACTACGAGGAGGAGGAGTGGAGGAGAGTGACGTCGACCCATGGGACTACGAGGAGGAGGACTCCGACAAGGAGAGGGCGCACATCTACGAGGAGGGAGTTGCTGACGAGTCATTAGAGACACCGATGGTTGCGATGGTGAAGACCATGACGTCGATGATGGAGAGTAGAGTATAATGTTCTATTGTGAGCATTGTTCTAACTGCCACGTCCTGCATTATGATTGTTGTAACAACCATGTCTTGCTACAATATTGGGTTGTTAGTACTATTAGTAATTTGTCAAAATATTCTTGTGACAAGCATGGAGTGTGCCTAGAGCGTGCACTCAGCATCGGTTGGCAACGAACGGAGCATGAAGTGGTCATGCTAACTGCCAAAACCATGCATCTTTCCATAGGTAGAGGTGTGGGGAAGATATAGAGGGGGTTATCCTAGCCGTTAGATCACAGAGGATCAAAGGTTGGTGGGCACGATCTGCGTGACAACTGTCTCGACCAATCAGGGTGTACCAGCCAAAGTGAGCTATTGTAAGGGATTTTCTGAGAGTTCATGACTAACATAGAGGGCAAAACTGAGTAGGAGTTAACGTGGCTTTCAACCCTTAATCCCCCCTCGCTACCCAGAACATGGAACCACTCCATGGATTGAGCCCAAACCTGACACTTAGCTCCCTCTCGGCATTACAAGCAACTTCTCCAACTAGAGATTTCTTGGTTATTTGGAGAAATCTTGACTTTCCATTTTCTGAACCCGAAAAACCGATATTTTCCAAAGGAGGTGCAATATTTGGGCATGGCCAAGGCCCCGAGGCAATTTTCACGCATGCTACATCATGATCTATGGACATTCCCGGGAGGTGGGTATTTATATCGTGGTGCAAGCATATACTGTCTTTTTCTTGAGATACAACCCGATAAAGACAGTTTCTAACTGTAGGTACCCTAGAAGACACTCTCAATTTTCAGGAAAAAATGGTTTGGGGTGCCCCGTAGGGTACCTAGGATGGATACATGCCTAGGTCTAAGATTGCACCGACCCTTGTGTTGCCGCGGCCACCGGTGGGTTTGGCCATTTTTTGAACAGTACCAAACAAAATCTAAAAAAAAGAAAAATGTGAAAACAACTCTTGGAGTCCATGTATATGACCCACTACCTACAAAAAATCATAAGAAAGGCATACCAGGTCTTTTGGCACCCAAGGCACCACCCGAATGTCTATCGAGTAGGAGTTAACCTGGCTTTCAACCCTAGATCCCCCCTCGCTGCCCAGAACATGGAACCACTCCATGGATTGAGCCCAAACCCGGCACTTAGCTCCCACTCAGCATTACATGCAACTTCTCCAACTAGAGATTTCCTAGTTATTTCGAGAAATCTTGACTTTCCATTTTATGAACCCGAAAAACTAGTGTTTTTCCAAAGGAGGTGCAAGATTTGGGCGCGTCCAAGACCCCGAGGCAATTTTCACGCATGCTACATCATGATGTATGACAATTCCCGCGAGGTGGATATTTATCTCGTGGTGCAAGCATATACAATATTTTTCTTGAGTTACGACCCGGTAAAGGTGGCTTCTAACTGTAGGTACCCTAGAAGTCACTCTCAATTTTCAGGAAAAACGTTTGGGGTTCCCCATAGGGTACCTATGCTGGATACATGCCTAGGTCCAAGATTGCACCGACCCTTGCGTTTCCGCGGCCGCCAGCGGGTTTTGCCGTTTGTTGAACAGTACCAAACAAAATCTAAAAAATCTAAAAAATGTGAAAACAACTCTTGGAGCCCTTGTATGTGACCTACTACCCACAAAATCATAAGCAAGGCATACCAAGTATTTTGGCACCCAAGGCACCACCTGGATGTCTATCGAGTAGGAGTTAACCTAGATTTCAAGCCTAGATCCCCCTCGCTGCCGAAAACAGGCAACCACTCCATGGATTGTGCCCAAACCCGGCACTTAGCTCCTTCTCGGCATTACAAGAAACTTCTCCAACTAGAGATTTCCAGGTTATTTGGAGAAATCTTGACTTTCCATTTTCTGAACCCGAAAAATGGTGTTGTTTAAAGGAGGTGCAAGATTTGGGCGCGCCCAAGGACCCGAGGCAAATTTCATGCATGCTACATCATGATCTATGACCATTCCCGGGAGGTGGGTATTTATGTCATGGTGCAAGCATATATTGTGTTTTTCTTGAGTTACGACCTGGTAAAGGCGGTTTCTAACTATAGGTACCCTAAAAGACACTCTCAATTTTCAGAAAAAATGGTTTGGGGGTGCCCCATAGGGTACCTAGGCTGGATAGATGCCTAGGTCCTAGATTGCACCGACCCTTGTGTTGTTGCGGTCGCCGACGGGTTTGGCCATTTTTTGAATAGTACTAAACAAAATCTATTTTTTTAAAATGTGAAAACAGCTCTTGGAGCTCTTGTATGTGACCCACTACCCGCAAAAAATCATAAGGAAGGCATACTAGGTATTTTGGCACCCAAGGCACCACCCGAATGTCTATCGAGCAGAAGTTAACCTGGCTTTCAACCCTAGATCCCCCTCGCTTCCTAGAACATGGAATCACTCCATTGATTGAGCCCCAAACCCAGCACTTAGCTCCCTCTCGGCATTATAAGCAACTTCTCCAACTAGAGATTTCCTGGTTCTTTCGAGAAATCTTGACTTTTCATTTTTTGAACCCGAAAAACTGGTGTTTTTCAAAGGAGGTGCAAGATTTGGGCGCGCCCAAGGCCCCGAGGCAATTTTCACGCGTGCTACATCATGATGTATGGCCATTCCCGGGAGGTAGGTATTTATCTCAGGTGCAAACATATACTATATTTTTCTTGAGTTACGACCCGGTAAAGGCGGGTTCTAACTGTAGGTACCCTAGAAGACACTCTCAATTTTTAAGAAAAATGGTTTGGGGTTCCCCATAGGGTACCTAGGCTGGATACATGCCTAGGTCCTAGATTGCACCGACCCTTGCGTTGCCGCGGCCACCGACGGGTTTGGACATTTTTTGAACAGTACTTGACGAGGGTTTAACTCGTCAATGCCCATTGTTATGGACTTGGGTTTTGGAGAAGGAGGGAGCGCTGGAGACATCTATCGGCTAGCAAATAAGCACACAGGGGACAAAGGATTTACCCAGGTTTAGGCCTCGCAGAGGTCCCTACTCCTGCTTGTCTGCTCATGGGATTATCGAAGGAGTCAAAAGTTACAATGGTGCACAGATGCAATCTGGCAAGGGTTGTGGAAACTAGGGTTGCGTGTCCTCCTCGCCGCCCCCTCCTAGCCTTTATATAGATAGGCTAGGTCTCGGGTAGCAGGTCGAGTCGGTTACAAGTTAGGGTTTTCCCCTTCAAACTTTCTATCTTTAGCTTCTTCTTGTCCTTCAAGCAATCAAGAGTCCGTAGGTTACTCGAGTCCCTCCATCCGGGCCTTGGCGACACCGTGGGCCTGTATGTATTTGGATCGTATATACCAAGCTCGAGTACCTGTAGGGTATACCCATGTCAGTAGCCCCTGAGTGTCTAGTGGAATCGCAGATTTTACTGGGGACTTTTTGAAGCCTTCGAGTGCCTAAATGAGTACATTTCGATTGCTTTTATTTGTGTCATAGGGATTGTTGATATACGTGCCTGATATAACCGAAGTATTGGTATCAGTTAACCACCTTAGGGTGAAACAACGCAATCTACTCAAATTCGAGTCCCTGGACTCGAATCCGGAAAAGTGCTGGTGTAATTCGACTCAGGCCGCGGAGGTCTTACAGGAGTCGAATTCCAGTTATATAGGTGTGAGCACTTGACGCGTCCGTGAAGGCATGTTCATCGTGCCTGTTGGCACGGATATGTTTCTGGTAGTGCGCAGTTAAATGCGTTGCCAGGCCTTATTCAGGTCTTACCTTCACGCCGTAGGCGCGACATCCGAATTTTATCATCGCGGAGACAATTCGGGTAACCCAGGAAACGCGGTCTCTTTGTAGGGAAAAATTATGAGGCGGTGTCGCCATGAGTTTCGAGTGTGTATGTTATCAACACACAGTTTTTCTCGTACAAATAATCATAGGGTGCGCGGCCAGTGCTCCCTATGGGAGTAGCCCCCGAGTGCCTGGTTGAGTCGAAGACTCAGGCAGGGACTAAAGAACTTTTGCGACTCCTGTTGTCTTTTGCTTGCTTGTTCAGTCGATGACTCAGGCAGGTATTAAAACACTTCCGCGACCGCTGTCGTCTTTTGCCTGCTTGTTTCCGGCGCTCCCTATGGGAGTAACACATGTCCATAATCGAACTGTGTTTCGAGTGGTTGGGTTTGCTTTTGTGATTGTCCATGTTCCTGCAACAAGAAAAAGAAAAGTCGTAGGGTGCGCGGCCAGCGCTCCCTATGGGAGTAGCCCCCGAGTGCTTGGTGGAGTCGAAGACTCCAGCAAGGACTAAAAATAGTCGAAGTTTTCCACTGCATAGCCCTGGTGACGTCAGTGCTGACGCTTGTATGACCTTAGTTGCCCGCGTGAGCGGTTTTGACGGGACGTGACGAGCGGTGGGTCCCACTTTCTGACTTTGATTTGACTGGGCGTGCGTAATCTTATTTTTAACTGTGCCTCCTCGATTTCCGCGCGTAATGGTAGAAGTGGGGGGACGGTTCGCGCTTCCTCTTCTCCACGTGTCCTACGCGATGTGTGCCACGCGTCCAATAGGTTTTTTGTCAGCCGTTGGATTGCATCTCCCAGGGGTTAAGTAGCGATGCCGCGGCGGTAATTTCCCATCTGTGCTCTTTCTTCCTTGCTGCCATCGCCATTGCCATTTTCTTTTCTGCTTTCCTCTGCGCCCATCTTCTCCACGACGCTGGACCAGCTCCGTTCGTTCCCAAGCTACTTTCTTCGCTCTCATCGCCGCCGCGCAATGGGGAAGAAGAAGGGAGGCGCTGCCGCTGATTCCGTGGCCACCCTCGCTGTAGCAAAGAAGAAAGGTGGCGCCGCTGCTGCGGGCACCAGTGCCGCCGCCGTCGGGAAGAAGAAGGTCGTGGGAACCCGCGTGACCAATGGTGCATGGCGCCCCTCTATCATCAAGGCGTCGGATCTCCGTCTTCTTCGCCAAGATGGAGTGATTTTTGCAGCAGTCGCCGATTCGCGCGTCCCTAGCGGTGAGACCATTCCTGTGCCTCCCGCTGGTTATCGAGTGATGTTTCTTGCATTCATCATTCGCGGTCTTTCCTTGCCTCTTCACCCCTTTCTTCGGGGTCTTCTTTGTTTCTATGGGCTCCAGCTCCATCAGCTGTCCCCAAATTCTCTCCTCCACATCACTTGTTTCATCACTCTCTACGAGTGCTGGCTCAGAATCGAGCCACACTTTGGTCTTTTCAAGCGCATCTTTAAATTGAAGCGTCAGTCCGCATCTGGCTCTTTAGTTTATGACGTAGGTGGTTTCGGAATCCACGTTGACCCATCCGCCACCTACTTCGATATCAAGCTTACCAAGTCCATCCAGGGATGGAGGGACAAATGGTTCTATGTGCGCGATCAGAAGGCCAAGGACGAGCACTTTGGACTCGCGCCTTTCGATCCCGCGACTCCCTGCAAGAAGATGCGTTCTTGGAAGAACGTGATCATGCATTCCGAACTCGCGGAGACAGACGTGTTATATCAGCGCGTCTGCGACCTCGAGAGTCGCATAGGCGCAGAAGAGGGAGGCTGCGCCCTTGTCAGGACTTGGCTCCGTCGTCGTGTCCAGCCTCTCCAGGCCAGGCTCCATCCCATGTTCCAATGGGGTGGCGCTGATGATCCCACTCGCGTGTCTGCTGATGGCATGTCCGCGAGTGAGGTAGATAAGAGGGTGCGACTGGTTACGAAGTACACCCTCAAGGATGTGCTTCCGAACGAGCCAGTCGTTCCTCCCTTCGATGCTTCGAATCCTCCTCCCGAGGTACAGTTGCGCTACGTAGTAGCTTATTTTCTCGATTGCGTTTCCTATTGTGTTTGCTGATCTTTACTTTTTGTATGCAGGGGTGGGCGGTGTCGCCTTGCATGCCTCCCCTCCCTGAGGGGATTATTCCTCGTGAAGCTTTGGAAGAGGACGAGTTTGAGTCGACTGTCCCTTCCAATGTGGAAGAGGAAGCCCCCGAGTCCGAGAGTCTGGATACTCGCAAGAGTTCACGTAGCGGGGATTCCGACGCGTCAACTCCTTCATCTCCAGGAGGCACGGCTGTTGACACGGAGTCGCCAATTCCAGCTGTTCCTGTGAGGGCTGTGGCACCGTCTTCTCGCAAGAAGATGCGATTGCCCAAGGAGTCTTCATCGGAGTCAGCGGAGGCCACATTTGATCTTGACAGATTTGACTGGTAAGTTTGCTAGTGCATTCATTCTTCTCTTGTTTTCTTCTTGTTGGCTTTGCCCTGGAGTTTGCCCTTTCTGAGTGCGGATTTTGTCTTGCAGTCAAGAGGCGTCGTCATCTTCTGGCGACGTCGAATTTTTGAAGGAATCAGGAGTCGCGACCTCAAAGGCCAAGATAGAGGTCGAGCGCGCTCCTTCTCCTCCGGCGGTGGCCCACTCCGGGCACAATTCTTCGAGCTCTCCTCACGTAGGTGAGCATCGAGTAGTTTCTCGGATGACGGTTCAACAATCTTCTTCGGAGTCACTGGAGGACCATGTAAGTATATCTTTCTTTTTATAATTTTGCAGTCAACGCCCTTTGTTGCCCTCTGCTGACTCCTCGTTTTGTGCGACAGCTCCTTGTAAAGGAAGCCACGCAGGTGGCAGAGCAGGTGATGGCGATGGGTCGCCAGCATGTGATGCTGGAGACGCGCCACCGCGTGGTTGAGAGTGAGTGTTCTATACTTATTCTTTTCGTCTTCTCCTGTATTTTGGTATAATCGACTGACAGCCGAATTTTTGACTGCCATGTAGCCGAGCATAATGCTTTACTACGTGATGTCGCCACGTTGGAGAAGACGCTAGCCGCAACTGTGAAGGGGCGCGATGAGGCAATCACGGCTCGTGATGAAGCCCAGAAGCGGAAGAGGATCTGCGTGCCTCCTTTGCGGCCAGGGAGAAGTTGTTCAAAGAGCAACTGTTCTCAGTCGCCAAGGCCCTCTCAGGTACCTTTACCTGGTAGATATTTTATTGATGTTCTTCTCTTCCTCTGTAGTGCCGGTGGAATTAGAAGTTTGATCCATGTGTGTATTTTGGTGTAGATGCTGGCGGCTTGAGTTTTGATCCACAAGCCCTTGGTCGCGATGACGCTCTGGCGGGCACGGTATCTGCGGTCGAAGATCGTAGCGCCGCTGTCCAAAATACGCTGTCCAAAGCCAAGGCCACCCCGAGTCGCCTCCGGGAGGAGCTGATGTCGAAGGCGGAGCTGGTCGACAATGTGGAAGAGCTGGTGGAGTCGCTCGCTGGGGGTGTGCCTGCCATGTACAAGAACTCCCTCCGCGCAGCTGGCGCGACCATGTCGCTTGCCATGGTGCAAGCCCACAGAGTCGAAGTGGATCCCTCTGCGGTGTGGAAGACGATGCCTGTTGGTGCGGATGGTCAGCAGGTAGTATTCGCTCCCTTTGCGACTGCCTGTGCCAAATATGGCCATTCCTTGATAAACACTGTTGCCAAGTATTCGGAGGAGCTCAATCGCGCAAAGAAGGCAGCGAAAACTTCGGCCTCAGGGGCCGGCGGAAAGTCAATGGCATCTGATACTGCCACGGACTTGATGAAGCCCCCGAGGTCATCGAAGTCGAAGAAGCCAACTGCTCCATAGTTATTTTCTTGTAATAGCTGATGAACTTGCTCTTTTGATTAGAGAACATGCCTGTTGGCGAATGTGTTTGTAGATACTTTTATTGATCCTGAATGCATCTGTTACTTTTGACTTTTGAGTTAGTCGCCTTATTTTGCCTCTGGCTTGATTTTTGATAGGGTACATCAAGTGGTCCTGTGGGGGGAACCCCGTACTCACCATCTCTTGAGGATGTAATGGCACCACCATGCTCCAGGGTAGAGGAGCTGTCCTTGCTTTCGCGACTTCGTGATCGCGTGAAGCAACTGGAGCGTGAATTGCCCGTGATCCGCGGTAGCGCGGACGTGTGGAAGTTAAAGGCTGAAAAAGCCGCCGCCCGTGAGCAATATCTGCTTAGCGAGGTGACACAACTGGGCGACCAGTTTAAATGTTAGTTTGCTCATCCTTGTCTTTTCCTTTGTAGTTAATCGCAATGGTACATTGTACTCATGCTGTTGATGCTGCTTCATGTAGTTGTTAGCGCACGCCGTCCGCAGGAGGAGAGGGATAGGATTGCCATCCGCCTTCATGATCTCACCCAGGAGCAACTTCAGGAGAGTGGATACTTCTGGGTAGATCATGATCGTGCGACTGCATTAGCGACCGTGCAGGATCGCGCCTTGCGAGTGCTGCTCTTTCTGAAGAAGTCGCAGTCATGTTTGAAGAACATCTACCGGGCGATGTTCCTACTGGATGATACTCCATCAAGCCTGCTGGCCCTTCTGACCAAATTTCAAGATATGTCCGCGGTTCGCGAGTGCGTGAGGCAGCAGTTGGTGGCTGGTGCCAAGGCTGCCCTCTCCGTGGTGTGTTTGCACAGGACTGACGTGGATGTCGCCGCCATTGCCTCTGGGCCACCGGTGCCACCAGCAGGATCTTCCTGGAACATGGTGCCGCACTATCAGGCTGTGGATCGTCCAGCCGAGGATATCGTCGACTTCTTCGAGGAACAGACTAATGTTCTTCTGTTGCAAGGGTAGCCAAATATGTATCCTGCATATAAATGTACTGGTGTTGTAAAGCTCAGATATATTTGTAGATAATTTATTGTTGAATGTATACAAATAGCTTTATAGGGGTGGGGTGCGTTGCACTTATGCGAGTCCTTTTCGTTAGCCTGGCCATCTTTGTATCGTTCCCTTGTCAACCTGTCAGGTGCGTTGCAGCTGGGTTGAGTTTGTGCTAAGTGGTTCGATTGATGTGCCAGCTACTCGGGATGTCGCGTTCGAAGAACATGTGTGTATAGGGTGGCGTAGCTCCCGAGTATGAAAGTTGACAAAAGAAAAGAGAACATGGAGTTTTGGGGCACTTAGCTTTTATTTATTCGAAGATCAGTACGAAGTACAATGTGCGGCTAAGTAGCCTTGGCTGAATGGCCTTATTTGCGATGCGAAAGTAAAGAAGAAACGATTAAGGGTAGAAGCATCGCAGTTGTGCGACGTTCCAAGGGTTGGAGTATGCAACTCCTGTCTCTAAATCTTGAAGGCGATAGGCGCCACCTGGGATTACTTCTGTAATCACGTACGGTCCTTCCTAGGGGGACTCGAGCTTGAGATGTCCCTGCTGCTTCAGTCGCAGGACTAGGTCACCTTTGACGAAGGATCTAGGGCGAAGCCTTCTGTTATGATAGTTGTGCAGGTTCTGCTGGTAGATCGTGGATCTTTCTATGGCGATTTCTCTTGCTTCGTCAAGGAGGTCGACGGAGTCTTCAAGTGCGAGGGACGACTCCTGCTCGCTGTAGGCGACTACGCGTGGCGCTTTGTACCGTACTTCGGCGGGTAGTACTGCCTCTGCTCCGTGTACCATAAAGAATGGCGTGTAGCCCGTGGCGCTGTTTGGAGTTGTACGCAGGCTCCAGAGTACAGATTGCAGTTCATCTGGCTAGCAGCCCGCGGCTTGTTCGAGTGGTCGGAGGAGTCACTTCTTGATGCCGCTGCAGACGAGCCCGTTTGCCTTTTCCACCTGACCGTTGGTCTGTGGGTGTGCTACTGAGGCGTAGCTGATGTTGATCCCCAGGTTCTCGCAGAATTCTTAGAACTCCTTGGATGTAAAGTTCATTCCGTTGTCGGTGATGATGCTGTGCGGCATGCCGAAGCGGTAGACAATGGACTCGAAGAATTTTACTGCGCTGCGCCCTGATTGCTTGGTCACTGGCATGGCCTCAATCCACTTGGTGAATTTGTCGACTGCGACCAGGAGGTAGACGTAGCCTCCTTGCGAGGACCTTGGAAGTTTGCCAACCATGTCGAGTCCCCACTGGGTGAAGGGCCAAGCCAATGGGATAGGCCGGAGTTCTACGCCTGGTGCGTGTGGCTTGTCTGCGAATCGTTGGCAAGCATTGCACTTTTGGACTATGTCCTTGGCATCGCGCATGGCCATGGGCTAGTAAAATCCAGCTCGTAGAGCTTTGGCAACGAGGGCGCGACTGCCGGCGTGGTGCCCACAGGTCCCTTCATGGATGTCGAGGAGGACTGCTCTTCCATCGGCTAGGAAGACGCATCGCTGTAACACGCCTGTGATGCTGCGTTTATACAGTTCGCCGTTGATAACGGCGAATGCCTTGGAGCGTCGCGCGATGTGTCATGCGTCTGTCGGGTCATCCGGTAGGCGCTTACTGAGGAGGTACGTAATGTACGGCTGCGTCCAGGATTTTTCGATCATCATGACGCTCATTGGTCCCTCGAGTCCTGTGTCGAGCTCCAAGTCATCGATTGTCATTGGCTCATTGGGTGGCGTAGCCCCCCGAGTCCGTTGCTGCGCTTGTTTTCTTCTCTGCGGCCTTCGGCTTGATGGAGCATTCGCATATGCGCTCGAGAAATACCCCAGGTGGTATGGGTGCGCAGGTGGAGCCTATGTTGGCGAGTGCGTCCGCCTCCTCATTGCTTTCGCGACCTATGTGTCGCAACTCGCAACCATCGAAGTCTCCTTCAAGTGTGTCGTAGAGGTCACGGTATGCGATCATGTTGTCGTTTAGTGCGTCGCACTCGTGCATTGTTTGGTTGACGACCAGCTTGGAGTCGCCATATATGATTAGCCTCTTTGCGCCGCAGGCTTTTGCCATTCTCATCCCGTGTAACAGGGCCTCGTATTCAGCCTCGTTGTTTGAGGCCGTGAACTGCATTCGCAGGACGTACTTCAGCTTGTCCCCTTGAGGCGATGTCAGTATGACACCTGCTCCTGCTCCATCTTTCCTCTTGGACCCATCGAAGTGCATTGTCCAAAGGTAGGACATGTCTAGCTAGTCCGGGAGTTGGTTTTCCATCCAATGTACGAGGAAGTCAGGGAGAACTTGCGACTTGATTGCGCCGCACTTTTCGTATGTGATGTCTCGTGGAGACAGTTCGATTCCCCAAAGCGCGACTCGCCCTGTGGCGTCAGGGTTATTGAGGATATGTCCCAATGGGGCGTCGTTGACTACCACGATTGGGTGTTCCTGGAAGTAATGGCGCAGTCGCCGGGCGGTCATAAAGACGCCGTACGCCAGCTTCTGGTAGTGCGGGTACCGCTGTTTCGTTGGCGTGAGGACCTCGCTGAGGTAGTATACCGGGCGTTGTACGCCATGGACCTTGTTTTCCTCGGCCCATTCGACGACGAGCATTGTGCTAACCACTTGGTTGGTGGCGGAGATGTACAGCAGCAGTGGTTCCCTTTCTCGTGGAGTTACCAATACTGGCGAGGTGGATAGCAGGCGCTTGAGGTCTTCGAATGCTTCTTGCGCTTCATTGGTCCACTCGAATTTGTCAGCTTTGCGGAGGAGCTGATAGAAGGGCAACGCCTTTTCTCCCATTCGACTGAGGGCCGCGATTCGCCCGGCTAGTTGTTGAACGCCTCTTATGTTTTTTGGCTTCTCCATGGCCAGCATGGCCTTTATCTTTTTCGGGTTTGCCTCAATCCCTCTCGCGGAGATGAGATACCCGAGCAGCTGCCTAGAGGGTACGCCGAAGGCGCATTTGTCCGGATTGAGCTTTATCCGGTAGCGATCGAGATTGGCGAAGGTTTCGTGCAAGTCGTTGATTAGAGAGGCTTCTTCCTTGGTCTTGATTACTATGTCGTCGACATAGACTTGGATGTTGAGACCAAGTTGCTCCTTGATGCAGGCCTGCATGCACCGCTAGTACGTGGCTCCTGCGTTTTTTAGCCCGAAGGGCATTGTATTGTAGCAGAACACGCCGAAGGGCGTTTTAAACGCGGTCTTTTCCTGGTCTTCCTCCTTCATTCGAATTTGGTTATAGCCTGAGTAGGCGTCGAGGAAGCAGAGGCGCTTGCATCCAGCAGTGGAGTCGATGATTTGATAGATCCGTGGTAGCGGGAAGCGATCTTTTGGGCAGTGCTTGTTTAGAGAAGTGAAGTCCACGCACATCCGCAGGATATCCGTGTCCTTTTTTGGCACCAACACCGTATTGGCGAGCCAAGTGCTTTCCTTGATCTCGCGTATGAATTTGGCCTCGAGGAGTCTGTTGATCTCCATTCCGACTGCCTGTGCCCGTGGCTCAGACAGTCGCCTGATTGTTTGCTTGACTGGCCTTGCGTCGGGGTTGACGTTGAGTGCGTGCTCGGCGAATTCCCTAGGAACTCCTGGCATGTCCGCAGGACACCAGACGAAAATTTCCCAGTGCTCATGGAGGAATTCGACGAGCGCGAGTTCCTATGCGGGACTCAAGTTGTTGGCGACGAGGGCCGTTTTAGCGGGATCTGATGGATGGACCTGCACCTTCTTTGTGTGCACAGATGAGTCGAAGGAGAGGTCAGGTGAGCTTGGCCTACTCAGGGGGGCAGACTGTTGTCTGTCGTTTCCTTCAATCGTGCGAGCTCCTCCTGCATGCCGAAGGACTGGGAGATTCTGTTGAATTCCCTGTCGCAACTGTCAGATCGCTCAAAACTCCCGTTGATCGTGATGACGCCGTTGGGACCTGGCATTTTCATCTGCAGGTAGGCGTAGTGAGGTACTGCCATGAACCTAGCGAACGCGACGCGCCCGAGGATGCAGTGGTATTGTGAGGGCCAGTCGACAACTTCAAAGTCGATGCGCTCGCACAGGAAGTTCTTCGGCGTGCCGAATGTGACGTCGAGGTTGATTTTGCCCAGGGGGTATACACCTTTTCCTGGGACGATGCCATGGAACTTTGTGTCCAATGCCTCCAAGAAGGTTAGAGGGATCCTCATTGCTCGCAAGGTACTCACGAATATGAGGTTGATACCGCTTCCGCCATCCATGAAGATGCGATTCATGTTGAAGCCTCCAATTTGCGCCTCGAGTACGAGGGGGCAATGACCTGGGCGAGGTACTTGAGGCGGGTGGTCGCGTTTGTCGAATGTAATGCATGGCTCACTACCACTGAGGTACTCAGTGGTGGATGGTGGCGAGTGCATGGCCAAGTTGACTTGGCGAGTGATGGCCTTCTGCACCCTATGGAGGGGTGTCCCTTTTGGATCATCATGGTACCCATGGCCCGTGGGTATGGTTCGCCTCCGTGGTGCTGGTCCGGTGCAGCTCCGTTCGGGGGTGGCCCAGGTGGTGGTGGTGCGCCATGTGCCACTGCGCCTGGAGCGGTTCCGTAGCCTCTTTCGACTGCATTGTGGTTCATCCGAACCAACCCCTTATGTAGCTTGAGGAACTCGCGGCAGTCCTTGAGGAGATGACTGGACTTTCTCTTGCCATCATGCTTGTCGATGTAGAAGTGTACCGTGCATGGTCCGGACAGTTTGTCTTCGATGGAGGTCGCGGGTGCTTCATCGACGTAGCCGGCTGCGACCATGTTGACGTCATCGCGAGTCGCGGTATCCACTGTTGCGGTTATCGTCGCGTCTATCGGCGTAGCCATACTTGCCATACTTGCGTGGTTTTTCGGGAGTCGCGGTATCCGCTGTTGCGGTTATCGTCGCGTCTATCGGCGTAGCCGGCTGCGACCATGTTGACATCATCGCGATCGTCGTAGACACGCATACGACGTTTACTCCGGCGGTCGGATCTTCGTTCGAGTTCTGCCTCCTTGTCAGAGTGAACGCGGTTCTTCAACGAATCTTCCCCATCGGCCCACCGATTCGCGATCTCCATCAGGTGGTCGATGGTCTTGGGCTTCGAGCGGCCTAGCTCCTCCCTGAGTTCCATGCGGCGGACACCACCATTGAATGCATCAATCGCGCAGTCTTCCGAGATGCTCTCCGCGGAGTTCTTGATGATGGACCATCTTTGGATGTAAGAGCACAGCGATTCGCCAGATTTTTGTTGGCAGCATCGCAGTTCTTTGATTGAAGCGGGGCATTTGTACGTGCCCTTAAAATTGCGCACGAAGCTGTAGACCAGCTCATCCCAGCTGCGAATGGATCCGCGTGGGAGGTTATTGAGCCATGCCCGGGCGGCGCCCTGCAGCTGTAGCTGCAAGCATTGCATGGCAGTACTTCGACTACCTCCGTGCAGTCTGACGGAGGAGATGTGATCCTCCAGCCAGATCTTGGGGTCCTGCATACCATCAAATTTCGGGTTCTCCGATGGGAGTTTGAACCCTTTAGGCATTCGCTTTTGCCTGATGGATCTGCTGAAGCATCTGGCGCCGCAGAGCTCCCCATCTTCTTCTTTCGAATCAGTCGACCGAGCACGTCGTGCCCTTGACTTGTCGATCTTGCGCTGCGTGAGTTCATCGCGTGCATCGTAGTCGCGATCGTGTCGTCGTGAACGACGGCGTCGAGACAGGTCGTGACTATCATCGCTTGACGAGGGCGAGGAGTAGTGTTTTGCTAACGCTTTGCCCTTTTTTGGGTCTGGTACTGGTTCTTTGTCGAGGGTGTCCTCGATTAGCCCCAGGCCCGCGATCGTAGATTGGTGCATGGCCGTTCGGGGATCTCCAGCCGGTGGCTGGTTATTGAGAAGGTACATGGTGGCCGCTGTCACTGCGGCCTGTGGCGTCCTGGGAACCACGTTGCCTCTCGTGTCGACTGTCATAGAGCCGAAGTCGAGGACTTTCGCGGCGTCTATGCGTTCTTGTTCGGTGAGGTGAGCCATCCGCGATTGCCTCTTCCTGGCGAGATGCTCGTTGCCTCTTGAGGAGGATCCTCCGTAGGAGGAGAGCGCAGCGCGACGAAGGCTTGACTCGTCCGCCGCCTTTTTACGCGCCTCAAGTTGCGCGATTGCTTGTTTCTGGCGCTTGAATTCCTCTTTTAGGAGCCAGTGGTAACCCATCAGTAGTTCCTGAGGGGACCCGAAGGGTAGAGGTGCACCTCGTAGGGCTTCGCGGCAGCGTTCCCACTCTTGCTCGTTGAGCCTGATCACGACGCGTTCACCGGTTTGCTCGTTGATTATGCTGGGGGGTTCGACTACTCCTCCATTGCCGTCGTTGCCGCCATTGGCGGCGTTGGGCGGGTCGGTGCCGTTGCCGGTGTTACCACCATTGCTGCGGTTGGCGGAGGTGTCGCCTGTGTTGATGACGGCACACATGAAGTGATTTGGGAAGCTGTTGCTTCCACAACTTTCAGATTCGGAACCATAGGTTCCATCTTCAGTGGCCAGATCGCTTATGTCGGAGTCGCGACTGCTGTCGATGACCATGTTCCCAATTGCCGCTGGAGCGTTGAGCTCGCTGAGGGTGCGATCGATGGAGGGAACCATGATGCTGGGGCAATCGCCGGTGCCGTCGGCTGATCGGGCATGCGAAGCGTGCCCATCTGACCAACTTGGAAGCGGAAGCTCCCAATCGCCAGGCTGATTCCGTCGCCCACGGACTCAAAGGCCGGGCGAGTAGCCGGCATGTGGACGGTGAAGTTGAAGGCGCCGAAAATCTGGCGAATCTCCGCTGTTGTAGAGTTGTAGATCACGTTTGATGGGGCCGAAGAAGCCGCAACATCAGCACTCCCAATTCCCACAGACGGTGCCAATTGACGAGGGTTTAACTCGTCAATGCCCATTGTTATGGACTTGGGTTTTGGAGAAGGAGGGAGCGCTGGAGACATCTATCGGCTAGCAAACAAGCACACATGGGAGAAAGGATTTACCCAGGTTCAGGCCTCGTCGAGGTCCCTACTCCTGCTTGTCTTCTTGTGGAATTATTGAAGGAGTCGAAAGTTACAATGGTGCGCAGATGCAATCTGGCAAGGGTTATGGAAACTAGGGTTGCGTGTCCTCCTTGCCGCCCCCTCCTAGCCTTTATATAGATAGGCTAGGTCTCGGGTAGCAGGTCGAGTCGGTTACAAGTTAGGGTTTTCCCCTTCAAACTTTCTATCTTTAGCTTCTTATTGTCCTTCAAGCAATCAAGAGTCCGTAGGTTACTCGAGTCCCTTCATCCGGGCTTTGGCGACACCGTGGGCCTGTATGTATTTGGACCATATATACCAAGCTCGAGTACCTGTAGGGTATACCCATGTCAGTACTAAACAAAATCTAAAAATATGAAAACAACCCTTGGAGCCCTTGTATGTGACCCACTACCCGCAAAAAATCATAAGCAAGACATACTAGGTCTTTTGGCACCCAAGGCACCACCCGGATGTCTAACGAGTAGGACTTAACCTGGTTTTCAAACCTAGATCCCCCTCGCTGCCCAGAACATGGAACCACTCCATGGGTTGAGCCCAAAGTCCGGCACTTATCTCCCTCTCGACATTACAAGCAATTCTCCAACTAGAGATTTCCGGGTTATTTGGAGAAATCTTGACTTCCATTTTATGAACCCAAAAAACTGGTGTTTTTCCAAAGGAGGTGCAACATTTGGGAACGCCCAAGACTGCGAGGTGATGTCTACGCACTTCTATTCTTGTAGACAGTTGTTGGGCCTCCAAGTGTAGAGGTTTGTAGAACAGCAGCAAGTTTTCCCTTAAGTGGATCACCCAAGGTTTATTGTCGTGGTTGTGTCACGGCAGATGCCATGGATAGGCTAAAGGTGGGGACTAATATGCGCTAGGGGAATCCAGGGAGGGATAGTAGAGTGAATCTCTACCCGGAAGCTTTGTATTGATGTTCAATCTCCAAGATGACAAGTGCTCCTCGAGCTGTATTGACAAGAGGAGGAAGAAGAAACTCTCTTACTCTTGCCTACCAACTAGCCCAAGAACCCTAGATCCTCTAGTGCTCAACCAACTAGAATTCTCCTTGCTCTGTATCCCAGAAAACCCAACCCCCCTTATATAGAGGTGGTTCGGTCCTGGCCTAGGGCATACGTGGAGGCATATTCCTAAGAATATGCCCCCTCCCAAAGTAGTAACCCGACAGGGGTGCTTTTCCCCCGCGTCATACTTGCTTTAGTGACGTAGCCTCTGCGGCGCCTGCGTCAGCCGACGTGAGCGTCATCACCCTTGTCAGCCACGATCCGGTGGTCCTGCCCTTGCTTTATTCGCTCATCCAGTACGTACCGGACCTTCTTTTTTGACCAGAGAGATTCCTTCCTTCTCCTAGAAGCCAAGCGAGGATCCGGATCACAGTTGATCCGGCCATACCTGTTCCTGCATACAAGCTAGGCAAACATTTCCGACTTACTCCTTAAGTCGGACGAGACAATGTTAGGCGACCCCCTGGTCCGGGTTACTCCGTGATCCGGCCTGCCTTGAGGTGACTCGGCCAGCATCCGCTTTGACCTTGCCGACCCTCGGCTAACTCGGCCCTTATACCCCAGAGTGACCTTACCCGGGGTTATCCCCCCAACATTAGTCCCCGAAGCTGGTGCGGCCTTAGCGTCCTTGGTCGTTAAGGCCACATCAGGTTCATTCCTATTTAAGCCTCAGATGTTTAGTTCCGGGTTAACTTCTTGTGTCGGATCATATGGATTTATGTTCGCTTCGCACGTTCCAAGTTTTCACTTGCCGGCCGGGTTACCATTGTAGCTCGGATCCTATGGTTTTACTTTCCCTCTGCACATTTCAAGTTTTCACTTGTCGACCGGGTTACCATGGAGGCTCGGATCCGGGCCTTGCTTCCTTCTCTCGTACGCCAACCCACGTAAGGGTTAATCATTGCGTTGCCTCATTTTAAGGGCCTGCACTGTAACTGTCGCAGTAACTGTAAGTGATTACTGTGCGTGGGTTACGTCACGCCTGTCTCCTCGTTTACCGCAACTGCACGTCGTGTCATGGGATCATATTTACTCTGTGGCCTCCGCTGTGGCTTCTCTCTGATTGGCTAATGCCGGTGATACCCGGCCACAGCGTGTGGCTCTCCAGCGCAGTGCGATCCCACCTTTCGGTTACTGGGGGCAGTTAAATAGGGGAGGGGCGCGCTCCTTAGCACTTTTCCATCTCCGCGCCCCCTCGCCCGTTCCTCTTCTTCTTCCTCGCGACCACGCCGCCGCCAGTGCGCGTTGCAGCAGCGCCACCGCTGCACCTTCTCCGTGCCTCCGCACCGCAGCCACCGCTGCACCACTGCTTAGCCACGGGTCCTTGTCAATCTAGACCGCAGAGCCCCGCTGCCGCCAGCTCTAGCGAGGACAGCGGATTCGAGATGACTGAGGAGGAGCTCATCGTCGTCGAGCAGGAGATGGAGGAGGATGCCGGCGCGATGGAACGCGGCACGTGGGCCGGTTCGTGGGTCTGCCAGGACGACATCGAGTGGCTCTACCGGACCCAGCGTATTCCCGCCGGCGTCGCCGCTCGTCTCCCCTCCTCGGAATTGGCCCCTCACCCAATCTGGGTGAGTTCGTTATTTTCCTATCCCATTTCCAACAGGGATTTGGTCTTCCTGTGAGTGATTTCTTCCGAGACTGGGTTCGGACCTATCACCTGCAACCGCATCATCTCCCGGCGAACGCCATCACCTCTCTGTCCGCTTTCGTCTCCTCGATCGAGGGCTACACCGGACTATGGCCCACGAAGGAGCTATGGATCCGATTCTTCGGCCTCCATCGCAACATCGTCCCCAACATCCACGTCGAGTCGGAGGACAAGCAGCTCACTCAGTTCGGAGCTGCCTCGATCTTGCCCTGGAGATTTTCAATCTTTCCCCGGGTCAAGGCTCTTTTCACCACCCATAAGGATTTTTCCGCCGAATGGTCGTGGGGAATCGAGCATTACTACCATGACAGGCTCCCTCCCGCGGTAAGCTTTGCGGGGTAAACATATTTCGGATCAATTACGTGTCGGTTCTTTTCATATTTTTGACTCTGCTCCTTGTGCTTTTTTCTCAGCTATTTCTCCAGCAAACCCTCGAGGATGGTACCGATCTGACCCTTAAGTGGGCCCCGGACCGAGAAATCCCGGATGAGGAGGAGCCGGACCAGGAGATGTTCCTCCCCACAACCGACGCCACCAAACGACCCAGCGGTAAATTCTCTTCTCTTAGAGATTGGCCCGACGATGAGGATGACTCGGATATCGACATGATTGAACCCGTTGAGGCTGTCCCTCTTTCTTTTGCCTTCCTGGCATCAGCTAACCCCGGTGGGCGCATCCACGAGGATTCTCCACTTGCCACGGGCGAGCCTGTTCTGGTGGCGTCGAAGAAGAAGCGCGGATCCGCGTCAAGTTCTTCTTCCGAACCTTCTCAGCCTACCAAAAGGCAAAAGAAGGCCGGAGACAAGACTGCCTCCAAACGGGCAGGCAAAGCCCCAGCACGGAGGGCCCGGAAACCTAAGGAGGCCGAGACCTCGGATGCGTAAGTCATTTTTCACTGCGCAACACACTTCTCCCTACCTCGGGGTAATTTCACTCATGACATTATTTTCTTTTGCAGGGCTCCTGTGGAGGTCCCTCAGAGCGGATCAAGCATCTCCTCTCCCCTTCGGTCTGGTCCTTCCCCTCCTCGTGACGACGAGTCACGCCCACTGAGCCCTATTCTGGAGGGCGCTGCGGCCGCTCCGGGTTCCGCAGTACCTCCTTCAGAGGAACGCGACCTCGGATCAGGAGGGGTCGGATCGGCCGAGGCAACCATGTCCGTCACTTCAGCATTGCCGCAACCAGCAACCACCAAGTCTACCGCAACTCCAGCACCACCAGCAGCTCCAGCATCAGCCACCGAACCAGCGCCTGTCCTGGCTCCGAAGAAACCAACAGCAGCTCCAGCACCAGCCACCAAAGCTCCCGTGCCAAGTTCGTCTGCCTCGTTCGAGTCATCCCAAGCTCGGCGAGGAACCACTCCAGCGGCTTCCAAGGGCAAATCCACTGTGGTCATATCCTCCCAGCAAGCCAAAGGCAAGTCTACCTCCGTCGAGGCCAGGCAGCGAACTTTGTCGTCAATGCTTCCAAAGAAGTCACCAGCAGCGACGGATCCTCCTGCCGAGCCAGCCGATTCGCAGTAGATGGTTCTTCACACTAGCCCATCTCTTGCCCTGATTGAAAGGAAAGAAGCTCATGCAAAGGGCTTGGTGGCACCCCACATGCCCACTGGCGAATGGTACCATCCGAGCCTCATCGAGTTCGTCATGAACTGGAATAAGGCGGAGTTCGTCTACAACAACGATCTCCCAGAAAAGTTCGGCCCCGCTGAATTTTCCGCTCAGATGAATACCGTCGCCAAGGCCATTAACCTCACTGGGCGAATGATGGAGGTACGTCGTTTCTTCTTTACATGCTGTAGATACTAACCATTAGTCCCCGAGCCTCCGGCGGAGTAACTTGTTACTCGGTCGGATGCTCATTAGAAGATCAACGTAGCTGCATGTAAACTTCAAATATGCACACACCTAGAGCCGGGTTAAGTTCCACTTGTCCTGGATCTCGCACACTTCGAATATGCACACACCTAGAGCCGGGTTAAGTTCCGCTTGGCCCGGGTCTCGTATACTTCGAATATGCACACACCTAGAGCCGGGTTAAGTTCCTCTTGGCCCGAATCTTGTACACTTCGAATATGCACACACCTAGAGCCGGGTTAAGTTCCACTTGGCCCGGATCTCGTATACTTCAAATATGCGACGAACTAACTTTACACTCCTGTATCTTTGTCAGGTAACTACCAATCGCCAGAGCGCCGAATTTCAGCGCCTGCTTGATACCCACAAGATCTTGCGCACAAAACATGTTGCACTTGGCACGGAGCATGAAAAGAGGGGTAATTTCCTCTCTTAACACCTCTCCGTTTCATTTGTTTCTGCCGGACTAACCTCCTTATTCGGTTTTTTGCAGCTGGGGTGGAGGCTAAAAACAAAATTATGCGGAAGAACTTGGAGGAAATCCGAGGTATGTCCTCTTTCGGCCAACATTGTTGTATTTTCGATTCCTTCTTCTCCTTGGCTCGGCAAACATTCACTCCTCGGCTTTGCCGGGTCAACACACTATTTCAGCATCGCTTGAGGATAGTGTGCCCATGCCTGATATGATGTTGCATTTTCTCGAACAAGCAGGACATCATCAAGCCGAGATGAAGAAGAAGAACGATGAGCTTGCCCTCCTCCGGACCAAGGACGGCGAAATAGCCAAACTCAAGGCCAAGATGGAGAAGATGAAGGCCCAACACAAAACCGAACTCCAAAAAGTTGGCCAGAACTTCACCGAAGAGCGTGAGCGCTTTACCCTTCAGATCTCCAAGGACCAGGACCTGCTTAAGGAATCCGAGGTCCAGCTTGGGTCGGCGCTCGCTGAGCTTGAACAACTTCGTCAGAGACGCGACAGTTGTATCAAGGAGTTGACCCGGATCCATCGTCATATCTCACGTAAGTTTCTTCCCCTTGTCCGACATAGGTTTCCGGGTTAGCTCATATGCCTTTGCTTCAGCATCTTCCCTTTCCTTATTTTCAGATCACTTTCCGGAGGGTACTCCCATCGCCAGTGCTGCCGTTGCCAAATTCCGCCGAGAGAGGGATACTCCCATCGCTCCTGATGGTGAGAGCATCCCCTTAGACATGGAGGACCTGCCGGTCAGCGTGTCAGCTTGGGTGGAAACCATCAAGAACTATGGGAAATATCTCCTCAACGTTGCGGTCCGGATTTTCAACACTTTCTGGCCAAGCGAGAGCGCTCCGAAAAGGATCACACTCCTTGCTAAGAAGCTATTGGAAATCGAGACACATCTTGATCTCTGGAGAGAATCCCCGGGCGTGCCGCAGCAGATACCCTCCTCCATCATATCCTTACATGGTACGAGAAGATCGACCTGATCCTCCTCACACACCGGCGCACCGGATCCAAATGGACCGATGATCCGGAGTGGGTAGCTCGGCGCCAGGCTTGCGCCTATAGCCTTGTCGAATATTCTCCCATCCATGACTGGGTTGAGGGGCCGAGCTTTCTGGAATCCGGTGAGGAGGAGCAGATGAAGAACGTGGAGGATGGGTTGGGCGATGATGGAGAAGATGTTGCTTCAGATATTGAAGACAGTGATGATGACGCCGAACTTCCTCCTCCTGCCGCTCCTTAGAAAAAACTTGAAAATTTATTAGATCCCCGGTATGCCGGGTGCAATTGTATGCTGAATACATGATATTTTGCTACTATGCTTGTATGCCGGATTAACTTGGGCATAGTCCCCGAGTTTCATTTTCTTGTTCGTCCAATTCTCCGGCTTGATCCGTGCCTACCTTGATTCGGTTTTACGACTTACGAATCCGAGCCTCAAGAATCGTTTTAACAATACTAAGAAACTTTGAGGCTTGGCTCAAAATAATTCAACATAATAACTTGAAAGTAACTACGGGGTTAGTCCGAAAAAAACGAACGTTATCTGGAATAAATTCGTTTCCTTAGTGGTTTTTCATGTGCTACGCAATTCCAAACTTGTTCCCTTGCTTGCCATGAAGCCAATTCTTGTTGGACAGCAGCAAGTCGAAGGGTTGGGTTTTTGGTGCTCACACATTACTAATCCGGGTTAAGTGAAACGAGTCATTTCAGCTAACGCATAAAAAGTAACAACAATCATTTATTAAGGCAGTCCCCGAGTTACTGCTCGAGGCTCCGCTATTTCATTGATACGCTCATTGCCGACATACATACCGACACATGAGATGACTCAGACACATACACTTCTTAGCTAAGTGCAGAAAGGATGAAGTAGTGCTACATTCCATGGTCGCTTCGATTCCTCTCCGGACCTGTCCGCCTTGTTCTTTTCCTGTGGCTTTGCATCTATAAGATAGTAGGAATCATTGTGCAATGCTTTGCTCACAATAACTGGTCCTTCCCATGGGGGGGATAATTTATGCATGCCAGTGGTACGCTGTACCAACCGGAGCACCAGATCGCCTTCCTGGAAGACTCGGGGGCACACTTTCCGGCTATGATAGCGTCGGAGATTTTGCTGATATATGGCGGATCTGGACAGTGCCAGTTCTCTCGCTTCTTCCAGCAGATCAACATCATTTTGCCGGGCTTCTTGCACTTCGGCTTCTGTGTATTGGGTGACCCTAGGCGAATCATGCTCTATGTCGGATGGTAATACAGCTTCTGCCCCATATACCAGAAAGAACGGCGTGTAGCCTGTTAATCGATTCGGAGTTGTTCTTAAACTCCACAATACCGCTGGTAGTTCTTCTATCCAGCACCCCACTGATCTTTGCAGCGGCTCAATGAGCCAGGGTTTTATCCCGGATAGCACTAATCTGTTGGATCTTTCCACTTGTCCGTTCGATGCGGGGTGGGCTACCGAGGCTACGTCGAGTCGGATTTTCTTATCTCGATAGAATCGTGCAAATGCTCCTTCAGCAAAATTTGTGCCGTTATCAGTTATAATGCTGTGTGGATAACCGTATCTCAAGATGATGTCTTTGAGAAATGTCACGGCCGTAGATCCATAACATTTTCTTATAGGCTTCACTTTGATCCATTTTGTAAACTTGTCCACCATGACCAGAATGTGCGTCATGTTTCCTCTTGCTGGTTTGAACGGGCCAACCATATCCAAGCACCACACAGCAAATGGCCATGTAATTGGTATGGTTTTGAGTTCCGACATAGGCATATGTGTCTTGGTGGTGTACCTTTGACAACCATTGCATTTTCTCACCAGATCTTCTGCTTGCTCCAAGGCACTTGGCCAGTAAAACCCATGCCGGAATGCCTTTGCCACTAAGGCCCGGGATGAGGCATGATGCCCGCATTCTCCTTGGTGTATATTTCGGAGGATGTTAAGTCCTTCTTCCGGGTCAACACACCGCTGGAGGACATTGTGTAACATCCCAAAACTTCAATACAAGCTTATCAAAGATCAAATCATCCAAATTTAGGATTAACAAAAACTTTTCCATATTTAAAATGAAAGCATTCATATATGTGTGTATTTAAAATAGGAGTTGTTTTGAATTGCCATGATTGTGTGATCATTTGCTTCTAAAATGTTTCTTAGGTGATTTAAACATCATCTACATCATTCCCAAAGTTTTCCTAAAGAAAATCAAATAAAAAAGAATTAAAATGAAGAAATGGTCATTTGGACAAATTTAACTCTCATGCCTACTTTGGCTATTCCTAGTACTCATTTCTTAATGGAAACAATTATGGATCTTTACATCCCTTGCTAGTACACATAATGAGGTACCAAGTCCCACCTTTTGATCTACTAAAAACATTCTGTAAACTATTTTAAATGACAGTTTAAATTTGAATCTAATGCATATGCGTAGATCACCCCTATTTCAAAAACCATGTATTTGAGCTCCATTTTCAAAACCCTTGCAACCAGAGACTACCTAGCACTAGTGGAGATCACCCAAAATTTTTGAACTCAAAATTCAAAACTTTTTATCTTGCGGCCATTTCATCAAACACTTGGCAGGCAGATTACAAACTAAACAAATTTCACTATTTTAAATAGTGTTCTGGCCAAACTTGTTCCCCAAATTGCCACCAAAAACCTCTCCACTACTCCCCCTAACCCTCTCTAGCCCAGCCCCACACCGTGCCACGACCAAATGGTCATGGCCATTAAGGCCGAACCCCCACTTGGGCACCCCACCGGCGACAGCAAGCCACAGCCGCCGCCAGCGCCATCCACCGTGTCCTGGAGATAGCCAGTGGTCCACCTCCACCGCCCAACCAGTCCCAGCCCAAGGACAGCGACCCGAACGACCAGGAACCGCCGCGCCCCGAGCCTGTCGACCATGCCGACGCCGCCCGCAGAGCGTGCACTATCCCCGCGTGCACAAGCCGCCGCTCGACACCAGCCCGCTCCCACCACTCCGCCTCGACCTAGAGAACACCCCAGACACCTCTGTTCGCCGCCCAAAGCCCCACAGCCACCGCTCGCTGTGGACACAGCCGCTTCGGCCGCGCAGAGCGCCACCTCACCCCGACCGCATGCCACCCCCCCTACGGCCGCATTGAAGTGCTAGAGCACCGCCAGGGGACCGCCCATCGATCGCCATCCCTAGCCATGCCGCTAGCTCGCCGTAGCCATGTCGCCACCGTCGACCGCCCATCCCGCTCGGTCTCACCATCGAGCCTATAAAAGGAGCCCTCCCTAGCACCAAAGACTCACACCATTCCACTCCCCTCACCTCTCTAAACCTCAACCACCCCTCGCCGGAGCAAGTGGAATAGCAGCTCGCCAGAATTGGAGCCGGAGCCGCCGCCTCTGGAGAAGAAGGGTGCCGTTGATTCCGGCCACCCCAAGCTCCGCCGTGACAACGCCTCGCCTCGCCGTCGTCTTCCACTTTGTTTGCCTGCATCGCCGACCCTGCTGGAGCCCTGGTATGCCCCCAGTAGACCCCCACTGAGCCGCTAGGGTTCGAGCTCGCCGGCGACCCGTGCGTCGCCGACGACGACCCTCATCCGTAGATCTAGCCTCCTATCGCACGGCCCACAGCGCGCGTACCGTTTCGCGTTTTAAGTGCCGCTGACAAGTGGACCCCTCCTGTCAGCTGAGCCCCGTGCCGCGTAGCGCCACTGGGCCGGCCCATTTCCTTTCCCGCGCAAGCCTGTAGATTCAAATCTAGGTTTTCTTTTTAGTTAGAATATAGTTTCTGTCCAGTGTTTCAAAATTCAATTCTGTGAGTTTGACAAATCCAAATTACATGAAACTAACTTTGTCTGAAAGGTATTGAAATTCTCTATCCAAGCCCGTTGGATTTAATTCATTTAGAGTTATAGATTTCTCCTAATAAAAATAAGAAGACAGAAGCTTTTGCAACTTGAAACATTTTTGTAAAATCAACCAAGTTAGCTTTTGAGTTGATTCCAACTCTCAAAAATCACATTTCATCATATCTATCCAAATATGTAATAATATTAAGGTTTACAGGCAGTAACTTTGGACTAGTACCAAAATAATGCTATATAGGCATTTCTAGTGACTTTAAATCATTAAATAATAAACTTAAACCAAAGTAATATTGATCCAACCTTTAAATCTCATTCCCACATGTTAGAATATGTGGTGAGGACATGTGTCCACCTGATCCCATATTTTGGTGGTGAATATTAAAGTGTAGTTAATATTTCAATGAGTAGAAATTACTTTTCCAAAATAAAAAGGTTGAAACTAGTGAATTAAAACTTGTGATGTTTGGGATGATAATAGATCATCAATTGTGTGGTTTAGAATACTACTTAGCCTAAGTTAAGTATTGTTTGGTGATTGTGCCCTCCCTATGTATTTCTAGACGCTAGTACCGACCAAGCCTTCGAGGAGGAGGAGTTCTACCAAGAAGAAGAAGAAGAAAACTTCAACCACTGCACCAACCAAGGCAAGCTATTAGTGGCAAGCTAACCCTTGCAAGCATGCTTTAGTAAGCTATTGTAGCAAGCTAGAATAAAACTAGATAGTTTAGTAAAGATGCCTTAAGCATACTTTGATCACACCCCCTTAGTTTACACAAAGTTCTTTAATTAATTTTAAAGGTAGCATAAAGAGTATAAAACTTGACCTAATTAGAAACCCTTAGATGTCATTCTATGCATGAGATTGATTCCACCTTTCCACCTTAGTGAACACTCTTAACCTAGTGTTTTAGAATAGATCAAACTTGAGTCACTTTAGATGGGAACACTTGGTGAAAATGAGTTATGAAAACCTTGGAATGATGAGTCATTCTATTGAGATGTTTTGACATGTGTTGAGAAACACAATTGGTTTATGATGATGAAAATGATGAGGCATGAGCCTTAACCCTTTTTATAAAACTGATGGTTGGATTCGGATGCGATACCATTCCAAACTTACCGTACAACCACATTACCTGAATTGGGTAAGGCTTAGCTGGAAATTTATATGAATTAGTATTAGTTCCCTCACGGGAGAGGTTTGAGCTGAGGCTACCTCTCAATGACGTCCACCTATGCATTGCCCAAGATGACTGATGGTCATGGTTGGGAGGCCATGCTCATAGGAGAGGTGCTTGTACTAGGGTGTGTAAAGGGAAGGTTATGTTTGATTATCTGCATACCAAGTATGATGATTCAGGGTTATCCCTGACAAATGTATCGAATCTTGTGGTGAAAGTGTACCACCTCTGCAGAGTGTCAAACTATTCGAATAGCCGCGTCCGCAGTTATGGACAGTTGGAATGGCCATACTGTTTCGTTGTCAGATGTTTTCTAAATAACTTGAAATGAATGATGAACCTTGACTTGACCACAATAGGGTTGTGTAGATGAAAATAGCTTCCCAACTTAAGTGATTCTAGAACTTTACTTTATCTTTTCTTGTTTCAGAAATCAGCTTAGGTTTCAAACTTAACTTGATAGTTATTCTTTCAATTCAGTACTTTAACTTAGAATCATAACCCTTGCTAGTAGTAGTTTGCGAGTACTTAAAGATTACTCATGGCTTTTGTCCCTGGCTATTATCATGGCCAGACTATGAATGAGATTATCAAGATGATGGTCAGCAGGACGGCTATGATAACTAGGACTATCCGCCTTCGTCAGCATTGCCTGTGCCCCTGAAGATGGACCCCACCGCTACGCTATCGTTTATTTCCGCTGCTTGTTGTATTAAAGACTGGATCATGAGATCCTTATTTGTGTAAAACCTTATGTATGGTTTGTAATGGATGATGTACTGTGATATCCAATCCATTATGTCTCGCAAAAATGGTAATCCTGGGATTGCGAGGTATGGCATAACGGGCATCTGGGATTAAAAATCCGGGTGTTGACACATTGGTTACACTCCGTTTGTACAGCTCAGAATTGATGATTGTGTAAGCTTTGGCTCTCCTCTGAGTTTGCCTGGCGAGCACTTCCTCAGTGGGTAACATTCCATCGCCCAAGAACTGGTATATAGGAAGTGCCCAAGCTCGCGCAGGGAACATCTCCTCATCAATTTCCATCCGATCCACCGGCATAACTTCAGTCGGATCACGCTGAACAGTCCCCGGGTTTGCCGAGGTAGCCCCCGGGTTCTGCGTGCTACCTCCCATGTCAATGTCCATGGGCTCAGCTCCGGACTCCACGTTTTCCGGGACATAGATTGAATCGGTTCCTGGGGACGGCCTGATAGATGGTTTTCTGAGGTGCTCCAATGCTACGCCCGGTGGAATTGCCTGTCGGGTCGATCCGAGCTTTGACAGCATGTCGGCAGCTTCGTTTTCCACGCGTGGTACATGGTGAAATTCGCATCCCTCAAAGTAACCCGAGATCTTCTGCACATGAAATCTGTATAGTGCCATGTTTGGACCCAGGGCGTCCCACACTCCGGACACTTGCTGTATTACTAGATCCGAGTCACCAAAGCATATTATCCGACGTATGCCAATCTCCTTTGCCACTTTGAGACCATGCACAAGAGCCTCATACTCAGCGACATTGTTTGATGCCGCGAAATGGATCTGCAATACATACTTGAGCTGATCCTTCTTTGGCGAGGTAAGCACAACCCCGGCACCTAACCCGGTTTTGGTTTTCGATCCGTCAAAGTGCATCCTCCAGTAGTTCGGATCTGGTGGCGGCGGTTCGTATTGTACCTCGTCCCAATCCACGAAAAAATCCGCCACAGCCTGGGACTTGATTGCTTCTCTCCTATCATATTGGGGTGCGTAAGGTGCTAGCTCAATTGCCCATTTCGCAATTCTGCCATTCGCATCTTTGTTACCCATTATCTCGGATATGGGGGCTTCGCATATCACTTTGATGGGATGCTCCTCAAAGTAGTGCTTTAACTTCTTTGCCGCCATATAAACACCATATGCCACCTTTTGAAAATGCGGATAGTTCTGTTTTGAGGCAGACAATACCTCGCTTAAGTAATATACTGGCCTCTGCACCGACTTACCCTCTTCATATCGCTCCACTACAATCACTGCACTTACAACTCGGTTCGTTGCGGCTATGTAGAGCAACATTGGCTCCTTTGACAGTGGAGAAGCTAACACTGGTGCAGTGGCCAACATCTTTTTCAAGTGGGCAAAAGCTTCGTCGGCCTGCGGTGTCCAAACGAATTTATCTGACTTTTTCATGAGTTGGTAGAGAGGCAGTGCCTTTTCCCCTAACCGACACACAAACCTACCCAACGACGCCAGGCATCCAGTGAACTTCTGAACGTCGTTGAGACACTTGGGCAGCTCCATTCATTCGATGGCTCGGATCTTAGTTGGATTAACCTCGATACCTCGGCTGGAGACGAGAAATCCGAGTAATTTCCTAGCCGGGACACCGAAGGTACATTTCTACGGGTTAAGCTTCATCCGGAATCTCCTCAAGTTCGCGAATGTTTGCCTTATGTCGTCAAGGAGCGTTGCGCTTTCCTTGGTCTTAATAACCACATCATCCACGTAGACTTGTACATTTTGACCTATTTGATCGTGCAAACATTTTTGCATACATCTTTGGTACATTGCTCCTGCATTTCGTAAACCGAACGGCATAGTGCGATAGCAATAAGCCCCATACGGGGTAATAAAGGCAATTTTTATTTGATCATCCGGGTTCAGAGGTATCTGGTGGAAACCAGAATAAGCGTCAATGAATGACAACAGTTCACATCCCGCGGTAGAGTCGATGACCTGATCTATCCTCGGTAGTGGAAATGGATCTTTTGGACACGCCTTGTTCAGGTTCGTGTAATCGATACACATACGCCAAACCACTGCCACGTTCGGATCATCCTTCTTCTTTTCTACCAGCACCGGATTAGAGAGCCAATCCGGATACATCACTTCCATGATAAATCCTGCTGCCAGCAACCGAGCTATCTCGTCACCAATGATCTTTCTCCTATCCTCGGCGAAGCGTCGGAGAGGCTGCTTCACCGGCCTTGCTCCGGGTCTTACGTTCAAAGAGTGCTCGGCCAACTCCCTCGGAACACCTTGCAAGTCCTGTGTGGACCAAGCAAAAATATCCCGATTCTCACGGAGGAAGTTGACGAGCTCGCTTTCCTATTTGTCAGTTAACCCGGCACCAATTGTTACGGTATGCTCTGGAAACATGTTATCCACTGGAATCTTCTTGGTGTCCTTCGCGACTTGAAACGAAACGCTTCCATGCGGGTTGCTTAACGCCGACATATACTGCTGCACGGACTGAGCCAATGCCGCCACCTCTTGGATTTTTCTTTTCTCTTGCGCAATCACGAGTGACTCGGCTAGGTTAGACCCGGCTGAGGCGCACTCAATAGAACGTTGGAAATCCCCAGCGATAGTAATTGCTCCATTTGGCCCGGGCAACTTCATCTTCAGATAACTAACATGGCAACTTGCCATGAATTTGCTCAGTGCTGGTCTCCCGAGTAATGCATGATATGCGCTCTCCAAGTTCACCACCTCAAACTCCAGATTCTCAGTTCGGCAGTTATCCCTCGTACCGAATAGCATGTCGACCCGGACTTTGCCTATGGGCTCACAGGATATGCCTGGTACGATACCATGGAAAGTTATTCTTGTAGCCTAGAGCATGTTCTCCGAGATGCCCAACTTGCGCATCGTATCCGCATACATGATGTTAATGCTACTGCCATTGTCGATCAGTACCTTGGAGAACCTCACATTGATGTTTGGTCCAATGAACGTCGGATCTAACACTAGTGCATACGAGACCGGACTTGGCATAAGCTTGGGATGATCTTTGACGCTCCAGATGATTTCCTGGTCCGACCAAGACAGGTACCTCATCACTGCAGACATAACCGCGTTAAGCTCCATATGTCGGTGCTACAAGCTCTTCCTATCTGTTTCCTCTATAGTGAACACACAATAGCTCTGGTGATGTCCCCTGTACTCATTCCTTCCCTCGTTTCCGGAGTGCCTATGATCCGGTTGTTGCTGGTTTTCCACCTGATGCACTGCATCCCTTCTCTCACTATTGTCATACCTCGGCGGAGGGGGAGGCAACATTAGTTGTTGCGTGTTTGCTCCGGAGAGCAGTTGCTGCCAGGGTAACTCCTCCCGAGGTTGATCATTCCGGGGTGCCTGAGCATTCCCCGAACCACCTTGTTCTATCTTACGCATTCACTCACATTGCCTTGTTGTGTGACCCGCCGGACTATTCGGATTTGGCGTGTGAAATTTACACGGCTGGTCCAACATTGACTCATAGGTATACCTCGGACGATCTTTCTTTTCTTGCCATTGCCTCTTCTGCTCCGGAGTCCACGTTTTCTTGCCATCGTTTCGAGGAGTCCATTGCCCTCCCGTTTTCTGGCGTTGGTTGCTCCCTGCTCCGAGCTGATCTTGATTCACGGCCACAACTTGTTGCGAACTATACCGATGATCCGGTCTATCGTCTCTCCTTTTTCCCTTGTAATCGTTCCTCCGGGATGACCCGACTCCGTCCCTCGGATAGTACTCCTCATTTGACTCGTTCGACGCGATCCTAGGTTGAGTCGGATCACCCAAAGCATAAGAATCCGCGATCCGGATCATCTCTGCCAATGTGACTGGCATTTTCCTTTGCAATTTCATCCACAACTCGCAGCCATATCTGCACCCTTGTGCGAACCATGCTATAGCCTGTGACTCTATGACTCCCTCACACGAGTTTCTCACGGTACACCATCGGGTCAAAAATTCACGATCCGTTTCGTTAGATCTCTGCTTGCACATCGCCAGGGTCTGCGGTCTATTCGGTCTCTGATATGTACTTGAGAAGTTGCTGATAAACATTTCTTCAAAATCTATCCAGCAATTGATGCTTCCGGGTGGCAAATTATTCAGCCATACCCTAGCCGGACCTTCCAACATTTGGGGTACATATCGAACATCCCATCTCAAGTTGCCAGTTGCAATTTTCACAGCTGTTGCGTAGTTTATCAGCCAATCCTCCGGCTTTGTACTGCCGTCATACGTCTTCGTGCCCCTGGGTAATTGGAAATTGGGTACTGGCGGTTCCTTCATGATCCGGGGTCCAAAGCACGCTGGACCCGGAGGACCTTGACATTCGATCTGTTCTGACCTATACAGGCGATCCAGCTTTAACCTAGCATCATCCGGCATCAAATCCCTGCTTCCCAATCTCGAACCTATCACATGATAGTCCGGTCTTGCGTATCCCGCATTCATCATCTCCGAGTCTCCGTCATTGTATCGGTCTTGCTCTCGTTGTGCTCCTCTCTGTTGCATACCATGGCCGGCACTTTGCTCTTGCCTTGGTATATTCCGCTGCTGCGGTTGACCTGCTCCCGCCAAGTTTCGCTGTCCGGCATTGCCGTTGGCAGCATTCCCTTGACCGGCATTGCCTTGGTCGTGGTTACCTTGGCCAGCTTCACCTCGGCTCACACTTCGTCGATCATCGTTTTTCCGCATCTCTTTTTCTTTTCCCGCATGTGTTGGGTCGTACGGAACGATCTGCTTGTTCCGTCTGGCCGAGGTCACTACCTCTTCTCTCCTTGGGCCACCATGAGGCGACGATGCGGCTCCAGCGGATTTCTCCAGGTTACCCATCGCCGAATGGACAATCTTAGAAGCTCCAACTCTCCCCGGGTTACCTCTCAGCAGCTCCTCGTTCTGCCTGTTCGCGATCCGAACCAGCTCGTTAACACGGTCTTGCTGTCTTTGACGGGCTTCACACGTCAGACCCTCTAGCTCGGATGCCGCGGCATCTGCTGCTCTGAGGTTCTTCGTCGGGGTACTATACTTCGGCAACCCCATAGATAGATAGTTTTCCGACCCTTCTGGTCCATCATCACCTTCTCTGTTCATCTCACTCATGAGATTTTTCCCTTTTACCCTTACTGCATCAACCTTGTTTGCCTTCGCATACTCACGCAACGTCATGTTCAACGACTGCTGAGCTGCTACTATTTTCTTTGCGCCCTCCAGTATCTTTTGCCGGGTCTCCTCTAGCTCGGCCTGTGCCTGAGCCGGATCTACCACTGCTGCCACCGGGTTAGCCAAGCTATCCATAGCTTCCCTCTGCACGTTCTCAGGCCTCTCTAGCGGAGGACCCCTAGCTTTCCTCGGTGCCTTAGGCATTACCTCCGGGTCTGGCGCTGGATCCTTGCTCATGCCCGCGCCTGGCACAGTCATCATCACCTCTGCATGGTTCGGGGAGCGAGCGATACGCGCCCCACGAGCCACAGTGAGGGGTGGTTCTCCTGCATCGACGACGCGACGCGGATGAACGCAAGACACGTCCACAGCAACCTAGACCTTGTGCGCACCGAGCTTGACGAAGATGCCGTTGCGCGAAAGGGGGCGTGTGCCGAAGCAGCCAGCGTTGTCGCTGACGTAGTCCAGCGCTCCAAAGCGCTGAACGAGCCCGGAGACGATGCATTTGCCGGTGCCGATGAAGTTTCCCGTCCGGATCTTCACCCTTGCTAGCGCCGCTAGCCCCACGATGGGCGCCAACTGTCGTGGTGGTGTCACGACAGATGCCATGGATAGGCTAAAGGTGGGGAGTAATATGCGCTAGGGGAATCCAGGGAGGGATAGTAGAGTGAATCTCTACCCAGAAGCTTTGTATTGATGTTCAATCTCCAAGATTACAAGTGCTCCTCGAGCTGTATTGACAAGAGGAGGAAGAAGAAACTCTCTTACTCTTGCCTACCAACTAGCCCAAGAACCCTAGATCCTCTAGTGCTCAACCAACTAGAATTCTCCTTGCTCTGTATCCAAGAAAACCCAACCCCCCCTTATATAGAGGTGGTTTGGTCCTGGCCTAGGGCATACGTGGAGGCATATTCCTAAGAATATGCCCCCTCCAAAAGTAGTAACCCGACAGGGGTGCTTTTCCCTCGCGTCATACTTGCTTTAGCGACGTAGCCTCTGTGGCGCCTGCGTCAGCCGACGTGAGCGTCGTCACCCTTGTCGGCCACGATCCGGTGGTCCTGCCCTTGCTTTATTCGCTCATCCAGTACGCACCGGACCTTCTTTTTTGACCAGAGAGATTCCTTCCTTCTCCTAGAAGCCAAGCGAGGATCCGGATCACAGTTGATCCGGCCATACCTGTTCCTGCATACAAGCTAGACAAACATTTCCGACTTACTCCTTAAGTCGGACGAGACAATGTTAGGCGACCCCCTGGTCCGGGTTACTCCGTGATCCGGCCTGCCTTGAGGTGACTCGGCCAGCATCCGCTTCGACCTTGCCGACCCTCGGCTAACTCGGCCCTTATACCCTGGAGTGACCCTACCCGGGGTTATCCCCCCAACATTTATCGAACTCAGGGAGGAAGTGGTCAAAGGTATCCCCTCTCAAGCAACCTTGCAATCAAGATACAAGAAGTCTCTTGTGTCCCCAACACACCCAATACACTTGTCAGGTGTATAGGTGCACTAGTTCGGCGAAGAGATAGTGAAATACAAGTGGTATAGATAATTATAAGTGGTAACGGTGATAGAGAATAGCTTGATGGCGTGGAAAAGACTAAAGGCAAACTGAAATAAAGATGGAAGCAAGCAAACATGTAACAGATCTAATTGCAAACGGCGTTTCAATGCTAAGAAACAAGGCCTAGGGATCATACTTTCACTAGTGAACACTCTCATATAAATATATTCTCTTTATGATACTACTCTTATCTACTCTCCAGTTGAACACTCTAATCCATGGTAGGGCTATAATAGCACACCTCAAAGTAAGCCTTTCCCATCTAGAAAACCCCACACTGTCACCTTGAGCACTAGATGAGTCCAACAAACACCACAATTTCATAAAGACATCCAACTCCAAATATAACTCATAACAAGTATTTGTAATCTCTAGCCTAAGTGCCACCATGGTGTGCACGCTGTCACTTTCACACACATGGGGAGAGCAGAGATCTATTAAGCACTTGAGTAGAAAGGTAGATCTATAGATTAAAAGCTCATGATCACAATATGATCATGCATAGAGAGAGATGAACACATAGCTACCGGTAGAACCCTTAGCCTCGAGAGAGAACTACTCCCTCCTCATCATGGGAATCGGCAATGGTGATGGAGATGGCGGTGGAGATCGATGGAGATGGCTCTGGGGGCACTTCCCCGTCTCGGCAGGGTGCCGGAACAGAGACTTTCTGTCCCCCGAATCTCCCCTTTGGTGGCGGCGGCGCTGCAGAACTTTTCGTGGCTGGAGGCTTCTTATAGGCCAGAGAGCAAGGTCGGTGGGAGGCCAGGGGGCCCACACCATGCCCTGGCGTGGCCTGAGGGGACCCGTGCCATGGGCTGGTGTGGCCACCCTGTGGCCCCTCTCCGAGAAAATATCAACTTTGGCTTTTGTCCCGTCCAATTACGAGAATATTCATTTTCTGACTTCCTGAAACCAAAAACTATAGAAAATAGGCAACTGGCACTGTGGCATCTTGTTAATAGGTTAGTCCAAGAAATCATATAAAAAGTACTCCAAAGTGTGGACAAAACATAAGAAAGTAGATAAAACCAAGCATGGTACATCAAAAATTATAGATACATTTGCAATGTATCAACATCCCCAAGCTTAACTCCTGCTCGTCCTCGAGTAGGTAAGTGATAAAAAGAAAGAATAATTTTTGAGGTGACATGCACCATCATAAACTTGATCAAAGTATTTGTAAAACATTCAAAGCTGGGATCATAGTACTTCAATCATAACATGAAAGATTAAGTTCTAACAATAAGACAAAGCAACTATGTCGCAACATGAAAAGGCACAAACAAAAGATTCATGAATAACAATGCTTTGCAAGACGTTTGTTTGTTTCACATAAAGAAAACATAGCATAAAAGTATTCAGCTTGTCCCTCAATAGAGTAGCAAATATAAATGCATAGGACACCTTCAAAGTTCATAAGAGTGACTAGATACAATAGTTTAAAACAAGCAATATCAAGTTATGCATCAATCAACTAGTCTTGGGACAATGCACATAGAACTAAGAATGGCCACTATGCTCTCAAAGTAGGTGCATAAAGATAGAAGGTGGAGACTCAATATAATGGTGGAAGAAAGGCCTTTTGTAAAAGGAAGTAGGGATTCAAGTCTCATAAAGAGCTTCCAAAAATTATGGTACTTGTAGGTTTCATCTCTCATTGCCCCTATCATAAGCATCTTGAAGGTGATTAAGGTTAAAGTGAACAAACTATGGTGTACATGCTTGACGAAGTATAAGTCAGAAATCTCATGTCCCTTGTATACGAGGGTCGCTCCTCATGCTACTCAAGTTTAGTCACCGGTAAGTTCTTGTCATTGTAAGTATATGTGTATCATAGAGAACCGCCAACGGGGTACCCCTTGCCCAATGATATGGAAGAATCCCCATATCAAAATGACAAGGCAATCAGAAAACGAGCATCTCAGCAATCTTCTTATTTACCATGGGAATATGGTGCTTTTTTATCTCTTTCCTATTTTCATAATCTCTTTTTTTTTCTTTTTCTCTTTTTCTCGATATAGGACTCTTTTTTTATAAGCAGAATGCTTCATAGACAACTCATTATGGTTACGCTGCAGGTTTCCACCATGTCAGCATGGATTAGACCAGCGGCCCAGGTCCATGGACTTACAAGCTCCCCTTTCATTTCAAACCGACGACATCCATATACAAAAGAGCATGATATCAACTAGGTACAAGTACCAAGTGCAATGTTGAAAGCATTCCCCATGAAAGCATGGTTCTGCTAATTCCCAACAAATAAGTGCAAGCAAATACAACATAGAGGACACAATGGTTCAATTTTATTAGAGGCAAAAAGTAAAGTGTGCCATCAAGTTCGTGAGAGCTTTAATCACTAGTTTTATCATAACAAGTGGAAGGTAAACAAAAGCATGAATATACTTGGAATAGCATAAGCTAATAGGTAGGTATGGTGGACTCTTTGGAATAACTTGGTTTAGGGAGTTGGATGCATGAGTGGAACTCATACTTTGTTGTGGAGGCTAGCAAAAGACGGGGAGCGACAAACTAAGAGAGCAATAATGGCCATAATCATGTAGAGCAACAAAACATCATTGATCAAAGCATAAAGTGATACTACTAGTTGAAAAACTAAAGGATCATAAAGGCTATGGTGACTTGATATAGTCATAACATGGTGTGATCATGCGCCAAGTCAACCCAAATAAAGCATCCAAGAAGAATACCACTATACTATGCTTTAATATGCTAAAACAACGCATGATTCATCCAAGGCACATTAAGCAATCTCAATTGTTTATAACAAGTCATGCTACAGCAAAGAATACTTAGCATAAAGCCAAAACAATATCAAGCATGGCATGACAAAGCATAGGCCACAGTCAAAAACAAGCTCTCTTTACCACTTAAGCATGAACTTTCCTACTCTTTTCCAAACCAAACCAAACTATTTGAAAACCAATGTATGAAAGAGGGGGTCAACCAATTTATTCAGAAAACTAAGCAAACAAAAGAAAATGAAAAACCAAAACGAAAACGAAAAAGAAGACGCTCCAAGAACAACACAACTGTGCATGAAACAATAAAAATGAAGCGTTTGGAAGAAACCTAGGATTTTTATTGATGAAGAAGGGGATGCCTTGGGCATCCCCAAGCTTTGACGCTTGTATTTCTTGGATATTTCTTGGGGTGACACGCGTGGCATCCCCAATCTTGAGTTTTAGTCCATCCTTCATCTCATTACTCATTCCTTCCATACACCTGAAATTTTTCCTTCATACAAAACTTCACACAATCTTTATTAGCAACATTAGTGCACTCAAGATAATAGGTCTTAAGGTTCAGTTCCAACACCAATAAAACTTCCATTAAAACACTAGATATTGTAGCACTTCTCTCAAAAAGGTCAATTCCCTAAAAGAACTCAAAAAGGAACCAACAAGAAGCAAATGCGGAAAATGGCAGAAATCTATCAAAACAGACTAGCAGGTAAAGACGAATTTCTTCGAAGACCTTATTTTGCTCAAATAAAAAAGTTTTTAACTAACGAAAGTTATATAACAACCTGGGGCAGAAGCACAAAAGTGAACGCCTCAAAAAGACGTTCAGAGATTTTACACGAATTTTTACGGTGAAGCACAGAAATCTGTTTCGGGACAACAACTTTTCCCAATCATTACTTCTCTCTCATTAGAGGTTACTCTTGGCACAAAAAGAAAATAAAAAGGATAAGGAGCGGTTATTACTGAAGTAATAACTTCCAAGACTCATCTAAAACTTTTGGGTTATCTCCCAATAAGTACTTTTCTTTAACGCCTTAAAGTTAGGCATGATAGTTTGAGAAGATGCTCACATAGGAAATATGAATTGGAGTAAAAGATAGCATCAAGAAGCAAATTAAAAGCACATTTAAGTCTAACCCACTTCCTATGCATAGGAATCTTGTAAAGAAACAAGTCATGAAAGCACAAAGCAACAAGCATAGGAAAGAAAAACAAGTGCAACTTCAAAATTTTCAACATAAAGAGGGGAAACTTAATATTGTTGAGACACATAAAACCATGTTTCCCTCTCTCATAATAACTTTCAGTAGCATCATGGATAAAAGTAACAATATAACTATCACAAGAAACATTCTTATCATGAGCCACATGCATAAAAGAATTAATACTCCCCACATAAACATAGTCATTCTTATTGATTGTAGTGGGAGCAAATTCAACAAAATAGCTATCATTATTATTTTCATCACCATAATCATCAAATATAGGAGGCATATTGTAATCATAATTAATTTTCTCCTCAATAGTAGGTGCACTAAAAATATCATACTCATCATTGTAATCATCATATATTGGAGGCATACTATCATCAAAGTAAATTTTCTCCTCCGTCCTTGGGGGACTAAAAAGATCATTTTCATAAAGACTAGCTTCCCCAAGCTTAGAATTTTCCATAGCCTTAGAAATAATGGTGTCCAAAGAATTCATACTAACAACATTGATATTAGCATGCAAATAAAGTTCCATAGGTTTTTTAATTTTCTCTTCAAACACTTCATGTCCTAACTCAAGATAAATACTATAAAGCTCTCTAATTTTGTTGTTGTTTTCCATTAAGACTAACTAGTGAAAACAAGAAACAAAAAGACAAAATTGTAGAATCTAAAGGAAATAACTTCGAGCACTCACACCGGAGGACGTGAGTACCTTTTACCTTACCTCCCCGGCAACGACGCCAGAAAATAGGCGTTTGCCGTGGGAGGTTCTTCTTCTTTAATCCTCCGGTGTGAATACCTTTTACCTTTCCTCCCCGGCAACGGCGCCAGAAAATAGCTTGATGTCTACGCACTTCTATTCTTGTAGACAGTTGTTGGGCCTCCAAGTGCAGAGGTTTGTAGAACAACATCAAGTTTTCCCTTAAGTGGATCACCCAAGGTTTATCGAACTCAGGGAGGAAGTGGTCAAATGTATCCCCTCTCAAGCAACCCTGCAATCAAGATACAAGAAGTCTCTTGTGTCCCCAACAAACCCAATACACTTGTCAGGTGTATAGGTGCACTAGTTCGGCGAAGAGATAGTGAAATACAAGTGGTATAGATAATTATAAGTGGTAACGGTGATAGAGAATAGCTTGATGGCGTGAAAAAGACTAAAGACAAACTGAAATAAAGATGGAAGTAAGCAAACATGTAACAGATCTAATTGCAAACGGTGTTTCAATGCTAAGAAACAAGGCCTAGGGATCATACTTTCACTAGTGAACACTCTCATATAAATATATTCTCTTTATGATACTACTCTTAACTACTCTCCGGTTGAACACTCTAATCCATGGTAGGGCTATAACAACACACCTCAAAGTAAGCCTTTCCCATCTAGAAAACCCCACACTGTCACCTTGAGCACTAGATGAGTCCAACAAACACCACAATTTCATAAAGACATCCAACTCCAAATATAACTCATAACAAGTATTTGTAATCTCTAGCCTAGGTGCCACCATGGTGTGCACGCTGTCACTTTCACACACATGGGGAGAGCAGAGATCTATTAAGCACTTGAGTAGCAAGGTAGATCTATAGATTACAAGCTCATGATCACAATATGATCATGCATAGAGAGAGAGATGAACACATAGCTACCGGTAGAACCCTTAGCCTCGAGAGAGAACTACTCCCTCCTCATCATGGGAATCAACAATGGTGATGGAGATGGCAGTGGAAATCGATGGAGATGGCTCCGGGGGCACTTCCCCATCCCGGCAGGGTGCCGGAACAGAGACTTTCTGTCCCTCGAATCTCCCCTTTGGTGGCGGCAGCGCTGTGGAACTTTTCGTGGCTGGATGCTTCTTATAGGCCAGAGGGCAAGGTCGGTGGGCGGCCAGGGGCCCACACCATGCCCTGGCACGGCCTGGGGGGACCCACGCCATGGGGTGGTGTGGCCACCCTGTGGCCCCTCTCCGACTCTCCTTCTAGCTCCATGAGTCTTCCAGGAAAATATCAACTTTGGCTTTTGTCCCGTCCAATTCCGAGAATATTCATTTTCTGACTTCCTGAAACCAAAAACAGTAGAAAATAGGCAACTGGAACTATGGCATCTTGTTAATAGGTTAGTCCAAGAAATCATATAAAAAGTAATCCAAAGTGTGGACAAAACATAAGAAAGTAGATAAAACCAAGCATGGAACATCAAAAATTATAGATACATTTGCAATGTATCACGAGGTAATTTTTATGCATGTTACATCATGATGTATGGCTATTACCGCTACTTTATTTAATAAAAAAATTCTAAAAGACTTATGTTTTTTTTGAAATCTGGTCAAACCTAGGTTAAACCCCGTTGACTAGCTCGAAACCTTGCAAAAACTAGCCTAACCCTAATGGCTAATGATAGCCATTGGATCGTAACCCTAGCGCCCAATGGTAGCCATCAGATCGGGTCTTCTAGAAGCCCCGCCGTAGGGCTAGATTGATTCTGCATCCCCATTGTTAGGCGTCGGTGGATCGAGGAGAATGGATGATAAGGATCGTCCTTTGCAAGTGAAATCCGTGAGTAGGCTGTTCTGCAACCCGATTGTCACTCGCAACCACGAGTAGGCTTACTTCTTTGACCTTATCCCCGTGACCATGTGGCCGAAGCTCCAAACCCGTTCCTTCCCTACAACCCGCGCTAGCACAAGCATCGAATCCTACCTAAAGTCACGACACCTCGCCATGGAGAGGACGAGTCTCAACTTCTACGAGGCCAAGACACTCACCCACTATGACATACTCGCGCCACCGCAAGCGAGGCTACCGGCCGACTACGAGCTCAGCTACACCGGGGTGTCCATCGTGCCGCTTTTGCGTGGCAACATGTTGTTGAGGCAGATCGAGGAGCGTCGTTGCCAACTGCCGGAGCGGAAGAGGGCAATGGCCCGATATGCGTGCACGAGCGTGTACTAGCCAAGGAGGTTCAAGTAGGAGCGGAATACAGAGATTTGGCTATGCGGAGCTCACCATCGGGAGATCCACCTAGACCTGCGCAAGCACGAAGGGGGGCAGCGCTTCTGGGCAGTGCATGGGCGTATGACCTCCACCTTTATCGATGCAGCCCACCATGAAGAACTCGCCAGGAGGAACTCCACTGGGATTGTCATCATCGATTCCGACGCGGAAGAGGCGAACAGCGATGCGGAGGATGTCATGGACAACAAAGACAACGGGAGCGGCATAGTCGATTAGGGTCACTTGAGCTAAATTTAATCTATGTATGGTAGCATAATGGTCTCTTCGGATAGGACATTGTGGACAACAAAGACAGTGGGAGAGACACAATCTATGTATGCTGAGAAGGGAAATAAAGATTCAGCAGTTAGTCAAACTAGTTTCGAATAACTACTCTCTTAGGAAGCTTAGCTATGGCCCCGCCTAAGCAGCCATGGCCGTCGCGACCACCACCGAAGCTTGGTTATTTGGCCCCTCTAAGGCAGGTCATGCGCTGTACTACAAGGCCGATCTCCCATTTCCACCCGAGACATTTGATTTCGCATAATGTGCTACATCGGTGGCGGCGAGCAGGGTCAAGCGAGCATCATGGCGAAAGCGCGCTGCGACATTTTTGTGTGCTCTGTGTAGGAGAAAGAAGGTATGTTCCAAAGTGTTCCTGCGAGAGTCGAGGAAAAAAACCCTCGAACAGGGCAGTGCCAAGGTCAACCAACTCTCGCCTCCTTGCCTCGGTGTGGGGGACCTTACCATAGTGGGGCAATCTGGCCACACGCTGTCAGCGGCAAAGACAATCTATCCTACACCCTATCGACGACCACACCGCAGCGGCGAGCATCCATCTACACTCAGCTTGTTGGAGTGTTTGATAGCTGGAGCCGACGATGGGAAATAGCTCAATGCTGGAATTTAGGTTCCAATTCACAGGGACCTACGATCCCTGCCATGATATGCCGGAGTTCACGTTCGAAGAAAGCATTGTGGCAGCGTAGCTGTTTGTACTGAACCAGGTCTGGTTCAAGCGCATCAGATGTGCATGAACAATGGAGATCTCTTGAAGTTTGGCGAGAAGGAAAAATATGAGTTGCGGTTGAATGATCACTGAACTTACGTCCTCTCAAGGAAATTGGCCAGCCAACTTTTCTGGTGGAGATCCATAGTTTCTTCAGTGTAGAACAATTAAGTTCAGACTAACTCTGTAGAATGGCTTTTGTAGAGGCAATAGCCCGATTTTGTGCGGCTATCCCATAATGTAGTATGGAATTAGTTCTAAAGTAACCAAATACTATCAAGATGTATCTATTTATTCAATTATGTACTACCGGCGGTTGAATTCAGTTAACTGTCCTGCTTATCCGAGGCATACAAAATTCAGACAACATTTATGTACTGATCTTGCATGGTTTATTCATGCATGTTGCATACAAAATCACGCACCAGTTCGAACAAACCTCGGTAAATATTGTTATCAAGCAATTCAGACACAACAGATTGCATTTCCACTGGAACTAGATCACTCAGAAGACAACGTCTCGCATGCATGGCCAGATTGAACCTCCCAAATAAAATGAGTCCTAATGGAACAAACCCAATTAGTGAACTAAGGATACATTCCTATAATACCCCATTCTTCTTTTGTCTTGTGTTGTCTGCACAATGGTCCATTAGTTCAGCATGGCACATAACCTGTAGACAATGTTAGAAGGATCATCAGGAGATCTTCATTTGGAAACAAACAACATTTCTTGTCTTTCGGATTGCTCACCACTTGGCAAACAAATCTAGCTACCTGGTACTCGAAGAGGACATGATCTACATTTTCCCGGCAATAGTGACATTGATCATTGCCAGTCCACCCTCTTTTCAGGAGGTTATCCTTGGTTATTCACACAAATTATAAAGCACAATGATCACTCAAATTCATTAGCCACACATACTAAAAATTCATTAGCCACACAAACTACAAATTCATTAGCCACACATACTACGAATTCATTAGCCACACATACTGCAAATTCATTAGCCACACATTACAAATTCAATAGCCACACATACTACAACAATTCAAACTATCACATAAGCTAGCTCCAGGCGAACTACGTGCTCCACTCTCAAGTCAACAATTTTTCAGATTCACTAAACCTCTGTCTTCATTCGAGGGAAATCAGAACCACCAGCTTGTCCACGCCTAGTCCCCCACCAAAACTGTGCGCTCCACCGCAGAATGGTGGTGGTCCTGTACCATCAATCCTTCCAGGCCAACACTGCAGGCGACGAGGACGCTTTCTGGCCGCCTCGTCAGGGTCCTGAATGCCATGTACCAATTCCAGAACCTCCTACAGGTGGATGATGAATGGGTTCTTCTAGCTAAGATGTCATCCTGGCCTGCTTGGAATCTCCACCTCGTACATCTTAGGAATGGTGTCTAGATCTTTTAGCCATGCCTTTACCTCGATGATCCATTTGTCGCTCGGTGGCACAATCTCCACCAGCTAGCCACCAAGCCTACTGACGACCTACTTAAGGGCCTCTGGTTCCCAAGCATCCAAGAACCGAGTTTAGAGAAGAAACGGGAAGAATGCAGAACGCGCTCGCTGTCTGAGCTATGTGTGAACCGGACAAAGAAATTGAATGGCGGCGCACATACCTAAATATTGACCACTTTTTGTCTGATCCCAAAATGAGACCTGAAAGCCGACAACAAGTCCGCGAGCAACACATTAGGACGCGTGCCCATCACGGTGGCCATGAGAGCGTTGTCGTCGAACTCCTCTGCCAGGGCTACCATTCCTGGGGTTAGCGACAACATGCAACCGCCCAAGGCTAGTCGCCAGTCCGGATTGCCCAGCGGGACGCGCTCCACCATGCGAGAAGGTCTAGCCATAGGCGAGAGGCTAGGCTAGGGATGCAAAGATCCGACACGTCGACTAGGTAAAACAAGGCGCAACGATGGTGGTGAGCTTCGATTAAGGGCATGGGAGGTTGACTGGCCATGGGGGGCGCAAGGAGAGCAACGGCAAGCTCTGATCTTGAGACTAGCAGTCAGAGCTAACCAAGGTAATGGAGAGGGGAATAATACAGGAGAAGAGTAGAGCAGAGAAGAAGATTTGGTCCTCGCAGGGGTAAACCAGTCCACGACCGCAGAGGATAACAGGGAATACTGACAGGGTGGATATGCATGTAAAATGCATCCATGAAATTTGCACTTTATTACTTGATATTCCAACATTGCATCATATATGGGGTATATTCATGTTTTATAATGATATTTGGGAATAATTCATACTTCCCATATTGTTTTGGAATTAACCCTGCCGAGGCAGAAAGCCCCTATTTCAATGTTTTTGACTTTCAGGTACCCAAACGTTGTCCAGTTGACCTAAAACTTCACGGGACCCAATATTTATGAAAACAAAGAACATTGGGCCAAAGATCCACGAGAAAATAAGACCGAGGAGGAAACAAGCCTAGCACACGTGACCAGGGGCTGGCCGTGGCTGGTGTGCTCATTTGCCACTCGAGTCTATGATGCCATTGATTCTTTCTCCCACGCGAAGGTTCAGACCTATAACCACGTATAAAAAGGTCTCCCGACGATTCTCGGAAAGGAGCGCCGCAGAAGACAGAAACACGAAACATAGAGGCAGGAGGCAGAAGATTGGAGGGGGAAACTCCGGCAGGGCACTGCCCGTGTGATCTCCACCTCCTCCAATGACTCTAGCACCTTCACCATGATGAAAGGAGTAGTACACCCCTGGACTATGGGTTTGTGGTAGTAGCTATTATATCTCTCTCTCATGATTTCAATTGTATTATAACCGTATGAGCTGCGTAACATGATTACGGTCATATTTGTATTACCTATGCGGTGGATCTTTATATAGTTGATATTTGAGATTGCAATTGTTCAGTATTGGAAGTATATGAATATATGCATATTATGTACCCCATTCTTGTTGACTTGTTTTGATCAAACTTGTATATGGGAGCGTGTGTGGGGGAACGTATGCATTAGTTGGAGCAACGGGGGTGATCTTGCGGGTAGGACAGTAAACCTTGCGAATCACTTCGGTGTTTACCTTACTTAGTTGCCTCACTAGGGATAAAGAAAACACCTGTTGGGTTCCCAACATAGAAAACAAAAAAAATCCTATGATGGGAACTATTATACGCCAAGATCTATCTACTATATACAAGCAACGAGTGGATATACATCCATAGAGAACATACCCTCGAAGACTGACAAAGCTTTGTTAACGAGATGGAACTCGTGGATGATGTAGTCGAATGCTTGTCGATCTCAAGATCGTGTGGAAGTCCTAGCGCCACAAATCAGCAGCGCATCCATCCTCGCACACACGTTCAGGCCACCGAACAACCTCCACATCCTCGGTCCAACGATGCAGCGGAAGCAGCAACTCCTTCCAGATGAAATGCCACCGGGAACATGTATCTCGATAATCCCAGACCATGGGGGAATAATTCTAGAAGGGGAGAGAGATCCTTCACGAGGAGGTGTGCATTGTGAGGGAGGCCTTTTATAGGGGAGGGGGCACCCCCTCCCATGGACGGCAGCCATGGAGAAGCCCCTCCATCTCCTCTCATTCATGCGGGTGGGAGCTCCACTCACATAAACTCCTCCACTCAAAGTTCCACTGACATGCATTAAATTTCCACCAAATTTAATGCAAATCTCATTTAATAAAACTATTTTAGTTATTTTATTCAGAATTTTGTTAATTACTTTAATTAACAAACATTTACATAAAACCCCCTGCAATATTTCAATATCACATGCAGAACCAATTTCAGCAATTTCACCCGAAACAATTCGTGTCTCTGTTGAAATAATTCCAGAGCTTTGCAATTCTTTCGTCTAGAACATATTTGCTCCAAATGGTGTTTGTCAACCCTTAAGTGTGTCACCCTACGGTTCGCGAATAATGCATACATGATTGAGACCTCTCTCAGATCAATAATCAGAAGCGGGACCTGGAGATCCATACTGACTCCCACACATTCAACGATGACTTCTGTGATCGAGAGAACCTTTAACAATAGTAACTAAATCCCTTTGTCTCGTGATATATTACATGTCCGAGATTCGATCATTAGTATCTCAATATCTAGTTTGATCTCGTTACCGACATGCACTCTTTTCTCGTTCCCGTGATATAACATTCTAGTGATCATATCACTTGCTTGCAAGCTATCTTAATGTGATATCAGCGAGAGGGCCCAACATATATCTATCCATCATCGGGATTGAAAAATTCCACTCTTGATCCATGAGCCTCAACATAACACCTTCAGAATACCCAAACCCATCATTATAGTCACCCTATTATGGTGTGACGTTTGATGTTATCAAAGTATTCTTCCGGTGTTAGCAATTAACATGATCTCATGGTCTAAGGAAAAAGATTACTTTGTATGATGTTATAGCAATATAAACATAATGGCTTTGATCGTAATGCTATACTTCGGATGAATGTTCATCACATCATTCACCAATGTTGTGACCTCGTTATTAACAATATCCAATGTCCATGATCAGGAAACCTTGATCATCCTGTTAATCAACGAGCTAGTTTATAGAGAGGCATAACTAGGAACTTTCTATTTGTTTATTAAACACACATGTATTAAGGTTTACATATTAATACAATTATAGCATGCAAAATAAACATCTATCATATACTTGGAATACATATAATAACAACTTTATTATTGCCTCTCAGGGCATATTCCCTTCAGTCTCCCACTTGCACTAGAGACAATAATCTAGTTTACATAGTGATAAATCTAACACCCATGGAGTTCTGGTGTTGATCATGTTTGCCCTAGGGATAACTTTAGTCAATGGATCTGCTACATTTAGGTCCATGTGTACTTTACGAATCTTTATATCTCCAACCTTGATATTCTCGCGGATGGAGTGAAACTAGCGCTTAATATGCTTGGAATTATTGCGAGACCTTGGTTCCTTGGCATTGTCTATGGATCCATTGTTGTCACAATATATCACCATTGGGTCCAACGCACTAGGAACCAGACCTAGTTCTGTTATGAACTCCTTCATCCAAACCTCTTCCTGCGCCGCTTCTGAAGCAGCAACATATTCCGCCTCCATCATTGATCCAGCCACCACAGGTTGTTTGGAACTCCTCCAACTAACTGCTGCTCCATTCAAGAGAAATACGTATCCGGATTGATACTTAGAGACATCCGGATCGGTGTCAAAGCTAGCATCAACATAACACTTAGCGACCAACTCTTCTTCACCCCCGTATACAAGAAACATATCTTTAGTTCTTCTTGAGTACTTAAGGATATTCTTGACCGCTATCCAGTGTTCTGAACCTGGATCAGATTGGTACCTACTAGTCAAACTAATAGCATGTGCCACATCCAGTCTTATACATAGCATGGCATACATTATAGAGCCTATGGCTGAAGCATAGGGGATCTTATCCATTATCTCTCTTTCTTCCGCCGTAGCCGGACTTTGAGTCTTACTCAATGTCTTGCCATGCAACATAGGTAAGAACCACTTCTTACTTCTGTCCATATTAAACTTCTTTAATATATTATCAAGGTATGTACTTTGCGATAACCCAATTAGGATCCTTGATCTATCTCTATAGATCTTAATGCCTAATATATATGACGCTTCACCAAGGTCCTTCATCGAAAATTTGCTGTTTAGATAACTTTTAACACTGTTTAAAAGATCTACATCATTTCTAATCAATAATATGCCATCCACATATAATATTAGAAATGCCACATTACTCCCACTCACTTTCTTGTAAACAAGCCTCTCCATAAGTTTGGACAAATCCAAACTCTTTGATCACCTCATCAAAGCGGAGATTCCAACTCCGGGATACTTGCTTCAGTCCATAGATCGACCGCTGAAGCTTGCATACCTTATCAGCATCGTTAGGATCGACAAAACCCTTAGGTTGTATCATATACAACTCTTCTTCAATATTACCATTGAGGAACGCAGTTTTGACATCCATCTGCCATATTTCATAATCGAAATATGCAGCAATTGCTAACATAATCCTAACCGACTTTAGCATCGCTACGGGAGAGAATGTCTCATCATAGTCAACTCCTTGAATTTTTCGAAACCCCTTTGCGACAAGTCGAGATTTATAGATGGTCACATTACCTTCAGCATCCATTGTTCTTTTGAAAATCCATTTACTCTCAACGGCCTTTCGGTCGTGAGGTAAGTCCACCAAAGTCCATACCTGGTTTTCATACATAGATTCCATGTCGAATTTCATGGCTTCTAGCCATTTGTTGGAATCCAGGCTCATCATAGCTTCTTCATATGTCACATGGTCATCTACTTCATCAACCATGAAATTCATAACAAGATTTCCGTATAGTTCAGGAGCTGCATGTCTCCTGCTTGACCTGCGAGGTTTGGTAGTGTCCTCTTTTGGAGTTTCATGATCCTTATCATTAGTTCCCTCTTCATTCGGTGAAGTCAACTCCGGAACAATTTCTGGCGCTGCACCACTCACCGTTTCATGAAGAGAAGGTTCAATAACCTCTTCGAGTTCTACCTTCCGACTACACATGCCTTTCGTGAGAAACTCTTTCTCTAGAAAGGATCCATTCTTGGCAATGAAAACCTTGCCCTCAGATCTATGATAGAAGGAATACCCAATTGTTTCTTTAGGGTATCCTATGAAGACGCATTTTTCCTCTTTGGGTTTGAGTTTATCAGGTTGAAGTTTCTTCACATAAACATCGCAACCCCAAAATTTAAGAAATGACAGCTTAGGTTTGTTTCCAAACCACAATTCATACGGTGTCATTTCAACGGATTTAAATGGTGCCCTATTTAAAGTGAATACATCAGTTTCCAGTGCATAACCCCAAAATGATAGTGGCAAGTCAGTCAGAGACATCATAGATCGAACCATATCCAATAAAGTACGATTACGACGTTCTGACATACCATTATGTTGTGGTGTTCCGGCAGGTGTGAGTTGTGAAACTATTCCACAATCTCTCATGTGTGCGCTAAAATCGTAACTAAGATACTCACCTCCATGGTTAGACCGTAGAAATTTAATCTTTCTATTACGATGATTTTCCACTTCATTCTGAAATTCCTTGAACTTTTCAAAGGTTTCAGACTTGTGGTTCATCAAATAGATATACCCGTATCTACTCAAATCATCCGTCAAAGTAACAAAATAACGATATCCACCTCGCGCTGACACACTCATTAGACCACATACATCTGTATGTATAATTTCCAATAAATCTGTCGCCCGTTCTATTGAACTGGAAAATGGTGTTCTAGTCATCTTGCCCATAAGGCATGGCTCACATGTATCAAATGATTCAAAATCAAGTGTTTCCAAAAGTCCATCCGTTGGAGTTTCTTCATGCGTTTAACGCCAAGATGACCTAGACGACAGTGCCACATATATGCAGATATATCGTCATCAAGTTTAATCCTTTTAGCATCAAAATTATGAATATGCGTAACACTATTATCAAGATCCAATAGAAATAAACCATTCATCATAGGTGCATGACCATAAAACATATCATTCATATAAATCGAATAACCATTGTTTTCAGATTTAAATGAATAACCGCTTCGCAACAAACATGATCCAGATACAATGTTCATGCTCAACGTAGGCACCAAATAAAAATTATTAAGATTTATAACTAATCCCGACGGTAGGTGGAGAGGTAGCGTTCCGACAATAATCACATCAACTCTTGATCCATTGCCGACACGCATGTTAACCTCACCCCTTGCTAGCCGTCGCTTATTCCGCATACCCTGATTCGAGTAACATATATTAGCAACCGATCCAATATCAAATACCCAGGTGCTACTGCGAGTACTAGTAAAGTACACATCAATAACATGTATATCACATATACCTTTGTTTGCCTTGCTGACCTTCTTGTCTACCAAATACTTGGGGCAGTTGCGCTTCCAATGGCCAGTCCCCTTACAATAATAGCACTTAGTATCAGACTTAGGGCCACCTCGGGATTTCTTTTCAGGCGTGGCAACATATTTGTCACCCTTCTTTCCCTTATGTTTACCCTTATTGTCTTTCTTGAAACCGGTGCTCTTATTGATCATCAACACTTGATGTTCTTTCCTAACCTCCACTTTTGCAGTTTTAAGCATTGACAGAAGCTCGAGGAGAGACTTCTTCATGCCATGCATATTATAGTTCATCATGAAGCTCTTGTGGCTAGGTGGCATAGATTGGAGAACACGATGTATGCCTAAGTCAATGGGAATCGTTATTCCCAAGGACACAAGCTTATCGGCATACCCAGACATTTTGAGTACGTGCTCACTAACGGAGCTATTCTCTTCCATCATGCAGCTAAAGAACTTTTCAGAAGAATTATAACTCTCTACGGCAGCATGCTTATCGAAAATCATTTTCAGTTCACCCATGGTATCAAAGGCATTGTCGTTTTCGAAACGCTTTAGAAGTTCCAGCTCTAGCCCATATAGTATACCGCAATGATCTAAGTTGTGGTCCTCCTAACGAGTCAAATAGACGTTCTTTTCTTTGTCAGGGGCATCAGGAGCTGGTGGGGGGCCAAGCGGCGCTTCTAGAACATATTGCTTTTGTGCAGTAGTGAGGAGAATCCTCAAATTCATGGCCCAGTTGGTAAAGTTGCTACCATTTGCCGCAAGTTTTTATTTCTCCATGAACACATTGAAATTAAAAGCAGGTGGTACCATCTACAACAGAATTTGTAAAGTTTAGACTACGTTTATGATAGATCGAGTTCAACTAATCAAATTACAAATGAACTCCCAGTCAAAAACAACATCCCTCGTGTGTTTTTGGTGATTACATGAACCAAATCCACTACACCAAGTCTGATCATCACGTGAGTTGGTGTAGCTTCAAAGGAGAACATCTATATGGGCATCATATCAACTATATGACTCATGCTTAACCTTTTGGTCCGTGTTCCGAGGCCATGTCTGTACATGCTAGGCTCACCAAGTAAGAACCTCAGTACTCATGTGTGTAAAACTATATTATACCCGTTTATGACCGTGGATTCAAGTACACTCGATCATCACGTGATGTCTTGAAGTGGAGAAACATAGAACGATGCATACTTAAGGGAGAACACATTTTTATCTTGATATCTAAATGAGGGATCATCTTATAATGCTACTGAAACACCAAACAAGCAATATAAGATGCAAGCATCAAATGTGTAAAGTGAAATGATATGGTTCTTACACTTGATCACCATCATGGGCATCATGGTATGATCTTTATCATTCCTTTGTGTGTAAGGCCAAGGTCTATGGAACTTACACATTAGGTGTGTTGCAAGAGTATCAACTATACATAAACTTACAACATTACCATATGATGACACCACCCCAACAACGATCTAAACTAGATGCCTCTAATTTATCAATTGCAAGTTTTATGTGGCTTAGGGCTTTCGAAGATAGAAACGGTCTTACCTACGAACATGGAACCACAACGATCATAACCAAATTATTAGCAACTCGTTGTAAATCAGACATTGACTATAGTAGGAGAGATAGAGACCCGCTAGCCACTTATGCAAAACTAGTTGCTTGTCAAGCGTGGAACATGTCTCATGTGCGAGGACATGTAAAGTTAGTCCGGGACGCTTCCTCCCACTATGCCACCAATATCCAAAATACATGAAAGAAGCAATAACATGATCATCATCGCCCACATACTCATATGTGTACTACCCGTGCAAAGCATCTACGCATAGATCAGGCTCTGATACCACTGTTGGGTTCGCAACATAGAAAACAAAAAATTTCCTACGATGGGAACTATTATACGCTAAGATCTGTCTACTAGATACATGCAACGGGTGGATATACATCCATAAGAACATACCCTCGAAGACCGACAAAGCTTTGTTAACGAGATGGAACTCATGGATGGTGTAGTCAAATGCTTGCCGATCTCAAGATCGTGTGGAAGTCCTAGCACCACAAATCAGCAGCGCATCCATCCTCGCACACACGTTCAGGCCACCAAACAACCTCCACCTCCTCGCTCTAGTGATGCAGGGGAAGCAACAACTCCTTCCAGATGAAATGCCACCGGGAACATGTATCTCGCTAATTTGAGACCATGGGGGAATAATTCTAGAGGGGGAGAGAGATCCTTCGTGAGGAGGTGTGCATTGTGAGGGAGGAGAGGGAGGCCTTTTATAGGGGAGGGGGCACCCCCCTCCCATGGCCGGTGGCCATGGAGGAGCCCCTCCACCTCCTCTCATTCATGTGGGTGGGAGCTCCACTCACATAAACATGCCTCCACTCAAAGTTCCACTCACATGCATTAAATTTCCACCAAATTTAATGCAACTCTCATTTAATAAAACTCTTTTATTTATTTTATTCAGAATTTTTTAATTATTTTAATTAACAAACGTTCACATAAAACCCTCTACAACATTTCAATATCATATGTAGAACCAATTTCAGCAATTTCACCTAAAATAATTTCGGTGTCCGTTGAAATAATTCTAGCACTTTGCAATTCTTTCGTCTAGAACATATTTGCTCCAAATGGTGTTTGGCAACCCTTAAGTGTGTCACCCTATGGTTCGTGTTAATGCAGACATGATCGAGACCCCTCTCAGATCAATAATCTGAAGCGGGACCTGGAGATCCATACTGACTCCCACACGTTCAACGATGACTTCTGTGATCGAGAGAACCTTTAACGATAGTAATTAATCCCTTTGTCTCGCGATATATTACATGTCCGAGATTCGATCATCAGTATCTCAATATCTAGTTTGATCTCGTTATCGACATGCACTCTTTTCTTGTTCCCGTGATATAACATTTTAATGTGATATCACCGAAAAGGCCCAACGTATATCTATCCTTCATCGGGATTGACAAATTCGACTCTTGATCCATGAGCCTCAACATAACACCTTCGGAATACCCGAACCCATCTTTATAGTCGCCCTGTTACGGTGTGACGTTTGATGTTATCAAAGTATTCTTCTGGTGTTAGTAATTAACATGATCTCATGGTCTATGAATAAAGATTACTTTGTATGATGTTATAGCAATATAAACACAATGACTTTGATCGTAATGCTATACTTTGGATGAATGTTCATCACATCATTCACTAATGTTGTGATCTCATTATTAACAACATCTAATGTCCATGATCAGGAAACCTTGATCATCTTGCTAATCAACGAGCTAGTTTATAGAGAGGCATAACTAGGAACTTTCTATTTGTTTATTAACACACATGTATTAAGGTTTCCGTACTAATACAATTATAGCATGCAAAATAAACATCTATCATATACTTGGAACATATAATAACAACTTTATTATTGCCTCTCAGGGCATATTCCCTTCAATACCATGCTTAGACTAGATCAAGTATGTTCTTATTTTAACTTCATGTCATAGAACTTAATGCTATACTCTGAAATTGATCTTAATACTAGATTGCTTGGAGACCCCCTTTCTAGTGGAGTATAAGTGAATTGTTAGTAAAATAACATATCTATGTTAGGACGTGATGCCCATATGAATTGCTATCCATACTTTGACATGTTGCACCAATATTATTGGCAACGAGAGTGTCCTGTGTCCACCACAACTCAAAGAGAGAGTGCATAAGCAAAACCATGAACCCCGTCCATTTTAAACCAAAAGAAAACACTATTCAACCCATCTAGATCACCTTTTTTATTTTCAGTACTAATTAAATCCGAAAATACAAAAACATTTCTCATACTTGCAAACACCAACCAAAATCGAAAAACATCATATTCTATTGCATTTACCACCATTGCATATTTACTTTACTATTGCATTGCATTTTACTTTTATTATATTTTATTTCAGTTTTTCTTACATACACCTTGTGCTTGACAACCACTTGGTGAGGTTGAGGGCAGAAAACAATCTACAACTATTTTGTAGGTTGCTTGACGAAGAACAAGATGCTCATTCTCTTACACATAGCTCCCCGAGAGTTCGATATTTAAACCCTCGAGTTTCCCTCGTGGGGAAGACTTCCATTTACTACACCACTCGCCACTTAGTGTCTCAACCGTTAAGGTGCAAGGAGAAGCTCCCATGACAACTGTTAGGAAGTATTCTATCGCTTGCATCAAGGATGTTTTCTGGTGCCGTTACCGGAGAGCTAGTAAAAGGATAGCTCATAAGAAAGTTCAACTTCATCACCAACTTGTGTAAACACCTAATCTTGGGGAGGTTGCACCTACGTGAGTATCATCTTGTTCTTTTAGATCTTCAAGGTAGTTTTAGTTTTGTTTGGTATTGTCTTTACTTTCATCTTTACATTTTAGTTTTACATTTCTAGTTACTTTTTACATTCGGTTTTGCATTTATTTTTTATTTTCCAGTTTTTGTCTTTACTTTTGTATTTTGGTTTGTATTTTTATTTTTAGTTTTGTGTTTCATTTGTTAGTTATTAGTTCAGTAGTGTTAGAGGTAGTATCAATTTACTTTCAGTTTTCATTCAAAAACATAAAACACATAAAAATAGTATCACTTTACTACTTGCATAATGGGAGAAAGAACTAAATTGTGTGACTACACAAATAAACCTAATGATCAATTTATTGCTAAGCCCATTACCACACCTGAGATTACATCAGAGATCTTTGAAGTTAGTCCTAGTTTGCTAAACTTGAGAATTAGGGAACAATTTGGAGGTAGTGCAAATGAGGATGCCTCTATGCATCTTGATGACTTTTGTGAAATATGTGACATGCAAAAATTTTTTTTTTTTGAAAATGATATCCTCAAACTAAAATTGTTTCTATTCTCACTTAGAGGAAAAGCTAAAGCATGGTTACTATTACTACCCACCGCTAGTATAAATTCTTGGGATGATTTAAAAGAAGCATTCATAAAAAAATATTATCCTCCCGTTAAAATGTTGCAAAATAGGAATAACATCTTATCATTTAGGCAAAATGAAAATGAGCATGTAGCTATGGATTGGGAGAGTATTAAGATAATTCTTAGGACTTGTCCATCACATGGATTCAATGAATGGACCATCTTGCATTCATTCTTTAATGGTTTGAACTATATGTCTAGAAACATACTAGATTCTGCTGCTGGAGGTGCTTTTATGAGTAAAACTATTATAGAAGCAAAAGCCATATTAGAAAGTATATTGCAAAATTATAGTAAATGTCATACTTAAAGAGCACCTATTCTTTCCAAGAAAGTAAGTTCCATATAAGAGGTAGACACTTTATCTAGTAAAATGGACGCCGTCCTTGCTTTCATCTCTAAACAAAATGTTGAGAATGTTCCTTTGCAAGATTTAGTTGGTAACAATGCTGAAAGTGTGGATGTGAACTTTGTTAGGAATTTTGGTAGTGGTAGTTATGGTAATAATAATTACAACTCTTACAATAGGCCACCCTTTGTTCCCAACAAATATGTAGTAGTGGTAATGTTTCTAATGACTTGGAAAACACTATTAGATCATTTATATCTACCCAAAAAGAGTTGAACAAAGAATTTATATCTAAATTTGAGAAACAAGATGCTTTGTTTGAGAGGGTAGAGAAGCTCACTAGGGAAGTAACATCATTGAAAGAAACTATCATTGCTCAAAAACATGAGGAAACTATAAACTATGTGCAAGATGTAATAGATAGATCTTGGGTAGTTATTAATGAAAGAAAGAGAGTGGAAAATGAAACTCTCATGATTATGAATGAGAAAAAGAAAAATCAAGTAAAGATGCTTAGTGAGTTTAAGGGTACATTACTTGATCTAGATAAGTGTAGCTTGCATGAACTCATTAATGTGCTACAAAAATTTGCTAGCGATCCTTCCATAAATTCTCACCAAGCGGGTTTTGGTTCTTATATAGCTAACCATGTGCTTTAAGAAAAGATTGCTAGGTACAATCAATATGCTATGATACCACCTAAGCTTGGGGATGTATGGATACCCAAGTTATTAATTACTATTGGAAAATAAACACACCATGCTATACTTGATCTAGGTTCTAGTGTTTCCATTTTATCTAAAGATCTTTATGAATTGCTAGAATTGCAAAATATAGAAAAATGCTCCATGGACTTACTACTTTCTGATGATACCATTAAACATGTTGTAGGCAAAGTTAGTAATGTAATGGTAGAGCTTCAGATGACTTTCGTTCCCTTTGATTTTATTATCATGGACATGGGGAGTAAAACCTCTAGTCCAATTATTTTGGGAAGACCTTTCCTTCATACTACAGGTGCTATTATTGATTCAAAGGAAGGCAATGTGAAGTTTCAGTTTCCACATAAGAAGTGTATGGAACACTTTCCAAGGAAGAGGTACACTCCAAAATTCAAGCTCCCTCATGAGCTTCACCCCTCTTGAAATTCAAGTAAGTAAGCCTAGCTATATGTCTTTAAAGAAAGCGCTTTGCGGGAGGCAACCCGGAATTTTTTGTTATAATTTTTTTGTGTCCTATTCCTATAGCAAGATACTTTAGTTTTTGTATTAGTTCTGTATTTTTCAATAAAGTACCAAGGTTTACCCATTTTGGATTGTGAAAAGTTGAACACATATATGGAGTTGCAGATTTCTGCACGAGTCTCTGTACCGTATGATTTTTCATACTTTTTCTATAACTCCGATTGAGAATCCTCTCTATTCTCATGTAATTTTGTGATTTTAGGACATGCCTAAGTAGGGTAATTAATTACATTTTTCTGCTGCTAAAATTCTAGACAGATTCTGTCCCATTTTGTTTTATGCATTCTTTGAGCTTTTAAGTTGAATCTTTTTGATTGATTTGAGTTCATAAGAAAGCATACAACATTATATACCTACTGTACATTTCATATATACATGTGTTTAAGGATTTCTTGCAGCAACCAATGTGTCTTTTGTACCCACTAATGTCACCCCATAGAAAAGAGATGGGAGAATTTTTTTTGTTGATGTTTTTTCACAGGGATTAGAGGATCTGCACCAAGAGCAATCCAAGGATCGTGAAAACCATAAGCCATGGATTCCCAAGGCACCCCACTATACCAACCACACTCTCGGTTTGCACACGTCTACTTTCTATTTTTCGAGCAACATATTACTATTGCATAAACTTGGAGCGTCTTTTATTTGTTTTAGTTTGTTTTGTTTTGTTTTATTTCTATTTGAGTAAGACCACCACTTTGATATCTATTATGGTTTATGGGAGAGCTACTAGAGGTCTGGTTTAAGTAAAGTTGGATGCTATTAAAAAGTTGGGATTGGTATGTTGAAGTTGGTATTAAAAAGATTGCACATAGTTGCATGGTTCATATGCTTTGGATGAGTATCAATTTGCAAATTCATTGTGTAGAGTTATCTTTTATTTATGTTTTGATGCTTTCTATTAGTTTACATTGTTTGACATGGACTGATTAGAACTATGGACTCTTATGCATGCATGTAGATGGTCAACTTTCTTCCTCTTGCTAGCCCAAAAATAAAACCAACAAGTTAAAACTTGTTATCCAACTCCTTTGAACCAAGTTTTCTAGAGTGTCCACCATACCTACCTATTGGCATAATTGCTATTCCAAGTATGTTTCTCATGTTTTATTGATTTATCTATCTTCCAAATTAAGATGATTATGGTTATGTTTGCTATGATAAAATTGGTTAGTAAAGCTCTCACAAACTTGATGGCACACTTTTATTTCTTGCACATAATAAACTTGAACCATTGTGACTATATTATGTAGTTGTGTGCTTGGCAAATTATGAGCTGGGAGTTATCATAACCATGCTTTCATGGGGCACATTTTCAACATTTCACTTATTCACATTTAGTTGATATCCTGTTATTTTGTTATGGATGCCTATCATTGTGAAATAAGTTGGAAACTTTGTGAGCTCATGGAGTTTGTATATGTGTGAGAGAAACTCCTGGGCCGCTAACCCAAGCCATGCATCATTCATGGTAGAAATTTACAGCATCCCATAGTGGGCATTCTCTATGAAGCGTCTTCAATAAAAAGCTATACCAATAGTAAATAAAAAGAATTGCTGAGATGCCCATTGTTTGCTTGTCTTGTCATTTTGGTATGGGAAACCTCCCATACCATGGGGCAAGAGGTACCCCGTTTGGTGTTCTTGATGATACATATATACTTACAATGAGAAGAACTTGCTTAGGGTGCTAAGTTGAGTAGCATGTGGTGTAGGTACTCATATTCAAGGGGCATGAGGCATTCAAATTATACTTTGTCAAGCATATAACTCATAATTTCCATCACATTAACCTTAACCACACAAGATGATTATGATAGGGGCAATGAGGGCTCAAAGCTAATGAATACCATAGTTCAAACATGATCATAAGAGGAAGAGTTTGGAAGCTATATGAAACTTATTCATGATTAATATCTGCTTATTATATATCTTTCCAAAATGTCACTTTTATATTTAGAATTGAGAAGAAAACACTATGACCACTATAGGATGTTTTTACTTTACTTTTGCTTTTGCATTTTGCACTCATTTGGTCCATAGCTCTTTCTTCTATGTTACACTGTGTGAATTGCTATTGATCATCCTTTCATGGTATATGAGATATCACTTCATTATCTATCTTGCATATTGCTATTCATTTAAAGAATGAATCATTTGACTTTGTGTAGTAATAGTAATCAGTCTTGATATCCAAAATAGTATTAAATTACAAAGTCCATGTTAGTTTTATCACCTTCATACTCGAGAACAAGTATAGGTTAAGCTTGGAGATGCTGATGCATGTAAAATGCATCCATGAACTTTGCACTTTATTACTTGATATTCCAACATACTTTGACATGTTGCACCGATATTATGTCAATGGGAGTGTCTCGTGTCCACCACAACTCAAAGAGAGAGTGCATAAGTGAAACCATGAACCCTGGTCCATTTTAAACCATAAGAAAACACTATCCAACACATCTACATCACTTTTTATTTTCAGTACTAATTAAATCCGAAAATACAAAAACATTTCTCATACTTGCAAACACCAACCAAAACCCAAAAACATCATATTCCATTACATTTACCACCATTGCATATTTACTTTAGTATTGCATTGCATTTTACTTTTATTATATTTTATTTCAGTTTTGCTTACATACACCTTGTGCTTGACAACCACTTGGTGAGGTTGAGGGCAGAAAACAATCTACAACTATTTTGTAGGTTGCTTGACAAAGAACAAGATGATCATTCTCTTACACATAGCTCCCCGAGAGTTCGATATTTAAACCCTCGAGTTTCCCTCGTGGGGAAGACTTCCATTTACTACATCACTCTCCAATTAGAGTATCAACCGTTAAGGTGCAGCGAGAAGCTCCCACAACAACTTCCAGGAAGTATTATGGCGCTCACATCAGGTGGGGCAAGGGGAGTTGACCTAACAGTGGGATTTGAGTTCAATCATTTTTCGACTGGTTCAAACAATCATTTGGCCGTTAGATTTGTATTCACCACCATTTGGCCCCTATCGATATTTGGCGAAGCTACTACATCCCCTCAGCGAGATTACAAGCAACCCGGACCTCGCTATGCCTTGGCCTCTGAACTTTCGGGCCGTAAATTAAAAAACTCCTGTCGACGTCCATGCTTGTGTTTTTGTGTGTAGAGTATGCTACTTTGTTATCTACTGAATGTGATTCTCATCCTCCAATTGTTTGCTTGTATGGTACTGTGAGTGGCACGCCAGATGCCCCATCATACTCTACTCCATCGGCTCCTCCACAGTTGAGAGCCGACAAGCTATTACAACTCCCTTTGCTGCGTGATCGCATAAAAGATATGGAGAAAACCGTTGCGATCATCCGCGACAACACAGGGGTGTGGAAGTCGAAGGCGGAGAGGGCATTTGAACTAGAGAAGTATTTGCTTGGTGAGGTGGCCCAGATCGGCGAGCAACTGAAGTGTGAGCATCTTCTGGATGATTCTTATTCTTCGGGTCTGTCTTGACGTCGACTGGTTTCTTATGACCTGTGTGTATAGTTGTGAATCTTATTCTGCAGGAGGAGAAGGAACGCGTAAACATCTGGAAGAATTACCTTACTCAAGTGGAGCTGGAGGCCGGAGGATTCTTCTCGACCGATAGGAACCAGGCAACCATGTTGGCGACGTTGCAGGACCGTGTCTCCCAGGTGCTTGATGTGTTGAAGAGCACGCGGTCGGCACTTGCCGCCATAAACAACTCCATGTTTCCGCTAGACGAGGCTCCTTCCAGCGTACTTGCATTGCTGCAGAAGTTTCACGATACAGGTTTCACGATAAAGTATGTATAGTTTCGACTAGGCTTTGTGGCCTATATAATGGTTGTGTATGTTTTGTATATATGTATGTATTCGAGTGGATTGTTGCTTATGCCTTTTCGTTAGCCTGATGCCAACCTGTTAGTTGGGCTGCAACTGGGTTAAAGTTTTCAAGGATTCGATTGTAAGCAGAGTCAACTACTCGGGATGTCGCAATGGTGAGTAGATTGAATAACGTGATGAGGTCATTAAGGAGGCGTAGCCCCTGAGTGCAGTATGTATGGAAATAAATGAAATGAACTCATAGTTGATGAACTTAGCTTTATTTATTGAAGAGTAGCGGGTACATGTTTTGGCTAAGTAGACTTATTGAAAAGTAAAAACATCTAGGGGTAGAAATGTCACAGCCGTGTGACATTCTAGGGGTTGGAGTATGTGACTCCAGTCTCTATGTCTTTGAGGCGATATGCGCCTCCTGGGATCACCTCGGTGATGGTGTAGGGTCCCTCCCGAGGGACTCGATCTTCAAATGTTCCTTCTGCTTCAGTCACAGGACGAGGTCGCCTTCGAAGAAGGATCTTGGGTGTAGCTGTCGGTTGTGGTAGTTGCGGGGGCTCTGTTGGTACACCATCGAAAGAGCGGCGGCGATGTCGTGTTCCTCGTCCAGCAGGTTGAGGTTGTCGTCGAGTGTGGCCGTGGATTTGGCGTTATTGTAAGCGACGACCCGTGGGGCCTTGTAGCATACTTTGGCTGGCAGCACTACCTTGGCATTGTGCACCATGAAGAAAGGTGTATAGCCAGTGGTGCTGTTTGGATTTGTGCGTAGGCTCTAGAGTACCGAGGGAAGTTCCTGGGCCCATGCTTCGGCCTTTCGTTCGAGAGGCCAAAGAAGTCGCTTCTTAATGCCATTGAAGATGAGGCCGTTGGCATTTTCGACCTATCAGTTGGTCTAGGGGTGCGCTACGGAGGCGTAGCTAATGTTGATGCCCATCTTGTCACAAAAGCATTGGAACTCCTTCAAGGCAAAGTTTGTGCCATTATCGGTGATGATGCTATGCGGCACTCCGAACCTGTAGAAGATGGATTCGAAGAACTTGACGCCAGTGGTGCCCGCTTGGTTGGTGACGAAAGTAGACTCTATCCACTTGGTGAACTTGTCAACTGTGACAAGGAGGTAGACGTAGCATCCAGGTGATGACTTCTGGAGCTTGCTGACCATGTCGAGTCCTCACTGTGCGAAATGCTAGGCCAATAGTATTGGCTGTAGTTTGGAGGCTGGTGTGTGTGGCTTGACCGTGAATCTCTGGTAGGCATTCCACTTCTCAACGATGCTCTTGGTGGCGCGCATTGCGGTTGGCCAGTAGAAGCCGGCTCGTAAAGCTTTGGCCACGAGAGCACAACTACCAGCATGTTGGCCGCAGGTGCCCTCATGGATGTCGAGGAGGATGCTTCTTCCATCGCCTTGGGTCACACAACATTGGAGGACTCCACTGATGCTTCTCTTGTAGAGTTCACCAATGATGATGATGAATGCATTTAAGTGACGAGCAATGTGTCGTGCGTAAGTCGGGTCATCTAGAAGCTTCTTGCTGAGGAGGTATGTGATGTATGGCTGAGTCCAGGAGGGCTCGATGAGCATGACCTCCATGGGTGCGTTAGGTGGAGCAGCTGGCTCTGTGTTTCCTGGTGCTTCAAGCTTGTCGGATGGCGCATCCCCTGGGTGCGTTGCAGGCTCTGGTGGGACAGTGGATGGCTCTAGCTTGATGGAGCGCTCACATATCTACTCTAGGAATACGTCAGGTGGCACCGAGGTGCATGTGGAGCCGATGCTGGCCAGTTTGTCGGCCTCCTCGTTACTTTCGCGGCTGATGTGCCAGAGTTCATGGCCGTCGAAGTCTCCTTTGAGTGCATTGTAGAGGTCATGGTAGGCGACCATGTTGTTGCTGAGGGCATCGCACTTGTTCATCGTTTGTTGTATGACAAGATTGGAGTCCCCATATATCATTAGGCACGTGGTGCCGCAGGCCTTCTCCATACGCATCCTGACATGGGCATACCTTACAGGTACCTGAGATTAGTCTATACGGTTCAGCCCAAGAAGGAGTACATGGTGCAATCGAAGCCCATCAAAGACTCAGGTGGCCCACTGGAAGTTCGACTTCTTGGAGGACACGACAAAGTATAGATATAAACTTAAAGGGAAACCCTAACTTGTAACCGACTCGATCTGCTACCCCGAGACCTAGCCTCTCTATATAAAGGCCAGGAGGGGGCGACGAGGAGGACCAACGTAAACACCCCCACATACACACTGCCTGATTGCATCTGTGCACCTTTGTAACTTTTGACTCCCTCATAATCAAGAGCAGACAAGCAGGAGTAGGGTCCTCTATGAGGGACTTGTTCGTCTGCAGTACCAAAGTTCCCGGGCCAGTGCACCGTGGTACCTAAGTTGCCTGAAATTGCCGCGTTTCGAAATGTTTGGCCGGCAACTACCGAGAGGGGCCATTTCGATGCAAAATCATCTCACCCCTACCAAATCAAAACATTTCATGAAACTGCCCCGTGAAGTAGATGGTCGGGACCCTCATGTCAGTAATATTTCCGTGACGCGAGCGACAACGCGGCAACCACATAGGAGAAACGAGAGACTAAAGGAGCATGGTGCGTTGACCAAATTCACAAATCCACTCCCTCCCTCCTTTCGCATGCACCCTAGCACCAGCGGCATCGAAATCCCCTCTCCAACCAGAATGATCTCTTCGGGCATTTGACTTCCGGCACCAAGTTGCTGCGCCTACTCGCTGATACCGAGCTCTAATGCCGAATGCCATGCCAGTCGTTGCGACGATCTAGCCCCCCTCTACCATCAACGAGCTGAGCAGCGCGAAGGATGGCAAATCCATTTGCCGAGGAAGAAGTACTTCTGTCTAATTGCGGGTGAGTGATGACCCACAAGTATAGGGGGTGTATCGCAGTATTTTCGATAAGTAAGAGTGTCGAACCCAACGAGGAGCAGAAGGTGCTGGCTAGTGGTATGGATCAGGAATTCTCTGCAAATACTTAGCAAACAGATTTTTAGGGTTTTTTGATAAAGCAAGTAAACAAAGTACGAGTAAATAAAAGACGGTAGGAATAAATGAAGCAAGTGGCCCAATCCTTTATGCAGCAAAGGACAAGTCGGTTGTATTACTTAAGATGACTAAATGTTCCCGAGGACACATGGGAAGACTGTCAAGTGCTTTCGCTTCATATAGTTGATTAATCTTCTTTAGCTTGCTAAGTGTTGTGTGGGTGAACCTGTGCTAATGTACCAACCTTCCTAGTGCTAATACATACTTGTGATTACACCCCTTGCAAACATCCATAAGTACAAGAAAGTAATTAAGGTAGAAACCTAACCACAACTTTAAACTCTAAGACCCTTACGTCCCTTGTGCAATGGTTTCCTAACGGGGGTTCAGGTTTGTGTCACTCCGGCAACCCCTACGATAAGTAGCCAAATACACAATGCATTCCCCTAGGCCCATATAGGTGAAGTGTCATGTAGTCGATGTTCACATGACACCACTAGAAGAAGTACACCACAACTTAAATATCAAACTATTGAATCTTTCTCAACACAACTCCACTACTAACAACATGACTTCTCCCATGTCCTCAAGGACAAAACGAACTACTCACAAGACATCATATGGATCATGATCAGAGATGGAATAATGATGTATAACAATCTAAACATAAACAATAATTCAATGGTTCACTCAATAGCATCAACTATAAAGAGTAATCAACACCGGGAAAGTTTCCCTGATGAACTATGCAAGATTCAACTCAATTGTTACAGCAATATGGAGATGGTGATGAGGGTGCTGATGGTGATGATGGTGGTGATGATGATGATCCCAATGAAGTCCAGCTTGATGGTTGTGTTGATGGCGACGATCTCCCCTCTCCGGGAAGGAATTCCCCCGGCAGAAATCTGTCTGCTGGAGAGATCTTTCTCTCTCGGTGTTTTCCGCCCCGCAGAGGCGGCGTAATCTTTCTGTGGTCGCTCCCCGAGTCTTAGGGTTTCGGGAGGATAATATACGCCAGAGGGGAGTGCCTGGAGTGGGCCAGGGCGGCCACACCACTTGCTGGCGCGGCCTAGGGCTGCCCGCGCCAGGGGGTGGTGTGGGCCCCCCTGTGGCCCATCTCCAGCCCCCCTTCTGGCTTCCTTCGTCTTCTGAAAAAATAGGATTTTTCGTATATTTTCCCGGATTTTTTGATCTTCGCGAATTTTGCCTCCAAACAACACCTTTTCCATCAGAATCCTGACTGCAGCGGTCCATGCTCCAAAAGTCATCAACCATGCAAAAACAGATGAAATAACATAAGTATCACCTCTCAATACGAAATATATCAATGAATAATAGTGAATTAAGACATAGAATAGTGATGCAAAATGGACGTATCAACTCCCCCCAAGCTTAGACTTTGCTTGTCCCCAAGCGAAACTGAGCTCAATAAACATGGCCTCAAGTTTATGGAGTGAAGAGTCGATAAAAGAATACGGACAAGAAGCATCACATTCATCAAATACATAGATCATAATAGAAAACAACTCACTAATATATAACTCAACTTGCAATGAGTAAAGGAAACACAATAGAGATACATAAAGTGAATCATAATTGGTAATGGCAAACTTAGCTCTTGGTCGAAGAATAGTTGATAATTTGCTGGAGTTCACAAATAGCTGGTTTTCAATGATAGCTTTCAAAGTAGTAAACATCAAGATAAGAGCAATGTGCAAAACAAGGAACATAAGAAACATGATTGAATAAATCATCATATGAATGAATGAAACACAACAACTCAAAATACTTGCTGAGATAGAAGGGAATAGGTGTACTGACTCAACTAAAAAGTAAAAGAAAGGCCCTTCAAAGAGGGAAGCAGGGATTGCAAGTCTCATAAAGAGCTCCCAAAAATTATGATACTTACTAGCTTTCAGCTCTCATTGCCCCTATCATAGGCATCTTTAGGTGGTTAAGGTTAAAGTGATCAAATATGAGGATATGCATTGACAAGTTGTAAGTTGAGAATCTCATGTCCCTTGAATACGAGGGCCGCTCCTCATGCTACTTAAGTTTAGTCACCAGTAAGTTCTTGTCATCGTAAGCATATGTGTATCATAGAGAACCGCCAACGGGGTACCCCTTGCTCGATGATACGGAAGAATCCCCATATCAAAATGACAAGGCAAGCAGACAACAAGCATATCAGCAATCTTCTTATTTACCATGGGAATATGGTGCTTTTTTCTCTCTTTCCTCTTTTCATAATCTCTTTTTTTTCTTTTTCTCTTTTTCTCAATCTCTATCTCTATCTCTTTTTTTATAAGAAGAATGCTTCATAGATGCTCGTTATGGTTACGCTGCAGGTTTCCACCATGCCAGCATGGATTAGACCAGCGGCCCAGGTGTTTCTCTAACACACATGCATAACTCCATGGACTTACAAGCTCCCCTTTCATTTCACACCGACGACATCCATAGACAAAAGAACATGATATCAACTAGGTACAAAGTACCAGTGCAATGTTGAAAGTGTTCCCCATGACAGCATGGTTCTGCTAATTCACAACTTACAAAGCGCAAGCATATGCGCAACATAGGTGAGCACAATGGTTCAAGTTTATTAAATGCAAGAAAGTAAAGTGTGCCATCAAGTTCGTGAGAGCTTTAATCACTAATTTTCACATAACAAGTTTAATTTGGGAGGTAGACAAAACAAGAATTTACTTGGAATAGCAATAATGCTACTAGGTAGGTCTGGTGGACACAAATGGCAAAGGTTTTGGTTTAAAGGAGTGGATGCACGAGAAGAATTCCCTCTCAGCATAGGTTTTTGGATTGCAAGGCTGGGTAGCAAGTATAAGAGTTAAAGGAAACAAACAAACATACAAGTGATAAAGACAAACATGCAATCTTCCATGGAAGCACAAAAGATCTTAACTAGAGAATACTAGACTTATGAGCAAATCAAGAAAGAAAGATGATGAAATTATTTTTCTTTAGAATACTTTTATCTTTTTCATTCAACTCTCAAAAAGTGTTGCTACTGACCGATCCAGGTTTGCCAAAACCAACAAAATTAACTCAATAGTCCCAAAGTGATACCAATACTAACAACAAGATCAATCATATAACCACGAATTGAAAACTAATATAAGCTATGCAAAAGGGTGGATGATAGAACTTCTCATTAATATTCCATAACGGAAACTCACACCAAGGGATACATATCTAACGAGAGAGGGGACACTTCCATAATGCAAACCATCCTACATAATAACTTCTCTATTCATGATATGACTCTACTAATAAGGTAAAAATATAGAAGATAGTGATATGATACTGCGGCACTCCCCCAAGCTTGGAAGAAACCAAGGGGATGCCAAACCTGATGATGAATTACTCCTTTGGTGGTGATGGTATTCTCTTGGTAAGCTCTCTAATCAGTTTCCCCAAGTCCTCAATCTCGAAAGTGAGATTACGAATTAGCTGTGAGTTTTGCTCAATGCGGCTCATGATCATGTCGGGTTGAGAGTTCCAGCTCTTGCTATTCTTTCCCCACTCTTCCTCCTTGAAGTCTTCTTTTCCTGCAGGGCTAGAATGAGGCAAATCCCAATTGGAGGGTAATTTCCCCTTGGGCATATTCTAGTATTGATGCTCATGGATAAGGGTATAGAAAGGATTCTTGGTGTGTGGAGGAAGTGACCGTGGAGCCAAACTGTGACGAGGAGCTTTCCCCCCAGTCTGCATCCGTGCATTCCTTCTAAACCTGGCAGGTTTCGTCACCACTCCAATGCTTGCAATGGTAGTGCTGGTGTGCGTATGTTGGCCTTGCTCCTCTTCACCTCCACTCTTGATCTCCTTCTCCTTCCCGGGGTCTTGGAGGTCTTCCTCCATAGGCTCCTTCCCTTTATCCTTGGCGGACACCATTGTGCTTCTAAACCTTCAAAGAGTATGTCCTGGCAGAAACAAATCGAAACAAAAACACGATATACAACCTCGGGGGATCTGGGGGGTTATATATTACGAAGTTTCATATCAAAAGGAAGGTACTGGGAGAAAACGAGTCGGAGGCGGAGCCCGGGGTGGACTCACCACCTGGTGGCGCGGCCAGGGGTGGGCCCGCTCCACAGGGTGGTGTGAGCCACCCTGGCTCCATTTTCGTTCCTTTTTTGCTTCGTAGCTTCCCTTATTGACTGAAAACTGCAAAAATATAGTTGGATAGTATTTTCGCGGAGCTTTCCTTACCAGAACTATTACCTGTTTGAAAACAGACTCTGAAGGTCTCTGAATTTGGTATCTAGTAGATTCTTCAGGAGTCATCACATGAATAACATCGATATCTTCATCTTCATACACTTATTACTTGAGTCATAAAACCCTTCTCTTCCTTATTACACCATTATCTCCACTTCCTGGAAATTTCTTTCACACAAAACTCCACACAATTCTCATTAGCAACATTACTATATATGAAGTGATAAAACCTTTTGAGTCCACTTTCAACTGAAAACCATCAAAACATAAGCTACTGTAGCAACTCCTTCCGAAGATCCAAAAAGAATTCAAAAAGGAAATCGAATAAAGAAGCAAATGCAAGAGTGGCAAAATCTGTCAAAACAGACCAGCAGGTAAATATCAATTTTTTCAAAAATCTTATGTTGCTCAAATCAAAAAGTGCAAAAATAACGAAAGTTAAATAACAACCTACGTCAGAATCAAAAAAAATTATAGCTCAATCCGACAGACAGAGATCTCTCACGAATTTTTACGGTGAAACACAAAAATCTGTTTTGGGACAGCAACTTCCCCAAATATTACTTCTCTCTCATTAGAGGTTGATCTTGACGCAAAAACCAAACAAAACTGATAAGGAGAGGTTATTACCGAAGTAATAACTTCCAAGACTCAAAGAAACACAAACACACTGAAAGCAAAAACAAATTGGGTTGTCTCCCAAAAAGCTCTTTCTTTATAGCCATTAAGATGGGCATGCTAATTTTGACAATGCTCACATAGGAATATGAATTGAAGTGAAAAAGAGCATTAAGAAGAAAAAACACACACACATTTAAGTCTAACCCACTTCCTTTGCAAGGGGATTTTGTAAACAAACAAGTTGTTGAAACCAAAGGCTACTTGCATAAGAAGGCAACACAAGTGCAACATAAAAACTTTCAGCATAAAACGAGGAAACTTGATATTATTGAGATGCATAAGAACACTTTTACCTCTCTCATAATAACTTTCAGTATCATGCATAAACTCAACAATATAACTATCACAAGGATCATCGTAGCAATGATCACTTATTCTAACAGAAAACACAGGAATACTAGGTCTCATAACACTACTTTGTGAAACAATATTAGAGGTATCCATACAAAGGATAGTGTGTCCCTCTTTTTCATATTTAGTAACAAAGTCTTTCACATTTGCTATAATAGGTTCATCAACCATTTGTTTATCAGGTTCAACAACTTTATTTGTACTTTCATTAACCATACTAGCCATCATAGAATGTTCCCTTATCTTAATTGGGAAAGGTATTTTCTCAATGTAAGGTTTAGGTAAAACATGATTAGCAGTATAAACTTCAGTATTTCTTGCAGGAACACTCTTAGCAATATCTTTATAAGGTTCATGATACTTATTCCACTTCTTTTTATGCACTGCAATGTAGGAAGCAAAAGCCTTAAAATAAGAAGCAATAACTTGAGAGTCTAGACCATAAGCATTTTTAATATTTTTAAAGTCATCAGTTCCCATAAAAGATTCAATACATTCATAATCATAATTTATACCTGACTTTCTACCTTTGTCATTCTCCCAAGCTTCAGCATTGTCTTGAATATGGTCCAGAAGATCCCATTTAGCTTCTTCTTCCATACGAGTGAATGATCCAGCATAAGAAGCATCCAATAAATCCTTGTCATGTAGAGGGAGTCTTGCATAAAAGTTATTGATAATAATATTGTTGGGGAGCTCATGAATGGGACATTTGAGCATTAGTAACTTCAATCTCCCCAAGCTTGAGCTGTACTCTCTCCATCAAGAGGCCAAAAGTTGTATATTTGATTCTGATCTTTATGAATCTCATTAGGAGGATAAAACTTTGAATAAAAGAGAGGCACTATTTCCTCCCATTCCAGAGCTTGACCATTCTTCAGCAGCTTATACCATTCCTCAGCTCTTCCTTTCAGTGATAATGAGAACAAATTCTTCTTAACTTGATCTGTAGTAATACCTGCACACTTGAACAACCCGCATAATTCGTGTATAAAAAGTAAATGATCACCGGGATGGACGGCTCCATCCCTAACATAGTAGTTATCCATAACACGATCAATAATTCTTGTAGGTATTTTAAAACATCATTCTCAGCAGGTGGTGGCTTATCTACTACCTTAGCAGTGGTAGTAGCATTACCAAATAAGAAACTCAGTGGATTATCCATAATAAAAATAAAGCAACTAACAGAAGTAAACAATACTCACAGTAGAAGTTTCCTTTAGCAGTTCCACTCTCCAATAGCGCTTCACTCCCCGGCAACGGCTCCAGAAAATAGTCTTGATGACCCACAAGTATAGGGGGTGTATCGCAGTATTTTTGATAAGTAAGAATGTCGAACCCAACGAGGAGCAGAAGGTGCTGGCTAGTGGTATGGATCAGGAATTCTCTGCAAATACTTAACAAACAGATTTTTAGGGGTTTTTGATAAAGCAAGTAAACAAAGTACAAGTAAATAAAAGACAGTAGGAATAAATGCAGCAGGTGGCCCAATCCTTTATGTAGCAAAGGACAAGCCGGTTGTATTACTTAAGATGACGAAACGTTCTCGAGGACACATGGGAAGACTGTCAAGTGCTTTCGCTTCATATAGTTGATTAATCTTCTTTAGCCTGCTAAGTGTTGTGTGGGTGAACCTGTGCTAATGTACCGACCTTCCTAGGACTAATACATACTTTTGATTATACCCCTTGCAAACATCCGTAAGTACAAGAAAGTAATTAAGGTAGAAACCTAACAACTTTAAACTCTAAGACCCTTACGTCCCTTGTGCAATGGTTTCCTAACGGGGGTTCATGTTTCTGTCACTCCGGCAATCCCTACGATTAATAGCCAAATACACAATGCATTCCCCTAGGCCCATATAGGTGAAGTGTCATGTAGTCGACATTCACATGACACCACTAGAAGAAGTACACCACAACTTAAATATCAAACTATTGAATCTTTCTCAACACAACTCCACTACTAACAACATGACTTCTCCCATGTCCTCAAGAACAAAACGAACTACTCACAAGACATCATATGGATCATGATCAGAGATGGAATAATGATGTATAACAATCTGAACATAAACAATAATTCAATGGTTCACTCAATAGCATCAACTACAAAGAGTAATCAACACCGGGAAAGTTTCCCCTATGAACTATGTAAGATTCAACTCAATTGTTACAACAATATGGAGATGGTGATGAGGGTGCTGATGGTGGTGGTGATGATGATGATCCCGATGAAGTCCAGCTTGATGGTGGTGTTGATGGCGACGATCTCCCCTCTCCGGGAAGGAATTCCCCTGGCAGAAATCTATCTACCGGAGAGATCTTTCTCTCTCGGTGTTTTCCGCCTCGCAGAGGTGGCGGAATCTTTCTGTGGTCACTCCCCGAGTCTTAGGGTTTTGGGAGGATAATATACGCCAGAGGGGAGTTCCTGGAGTGGGCCAGGGTAGCCACACCACCTGCTGGGGCGACCTAGGGCTGCCCGTGCCAGGGGGTGGTGTGGGCCCCCTGTGGCCCATCTCCAACCCCCCTTCTGGCTTCCTTCGTCTTCTGGAAAAATAGGATTTTCCATATATTTTCCCGGATTTTCTGATCTTCGCGAATTTTGCCTCCAAACATCACCTTTTCCATCAGAATCCTGACTGCAGCGGTCCATGCTCCAAAAGTCATCAACCATGCAAAAACAGATGAAATAACATAAGTAGCACCTCTCAATACGAAATATATCAATGAATAATAGTTAATTAAGACATAGAATAGTGATGCAAAATGGACGTATCAGTGAGCTACTCTTCTCTTTGCTATTCGCACTACCTATAACTACTAGCTTGCTATTGGCATTACAAAGATATATCGAACATAGAATTGTTTGCTAGCATGACGCTGGCAAACAATTCTTATCTTTTGTCTCCAATTTTCTGTCAAGTAGGATCTCCACTGAACCCAAATACACGGTTTGGGTCACCATCTGCGGCTACCACATTAAATTAGCAGATGGGAAGAGCACGTGGAATCAAGCTCACAATCTGAAGATGGAAGTAGCGCCTGTGCAGTTATGCACTATCCCTAGTTTGGTTGCTGCTGTGCGTGAACTTGCTGAAATGAGGCCGGAGAAGACTGCACGGTTCAGCATCCTTGATGAACGAGGCTTCAAGGTTCCTATAGCATGTGACAATCAACTAATTGGGTTGATGAAACAGCATGCTGGGCTTCGCGTGGTTATGCTGATTTGTAACATACTGGATGAGGAAGCTCCTGCTACTGGGAGTCGCCCAACTATTATTGGACAGGGAGGTCTAAATCGAATCCCTGCTGTTGTTGAGCAAAATGTGGTTCCTCGTCTGCGACATGCTTCTGTAAGGCAACCTCCTCGTTGGAGTCCCCGTGTTGCCGTTGTGGAAAACTCTACTTGGAATCTACTGGTACTGGTCGTCCCCGTGGTGTTGTTGCTCCGGCTGCTGCTGACCCAATCCATGCCGCTGTTGAGCAAACTAAGGCTTCCGGAGGCTACCCCGCTGTTGTTTCCAAGACCGCTGCCTTGTGTGCTCCTCCTCCTCGAAATTGTCCTCAGGTTGTGCGAACCCATGCTCTAGAATCTGCCGGTGCTGGTCGTCCTCGTGTTGTTGTTGATCTGGCCGCTGTTGACCCAATCCCTGCCACTGTTGAGCAAACTAAGGCTTCCGAAGGCTGCGCCACTATTGTTGCAAATACTGATGCCTTGTCTCCTCCTCGAACCCGTGCTCAGGTTCAGCGAGCTGCTGGTCTGGAGCTAGCTCATGGTCTGGACTCTGCTAGCACTCGAAACACTATTATTGTGGGAACTGCTCCTGATCGTCGATGTGGCATGGCAGCAGCTGATCCTATTGTGGCTGCTGATGACCCACAAGTATAGGGGGTGTATCGCAGTATTTTCGATAAGTAAGAGTGTCGAACCCAACGAGGAGCAGAAGGTGCTGGCTAGTGGTATGGATCAGGAATTCTCTGGAAATACTTAGCAAATGGATTTTTAGGGGTTTTCGATAAAGCAAGTAAACAAAGTACGAGTAAAGTAAAAGACAGTAGGAATAAATGCAGCAAGTGGCCCAATCCTTTATGCAGCAAAGGACAAGCCAGTTGTATTACTTAAGATGACCAAACGTTCTCGAGGACACATGGGAAGACTGTCAAGTGCTTTCGCTTCATATAGTCGATTAATCTTCTTGAGCTTGCTAAGTGTTGTGTGGGTGAACCTATGCTAATGTACCGCCCCATCCAATACTAATACATACTTGTGATTATACCCCTTGCAAACATCCGTAAGTACAAGAAAGTAATTAAGGTAAAAACCTAACCATAACTTTAAACTCTAAGACCCTTACGTCCCTTGTGCAATGGTTTCCTAACGGGGGTTTAGGTTTTTGTCACTCCGGCAACCCCTACGATAAGTAGCCAAATACACAATGCATTCCCCTAGGCCCATATAGGTGAAGTGTCATGTAGTCGACGTTCACCTGACACCACTAGAAGAAGTACACCACAACTTAAATAACAATCTATTGAATCTTTCTCAACGCAACTCCACTACTAACAACAAGACTTCTCCCATGTCCTCAAGAACAAAACGAACTACTCACAAGACATCATATGGATCATGATCAGAGATGGAATAATGATGTATAACAATCTGAACATAAACAATAATTCAATGGTTCACTCAATAGCATCAACTACAAAGAGTAATCAACACCGGGAAAGTTTCCCCTATGAACTATGCAAGATTCAACTCAATTGTTACAGCAATATGGAGATGGTGATGAGGGTGCTGATGGTGATGATGATGGTGATGATGGTGATGATGATCCCGATGAAGTCTAGCTTGATGGTGGTGTTGATGGCGACGATCCCCCTCTCTAGGAAGGAATTCCCCCGGCAGAAATTTGTCTACCGGAGAGATCTTTCTCTCTCGGTGTTTTCTGCCCCGCAGAGGCGGCGGAATCTTTCTATGGTCGCTCCTGAGTCTTAGGGTTTCGGTAGGATGATATACGCCAGAGGGGAGAGGCTGGAGTGGGCCAGGGCGGCCACACCACCTCCAGGCGCGGCCTAGGTCTGCCCGCGCCATGGGGTGGTGTGGGCCCCCTGTGGCCCACCTCCACTCCATCTTATGGCATCCTTAGTCTTCTAGAAAATAGGATTTTCTGTATATTTCCCGGATTTTCTGATCTTCGCGAATTTTGCCTCCAAACAACACCTTTTCCATCAGAATCCTGACTGCAGCGGTCCATGCTCCAAAAGACATCAACCATGCAAAAATAGATGAAATAACATAAGTATCACCTCTCAATACGAAATATATCTATGAATAATAGTGAATTAAGACATAGAATAGTGATGCAAAATGGACGTATCAACTCCCCCCAAGCTTAGACTTCGCTTGTCCCCAAGCGAAACTGAGCTCAATAAACATGGCCTCAAGTTTATGGAGTGAAGAGTCGATAAAAGAATACAGACAGGAAGCATCACATTCTTCAAATACATAGATCATAATAGAAGACAAATCACTATTATATAACTCAACTTGCAATGAGTAAAGGAAACACAATAAAGATACATAAAGTGAATCATAAATGGTAATGGAAAACTTAGCTCTTGGTCGGAGAATAGTTGATAATCTGCTGGAGTTCACAAATAACTGATTTTTCAATGATAGCTTTCAAAGTAGTAAACATCAGGAAAACAGCAATGTGCAAAACAAGGAACATAAGACATGGTTGAATAAATCAACATATGAATGAATGAAACACATCAACTCAAAATACTTGCTGAGATAGAAGGGAATAGGTTTACTGACTCAACTACAAAGTGAAAGAAAGGGCCCTTCAAAGTGGGAAGCAGGGATTGCAAGTCTCATAAAGAGCTCCCAAAAATTATGATACTTACTAGCTTTCAGCTCTCATTGCCCCTCTCATAGGCATCTTTAGGTGATTAAGGTTAAAGTGATCAAAAATGAGGATATGCAATGACAAGTTGTATGTTGAGAATCTCATGTCCCTTGAATGCGAGGGCCGCTCCTCATGCTACTCAAGTTTAGTCACCGGTAAGTTCTTGTCATCGTAAGCATATGTGTATCATAGAGAACCGCCAACGGGGTACCCCTTGCCCGATGATACGGAAGAATCCCCATATCAAAATGACAAGGCAAGCAGACAACAAGTATCTCAGCAATCTTCTTATTTACCATGGGAATATGGTGTTTTTTCTCTCTTTCCTCTTTTCATAAATCTATTTTTTCTTTTTTTTCTTTTTCTCAATCTCTATCTCTTTTTTTATAAGAAGAATGCTTCATAGATACTCGTTATGGTTACGCTGCAGGTTTCCACCATGTCAGCATGGATTAGACCAGCGGCCCAGGTGTTTCTCTAACACACATGTATAACTCCATGGACTTAGAAGCTCCCCTTTCATTTCACAACGACGACATCCATAGACAAAAGAACATGATATCAACTTGGTACAAAGTACCAGTGCAATGTTGAAAGCGTTCCCCATGACATCATGGTTCTGCTAATTCACAACTTACAAAGTGCAAGCATATACGCAACATAGGTGAGCACAATGGTTCAAGTTTATTAAATGCAAGAAAGTAAAGTGTGCCATCAAGTTCGTGAGAGATTTAATCACTAATTTTCACATAACAAGTTTAATTTGGGAGGTAGATAAAACAAGAATTTACTTGGAATAGCAATAATGCTAATAGGTAGGTATGGTGGACACAAATGGCAAAGGTTTTGGTTTAAAGGAGGTGGATGCACGAGAAGAAATCCTCTCAGTACAGGTTTTTGGCTAGCAAGGCTAGGTAGCAAGTATAAGAGTTGAAGGAAACAAACAAACATACAAGTGATAAATACAAACATGCAATCTTCCTTGGAAGCACAAAAGATCTTAACTAGAGAATACTAGACTTATGAGCAAATCAAGAAAGAAAGATGATGAAATTATTTTTCTCTAGAGTACTTCTATCTTTTTCATTCAACTCTCAAAAATAATGTGCTACTGACCGAGCCAGGTTTGCCAAAACCAACTAAATTAACTCAATGATCCCAAAGTGATACCAATACTAACAACAAGATCAATCATATAATCACGAATTTAAAACTAATATAAGCTATGCAAAAGAGTGAATGATAGAACTTCTCATTAATATTCCATAACGGCAACTCACACCAAGGGATACACATCTAACGAGAGAGGGGACACTTCCATAATGAAAACCATACTACATAATAACTCCTCTATTCATGATATGACTCTACTAATAAGGTAAAAAGATAGAAGATAGTGATATGATACCGCGGCACTCCCCCAAGCTTAAAACAAACCAAGGGGATGCCAAACCTGATGACGATTTACTCCTTAGGTGGTGGTGGTATCCTCTCATCTTTGTCTGTCTTCCAAGGTAAGGGCTTCCCATCAACAAAGGACATCGTGGTTTCCAACGTCCTGAAACTTGCAGCAGCACTTATGAGTTTAAATCTAGCCTCATACTCACAGTTTTGATTTTGAACGTCATAGAACTGTGCTTGCAGTTCGTTGGTTGTTTGGCGGAGTGAGAGGACTTCGTCTTTGAGTTCAGCAGTCTCCTTTTGGTGCTCGGTGATGAGTTCGGAACAAATCTTATGGATGATATCCACTTCGCGCTCCGCCATCTTCTTGTACCTAAAGACTTCTTGTTCCAGTGCTTCCATCCTGTCCTCCAGACTTCCTTCACCTTTAGGGCCTTGAACCTCTTTAATCCGAACCTCCCCACCTTCGAGCAATAACTCCTTGGGATGAATCTTCAATTCTCTCATGTATGGATTGATGATATCTTCCAAGGAATCTCCCCCAACTGATCCAGTGGAAGACATTGGGGCTACAAATCTGAGATTTTTACCTGGCAGAAACAGATCGAAACAAAAACACGACGAAAACACGATATACGGACCTTGGGGGGGTCCGGGGGATTATATATTACGAAGTTTCATATCAAAAGGAAGGTACTAGGAGAAAACGAGTCAGAGGCGGAGTCCTGGGTGGCCTCACCACCTGGTGGTGCGGCCAGGTGTGGGCCTGCGCCATGGGGGTGGTGTGGGCCACCCCGGCTCCTGTTCCGTCCCTTTTTCGCTTTGAAACTTTCCTTATCGACTGAAAACTGCAAAAATATAGTTATATTGTATTTTCGCGGAACTTTTCTTACTAGAACTGTTACCTACATGAAAACGGACTCTGCATGTCTCTGAATTTGGTCCTCAATGAATTTCTCTGGAGTTATAACTTGAAAGGCATCAACATCTTCATTGTAAGAATCTCTAGCAATATAGTGTTTGAGTCGCTGTCCATTCACTACTTGTGTAGTATTATATTTTAGAGAAGAAATTTTTGTTGCTCCTGAACGGTATACTTCTTCAATGATGAAAGGTCCTTCCCATTTTGATAGTAGCTTACCTGCAAAAAATCTGAGACGAGACCTATACAATAGAACTTTCTCACCAACATGAAATTCTCTCTTAAGTATTCGCTTGTCATGCCATCTTTTAACTTTTTCCTTAAAGAGCCTAGCATTCTCATAGGCTTCACTCCTCCATTCATCTAAAGAACTTAAGTCAAATAATCTTTTCTCACCAGCGAGCTTACAATCTCTATTTAGTTCTTTCACTGCCCAGTAAGCTTTGTGTTCTAATTATAAGGGTAGGTGGCAAGCTTTCCCATAAACCATTTTATAAGGAGACATTCCCATAGGATTTTTGTAAGCAGTTCTATAAGCCCATAAAGCATCATTCAACTTCTTAGCCCAGTTTTTCTAGACCTATTAACAGTCTTTTGCAAGATAGATTTAATTTCTCTATTTCATAACTCTACTTGCCCGCTAGTTTGGGGGTGATAAGCTGAAGCAATTCTATGATTAACATCATATTTAGCGAGGGTCTTCCTAAAACCGCCATGAATGAAATGAGAAACCCCATCATTCATGAGATACCTAGGCACTCCAAACCTAGGAAAGATAACGTCCTTAAGCATTTTTAGAGAGGTTTCCCCGTTAGCACTTTTCATAGGAATGGCTTCTACCCACTTAGTAACATAATCAACGGCAACAATAATATGAGTGTAACCCTTCGAAGGAGGGAAAGGACACATAAAGTCGAATCCCCAACAATCAAAAGTTTCAATAAATAGAGAGTAGTTCATAGGCATTTCATTGCGTCTAGAAATATTACCAACACGCTGACATTCATCACAAGATAAAACAAATTTTCTTGCATCTTTAAAAAGGGTAGGCCAGTAGAAACCTGATTGTAGTACCTTTTGTGCAGTTCTATCTCCTGCATGATGTCCACCATAGGCGCTACCATGACATTTATGCAATATCTCTTTTTGTTCATATTCTGGAACACATCTTCGCATAATACCATCAACTCCTTCTTTGTATAAGTGTGGGTCATCCCAAAAATAATGCCTCAAATCATAAAAGAACTTTCTTCTTTGCTGAGCTGTAAAAGTTGGAGGCAAATACTTGGAGACAATAAAGTTAGCATAATCAGCATACCAAGGGCTTCCTCGCGAGCTCACCCCTACTGCGGCTAACTGTTCATTTGGGAAACTATCATTAACAGGCATAGGATCAAAAGAAATGTTTTCCAAACGAGATAAATTATCAGCTACAGGGTTTTCAACACCCTTCCTATCTACTATGTGTAGATCAAACTCTTGTAAAAGTAGTAACCATCTAATAAGCCTAGGCTTAGCGTCCTTCTTCGTCATAAGATATTTAATAGCAGCATGATCAATATGAATGGTTACTTTTGAGTCCACAATATAGGGCCTAAACTTATCACAAGCAAAAACAACAGCTAGAAATTCCTTTTCAGTAGTGGCATAATTCCTTTGAGCAGCGTCTAGAGTCTTACTAGCATAATGGATAACGTTTAAATTTTTATCAATATGTTGCCCAAGGACAACCCCTATAGCAAAATCACTAGCATCGCACATTATTTCAAAGGGTAAACTCCAATCAGGTGGTTGAACAAAAGGGGTTGTAGTTAAAGCCTTCTTAAGAGTTTCAAAAGCTTCCCACAATCATCATCGAAAACAAAAGGTACATCTTTTTGAAGAAGATTAGTGAGAGGTTTTGATATCCTAGAGAAGTCTTTAATAAGCCTCCTATAGAAACCAGCATGACCAAGGATACTACGAATACCTTTGATGTCTCTTGGGCATGGCATCTTCTCAATTGCCTCAACCTTACCTCTATCAACTTCTATGCCTCTTTCAGAAACTTTACGCCCAAGAACAATCCCTTCATTAACCATGAAGTGGTATTTCTCCCAATTAAGAACAAGATTAGTTTCTTCACATCTCTGCAAAACTTTATCAAGGTTGTGCAGACAATTATCAAAAGAAGTTCCATAGACAGAAAAGTCATCCATGAACACTTCTACAATTTCCTCACAAAAACCATGAAAGATAGCAGACATGCACCTTTGGAAGGTAGCAGGAGCATTACATAAACCAAAAGGCATACGTCTATAAGCATAAGTTCCATAAGGGCAAGTAAAAGTAGTTTTTCTTGATCTTGTTGTTTAATAGCAATTTGAGAAAAACCAGAATAACCATCAAGAAAACAAAAATGGGTCTTTTTAGACAACCTTTCCAACATTTGATCAATAAAAGGAAGCGGGTAGTGATCTTTCTTAGTAACTTTATTGACTTTCCTAAAATTGATGCACATCCTATAGCCTACCACTATTCTTTGAGGAATAAGCTCATCATTATCATTAGGGACAACGGTAATACCTCCCTTTTTAGGAACACAATGAACAGGACTAACCCATTCACTATTAGCAATAGGATAAATAATACCAGCATCAAGGAGTTTCAATACCTCATTCCTTACCACCTCCTTCATCTTAGGATTTAAACGTAGTTGGTGTTCCACTACTGGCTTCGCATCTGGTTCTATGTTGATACAATGCTGACATATAGTGGGTGAAATCCCTTTTAAATCATCCAGAGTATAGCCCATAGCTCCTCGGTGTTTCTTCAAAACCTCCAACAGCCTTTCTTCTTCCTTTCCTAAAAGTTTAGAGCTAATAATAACAGGATATATCTTTTTATCATCAATATAAGCATATTTAAGATCATCAGGGAGAGGTTTTAGATCGAAGACCGGATCCTTTTTAGGTGGAAAAGTGGTACCCAAGTCTTCTACAGGCAAGTCATGCTTAAGCAACCTGGGTTGACGACGGAGGATCTCGTCAATCTCATTCCTTTATTCCATGAAGATCTCACTTTCGTGATCTTCCATAAATTGCTGCAAAGCATTGTTAGGAGCAAGAGAGATAGAAGCAAGTTATTCAACTCTAAAATCCTCATAATGGGTTTCCTCTTCGCAAGGTTCTTTAGTAAATTTCGAAAAATTAAACTCATAAGATTCCCCGTCAAACTTAGTCAAGATTTTCTCCCACTTGCAATCAATAATAGCTCCACAAGTACTCAAGAAAGGTCTACCAAAAATGATAGGATAAGTTTTACTAGCAGCTGAACCAAGTATTAGAAAATCAGCAGGATACTTGATCTTACCACAAAGGACTTCCACGTCTCGTACGATACCAATTGGAGAGATGGTCTCTCTATTAGCAAGGTGAATAACCACATCAATTTTCTTCCAACTCGCAGGGACTAATTTCATGCATAATTTCTCTGTAAAGCTCATAAGGAATAGCACTGTAACTTGCACCAATATCACATAAACCATAATAGCAATGATCACCAATTCTAACAGAAAGCATAGGAACACTAGCCTTTTTAGTTCTATTAGGATGTGAAACAATATTAGAAGCATCCTCACAGAAGACTATGTACCCATCTTCTATGCTTTTAGTGACAAGGTCTTTCACAATTCCTACTACAGGTTCAATATTTATTTGTTCATCAGGTTTTACAGTTCTCTTTTCACTTTTAGTGATTACATTAATTATAATAGGATGATCCTTTACCTTATCTCGGAAGGGAATCTTCTCGATATAAGGTTCAGGTAAGATATGATCAATAATGCAACACTCAGTGCTCCCAACAGGCACACGATCAACAATATCTTTATAAGGTGCATGGTACTTATTCCATCCCCTTTTTGGAATTTCAAGATAAGAAGCAAAAGCTCTAAAGCAATCCGTAATAACTTGCAAATCAAGACCATAAATATTACTAATATTTTGAAAGTCATCAGTTCCCATAAAAGATTCAATGCATTCATAATCATAATTTATACCCGACTTTCTACCTTTGTCATTCTCCCAAGCTTCAGCATTGTCTTGAATACGGTCTAGAAGATCCCATTTAACTTCTTCTTCCATGCGAGTGAATGATCCAGTGCAAGAAGCATCCAATAAATCCTTGTCATGTAGAGGGAGCCTGGCATAAAAGTTGTTGATAATAATATTGTTGGGGAGCTCATGAATGGGACATTTGACCATTAGTAACTTCAATCTCCCCCAAGCTTGAGCTGTACTCTCTCCATCAAGAGGCCAAAAGTTGTATATTTGATTCCGATCTTTATGAATCTCACTAGGAGGATAAAACTTTGAATAAAAGAGAGGCACTATTTCCTCCCATTCAAGAGCTTGACCATTCTTCAGCAGCTTATACCATTCCTCAGCTCTTCCTTTCACTAATAATGAAAATAACTTCTTCTTAACTTGATCTGTAGTAATACCTGCACACTTGAACAACCTGCATAATTCGTGTATAAAGAGTAAATGATCACCGGGATGGACAATTCCATCCCCAACATAGTAGTTATCCATAACACGATCAATAATTCTTGTAGGTATTTTGAAAACATCATTCTCAGCAGGTGGTGGCTTATCTACTACCTTAGAAGTGGTAGTAGCATTACCAAATAAGAAACTCAGTGAATTATCCATAATGAAAATAAAGCAACTAGCAGAAGTAAACAATACTCACAGTAGAAGTTTCCTTTACCAGTTACACTCTCCGATAGCGCTTCACTCCCCGGCAATGGCGCCGGAAAATAGTCTTGATGACCCACAAGTATAGGGGTGTATCGCAGTATTTTCGATAAGTAAGAGTGTCGAACCCAACGAGGAGCAGAAGGTGCTGGCTAGTGGTATGGATCAGGAATTCTATGCAAATACTTAGCAAACGGATTTTTAGGGGTTTTCGATAAAGCAAGTAAACAAAGTACGAGTAAAATAAAAGACAGTAGGAATAAATGTAGCAAGTGGCCCAATCCTTTATGCAGCAAAGGACAAGCCAGTTGTATTACTGAAGATGACCAAACGTTCTCGAGGACACATGGGAAGACTGTCAAGTGCTTTCGCTTCATATAGTCGATTAATCTTCTTTAGCTTGCTAAGTGTTGTGTGGGTGAACCTGTGCTAATGTACCGCCCCATCAAGGACTAATACATACTTGTGATTATACCCCTCGCAAACATCCGTAAGTATAAGAAAGTAATTAAGGTAAAAACCTAACCACAACTTTAAACTCTAAGACCCTTACGTTCCTTGTGCAATGGTTTCCTAACGGGGGTTCAGGTTTTTGTCACTCCGGCAACCCCTATGATAAGTAGCCAAATACACAATGCATTCCCCTAGGCCCATATAGGTGAAGTGTCATGTAGTCGACGTTCACCTGACACCACTAGAAGAAGTACACCACAACTTAAATAACAATCTATTGAATCTTTCTCAACGCAACTCCACTACTAACAACAAGACTTCTCCCATGTCCTCAAGAACAAAACGAACTACTCACAAGACATCATATGGATCATGATCAGAGATGGAATAATGATGTATAACAATCTGAACATAAACAATAATTCAATGGTTCACTTAATAGCATCAACTACAAAGAGTAATCAACACCGGGAAAGTTTCCCCTATGAACTATGCAAGATTCAACTCAATTGTTACAGCAATATGGAGATGGTGATGAGGGTGCTGATGATGATGATGATGGTGATGATGGTGATGATGATCCCGATGAAGTCCAGCTTGATGGTGGTGTTGATGGCGACGATCTCCCCTCTCTAGGAAGGAATTCCCCCGGCAGAAATTTGTCTACCGGAGAGATCTTTCTCTCTCGGTGTTTTCTGCCCCGTAGAGGCGGCGGAATCTTTCTGTGGTTGCTCCCTGAGTCTGAGGGTTTTGGTAGGATGGTATACGCCAGAGGGGAGAGGCTGGAGTGGGCCAGGGCGGCCACACCACCTCCAGGCGCGGCCTAGGCCTGCCCACGCCATGGGGTAGTGTGGGCCCCCTATGGCCCACCTCCACTCCATCTTCTGGCATGCTTAGTCTTCTGGAAAATAGGATTTTCTGTATATTTTCCCAGATTTTTTGATCTTCGCGAATTTTACCTCCAAACATCACCTTTTCCATCAAAATCCTGACTGCAGCAGTCCATGCTCCAAAAGTCATCAACCATGCAAAAATAGATGAAATAACATAAGTATCACCTCTCAATATGAAATATATCAATGAATAATAGTGAATTAAGACATAGAATAGTGATGCAAAATGGACGTATCAGCTGCCGTTAGAAGAGGCCCTGCCTGTCCACCATGTAATGTAGCTCCCGCTGCTAAGGGCCCTCGCCTTGCTCCTGGTCCTGGTACTTCCACCGAGGTTGATCCAGCTAACGATGATGCTGGTGATGGCAACGGTGGCATTAGGGCTGGGTCTGATGGTGCCGCTCCACCTCTCGAACCTCTCAGAGGTTTCTATGCCGAAGAACCTAATGATGGCAAAGTAATCGTTCGTATCGGTGTCGCGATTATACTAAAAAATTAGATGATGGCACAGAAAAATTCTATGACGAGTTTGATGTAATCCTTGGCAGATACGATCTTGAAGTGGTAGAGTTATCTGACCTGATGGCATCGTTACGTGTGAAGGTGCTGTGGGGGTCATCCCAGGAAGCACGTTTGTTATATTTTGGTTAGAGGAGCAAAAAGGCTATCGAAGTGAAAGGTACCAGGGATTTAGTCGTACCGTTTACAAGGAAAGATTATAGAGGTGAAGTGTACTTCCACTTGATTTTGCAAATGGTTGGAGAGGAATTGGAACTCGACAATAGAGATGATGGACTTTTAGAAGGCATGGGTGATCTGATCCATGGCATCACTTGGGCTGGTGCGATTGAGGGTAGCTGTGAACAGAGGAGAGTCTTACAGAGGAGCGTCATAAAGAGGAGCAGGAAGAGCATCCCCAGAAAGGGCACCCCGAAGAAGAACGTCACCAAGGATACCACGCCAGAGAAGAGGACGCCCAAGAGTCGCACGAAAAAAGCACCACGCCGCAGAGTACACCCCTTAGATCCAGTCAAAATGCCACACCGAACGGTAGTAGCAAAAATGCTAAGAGGGCTAGCACGGTGGTGAATACTCCTAGGAGTGGTAGCAAAGAGGCGAAGATGGCCAGCACGCAGGCTACCACACCCAGTGGGAGCAGAAAAAAAATACTAATTTGGAGCGAAACACGCCACTGAGGTCAGGCAATAATGCCAACACGAAAGAGAACAAGCCCAATAGTAGCAGCAAAAGGGCTAATTTGGAGCAGAACACGCCGCTGAGGTCAGGCAATAATGCCAGCACGAAGGAGAACACGCCCAATAGTAGCAGCAAAAGAGCTAATTCGAAGAAGAACACGCCGCAAAGGTCAGGCAATAATGCCAGCACCCTGGAGCCAACACCCGTGAGGGGAGGCAGTAAGGAGATCACACCCAAGAGCGGCAGCAAAAAGCCTAGTTCGATGGGGAATGGAACGCAGATGTCAAGCCCTACTGATACCATCAGGAAAGATTACATCAGGAAGGAGGATGTACACATGAAGAGCAAGAGGGTTTTGTAAAGTCAAGATGAAATTGATTCTGACTGCTGTTTGTCCACTGAAGTACCTGGGATGTGTGCAAGCGTAAGACCACCCCATGTGGTTGTAGCAGAACCAACCGAGTGTCTTGGATAAAATAGAGTTGCCGGTGAGGTGGATTGGGGTAATGTTCCAGTCCATCAGGGTGGAGATGATGGTGCAGCCCCACCCATGGGAGTAAATATGATGTGTGCAGTACTAGGCATTAGAGACGATGGCGAGGATTCTGAATCAGATGAAGAAGAAGGCATTGTAGAGGATCAAGAACCTGGTGATGATGAAATAGACGAGGAACTTAACGATGAGGCTGGTATTCCAGTCGATGATTTGGGTGTTGAAGTAGAAGAAATGAAACATGACCACGAGTATCCTATAATTACGGTCGACACCGAGTTCAGGAGCATGCATGAGTTCAGGATGTCGTTCTGGCATTTTTGTATCAAGGGGGAGTTCGACGTTTATTGACTGAAGAACACTGCCCAAAGGTATGCGACCGTTTGCAAGTTAACATGGATGAATGGACGGGCCAAGGTACATTGTCCATGGAGGATCACAACAAGAGCCTTACCTGCGTCAAAGGCAATTAGGGTACTGGGGCAATGAATGCAGCAAACCATTAGAACTTTCTCTCTTTTCACTCTATAACTACAATTGATGTGCGATATCTTTCTAGCAACTAGTCGACTCCGCTTAACTTTTAAATGAATCTGTGTTGTAGGTGAACAAAATGGGCCCTCCACACATGTGTCCGACAGGCAGCAAACTGAAATCCTCAATGGCTGATATGGAGTGGGTGGTATGTCCATACTAAAGGATAACCCTAAGGAGACCGCGAAGAATATTCAGACTAGCCTCGGTTCTAAATATAACATTGTCCTACCGTATTACACGGTTTGGAAAGGTAAAGAGAAAGCTCTGAGAGTCTTACACGGGGATTGGACCAATAGCTTCAGGATGCTGTACAACTTCAAGGCGGAGGTACAAGCTAGGTGTCCGGGGAGTGTTGTGGAGATTGACACCGAATCAGTACGTGGTAAAATATATTTCAAAAGATTTTTCATGGCGCTTAAACCTTGCATCCAGGGATTCAAGAACGGATGTAGGCCGTATCTAAGTGTAGATAACACTGTCCTAACTGGCAAATGGAAATGCTGTCTACCATCTGCCACAACACTTGATGGTCACAACTGGAAGTTCCCAGTGGCATTCAAGCTGTTTGAAACAGAAACGGAGGAAAACTGGGTCTAGTTTATGAGGCAGCTCAGGTGATCAATAGGCCACATGGATCCATTGGCTATATCCACGGATGCATGCAAAGGGTGAAGAATGCAGTGAAGGAGGTGTTCCCGCGAGCTGAAGGTAGAGAATGCCATTCCCATATGATGCTCAACTTGTACTCACACTATGCAGGCAGCGTATTTCATTACATGTTTCCTGCTGCTAGTGTTTACAAACTAGTAGCAGCGAATATTTCATGAGCAAGATTTTTGCGGAAGCCCCTGAACTTCCAGAGTACTTAGCCCTCCATCATTCGCAGCTATGGAAGAGGAGTCAATTCAACCCTGACATCAAAGTTGATTACATAAACAACAACCTTGCAGAATGCCTGAATAACTTGGTGAAGGACATAAAAGTGCGTCCTGTTCATATCTTGATGGACATCATATGTGGTATGATCATGAAGCTGTTAAATATAAGGAGAGAGATCGGTAGGAGACTTAGAGGACATATGCTAGAGGACTTGCTCATCTTAAGGTTCTCCCGTCAACTAGCAACAGCTGTGAGGTGGCCGATATGTCCAAGAGTGGCAAAAGGGATGTTGTGAACATCCAGCTGCGAGAATGCACCTGCTTAGAGTGGAAGCATACCGGGAAACCTTGTGACCACGCCTTGGCCTTCTTGGTGAAGAAAAGAACTCTACCACATTTGGATCAGTATTTGTCAGACTACTACTCTATGGAAAAGTTCAGAGATGCGAACGCAGGATCTGTCGAGCCATGTACAGACCCATCTCAGTGGCCTCAAGTCCAACTGTCTTTCGAGCTTTGCCAGCCAGTTACAAAAAGGGCCAGAGGAAGGCCTCAGGTGAATAGGTTTAAGAATTTTCTTGAGAAGAAGGGTTCGGCTTTCTGTGCTACCAAGAAGGGCAAAAACAGATGCAAGACCTACCATCTTATAGGCCATAGAGCAGCGGGTTGTCCCCTTAATGCTCCCAAACCTAGGTATGAGATGGTACATTGACACAAAAAATTGTTTATAGTCTGTAGATATAAGGTAGTAATCCATGTACTATTTTTTACAGGAAGCGCAAGGTAAGAAACAAGACAACCGACTCAGTGATTGTGCTGCGGGAAGAAAACCAAAACGAGTGGAGTGATGATGCTGGACAAGATTCTGGTGCTGATTGGCCTGACTTCCCTCGACCCGGAGATGCAGGGTACGTGAAGGTAAGAAAATTGGCACCCAGGAAGAGGAAGAAGGCAGGAGATGAAGAAGCTAGTGGACGTGAAGGCAAGAGGAAGAAAGTTGGCACCCAAGCAGAGAAAGAAGGCTAGCAGTGTAGAAGCCTAATGATGTATTGAACTTGAACCTATATATGTAGTTCAGTTAAACTCTAGAGCTGTGTGCATGGAACTTGTCGGGCAAAACAATCTGCCTACCGTATTCGGAGTAAAATGTATCGCGACTTTAGGATTGGATACGGCCGAGGCCACTAGTTGAATCCAAAATTGTGACTATGCCACTACTATCTGAACAATCGCGATAGCTGAGCGGTTAAGGGGTCTCCAAAATCGATGGGTGTTAGTGGCACAAACATGAATTATTTATATGCGCTTAATAAATCCCTGCTATTGGCATTACACTTATGATAAGTTTCTGGGCTGAAAAACAATTTCTAAGCTGGCTGCTACACTCCACGAAGCAGCAACTTATTTCAGCTGCTGGACAACGACATGGCAACATAAACTGCAAATGCAACAGATAATGCCCAGATAACGAGGAAATTGTTTCCACTATCTAGCCTAATCTTGAGCCCTTCTGTCTCACCACCTCCCTGCCCCTGCCTCCCCTGCACCTGGCGAAGCTCCCGGATCTCTCGCTCCATCACACGAATCTCCTATTTCTTGTCCCACACAACATCACGCAGATCCTGAACAAGCTCTTTGTGAAAACCTGTCAGTGGCTTTTCGATCCACATAAACTGATCACATCTAGTTCCCCTCCCTTCCTGTGAAGTAGATCGAAGGAAACAAAAAAAAAAGAATTACATTACCCTTTCCGGATCCGGGTTACCATTGTACCTACAGTACGAACATACCGCTCTGATGTTGTAGTTGCTGAATTTTCCTGCAGTATTTTCGTCGGTCCATGAAATCCATCTCAGTATCTTCTTACCGCACAAACACAACATATAAGGGGAGTAATCGTAGGGCACCCTCCAGTACATGATGGGGGCACCCGCCTGACGGCGTTGAGCTGACCCTGATTCCGCCCGAGACGAACTGCATGAGCTGCGAGCCATGAGCGAGGGGAGCGAGGGCAGAGGAAAGAGGATCCTTTGGATGTCAGGGTAGTGGTGAAGCGTGATTTATCCCCACTTAATAACTCGGGCAGAATCCTACCGTCCACATTCGGCTGACATGTGGGGGACCTAGCATGTGGACTTGTCAACCAAACCTCGCGCCTTCGTGGTTCAAAGGCCCTCTCACGCGCATTGGATGAAATTTTTTGGCACTTTGCCCGCGTACATATCACTAGGAGGCCATGCTCAGGAACCAGACACGCCTGGCCCACAATCTTACTCCCTCCTAGGAACTTGTCATGGCTCGCACTGGTAGATCCATCCGCTCCACTGGTTCCGGTAGGGCTCGCCGCGGCGGATCCACCCCAAGATCCTACCGTCGCAGTATCAAATGGCCATGGTTTCTTGAGAGGAGCGACGACGATACGTATCCGATCTCGACCCCTCCTACCTATAGAAGGACTGATGCGGCGTCGAGCTCGAGCAAGATCCGCCAGGCGCGGCGGTGCTCGGTCCACGCCAACCCCGTCACCTTCGTCATTGTCGATTCCGATGTGGAGGACGACGGGGATGAAGCTGTGCAGAACACCATTGTTGCCTCCTTGGCGAAGGGCAAGCCAAAAGCAGGAGTGGATGTCACTGGGAAGGGCACGGAGGTGTCACCAATTCGAGGTGGACTCCGACGACAGCGCTGTGATGTGGGTTTAGATGTTGTTTAGGATGGTTACAATTTCGGTTGTGTTTAGTGCGAGTACAATTATTGTAATGGTTTTGTCGAGCTATATTGATAAATATGTGCAATAGTAGCGTGTGAGTGCTTCTACTTTAGAAATTGTGTCTATGCCATTTGCATGTTGCATTATCAACATAGATTACATGTAACCAATCCAACGAAAATCAGATTACAACCATCAGACGGGAGTGGCAGGATGGAAGAGAAGTCAGGACAGTGGCTTCGAGGGGAAGGAAGAGAAGGGGGCGTGACACTGGCAGGTGGGCCTTCAGAACACATGACACTGACATGCGGGGGCGGGAGCACACGGTATTGTCAGTCTGTCCAGAGCAAGCGGACTTTGCAACGTGACAACAACAAGCTGATTGGACCAATAACTTCTCGAATTATTAAGGAGTACTAAAAAAACTACAACTGGGGTACATTTGGACAACACGTATGCTCTATGCACCCGAGAAGCATCGCTTAAGTCTAACAGTAACGACAACATAAGTACTACATTTCCCTGTCGGTCTTCTCGATACAAATGTAGAAATGCATCTGCCTTTTCGGTCCAACACAGACAAGGTACTGAGATGGCACACATAGGATCGACCTTAGGTCCGCATACTCCACCTCCTGCAGCGTCGGGCAGCTCGCCACCTCGGCTAGCACAAGAATGCTATCGGACGATGGCGGCTAGGCGTTCACCCACATGCGCATCGTGTATACGGGCCAGGCGCACGAGACCGACCTGACACATACCGCACACACGACGGTGGGCCCGGCTCTAGCTCTCGGAGCACCGGCGGTGATGGTCAGGACGAAAACAGAGCCGTCCCCCTGGAAAATTAGCCGGCGGCGTGCCGAGTCAATGAACGGCACCTGCTCTTGGAGAAGTTAGGCTTGCCCGTACGAGATCCTAGTCACTTTGATCAAGTGCTCCTCTGCAAGGTGGACGACGAGTTCTGCCGGCGGGCCGGTGTAGTTGCAGCCCGGCTCCGTGCAGGGAGCACGCACCGTGCAGGCATGCGAGCTCGTGGATCGGGAGCTCGTGGTAGGAGTAACGGTGAAAGCATCCTGGGTGGGAGCACATGAGCGGGAACGTCGCTGCAAAGTTGCACGCGAGGATCTCCAGATTCTCGGGCTGCAGCATCTGCCACATGTGAAATTCATTGAGAAATCGGAAAAAAGATCAGCAGTTAGATTGGCGAATAGCATGAATATGTAGGATAAGTTTAAAAGCTTGTAAAATGATTTCTTAGCATGAAGGTAGCGACCCAAGAATTGGCGGATGTCGTCCAGGCACGGCGCACAAAAGCCGGTGGCGTCGTCCGGACATAGTGACGTGTGGTGAATGAGGGGAGAGGGGGCTGCGGAGTAGACGTGCTCACTCACGAGCTCTATGATATTACTAGTAGGCTATAGGGGAGTGCAAATAATAGTAATATAAGTGAAAATGTAAGCATGGACAATCATGTCACGGAACAGCCTACTCGCAGATCGCTCTTACGAAGAACCATCTTATTCGTCCACGCACAATGGATACATATGTGGTTAGTGGAAAGAACACACATGCAATGAACACTGGTGGATCCATATGTGGTTCATGACAGGAACACACATGCAGTGACACTGGTTGATCCATATATGGTTTGTGAAAATAACACACATGTAATGACATTAGTTGATCCATATGTGGTTTGTGGAAAAGAAAACGCATGCAATTACTCTGGTGGATCCACGTGTGGTTTGTGGAAAGAACACACATGCAATGACTCTGGTGGATCCATATGTGGTTTGTGAAAAGAACACACATGCAACGACTCTAGTGGATACATATGTGGTTAGTGGACAGAACACGCATGCAATGAACACTGGTGGATCCATATGTGGTTCATGACAGGAACACACATGCAGTGACACTGGTTGATCCATATGTGGGTTGTTAAAAGAACACACATGCAATGACTCTAGTGGATCCATATGTGGTTTGTGGAAAGAACACACATGCAATGAACACTGGTGGATCCATATGTGGTTCATGACAGGACCACACATGCAATGACATTGGTTGATCCATATGTGGTTTGTGACAATAACACACATGCAATGCCATTGGTTAATCCATGTGTGGTTCGTGGAAAGAACACACAAGCAATGACTCAAGCGGGTCCATATGTGGTTTGTTTAAAGAACACACATGCAATGACTCTAGTTAATCCATATGTGGTTTGTGGAAAGAACACACAGGCAATGAACACTAGTGGATCCATATGTGGTTTGTAGAAAGAACACACATGCAGTGAACACTGGTGGATCCATATGTGGTTTGTGGAAAGAACACACATGCAATGACTCTGGTGTATCCATATGTGGTTTGTGACAGGAACAGACATGCAAAGACACTAGTTGATCCATATGTGGGTTATTAAAAGAACACACATGCAATGCCATTGGTTAATCCATATGTGGTTTGTGGAAAGAACACACATGCAATGACTCTAGTGGATCCATATGTGGTTTGTAGAAAGAACACACATGTAATGAACACTGGTGAATTCATACGTGGTTCATGACAGGAACAAACATGCAATGACATTGGTTGATCCATATGTGGTTTGTGACAATAACACACATGCAATGACATTGGTTGATCCATGTGTAGTTTGTGGAAAGAACACACATGCAATGACTCAAGTGGGTCCATGTGTGGTTTGTGAAAAGAACACACATGCAATGACTCTGGTTGATCCATGTGTGGTTTGTGGAAAGAAGAAACATGCAATGACATTGGTGGATCCGTATGTGGTTTGCGGAAAGAACACACATGCAATGACATTGGTTGATCCATGCGTGGTTTGTAAAAAGAACACACATGTAATGACTCTAGTGGATGCATATGTGGTTAGTGGAAAGAACATACATGCAATAAACACTGGTGGATCCATATGTGGTTCATGGAAAGAACACACATGCAATGACTCTAGTGGATCCATATGTGGTTTGTGAAAAGAACACAGATGCAATGACATTGGTTGATCCATATGTGGTTTGTGGAAAAGAACATACATGCAATTACTCTGGTTGATACATATGTGGTTTGTGACAATAACACACATGCAATGACATTGGTTGATCCATGTGTGGTTGTGGAAAGAACACACATGCAATGACTCAAGTGGGTCCATGTGTGGTTTGTGAAAAGAACACACATGCAATGACTCTGGTTGATCCATGTGTGGTTTGTGGAAAGAAGAAACATGCAATGACATTGGTGGATCCGTATGTGGTTTGCGGAAAGAACACACATGCAATGACATTGGTTGATCCATGCGTGGTTTGTAAAAATAACACACATGTAATGACTCTAGTGGATGCATATGTGGTTAGTGGAAAGAACATACATGCAATAAACACTGGTGGATCCATATGTGGTTCATGGAAAGAACACACATGCAATGACTCTAGTGGATCCATATGTGGTTTGTGAAAAGAACACAGATGCAATGACATTGGTTGATCCATATGTGGTTTGTGGAAAAGAACATACATGCAATTACTCTGGTTGATACATATGTGGTTTGTGACAATAACACACATGCAATGACATTGGTTGATCCATGTGTGGTTGTGGAAAGAACACACATGCAATGACTCAAGTGGGTCCATGTGTGGTTTGTGAAAAGAACACACATGCAATGACTCTGGTTGATCCATGTGTGGTTTGTGGAAAGAACACACATGCAATGACATTGGTGGATCCATATGTGGTTTGTGGAAAGAACACACATGCAATGACTGTGGTGTATCCATATGTGGTTTGTGACAGGAACACACATGCAATGACACTAGTTGATCCATATGTGGATTGTTCAAAGAACACACATTTAATCCCATTGGTTAATCCATGTGTGGTTTGTGAAAATAACAGACATGCAATGACTCTAGTGGATCCATGTGTGGTTTGTGGAAAGAACACACATGGAATGTCATTGGTTGATCCATATGTGGTTGGTGGAAAAGAACACACATGCAATTACTCTGTTGGATCCATGTGTGGTTTGTGGAAAGAACACACATGCAATGACTCTGGTGGATCCATATGTGGTTTGTGAAATGAACACACATGCAATGACTCTAGTTGATACATATGTGGTTAGTGGAAAGAACACACATGCAATGAACACTGGTGGGTCCATATGTGGTTCATGACAGGAACACACTTGCAGTAACACTGGTTGATCTATATGTGGGTTGTTAAAAGAACACACATGCAATGACTCCAGTGGATCCATATGTGGTTTGTGGAAAGAACACACATGCAATGAACACTGGTGGATCCATATGTGGTTCATGATAGGAACACACATGCAATGACATTGGTTGATCCATATGTGGTTTGTGACAATAACACACATGCAATGCCATTGGTTAATCCATGTGTGGTTCGTGGAAAGAACACACATGCAATGACTCAAGTGGGTCCATATGTGGTTTGTGAAAAGAACACACATCCAATGACTCTAGTGGATACATATGTGGTTTGTTGAAAGAACACACATTCAATGAACACTAATGAATCCATATGTGGTTTGTGGAAAGAACACACATGCAATGACTCTGGTGTATCCATATGTGGTTTGTGACAGGAACACACATGCAATGACACTGGTTGATCCATACGTGGGTTGTTAAAAGAACACACATGCAATGCCATTGTTTAATCCATATGTGGTTTGTGGAAAGAACACACATGCAATGACTCTAGTGGATCCATATGTGGTTTGTAGAAAGAACACACATGCAATGAACACTGGTGGATTCATATGTGGTTCATAAGAGGAACACACATGCAATGACATTGGTTGATCCATATGTGGTTTGTGAAAATAACACACATGCAATGACATTGGTTGATCCATGTGTGCTTTGTGGAAAGAACACACATGCAATGACTCAAGTGGGTCCATGTGTGGTTTGTGAAAATAACAAACATGCAATGACTCTGGTTGATCCATCTGTGGTTTGTGGAAAGAAGACACATGCAATGACAATGGTGGATCCATATTGGTTTGTGGAAGGAAGACACATGCAATGACATTGGTTGATCCATGCGTGGTTTGTAAAAAGAACACACATGCAATGACTCTAGTGGATACATATGTGGTTGGTGGAAAGAACACACATGGAATGAACACTGGTGGATCCATATGTGGTTGATGGAAAGAACACACATGCAATGACTCTAGTGGATCCATATGTTGTTTGTGAAAAGAACACACATGCAATGACATTGGTTGATCCATATGTGGTTTGTGGAAAAGAACATACATGCAATTACTCTGGTTGATCCATATGTGGTTTGTGATAATAACACACATGCAATAACATTGGTTGATCCATGTGTGGTTGTGGAAAGAACACACATGCAATGACTCAAGTGGGTCCATGTGTGGTTTGTGAAAAGAACACACACGCAATGACTCTGGTTGATCCATGTGTGGTTTGTGGAAAGAACACACATGCAATGACATTGGTGGATCCATATGTGGTTTGTCGAAAGAACACACATGCAATGACTGTGGTGTATCCATATGTGGTTTGTGACAGGAACACACATGCCATGCCACTGGTTGATCCATATGTGGGTTGTTAAAAGAACACACATTTAATGCCATTGGTTAATCCATGTGTGGTTTGTGAAAAGAACACACATGCAGTGACTCTAGTGGATCCATGTGTGGATTGTGGAAAGAACACACATGCAATGACATTGGTTGATCCATATGTGGTTTGTGGAAAAGAACACACATGCAATTACTCTGGTGGATCCATGTGTGGTTTGTGGAAAGAACACACATGCAATGACTCTGGTGGATCCATATGTGGTTTGTGAAATGAACACACATGCAATGACTCTAGTTGATACATATGTGGTTAGTGGAAAGAACACACATGCAATAAACACTGGTGGGTCCATATGTGGTTCATGACAGGAACACACATGTAGTGACACTGGTTGATCCATATGTGGGTTGTTAAAAGAACACACATGCAATGACTCTAGTGTTTCCATATGTGGTTTGTGGAAAGAACACACATGCAATGAACACTGGTGGATCCATATGTGGTTCATGACAGGAACACACATGCAATGACATTGGTCGATCCATATGTGGTTTGTGACAACAACAACATACATGCAATGCCATTGGTTAATCCATGTGTGGTTCGTGGAAAGAACACACATGCAATGACTCAAGTGGGTCCATATGTGGTTTGTGAAAAGAACACACATCCAATGACTCTATTGGATACATATGTGGTTTGTGGAAAGAACACACATGCAATGACTCAAGTGGGTCCATATGTGGTTTGTGAAAAGAACACACATGCAATGAACATTGGTGGATCCATATGTGGTTCATGACAGGAACACACATGCAATGACATTGGTTGATCCATATGTGGTTTGTGACAATAACACACATGCAATGACATTGGTTGATCCATGTGTGCTTTGTGGAAAGAACACACATGCAATGACTCAAGTGGGTCCATGTGTGGTTTGTGAAAATAACAAACATGCAATGACTCTGGTTGATCCATCTGTGGTTTGTGGAAAGAAGACACATGCAATGACAATGGTGGATCCATATTGGTTTGTGGAAGGAACACACATGCAATGACATTGGTTGATCCATGCGTGGTTTGTAAAAAGAACACACATGCAATGACTCTAGTGGATACATATGTGGTTGGTGGAAAGAACACACATGGAATGAACACTGGTGGATCCATATGTGGTTGATGGAAAGAACACACATGCAATGACTCTAGTGGATCCATATGTTGTTTGTGAAAAGAACACACATGCAATGACATTGGTTGATCCATATGTGGTTTGTGGAAAAGAACATACATGCAATTACTCTGGTTGATCCATATGTGGTTTGTGATAATAACACACATGCAATAACATTGGTTGATCCATGTGTGGTTGTGGAAAGAACACACATGCAATGACTCAAGTGGGTCCATGTGTGGTTTGTGAAAAGAACACACACGCAATGACTCTGGTTGATCCATGTGTGGTTTGTGGAAAGAACACACATGCAATGACATTGGTGGATCCATATGTGGTTTGTCGAAAGAACACACATGCAATGACTGTGGTGTATCCATATGTGGTTTGTGACAGGAACACACATGCCATGACACTGGTTGATCCATATGTGGGTTGTTAAAAGAACACACATTTAATGCCATTGGTTAATCCATGTGTGGTTTGTGAAAAGAACACACATGCAGTGACTCTAGTGGATCCATGTGTGGATTGTGGAAAGAACACACATGCAATGACATTGGTTGATCCATATGTGGTTTGTGGAAAAGAACACACATGCAATTACTCTGGTGGATCCATGTGTGGTTTGTGGAAAGAACACACATGCAATGACTCTGGTGGATCCATATGTGGTTTGTGAAATGAACACACATGCAATGACTCTAGTTGATACATATGTGGTTAGTGGAAAGAACACACATGCAATAAACACTGGTGGGTCCATATGTGGTTCATGACAGGAACACACATGTAGTGACACTGGTTGATCCATATGTGGGTTGTTAAAAGAACACACATGCAATGACTCTAGTGTTTCCATATGTGGTTTGTGGAAAGAACACACATGCAATGAACACTGGTGGATCCATATGTGGTTCATGACAGGAACACACATGCAATGACATTGGTCGATCCATATGTGGTTTGTGACAACAACAACATACATGCAATGCCATTGGTTAATCCATGTGTGGTTCGTGGAAAGAACACACATGCAATGACTCAAGTGGGTCCATATGTGGTTTGTGAAAAGAACACACATCCAATGACTCTATTGGATACATATGTGGTTTGTGGAAAGAACACACATGCAATGACTCAAGTGGGTCCATATGTGGTTTGTGAAAAGAACACACATGCAATGAACATTGGTGGATCCATATGTGGTTCATGACAGGAACACACATGCAATGACATTGGTTGATCCATATGTGGTTTGTGACAATAACACACATGCAATGACATTGGTTGATCCATGTGTGCTTTGTGGAAAGAACACACATGCAATGACTCAAGTGGGTCCATGTGTGGTTTGTGAAAATAACAAACATGCAATGACTCTGGTGTTTCCATATGTGGTTTGTGGAAAGAACACACATGCAATGAACACTGGTGGATCCATATGTGGTTCATGACAGGAACACACATGTAGTGACACTGGTTGATCCATATGTGGGTTGTTAAAAGAACACACATGCAATGACTCTAGTGTTTCCATATGTGGTTTGTGGAAAGAACACACATACAATGAACACTGGTGGATCCATATGTGGTTCATGACAGGAACACACATGCAATGACATTGGTCGATCCATATGTGGTTTGTGACAACAACAACATACATGCAATGCCATTGGTTAATCCATGTGTGGTTCGTGGAAAGAACACACATGCAATGACTCAAGTGGGTCCATATGTGGTTTGTGAAAAGAACACACATGAAATGACTCTAGTGGATACATATGTGGTTTGTAGAAAGAACACACATTCAATGAACACTAGTGAATCCATATGTGGTTTGTGGAAAGAACACACATGCAATGACTCTGGTGTATCCATATGTGGTTTGTGACAGGAACACACATGTAATGACACTGGTTGATCCATATGTGGGCTGTTAAAAGAACACACATGCAATGCCATTGGTTAATCCATATGTGGTTTGTGGAAAGAACACACATGCAAAGACTCTAGTGGATTCATATGTGGTTTGTAGAAAGAACACACATGCAATGAACACTGGTGGATTCATATGTGGTTCATAACAGGAACACACATGCAATGACATTGGTTGATCCATATGTGGTTTGTGACAATAACACACATGCAATGACATTGGTTGATCCATGTGTGGTTTGTGGAAAGAACACACATGCAATGACTCAAGTGGGTCCATGTGTGGTTTGTGAAAAGAACAAACATGCAATGACTCTGGTTGATCCATCTTTGGTTTGTGGAAAGAAGACACATGCAATGACAATGGTGGATCCATATTGGTTTGTGGAAAGAACACACATGCAATGACATTGGTTGATCCATGCGTGGTTTGTAAAAAGAACACACATGCAATGACTCTAGTGGATACATATGTGGTTAGTGGAAACAACACACATGGAATGACATTGGTTATATGCTTGCAAATTATAGGCTGGGGATTAGCAGAACCGTGCTTTCACGGGGAACACTTTCAACACTTGTAAATATATACCCCGTTGATACCTTGCTCTTTTGTTTGCGGATGTCGTCGGTGTGAAATAAAAGGGGACTTGTAAGTCCATGGAGTTATGTATGTGTGTTAGAGAAACGCCTGGGCCGCTGGTCTAATCCATGCTGACATGGTGGAAACCTGCAGCGTAACCATAATGATATCTATGAAGCATTCTTCTTATAAAAAAAGAGAGATAGCTATTAAGAAAAAGAAAAAAAGAGATTTATGAAAAGAGGAAAGAGAGAAAAAAGCACCATTTTCCCATGGTAAATAAGAAGATTGCTGAGATACTCATTGTCTGCTTGCCTTGTCCTTTTGGTACGGGGATTCTTCCATATCATCGGGCAAGGGGTACCCCGTTGGCGGTTCTCTATGATACGCACATATTTACGATGACAAGAACTTACCGGTAACTAAAGTTGAGTAGCATGAGGAGCGGCCCTCGTACTCAAGGGACATGGGATTTTCAGTTTATAGTCTGTCAAGCATATAACTCAGATTGGACCTCACTTTCACCTTAACCACATTAAAGATGCTTATGATAGGGGCAATGTGAGCTCAAAGCTAATGAGTAACATACTTTCAGCATTTGAAAGGCTTTCAAAATTATTCAAAACCTTTTCCTTTACTTGTTGAGTCTCCATGCATTCTCCGAGCACCTTCTTGAGAGCATAGTTATCATTCTTTGTGCTTGTCCCATTACTCGATTATTTGTGTTATGACTTTGATGCTTGTATCTTTGATATCTTTACTTCTAGTCATCACTTGAACTTCAGAGGTGCCTTGACATTCATAATCAAAGGCAAGCGAGATACCACTCTATAATACCCTTTTTATGAGCACTATAATGGTGCTTATGTTTATGCTTCATGCTACTTATTATTTTTGAGTTGGAATCTCTTCATAGCTTGCAATGCCTATTAACTAAACTTAGTTTCTTACTCTTTATTATGAACTGTCTAAGTAGTTGATCACATTGCTGAGAATATTTACATCATATGAAGCAAATGTGTTCGTGAAAGTTCTTTTATCGCACTCAGTTTTCAACTGAATTGCTTGAGGACAAGCAATAAGCTAAGCTTGGGGGGAGTTGATACGTCCGAAACGTATCTACTTTCCCGAACACTTTTGCTATTGTTTCTCCTCTAAACTTGTGTGATTTGGATGCAACTAACGCGGACTGACGCTGTTTTCAGCAGAATTGCCTTGGTGTCTACTTTTTGTGCAGAAAATAAACTATCAGGAAAAATCCCAGAAAATATGCCAAAAATCCTATTTCACCCGAAGACTCCAGGAGCCAGAATACGAGACAGAGAAGAGCCAGGGGTGGCCACACCACCTGGTGGCGTGGGCCAGGCCAGGCCGTGCCAGGGTGGTGTGGGCCCCCCAGGCACCCCCTCGGTCTCCCTCTTCGCCTATAAGAAGCCTTCTGACCTAAAAACTCTGGGGGGTTCGACGTTTTTCTAGAAGGAGTTCCGCTCCACCGCCACCACCAGATTCCATGAAACAGCACCAGAAACTCTGTTTTGGCACCTTGCCGGGACGGGGAATTGGAGGAGATCATCACCATCATCATCACCATTGCTTCTCCATCGACCATCCATGTTTCCCCCATCTATGAGTGAGTAATCCCCCGCTATAGGCTATGGGGATGGTAGGGATTGGATGAGATCGTTCATGTAATGGCATCAGATTGTTAGGGCATGGTGCCTAGTATCTTTTATTAGTGCTTTATGACTTTGTTGCGACTTGTTGTGCTTAATGCTTGTCACTAGGGCCCGAGTGCCATGATTTCAGATCTGAACATGTTATTGATTCATTATGATAGTATTGTTTATGGTCTTATCTGCAAGTTGTATACACACATTATTGTCTGAAACCAATGGCCCCGAAGTGACAGAAATCGGGATAACATGTGTTCACAGAGTGTTAATGCTTTCCTCCGGTGCTTTATTAAAAGGAGCACCTTAATTGCCAGTAGTTCCCTTGAGGCCCCGTTGCAAACGGGCTGGCAGGACAAAAGATGTTGTGCAAGTTCTTATTGCGAGCACGTATGACTATATATGGAACACATGCCTAGGATTATCTAGTACTTGGATGCTTTATCTTATTTATCTACAATTGCCCTATGTTCTGATTGCTATGTGAATTGTCTTGTCCATGCAATGCCCATCCATCCATCCCTATGCCTACCACACTCGAATCCTACTGTTTACTGCTATTGTTACTGCTGTCTTTACTTTACTACTGCTGCTACTTTGCTATTCCTACTACAAAACTGTTGCTACTGATAAACTGCTGTGAGGAAGGTTGTTTCCAGGTGCAGCTGAATTGACAACTCAGTTGTTAAGGCTTATAAATATTCTTTGGCTCCCCTTGTGTCGAATCATTAAATTGGGTTTCACTTCCCTCGAAAATACTGCGATACACCCCCTATACTTGTGGGTCATCAAGACTATTTTCTGGCGCCGTTGCCGGAGAGCATAGCTTTATTTATCAAGTTGACTTGGATTGTCTATTGTTCGCTGCTATCCATCCATCATGGGTAAGTCTCGTGATGGCAAGTTTCCTATTTTACCATCCACTACAAGAAGAGGTACGGTTCTGAACACCTCTGCTGCTCTTGATTCACCATCTGTTATAAGTAAGCTCGTTACACCACCACATACACATGCTACACACACTGCTACTACTGCTGAATCTGAAACTTCTGATGCTTATGATGCTGCTTCTACTGTGCTTGATAAGAGTGGTTCATTACGTCCTTTCCTAGATGCTACGATTGCTAGAACTATAGCTGGAAATACCGAAACTCCTAATGAAGACACTACCACACCTGTTAGTTCACCTAAGTCTAGTGAAAGTTATGATATTGAAGATGGTTATGTTGAGATGACCGATGAATTTATTAAAGAATGTAAAAACACCCATGATAGGAGCACTGCTAAGAGTCTCCTTGAGAGGAGTACTATTAGACCCAAATTGTCTCCTATTGCTAAGTTTGCTGCTTCCCCCATAAACATTACAGATGAAGATTATGATTTCTCTCTCGATCTATCTTACATAGCTATTGTCGAGAAAGAACCTTTTTGTGGGACTAAGAATGAAAGTGCGGTAGCACATATGAATGAACTTTCTACCATGAGTGGCTTGTTTTCTGATGATATTAAGATGCGTACTTACTTTTTTGCTAAGATTTTCCCCTTTTCACTGAAAGGAGAAGCTAAAACTTGGTTTAGTAATTTACCTCCTGGATCTATTGATAGCCCTGAGTGCTTGATTAGTACTTTCCTGCAGAAATATTTTCCTCCTAGTGCTAGACATGCTATTTTGCAGGAACTTTTTGATTTTAAACATGGAGAAAAAGAGGTATTGCCTGAATCTTGGGCAAGGTTTTGTGCTTTGATTCATGCACAAGCTGGAAGTCCATTACCTAAGAATGAGCTTCTTGATATATTTTATAATGGACTAACCGAGGAATCTAGGACATACCTAGATAGTTGTGCTGATTGTGTTTTTAGGAATAGGACTCCTAAGGAAGCTGAGGAATTAATGGCTAAAATAAGTAAGAATTATGAAGATTGGACTCCTCCTAAACAAGCTATACCTGAAGTAATTGTACCTGAACCTTCTATTCCGGTGCCTATTCCAATATCAAAGAAGAGGGGAGTTATTGAATTAAATGATGAAGTGATGAAGGAAGCTAAGAAATGTCTTAAGGAGAATGGAATTAAAGCTGCAGATGTCAAGAATTTACCTCCTATAGAAGAATTATGTAAGCCTATTCCCTACTCACCCACTGTTGAGGTACACTCTCTCCAACACTTTGATGAAGGTGATATCCCTCACTCTAAACCTCCTGATCAATGCTTAGAAGAATTCGATATCTTTATTGTTAAGCAAGATAATTTTAATAAAAGGGTGCAAAATCATCTAATGGAAAACACTAGAGCTATTGTTGAGTTGAAAGATATTGTGGAAAGAACCTCTAATGATGTTAAAATGATTGTTAAACACTTTCAAATGGTTCAAACTCAAATAGATCAACTCGTTAAAGTGCAAAACGACTTACTAGTTAATGCTGCTAAAGAAAAACATGCTTATGAAATTAGAACTAGAAGTGGAGCTGCTACCTAGGATACTCTATATCCCGAGGGGCATCCCAAAAGAATTGAGCAGGATTCTCAACAAGCTGAAAATAGTGGTTCTACTCGTAAGAAAAGTAAAAAGAAACATAAAACTGTTGTAGAACCCTCTGAACCTGCTTTAGATCCTAATAGTATATCTATCTCTGATGCTGAAACTAAAAGTGGTAATGAAGAAAATGAAGCTCCTAATGAAGAGAAAGTTGAGGAAGAACCTGAAAACCACACTAAGAATACTAAATACACCAAAGAAGATTTTATTGCTAAGAAACATGGTAGTGAAAGAGAACCTTGGGTTCAAAAACCTATGCCTTTCCCTGATAAGAAACACAAGTCAAAGGAGGATGAACATTATAATAAGTTTTGTGAGTGGATGAAACCTTTATTCTTGCAAATTCCTTTGACTGATGCTATTAAATTGCCTCCTTACTCAAAGTATATGAAGGATATTGTCTAGAATAAAAGGAAGATCCCTAATGAAGAAATTTCTACTTTACTTGCTAATTATTCCTTCAATGGTAAGGTTCCTAACAAACTTGGAGACCCAGGGATTCCAACTATCCCTTGCTCTATTAAGAACATTTATGTTAGAACTGCTTTGTGTGATTTGGGAGCTGGAGTTAGTGTTATGCCTTTCTCTCTCTATAAGAGGCTTCAACTAGAAAAATTAATACCAACTGATATATCTTTGCAAATGGCTGATAAATCTACCACTATTCCTGTTGGTATATGTGAGGATGTACCTATTCAAGTGGCTCATAATTGCTTGATATTAAATGATTTTGTTGTGCTTGAAATGCCTGAAGATGATAATATGTCTATTATTCTTGGGAGACCTTTTCTTAATACTGCAGGAGCTTTTATTAATTGTAATCAAGGAAAGGTGACTTTCAATGTGAATGACAAGGGACATACTGTCTATTTCCCCAAGAAGGTTGAAAGAACTTATGGTTTGAATTCAATTGAACATGTTGAGGGCATTCATGTTGGAGAAATATATTGTCCCTTACCAAGAGAAAAATTTGAAACTATTATGATTGGGACCATTGCTATCAAGGTTGAGATAACATAATCATTAGTGAAATACAAAGTTTTGTCTCATATGTAATTGTTTTGGTAGCAAGACCTGATCAACCTTGTTAACAAAAGGATTTCATTGAACAAAACAATGCTTTCACTATGATTATTTCCGTGTACTTCTATTCTATCCATTTTTGTTTTTTGCTTTCGTTTAGTTTTCTTTTTGTTGATTAGTTGCTTGCATGTTAGAGTGTCTTAGAACTTCTGTAGTTCTAGCTTTGGTTTGTCCTTGCATCATGTTTCAAAAAAAAACTGTCTGTCAGAAAATCATTCTTCTATGCCTGAAAATGCCCAAAAAAAGTGTCTCAAAAAATTCCAGAAAATTCATATTAAATTTTTACGTGAAAAAAGGGGCAGAGGAGTACCTGGGAGGTACCAGGGGACCCACCAGGGAGGCACACGACCTGGTGACGTGGCCTGCCCTGGGTGGCGCCATGCCCTGGTGTGGGCCACCCCTAGCCCCCCACTAACTCTCTCACCTGCCACTTTCTTCTCTCTCCCGAGCAAGCTCCAGTTCATTGCTCAAAATCGCATTCTTGCTGTGCTTGCTCTCATTTTTTTCGATCTCCTTGATCAGCCCATCTTTCTTGCTGAAATTTGGAGCATTTGTTCCCTGGTATGTGACTCCTCTCCTTGTCCAAGTAGATTTGTGTTTGGTGGATTATATCTTGAGTATTTTGATGCTGTAGGTGATAGGTTATGAGAGCTTGTAAGCTTGTTTGATGCTTAGAGATATAGTTTTGATGCATGTTTAGGCCTCTTACAAGTCCCTATGAGTAGATTCCTTCATTATATTTACTTTGCAATCACTTGTTTAATAGGTGTTTAAATTTCAGAATAGAAGATGAGTGAGCACCACCTAAACCAACATGAACTATGGGTGCCCGAGATCATGAAGGTCCACCAGGAGGAGGAAGTTTTTCCCTCCATTTATCCATGTTCTGAGTTCATGAGAGCTGCAGGAATTCTCCAAGATTTCCACACTTTGGTTTCTAATGCAGGGTTAGAGCACTTTTTAGAAGATGAACCTTGTTAATTTGTGAAGCTAACCATGTCTGTGGTGCAGGACTTCCAATTTAGTCACTCTTTGCCTAACCCCATGGTCCATTACAAAATTTACAATATTGCTGTCGACCTTTCTCTTGATGATTTTTGTGCAGCTATTAAGGTACCTCAATGTGGATCATGTAGAAGGATTAAGGAGCAACCTGAACCACTCATGGATTTATACGCAGAAATTTGCCAAGGGAGCAGCTTCTCGAAGGAGAATGGAAAAATCCGTAACATTCACCTTCCCTCCATTTGTTACTTTGCCTACTTTGTTTCCAAGTGTGTTCTTGCTAAGAAAACTGCCAATAAGTTATCTTCTTATGATCTAGCATTTATCTCTGCTGCTCTTAAACGAGATAGGTCTTACAACTTAGGTGCTTTGATAGCTTTCTGTCTTGCTGCTAACCGTGAGAAAGGTGGAATTTGTGGAGGCCTCATTGCTTCTCGTTTACTAGCATTGCATGGTTTAGTGCCTCATCATCTAGACCTACAGTTTCCCATGGAGAGGCTTGATCTTAATTCCATGATACAACCTAAATTTGTTTCCTTATGGGCTAGTATGAGTGAGTTGTCTTATGAAATAACCTTTCTCAAAGCTGGTTGGAGAAAGAGCAAGTCCGAGTGTGTTGTTCTTTTTCCTGCACCTGTTTTGTTTTACCTTGATAACAGGGAAGGATTGTCCCTCACTGAGGAGGAGCTTGACACATACTTGGGAGAGCTCTCCCAACAGGAGCAGGACACTAGAAGGAAGGTCACGGATGATTCGGTCCAGCCCTCGAATGAGGGAGAGTCTTCATATCAACAGCCTTCTTATGATTGGGGAGCTTCTTGTTCTTCCCATGGGCCCAACTACGACCATTCTTATCAAGATCCGCCTGCTTGGAACCCCTATTCGTACATGGATTGATACCCACTTAGGCCAAAAGCCTAAGCTTGGGGGGAGGTACGCCGACACCGCACTCATCTCCATATCATTTTGCGTCGGTACTTTGTATATTCATGTTTCGTTCTCTTTTTAGTTTTCGTTCTTTCTTTGCCTTTGCTTTCTAAAAAAACACAAACGACCAAAAATATTTCTGTTGTTTCTCTTTGGTTTGCTTCTTCTTTTTGCCTTGGTTTGTTTCCCTTTTTGCTTTGTTTGAACTATTCGAAAAACCCAAAAAGATTTTGCTTTGTTTCTTTTTCCCCTTTGGTTCTTGTTTTAAAAATCGAAAACAACAAAAATATTTGTCATTCTTCTTTGGCTCTGTGAGTTTGTTGCAGGGTTCAGCAATCCTCAGTGGGATTTGGTTTCATTTTATTATTCAAGCCACACAAGTGAAGAGCAATAATGAGGATTAATGACAACTTGAGGCGTGGTAAGAGGCTGGTAACGAACTCTATTTGTTTTCATTTTTGTACATATACTCATCATTCTGGGATTGCTTAGCCTGTTCGTGTAGGGTGTATGTTATCTTTGGATGCTTAGTAGTTCTTGCTTTCTTATGATTAGCTCCAGCTCGCTAATAGTTTGTGGCATGTTTTATGAATGTTTGCTTGCATTATTCTATTCATAACTTGGTATGACACAGTGGTATCCTCCTCTGAATGTTTCATTTGAATTGACTTGGCACATGCTCACGCATGCACATGACTATAATAATCAGTTAAGCCTTGATGAATTATTTTGCCTTGAGGATCTTGAATCACTTTCATGCCATGAGTAGTCCTATTTTGTTGCAAGCATGATTATGACAGCTATTGCTCTCTCGTTTGTCGCTCCCTTACTATTGCTAGCCTTCACTTCCACTGAGTGTTTTACTCATGTTTCCAACTCCCTTAAACCAAATATTGCCACAGTGTCCACCATACCTACCTATTAGCATCATTTGCTATTTCCGTGCATATTCAATATGCAATGACTCAAGTGGGTCCATATGTAGTTTGTGGAAAGAACACACATGCAATGACTCAAGTGGGTCCATATGTGGTTTGTGAAAAGAACACACATGCAATGACTCTAGTGGATACATATGTGGTTTGTAGAAAGAACACACATTCAATGAACACTAGTGGATCCATATCTGGTTTGTGGAAAGAACACACATGCAATGACTCTGGTGTATCCATATGTGGTTTGTGACAGGAACACACATGCAATAACACTGGTTGATCCATATGTGGGCTGTTAAAATAACACACATGCAATGCCATTGGTTAATCCATATGTGGTTTGTGGAAAGAACACACATGCAATGACTAGTGGATCCATATGTGGTTTGTAGAAAGAACACACATGCAATGAATACTGGTGGATTCATAACAGGAACACACATGCAATGACATTGGTTGATCCATATGTGGTTTGTGACAATAACACACATGCAATGATATTGGTTGATCCATGTGTGGTTTGTGGAAAGAACACACATGCAATGACTCAAGTGGGTCCATGTGTGGTTTGTGAAAAGAACACACATGCAATGACTCTGGTTGATCCATGTGTGGTTTGTGGAAAGAAGACACATGCAATGACAATGGTGGATCCATATTGGTTTGTGAAAAGAACACACATGCAATGACATTGGTTGATCCATGTGTGGTTTGTAAAAAGAACACACATGCAATGACTCTAGTGGATACATATGTGGTTAGTGGAAAGAACACACATGGAATGACATTGGTTATATGCTTGCAAATTATAGGCTGGGGATTAGCAGAACCGTGCTGTCACGGGGAACGCTTTCAACACTTGTAAATATATACATCGTAACCATAATGATATCTATGAAGCATTCTTCTTATAAAAAAAGAGAGATAGCAATTGAGAAAAAGAAAAAAAGAGATTTATGAAAAGAGGAAAGAGAGAAAAAAGCACCATTTTCCCATGGTAAATAAGAAGATTGCTAAGATACTCATTGTCTGCTTGCCTTGTCATTTTGGTATGGGGATTCTTCCGTATCATTGGGCAAGGGGTACCCCGTTGGCGGTTCTCTATGATACACACAGATTTACGATGACAAGAACTTACCGGTAACTAAAGTTGAGTAGCATGAGGAGCGGCCCTCGTACTCAAGGGACATGGGATTTTCAGTTTATATTCTGTCAAGCATATAACTCAGATTGGACCTCACTTTCACCTTAACCACATTAAAGATGATTATGATAGGAGCAATGAGAGCTCAAAGCTAATGAGTAACATACTTTCAGCATTTGGAAGTCTTTCAAAATTATTCAAAACCTTTTCCTTTACTTGTTGAGTCTCCACGCATTCTTCGAGCACCTTCTTGAGAGCATAGTTGTCATTCTTTGTGCTTGTCCCATTACTTGATTATTTGTGTTATGACTTTGATGCTTGTATCTTTGATATCTTTACTTCTAGTCATCACTTGAACTTCAGAGGTGCCTTGACATTCATAATCAAGGCAAGCGAGATACCACTCTATCATACCCTTTTTATGAGCACTGTAATGTTGCTTATGTTTATGCTTCATGCTACTTATTATTTTTGAGTTGGAATCTCTTCATAGCTTGCAATGCCTATTAAGTAAACTTAGTTGCATACTCTTTATTATGAACTGTCTAAGTAGTTGATCACATTGCTGAGAATATTTACATCATATGAAGCAAATGTGTTCATGAAAGTTCTTTTATCGCACTCAGTTTTCAACTGAATTGCTTGAGGACAAGCAATAAGCTAAGCTTGGGGGAGTTGATACGTCCAAAACGTATCTACTTTCCCGAACACTTTTGCTATTGTTTCTCCTCTAAACTTGTGTGATTTGGATGTAACTAATGCGGACTGACGCTGTTTTCAGCAGAATTGCCTTGGTGTCTACTTTTTGTGAAGAAAATCAACTATCAGGAAAAATCCCGGAAAATATGCCAAAAATCCTATTTCACCCGAAGACTCCAGGAGCCAGAATACGAGACGGAGAAGAGCCAGGGGGTGGCCACACCACCTGGTGGCATGGGCCAGGCCAAGCCACGCCAGGGGGTGGTGTGGGCCCCCCAGGCACCCCCTCGGTCTCCCTCTTCGCCTATAAGAAGCCTTCTGACCTAAAAACTCCCGGGGGTTCAACGTTTTTCTAGAAGGAGTTCCGCTCCGCCGCCACCACCAGATTCCACGAAACAACACCAGAAACTCCGTTCTGGCACCCTGCCGGGACGGGGAATTGGAGGAGATCATCGCCATCATCATCACCATCGCTTCTCTATCGACCATCCATGTTTCCCCCATCTATCAGTGAGTAATCCCCCGCTGTAGGATATGGGGATGGTAGGGATTGGATGAGATTGTTCATGTAATGGCATCAGATTGTTAGGGCATGGTGCCTAGTATCTTTTATTAGTGCTTTATGACTTTGTTGCGACTTGTTATGCTTAACGCTTGTCACTAGGGCCCGAGTGCCATGATTTCCAATCTGAACATGTTATTGATTCATTATGATAGTATTGTTTATGGTCTTATCTGCAAGTTGTATACACACATTGTTATCGGGAACTAATGGCCCCGAAGTGACAGAAATCAGGATAACCGGAGGGAATGGCTTTGATGTGAGGATCACATGTGTTCACAGAGTGTTAATGCTTTGCTCCGGTGCTTTATTAAAAGGAGCACCTTAATTGCCAGTAGTTCCCTTGAGGCCCCGCTGCAAACGGGCTGGCAGGATAAAAGATGTTGTGCAAGTTCTCATTGCGAGCACGTATGACTATATATGGAACACATGCCTAGGATTATCTAGTACTTGGATGCTTTATCTTATTTATCTGCAATTGCCCTATGTTCTGATTGCTATGTGAATTGTCTTGTCCATGCAATGCCCGTCCATCCATCCCTATGCCTACCGCACTCGAATCCTACTGTTTACTGCTATTGTTACTGCTGTCTTTACTTTACTACTGCTGCTACTTTGCTATTCCTACTACAAAACTATTGCTACTGATAAACTGCTGTGAGCAAGATTGTTTCTAGGTGCAGCTGAATTGACAACTCAGGTTTTAAGGCTTATAAATATTCTTTGGCTCCCCTTGTGTCGAATCAATAAATTGGGTTTCACTTCCCTCAAAAATACTGCGATACACCCCCTATACTTGTGGGTCATCAAAGACACATGCAATGACATTGGTGGATCCATATGTGGTTTGCAGAAAGAACAAACATGCAATGACATTGGTCGATCCATGCGTGGTTTGTAAAAAGAACACACATGCAATGACTCTACTAGATACATATGTGGTTAGTGGAAAGAACACACATGCAATGAACACTGGTGGATCCATACGTGGTTCATTGAAAGAACACACATGCAATGACTCTAGTGGATCCATATGTGGTTTGTGAAAAGAACACACATGCAATGACATTGGTTGATCCATATGTGGTTTGTGGAAAAGAACACACATGCAATTACTCTGGTTGATCCATATGTGGTTTGTGACAATAACACACATGCAATGACATTGTTTGATCCATGCGTGGTTGTGGAAAGAACACACATGGAATGACTCAAGAGGGTCCATGTGTGGTTTGTGCAAAGAACACACATGCAATGACTCTGGTTGATCCATGTGTGGTTTGTGGAAAGAACACACATGCAATGACATTGGTGGATCCAATGTGGTTTGTGGAAAGAACACACATGCAATGACTCTGGTGTATCCATATGTGGTTTGTGACAGGAACACACATGCAATGACACTGGTTGATCCATATGTGGGTTGTTAAAATAACACACATTTAATGCCATTGGTTAATCCATGTGTGGTTTGTGAAAAGAACACACATGCAATGACTCTAGTGGATCCATGTGTGGTTTGTGGAAAGAACACACATGCAATGACATTGGTTGATCCATATGTGGTTTGTGGAAAAGAACAAACATGCAATTACTCTGGTGGATCCATGTGTGGTTTGTGGAAAGAACACACATGCAATGACTCTGGTGGATCCATATGTGGTTTGTGAAATGAACACACATGCAATGACTCTAGTTGATACATATGTGGTTTGTGGAAAGAACACACATGCAATGAATACTGGTGGATCCATATGTGGTTCATGACAGGAACACACATGAAGTGACACTGGCAGATCTATATGTGGGTTGTTAAAAGAACACACATGCAATGACTCTAGTGAATCCATATGTGGTTTGTGGAAAGAACACACATGCAATGAATACTGGTGGATCCATATGTGGTTCATGACAGGAACACACATGCAATGACATTGGTTGATCCACATGTGGTTTGTGACAATAACACACATGCAATGCCATTGGTTAATCCATGTCTGGTTCGTGGAAAGAACACACATGCAATGAATCAAGTGGGTCCATATGTGGTTTGTGAAAAGAACACACATGCAATGACTCTAGTGGATACATATGTGGTTTGTAGAAAGAACACTAGTGGATCCATATGTGGTTTGTGGAAAGAACACACATGCAATGACTCTGGTGTATGCATATGTGGTTTGTGACAGGAACACACATGCAATGACACTAGTTGATCCATATGTGGGTTGTTAAAAGAACACACATGCAATGCCATTGGTTAATCCATATGTGGTTTGTGGAAAGAACACACATGCAATGACTCTAGTGGATCCATATGTGGTTTGTAGAAAGAACACACATGCAATGAACACTGGTGGATTCATATGTTGTTCATAACAGGAACACACATCCAATGACATTGGTTGATCTATATGTGGTTTGTGACAATAACACACATGCACTGACATTGGTTGATCCATGTGTGGTTTGAGGAAAGAACACACATGCAATGACTGAAGTGGGTCCATGTGTGGTTTGTGAAAAGAACACACATGCAATGACTCCGGTTGATCCATGTGTGGTTTGTGGAAAGAAGACAGATGCAATGACAGTGGTGGATCCATATTGGTTTGTGGAAACAACACACATGCAATGACATTGGCTGATCCATGTGTGGTTTGTAAAAAGAACACACATGCAATGACTCTAGTGGATACATATGTGGTTAGTGGAAAGAACACACATGGAATGAACACTGGTGGATCCATATGTGGTTCATGGAAAGAACACACATGCAATGACTCTAGTGGATCCATATGTGGTTTGTCAAAAGAACACACATGCAATGACATTGGCTGATCCATATGTGGTTTGTGGAAAATAACACACATGCAATTACTCTGGTGGATCCATGTGTGGTTTCTAGAAAGAACAAACATGCAATCACTCTGGTGTATCCATATGTGGTTTGTGACAGGAACACACATGCAATGAAACTAGTTGATCCATATGTGGGTTGTTAAAAGAACACAAATTTAATGCCATTGGTTAAACCATGTGTGGTTTGTGAAAAGAACACACATGAAATGACTCTAGTGGATCCATGTGTGGTTTGTGGAAAGAACACACATGCAATGACATTGGTTGATCCATATGTGGTTTGTGGAAAAGAACACACATGCAATTACTCTGGTGGATCCATGTGTGGTTTGTGGAAAGAACACACATGCAATGACTCTATTGGATCCATATGTGGTTTGTCAAAAGAACACACATGCAATGACTCTAGTTGATACATATGTTGTTAGTGGAAAGAACACACATGCAATGAACACTGGTGGATCCATATGTAGTTCATGACAGGAACACATATGTAGTGACACTGGTTGATCCATATGTGGGTTGTTAAAAGAACACACATGCAATGACTCTAGTGGATCCATATGTGGTTTGTGGAAAGAACACACATGCAATGAACATTGGTGGATCCATATGTGGTTCATGACAGGAACACACATGCAATGACATTGGTTGATCCATATGTGGTTTGTGACAATAACACACATGCAATGCCATTGGTTAATCCATGTGTGTTTCATGGAAAGAACACACATGCAATGACTCAAGTGGGTTCATATGTGGTTTGTGAAAAGAACACACATGCAATGACTCTTGTGGATACATATGTGGTTTGTAGAAAGAACACACATGAAATGAACATTAGTGGATCCATATGTCATTTCTGGAAAGAACACACATGCAATGACTCTGGTGTATCCATATGTGGTTTGTGGAAAGAACACACATGCAATGAACACTGGTGGATCCATATGTGGTTCATGACAGGACCACACATGCAATGACATTGGTTGATCCATATGTGGTTTGTGACAATAACACACATGCAATGCCATTGGTTAATCCATGTGTGGTTCGTGGAAAGAACACACAAGCAATGACTCAAGCGGGTCCATATGTGGTTTGTGAAAAGAACACACATGCAATGACTCTAGTTAATCCATATGTGGTTTGTGGAAAGAACACACAGGCAATGAACACTAGTGGATCCATATGTGGTTTGTAGAAAGAACACACATGCAGTGAACACTGGTGGATCCATATGTGGTTTGTGGAAAGAACACACATGCAATGACTCTGGTGTATCCATATGTGGTTTGTGACAGGAACACACATGCAATGACACTGGTTGATCCATATGTGGGTTGTTAAAATAACACACATTTAATGCCATTGGTTAATCCATGTGTGGTTTGTGAAAAGAACACACATGCAATGACTCTAGTGGATCCATGTGTGGTTTGTGGAAAGAACACACATGCAATGACATTGGTTGATCCATATGTGGTTTGTGGAAAAGAACAAACATGCAATTACTCTGGTGGATCCATGTGTGGTTTGTGGAAAGAACACACATGCAATGACTCTGGTGGATCCATATGTGGTTTGTGAAATGAACACACATGCAATGACTCTAGTTGATACATATGTGGTTTGTGGAAAGAACACACATGCAATGAATACTGGTGGATCCATATGTGGTTCATGACAGGAACACACATGAAGTGACACTGGCAGATCTATATGTGGGTTGTTAAAAGAACACACATGCAATGACTCTAGTGAATCCATATGTGGTTTGTGGAAAGAACACACATGCAATGAACACTGGTGGATCCATATGTGGTTCATGACAGGAACACACATGCAATGACATTGGTTGATCCACATGTGGTTTGTGACAATAACACACATGCAATGCCATTGGTTAATCCATGTCTGGTTCGTGGAAAGAACACACATGCAATGAATCAAGTGGGTCCATATGTGGTTTGTGAAAAGAACACACATGCAATGACTCTAGTGGATACATATGTGGTTTGTAGAAAGAACACTAGTGGATCCATATGTGGTTTGTGGAAAGAACACACATGCAATGACTCTGGTGTATGCATATGTGGTTTGTGACAGGAACACACATGCAATGACACTAGTTGATCCATATGTGGGTTGTTAAAAGAACACACATGCAATGCCATTGGTTAATCCATATGTGGTTTGTGGAAAGAACACACATGCAATGACTCTAGTGGATCCATATGTGGTTTGTAGAAAGAACACACATGCAATGAACACTGGTGGATTCATATGTTGTTCATAACAGGAACACACATCCAATGACATTGGTTGATCTATATGTGGTTTGTGACAATAACACACATGCACTGACATTGGTTGATCCATGTGTGGTTTGAGGAAAGAACACACATGCAATGACTGAAGTGGGTCCATGTGTGGTTTGTGAAAAGAACACACATGCAATGACTCCGGTTGATCCATGTGTGGTTTGTGGAAAGAAGACAGATGCAATGACAGTGGTGGATCCATATTGGTTTGTGGAAACAACACACATGCAATGACATTGGCTGATCCATGTGTGGTTTGTAAAAAGAACACACATGCAATGACTCTAGTGGATACATATGTGGTTAGTGGAAAGAACACACATGGAATGAACACTGGTGGATCCATATGTGGTTCATGGAAAGAACACACATGCAATGACTCTAGTGGATCCATATGTGGTTTGTCAAAAGAACACACATGCAATGACATTGGCTGATCCATATGTGGTTTGTGGAAAATAACACACATGCAATTACTCTGGTGGATCCATGTGTGGTTTCTAGAAAGAACAAACATGCAATCACTCTGGTGTATCCATATGTGGTTTGTGACAGGAACACACATGCAATGAAACTAGTTGATCCATATGTGGGTTGTTAAAAGAACACAAATTTAATGCCATTGGTTAAACCATGTGTGGTTTGTGAAAAGAACACACATGAAATGACTCTAGTGGATCCATGTGTGGTTTGTGGAAAGAACACACATGCAATGACATTGGTTGATCCATATGTGGTTTGTGGAAAAGAACACACATGCAATTACTCTGGTGGATCCATGTGTGGTTTGTGGAAAGAACACACATGCAATGACTCTATTGGATCCATATGTGGTTTGTCAAAAGAACACACATGCAATGACTCTAGTTGATACATATGTTGTTAGTGGAAAGAACACACATGCAATGAACACTGGTGGATCCATATGTAGTTCATGACAGGAACACATATGTAGTGACACTGGTTGATCCATATGTGGGTTGTTAAAAGAACACACATGCAATGACTCTAGTGGATCCATATGTGGTTTGTGGAAAGAACACACATGCAATGAACATTGGTGGATCCATATGTGGTTCATGACAGGAACACACATGCAATGACATTGGTTGATCCATATGTGGTTTGTGACAATAACACACATGCAATGCCATTGGTTAATCCATGTGTGTTTCATGGAAAGAACACACATGCAATGACTCAAGTGGGTTCATATGTGGTTTGTGAAAAGAACACACATGCAATGACTCTTGTGGATACATATGTGGTTTGTAGAAAGAACACACATGAAATGAACATTAGTGGATCCATATGTCATTTCTGGAAAGAACACACATGCAATGACTCTGGTGTATCCATATGTGGTTTGTGGAAAGAACACACATGCAATGAACACTGGTGGATCCATATGTGGTTCATGACAGGACCACACATGCAATGACATTGGTTGATCCATATGTGGTTTGTGACAATAACACACATGCAATGCCATTGGTTAATCCATGTGTGGTTCGTGGAAAGAACACACAAGCAATGACTCAAGCGGGTCCATATGTGGTTTGTGAAAAGAACACACATGCAATGACTCTAGTTAATCCATATGTGGTTTGTGGAAAGAACACACAGGCAATGAACACTAGTGGATCCATATGTGGTTTGTAGAAAGAACACACATGCAGTGAACACTGGTGGATCCATATGTGGTTTGTGGAAAGAACACACATGCAATGACTCTGGTGTATCCATATGTGGTTTGTGACAGGAACACACATGCAATGACACTGGTTGATCCATATGTGGGTTGTTAAAAGAACACACATTTAATGCCATTGGTTAATCCATGTGTGGTTTGTGAAAAGAACACACATGCAATGACTCTAGTGGATCCATGTGTGGTTTGTGGAAAGAACACACATGCAATGACATTGGTTGATCCATATGTGGTTTGTGGAAAAGAACAAACATGCAATTACTCTGGTGGATCCATGTGTGGTTTGTGGAAAGAACACACATGCAATGACTCTGGTGGATCCATATGTGGTTTGTGAAATGAACACACATGCAATGACTCTAGTTGATACATATGTGGTTTGTGGAAAGAACACACATGCAATGAATACTGGTGGATCCATATGTGGTTCATGACAGGAACACACATGAAGTGACACTGGCAGATCTATATGTGGGTTGTTAAAAGAACACACATGCAATGACTCTAGTGAATCCATATGTGGTTTGTGGAAAGAACACACATGCAATGAACACTGGTGGATCCATATGTGGTTCATGACAGGAACACACATGCAATGACATTGGTTGATCCACATGTGGTTTGTGACAATAACACACATGCAATGCCATTGGTTAATCCATGTCTGGTTCGTGGAAAGAACACACATGCAATGAATCAAGTGGGTCCATATGTGGTTTGTGAAAAGAACACACATGCAATGACTCTAGTGGATACATATGTGGTTTGTAGAAAGAACACTAGTGGATCCATATGTGGTTTGTGGAAAGAACACACATGCAATGACTCTGGTGTATGCATATGTGGTTTGTGACAGGAACACACATGCAATGACACTAGTTGATCCATATGTGGGTTGTTAAAAGAACACACATGCAATGCCATTGGTTAATCCATATGTGGTTTGTGGAAAGAACACACATGCAATGACTCTAGTGGATCCATATGTGGTTTGTAGAAAGAACACACATGCAATGAACACTGGTGGATTCATATGTTGTTCATAACAGGAACACACATCCAATGACATTGGTTGATCTATATGTGGTTTGTGACAATAACACACATGCACTGACATTGGTTGATCCATGTGTGGTTTGAGGAAAGAACACACATGCAATGACTGAAGTGGGTCCATGTGTGGTTTGTGAAAAGAACACACATGCAATGACTCCGGTTGATCCATGTGTGGTTTGTGGAAAGAAGACAGATGCAATGACAGTGGTGGATCCATATTGGTTTGTGGAAACAACACACATGCAATGACATTGGCTGATCCATGTGTGGTTTGTAAAAAGAACACACATGCAATGACTCTAGTGGATACATATGTGGTTAGTGGAAAGAACACACATGGAATGAACACTGGTGGATCCATATGTGGTTCATGGAAAGAACACACATGCAATGACTCTAGTGGATCCATATGTGGTTTGTCAAAAGAACACACATGCAATGACATTGGCTGATCCATATGTGGTTTGTGGAAAATAACACACATGCAATTACTCTGGTGGATCCATGTGTGGTTTCTAGAAAGAACAAACATGCAATCACTCTGGTGTATCCATATGTGGTTTGTGACAGGAACACACATGCAATGAAACTAGTTGATCCATATGTGGGTTGTTAAAAGAACACAAATTTAATGCCATTGGTTAAACCATGTGTGGTTTGTGAAAAGAACACACATGAAATGACTCTAGTGGATCCATGTGTGGTTTGTGGAAATAACACACATGCAATGACATTGGTTGATCCATATGTGGTTTGTGGAAAATAACACACATGCAATTACTCTGGTGGATCCATGTGTGGTTTGTGGAAAGAACACACATGCAATGACTCTAGTGGATCCATATGTGGTTTGTCAAAAGAACACACATGCAATGACTCTAGTTGATACATATGTTGTTAGTGGAAAGAACACACATGCAATGAACACTGGTGGATCCATATGTAGTTCATGACAGGAACACATATGTAGTGACACTGGTTGATCCATATGTGGGTTGTTAAAAGAACACACATGCAATGACTCTAGTGGATCCATATGTGGTTTGTGGAAAGAACACACATGCAATGAACATTGGTGGATCCATATGTGGTTCATGACAGGAACACACATGCAATGACATTGGTTGATCCATATGTGGTTTGTGATAATAACACACATGCAATGCCATTGGTTAATCCATGTGTGTTTCATGGAAAGAACACACATGCAATGACTCAAGTGGGTTCATATGTGGTTTGTGAAAAGAACACACATGCAATGACTCTTGTGGATACATATGTGGTTTGTAGAAAGAACACACATGAAATGAACATTAGTGGATCCATATGTCATTTCTGGAAAGAACACACATGCAATGACTCTGGTGTATCCATATGTGGTTTGTGACAGGAACACACATGCAATGACACTAGTTGATCCATATGTGGGTTGTTAAAAGAACACAAATTTAATGCCATTGGTTAAACCATGTGTGGTTTGTGAAAAGAACACACATGCAATGACTCTAGTGGATCCATGTGTGGTTTGTAGAAAGAACACACATGCAATGACATTGGTTGATCCATATGTGGTTTGTGGAAAAGAAAACACATGCAATTACTCTGGTGGATCCATGTGTGGTTTGTGGAAAGAACACACATGCAATGACTCTAGTGGATCCATATGTGGTTTGTAAAAAGAACACACATGCAATGACTCTAGTTGATACATATGTTGTTAGTGGAAAGAACACACATGCAATGAACACTGGTGGATCCATATGTAGTTCATGACAGGAACACATATGTAGTGACACTGGTTGATCCATATGTGGGTTGTTAAAAGAACACACATGCAATGACTCTAGTGGATCCATATGTGGTTTGTGGAAAGAACACACATGCAATGAACATTGGTGGATCCATATGTGGTTCATGATAGGAACACACATGCAATGACATTGGTTGATCCATATGTGGTTTGTGACAATAACACACATGCAATGCCATTGGTTAATCCATGTGTGTTTCATGGAAAGAACACACATGCAATGACTCAAGTGGGTCCATATGTGGTTTGTGAAAAGAACACACATGCAATGACTCTTGTGGATACATATGTGGTTTGTAGAAAGAACACACATGAAATGAACATTAGTGGATCCATATGTCATTTCTGGAAAGAACACACATGCAATGACTCTGGTGTATCCATATGTGGTTTGTGACAGGAACACACATGCAATGACACTAGTTGATCCATATGTGGGTTGTTAAAAGAACACAAATTTAATGCCATTGGTTAAACCATGTGTGGTTTGTGAAAAGAACACACATGCAATGACTCTAGTGGATCCATGTGTGGTTTGTGGAAAGAACACACATGCAATGACATTGGTTGATCCATATGTGGTTTGTGGAAAAGAAAACACATGCAAGTACTCTGGTCTATCCATGTGTGGTTTGTGGAAAGAACACACATGCAATGACTTAAGTGGATCCATATGTGGTTTGTCAAAAGAACACACATGCAATGACTCTAGTTGATACATATGTTGTTAGTGGAAAGAACACACATGCAATGACTCTAGTGGATCCATATGTGGTTTGTCAAAAGAACACACATGCAATGACATTGGCTGATCCATATGTGGTTTGTGGAAAATAACACACATGCAATTACTCTGGTGGATCCATGTGTGGTTTCTAGAAAGAACAAACATGCAATCACTCTGGTGTATCCATATGTGGTTTGTGACAGGAACACACATGCAATGAAACTAGTTGATCCATATGTGGGTTGTTAAAAGAACACAAATTTAATGCCATTGGTTAAACCATGTGTGGTTTGTGAAAAGAACACACATGAAATGACTCTAGTGGATCCATGTGTGGTTTGTGGAAAGAACACACATGCAATGACATTGGTTGATCCATATGTGGTTTGTGGAAAAGAACACACATGCAATTACTCTGGTGGATCCATGTGTGGTTTGTGGAAAGAACACACATGCAATGACTCTAGTGGATCCATATGTGGTTTGTCAAAAGAACACACATGCAATGACTCTAGTTGATACATATGTTGTTAGTGGAAAGAACACACATGCAATGAACACTGGTGGATCCATATGTAGTTCCTGACAGGAACACATATGTAGTGACACTGGTTGATCCATATGTGGGTTGTTAAAAGAACACACATGCAATGACTCTAGTGGATCCATATGTGGTTTGTGGAAAGAACACACATGCAATGAACATTGGTGGATCCATATGTGGTTCATGACAGGAACACACATGCAATGACATTGGTTGATCCATATGTGGTTTGTGACAATAACACACATGCAATGCCATTGGTTAATCCATGTGTGTTTCATGGAAAGAACACACATGCAATGACTCAAGTGGGTTCATATGTGGTTTGTGAAAAGAACACACATGCAATGACTCTTGTGGATACATATGTGGTTTGTAGAAAGAACACACATGAAATGAACATTAGTGGATCCATATGTCATTTCTGGAAAGAACACACATGCAATGACTCTGGTGTATCCATATGTGGTTTGTGGAAAGAACACACATGCAATGAACACTGGTGGATCCATATGTGGTTCATGACAGGACCACACATGCAATGACATTGGTTGATCCATATGTGGTTTGTGACAATAACACACATGCAATGCCATTGGTTAATCCATGTGTGGTTCGTGGAAAGAACACACAAGCAATGACTCAAGCGGGTCCATATGTGGTTTGTGAAAAGAACACACATGCAATGACTCTAGTTAATCCATATGTGGTTTGTGGAAAGAACACACAGGCAATGAACACTAGTGGATCCATATGTGGTTTGTAGAAAGAACACACATGCAGTGAACACTGGTGGATCCATATGTGGTTTGTGGAAAGAACACACATGCAATGACTCTGGTGTATCCATATGTGGTTTGTGACAGGAACACACATGCAATGACACTGGTTGATCCATATGTGGGTTGTTAAAAGAACACACATTTAATGCCATTGGTTAATCCATGTGTGGTTTGTGAAAAGAACACACATGCAATGACTCTAGTGGATCCATGTGTGGTTTGTGGAAAGAACACACATGCAATGACATTGGTTGATCCATATGTGGTTTGTGGAAAAGAACAAACATGCAATTACTCTGGTGGATCCATGTGTGGTTTGTGGAAAGAACACACATGCAATGACTCTGGTGGATCCATATGTGGTTTGTGAAATGAACACACATGCAATGACTCTAGTTGATACATATGTGGTTTGTGGAAAGAACACACATGCAATGAATACTGGTGGATCCATATGTGGTTCATGACAGGAACACACATGAAGTGACACTGGCAGATCTATATGTGGGTTGTTAAAAGAACACACATGCAATGACTCTAGTGAATCCATATGTGGTTTGTGGAAAGAACACATATGCAATGAACACTGGTGGATCCATATGTGGTTCATGACAGGAACACACATGCAATGACATTGGTTGATCCACATGTGGTTTGTGACAATAACACACATGCAATGCCATTGGTTAATCCATGTCTGGTTCGTGGAAAGAACACACATGCAATGAATCAAGTGGGTCCATATGTGGTTTGTGAAAAGAACACACATGCAATGACTCTAGTGGATACATATGTGGTTTGTAGAAAGAACACTAGTGGATCCATATGTGGTTTGTGGAAAGAACACACATGCAATGACTCTGGTGTATGCATATGTGGTTTGTGACAGGAACACACATGCAATGACACTAGTTGATCCATATGTGGGTTGTTAAAAGAACACACATGCAATGCCATTGGTTAATCCATATGTGGTTTGTGGAAAGAACACACATGCAATGACTCTAGTGGATCCATATGTGGTTTGTAGAAAGAACACACATGCAATGAACACTGGTGGATTCATATGTTGTTCATAACAGGAACACACATCCAATGACATTGGTTGATCTATATGTGGTTTGTGACAATAACACACATGCACTGACATTGGTTGATCCATGTGTGGTTTGAGGAAAGAACACACATGCAATGACTGAAGTGGGTCCATGTGTGGTTTGTGAAAAGAACACACATGCAATGACTCCGGTTGATCCATGTGTGGTTTGTGGAAAGAAGACAGATGCAATGACAGTGGTGGATCCATATTGGTTTGTGGAAACAACACACATGCAATGACATTGGCTGATCCATGTGTGGTTTGTAAAAAGAACACACATGCAATGACTCTAGTGGATACATATGTGGTTAGTGGAAAGAACACACATGGAATGAACACTGGTGGATCCATATGTGGTTCATGGAAATAACACACATGCAATGACTCTAGTGGATCCATATGTGGTTTGTCAAAAGAACACACATGCAATGACATTGGCTGATCCATATGTGGTTTGTGGAAAATAACACACATGCAATTACTCTGGTGGATCCATGTGTGGTTTCTAGAAAGAACAAACATGCAATCACTCTGGTGTATCCATATGTGGTTTGTGACAGGAACACACATGCAATGAAACTAGTTGATCCATATGTGGGTTGTTAAAAGAACACAAATTTAATGCCATTGGTTAAACCATGTGTGGTTTGTGAAAAGAACACACATGAAATGACTCTAGTGGATCCATGTGTGGTTTGTGGAAAGAACACACATGCAATGACATTGGTTGATCCATATGTGGTTTGTGGAAAAGAACACACATGCAATTACTCTGGTGGATCCATGTGTGGTTTGTGGAAAGAACACACATGCAATGACTCTAGTGGATCCATATGTGGTTTGTCAAAAGAACACACATGCAATGACTCTAGTTGATACATATGTTGTTAGTGGAAAGAACACACATGCAATGAACACTGGTGGATCCATATGTAGTTCCTGACAGGAACACATATGTAGTGACACTGGTTGATCCATATGTGGGTTGTTAAAAGAACACACATGCAATGACTCTAGTGGATCCATATGTGGTTTGTGGAAAGAACACACATGCAATGAACATTGGTGGATCCATATGTGGTTCATGACAGGAACACACATGCAATGACATTGGTTGATCCATATGTGGTTTGTGACAATAACACACATGCAATGCCATTGGTTAATCCATGTGTGTTTCATGGAAAGAACACACATGCAATGACTCAAGTGGGTTCATATGTGGTTTGTGAAAAGAACACACATGCAATGACTCTTGTGGATACATATGTGGTTTGTAGAAAGAACACACATGAAATGAACATTAGTGGATCCATATGTCATTTCTGGAAAGAACACACATGCAATGACTCTGGTGTATCCATATGTGGTTTGTGGAAAGAACACACATGCAATGAACACTGGTGGATCCATATGTGGTTCATGACAGGACCACACATGCAATGACATTGGTTGATCCATATGTGGTTTGTGACAATAACACACATGCAATGCCATTGGTTAATCCATGTGTGGTTCGTGGAAAGAACACACAAGCAATGACTCAAGCGGGTCCATATGTGGTTTGTGAAAAGAACACACATGCAATGACTCTAGTTAATCCATATGTGGTTTGTGGAAAGAACACACAGGCAATGAACACTAGTGGATCCATATGTGGTTTGTAGAAAGAACACACATGCAGTGAACACTGGTGGATCCATATGTGGTTTGTGGAAAGAACACACATGCAATGACTCTGGTGTATCCATATGTGGTTTGTGACAGGAACACACATGCAATGACACTGGTTGATCCATATGTGGGTTGTTAAAAGAACACACATTTAATGCCATTGGTTAATCCATGTGTGGTTTGTGAAAAGAACACACATGCAATGACTCTAGTGGATCCATGTGTGGTTTGTGGAAAGAACACACATGCAATGACATTGGTTGATCCATATGTGGTTTGTGGAAAAGAACAAACATGCAATTACTCTGGTGGATCCATGTGTGGTTTGTGGAAAGAACACACATGCAATGACTCTGGTGGATCCATATGTGGTTTGTGAAATGAACACACATGCAATGACTCTAGTTGATACATATGTGGTTTGTGGAAAGAACACACATGCAATGAATACTGGTGGATCCATATGTGGTTCATTACAGGAACACACATGAAGTGACACTGGCAGATCTATATGTGGGTTGTTAAAAGAACACACATGCAATGACTCTAGTGAATCCATATGTGGTTTGTGGAAAGAACACACATGCAATGAACACTGGTGGATCCATATGTGGTTCATGACAGGAACACACATGCAATGACATTGGTTGATCCACATGTGGTTTGTGACAATAACACACATGCAATGCCATTGGTTAATCCATGTCTGGTTCGTGGAAAGAACACACATGCAATGAATCAAGTGGGTCCATATGTGGTTTGTGAAAAGAACACACATGCAATGACTCTAGTGGATACATATGTGGTTTGTAGAAAGAACACTAGTGGATCCATATGTGGTTTGTGGAAAGAACACACATGCAATGACTCTGGTGTATGCATATGTGGTTTGTGACAGGAACACACATGCAATGACACTAGTTGATCCATATGTGGGTTGTTAAAAGAACACACATGCAATGCCATTGGTTAATCCATATGTGGTTTGTGGAAAGAACACACATGCAATGACTCTAGTGGATCCATATGTGGTTTGTAGAAAGAACACACATGCAATGAACACTGGTGGATTCATATGTTGTTCATAACAGGAACACACATCCAATGACATTGGTTGATCTATATGTGGTTTGTGACAATAACACACATGCACTGACATTGGTTGATCCATGTGTGGTTTGAGGAAAGAACACACATGCAATGACTGAAGTGGGTCCATGTGTGGTTTGTGAAAAGAACACACATGCAATGACTCCGGTTGATCCATGTGTGGTTTGTGGAAAGAAGACAGATGCAATGACAGTGGTGGATCCATATTGGTTTGTGGAAACAACACACATGCAATGACATTGGCTGATCCATGTGTGGTTTGTAAAAAGAACACACATGCAATGACTCTAGTGGATACATATGTGGTTAGTGGAAAGAACACACATGGAATGAACACTGGTGGATCCATATGTGGTTCATGGAAAGAACACACATGCAATGACTCTAGTGGATCCATATGTGGTTTGTCAAAAGAACACACATGCAATGACATTGGCTGATCCATATGTGGTTTGTGGAAAATAACACACATGCAATTACTCTGGTGGATCCATGTGTGGTTTCTAGAAAGAACAAACATGCAATCACTCTGGTGTATCCATATGTGGTTTGTGACAGGAACACACATGCAATGAAACTAGTTGATCCATATGTGGGTTGTTAAAAGAACACAAATTTAATGCCATTGGTTAAACCATGTGTGGTTTGTGAAAAGAACACACATGAAATGACTCTAGTGGATCCATGTGTGGTTTGTGGAAATAACACACATGCAATGACATTGGTTGATCCATATGTGGTTTGTGGAAAAGAACACACATGCAATTACTCTGGTGGATCCATGTGTGGTTTGTGGAAAGAACACACATGCAATGACTCTAGTGGATCCATATGTGGTTTGTCAAAAGAACACACATGCAATGACTCTAGTTGATACATATGTTGTTAGTGGAAAGAACACACATGCAATGAACACTGGTGGATCCATATGTAGTTCATGACAGGAACACATATGTAGTGACACTGGTTGATCCATATGTGGGTTGTTAAAAGAACACACATGCAATGACTCTAGTGGATCCATATGTGGTTTGTGGAAAGAACACACATGCAATGAACATTGGTGGATCCATATGTGGTTCATGATAGGAACACACATGCAATGACATTGGTTGATCCATATGTGGTTTGTGACAATAACACACATGCAATGCCATTGGTTAATCCATGTGTGTTTCATGGAAAGAACACACATGCAATGACTCAAGTGGGTCCATATGTGGTTTGTGAAAAGAACACACATGCAATGACTCTTGTGGATACATATGTGGTTTGTAGAAAGAACACACATGAAATGAACATTAGTGGATCCATATGTCATTTCTGGAAAGAACACACATGCAATGACTCTGGTGTATCCATATGTGGTTTGTGACAGGAACACACATGCAATGACACTAGTTGATCCATATGTGGGTTGTTAAAAGAACACAAATTTAATGCCATTGGTTAAACCATGTGTGGTTTGTGAAAAGAACACACATGCAATGACTCTAGTGGATCCATGTGTGGTTTGTGGAAAGAACACACATGCAATGACATTGGTTGATCCATATGTGGTTTGTGGAAAAGAAAACACATGCAAGTACTCTGGTCTATCCATGTGTGGTTTGTGGAAAGAACACACATGCAATGACTTAAGTGGATCCATATGTGGTTTGTCAAAAGAACACACATGCAATGACTCTAGTTGATACATATGTTGTTAGTGGAAAGAACACACATGCAATGAACACTGGTGGATCCATATGTAGTTCATGACAGGAACACATATGTAGTGACACTAGTTAATCCATATGTGGGTTGTTAAAAGAACACACATGCAATGACTCTAGTGGATCCATATGTGGTTTGTGGAAAGAACACACATGCAATCAACACTGGTGGATCCATATGTAGTTCATGACAGGAACACATATGTAGTGACACTAGTTGATCCATATGTGGGTTGTTAAAAGAACACACATGCAATGACTCTAGTGGATCCATATGTGGTTTGTGGAAAGAACACACATGCAATGAACACTGGTGGATCCATATGTGGTTCATGACAGGAACACACATGCAATGACATTGGTTGATCCATATGTGGTTTGTGACAATAACACACATGCAATGCCATTGGTTAATCCATGTGTGTTTCATGGAAAGAACACACATGCAATGACTCAACTGGGTCCATATGTGGTTGTGAAAAGAACACACATGCAATGACTCTAGTGGATACATATGTGGTTTGTAGAAAGAACACACATGAAATGAACATTAGTGGATCCATATGTCGTTTGTGGAAAGAACACACATGCAATGACTCTGGTGTATCCATATGTGGTTTGTGGAAAGAACACACATGCAATGACTCAAGTGGGTCCATGTGTGGTTTGTGAAAAGAACACACATGCAATGATTCTGGTTGATCCATGTGTGGTTTGTGGAAAAAAGACACATGCAATGACATTGGTGGATCCATATGTGGTTTGTCGAAAGAACACACATGCAATGACATTGGTTGATCCGTGTGTGGTTTGTAAAAAGAACACACATGCAATGACTCTAGTGGATACATATGTGGTTACTGGAAAGAACACACATGCAATGACTCTAGTGGATCCATACGTGGTTTGTGAAAAGAACACACATGCAATGACATTGTATGATCCATATGTGGTTTGTGGATAAGAACACACATGCAATTCCTCTAGTGGATCCATGTGTGTTTTGTGGAAAGAACACACATGCAATGACTCTGGTGGATCCATATGTGGTTTGTGAAAAGAACACACATGCAATGACTCTAGTGGATACATATGTGGTTAGTAGAAAGAACACACATGCAATGAACACTGGTGGATCCATATGTGGTTCATGACAGGAACACACATGCAGTGAGACTGGTTGATCCATATGTGGGTTGTTAAAAGAACACACATGCAATGACTCTAGTGGATCCATGTGTGGTTTGTGGAAAGAACACACATGCAATGAACACTGGTGGATCCATATGTGGTTCATGATAGGAACACACATGCAATGAGATTGGTTGATCCCTATGTGGTTTGTGACAATAACACACATGCAATGCTGTAACACCCTCAAATCGGCCCTATGCAAGTTTTAGCGCTTCCCGCCAAACCCACATAGAAACGATTCAAGGACGCCCACCAGGCACTTTCGTGCAGGTGGAAAACGAAGTAATACCATTACACAACAGTCCTCGATGGGACCCACAGAACAGATATATACAATACGACTCCATGAGTCAAGAATACAGATATACAGTACAAGATCCAAATCACCTTGAAACCAATACAACGTCCGAGTATGGACAAGATGCAAATGGGGCTAAGAGCCCTAAAGTATAACCAATGGTGTCCATAACCCTGCCCAGGCCAAGCCGGAAGGGTAACCATGCTAACAACGTCGATCGCAAACCTGCTAAAACAAAAGGGGTGCCGACAAAGGGCAAAAGGGAAAAGAGGAGCGTTAGTACTGAGGCCAGTACACGGCGAGGCTAGAATTCGGCGCCTCTCGCCTACATAGGTATGGTGGACTAAAGCGGCAGCGCAACAGCACTAAGCAACCTATAGAGACTATGTGAAACTGGTGGCTATTAGAGAGGGATAAGAAAGACCTATTCGGATCCAACCCGAGACTACACCAAACATACCCATCCTGGTATTTCCCCCTCGAGACCAAACGAGGAAGTCAGACCGAGGAACTCACACGGTTGGCAATTTTACTCATTCTGTTTAGTTGCAGCACTTACTATTCAGATGTAGATAGCATGAGTCATCCTGAAGCATAAGTAGTGGGAAGTTTTAATTAACCATTCTGTGGTGGTTGGAACATTTACTAGTCAGATATAGTTGTCCTAAGAAATCCCAAAACCCAGCAGTTGTTGGCACTTTTATCACATTCCATTGGAGTTGCCATACTTACTAGGCATATAGCATGTCACAAAACAACCCAGATCCACCAGCTGTTGGCATTTTGAATATCCATTCCGTTATACTTGAGCTGACTACTAGTCACATATTAAGTCAAATTTATAACACTACTTTAGTTATGCTTGTCTATGATCGAGATACTATGCTCCAAGTCGTCCATAACCGCGGACACAGCTTTCAAAAAGTTTTACCCTGCAGGGGTGTGTCGTGGTGGTGTCATGGCAGATGCCATGGATAGGCTAAAGGTGGGGACTAATACACGCTAGGGGAATCCAGGGAGGGATAGTGGAGTGATTGTCCACACAGAAGTTTGTATTGCTATATCTGCAAGATTACAAGTGCTCCTTGAGTTGTATTCGCGAGAGGAGGAAGAAGGAGCTCTCTTACTCTTGCCTACTATTTTTCCCTAGAACCCTAGATCAACTAGCCCTATGGAATCACCAAACCAACTAGAGTTCGACCAACCCCCTCTACCAGAAACCTAGCCCCCCTTATATAGAGGAAGTTCGGTCCCTGCCTAGGGCATAGGAATATGCCCCCTCCCAAAGTGGTAACCCGACCGGGGTGCTTTTCCCCCGCGTCACACATGCTTTAGCGACGTAAGCCTCTGCGGCGCCCGCTTCAGCCGACATGGGCGTCGTCACCCTTGTCAGCCACGACCCGGTGGTCCTGCCCTTGCTTTCTCCGCTCATGCAGTGCGTACCGGACCTTCTTTTTTACCAGAGAGATTCCTTCCTTCTCCCAGAAGCTAAGCGAGGACCCGGATCATAGTAGATCCGGCCACACCTGTTCCTGCATATAAGTTAGACAAGCACTTCCGACTTACTCCTTAAGTCGGATGAGACAATGTTAGGCGACCCTCCCTGGTCCGGGTTACTCCGTGATCCGGCCTGCCTTGAGGTGACCCGGCCAGCATCCGCTTTGACCTTGCCGAACCTCGGCTAACTCGGCCCTTATACACCGGAGTGACCCTACCCGGGGGTATCCCCCCAACATTAGTCCCCGAAGCTGGTGCGGTCTTAGCTGCCTTGGCCACTAAGGCCACATCAGGTTCATTTATGTTCGAGCCTCGGATGTTTAATTCCGGGTTAGCTCCTTATCTCGAATTATATGGATTTACGTTCCCTTCGCACGTTCCAATTTTTCACTTGCCGGCCGGGTCACCACTTTGGCTCGGATCCCATGGTTATCATGGTTTGATCCGGGGCCCGTTTCCTTCTCTCATACGCCAACCCACGTGGAGGCTAATCATTACCTCGTCTTATTTTAAGGGCCTGCACAGTAACCGCCGCAGTAATTGTCAGTAATCACTGTGTGTGGGTCACATCATGCCTGCCTCCTTGTTTACCGCATCAGCGCGTCGCGTCATGGGATTGCTTCTACTCTGTGGCCCCCTGTGTGGCTTTTCTCCGATTGGCTGATGCAGGTGATACACGGCCACACTGTGTGGCTCGTCGGCGCAGCGCGATCCCACTCATCCATCTCTGGGGGTGGTTAAGTAGTGGAGGGGCGCACCCCTTAGCGTTTTTCCACTACTGCGCCCCTCTGCCTGTTGCCTTTCTCCTTCGTCTTCCTAGCGACCGCGCCGCCGCCGGTGCTTCTAGCAGCAGCGCCGCTGCCGCACCTTCCCCGTGCCTCTGCATCGCAGCCACCACTGCGCAGCTTCTTCGCCACGGGTCCACGCCAATCTAGGCCTCAGATCTCCGCTGCCGCTAGCTCCAGCGAGGATAGTGGATACGAGATGACGGAGGAGGAGCTCGTCGTCACCGAGCAGGAGATGGAGGAGGACGCCGGCGCGGCGGACCGCGGCGCGTGGGCCAGATCATGGGTCTGTCAAGATGACCTTGACTGGCTCTACCGGACCAGGCGCATTCCTGCCGGCGTCACCGCTCGTCTCCCTCTGCCGAACTGGCCCCCTCACCCAATCCGGGTGAGTTTGTTGTGTTCCTGTCCCACTTCCAACGGGGATTTGGTCTACCGGTGAGCGATTTCTTCCGGGATTGGGTTAGGACCTACAACTTGCAGCCGCACCATCTCCCAGCCAACGCTATCACCTCCCTCTCTGCCTTTGCCTCTACGATCGAAGGCTACACCGGACTATGGCCCACGAAGGAGCTGTGGATTCGGTTGTTCGGCCTTCATCGCAACGTCATCCCCAATATCCAAGTAGAGTCAGAGGATAAGCAGCTCACCCAATTCGGAGCTGCCTCCATCTCGCCCGGGAGACTTTCCGTCTTTCCCCGGGTTATCGGGCTTGACTCCTGCAAAGGATGGGCCCGGACCTTCTTCTACGTCCGGAATGAGGGTACTGAATATTTGATTAGATTGCTGCCCTACGCTCAGGGTCTACCTGACATGGATTTCTAGGAGGAGGTCCCCAAGAAGCCTACAGCTCTGGCCAACCAAGTTAACAAGAGGTTCGTGGAGCTGAAGAGTCTCGGATTGCGCAACGAGGATGCTATGATCACGTTCGTGCGCAACCGAATCTCTCCCCTCCAGAAGCGCACCCACAAGTTGCGCCACATGAGTTTTGGCCACGACCCCAACCGAATCTCCTCCTTCGAGTTGAGCAACACGGAGATCTTTCACCGGGTTAAGGCTCTTTTCACCACCCATAAGGATTTCTCCGCCGAATGGACGTGGGGAATTGAGAACTACTGTCGTGACAGGCTCCCTCCCGCGGTAAGCTTCACAGGGCAAACTTATTTCGGATGAAGTATGTGTTGGTTTTTGTTGTATTTTTGACTCTGTTCTTCGTGCTTTTTCTCAGCTATTCCTTCAGCAAACTCTCGAGGATGGTACAGACCCGACCCTTAAGTGGGCGCCGGACCGAGAAATCCCGGATTAGGAGGAGCCGGACCAGGAGATGTTCCTCCCTATGACCGACGCTACCAAACGACCCAGCGGTAAATTCTCTTCTCTTAGAGATTGGCCCGATGATGAGGATAACTCGGATGTCGACGTGATTGAACCTGTTGAGGCTGTCCCTCTTTCTTTTGCCTTTCCGGCATCAGCTAACCCCGGTGGGCATATCCACGAGGATCCTCCACTTACTACGGGCGAGCCGGTTCCGGTGGCGTCGAAGAAGAAGCGCGGAGCCGCATCAAGTTCTTCCTCTGAACCTTCTCAGCCCACAAAAAGGCAAAAGAAGGCCGGAGACAAGACTGCCTCCAAGCGGGCAGGCAAAGCCCTGGCACGGAGGGCCCGAAAACCCAAGGAGGCCGAAACCTCGGATGCGTAAGTCATTTTTCATTGCGTAACTCACTTTTCCTTGCATCGTGGTAATTTCTCTTCTGACATTATTCTCTTTTTCAGGCCTCCGGTGGAGGTCCCTCAGAGCGGATCAAGCATCTCTTCACCCCTTTGGTCTGGCCCTTCTCCTCCTCGTGACGACGAGTCACGCCCGCTGAGCCCTATTCCGGAGGGTTTTGCGGCTGCTCCGGGTTCCGCAGTGCCTCATCGAGAGGAACGCGACCTTGGAGCGGGAGGGGTCGGTCCAGCCGAGGCGACGGCATCCACCACTTCGGCATCGCCGCAACCAGCAACCACCGAGTCTATCACAACACCAACACCAGCAGCATCTCCAGTACCAGCGACCGAGCCAGCACCTATCCCGGCACCAAGGAAACCAACAACAGCTCCAAGTCCAGCTACAAGAGCTCCAGTGCCAAGTTCTTCTGCCTCGTCCGAGTCATCTCAGCCTCGGCGAGGAACTACCCCAACAGCTTCTAAAGGGAAATCCACCGCAGTTACTTCTTCCCAGCAAGCTAAGGGCAAAAAGGCTGCGGATACTACCAAGTCTGCATCCGTCGAGGCCGGGCAGCGAACCCTATCGTCGATGCTTCCGAAGAAATCACCAGCAGCGAAGGATGTTCCTGCCAAGCCAACTGATGCGCAGCAGATGGTTCTGCATACCAGCCCAGCTCTTGCCCTAGTTGAGAGGAAAGAAGCTCATGCGAAGGGCTTGGTGGCACCCCATATGCCTACCGGCGAGCGGTACCCTCCGAGCCTTATCAAGTTCGTCATGAACTGGAACAAGGCGGAGTTCGTCCACAACGACGATCTCCCGTAAAAGTTCGGCCCCGTAGAATTTTCCGCCCAGATGAATACCGCCGCTAAGGCAATTAACCTCGCGGGGCGAATGATGGAGGTATGTCGTTTCTCCTTTACATGCTGTAGATAATAACCATTAGTCCCCGAGCCTCCGGTGGAGTAGCTTGTTACTCGGCCGGATGCGCATTAGAAAACTAACGTAGCTGCATGTAAACTTTGAATCTGCACACACCTAGAGCCGGGTTAAGTTCCACTTGGCCCAGATCTTGTACACTTCAAATATGCACACACCTAGAGCCGGGTTAAGTTCCACTTGGTCCGGATCTTGTACACTTCGAATATGCACACACCTAGAGCCGGGTTAAGTTCCACTTGGCCCGGATCTTATACACTTCGAATATGCACACACCTAGAGCCGGGTTAAGTTCCACTTGGCCCGGATCTTGTACACTTCGAATATGCACACACCTAGAGCCGGGTTAAGTTCCACTTGGCCCGGATCTTGTACACTTCGAATATGCACACACCTAGAGCCGGGTTAAGTTCCACTTGGCCCGGATCTTGTACACTTCGAATATGCACACACCTAGAGCTGGGTTAAGTTCCACTTGGCCCGGATCTTGTACACTTCAAATATGCACACACCTAGAGCCGGGTTAAGTTCCACTTGGTCCGGATCTTGTACACTTCGAATATGCACACACCTAGAGCCGGGTTAAGTTCCACTTGGCCCGGATCTTGTACACTTCGAATATGCACAGACCTAGAGCCGGGTTAAGTTCCACTTGGCCCGGATCTTGTACACTTCGAATATGCACCAAGCTAATTTTACACTTCTGTACTTTTTTCAGGTAACCACCAATCGCCGGAGCGCTGAATTCCAACGCCTGCTTGATACCCACAAGATGCTACGCGCAAAACATGTTGCACTTGGTGCAGAACATGAAAAGAGGGGTAATTTTATCCCTCGGCACCTCTCCGTTTTTATTCACTTTCTTCCGTCGAACTAATCTCCTCATTCGGTTTCTGCAGCTGGGGTGGAGGCTGAGAACAAGATCATGCGGAAGAACTTGGAGGAAATCTGGGGTATGTCCTCTTTTGTTCGACCTCGTAGTGTTTTCCATTTCTTCTTCTCCTTGGCTCGGCAAACATTCATTCCTTGGATCTGCTGGGTCAACATACTATTTCAGCATCGCTTGAGGATAGTGTGCCCGTGCCTGATATGATGCTGCATTTTCTTGAACAAGCAGGGCAGCATCAAGCCGAGCTGAAGAAAAAGGATGATGAGCTTGTTGTCCTTTGGACTAAGGACGACGAGATTGCCAAGCTCAAGGCTGAGATGGAGAAGATGAAGGCCCAGCACCAAACCGAGCTCCAAAAGGTTGGCCAGAACTTCACAGAAGAGCGTGAGCGCCTTACTCTCCAGATCTCCAAGGACCAGGACCTACTCAGAGAATCCGACCTCCAGCTTGGGTCGGCAAACGCTGAGCTTGAGCAAATTCGCAAAAGACGCGATGCCTGCATCAAGGAGTTAACCCGGATCCATAGCCATATTTCTCGTAAGTTCCTTTCCCTTGTCCGACATAATTCTTCGGGTTACCTCATATGTCTTTTCTTTACCTTCTTCCTTTGCCTTGTTTCCAGACCACTTTCCAGAGGGTACTTCTATTGCAAGCGCTACTGTTGCCAAATTTCGCCGAGAGAGGGGTACTCCCGTTGTTCCTGACGGTGAGAGCATTCCCTTAGACATGGAGGACCTATTGGTCAACCTGTCAGCTCACGTGGAAACCATCAAGAATTATGGCAAGGATATCCTCGACGTTGCAGTTCGCATTTTCAATACGTTCTGGCCCGGAGAGAGTAGCCCGAAGACCATCGCGACTCTCGTCGAGAAGTTAATGGAGATTGAGACCTAGCTTGACCTCTAGAGAGAGTCCGCTGGTCGTGCCGCAGCTGATACCATCCATCACCATATTCTCACATGGTACGAGAAGATCGACCTCAGCCTCCTTACACGCCGGCGCACCGGATCCAGATGGACCGATGATCCGGAGTGGGTAGCTCGGCGCCAGGCTTGCTCCTACAGCCTCGTCGAATATTCTCCTATTCATGACTGGGTTGAAGGACCGAGCTTCCTGGAATCCGCTGGGGACGAGCACAATGAGAATGTTGAAGATGGGTCGGATGAGGGCGGAGAAGATGATGCTTCAGATATTGAAGACAACGACGACGACACCGAACTTCCTCCTCCTGCTGCTCCTTAGTTCCAAAAATCTTGAAAATTTATCAGATCCCCGATATGCCGGGTGCAATTGTATGCTGGATATGTGATATTTTGTTACTACATTTCTATGCCGGATTAACTTGGGCGCAGTCCCCGAGTTTCATTTTCTTGTTCGTCCAATTCTCTGGCTCGGTCCGTGTCTACCTTGATTCGATTTTACGACTTACGAACCCGAGCTTGAAAAATTGTTTTAACAATACTTAGAAACTTTTAGGCTTAGCTCAAAATAATTCAGCATAATAACTTGAAAATAAATACAGGGTTAGTCCGAAAAACAAGCGTTAGCTCGAATAAACTCGTTTCCTTAGTCGTTTTTCATGTGCTACGCAATTACAAACTTGTTCCCTTGCTTGCCATGAAGCCAATTCTTGTTGGACAGCAGCAAGTCGAAGAGTTGGGTTTTTGGTGCTCACACATTACTAATCCGGGTTAAGTAGAACGACTTATTCCCGCTACCGCATAAGAAATAACAACAAACATTATTATGGCAGTCCTCGAGTTACCGCTCGAGGCGCTGCTATTTCATTGATAAGCTCATTGCCGACATACATACCGACATATGAGATGACTCAAATACATACACTTCTTAGCTAAGTGTAGAAGGGACGAAGTAGTGCTACATTCCACGGTCGCTTGGATTCCTCTCTGGACATGTCCGCCTTGTTCTTTTCCTGTGGCTTCGCATCTATGAGATAGTAAGAATCATTGTGCAATGCTTTGCTCACAATGAATGGCCCTTCCCATGCGGGGGATAATTTATGCATGCCAGTAGTACGTTGTACCAACCGGAGCACCAGATCGCCTTCCCAAAAGACTCGGGGGCACACTTTCCGGCTATGATAGCGTCGGAGATTTTGCTGATATATGGCGGATCTAGACAGTGCCAGTTCTCTCGCTTCTTCCAGCAGATCAACATCATTTTGCCGGGCTTCTTGCACTTCGGCTTCTGTGTATTGGGTGACCCTAGGAGAATCATGCTCTATCTCGGCTGGTAATACAGCTTCTGCATCATATACCAGAAAAAATGGCGTATAGCCTGTTGATCGATTCGGAGTTGTTCTTAAGCTCCACAGTACCGCTGGTAGTTCTTCTATCTAGCACCCCGCTGATATTTGCAGCGGCTCAATGAGCCGGGGTTTTATCCCGGATAATACTAATCCGTTGGATCTTTCCACTTGTCCGTTCGATGCAGGGTGGGCTACCGAGGCGACATCGAGTCGGATCTTCTTATCTCGGCAGAAGCGCGCAAATGCTCCTTCCGCAAAATTTGTTCCATTATCGGTTATAATACTGTGTGGATAACCGTATCTCAAGACGATGTCTTTGAGAAATGTCACGGCCGTAGCTCCATCACATTTTCTTATAGGTTTCACTTCAATCAATTTTGTAAACTTGTCCACCATGACCAAAATGTGTGTCATGTTTCCTCTCGCCGGTTTGAACGGGCCAACCATATCCAAGCACCATACAACAAATGGCCACGTAATTGGTATGGTCTTGAGTTCTGACATAGGCATATGTGTCTTGGTGGCGTACCTTTGACAACCATTGCATTTTCTCACCAGATCTTCTGCTTGTTCCAAGGCACTTGGCCAGTAGAATCCATACCGGAACGCCTTTGCCACTAAGGCTCGGGATGAGGCATGATGTCCGCATTCTCCTTGGTGTATATCTCGGAGGATGTCAAGCCCTTCTTCTGGGTCAACGCATCGTTGGAGGACATTGGTTACACTCCGTTTGTACAACTCGGAATTGATGATTGTGTATGCTTTTCCTCACCTCTGAGTTTGCCTGGCTAACACCTCCTCAGTGGGTAACGTTCCGTCTTTCAGGAATTGGAATATAGGCAGTGCCCAAGCTGGTATCGCTCGTGGAGGGAACATCTCCTCATCAATTTCCATCTGATCCACCGGCATAACTTCAGCCGGATCACGCTGAGTAGTCCCCGGGTCTAGCGAGGTAGTCCCCGGGTTTGCCGAGGCAGTCCCTGGGTTTGCTGATGTAGTCCCCGGGTCTCGCGTACTACCTCCCGTGTCAATGTCCATGGGCTCAGCTCCGGATTCCGTATTTTCCGGGACATAGATCGAGTCGGTTCCTGGGGACGGCCTGATAGATGGTTTTCTGAGGTGTTCCAATGCCACACCCGGTGGAATTGCCTGTCTGGTCGATCCGAGCTTTGACAACATGTCGGCAGCCTCGTTTTCCACTCGGGGTACATGGTGAAATTCACACCCCTCGAAGTAACCAGATATCTTCTGTACGTGAAATTTGTATAGTGCCATGTTTGGATCCAGGGCGTCCCACACTCCGGACACCTGTTGCACCACCAGATCCGAGTCGCCAAAGCATATTATCCGACGTATGCCAATCTCCTTTGCCACTTTGAGCCCATGCACAAGAGCCTCATACTCAGCGACATTGTTCGATGCCGCGAAATGGATTTGCAATACGTACTTTAGCTGGTCCTTCTTTGGCGAGGTAAGCACAACCCCGGCGCCTAGTCCGGTTTTGGTTTTCGACCCATCAAAGTGCATCCTCCAGTAATTCGGATCTGGTGGCGGTGGTTCGTATTGTACCTCGGCCCAATCCACAAAAAAGTCCACCACAGCCTAAGATTTGATCGCTTCTCTTCTGTCGTATTGGGGCGCATAAGGGGCTAACTCAATTGCCCATTTTGCAATTCTGCCACTCGCATCCTTGTTACCCATTATCTCGTATATGGGAGCTTCACATATTACTTTGATGGGGTGCTCCTCAAAGTAATGCTTTAACTTCTTTGCCGCCATATAGACACCGTATGCCACCTTTTGAAAGTGCGGGTAGTTCTGTTTTGAGGCAGACAATACCTCGCTCAGGTAATATACTGGCCTCTGCACCGACTTACCCTCTTCATTGCGCTCCACTACAATTACTGCACTTACAACTCGGTTGGTTGCGGCTATGTAGAGCAACATTGGCTCTTTTGATAGTGGAGAGGCTAACACTGGCGCAGTGGCCAACATCTTTTTTAAGTGGGCAAAGGCTTCATCGGCCTGTGGCGTCCAAACGAATTTATCCGACTTTTTCATGAGTTGGTAGAGAGGCAGTGCCTTTTATCCCAACCGACATACAAACCTACTCAACGATGCTAGGCATCCAGTGAACTTCTGGACATCGTTAAGACACTTTGGCAGATCCATTCGTTCGATGGCTCGGATCTTAGTTGGATTAACTTCAATACCTCAGCTGGAGACGAGAAATCCGAGTAATTTTCCAGCCGAGATACCGAAGGTACATTTTTCCGGGTTAAGCTTCATCTGGAACCTTCTCAAGTTCGCGAATGTTTGCCTTATGTCATCAAGGAGCGTTGTTCTTTCCTTGGTCTTGATAACCACATCATCCACGTATACTTGTATGTTTTGACCTATTTGGTCGTGCAAACATTTTTGCATACATCTTTGGTACGTTGCACCTGCATTACGTAAACCAAACGGCATAGTGCGATAGCAGTAAAGCCCCGTACGGGGTAATAAACGCAGTCTTTATTTGATCATCCGGGTTCAGAGGTATCTGGTGGAAGCCAGAATATGCATCAATGAATGACAACAGTTCGCATCCCGCGGTCGAGTCTATGACCTGATCTATCCTCGGCAGTGGAAATGGATCTTTTGGACACGCCTTGTTCAGGTTCGTGTAATCGATACACATACGCCAAACCACTTCCACGTTCGGATCGTCCCTCTTCTTTTCTACCAGCACCGGATTAGAGAGCCAATCCGGATATAGTACCTCCATGATAAATCCTGCTGCTAGTAACCGAGCTATCTCGTCTCCAATGACTTTTCTCCTATCCTCGGCGAAGCGGCGGAGAGGTTGCTTCACCGGCCTTGCTCCGGGTCTTATGTTCAAAGAGTGCTCGGCCAACTCCCTCGGAACACCTTGCAAGTCCTGTGTAGACCAAGCTAAAATATCCCGATTCTCACGGAGGAAGTTGACGAGCTCACTTTCCTATTTGTCAGTTAACCCGGCACCAATTGTTACGGTGCACTCCGGGAACATGTTATCAACTGGAACCTTCTTGGCGTCCTTCACGGCTTGAAATGAAACGCTGCCATGCGGGTTACTTAACGCCGGCATATATTGCTGCGCGGACTGAGCTAATGCCGCCACCTCTTGGATTTTTCTTTTCTCTTGCGCAATCACGAGTGACTCGGCTAGGTTAGACCCGGCTGAAGCACACTCAATGGAACGTCGAAAATCTCCAGCAATGGTAATCACTCCATTTGGCCCGGGGAACTTCATCTTCAGATAACTGATGTGACAGCTTGCCATGAATTTGTTCAATGCTGGTCTTCCGAGTAACGCATGATATGCACTTTCCAAATTCACCACCTCAAACTCCAGATTTTCAGTTCGGCAGTTATCCCTTGTGCCGAATAGCACGTCGACCCAGACTTTACCTATGGGCTCACAAGAAATGCCTGGTACAATGCCATGGAAAGTTGTTCTCGTAGCCTGGAGCATGTTCTCCGAGATGCCCAACTTGCGCATCGTATCCGCATACATGATGTTAATGCTACTGCCATTATCAATCAAAACCTTGGAGAACCTCACATTGATGTTCGGTCCAATGAATGTCGGATCTAGCACTAGCGCATACGAACCTGGATTCGGCATAAGTTTAGGATGATCTTTGATGTTCCAGGTGATTTCCTGGTTCGACCAAGGCATGTACCTCGTCACTGCTGGCATGACCGCATTGACCTCCATATGTCGGCGCTGCAAGCTCTTCCTATCTATTTCCTCAGTCGTGAACACACAATAACTCTGGTGATGTTCCCTGTACTCATTCCTTCCCTCGTTTCCGGGGTACCTCTGATCCGGCTGTTGCTGATTTTCCACCTGATGCACTGCATCCCTTCTCTCATTGTTGTCATACCTCAGCGGGGGGGGGGGGGGGGAGGCAACTTTAGCTATTGCGTGTTCGCTCCGGAGAGCAATTGCTGCCGAGGTAACTGTTGCCGAGGTTGATCATTCCGGGGTGCCTGAGCATTCCCCGAACCACCTTGTTCTATCTTACGGAACCACTCACATTGCCTCGTTGTGTGACCCGCTGGGCTATTCGGATTTGGCATGTGAAACTTACACGGCTGGTCCAACATTGACTCGTAGGTATACCTCAGACGGTCTTTCTTTTCTTGCCACTGTTTCTTTTGCTCTGGAGTCCATGTTTTCTTGCCATCATTTCTTGGAGTCCATTGCCCTCCCGTTCTCTGGCGTTGGTTGCTCCCTGCTCCGGGTTGATCTTGATTCACAGCTGCAACTTGTTGCGAACCGTAGCGATGATCCGGTCTATCATCTCTCCTTTTTCCTCTGTAATCGTTCCTCTGGGATGACCCAGCTCCATCCCTCTGATAGTATTCCTCGTTTGACTCATTTGACGCGAGCCTAGGTTGAGTCGGATCGCCCAAAGCATACGAATCAGCAATCCGGATCATCTCTGCCAGCGTAATTGGCATTTTCCTTTGCAACTTCATCCACAGCTCGCTGCCATATCTGCACCCTTGCGCAAACCACGCTATGGCCTGTGACTCTATGACACCCTCACACGAGTTTCTCACGGTACACCACCGGGTCAAAAATTCACGATCCGTCTTGTTAGGTCTTTGCTTGCACATTGCTAGGGTCTGCGGTCTATTCGGCCTCTGATATGTACTTGAGAAGTTGCTGATAAACATTTCTTCAAAATCTATCCAGCAGTTGATGCTTCCGGGTGGTAAATTATTTAGCCATACTCTGGCCAGGCCTTCCAACATCTGGGATACGTAACGTACAGCCCATCTCAAGTTGCCAGTTGCAATTTTCACCGCCGTAGCATAGTTTATCAGCCAATCCTCCGGCTTGGTACTACCGTCATACGTCTTCGTGCCTCTGGGTAACTAGAAGTTTGGTACCAGCGGTTCCTTCATGATCCGGGGTCCAAAGCACACTGGACCGGGAGGACCTTGACATTCGATCTGTTCCGACCTATACAGGCAATCCAGTTTTAACCTGGCGTCATCCGGCATTAAATCCCTGCTTCCCAATCTTGACCCTATCACATGATAGTCTGGTCTGGGGTACCCTGCGTTCACCATCTCCGAATCACCGTCGTTGTATCGGTTTTGCTCTCGTTGCGCACCTTTCTGCTGCATACCTCGGCCGGCGCTTTGCTCTTGCCTTGGTATATTCCGCTGCTGCGGTTGTCCTGCTTCTGTGGAGTTGCGCTGTCCGGCATTGCCGTTGGCAGTGTTCCCTTGACCGGCATTGCCTTGGTCGTGATTACCTCGGCCAGCTTCACCTCGGCTCACACTCCGTCGATCATCACTTTTCCGCATCTCTTTTTCTTTTCCCGTACGCGTCGGGTCGTACGAGACGATCTGTTTGTTCCGTCTGGCCGAGGTTACTACCTCTTCTCTCCTTGGACCACCATGAGGCGATGATGCGGCTCCAGCGGACTTCTTCGGGTTACCCATCACCGAATGGACGATTTTGGAAGCTCCAGCTCTCTCCGGGTTAGCTCTCAGCAGCTCTTCGTTCTGTCTGTTCGTGATCCGAACCAGCTTGTTAACCCTATCTTGCTGTCTTTCACGGGCCTCACCCGTTAGACCCTCTAACTCGGACGCAGTCGCATCTGCTGCTCTAAGGTTCTTTGCCGGGGTACTATACTTCGGCAAGCCCACAGACAGATAGTTTTCCGACCCTTCTGCTCCATCATCACCTTCTCTGTTCATCTCGCTTATGAGATTTCTCCCTTTTACTTTTACCGTATCAACTTTGTTTGCCTTTGCGTACTCACGCAGCGTCATGTTCAGTGACTGCTGAGCCGCGGCTATTTTCTTTGCGCCCTCTAGTATCTTTTGCCTAGTTTCCTCTAGCTCGGCCTGTGCCTGAGCCGGATCTACCACTGTTGCTGCCGGGTTAGCCAAGCTATCCATAGCTTCTCTCAGTATGTTCTCAGGCCTCTCTAGTGGAGGTCCTCTACCTTTCCTCGGTGCCTTAGGTGTTACCTCCGGGTCTGGTGTTGGGTCCTTGCTTGCGCCTGCACCTGGCGCAGTCATCATCACCTCCGGATGGTCCGGGGAGCGAGCGATACGCGCCCCGCAAGCCACAGTGAGGGGTGGTTCCCCCGCATCGACGACGTGGCGCGGATGAACGCATGATACGTCCACAACAACATAGACCTTGTGCGCACCGAGCTTGACGAAGAGGCCGTTGCGCGGAAGTGGGCGCGTGCCGAAGCAGCCAGCGTTGTCGCTGATGAAATCCAGCGCTCCAAAGCGCTGAACGAGCCCAGAGACGACGCGTTCGCCGGTGCCGATGAGGTTTCCCGTCCGGATCTTCACCCCTCCTAGCGCCGCTAGCCCCACGATGGGCGCCAACTGTCGTGGTGGTGTCACGGCAGATGCCATGGATAGGCTAAAGGTGGGGACTAATACACGCTAGGGGAATCCAGGGAGGGATAGTGGAGTGATTCTCCACACAGAATTTTGTATTGCTATATCTGCAAGATTACAAGTGCTCCTTGAGCTGTATTGGCGAGAGGAGGAAGAAGGAGCTCTCTTACTCTTGCCTACTATTTTTCCCTAGAACCCTAGATCAACTAGCCCTATGGAATCACCAAACCAACTAGAGCTCAACCAACCCCCTCTACCAGAAACCTAGCCCCCTTATATAGAGGAAGTTCGGTCCCTGCCTAGGGCATACGTGGAGGCATATTCCTAAGAATATGCCCCCTCCCAAAGTGGTAACCCGACCGGGGTGCTTTTCCCCCACGTCACACATGCTTTAGCGACGTAAGCCTCTGCGGGGTGTCAGCCGACATAGGCGTCGTCACCCTTGTCGGCCATGACCTGGTGGTCCTGCCCTTGCTTTCTCCGCTCATGCAGTGCGTACCGGACCTTCTTTTTTACCAGAGAGATTCCTTCCTTCTCCCAGAAGCTAAGCGAGGACCAGGATCATAGTAGATCCGGCCACACTTGTTCCTGCATATAAGTTAGACAAGCACTTCCGACTTACTCCTTAAGTCGGATGAGACAATGTTAGGCGACCCCCCTGGTCCGGGTTACTCCGTGATCCGGCCTGCCTTGAGGTGACCCGGCCAGCATCCGCTTTGACCTTGCCGAACCTCGGCTAACTCGGCCCTTATACCCCGGAGTGACCCTACCCGGGGGTATCCCCCCAATAGGGTGCACAAATAGCAACACACACTCGATCAACCTCGGAAACTAATGCCAATGCCTACGACCATCATGCCTTGTCCTTTCCATGGGCATCTCCATCTTGTGCTTCATCATCATTGGAAACTTGGACGGTGTTGGTGTATTCTAGGAGCACGTACCATCACCCATGTAAATTACAGAAAAACCACTCATGGGAGGCATGTGATATACCATGATAGTCATGAATGCACCCATTCTAGCTCCCATGTCACCCGTTGTAGATCCCATGTCTCCAATGCCACCCGAAGGTGCTCCCATGTCGTCAATGCCACCTATTGTAGCTCACATGGGTGCACCCATGCCTCCAATGCCTTCTATATGTGCATCCATGCCACCAATGCCTCCCAAATAGGTACACCCATGACACCCATGCCTCTAATTCCACTTGTAGGTGGTCCTATGCTGCTAGTGCCTCCTATTGGTGCACTCATTCCACACATGCCTCCCTTAGGCTCCCCCATGCCACCCATGTATCCTCCCGTGTTAGCACCTCCCATGTATCCATTCATGTAACTTCCCATCATTCTTTTTTGAGCCAAGACTTGATGACGACAAAGGTTGATGTATTCCTTTTTCCTTTCATCGAGGTTAGTTGTGTCCATGAAGAAGATACTTTTCTCATGCTCCATGAGACAGATAGTTTTTTCGATAGCAACTTTCTTCTCCTCTACGAAGGCCCTCCTCTCCTCGGATACATACCTTCTCTCATCGCTCGTCGACCTATCCTGTATTTCTTTGTTCCTCAAAAACTTCCTCTCCTCAAAAGCTTTCTTTCTTTCACTCACAATAGCGTCCAGTGACTTCTTTAAGTCACCATCTCTAGTCTTCTTCCCCTTTTATTTTGCTTGTTTCCTTCCGGTGGGTCTTATTTTTTTTCAACCGAGTTTGGAGTATGGATTCTCTTTCCATCCTTGCTTGATGATTCATCGTCATCAATGATTCTTGCCTCCATAGTTGACTATGTCTCTCTTTGGCACTTGCAACACATAACATTCTTCCATTTCTCTTCATTCTCTAGCTCCTTATAATAATGGGCCAATATGAATGGCCTTCCTTGAACCAGCTTGCCCTTCTTGGTTCTCTTTGGATACCCTTTGAATAAATTTTGGGGAATATTGAGCTACATGAACCAAAAGAGAGAAAATAAAGCAGTAACATGGCATAAGTACAGGATAGTAATAAAGCCCCAAACTACTTTGTGGCCCCAAGAAATAGAAATGAATCAAGCTCTGGCTCAGGGGGGTCCACGGCCTCCCGGATGTGGATAGTGCAAAAAATCAAGGAACAGGTATCAAGTACTCGGGGACCTACGGGACACAAGTGAGCGTGGAAGAACCAAATAACATCTATTGCCCACTGATGCCTCTGCATTAGTTATATCTAGCATTTTAATAGTTGTATTTAAAATCATGATCATCTCCACCCTAAACATCTGCCAGAATTCCAACAACTGTGGTACTTGACAACACGATATCGCACCTGAGCAAGCAACTACGACTCGCAAGGCCAGCTATCTACCAAACACAGGTAATAGGAGGTGTCCAAGGCAATATAGAGGCTGCACGGGATATAACTGGTGTACGGAAACTAAAGCATCACGACACGGATATCAATAGATCAACAGGAGGAAATAAAGACTATAAATGCAAAATAGGTAGAAGGGGAAGGGATGCTCGCCTGGGAAACACTGTCGACGGTTCATATCCGGGGAACTTGTCGATACTCGCATCAACTCATCGGCCTAATCCGCGAAGAAGCAAAACACTAAAAGAAACACCGGATGCACTATTTAATACTACGGCAGAAGATCAGGCATGATGCATGTATGATGTATGACATGGCAATGATGCGATGCAACTAGACAATATTAAGTGGAACCAAGGTCCCGACAATTAATTAAATGGTTCGAGTTATTTAACTACCCCGCAATTTAATGTTGTATTAATAGGGCGAAGCATGGTATCAGTTCGCTACGCGATTTAAATGGAGTCCGGAATAAGACAACAATATCCCACATATAGACTCCATATTTAATCATGAGGTGAATCATCATAGTGCCCCCAAACCACAAACATGTATGCATGCATGAATAATTTAATATGCGACAGTATAGATGTCATATTATAAAAAAATAGGGGCTTAGGGTCACACATCTGGGTTCAGAAGATCTTGGGTTCCGGGGTTCGGGTCTGGGGTTCGAGGTCGACGGGATCGGAAGGGAAGAAGATAGCTCCAGGGTTCGGTGGTGGCGTGCCGTGAAGAAGACCTTGTCGATCCGTGGGGTCGATCTTGCCGTCGATGGCGAACTTGAATGGATCGGGTACCGGTGGTCTTCGGTTCCGGTCCTCGGGAAGGCGATCTTGTCGTTCGGGTCCCGGGTCGGAGAACTTGCCGTCCGAGGGATCGGTCTTCATAGCCAGAAGGAAGATCATGGTGCTCCGGATCGGACTTCGGGTACTGCGGGTTCTCGGCGGGAAGAAGGTCATGGCATTCCGTGGGAATGAACTCCATGTGGTCGATGCACCGATACAATCTTCAATTGGCGACACAAGGTTCCATCGGCGGTACCAGGCGGTGTCGCGCGACTAGGCCATGTCATTTTGTCGCGAAGATCTTGTTGCGGCCAGAGGCATCAATCTCTGCTAGCCCGATCTTGTCTGCGCCGAACTTGAGTGTACTCGGCGTGCCGCTAATAGGAACCACACAACTGCTGTTGTTGATACCCATGTGCATACATGAAAAAGGACAACCCATGGAGGCTACCATCAAGGTGAGCACGCGCGGGCGGGGATGAGGTCCAGGCCAGCAACACATCGGAGAGGCGGTTCCCATGCAGGAAGGAGGAAGACGCCACGGCGGCTCCGACAGCGGGAGGAAGGGCTCGGTGAAGAGGAGGTAGGCAACACCAGGGACCGGGGTGGAGCTTCTCGGGGCGGCAGGGAGACCTCACGGGCGAGTGGCCCTGGCGGCGCCCGTGCTGGGGTCACGCGAGGGGGCGACGCGACTTGGCTTGACGGCGACGTCGGCCGGCGATGCGAAGATCGAGAACGGAGGAGGCCATGCGGGGGGGAGGGCACGAGGCTCCGATGGCGAGGCGGTCCGGCCGAGGTCGAACAACGGCGGAGGCGCCGGGGCTGGGGAGCGAATCAGTGGTCGACAATGACCTGCGGGAGGAAGGCGCCGGAGACAGGAGGACGGCGACGAGGTAGGGGCCCACGGCGGCGCGACGGCGAGCAGTAGGAGAGAGGGCCGGGGCTCGAGCTGGCCGGGCTCACCAGAGCGGAGGAGGACAGCGGTGAAGAACGGCGGCCGGAGATGGCTCACAGGGGGGAGGTGATCTCCGGGGCCGGAGTGCTGGCGGCGGAGAGGGAGGGAGGGCAGAGGCGGCGCCTGGCGCTTGCGGCGGCGGTGGTTGGTGCGGGAGAGGTGCGGGGAGCGGGGGAGAAAGAGAGGGGGTAGGTGGAGACCGCGAGGGCGGCGTCGCGTGGTGGGGCTGCAGGGTGGGACCGGGGAGGAGGCGTGGGGTGCGCGGTTGGTGGAGGAGGACGTGCGCCTGGGGCGGGGAAACCGAGGAGGGACCAGGTGGGGTGGGGAATGGGCACGCGGGCAGGTGGCGGGAGTGAGTGCCCAGGTGGCGTGGGGATTGGGTCGGCTGGGGCGATCAGGTGAGAGGGGAGTGGGGCCAGGGGATTAGGTGGCGGACAGGGAGTGGCTAGGGTGAGGTGGAGGTGGCTGGGCGGGAGAAAAGGAAGTGAGGCGGGAGGGTGGCGGCGGCTGAGGAAAAGAGAGAGGGAGGGAGGAAAAAGGGGTAGGTGGATAGGGTTTTGATCTGGTTTAACTGGGTCGTTTTTGTTAGGGTTTGGAGGTGGCCGGCCGGGCTTTTGGGCCTGGCTGGCTGCCTCCCAAAAATAATGCAAACTTTTATTTTAAATTTAAAATAGACTTTTGTAAATAATTTTTAGACAAATAAAAGACCCGGTAAAGACCGGAGTTTGGATTTGAAATAAAGACAGGGGACATTTGGGAAAACGAAACTAGGCTTTTAGAAAATAGTTTTTGACAAAACATATGCATGATGATGACGATGCTCAAATGCAATGTGGCATGATGACATGAGCATGCAGTCATGATGATGCAATGCACAAAATCACAGCGATTTTCTAGTAGTGGTTTTAGCGGGATGCCACAATTCGACACCACTAACAATGGATCTCGCCCTCGAGATCCGCCTCATGCTACCAGGAAGAAGGTCGGCGATCTGAATCTTCTTGCTTTGTGTAGATCTTCGCGACACCACTAACAAGAGGTCGTTGTCCATGATCATCGAGAGAACACTCCGGGGACAAAGGCGAAGGTAGAGGTATCAACAAACAAAGCCACCTCCAACTTCGACAGAAGGAGAAAAATGATGCATTCTAATCCACTTCAATATACGATAGGAAATAGATTGAGTAGTTGGCATGGGGGCCAATCCATCACGCACCCAAACTATTAGTCCGCACAATCAGTAAGAAAAGCGTGCAACCATTCTCGGAATCAGACTGAAGATCTCAACAATCAAGGTTCGGAAATAAAAGAGTGATGCAGGCACTACATCGGATCTGGCGTACATGATGTCGTCGCGTCGGAAAACACCGGAAGGCACAACAAGGAACAAAGAGAAGTCCAACAGATGAACATTCCTTAGATAGCATGAAGTCTGGAAGTAGAAACACCGTTACCAAAGGAGGAAGCGAAACCCTGAAGGTACGACGGAAAACCCACCCACGAGAATTCCTGGACTCGAAGAAAAGATAAGAGAACAGATCCAAAACACGCCGAGGTAAGAGGAGAATAGCAGAGGGTAAGGAGTAAAAGCAGACCTAATCAGATCTATCCAACCGATTTTGCAAAATAGTTTTGACACTCTACTTCGGCCGTTAGCTAGGTTATCCTACAAGCTGGACTTGTGGGGTATCGCAACTGCTAAGCTCTGATACCACTCTGTAACACCCTCAAATCGGCCCTATGCAAGTTTTAGCGCTTCCTGCCAAACCCGCATAGAAACGATTCAAGGACGCCCACCAGGCACTTTCGTGCGGGTGGAAAGCGAAGTAATACCATTACACAATAGTCCTCGATGGGACCCACAGAACAGATATATACAACACGACACTATGAGTCAAGAATACAGATATACAGTACAAGATCCAAATCACCTTGAAACCAATACAACGTCCGAGTATGGACAAGATGCAAATGGGGCTAAGAGCCCTGAAGTATAACCAATGGCGTCCATAACCTTGCCCAGGCCAAGACGGAAGGGTAACCTTGCTAACGACATCGATCGCAAACCTGCTAAAACAAAAGGGGTGCCGAAAAAGGGCAAAAGGGAAAAGAGGAGCGTCAGTACTGAGGCCAGTACACGGCGAGGCTAGAATTTGGCGGCTCTCGCCTACATAGGTATGGTGGACTGAAGCGGCAGCACAACAGCACTAAACAACCTATAGATACTTTGTGAAACTGGCGGCTATTAGAGAGGGATAAGAAAGACCTATTCGGATCCAACCTGAGACTACACCAAACATACCCGTCCTGGTATTTCCCCCTCGGGACCAAACGAGGAAGTCAGACCGAGGAACTCACACGGTTGGAAATTTTACTCATTCCGTTTTAGTTGCAGCACTTACTATTCAGATGTAGATAGCATGAGTCATCCTGAAGCATAAGTAGTGGGCAGTTTTAATTAACCATTCTATGGTGGTTGGAACATTTACTAGTCAGATATAGTTGTCCTGAGAAATCCCAAAACCCAGCAGTTGTTGGCACTTTTATCGCATTCCATTGGAGTTGCAATACTTACTAGGCATATAGCATGTCACAAAACAACCCAGATCCAGCAGCTATTGGCATTTTTAATATCCATTCCGTTATACTTGAGCTGATTACTAGTCACATATTAATTCAAATTTATAGCACTACTTTAGTTATGCTTGTCTATGATCGAGATATTGTGCTCCAAGTCATCCATAACCGCGGACATGGCTTTCAGAAAGTTTTACCCTGCAGGGGTGCACAAATAGCTACACACACTCGATCAACCTCGGAAAAACCAACTCAAAACCCAACGAGGCATTCACGACAAAGCGATCACAGGATTCAGAAAATTTCAGGGGGCCACCCCACTAAGCTACCCACAACGAAGTTGGCCGGCTCCGGAATGGACCCAGGGTTTGCGACGACAGGTGTAAACGACTGGGAACCCGAAAGTGTGACTGGGCTTGTCGATACCACGAAAACGTGGCGCGATCCAAAACAGTACAGGTGCTCCACGCACAATCTTAAATAAAGCAGTAACATGGCATAAGTACAGGACAGTAATAAAGCCCCAAACTACTTTGTGGCCCCAAGAAATAGAAATGAATCAAGCTCTAGCTCAGGTGGGTCCACGGCCTCCCGGATGTGGATAGTGCGAAAAATCAAGGAACATGTATCAAGTACTCAGGGTCCTACGGGACACAAGTGAGCGTGGAAGAACCAAATAACATCTATTGCCCACCGATGCCTCTGCATTAGTTATATCTAGCATTTTAATAGTTGTATTTAAAGTCATGATCATCTCCACCCTAAACATCTGCCAGCATTCCAACAACTGTGGTACTTGACAACACGATATCGCACCTGAGCAAGCAACTACGACTCGCAAGGCCAGCTATCTACCAAACACGGGTAATAGGAGGTGTCCAAGGCAATATAGAGCCTGCACGGGATATAACTGGTGTACGGAAACTAAAGCATCGCGACACGAATAGCAATAGATGGAGTCCGGAATAACAGGGGGAAGCATGGTATCAGTTTGCTACGCGATTTAAATGGAGTCCAGAATAAGACAACAATATCCCGCATATAGACTCCATATTTAATCAAGAGGTGAATCGGCATAGTGCCCCCAAACCACAAACAGGTATGCATGCATGAATAATTTAATATGCGACAGTATAGATGTCATATTATAAAAAAATAGGGGCTTAGGGTCACACATCTGGGTTCGGAAGATCTTGGGTTCCGGGGTTCGGGTCTAGGGTTCGAGGTCGACGGGATCGGAGAGGAAGAAGATAGCTCCAAGGTTCGGTGGTGGCGTGCCATGAAGAAGACCTTGTCGATCCGTGGGGTCGATCTTGCCATCGATGGTGAACTTGAATGGATCAGGTACCGGTGGTCTTCGGGTCCGGTCCTCGGGAAGGCGATCTTGTCGTTCGGGTCCCGGGTCGGAGAACTTGCCGTCCGAGGGATCGGTCTTCACAGCCGGAAAGAAGATCATGGCGCTCCGGATCGGACTTCAGGTACCGCGGGTTCTCAGCGGGAAGAAGGTCATGGCGTTCCGCGGGAATGAACTCCATGTGGTCGATGCACCGATACAATCTTCAATTGGAGACACAAGGTTCCATCGGCGGTACCGGGCGGTGTCGCGCGACTAGGCCACGTCATTTTGTCGCGAAGATCTTGTTGCGGCCGGAGGCATCAATCTCTGCTAGCCCTATCTTGTCTGCGCCGAACTTGAGTGTACTCGGCGTGCAGCTAATAGGAACCACACAGCTGCTGTTGTTGATACCCATGTGCATAATGAAAAAGGACAACCCATGGAGGCTACCATCAAGGTGAGCACGCGCGGGCGGGGATGAGGTCCAGGCCGGAAACACATCGGAGAGGCGGTTCCCACGCAGGAAGGAGGAAGACGCCACGGCGGCTCCGGCAGCGGGAGGAGGGGATCGGTGAAGAGGAGGTAGGCGACACCAGGGATCGGGGCGGAGCTTCTCGGGGCGGCAGGGAGACCTCACGGGCGAGTGGCCCTGGCGGCGCCCGTGCTGGGGTCACGCGAGGGGGCGACGCGACTTAGCTTGATGGTGACGCCAGCCGGCGATGCGCAGATCGAGAACGGAGGAGGCCATGCGGGGGGGGAGGGGGGGCACGAGGCTCTGATGGTGAGGCGGCCAGGCCGAGGTCGAACAGCGGCGGAGGCGCCGGGCCTGGGGAGCGAATCAGCGGTCAACGACGACCTACGGGAGGAAGGCGCCGGAGACAGGAGGACGACGACGAGGTGGGGGCCCGCGGCGGCGCGACGGCGAGCAGTAGGAGAGAGGGCCAGGGCTCGGGATGGCCGGGCTCGCCAGAGCGGAGGAGGGCGGCGGTGAAGAACAGCAGCCGGAGACGGCTCGCAGGGGGGAGGTGATCTCCGGCGGCGGAGAGGGAGGGAGGGCCGAGGCAGCGCCTGGCGCTTGCGGCGGCGGTGGTTGGTGCGGGAGAGGCGTGGGGAGCGGGAGAGAAAGAGAGGGGGTAGGTGGAGACCACGAGGGCGGTGTCGCGTGGTGGGGCTACAGGGTGGGACCGGGGAGGAGGCGTGGGGTGCGCGGTTGGTGGAGGAGGACGTGCGCCTGGGGCAGGGAAACCGAGGAGGGACCAGGTGGGGTGGGGAATGGGCGTGCGGGCAGGTGGCGGGAGTGAGTGCCCAGGTGGCGTGGGGATTGGGTCGGCTGGGGCGATCAGGTGAGAGGGGAGTGGGGCCAGGGGATTAGGTGGCAGACAGGGAGTGGCTAGGGTGAGGAGGAGGGTTGGTGAGGTGGAGGTGGCTGGGCGGGAGAAACGGAAGTGAGGCGGGAGGGTGGCGGCGGCTGAGGAAAAGAGAGAGGGAGGGAGGAAAAAGGGGTAGGTGGATAGGGTTTTGGTCTAGTTTAACTAGGTCGTTGTTGTTAGGGTTTGGAGGTGGCCGGCCGGGCTTTTGGGCCTGGCTGGCTGCCTCCCAAAAATAATGCAAACTTTTATTTCAAATTTAAAATAGACTTTTGTAAATAGTTTTTAGACAAATAAAAGACCCGGTAAAGACCGGAGTTTGGATTTGAAATAAAGACAGGGGACATTTTGGAAAACGAAACTAGGCTTTTAGAAAATAGTTTTTGACAAAACATATGCATGATGATGACGATGCTCAAATGCAATGTGGCATGATGACATGAGCATGCGGTCATGACGATGCAATGCACAAAAACACAACGATTTTCTAGTAGTGGTTTTAGCGGGATGCCACAAATGCCATTGGTTAATCCATGTGTGGTTTGTGGAAAGAACACACATGCAATGACTCAAGTGGGTCCATATGTGGTTTGTGAAAAGAACACACATGCAATGAGTCTAATAGATCCATATGTGGTTTGTAGCAAGAACACACATGCAATGAACACTGGTGGATCCATATGTGGTTTGTGGAAAGAACACACATGCAATGATATTGGTTGATCCACGTGTGGTTTGTGGAAAGAACACACATTCAATGACACTAGTGGATCCATATGTGGTTTGTGGAAAGAACACACATGCAATGTCTCTAGTGTATCCATATGTGGTTTGTGATAGGAACACACACGCAATGACACTGGTTGATCCATATGTGGGTTGTTAAAAGAACACATATGCAATGCCATTGGTTAATCCATATATGGTTTGTGAAAAGAACACACATGCAATGATTCTAGTGCATCCATATGTGGTTTGTAGAAAGAACACACATGCAATGAACACTGGTGGATTCATATGTGGTTCATGACAGGAACACACATGCAATGACATTGGTTGTTCCATATGTGGTTTGTGACAATAACACACATGCAATGACATTGGTTGATCCATGTGTGGTTTGTGGAAAGAACACACATGCAATGACTCAAGTGGATCCATGTGTGGTTTGTGAAAAGAACACACATGCAGTGACTCTGGTTGATCCATGTGTGGTTTGTGGAAAGAACACACATGCAATGACATTGGTGGATCCATATGTGGTTTGTGGAAGGAACACACATGCAATGACATTGGTTGATCCCTATGTGGTTTGTAAAAAGAACACACATGCAATGACTAGTGGATACATATGTGGTTAGTGGAAAGAACACAAATGCAATGAACACTGGTGGATCCATATGTGGTTTGTGAAAAGAAAACACATGCAATGACTCTAGTGCTGGTTTTAGTATAAGAACACACATGCAATGACTCTAGTGCTAGTTTTAGTATAAGAACACACATGCAATGACTCTAGTGGGTCCATATGTGGTTTGTGAAATGAACACACATGCAATGACTATAGTGGATCCATATGTGGTTTGTGGAAATAACACAGATGTAATGACATTGGTTGATCCATATGTGGTTTGGGTAAAGAACACACATGCAATGACACTGGTTGATCCATATGTGATTTGTGGAAAGAACACACATGCAATGACTCTGGTGGATCCATGTGTGGTTTGTGAAAAGAACACACATGCAATGCCATTGGTTTATCTATGTGGTTTGTGGAAAATAACACACATGCAATGACATTGGTGGATCCATAAGTGGTTTGTGAAAAGAACACACATGCAGTGAACATTGGTGGATCCATGTGTGGTTTGTGAAAAGAACACACATGCAATGCCATTGGTTGATCCATGTGTGGTTTGTGAAAAGAACACACATGCAATGCCATTGGTTGATCCATGTGGTTTGTGGAAAATAACACACATGCAATGACATTGGTAGATCCATATGTGGTTTGTGGAAAGAACACACATGCAATGCCATTGGTTGATACATGTGGTTTGTGGAAAAGAACACACATGCAATGACATTGGTGGATCCATATGTGGTTTGTGGAAAGAACACACATGCAATGACATTGGTTGATCCATGTGTGGTTTGTGAAAAAAACACACATGAAATTACTCTAGTGGATACATATGTGGTTTGTGGAAAGAACACACATGCAATGAACACTAGTGGATCCATATGTGGTTCATGACAGGAACACACATGCAATGACTCTAGTGGACACATATGTGGTTTGTGGAAAAACACACATGCAATGAACTCTAGTGTATCTATCTTGGCATAATTTGATGTATGCCATGATGTATTTCATTGTAAAAGACACTCACTTTCCATTTTTATACTACTCAGCTTTGCCCTTGGTTTTCTGATACTACCCAGTTTTGCCCCTCTCTCTCTTTCGTAGAACCCCAAACCTGTGCCCACTCTGTCTGCTACGCCCTGATTGGTTGTCACAGTTGTCACGCGGATCGTGCGCACCAACCGTTGATCCTGTGTGATCCAACGAGGCTCGTTGCACACGTCATGCCCTTCACAGGACAGCGCGAGACAACACAGACGTCTCCCTCAACGAGACTTCTACAAGAAGGAACACGATGCCGTCTATGGAAAAAGTCGTCGAGTGGTCATGTCATGTTTAATCTAGTCTGCAAATGCTACAAGTCTACTACACGGCAACTAGTCATCCACAGCCCACGGGCTATACCATTTTTACTACGCAGCACGCCTGCACTCTCACTTCCGACAGACCCCCACCACACGAACCTTCCACGCGGCAGCCGCAGCCGGAAGAGCTGCCTACCGGGGCCCTCGAGGAGGCCTAAATGTCCCCACATTAAAAACCCAGCCTATCGGGTCCTCCATTCGCACTCATCCACTAATCTCTCTTCCCTATCTAGCAAAACCCCACAATCTTGAACGTACTTGCACAAACCTTCTCCATGAAACCAGTGTGTTGGGGTGAGTGTCCGGGCATCACTGTCGGGGTGGTGCTTCACGCGGCAGATCTGGAGGAGCATCACGCAGCACAAGGTGAGGAGGACCTGCAGTTCAACCCCTTGGGGGACCATGTGCTCGCTGGTGCTGACGACTTCGGAGGCCCCGATGAGGGCGTGGAGTTCGACGAACACGCTCTGCTCGTGTACCCGGAGGTACATCTATTTCTACATGTTTCATATTTTTTGCTCAAGCTTAATCTATCCTGGCATCATAAAAAATCTAGTCCTAATGATTAGATGCAACGTACGTACCGGTACATGGAGAGATCTAGTCTGTTCTAAATGAATCAACATTATTTATTTATTAATAAGTTATCAAGAACACAAACCACATTAATTTAGGAGCGAGCTGGGGAGATGGCCGTAATGAACTGCTGAACCTGTATAGACATGTTATTGCATCCAAAGTAAATCAGAATGGTGGAAGGAATATATATTTATTATTTTGCTCATTTCGGTTTGCATTCCATACATTACAGGTGGATTCAAGTGAGATGGACTCTGACAAGGAGACCAGGGATAACAAGAGCCGCTGTGTCATGAAGAAGCTCAAGAGCAGGATAATCCCTTTTCTTACTCGACTTGGGGAGCTCAGGTGCCCTTTCTGTAAGAAAGGAGTCAACCCGAGGATTGCCAGCTTGATTCCGCATGCGGTTGGCATCGATAAAAGCCCGGCTAGTAAACTCAAGTTGGCGACCAAGGCTAAGCATGCTGCTTATGGCAAATTCCTGAGGGAGTATGTCAAGACCGGCCTAGTGTCCCCTTACTTAGGAATCAGCAACTTCTAGCCGACCAACCCGTCACTGTGCTGGCCCGGCCACTAATAATATTTAGTTCTCTTACCATATCTAGGCCCTTAAACTATGGGGATTTCTGTTTTCGTACCCTTCAAATTATATTCAAGTTCATCTGTTTATGGAGTTAAAGTTCCAGTGGCATACTCGTTATTTTGCATGGATAGAGGGGTGCCCTCGATAGATATAAGGGTTATCCTGTCTGCTAGATCATAGATGATCAATGGTTGGTGGGCCCGATCCGTGTGACAACTTTCTTGACCAATGAGAGCATAGCAGTGAAGATGAGCACATGTGCGAGAGTTGGATACAAACAGAGGGGAAAACCGAGTAGCACTGAAGAACCAAGGGCAAAACTGAGTAGAACTTAAAAACCAAGGGCAAAACTGAGTAGAACTTAAAAACCAAGGGCAAGAGTGATAAAGGGATTCAAATAGAAAATAGAAAATGATTTAAAAATGGAACCAAACGGCCAGTGTTACGCTCGAGGGCAAAACTGAGTACAACTGAATCACCAGGGTTAGACACGAGGGAAAAAACATGACTCACGGTACGCGTGTGCGGTGCATGGAGCAGTAGCAGACACGTGTTTCCGTGCACGGTGCATTAGCATACGTGGTGCACGGTAGTGCAACGAAACATCGCTTCCATTCTCCTTTAATAGAGGCCTCCCCACTCCCACTCATCACGCACTCTCTCACTCAACCGTCTCCACTGTCCCATCACCTTCTACAAATGCCCAACAAAACCCCAACCACGCCGGCGATGGAGAAGAACGGCGCGGTGGCCATCGATGCCTCCAAGGCCACTGGCAAGGATCCCCCCGTCCCCGTACAGACCCCGTCCCCATCCCCGCATCTACCGTAGCCGCCGGCGAGGAGGCCCCCGCTGGTCTCGGATAGATCCCGCTTGGCTGGGACCCCTACAAGGAGGTTGTCTACATAAGGCCGGAGAACCCCTACGACACCAGCATCACTAACCGATGGTCGGAGGTAACCAGGGTTTGCTCCCCTTCCCTTGTTCTTCCCCTGTTCCCATCGTTGGATGCTAATCGTATGTTATTAGGGCTCGACTGTTCGTATTTTTACATTAGCTAATCCTCTTGTGTTAGATCTCGATTTTCGATGAATCCCCCTATTCGTAGTTGGGATCAGTATTTGATTTGGTTTGAGATTTGGGGAATAATCAGGAGATCTCAATCGGTCAATCTATGCAAATAATCGATCCCAATAATCAAAGTATCTCAATCATGTCCTTATTGCACTCGACTATTTTTTCCAACAGGAGGATAGCAGCGACGTCCGCAACGACGACGAGTCCAAGGGCACCAAGACTCGTCATGTGCTGAGGATGCTAAAGTCCGGCCAGTACAACAACTTCTTCGCCGGCGACGTGTACAGGTGCCCCTTCTGCCCCACCAGGAGGCTCCGCGCCACGGACTTCAACTCCCTCGTGAAGCATGCGGAGGACGTGAGGACCTGCGTTGAGTCCCTGAATGTCCACGGCTTTATAGCCAATCACCAGACGCTCGGTCTTCACCTCCACAACCTCCAGAAGGTGGCTATCAAGGAGGGTCGCATGCTCCCGATCAAACCCAAGGAGCCCAAGGTCAAGGGGCTGGGCAGCAAGAAGTGGAGGAGGCGCCAGAGGGAGGAGGCGGAGTCCCTCCTGGGAGAGGCCACGAGGGGCCACTGATCAGCTGCTGCTGTTGTAAAGCAGCTTCTTCTTTCTTGTCTGTGTTGAACCTGTCAGCTGATGCTGCTGCTGAGCAGCCTAATTTTCGAACCTCATTAAGTACCATACTATATAACCTATATTAGTTGCTTTATCTACATCTGCTCTGTTTACTGAATTTATTTATGGTGCTGGTTTGTTTTGCTGCTCTAGATTTGCTACCTGATTAGGGAAAACGAGGGCAAAAGGAACAATGAATGAAGATAGAAGCTGCTCTAGATTCCCTACCTTTTTGGGCAAAAAAAACACAACTGTTAGCGAGAGAGGGGAAAAGGTGCTCTTAAAAAGGCCAAATAACAAAAAAAAACTTCCAATTTAGGCGTCAGGGCGCATGTAGCGGCCAAGCCTTTGACCAGACGACACCCCCCTCCGAGCACATGTGAGGGCTTCAGAATATCGGGAGGGCAAAAATGAGGACAAACGAGACACAATGTTGCTATAGCTAAATCTGACAAAAAGCTGAATTTGGCTTTACCATGCAATTTGGCTAGAGCTCCACAATGTAGGTATTCTAAATCCCTAAACTATGTGGTGCGTTGAAACCTCATGCTTTTCCACCGACATGTGTGTTGCAAAGTTGCTTGATCGTGCATGCTTACACAAGTGGCCTACACAAAAACTTATAGAAGCATGGGCAAACGAGCTTCAATTTGGCAAATTCTGGACAAAATGAAATTGCAAGCTTTGCGCAATCGGCAAGCCTGATCGGCTGGGCGGCTGCCCCGGGGTGCAGGGATGCTAGGTCCCTGTCTATTCTTACACTTCTTAAACTTGCTAGGAATAATAGTTGTACACTTCCTTCTGTCCTATCACGTTACGTCGTGTCAGCACCGCGCACCCGCTGCGGATCGGCAACGGGACGGTGGTCTATGTGACCGGTCTCTGCCATGCCAAAGCCACGTCCCACACCCGTCCCATCGTCTACCGGGACGGACGCCGAATTTAATCGCTAGGATTGGAAACCAACGGTGCTCGCCCGGTCAAACTTGCTTCCACATGGGTATTACCGGAATATTGGTAAACGCAATTTAAGCATCGCCTTCCGTCTCCTCAGCACATCACTGTGCAAAAATCCCCAACTCATTCCTTCCGCCGCCCTCCGCCGCCACCGCAAGAACCATCGACGCTACCGCAGGCACCGCCTCTGCTGGGCCATACCACCACAACATATCACTCCACCACCACGCCCAGTCCCAGCCACCGATACCGACCCTAGGCCACCGCCGCCACATTAGCTGCTGCCATGGACGCAGAGTACGGTGTGTTCGGCGACGGGAGCGACTTCACCGACGAGTACACCGTCACCGCCCATGGCACCACCAAGCTGACGTTCGTCCACACAAATGCGTCAGTGGAGGTCGCCAAGGTCATCGTAATGTACGAGCGGTGGCTACAGGAGCCGATGGACAGGTACAAGATCATCGGCCTTGACCTCAAGTATACCGGAGATAGGAAGAGGACGGTGCTTTTGCAGCTATCCATACGCAACCACTGCCTCCTATACCGCGTATGTAGGGCCAAATCTGTATGCCTAGAGCTTCGCGAGTTCCTACACAGGAGGGAGATCTACTTCGCCAACATCGACATCAAGAACGACACTCCGAAGCTAGAGCGGGATCTCCTTGTTCATGTCGTCAATCACGTCAATCTCCAATGTTTGTGGAGGTACCCGGATGGCAATATGGGGAAAGCCGGCATGGCTAGACTCGCTGCCGACATCATCGACCGTGAGTACACCGGCATGAAAGTCGAGTTCCCGAAGCACCTGCACGAGCGATGGGAGTGGAGGCACCTGGATTACGATGCGATCAAGTACGCAGCCAGGGACGCGTATGTCTGCTACGAGATGCTCAACGGGATCTGGCGGGTGGGTGAGTGTGTTGTTTACCACTACTAGTTTCGCATTTCATTCCTAGTTTTATCTCGCCTGTATTTTATCTCGCATGTATTTTCTAAGCATTCTATTTGTAAGAACCAAGCTTGTATGATCCCTGTGCTATTAGCAACTTAACCTGTATGAATTACATTCCACCCTTTTGTATGCTCAACATTCATTCTTACAAATTCTGTCTGTGCCATTTGCATGCGGCAGATCCAGGACTGACATGCATAAGGTGTGATACAGTCATAAGTCATAACCAAACCCAGATTATAGCGAAGGATATAGTCATAACCAAACCCAGATTATAGTTCGACAAAGGTAATACACAACAGTTCGTAGTTGCTCACATAGTGTACTTCTGAAATAACATGTTTTCATAAACATAACAAGGCCCATACAAACACAACAATCATGCACTAAAAGTCTACATCCCAGCCTGTTGGAGAAGGCCACCGATCCCAGGATGCCTTTGGTCGCTTGCCCCGGCTTGTAGAATGATCTACACTCCGGCATCTAGGGAAAGCAACCTGCCTTGGTGGTGGTTCAATGATGCGATGCTTGGAACGAGATTTTACAATCTAGCGGTACAACTCGTGGCTAACATACCCGTCAATTGCAGCGTACTTCAGATTAGCTTCAGAAAGCGGCTTATCCTCCCAGTAATCGTGCCCTAAATCCCTCCACGAACATCTCGGCAATTTTCCCTTCATGTCAGTGTACCACGGGTCGATGAGTTCGGAGGCAAGAGCGGCCATCCTGGTCCTGCCGCCCTTCGTCCCTGGGATCCAATAAATTTCCTAGATGTCCACTCTGCACTCCTTTGGGATTCTAATGTTGACAGTCGGGCTTTCAAGTAGTTTAGTGTCATTCGTGATGTCAACACTAGTAAATGTTATGTGCTGGTTCACGAGAAAGTCATGAAACAGATCCCTAATGCTTTCACCCCACCTGCATGAAAATGAATTCAGACAAATAATATAGCAATAACTTTTGCAAACAGACGGTTCAGGAACAAAAAGACAGCAAAGTCTACCAGATCCCGTCAGACCCTTCTCGCAAAAAGGTTGGTATACGAGGACGTGCCCCTTCATAGAGAGTGGCACCACGACGATCCTATGGTGATCGCGGCTGTACTCGAGGTCGAGACCTATGAACCTGTTTTCTTCGAACCGCAGCCAACTCATGTAATTACTTAGAGTCCTCCTCACTATCACATGATCGGTGGTGTAGACGACATTGATCTTCTTCCCGCCATGTACTTCTATGTAGAAGTGTGCAGTCGTTTGCCTGCCATCGTTTCGAACGTCCGTAAAGTCCATGACTATAGGAAAGAGGGAAAGGATACGGAGGAAGAGGGTGATGCCGTGGTGGAGGAAATGGATGAGGCCGTGGAGGAGAAAGATGATGAGGCCGTGGAGGAGGAAATGAGACGGAGAATTGAAAGATTGGAACCGCCCTTAGAAATATCTGGAATGGTGCACGACCATTCATAGTAGGGTGAAGGTGGAGAAAAACGGCGGTTTTACATGTCAACGCTAGCGCTTCCTAAATTTTGTTCTGCGCCACTTGCATGCGGTGGAATCAAGGTCTGCCATGCACGATCCAATTCAAACGTAGTCACGTTTGTGTGTGCCGACCTTCACTCACTAACAGGCGGGCCGCACATTTCTCTCTCTTACGATTTATTTTTTCACTTCCTCTAGACGGTTCCGGTGCGTGCCCTCAATAATTACGCCCCCCTTCCTTGTCTTCCAAGCGGACGAGAACCGACGGCGGCGGTGGTTCCTCACCGGGTCACTCCCTACTCGAACAACTGCCCCCATCCCTCATTCCATCCCCTCCCGAATCCATCCGCCTCCTTATCACAACGCCTCCATTAATTTACCGGATTCCAGACTCCATTTGCCGCTATGGGTAGAGCTTAGGGTAGCAGCAGGCTGAAGCAAAAGGCATGCGACGATGATGCGGATGGCCAGGGTGACCACCACCGCGAGGATTGGGGATGGCCGAACCTCAGCGCCACGAACATGCACAGGATCGCCACGGGGTTGGACATCATCTCTGTCGGCCGCCTCGCTCGCTGCATCCCTAGTTTCCGCTTCACGATGCGGGACATGGACAAACAACCATTCGGCACGCCAGGCCTTCTTTACCCTGATACCAGCAAATGGCCAAACGATCGTGATGGCCACGTAAGTTCCAGTATCTTGCTTATTGGTTCAGTCAAACGTCTCCTGGAGGGATACACTACGGTCTTTGACTACAGAGACAGCGCCTGCCAAAGCATCCACGCGGAGCAGAGATTGGGCGTCAAAGCTCAAGCCGCTGGCATCTGCATACACAAAAGTGTTAGTATACCAACCATACGTCAAAACACAGAAGAGCAAGGCACATCCAGATGAAAAAGAAGACCTGAGAGGGACTTGGCAATCGAGAAAAGTTGCTCCTCGAACAACTTCTCCCTCTCAGAAGTGGAGACACAGAGATCCTCCTCTCGCTTCCGCGACTCCTCCAAAGTTGCGATCGCCTCGTTGCGATTCTTCGTCGCTGCGGCCAGCGTCTTGTCTAGTGCAGCAGCATGGCGAAGTAATTCATTATGCTCAGCTGCGACATACAGGGAATATCACCAAATCGAATCAAATGCAATTCGGAAAGACAAAGACAAAGTTAAGACTTACTTTCGACAATGCGATGGCGATTGCCCAGTCACGCATGCTGTCGACTCATGTCAAGGACTTGCTCCACCAGGCGGGCATCAGGAGACAATAAAAGTTCAAGTAAAAAGCGCCAAGAATAAATTTGACTGCCAATTACAAGATACCTACATGATCCTCCACAGACTCCGAAGAAGGCTGTCGCACAGTCATCCGGGTAACCACCTGATGTTCCCCAGCATGTGGGGAACTCGATGAATTATGCCCGGAGTGGGCCGCTAATGGAGGAGAAGGAGACCGCTCGGCCATCTTCTTGGCCTTGGAATCTGCGACTCCGGACTTCTTCACAAATTGGACACCATTAGAAGATGACGACGTTGCTTGGATGGAACACACATCAAGCAAAAGCTTCAGGAAAAACAACAACTCCAAGAAGAAACCAAAATGAGGTCGCGAATACAGAAGTTACCAGTCAAATCTATCAAAGTCGAAGGATTACTCCTCCGACTCCGACCATTCCTTGGGCAGTCGAAGCTTCTTCTGGGCAGGAGGAGCCATGGAGCACACAGGAACGGCGGGGATTGGCTCGTCTGCAACAATAGAGGGGCCTTCTGGCGTCGTTGGTGATGAGGAATCCGAGTCCTTGCTGCGGGAATGCTTGTGAGTGTCCTGGTCGCTGGACTCGGGGGCTCCCTCCTCCTCTTCGATTGGGACGGTCGACTCCGACTCGTCTTCTTCATCCACTTCACGTGGGATAATCCCCTCAGGCAGAGGGGCAAGCTGGGAAACACCTTCCAGTCCTACATTCAGGAAATACGACAACATATGTCAAAACATCATAAAGGCAGTTGACAAAGGAAACTACTTTGCAGAACACTTTTACCTCAGGAGGAGGGTTAGAAGCATTGAAAGAGGGCACGACTAGTTCGCTCAGGAGAACCTCCTTGATGGTGTATTCGGTCACCAGTCGCACCCTCTTATCAACCTCACCCACGGAAATGCCATTGGCAGATACGCGAGTGGCATCGTTTGCGCTAGCCCAGCGAAACATGGGATGGACTCTGGCCTGCAGAGGCTGGACGGGACGGCGCAACCATTTGCGAATAAGGGCAGTGCCTCCCTCTTATTTGCCTATGCGACTCTCAAGGTCGCAGACGCACTTATACAACACCTCCGTTTCATCGGACTCGCCAGACATCATGATATTTTTCCTGGAGCGCCTCCTCTTGCACGGCATCGCGGGATCGAAGGGCACGAGTCCGTAGTGCTCTCCATCAGCCTTCAAGTCACGGATGTAGAACCACTTGTCTCTCCACCCTTGGACGGACGCAGTAAGCTTGATGTCGAAATAAGTAGCAGAGTAGTCGACGTGGATCCCACAGCCTCCTACATCGTAGACTAGCGGGCCAGACGCTGACTGGCGTTTTAGCTTGAAGAGCCTCTTAAAGAGGCCGAAGTGCGGCTCGATTCCGAGCCAGCACTCGCAAAGAGTAATGAAGCAGGAGATGTGGAGAATAGAATTCGGGGTCAGCTGATGTAGCTGGAGCCCATAGAAGCAAAGGAGGCCCCTGAAGAAAGGATGTAGAGGCAGCGAGAGACCTCAGATGACGAACGCGAGGAACATCACCCGGAAACCAGAGGGGGGACGGGGGATTACCTCGTTGCCCGGCACTCGCGAATCATCCTCCACGGGTGGCAGAGCTCCATCTTGACGCAGGATTTGAAGCTTGGAGGACTTGATGATGGATGCACGCCATGCGCCATTGGTGATGCGAATACCCGCACCCTTCTTCTTCCCAGCACCGGCAGCGCTGGTGCCCACGGTGGTGGCACCACCCTTCTTCTTGGCGGCAGCAATGGAGGCCGTGGAACCAGCGATGGCGCCTTCCTTCTTCTTGCCCATCTTCCGATGGCAGTGAGAGCGGAGGATGTTACTGGGGAAGACACGGAGTTGGTCCAGTGCTATGAAGAGGATGTGCGCAGGGAAGCAGAGAGCAGTAGCAATGGCAATGGAGGCACGAGCAGAGAAAGGCAGATGGGAAAATTACCACAGCTACGCTGCTACTTAACCTCCTCGCGAATGCCATCCAACGGCCAGCAGAAACCCTATTGGACGGGTGGCGCACATCACCATCGACACGTGGCGAAGCCAAAACACGAACCGTCCCCCACTATCTCCATCACGCGTGGAAATCAAGGAGACGTAGTTAAAATAGAAGATTACACATGCCCGGTCAAATCAAAGTCAGAAAGTGGGACCCACCACTCGTCACGTCCCGTCAAAGCCGCTCACGCGGGCAACTGAGGTCATCACATCATCAGCACTGATGTCATCAAGTTTAGTAGTAGAAGATTTCGACTACTTTAGTCCTTGCTCGAGTCTTCGACTCCACCAAGCACTCGGGGGCTACTCCCATAGGGAGCGCTGGTCACGCACCCTACGATTTATCTTTATGAAGGTATAAGAACATTCAGGACATACCCACCACTCGAATCTACGGTTCGATTGAGGATTATGGGTTACTCCCATAGGGAGCACCGGAAGCAAATTCGACTAAAACAAGCAACAAAAGACGACAACACTCGCAAAAAGTTTTTAGTCCCCGCCTGAGTCTTCGACTCAACCAGGCACTCGGGGGCTACTCCCACAGGGAGCGCTAGTCGCGCACCCTATGATTATTTGTACATCGTACTGTGTGTTGATAACATCCACACTCGAATACTCCGCCTCATACTATCCCTACAAAGAGACTGTGTCTCCTGGGCCACCCAAATCATCTCTACGATGATAAAAATTCAAATGCCGTGCTTACAGCGTGAAGATAAGACCTGAATAAGGCCTGGCAACACATCTACTGCGCACTACCAGAAACATATCCGTGCCTGCAGGTGCGATGAACATGCCTTGACGGACGCGTCGAGTGCTCAAACCCATACACTAGAATTACGAATTGTAAGACCTCCACGGCCTGAGTCGAATCACACCAGCATTTTTCCGAATTCGAGTCCGGGGACTCAAGTTTGAGTATATTGCGTTGTTTGTCCCTAAGGCAGTTAACTGATACCGATACATCGGCTAAATCAGGCACGGATATCAACAATCCCTATGACATAAACAGAACACCTGAAAAATGCTCAGTCATGCATTCAAAAGGTTTCATAAAAGTTTCCAGTCGAATATACGATTCCACTGGACACTCGGGGGCTACTGACATGGGTATACCCTACAGGTACTCGAGTTCGGTATATACAGTCCATATATGGCGGAAGCCCACGGCGTTGCCAATGCCCAAATAGAGAATTCGAGTGGCCCATGGACTCTCGATTACTTGCGAGACAAGAAGAAGCTTAAGATAGAAAGTTTAAAGGGAAAACCCTAATCTGTAACTGACTCGACCTTCTACCCGAGACCTAGCCTATCTAAATAAAGGCTAGGAGGGGGTGATACATTGCAAATGTATCTATAATTTTTGATGTTCCATGCTTGGTTTTATCCATTTTCTTGTGTTTTGTTCCAACTTTGGAGTACTTTTATTATGATTTCTTGGACTAACCTATTAACAAGAGCCACAGTGCTAGCTGCCTGTTTTCTGTTGTTTTTGGTTCCAGAAATGTCAGGAAATGAATATTCTCGGCATTGGACGGGACAAAATCCAAAGTGCCTATTTTTTCGGAAGGGATCAAGTGCCAGAATACGAGACAGAGAGGGGCCAGGGGCCGGCCACACCACCTGGCCGCATGGCCAGGCCTGGCCCGCGCCAGGGGGTGGTCTGGCCGACCCCAGCACCCCCTCGGCCTCTCCTTCCGCCTATAAGTTGCCCTCGGGACGAAAACCCTAAGTGCCCGATCAAAAATCCACGAAAGAGTCTGTAGCCGTCGCCATCTCCATCCCTAGATCGGGAGGGATCTGAAGCTCTTCCCGGCACCCTGCCGGAGAGGGGAATTCACCTTGGAGGCCTTCTTCATCACCCTGCAAGCCTCCGATGTGATGCGTGAGTAGTTCATCCATGGACTATGGATCCATGTAGTAGCTAGATGACTGGTTTCTCCTCCTTTGTGCTTTCATGTTTAGATCTTGTGAGCTCCATTCATGATCAAGATCATCTATTTGTAATCCATACATGTTGTGATTGCGGGGATCCGATGGATATTGAGATGCTATTTCAGATTGATTATTGATTCTATCATGTCTTTGTTATTTGATCTTGCATGCTTTCCGTTGTTAGTAGCTATCTTGGCCAAGTAGATGCTTGCAACTCCAAGAGTTAGTATTTATGATCGATAGTGGGTTCATGCCTCTAGTAATCTGGGGAAGTGATAGAAATCTCTAAGGTACTAGATGTGTTGTTGCTACTAGGGAGAAAACAACAATCCTTTGTTCATAGAACAATTGTATTGTTTACCTTACATGCAGTTCGTCAAGCAATAATCTGTTGCTTGCAACTTAATACTAGAGGGGGTTCGGATGATAACCTGAAGGTGGATTGTTAGTCATAGATGCAGTTGGGTGGCGGTCTATGTATTATGTTGTATTGCCCAATCCAGTCTCAAAGGAGTCAAGATGATTAGTATATGCATGTATTGCTTTCTCGGTGTTTGTCAATTGCCCCACTGTAATTTGTTCACCCAGCATGTTATCTATCTAAGGAGAGCCACCTCTAGTGAACTATGGACCCCAGTCCTTTTTCTTTACATACAATCTACAATCTTTTACTGCTTTGTGTTACTTTCTGCAAACTTTTACTTCTTTCCATTCGATTCGTTTAATCCTTTGTTTTCCGCAAAACACGGTGAGATTGACAACCTCATCGCAAGTTGGAGACAAAGTTCTGTGGTTGTGTTGTGCAGGTCTCCACGTTGCTACTAGCACCGGTAGCGCGCCCTGCCAAAGCTCAGCTAGTAACACCTTTGAGGTGTTTCCTTGCTCCTACTGGTTCGATTAAACCTTGGTTTCATAACTGAGGGAAACTTGCTGCTGTGCTCATCATACCTTCCTCTTGGGGTTCCCAACAAGCTCTACATCAATACCACGCACCAAGCACTTTGTTGGGCGCCGTGTATTGAGCCATCAGGGGGCAGCAAGTTAGACACATACAACCCTAGTTTCCACAACTCTCGCCAGATTGCATCTGCGCGCCCCTGTAATCTTCGATTCCTTTGTTAATTCCAAGAGCAGACAAGCAGGAGTAGGGACCTCTACGAGGCCTGAACCAGGATAAAGCTTGCGTCCCTGTGTGCTTGTTTGCTAGCCGACTGATGCCTCCAGTGCTCCCTCCTTCTCCAAAACCCAAGCCCATAACAATGGGCATTGACGAGTTAAACTCTCGTCACAAGCCATCGTGGCTGCTGTTGAGAAAGGGTGAGAGAACACACAAGAACACCACAACCTAGTGAGAAGAGAGGAAGAAGGAGAGGTGATTTCTGTTCAGATTTCTGAGATCTAACCGGTATGTCTTCAAGCTAGTGTTTGGAGGCTCAAACGTCTTGGATTGACTCCAAACTTGGTGAGCTCATTCCTTGCTTTGAGTACTTCGATCTGGTTAGCTGGTTTGAGGTTTGAGTCAGTGTAGCTTCAAATTTGGAAGCGGTTTATTCAGTTCGGACTGTTGTAGTTTCAACACAGAGTAGTTTTGGTAAACGAACAGTTTGGGCAGGCAAACGAAGTCCAACTGACCTAAAATTTGGTGTGTATGTTGGGTACTCATATGTCAGCTTGTTTACCAAGGTTGGTGCTGATTGGATCTGCGGTTTAAGAGCAGCTTGCTGATTACCGAAGAGGACAGAAACTGAGATGCTCTGCTTTGCTGTAATCTTTCTCTCAAGTGGTTGTTATTGTTGTTGCCGGTTGGCAACATGCTGAGTGTATTGTATATCTCTAGATGCTCTAGAGAAGAATCTGTACCCAGGTTTCTCATAGTTAAGCTCGCGTGGACCGGTTGGTCCACAACCGTGGTTTTTTCCTCCTCACCTTGAGGAGGTTTTTCCACGTAAATCCTTGTGTCACCTGTGTAGGTGCTCATTGTTTTATTTCCGCTGCATATCTATTGATTGAAACTATCCTCGGATTTTACCGCGGACAGGAGCAGGGATGTTGTGTATCCTCTTCCTCCCCCAACAAAGTGGTATCAGAGCTAAGGTTCAGTTTTGTATTCAGTTTCAGAGCAATGTTTGTTTTGGGCTGATTGCATTTGCTTGTGGTGAAAGATGGAAGTGAATACCAATGGAATGATTTCTTTTAATGGTACAAATTATCAATCTTGGAAGTGCTGGATGAAGGACTTGTTATATGTGAAGGATTACTGGATGCCGGTATTCTCCACTGAGATGCCCAGTGATATGAAATAAGATCAGTGGGAGGTACCTCATCTCCAAGCTTGTGGGTTTATCCGACAATGGGTGGACGACAATTTTTTGAACCATATCATTGAAGAGACATATGCACGTACCTTATGGTAGAAATTGGAGGAGCTGTATGCCCACAAATAAGGTACCAACAAGATGTTCTTGATCAAGAAATTGATGCGTTTGAGGTACAAAGAGGGCACTCCAATTGTAGATCATGTAAATGAATTTAAGGGCATTATAAATCAGCCATCTTAAATGGGAATTACATTTGAAGATGAAGTGTAAGCCTTGCTGCTACTTGGCTCATTACCGGACACTTGGGAGACCTTTAAGGTCACCGTGTGCAATTCATCACCTAATGGAGTTGTCACTTGGAACCTTGTGAAGACGAAGGTACTGAATGAAAAGTCCAGGAAAATTGCTGATAAGGACGGTTCTTCCTCACTTTCTGAAATGTTAGTGACCAAGTCACGGGGGATAAGCATGTGTAAAGGCCCGAGTAAGGGAGGAGAAAGAAGTAGAAGCAAATCAAGAGGCAAAGACAAGTATGATGGTGTTATATGCCATCACTGCCGTGAGAAGGGTCACATCAAGTGGCATTGTGAACAATGGAAGAAAGAAAAGGAAGAAAAAGAAGAAGTTCAGAAAAAACCAACAGTGATAGTGATAGTGAGGGAGGCCAGATTGCTGTGGTAGAGGAGATCATGTTTCTCATGCATCAAGAACATGATGGCAGCAGTGTTTCCACCATTGAGGAGAGGATCACTATAGTTTCTGATGATACCATCAGCCTTGCAGATGGTGATGAGATGACTTGGATTCTGGACAGCGGTGCTACCATACATGCTACATCTTGTTGAGAGCTCTTCACCAACTACACAACATGTGATTTTGGTGTTGTGAAGATGGGAAATAATGATAGAGCTAAAGTCATTAGAAGAGGAGATGTGCACTTGGAGACTGAAAATGGTACGACACTAGTCCTCAAGTTGGTGAGGCATGTTGAGGCCCTTCGGCTCAACATTATCTCAGTTGGATTGCTTGATAGAGATGGGTACTTGACTAGATTTGGAAATGAACAGTACAAGCTCACCAAAGGAAATCTGATTGTTGCAAAAGGTAACATGGTTTCAATTTTGTATCATATTCATGCTAAGATTTTTGCTGCTTGTGTAAATGTATTGTAGAAATAGGATGCGTGTGCTTTATGGCACAAGAGACTTGGGAACATGAGTGAGAAGGGGATGACAGTGCTAGTGAAGAAAAATCTGTTGAAAGGTGTGAAGGGAGTTCACATCAAGAAATGTTCAGATTGTCTAGCGTGGAAGCAACACAGAGTTGCGTTCAAGAGTCAACCTCCTCACAAGAAGCCCGAGGTGCTGGACTTGATACATTCTAATATTTGCAAAATGTCGGTGATGTCATTGGGTGAAGCAAAGTAATTTGTCACATTTATTGATGACTTTTCTAGGAAGGTTTGGGTTTATGTTTTGAAGAACAAACATCAAGTACTAAGTATGTTCAAGCAATTCCAAGTCTCAGTTGAGTGAGAAACTGAGAAGAAGATCAAGTGCATTCGCAATGATAATGGGGGAGAGTATATTGGCCCATTTGATGCCTATTGCAAGGAGCAGGGAATTGGGCACCAATTTACTCCTCCGAAGACACCACAGCTGAATGGTCTTGCTAAGCGGATGAATAGGACAATTGTTGATAGAGTTAGATGCTTACTATTGAGTGCAAAGCTGCCTAAACATTATTGGGGTGAGGCTTTGTCGACTGCAGTTTATCTTATTAATCTCTCACAAAGTTATCCATTGCAGGGAGATGTTCCAAACAGGGTCTTCTATGACAAGGAAGTCTCGTATGAGCACCTGTTTTTGGATGTAAGGACTTTGTGCATATCCCTCAAGATGAAAGGTCAAAGCTTGATTCAAAGACATGACAATGTATATTTCTTGGCTATGGAGGTGATCAGTTCGGCTATAAGTTGTATGATCCAATAGCAAGAAAGGTTGTGAGAAGCTGAGATGTTGTGTTTGTTGAAGACCAAACAATTGAGGATATTGTGAAGACAAAGGTGTAGGTTCTAGAGCAAGTTCCGGTACATGTTCCTCCTCGAAATCAGTAGTAAGACAGATCTGATTCTGACTCAGTTCCTGCAGATTCAGCTGAAGATGATGATGCAGAAGATGTGCAAGGTGATGCACATAGTGGTACAGGTGAGGAAGCTCCCCAACAGCAAGAGTATGATGCTGAAGAACATGATCATGATCAGCAAGCACCTGAACTAGTTAGTCCACCAGCTGCTCCACTCAGACGGTCCAGCCGAGGCCGTGTTCCTTCCACCAGGTACGATTCAGACCAATATGTGGTGTTATTGTCTGATGGTTCAGAACCTGGGTGGTTTCAAGATGCAATGAAAGATGAGAACAAGAAGGAGTGGAATAAGGCTATGCAAGAAGAGATGGATTCCTTGCATAAGAATCATACTTATGAGCTAGTGAAGTTTCCCAAGGGCAAGAAAGTTCTAAAGAACAAGTGGGTCTATAGAATCAAGGAAAAAGAGCACACGTCACATCCAAGGTATAAGGCCAGGCTAGTTGTAAAAGGATTCAGCTAGAGAAAAGGTATTGACTTCGATGAAATATTTTCTCCAGTGGTAAAGATGACATCAATCCGAATGATCCTTGGCATGGTAGCAAGTCTCAACTTGGAGGTTGAGCAAATGGATGTGAAGGCAACTTTCCTTCATGGAGAGTTGGAGGAAGAAATCTATATGGAGCAGCCTGAGGGGTTTCTTGTTAAAGGCAAAGAAGACTATGTGTGCAAGTTGAAGAAAAGTCTCAATGGCCTGAAACAAGCACCTAGACAATGGTACATGAAGTTTGAATCTATCATGGGGGAGAAAGGCTACAAGAGGTGTAGCTCAGACCATTGTGTATTTATTCAGAGGTTCTCAGGTGATGATTTTATCATGTTATTGCGCTATGTTGATGATATCCTTATTGTTGGCAAGAATGTCGCTAGGATTGCTAGGCTAAAGAAAGAGTTGAGGAAAAGTTTTGCCATGAAAGACTTGGGTCCAACAAAGTGTATTCTCGGCATGAGAATTGAGAGAGACAGAAAATCCAACAAGATGTACTTGTCTCAAGAGAAATATATTGAGAAGGTACTTCGCAAGGTCAAGATGGAAAAGGCTGTTAGCTTTGCGACAATCAAATAACAAAGAACGAAAATAAAATCATAGCAAAGGGGACACAGATTTAACGTGGAAAACCCGCTCCAACAAAGAGAGGGAAAAACCACGGGCTCCAGCTAGCAGAACTTCACTATACGGGGAGTTTTCACACAATGCCGGGGATTTCACAGATGCAACTTATCCCAGCCAGCGGCTTACAAGAGGTATATATAGCGGTGGTAACCTTGCTCCACTCTGTCAGAAGTTAGCCTCCTTAATAGAATTTGGATCATACTTCAACAAACTCCACCTTGAGACAAATTCCTTTTTGTAGCATCAATAACAATCATCTCCCTGAACAAACAAAGAAAAAACTTTTGGCGCCAACAGCCACTTGGGCTAAGTAGTTATACCAACTAAGCTTGAGCATAGCTCAAACTTAGCAATGGGAATAGGCTTTGTCATCATATTAGCAGGATTATCATGAGTGCTTATCTTGCATACCTTTAGTGTACCTTTTGCAACAATGTCACGAACATAATGGTACTTGATATCAATGTGCTTTGTTCTCTCACGGAACATCTGATCCTTAGTAAGGTAAATAGCACTTTGACTGTCACAGAACAGGTTAATGCAAGAATCATCCTGACAAAGCTCAGCATACAAACCTTTCAAGCAAACAGACTCTTTGCAAGCTTCAGCAACAGCCATATATTCTGCTTCGGTTGTAGATAGAGCAACAACTGGTTGCAGCGTTGCCTTCCAACTCATGGCACATCCACCTACCGTGAACACATAACCTGTGAGGGACCTCCTCTTATCCAAGTCGCAACCATCAATCAGCTCTCTCTTAACCAACTCTACCATGCCATGTTCGCTCATATGCCCAAGACACATATGCCACATATTTGTTTTACCGCAATCATCAGAATCATTAGAAGTAACAGCAGTGGCAATACCAGGTAAAGTGCTACCTCTAAGAACATAACTTAGCAGAATTCATATCACCTATCATGTGAATAAGAGAACCTTTTGATACCTTTAACAATCTACACCCACCGGCGTATTTGTATCCATCAATGTCCATGGTACTCAGGGAGATCAGATTTCTGGCCATGCTTGGTATGTGCTTAACCTCAGCCAACGAACACGTCATGCCATCATGTGTCTTGGTCTTAATAGATCCAACTCCGACAATATGGCATGGGTTGTCATTCCCCACACGTACAAAATCTCCAGTCTGCATAGACTCATATGAAGTGAACCACGCATACGCTCCTTTCTTTACCGTGAGACCTTTCACTGTCATGGTCCTACCTTTGCGCTGCGCCATGCATGGCAAAGACTTTGCCGCGTCTTCTCTTCTGTCGTGCGATGTGGATCTTCCATGACAGCTTCTTTGCCATGCGCTTTTCTGTGAAGCCTTTGCCATGTGCTGGACTGGTGGTACCCACGCGATGGTGTGTTGTGCGAGCTCTTTGCCATGGGCCCTGTCAAGCCTTTGCGTGCAGTTTTTCATGTTATTGCACTATGTTGATGATATCTTGATTGTTGGCAAGAATCTCTCCAGGATTGCTAGGCTAAAGAAAGAGATGAGGAAAAGTTTTGCCATTAAAGAATTGGCTCCAGCAAAGTGTATTTTCGGCATGAGAATTGAGAGAGACAAAATATCCAACAAGCTGTACTTGTCTCAAGAGAAATATATTGAGAAGGTACTTCGCAAGTTCAAGATGGACAAGGCAAAGGAAGTAAGTTGTCCACATGCAACTCATTTCAAGTTGAGTAAAAAGCAATGTCCCTCCAATGAAGAGATGGAAAAGGAAATGCAGAAAGTTCGTTATGCTTCAGCTGTTGGGAGTTTGATGTATGCTATGGTGTGCACATGGCCTAACATTTCTCAAGCGACTAGTACTATGGGCAGATTTATGTCCAATCCCGGAAAACCACATTGGGAAGCCGTGAGGTGGATTTTGAGGTATCTTCGTGGTAGCACTAATATGAAGCTTTGCTTTGTAGTGAGCCCAAGTTGATTGCATATTCAGATTCAGACTTGGCTGAACATGTTGATGGAAGGAAATCTACTTTAGGTTATTTGATTACCCATTCAGGGGTAGCAGTGGCATGGCAAAGCAGGTTGGAAAAGTGTGTGGCGCTGAACACAACTGAGGCTGAGTTCATCGCAGTAACTGAGGCAAGCAAGGAGCTATTGTGGCTGAAACGATTGGCTTGTGAGCTTGGTTTTGAGCAAGACAAGTATGTGTTGTTTTGTGATAACCAAAGTACGATTCACCTGAGTAAGAATGCAAGTTTTCATTCGAGGTCAAAGCATATTGATATTCCATATCATTGGATTCGAGATGTGTTGAATTCTAAGAAAATGCAAATTGAGAAGGTGCACATAGATGACAATGGGGCTGATATGTTGACCAAGGTGGGTACAAGAGGAAAGCTCGAGGTATGCCGTCGGCTCGCCGACATGACTTCCGGTTGGCAGTGAGACCCTCCATGATGTCGGGAGGGGGAGTTTGTTGGGCCATGTCCCTCCACATGGATGTTCATATCCAACGGCTGAGGTGCTCCTAGGGAGAGGAGTAGAAAAGAAAACCCTAGCCACCCTTGGTGGCTAAGTGTCTCAATCAGAGAGTGAGCAAGTGTGAGAAGCAAGCCATCATACCTGCTGTTGAGAAAGGGTGAGAGAACACACAAGAACACCACAACCTAGTGAGAAGAGAGGAAGAAGAAGGAGAGGTGATTTTTGTCCAGATTTCTAAGATCTGACCGGTCTATCTTCAAGCTAGTGTTTGGAGGATCAAACGTGCTTGGATTGACTCCAAACTTGATGAGCTCATTCCTTGCTTTGAGTACTTTGATCTGGTTAGCTGGTTTGAGGTTTGAGTCGGCGTAGCTTCAGATTTGGAAGCGGTTTATTCAGTTCGGACTACTGCAGTTTCAGCACAGAGCAGTATTGGTAAACGAACAGTTTGGGCAGGCAAACGGTGTCCAAATGACCTGAAATTTGGTGTGTATGTTGGGTACTCGTATGTCAGCTTGTCTACCAAGTTTGGTGCTAATTGAATCTACGATTTAAGAGCAGTTTTCTGATTATCAAAGAGGACAAAAACTGAGATACTCTGCTTTGCTGTAATCTTTTTCTCAAGTGGTTGTTGTTGTTGTTGCTAGTTGGCAACGTGCTGAGTGTGTTGTATATCTCTAGATGTTCTAGAGAAGACTCTGTACCCAGGTTTCTCATAGTGAAACTCGCGTGGACCGGTTGATCCACACCCGTGGATTTTTCCTCCTCGCCTTGAGGAGGTTTTTCCATGTAAATCCTTGTGTCACCTGTGCATGTGCTCGTTCTTTTATTTCTGTTGCATATCTGTTGATTGAAACTATCCTCAGAGTTTACCGCAGACAGGAGCAGGGAGGTTGTGTATCCTCTCCTCCCTCCCCAACAGGTGAGTGGTGACTGAGCTGAAAGTACTTCACATAGACTAGATGGACACGCGCGCTTCACCACGCCATCTTCATGGTGTTGTCACACAGTGTAACCATTGCGTCACACTAACCGATGCTTTAATTGTGACACTGCTTAGAATGTATATGTTTGTAGTGTCATTGTCCATGGAGACACTCAATCACGTCTTTAGCAGTCGGTCCTTCTCGATCTCTTCCTGATTCTCACCGTAGACGGTAGGCTAGCCATGTGGATAATAAAGTACGACTTATTTAACACCTCTCCATTATTTATTGATGGACGTCAAACTATTAGAGTTCAGTGCAACACATAAGACATGATTTATTTTGGGTACCGGCAGAAGCATATCATGTTGGACCTTACTCAAGGAGACAGTTGATTTAACCGCTCAAGTCTTTAAGACTTCAAGAACTACAAGGGAAATTTAAGAAACATTTTAGATTTTGGCACAAGAACTCAAATTGTTTCCAACTTGACCCTGTGATAGACCTTCTCTCCCACCTCCCGCACGGCGATGCGCCTGAAGGTGTCATCAATAGAGGTGACCACGCGACCCCTAGCACTCGGGTGTCTACATCCTTCCGTCTATATCACCAGATCGTCAACTACAACACAGTGGCTGCCTAGGTCGATTCCATGGCGATTGCTGAAGGGAAACTCAATGCCTGCAAGAGGTCCATCTACTACCAATCTTAAGAGCATATCCAACATTTTGCACTAAAAGAGTGCATGACTTTTTGGTTTTGGGCACCATTTTGGCTGTTTAAGTGGGTGCGGCAGGCTACAAAATTTCCAGGCGCACTAAAATGCAACGCTATGCAGGCAACAGTTTTCTAGCCGCACTAAAATAAGCCGCGATTGGCTTCCACTTGCCAAGATTAAATGCATCTCAACTTGCCAAGATCAAACAAAAGTGATGAACATATAAATCTAATTCCCAACACACACATATAAATTCAAGATCATGACTTGATCATCATACATAGATTAAATCCATGGCATAGTTCAAAATCATAGCATAATTCAACACAACCAAGTTCATCACAATTGAAGTTCAAATAAACACATAAAACATTAACACCAATGCCTACGACCATCATGCCTTGTCCTTTCCATGGGCATCTCCATCTTGTGCTTCATCATCATTGGAAACTTGGACGGTGTTGGTGTATTCTAGGAGCACGTGCCATCACCCATGTAAATTACAAAACAACCACTCATGAGAGGCATGTGATATACCATGATAGTCATGAATGCACCCATTCTAGCTCCCATGTCACCCGTTGTAGATCCCATGTCTCCAATGCCACCTGAAGGTGCTCCCATGTCGTCAATGCCACCTATTGTAGCTCACATGGGTGCACCCATGCCTCCAATGCCTTCTATAGGTGCATCCATGCCACCAATGCCTCCCAAATAGGTACACCCATGACACCCATGCCTCTAATGCCACTTGTAGGTGGTCCTATGCCGCCAGTGCCTCCTATAGGTGCACTCATTCCACTCATGCCTCCCTTAGGCTCCCCCATGCCACCCATGTATCCTCCCATGTTAGCACCTCCCATATATCCATTCATGTAACTTACCATCATTCTTTTTTGAGCCAAGACTTGATGACGACAAAGGTTGATGTATTCCTTTTTCCTTTCATCGAGGTTGGTTGTGTCCATGAAGAAGATACTTTTCTCATGCTCCATGAGACAGATGGTTTCTTCGATAACAACTTTCTTCTCCTCTACGAAGGCCCTCCTCTCCTCGGATACATACCTTCTCTCATCGCTCGTCGACCTATCCTGTATTTCTTTGTTCCTCAAAAACTTCCTCTCCTCAAAAGCTTTCTTTCTTTCACTCACAATAGCGTCCAGTGACTTCTTTAAGTCACCATCTCTAGTCTTCTTCCCCTTTTATTTTGCTTGTTTCCTTCGGGTGGGTCTTATTTTTTTTCAACCGAGTTTGGAGTATGGATTCTCTTTCCATCCTTGCTTGATGATTCATCGTCATCAATGATTCTTGCCTCCATAGTTGACTATGTCTCTCTTTGGCACTTGCAACACATAACATTCTTCCATTTCTCTTCATTCTCTAGCTCCTTATAATAATGGGCCAATATGAATGGCCTTCCTTGAACTAGCTTGCCCTTCTTGGTTCTCTTTGGATACCCTTTGAATAAATTTTGGGGAATATTGAGCTACATGAACCAAAAGAGAGAAAATAAAGCAGTAACATGGCATAACTACAGGATAGTAATAAAGCCCCAAACTACTTTGTGGCCCCAAGAAATAGAAATGAATCAAGCTCTGGCTCAGGGGGGTCCATGGCCTCCCGGATGTGGATAGTGCAAAAAATCAAGGAACAGGTATCAAGTACTCGGGGACCTACGGGACACAAGTGAGCGTGGAAGAACCAAATAACATCTATTGCCCATCGATGCCTCTGCATTAGTTATATCTAGCAATTTAATACTTGTATTTAAAGTCATGATCATCTCCACCCTAAACATCTGCCAGCATTCCAACAACTGTGGTACTTGGCAACACGATATCGCACCTGAGCAAGCAACTACGACTCGCAAGGCTAGCTATCTACCAAACACAGGTAATAGGAGGTGTCCAAGGAAATATAGAGGCTGCACGGGATATAACTGGTGTACGGAAACTAAAGCATCGTGACACAGATAGCAATAGATCAACAGGACGAAATAAAGACTATAAATGCAAAATAGGTAGAAGGGGAAGGGATGCTCGCCTGGGAAACACTGTCGACGGTTCATATCCGGGGAACTTGTCGATACTCGCATCAACTCATCGGCCTAATCCACGAAGAAGCAAAACACTAAAAGAAACACCGGATGCACTATTTAATACTACGGCAGAACATCAGGCATGATGCATGAATGATGTATGACATGGCAATGATGTGATGCAACTAGACAATATTAAGCGGAACCAAGGTCCCGGCAATTAATTAAATGGTTCGAGTTATTTTACTACCCCGCACTTTAAATATTGTATTAACAGGGCGAAGCATGGTATCACTTCTCTACGCAATTTAAATGGAGTCCGAAATAAGACAACAATATCCCGCATATAGACTCCATATTTAATCATGAGGTGAATCGGCATAGTGCCCCCAACCCACAAACATGTATGCATGCATGAATAATTTGATATGCGACAGTATAGATGTCATATTGTAAAAAAATAGGGGCTTAGGGTCACACATCTGGGTTCAGAAGATCTTGGGTTCCGGGGTTCGGGTCTGGGGTTCGAGGTCGACGGGATCGGAGAGGAAGAAGATAGCTCCAGGGTTTTGTGGTGGCGTGCCATGAAGAAGACCTTGTCGATCCGTGGGGTCGATCTTGCCGTCGATGGCGAACTTGAATGGATTGGGTACCGGTGGTCTTCGGGTCCGGTCCTCAGGAAGGCGATCTTGTCGTTCGGGTCCCGGGTCGGAGAACTTGCCGTCCGAGGGATCGGTCTGCACAGCTGGAAAGAAGATCATGGCGCTCCGGATCGGACTTCGGGTACCGCGGGTTCTCGGCGGGAAGAAGGTCATGGCGTTCCGCAGGAATGAACTCCATGTGGTCGATGCACCGATACAATCTTCAATTGGCGACACAAGGTTCCATCAGCGGTACCGGGCGGTGTCGCGCGACTAGGCCACGTCATTTTGTCGCGAAGATCTTGTTGCGGCTGGAGGCATCAATCTCTGCTAGCCCGATCTTGTCTGCGCCAAATAGAGTGTACTCGGCGTGCCGCTAATAGGAACCACATAGCTGCTGTTGTTGATACCCATGTGCATACATGAAAAAGGACAACCCATGGAGGCTACCATCGAGGTGAGCACGCGCGGGCAGGGATGAGGTCCAGGCCGGCAACACATCGGAGAGGAGGTTCCCACGCAGGAAGGAGGAAGACGCCACGGCGGCTCCGGCAGCGGGAGGAGGGGCTCGGTGAAGAGGAGGTAGGCGACACCAGGGACCGGGGCAGAACTTCTCGGGGCGGCAGGGAGACCTCACGGGCGAGTGTCCCTGGCGGCACCCGTGCTGGGGTCACGCAAGGGGGCGACACGACTTGGCTTGACGGCGACACCGGCCGGTGATGCGCAGATCGAGAACGGAGGAGGCCATGTGGGGGGGGGCACGAGGCTCCGATGGCGAGGTGGTCCGGCTGAGGTCGAACAGCGGCGGAGGCGTCGGGGCTGGGGAGCGAATCAGCGGTCAATGACGACCTGCGGGAGGAAGGCGCCGGAGACAATAGGACGATGACGAGGTGGGGGCCCGCGGCGGCGCGACGGCGAGCAGTAGGAGAGAAGGCTAGGGCTCGGGCTCACCGGAGCGGAGGAGGGCGGCGGTGAAGAACGGCAGCCGGAGACGGCTCTCAGGGGGGAGGTGATCTCCGGGGCCGGAATGCTGGCGTCAGAGAGGGAGGGAGGGCCGAGGCGGCGCCTGGCGCTTGCGGCGGCGGTGGTTAGTGCGGGAGAGGCGCGGGGAGCGGGGGAGAAAGAGAGGGGTAGGTGGAGACCGCGAGGGCGGTGTCACGTGGTGGGGCTGCAGGGTGGGACCTGGGAGGAGGCGTGGGGTGCACGGTTGGTGGAGGAGGACGTGCGCCTGGGGCGGGGAAACCGAGGAGGGACCAGGTGGGGTGGGGAATGGGCGTGCGGGCAGGTGGAGGGAGTGAGTGCCCAGGTGGCGTGGGGATTGGGTCGGCTAGGGCGATCAGGTGAGAGGGGAGTGGGGCCAGGGGATTAGGTGGCGGACAGGGAGTGGCAAGGGTGAGGTGGAGGGTTGGTGAGGTGGAGGTGGCTGGGCGGGAGAAACGGAAGTGAGGCGGGAGGGTGGCGGCGACTAAGGAAAAGAGAGAGGGAGGGAGGAAAAAGGGGTAGGTGGATAGGGTTTTGGTCTGGTTTAACTGGGTCGTTTTTGTTAGGGTTTGGAGGTGGCCGGCCGGGCTTTTGGGCCTGGCTGGCTGCCTCCCAAAAATAATGCAAACTTTTATTTTAAATTTAAAATAGACTTTTGTAAATAGGTTTTAGACAAATGAAAGACCCGGTAAAGACCGGAGTTTGGATTTGAAATAAAGACAGGGGACATTTTGGAAAACAAAACTAGGCTTTTAGAAAATAGTTTTTGACAAAACATATGCATGATGATGACGATGCTCAAATGCAATGTGGCATGATGACATGAGCATGCGGTCATGATGATGCCATGCACAAAAACACAGCAATTTTCTAGTAGTGGTTTTAGTGGGATGCCACAATTCGACACCACTAACAATGGATCTCGCCATCGAGATCCACCTCATGGTACCGGGAAGAAGGTCGGTGATCTGAATCTTCTCGCTTCGTGTAGATCTTCGCGACACCACTAACATGATGTCGTTGTCCATGATCGTCGAGAGAACACTCCGGGGACAAAGGCGAAGGTAGAGGTATCAACAAACAAAGCCACCTCCAACTTCGACAGAAGGAGAAAAACGATGCATTCTAATCCACTTCAATATACGAGAGCAAATAGATTGAGTAGTTGGCATGGGGGCCAATCCATCACGCACCCAAACTATTACTCCGCACAATCAGTAGGAAAAGCGTGCAACCATTCTCGGAATCAGACTGAAGATCTCAACAATCAAGGTTCGGAAATAAAAGAGTGATGCAGGCTCTGCATCGGATCTGGCGTAGATGATGTCGTCGCATCGGAAAACACCGGAAGGCATAACAAGGAACAAAGAGAAGTCCAACAGATGAACATTCCTTAGATAGCATGAAGTCCGGAAGTAGAAACACCATTACCAAAGGAGGAAGCAAAACCCTGAAGGTACGACAGAAAACCCACCCACGAGAATTCCTGGACTCGAAGAAAAGATAAGAGAACAGATCCAAAACACGCCAAGGTAAGAGGAGAATAGCAGAGGGTAAGGAGTAAAAGCAGACCTAATCAGATCTCCCCAACCGATTTTGCAAAATAAATTTGACACTCTACTTCGGCCGTTAGCTAGGTTATCCTACAGGCTGGACTTGTGGGGTATCACAACTGCTGAGCTCTGATACCACTCTGTAACACCCTCAAATCGGCCCTATGCAAGTTTTAGCGCTTCCCGCCAAACCCGCATAGAAACGATTCAAGGACGCCCACCAGGCACTTTCGTGCGGGTGGAAAACAAAGTAATACCATTACACAACAGTCCTCGACGGGACCCACAAAACAGATATATACAACACGACTCCATGAGTCAAGAATACAGATATACAGTACAAGATCCAAATCACCTTGAAACCAATACAACGTCCGAGTACCGACAAGATGCAAATGGGGCTAAGAGCCCTGAAGTATAACCAATGGCGTCCATAACCCTGCCCAGGCCAAGCCGGAAGGGTAATCCTGCTAACGACGTCGATCACAAACCTGCTAAAACAAAAGGGGTGCCGACAAAGGGCAAAAGGGAAAAGAGGAGCGTCAGTACTGAGGCCAGTACATGGCGAGGCTAGAATTCAGCGGCTCTCGCCTACATAGGTATGGTGGACTGAAGCGGCAGCGCAACAGCACTAAACAACCTATAGATACTTTGTGAAACTAGCGGCTATTAGAGAGGGATAAGAAAGACCTATTCGGATCCAACCTGAGACTACACCAAACATACCCGTCCTGGTATTTCCCCCTCGAGACCAAACGAGGAAGTCAGACCGAGGAACTCACACGGTTGGCAATTTTACTCATTCCGTTTTAGTTGCAGCACTTACTATTCAGATGTAGATAGCATGAGTCATCCTGAAGCATAAGTAGTGGGCAGTTTTAATTAACCATTCTGTGGTGGTTGGAACATTTACTAGTCAGATATAGTTGTCCTGAGAAATCCCAAAACCCAGCAGTTGTTGGCACTTTTATCACATTCCATTGGAGTTGAAATACTTACTAGGCATATAGCATGTCACAAAACAACCCAGATCCACCAGCTGTTGGCATTTTTAATATCCATTCCGTTATACTTGAGCTGATTACTAGTCACATATTAAGTCAAATTTATAGCACTACTTTAGTTATGCTTGTCTATGATCGAGATACTGTGCTCCAAGTCGTCCATAACCGCGGACACGGCTTTCAGAAAGTTTTACCCTGCAGGGGTGCACAAATAGCAACACACACTCGATTAACCTCGGAAAAACCAACTCAAAACCCAACAAGGCATTCACGACAAAGGGATCGAAGGATTCAAAAATATTTCAAGGGGCCACCCCACTAAGCTACCCGCAACGAAGTTGGCCGGCTCCGGAACGGACCCAGGGTTTGCGATGACGGCTGTAAACGACTGGGAACCCGAAAGTGTGACTAGGCTTGTCGATACCGCGAAAACATGGCGCGATCCAAAACAGTACAAGTGCTCCATGCACAATCTTAAATAAAGCAGTAACATGGCATAAGTACAGGATAGTAATAAAGCCCCAAACTACTTTGTGGCCCCAAGAAATAGAAATGAATCAAGCTCTGGCTCAGGGGAGTCCACGACCTCCCGGATGTGGATAGTGCGAAAAATCAAGGAACAGGTATCAAGTACTCGGGGTCCTACGGGACACAAGTGAGCATGGAAGAACCAAATAACATCCATTGCCCACCGATGCCTCTGCATTAGTTATATCTAGCATTTTAATAGTTGTATTTAAAGTCATGATCATATCCACCCTAAACATCTGCCAGCATTCCAACAACTGTGGTACTTGACAACACGATATCGCACCTGAGCAAGCAACTACGACTCGCAAGGCCAGCTATCTACCAAACACAGGTAATAGGAGGTGTCCAAGGCAATATAGAGGCTGCACAGGATATAACTGGTGTACGGAAACTAAAGCATCACGACACGGATAGCAATAGATCAACAGGAGGAAATAAAGACTATAAATGCAAAATAGGTAGAAGGGGAAGGGATGCTCGCCTGGGAAACACTGTTGACGGTTCATATCCGGGGAACTTGTCGATACTCGCATCAACTCATCGGCCTAATCCGCGAAGAAGCAAAACACTAAAAGAAACACCGGATGCACTATTTAATACTACGGCAGAAGATCAGGCATGATGCATGTATGATGTATGACATGGCAATGATGCGATGCAACTAGACAATATTAAGCGGAACCAAGGTCCCGACAATTAATTAAATGGTTCGAGTTATTTAACTACCACGCAATTTAAATGTTGTATTAACAGGGCGAAGCATGGTATCAGTTCGCTACGCGATTTAAATGGAGTCTGGAATAAGACAACAATATCCCGCATATAGACTCCATATTTAAGCATGAGGTGAATCGGCATAGTGCCCCCAAACCACAAACAGGTATGCATGCATGAATAATTTAATATGCGACAGTATGGATGTCATATAATAAAAAAATAGGGTCTTAGGGTCACACATCTGGGTTCGAAAGATCTTGGGTTCTAGGGTTCGGGTCTGGGGTTCGAGGTCGACGGGATCGGTGAGGAAGAAAATAGGTCCAGGGTTCGGTGGTGGCGTGCCGTGAAGAAGACCTTGTCGATTCGTGGGGTCGATCTTGCCGTTGATGGCGAACTTGAATGGATCGGGTACCGGTGGTCTTCGGGTCCGGTCCTCGGGAAGGCGATCTTGTCGTTCGGGTCCCGGGTCAGAGAACTTGCCATCCGAGGGATCGGTCTTCATAGCCGGAAAGAAGATCATGGCGCTCCGGATTGGACTTCAGGTACCGCGGGTTCTCGGCGAGAAGAAGGTCATGGCGTTCCGCGGGAATGAACTCCATGTGGTTGATGCACTGATACAACCTTCAATTGGCGACACAAGGTTCCATCGGCGGTACCGGGCGGTGTCGCGCGACTAGGCCAAGTCATTTTGTCACGAAGATCTTGTCGCAGCCGGAGGCATCAATCTCTGCTAGCCCGATCTTGTCTGCGCTGAACTTGAGTGTACTCGGCGTGCCGCTAATAGGAACCACACAGCTGCTGTTGTTGATACCCATGTGCATACATGAAAAAGGACAACCCATGGAGGCTACCATCGAGGTGAGCACGCGCGGGCGAGGATGAGGTCCAGGCCAGCAACACATCGGAGAGGCGGTTCCCACGCAGGAAGGAGGAAGACACCACGGCGGCTCCGGCAGCGGGAGGAGGGGCTCGGTGAAGAGGAGGTAGGCGACACCAGGGACAGGGGCGGCAGGGAGACCTCACGGGCGAGTGGCCCTGGCGGTGCCCATGCTGGGGTCACGCGAGGGGGCGACGCGACTTGGCTTGATGGCGAAGCCGGCCGGCGATGCGCAGATCGAGAATGGAGGAGGCCATGCAGGAGGGGGCACGAGGCTCCGATGGCGAGGCACTCCGGCCAAGGTCGAACAGCGGCAGAGGCACCGGGGCTGGGGAGCGAATCAGCGGTCAACGACGACCTGCGGGAGGAAGGCGCCGGAGACAGGAGGACGACGACGAGGTGGGGTCCCGCGACGGCGCGACGGCAAGCAGTAGGAGAGAGGGTCGGTGCTCGGGCTGGCCGGGCTCGCCGGAGCGGAGGAGGGCGGCAGCGAAGAACGGCGGCCAGAGATGGCTCGCGGGAGGAGGTGATCTCCGGGGCCGGAGTGCTGGTAGCGGAGAGGGAGGGAGGGCCGAGGCGGCGCCTGGCACTTGCGGCGGCGGTGGTTGGTGCGGGAGAGGCGCGGGGAGCGGGGGAGAAAGAGAGGGGGTAGGTGGAGACCGCGAGGGCGGCGTCACGTGGTAGGGCTGCAGGGTTGGACCGGGGAGGAGGCGTGGGGTGCGCGGTTGGTGGAGGAGGACGTGCGCCTGGCGCGGGGAAACCGAAGAGGGACCAGGTGGGGTAGGGATTGGGTCGGCTGGGGCGATCAGGGTAGAGGGGAGTGGGGCCAAGGGATTAGGTGGCGGACAGGGAGTGGCTAGGGTGAGGTGGAGGGTTGGTGAGTTGGAGGTGGCTGGGCGGGAGAAACGGAAGTGAGGCGGGAGGGTGGCGGCGGCTGAGGAAAAGAGAGAGGAAGGGAGCAAAAAGGGGTAGGTAGATAGGGTTTTGGTTTGGTTTAACTGGGTCATTTTTGTTAGGGTTTGGAGGTGGCCGGCCGGGCTTTTGGGCCTGGCTGGCTGCCTCCCAAAAATAATGCATACTTTTATTTTAAATTTAAAATAGACTTTTGTAAATAGTTTTTAGACAAATAAAAGACCCGGTAAAAACCGGAGTTTGGATTTGAAATAAAGACAGGGGACATTTTGGAAAACGAAACTAGGCTTTTAGAAAATAGTTTTTGACAAAACATATGCATGATGATGATGATGATGCTCAAATGCAATGTGGCATGATGACATGAGCATGCGGTCATGATGATGCAATGCACAAAAACACAGCGATTTTCTAGTAGTGGTTTTAGCGGGATGCCACAAATTCCATTGGTTAATCGATGTGTGGTTTGTGGAAAGAACACACATGAAATGACTCAAGTGGGTCCATATGTGGTTTGTGAAAAGAACACACATGCAATGACTCTAATAGATCCATATGTGGTTTGTAGAAAGAACACACATGCAATGAACACTAGTGGATCCATATGTGGTTTGTGGAAAGAACACACATGCAATGATATTGGTTGATCCATGTGTGGTTTGTGGAAAGAACACACATTCAATGACACTAGTGGATCCATATGTGGTTTGTGGAAAGAACACACATGCAATGTCTCTGGTGTATCCATATGTGGTTTGTGACAGGAACACACATGCAATGACACTGGTTGATCCATATGTGGATTGTTAGAACACATATGCAATGCCATTGGTTAATCCATATATGGTTTGTGAAAAGAACAGACATGCAATGACTCTAGTGGATCCATATGTGGTTTGTAGAAAGAACACACATGCAATGAACACTGGTGGATTCATATGTGGTTCATGACAGGAACACACATGCAATGACATTGGTTGTTACATATGTGGTTTGTGACAATAACACACATGCAATGACATTGGTTGATCCATGTGTGGTTTGTGGAAAGAACACACATGCAATGACTCAAGTGGATCCATGCGTGGTTTTGAAAAGAACACACATGCAATGACTCTGGTTGATCCATGTGTGGTTTGTGGAAAGAACACACATCCAATGACATTGGTGGATCCATATGTGGTTTGTGGAAAGAACACACATGCAATGACATTGGTTGATCCCTATATGGTTTGTAAAAAGAACACACATGCAATGACTCTAGTGGATACATATGTGGTTAGTGGAAAGAACACACATGCAATGAACACTGGTGGATCCATATGTGGTTCATGGAAAGAACACACATGCAATGACACTGGTGGATCCATATGTGGTTTGTGAAAAGAACACACATGCAATGACTCTAGTGCTGGTTTTAGTATAAGAAAACACATGCAATGACTCTAGTGCTAGTTTTAGTATAAGAACACACATGCAATGACTCTAGTGGGTCCGTATGTGGTTTGTGAAAAGAACACACATGCAATGACTATAGTGGATCCATATGTGGTTTGTGGAAATAACACACATGCAATGACATTGATTGATCCATATGTGGTTTGTGGAAAGAACACACATGCAATGACACTGGTTGATCCATATGTGATTTGTGGAAAGAACACACATGCAATGACTCTGGTGGATCCATGTGTGGTTTGTGAAAAGAACACACATGCAATGCCATTGGTTGATCTATGTGGTTTGTGGAAAATAACACACATGCAATGACATTGGTGGATCCATAAGTGGTTTGTGGAAAGAACACACATGCAGTGAACATTGGTGGATCCATGTGTGGTTTGTGAAAAGAACACACATGCAATGCTATTGGTTGATCCATGTGTGGTTTGTGAAAAGAACACACATGCAATGCCATTGGTTGATCCATGTGGTTTGTGGAAAATAACACACATGCAATGACATTGGTGGATCCATATGTGGTTTGTGGAAAGAACACACATGCAATGCTATTGGTTGATACATGTGGTTTGTGGAAAAGAACACACATGCAATGACATTGGTGGATCCATATGTGGTTTGTGGAAAGAACACACATGCAATGACATTGGTTGATCCATGTGTGGTTTGTGAAAAGAACACGCATGAAATTACTCTAGTGGATACATATGTGGTTTGTGGAAAGAACACACATGCAATGAACACTAGTGGATCCATATGTGGTTCATGACAGGAACACACATGCAATGACTCTAGTGGATACATATGTGGTTTGTGGAAAGAACACACATGCAATGAACTCTAGTGTATCTATCTTGGCATAATTTGATGTATGCCATGATGTATTTCATTGTAAAAGACACTCACTTTCCATTTTTATACTATTCAGCTTTGCCCTTGGTTTTTTGATACTACCTAGTTTTGCCCCTCTCTCTCTTTCGTAGAAGCCCAAACCTGTGCCCACTCTGTCTGCTACGCCCTGATTGGTTGTCACAGTTGTCACGCGGAGCGTGCGCACCAACCGTTTATCCTGTGTGATCCAACGAGGCTCGTTGCACACGTCATGCCCTTCACAGGACAGCGCGAGACAATACAGACGTCTCCCTCAACGAGACTTCTACAAGAAGGAACACGATTCCGTCTATGGAAAAAGTTGTCGAGTGGTCATGTCATGTTTAATCTAGTCTGCAAATGCTACAAGTCTACTACACGGCAACTAGTCATCCACAGCCCACGGGCTATACCATTTTTACTACGCAGCGCACCTGCACTCTCACTTCCGACAGACCCCCACCACATGAACCTTCCACGCGGCAGCCGTAGCCGGAAGAGCTGCCTACCGGGGCCCTCGAGGAGGCCTAAACGTCCCCACATTAAAAACCTAGCCTATCGGGTCCTCCATTCGCACTCATCCACTACTCTCTCTTCCCTATCTAGCAAAACCCCACAATCTTGAACGTACTTGCACAAACCTTCTCCATGAAACCAGTGTGTTGGGGTGAGTGTCCGGGCATCATCGTCAGGGTGGTGCTTCACGCGGCAGATCTGGAGGAGCATCACGCAGCACAAGGTGAGGAGGACCTCCAGTTCAACCCCTTGCGGGACCATGTGCTCGCTGGTGCTGACGACTTCGGAGGCCCCGATGAGGGCGTGGAGTTCGACGAACACGCTCTGCTCGTGTACCCGGAGGTACATCTATTTCTACATGTTTCATATTTTCTGCTCAAGCTTAATCTATCCTGGCATCATAAAAAATCTAGTCCTAATGATTAGATGCAACGTACGAACCGGTACATGGAGAGATCTAGTCCGTTCTGAATGAATCCACATTATTTATTTATTAATAAGTTATCAAGAACACAAACCACATTAATTTAGGAGCGAGCTGGGGAGACGGCCGTAATGAACTGCTGAACCTGTATAGACATGTTATTGCATCAAAAGTAAATCAGAATGGTGGAAGGAATATATATTTATTATTTTGCTCATTTCGGTTTGCATTCCATACATTACAGGTGGATTCAAGTGAGATGGACTCTGACAAGGAGACCAGGGATAACAAGAGCCGCCGTGTCATGAAGAAGCTCAAGAGCGGGATAATCCCTTTCCATACTCGACTTGGGGAGCTCAGGTGCCCTTTCTGTAAGAAAGGAGTCAACCTAAGGATTGGCAGCTTGATTCCGCATGCGGTTGGCATCGATAAAAGCCCGACTAATAAACACAAGTCGGTGACCAAGGCTAAGCATGCTGCTTATGGCAAATTCCTGAGGGAGTATGTCAAGACCGTCCTAGTGTCCCCTTACTTAGGAATCAGCAACTTCTAGCCGACCAACCCGTCACTGTGCTGGCCCGGCCACTAATAATATTTAGTTCTCTTACCATATCTAGACCCTTAAACTATGGGGATTTCTGTTTTCGTACCCTTCAAATTATATTCAAGTTCATCTGTTTATGGAGTTAAAGTTCCGGTGGCATACTCGTTATTTTGCATGGATAGAGGGGTGCCCCCGATAGATATAAGGGTTATCCTGTCTGATAGATCACAAAGGATCAATGGTTGGTGGGCCCGATCCGTGTGACAACTGTCTTGACCAATGAGAGCGTAGCAGTGAAGATGAGCACATGTGCGAGAGATGGATAAAACAGAGGGGAAAACCGAGTAGCACTTAAGAACCAAGGGCAAAACTGAGTAGAACTTAAAAAGCAATGGCAAAACTGAGTAGAACTTAAAAACCAAGGGCAAGAGTGACAAAGAGATTCAAATAGAAAATAGAAAATGATTTAAAAATGGAACCAAACCGCCAGTGTTACGCTCGAGGGCAAAACTGAGTACAACTGAATCACCAGGGTTAGACACGAGGGAAAAAACGTGACTCACGGTACGCGTGTGCGGTGCACGAAGCAGTAGCAGACATGTGTGTCCGTGCATGGTGCATTAGCATACGCGGTGCACGGTAGTGCAACAAAACGTCGCTTCCATTCTCCTTTAATAGAGGCCTCCCCACTCCCACTCATCACGCACTCGCTCACTCAACCGTCTGCACTATCCCATCACCTTCTACAAATGCCCAACAAAACCCCAACCACGCCGGTGATGGAGAAGAACGGCGCGGTGGCCATCGACGCCTCCAAGGCCGCTGGGAGGAGCCCCCCGTCCCTGTACAGACCCCCGTCCCCATCCCCGCATCTGCCGTAGCCTCCGGCGAGGAGGCCCCCGCTGGTCTTGGATAGATCCCGCTCGGATGGGACCCCTACGAGGAGGTTGTCTACATAAGGCCGGAGAACCCCTATGACACCAGCATCGCCAACCGATGGTCGGAGGTAACCAGGGTTTTCTCCCCTTCCCTTGTTCTTCCCCCGTTCCCATCATTGGATGCTAGATCGTATGTTATTAGGGCTCGACTGTTCGTATTTTTACATTAGCTAATCCTCTTGTGTTAGATCTCGATTTTCGATGCATCCCCTGTTCGTAGTTGGGATCGGTATTCGATTTGGTTTGAGATTTGGGGAATAATCAGGAGATCTCAATCGGTCAATCTATGCAAATAATCAATCCTAATAATCAAAGTATCTCAATCATGTCCTTATTGCACTCGACTATTTTTTCCAACAGGAGGATAGCAGCGACGTCCGCAGCGACGATGAGTCCAAGGACACCAAGACTCATCATGTGCTAAGGAGGCTAAAGTCCCGCCAGTACAACAACTTCTTCGCCGGCAACGTGTACAAGTGCCCCTTCTGCCCCACCAGGAGACTCCACGCCATGGACTTCAACTCCCTCGTGAAGCATGCCGAGGACGTGAGGACCTGCGTCGAGTCCGTGAATGTCCACGGCTTCATAGCCAAGCACCAGATGCTCGGTCTTCACCTCCACAACCTCCAGAAGGTGGCTATCAAGGAGGGTCGCATGCTCCCGATCAAACCCAAGGAGGCCAAGGTCAAGGGGCTGGGCAGCAAGAAGTGGAGGAGGCGCCAGAGGGAGGAGGCGGAGTCCCTCCTCACAGAGGCCACGAGGGGCCACTGATCAGCTACTGCTGCTGTAAAGCAGCTTCTTTTTTCTTGTCTGTGTTGAACCTGTCAGCTGATGCTGCTGCTGGGCAGCCTAATTGTCGAACCTCATTAAGTATCGTACTATATAACCTATATTAGCTGCTTTATCTACATCTGCTCTGTTTACTGAATTTATTTATGGTGCTGGTTTGTTTTGCTGCTCTAGATTTGCTACCTGATTGATGAAAAATGAGGGCAAAAGGAACAATGAATGAAGATAGAAGCTGCTCTAGATTCCCTACCTTTTTGGGCAAAAAAACACAACTGTTAGCGAGAGAGGGGAAAAGGCGCTCTTAAAAAGGCCAAATAACAAAAAAAACTTCCAATTTAGGTGTCAGGGCGCATGTAGCAGCCAAGCCTTTGACCAGACGACACCCCCCTCCGAGCACATGTGAGGGCTTCAGAATATCGGGAGGGCAAAAATGAGGAAAAACGAGACACAATATTGCTATAGCAAAATCTGACAAAAAGCTGAATTTGGCTTTACCATGCAATTTGGCTAGAGCTCCACAATGTAGGTATTCTAAATCCCTAAACCATGTGGTGCGTTGAAACCTCATGCTTTTCCACCGACACGTGTGTTGCAAAGTTGCTTGATCGTGCATGCTTACACAAGTGGCCTACACAAAAACTTATAGAAGCATGGGAAAACGAGCTTCAATTTGGCAAATTCTGGACAAAATGAAATTGCAAGCTTTGCGCAATCGGTAGGCCTGATCGGCTAGGCAGCTGCCCCGAGGTGCAGGGATGCTAGGTCCTTGTCTATGCTTACACTTCTTAAACTTGCTAGGAATAATAGCTGTACACTTCCTTCTGTCCTGTCACGTTACGTCGTGTCAGCACCGTGCACCCGCTGCGGATCGGCAACGGGACGGTGGTCTATGTGACCGGTCTCTGCCATGCCAAAGCCACGTCCCACACCCGTCCCATCGTCTACCGGGACGGACGCAGAATTTAATCGCTAGGATTGGAAACCAACGGTGCTCTCCCGGTCAAACTTGCTTCCACATGGGTATGACCGGAATATTGGTAAACGCAATTTAAGCATCGCCTTCCGTCTCCTCAGCACATCACTGTGCAAAAATCCCCAACTCATTCCTTCCGCCGCCCTCCGTCGCCACCGCAGCCACCGCAAGAACCATCGATGCTACCGCAGGCACCGCCTCTACTGGGCCATACCACCACAACAGATCACTCCACCACCACGCCTAGTCCCAGCCACCGATACCGACCCTAGGCTACCGCTGCCACATTAGCTGCTGCCATGGACGCGGAGTACGGCGTGTTCGGCAACGGGAGCGACTTCACTGACGAGTACACCGTCACCGCCCATGGCACCACCAAGCTGACGGTCATCCACACAAATGCGTCAGTGGAGGTCGCCAAGGTCATCGTAATGTACGAGTGGTGGCTACAGGAGCCGATGGACAGGTACAAGATCGTCAGCCTTGACCTCGAGTATACCGGAGATAGGAAGAGGACGGTGCTTTTGCAGCTGTCCATGCGCAACCACTGCCTCCTATACCACGTATGTACGGCCAAATCTGTATGCCTGGAGCTTCGCGAGTTCCTACACAGGAGGGAGATCTACTTCGCCAACATCGACATCAAGAACGACACTCCGAAGCTATAGCGGGATCTCCTTGTTCATGTCATCAATCACGTCAATCTCCAATGTTTGTGGAGGTACCCGGATGGCAATACGGGGAAATCCGGCATGGCTAGACTCGCTGCCGACATCATCGACCGCGAGTACGTCAGCATGAAAGTCGAGTTCCCGAAGCACCTGCACGAGCGATGGGAGTGGAGGCACCTGGATTACGATGCGATCAAGTACGCAGCCAGGGACACGTATGTCTGCTACGAGATGCTCAACAGGATCTGGCGTGTGGGTGAGTGTGTTGTTTACCACTACTAGTTTCGCATTTCATTCCTAGTTTTATCTCGCCTGTATTTTATCTCGCATGTATTTTCTAAGCATTCTGTTTGTAAGAACCAAGCTCGTATGATCCCTGTGCTATTAGCAACTTAACCTGTATGAATTACATTCCACCCTTTTGTATGCTCAACATTCATTCTTACAAATTCTGTCTGTGCCATTTGCATGCGGAAGATCCAGGACTGGCATGCATAAGGTGTGATACAGTCATAAGTCATAACCAAACCCAGATTATAGTGAAGGATATAGTCATAACCAAACCCAGATTATAGTTCGACAAAGGTAATACACAACAGTTCGTAATTGCTCACATAGTGTAATTCTGAAATAACATGTTTTCATAAACATAACAAGCCCCATACAAACACAACAATCATGCACTAAAAGTCTACATCCCAGCCTGTTGGAGAAGGCAACCGATCCCAGGATGCCTTCGGTCGCTTGCCCCGGCTTGTAGATTCATCTACACTCCGGCATCTAGGGCAAACAACCTGCCTTGATGGTGGTTCAATGATGCGATGCTTGGAACGAGATTTTACAATCTGGCGGTACAACTCGTGGCTAACATACCCGTCAATTGCAGCGTACTTCAGATTAGGTTCAGAAAGTGGCTTATCTTCCCAGTAATCGTGCCCTAAATGCCTCCACGAACATCTCAGCAATTTTCCCTTCATGTCAGTGTACCACGGGTCGATGAGTTCGGAGGCAAGAGCGGCCATCCTGGTCCTGCCGCCCTTCGTCCCTGGGATCCAATAAATTTCCTAGATGTCCACTCTGCACTCCTTTGGGATTCTAATGTTGACAGTCGGGCTTTCAAGTAGTTTAGTGTCATTCGTGATGTCAACACTAGTAAATGTTATGTGCCGGTTCACGAGAAAGTCATGAAACAGATCCCTAATGCTTTCACCCCACCTGCATGAAAATGAATTCAGACAAATAATATAGCAATAACTTTTGCAAACAGACGGTTCAGGAACAAAAAGACAGCAAAGTCTACCAGATCCCGTCAGCCCCTTCTCGCAAAAAGGCTGGTATACGAGGACGTTCCCCTTCATGGAGAGTGGCACCATGGCGATCGAGGTCGAGACCTATGAACCTGTTTTCTTCGAACCGCAGCCAACTCATGTAATTACTCAGAGTCTTCCTCACTTTCACAGGATCAGTGGTGTAGATGACATTGATCTTCTTCCCGCCATGTACTTCTATGTCGAAGTGTGCAGTCGTTTGCCTGTCATCGTTTCGGACGTCCGAAAAGTCCATGACTACAGGCAAGAGGGAAAGGATACAGAGGAAGAGGGTGATGTCGTGGTGGAGGAAATGGATGAGGCGGTGGAGGAGAAAGACAATGAGGCCGTGGAGGAGGAAATGAGACGGAGAAGTGAAATATTGGAACCGCCCTTACCAATATCTGGAATGGTGCACGACCATTCGTAGTAGGGTGAAGGTGGAGAAAAACGGCGGTTTTACACGTCAACGCTAGCGCTTCCTAAATTTTGTTCTGCGCCACTTGCATGCGGTGGAATCAAGGTCTGCCATGTATGATCCAAGTCAAACGTAGTCACGTTTGTGTGTGCCGACCTTCACTCACTGATAGGCGGGCCGCACATTTCTCTCTCTTACAATTTATTTTTTTACTTCCTCTAGACGGTTCCGGTGCGCGCCCTCAATAATTACGCCCCCTTCCTTGTCTTCCATGCGGACGAGAACCGACGGTGGTGGCGGTTCCTCACCGGGTCACTCCCTACTCGAACAACTTCCCCCATCCCTCATTCCATCCCCTCTCGAATCCATCCGCCTCCTTATCACAACGCATCCATTAATTTACCCGATTCCAGACTCCATTTGCCGCTATGGGTAGAGCTTAGGGTAGCAGCAGGCTGAAGCAAAAGGCATGCGACGATGATGCGGATGGCCAGGGTGACCACCACCGCGAGGATTGGGGATGGCCGAACCTCAGCGCCACGAACGTGCACAGGATCGCCACGGGGTTGGACAACATCTCTGTCGGCCGCCTCGCTCGCTGCATCCCTGGTTTCCGCTTCACGATGCGAGACATGGACGAACAACCGTTCGGCACGCCAGGCCTTCTTTACCCCGATACCAGCAAATGGCCAAATGATCGTGATGGCCATGTAAGTTCCAGTATCTTGCTTATTGGTTCAGTCAAACGTCTCCTGGAGGGATACACTACGGTCTTCGACTATAGCGATGGCGCCTGCCAAAGCATCCGCGTGGAGCAGAGATTGGGCGTCAAAGCTCAAGCCGCTGGCATCTGCATACACAAAAGTGTTAGTATACCAACCATACGTCAAAATACAGAAGAGCAAGGCACATCCAGATGAAAAAGAAGACCTGAGAGGGACTTGGCAATCGAGAAAAGTTGCTCCTCGAACAACTTCTCCCTCTCAGAAGTGGAGACACGGAGATCCTCCTCTCGCTTCCGCGACTCCTCCAAAGTTGCGATCGCCTCGTTACGATTCTTCGTCGCTGCGGCCAGCGTCTTGTCTAGTGCAGCAGCATGGTGAAGTAATTCATTATGCTCAGCTGCGACATACAGGGAATATCACCAAATCGAATCAAATGCAATTCGGAAAGACAAAGAAGAAGTTAAGACTTACTTTCAACAAAGCGATGGCGATTGCCCAGTCACGCATGCTGTCGACTCATGTCAAGGACTTGCTCCACCAGGCGGGCATCAGGAGACAATAAAAGTTCAAGTAAAAAGCGCCAAGAATAAATTCGACTGCCAATTACAAGATACCTACATGATCCTCCACAGACTCCGAAGAAGGCTGTCGCACAGTCATCCGGGTAACCACCTGATGTTCCCCAGCATGTGGGGAACTCGATGAATTATGCCCGGAGTGGGCCGCTAATGGAGGAGAAGGAGACCGCTCGGCCATCTTCTTGGCCTTGGAATCTGCGACTCCGGACTCCTTCACAAATTGGACATCATTAGAAGACGACGACGTCGCTTGGCTGGAACACACATCAAGCAAAAGCTTCAGGAAAAACAACAACTCCAAGAAGAAACCAAAATGAGGTCGCGAATACAGAACTTACCAGTCAAATCTATCAAGGTCGAAGGATTGCTCCTCCGACTTCGACCATTCCTTGGGCAGTCGAAGCTTCTTCCGGGCAGGAGGAGCGATGGAGCACACAGGAACGGCGGGGATTGGCTCGTGTGCAACAATAGAGGGGCCTTCTGGCGTCGTTGGTGATGAGGAATCTGATTCCTTGCTGCGGGAATGCTTGTGAGTGTCCTGGTCGCTCGACTCGGGGGCTCCCTCCTCCTCTTTGATTGGAACGGTCGACTCCGACTCGTCCTCTTCATCCACTTCGTGTGGGATAATCCCCTCAGGAAGAGGGGGCAAGCCGGGAGACACCTTCCAGTCCTACATTCAGGAAATACGACAACATATGTCAAAACATCATAAAGGCAGTTGACAAAGGAAACTACTTTGCAGGACACTTTTACCTCAGGAGGAGGGTTAGAAGCATCGAAAGGGGGCACGACTGGTTCGCTCGGGAGAACCTCCTTGACGGTGTATTCGGTCACCAGTCGCACCCTCTTATCAACCTCACCCACGGAAATGCCATTGGCAGATACGCGAGTGGCATCGTTTGCGCCAGGCTAGAGAAACATGGGATGGAATCTGGCCTGCAGAGGCTGGACGCGACGATGCAACCATGTGCGAATAAGGGCAGCGGCTCCCTCTTATTTTCCTATGCGACTCTCAAGACGCGCTTATACAGCACCTCCATTTCATCGGACTCGCCAGACATCACGATATTTTTCCAGGAGCGCCTCCTCTTGCACGGCGTCGCGGGATCGAAGGGCATGAGTCCGTAGTGCTCTCCATCAACCTTCAAGCCATGGATGTAGAACCACTTGTCTCTCCACCCTTGGACGGACGCAGTAAGCTTGATGTTGAAATAAGTAGCAGAGGAGTCGACGTGGATCCCGCAGCCTCCTACATCGTAGACTAGCGAGCCGAACGCTGACTGACGTTTTAGCTTGAAGAGCCTCTTAAAGAGGCCAAAGTGCGGCTCGATTCCGAGCCAGCACTCGCAAAGAGTAATGAAGCAGGAGATGTGGAGAATAGAATTCAGGGTCAGCTGATGTAGCTGGAGCCCATAGAAGCAAAGGAGGCCCCTAAAGAAAGGATGCAGAGGCAGAGAGAGACCTCGGATGACAAACGCGAGGAACATCACCCAGAAACCCGAGGGGGGACGAGGGATTACCTCGTTGCCCGGCACTCGCGAATCATCCTCCACGGGCGGCAGAGCTCCATCTTGACACAGGAGATGAAGCTTGGAGGACTTGATGATGGATGCACGCCATGCGCCATTGGTGACGCGAATACCCGCACCCTTCTTCTTCCCAGCACCGGCAGCGCTGGTGCCCACGGTGGTGGCACCACCCTTCTTCTTGGCGGCAGCAATGGAGGCCACGGAACCAACGATGGTGCCTTCCTTCTTCTTGCCCATCTTCCGATGGCAGTGAGAGCGGAGGATGTAACTAGGGAAGACACGGAGTTGGTCCAGTGCCATGAAGATGATGTGCGTAGGGAAGTAGAGAGCAGTAGCAATGGCAATAGAGGCACGAGCAGAGAAAGGCAGATGGGAAAATTACCACAGCTACGCTGCTACTTAACCTCCTCGCGAATGCCATCCAATGGCCAGCAGAAACCTTATTGGACGCGTGGCGCACATCACCATCGACACGTGGCGAAGCCAAAACACGAACCATCCCCCACTATCTCCATCACGCGTGGAAATCAAGGAGACGCAGTTAAAATAGAAGATTACGCATGCCCGGTCAAATCAAAGTCAGAAAGTGGGACCCACCACTCGTCACGTTCTGTCAAAGCCGCTCACGCGGGCAACTGAGGTCATCACATCGTCAGCACTGATGTCATCAAGTTTAGTAGTAGAAGATTTCGACTACTTTAGTCCTTGCTCGAGTCTTCGACTCCACCAAGCACTCGGGGGCTACTCCCATAGGGAGCGCTGGTCGCGCACCCTACGATTTATCTTTATGAAGGTATAAGAACATTCAGGACATACCCACCACTCGAATCTACGATTTGATTGAGGATTATGGGTTAGTCCCATAGGGAGCACCAGAAGCAAATTCGACTGAAACAAGCAACAAAAGACGACAACACTCACAAAAAGTTTTTAGTCCCCGCCTGAGTCTTCGACTCAACCAGGCACTCGGGGGCTACTCCCATAGGGAGCGCTAGTCGCGCACCCTATGATTATTTGTACATCATACTGTGTGTTGATAACATCCACACTCGAATACTCCGCCTCATACTATCCCTACAAAGAGACTGCGTCTCCTGGGCCACCCGAATCATCTCTACGATGACAAAAATTCGGATGCTGTGCTTACAGCGTGAAGATAAGACCTGAATAAGGCATGACAACACATCTACTGCGCACTACCAGAAACATATCCGTGCCTACATGTGCGATGAACATGCCTTGACGGACGCGTCGAGTGCTCACACCCATACACTGGAATACGACTCTTGTAAGACCTCCACGGCCTGAGTCGAATTACACCAGCATTTTTCCGAATTCGAGTCCGGGGACTCGAGTTTGAGTATATTGCGTTGGTTGTCCCTAAGGCAGTTAACTGATACCGATACATCGGCTAAATCAGGCACGGATATCAACAATCCCTATGACATAAACAGAACACCTGAAAAATGCTCAGTCATGCATTCAAAAGGTTTCATAAAAGTTTCCAGTCGAATCTATGATTCCACTGGACACTCGGGGGCTACTGACATGGGTATACCCTACAGGTACTCGAGTTCGGTATATACGGTCCATATATGGCGGAATCCCACGACGTTGCCAATGACCAAACAGAGAATTCGAGTGGCCCACGGACTCTCGATTACTTGCGAGACAAGAAGAAGCTTAAGATAGAAAGTTTAAAGGGAAAACCCTAATCTGTAACCGACTCGACCTGCTACTCGAGACCTAGCCTATCTATATAAAGGCTAGGAGGGGGGTGATACATTGCAAATGTATCTATAATTTTTTATGTTCCATGCTTGGTTTTATCCACTTCCTTGTGTTTTGTTCCAACTTTGGAGTACTTTTATTATGATTTCTTGGACTAACCTATTAACAAGAGCCACAGTGCCAGCTGCCTGTTTTCTGTTGTTTTTGGTTCCAGAAAAGTCAGGAAATGAATATTCTCGGAATTGGACGGGACAAAATCCAAAGTGCCTATTTTTCCGGAAGGGATCAAGTGCCAGAATACGAGACGGAGAGGGGCCAGGGGCCGGCCACACCACCTGGCCGCATGGCCAGGCCTGGCCCGCGCCAGGTGGTGGTCTGGCCGACCCCAGCACCCCCTCGGCCTCTCCTTCCGCCTATAAGTTGCCCTCGGGACGAAAACCCTAAGTGCCCGATCAAAAATCCACGAGTCTATAGCCGTCGTCATGTCCATCCCTAGATCGGGAGGGATCTGAAGCTCTTCCCGGCACACTGCCGGAGAGGGGAATTCACCCTAGAGGCCTTCTTCATCACCATGCAAGCCTCCGGTGTGATGCGTGAGTAGTTCATCCTTGGACTACGGATCCATGTAGTAGCTAGATGACTGGTTTCTCCTCCTTTGTGCTTTCATGTTTAGATCTTGTGAGCTCCGTTCATGATCAAGATCATCTATTTGTAATCCATACATGTTGTGTTTGTGGGGATCCGATGGATATTGAGATACTATTTCAGATTGATTATTGATTCTATCATGTCTTTGTTATTTGAGATCTTGCATGCTTTCCGTTGTTAGTAGCTACCTTGGCCAAGTAGATGCTAGCAACTCCAAGAGTTAGTATTTATGCTCGATAGTGGGTTCATGCCTCTGGTAATCTAGGGAAGTGATAGAAATCTCTAAGGTACTAGATGTGTTGTTGCTACTAGGGAGAAACCAACAATCCTTTGTTCATAGAACAATTGTATTGTTTACCTTACACGCAGTTCGTAAAGCAATAATCTGTTGCTTGCAACTTAATACTGGAGGGGGTTCGGATGATAACCTGAAGGTGGATTATTAGTCATAGATGCAGTTGGATGGCGGTCTATGTATTATGTTGTATTGCCCAATCAAGTCTCAAAGGAGTCAAGATGATTAGTATATGCATCTATTGCTTTCTCGGTGTTTGTCAATTGCCCCGCTGTAATTTGTTCACCCAGCATGTTATCTATCTAAGGAGAGCCACCTCTAGTGAACTATGGATCCCGGTCCTTTTTCTTTACATACAATCTACAATCTTTTACTGCTTTGTGTTTACTTTCTGCAAACTTTTACTTCTTTCCATTCGATACGTTTAATCCTTTGTTTTCCGCAAAACACGGTGAGATTGACAACCTCATCGCAAGTTGGGGACAAAGTTTTGTGGTTGTGTTGTGCAGGTCTCCACGTTGCTACTAGCACCGGTAGTGCGCCCTGCCAAAGCTCAGCTAGTAACACCTTTGAGGTGTTTCCTTGCTCCTACTGGTTCGATTAAACCTTGGTTTCATAACTGAGGGAAACTTGCTGCTGTGCTCATCATACCTTCCTCTTGGGGATCCCAACGAGCTCTACATCAACACCACGCACCAAGCACTTTTCTGGGCACCGTGTATTGAGCCATCAAGTGATTTTCTGGCCCCGTTGCCGGGGAGTCAAGGACATCTTCACAAGGGGAGTCCCTCATAACCAATATCTTTATTTTGTTGTTTTTGTTTTGCTTAGTTTCTTTTTGCTTTGTTTGCCTGTTTTGTTCTTCAAAAAACACAAAAAAATTAGTTCTACTTGTTTGCTTTCTTATTTGAAAACCCAAAAAAAAAATAACTACTCTTGAAAACACTAATTTGTGTGATTTCACTAGCACCAACAACAATGATTTTATGAGCACTCCCATTGCTCCACCTATGGCTGAAAATACTTTCTTTGAGATAAAACCTGCTTTGCTCAACCTTGTTATGAGAGAACAATTTTCGGGTATTGGTAATGAAGATGCTGCTTCCCATCTAAATAACTTTGTTGAACTTTGTGAGATGCAAAAGCATAGGGATATAGATGGTGATATTATTAAGCTGAAATTGTTTCCTTTCTCTTTGAGAGGAAAAGCTAAAGAATGGTTGAATTCCTTAACTAGGAATAATATTGATTCTTGGACTAAGTGCAAAGATGCTTTTATTGGAAAATACTATCCTCCTGCTAAGATTATATCCATGAGAAGTGAAATAATGAAGTTTAAACAACTTGATAATGAGCATGTTGCTCAAGCTTGGGAAAGAATGAAATCTTTGGTAAAGAATTGTCCCACTCATGGACTGACTGCTTGGATGATCATCCAAACTTTTTATGCAGGATTGAACTATTCTTCAAGGAACCTATTGGATTCAGCTGCTGGAGGTACCTTTATGACCATCACTTTGGGTGCTGCAACAAAACTATTGGATAATATGATGGTTAATTATTCTGAATGGCATACTGAGAGAGCTCCACAAGGTAAGAAGGTAAATTCTGTTGAGGAAACCTCTTCCTTGAGTGATAAGATTGATATTATTATGTCTATGCTTGTTAGTGGGAAAGCCCATATTGATCCAAATAATGTTCCTTTAGCCTCTTTGGTTGCTCAAGAAGAGCAAGTTGATGTGAACTTCATAAGAAATAACAACTTTAGCAACAATGCTTATGGTAATAATGCTTATAGGAACAATTTTGGTAACAACGATTATAAGCCATATCCTCCCAACAATGGTAAATCTGAATTACCTAGTGAAGGTAGAATTTTGGAAGTTGAAAGAGCCACTAAAAAATTTATGCAAATGCAATATGAGCAAAATAGACTATTTACTAAAACAATGGAGGAGCAATCTATCATTTTGAAGAACATTAGCCATCAACTTGAGAGTCTAAATAGGGAAATTCCTAGTTTACAATTAAAACTCTCTAATGCTGAAAGAAATATATCATATTTGTCTGAAGATCAATCTTCATTGATTAATAAAATGGCTGCTAAACCTGAAACTAATGAGAATCCCTTTGTAGCTACTAATGCCATACAAGTAAGAATTGATGAAAATGTTAGACTATTAGCTGAATTACATGCTAAGTGGGAAAGAGAAGATGAAATTGCTAGAAACATTAGTGTTTCTACTATTACCACCACTAGTGTTGAGGCTAGTAATAGTTCTACTACTTTAGATGATAAAGTTTATTTTGATCTTGATGGTTGCAACATCTCTGAAGTTATTAAGTTCCTACAAAAGCTTGCTAAAAGTCCTAATGCTAGTGCTATGAACATGGCTTTTACAAAACACATTACTGATGCTCTCATAAAGATTAAAGAAGAAAAGATGAAACATAAAGCTTCTATTCCTATAAAGCAAGAAGATGGTTGGGAACCCATCATTAATATGAAAGTGAATGACTTTGATTTCAAAGCTTTGTGTGATCTTCATAGTAGTGTTTCTATTATGCCTAGAAGGATTTATGATATGCTTGATTTGCCTCCTCTTGAAGATTTTTATTTGAATGCCCTACTTGATGCTAATGCTAAAAAGAAACTCATGGGGAGTCTTAATGATGTTCTTATTATGGTTAATGATTCCTATGTCCCCGTTGATTTCTATGTTTTGGATGTTGAATACACTGCTTCTTGTCCTATTACTTTGGGAAGACCTTTTCTTAGAACTGTTGGTGCCATCATTGATACGAAAGAAGGCACCATTAAATATCAACTCCCACTCAAGAAAGGTATAGAACACTTCCCTAAAAAGAGAGAAAAGATTTCTTTTGCTTCTCCTATAAAAACAAAATTTGGTCTTAATGCTTCTTCATTTGAGAACACTTGATTCTTTCTCTGGTTCTTATGCCTAACTTAAAGGCATTAAAGAAAAGTACTTATTGGGAGATAACCCAAGATTTTTAGTTGAGTCTTGGAAGTTATTACCTCTGTAATAACCTCTCCTTATAATTTTTATTTGCTTTTTGTGCCAAGAATAACCTCTAATGAGAGTGAAGTAATGATTGGGAAAGTTGCTGTCCCGAAAAAGATTTCTGTGCTTCACTGTAAAAATTTTGGCACAAGAACTCAAATTGTTTCCAACTTGACCCTGTGATAGACCTTCTCTCCTACCTCCAGCACAGCGATGCGCCTGAAGGTGTCATCAATAGAGGTGACCACGCGACCCCTAGCACTCGGGTGTCTACATCCTTCCGTCTATATCACCAGATCGTCAACTACAACACAGTGGCTGCCTAGGTCGATTCCATGGCGATTGCTGAAGGGAAACTCAACGCCTGCAAGAGGTCCATCAACTACCAATCTTAAGAGCATATCCAACATTTTGCACTAAAAGAGTGCATGACTTTTTGGTTTTGGGGCACCATTTTGGCTGTTTTAGTGGGTGCGGCAGGCTACAAAATTTCTAGGCGACTAAAATGCAACGCTATGCAGGCAGCAGTTTTCTAGCCGCACTAAAATAAGCCGCGATTGGCTTCCACTTGCCAATATTAAATGCATCTCAACTTGCCAAGATCAAACAAAAGTGATGAACATATAAATCTAATTCCCAACACACACATATAAATTCAAGAACATGACTTGATCATCATACATAGATTAAATCCATGGAATAGTTCAAAATCATAGCATAATTCAACACAACCAAGTTCATCACAATTGAAGTTCAAATAAACACATAAAACATTAACACCAATGCCTATGACCATCATGCCTTGTCCTTTCCATGGGCATCTCCATCTTGTGCTTCATCATCATTGGAAACTTGGACGATGTTGGTGTATTCTAGGAGCACGTGCCATCACCCATGTAAATTACAGAACAACCACCCATGGGAGGCATGTGATATACCATGATAGTCATGAATGCACCCATTCAAGCTCCCATGTCACCCGTTGTAGATCCCATGTCTCCAATGCCACCCGAAGGTGCTCCCATGTCGTTAATGCCACCTATTGTAGCTCACATGGGTGCACCCATGCCTCCAATGCCTTCTATAGGTGCATCCATGCCACCAATGCCTCCCAAATAGGTACACCCATGACACCCATGCCTCTAATGCCACTTTTAGGTGGTCCTATGCTGCCAGTGCCTCCTATAGGTGCACTCATTCCACTCATGCCTCCCTTAGGCGCTCCCATGCCACCCATGTATTCTCCCATGTTAGCACCTCCCATGTATCCATTCATGTAACTTCCCATCATTCTTTTTTGAGCCAAGACTTGATGACGACAAAGGTTGATGTATTCCTTTTTCCTTTCATCGAGGTTGGTTCTGTCCATGAAGAAGATACTTTTCTCATGATCCATGAGATAGATAGTTTCTTCGATAGCAACTTTCTTCTCCTCTACGAAGGCCCTCCTCTCCTCGGATACATACCTTCTCTCATTGCTCGTCGACCTATCCTGTATTTCTTTGTTCCTCAAAAACTTCCTCTCCTCAAAAGCTTTCTTTCTTTCACTCACAATAGCGTCCAGTGACTTCTTTAAGTCACCATCTCTAGTCTTCTTCCCCTTTTATTTTGCTTGTTTCCTTCCGGTGGGTCTTATTTTTTTTTCAACCGAGTTTGGAGTATGGATTCTCTTTCCATCCTTGCTTGATGATTCATCGTCATCAATGATTCTTGCCTCCATAGTTGACTATGTCTCTCTTTGGCACTTGCAACACATAACATTCTTCCATTTCTCTTCATTCTCTAGCTCCTTATAATAATGGGCCAATATGAATGGCCTTCCTTCCACCAGCTTGCCCTTCTTGGTTCTCTTTGGATACCCTTTGAATAAATTTTGGGGAATATTGAGCTACATGAACCAAAAGAGAGAAAATTAGTCATGGACAATAATAAATTGAACAAAGTATCCACATGGAAGATAAACATATGTCACAAAAGAATATAACATACCCTGTCTCTGTCATTTGTGCCACTTGGGTTCATTTGCTCACATTTGCCAATGTCACCGACCACCTTTGACAATACAATGAAACTGCAAACCAACGGGAACGCAGATATATAATCGTCTACCCAATTCCACTTTGGTCGTATGTACTGAAGTACTCCTTCATCCTAACCCAATAAATGTCTCTTCTTTGCTCCGTGCTTATGATCGAATCCATGCCCACATTGCACCATGTGTTGCATAGTAAAATGCCTTACTCCATGGTGTAGTTGGCCGCCCGCCCCTTCAGTGCATCACCGAAACCCTCACCCTCACCATCATTCTCCATGTCAACTTCATCACCATGTTGTTCAATTTCATATTCTTGAGACCAATACTCTTGTGAATGTGATGACCCAACATTCATAGTTGACATAGACGTTTCATCATCCATACTACAATGCATGAAAGTTAACACACATCAAAATACATTAAATTTCATTATTTATATTCATCTATATAATTCAAAACAACAAAAAATAAATTATATGCCTTGTCTCCATTGGGTCGAACATATTGGGCGCAACAGACGATGCTACCTCCTCCACAGTCGCTCGCGGCTGGGGTGGCTGCAGTAGAGGTTACAGTGGCTAGAATTGGCCGTCTGCATGCCCTGCTACAGATTTGTCATGTGGATCCACGTCGATCTTGCTCTTCTTCTAGCCAGGAACCACAATAGATGTCATCCGCTTGGGCACGACATTCCTTGGCTTCAAGGCGGGCGGTGGACTATAACATGTAGATTCGTCGGTCGTGGTGGCACAAACGTCTAGCCGCAGACGATGTTCGTGTTAGGTCTGGATGCAGCGGTGGCGATGGGGGGATGCTACGAGTGGCGATGAAACTGTTGCATTGGCAGATGTGGGGGCGGAGGAGAAGGGGTTGGGGGAGTGGCGGAATATCCCTCCATGGTCGGGATTTCGCTGGCGGCGGGATGAAGGAAGCCGCACGCGGAAGTTTCAGTTTGGCGGTTGAGCAGCGCGGGCCAGCACACTAAATTTGCAGCGAAAGGATTAGGCTTTTTGTGTACGTGCCCTAAATTGTTTTGTGCGCATCCTATTTTTGTACGTCTGCTGGAGCACGAATTTGCCTCGGCGTGCTCAATAATAGCCTTTTTGTGTGTACCAAGGATTTTTGTGCGTCCAACAAATTGAAAATACTCTAACTACGTTTGTTTGGTTTTTTCCGCAGGTAGGCCTTGACTAATTTCTTATTTTCTTTAAGCTGGCCCTGTTTAATATTTTTTCTTTGGGCCAGTAACAATAGACATGTACTCCCACGTGGCTTGAGAATACTTGCTTTTTACCAAACTTAAGTCTATAGATAATTGGTCGTTGGATAGTCCAGAAGAAAAAGGCAGGTGCTTGCCTTGATATCGTTCACTTTTGCGGCGATGTCAGGCCAAAATCCAGTGTGAACGTGTAGTGAGCTTTTGAAATCATCCAATATGTTTGTCCTCGCCTATATATTGATGCACAAAACGTGGTTAATAATTTTATAAGAATGATGTGGCACTTCATATCAACATTTTTGTATATAAATCAACCATGTTGGAGATTCTGGAATGGAATAAAAAGCCAGGTATCATTGCTTTGCATGTCAGTATACTACCTATCCTGAAGCATTTTAAGGAACACAAGGTGAGAGTTCACAAACCTGCTGCTCTACCGATTAGTGAAACTGGAGATTTACAAACAGATATAGTAGCATTTGGTGAGATATTTATTTGGAAGCTTTGTGACACTAGTAGAAACCAGGCCATTAGTCGCGGTTCATAAGGACCTTTAGTCTCGGATTGCAAACCGAGACTGCCAAAGCGGGACTAAAGGTCCGGCCTTTAGTCCCGGTTCTATTACGAACCGGGACTGGAGGTCCATCACGTGGTCCCGCGAGCCGCGCTAGGCTGGAGGACATTTAGTCCCGGTTGGGACTAAAGGTTCCCTGCCGCGACAGCGTTTTGGGCCATTTGGCTGCCGCGGCAGGAGATGGGGTTTTAGGGTTTTGTGTTTTTTCTTTCCATTTTATGTTTTGTGTTCAATTATTTTTCATTCTGTGTTTTTATTACAAACAAGTTTTCGTATACATACACAACGCTACTACACAATACTTGTACACGTTGATGCATATATAATATAATTTCTCTTACAAGCATATACATGCATGGAGGTCCATCATTACATGGACTCCCAACCGAGTCCAGAGCCTGTCTATTTGATTACATGAAGACCATTACATGGATGTTTTAGGGTCTATCTATAGAATATTCTCTGTATGGGTCTATGACCTTGTCGACAAAAAATCCAGCCAATTCCTCTTGAATTGCTAGTAGGCGGTCCTGTGGTAGGAGCTTGTCCCGCATTGCGTCCAACTATAAAGAAGGAGATCATATGAATTAGACTCAACGCAATTTTTTGTAATAAAAATAAAGGGTGAATATATTGTTTACTTACTCGAACAGTTTTCAAGGGCTTCTCAGTAGTGATGCGAATGAACTCGCACACGTAGAATCCACATAGTTTAGTTCCCTGTGGCTGCCTCACGCACTTTACAAGAATAGAATTCAATCAAATAATAACTCTAGCATAATAAATGTACATAAACTAGAATTAAATAGATGCGCGGACCTAGCTCGTACTACTTACCGAGACCGATTTAAAAAATAGTTCCTCACGCCATTAACCGCAGACCTTGTTCTTGAACCGTTTCCAAACCCTACCCGACAAAGAAAATGAATGTATGACTTAATAACTACTTGATATCCTAGAAAATGAACGAAAGAAACTGATATATTGCGATAATGGTTGAAATTACCTATGGAGTGTATCGATAATGATGCGGTGCTCTTCCATGTCTTTGTTTAGTGAGTCCATGATGTGAACTCTTCCCAAGTCAACTGAAATGCTTAGAAGAATCCAGTGGTAGCTACGCAAGATTTACATACGTCAGTAACTCATCATTACACTAAACATCGAGTAAGCAAAAGTTAATGTGTAAAAGACAATAACACACTCACCCGAAGTGGTAAGGAAATAATATTTTATTACAGAAATGTTGGTTCGCGAGAAACCGGAGCAAGTTTTGCTCGGTCTTCAGTGGCTTATCCTTTAGCACAGCTCCATGAACTCGATGTGGGTCAATGAACCCAAATCTGTTGATAGCCTTTCTTTTACATTCGAGAATCTTCAATCTGCATCATTATATATAGCGTACAAAAGAATATAGTGAGTATACTTACCGGCAATGAATTGAACAAGCTGAGCTAGAGACTTAATTATATAAATAAAGTAATCACTTATAGACAATAGGAATTGGGGATAGATTTGTCGAGTTCCTTTAGATTGAATAATTGAAAGAATTCTGTAAATTCAATAGGGACCTCGTCTTCAGCGAAGTAATGCTCTTTTTGAACTTTCACTATGAGCCAATATCGCTCTTCTTTTGATACTTTCATGTACCATTCATGCAATCGTCGCATTTTTGTTGGCATATCCCGGAGCCTCTCAGAACTGACCAGAGGCTCCCCGTGAACAAATTTGGGTGCTACCTCAGCCTTGGGCATATGAGCGCCCTGAATATTGTCATGAATAGACATATTACATTGCTCGGCCAATATCTTAGCAGTTTCCATATGCAAAGGTTCTCCCTCGTATAGTTGAGGTTCGGGTATGTACACATGGAGCGGGGGGAGCGATTGATTTGCTTGTTTCCCCAGCTGGGGAATGTCTCTTTTGGTTCTTCAGCTACCACTCGATTGTTTTGCTTGTTTTCCCAGTTGGGGAACGTCCGTTCTGATGCTTCCGCTACCACTCGATTGTTTTGCTTGTTCCCCCTGCTGGGGAACTTATTTTGCGATGCTTCCTCTACCACTTGATCTCTTCTGTTTCAGTGTCTTCTGAAGACATTGTGTATAGTCATCTGGTGCATTTAACTGAGCTTGGGATGGCTGCATTAGTAATTTCCTAAAGTGCTCCTTGGTTTCCGGTTTTATTTGGACCTCTGGCTCAGGCTGTTTCTTCTTAAAATGAGCATCCACTTCGGCCCGTACGATCGCATCGGTCTCCTCATCGTTTAGGTCATAAGCCCTCTTGGGAGGAACCGACGGTACTCTTGGGAGGGGCGATAACTATCGGTTTGGGCGTCGGTTATCACTCGACGGAGCGGTGCTATTCTTCCGCATTTGGCCCTTAGTGGGTGGAGGCGGCTGCGTATCGTGTTGAGGTCATGGATTGTACTTGGAGGTGGTGGACTTTTACTAGGAGGAGATGGTGCCCTTAGAGGTGGACTTTTACTGGGATGAGACGGTGGCCTTGGAGGTGATGGATTATTTCTCGGTGGAGAAGGTGGCCTTGATGCCGAGCCTAGAAACTTGATGTATTCCTTTTTCCAAAGAATGAAGTCACTCGTGACTTCTCCCAGTGTTGTCTCACCTTCACCTCTAGGGAAGTCAAGCAGTAGTGACTGACACAACGGTTGAACTTCATCCACACCGACATGAGCATAGCCAGCTGGAATCAGATTGCAATGGTAGGTCGCTCCCGGTGCAGAAGGTAAAGCAAAGTCGATCGCCACCTTCATGGATATGTTCTTCAGTTCAACATGCAGCTCACAACTAGTCTTCTCCTTAATTGCATCCACAGGGTACACATCCATCGTTCCATCATTATCGTGGCCCTCCGTGGAAGCCACGCTGCTTTTCCGTTGCGATGGGCCGACCATACTGTCTGGTGTAGGATCTTGCTATCGGAGTCCTTTAAGTTCATTAAGCTCCTGCCGATGTTCCTGCAGCATGGCTTCAAACCTCGTGAACCGCTCCGCATCCCCCTCTTTTTGCCGCTTTGTTTTTCTCGATCGCCTTTTGTACGTGTCAAGGTCCTCGGGAAACTCGATAGCCCATGGACAAGAAGGTCCAAACCCTCTTGTTCGTCCAGCCTTTTCAGGATTCCCGAGGGCCTTTTTCAGCTCATCGTTCTCTCTGCCAGGAACAAACTTTCCCTCTTCAACCTCTTTTATCACTTTAATAAAATCATCTTTGGGTCCAGCAACTTCTTTGGTTGTAATAATCTCGCCTGTTTTTGGGTCATACGATGCCCCATGCCTGAGTAACCAATTTCTTGACCTCAAGGGCCAACTAGACATAGCTGGAGTGACCCCTTTAGCCGCCAGGTCGGCCTCAGCTTTATCCCACTTAGGCATGGCAATCTTGTAGCCACCTGTACCCATATGATGGTGATACTTCTTTTTGGCTGCATTTAGCTTATTCTTTTCTGACATTGCCACAGCTGGTGCCGAGGTCTTGTATTCCACAAATGCAGCCCAGTTATCCTGCTGCATCTCTAGTGGGCCAGTGAATGGAGGAGTTTTTTTCTTCAATGCATATTTGTGGTACAATCTTTTCTTCCATTCCTTCAATAGTTCTCCCATCTTCTTAAGAGCCCACTGCTTGACTTTCCTCGTCATTTGTTGTGTGAGCTCATTAGTTTCCAAGACTGGTAGGGTGAAATGTGTCATGAGAGAATTCCACATCGCATCCCTCGCTCTGTCATCTACAAAACTAGCCCCAGCTGGATCCCTTTTCTTTCCTGGCTTATTCCACTCTCACGTGGTGATCGGGATGGTGTCTCTAACAATCACTCCGCATTGATGTACAAATGCATTCGCAGATTCTTTGGGCTCCAACGGTTGACCTAGCGCAGAGACTAAGTCAATGCTGAAACGGACATCAGCGGACAACTTTTGTGCCAGGCCACTTGTCCTTGTAGAAGATTGGCCGGATGCGGAGGTCTAAGAGAAGAAACATTCGTCAGTACATATATACGAATCAATTAGTGCATCTATACTAGTGATCGATCGGCAGAGGCTTTATATACCTTGACGAAGTTTGTTATTATTAAGGTGTCTTCACCATGGTCTCCACCATGGTCAGCACCATCGTCTCCACTCTCGTCTCCTCCAGACAAATTAAGATACTGGGAGCCATCATCGTAATAAGAACCCCTAGTACCCTCATCTATCATGTTGAGAATCTCATCTTCATTTTGTCTACCGTCCATAGCTTAACTAATATAAAAAAGAATATTGCATTAAGTAAAAGAATATTACAATTGTGACAACTCGGATACAGAAAAAAGATTACGTACTAATAATGAAACAATTTTGCATTAAGATAAAGTACAATAATATAAGATAAAGTACATTATTAATACATCACGCTCATATCTCGCTCATAAGATAAAGTACAATAATAATCAAACTAGGGAACTCGACTGCCGCGTTCTATGCCACGGCAGCTCTGCACCCAGAGAACAGGAACCATCATCGGAGAATAGCTCGGGTGAGATCCGTGAACCTGCCAGATATTGGAGAACCTGGTCTCCAAAAGATACATATATCACCGTACGTGCTCGTCCTCCTCCCTGATACGACGACGTACCACCTCATCGGGGGTCGGCTCCCTCCGCACCGCTCCTGGACCTCGTGGACGCCACCAAAGAAGGTCCGGGTTGACGATGATACCCGTATTCCTCACCAAGGTACGAGTCCTGACAGGTAGCACCTCCCAGTGCCAGCCCGTCAGAGCCCAGGCTCGGACATTCCCGGAACCAACGGAGTCCAGTACGCTCGGACGAGGAGGACGCGGCATAACTAAATAATAGCAATAAACAATCATAAAACATAAACAGTAACTAAATCACTAAGTATTGCCCCAATAACACTAACCCTAAACCTAACACTAACTAAACTAAACCTAATTAACTAAGTATTCTAACTAACCGTAACTAACCCTAAGGAAATAGTTTTGACAAGAGAAGACACAAGGTACAATGAAGAAAATAGTCTGGGAAGGATCGGGCTCTCCGGGTCGTGGCTAAACCTGGGGTGGAGGTGGGGGTATTTATACCCCCAACTTTAGCCCCAGTTTGTAATACTAACTATAAGCATATACTAACTATAAATCTAAACTAACTGCTCCCTCCGACCCATATTAGTTGACTTAAATTTGTCTAGATTCAGATGTATCTAGACATGTTTTAGTACTAGATACATCCGAATCTAGATAAATCCAAGTCAACTAATATGGGTCGGAGGGAGTACTATAAACATAATTAACATATACTAATACTAATTAAATTAACATATACTAATACTAACTAAATTAACCTAATACTAATACTAACACTAACTAAATCAACCTAATTAAACTAATACTAACTAAATTAACCTAATTAACCTAATACTAAGTAAATTAACCTAACTAATACTAATACTAATTCTAATACTAACTAAATTCACCAAATTAACATATATATACTAATAATTCACCTATACAATTAACCCTAATATATACTAACTACTAACAATATAACACCAACCATCACCTGCAGGGGCGGTGGAGGGCGCGACGGCGGTGATCCTCGACGGGTGGCGCAAGCGCTGGGGCGGCGCTGGACGGGCGGCGGCACGGGGGGGTGGTGGGCGCGGGCGGCGCCTCCACGTACGGGCGCGGACGGTGAGCGGCTGGATGGATGGCGACGGCATGTCCTCCACGTGCGGGCGCGACGACGAGCTCTCCACGGGCAGTGGTGTGCTCGAGCGCAGGCGGTGGCGGTCTCGTTCGTCGCGGAAGAAGATGGAAATTTGCTGCTCCAGGTCATGGCTCGAACCGGGGTGGAGGTGGGGTATTTATACCCCACCACCTTTAGCCCCGGTTTGTATTACAAACCAGGACTAAAAGGTGACCTTTAGCCCTGGTTTGTATTACAAACTAGTGCTAAAGGTGTTTTTCGGCGCCAAAAAGAAAAATGGTTTGTAGTTTTTCATAAAATTATGTATTATATATCAAAATTTTCAGAAAAAGACGATCTATAATTTAAATCTATTATCATGCTCTATTATACAACTTAAATGAAATTATCTATTTAACAAGTATTATATTTAGTATAAATGTTGGAAAAATATAGTTTATTATTTAAAAAATAGAAAAATACATATAATACACCAAAATATTCACAAAAATATTATACTCATTAAAAATATAATATTTAATACTAAAACTAGTAACTGGGACTAAAAGATATTTCGGGGGCCTTTAGTCCCGGTTGGAGTCACTAGCCGGGACTAGATATTTCCCGCCATTTCTCCCGCTTCCCGCCATGTTTTCCTGCCATTTCCTCCCGCTTCTCGCCATGTTTTCCCGTCATTTCCCTCTATATCTAGGCCGACCTCCATGTCCATCCACACATCCACACCTTCTCTCTCACAACAATGGACACCGCTTACTGGTCCTTTCTGACGGTCGAGGAGACCGAGGCGCTGTGCGCCTCCAGCTACCCATGCCCCTCGGGGTACCGGCTGCCTGTCGGCTGGATGCTGAGCACTGGAGGGGTTCCTGTTCCTCCTGTGCCTTAAGGTCCGGCCCTCTAGGCGGCCATCACGAACCACTTCTACCTCAATCTCACGCGGAGCAGCGGATGGATCCCCATTGGAATGCCTTCTTCGCAAACCGGCGGGAAAGGGAGCTCGCCAGGTACGAGCATGACGACCCGCCCCCAGTGAACCACAACGAGGCCCGTCGCCGCATGTGGTGGGCGAACCGGACTATCACCGGCGTGATGCACTACATCGCCATGGGAGACCATCCTCGCCTGAGGTACCCGCACTTTCACCAACCGCATAGCCACAAGAATGGTGGTGGTGGTGAAGGCCGAGGGCGTACCGGGGTCGTCATCTGGGAGCCCCCTCCCCTGCGCGTCGTGAACCCGAGGCCTGAGTGGCAGGTGCCCCCTCCCCCATTCCCCCGTGCACAAGCCGGGGAAGGGCTGAGGATCCAGCCGCATGCTACGAGCGACGACGATGACGATGACGATTCCGAAGACGACCCCGAAGCTGTGTACTATAGGGCTAGATTTGATTATGACTAATTTTTATGTTTCAATATTAATAAATGTCTGGCCACAGCAAGTTGCAATACTACCTATTGAGATCAGGATAATTCATATCCATATATATATATAAGCAGATTATTAAAAATAAAGGTTTAATAATATTGTACATCACCAACATCCACACATCTCTATTGTTAGGGTTTTCTTCTAATCCGTAACCATGGAGCATCTTCCTTACTTAACGGGATGCTTGGGTCATCCTTCATAGCGAAGGACGGAATTTCATGAAACTGATCATAATCTTCTGACATGTCTGTCTTATCCTCCACCCCCATGATGTTTCTTTTTCCTGAAAGAACTATGTGGCGCTTTGGCTCATCGTATGTTGTATTATTTTGCTTATCTTTCCTTTTTCTCGGTTTGGTAGACATGTCCTTCACATAAAAAACCTGAGCCACATCATTTTCTAGGACAAATGGTTCATTTCTATACACAAGGTTATTGAGATCCACTATTGTCAAAATGTATTGCCATTTATCTCGTACCCTTGGAAAGTCAATATAGTCGAAGATGGTGACCTGGCCAACAGTACAACTTCTCTCCAACATTTATGTCATTCATGAGATGTGTCTGCAACCAACCGCCAAAAGTCCTCATGTGTTCATCTCTAATCCAGGAGCCAGGCTTCCCCGGGTTGTTGGAGTGTACAATATTCTTGTGTTCCTCGATATACGGAGCCACCAAGGTGGAACTTTGCAGAACTGTGTAGTGTGCTTTAGTGAGAGAATGTCCGTCCATACATATGTGCTTTCTTTCCTAGCGTGCCTTTTCCACTCAATCTACCCGCATGCCATGATTCAGGAGCACCGATGGGCTTAAGGTCAGGAATAAAGTCAACACAAAACTCAATGACCTCCTCTGTTCCATATCCCTTTGAGATGCTTCCTTCTGGCCTAGAACGGTTACGAACATATTTCTTTAAGACTCCCATGAACCTCTCAAAGCGGAACATATTGTGTAGAAATATAGGACCGAGAATGTTAATCTCTTCGACTAGGTGAACTAGGAGGTGCGTCATAATATTGAAGAAGGATGGTGGGAACACCAACTCGAAGCTGACAAAACATTGGACCACATCTTTCTGTAACCTTGGTAGACTATCTAGACTGATTACCTTCTGAGAAATTGCATTGCGAAATGCACATAGCTTCACAATGGGTACTCGAACATTTTCTAGCAGGAGTCCCCTCAATGCAATCGGGAGCAGCTGGGTCATAAGCACGTGGCAGTCATGAGACTTTAGGTTTTGAAATTTTTTCTCTGCCATATTTATTATTCCCTTTATTTTCAACGAGAAACCATACGGGACCGTGATACTGTAAAGGACTTCAAAAAAGATTTCCTTCTCTCCTTTGGTAAGAGCGTAGCTGGCAGTACCTTCAAATAGCTCTGGATGCATGCCGTCTCGGTCTTTCATACGTTGTTGGTCTTGCCGTGCTTCTGGTGTATCTTTGCTCTTCCCATACACGCCCAAGAAGCTTAGCAGCGTCACACAAAGATTCTTTGTCAGGTGCATCACGCCAATTGCAGAGTGGACCTCTAGGACTTTCCAATAGGGTAGCTCCCAAAATATAGATTTCTTTTTCCACATGGGTGCGTGTCCGACATCGTCCTTCGGAACAGATTGTCTACCAGGACCCATTCCAAAGATTACTTTTAAATCCTTCACCATATCAAATACATCATCACTGGTACGGCGGATAGGCTTACACCGGTTGTCTGCCTCACCATTTAAATGCTTACCTTTCTTTCTTAGGGTGTGCGTGGGCAGAAGAAAACGATGATTCCCCGGGTACACAGTCTTCTTACATTTATCCAAACATATACTTTCAGTCTCATTTAAACAGTGTGTGCATGCATTGTATCCCTTGTTTGTCTGTCCTGAAATGTTACTAAGAGCATCCCAATCATTGATTGTTATGAACAACAACGCTGATACATTGCAAATGTATCTATAATTTTTGATGTTCCATGCTTGGTTTTATCCACTTTCTTGTGTTTTGTGCACACTTTGGAGTACTTTTCATATGATTTCTTGGACTAACCTATTAACAAGAGCCACAGTGCCAGTTGCCTGTTTTCTGCTGTTTTTGGTTCCAAGAAAGTCAGAAAATGAATATTCTCAGAATTGGACGGGACAAAAGCCAAAGTTCCTATTTTACCGGAAGACTCACGGAGCCAGAATACGAGACGGAGGAGGGCCAGGGCCTGGCCACCCCCCCCCAGGCGCGGGTACTCCCAGGTCGCGCCAGGGCATGGTGTGGGCCCCCTGGCTGGCCACCAACCTTGCCTCCTTCGCCTATATATTCCTCCCGAGGCAGAAACCCTAAATCATCATGCCTCCAGCCACGAAAAGTTACACAGCACCACCGCAACCGAAGGGGAGATTCGGGGGACAGAAAGTCTCTGTTCCGGCACCCTACCAGGACGGGGAAGTGCCCCCGGAGCCATCTCCATCGATCACCACCGCCATCTCCATCACCGTTGCTGATTCCCATGATGAGGAGGGAGTAGTTCTCTCTCAAGGCTAAGGGTTCTACCGGTAGCTATGTGTTCATCTCTCTCTATGCATGATCTTATTGAGATCATTGTCGTGGTGGTGTCACGGCAGACGCCATGGATAGGCTAAAGGTGGGGACTAATATGCGCTAGGGGAATCCAGGGAGGGATAGTAGAGTTATTCTCTACACAGAATCTTTGTATTGATGTTCAATCTCCAAGATTACAAGTGCTCCTCGAGCTGTATTGACAAGAGGAGGAAGAAGAAACTCTCTTACTCTTGCCTACCAACTATCCCAAGAACCCTAGATCCACTAGTGCTCAACCAACTAGAATTCTCCTTGCTATGTATCCGAAAAAACCCAACCCCCTTACCAGAACCCTAACCCCCCTTATATCGAGGTGGTTCGGTCCTGGCCTAGGGCATACGTGGAGGCATATTCCTAAGAATATGCCCCCTCCCAAAGTAGTAACCCGACAGGGGTGCTTTTCCCCCGCGTCACGAGCTGTATTGACAAGAGGAGGAAGAAGAAACTCTCTTACTCTTGCCTACCAACTAGCCCAAGAACCCTAGATCCACTAGTGCTCAACCAACTAGAATTCTCCTTGCTATGTATCCGAAAAAACCCAACCCCCTTACCAGAACCCTAACCCCCCTTATATAGAGGTGGTTCGGTCCTGGCCTAGGGCATACGTGGAGGCATATTCCTAAGAATATGCCCCCTCCCAAAGTAGTAACCCGACAGGGGTGCTTTTCCCCCGCGTCACACTTGCTTTAGCGACGTAGCCTCTGCGGCGCCCGCGTCAGCCAACATGAGCGTCGTCACCCTTGTCGGCCATGATCCGGTGGTCCTGCCCTTGCTTTATTCGCTCATCCAGTACGCACTGCACCTTCTTTTTTAACCAGAGAGATTCCTTCCTTCTCCTAGAAGCCAAGCGAGGATCCGGATCACAGTTGATCCGGCCACACCTGTTCCTGCATATAAGCTAGACAAGCATTTCCGACTTACTCCTTAAGTCGGACAAGACAATGTTAGGCGACCCCCTGGTCCGGGTTACTCCGTGATCTGGCCTTCCTTGAGGTGACTCGGCCAGCATCCGCTTTGACCTTGCCGAACCTCGGCTAACTCGGCCCTTATACCCCGGAGTGACCCTACCCAGGGTTATCCCCCCAACATTAGTCCCCGAAGCTGGTGCGGCCTTAGCGGCCTTGGTCGTTAAGGCCACATCAGGTTCATTCATATTCGAGCCTCGGACGTCTAGTTCCGGGTTAACTTCTTGTCTCAGATTATATGGATTTACGTTCCCTTTGCATGTTCCAAGTTTTCGCCTGCCGCCCGGGTTACCATTGTAGATCGGATCCTATGGTTTTACTTTCCCTCTGCACATTTCAAGTTTTCACTTGTCGGCTGGGTTACCATGGAGGCTCGGATCCAGGCCTTGCTTCCTTCTCTCATACGCCAACCCACGTAAAGGTTAATCATTACGTTGTCTCATTTTAAGGGCCTGCACTGTAACTGCCGCAGTAACTGTCAGTGATTACTGTGCGTGGGTTACGTCATGCCTGTCTCCTCGTTTACCGCAACTACACGTCGTGTCATGGGATCATATTTACTCTGTGGCCTCCCCTGTGGCTTCTCCCTGATTGGCTAATGCTAGTGATACACGGCCACAGCGTGTGGCTCTCCAGCGCAGCGCGATCCCACTTTTCGATTACTGGGGGCAGTTAAATAGGGGAGGGGCGCGCTCCTTAGCACTTTTCCATCTCCGCGCCCCCTCGCCCGTTCCTCTTCTTCTTCCACGCGACCGCGCTGCCGCCAGTGCCCGTTGCAGCAGCGCCGCCGCCGCACCTTCTCCGTGCCTCCGCACCGCAGCCACCGCTGCACCACTGCTTAGCCACGGGTCCTCGTAAATCTAGACCGCAGAGCCCCGCCGTCGCCAGCTCCAGCGAGGACAGTGGATTGGAGATGACGGAGGAGGAGCTCATCGTCGTCGAGCAGGAGATGGAGGAGGACGCCGGCACGGCGGACTGCGGCGCGTGGGCCGGTTCGTGGGTCTGCCAGGACGACATCGACTGGCTCTACCGAACCCGGCGTATTCCCATCGGCGTCGCTGCTCGTCTTCCCTCCTCGGAATTGGCCCCCTCACCCAATCCGGGTGAGTTCGTTGTTTTCCTATCCCATTTCCAACGGGGATTTGGTCTTCCGGTGAGTGATTTCTTCCGGGACTGGGTCCGGACCTATCACCTGCAACCACATCATCTCCCGACGAACACCATCACCTCTCTGTCCGCTTTCGTCTTTTCGATCGAGGGCTACACCGGACTATGGCCCACGAAGGAGCTGTGGATCCGGTTCTTCGGCCTCCGTCGCAACGTCGTCCCCAACATCCATGTCGAGTCGGAGGACAAGCAGCTCACTCAGTTCGGATCCGCCTCGATCTCGCCCCGGAGATTTTCAATCTTTCCCCGGGTCACCGGGCTTGACTCCTGCAAAGGATGGGCCCGGACCTTCTTCTACGTCCGGAACAAAGGCACCGAAGACTTGATCCGGTTGCTGCCCTACGCTCCGGGTCCCCCAGACACGGATTTCTGGGAGGAGGTCGCCAAAAAACCTATAGCTCTGGCCAACCAAGTCCACAAAAGGTTCGTGGAGCTGAAGAAGCTCGGATTGCGCAACGAAGATGCCATGATCACATTCGTGCGCAACCGAATCTCTCCCCTCCAGCGGCGCACTCACAAGTTGTGCCATATGAGCTTCAGCCGCGACCCCAACCGACCCTCCTCGTTCGAGTTGAGCAATACGGAGATCTTCCGCCGGGTCAAGGCTCTTTTCACCACCCATAAGGATTTTTCCACCGAATGGTCATGGGGAATCGAGCATTACTGCCATGACAGGCTCCCTCCCGCGGTAAGCTTCGCGGGGTAAACATATTTCGGATCAATTACGTGTTGGTTCTTTTCATATTTTTGACTCTGCTCCTTGTGCTTTTTTCTCAGCTATGTCTCCAGCAAACCCTCGAGGATGGTACCGATCCAACCCTTAAGTGGGTCCCGGACCGAGAAATCCCGGATGAGGAGGAGCCGGACCAGGAGATGTTCCTCCCCACAACCGACGCCACCAAACGACCCAGCGGTAAATTCTCTTCTCTTAGAGATTGGCCCGATGATGAGGATGACTTGGATATCGACATGATTGAACCCGTTGAGGCTGTCCCTCTTTCTTTTGCCTTCCCGGCATCAGCTAACCCTGGTGGGCACATCCACGAGGATTCTCCACTTGCCACGGGCGAGCCTGTTCCGGTGGCGTTGAAGAAGAAGCGTGGATCCGCGTCAAGTTCTTCTTCCAAACCTTCTCAGCCTACCAAAAGGCAAAAGAAGGCCGGAGACAAGACTGCCTCCAAACGGGCAGGCAAAGCCCCGACACGGAGGGCCCGGAAACCTAAGGAGGCCGAGACCTCGGATGCGTAAGTCATTTTTCACTGCACAACACACTTCTCCCTGCCATGGGGTAATTTCACTCCTGACATTATTTTCTTTTGCAGGGCTCCTATGGAGGTCCCTCAGAGCGGATCGAGCATCTCCTCTCCCCTTCGGTCTGATCCTTCCCCTCCTCGTGACGATGAGTCACGCCCGCTGAGCCCTATTCCGTAGGGCTCTGCGGCTGCTCCGGGTTCCGCAGTACCTCCTTCAGAGGAACGCGACCTCGGATCGGGAGGGGTCAGATCGGCCGAGGCAATGGCGTCCGTCACTTCGGCATTGCCGCAACCAGCAACCACCAAGTCTACCGCAACTCCAGCACCAGCAGCAGCTCCAGCACCAGCCACCGAACCAGCGCCTGTCCCGGCTCCGAAGAAACCAACAGCAGCTCCAGCGCCAGCCACCAAAGCTCCCGTGCCAAGTTCGTCTGCCTCGTCCGAGTCATCCCAAGCTCGGCGAGGAACCACTCCAGTGGCTTAAAAGGGCAAATCCACCATGGTCACATCCTCCCAGCAAGCCAAAGGCAAGTCTACCTCCGTCGAGGCCGGGCAGCGAACCTTGTCGTCAATGCTTCCAAAGAAGTCACGAGCAGCAACGGATCCTCCAGCCGAGCCAGCCGATTCGCAGCAGATGGTTCTTCACACTAGCCCAGCTCTTGCCCTGATTGAAAGGAAAGAAGCTCACGCAAAGGGCTTGGTGGCACCCCACATGCCCACTGGCGAACGGTACCCTCCGAGCCTCATCGAGTTTGTTATGAACTGGAACAAGGCGGAGTTCGTCTACAACGAAGATCTCCCAGAAAAGTTCGGCCCCACTGAATTTTCCGCTCAGATGAATACCTCCGCCAAGGCCATTAACCTCGCTGGGCGAATGATGGAGGTACATCGTTTCTTCTCTACATGTTGTAGATAATAACCATTAGTCCCCGAGCCTCCGGCGGAGGAACTTGTTACTCGGTCGGATGCTCATTAGAAGATCATCGTAGCTGCATGTAAACTTCAAATATGCACACACCTAGATCCGGGTTAAGTTCCACTTGGCCCGGATCTCGCACACTTCGAATATGCACACACCTAGAGCCGGGTTAAGTTCCTCTTGGCCCGGATCTTGTATACTTCAAATATGCAATGAAGTAACTTTACACTCCTGTACTTTTGTCAGGTAACTAACAATCGCCGGAGCGCCGAATTTTAGCGCCTGCTTGAGACCCACAAGATCTTGCGCGCAAAACATGTTGCACTTGGTGTGGAGCATGAAAAGAGGGGTAATTTCCTCTCTTAACAATTCTCCGTTTCATTTGTTTCTGCCAGACTAACCTCCTTATTCGGTTTTTTGCAGCTGGGGTGGAGGCTGAAAACAAAATTATGTGGAAGAACTTGGAGGAAATCCGAGGTATGTCCTCTTTCGGCCAACGTTGTTGTGTTTTCCATTCCTTCTTCTCCTTGGCTCGGCAAACATTTACTCCTCGGCTTTGCCAGGTCAACACACTATTTCAGCATCGCTTGAGGATAGTGTGCCCGTGCCTGATATGATGCTGCATTTTCTCGAACAAGCAGGACAACATCAAGCCGAGCTGAAGAAGAAGAACGATGAGCTTGCCCTTCTCCGGACCAAGGACGGCGAAATAGCCAAACTCAAGGCCGAGATGGAGAAGATGAAGGCCCAACACAAAACCGAGCTCCAAAAAGTTGGGCAGAACTTCACCGAAGAGCGTGAGCGCTTTACCCTTCAGATCTCCAAGGACCAGGACCTGCTTAAGGAATCCGAGGTCCAGCTTGGGTAGGCGCTCGCTGAGCTTGAACAACTTTGCCAGAGACGCGACAGTTGTATCAAGGAGTTGACCCGGATCCATCGTCATATCTCACGTAAGTTTCTTCCCCTTGTCCGACATAGTTTTCCGGGTTAGCTCATATGCCTTTGCTTCAGCATCTTCCCTTTCCTTATTTTCAGATCACTTTCCGGAGGGTACTCCCATCACCAGTGCTGCCGTTGCCAAATTCCGCTGAGAGAGGGGTACTCCCGTTGCTCCTGATGGTGAGAGCGTCCCCTTAGACATGGAGGACCTGTTGGTCAGCGTGTCAGCTCGGGTGGAAACCATCAAGAACTATGGGAAAGATCTCCTCGACATTGCGGTCCGGATCTTCAACACTTTCTGGCCAAGCGAGAGTGCTCCGAAAAGGATCACACTCCTTGCTAAGAAGCTATTGGAAATCGAGACACAGCTTGATCTCTGGAGAGAATCCGTCGGGCGTGCCGCAGCAGATACCCTCCTCCATCATATCCTTACATGGTACAAGAAGATCGACCTGAGCCTCCTCACACGCCGGAGCACCGAATCCAAATGGACCGATGATCCGGAGTGGGTAGCTCGGCGCCAGGCTTGCGCCTATAGCCTTGTCGAATATTCTCCCATTCATGACTGGGTTGAGGGGTCGAGCTTTCTGGAATCTGGCGAGGAGGAGCAGATGGAGAACGTGGAGGATGGGTCGGGCGATGATGGAGAAGATGCTGCTTCAGATATTGAAGACAGTGATGATGACGCCGAACTTCCTCCTCCTGCCGCTCCTTAGTGGAAAAAACTTGAAAATTTATCAGATCCCCGGTATGCTGGGTGCAATTGTATGCTGAATACATGATAGTTTGCTACTATGCTTGTATGCCGGATTAACTTGGGCGTAGTCCCCGAGTTTCATTTTCTTGTTCGTCCAATTCTCCGGCTCGATCCGTGCCTACCTTGATTCGGTTTTACGACTTACGAATCGAAGCCTCAAGAATCATTTTAACAATACTGAGAAACTTTGAGGCTTGGCTCAAAATAATTCAACATAATAACTTGAAAGTAACTACGGGGTTAGTCCGAAAAAAAAACGAACGTTAGCTGGAATAAATTCGCTTCCTTAGTGGTTTTTCATCTGCTACGCAATTCCAAACTTGTTCCCTTGCTTGCCATGAAGCCAATTCTTGTTGGGCAGCAACAAGTCGAAGGGTTGGGTTTTTGGTGCTCACACATTACTAATCCGGGTTAAGTGAAACGAGTCATTCCAGCTAACGCATAAAAAGTAACAAAAATCATTTATTAAGGCAGTCCCCGAGTTACTGCTCGAGGCTCTGCTATTTCATTGATAAGCTCATTGCCGACATACATACCGACATATGAGATGCCTCGGATACATACACTTCTTAGCTAAGTGTAGAAGGGACGAAGTAGTGCTACATTCCATGGTCGCTTCGATTCCTCTCCGGACCTATCCGCCTTGTTCTTTTCCTGTGGCTTTGCATCTATAAGATAGTAGGAATCATTGTGCAATGCTTTGCTCACAATAAATGGTCCTTCCCATGGGGGGGATAATTTATGCATGCCAGTGGTACGCTGTACCAACCGGAGCACCAGATCGCCTTCCCGGAAGACTCGGGGGCACACTTTCCGGCTATGATAGCGTCGGAGATTTTGCTGATATATGGCGGATCTGGACAGTGCCAGTTCTCTCGCTTCTTCCAGCAGATCAACATCATTTTGCCGGGCTTCTTGCACTTCGGCTTCTGTGTATTGGGTGACCCTAGGCGAATCATGCTCTATGTCGGCTGGTAATACAGCTTCTGCCCCATATACCAGAAAGAACAGCGTGTAGCTTGTTGATCGATTCGGAGTTGTTCTTAAACTCCACAATACCGCTGGTAGTTCTTCTATCCAGCACCCCGCTGATCTTTGCAGCGGCTCAATGAGCCGGGGTTTTATCCCGGATAGCACTAATCCGTTGGATCTTTCCACTTGTCCGTTCGATGCGGGGTGGGCTACCGAGGCTACGTCGAGTCGGATTTTCTTGCCTCGGCAGAATCGTGCAAATGCTCCTTCAGCAAAATTTGTGCCGTTATCAGTTATAATGCTGTGTGGATAACCGTATCTCAAGATGATGTCTTTGAGAAATGTCACGGCCGTAGCTCCATCACATTTTCTTATAGGCTTCACTTTGATCCATTTTGTAAACTTGTCCACCATGACCAGAATGTGCGTCATGTTTCCTCTTGCTGGTTTGAACGGGCCAACCATATCCAAGCACCACACAGCAAATGGCCATGTAATTGGTATGGTTTTGAGTTCCGACATAGTCATATGTGTCTTGGTGGTGTACCTTTGACAACCATTGCATTTTCTCACCAGATCTTCTGCTTGCTCCAAGGCACTTGGCCAGTAGAATCCATGCCGGAACGCCTTTGCCACTAAGGCCCGGGATGAGGCATGATGCCCGCATTCTCCTTGGTCTATATCTCGGAGGATGTCAAGTCCTTCTTCCGGGTCAACACACTGCTAGAGGAAATTGGTTACACTCCGTTTGTACAGCTCGAAATTGATGATTGTGTAAGCTTTGGCTCTCCTCTGAGTTTGCCTGGCTAGCACTTCCTCAGTGGGTAACGTTCCATCTTTCAAGAACTGGTATATAGGCAGTGCCCAAGCTGGTATTGCTCGCGCAGGGAACATCTCCTCATCAATTTCCATCCGATCCACCGGCATAACTTCAGCCGGATCACGCTGAACAGTCCCCGGGTCTAGCGAGGTAGTCCCCAGGTTCGGCGCGCTACCTCCCATGTCAATGTCCATGGGCTCAGCTCCGGATTCCGTGTTTTCCGGGACATAGATTGAATCGGTTCCTGGGGACGGCCTGATAGATGGTTTTCTGAGGTGCTCCAATGCTACGCCCGGTGGAATTGCCTGTCGGGTCGATCCGAGCTTTGACAGCATGTCGGCAGCTTCGTTTTCCACGCGAGGTACATGTTGAAATTCGCATCCCTCAAAGTAACCCGAGATCTTCTGCACATGAAATCTGTATAGCGCCATGTTTGGATCCAGGGCATCCCACACTCCGGACACTTGCTGTATTACTAGATCCGAGTCGCCAAAGCATATTATCCGACGTATGCCAATCTCCTTTGCCACTTTGAGACCATGCACAAGAGCCTCGTACTCAGCGACATTGTTTGATGCCGCAAAATGGATCTGCAATACGTACTTGAGCTGATCCTTCTTTGGCGAGGTAAGCACAACCCCGGCACCTAACCCGGTTTTGGTTTTTGATCCGTCAAAGTGCATCCTCTAGTAGTTCGGATCTGGTGGCGACGGTTCATATTGTACCTTGGCCCAATCCACAAAAAAGTCCACCACAGCCTGGGACTTGATCGCTTCTCTCCTATCATACTGGGGTGCATAAGGTGCTAGCTCAATTGCCCATTTCGCAATTCTGCCATTCACATCTTTGTTACCCATTATCTCGGATATGGGGGCTTCGCATATCACTTTGATGGGATGCTCCTCAAAGTAGTGCTTTAACTTCTTTGCCGCCATATAAACACCGTATGCCACCTTTCAAAAATGCGGGTAGTTCTGTTTTGAGGCAGACAATACCTTGCTCAAGTAATACACTGGCCTCTGTACCGACTTACCCTCTTCATCTCGCTCCACTACAATCACTGCACTTACAACTCGGTTGGTTGCGGCTATGTAGAGCAACATTGGCTCCTTTGACAGTGGAGAATCTAACACTGGTGCAGTGGCCAACATCTTTTTCAAGTGGGCAAAAGCTTCATCGGCCTGTGGCGTCCAAACAAATTTATCTGACTTTTTCATGAGTTGGTAGAGAGGCAGTGCCTTTTCTCCTAACCGACATACAAACCGACTCAACGACGCCAGGCATCCAGTGAACTTCTGGACGTCGTTGAGACACTTCGGCAGCTCCATTCGTTCGATGGCTCGGATCTTAGTTGGATTAACCTCTATACCTCGGCTGGAGACGAGAAATCCGAGTAATTTCCCAGCCGGGACACCGAAGGTACATTTCTCCAGGTTAAGCTTCATCCGGAATCTCCTCAAGTTCGCGAATGTTTGCCTTATGTCATCAAGGAGCGTTGCGCTTTCCTTGGTCTTAATAACCACATCATCCATGTAGACTTGTACATTTTGACCTATTTGATCGTGCAAACATTTTTGCATACATCTTTTGTACGTCGCTCCTGCATTTCGTAAACCGAACGGCATAGTGCGATAGCAATAAGCCCCGTACGGGGTAATAAAGGCAGTTTTTATTTGATCATCCGGGTTCAGAGGTATCTGGTGGAAACCAGAATAAGCGTCAATGAATGACAACAGTTCACATCCCGCGGTAGAGTCGATGACCTGATCTATCCTCGGCAGTGGAAATGGATCTTTTGGACACGCCTTGTTCAGGTTCGTGTAATCGATACACATACGCCAAACCATTGCCACGTTCAGATCATCCTTCTTCTTTTCTACCAGCACCGGATTAGAGAGCCAATCCGGATACAGCACTTCCATGATAAATCCTGCTGCTAGCAACCGAGCTATCTCGTCACCAATGACCTTTCTCCTATCCTCGGCGAAGCGTCAGAGAGGTTGCTTCACCGGCCTTGCTCCGGGTCTTATGTTCAAAGAGTGCTCGGCCAACTCCCTCGGAACACCTTGCAAGTCCTGTGTGGACCAAGCAAAAATATCCTGATTCTCACGGAGGAATTTGACGAGCTCGCTTTCCTATTTGTTAGTTAACCCGGCACCAATTGTTACGGTAGGCTCCGGAAACATGTTATCCACTGGAATCTTCTTGGTGTCCTTCACGGCTTGAAACGAAATGCTTCCATGCGGGTTGCTTAACGCCGGCATGTACTGCTGCGCGGACTGAGCTAATGCCGCCACCTCTTGGATTTTTCTTTTCTCTTGCGCAATCACGAGTGACTCGGCTAGGTTAGACCCGGCTGAGGCGCACTCAATAGAACGTCGGAAATCCCCAGCGATAGTAATTGATCCATTTGGCCCGGGTAACTTCATCTTCAGATAACTAACGTGGCAACTTGCCATGAATTTGCTCAATGCTGGTCTTCCGAGTAATGCATGATACGCACTCTCCAAGTTCACCACCTCAAACTCCAGATTCTCAGTTCGGCAGTTATCCCTCGTACCGAATAGCATGTCAACCCGGACTTTGCCTATGGGCTCACAGGATATGCCTGGTACGATACCATGGAAAGTTGTTCTTGTAGCCTGGAGCATGTTCTCCGAGATGCCCAACTTGCACATCGTATCAGCATACATGATGTTAATGCTACTGCCATTGTTGATCAGTACCTTGGAGAACCTCACATTAATGTTTGGTCCAATGAACGTCGGATCTAACACTAGTGCATACGAGCCCGGACCTGGCATAAGCTTGGGATGATCTTTGATGCTCCAGGTAATTTCCTGGTCTGACCAAGACATGTACCTCGTCACTGCAGGCATAACCGTGTTAACCTCCATATGTCGGCGCTGCAAGCTCTTCCTATCTGTTTCCTCTGTTGTGAACACACAATAGCTCTGGTGATGTTCCCTGTACTCATTCCTTCCCTCGTTTCCGGAATACCTCTGATCCGGTTGTTGCTGGTTTTCCACCTGATGCACTGCATCCCTTCTCTCACTGTTGTCATACCTCGGCGGAGGGGGAGGCAACATCAGTTGCGTGTTTGCTCCGGAGAGCAATTGTTGCCGGGGTAACTCCTGCCGAGGCTGGTCATTCCGGGGTGCCTGAGCATTCCCCGAACCACCTTGTTCTATCTTGCGCATCCACTCACATTGCCTCGTTGTGTGACCTGCCGGGCTGTTCGGATTTGGCGTGTGAAATTTACACGGCTGGTCCAACATTGACTCATAGGTATACCTCGGACGATCTTTCTTTTCTTGCCATTGCTTCTTCTGCTCCGGAGTCCATGTTTTCTTGCCATCGTTTCGAGGAGTCCATTGCCCTCCCATTTTCTGGCGTTGGTTGCTCCCTGCCCCGGGTTGATCTTGATTCACAGCTGCAACTTGTTGCGAACTATAGCGATGATCCGGTCTATCGTCTCTCCTTTTTCCCCTGTAATCGTTCCTCCGGGATGACCCGGCTCCGTCCCTCGGATAGTACTCCTCATTTGACTCGTTCGACGCGATCCTAGGTTGAGTTGGATCACCCAAAGCATAAGAATCTGCAATCCGGATCATCTCTGCCAGCGTGACTGGCATTTTCCTTTGCAATTTCATCCACAACTCGCTGCCATATCTGCACCCTTGTGCGAACCATGCTATAGCCTGTGACTCTATGACTCCCTCACATGAGTTTCTCACGGTACACCACCGGTTCAAGAATTCACGATCCATTTCGTTAGATCTCTGCTTGCACGTCGCCAGGGTCTGCGGTCTATTCGGTCTCTGATATGTACTCGAGAAGTTGCTGATAAACATTTCTTCAAAATCTATCCAACAATTGATGCTTCCGGGTGGCAAATTATTCAGCCATACCCTAGCCGGACCTTCCAACATCTGGGGTACGTATCGTACAGCCCATCTCAAGTTGCCAGTTGCAATTTTCACAGCTGTTGCGTAGTTTATCAGCCAATCCTACGGCTTTGTACTGCCGTCATACGTCTTCGTGCCCCTGGGTAATTGGAAATTGGGTACTGGCGGTTCCTTCATGATCCGGGGTCCAAAGCACGCTGGACCCGGAGGACCTTGACATTCGATCTGTTCCGACCTATACAGGCGATCCAGCTTTAACCTAGCGTCGTCCGGCATCAAATCCCTGCTTCCCAATCTCGACCCTATCACATGATAGTCCGGTCTTGCGTATCCCGCATTCATCATCTCCGAGTATCCGTCATTGTATTGGTCTTGCTCTCGTTGTGCTCCTCTCTGTTGCATACCACGGCCGGCACTTTGCTCTTTCCTTGGTATATTCCACTGCTGTGGTTGACCTGCTCCTGCCGAGTTTCGCTGCCCGGCATTGCCGTTGGCAGCATTCCCTTGACCGGCATTGCCTTGGTCGTGATTACCTTGGCCCGCTTCCCCTCGGCTCACACTTCGTCGATCGTCGTTTTTCCGCATCTCTTTTTCTTTTCCCACATGCGTTGGGTCGTACAGAACGATCTGCTTGTTCCGTCTGGCCGAGGTTACTACCTCTTCTCTCCTTGGGCCACCATGAGGCGATGATGCGGCCCAGCGGATTTCTCCGGGTTACCCATCACCGAATGGACGATCTTAGAAGCTCCAACTCTCTCCGGGTTACCTCTCAGCAGCTCCTCGTTCTGCCTGTTCGCGATCCGAACCAGCTCGTTAACCCGGTCTTGCTGTCTTTGATGGGCTTCACCCGTCAGACCCTCTAGCTCGGATGCCGCGGCATCTGCTGCTCTGAGGTTCTTCGCCGGGGTACTATACTTCGGCAACCCCACAGACAGATAGTTTTCCGACCCTTCTGGTCCATCATCACCTTCTCTGTTCATCTCACTTATGAGATTTTTCCCTTTTACCCTTACTGCATCAACCTTGTTTGCCTTCGCGTACTCACGCAGCGTCATGTTCAATGACTGCTGAGCCGCTGCTATTTTCTTTGCGCCCTCCAGTATCTTTTGCCGGGTCTCCTCTAGCTCGGTTTATGCCTGAGCCGGATCTACCACTGCTGCCACCGGGTTTGCCAAGCTATCCATAGCTTCCCTCAGCACGTTCTCAGGCCTCTCTAGCAGAGGACCCCTAGCTTTCCTCGGTGCCTTAGGCGTTACCTCCGGGTCTGGCGCTGGATCCTTGCTCATACCGCGCCTGGCGCAGTCATCATCACCTCTGCATGGTCCGGGGAGCGAGCGATACGCGCCCCGCGAGCCATAGTGAGGGGTGGTTCTCCTGCGTCGACGACGCGACACGGATGAACGCAAGACACGTCCACAGAAACGTAGACCTTGTGCGCACCGAGCCTGACGAAGATGCCGTTGCGCGGAAGGGGGCGCGTGCCGAAGCAGCCAGCGTTGTCGCTGACGTAGTCCAGCGCTCCAAAGTACTGAACAAGCCCGGAGACGATGCATTCGCCGGTGCCGATGAAGTTTCCCGTCCGGATCTTCACCCCTGCTAGCGCCGCTAGCCCCACGATGGGCGCCAACTGTCGTGGTGGTGTCACGGCAGACGCCATGGATAGGCTAAAGGTGGGGACTAATATGCGCTAGGGGAATCCAGGGAGGGATAGTAGAGTTATTCTCTACACAGAAGCTTTGTATTGATGGTCAATCTCCAAGATTACAAGTGCTCCTCGAGCTGTATTGACAAGAGGAGGAAGAAGAAACTCTCTTACTCTTGCCTACCAACTAGCCCAAGAACCCTAGATCCACTAGTGCTCAACCAACTAGAATTCTCCTTGCTATGTATCCGAAAAAACCCAACCCCCTTACCAGAACCCTAACCCCCCTTATATAGAGGTGGTTCAGTCCTGGCCTAGGGCATACGAGGAGGCATATTCCTCAGAATATGCCTCCTCCCAAAGTAGTAACCCGACAGGGGTGCTTTTCCCCCGCGTCACACTTGGTTTAGCGACGTAGCCTCTGCGGCACCCGCGTCAGCCGACGTGAGCGTCGCCACCCTTGTCGGCCACGATCCGGTGGTCCTGCCCTTGCTTTATTCGCTCATCCAGTACGCACCGGACCTTCTTTTTTGACCAGAGAGATTCCTTCCTTCTCCTAGAAGGCAAGCGAGGATCCGGATCACAGTTGATCCGGCCACACCTGTTCCTGCATATAAGCTAGACAAGCATTTCCGACTTACTCCTTAAGTCGGACGAGACAATGTTAGGCGACCCCCCTGGTCCGGGTTACTCCGTGATCCGGCCTGCCTTGAGGTGACTCGGCCAGCATCCGCTTTGACCTTGCCGAACCTCGGCTAACTCGGCCCTTATACCCCGGAGTGACCCTAGCCGGGGTTATCCCCCCAACAATCATGAGCTTGTAATCTATAGATATACCTTGCTACTCAAGTGCTTTAATAGATATCTGCTCTCCCCATGTGTGTGAAAGTGACAGCGTGCACACCATGGTGGCGCTTAGGATAGAGACTACAAATACTTGTTATGAGTTATATTTGGAGTTGGATGTCTTTATGAAATTGTGGTGTTTGTTGGACTCATCTAGTACTCAAGGTGACAGCGTGGGGTTATCTAGATGGGAAAGGCTTACTTTGAGGTGTGTTGTTATAGCCCTACCATGGATTAGAGTGTCCAACCGGAGAGTAGTTAAGAGTAGTATCATAAAGAGAAGATATTTATATGAGAGTGTTCGTTAGTGAAAGTATGATCCCTAGGCCTTGTTTCTAAGCATTGAAACACCATTTGCTACTAGATCTGTTACATGTTTGCTTGCTTCCTTCTTTATTTCAGTTTGTCTTTAGTCTCTTCCACGCCATCAAGCTATTTTCTAGCACCATTACCACTTATAATTATCCATACCACTTGTATTTCACTATCTCTTCGCCGAACTAGTGCACCTATACACATGACAAGTGTATTGGGTGTGTTGGGGACACAAGAGACTTATTGTATTTTGATTGCAGGGTTGCTTGAGAGGGGATACCTTTGACCACTTCCTCCCTGAGTTCAATAAACCTTGGGTAATCCACTTAAGGGAAAACTTGCTACTATTCTGCAAACCTCTGCACTTGGAGGCCCAATAACTGTCTACAAGAATACAAGTGCGTAGACATCAAGCTATTTTCTAGCGCCGTTGCCAGGGACTGAAGAAGAAGAAGAAGCTCCCACGTCAACCACGCGCCAGCAAGTATTTTCTGGCGCCGTTGCCGGGGAGGTAAGGTAAAAGGTATTCACACTGGAGGATTAAAGAAGAAGAACCTCCCACGGCAAACGCCTATTTTCTAGCGCCGTTGCCGGGGAGGTAAGGTAAAAGGTACTCACATCCTCCGGTGTGAGTGCTCAAAGTTATTTCCTTTAGATTCTGCAATTTTGTCTTTTTGTTTCTTGTTTTCACTAGTTAGGCTTAATGGAAAACAACAACAAAATTAGAGAGCTCTTTAATATTTTTCCTAATATAGAACATGAATTGTCTGAAAAGAAAATTAAAAACCGTTGGAACTTTCTTTGCATGCTAATAGTAGTGTTATTAGTATGAATCTTTTGAACACCTTTGTTACTAATGCTATGGAAACGTCTAAGCTTGGGGAAGTTGGTTTTTATGAAAATGATCTTTTTAGTTCCCCGGCTTTGAAGAAGAAAAATTGCTTTGATGATACTTTATCTCCCATATGTGGTAATTCTAATGATACTTGTGATATGTTAAATCCACATACTGAAAGCATCCCTTTTAAAATACCTATAAAAATTGTTGAAGGTGTTATGAATAACTGCTATTTTGGAGATGGAACTGTCCATCCTGGTGATCATTTACTCTTTATACATGAATTATGCGAGTTGTTCAAGTGTGCGGGTATTTCAATGAACCAAGTTAAGAGGAAGCTATTCCCTATTTCACTTAAGGGCAAAGCAAGCGAGTGGTATGAGCTACTAGATGATCCCCATCATTTGGAGTGGAAGGAACTTGAATCTCTCTTTTACTCTAAATTTTATCCTCCTCATGAAATTCATAAAGATAGGAGTTATATTTATAATTTTCATCCTCATGATGGAGAAAGTATTGCCCAAGCATGGGGGAGATTGAAGTCACTAATGCTCAAATGTCCCATTCATGAGCTCCCCAGTAATATTATTATTAATAACTTCTATGCAAGGCTTTCAGGACACTACAAGGACTATCTAGATACTTGTTAAGAGGGATCCTTCACAAGTAAGGATTTCAAAGCTAAGTGGGATCTTCTTGAAACAATTCAAAGCAATACCGAAGATTGGGATAACAACAAAGGTAAAGAACCAGGTATAAACTATGAGTATGATTGCATTAAGTCTTTTGCTGAAACTATTGATTTTCAAGAGCTTAGTGCTAAATATGGTCTTGATCCTCAAATTCTTGTTGATTGTTATAGAACCTTTGCTTCTCATATTAATGCTCCTAAAGAAAAATGGGACATGTATCATGAGCCTTATAAATACACTTGCATGGAAAATGAAATTGTTATTAATGATAGCAATAAACATGCTCAAACCTCTGAAAGTACTACTTCTTATAAGCATGCTAATTTTTATGGAATACATAGAACTTGTGAGAATAATCAAATTGAAGAAGAATATTGTATCACCCATAGGAATGAAAAAACTAGAATGTGGTATAGGGCTCTAAATGATCTTGGTAAAAAAGTTTGTGCCCTCTATCCTTTTATTTGTGAAGTTTGCTTTGAAGTGGGTCATTTCAATTTTTAATGCTCAGGCCATAATAATAGACCTTCTAATCCAATGAGTACTGCAAGTTTGTATTGTGATGACATGATCACTCCAAATCAGCATGATGAACTTACATTATTTTTGGGGTGTGAAGAGTTATCAAGAAAAACCTCTTTGGTAGATATGGGTGCTTTTTATATGAATAGTGTCATGCATGGTTGTCATCTTTATTGTGTCGATAATTTCCACACAAATACTTACATACAAAATATTATAAAAGATGAGATCTTACCAAAATATGACATGACTAATATGTGGTTTGGTCTTATTAATGAAAAGGAGGAATCCTCCAAAGTTTCTTCTATTGTCTCTAACAATGAACCAGGGTATATGGAGAAGCTTCCTTTCAAGCCTCTCCCTCCTAAAGAGGAGAAGAAAAAGAAGAAAAGGAGGAGTAAAAGGAGAGAGGAAAGGGTATTTTCCCCTAAGCATGTTGCTCCTATTATAGTTTTTGATGAGTCTGAACTCGATGATGTTCCTATGCCTATTACCTATAGTAGTGATCATGATTGGGAAAAGCACACTACCTTTGATATTAAAAATCTCTTCAGTACCAATTCTGAAAATAATGATATTAATAATTTCTATACTATTAGTGCTATCCATGATCCTTCCAATGATGATATGTTTACAAATGAACACACTTTGGAAGATAAATATTCTATTTCTTATGATGATACTATACCTCCAATATATGATGATTGCAATGATGAAGATGATATTTTCAGTCCACCTACTATTGAGAAGGAAATTAGTTATGATTACAATATGCCTCCTATATTTGATGATTATGGTGATGAAAATAATAATGATAGCTATTTTGTCGAATTTTCTCCCACTACGATTAATAAGAATGACTATGTTTATGTGGGGAGTATTAATTCTTTTATGCATGTGGCTCATGATAAGAATGTTTTATGTGATAGTTATATTGTTAATTTTATTCATGATGCTACTGAAAGTTATTATGAGAGAGGGACACATGGTTTTATGCATCTCAACAATATTAAGTTTCCCCTCTTTATGTTGAAATTTTTGAAGTTGCACTTGTTTTGCTTTCCTATGATTGTTTCTTTGTGCTTTCATGACTTGTTTCTTTACAAGATTCCTATGCATAGGAAGTGGGTTAGACTTAAATGTGTTTTGAACTTGCTTCTTGATGCTCTCTTTTACTTCAATTCATATTTCTTATGTGAGCATCTTCTCAAACTATCATGCCTAACTTAAAGGCATTAAAGAAAAGTACTTATTGGGAGATAATCCAAAAGTTTTAGATGAGTCTTGGAAGTTATTACTTAAGTAATAACCGCTCCTTATCCTTTTTATTTGCTTTTTGTGCCAAGAGTAACCTCTAATGAGAGAGAAGTAATGATTGGGAAAGTTGTTGTCCCGAAACAGATTTCTGTGCTTCACCGTAAAAATTTGTGTAAAATCTCCGTACGTCCTTTTGAGGCGTGAATTTTGTGCTTCTGCCCCAGGTTGTTATCTAACTTTCGTTAGTTCAACACTTTTCGATTTGAGCAACAGAAGGTCTTCGAAAAAATTCGGCTTTACCTGCTCGTCTGTTTTGACAGATTTCTGCCATTATTTGCATTTGCTTCTTGTTTGTTCCTTTTTGAGTTCTTTTGGGGAATTGAGATTTTTGAGGGAAGTGCTACAGTAGCTTGTGTTTTAATGGAAGTTTTATTGGTGTTGGAACTGAACCTAAAGACCTATTATCTTGAGTGCACTAATGTTGCTAATAAAGATTGTGTGAAGTTTTGTATGAAGGAAAAAACTTCAGGTGTATGGAAGGAATGAGTAATGAGATGAAGGATGGACTAAACCTCAAGCTTGGGGAGGCCACACGTGTAACCCCAAGAAATATCCAAGAAGTATAAGCATCAAAGCTTGGGGATGCCCAAGGCATCCCCCTCTTCATCAATAAAAATCTTAGGTTTCTTCCAAACACTTCATTTTTATTGTTTCATGCACAGTTGTGTTGTTCTTGGAGCGTCTTATTTTTCGTATTTGTTTTGGTTTTTCGTTTGTTTTGTTTGCCTAGTTTGCTGAATAAATTGGTTGGACCCCCTCTTTCAATCATTGGCTTTCAAATAATTTGGTTTAGATTGGAAAGGAGTAGGAAAGTTCATGCTTAAGTGGTAAAGGAGTTTGTTTTGACTGTGGCCTATGCTTTGTCATGCCATGCTTGATATTGTTTTGGCTTTATGCTTAGTATTCTTTGATGTAGCATGACATGTTATAAACAATTGAGATTTCTTAATGTGCCTTGGAAGAATCATGCGTTGTTTTAGCATATTAAAGCATAGTATTGTGGTATTCTCCTTTGATGCTTTATTTGGGTTGACTTGGCACATGCTCACACCATGTTATGACTATCCCAAGTCACCATAGCCTTTATGATCCTTTAGTTTTCAACTTGTAGTATCACTTTATGCTTTGATCAATGATGTTTTGTCGCTCTGCATGATTATGGCCATTATTGCTCTCTTAGTTTGTCGCTCCCAGTCTTTTGCTAGCCTCCGCAACCAAGTATGAGTTCCACTCATGCATCCAACTCCCTAAACCAAGTTATTCCAAAGAGTCCACCATACCTACCTACTAGCTTATGTTATTCCAAGTATATTCATGTTTTTTGTTTACCTTCCAAATTAAACTTATTATGAGAAAACTAGTGATTAAAGCTCTCGCGAACTTGATGGCACACTTTACTTTTATTGCCCTTAATAAACTTGAACCATTGTGTCGTCTATGTTGTATATGCTTGCACTTATTTGTTGGGGATTAGAAGAACCATGCTGTCATAGGGAATGCTTTCAACATTGCACTTGGTACTTGTACCTAGTTGATATCATGCTTTTTTGTCTATCGATGTCGTCGGTGTGAAATAAAAGTGGATCTTGTAAGATCATGGAGTTTGTATGTGTGTTAGACAAACGCTTGGGCCGCTAGCCTAAGCCATGCCTAATCATGGTGGAAACTTGCAGCATCACCATAATGAGCACTCTATGAAGCATCCTCAATAAAAACCTATGCAAATAGCAAATAAAAAGATCGCTGAGATGCTCATTGTCTGCTTGCCTTGTCATTTTGATTATGGGATAGCTCATGTATGATGTGCAAGGGGTACTCTGTTGGCGGTTCTCTATGATACATATGTACTTACAATGACAAGATCTTACTTGTGACAGAAGTTGAGTAGCATGAGGTTTGTTACTCGTAAGTAAGGGGCATGAGATTTCAACTTATAACTTGTCAAGCATATCCTCTTAGTTGTGTCACTTTAACCTTAATCACTTCAAGATGCTTATGATAGGGGCAATGAGAGCTAAAAGCTATTAATTACCATAATTTTTGGAAGCTCTTTATGAGACTTGAATCCCTACTTCCTCCTATGAAGGCCCTTTCTTCCACCATTATATTGAGTCTCCACCTTCTATCTTTATGCACCTACTTTGAGAGCATAGTGGCCATTCTTAGTTCTATGTGCATTGTCCCAAGACTTGTTAATTGATGCATACCTTGATATTGCTTGTTTAAACTATTTGTATCTAGTCACTCTTATGAACTTTGAAGGTGTCCTATGCATTTATATTTGCTACTCTATGAGGGACAAGCTGAATACTACTATAATATGTTTTATTTATGTGAAACAAACAAACGTCTTGCAAAGCATTGTTATTCATGAATCTTTTGTTTGTGTCTTTTCATGTTGCAACATAGTTTCTTTGTCTTATTGCTAGAACTTTGTCTTTTATGTTATGATTGAAGTACTATGATCCCAGCTTTGAATGTTTTACAGATACTTTGATCAAGTCTTTGATGGTGCATGTCACCTCAAAAATTATTCTTTCTTTTTATCACTTACCTACTCTAGGACGAGTAAGAGTTAAGCTTGGGGATGTTGATAAATTGCAAATGTATCTATAATTTTTGATGTTCCATGCTTGGTTTTATCCACTTTCTTGTGTTTTGTCCACACTTTGGAGTACTTTTCATATGATTTCTTGGACTAACCTATTAACAAGAGCCACAGTGCCATTTGTCTGTTTTCTGCTGTTTTTGGTTCCAGGAAAGTCAGAAAATGAATATTCTCATAATTTGATGGGACAAAAGCCAAAGTTCCTATTTTACCGAAAGACTCACGGAGCTAGAATACGAGATGGAGGAGGGCCTGGCCACACCCCCCCCCCCCCAGGCGTGGGTACCCCCAGGCCGCGCCAGGGCATGGTGTGGGCCCCCTGGCTGGCCACCGACCTTGCCTCCTTCGCCTATATATTCCTCCCGAGGCAGAAACCCTAAATCATCAAGCCTCCAGCCACGAAAAGTTCTGCAGCGCTGCCGCAACCGAAGGGGAGATTCGGGGGACAAAAAGTCTCTGGTCCGGCACCCTGCCGGGACGGGGAAGTGCCCCCGGAGCCATCTCCATCGATCTCCACCGCCATATCCATCACCGTTGCTGATTCCCATGATGGGGAGGGAGTAGTTCTCTCTCAAGGCTAAGGTTCTACCGGTAGCTATGTGTTCATCTCTCTCTCTATGCATGATCTTATTGAGATCATGATCTTGTAATCTATAGATCTACCTTGCTACTCAAGTGCTTTAATAGATCTCTGCTCTCCCCATGTGTGTGAAAGTGATAGCGTGCACACCATGGTGGCACTTAGGCTAGAGATTACAAATACTTGTTATGAGTTATATTTGGAGTTGGATGTTTCTATGAAATTGTGGTGTTTGTTTGAACCATCTAGTGCTCAAGGTGACAGTGTGGGGTTATCTAGATGGGAAAGGCTTACTTTGAGGTGTGTTCTTATAGCCCTACCATGGATTAGAGTGTCCAACCGGAGAGTAGTTAAGAGTAGTATCATAAAGAGAAGATATTTATATGAGAGTGTTCGCTAGTGAAAGTATGATCCCTAGGCCTTGTTTCTAAGCATTGAAACACCATTTGATACTAGATCTGTTACATGTTTGCTTGCTTCCTTCTTTATTTCAGTTTGCCTTTAGTCTGTTCCACCCCATCAAGCTATTTTCTAGCACCGTTACCACTTATAATTATCCATACCACTTGTATTTCACTATCTCTTCGCCGAACTAGTGCACCTATACACCTGACAAGTGTATTGGATGTGTTGGGGACACAAGAGACTTCTTGTATTTTGATTGCAGGGTTGCTTGAGAGGGGATACCTTTGACCACTTCCTCCCTGAGTTCGATAAACCTTGGGTAATCCACTTAAGGGAAAACTTGCTACTGTTCTACAAACCTCTGCACTTGGAGGCCCAACAACTGTCTACAAGAATAGAAGTGCGTAGACATCAAACGCTCGTAGGTCAAAAACCTCCTGCTTGTTCTCATCCCACACACGTACACCTTGTCCGTGCCACAACTGTAAGAGTTCTTCAACTAATGGCCTTAGGTACACATCAATGTTGTTGCCAGGTTGCTTCAGGCCTTGGATGAGCACTGGCATCATAATGAACTTCCGCTTCATGCACAACCAAGGAGGAAGGTTATAGATACACAGAGTCATAGGCCAGGTGCTATGACTGCAGCTCTGCTCCCCAAAAGGATTCATGCCATCTGTACTTAGACCAAACAATAAGTTCCTCGCGTCACCTGCAAAGTCCGGGAACTCTCTCTCGATTTTTCTCCACTGTGACCCATCGGCGGGGTGTCTCAACATCTCGTCTTTCTTACGGTCTTCCATGTGCCATTGCAACAACTTAGCATGCTCTTTGTTCCTGAACAAATGTTTCAACCGTGGTATTATAGGAGCATACCACATCACCTTAGCAGGAACCCTCTTCATGCGGCGCTCTCCCTCAACATCACCAGGGTCATCTCGCCTTATCTTATACCGCAATGCAGTGCATACTGGGCATGCATCCAAATTCTATTACTCCTCGCCGCGGTAGAGGATGCAGTCATTAATGCATGAATGTATCTTCTGCACCTCTAATCCTAGAGGGCAGTCAACCTTCTTTGCTTCGTAGGTACTAGCGGGTAGTTTGTTATCCTTTGGAAGCAACTTCTTCATTATTTTCAGCAACTTTTCAAATCCTTTATCAGTCACACCGTTCTCTGCCTTCCATTGCAGCAATTCCAGTGTGCTACCTAGTTTTTTGTGCCCATCTTCACAATTTGAGTACAACAATTTGTTGTGATCCTCTAACATCTGCTTGAACTTCAACCTCTCCCTTTCAGTTACGCATTCTTCCTGGGCATCAGCAATGGCCTGACTAAGATCTTCATCGGGCAGATATGATGCCCATCCTTCATCTTCTTCATCAATGTCTTCCATTGTAGTACCATCGTATTCAGGGGACATAGTAGGGTAGTCATTATCATTCTCTTCTTCTTCGTTGTCTTCCATCATAACCCCTCTTTCTACGCGCTTGGTCCAACAATTATAGCCAGTCATGAAACCGGACCGAAACAGGTGGCTGTGAAGGACTCTTGAGGAAGAGTATTCCTTATGATTCTGACAGACACCACATGGACAAGACATAAAACCATTCCGCTTGTTTGCCTCGGCCACAAGGAGAAAATAATGCACGCCTTTAATGAACTCGCTAGAGAGCCGGTCAGCGTACATCCATTGCGGGCTCATCTGCATTATATAATTAATTAAGTACATCAAACAGAATCATGATGATAAAATTAGTACTGGTCTAAAAAAAATTAAAGCCAACAACCGGGACTAAAGATATGATGAACCTTTAGTCCCGGTTGGAGGCACCAACCGGGACTAAATGTGGATGTGGCTACAACATGTCGACACTATGTTCTCAGTGGGCAACACTAAGCTAGTAAATGACGACACTATTTTTGGTGGGTGGCAGCACTAGGGTGAGTGTGTCGACATTTTGTCTTCAGTGCCCGACACTATGTTGTGCCGCTTAATCTATAAATAGGTATGCATTCTTGTGAAGAACTAGAAGATGGTGTGCGAGACCAGGGACACCACTACGGCGGAGCTTCTCGAAGATGTCTTAGGACCTCGTCCTCAGACATCTTTGAGGAGCTTGCCATAGAGGCACTCTCTAATATGTGAAATTAGTTAGCTCCACTAGCATACTGATCTAGATAGAGAAGATATAAACTAAAAGATGGTGTGCGAGAGCAGGGACACGACTACGTCAGAGCTTCTCGAAGATGTCTTAGGATCCCGTCCTCAGACATCTCCGAGGAGCTCGCCATAGAGGCACTCCCTAATATGTGAATTGTTTTAGTTACCCGGCGTATTAATCTATAGCTAGAGAAGTTATTAACTCCAAGATGGTGCGAGAGGGACACCACTACAGCGGAGCTTATCGAAGATGTCTTAGGATCCTATCCTCAGACATCTTCGAGGAGCTCGCCATAGAGGAGCTTGCTGACTCGTGTAATAACAAGCTCGTTGGGGAACCCCCAAGAGGAAGGTATCCTATCCTCAGACATCTTCGAGGAGCTCGCCATAGAGGAGCTTGCTGACTCGTGTAATAACGAGCTCGTTGGGGAACCCCAAGAGGAAGGTATGATGAGCACAGCAATAAGTTTCCCTCGGTTATGAAACCAAGGTTATTGAACCAGTAGGATCAAGGAAACACCTCCAAGCTCTTGTTGCCAACTTGGAATCCTGCACAACACAACCACAGAACTTTTCCTCCAACTTATAGCGAGGTTGTCAATCTCACCGGTTTTGCTGAAAACAAAGGATTAAACGTATTGTGTGGAAGAAAGTAAAAGCTTGCAGAAAGTAAATAGAAAGAAGTAAACAGTTGTAGATTGATGGTAAAATAAAGGACCGGGGTCCATAGTTCACTAGTGGTGGCTCTCCTTAAGATAGATGACATGTTGGGTGAACAAATTACAGCGGGGCAATTGACAACATCGAGAAAGCATACATGCATATACTAATCATCTTGACTCCTTTGAGATTTGATTGGGCATTACAACATTATACATAGACCGTAATCCAACTGCATCTATTACTAATAATCCACCTTCAGGTTATCATCCGAACCCCCTCCAATATTAAGTTGCAAGCAATAGATAATTGCATTACACATTGTGTGTAAAGTAAACAATACGATCGTTCTATGAACAAAGGGTTGTTGTTTTCTCCCTAGTAGCAACAACACATCTAGTACCTTAGAGATTTCTGTCACTTCCCCAGATTACTAGAGGCATGAACCCATTATCGAGCATAAATACTAACTCTTGGAGTTGCTAGCATCTACTTGGCCAAGATAGCTACTAACAACGGAAAGCATGCAAGATCACAAATAACAAAGACATGATAGAATCAATAATCAATCTGAAATAGCATCTCAATATCCATCGGATCCCCACAAACACAACATGTAGGATTACAAATAGATGATCCTGATCATGAATGGAGCTCACAATATCTAAACATGATAGCACAAAGGAGAAGAGCCAGCCATCTAGCTACTACATGGACCCGTAGTCCAAGGATGAACTACTCACGCATCACACCGGAGGCTTTCATGGTGATGAAGAAGGCCTCCAGGGTGAATTCTCCCCTCTGGCAGGGTGCTGGGAAGAGCTTCAGATCCCTCCCGATCTAGGGACGGAGATGACGGTGGCTACAGACTCTTTCGTGGAATTTTGATTGGGTACTTAGGGTTTCTAATCGGAGGCGATATATAGGCGAAAGGGGAGGTCGAGGGGGTGCCCTAGGTGGCCACACCACCCCTGGCGCGAGCCAGGCCTGGCCGCGCGGCCAGGTGGTGTGGGTGGCCCCTGGCCCCTCTCCGTCTCGTATTCTAGCTCCATGTCCCCCTTGGTGAAAAACAGATTTTGGCTTTTGTCCTGTCCAATTCCGAGAATATTCATTTTTTGACTTTCCTGGAACCAAAAACAGCAGAAAGCAGGCAGCTGGCACTGTGGCATCTTGTTAATAGGTTAGTCCAAGAAAGTGTATAAAAAGTACTCCAAGGTGTGGACAAAACATAAGAATGTAGATAAAAAACCAAGCATGGAACATCAAAAATTATGGATACGTTAGCAATGTATCAACATCCCCAAGCTTAACTCATGCTCGTCCTCGAGTAGGTAAGTGATAAAAAGAAAGAATAATTTTTGAGGTGACATGCACCATCATAAACTTGATGAAAGTATTTGTAAAACATTGATAGCTGGATTCATAGTACTTCAACATAGCATGAAAGATAAAGTTCTAACAATAGGACATAGCAACTATGTTGCAACATGAAAAGGCACATACAAAAGATTCATGAATAACAATGCTTTGCAAGACATTTGTTTGTTTCACATAAAGAAAACATAAATGCATAGGACACCTTCAAATTTCATAAGAGTGACTAGATACAAATAGTTTAAGAACAAGCAATATCAAAATTATGCATAAATCAACAAGTCTTCGGACAATGCACATAGAACTAAGAATGGCCACTATGCTCTCTCAATAGGTTCATAAAGATAGAAGGTGGAGACTCAACATAAAAGTAAAAGAAAGGCCTTCATACAAGGAAGTAGGGATTCAAGTCTCATAAAGAGCTTCCAAAAATTATGGTACTTATTAGCTATGAGGTCTCATTGCCCCTATCATAAGCATCTTGAAGTGATTAAGGTTAAAGTGAACAAACTATGGAGTATATGCTTGACAAAGTATAAGTTGGAAATCTCATGTCCCTTGAATACGAGGGTCGCTCCTCATGCTACTCAAGTTTAGTTACCGGTAAGTTCTTGTCAGAGTAAGTACATGTGTATCATAGAGAACCACCAACGGGGTACCCTTTTCCTGATGATACGGAAGAATCCCCATATCAAAATGACAAGGCAAGCGGACAACGAGCATCTCAGCAATCTTCTTATTTACCATGGGAAAATGGTGCTTTTTTCTCTCTTTCCTCTTTTCTCATATCTCTTTTTTTCTCTTTTTCTCTTTTTCTCAATATCTGACTCTTTTTTTAAGAAGAATGCTTCATTGACAGCTCATTATGGTTACGCTGCAGGTTTCCACCATGACAGCATGGATTAGACCGGCGGCCCAGGAGTTTCTCTAACATACATATATAACTCCATGGACTTACAAGATCCCCTTTCATTTCACACCGACGACATCCATAGACAAAAGAGCATGATATCAACTAGGTACAAAGTACAAGTGCAATGTTGAAAGCGTTCCCCATGACAGCATGGTTCTGCTAATACCCAACATATAAGTACAAGCATATACAACATAGACGACAAAATGGTTCAAGTTTATTAAGGGCAAGAAAAGTAAAGTGTGCCATCAAGTTCGTGAGAGCTTTAATCACTAGTTTTCTCATAACAAGTTTAATTCGGAAGGTAAATAAAAACATGAATATACTTGGAATAGCAAATGCTAATAGGTAGATATGGTGGACTCTTTGGAATAACTTGGTTTTAGGAGTTGGATGCATGAGTGGTACTCATACTTGGTTATGGAGGCTAGCAAAAGACTGGGAGCGACCGACTAAGAGAGCAATAATGGCCATAATCATGCAGAGCGACAAAACATCATTAGTCAAAGCATAAAGTGATATTACAAGTCAAAAACTAAAGGATCATAAAGGTTATGGTGACTTAGGATAGTCATAACATGGTATGAGCATGCGCCAAGTCAACCCAAATAAAGCATTAAAGGAGAATACCACAATACTATGCTTTAATATGCTAAAACAACGCATGATTCTTCCAAGGCACATTAAGCAATCTCAATTGTTTATAACATGTCATGCTACATCAAAGATCACTAAGCATAGAGCCAAAACAATATCAAGCATGGCATGACAAAGCATAGGCCATAGTCAAAAACAAGCTCTCTTTACCACTTAAGCATGGACTTTCCTACTCTTTTCCAATCCAAACCAAACTTATTTGAAAACCAAAGCATGAAAGAGGGGGTCCAACCAATTTATTTAAGAAAACTAAGCAAACCAAGCAAACGAAAACCAAAAACAAAAACAAAGACGCTCCAAGAACAACACAACTGTGCATGAAACAATAAAAATGAAGTGTTTAGAAGAAAACTGGGATTTTTATTGATGAAGAAGGGGATGCCTTGGGCATCCCCAAGCTTTGACGCTTGTACCTCTTGAATATTTCTTGGGGTGACATGGGGTGGCATCCCCAAGCTTAAGATTTAGTTCATTCTTCACCTCATTACATCATTCTCTCCACACACCTGAAATTTTTTCCTTCATACAAAAATTCACACAATCTTTATTAGCAACATTAGTGCACTCAAGATAATAAGTCTTTAGGTTCAGTTTCAACACCAATTAAATTTTCATTAAAACACAAGATACTATAGCACTTCCCTAAAAAATCTCAATTCCCCAAAAGAAGTCAAAAAGGAACCAACAAGAAGCAAATGCAAATAATGGCAGAAATCTATCAAAACAGACCAGCAGGTAAAAACCAATTTTTTCGAAGACATTTTTTTGCTCAAATCAAAAAGTGTTGAACTAACGAAATTTAGATAACAACCTGGGGCAGAAGCACAAAAATTCGCGCCTCAAAACGACATACAGATATTTTACACGATTTTGTATGGTGAAGCACAAAAATCTGTTTCGGGACAGCAACTTTCCCAATCATTACTTCTCTCTCATTAGAGGTTACTCTTGGCACAAAAAGCAAATAAAAAGGATAAGGAGTGGTTATTACAGAGGTAATAACTTCCAAGACTCATCTAAATTTTTTGTGTTATCTCCCAATAAGTACTTTTGTTTAACGCCTTTAAGTTAGGCATAAGAAGCAAGAAAAAGAATCAAGTATTCTCAAATGAAGAAGTATTAAAACCAAATTTCTTGCCCTTACCTCTCTTACTTTTATTCTTAACCTTGGGGAACATATGATTGTTTGGTGGAGAAGCAAAGTGCATGGTGTCCTTTTCCACATCTATTATTGCTCCAAGGAGTTTCAATAGGGATCTTCCAAGTGTAATTTGTCCTTTCCCTACACATTCAATAACAAGATATTCAGTAGAGAACATTTTCCCTAGAATCTTTGTGAACACTCCTTCAGCTATTCCAATTGGTGATATTGTGGCATTATTAGCAAGAAATATTTCTTCTCCTCCCTCAGAAAGTCCCCAAAGATTCAAGGATTCATAGATATCTTTAAGCATAAGATAGAATTCAGACATGATATCACAGCGAGCATGAAAAGTTTCATTATTTATAGCAATATTTACTATTGGAAGCCATTTTGAGGGTTCAGAATTTATTGGAACATAGTCATCATGCTCTCTAAGTGTATTATAGAAATCTTTCAATCTAGCAGTGTTGGTCTCAAGAATGTTCAATCTAGCAAATATGTTTATAAAGGAAGAATCAGATTTGCTAGGAAAGTTATAAGTAAAGACCAACTTATTTATGGCATTAAAAGCATCATCCTCATTGCATTTGAGGAAATATCCTCCCACTATAGCATCCAAAGCATATCTATAGCAAAGAGCAATTCCAAGGTAAAAAATGCTAAGGAACAAGCTTTGAGTCATTTTAGGTTCAGTTTTTTCATGTAGATCAGAGATTCTAGAACAAGCTTCTTTGAAACTCTCTTCAATTCCTTGTTTAAAAGTGAAAATCATTTCCTCAGGTGACATAGTAGCTGGAGCAATGCTAGACATAATGTCAACTTAAGAAAGGAACTAATAATTTTTTTGTGTGTTTTTAATAAAGAAAGCAAACTAAAACAACTAATTTTTTTGTGTTTTTGATAAAGAAACAAGCAAACAAAGCAAAAATAAACTAAGAAAGACAAACTAAAAAAAGTAAAGAGATTGGTTATGAGGGACTCCCCTTGTGAAGATGTCCTTGACTCCCCGGCAATGGCGCCCGAAAAATACTTGTTGACTCGTGTAATAACGAGCTCGTTGGGGAACCCCAAGAGGAAGGTATGATGAGCACAACAGTAAGTTTCCCTCAGTTATGAAACCAAGGTTATCAAACCAGTAGGAGCAAGGAAATACCTCCAAGGTGTTGTTGCCAACTTGGAATCCTACACAACACAACCACAGAACTTTGCCCCCAATTTACAGTGAGGTTGTCAATCTCACCGGTTTTGCTAAAAACAAAGGATTAAACGTGTTGTGTGGAAGAAAGTAAAAGCTTGCAGAAAGTAAACAAAAAGCAGTAAACAGCTGTAGATTGATGGTAAAAGAAAGGACCAGGGTCCATAGTTCACTAGTGGTGGCTCTCCTTAAGATATATGACATCTTGGGTGAACAAATTACAGTGGGGAAATTGACAAACATCGAGAAAGCATATATGCATATACTAATCATCTTGACTCCTTTGAGATTTGATTGGGCATTACAACATTATACATAGACCGTAATCCAACTGCATCTATGACTAATAATCCACCTTCAGGTTATCATCTGAACCCCCTACAGTATTAAGTTGCAAGCAACAGATAATTGCATTATGTATTGCGTGTAAAGTAAACAATATGATTGTTCTATGAACAAAGGATTGTTGTTTTCTCCCTAGTAGCAACATCACATCTAGTACCTTAGAGATTTTCGTCACTTCCCCAGATTACTAGAGGCATGAACCCACTATCGAGCATAAATACTAACTCTTGGAGTTGCTAGCATCTACTTGGCCAAGATACCTACTAACAACGGAAAGCATGCAAGATCACAAATAACAAAGGCATGATAGAATCAATAATCAATCTGCAATAGCATCTCAATATCCATCGGATCCCCGCAAACACAACATGTAGGATTACAAATAGATGATCTTGATCATGAACGGGGCTCACAAGATCTAAACATGATAGCACAAAGGAGAAGAACCAACCATCTAGCTACTATATGGACTCGCAGTCCAAGGATGAACTACTCACGCATCACACGGGAGGCTTGCATGGTGATGAAGAAGGCCTCCAGGGTGAATTCTCCCCTTCGGCAGGGTGCCGGGAAGAGCTTCAGATCCCTCCCGATCTAGGGATGGAGATGATGGCGGCTATAGACTCTTTCGTGGAATTTTGATCGGGTACTTAGGGTTTCTGTATCGGAGGCGATATATAGGCGAAAGGGGAGGCCAAGGGGGTGCCCTAGGTGGCCGCACCACCCCCTGGCACGGGCCAGGCCTAGCCGCACGGCCAGGTGGTGTGGGCGGCCCCTGTCCCCTCTCCGTCTCGTATTCTGGCTCCGTGTCCCCCTTGGTGAAAAACGGACTTTGGCTTTTGTCCCGTCCAATTCCCGAGAATATTCATTTTCTGAGTTTCCTGGAACCAAAAATAGCAGAAATAGGTAGTTAGCACTGTGGCATCTTGTTAATAGGTTAGTCCAAGAAAGTGTATAAAAAGTACTCCAAGGTGTGGACAAAACATAAGAAAGTAGATAAAAACCAAGCATGGAACATCAAAAATTATGGATACGTTAGCAACGTATCAGAGCTTCTTGAAGATGTAATGTGATGTCTTCTTATCAAGATTTTATGAATTAACCCTATCTTTGTTACAATTTTTTTAGTTTGTTGAAGGCAGGCAGACGAAGAAGGGTATTTTTCCCAGCTAGTTAGAATGATGAACTCACGCATGTGTGTGCTTCTAAAATCAAATTTCGAGACTATGTGCCAAAACAAGATATATAGATAGAATCCACATATTGTGATATTTACCTTAGAGTTCCTTACATTAATACAAGATAGATAGAATCTAAACATCGATCTCATGTTATCATCGCAAAAATTACTACCAAACTAAATCCACAAATCCATCTACAAGATAGAGCATGAAATGAGATAATATAGCAATGAGAGTTCAAAGTATGAAGTTGCTCACCTTTTAGAACCTTTGGATAGATGGGGCACCACAAAATATAGACAAATCTTGAGAGAAAATTGGGCATGAACTCGAGCTTGAAGCAAGAAAGAGAGAGGAGCCACCAGCTTGAAATGGTGGCTCGGGCAGGTGGAGGAAGAATATATAGCCAGACCTTTCATCCCGGTTCGTGTCTAGAACCGGGACTAAAGGTCCACCTTTAGTCCCGGTTCATATAACAAACCGGGACTAAAGGGTCTAGCGCCCGACCTAGCCTGCCTGAAATCCTTTAGTCCCGGTTTGTTACACGAACCGGGACTAAAGGTTCTATTCGAAGCGGGACTAGTGCATGCCGCCCTGATACTTTGCTAACGTATCCATAATTTTCGATGTTCCATGCTTGGTTTTATCTACTTTCTTATGTTTTGTCCACACTTTGGAATACTTTTCATATGATTTCTTGGACTAACCTATTAACAAGAGCCACAGTGCCAGTTGCCTGTTTTCTGCTGTTTTTGGTTCTAGAAAGTCAGAAAATGAATATTCTCGGAATTGGAACGGACAAAAGCCAAAGTCGTTATTTTCTCAGAAGATTCACGGAGCCAGAAGGAGAGACGAAGGGGGGCCACAGGGTGGCCAAACCACACCTAGGCGCGGGTCCCCCTAGACCGTGCCAGGGCATGGTGTGGGCCCCCTGGCTGTCCACCGACCTTGCCTTTCCACCTATAAGATGCCTCCCGATGCAAAAACCCTAAATCGTCAATCAGAAATCCACGAAAAGTTCCACAGTGCCGCCGCTGCCGAAGGGGAGATTCGGGGGACAGAAAGTCTCTGTTCCGGCACCCTGCCGGGACGGGGAAGTGCCCCCGGAGCCATCTCCATCGATCTCCACCACCATCTCCATTACCATTGCTGATTCCCATGATGAGGAGGGAGTAGTTCTCTCTCGAGGCTAAGGGTTCTACCGATATCTATGTGTTCATCTCTCTCTATGCATGATCTTATTGAGATCATGAGCTTGTAATCTATAGATCTACCTTGCTACTCAAGTGCTTTAATAGATCTCTGCTCTCCCCATGTGTGTGAAGTTGATAGTGTGCACACCATGGTGGCACTTAGGCTAGAGATTACAAATACTTGTTATGAGTTATATTTGGAGTTGGATGTTTCTATGAAATTGTGGTGTTTGTTTGAACCATCTAGTGCTCAAGGTGACAGTGTGGGGTTATCTAGATGGGAAAGGCTTACTTTGAGGTGTGTTGTTATAGCCCTACCATGGATTAGAGTGTCCAACCGGAGAGTAGTTCAGCGTAGTATCATAAAGAAGAATATATTTATATGAGAGTGTTCAGTAGTGAAAGTATGATCCCTAGGCCTTGTTTCTAAGCACTGAAACACTGTTTGCTATTAGATCTATTACATGTTTGCTTGCTTCTATCTTTATTTCAGTTTTACTTTAGTATTTTCCACGCCATCAAGTTATTTTCTATCACCGTTACCACTTATAATTATCTATACCACTTGTATTTCACTATCTCTTCGCCGAACTAGTGCACCTATACACCTGACAAGTGTATTGGTGTGTTGGGGACACAAGAGACTTCTTGTATCTTGATTGTAGGGTTTCTTAAGAGGGGATACCTTTGACCACTTCCTCCCTGAGTTCGATAAACCTTGGGTGATCCACTTAAGGGAAAACTTGCTACTGTTCTACAAACCTCTGCACTTGGAGGCCCAACAACAGTCTACAAGAATAGAAGTGCGTAGACATCAAGCTATTTTCTAGCGTCGTTGCCGGGGAGGTAAGGTAAAAGGTACTCACATCCTCCGGTGTGAGTGCTCGAAGTTATTTCCTTTAGATTCTGCAATTTTGTCTTTTTATTTCTTGTTTTCACTAGTTAGGCTTAATGGAAAACAACAACAAAATTAGAGAGCTTTATAGTATTTATCTTGAGTTAGGACATGAAGTGTTAGAAGAGAAAATTAAAAAACCTATGGAACTTTATTTGCATGCTAATAGCAATGTTGTTAGTATGAATTCTTTGGACACCATTATTGCTAATGTTATGGAAAAGTCTAAGCTTAGGGAAGCTAGTTTTTATGAAAATGATCTTTTTAGTTCCCCAGCTTTGGAAGATAGCTATTCTATTGCTTATGATGATACCAAACCTCCAATATATGATGATTACAATGATGAATATGATATTTTCAGTCCACCTACTATGGAGGAGAAAATTTATTATGATTACAATATGCCTCCTATATTTGATGATTATGGTGATAAGAATAATAATGATAGCTATTTTGTTGAATTTGCTCCCACTACAATTAATAAGAATAACTATGCTTACGTGGAGAGTAATAATGATTATATGCATGTGGACATGATAAGAATGTTTTATGTGATTGTTATATTGTTAATTTTATTCATGATGATACTGAAAGTTATTATGAGAGAGGGAAACACGGTTTAATGTGTCTCAACAATATTAAGTCTCCCTTCTTTATGTTGAAAATCTTGAAGTTGCACTTGTTTTGCTTTACTCTGCTTATTGCTTTGTGCTTTTCATGACTTGTTTCTTTACAAGATTCCTATGCATAGGAAGTGGGTTAGCCTTAAATGTTCTTTGAATTTGCTTCTTGATGCTGTCTTTTACTTCAATTCATATTTCTTAGGTGAGCATCTTCTCAAACTATCATGCCTAACTTAAAGGCGTTAAAGAAAGTACTTATTGGGAGATAACCCAAAAGTTTTAGATGAGTCTTGGAAGTTATTACCTCTGTAATAACCGCTCCTTATCCTTTTTATTTGCTTTTTGTGCCAAGAGTAACCTCTAATGATAGAGAAGTAATGCTTGGGAAAGTTGCTGTCCCAAAACAGATTTTTGTGCTTCACTCTAAAAATTCATGTAAAATTTATGTACGTCGTTCTGAGGCGTGAATTTTTGTGCTTCTGCCCCTGGTTGTTATCTAACTTTCTTTCGTTCAACACTTTTCGATTTGAGCAACAGAAGGTCTTTGAAAGAATTGGTTTTTACCTGCTGGTCTGTTTTGATAGATTTCTGCCATTATTTGCATTTGCTTCTTGTTGATTCCTTTTTGAGTTCTTTTTGGGGAATTGAGCTTTTTGAGGAAAGTGCTACAGTAGCTTGTATTTTAATGGAAGTTTTGTATGAAGGAAAAATTTCAGGTGTATGGAGAGAATGATGTAATGAGATGAAGAATGGACTAAAGCTCAAACTTGGGGATGCCACCCCGTGTCACCCCAAGAATTATCCAAGAAGTACAAGCATCAAAGCTTGGGGATGCCCAAGGCATCCCCTTCTTCATCAGTAAAAATCCCAGGTTTCTCCCAAACACTTCATTTTTATTGTTTCATGCACAGTTGTGTTGTTCTTGGAGCATCTTCGTTTTTGTTTTTGGTTTTCGTTTGCTTGGTTTTCTTAGTTTGCTAAATAGATTGGTTGGACCCCCTCTTTCATACATTGGTTTTCAAATAGTTTAGTTTGGATTGGAAAAGAGTAGGAAAATTCATGCTTAAGTGGTAAAGAGAGCTTGTTTTTGACTGTGGCATATGCTTTGTCATGCCATGCTTGATATTGATTTGGCTTTATGCTTACTATTTTTTGTTGTAGCATGACTTGTTATAAACAATTGAGATTGCTTAATGTGCCTTTGAAGAATCATGCGTTGTTTTAGCATATTAAAGCATAGTATTGTGGTATTCTCCTTTGATGCTTTATTTGGGTTGACTTGGCGCATGCTCACACCATGATATGACTATCCCAAGTCACCTTAGCCTTTATGATCCTTTAGTTTTCAACTTGTAATATCACTTTATGCTTTAATTAATGATGTTTTGTCGCTTTGCATGATTATGGCCATTATTGCTCTCTTAGTTGGTCGCTCCTAGTCTTTTGCTAGCCTCCACAACCAAGTATGAGTTCCACTCATGCATCCAACTCCTAAAACCAAGTTATTCCAAAGAGTCCACCATACCTACCTACTAGCATATGCTATTCCAAGTATATTCATGTTTTTATCTACCTTCCGAATTAAACTTGTTATGAGAAAACTAGTGATTAAAGCTCTCACCAACTTGATGGCACACTTTACTTTTCTTGCCCTTAATAAACTTGAACCATTGTGTCGTCTATGTTGTATATGCTTGCACTTATATGTTGGGGATTAGCAGAACCATGCTGTCATGGGAAATGCTTTCAACATTGCACTTGTACTTTGTACCTAGTTGATATCATGCTCTTTTGTCTATGGATGTCGTCGGTGTGAAATGAAAGGGGAGCTTGTAATTCCATGGAGTTATGTATATTTGTTAGAGAAACGCCTGGGCCGCTGGTCTAATCCATGCTGTTATGGTGGAAACCTGCAGCATAACCATAATGAGCTGTCTATGAAGCATTCTTCTTATAAAAAAAGGAGTCATATATTGAGAAAAAAGAGAAAAAAAAAGAAAAAAGAGATATGAGAAAAGAGGAAAGAGAGAAAAAGGCACCATATTCCGATGGTAAATAAGAAGATTGTTGAGATGCTCGTTGTCTGCTTGCCTTGTCATTTTGATATGGGGATTCTTCCGTATCATCGGGCAAGGGGTACCCCGTTGGCGGTTCTCTATGATACACATGTACTTACGATGACAAGAACTTACCGGTGACTAGACTTGAGTAGCATGAGGAGCGGCCCTCGTATTCAAGGGACATGAGATTTCCAACTTATACTTTGTCAAGCATATACTCCATAGTTTGTTCACTTTAACCTTAATCACTTCAAGATGCTTATGATAGGGTCAATGAGAGCTGAAAGCTAAAAAGTACCATAATTTTTTAAAGCTCTTTATGAAACTTGAATCCCTACTTCCTTCCATGAAGGCCTTTCTTTTACTTTTATGTTGAGTCTCTACCTTCTATCTTTATGCACCTACTTTGAGAGCATAGTGGCCATTCTTAGTTCTATGTGCATTGTCCCAAGACTTGTTGATTGATGCATAGCTTTGACATTGCTTGTTTTAAACTATTTGTATCTAGTCACTCTTATAAACTTTGAAGGTGTCCTTTGCATTTATGTTTGCTACTCTGTGAGGGACAAGCTGAATGCCACTATGCTATATTTTCTTTATGTGAAACAAACAAACGTCTCGCAAAGCATTGTTATTCATGAATCTTTTGTTTGTGTCTTTTCATGTTGCAACATAGTTGCTTTGCCTTATTGTTAGAACTTTGTCTTTCATGTTATGATTGAAGTACTATGATCCCAGCTATCAATGTTTTACAAATACTTTGATCAAGTTTATGATGGTGCATGTTACCTCAAAAATTATTCTTTCTTTTTATCACTTACCTACTCGAGGACGAGCAGGAGTTAAGCTTGGGGATGTTGATACGTTGCTAACGTATCCATAATTTTCGATGTTCCATGCTGGTTTTATCTACTTTCTTATGTTTTGTCCACACTTTGGAGTACTTTTCATATGATTTCTTGGACTAACCTATTAACAAGAGCCACAGTGCCAGTTGCCTATTTTCTGCTGTTTTTGGTTCCAGAAAGTCAGAAAATGAATATTCTCGGAATTGGACCGGACAAAATCCAAAGTCGTCATTTTCCCGGAAGATTCACGGAGCTAGAAGGAGAGACGAAGGGGGCCACAGGGTGGCCAAACCACCCCTAGGCACGGGTCCCCCAGGCCACGCCAGGGCATGGTGTGGGCCCCCTGGCTGCCCACCGACCTTGCCTCTCTGCCTATAAGATGCCTCCCGATGCAAAAACCCTAAATCGTCAATCAGAAATCCACGAAAAGTTCCGCAGCGCCGCCGCCACTGAAGGGGAGATTCGGGGGACAGAAAGTCTCTGTTCCGGCACCCTGCCGGGACGGGGAAGTTCCCCTGGAGCCATCTCCATCGATCTCCACCACCATCTCCATTACCATTGCCGATTCCCATGATGAGGAGGGAGTAGTTCTCTCTCGAGGCTAAGGGTTCTACCGGTAGCTATGTGTTCATCTCTCTCTATGCATGATCTTATTGAGATCATGAGCTTATAATCTATAGATCTACCTTGCTACTCAAGTGCTTTAATAGATCTCTGCTCTCCCCATGTGTGTGAAGTTGATAGTGTGCACACCATGGTGACACTTAGGCTAGAGATTACAAATACTTGTTATGAGTTATATTTGGAGTTGGATGTTTCTATGAAATTGTGGTGTTTGTTTGAACCATCTAGTGCTCAAGGTGACAGTGTGGGGTTATCTAGATGGGAAAGGCTTACTTTGAGGTGTGTTGTTATAGCCCTACCATGGATTAGAGTGTCCAACCGGAGAGTAGTTCAGCGTAATATCATAAAGAAGAATATATTTATATGAGAGTGTTCACTAGTGAAAGCATGATCCCTAGGCCTTGTTTCTAAGCACTGAAACACCGTTTGCTATTAGATCTATGACATATTTGCTTGCTTCTATCTTTATTTCAGTTTTACTTTAGTCTTTTCCATGTCATCAAGTTATTTTTTATCACCGTTACCACTTATAATTATCTATACCACTTGTATTTCACTATCTCTTCGCCGAACTAGTGCACCTATACACCTGACAAGTGTAATTGGGTGTGTTGGGGACACAAGAGACTTCTTATATCTTGATTGCAGGGTTGCTTGAGAGGGGATACCTTTGACCGCTTCCTCCCTAAGTTCGATAAACCTTGGGTGATCCACTTAAGAGAAAACTTGCTATTGTTTTATAAACCTCTGCACTTGGAGACCTAACAACTGTCTAAAAGAATAGAAGTGCATAGACATCACGCCCCCAGGGCCAGATCTAGCCGTTGGGACCGGGGCATTAGTCCCGGTTTGTAGCAAAACCGGGACTAATACCCCTGGACCAAAGGTCCATTTTCTACTAGTGTGAGTTCCCCTGCGGAGCCAAGACAGTGATGTTTCAAACTTAAATACCTATGAACTTGGAATAAATTAGGTTCTTGCTTACTTGATGTATGAAGTATTCCTTCCATTTTACAATATAAGATGTTTTAGCTTTGTGTAAAGAGTGTATCGTCTAGATCTTAATTATATTATGAAACGGAGGGAGTAATCGCTAACAGATTACCAGCCTGATAAACTAAACTTCAATAAATGGATTTAGGTATGATGCAATCGGAGTTAACTCGATGAAACTGATAGAGCTGAGACAATGAAAGCAACCATGATGATGATCATCGATTATTTGTCGAACATGTGGAAGGCTTGGATGGGCTGCCGTGGCTGCATGTCATGCAGCTGATCGTGTACCATGTACTCCCTCCATTTTATAATATAAGATGTTTTAGCTTTGTGAAAGGAGTGCATCTAGACTCTTTTTAGTGTGTAGATTCATGTAAGTTTAAAGTAAACCTACACACTAAAAGAAGTCTAGACACACGCCTTTTACAAAACTAAAACATCTTATATTTTGAAACGGAGGAAGTATTTGTTTGATTTCTCTTCTAGGAGGTTTATAGGAGAAATATAAGTGAGTTTCATCCACGGCGATAAAAAATCTTTGACAAAAAAAGTCAGAATCTTTTTAACTCACCTAATTTCTTTCTGAGATAGCCTGGAAAAATAGCATTGCCAAGATCCTTTTTTCCGACCAAACGAGCCTCCCCTCGCCAGTTCAAACTTACATGAGTTATAAAGCAGAAACCAAAAACGAAAAGAAACTAAAACAAAGTTTAGCGACAACAACAACCAGAAGCAAAGCTATTACAGGCATGCAAGCAAGCGAAACAGCAAAGCTAGATTGGGTTCAGGCAAAAGACCAAGGGCTTCCACAGCAAACACATAGCATCAGCAGAAATCCAGATTATCCACAAAGCGACCTTGATGAGTCAGTGGACCACCCATGAGCACGTGAGTACGCTTCACGAATGACCAGCTTGAGCATTGCCAAGATCTTATCTCTCAAAATTATTGACCCCGTAGGAGGTGGAGGCCACCACCCCAGCCGTAGCGATGACGAGGGGCCACCGTTCATGTTCCGGCGACGTTGAAGACTGATGGTTTTCAGGCCTATTTACACATGCGATAAACCTGCAAACACCTACAATCTATTCATGATATGAACCCGGATGTGGAAACCCACGAGCACACACACAGATAAAGAGAGATTTGGTGATGCGCTCTGTTTGTGTCTTTTCTTATTTTTCCTTTTATTCTTAGTCTGGGAAAGGACACAACTAAATCCCCTGAAAACCCGCCATGATCAACACCGACCGTGCCATCCCACGTTCCAGATCATGCCACGCTTCTTACACCTAACAGACTCTACTACTCGATCACAACGTGGACTGAGCACGCTTCTGATCGTTACAACGACAGGTTCGTCAGTTAACCACTATGCGTGAAACGCTACATCTAACTGACGAACAGAACTTCAGAGAATAAACAGAGCAGCCTAGCTGCATTATTTCTACTGCAACAATGACTAAAAACAACACGCACCTCCTTAGTCTTGTTGCTTCTTTCTTCACCAGACACATCCTGATCTTCTCCCTCATCTCAAGAAATGTAATCCTTGCGAGGGGCTTGGTCAGAATGTTGGCAAGCTGATCATTTGTGCCGATGTACTCAACATTAATGATTCCTTCTTCCACATTCTTCCTAATGAAATGATACTTCACTTCTATGTGCTTGCTCCTCTCATGAAACACAGGGTTTTTACGCAAGGAGATTGTTGATTGATGGTCGATTTTGAGTGTCACTAGCTCAAACTGAACTTCAACCAAATTAGCTAACAAACGTCCCAGCCAAGTACCCTGATATGCTGCAGATGCTCCAGCTATGTACTCTGCTTCACAAGATGACATGGCCACAACTTTCTGCTTCTAAGTTAACCAGGTGATTCGGCTCGACCCAAGATAGAAGAGTACACCCGTTGTGCTTTTCCGGTCATCTACATCACCTGCCATGTCACTATAAATGAAATCTGTCAACTGCAGATTTTCTTTTACTTCTCCGTGATACTTAATTCCCATATTCAGAGTACCACTCACATATCTCAGTATGTGTTTTACTGCAGCTAATTGCTCACTGGTTGGATTTTCTTGAATCTACTTCCTATTCCAACTGACTAAGTGATATCTGATCTAGTGTGGATTAGATACTGAGACTCCCAACTATGCTTCTATACTGAGTTGCATCTACTGGTGGACATTTACTTTCTTTGCTCAGGTGTAGCCAGCCTTCATAGGAGTCTGAAATGGATTACAATTACCCATGCCACTTTTCTCAAGTAACTTTGCTGCATATCCAGACTGACATACCATAGCTTGTTCTGCTCTCCTGACAGCTTTGGCAAAACCTTTTCTTCATGGAGAAAAACATTTTCTGGCAGTATTTCAGCAGTGTGAACCACTTCACGGATCTGCATCATCAATAGTGCAGGGTCCTCATCTTCCTCCTTTTGCAGCATGTTTGCTCGATGTTTCTTCGGCGGCTGGGGACAATCAGAGGAAAAATGACCCGTTTCATTATAGTTGAAACATCGAACTTTCGAGATGTTGAACTTATGGTGCTTTTTCTTCTTGCTTTTTTCCTTGCCGCTGCCATATTCGGCCGTGTTGTGGTCACCACGGTCATCGCCGCGGCCACCTCCCTTCTTTCATCGCCAGAGCTGCATGTGCCGCCACTAGGCTCCTTTCCTTTCATGAGTTATTCAAGGGCACAAGTTATGAGCATCAACTCCTCATTGTTGCCGCCATGATCATGACAACGACCGTTCTACTCATACGAGGCAAGGCGATCGATAGCCTCTACCATTGTCATGGTGGAAAGATCCCCCACTGCTCGATGGTGTTGACGATGCCGGCGAACCGGCTGGGCACTGCGGTGAAGAGGATCTCAATGACGGCTTCATCCTTGAGTGTCCCCTCCAACGATTGTATCTCTACAACTAGAATGGTGAGATTTTGTGCAAACGCAGTCACAGACTCACCGTCGTCCATCTCCATGTGATCCAATTGCTGCTTCAGTTGTTTGATGCGTGACTTTTTAACGCGGTCCTCGCCGACGCGCATATGCCGGATCGCCTCCCAGGCCTCACGGGCGGTGTCGTACTCGACGATTGACATCATCACCGAGTCCAGCACGGACTGCGAGAGCGCCGTGAACACGCCCTCTTCCTGAGCTCGTCATACTCGCCATCACCCTCGACAGCGGACCAGACACCGAGCGGCCGCATGATGATCTTCATCTTCACTGCCTAGAGGTTGTAGTTTGTCTCCATCAGCATCAGGTATTGTACAAGTACATTGGTCACCCTCATGGGAGCCCACACGGCAACAGTGTGGTCTCCTCCACCACCGCTGCCGCTGGGCGTCACGTACCGTGCGCCTCCACCTCTGCCTCTATTCGTCGGTTTCCTGTCACCCATCGGTGATCACCGCCACCAACACACACCCGAAATCAAGAACTCTATAACTCTGATACCAAATGATGGTTTTAAGGCCTGATCAAACACACGATTCACCTGGAAACACTTACAATCTATCGCTGCTATGAACACGGACATGGAAACTGATGACTGCAAGTGCACAGATCGTTTGTAGCTAGTTTCTAAATAAAGATATCGATCTCACAGGGAGTAGTAGGCGAAAGACTAAAATGCTTTTAACTACAACTAAACGAAATACTTAAGAAATAACTTTAAGATGCAAGAAAAGTAGAGTTGTTTTTGGGTTTTTGGTTGAACGAGGTAATTTAAAGTAAAGCAAACTTAACGCAGAAAATAGAATCACGCGTGCAATAGAACTTTGGAACTGCAATAGGAAAAAAGGCATTCTCGGGGAGTGGTGGATACACCGCTAGCAATTTAGACTAAGCAATCAAGATTATTATAATAAATATTCTCATAATATGTATGTATGTGGGAGGAGCTCCATATATGGACAAATAGGCAGCAACCGCTGCTCACATCATCCTTCATAACCATAGCTGACGAATAAACGACAGCAATCTTATTATCCCGCTATTAAGGGATTTCTCCTGTAGCATGGACATGGCTTAATGAGTTCTCCTTGATTCCTCAAGTTAGCACGTAAGGAATGACAACAGCTTTATAGTCACAGTAAGCGCTATCATCCCTCCATCTACCAACAAGTAATCTCCTTCATCGAATCCCCATAGAAGGCAAATATTAAGGAGGTGTACAACTCCCAACATCAAGATGAAGAAAATTAACACATACACATAATGATGTATAACATAGTAATCTCTATCTCATCTCAATCATATGCTAGGGTTTCTCCATCTCCCCAAGAACTAGAGATCTACTCAGACATGGAGGCAATCAACATCATGCCAATGGTAATGGATACAATCATAGATAAATAGTACTTGTATAAATCTACAATGGGTACGGGAATTACAACAAGATCTAGACAAGATGTAGATGGGATGGATGGATGGAGATGGTGGTGATGCAGTGGTGGATGATTAAGATTGATGCGTTAGCCTTCCGGATCTGCGCAGGTTGAATATGGATCCCTGGTGGACAAGTTCCCGCTCCAAATGCCTTCCAGAGGTGATGTTTCGGTGATTTCTGGGTGTTCTGTATGTTGTCTCCCCGATCCAGTTGCACGGGGTGAAACTATTTGAGGAGGTGGTGGCGGTGGCGGCGCCAACTATACGACCAGAACTATACGGCCAGAAAATTTATTCTTGTCATATAGTTGGTCGTTAAACTGTCTGTCTCCTTCGATCGCTTCGGTTCTTCTGGTATTATTAATACTTCCCAAATAAGTGATTTACGTTGTTTTTGACTCCTTCTCTCCTTAGTACAACTACTCCAAGAATTATGTCCATTGGATCCATCATCTGTCCCGATCCTAGTGAAAACTGACATAAAATATGCGCGGGAGCGCCGTAAAATACCAAGATCCTACATCTACAATGCAAAATAATAATGTAAAACATGATGCAAATATGCACTCATCAACTTCCCCAAGCTTAGAATCTTGCTCGTCTCGAGCAAGTTTAGCTTAATGGATGTGATCCTCATATTCATGAAGCTGAGTCGATAAAATAAATGAGGCAGTTGTAGCATGTGTTTATCATATACGATACATAGGAATAAGTTCATGAATAGTACCTTACTTGAACCATCTGAATAGTATTAGCAGGCTTCCACACCTTAGTGGTCAATAGTTCACAAAATATGAATCTCAATATAATGTAAAAGTATCCGGTTAAACCGAATGAGTTAGCGAGGTAGTCCCAAGTGTTTTAGGATTAACGTATTCACTCAGGATTCAAAATCTCAAAAGTGTATCTTTGTCATACTACAATATAGTGGTATATGCCTATTTTCTCTTTGCACACTCGCTCTTTTTCTTCTTTCTTTTCTTCTCTTTTGTATATATGGTCACACTTTTGTTTAAGTGTTGTGCAAAGGAGCTAGCCATACATTCCACTTCATGTAGGAATTCAAAGTTTAACGATCCAATTATCAAATTCCAATTAAATATGAAGCATTCTTATGACTTGAAGATTCTACCTCGACTTGTTTTCACTCTATTTTGATAGCATTTTAATTTTCCTTTGTTCAGGGTTTCTTTTTCAACTTAACTGCATAGATAGTTTTTTCTTTGTAAATCAAGCCATAGACTTACAACATATTGACCAAATTATCTTTATGTGTTCCATTAATACCAAAGGTGTGGAAGTCTTCTATTGCTATCATCAAGTGCAAGTAAAATTATACTCAAGTCACTCGTATATCCAATAAAACAAACACAAACTCAATATTGCTCCATATATAATAATAAACTCGGAATTTCATAAAAGGGATCGACTATTCCTGAGGGGAATTCTAATGATGCAAACTTTATTTCTAGTTTGAATTAATGCAAAACAAAATAGTGATATAAAACTTATAAGATAGATTACAAGATCTTTAAAGATCTCCCCAAGTTTGGAATCAAGCCAGGCGGGATCAAATAACTCCTTGTTGGTACCTATTCCTCCTCCTGGGTAGAAAAAGCGTTGCCCTCTTCCTTTATGTTGCCATCTTTAACTATGCTTGCAAAGCGGATGCTGAGCTCGGCCATGTCGTATTGAAGCTTCAACATTTTCTTCTTGAGGAATTTCTTCTCATCTGTCAACTCAAAGATAGTTTTAATTAAGAAACCAACTCTACCATCGATGTCATCGACCTTTTTATCAAGGCCTTTGCTCATCATCCAGTACGAGTCAATCCCTTCTCCAATTGTTTCAATGCATGCCTTCGAAGCCTTTTCCAACTCATAGATCTTATCATGAATCTCATCTTGCCGCACCTTCTTAGGTTTAAGAGGTGATGGACCAAGAGGAGATTTATAATAGGATCCTATATTGTAACGATAAGGATTAGAGAGATACTAATCCTTGTTCTTTCCTCGCTCAGCTTGCCTCATCATCTCCATCCTTTGTGGGAACATGTCCTCCCAATTTGGGAGAGGCTTGATCTCTGGGTTAGATGATGATGATCCTTTAGGTTCTACTTCTTCGATACTCTTCAAGGGCTTCTCTTCTTTCTTCTTCCAAATCTTGTTGACATGGAAGGGTTGCATGGCTTCGCTGCACGGATGTTGTTAGAGGGGCTTGTATAGGGATGGCGAGGATTTTTTCGAGGCTGGAGGTTGTAGCTCTACGAAAATTTAATGAAAAAGGTTAGATGCGATAAGCTTTAAAAGGGGAGGTCAAAAACCCTAGCCGCCTTTCGTAACGAGCAACTATATGGGCGTGGCCCGTATAGATCCCGCTGTATAGTTATGAACCGACTATAGATTACATCTACGATGGAACCAAATATACGGCCGAAACTATACGGGCGGGAATTTTTATTCCCACCGTATAGTTGGTCGTTAAACTCTCTGGACTCTGAATACATTTTTTGGAGATGGTTCGATAACTATACGACCACAACTAGACGGGCGGAATTTTTAATTCCAGCCGTATAGTTGGTCGTTAAACTCTCAGTACTCAGGAAATAATTTTGTCAAAGACATCGATATCTATACAGCGGCAGGTATATGTGCAGAATTTGTAATTCCGGCCGTATAGTTGGTCGTTAAACTACCAGTACCTTTTCGTGGATGGAAGGGGTGATGTCAAAACAACTATATGATCGTAGTTATACGGCCAGAATTTTTATTCCTGCCGTATAGTTGGTCGTGTCCACCAAAAAAATTCTGCTTCTCCAAGAATTCTTTATTAATCCAAAACTTAATGAAATATCAAGTTTTTATAGAAAAATGTTATCTTAGATTTTTGACCAATTTTGGCATTATCAATCTTCCTTCTTCTTCACTAGAGCATCCAATGTTCCTTATTTAACATAATGCTCAAATAAACTTTAATTAAAAATTTAAAAACTTACTCAAACCTTTAATTCGCATGGGTTGCCTCCCATGAAGAGCTATTTTATGGTCAATAGCTTGACCATATTGTTGCTCATTCCATCTCGAGTCCATTCTTCTTGCAGTTGCCATTCCTTGTATACTTTTGCTTAATCACTTCTTTTGGGGTGATTACTTCTATGGTGATTGCACTTATATCTTCTGTTACTCGATAATGCTTCAAGCTTTTCCATTTACCACCCATGCAAGATAGGGTGTTTTTCCTTGGAGCTTCAGTGTTCCCGATGAATAAGCTTCTTCAACTATATATGGGCCTTCCCACTTCAATCTGAGCTTTCCTAGAAACAACTTGATACGAGAGTTATAGAGCAACACTTTGTCTCCACTTTTAAAGGTCTTATTCTCTATTTTTCTATCATGCCATCTTTTCACTTTTTCCTTAAACAACCTAGCATTCTCATAGGCTTCACTTCTAAACTCATCTAAAGCATGAATATCTAATAAACGCTTTTCTCCTGCTGCTTTAAGATCATAATTTAGGTTCTTGATTGCCCAAAAAGCTTTGTGTTCCAATTCTAAAGGTAAATGGCATGCCTTATCGTACACCATCTTATAAGGTTTCATACCCATTAGGTTTTTAAACGCAGTATGGTATGCCCATAGAGTGTCATTTAACTTGTATGACCAATCTTTTCTTGATTTGTCCACTGTCTTCTCGAGTATGGTCTTTAATTCTCTATTAGAGAGTTCCACTTGACCACTTGTTTGGGGATGATATGGTGAAGCAACGCGGTGAGTTACTCCATATTTGCTGAGGATTTTCCTGAAATTTCCTTTCCTAAAATGAGAACCATCGGCAGTGATTACAAATCTAGGAACTCCAAACCTGGGGAATATGACATCCTTGATCATCTTCACTGAGGTGGCTGCATCTGCATGACTTGTTGGAATAGATTCAACCCATTTAGTAACATAGTCATCAGCAACAAGAATATGAGTATAACCATTCGATTCTATAAATTGTCCCATGTAATCCATTCCCCATACATCAAAAGGTTCAATTATAAGACCATAATTCATTGCCACTTCTTGTCTCCTACCTATATTACTTCTTCTTTGGCAAGCATCGCAGTATTCCACATACCTGTGTGCATCCTTGAGAAAGGTGGGCCAATAGAATCCGGATTGAAGTACCTTTGTAGCGGTTCGCTTACCTGCATGATGCCATCCATATGGACTGTCATGATAAGCATTCAATATTGCATTCATTTCATGGTTAGGAACACACTTCCAAATCATTCCGTCAGGTCCATGACGATATAGATACGGATCATCCCAAAAGTAATATTTAAGATCATTAAAGAATTTCATCCTTTGATTTCCTGACATACTAGGAGGTATACATTTTCTTGCGAGATAATTAGCATAATCCGCATACCACGGATCAGCAATTTCAACGTTTGCTAAATATTCTCCTAGAAATGATTCATTAATAGGGACGGGGTTATTAATTATCCCCTCCATCCTGGAGAGATTATCTGCTACCGGATTATCTTTACCCCTCCTATCTACTATTTGCAAATTGTATTCTTGTAATAATAAAACCCACATAATCAACCTGTGCTTAGCATCCTTTTTCACAAGGAGGTGACGCAAAGCTTGGTGATCCGTATGAATTATTACCTTAGAATTAATGATGTAGGATCTAAATTTGTCGCAAGAAAAATTATAGCTAGGAACTCTTTTTCTGTAGTAGCATAATGTTTCTGAATCTTAGTAAGAGGTATACTAGCGTAATAAATAACATTCAAATTCTTTCCATCTCGCTGTCCTAACACAGCCCCTAAAGCATAGTCACTAGTATCACACATGATTTCGAAAGGTTCATCCCATTTTGGAGATTGCATGAGAGGTGCTGAAACTAATTTATTCTTAAGGTTTCCAAAAGCTGCAATACAGTCATGATCTAAGTAGAATGGAGTTTCTTTATCAAGAAGGTTGGTGAGAGGCATAGCTATTTTAGCAAATCTTTTATAAAACGCTTATGCAAACCTGCATGTCCCAGAAACATTTTTAAGTTTTTAATGTCCTGAGGTATTAGAAGATTTTCCATAGCATTTATATTAGTTTTATCTATTTCAATTCCCTTCTCCGAAACCTTATGCCCGAAAAATTTACCTTCTCTTTCCATGAAACGACATTGTTCCCAATTCAAAACCAAATTTAATTGCCTGCATCTCTACACGACTTTAGTTAGATTGTAGAGGTAATTATCAAAGGTTGTTCCACAAACAACAAAATCATTCGTTAGAACTTCCATAGTCTTTTCAACAAAATCATCAAAGATCTTTAGAACACATTCTTGAAAAGTTGTTGCTGCGTTGCATAAGCCAAACGGAATTAATCTATAAGCATATGTGACATAAGGGCAAGTGAAAGTTGTTTTCTCTTGATCTTTCGGTTGTATGGAATCTTGAGAATATCCAAAATAACCATCAAGAAAACAGAAATAAGAATTATTGCTAAGTCTTTCTAAAATTTTATCCATGAATGGTATAGGTTTATGATTGTTCTGTGTCTCGCGGTTTAGCTTCCTAAAATCAATGCACATACGATATCCTACAACGGGTCTTACAGGAACTAGCTCACCATCCTCATTCATAGCAGCATCAAGACCACCTTGTCTTGGTATGCAATGAGCTGGGCTAACCCACTTACTGTCAGAAATAGGATATATTATGCCAGCATCTAATAAGCGTATAACCTCTTTTCTTACTACTTCCTTCATTTTCGGATTAAGCCTTCTTTGTGTAGCCACTATAGGTTCAGCATCATCAAGCATGTTAATATTATGTGTTATGATAGATGGATCTATTCCTTTAATATCACTCAGTGTATATCCAAAGGCTTCATGATGCTTAACCAAAACTGAAATGAGTTTATTTGTTTCATTCTCTGATAAATTCTTGCTAATAATAACAGGACATTTATTTTCATTATCTAAAAACTCATACCTCATATCGTTTGGAAGTTATTTCAATTCAAATTGGTGGAGGCTCTTCATTTCCTTTTCTTACCAGTTCTTCATAGTCATGTGGATTTTGTGCTTCCGGAACTGAATCAAGGTAATCATCCATGTCTTCTCTCTCCTCATCATCTGGTGCTTCCTCCCAGTTAATTTGGCTCCTCTCTACTTCATCTTGTGGAGTACTGAAGTGAATTGCTGCCAACTCAGCAATCATTTTCTCTTCCTTAATATCTTCCACTTCATATGGCCTCTTCTTTAGTTTGGCAAAGTGGAATGTCATTTCCTCTTCTCCAAACATCAGTGAAATGGTCTCCTTTTTATTATCAACTCGAGCTTTGGTTATGGAAACAAAGGGCCTGCCTAAAAGAATAGGACAAAAAGAATCTCGAGGCATATCAACAATATGAAAATCAAGGGGGTACATGAGTGATCCAATAAAGACATAGATATTTCTGATTAGACCTTCTGGTTTTATATTGGTCCTATTGGACAATTTAATAGTAGTGTCTACCAGTTCCACATCTGGATTATTTAAATTATAGCACAGTTCCTCATAAAGTGATGAAGGCATAATATTTATAGTGGACATCGGCTCACAAATTCCGTATAAGAAAGTTTCTCCACAATATATAGGGGTCATTGGTTTTGAAGTTTCGTTACCTCGTACCTTTCCTTCGATGAATTCTGAGGTTTCAAGGTCTAGCATAATGATGTCTTAGATTGTTTGTAGCTAGTTTCGAAGTTCAGATATCGATCCCATAGGGATCCCAAAGGTAAGTGCCTTTGTAAAATAATTATAAATTACCTCATCCGGTGCTTTATTTTTTCGATCTGGATAAGGAAGATTTTTCTCACCTGACTTACTCTTGTCTTTTACCTTTTGGGGGGGGGGGGTCAGGCTCTTTTGTTGCTTTATTTTGTTGTTACTTATTGCTTTTCTTCTTTTCTACTACAACAACTTCATCTTCCTTACTTGTCTCTTTATCTTCTCTTGGATCAACCGTCTCTCCATCAGAGTCATAGTGATCATCTTGTGCATCATTTTGGTCCCCCTTGGTCTGCTCTTGCGTCTTAGTTTCATCTTGAGGATCCACCAATGTATCATATTCTTGGCTTGCTTCGAGCAAGGCTTTTTCTTGCGCTCTTTTTTAGCTTCATATTCCGGTGGTCCTAAGGGTCCTGTAACAACTGCACCCCTTCTTGTGACAACATTAACATAAACAGGAATATCTTCGTCTTCACGAAGACAAATTTGATAACCAGATGCTATTTGCTCACACGGGGTTTCAATCATACTAAGATACTTATGAAATAATTTTATTTCTTGGTCTATCTCATCATAATTTTCCGTGAGTTCTACCAAAATCTTTTAATGTTTTTGGAAATGCCTATGCAAGTTATTATGAGATTTTACTTATCGATGCTTTAATTCTTGAAAAACTTTTCTAGTTTCATCTTCTTCAGTTAAAACTTGGAACAAATCTTCTTTGTTTTCCTTAGCAAGTTCAGAAGGTATACCTTTTTATTTCATAGTTTTGCGTACCTCAGGCATAAGATCAGGAGTTATCTGAAGTATCCCTTTTTCCGGCTTAGTGCCAAAATCAGGATTATATAAAGAATCATTCTTAGCCCTAGTAGACATTAATTCCAAGCATTCTTTAATAGTTAAAGTATTTATTGATCCTCCTGCTGAGAAGTCAAGCAACTCTCATCATTGAGTATTGAGAGCATGGTAAAATAAATGGCAAATTGTTAGTTCAGAATAGCCATGATTAGGAATACTATTGATCATTCCAAAGAATCTTTCCCAGGCTTGTGGGTAGTTTTCTCCCACGTTCTGACTAAAATTACCTATGTTCTTTCTTAGTTCAGATGCCTTTTTAGAAGGAATAAACCTGTTTATGAATTTAGTAATGCAGTTTTACCAACATTTAATGTAATGGCGAGGGAGAGAGTATAACATTCTAGAGCTTTACCTTTAAGAGACCATCAAAATAATTTAAGACGAGAGAAGTCTCTAGGGAAACCTTTTGGTCCGAGCGATGTTATCACATCATCGAATTATCTAATGTGTCTTCCTAGGTCTTCATCTCCCCTTCCACTGAAATATTTTTCCTGCAAAAATTTAATGATTCCACCATCAAATCGATATTCTCTAACTCTAGGATTAGGGAATTATATTGGTTGTTTAAGAAATTCAGAACTTGGAGCACTGTATTCCCTTAGAGTTTTCTCAGGTTTCATAGGAGTTGTCCTATAAATAGACATAATTTCCATAATATCACTCAGGTTTTCAACTTCAACATTGTTTGATCTTAAAAGTTTTTCAATAATTTCTTCGCCCCTCTGAGCAAGCACGCACTCAATATAATCCGGCAGGTAGGTCCTACTAGAGCGTGTAGACCCTTTGTCTCCTAAGGAGAACATTTTGTAGTAGCAACACCTGAAATGTCAAAAGACAAACACTTAGCTCTTAGATCCCCGGCAACGGCGCCAGAAAATAGCTTGATGTCTGCAAGAGCACAGATCGTTTGTAGCTAGCTTCGAAGTTCAGATATCGATCCCATAGGGAGCCCAAAGGTAACTGTTTATAGATGAAGTCTCTATCACACCCGAAGTTGTCACGGGTCTTTGAGTGAATTGATTGCAAGTGTTGAAATAAGAATGCGGTTTTGATTAAATGCGATAGATTAAATAAAACTAAAATGTAAACTTCAGAAATATAAAGCATAAAAGTAAAGAACGACTTTGTTTGTTTGTTGTTTCCTGCAGATGACGAAAGAAGGTGCGAGGAAATTCAGTTCATGGTGATAGTGACTGTGCTAGGTGGACGAGTGGTAAATGTAACAATAATAATCCTATAGATATATGTGTAGGCGAGGAACCCATAATTAGCCGGAACTCCTCTTGGTAGATTTCACCCCAACTTCAATAATCCTACTAGCCTGCTACCAAAACCATGGTTAGACACTAGATGATTAAGACCCTTCAGGTTGCATAGCGATTAAGCTCCTTGGATCGGACTAATGCAATAAGCACAGTGGTTACTCGTTATCCTCGAGTCAACTAGCTTTCCATTGATATACCCATGTCACCCGAGGGTCGCCGGTCCACTAGCGAGCAAGATCTTATCTGTGTAGAATAAGGTGTCATGTTGTCTGGGCCCTTAATTGGACAACAAGCATTAGGCATCCCACAGATAGTCAAGCACACATAATATAGCAATTAGAATCAATCACAAACTAGCGGAAAATATATGAAGGCACATCACATCTCACCAATCCCCTACATCTCCCACGCCCAAGGGAATTACTCACATATGAGATAAGAACATATCATCAATATAATTGAATAAAGGGAATTCGTCTTTGTATTACCGTGCAGATCCATAATAAGAATAGGAAAATATCCAACACAATTCAAGATGGGAAGAAACAATCTCAAACCATAGTCTTGCAAGGTGGAGATCCCTCTCTCTCTCAAGTACAAGTAGTGGCTATGGTGTGTATTGGCTTGGAGGTCGAAGATCATGGAGCAAGATGAAGAACATCTTCTCCTTCCCCGGATCTCTTCTTTCTCCCTTCTGGATGGTGTGGCGGCTGCTGTGCTGTGTTTTTTTCCTCGGTCCCTTCATGGAAGTTGTCCCTTTTGACAAGACAGAGGCGGCGGCAACTATATGGCGGGAACTATATGGCCAGAAAAATATTCCTGCCATATAGTTGCCCGTTAAAGCTTCTGTTGACTCCTCTTGTGTGCTTTCAAAGTGAGACTTGCTTGTTTTCCCCAGAATATTGTGTTTCTCTAGTTAAATCCTTATGTTGACGTTCAGAACCTGAAACACACATTAAAAACCAAGTTTTCTTTGCTACCGAAGTATTAGTGTTAGGTAAAGCCAGAAAACAATCAAATCCGGGAGAAAACCATCAAATAAAGCCATCAAAAATGTGCTGAATCTCACATCTATCACATAACCACTTCATTTTCCACTATTCATGCTTCCATAAGATCCTTTAATATAACATTATTTATATTGGTAGCTTCAGAGTTCCTTTCTAGTTTCTTCGGTCTCTTCTTTATTTGTTCTTCCCCTTTTTGCCTTTTCTTGACTATCCCTTGAATAGGTGTTGAGGAGAACTCTTCCATCAACGCTCTTGCATGCCTTTTCTTTTCTTCGAGGGGTTTACGAGGTTCCCATTCTGTTGGTACCTACAAATGCCCTGCATAATTCTCAATAATTTTCTTTATTGAGTAAGAATCAATACCGAGGGTTTTAATCATTACATCTGTCCTTTCATCTGCAAAGGAAATCGTTAATGCAAACATATTCAGAAAAACTATTTGTAATGTTTTCCTTATCTTTAAGATTTTCCATTGCTTCTCTCATTTTTATTATTAGATTCCAAGCTTCATCATAGGTATAAGATAGAAAACTGCCATTAGAAGCAGTGTCTAGATTCATTCTATTTTTAATATTTAGCCCTCCATAAAAGTATGAGTGATTAGCCAATCAGGCAAGCGATGATGGGGGCAATTATCTAGGTAGCTTTTGTACCTTAGATATCCTTCATATAAGCCCTCACCAGGATTATTTTTCAAACTGATAATAATACCTCTCATCCTATGAGCTTTGCTTTCTGAGTAATATTTTGATAGGAAATTGGTTGTCAATTCCTCCCAAGTCCTCGGTGCTTCTGCACAAAAAGATATGTACCATTCGCAAACATTATTAGAGAGAGTTTGTCTAAACAACTAGGTTTAACCATATCAAGATTACAGTCATCGAATATAAAGGAACTGAGAACGTCTTCAAAGAATTGTAAGTGTCCATATGGACTCTCTTCATTGGTTCCTAAAAATTTCTTAGAGTGCAGCAATTCAAATAATAAAGGGTGGATCTCAATTCCATCCGGATTTATGCTTTTATTGATAGCTATAAAAGCGTCCATGGGTGAACCCATTTTCCTTACTGCTTCAAGCTGGTTTAAATGCTGAGTGTTGTCCATTGTTGCAGTCCTGCAACTCAAGTAAAAATTAGTACAACGAAAGTAAATAACTAAAAGTAAAGTGACTTATAGCGCTAAGCTCACCAACAACGGCGCCAGAAAATAGCTTGATGACTGCAAGTGCACAGATCGTTTGTAGCTAGTTTCGAAATAAATATATTGATCCCACAGGGAGGAGTAGGCGAAAGACTAAAATGCTTTTCACTACAACTAAATGAAGTACTTAAGAACTAACTTTAAGATGCAAGAAAATTAGAGTTGTTTTTGGGTTTTTGGTTGAACGAGGTAACTTAAAGTAAAGCAAACTTAATGCAGAAAGTAGAATCACGTGTGTAATAAAACTTTGGAACTACAATAGGGAAAAAGGCATTCTCGGGGAGTGGTGGATAGACCGCTAGCAATTTAGACTAAGAAATCAAGATTATTATAACAAACATTCTCATAATATGTATGTATGTGCAAGGAGATCCATATATGGACAAATAGGCATCAACATCTGCTCACATCATCCTTCATAACCACAGCTGACAAATAAACGACATCAATCGTATTATCCCGCTATTAAAGGATTTCTCCTGTGGCATGGACATGGCTTAATGAGTTCTCCTTGATTCCCTAAGTTAGCACGTAAGGAATGGCTACAACTTTATATTCACGGTAAGCGCTATCATCCCTCCGTCTACCAACAAGTAATCCCGTTCATCGAGTCCCCATAGGAGGCAAATATTAAGGAGGTGCACAACTCCCTACATCAATATGAAGACAATTAACACATACACATAATGATGTATAACATAGTAATCTCTATCTCATCTCAATCATATGCTAGGGTTTCTCCATATCCCAATAACTAGAGATCTACTCAGACATGGAGGCAATCAACATCATGGTAATGGTAATGGAAACAATCATAGATGAATAGTACTTGTATAAATCCACTACGGGTACGGGAATTACAACAAGATCTAGACAGGATGCAGATAGGATGGATGGAGATGGGGGTGATGCAGCGGTCAAAGATGAAGATCGATGCCTTAACCTCCTGGATCTGCGCAGGTTGAAGATGGATCCCTAGTGGACAAGTTCCCCCTCCATATGCCTTCCGGAGGTGAGGTTTCAGCGATTTCTGGGTGTTCTGTATGTTGTCTCCTTGATCCAGTTGCACGGGGTGAAACTGTTTGACGAGGCAGTGATGGCGCCTACTATACGACCAGAACTATACGGCTGGAAAATTTATTCCACTCGTATAGTTGGTCGTTAAACCGTCCGTCTCCTTCGATCGCTTTGGGTTTTCTTCTGCTATTATTAATATTTCCCAAATAAGCGATTTACGTTGTTTTTGACTCCTTTTCTCCTTAGTACAACTGCTCCAAGAATTGTGTCCATTGGATCCATCATTTGTCCTGATCCTAGTGAAAACAGACATAAAATGTGTGCGCGAGCGCTGTAAAATACCAAGATCCTACATCTACAATGCAAAATAATAATGTAAAACATGATGCCAATATGCACTCATCAGAAACCCACGATCACACGCAGAGATAGGGAGATTTGGCGACACGCTCTATTTGCGTCTTTTCTTGTTTTCCCTTTTATTCTTAGTCTGGGAAAGGACACAACTAATTCCCCTAAAAACCCGCCATGATCAACATCGACCTTGCCATCCCACGTTCTAGATCATGGCACGCTTCTTACACCTAACAAACTCTACTACTCGATCGCAACATGGACTGAGAACGCTTCTGATCGTTACAACGACAAGTTCGCCAGTGAACTGATGTGCTCGTTGTTCGTCGTAGAGCTCGTTGGGAACCCCAAGAGGAAGGTATGATGAGCACAGCAGCAAGTTTTCCCTCAGATATGAAACCAAGGTTTAATCGAACCAGTAGGAGCAAGGAAACACCCCAAAGGTGTTACTAGCTGAGCTTTGGCAGGGCGCACTACCGGTGCTAGTAGCAACGTGGAGACCTGCACAACACAACCACAGAACTTTGTCCCCAACTTGCGATGAGGTTGTCAATCTCACCGTGTTTTGCGAAAACAAAGGATTAAACGTATCGAATGGAAAGAAGTAAAAGTTTGCAGAAAGTAAACACAAAGAAGTAAACAGTTGTAGATTGTATGTAAAGAGAAAGGACCGGGATCCACAGTTCACTAGAGGTGGCTCTCCTTAGATAGATAACATGCTGGGTGAACAAATTACAGCGGGGCAATTGACAAACACCGAGAAAGCAATAGATGCATATACTAATCATCTTGACTCCTTTGAGACTTGATTGGGCAATACAACATAATACATAGACCGCCATCCAACTACATCTATGACTAATAATCCACCTTCAGGTTATCATTCGAACCCCCTCCAGTATTAAGTTGCAAGCAACAGATTATTGCTTTACGAACTGCGTGTAAAGTAAACAATACGATTGTTCTGTGAACAAAGGATTGTTGTTTTCTCCCTAGTAGCAACAGCACATTTAGTACCTTAGAGATTTCTGTCACTTCCCTAGATTACCAAAGGCATGAACCCACTATCGAGCATAAATACTAACTCTTGGAGTTGCTAGCATCTACTTGGCCAAGATAGCTACTAACAACGGAAAGCATGCAAGATCACAAATAACAAAGACATGATAGAATCAATAATCAATCTGAAATAGCATCTCAATATCCATCAGATCCACGCAAACACAACATGTATGAATTATAATTAGATGATCTTGATCATGAACGGAGCTCACAAGATCTAAACATGAAAGCACAAAGGAGGAGAACCAGCCATCTAGCTACTACATGGATCCGTAGTCCAAGGATGAACTACTCACGCATCACACCGGAGGCTTGCATGGTGATGAAGAAGGCCTCCAAGGTGAATTCACCTCTCCGGCAAGGTGCCGGGAAGAGCTTCAGATCCCTCCCGGTCTAGGGATGGAGATGACGGCGGCTACGGACTCTTTCGTGGATTTTTGATCGGGTACTTAGGGTTTTTGTCCCGAGGGCAATATATATGCGGAAGGAGAGGCCGAGAGGGTGCCAGGAGCGGCCACACCACCCCCTGGCGTGGGCCAGGCCTAGCCACGCAGTGATGTGGTGGTGTACCACCCTCGAATTGGCGCTATGCAAGTTTTATCCCTTTCCGCCAAACCCGCATAGAAACGATTCAAGGACGCCCACCAGGCACTTTCGTGCGGGTGGAAAACGAAGTAATACCATTACACAACAGTCCTCGATGGGACCCACAGAACAGATATATATACAACAGCGACTCCATGAGTCAAGAATACAGATATAATATACAAAGATCCAAATCACCTCGAAACGATAGAGCGTCCGACTACGGACAAGATGCAAATGGGGCTAAGAGCCCTGAAGAATAACCAATGGCGTCCATAACCCTACCCAGGCCAAGCCGGAAGGGTAACCCTGCTAACAACGTCAATCTCAAACCTGCTAAAACAAAAGGGGTGCCGACAAAGGGCAAAGGAAAAAAGAGGAGCGTCAGTACTGAGGCCAGTACACGGCGAGGCTAGAATTTGGCGGCTCTCGCCTACATAGGTATGGTGGACTGAAGCGGCAGCGCAGCGGCACTAAACAACCTTTAGAGACTCGGTATCACTGGCAGCTATTAGAGAGGGGTAAGAAAAGACCTATTCGGATCATACCTGATACTAACACTAAACATACCCATCCTGGTATTCCCCCTCGAGACCAAACGAGGAAGTCAAACCGAAGGAACTCACACGGTGGGCAGTTTTATTCATTCCATTATAGTTGAAGCACTTACTAGTCAGATATAGATAGCATGAGTCATCCTGAAGCATGAGTAGTGGGCAGTTTTAATTACCATTCTGTGGTAGTTGGAACCTTTACTAGTCAGATATAATTGTCCTGAGGAATCCCAAAACCCAGCAATTGTTGGCACTTTTATCACATTCCATTGGAGTTGCAATACTTACTAGGCAGATATAACAAAACAACCCAGGTCCACCAGTGGTTGGCATTTTTTAATATCCATTCCGTTATAGTGAAGCTGATTACTAGTAAGATATATTAAGTCAAAATTATAGCACTACTTTAGTTATGCTTGTCTATGATCGAGATACTGTGCTCCAAGTCGTCCATAACCGCGGACACGGCTTTCAGAAAGTTTTACCCTACAGGGGTGCACAAATAGCAACACACACTCGATCAACCTCGGAAAACCCAACTCAAAACCCAACGAGGCATTCACGACAAAAGCGATCACAGGATTCATAAAATATTTCAGGGGGCCACCCCACTAAGCTACCTGCAACAAAGTTGGCTGGCTCCGGAACGGACCCAAGGTTTGCGTCAATGGCTGTAAACGACTGGGAACCCGAAAGTGTGACTGGGCTTGTCGATACTGCGAAAACACTCCGCATCCAAAACAGTATATGTGCTCCACACACAATCTTAAATAAAGCGGTAAAGCATGACATAAGTACAGGATAGTAATAAAGCCCCAAACTACTTGTGGCCCCAAGAAATAGAAATGAATCAAGCTCTGGCTCAGGGGGGTCCATAAGGCCTCCCGGATGTGGATAGTGCGAAAAAATCAAGGAACAGGTATCAAGTACTCGGGGTCCTACGGGACACAAGTGAGTGTGGAAGAACCAAATAACATCTATTGCCCACTGATGCCTCTGCATTAGTTATATCTAGCATTTTAATAGTTGTACTTAAATTCATGATCATCTCCACCAAAAACATCTTCCAGCATTCCAACAACTGTGGTACTCGACAATGCGAGATCGCACCTGAGCAAGCAACTATGACTCGCAGGGCCAGCTATCTACCAAACACAGGTAATAGGAGGTGTCCAAGGCAATATAGAGGCTGCACAGGATATAACTGGTGCACGAAAACTAAAGCATCGCGACATGGATATCAATAGATCAACAGGAGGAAGTAAAGACTATAAATGCAAAATAGGTAGAAAGGGGGAGAATGCTCGCCTGGGAAACACTGTCGAATGTACATATCCGGAGAACTTGTCGACACTCGCATCAACTCATCGGCCTAATCCGCGAAGAAGCAAACACTAGAAGAAACACCAGATGCAATATTTAATACTACGGCAGAAGATCCGGCATGATTATGATATGATGCAGATGCAGTGCAATAAGGCAGTATTAATCGGAACCGGGGTCCCTTCAATTGATTAGATGGTTCGAGTTATTTAACTACCCCGCAATTTAAATGTTGTATTAACAGGGCGAAACATGGCATCGGTTCGCTACACAATTTAAATGGAGTCCGGAATGAGACGAAAATATCCCGTATAAACACTCCATATTTAATTATGAGGTGAATTGGCATAATGCCCCCAACCCACAAACAGGTATGCATGCATGAACAATTTATTATGCGACAGTTGATAATGTCATATTATAAAAATAGGGGCTTAGGGTCACACATCTGGGTTCGGAAGATCTTGGGTTCCGGGGTCCGGGGTTGGGTCTCAGGGTTTGACGGGAACGGCGAGGTTCAGATACAAGATGGAGAACTTGTCATGTCGTGATGGAGATCTTGGTTCCAAGCGGTCGACCTTGTCGTCGATGGCGAACTTGAATGGATCGGGTACCGGTGGTCTTCGGGTCCGTGTAGACGGTCATGGCGTCCGGGACAAAGAACTTGGCGGTCCGTGTGGGCGCTCTTGGCGTCCGAGAGATCTTGATGTTCCAGGAAGGAGGTCTTGTCGGTTCCATGTCGAAGGCCTTGGCGCTCCGGATCGGTCTTCGGGTCCATACCGAGGGACTTGCCATCCGTGAAGGAGAGCTTGGGTCTCATGCCGATGATCTTGAAGAGTGCCCATCTGTGTAGGCGAACTTGTTTTCCATGTTGGAAGTCTCAGAAGCTCTCGTCCGGAAGTGGTAGCCGGGAAGATCTTGTCGACAGGGACACTGCAGAAGCACTGCTGGCAGAAACATGATCGGATACTCTGCTAGGTGTATGAACGAAACACGCGCGCTGCTAGCGGTTCCTAGAACCAGATGCTTGGCTCCCAACGTGAGGGCACCGGACCGGGCCGACGTTGCCGATGGAGGCGGTGACGCGAGTCCCTGGTGGTTCACCAGGAGGGTGCAGGGCGGCGTCTGGTCAACGACGGAGGGCCGGCAAGAGGCGCAGGGGCGATCACAGCGGCGCGGGCGGGAGGACAGAGAGGCGGCGGCCGTGGCGAAGCAGGGCGGCGACCGGAGTAGCAGGGGCCGATGGAGGGTGCGCGCGCTCGCAGAACGCGGCCGCGAGATGGGGCACGAAGAGCTCAAGGCGGGGACAGAGCGGCGAGGTGGCGCCGCTGGAGCTTGGCATTGGCGGGGGAAAGCTCCAGGAGGGAGGTGCCTGGGAGAAGAGTGGACGCGCCAGCGAGGAGGACTTCGCGAGGTTGTGGAAGGGCTCAGGGGCGGTGTCCCGAGCGACGAGGAGGCGAGGCCCGCGGAGCTCGCGAGAGGCGGGAGGAGGATGGCGGGCTCGAAGACGGCGATGGAGGTCGAGGAAGAGGAGTTGGTGGCAGGGCGGAGCTCGGCTGCAGTCGAGGCCGGGAGGAGAGCACTGGGGGGAACGAGAGCCATGACGGCGGGTTCAGAGAGAGGAGGGAAAAGAGGCCGGCGGCGCTCTGTGGGATCGGTGGTGCACCAGCGGGGAGGAGGGCCGAGGCGGAGGAGCGGCGCCTGCCGGCGGCGGCCGGAGGAGGCACTGTAGGTGAGGGAGGGAGGCGGCGGCGCGGATGGGGAAGGTGGGCTGCGGGGGAGGGAAACCCGGGGTGGTGTGGGACCGGACAACAGGAGCTTGTCGGGAGGAGGAGGCTCTCCCGCGGGTGGGTCCGGGGAAGAAAAGAGGGAGGCGGTGGCAGGTGGGGGTGATCTGCGTGGGAGGGGCCCAGTTGGCTGGGTGGCTGGTGTGGTGAGTGTGTTTTGTGTGTGGGGTGATGAGGTGGAGGGGGTGCGGTGAGGTGGCGGCCTGGAATTGGACAGGGTGAGGTGGATGGGGCTGGGTAGAATTAGGGGTAGGGTATTTGGTAGAAAGGGGTTTGGGATTTAGCTTAGGTTTTATTTTAGGGCGTGTAGGTGGCCGGCCGGGCTTTCGGGCCTGGCGGGCTGCCTCCTAAATATATTATAAATTTTTTATTTATTTAGAACGAGGATTTGGCAATCCGTTTTTAGACAAACCAAATAATCCGGAGGCCTGGGGTTTTAATTTGAATAAAGACAGGAATATTTAGAAAAACAAAACTAGGCGTTTCGAAAATAGTTTTAGACAAATCCATGCAAGATGATGACGATGCTCAAATGCAATGTGTCATGATGACATGAGCATGCGGTCATGATGATGCAATGCACAAAAACACAGCGATTTTCTAGCAGTGGTTTTGCGGGATGCCACAATTTGACACCACTAACAATGGATCTCGCCCTCGAGATCCGCCTCATGGTACCGGGAAGAAGGTCGGCGATCTGAATCTTCTCTCTTCATGTAGATCCTCGCGACACCACTAACAAGGGCCATTGCCCGTGATCGCCGAGAGAACACTCCGGAGAAACAAGGACGAAGGTAGAGACATCAGAAGATCACGCCACCTCTAACTTCCGGGGACGGAGAAAAATTGCTTGATCCACCAATTCGATGTACAATAGTGAATGATAAGAGTAGTCGGATGGTGATCAGTCCATCGCGCACCCAAACCATTACTCTGCACATGAATAGGAGAATTATGCAACCAACTCTCGGAATCAGACTGAAGATCTCGACAATCGAGGTTCAGAACAAAGGAGTGATGCAGGCTCTGCATCGGATCTGGTGTAGATGATGTCATCGCGTCGGAAAACACCGAAAGGCACAAACAAGGAACAAAGAATGGTACCACAGATAAAGGATCACTTAGATAGCATGAAGTCCGGAGGCAGAAACACCATTACCAAAGGAGGAAGCGAAACCCTGAAGGTACGACGGAACCCAACCACGAGAATTCCTGGACTCGAAGAAAGGGAAGAGGGCAGATTCAAAACACGTAGAGGTAAGAGGAGAACAACAGAGGGGTAAGGAGTAAAAGCAGACCTAATCAGATCTATCCAACCGATTTTTGCAAATTAGTTTTGACACTCTACTTCGGCCGTTAGCTAGGTTATCCTACAGGCTGGACTTGTGGGGTATCGCAACTGCTAAGCTCTGATACCACTCTGTAACACCCTCGAATCGGTCCTATGCAAGTTTTAGCCCTTTCCGCCAAACCCGCATAGAAACGATTCAAGGACGCCCACCAGGCACTTTCGTGCGGGTGGAAAACAAAGTAATACCATTACACAACAGTCCTCGATGGGACCCACAGAATAGATATATATATACAACAGCGACTCCATGAGTCAAGAATATAGATATAATATACAAAGATCCAAATCACCTCGAAATGATAGAGCGTCCCACTACGGACAAGATGCAAATGGGGCTAAGAGCCCTGAAGAATAACCAATGGCGTCCATAACCCTGCCCAGGCCAAGCCAGAAGGGTAACCCTGCTAACGACGTCGATCTCAAACCTGCTAAAACAAAAGGGGTGCCGACAAAGGGCAAAGGAAAAAGAGGAGCGTCAGTACTGAGGCCAGTACACGGCGAGGCTAGAATTCGGCGGCTCTCTCCTACATAGGTATGGTGGACTAAAGCGGCAGCGCAGCGGCACTAAACAACCTTTAGATACTCGGTATCACTGGCGGCTATTAGAGAGGGGTAAGAAAAAACCTATTCGGATCATACCTGATACTAACACCAAACATACCCATCCTGGTATACCCCCTCGAGACCAAACGAAGAAGTCAAACCGAGGAACTCACACGGTGGGCAGTTTTATTCATTCCATTATAGTTGAAGCACTTACTAGTCAGATATAGATAGCATGAGTCGTCCTGAAGCATGAGTAGTGGGCAGTTTTAGTTACCAATCTGTGGTAGTTGGAACCTTTACTAGTCAGATATAATTGTCCTGAGGAATCCCAAAACCCAGCAATTGTTGGCACTTTTATCACATTCCATTGGAGTTGCAATACTTACTAGGCAGATATAACAAAACAACCCAGGTCCACCAGTGGTTGGCATTTTTTAATATCCATTCCATTATAGTGAAACTGATTACTAGTCAGATATATTAAGTCAAATTTATAGCACTACTTTTGTTATGCTTGTCTATGATCGAGATACTGTGCTCCAAGTCGTTCATAACCATGGACACGGCTTTCAGAAAGTTTTACCCTGCAGGGGTGCACAAATAGCAACACACACTCGATCAACCTCGGAAAAACCAACTCAAAACCCGACGAGACATTCACGACAAAGCGATCACAGGATTCATAAAATACTTCAGGGGGCCACCCCACTAAGCTACCCGCAACGAAGTTGGCCGGCTCCGGAACGGACCCAAGGTTTGCGTCAATGGCTGTAAACGACTGGGAACCCGAAAGTGTGACTGGGCTTGTCGATACCGCGAAAACACTCTGCATCCAAAATAGTACAGGTGCTCCACGCACAATCTTAAATAAAGCGGTAAAGCATGGCATAAGTACAGGATAGTAATAAAGCCCCAAACTACTTGTGGCCCCAAGAAATAGAAATGAATCAAGCTCTGGCTCAGGGGGGGTCCATAAGGCCTCCCGGATGTGGATAGTGCGAAAAAATCAAGGAACAGGTATCAAGTACTCGGGGTCCTACGGGGCACAAGTGAGCGTGGAAGAAACAAATAACATTTATTGCCCATCGATGCCTCTGCATTAGTTATATCTAGCATTTTAATAGTTGTACTTAAATTCATGATCATCTCCACCAAAAACATCTTCCAGCATTCCAACAACTGTGGTACTCGACAACACGAGATCGCACCTGAGCAAGCAACTATGACTAGCAGGGCCAACTATCTACCAAACACAGGTAATAGGAGGTGTCCAAGGCAATATAGAGGCTGCACGGGATATAACTGGTGCACGGAAACTAAAGCATCGCGACACGGATAGCAATAGATCAACAGGAGGAAGTAAAGACTATAAATGCAAAATAGATAGAAAGGGGGAGAATGCTCGCCTGGGAAACACTGTCGAAGGTACATATCCGGAGAACTTGTCGACACTCGCATCAACTCATCGGCCTAATCTGCGAAGAAGCAAACACTAGAACAAACACCGGATTTAATATTTAGTACTATGGCAGAAGATCCGGCATGATTATGATATGATGCAGATGCAGTGCAATTAGGCAGTATTAATCGGAACCGGGGTCCCGTCAATTGATTAGATGGTTCGAGTTATTTAACTACCCCGCAATTTAAATGTTGTATTAACAGGGCGAAACATGGCATCGGTTCGCTACACAATTTAAATGGAGTCGGGAATGAGACGAAAATATCCCGCATAAACACTCCATATTTAATTATGAGGTGAATCGGCATAATGCCCCCAACCCACAAACATGTATGCATGCATGAACAATTTATTATGCGACAGTTGATAATGTCATATTATAAAAATAGGGGCTTAGGGTCACACATCTGGGTTCGGAAGATCTTGGGTTCCGGGGTCCGGGGTTCGGTCTCAGGGTTTGACGGGAACGGCGAGGTTCAGATACAAGATGGAGAACTTGTCGTGTCGTGACGGAGATCTTGGTTCCAAGCTGTCGACCTTGTCGTCGATGGCGAACTTGAATGGATCAGGTACCGGTGGTCTTCGGGTCCGTGTAGACGGTCATGGCGTCCGGGACGAAGAACTTGGCGTTCCGTGTGGGCGCTCTTGGCGTCCGGGAGATCTTGATGTTCCAGGAAGGAGGTCTTGTCGGTTCCATGTCGAAGGCCTTGGCGCTCCGGATCGGTCTTCGGGTCCATACCGAGGGACTTGCCGTCCGTGAAAGAGAGCTTGGGTCTCATGCCGACGATCTTGAAGAGTGCCCATCTGTGTAGGCGAACTTGTTTTCCATGTTGGAAGTCTCGGAAGCTCTCGTCCAAAAGTGGTAGCCGGGAAGATCTTGTCGACAGGGACACTGTAGAAGCACTGCTGGCAGAAACACGATCGGATACTCTGCTAGGTGTACGAACAGAACACGCGCGCTGCTAGCGGTTCCTAGAACCAGATGCTTGGCTCCCAGCATGAGGGCACCGGACCGGGCCGACATTGCTGATGGAGGCGGTGACGCGAGTCCCTGGTGGTTCACCAGGAGGGTGCAGGGCGGCGTCTGGTCGACGACGGAGGGCCGACAGGAGGCGCAGGGGCGAGCACAGCGGTGCGAGCGGGAGGACAGAGAAGCGGCGACCGTGGCGAAGCAGGGCGGCGACCGGAGTAGTAGGGGCCGATGGAGGGCGGGCGCGCTCGTAGAACGCGGCCGCAATACGGGGCACAAAGAGCTCAAGGCGGGGATAGAGCGGCGAGGTGGCGCCGGTGGAGCTTGGCGTCGGTGGGGGAAAGCTCCGGGAGGGAGGTGCCTGGGAGAAGACTGGACGCGCCGACGAGGACTTCGCGAGGTAGCGGAAGGGCTCAGGGGCAGCGTCCCGAGCGACGAGGAGGCGAGGCCCGCGGAGCTCGCGAGAGACGAGAGGAGGACGGCGGGCTCGGAGACGGCGATGGAGGTCGAGGAAGAGGAGTTGGTGGTTGGGCGGAGCTCGGCTGCAGGCGAGGCCGGGAGGAGAGCATCGGGGGGAACGAGAGCCATGACGGCAGGTTCGAAGAGAGGAGGGAAAAGAGGCCGGCGGCGCTCTACGGGATCGGTGGTGCGCCGGCGGGGAGGAGGGCCAAGGCAGAGGGGCGGCGCCTGCCAGCAGCGGCCGGAGGAGGCGCTGCAGGTGAGGGAGGGAGGTGGCGGCGCGGATGGGGAAGGTGGGCTGCGGGGGAGGGAAACCCGGGATGGTGTGGGGGCGGCCAACAGGACCTTGTCGGGAGGAGGAGGTTCTCCCGCGGGTGGGTCTAGGGAAGAAAAGAGGGAGGCGGTGGCAGGTGGGGGTGATCTGCGTGGGAGGGGCCCAGCTGGCTGGGTGGCTGGTGTGGTGAGTGTGTTGTGTGTGTGGGGTGATGAGGTGGAGGGGGTGCGGTGAGGTGGCGGCCTGGAATTCGACAGGGTGAGGTGGATGGGGCTGGGTAGGATTAGGGGTAGGGTATTTGGTAGAAAAGGGTTTGGGATTTAGCTTAGGTTTTATTTTAGGGCGTGGAGGTGGCCGGCCGGGCTTTCGGGCCTGGCGGGCTGCCTCCTAAAAATATTATAATTTTTTTATTTATTTAGAACGAGGCTTTGGCAATCCGTTTTTAGACAAACCAAATAATCCGGAGGCCCGGGATTTTAATTTGAATAAAGACAGGAATATTTAGAAAAACAAAACTAGGCGTTTCGAAAATAGTTTTAGACAAATCCATGCAAGATGATGACGATGCTCAAATGCAATGTGGCATGATGACATGAGCATGCGGTCATGGTGACGCAATGCACAAAAACACAACGATTTTCTAGCAGTGGTTTTGCGGGATGCCACAGGTGGCCCCTAGGCCCTTCTCCGTCTCGTATTCTGGCACTTGATCCCTTCCGGAAAAATAGGCACTTTGGCTTTTGTCCCATCCAATTCCGAGAATATTCATTTTTTGACTTTCCTAGAACCAAAAACAGCAGAAAACAGGCAGCTGGCACTGTGGCTCTTGTTAATAGGTTAGTCCAAGAAATCATATGAAAAGTACTCCAAAGTTGGAACAAAACACAAGAAAGTGGATAAAACCAAGCATGGAACATCAAAAATTATAGATACATTTGCAATGTATCATGAACCACAATACATGAAATGCTACAGCCAACTGATGAACATAACTTGAGAGAATAAAGAGAGTAGCCTAGCTGCATTATTTCTACTGCAACAACGTCTAAAAACAATAAAGACAACATCCGGAGTTCCGGTGACGTGCAGCGACAAGACAGTTTGTTAGTTAACCACTATACGTGAAATGCTACAGCTAACTGGAGAATAAAACTTCAGAGAATAAACAGAGCAGCCTAGTTGCATTATTTCTACTGCAACATGCACTAAAAAACACATACCTCCTTAGTCTTGTTGCTTCTTTCTTCACCAGACACATCCCAATCTTCCCCCTCATCTCCAGAAATTGAATCCTTGCGAGGGGCTTGGCCAGAATGTCGGCAAGCTGATCATTTGTGCCGATGTACTCAACATTAATGATTCCTTCTTCCACATTCTCCCTGATGAAATGATACTTCACTTCTATGTGCTTTCCCATCTCATGAAACAGAAGGTTTTTACACAAGGAGATTGCTGATTGATCGTCGATTTTGAGTGTCACTAGCTCAAACTAAACTTCAACTAAATCAGCTAATAGACGTCCCAGCCAAGTAGCCTGACATGCTGCAGCTGCTCTAGCTATGTACTCTGCTTCACAAGATGACATGGCCACAACATTCCGCTTCTGAGTTAACCAAGTGATTGGGCTCGATCCAAGATAGAAGAGTACACATGTTGTGCTTTTTCGGTCATCTACATCACCTGCCATGTCACTATAACTGAAACCTGTCTGAAAGGACAAGGATGTTACCTAGAGGGGAGGGTGAATAGGCGGTTAAAAACTTTTCCGAGAGAGGCTCAACAAAGGCAGAATTAAACTAGTGTTTACTTTGTTAAGCACAAAAACCTAGAACAACTAGGGTTCACCTATTTGCACCAACGACTTTTGCTAAACAAGACAAGCAACTATGAGATAGCAAGATATAAACTTCAAGCACGAAGGTTATCACAAAGTAACGTGCATAAGTGAGAGCTCGGGTATAGAGCTAACCGAGGCACATGGAGACGACGATGTTTTACCGAGTTCCTACCAACATTGAGTACGTCTCGTTTGGAGAGGGGGTGGTATCAAACCACCAACGCCACAAAAGGCCTCCGTTGTTCTCCTGTGAATCTCACCCCAACGGGATCGATGCACACTTCCACTATCGGTGCACTTGTCGGTGGCAATCCGGAATCTCTCACAAGGTTGGGGCACTTATCCACAACTCAATTGGAGGCTCCCAACAAACAAGCTTGGGGAAAGCTCCACAACTTAATTCGAGGCCCCAAGTAATCCACAAACCTGCAAAACCACCAAACCGTCTAGGGTTCCAATGAACCCAAGAGTAAAAAGCTTCTCAACTTTTCACCCAATCGAATCCTCACTGATAACTCAAACCGTTGCACCAAATGCAATGGCAAGAACACAAGAAGTGCTCAAATCCTTCTCTCCCAAATTCCACCAAAGTTACAAAAGCTTATGGGGGAATAAGATAGGAAGAACAATGGAGGAAATCCACAAAAGAATCCAAGATCTAGATCCCAAGATGTTCCCCTCACTTAGAGGAGAGATTGATTGGTGGGGTTGTAGATCTAGATCTCCTCTTTCGAATCCCTAAAGAATATGCAAGAATCATAGGAGGGATTGAGAGATAGCAAGCTCAAGAAGGTCAGCAATGGAGGGGAAAACTTGCAAGGAAGGTTGGGGAACCATTGGGGAAGAATGGCCCCTTAAATAGGTCCCTAGAAATCCAACTGTTAGTCCCAGGAATCGCCTGGTCCGGATTCTCCAGACTAGGACCGGAGTCTCCGGTGTACCCAGGCCAAAGGGGGTCAAACTGGGGGACAATCTGTATGTGGTCCGGAGATAGACCGGAGATTTAGTCTGGAGTCTCCATTCTTACAAAAACTAGTAGAAAGACCAATACGAAAACAACCATAACTTTTGCATCAGGACTCCAATTTTGATGATCTTGGGCTCGTTTTAAAGAGGACAATAAACTCTACAAGATCATGCGGGGAACCATCATAGTCCAGCAAGGGAGGATAGAACTAAATGACGAAAGGTTTGACCTCTCTCAACAAGACGAGCCAGTAAAACCTCCAACATCGAAAACACAATAGAGAATGCATATGAAATCCGTTTTCGATGAACTTGGGCTTGTCATGAAGATTAACACAAGCTCTAAATCCTCTCATGGATAAGAACCAAATAACAACCAAGAAAGATTATGCCAAGTAAGCAAAGGGTTGATCTCTCATGAAGGATATGATCAAGTTAGTCACTCGAGAGCCCCTCTTGATAGTACGACTATCTATCCTATAAATCGGTCTCCCCAACTAACACCATGAGACCGGTAACAAATAAACCATATCAAGAACAAACCTTTTCCTTAAGCATATTCCACTTGAGCTTGACGATAGCAATCTTGTCCACCTCAAGATGGAACACCTTTCTTGATTGCACTAGCTTGGTGAAGATTTGCAAATTCCTCTCCCATACTCCACGATAACCATAGGATGGAAAGCTTCAAGAAAATGATCTCTTCGAGATGGCTCATCTTAAACTTGCACATCATTTCTTCTTTATTCATTATGTTGGTGTCTTGAAGGTACATAAGAGATATCATTCCAACTTTAGTCTTCAAGACACACTTGCTATAGGCTCAACTCTCACTTGACCAATCTCCGGATCACTCATTGAAACCTTGGTCAACACTTAATATTCTTCACTTTCTTCTTATACAAACCTTGAAGTCAACATATGGTTCAAGCATTGCATATGGACAAATCCTACAGGTAAAACTCAATGCAAACATAAGTCCATAAAGATTGTCATTAATTACCAAAACCACACATGGGGGCACACATGCACTTACAATCTCCCCCATTTTGGTAATTGATGACAATCCCTTTGAGAGGGTTTATATAAGGAATTAACCAAACAAAACATTGTGCTAACATCAAATACAACACAAGTATGTGATGTTAGTACAACCACAATATAGAGCAAACTCCCCCACAATCTATGCACGCGTGGATGAACTTGAATTTCATTGCATATATTGCCAACCATTACTGGTGGTGGACTTTTATCTATATATTCAATATGCCATGCAACACACTAAGATGCAAAGCACACGAGACAAGTGTTTAAGTACAAAACTCACAACACACAACCAAATTCCCTAAAACCCTCTAAAACTTCTCCCCCATTGGCATCGATTGCTGAAATGGGTGAAAACATTAGAAGGCCAATTTATTGAGAGTTCCTCCATATGCTGTGAATTTCTCATAATATGAGTGGAATCAAATACACGTATCCAATGACGAATACCATGAGGAAATAAAACTAAACTGAGGATCCAAAGATTGCAAAGAAATAAAATGGTGAAGAAGCATCAACGAATGAAGCAAGCAATCAAAAGATCGAAAGAAGCACTTCACAAAAGGAAGATGCCAATAGAAATATAGATATTATGATAAGAATGAAAAGAGAGTGATCTAAATAATATGAGGAGACTCCTCAAGGTTTGTGCACAAATTATAATTTTGCATTTGAATACAATATGCACAAACATGGCATCCTCATTCCCTCTATATCATTTAAACCACGAGCATGAGCAAGAGAGAAGATATTATGATAAGAGCAAATGAGTGTTTAGATGAAAATAGGAAGCTCCCCAAGGTTCATGCACAAAAAAGTGCACAATTATGGAATCCTAACTTCCCATAATCAAACAAAACACCAAACAAGAACAAGAAAGCAAATGTGTGTTCTTAGGTAGATTAGGAAAGCTCCCCAAGGTTTATGCCCCAAATGTAATAATTGCTTTGAATGCAAAGTGCATAAACATGGTATCCTTGCTCCCCCAAACTTACATAACAACACAAATGCATGAGAGATCAACTTTCTTAACACCAATGAGTGCCAAAAGATGCAAATGAAAAGGTCAAGCATTCAAAGCAACACTTTTGGAGCCACCAAAGAATAAAAAGGAGCACAAGGTGTAGACTCCAAAGCAAAAGGATATCAACTAGAGATTCATCCATAATTATGTGTATATGTTTCTAGGTAAACAACAATCACCAAGATACACATCCACAAAGAAAAATGTACACACAAAATGGATACTCATGAATGAACAAGATATCCAAAAGAAAGTCATAGATAATGCCAATAAGATTTTTTTGCTAGAAAGCATGGCCAAAGGCTCAAATTTATCTTATTGAACATCAATGACCATCAAACACCAACAAATACATCAAAACTATCACAAGGTAACAAGAGACAGTTGGAATGCATTGGGAAAGGCAACTAGTATCATAAAGAGCAAATAAGCCTTGAAAATTCATCCATATTGCACATGAGAGAAATTAAGGAAATGATTGGAAATAGAATTGCTAGATTGGCATCTATGGGATTGGTGAATCATAAACATTATTTTGATATACTTCCCAAAATATGCATTCATCTCAACTTACTCATACCACAATAAGTATGATACAATAAAATCTTGCAAGAACCACAATAAAAGTAACTGAAGGAAATCATGCCATGATGCAACCACAAAGGTTGGATGCTCAAAAAGTATGCATGAGAGGGATACTTGTTACCGAGATACCATTGGTAGGATGAAGTAGATATGAGTTTGTTGATCACCCTAGCTTGACTCCAATTATCATTTAGTCCCCACATCTTATTATTATTGAAAAGCATCCAGTGAATCTCCAATGTACCTATAACACATTCAAGTACACAATGGTCCCAAAACTCATTGGGTCCAAAGTAGTTAGATAAACTAAAATACATAGGAGAGACTCCACATAAATATGTGCATATTGATATGAAATTGAATTTCATGCACATCTTAGCCGATATGATTTGGTGGAGAATCCCCTATATATTGGATCAAGAAAGAAAGCATGCCATAATATAGAACATGTAGTAAATATGCATGCACAAGATTTCAAGAACCAAAAAAGGAGATACAATTTGAACAAAAACACCAAGTAAACCAAGAAGTCGCACACAAGAGTGTGACACGACAAAAGGGTGTCCAAATTGTATCAAAGAGCCAAATCAACACATGAAAGTACACAAATTCAACAAATGAACAAGGCAACAGCCAAAGAGCAAAAGATAGACAAAAACACCAATGCTCAAGGATTTATCTCATCCTAAGGGATCAAACAAGTAACAAGGAATGAGACAAAAACAACTCCCAAAAAGCAAGGTTCCAACACACACACCAAACTCTCTACACTTTTCATGATGGCACAAACTACCAAAAGAAAAGATCAAACTTCCAAGAACATAAAACATGATATGGAACAAAACAAGAAGAATAAATATCAGTGTTCTAAATAATATAGGAGAGCTCCCCCATGGATAGTGCATTATGTAGGATTTTCCTTTTGAATGCAAAATGCACACAAATGGGATCATCACTAGTACCTACATTAAATAAAACACACGAGGATACAAAAAAAAGAAGATCCACAAGAGGCAAGAAAAGCTTGGGAGACAACACAAAACATTTTCTTGGCAAGAGGTAGTACAAAATTTAAGCAAAGGCCAAAGTGAATATGATCAATAAATTCTACCATATATGGAGTACCATTTGTCCAATGACAAGAATTATGGGGAAACATTTCCCAAGGTAGTTTTCAAGGATATCATGATCATACTCACAACAAGAAGCATATGACAAAATATAAAAATTAAGCTTGATGATTAGAAAGAGAATCTTGATAGCTCCAAATAGCTACACAATCATTAATGATGAGAGTAACTTGAAGCAAATGGTTTCCATGGAGGATATAGATGTTATGAGGAAACACAAACCAAGAAGAGCTCACACAAACAAGATCCAAAATATGAGAAAAAAATGTATTCAAGCAAATTTGAACTTGTTTGAGCAAATGTGTCACATAGGAGCTAGATAATTATCAATATCAATTCTAAGTGACACAACCTCGAATATTCACATTTTCTAGGCTTGTAATATGCACTAAGCATATGACTCCCCCATAATGTGATAAACCATAAATATCGACACGAGGCAAAAGGATCCAAATAGAGATAATTAATGGACATTATAGAATTTGAATTTCTCATGAGAAACATACCACATAGAGACTAGATAAAACTTGCAATATATATACTAAGTGGCATTCCTCATGTACACACATTTTAGGATTGTGTAATGCCCAAGCATAACACTCCCGCAAAATGGGATAGTCCATTAATCTCCGGTAAGAGCCAACTAAGATATAAACAAGATGCAATAGGCTTAAACACAAAAACACATACATGGTGTGCAAGCCAACATACACAAACCTGATTTCTCAAGTTTAAGCAAGTAGGAAGCACAACATATACAAAACATATGCAAGGTACAAAACTAACACATGCACAAGGGGCAAGTAACTTTCAATGTAAATGAGTTGAGACCATGTTACCGCAAGGAGGAGCAATGGATATATGATAGACATATGATAATCTAAATGACTTGGCTTGAGAGAATATAGTTGAAGTCCCCTTACTTCTTCATGATGTAGCCAAGTCTCCAATGCCCTCCAACACACACCTATTGATCAAGTTTTAGCTTGATGGTCCCCAACCAAGTTGGGTCCTAAGAGGTTAGTCACAATAGGCTTGGCAACCCAAATGGTTCTTTTCTTGACACCACTTTGAGCACCAACATATTTGGCAAACACATTGCCACCCTCATCCTTCCTAAGAGAATAAACATCATCAATCATGATTGGGTTGGATGAGGAGTTACCAATAGTGCAAGAAGAAGATATGTGCCCCTTCTCACGACATAAGTAGCAAGTTCTTATATTCCCATTATTTTCACTTGATTTCTCCACAATGGGAGCATTAGCTTGAATCTTCTTGGGAAGAGGCCTTTCTCCAACTTTAGGTATGTCATGAACTTGAACTAGAGGTTGCTTCCCCTTTTTTATCTCACCAAGAGGCTTCTTCTTCAAGGGGAAAGATCTAACATGGTTCCCTTCAACTTTGCACTTGAAGCAAACAATCTTGGCCGAATTCTTGACTTTTCTTGACCCTTCTTATTGTTGCTCTTGGACTTCTTCTTGTTAGTGGACTTGTTCTTGGAATTGGATTTAAATCCAAGCCCACTCTTGTCATTGGGGGATTTTTGCACACTCAAGATCTTGTTGAGTGTGGTCTTCCCTTCATGACCCTTTTTCAAGTCATTCTTCAAAGAAGTGACTTGAGCCTTGAGCTCTTTGATTTCCTCTACATGGTTAGTGACAACACATATACTAGAGGAAGTAGAAATTTCATTTCTACAGCAACAAGGCAAAGAATGTAATTCATCACAAGATTTAGCAATAATGTGAGTGGACAAATTACAAGGACTAGCACATGGCAATATAGCATTATTCGTAGAGATTGAGCTAGTGACCACATGAGGATCAGAAGATGTTACCTTTGTATAGCTAGCCTTATGAGCTAACTTTAGCCTAGCATGGGATGCTAGAAGATCCTCATGAGAGCCTGATAACTTACCATGACTTTCTTCCAAGATACCATACTTGCTAGTTAGCAAAGCAAGTTGAGTCTTTAGCTCAACATTTTCCTTCAAAATAGATGCTTCACAAGAAATAGAGTTAGTAGCACAAGCATCATAATTAATTGTAAGAGGTGAGGGCAACTTCGAAAGCTCTTTTGAGTAAGAGGCTTTAAGTTCCTCATGTGACTCGTTGAGTTTGATGAGCTCACCCTTGATGACCCTAGAGCCATTTTTGAGGTGCTCAAAATTCTCAAGGAGTTTAGCATAAGCAACTTGAAGCTCATCATTTTTACTTTTGAGACCACTAGCCTCCTTAATACCTCTATCATGAGATTCCTTAACTCTAGACAACTATAGAGAAGAAGTCTCCTCAAGAGATTCCTTAGTGGTTTGTTCCTCTTCAAGATCTTCATTTATATGTGCAATTTGATTAGCATACTCATGCTCAAGGCTACTCATTTTATCAATGGTGTTCTCATGCTCCTTAATTTGTGATTCAAACTTATCAATGTGTTCTTTGCTCTTAATAGCAAAGTCCAAGATTTCAATGAAGTTAGAGCAAGCAATATTATTCTTAACAAGAGCATGATAAACCATCTCACCATTTTCATATAAATCTCTTTTTACTCATTATCCTCATCCTCATTATCACAAGAGGTATTGGGTTCCACAGTGGGAGTTACCTTTGAATCCCTAGCCATAAGGCATAGGTGGGAACCGTGAGATGATGATGATGAAGAATTACTTGAAGGTCCATTCAAAATCGTGTCTTTACCAATAGAATCTTGTGTCTTTCCACACTTTGGTGAAGTGGAAGAAGATGAGAACTCATCACGGCCAGAAGTGGAAGCAATACAATCATCCTCAATAATGTTGGACACATCATATTTATCTTGAAGTTTTGTCCATAACTCATGAGCGCTCCAAAAATGTATGATTGAAGAAGTAACTACATAGCTCAAAGCATTAACAAGCACATTAGAGGCTTGAGCCTAGAGATATAAGTTTTTTCATCCTCACAAGATAGATTTTCGAAATCCATAGGAGGAGAAAAACCTATATCTGCAATACGCTCCAAATTTGGGTCCATGTCCCGAAAATGAATAAGCATACGAGTTTTACATATATCATAATTTGTGCCATGGAATATGAACATGTCATTGCGCACTAATACCCTAGTAGACATCTTTACTCTCAAGGCGGTGAAGCCTAAAATGAGAGACCAGGCTCTGATACCAATTGAAAGGACAAGGATGTCGCCTAGAGGGGGTGAATAGGCGGTTAAAAACTTTTCCGAGAGAGGCTCAACAAAGGCGAAATTAAACTAGCGTTTACTTTGTTAAGCACAAAAACCTAGAACAACTAGGGTTCACCTATTTGCACCAACGAATTATGCTAAACAAGACAAGCAACTATGAGATAGCAAGATATAAACTTCAAGCACGAAGGCTATCACAAAGTAAGGTGCATAAGTAAGAGCTCGTGTATAGAGCTAACCGAGGCACGCGGAGATGACGATGTTTTACTGAGTTCCTCCCAACATGGAGTACGTCTCATTTGGAGAAGGGTGGTATCAAACCACCAACACCACAAAAGGCCTCCCTTGTTCTCCTGTGAATCTCACCCCAACAGGATCGATCCACACTTCCACTATCGGTGCACTTGTTGGTGGCAATCCGGAACCTCTCACAAGGTTGGGACACTTCTCCACAACTCAATTGGAGGCTCGCAACAAACAAGCTTGGGGAAAGCTCCACAACTTAATTAGAGGCCCCAAGTAATCCACAAACCTCCAAAACCACCAAATCTTCTAGGGTTCCAATGAACCCAAGAGTAAAAATCTTCTCAACTTTTCACCCAATCGAATCCTCACCGAGAACTCAAACTGATGCACCAAATGCAATGGCAAGAACACAAGAAGTGCTCAAATCCTTCTCTCCCAAATTCTACCAAAGCTACAAAAGCTTACGGGGGAATAAGAGAGGAATAACAATGGAGGAAATCCACAAAATACTCCAAGATTTAGATCCCAAGATGTTCCCCTCACTTAGAGGAGAGATTGATTGGTGGGATTGTACATCTAGATCTCCTCTTTCGAATCACTAAAGAATATGCAAGAATCATAGGAGGGATTGAGAGATAGCAAGCTCAAGAAGGTCAGCAATGGAGGGGAAAACTTGCAAGGAAGGTTGGGGAGCCATTGGGGAAGAAGGGCCCCTTAAATAGGTCCCTACAAATCCAACCGTTTGGCCCAGGAATCGCCCGGTCCGGAGTCTACAGACTGGGACCGGAGTCTCTGGTGTACCCAGGCCAAACATGGTCAAACTAGGGGACAATCTGTACGCGGTCCGGAGATAGACCGGAGATTTAGTCCGGAGTCTCCGATCTTACAAAAACTAGCAGAAAGACCAATACGAAAACAACCATAACTTTTGCATCCGGATTCCGATTTTGATGATCTTGGGCTCGTTTTAAAGAGGACAATAAGCTCTAGAAGATCATGTAGAGAACCATCATAGTCCAGAAAGGGAGGATAGAACCAAATGACGAAAGGTTTTACCTCTCTCAATAAGACGAACCGGTAAAACCTCCAACATCGAAAACGCAATAGAGAATGCATATGAAATACGTTTTAGATGAACTTGGGCTTGTCATGAAGATTAACACAAGCTCTAAATCCTCTCATGGATAAGAACCAAATAACAACCAAAAAATATTATGCCAAGTATGCAAAGGGTTGATCTCTCACGAAGGATATGATCAAGTTACTCACTCGAGAGCCCCTCTTGATAGTATGGCTATATATCCTATAAATTGGTCTCCCCAACTAACACCATGAGACCGGTAAGAAATAAACCCTATCAATAACATACATTTTCCTTAAGCATATTCCACTTGAGTTTGACGATAGCGATCTTGTCCACCTCAAGATGGAACACCTTGCTTGATTGCACTAGCTTGGTGAAGACTTGCAAATTGCTCTTCCATACTCCAAGATAACCATAGGATGGCAAGCTTAAAGCAAATGATCTCTTCGAGATGGTTCATCTTAAACTTGCACATCATTTCTTCTTTATTCATTATGTTGGTGTCTTGAAGGTACATAAGAGATATGATTCCAACTTTAGTATTCAAGACACATTTGCTATAGGCTCAACTCTCACTTGACCAATCTCCGGATCACTCATTGAAACCTTGGTCAACACTTAATATTCTTCACTTTCTTCTTCTCCCAACCTTGAAGCCAACATATGGTTCAAGCATTGTATATGGACAAATCCTACAGGTAAAACTCAATGCAAACATAAGTCCATAAAGATTGTCATTAATTACCAAAACCACACATGGAGGCACACATGCACTTTCACTGTCAACTGCAGATTTTCTTTCCTTCTTGTGATACTTAATTCCCATATTTAGAGTACCACTCACATATCTCAATATGTGTTTTACTGCAGCTAATTGCTCACTAGTTCGATTATCCATGAATCTACTTCCTATTCCAACTGAGCAAGTGATATCTGATCTTGTGTGGATTTGATACTGAGACTCCCAACTATGCTTCTATACTGAGTTGCATCTACTGCTGGGCACTTACTTTCTTTGCTTAGGTGTAGTCTAGCCTCCATAGAGTTTGAAATGGATTACAATTACCCATGCCACTTTTCTCAAGTAACTTCGATGCATATCTAGACTAACAGACAATAGCTTGTTCTACTCTCCTGACAGCTTTGGCACAACCTTTTCTTCATGGAGAAAAACATTTTCTGACAGTATTTCAACACTGTTAACCACTTCATGGACCTGCATCATCAATAGTGCAGGGTCTTCGTCTTCCTCCTTTTGCACCAGGTTTGCTCGATGTTTCTTTGGCGGCTCGGGACAATCAAAGGAAAAATGACCTATTTCATTATAGTTGAAACATTGAACTTTCAAGATGTCGAACTTATGGTACTTTTTCTTCTTGCCTTTTTCCTTGCCGCTGCCTGATTCGGCCATGTTGTGGTCACCACGGTCATCGCCGCGGCCACCTCCCTTCTTTTCACCGTCGGAGCTGCGTGTTACGCCATTGGGCCCCTTTCCTTTCATGAGTTGTTCAAGGGCACGAGTCACGAGCATCAGCTGCTCAGTGTTGCCGCCATGATCACGACAACGATCGTTCTTCTCATACGAGGCAAGGCGACAGATAGCCTCTACCACCGTCATGGTGGTGAGATCCCCCCACTGCTCGATGGTGTTGACGATGTCGGCGAACCGGCTGGGCACTGCGCCTAAGAGGATCTCAATGACGGCTTCATCCTTGAGTGTCTCCCCCAATGATCGGATCTCTGCAACTAGAGTGGTGAGATTTTGCGCAAACGCAGTCACAGACTCACCTCGTCCATCTCCATGCAATCCAATTGCCGCTTCAGTTGTTTGATGCACGACTTCTTAACGCGGTCCTCGCTGATGTGCATATGCCGGATCGCCTCCTAGGCCTCACGGGCGGTGTCGTACTCGAAGATTGACATCATCACCATGTCCGGCATGGACTGTGATAGCGCTGTGAACGTGCCCTCTTCCTTGAGCTCGTCATACTCGCCATCACCCTCGACAGCGGACCAGACACCGAGCGGCCGCATGATGATCTTCATCTTCATGGCCCAGAGACTGTAGTTTGTATCCGTTGGCATCATGTATTGTACAAGTATGTTGGTCACCCTCATGGGCACCCACACATCAACAGTGTGGTCTCCTCCACCACCGCTACCCCTGGCCACGTCTATCCTCCTGCTGGGCGCCACGTACCGTGCGCTTCCACCTCTGCCTCCGTTCATCAGTTTCTTGTCACCCATCGGCGATCACCGCCACCAACACACACCCGAGATCTAGAACTCTATGGCTCTGATACCAAATGATGATTTTCAGGCCTGATGACACACACGATTCACCTGGAAACACCTACAATCTATCGCTTCTATGAACACGGACGTGGAAACCCACGATCACATGCAAAGACAGGAAGATTTGGTGACGCACTCTGTTTGCGTATTTCCTTGTTTTTCCTTTTATTCTTAGTCCGGGGAAGGACACAACTAATGCCCCTAAAAACCTGCCATGATCAACATCGACCTTCCCATCCCACGTTCCAGATCATGGCACGCTTCTTACACCTAATAGACTCTACTACTCGATCGCAACATGGACTGAGAACGCTTCTAATCGTTACAACGACAAATTCGTCAGTTAACCACAATATGTGAAACGCTACAGCTAACTGATGAACATAACTTGAGAGAATAAACAGGGTAGCCTAGCTGCATTATTTCTATTACAACAACGACTAAAAAAAATAAAGACGACGGCCAAAGTTCCGACAACATGCAGCGGCAAGACTGAAAGTACGGCCGTGGCGACAATGCTCCCAGCCAACAATGCGTGCAAAAGCTTAAGCTAGGTTCAGAAGGGAATCCATCCTTTTCTCACATTTCTTCTCTGTTCTCTCTGTGGCTCGAGTCGCTCTCGGGTAGAGGTGTAGAGCAGTGCTGATGACGTCAAGAGAGACAAAAGATTGAAGTGAAAAGTGTGTTCTTTATTGATTTACTGTTTAGCCTTTTATAGTCTCTGAACAGATGAGTGCAATGTCAGTTGCAGTTTATATATCCCTTCGGAAGAGGCATGGTGCTTGTTCAGGATGTTTGACGTTTGGACAATGCTAAGAAAGACAACCGCTGGCAGTTTATACTAACACAATCCTAGCTGCCCATTTGGCTTGCATGTTACGCTAACTACTCCTAACAAAAAGGATCGCAACACGTAGTTGGAGAAGCCAGGTGGCCATAGTCAGGTAGGAGAGGCACGATAAAACGCTGGCTAGATATAGACAACGTCACTTTTGTTGAGCAGTATATGGTACCCCCGGTAGCAGCTCTTCGGCCGCAGCGAGGTTCGGTGCATCAGAATTTGGTTTCCTCCAAAATCTTAAATAAATGTACAAAACAAATGAGCTAAATACTGGATATAGTTTTAGAACTAGGAAGATGTTTTACACATGAGCAATAACTTTTAGATGGATATGTCTATATATATATATATATATATATATATATATATATATATATATATATATATATATATATATATATATATATATCTTAGGACGCTTTCTCTTGAGATATCCATGGTTTCTAAATCACATATATTCATCGTTTTCTTTTATATATAGGGTATCTATGATATATAATAATAAATTATATTAAAAATTATAAAGAGGTACGATATACTCATCTATGTGGTATGTTGAACATGAGAGTATCACCAGTACAAACGCGTTACTTAGAGACGTCAATTGTCCATAGGCCTTAGCCGGTTTCTCATTCCGGCTCAAACGCATAGCTTCTAAGAGCACATCACCTGAGCCGTTTTTCTTTGCGGCTCTAAGACACGCGACCTCAGACGATGCAAAAAGGAAAACGCCTCTAACATGTACGGCCTGGAGACGGATAGTGGTGTTTGGGTTCCTAGACCAATAACAGGGTTATTGCAGTACTTGTAGCAGCAAATATTTAAAGAGTTTGTCCTGCTGGGAGCTTGGCGAACACGACCCCACGTCCACATTGTCAATACGACCACGTTCGCACCCAAACCGTGGTTTGGAAATAACCTATTCTATAAGTTGCTAGGATAAATGAATTTAAAATGTTTTGTAATAACTACTACTAGGACTAGAAGAAAACTAGAACAAAAGTAAAACTGAAAAGAGGTGAATGCAATGAGATGAAATATTACGGCTATTATTCCTCAAGTAATGTTGTGTATACCGGTATGCATGATAAGTGCTTATGGAATAGATGTTAACTATAATTATGGCGGTCCCTCATATACCGTTGTCTCCCACCGTTGGTAAGTGGCAACTAGACAACTCAATAGTCCACACCCTCTTCGGACATGGGTCATCTCGTAAGAGAATAGTGTATTAAGGTAACAAGACCAATCAAGGTAAACCAGAGCAAAGGCATTAAGTTCTATGGACAACCGTACTCCTAAGAAAGTGTGCTAGTCACAAGATATCCCGTCTGTCATTTTGAGGTCAAGCAATTCGCAACACTATACCTATCTATATCATGAGTGATCTTGAAGGAACTCTGGGCGGTGCATCCTAAGCTGCTATTTCCTCCGCAAATCACTTATAGAGAATAGCCTATTAGTTCTACCCATGGAAGATCAGAGACTAATGGTAAGTTTTGTGACACTCTATGAATCCTTAGTAAATTCCTCAATAATGGATTGGGCGTCTCCAATCACTAGAATAATATCATGAATAGAACAATATAAAGACAAAGCACAAACATATTAATTAACAAGAACACACCACACTTCAATTACTCAAATCATCATAACATTAATAAAAGGGGGTTCAAGCCATGTTACAACCCATCACATAGATCATGATGGGGAAGTATGAAGGAGTAGCGGTGATGGAGATGGTGATGACATCGTGGTGATGGTGGCATCGATGTGGTGATGGCGGCGTCCTCCTTCTCCTCCTCTTCTTGCTTGGATGGCTTGATGGTGTTGATGGCGATTTGGATCTTGGTGAAGCTGTAGAGGCTATGGAGGCGGCACAGCGGCAGGGCGCCACCGTGGAGGCAGTAGATGGGATCTAGATCTTGTATATGGTGTATGGTGGCTTCCTCCTCTCTTCTTTGACTCATCCCTCCTTTATATAGGCCTTGGGGTGCCCTAGGGTTCCCCCAATACCGTCATATGACTTAGGAAAGATTCTAGAGCTTCTGGAGGGCGAAATCCCGTTGTTTGCGACCTTTTTGGCAACTATACGGCGGGAGCTATACGGCCGGAATTTTTGCTCCCGCCGTATAGTTGGTCATTAAACCTTCAGCACTCATTAGTATTTTGGTCGCCATTTCTTCATACGAACTCTGTTTTGGGTGTTCTTAGGCTTGTTGAATTTGTCTTGTCGAGGGGTACAACCCTGTAGTCTTGGATCTTTATGTTGAGAAGTTGGAAAAAATCACTTTTCCAACACCTCAAATGGCTAAGTTTGGTCCCTGCAGCTCCTCCATACTATGCTCTCTTTGTTCCTTTTGCCTTTGTTTTATTCATAATCATCATAAACACCTACACACATGTCAAAGACAAGGAAGAGGGATAAAATTCTACCTAAACTACTAAATGTGCAAAGATCATATTGAATTTAATAAAAACAAGTAATCATGCATATCAAGCATAGCAATAATTAGATGGAGCATGATATGATAGGCAAATGACACAATTTATATTGCTAAAAAGTGTTGTATTATCACAGCCATCAACTTCCCCAAGCTAGATCTTGCTCGTCTCGAGCAAAAGGGATCGATAACTTAATGGATGTGATCTTTCTTATCATTGGAAATCAATGCACCATATCCTTGTTTTTCCTGCAAGCTCAAAGCAATAGAGCACATAATCATACAAGGCAATATAAGATCAGTTATATTATTCCAAACCACTAGAGATTAGTCAAAAACTTCTATGCCCCATATCAAAGTTAAATCTAGCTTGCAAGTAAACTTGTGATCCTTCTATACACACTTTATTGTATTTTTATTTGTATAAGGCAAAGCTGAACACGGTTAGTTGTAAATCATAAATAGAAATAGAGTTTTCCAATGCTGCCCACTCATGCCATCTATTAAAGTCTCTCAAGTGCAAACTTCGGTTGTTGAGCTCATAGAAAATATATTTCTTAGTAACGAGACCACACCACAAGAGTGGTATATGTTCAATCGAGACTGTGTAGGCTAGGAAGGACACTCGTGAACATTAACAAGGTTTCCCTTTTCGATATAATGATTTCTCATAATGGTTAGAGGAGTATTCCAACTTTTTTTAACGCAGGCCCACGAGAATACCAATGCATACCCAAATATAGCATTTTTTCTACATATGTTGGGCAACTCATAGCCAAACTCCAAGATTTTTCTCTTTTTGAATTGTCCAAAGGCCAGCGGAGTTGTTAGAATCCCATCTTGTGCGATAGTGGCGCAAGACACGCATAAAGCAATATCTCACTTTGATTTCCAAGACAAAATTTTGGCATATGTAATCTCGAAACTTTGAAACATCATTTCTTATTTGACAAATCACTCAGTAAGCATCTATTAATACCATCATTTCCAACACTATGGGGTCGTGCTACTCCATAACCATTCACTTAAGACAATTCTGAACAGTGACAACTAGCAAGTTTTGAAGAACTTCTTTATTATATTTTTTCTTTTCAAAATATAGAGAACATGGTAATGTATATTTAGAGGATCACAATATTTTCACAAGCTAGATAAAAGTTGAACAAGGTGCATCAAAGCTATGGCTTGTATCCTATGAGGCCTAACATGAGCAAGTATATCCCTTATATAAATATGAAGAAAAACTCACCTAAGCAAGCATTCAAAAACAGAGGGATACACAATAGCATGAAAACTTTTTAAGATAAAGAACTTTGCACAAGACTCTATGCATGCAAAATAACCTCCCCAAGCTAAGAATACAAACTTGAGAAGATCATGAAAACAAAATAGAAAATGCATTTATCAAAAGAGAGTATAAGAAGTGGTTACCCCCAAGCTTAAGTTAAAGCAAGGGTGACACACTTTATCGTTGAGGTGCTTTTAACCTCTACTTTGATGGACAAAGAACCTTTGCTTCATGAATGCTTCACGATCCGGTGTATGCCTTCCTTAAGAACCTAGTAGGAACAAGACTAGAAAGAAGACAAAATATTTTTGTGTTTTTGAAGACATGGGTTTGGCTCACAAGTGATAAAAATACAATTCCCACTAAGTCGGTTCATCAACCTAAGCACCATGCTTAAGTCAACAAACTAGTTCTAGAAGTGGCATATCCTAGATTGTAATGAGGTGCAAGTGAAACAGGATACGAGACACGAGTGTGCAGCCCCTATGTGCTTATTTAAAAGAGGTTCGAGTTGCAAGGTTTTACCATACACTGATTGTTGAAACATTGAATTGAAGCAACCAAGTGGCTCATGCGAGTGTTTGCACGGTTGACACTACCATACACGTCGTCACACAAGGTTTAAGTCCCTACAAAAATAACACATAAAATAAAAGACAATGGTTTGGTGTACGAACGAAGTTCGTTAACCCAACTAATAAAAGAAAATGAAAATAAAACATGAACTACTAAAGAGAACTACAATTTAAGGAATTTCTGAGATAGAACTTTATTGTTTACATACGCTCGGCTTCTCTAAAACATGGGAGAAGCTCCCAAGTGGTGTTTCGAGGTTTTTAGAAGAAGAAGGAAGAAGAAAGAATTAAATTTTGAGCAATGGTTACCTTCCAGTTGGCGTTTGAGGAGTTTTCCCAACTATACGGGCACAAATATACGGCCGGACCAAAAAGGTCCCGCCGTATAGTTGGTCGTTAAACTTATAGTACCTTAAACATCGAAGGGTAGATGGCATCGATATCTATATGGCTGCAACTATACGGATGGATCAAAAAGGTCCCACCATATAGTTGGTCATTAAACTTGCAGTACCCTACAATAGAAATTCGGAGATGGGATAGATAACTATACGAACGCAACTATATGGCCAAAAAAAATTCCCGCCATATAGTTGGTCGTTAAACCTTCTGGAAACGCCAATCTCACATGTTTCATTGAGGATTCGTTATTAACCTAAAACTTAATAAACACCATGTTTTGACGGTAAAATAACAACTTTAATTTTCGACCAACAAATACATATAATTGAAGGATTCACCTGAAATTGATTTTCTCTTCCTTTTTACCGAGTTTATGCAACACATAATATAGTGACAATAAATTCTACCTTTTGAAAACTACCACAAGATTACTCTAACAGAAAGACATGCGAAGAATAAAAGTGTCAATGCAACATGAATGCAACTAGACCCGAGACAAAAAACTAAGAAAAGACACCTAGTAACTTCCGGGTTGCCTTCCGAGAAGCGCCTCTCTTTAAAGCCATAAAACTAGGCTAGGATGCTCCATACATTTCCAACCTGGATCCCAAGGGATATCGAGTCGAGGTGAGGTTGTACATACCAACTTGGAGCATCTTGAAGTAGAGTTTGGTCGGAGTTGTACCTGCTTACGGTGCATCGGCATCATGTAGATGAACAAGTTCTCGCTTTCAAGCGAGTGTTGATGCACCAAGCTTGGTGAACATGCCTACTATATAGCTGCAATGAGAGGATTTGAGATTCATATAAAATTCTTAAATCTTTACCTTGGTTACCTGTGTAGGGGAACACTTCATAGTATTCTTCCTTCATAGAAGGGAATTCAGGACCCTGCATGTTAGTATAGCAAGGTTCTATCTCTAGTTCATTATTATTAATGTTCTCCATATGAGTGTCTAGGCACAAGGCCTCTGCCGAACAATTATCAACAGTTTTAGCATCATAAAAATCACTACTAGAGTGAGAGGCATCACAAACAAAAGTTGTAGTGTGACTCTCTTTGTCAACCTCACCTTTTTGTTCATCCTTTTCATCGACTAGTGTTTTAATAGTAATGATAGAATTGAAAGTAGGAGTCGAAGGTGTGAGCGGGTGATCAATCCGTTCTTCCTCCTTGTGCTCCTTTTCCTATTCGCTCTTTAGTGAGTCCTACAAAAGGTTATCTTTCTCCATGACAGTTTTAGACCGCTTCAAATAATATAATATCAATGCATTATTACTTAAATTATTGTTGCAAAAGAGGAATATTAGGTATACTAAATTAAAAACTTCATCAAGTGCTTCCTTTCAACATCAATACTTCCTAGTCTAAATACCATTTCAGATGCACCTTTGAAAAGAAAGTATTCTAGTACTTCCAAACTAGCATAGGATTTATCTCTATTGTAATTTGCTAGAGTAGGATTGTTGGAACAATTACATTGAAAATTAAGGTGGTCATCTGTTATATAAATTGTGCAATAAGATCCATCATTAGCATACAACCATAATGAATGTCTTTCCAATTGGTCTAGCAATTTCTTTATTAGCTCATGTCTAGCAACTAGGCTTGATGAACTTGAATCCTTTATCTCCTCCAATGCTTGTATTATCTCTTGAACAAAATTTATCTCAGAAGACATGATTAGTAGAAACAGTTTTTATAAATTTTTGGTTTTGTAATTTTTTATTGTTTTCAATGTAAAAGAAAGCATTAAGATAATAGCAATAAACTGAAATAAACTATGTACGAGTAGATAACCGAACGCTTTGCTCCCCGCCAATGGCGCCATTTTGATGACTAGATTCCTGCACCAATAACAGGGTTATTGTAGTACTTGTCGCAGCAAATATTTAAAGAGTTTGTCCTGCTGGGAGCTCAGCGAACACGACCCCGCAGCGATAATGTCAATACGACCATGTTCGCACTCAAACCGTGGTTTGGAAATAACCTATTCTATAAGTTGCTAGGATAAATGAATTTAAGATGTTTTGTAATAACTACTACTAGGACTAGAAGAAAACTAGAACAAAAGTAAAACTGAAAAGAGGTGAATGCAATGAGATGAAATATTAATGCTATGATTCTTCAAGTAATGTTGTGTATACCGGTGTGCATGATAAGTTCTTATGGAATAGATGTTAACTATAATTGTGGTGGTCCCTCATATACTGTTGTCTCCCATCGTTGGTAAGTGGCAACTAGACAACTCAATTGTCCACACCCTCTTCGGACATGGGTCATCTCGTAAGTGAATAGTGTAATAAGGTAACAAGACCAATCAAGGTAAACCAGAGCAAATACATTAAGTTCTATGGACAACCATACTCCTAAGCAAGTGTGCTAGTCACAAGATATCTCGTCTATCACTTTGGGGTCAAGCAATTCGCAACACTATACTTATCTATATCATGAGTGATCTTGAGGGAATTCTGTGCAGTGCATCCTTAGCTGCAATTGCCTCCACAAATCACTTATAGCGAATAGTCTATTAGTTCTACCCATGGAAGAGAAGAGTCTAATGATAAGTTTTGTGACACTCGGTGAATCCCTAGTAAATTCCTCAACAATGGATTGAATGTCTCCAATCACTAGAATAATATCATGAATAAAACAATGTAAAGATAAAGCACAAACATATTAATTAACAATAACACACGACACTTCAATTACTCAAATCATAATAACATTAATAAAAGGGGTTTCAAGCCATGTTACAACCCATCACAAAGATCATGATGGGGAAGGATGAAGGAGTAGCGACGATGGAGATGGTGATGACGACGTGGTGATGGTGGCGTCGACATGGTGATGGCTAGTCCTCGTTCTCCTCCTCTTGTTGCTTGGATGGCTTGATGGTGTTGATGGAGATCTGGATCTTGGTGGAGCTGTAGAGGCTATGGAGGCGGCACGACGGCACGGTGCCGTCGTGGAGGTGGTAGATGGGATATAGATCTTGTATATGGTGTATGGTGGCTTCCTCCTCTCTTCTTTGACTCCTCCCTCTTTTATATAGGCCTTGGGGGTGCCCTAGGGTTCCCCCAATACCGTCATATGACTTAGGGAAGGCTCTAGAACTTCTGGAGGGTGAAATCCCATCGTTTGCGATCTTTTTGGGAACTATACTATGGGAGCTATACGGATTTTTGCTCCCGCCGTATAGTTGGTCGTTAAACCTTCGATATTCGTTAGTATTTTGGTCGCCATTTCTTCATACAAACTCCGTTTTGGGTGTTCTTGGGCTTGTTGAATTCGTCTCGTCGAGGGCTACAACCCTGGGGTATTGGATCTTTATGTTGAGAAGTTGGAAAAAATCACTTTTCCATCACCTTAAATGGCTAAGTCTGGTCCTTGCAGCTCCTCCATACTATGCTCTCTTTATTCCTTTTGCCTTTTTATCCATAATCATCATCAACACCTACACACATGTCAAAGACAAGGAATAGGGATAAAATTCTACCTAAACTACTAAATGTGCAAAGCTCATATTGCATTTAATAAAAACAAGTAATCATGCATATACAGCATAGCAATAGTTAGATGGAGCATGATATGATAGGAAAATGACACAATTTATATTGGTAAAAAGTGTTGTATTATCACAGTCATTAGCTAGTAGTGCTGACCGCTTGCAAGAACTCCTCAACCTCAGACGGCCTATACTAGGGACCATCTCCAATAGTCAGGCGACCTAAGTCGGATTCTAACAAAGACCATCTCCAGAACTAGTGGGCCTCGAAACGGATTTATAAAGTGACCATCTCTAGTGTGTGTAAATCATTGTAAATAGTAGCATGCTAATTCGAACTCGATCATAGCTGACATGACATGTAATCATGATTCAGGTGCCAAATAGACAGATTAACTCAAGAACTTATAGCAGCTCGTGGTAAGATTAGCCAGATAGTTGGGGAAATCCATACAAATTTAGCCATTACACACTATGACATTACATACAAAGTGCAGTCCATAAATCAGTCAGCTAGGATAATTAGTACTCTCTAACAAACCAACATTGCATTTATAATGGGCCGCCCGGTGGAAGTTGCTGGACCAGAATATGTACCTCTCCATTATATTTTTCATCAAAGCAAAAAAGGACAATGCTATCCTACTTTAGGTTGAAGCTTCTGACAACCTTCTCCCATCCAGTCGTTAAGATTGCATTTGACCCAGCTCCCATTTTCATCCTAACCATCTTTGGCTTTTTGCGCTTCATTTGCCAAACGTGGACATCAATAGGTTAATCAAGGTTCTTTAGATATTTTCTTGTGAACTCAGCTCCAAATGTTTGCGCAAGTACAGAGAATTGAAGAACTACCATGCTTGTGATTACTGGAAGTATTTAAATATCATAGGATAGCTTGTTGATAACATGATCAAGAATATATCATCTTACCAGCTTGCACTTCTTTTTCATGACAGATGAATAGGGCAGCCTGTAGACATAGTACTTCATTTTTGGTGGAAATTCGGGTTCACACTAGTCTAAGAGGAAGTCTACATGAACTTCTTTCAGATACATGTCGTTCCCAAAAAGGCATTGCTTATCAAAATCAGTGTCCCTGTTGTGTTGAGGCCCTGATGCAACAACACATAAAATTTTCAATGTGGGGGAATATTAATGTCTACCGTCTATACGCATACAAAATAGATGACCGCAATTTTAATGTTATTTTGATACCTCTAAACATAATCTTCTCAGTGGGCTCTTCATCTGATGACTGGAATTCAAAACCACCAAAGTTAATGTGAAAACTGTCATTGCTTGAGAGCATTATTGCATCATCACTGCAGGTTCCCATCTGTTGAATAGATATAGATAGAGAGCATCTTAATACAATCAAGATTCCAGTAGGCTAATGAAGTGATAATTAAAATAGATACAAACCAATGAAGTGACAATTAAATCTCTATTGCTAGAAGTGACAATTGCAGATTTTGAGATTGATACAAGGGGAAAAAAGATGGGACAGATGCAGGTCGGCCGAGGGAGGCTCTCCCGGTGGTGCCGTTAGGTCTTTGCAGCTTGGTAACCCTAAACCTTAAAATCAAGAAGAAAATGGAAAATTCCATGGCAAAGTTCCTAAATCTAAGCTGCTGATTTAGGGTTTTGGGGGTTTGGTTTTCACGCATACCTACCTGGATGACGAAGGAGTCCTCAGAGGTGAGGGACAACGTCTGCACCACTGGGGACTGGAGGCGGCGGTGGTGGAGGGTGGCAGCGGTGGACAGTGTTCTGGGCGGGCAGGGAAGAAAAATGTGGCACAGATCTAAAATATTTTTCCAAATATTTTCAGATATTTGCCACCAAGTACTAGCCTCAAACGGCTGCAAGTGGAAAATATCTCTAAGAACATCTGTTCTCCGAATATTTCAATTTTGCCGCCAAGTACTTCCCTAGCTAACGATTAGCAATTTGAAAAGAGCTAATATTCAGAACTCCGGATATATTTGGAACTCTGACATTTGATTATCCTAGAATTTTAGAATTATTCATAATTTAAAGGCAAACAAAGGTGTGTATACATGCTTGCTAGAGTGAAATTGAGTCCCCTAAGAATAAATGAGGTTCATAAATGGAATAAAATAATTAGCGTAGTGCAAACCATGGATCTTTATCCCGAAAGGCATGATGGCTCCTAGTGTTCATGCGCTTGCTGCAGAGCAATAAGGTGCAAGTGTTTTGAATTTCACTAATTCAAATGTTTAATCATGAAGTGAGATCATTTGGTTACTTAATTATGATTTTTTCACCAATATAACCTTTTTTCATGTATTCTTTGAAGGAAATCTCGTTGAGTGAACATTCAGACATCTCGATATATTCAGAACTCCTGATTTTGTTAATCCTAAATTTTGAGAATAATTCATAATTTAAAGGCAAAGGAAGGTGTTTATACATGCTTGCTAGAGTGAAATTGAGTCCTAAGAGTAAATGAGGTTCATACATCGAAGAAAATATATGGCGTAATACATATATACATCAAAGAGTGAAATTGAGTCCTAAGAGCAAATGAGGTTCATAAATCAAAAAAAATGGCATAGTACATATATACATCGAAGAGTGAGATTGAGTCCTAAGAGTAAATGAGGTTCATACATGTTGCAGAGCAATAAGCTGCAACTATTTTGAATTTGACTAATTCAAATGTTTAATGCCGATGTGAGATCATTTGGTTACTTCAATACGAATTTTCCACCAATTTAAAATCCTTTTGATGTATTCCTTGACAATTATAATATAATCGAGCACTAGAAATATTTGGTAGTGTTCATGAGCATGATCAGTAATATAATTGAACACTAGAAATTTTAAGGAACTCCATATAAAGGAGTATTAATATATAGATGAGGTACTTATAATTAATAGTTCAACCACCAGAGAAACCACAAATTTTCAGGAACCAGGTAATAATTAACTTAAACAAAATATAAGCAGGGGCATCAGCAAGAGGGACACAGAGACGACTTAGCAGGGGCAGCAGCAGGAGTATGCATCAACCAACTCGAAGGGGAAACATGTCAGTCCTGATATATTCCCGGAGGAATTTGCCGTAGGCTGCGTGCCGTGCCAAGGTCTCTGGCTGGTGTTTTCGGCCTTTGCCAACGTCCACCGCATGCTGGATCATGCTATCGATGTTCGTGTAGATGACTCTGCCACAGAATGGGCAAAACAATTTCATCCTACACTGGAAAGAAATTTGCCCACACCGTAACCGCCTCAGCGTGTAGCGGCTCTTGTTGTCCCTGGAGTATTTGCTAGAGTCCACGTTATCAGAATCCTCCTATTGATTTTTAAGAACATAACTTAGAACTCATACATATGCTTGAATTGTATTACAACTCAAGAATTGACAACATGTGTAAGACAATATTAAATTGATATCAAACAGAATGCATCTCAGCAATAGTTTGATCAGTTCATATATCAAAAAAATGACAATTAATTGGATCAGATTTATATGTAGAACAAAGTCTGTGGCCTCATAAGTTTCTTTAGAGATGGCGTAAGCAAAAAAATACCAATTGCACAACCTATTGTTTTTGTACATTGCCCCGGGTTCACTAACTCATCCCTGCAAAATTCTGATACCAATGTGTCTGCCTCTCTTTTGGGGCAAATTTGAATCAATGGCCACAATAAGAAATTGAAATGTAATCTTATGAAACAATATTCAAGTACAAAAACAATCCTGAATATAGTAATTATAAATAACAAAAAACCAAATAATATCAGCTACATGTAGAAACAACTTATGATCAAAACCATGCATATACATATGCATCAGACAAATCATTCAAAGATCATATAGCAGAAACAATTCAAAGATCATATAGTTTCATATGAGAATAAATCAGGGGCCTTATAATATTTTTCAAAGATGGAGTTGGTGAACCAAAGTACCAACAACACAACATATATTGTTTGTGTATATTACTGCCTTAGGTTTACTAACCCATGCCTAAAAAAATAACACCAAAAAATGTGTCACCATTGCACTCTTTTGTGGAAAATTTCAATCATCAGCCTCACTGAGAAATTGAGATGTAATTCTTATATACACTATGAATGCATGCAATAACAATTCAAAGATCATAGTTCATATGAATGTAGAATAAATCTAGGGGCCTCATAAGTTTTTTCAGAGACGGAGTAAGTGAACCAAAGTACCAACAACACAACCTATATTATTTATGTGCATTGCCTCAATTCACTTACCCGTCCCTAAAAAAACCAACACCAACAAATATGTGTCATCCCTGCAATCTTTTGGGGCAAATTTCAATCATCGGCCTCCGTGAGAAACTGAAATGTAATTCTTATACACTATGAATACATGCAATAATAATTCAAAGATCATAGTTCATATGACTGTAGAATAAATCTAGGGCCTCATAAGTTTTTTCAGAGACGGAGTAAGCGAACCAAAGTACCAACAATACAACCTATATTGTTTATATACATTGTCTCAGGTTCACTTACCCGTCCCTAAAAAACCAACACCAACAAATGTGTGTCACCCCTACAATTATTGGGGCAAATTTCAATCATCAGCCTCAGTGAGAAATTGAAATGTAATTCATATACACTATAATGAATACAATAACAATGTATGATCACAATTTGTTGTGTGTTTTTAGTAGCAGAAACAGTTCAAATATCATAGTTCATATGTGTAGAATAAATCTTGGGTCTCATAAGTTTTTTAGAGATAGAGTTAGCGAACCAAAGTACCAATTGCACAATTTATATTGTTGTATATTGCCTCAGGTTCACTAACTCATCCCTAAAAAAATCTGACACCATCATATGTGTCTCCCCTTGCACTCTTTTGGGGCAAAATTGAATCATTAGCCTCTATAAGGAATAGAAATGTAATGTTATATGCATGTTGTATATCGAAATTAACACTCATCTAGCAATACCTAAAACCTCTAAAATCAAATATTACAGATCGATTAAATTTATAGCATAAGAATAAATGTATGAACAACAATAAGCCAAGCAAATGTAAATTTTCTAGATGGTAGATGATCAGATCTAATTAAATCTCCAAAACAACCGAACGTTCAAACCATATATATTCCCTACATCAAGAGCAAAAGAATCTATAGATGATTGAGTAAATCCTATGTATGAACAATGAATCTATGGCTGCGACTAGAGAAGCTAGCAAGGTAGTACATCGGACGCCTCATCAGAGACCTCCTCTTCGAACTCGTCATTCTCCGCGATTGCGTTGAGGATTTGTTCATGGAGGATGGGGTCGTTAATGTAGAGCAATGTGTTAGGAAAGTCGTACTAGAGACGGTGCAGATTACCAACCGTCTGAGGTTAGAGTTAGGGGTGGTCAAAAAATTACGACCGTCTGAGGGTGATGTACACAACCGCTGGTTTGTATTTTTGGGATAAACCAGCTCTAGGCACAGTCTCTAAGTAACGAGTTTGTACTAGTGTATTTACACCCAAGTGTACCATCTCATGGTATCCCTATAAGTGTACCATCTCATGTTTCTCTCGTTTTCGTCTCATATAAATTGTGTGAAAACTTGATTGGTTGTCTCATACTAACTAACGAGTGTTTAACTCATCAATGTCCATTGTTATGGACTTGGGTTTTGGAGAAGGAGGGAGCGCTGGAAGCATCAATTGGCTAGCAAACAAGCACACAGGGTCACAAGGTTTACCCAGGTTCAGGCCTTGTAGAGGTCCCTACTCGTGCTTGTCTGCTCGTGGAATTAATGAAGGAATCGAAGATTACAATGGTGCGCAGATGCAATCTGGTGAGGGTTGTGGAAACTAGGGTTGCGTGTGTCCTCCTCGCCGCCCCTCCTAACCTTTATATAGATAGGCTAGGTCTCGGGTAGCAGATCGAGTCGGTTACAGGTTAGGGTTTTCCCTTTAAACTTTCTATCTTTAGCTTCTTCTTGTTCCGCAAGCAGTCAAGAGTCCGTAGGTTACTCGAGTTCTCCATTTGGACCTTGGCAACGTCATGGGATTTCGCTGTATTTAGGCCGTATATACCAAGCTCGAGTACCTGTAGGGTATACCCATGTCAGTAGCCCCCGAGTGTCCAGTGGAATCACAGAGAATGTGTTTCCAGGCCTTATTCAGGTCTTATCTTCACGCTGCAAGCGCGGCATCCGAATTTTGTCATCGCGGAGATGACCTAGGAGACGTAGTCTCTTTGTAGGGAAAAATCATGAGGCGGTGTCGCCATAAACTTCGAGTATGGATGTTATCGACACATAGTACGATGTCCAAATAATCATAGGATGCGCGACCAGCGCTCCCTATGGGAGCAGCCCCCGAGTGCCTGGTTGAGTCGAAGACTCAGGCAGAGACTAAAGAACTTTTGCGACTGCTATCGTATTTTGTTAGCTTGTTTCAGTCGAATTTATTTCCGGCACTCCCTATGGGAGTAACCCATGTCCATAGTCGAATCGCAGGTTCGAGTGATTGGGTATGCTTTGAATGTCCATATTCCTGCAGAAGAGAAAAAGAAAAATCGCAGGGTGCGCGACCAGCGCTCCCTATGGGAGTAGCCCCGAGTGCTTGGTGGAGTCGAAGGCTCGAGCAAGGACTAAAGTAGTCGAAGTCTTTTGCTGCTCATTTTTCTGATGACATCAGTGCTGATGATGTGATGATCTCAGTTGCCCGCCTGAGCGGGTTTGACGGGACGTAACGAGCGGTGGGTCCCATTTTCTGACCCTGACTTGACCGGGCGTGCGTAATCTTTGTTTTAACTACACCTCCTCGATTTTTACGCGTAATAGGGGTAGTGGGGGACGTTTCGTGCTTCGGGTCCTCCACGTGTCGATCACGATGGGTGCCACGCGTCTGATAGGGTTTTTGCTGGCCGTTGGATTACATCTTCCAGGGGGTTAAGTAGCTTTGCTACGACGGTAATTTTTCCCATCTGCTCTTTTCTCTGCCTTTGCCTCCGTCGCCATTGCTGCTGCTCCTCTGCTTCCTAGAGTTCATCTTCTTCGCGGCACTGGACCAGCTCCACGAATTCCCTAGTTACTTCCTCCGGTCGCATCGCCACTACAAGATGGGGAAGAAGAAAGGAGGTACCGCGGCTGAATCCGCCGCGGCCACTGTCGTTGCCAAGAAGAAGGGCGGCTCCGCTGCTGTGGGCACCAACCCCGCCGTCGCCGGGAAGAAGAAAGGAGCGGGCACTCGCGTCACCAATGGCGCGTGGCGCGCGTCCGTTATCAAGTCGTCTGAGCTCCGTCTCCTGCACCAAGACGGAGTTCTGTCTCCCGCGGTCACTGACTCATGAGTTCCAGGTGGTGAGGTAACCCCTTCTCCTCCTGCTGGTTTCCGGGTGATGTTCCTAGCATTCATCATCCGCGGTCTCTCGCTTCTCCTGCATCCTTTCTTCAGGGGCCTTCTTTGTTTCTATGGGCTCCAGCTGCACCAGTTGTCGCCCAACTCCATCCTCCATGTTGCTTGCTACATTACACTTTGCGAGTGTTGGCTCGGAATCGAGCCACACTTTGGCCTCTTCAAGCGTCTCTTCAAGCTGAAGCACCAATCGGCGTCTGGCTCCATAGTCTATGATGTAGGAGGCTGCGGTATCCACGTCGATTCCTCCATCACGTATTTTGACATCAAACTCATGGCGTCCGTCCAAGGGTGGAGGGACAAGTGGTTCTACATCCACGACCAGAAGGCCGACGGAGACCACTTCGGACTCGCGCCTTTCAATCCCGTGAATCCGTGCAATAGGAGGCGCTCCTGGAAGAATGTGGTGATGCCCAGCGAGTCTGCAGAGAAAGATGTGTTGTACGAGCATGTCTGCGACCTCGAGAGTCGCATGGGTAAAGAAGAGGGAGGCTGCGCCCTTATTCGCACATGGTTGCGCCGTCGCGTCTAGCCCCTGTAGGCCAGAGTCCACCCTATGTACTAGTGGGCTAACGCGGACGATGTCACTCGCGTATCTACCGATGGCATTTCCACGAGTGAAGTAGATAAAAGGGTGCGACTGGTCACCAAGTACACCGCCAAGGATGTGCTCCCCAGTGAACCAGTTGTACCTCCATTCAATGCTACTAATCCTCCTCCCGAGGTACGGTTGTGCTATGAAGTAGCGTTGTTTGTCGAATGCTTCTTTTTCCTTGACTTGTGCTGACTTGTTGTCTGTATGCAGGATTGGAAGGTGTCTCCCTATGTGCCCCCTCTTCCTGAGGGGGCTATTCCTTGTAAAGCTTTAGAAGAGGACGAGTCGGAGTCAACCGTCCCATCTGATGTGGAGGAGGAAGCCCTCGAGTCTAGTAGTCCGGACACTTGCAAGCGTTCGCACAGCGAGGATTCGGATGCATCATCTCCTTCGACTCCGGAAGGCCCAGCTATTGGTGCAGAGTTGCCGATACCTGCCTTTCCTGTGAGTGCTGTGGCGCCGTCTTCCTGCAAGAAGATGCGACTGCCAAAGGAGTCAGTCGGAGTCGGAGGGCCAAACCTTTGATTTTGACAAGTTTGATTGGTAATGAAACAATTCTTCTTTTTGGTTCTTCTTTGGAGTTGCATTTTCTTGATGTTGGTTTTGTTCTGCAGTCAACCGGCGACGTCCAATTTTTGAAAGAATCTAGAGTCGTGACCTCCAAGGCCAAGAAAGTGGCTGAGTGGACTCCTTCTCCTCCATTGGCGGCCCACTCCGGGCATAATTCATCAAGTTCTCCACACGATGTGGAGCATCAGATGGTTGTTCGGACGACTACGCGTCAATCGACTTTGGAGTCACTGGAGGATCATGTATGTGTAGTATTGCTTCTTCTGATTTTTGCAGTCGAATTTATCATCCATACCATCTGCTGATCCTTTATTGTTTCTCCCGTCACAACTCATTGTGAAGGAAGCTGCTCGCCTGGCGGAGCAGGTGCTTGCGATGGGTCGCCAGCATGCAATGCTGGACAATTGCCATCGCGTGGTTGAAAGTGAGTGTTTTTTACTTCGTCTTCTTCCTTGTGATATACTCGACTGACGGTATGTCTTTGTTTGTGTCGCAGCTGAGCATAATGCACTCCTTCGCAATTCCGTTTCCCTCTAAAAGGCGCTCACCGCGGCGGTGAAGGGTCACGATGAGGCAGTCACGACTCTTGACGAATCGCAGAAACGTGAGGAGGATTTGCGCGCCTCCATCATGGCTAGGGAGAAGTTGTTCGAAGAACAACTTTTCTCGATTTTTAAGGCTCTTTCAGGTATTCCCCCGTCTGGATTTTCGTCGTGTCCCTTCTTTCGAATTTGTTATTGTGCTGACTTTTGTGCCAACACTTGGTTCTTGTGTAGATGTCGGCGGTCTGAGCTTCGACGCCTAGGCGCTCCGTCGTGATGATGCCTTGGCAGGTGCCGTATCGGTAGTAGAAGATCGCAGTGCTTCCATCCAGGGGACGCTGATCAAGGCCAAGGGCGTACTCAGTCGCCTCCGTGAGGAGCTCACGCCTAAAGCTGAGTTAATCGAAAATGAAGATGATCTGGTGGAGTCCCTTGCTGGAGGCATTCCTGCAGGCTGCAAGAACTCACTCCGTGCGGCTGGCGCTTCTATGTCACTCGCGATGGTTCAAGCCCATGGAGTCGAGGTTGATCCTGCTGCGATCTCCAAGGCAATGCATGTCCGCGCGGATGGCCAATAGGTATTCTTTGCTCCTTTCGCAACTGCATGTGGCAAGTACGGGCCGCAGCTAATCAACACAGTTGCGAAGTACTCTGAGGAGCTGCAGCGAGCCAAGAAGGTGGCAAAGGCTGCGGCGTCAGGGGCCGGCAGGAAGTCTATGGCATCTGATACTACCACAGACTCGATGAGGCCCCCAAAACCAAAGTCTAAGTCGAAGAAGCCAGTTGCTCCTCAGTAGTCATATCTATAATAGTTAATAGCCTGCCTTTTGTCTGGAACATGCCGTTGGCGAGTGTATCTGTTGATAATTTATTATGCTTGAATGCACTCGAGTCTTTTGTCCATGTATTGCTTTAGTCTTCTTATTATCTCTTGCTTGGCTTGTGATAGGGCACATCGAGTGGTCCTTTGAGTGAACCTCAGAATATGCCATCCAGTGATGATACCTTAGCGCAGTCGCGCTCAAGGGTGGATGAGATGTCTCTGCTCTCGCGACTCCGTGACCATGTTAAGAAGTTGGAGCATGAACTGCCAGTGCTCCGTGGTAATGCGGATGTATGGAAGTCGAGAGCGCAGAAGGCCACTGCCCGAGAGCAATATCTGCTGGGGGAGGTGACGCAGTTGGGTGACCAATTCAAGTGTTAGCTTTTTGCTTCCTTATCTTTTCTTGTAGACACTCGCGGTAGTTCGCTGTCTTCATACTTTTGCCTCTGCTTGGTATAGTTGTCAGTGCACGCCATCCGCGAGATGAGAAGGACAGGAATGCCGTTCGCATGAATGAGCTGACCCAAGAGCAGCTTCAGGCGAGTGGGTATTTATGGGTGGATCATGATCACGCAATCGCACTGGCGACCCTGCAAGATCGTGCCTCACGAGTGCTTCATTTCCTGAAGAAATCGCAGTCGTGCTTAAGGAATATCTATCAGACGATGTTTCCGCTGGATGTCGTTCCATCGAGCCTGCTGGCCCTTCTTGCAAAATTTCAAGACTTGAGTGCAATCCACAAGTGTGTACGACAACAGTTAGTGGCTGGTGCCAAGGCTGCTCTGTCGCTGGTGCGACTGCACAGGCCTGATGTGGATGTTGTAGCGATTGCTGCTGGACCGCCGGCGCTACCAGCAGGTTTGACTTGGAACATGGTTCCTCACTACCAGGCGATGGATCGCCCAACAGAGGAAATTTTCGACTTCTTCGAGGAGCAGACAGATGTTCTTTTGTTGCAACCGTAGTTTAGTTTGTATCTTGCACATAGTTGCACCAGTGTTGTAAAGTTCATATATATATGGTATGTATAATTGATTGAGATTGATGTATATAAAGAGCTTGTTTAGCTCGTATGTTTTGCAAGTGCGTTGCACTATGTGATTCCTTTTCGTTAGCCTGACTTGTGTTTATCTCAGCACCTTGCCAACCTGTCAGGTGCGTTGCAACTGGGTTGGTGTTTGTCAAGGGTTTGATTAATGCGTCAGCTACTCAGGATATCGCGTTGGTTCGTAGAACAGATGTGTATAGGTGGCGCAGCCCCCGAGTAGATAAATTGCAGAAAATAAATAAAAGAATGCAGAGTTTGCGACACTTAGCTTTATTTATTCGCAGGATAGTACGAGGTACAATGTGTGGCTAATTAGCCTTGGCTGAATAGCCTTATTTGCAATGCAAAAAATAAAAGATGACTAAGGGTAGAAGCGCCGCAGCTGCGTGACGTTCCAGGGGTTGGAGTAAGCGACTCTTGTCTCGAAATATTTAAGGCGATAGGCGCCACCTGGGATTACTTCTGTAATCACGTATGGTACCTCCCAGGGGGACTCGAGCTTGATATGCCCTTGTTGTTTTAGTCGCAGGACCAGGTCTCCTTCGACGAAGGACCTGGGGCGTAGCCTTCTGGTGTGGTAGTTGTGCAGGTTCTGCTGGTAGATCGTTGATCTTTCTGCGGCGATTTCCCGTGCTTCATGAAGGAGGTCGACGGAGTCTTGAGTGCAAGAGTTGATTCCTGCTTGATGTAAGCGACCACTCGTGGTGCTTTGTATCGTACCTCTGCGGGTAGCATCCTTCACCACCGTGCACCATGAAGAACGGGGTGTACCCCGTGGCACTGTTTGGGGTTGTGCGTAGGCTCCAGAGTACTGATTGCAGCTTGTCTGGCCAGCATCCTGCGGCTTGGTCGAGTGGCCTAAGGAGTCGCTTCTTGATTCCGCCGCAGACGAGCCCGTTGGCCTTTTCGACTTGACCGTTGGTCTGCAGACGAGCTACAAAGGCATAGCTTACGTTGATTCCTAGGTTCTCGCAGAACTCTTGGAACTCCTTGGAGGTGAAGTTTGTCCCATTGTCCGTGATGATGTTGTGTGGCACTCCGAAGCGATAGATGATGGACTCGAAGAACTTGACTGCGCTGGCTCTTGACTGGTTAGTCACCGGCATGGCCTCTATCCACTTGGTGAATTTGTCGACTGCGACCAAGAGGTAGACATAGCCGCCTCTCGAGGACTTTGGGAGCTTGCCGACCATGTCGAGTCCCCATTGTGCGAAGGGCCAGGCCAATGGAATTGGACGGAGCTCCGCGCCAGGTGCGTGTGGTTTGTCCGTGAATCGCTGGCAAGCGTTGCATTTTTGGACGATGTCCTTGGTGTCACGCACAGCCTTAGGCCAGTAGAGTCCAGCTCGTAGAGCTTTGGCAACGAGGGCGTGACTGCCGGCGTGGTGCCCGCAAGTTCCCTCATGGATGTCGAGGAGAACAACTCTTCCATCAGCATTTGAGACGCATCGTTGGAGTACTCCTGTGACGCTGCGCTTGTACAGTTTGCCGTTGAGAACAGCGAATGCCTTGGATCGCCACGCAATGTGTCGTGCGTCAGTCGGATCGTCCGGTAGCCTCTTGCTGAGGAGGTATGTGATGTACGGTTGAGTCCAAGATGGCTCGATCATCATGACACTCATTGGTCCTTCGAGTCCTGTGTCAAGCTCTAGGTCCTCGAGTGCCATTGGCTCATTGGGCGGCGAGGCCCCGAGTCTGTTGTTGCACTTGTTTTCTTCTCTTCAGCCTTTGGCTTGATGGAGCGTTCGCAGATGCGCTCGAGAAATACCCCATGTGGTATGGGGGCGCAGGTGGAGCCAATGTTGGCGAGTGCGTCTGCCTCTTCATTGCTTTCGCGGCCTATGTGCTGCAGATCGCAACCGTCAAAGTCCCCTTCGAGTGTGTCGTAGAGGTCGCAGTAGGCGATCATATTGTCGTTCAGTGCGTCGCACTCGTGCATTGTCTGGTTGACGACCAGCTTGGAGTCGCCGTATATTATGAGCCTCTTGGTGTCGCAGGCTTTTGCCATCCTAATCCCGTGTAGCAGGGCCTCGTATTCAGCTTCGTTGTTGGAGGCGGTGAACTGCATTCGTAGAATATACTTCAGCTTGTCTCCCTAGGGTGATGTCAGTATGACACCTGTGCCAGCTCCGTCCTTTCGCTTGGATCCGTCGAAGTGCATTGTCCAGAGGTAGGACATATCTGGTTTTTTAGGGAGCTGATTCTCCATCCAGTGCACGAGAAAGTCAGGGAGAACTTGTGACTTGATTGCGTCGCGTTTTTCATATGTAATGTCTTGTGGAGACAGTTCGATTCCCCAAAGCGCGACTCGTCCGGTGGCGTCGGGATTGTTGAGGATATGTCCAAGCGGGGCGTCATTGACCACCACGATTGGGTGTTCCTGGAAGTAGTGGCGCAATCGCCTGGCTGTCATGAAGACGCCATATGCCAACTTCTGGTAGTGCGGGTACCGCTGCTTTGTTGGCGTGAGTACCTCGCTGAGGTAGTAGACTTGGCGTTGTACCCCGTGGACCTTGTTTTCTTCGGCGCGTTCTACCACGAGCACCGTGCTGACCACCTAGTTGGTGGCAGAGATGTACAACAACAATGGTTCCCTTTCGCGTGGGGTCACCAGTACTGGTGAGGTGGACAGCAGACGCTTGAGGTCTTCAAATGCTTCCTGTGCCTCGTTGGTCCACTCGATCTTGTCAGCTTTGCGGAGAAGTTGGTAGAAGGGTACTGCCTTTTCGCCCATTCAACTAATGAATCGACTGAGCGCTGTGATTCGCCCAGCCAGCTGCTGGACACCTCTTATGTTCTTCGGCTTCTCCATGGCCAGTATGGCTTTTATTTTCTTCGGGTTCGCCTTGATCCCTCTCGTGGAGATGAGATACCCGAGTAGTTGCCCAGATGGTACGCCGAAGGCGCACTTGTCTGGGTTGAGCTTGATCCAGTAGAGGTCGAGGTTGGCGAAGATTTCGCGTAAATCGTCGATTAGTGAAGCTTCCTCTTTGGTCTTGATTACGATGTCGTCAACATAGACTTGGATGTTGCGACCAAGTTGGTTCTTGAGGCAAGCCTGCATGCACCACTGATAGGTTGCTCCTGCGTTTTTTAGCCCGAAGGGCATTGTGTTATAGCAGAACACACCAAAAGGTGTTGTAAACGCTGTTTTTTCTTGATCCTCTTCCTTCATTCGAATCTGATTGTAGCCTGAGTAGGCGTCGAGGAAGTAGAGGCGCTCACATCCCGCGGTGGAGTCGATGCTCTGATCGATTCGCGGCAGCGGGAAGTGATCCTTTGGGCAGTGCTTATTCAGAGAGGTAAAATCCATGCACATCCGTAGGATATCCGTGTCCTTTTTTGGTACTAGCACCGTGTTGGCGAGCCAAGTGCTTTCCTTGATCTCGCGTATGAATTTGGTGTCGAGGAGTCTGTTGATCTCCATTCCGACCGCTTTTGCTCTTGGCTCAGACAGTCATCGAATTGTTTGTTTGACTGGCCTTGCGTCTGGGTTGACATTGAGTGCATGCTCGGCGAATTCCCTGGGAACTCCTAGCATGTCCGCTGGACACCAGGCGAAGATTTCCCAGTGCTCACAGGGGAATTCAATGAGCACGAGTTCCTATGCGAGACTCAAGTTGTTGGCGATGAGGGCCGTCTTCGCTGGGTCCGATGGGTGGACCTGAACTTTCTTCGTGTGCACCGACAAGTCGAAGGATAGGTCGGATGAACTTGGCCGGCTCAGGGGAGGCAGACTGTTGTCTGTTGACTCCTTTAATCTTGTGAGTTCTTCCTGCATGCCAAAGGACTGGGAAATTCTATTGAATTCCCTGTCACCACTGTCGGACCTTTCAAAGCTTCCATTGATTATGATGATGCCGTTGGGGCCTGGCATTTTCATCTGTAGGTAGGCGTAGTGTGGCACTGCCATGAACCTAGCGAACGCGACACGTCCGAGGATGCAGTGGTATTGTGATGGCCAGCCGACGACTTCGAAGTCGATGCATTCACGTCGAAATTTTTTCGGCGTGCCGAAGATGACATCGAGGTTGATTTTACCAAGGGGATATATGTCCTTGCCTGGAACGATGCCGTGGAATGTCATGTCCGAGACCTCTAGGCAGGTCAGAGGGATCCTCATTGCTCGCAAGGTACTTGCAAACATGAGGTTAATGCCGCTTCCACCGTCCATGAAGACGCGACTCATGTCGAAGTCTCCAATCTGCGCCTCGAATACAAGGGGACAATGGCCTGGACGAGGTACTTGGCGCGGGTGGTCGCGTTTGTCGAAGGTGATGCAGGAATCGCTTCCACTAAGGTACTCAGTGGTGGATGGTGGTAAGTTTGTCGCCAAATTGACTTGGCGAGTGATGGCCTTCTACACCCGGTTGGAGGGGCGGCCTTTTTGGATCATAATGGTACCCATGGCCCGTGGGTACGGCTCTTCTCCGTGATGCTGGTCAGGCGCGGCTGCAGCTGGCGGTGGTCCAGGTGGTGGTGGGGGAGCTCCATGAGCCACAACTCCTGGGGCGGCTCCGTAGCCCCTGTTGACCGCGTTGCAATTCATCCGAGCCAGGACCTCATGAAGTTTGAGGAACTCGCGGCAGTCTTTGAGGAGGTGGCTGGATTTCTTTTTGCCGTCATGCTTGTCGATGTAGAAGTGCATGGTGCACGGCCCGGATAGCCTGTCCTCAATGGATGTTGCGGGTGCCTCGTCACGAGTGCGGCGTTGCCATACTTGCGTGGTTTTCCTGGAGTAGCGATATCCACCGCTGCGGTAGCCGCTGTTGCGGCCATCGTTGCGCTTGTCGGCGTAGCCGGCTGCAACCATGTTGACGTCGTCACGGTCATCGTAGATGCGCATTCGACGTTTGCTTCAGCGATCACGTATGCGCTCGAGTTCTGCTTCGTCGTCGGAGTGAACGCGATTTTTCACCGAATCTTCTCCATCTGCCCACTGATTCGTGATTTCCATCAGGTGGTCGATGGTTTTGGGCTTCAAGCGGCCCAGCTCCTCCTTGAGCTCTATGCGACGAACGCCGCCATTGAATGCGTCAATCGCCTGGTCCTTCGAGATATTTTCCGCGGAGTTCTTGATGATGGACCACCTCTGGATGTACGAGCGTAACGATTCGCCCGATCTTTGCTGGCAGCATCTCAGCTCTTCGATTGATGCAGGCCTTTTGTAGGTGCCCTTGAAGTTGTGCACAAAGTTGTAGGCCAGCTCGTCCCAGCTGCGAATGGATCCACGCGGGACGTTATTGAGCCAAGCTCGGGTGGCGCCTTGCAGCTATAGCTGTAGGCATTGCATGGCTGTGCTTCGACTCCCACCATGGAGCCTGACGGAGGAGATGTGGTCTTCTAACCAGATTTTCGGGTCCTGCAGACCATCGAACTTTGGGTTCTCTAATGGGAGTTTGAACCCCTTGGGCATTCACTTTTGTCTGATGGCCCTGCTGAAGCATCTGGCGCCACAGAGCTCCACGTCTTCGTCTTCCGAGTCAGTAGATCAGGCATGTCACGCCCTTGACTTGTCGATCTTGCGTTGCGTGATGTCATCACGCGCGTCGTAGTCGTGGTCGTGTCGCCGTGAGCGGCAACGTCGAGACAGGTCATGGCTGTCGTCGTTGGACGACAGTGAGGAATAGCGTTTTGCCAGATCCTTGTTTTTCTTCGGCTCCAGCGTCGGCTCTTTGTCAAGAGCGGCCTCGATTAGCCCCAAGCCTGCGATCGTAGATTGGTGCATGGCAGCTCGAGGATCTCTAGCTGGCGGCTGGTTGTTGAGTAGGTACATGGTGGCCGATGTCACCGCTGCTTGCGGCGTCTTCGGGACCACGTTGCCCCGTGTGTCCACTGTCATGGAGCCGAAATCGAGGACTTTCGCAGCTTCTATATGTTCCTGCTCGGCGAGGTGAGCCATTCGAGATCGCCTCTTGTTGGCCACATACTCGTTGCCTTTGGAGGAGGATCCTCCATGGGAGGAGAGTCCGGCCCTTCGAAGGCTCGACTCGTCTGTCGCCTTTTTATGCGCTTCAAGTTGCGCGATTGTTTGTAGCTAGCGTCTGTAATCTTCTTTCAGCAGCCAATGGTAGCCCATCAGCAGTTCTTGCGGTGTGCCTGGGGGTGGAGGATTGCCTCGCAGGGCGTCTCGATAGCGATCCCACTCGAGATCGTTGAACTTGATCACGACACGCTCACCAGTGTGCTCGTTCACCATGGTGGGGGGTTCAACCGCCCCTCTGTTGTTGACGGGGGTGCCGTTGGTGGGGCCGCCGTTGGGTGGTCCGCCATTAGGTATGCTACCGTTTGGTGGGATGGTTCCATTGCCACCGTTGCCCGTGTTGTCGCGATTAGCGGAGGAGTCGCCAGTGTTGATGACGACGCACATGAAGTGGTTGGGGGAAGCTGTTGCTCCCACAACTTTCAGATCCGGAGCCATAGGCTCCATCTTCAGTTGCTAGATCACCCAGATCGGATTCACGACTGCTGTCGCTGACCGTATTCTCGACTATTGTCGAGGCATTGAGCTTACTGAGGGTGCCGATCGGTTGAGGGAACCACGATGCTGGGGCAATCGATGGTGTTGTCGGCTGGTCCGGCATGCGAAGCGTGCCCACCTGACCAACTTGGAAGCAGAAGCTCCCGATCGACAGGCTAATTCCATCGCCCACGGACTTGAAAGTCGGGCGAGTAGCCAGCGTGTGGACGGTGAAGTCGAACGCGCCGAAGAGCTGGCGAATCTCCGCTGTTGCGGAGTTGTAGATCGCAGTTGATGGGGCCGAAGAAGCCGCAACATCAGCACTCCCAATTCCCATAGACGGCGCCAATTGACGAGGGTTTAACTCATCAATGCCCATTGTTATGGACTTGGGTTTTGGAGAAGGAGGGAGCGCTAGAAGCATCAATCAACTAGCAAACAAGCACACGGGGACGCAAGGTTTACCCAGGTTCAGGCCTCGTAGAGGTCCCTACTCCTGCTTGTCTGCTCGTGAAATTAACGAAGGAATCCAAGATTACAATGGTGCGCAGATGCAATCTGGCGAGGGTTGTGCAAACTAGGGTTGTGTGTGTCCTCCTCGCTGCCCCCTCCTAACCTTTATATAGATAGGCTAGGTCTTGGGTAGCAGATCGAGTCTGTTACAGGTTAGGGTTTTCCCTTTAAAATTTCTATATTAGGTTCTTCTTGTTCGCAAGCAGTCGAGAGTCCGTAGGTTACTCGAGTTCTCCATTTGGGCCTTGGCAACATCATGGGCTTCCGCTGTATTTATGTTGTATATACCAAGCTCGAGTACCTGCAGGATATACCCATGTCACTAACCATCAAGTAAACTCCCACACAAATTATGTGAGCCAGAATCAAGAGTATTGATACATCTATCTTAGAAATTTCTCTTGAGATTTCACTGGTTTCTAAATCACATAATTCATCATTTTTATTTATATATAGGGTACCTATGATATATAGCAACGAAGTATACTAAAAATTGTAAATAGGTATGATCGACTCATCTATGTGGAAACGTGGGAGTATGTACACCCAGGTGTACCATCTCATGGTATCCCTATAAGTACATACTCTTATGCCTCACAACACATGTGCCACCTAACAGGTTGAAGCCACTAAGCCTGTTTAGTTTTATGGTTAGAGTAATTAATTGTTGCAGATAATCACGTGGAATTTTGAAAATCCGACTGATTCCTACTCTGTAGCTATCATGCATAGCCGTGAGTCCGTGACTTCCTCAATAAAGAATCAATCTATAGTATTCTCTCGGCTACCACCATCGCCAACTCGCTCCCGATCTCGTCCCGCATAGCTGCCACCACGACAACACCGTCGTCGTTTCGACCTCATCTTGCTCGGCCACCGCCGGTGACTACCACGACTCGAATCTGCTGCACACCTCCTCCCTTTGTCACCTCCATCGGCGTGAGTGAGAAGGTCAATCTCCATGGAACACCAAATCAATAATTAATTATTGTCTCATTAGTAGTAAGAAGCTAATGAATTAGGTCCTAATGAAGTATTTGCTGCCAGCAAGTTAATATACTACAACATATGAATTAGGTCATAATGAAGCTGAGTTCAATCACAACCTTTTAAAAGAAAAATATGAATTATTGGTTCTGATCAAGCTGCGTTGAACCACAACTTTTTGAAATGAAAAATAAGCAGACATTTACCTTTATGAAAGATCCAACATGCGTCTCCTTCCAAGTCTATTGACATTTTCTTTTCGTTTCCAAGGTAACTAATCTGTTTTGCTGAACACTAAAATTGTGTGCAGTGCCTCACACTCGAACCACCACCATCAACACAAGCTGCTTGTTTGCATGGAAAAAATAGATGCAAAGGGGATAAAACAAAAAAGGATGGAAGAGGAAGAAGGCACCACTATATGAGAAGACTAAGCGACGGCTCGTTAGTATAATAGGCTTGCGATACTGCAAGGCCGAAGTCGTCCGAGTACTGCTTCATGGAGGGTGGCGTTTCTCGAAAACGTCCTAACGATCATGGGAGGAACCCAACTTTTGGACACACCAATATCCGGTGCACTAAAGCTGCCAGAACACATGAGCTGATGGGAAATTGATTTATGGAGCAGCACGGGAGAAGAGGAAAGGGAGAGGTTCACTTGGCACCGTCGTTGTGTCGTTGTCTAAAACTTCGATGCAACTGGTACAATACGGAACTTGAGACGGGGATTAGTCATGGCAGTCAAGTGGGGATACATACGTCATCGCCGAGGAGGACCCGATCTCCCCACTCCCAAGTGGTCCAATCAACGGCATCGATGATGGAGTCTAGTACGGAATGAGGAGATACGGAGATTGCTAGGAAACTGGGGAGGAGGAAAAAGTGAGATGGACTTATCCGCGTAGAACTCCCAAGGTAGCATAAGATGACAGTGTCGGCAGCGGTTGGCGGCCTACCCCTCGAATACCGCCGCTATCATTGTTGATTGGAGGCCGTGGCGACTCCCTTTGGCTCATATCTCTCCTTGAGGGAGTTCGTGGGTCCTCCGCCATGATATATTCAGTTTTTAAATCATGATGGAGGTGGTGTCTTATGAAATGTAATGCTCCACACTTTACCACTTGGGGTATTTCTGGAGCATTTCAGATGTGTGATAATTGTGGGGCCAAGGTTACGTCTAGTTAAATTTATCTTCATATCCAAAGCCCATGATAGATAGTTACTTTCATCAACTTTTATTTCTTGAATTCCTTTTTATTAATGTCACCTAGTTTTCCTGCATGTGATCATGCATTTAATTAATTTTACTTGATAGTAAAATTTACTTTGGTAAACAACAAAATTGTTATGGAAGAACATTTAATTTGGATTAAAGATCCTTATAGGCCGTATATATGTAGATCTTCGAATTTTAAGTTAACACATTGTAGACAATCTCCATATTTGTAGAGTACATATCTCAGTAGTAGGAAGCATAGTCTGACAAGTAGACATCTTATCCTCCTACCTTGTGTTATACTTTGATATTAATTTATTTGGAAGAGCACTTTGTAGGTAATCTTATTGTCATAATGAAGAATAAGTACGCCTCACAGTAATGGATAATCTGCATGATAATCTGCACTTTATGCAGTAGATACTATCACCTTGTGTTTCACAAATAATATTCGATATAGTCACATATATACATTATCTAATAATGAATGAGAAATTTGCAAGAAACTAAATTTTAAGCGCAAATTAAAATAGTTGCACCAAGTAACATGTTATAATATGCTAAAGGAAAATTTATTAGTAACATGGCACATTACATATTTGTATGTTAGACATAAGGTCTTAGAATATATATTTACATCACGGTACAAACAGAAATTTACTATACTGCTACAATGCTTCTATTGCAAACAGTACAAACAATAGTACATCAGACTATATATTATTCTTTTAGTGACGAGAGCACTAGGATTGTGGCTTGTTTAGGAGTAAATTCAACAGAACTACCACAATTGGGGAGTCAGTGCGAGTCAATACCGATTCTGGTAATTTTCTCTAAAATCTACCAATTTTGGGACAACTTGTTACAAATTGGACTAATATTCGTTTGACACGGCTCTAACTGCAGATCTGACCAATAGGGCTCATTCATAAGGGCTGAGTTTGCAAAATAATGCTAAGGTGGATAGGGGGCCCACCTATCAGCCCATATTCTTTTAGTTTTTACTAGTTGAATGCCCGTGTGTTGCCACGAGCTCTAGGGTTTAGGGTTTAGAGTTTAGGCTCGAGCTTCTTGTCCCTAACATTTCAATTTCACATCTCTATCCCATCTTTCTCTCTCATAAAACATAGAATGGCAAATGGACATGGATGCATCTTTTTCCACAAACTGCTCCACTTAACCTTTTTCACCGTTGTGCTTAGTAGTTACCCCAATACAAACATCACTTTCTATTTCCTAGTCACCCACTCTAAGGACGTGTCACTCGTCGATGTGTGACGATTTTCATCCAACTCTAAAAAATTACCATACTCATCGACATACCCCATGATTTCGGAGATTGCCATAATTACTGATACGTTGCAAACGTATCTATAGATTTTGATGTTCCATGCTTGTTTAGTATCTACTTTGCTTTGCTTTGTCAACACTTTGAGGTATTTTTATATGTTTTCTGGGATTAACCTATTAACAAGATGCCACAGTACCAGTTGCCTGTTTTCTTCTGTTTTTGGTTCCAGAAAAGGCAGAAAATCAATATTCTCAGAATTGGACGGGACAAAAGCCAATATGCCTATTTTTCCCGGAGCAACACGGAAACACGAAGCAGAGACGGAGTAGGGCACCAGGGTGGGCACACCATATGGTGGTGCGGGCTAGCCCTGGCCACGCCACCAGGTGGTGTGGGCCCCCTGGCCGCCCACCGATCTTGTCTCCTCGCCTATAAGATGCCTCTCGATGCAAAAACCCTAAATCGAACAACCTCCAGCCACGAAAAGTTCCGCAGCGCCGCCGCCACCGAAGGGGAGATTTGGGGGACAGAAAGTCTCTGTTCCGTCACCCTGTCGGGACGGAGAAGTGCCCCCGGATCCATCTCCATCGATCTCCACTGCCATCTCCATCTCCGTTGCTGATTCCCATGATAAGGAGGGAGTAGTTCTCTCTCGAGGCTAAGGGATCTACCGATAGCTATGTGTTCATCTCTCTCTATGCATCATCATATTGTGATCATGAGCTTTGTAATCAAGTAGATCAACCTTGCTACTCAAGTGCTTTAATAGATCTCTGCTCTCCCCATGTGTGTGAAAGTGACAGCGTGCACACCATGGTGGCACTTAGGCTAGAGATTACAAATACTTGTCATGAGTTATATTTTGAGTTGGATGTCTCTATGAAATTGTGGTATTTGTTGGAACCATCTAGTGCTCAAGGTGACAGTGTGGGGTTTTCTAGATGGGAAAGGCTTACTTTGAGGTGTGATGTTATAGCCCTACCATGGATTAGAGTATCCAACCGGAGAGTAGTTAAGAGTAGTATCATAAAGAGAAGATATTTATATGAGAGTGTTCATTAGTGAAAGTATGATCCCTAGGCCTTGTTTCTAAACATTAAAACACCGTTTGCAATTAGATATGTTACATGTTTGCTTGCTTCTATCTTTATTTCAGTTTGCCTTTAGTCTCTTTCACGCCATCAAGCTATTTTCTAGCAACGTTGTGTTATATCCATACCACTTGTATTTTACTATCTCTTCGCCGAACTAGTGCACCTATACACCTGACAAGTGTATTGGGTGTGTTGGGGACACAAGAGACTTCTTGTATCTTGATTGCAGGGTTGCTTGAGAGGGGATACCTTTGACCACTTCATCCCTGAGTTCGATAAACCTTGGGTGATCCACTTAAGGGAAATCTTGTTGCTGTTCTACAAACCTCTGCACTTGGAGGCCCAACAACTGTCTACAAGAATAGAAGTGTGTAGACATCAAGCTCTTTTCTGGCGCCGTTGCCGAGGAGGTAAGGTAAAAGGTACTCACATCCTCCGGTGTGAGTGCTCGAAGTTATTTCCTTTAGATTCTGCAATTTTGTCTTTTTGTTTCTTATTTTCACTAGTTAGGCTTAATGGAAAACAACAACAAAATTAGAGAGCTTTATAGTATTTATCTTGAGTTAGGACATGAAGTGTTTGAAGAGAAAATTAAAAAATCTATGGAACTTTATTTGCATGCTAATAGCAATGTTGTTAGTATGAATTCTTTGGACACCATTATTGCTAATGCTACGGAAAAGTCTAAGCTTGGGGAAGCTAGTTTTTATGAAAATGATCATTTTAGTTCCCCAGCTTTGGAAGATAGCTATTCTATTGATTATGATGATACCAAACCTCCAATATATGATGATTACAATGATGAATACGATATTTTCATTCCACCTACTATTGAGGAGAAAATTAATGATTACAATATGCCTCCTATATTTGATGATTATGGTGATGAGAATAATAATGATAGCTATTTTGTTGAATTTGCTCCTACCACAATTAATAAAAATGACTATGCTTATGTGGACAGTAATAATTATTATATGCATGTGGCTCATGATAAGAATGTTTTATGTGATAGTTATATTGTTAATTTTATTCATGATGCTACTGAAAGTTATTATGAGAGAGGGAAACATGGTTTTATGCATCTCAATAATATTAAGTTTCCCCTCTTTATGTTAAAAGTCTTGAAGTTGCACTTGTTTTGCTTTACTATGATTGTTGCTTTGTGCTTTCATGACTTGTTTCTTTACAAAATTCATATGCATAGGAAGTTGGTTAGACTTAAAGTGCTTTGAAGTTGCTTCTTGATGGTCTCTTTTACTTCAATTCATATTTCTTATATGAGCATCTTCTCAAACTATCATGCCTAACTTAAAGGCGTTAAAGAAAAGTACTTATTGGGAGATAACCCAAAAGTTTTAGATGAGTCTTGGAAGTTATTACCACTGTAATAACCGCTCCTTATCCTTTTTATTTGCTTTTTGTGCCAAGAGTAACCTCTAATGAGAGAGAAGTAATGCTTGGAAAAGTTGTTGTCCCGAAACAGATTTTTGTGCTTCACCATAAAAATTCGTGTAAAGTCACTGTACGTTGTTTTGAGGCGTGAAATTTTTGTGCTTCTGCCCAAAGTTGTTATCTAACTTTCGTTAGTTCAACACTTTCCGATTTGAGCAATAGAAGGTCTTCGAAAAAATTGGTTTTTACCTGCTGGTCTATTTAGACAGATTTCTGCCATTATTTGCATTTGCTTCTTGTTGACTCCGTTTTGGGTTCTCTTTGGGGAATTGAGATTTTTTAGGGAAGTACTTTTGTAGCTTGTGTTTAGTTGGATGTTTTATTGGTGTTGAAACTGAACCCAAAGACTTATTATCTTGAGTGCACTAATGTTGCTAATAAAGATTGTGTGAAGTTTTGTATGAAGGAAAAATTTCAGGTGTATGGAGAGAATGATGTAATGAGATGAAGAATGGAATAAATCTCAAGCTTGGGGATGCCACCCGTGTCACCCCAAGAAATAACCAAGAAGTACAAGCGTCAAAGCTTGGGGATGCCCAAGGCATCCCCTTCTTCATCAATAAAAATCTCAGGTTTCTTCCAAACACTTCATTTTTATTGTTTCATGCACAGTTGTGTTGTTCTTGGAGCGTCTTTGTTTTTGTTTTTAGTTTTCTTTTGTTTGGTTTGCTTAAATATGTTGGTTGGATCCCAACACACTTCTTTTGGAGAGAGACACACTCTGTTTTCATTGCCTAGAACACTCTAGTTTTCATTTCTTATTGTTATGTGAGTGTCCTCTTTTGCTAGCACTGTGTTTAGCCTTAGTTTTCTTGTGATTTCAGCTTAGAACTTTTTAGTTCTTCTTTGTGGATTTGTGAGAAAATCTCACTTATCTTTATTTATTATTATCTTTGTGAGTTGTTTCAAATAAGTTGATTGGTGTTGGAAAAGAGTAGGAAAGTTCATGCTTATAAGTGGTAAAGAGAGCTTGTTTTTGACTATGGCCTATGCTTTGTCATACCATGCTTGATATTGTTTTGGTTTTATGCTTAGTGATCTTTGTTGTAGCATGATATGTTATAAACAATTGAGATTTCTTAATGTGCCTTTGAAAGAATCATGCGTTGTTTTAGCATATTAAAGCATAGTATTGTGGTATTCTCCTTTGATCCTTTATTTGGGTTGACTTGGCGCATGCTCACACCATGCTATGACTATCCCAAGTTGAAGGAAATATGCCCTGAGAGGCAATAATAAAGTTGTTATTATGTATTCCTTGTATATGATAGATGTTTATTTTGCATGCTATAATTGTATTGACAGGAAACATCAATACATGTGTGTTTAATAAACAAAAAAAGGGTTCCTAGTTATGCCTCTCTTCCAGACTAGCTCGTTGATTAACAAGATGATCAAGGTTTCCTGATCATGGACATTGGATGTTGTTAATAACGAGGTCACAGCATTTGTGAAATGATGTGATGAACATTCATCCAAAGTATAGCATTATGATCAAAGTCATTATGTTTACATTGCTATAACATCATATGAAGTAATCTTAGTTCTTAGACCATGAGATCATGTTAACTGCTAACACTAGAAGAGTATCTTCATAACATCAAACGTCACACCGTAACAGGGTGACTATAAAGGTGTGTTCAGTGCTACGAAGGTGTATGTTGAGGCTCATGGATCAAGAGTGGAATTTGTCAATCCCGTTGACGGATAGATATACTCTGGGCCCTCTCGGTGATATCACATTAAGATAGCTTGCAAGCAAGTGATGTGGTCACTAGAATGTTATATAACGGGAACGAGAAAAGATCGCATGTCGGTAACGAGATCAAACTAGGTATTTGGATACCGATGATCAAATCTCGGACATGTATTATATCATGAGACAAAGGGATTAAGTTACTAGCGTTAACTGTTCTCACGATCACAGAAGTCGTCGTTGAATGTGCAGGAGTCAGTATGGATCTCTAGGTCCCGCTTCTGATTATTGATCTGAGAGGAGTCTCAATCATGTCTGCATTATTCGCGAACCATAGGGTGACACACTTAAGGGTTGTCGGACACCATTTTAGAGCACATATGTTTCAGACGAAAGGATTGCAAAGCGCAGGAATTGTTTCGATAGAAACCGGAATTGTTTCGGATGAAATTGCAGAAAGTGGTTCTGCATGTGATATTGAAATGTTACGAGGGGTTTTATGTGAATGTTTGTTAATTAAAGTAATTAACAAAATTCTGAATAAAAATAAATAAAAGATTTTTATTAATTGAGAGTTGCATTAAATTTGGTGGAAATTTAATGCATGTGAGTGGAATTTTGGGTGGAGCTTGAATTGATGTGAGTGGAGCTTCCACCACATGAATGAGGAAGAGGTGGGGGCACCCCCCTTGGCCGTCGGCCATGGGAGGGGAGGAGCACCCCTCTCCTATAAAAAGCCCCCCTCTCCTCCCTCACAAAGCACACATCCTCGTGAAGGATCTCTCTCCCCCTCTAGATATCCCCCCATGGTCTCGGATTAGCGAGATACATGCTCCCGGTGGCCTTGCGTCTGGAAGGAGTTGCTGCTTCCGCTGATTCGCTGGAGCGAGGAGGTGTAGGTTGTCCGGTGGCTTGAACGTGTGTGCGAGGACGGATGCGCTGCTGATTTGCGGCGCTCGGACTTCCACACGATCTTGAGATCGGCAAGCTTACGACTACATCATCCACGAGTTCCAACTCGTTAACAAAACTCTGTTGTCTTCAAGGGTAAGTTCTCCATGGATGTATATCCACCCGTTGCTCTGTATCTAGTAGATAGATCTTGGTGTATAGTTCTCATCGTAAGAAATTTTTTGTTTTCTATGTTGCGAACCCAACAGTGGTATCAGAGCCTGATCTATGCATAGGTGCTTTGCCTGGGTAGTACACATGTGTTTATATGTGGGCGATGATGATCATGTTATTGCATCTTCTATGTATTTTGGATATTGGTGGCATAGTGGGATGAAGCGTCCCGGACCAACCTTACATGTCATCGTACATGAGACCGGTTCCACGACTGACATGCAACTAGTTTTGCATAAGTGGCTAGCGGGTGTCTGTCTCTCCTACTATAGTCAATATCTAATTTACAACGAGTTGCTAATAAATTGGTTATCCTCGTTGTGGTTCATGTTCGTAGGTAAGACCGGTTCTATCTCCGAAAGCCCTAAGCCACGTAAAACTTGCAATTGATAAATTAGAGGCATCTAGTTTAGATCGTTGTTGGGCTAGTGTCTTGATATGGTATTGTTGTAAGTAGATGTATGATAGATACTCTTACAACACACTTAACGTGTAAGTTCCATAGACCTTGGCCTTACACACAAAGGAATGATAGAGATCACACCACGATGCAAATGATAGAGATCAAATGCATGGACCATATCATCTCACTTTACACATTAGATGTTTGCATCTTATACTGCTAGTTTGGCGCTTTTGGTAGCATTATAAGATGATCCCTCATTTAGATATCAAGATAAAATGTGTTCTTCCTTGAGTATGCACCATTCTATGGATCGTGTTTCGAGACATCACGGGATGATCGGGTGTACTCGACTCCGCGCTTTCATACAACGGGTGTAAGACAGTTTTACACACGCGGATACTAAGGTTCTTACTTGACGAGCCTAGCATGTACAGACATGGCCTCGGAACATGGACCGAAAGATTAAGCATGAGTCATATAGTTGATATGATGCCCATATAGATGCTGGCCTTTGAAGCTACACCGACTCACGTGATGATCGGACTTGGTGTAGTGGATTTGGTTCACGTAATCACCAAAAAGACACGAGGGGTGTCGTTTTTGAGTGGGAGTTCATTAGTAATTTGGATTAGTTGAACTCAATCTATCATAAACTTAGTCTAAATAAACTTTACAAATTCTGTTGTAGATGGCACCACCTGCTTTTAATTTCAATGTGTTCATGGAGAAAGAGAAACTTGCTGCAAATGGTAGCAACTTCACCAACTGGGCTATGAATTTGAGGATTCTCCTCACTGCTGCACAAAAGCAATATGTGCTAGAGGCGCCGCTAGGCCCCCTACCAGCTCCTGATGCCCCTGACAAGGAAAAGAATGTCTATATAACTCGTTAGGAGGACCACAACTTAGTTCATTGCGGCATACTGTATGAGCTAGAGCCAGAACTTCGAAAGCATTTCGAAAATGGCAATGCCTTTGATACCATGGGAGAATTGAAAATGATTTTTGATACCCATGCTGCCGTAGAGAGTTATAATGCTTCTGAAAAGTTCTTTAGCTGCATGATGGAGGAAAACAGCTCCGTTAGTGAGCACGTACTCAAAATGTCTGGGTACGCCGATAAGCTTGTGTCCTTGGGAATAACGATTCCCATTGACTTAGGCATACATCGTGTTCTCCAATCTCTGCCACATAGCAACAAGAGCTTCGTGATGAACTATAACATGCAGGGTATGAAGAAGTCTCTTCTCGAGCTTCTGTCAATGCTTAAGACTGCAGAAGTGGAGATTAGGAAAGAACATCAAGTGTTGATGATCAATAAGACCACCGGTTTCAAGAAGGATAAGAAAGGCAAGCAGAAGGGAAAGAAGGGCGGCAAATCTATTGTAGCACTTGAAAAGAAACCCCGAGTTGGCCCTAAGTCTGATATCGAGTGCTACTATTGCAAGGGGACTGGTCATTGGAAGCGCAACTGCCCCAAGTATTTGGCGGACAAGAAGGCCGGCAAGGCAAACAAAGGTATATGTGATATACATGTTATTGATGTGTACTTGACTAGTACTCGCAGTAGCACTTGGGTATTTGAAATTGCTAATATATGTAACTCGATTCAGGGGCTGTGGAACAAGCGACAGCTAGCAAGGGATGAGGTCACGATGCGGGTCGGCAATGGATCAAGAGTTGATGTGATCGCCGTCGGAACGCTATCTCTCCATATGCCGTTGGGATTAGTGATAAATCTAAATAATTGATATTTTGTTCCTGCACTGAGCATGAACATTGTATCCGGATCGTGTTTGATGCGAAGTGGTTATTCCTTTAAATCGGAAAATAATGGTTGTTCGATTTATATGGATAATATCTTTTATGGTCATGTACCTGTGTTGAATGGTTTATTTCTATTGGATCTCGATAGTAGTATTATGCATATTCATTGTGTTGATGCTAAAAGGGTTAAACTTGATAATGATATATCTACATATATGTGGCACTGCCGTCTAGGTCATATTGGCGTTAAACGCATGAAGAAACTCCATTCTGATAGACTTTTGGAATCACTTGATTTTGAATCATTTGATACATGTGAGCCATGCCTTATGGGCAAGATGACTAGAACGCCGTTTTCCGGTTCAATGGAACGGGCGACAGATTTTTTGGAAATCATACATACTGATGTGTGTGGACCAATGAGTGTGTCGGCGCGAGGTGGATATCATTATTTTGTTACTTTCACGGATGATTTGAGTAGATACGGGTATATCTATTTGATGAAACATAAGTTTGAAACTTTTGAAAAGTTCAGAGAATTTCAGAATGAAGTGGAAAATCATCGTAACAGAAAGATCAAATTTCTGCGGTCCGACCGTGGAGGAGAGTATCTTAGTTACGAGTTTAGCACACATATGAAAAATTGTGGAATAGTTTCACAACTCACGCCTGCCGAAACACCACAACGTAATGGTGTGCTGGAACATCGTAATCGTACTTTATTGGATATGGTTCGATCTATGATGTCTCTGACTGACTTGCCACTGTCATTTTGGGGTTATGCACTAGAAACCGCTGCATTCAATTTAAATCGGGCACCATCTAAATCCATTGAAACGACACCGTATGAATTATGGTTTGGAGACAAACCTAAGCGGTCATTTCTTAAAGTTTGGGGATGTGATGTTTATGTGAAGAAACTTCAGCCAGATAAACTCGAACCCAAAGCAGAAAAATGCATATTCATAGGATACCCTAAGGAAATGATTGGGTATACCTTCTATCACAGATCCAAGGGCAAGGTTTTTGTTGCCAAGAATGGATCCTTTCTTGAGAAGGAGTTTCTCGCGAAAGGTGTGAGTAGTCGGAAGGTAGAACTCGAAGAGGTTATTGAACCTTCTCTTCATGAAATGGCGAGTAGCACAACACCGGAAGTTGTTTCGGAGTTGACTTCACCTAATGAAGAGAGAGCTAATGATATTGATCATGAAACTCTGAAAGAGGACTCTACTGAACCTCGCAGGTCAAGAAGGACACGTGCAACTCCTGAACTATACAGCAATCTTGTTATGAATTTCATGATTGATGGAATAGATGACCCTGCGACGTATGAAGAAGCGATGATGATCCCAGATTCCAACAAATGGCTAGAAGCCATGAAATCCGAGATGGAATCCATGTACGAAAACCAGGTTTGGACCTTGGTGGACTTACCTCACGATCGAAAGACGTTGAGAATAAATGGATTTTCAAAATAAAAACTGATGCTGATGGTAATGTGACCATCTATAAAGCACGACTTGTCACAAAGGGGTTTCGACAAATTCAAGGAGTTGACTACGATGAGACATTCTCTCATGTAGCGATGCTTAAGTCGGTTAGGATTATGTTAGAAATTGCTGCATATTTTGATTATGAAATATGGCAGATGGATGTCAAAACTGTGTTCCTTAATGGTAATATTGAAGAAGAGTTGTATATGATACAACCTAAGGGTTTTTTCGATCCTAAGGATACTGATAAGGTATGCAAACTTCAGGGATCCATCTATGGACTGAAGCAAGCATCCCGAAGTTGGAATCTCCGTTTTGATGAGGTGATCAAAGAGTTTGGATTTGTCCAAACTTATGGAGAGGCTTGTATTTACAAGAAAGTGAGTGGGATCAATTTGGCATTTATGATATTATATGTGGATGACATATTATTGATTGGAAATATAGATCTTTTAAATAGTGTTAAAAGTTATCTAAACAGCAAATTTTTGATGAAAGACCTTGGTGAAGCTTCCTATATATTAGGCATTAAAATATATAGAGATAGATCAAGACGCCTAATTGGGCTATCGCAGAGTACATACCTTGATAAGATATTAAAGAAGTTTAATATGGACGGAAGTAAGAAGGGGTTCTTACCTATGTTGCAAGGCAAGACATTGAGTAAGACTCAAAGTCCGGCTACGGCGGAAGAAAGAGAGATAATAGTTAAGATCCCCTATGCCTTAGCCATAGGCTCTATAATGTATGCCATGCTATGTACAAGACCGGATGTGGCACATGCTATTAGTTTGACTAGTAGGTACCAATCTGATCCAGGTTCGGAACACTGGATAGCGGTCAAGAATATCCTTAAGTACTTGAGAAGAACTAAGGATATGTTTCTTGTATACGGAGGTGAAGAAGAGCTAGTCGCTAAGTGTTATGTCGATGCTAGCTTTGACACTGATTCAGATGACTCTAAGTCTCAATCCGAATATGTATTTCTCTTGAACAGAGCAGCAGTTAGTTGGAGGAGTTCCAAACAACCTGTGATGGCTGGATCAACGACGGAGGCGGAATGTGTTGCTACTTCAGAAGCGGCGCAGGAAGCGGTTTGGATGAAGGAGTTCATAACGGAACTAGGTGTGGTTCCTAGTGCGTTGGACACAATGGTGATCTATTGTGACAACAATGGAGCCATAGCCAACGCCAAGGAACCAAGGTATCACAACAATTCCAAGCATATTAAGCGTCGGTTTCACTCCATCCGTGAGCATGTCAAGGATGGAGATATAACGATTTGTAAAGTACACACGTACCTAAATGTAGCAGATCCATTGACTAAAGTTCCCCCTAGGACAAAACATGATCAACACCAGAACTCCATGGGTGTTAGATTTATCACTATGTAAACTAGATTATTGTCTCTAGTGCAAGTGGGAGACTGAAGGAAATATGCCCTGAGAGGCAATAATAAAGTTGTTATTATGTATTCCTTGTATATGATAGATTTTTATTTTGCATGCTATAATTGTATTGATAGGAAACGTCAATACATGTGTGTTTAATAAACAAAAAAAGGGTTCCTAGTTATGCCTCTCTTCCAGACTAGCTCGTTTTATTAACAAGATGATCAAGGTTTCCCGATCATGGACATTGGATGTTAATAACGAGGTCATAGCATTTGTGAAATGATGTGATGAACATTCATCCGAAGTATAGCATTACGATCAAAGTCATTATGTTTACATTGCTATAACATCATACGAAGTAATCTTAGTCCTTAGACCATGAGATCATGTTAATTGCTAACACCAGAAGAGTATCTTAATAACATCAAACGTCACACCGTAACAGGGTGACTATAAAGGTGGGTTCAGTGCTACGAAGGTGTTATGTTGAGGCTCATGGATCAAGAGTGGAATTTGTCAATCCCGATGACAGATAGATATACTCTGGGCCCTCTCGCTGATATCACATTAAGATAGCTTGCAAGCAAGTGATGTGATCACTAGAATGTTATATCACGGGAACGAGAAAAGGGTGCATGTCAGTAATGAGATCAAACTAGGTATTTGGATACCGATGATCGAATCTCGGACATGTATTATATCATGAGACAAAGGGATTAAGTTACTAGCGTTAAAGGTTCTCACAATCACAGAAGTCATCATTGAATGTGCAGGAGTCAGTATGGATCTCTAGGTCCCGCTTCTGATTATTAATCTAAGAGGAGTCTCAATCATGTCTACATTATTCGCGAACCATAGGGTGACACACTTAAGGGTTGCCGGACACCATTTTGGAGCACATATGTTTCAGACGAAAGGATTGCGGACACCATTTTGCTTGAACGTGTGTGCGAGGACAGATGCGCTGCTGATTTGCGGCGCTCGGACTTCCACACGATCTTGAGATCGGCAAGCGTATGACTACATCATCCACGAGATCCAACTCGTTAACAAAACTCTGTTGTCTTTGAGGGTAAGTTCTCCATGGATGTATATCCACCCGTTGCTCTGTATCTAGTAGATAGTTCTTGGCGTATAGTTCTCATCGTAGGAAATTTTTTGTTTTCTATGCTACGAACCCAACACAAGTCACCATAGACTCTATGATCCTTTAGTTTTCGACTTGTAATATCATTTTATGCTTTAATTAATGATGTTTTGTCACTCTGCATGATTATGGACATTATTGCTCTCTTAGTTGGTCGCTCTCAGTCTTTTGCTAGCCTCCATAACCAAGTATGAGTTCCACTCATGCATCCAACTCCTAAGACCAAGTTATTCCAAAGAGTCCACCATACCTACCTATTAGCATTTTCTATTCCAAGTATATTCATGTTTTTATCTACCTTCCGAATTAAACTTGTTATGTGAAAATTAGTGATTAAAGCTCTCACGAACTTGATGGCACACTTTACTTTCTTGCATTTAATAAACTTGAACCATTGCGTCCATCTTTGTTGCGTATATGCTTGCTCTTTATAAGTTGAAGTTAGCAGAACCATGTATCATGGGGAACGCTTTCAACATTGTACATAGTTGATATCATGTTCTTTTACTTATGGATCCCGGCGGTGTGAAATAAAAGGGGAACTTGTAAGATCATGGAGTTTGTATGTGTGTTAGAGAAACGCTTGGGTCGCTAGCCTAAGCCATGCCTAATCATGGTGGAAACTTGCAGCATAACCATAATGAGCACTCTATGAAGCATCCTCAATAAAAACCTATTCAAATAGCAAATAAAAAGATTGATGAGATGCTCATTGTCTGCTTGCCTTGTCATTTTGATTATGGGATAGCTCATATATCATGTGCAAGGGGTACCCCGTTGGCGGTTCTCTATGATACATATGTACTTACAATGACAAGATCTTACTTGTGACTAAAGTTGAGTAGCATGAGGTTCGATCTTCGTAAGTAAGGGGCATGAGATTTCAGATTATAACTTGTCAAGCATATCCTCTTAGTTGTGTCACTTTAACCTTAATCACCTAAAGATGCTTATGATAGGAGCAATGAGATCTGAAAGCTAATAAGTACCATAATTTTTGGAAGCTCTTTATGAAACTTGAATCCCTACTTCCTTCTATGAAGGCCCTTTCTTTTACTTTTATGTTGAGTCTCCACCTTCTATCTTTATTAGTTTAATGTGCATTGTCCCAAGACTTGTTGATTGATGCATAACTTTGATATTGCTTGTTCTTAAAGTATTTGTATCTAGTCACCCTTATGAACTTTGAAGGTGTCCTGTGCATTTATGCTTGCTACTCTATGAGGGACAAGCTGAATACCATTCTCATTATGCTTTATTTATGTGAAACAAACAAACGTCTTGCAAAGCATTGTTATTCATGAATCTTTTTTGTGCCTTTTCATGTTACAACATAGTTGCTATGTCTTATTGTTAGAACTTTATCTTTCATGCTATGTTGAAGTACTATGATCCCGGCTATCAATGTTTTACAAATACTTTGATCAAGTTTATGTTGGTGCATGTCACCTCAAAAATTATTCTTTCTTTTTATCACTTACCTACTCGAGGACGAGCAGGAGTTAAGCTTGGGGATGTTGATACGTTGCAAACGTATCTATAATTTTTTATGTTCCATGCTTGTTTAGTATCTACTTTGCTTTGCTTTGTCAACACTTTGAGGTATTTTTATATGTTTTCTGGGACTAACCTATTAACAAGATGCCACAGTGCCAGTTGCATGTTTTCTTATGTTTTTGGTTCCAGAAAAGGCAGAAAATCAATATTCTCGGAATTGGACGGGACAGAAGTCAATATGCCTATTTTTCCCGGAGCAACATGGAAACACGAAGTAGAGATGGAGTAGGGCACCAGGGTGGGCACACCATATGGTGGCATGGGCTAGCCCTGGCCGCGCCACCAGGTGGTGTGGGCCCCCTGGCCGCCCACCGATCTTGCCTCTTCGCCTATAAGATGCCTCCCGATGCAAAAACCCTAAATCGAACAGCCTCTAGCCACGAAAAGTTCCGCAGCGCTGCTGCCACCGAAGGGGAGATTCGGGGGATAGAAAGTCTCTGTTCCAGCACCCTGCCGGGATGGGGAAGTGCCCCCAGAGCCATCTCCATCGATCTCCATCGCTGATTCCCATGATGAGGAGAGAGTAGTTCTCTCTCAAGGCTAAGGGCTCTAGCGGTAGCTATGTGTTCATCTCTCTCTCTCTATGCGTGATCATATTGTGATCATAAGCTTTGTAATCAAGTAGATCTACCTTGCTACTCAAGTGCTTTAATAGATCTCTGCTCTCCCCATGTGTGTGAAAGTGACAGCGTGCACACCATGGTGGCACTTAGGCTAGAGATTACAAATACTTGTTATGAGTTATATTTGGAGTTGGATGTCTCTATGAAATTGTGGTGTTTGTTGGAACCATCTCGTGCTCAAGGTGACAGTGTGGGGTTTTCTAGATGGGAAAGGCTTACTTTGAGGTGTGCTGTTATAGCCTTACCATGGATTAGAGTGTCCAACCGGAGAGTAGTTAAGAGTAGTATCATAAAGAGAAGATATTTATATGAGAGTGTTCACTAGTGAAAGTATGATCCCTAGGCCTTGTTTCTAAATATTGAAACACCGTTTGCAATTAGATCTGTTACATGTTTGCTTCCTTCCATCTTTATTTCAGTTTGTCTTTAGTCTCTTTCACGCCATCAAGCTATTTTGTAGCACCGTTGTCTTATATCCATACCACTTGTATCTTACTATATCTTCGTCGAACTAGTGCACCTATACACCTGACAAGTGTATTGGGTGTGTTGGGGACACAAGAGACTCTTGTATCTTGATTGTAGGGTTGCTTGAGAGGGGATACCTTTGACCACTTCTTCCCTGAGTTCGATAAACCTTGGGTGATCCACTTAAGGGAAAACTTATTGTTGTTCTACAAACCTCTGCACTTGGAGGCCCAACAACTGTCTATAAGAATAGAAGTGCGTAGACATCAATTACCATCCAACTTTGAACAATAGTAACTATTGCATTTTTTACACTCTCACCTCAAAGTTTTAAAATACCTATAATTTTCCAAAATAAATTTGCAAGGCAAAGCCCCAAATGAGGTTGCATAGAGTTCAACTCATAAGAAACAACCTAACTCAGGATTAAACTAACCCATAGAAAATAATAACTTAACACATTTTATGCTCCTATTTTAAACAACCAAATACCAATTCACAAGATAACGTTATTAGCTAAAATAATTGTTACAAGTTCACAAGTACACGAAAAAGACTAATACATCATTGTAAGTGTTGCATGTTGTCGTGAAATAATAAAGTGATGGGCAACAAATATATATAGGGAGGTTTTGTATCAAAATTAAGTATACAATGTAATTAACCAAAATGTTCTCTCTCTATTTTTTCCAATACGCGTCATTTGCACTACACAAGGTGTTATCTTGATCTCCCTTTGACCGCTCATCATCTTTGATCTAGATCCATCGACGTTGTGTTGTTGCTTCATTTGTAGGTCAAAGCAAAGACATTCGTGTGAACGCATAAATCAGTAATGCATAGGACATATGATCCTTGGGCATCCATAAAAATGTTCCGAGGAAAGTACTATGAGCTTCAAGCTTTGTTTAAAAATATGTTTACCTCGAGCCTTCATGATGTACAAATTTAGTAATGACGAGTGTTTGCAAGAGAATACAATTTTACCTAAAAAAACAAAGTCATTTCACCTCCAAATAATTCTCAAAAAGGTAATGCATGTATAGCCATTCACCAAATTTTCAAGCCACTTAATAGCTAGAAACGTTATTCCCAATATTGTAGACTTCTATTGCACATACTTTGGAAAATTTGTATTGGGAAGTGTAATGAGAATATACTAACATTCTAAAACATATGACTATAAAACATACAAGAATAGATATGAAATTAAAGTTAAGCATCGTAAATGAGCAGGTATAAACAAAAATACAATCTACCAAAAGATGAATATAATGGAAGTACTATCTCATAATGCCAGTTCTCCCTTTAATCTGAATCTGAAAGAAATTTCTGTTTTCCGATCAATTGAATTCTAGTGGAAGCCATCAAACGAGATTGTTTTTCTCGAATTGTGAGATCACAGTGACCAAATGCATTTTCAAAGCCAACAAAGCTACAAACTTCCTAACCAATTAACACTTAACATGGTCACTTCCTCGAAACCATTCCGTTTCAAGGCAGGTGTTAATTTTCAGCAACTCAACCTTCTAACATATCCATTGTTTCTCATGTCTATTCACAAGCATGTACGATGCACTTCACATAAATGTTTGTGAAACTACATGCACCAGGAAGAACATTCCCATGTAGGCGATGTTCTCACCGGGCTGAACATGCTGGAAACCTGACGCCAGGAATTGCCTCACGTGATGCAGACATGCGGCAATAACAAAATTCATGTCCCTAGATTAGGTGATCCCAACAATAATTTGGCTTCACCCTCACCTTTGCTACACATAACACGAGCCAAAGAAAAATTACATAATTCACATATGCTATTGACCATGTAAATCAGGAGTTTCATTATTATTTTCATAAATAAAAATAAAATGGTCAATTTCTACTAAGAAAAATAAGTCCGAAATTGCAGATTGTGTAAAACACAATAAATTATATGCAAAAAATGGCATAGCTTCACTCTGTGGTAAGATGATTTATGGGCTGCATATTTACACACCATCTTGAAACATTTCATAACTTTTTTCAAAAAGGATAACATATGATAACTATATGCTTAACATTCACCAAATCTTACGCAGGACACAACTTGAAAAGTAAGTAAAAAATAGTACCCCAAGCGGCATCTTTCCCTATGTTTTATAAAATGAAGTCACCGAAAGCATTTGTTTCTTTTCTAAGAACAAACATAGCATAGCATTCATTTTCTTACATAAGACTTCTATTATGAATCTATATATAAACTAAAAGGAAAAGAAAAAATTGGCATCCTGAAGTAATCGATAACATGGTATTGTCTCAGTTCTCAAACTGTAAAACTAAGAGATAAGGTCTTTTACAGTAAAAAAGTGCTCCCTTCATGGTACTATATCAGTTCCCAAATTTTAAAACAAATCCATGTTTAAAAATAGACTCTTGATCACCTTACTTTTCAGAACTATGAATTTTTCTGTTAAGGCTCAGATCAGCCTATTCTCACATCCAGGCCATCATGAGTTCTTCACCATTCAACTTCAAGCTGCACCTCTTGTTAAACTACTAATTAACCGAACCTATCAAGAGTAGTACACGGTAACTTAAAACCAGCAGTGGCAATGTCAAGTCATGCTTGAACGATAGGTGCTACGCTGAGTCATGCCTGTTCGGCAGGTGCTACGCACGGCAGATCCTCCGGAGACTTCAAGCTGTATTTGCTGGTGGTACTTGGCGACATGGTGCTGCGGGGTACCGGTGGCAACCGCGACATGCTTTGGAGATAGTGCGCAGGGAGATGGTGCTACTTGACACTGTGGTGGTGTCAGTGGCTGGTGTGGAGAGAGTCTGCACATTGACATACATGTTGATGATGGTTTGGTGAAAGATAGTGGAGGCGGTGACATCCGGAGCATGTGCGTGGGCACCGGTTCATGGATAGGCTGGGCGGATTTGGTCTCCTGGAGTGCATGAGTCAGCTAGGTGTTTGCTAGATCTCGTCAGAGAGGTGGCGATATGGTTATCGTTTTGCTCGTTGTTTTAATTTGGCGGTTTCAGTTTGTATGATCTTTGTAATAGCTTTTGTCACACTTTGTTGCTGTAATAATACATAAAGGCTATGTGCATCGCTTGATGCAGAGGCCAGGGCTTCGCTTTCCATTTCGGAAACAAACCCAGCAGTGGCAAGAAGTCTAAGTGATTTTATAAATTGTCACAAGAATTCAGGTAAATTTTTTGGCAATCCAAACATCAATAACAAAAAAATAATTTGGGCTACTTGAATTAGCTAAATGCATGTGCGTCAATCCTAGCTTATGTTCAAACGAAGAGCCTTTGTTTAATACTAGGTAGTGCGGTAGTGGTTGCCTTACCTTATGTGGCGCACGGCCGTTTCTTTTAGAACTTGAGCCGATGGGATATAGCGTGGGTGTATCTAATTAGACTGGAAGATCTCAATCAACGTTAGCCCAACCATAGCTGATGCTATAAGCGGCATTCGAAATCCATATACAATCCAAACAAATATTGCACTATCTCTTAAAAGGGAAAAGAAAATCCTTGCATATGATACGCAGAACTTTACCTTTCGTAAAAGATGTTCCACAAATAAGTGGATCAGCTCTGATATGACTGCATAATTATCGACACCAGCCTAAAATTAGTATACAGTACGGTATATCAAAATTAGCTGGCGACGTGATAGTTTTACGTACCTAACTTGACTTCCAAGTACGGTATATCAAGCGCTGGCGTGCTAGAGTTCCCCAAGGCTGGTTTAAGCATGGGACGAATCTCACATCTATTAGTAGGGTTCATCTGAAGAGGCCATGTATAAAATTCGAATCTGACCCCATCCCCAAAATCTGTCGGACCCACTTAAGGATATGGGCTTTGCAAAAGACAAATCGGTGGATTGGCCTGTTAATCCTCGCGACCCGACACGGCTGCGATCTGGTGTCTTAAGAAATTTGAGGCCCGGTGCGGAACACGTAATGGGGCCCTAAATTTAGAGTGTGTTGCGGGAAACAATGAGCTATGGATGATCGGATTTATGATACTTTGATTATTAAAATTTTAAAATTTATCGCTAGATTGGAGCAAACAACACATGATTCTGGGTAGGTTGAATTACAAAACCTAATCTATATACCTTGCCCTATATACACTACAGTGGATCATCATATGCATGGTCTCGATCAAGAAGGCAGAGTGTGCCAATGAAATAGAAATAGAAGAGGCATATGCACCTTGGCTTCATGAATGACGAACAGAAGCTGGGTTGTTTTGTTGAGGTTGGCCTGCCGTAGAATATGAGTGCTCTACACCTGTACACCTCTACACTCCACTTGCAAAATATTTTTTCTGGTACTCCTTCATTAACAAAAGGAGAACCATTCAATTAAAAGCAAGTAATGCATCAGGATTACATACTCATGGCTATGATACGGGTATGCGTTTGCTTGTTTGATATTACCTACCTACCCACATCAGATCTTGTGATGATGCACTCCCATATCAGATCTTGCGGGCACGCCCTGGCCGGTGCACGAAGAGAAAGAAAGAGGCATTTTTGCAGTACCCACGCAGCTCGCAGAAAGTCGCTTCTGATCGGCGGCGGCGGCACTCAGCAAGATTGCGAGAAGTTCGGAACTATTGAGCCACGTCCAGAATAAGTTGGTTGAGCCGCACCAGTTACCTCTTGGCATGGTGGACCCACAGCAAAGGAGCATCTTCTTCCTCGCAGGGAGGAAAAGTTCAACCTCAGATTCATGGCGATGCTGCCTCAAAGTAAAATCCATAGCCATGCACATCAGATCCGTAGGATTTTGGGGGCCCAAATTTTTAAGAGCCCTGTGCGATCGCTCACCTCGCACACCCTCATCGACGGGCCTGGATCTCACGTACCTGACCCAAGGCCAGGACGACACTACCTCTTCCATCTCTCGTGATCTTGAAAGCCAGCAAGTTGGACGCCTGCCAGAACGGCAAAACCCATGTGACATCGTGCGGCCGTGTCGACGGAAGACACTGCACTACAGGAACGGCACGACGTAGCTCCTCGGCAAAATCTCCCTCAGTGGAGCGCATAGAGACCGTCGGCGTATCAAAAAGCTGTCGGCATAGGCTACGTCGACGGCTGCCCTCAGCATAGCGGTCGTCGGCACAGTCTAACGGTCGGTTGCAAAAATAATTTAAAAAAAATAAAAAAAATCTTTTTTTTACTATTTTTTTAATGTTTGAATTGTTTAACTCGTTAATCTCTCACTTAAAACATTTTTAACACTAAATACACTTAATCTTTGATCAAATTGCAGTATTCTCGGTCGGTCACCCATCCTCACTACTCCACCCAGCACACTTAACTTCTCCGTTCTTTCAGAATCTGTTTCCGCAAAGCAATTTATACCTTATTGTCAATACTATGATATCAATCATATTAACTCTTATATCATCATATCACATGTTTGTATTTTTTGAAATTACAAATAATTATTTAAGTAAACAACGATGAATAAGTAAAAATATAATGATTTTATTTATTTTATATTTTTCTATTTAATATTGAACTAGCAGAGTGTCGTGCGTTGCTACAGGTTTATTTTTACTAAATATTGCGTTAAAGTTTTTTACTATTAAAACCAAATATTTTTTTAATGGGTCGAGTGACTCAGAGAAGTAGTCTTGTATTGTATATGTATCAATCATTGTTTGTGGAACTTCTTAGTAATGCGCTCTCTTACCCCCTTATCAGAGAACTCCAGGCGCCCTTCACTACCTTGTGGATAATGATAAGGCGGTCGCTCCGTAATTCGACGATGTAGCGCATTCCCTCATGCCGATGTAGCCTCTATCGCCATACTAATGACAATCTTGAATCTAGAGATCTTGGTCTCACTGGTGCCGTCGTAGCTGAGGTCTAACGCGTCGGGGGCCAAATTACCACCTTGCTGATATGGGCTTCGTCCTTATCCTTGACCTCCTGTACAAGGTGACGAACATTTAGACGTGTGAGTCGACGTCTTCACCTATATATAACTTTGATTGAGAATGTGGACCAATTCGGTGAATGGATACCGTTCCTATCCATGGCTTCTGGCCATGGGGAGGACTCGCCCGGATCCGGCCATCATGTTACTCCTAGAGTAAAAATCCAACCAAACTGAATGAATCAACCGGGTGACGTCTCGGTCGAAGGATAGTACAGCTTGGAGGGCGGGGGTGGAGGCGGAATCAGCGACGGCGAAGGTCGATCAACAATGGTATTCTATGTCTAGGCCAATAAGCAGCACCACTGAAGTTTTATGTCCAACCAGCTGCAGTGGAGGGAGACACAGGCAGGTGAAGTATATGAGTTTTCTAAATGTTACTTCGTTTAATGTGAATGCGATGCAAACTATACACCATGTATCGGCAAGTGTACCTCTAGAGTCTGTATATATGCTTCACAAAGCACGTACAAAAGAATACTTACTGGGTTGGTTGGCTCTAATTCTGAAAATTAACTGCCCAAAACTAAATTTCACTTTAACAGTCGTCGGAAGAAGGAAGAAAAGTTGGCATAGCATGTGCTGATCCTGCTAGGACTGAACACTCTTTTGTGTAGATTTATTTCTTCACAGTACCTATGGTGGTATCGTAGTAAATACATGCTGAGTTGCTCGATTCTCTTGATGCGGACGGAGCCTGGGAGCCACTGTTCTTGGTAGTATCGTAGTAAATATATGCTGAGTTGCTCGATTCTCTTGATGGTATTGTAGTTTTAGGCTCTGCGGTGATGGATCTACTAAGAATAGTTTCCGCAGAATAAATTCGCCGGAGATCGTCTGTGGAAGGCGTGCTTTGGCCAGGAACAGAGAGAAAAAACGCGGTTTGCACTGGACAGAAGTGCCGTGCTCGAGTCAGTGAGATGCGCCTGTCTTCGGAGGAGGATTGTGATTAGGGATGCAGGCGGACACGGATGTCCGCCAGGCCGCTCTGTCCGCGCCGCTCCGAAGTCCAAAACGGCTAAGCGGCTCGGCCGCAGGCATATAGCGGGCCGAGCGGAAAATGCCCGCTGAGCCGCCACGAGCCGCGTCCGTCTCGCAGCTCTGGAGTCTACCTGCACAAGGATAGCCGCCGCCAGTGCCTGGCAGCTTCGCGCCGCACAACTCCCGGCCATCCCCTCCAAGACCTCCCATCCAAGAACTCCCCGGACATTCCCTCCAAGATCCGCATGTCTTCGGCACCCTCCCCGTCGACCACCTGCAGAGTGATGTCAGATGCGGTGGATGCAGCGGCGGAACACGCGGCAGGGGAGGGGAGGAAGAAGCTGCCGGAGAAAGAGGAAAAGAATCCAGCGACGGAGCAGGGCAAGAACTTAGGCGAGGGCGGCGGCACCCACCTCAATTCAGAGCAGGTATGTTCCTTATTTTCCCTTGTAATTTCGATTTTTTGGTAGGATTTCTATCTGGCATAGCTGATTCTTCATTCTTGGTAGGATTGATGTGCTTGCTCTACTCTGAAACAAATGTATAAACTGAAACGTATCTTTTATTTACCTGCCTTATGAACAAATAGAAATTGGTAGTGATTTAGAATTCTTTTTTAATAAAATTGGTAGTGATTTAGAAATTGGTAGTGATTTAGAATTGGTAGTGATTTACCTGCCGTATGAGCCAACAAGTGAGTGATCTCCAAACTGTGCCAACAGATTAGTAGCTTGTTGCATAACTCGAACATGTAAACATTTGTTGTTTTATTTAGTCTATGTGAGAACACTAGTAGATGCTCTTGTTTTTTTTAACGATTGAGTAACTTAACTTGAGAACCCAGATTTTGTTACACATGCTTCAATACTGGACTATCTAAATTTAGTACTGGACTATCTAAGCACCACTATACTATCTATGCTCTAGATGTAAATGAGTTTTGTTTATTATAGCAGCACTACTGTAAATGAGTTTTTAATTTCTAATAGATTCATTGTTAATGTGACAGATTACCTGCTTTGCAAGCACACTAGATGAGCAAGACCCTGATGTCGAGAAGACCCAGCATGCAAAGAAACTAGCAAGCGATGACAGTGGTGAGAAGACCCAGATGCCGACTAACACAGAGGAACATACATGTTTGATGGTTGTTCCAGGGGAAGGGAATGACTCAAATAATCTACAGATGAAGAAAAAGAAAGTGAAGAAAAGGAAGAGGAGTGAACTTAGGCAGATTAAGAAAGAGCAGCATTTGATATTCAGATTAAGAAAATGACTAAAGTCTATATGCAGAAGAGGGTGGCACAAGCAGAGAGTGTAGTCATAGCAAATAAATATTAAACAACGTCAAAAGAATATTCTCATTTGATAATCAGCTAGTAAGCGAACTGCATTCACCTATTTTGCTTTTGTTACATGCCATCTATATACTGATGAATATGTAGGATATGCATGTCCATGTTCTGCATCATCTATATACTGATAAAATATATCAAAGTCCGAGATTATGAATGCAGTAGATGAATTAACTTTGGCACTCTTGCTTTGCAAAGATTACATAGTGTTGTTTCATCAGCCATAGTACTTCCATCGCAAGTCGTTAAATTGTAATGGTATTTTTGGTTGCTGTTGCAGGAGGGAATACAATGACACCGCTGCGACAACATTATCATGGGCGAGATCATGAGCTAGATGGAGTGCTCAACAATGGACTTGTCGAAGCTGTGGGCGCAACCGCTCAAGCCGGTGATACACTGAAGCTGATGTTAATCCTGATTGCGCAAGCTGACATTTTGTCATGCAGTTTCACATCCATCATGTTTGTTCTTCCGAGTGACTTTGTGGCAACGATGTACTATCTGTAACTATCTATTCATTTTTCACCTTCTATGTTGTAGCCAATTTTGACACTTGCAGTTTTGGGCTCAAAATTCCTAGCTCTATGTTTCTAATATTTATTGTTCAGTTCCGGATATTGAATGTTCTATTGCTTCATGTTATCTCCATGATAAGTTTTACATAGTAGCGGAAGCTGTGGCCATCTTGAAGCAAGTATAGCTACTGAATATTCCACTACACAGCAGCTGAATCTAACATGTTGTAATCTTTGTTCAGTTTTAGCTTTTGCTAGTTTGCAGCTAGTATGGGAGTAGCAGCTCGCTCAATTGTCCAGGACATCTAGTAGTAGCGGCTTGTCCGCTGTGTCCCCCGGACAGAGCGGCTAAACCAGCTAGCGGAGGCGGACGCCGCTAATCAAGTAATTAGCGTTTACGGATTAGGCGGATGAAGCGGACGCGTCCGGCGGCCTGACCGCCTGCATCCTGAATTGTGATCGACTCCGGTATCCGTTTTGTGAATGGTTTGATGCTACAGAAAGAGGGGTATGCCAAGATTAATTTAGTGTGAAGGTCCTCACCGGATAAAAACTGTAGAATATGGGTGGTTGTAGGGAACAGAGGGGGAACTGCAGCATTGTTGTGAGCGTGTACCTGCAGTGTGTGTGCGCGCGGCGGCTGCTGTCTACGTGTGGGCGGACGAGGACGGATTCGTCGCTGAAGGCGGGGCTTAGGGGAAGCACCGGTGATGGGACACCTCCCGAACACGGCGGCGGCAGTAGGCGACGAGGGGATCAGCGGCGAAAAGCACAGAACGGTGGCGGGCTGGACGTGTTCAACGGGTGATCGTGGCCATAGCATGAAGAGAACGGACAGGAGGAGGACACGGGTAGCACGAGCAGCTCACCGAGATGTGGTCGACGAAGATGTTCGGTTGGAGGTTGGCCGGCAGAGGTGGAAGTCATCGACAACCAAGGAGGAAGACGTGCGCAGGTTCCGGCAGGGACGACGGCGGCCTTGCCGACGATACCGAGCGGTTACGGCTCCCGGTCTTCGGCGAGGAGAAAGACGGCAAGGCGGTGGCTCCGTTTCGGCATCCCGCTCAACTTGGCAACGATCGTGGCGACGGCACGGTTGACAGGAGGCGGCGCGGCGAAAGAGGACAAGGCCGATAACCACGCACGTTAGGGAGAGTTCGGTGCCGGCCTGCAGTCGATCGGTCGATGTAGGCACGATCCGAAAACACGTGAGCCATGTAAGGAAAGAAAAGAAACCAAACCGGCAATTCTACTTACGGGTGGCATATGACGTAAATATTCAGAAAAGATAGGGTAAGTTTAGAGCGACCTACAAGACCATCAAGACCGTAAGCCTTTTAATAGTACTAGTAAAAGTGCACGTGCAATGCACGTGTAATGTGGAGATTTTTTTTATTTCAACGATTGCTATCATGTGCGATTAATGCAAATGTCACAGAAACATATTTCAAGCTTAGGAAATTTATAATGCACCCAAATAGTTTTAGCTGAATTGAAGAAATATCATGGAGGTTCACTCCGTTACAAATAAATCAAATAATAATAATAAATAATAAGTAATACATACATAGAACAATTTAATTATTGAGAAATTTTATCATACAAAATAAATGATGGTTGAGACTTGAGACGACATATAGAAAACATTGACTTGTCTGAATTAAAAGTTTAACATATCACTCAAGTTATTATTTTATTCTAGATGGGTTATATATAACCTCCATGCTAGGATGCAGTGGTACACAACGTATCAGATAGTTGAAGGTGTATTTGACAGAGGAAGTTCGGGAAGAATTCGAGCCATCTTCACCCTTGAGTGTAATCTTGTCTGATATGAATCCAAGTATACCAGTGGTTGAGACCTTTGGGAAATCAAACACTTTAGCCATATCTGTTCATGTGAAGAGAAAAGCATATATGATTAATTAGGAAAACACATGTACATTTTCACTTTAGCCAATATACAGTATGAGTGCTATTGAATTAAATATAGATCTATAAGAAATAGCAGATTAATTATCTAAATCAAACAAAATTATATATAAGAAATATATACTATATGAACATAGAAGATTAATCATCCAACCTTATTCACGTATGTACTTATTATTTAGAATTGTGTTTTTAGGAAAAAAAACTAAATAAGACTGGCATATGCAATCCGGAAGAAAATGAGGCGCACAGGCTTTGATCTATTAAGAAAAATCACCAATTACTACCGGAGTCTATAACAGTGCACTTTGTCAAAAAATGTACAACAGTGCAGTACCTGGGGCAAATGACCGGATTAACAAAACTTTCCAGCGTACTTCACTGGAGCGATATTATGATTTCCATGACAGTAGATCATGGATGCAAGGGCAGTATTTTATAAGAAGAAACCTAAATTGCCGTTCTTGTAAGATGGATAAGAACCTGAATTGCTTGGCTTATTCTCACTTTCAAACTACTATTAGCACTTAACAAACAGAACATATCAGCATTTTCGAATAAAAAAAGTCTAGAATGCTTTTTTCACCCACATACAAACATCTCTTGTGTGAAGAATGCAATTCTTGTTATTCCAGAAAAAATATTTTGTTCCCAGCTAGCTGCAGCAGCATACTTACATCACAAAATAACAAGACTACAAAAAATAAACCAAGAAAGCGGATATCAACTCCATCGTCATCAATATGTATGTCGGAAAGCTCCTAAATTCATAATACGTCCAGAACTACTGAAGGTGTTGCATATAACAGGACAAAGCGCAAATTAGAAAAACAGAAATGAGCAATATCAAAAGGAGATGAGCAATATATGCATTAAGAAGATTAAACAATATGAAATACCGGCCTAAAGGAAGAACATGCTTGTTTCATCCCTCCAATACATCCCTGTACACAATGTTCTTTGTGCTTTTCCCTGTGGGATCGATGTCTTTATTTGGCTTGGCCAAAATCCAAGTGGTTTGCCTTGACACACCCCTTGAAAGTGCAACGTAAAGCTGGCCATGTGAGAATACAGGCTCGGGGAGGTAAATACCAACTGTCGGAATGGTTTGGCCCTGGGCTTTGTTGATGGTCATTGCAAAACTCAACCGGATTGGGAACTTCTTCCTCTTGAATTTGAAAGGAAGTGAAATGTCCTCAGAGGGTGATAAAGGGATCCTCGGTATAAACACTCTATTTCTAGTATGTTGACCACCAACAATCTCAGCGTCGATTGCATTATGTTGGAATGCTCTAACCATCAACCTTGTTCCATTGCACAACCCATTGTGAGGGTCAATATTTCGGAGAAGGATGACAGGACAATTGACTTTGAGTTTCAAAACATGCGGGGGTAGGCCATTCGGAGTGATGGAGTTTAGATAGTCAATTGGGTAGTTATTGCGGGCATCATCCTCAACAGAGTTAAAGCTATAATATATCTTTTCTTGGCCAGGAAACCTTTCAATCATCTTAGTATTCAGATTGTCCACATGTTCATTCTTGGTTGAAAGAATGGCGCGTGCGCTCATATACGATCCAGATGCGGCGTTCTCATGAAGCGACGGGAAGACTTCTTCAATAAGCTTGTTCACTGGTTCATCAGTGGGAGAGTAAAGAATAACAATATCATCTGGAAGACGCACATAATCGCCACCAATCGTCTCTTCTGTTCCATCGCCAATTCTCAGGAGGTAACTGGAGAACCACTGGTCGGTGTGTGCCCTCATATTACGTTTGAGGCGTATCTTCCTAATCTTCTCCCATAAATAAGATCTCTGTAGCGTAGCATCAGTGATTTGCGCTCTTGTCCCACGTGTCACCACGGGAAGTACCTGCCTAAAATCTCCTCCAAATACCACGACCTTCCCACCAAAAGGCAAATCACACCCCATGATGTCTTGTAGGGACCTATCAAGTGTCTCAACTGTTTGACGTTTTGTCATGGCAACTTCATCCCAGATTATCAATGATGCCCTACGGAGCAGCTCTGCAGTTCCGCTCTGCTTGGTGAAATTGCACATGCTGCTCTCCGTGAGCCTAATTGGAATTTTGAACCTGGAGTGGGCGGTGCGTCCACCAGGCATAATCGATGCTGCTATACCAGATGTTGCCGTCGCAATAGCTATTTGTCCAAGGGAACGAACCTTAGCAAGGAGTGCCTTGTACAAATACGTCTTCCCCGTGCCACCCGGACCATCGACAAAGAAAATCCGGCTCCTGTTGTCGATGACATGAGAGAGGATTTCTTCAAAACCAGCACGCTGCTCTTTGTTAAGAGATGTAAACAAATTTTCATCAGCTTTGTCAAATATGACCGACAATTCCTCTCGAACCTCTCTTGAGTAACCGTTGGAATACACATCATCAACATGATCCAAATCTGGAAGGCCATAACTTTTAATATCCTTCCCCATCGAATGCACCAGATCCCTAATGTCTCTCAGGACCATCTGCTCTAGTGCGGACTGGTTGGGCTGGTTACGACGATAGTCCTCGGACATTGAAGCGAGGTGCTTCTCCCACAATGATCGGATGTTTGTCACCTCACAGAACACCAGAATAGTTGCGAATAGCCTTCTTAGAGCATATGGCATCTGGAAAGTAGCAGCCTCGGTTAGACAATCATCAAGGGACATGTCGGTCTCTATGAGACCTCTTTTCTCGCATGATTCTCTGAAAGTCGAGCAAGCCTTTCCATGCACCATTTTCAAATCCTCATATGATGTTGCACCTCTGACATGATTCATGAGCACTCTCAAAAAGTACATATCACCTTCAGCCGGATGCGCATACACAATTCTTCCAACCTGCCCCCTGCCCCTTAGTTTTCTTCTCTGCCACTTCTTCGTACGCTTAATCCACCTATAGAATTCTGGAAACTCTTTGTATAAGAAGTTCCTAGCATAAGGATCTACCTGGTTCATCTTGAAATGTTCAGTGAGCATGGTACTGGAAGAAGATGGCCGATTGACGACGTCCTCTAGATTATCAACCTCTTTAAAAGCGACAGTCTGCATATTTTCCAAATGAAGCTGAAGTTGGAGAACAGCGGGAGAGACACTATACATTGGAAAAGCGCAAATTCGATAGATAGACTCTTGTGGTCCCACAAACCTAGCATCCCTGTACTGTTTGATCTCATTGATTACTCCACCATCATTATCTGATGTTGGATCGACTGAGAACGATGCACGATCATGCCCTTTATATATGTACTTGAATAAATACTTAACTGCTTTGATGCTAGAGCAAGCTTCAACGTTGATGTGACAATTGTACAACATAAGAAGACCAGGGTTGTATGGGACAACCCATCTATTATCTAGCTCTGCTCCTCTGACCTTAACTTGACGACCATCATCCCTCCTCCTATAGATAGGATATGAGTCCTTTCCTTGTTGCGTGGCATCACAAAACTGTCGAGGATAGCGAAATCGACATTCACCATCTATCATGCAAGGACAATTTTTCTTGAGAGCACCACATGGTCCATGTAGCATATGTTTGATCACCAGATCATGCAATATAGGGTACTTTTTCTTGTCCGGGATTTCTGCTGATATCACCTTGTCGTATTCGTCTGGGTTTGTTAGCTTGCTATCCGAGCGCATGATCAGAAGCATGTGCTCATGTGGCAACCCCCTCTTTTGGAACTCAGTAACATGGACATATGCAGCTACCTCACCAAAGTACTTTTTCTGAACCAAGAGCTCTTTCATACTTCGCAATTTGGCCCTGTATACTCTAGCCACAAGGTCTGGACGATCTTGTGGCGTTTGCCCAGGTTCAAGTCTGGAAGTAATCTCCTCCCAGTGAGGGTTGCAAGTCATCGTGATGAAGTAATCAGGCTTCCCAAAACGCTGTACTATCGCCATCGCGTCAAGAAATCTTCGCTGCATGTCTCGATCACCACCAGGAAAAGTCCGTGGTGGCACGATTCTCTTGCCAACCTGAGAACCCCGTGTCTCGCCAGCATCAATGACGTCAACAACACCCTATGAAACAAAATTATCAAAACATCATTATCTAGTAAATGAACATAGTTTATACTAAAAGGCTAAGCGATGCATGTGTCTTATAGCATGCAAATTTTAATTACTTGAGAGCACAATGATACCTGGTATAGATCAGCACGAATGAGCTTCTGATTCTTAGGCTTTAAGTAGAAATCAAGTCTCATAGTCTCCATCTTGATGTACATGTCAACAGCCCATTGCTGGAACGCGCGAGCACCGAATAATATAATGTTAAAAAGTTTTTTCCTGACTTGTATTTTGAAACAGTAATACTCCCTTGCGCTCACAAATTTTTTGGAAGATCCAACTTCATCAACCTCCTGGTCATCTTCATCATCTGGGCATGGTTACAAAATAATAAATAGGTGCTATCAAGTAATAATGAACTCAATAAAAATGTGTAGCACATCATAAGCATCTAGAGAATTACCTGCTACCTCATCTGTGTTTTGTTCCAGATGTACATCTGAAGTATGATCTTTAAGTTGGAACTCTTCACCCTCGGTGCCATCATCGTTGTTGTCTTTAATGGCGATAGATGGTTTGGCATATGGCATCCAGCGGTTCCATCCCGTCTCCCCTCCCGGGAAGAATAATGGATATGCCAAAGGATCATAGCATCCATAGTAAGCTCTAATAAATATAGGACGGTCCCCTTTGCCATACAGGACAACTTGCCTATCAAAAGTGTTATGTGGGTCACTTCCTTCAACCCACATCGCAGCCACCTGTGATGTTGTGGGGGCATTGTATCTTCGTTGGTCAAGTCTAATATCTGTATTAAGTGAAATCCGATATTCCTCCAGATTTGGAACAGATCCAATGCTCTTAAAAGTCAGCACATAGGGGTTGTTCTCTAGAATCTTTAGAATCTTCCGTATGATATTTATATCAAGATCCGGAGATCGCTTCACTCTATGTTCCAAGGTTTCATCTGTATCATAGATGTAAAGTTGGAGATGTCTAGGTCCTTGACCACCAGGTACCAGATCATCCATCTTATAATACAATGCCCCTTGTGCACGAAATGTGTACACACCGATTCTCGCCGCATTGCTGACATTCTTATCAAGGGTGACTCCAAGGCTTGTGAAGGAGAAGTGGGTGTTGAAATATCGTATGTGCTTTCTGAAGTATTTTGCATCCTCGTCAACCTGACTTGTGAACAACCGACGCAACTCCCGAGGAACTTCAGGGGTAACAATCTTGACATATCCCTTTTTGCAACAGAACGCGGGGCCCTCATATTGGAGCCTCATTGCTTCACAATAGATGCAGTCTTTTACTGGCTTCAAAACATGATGCTTGGTTGGTAGATTGTGGTAGACATAATCATAAGGATCATCATTCTGATTACTCAAAGAAACACCAGTTTTCACTTGATACGAATCAAACACATTTCCTATGACGAAATAATAGGTAGGAACTAATTAGATGCACAAAAAATAATGTCCGAACGACTACTATACTGATATTTACTTAGTTGTATGAGTTACCTGTACCACTGAAAATCCTGCACTCTTCGTCATCATCACGTATTGTTTGTTCTTCTTGTATGGTGTCCAAGTTTTCTATACGCAGAACACATTAAATCGGCTTAACGTATTGGATACCTGTAAAATTATTATATATGAAGGCTTTATGAAAATGTGGACTGATTATTCCATTTTACCTTCGAATGTATCTTCTTGTTGAATTGGCTCAAAAATCATTCTAGTTTCGAAGTCTTCATCATTGTTAGTGTCACCTAGATCTGCATAAATTAGCATAAAAATATTTAAATATTAGATCGCAAACACTAAAATTTAACACATAGAGTACTTAATGATATGAACATTTAGATGATATATACCGGTCGCAAACCATACCTATTTGGTTATTTTTGGATTGTTCTGGCTGTATGTCAGGTGTGCAAGGTGAGTTGATGAAAAATTTAACACATAGAGTACTTAATGATATGAACATTTAGATGATATATACCTGTATGTCAACTTTGAGTACTTTTTTGTTTTTGAACTTGCTGACTCTGATCATTACAACTGTTTCTCGGGTATGTAACCGCGGAACACTCATCAGATTGCAAAGTACACACCCCACTTTGATACAGAGAAACATTACTGCATGCCACAGTAGGCTCGACACCTGAACATCTCAAACATTGGTATACATCTGATAGTAGAGTAATTTATATGTTTATAAAAAAACATGATGTCACACCTGGTGGAGTAATCTGAGATGCGTAGTTTCGTTGAACAACATGAGCCAAATCTGCAAAGTCATTGCACTTAGAAATCAGTATAAAAGACATATATTTGCAATTTAAAAGAAGCTAAAACTATATGACCTTCTGCAGCTGTTGTGTATTGCATTTGGGTGAGTCCTGATGGTCCAGTAGGTGGCGTATGAATTAATGTGTTGTCCTGAAATGTAGGTGTCGTTGTCTGCTTTTTAAGCTCTCGTGCTTGGCGTCTCCGTTTTAAAATCTCTTCTTTATTTTTTGCATACCACTCTCTCTTCCTCCGCCTTTCGGCCTCTTTTGGATCTGCATATATAGAGCACTAAATCATATATTTGTACTAATAATAAGGGAGTTCAATGCAGCGACTGCATATCATCAAATACCTCTATTTTGCTCATTGGTTATGTCTTGAAACGGAGTACGTTTGGAGGATGACATGTGTATTTTTCTTTTCTGTTATTGAATACCTTCTCCCTGTGAATATTAGAACATCATTTAACATTTATTAATAGACTTCTGTAATCACAGAAGTCAGTGTAAGGAAAAAACCGAAACTTCATGTCAGTCAAAACTGTTATAGAATCAGACTGTCAGTGTAAGGAAAAAAACTTCATGTCAGGCTTCACGAACATCATCATATGCAGCATAAGAAAATATGACGATCTACGTCCTCCGCCAATTTTCAATCATCGGTGATATTCCAGATCTCCCCGTCCTAGCATCATTACTACCTTGAACCATTTGTTAGTTGGTGGAATATCAGAGTATGAGACTCCCATATATTTGAAAGAAGTTTACTTAGTGCACATTCCATGACAGGCAAACTCTCCAAGCACACGCGGCCTAGACTTGAAGCGAATGAACATCATGTTGTTCCAGGGATTTTACATGTGATCTTTTTCGAAGCAAAGTCACACCACAGCATGGGAACTAACAAAAGCTGCAAAGAACATCACGACCTCATGGTTCTCTGAATGTCTTGGGTGCAGTCGTCCTTCTAAGTGGAATCGATTAACTCAGCAGTAACTCAAGAATAAAGTACAGATAAAAGGAAGATCGATGGTTGATGCACCTGCAAGGCTTGTAGAGCGGGACGTGGTGGGGGTTTCCCTGGAACGCGGGCGGGCAGCGGCGTCGTGGGCGATCTCCGGAGACGGCGTCGTGGGCGATCTCCGTAGACGGCGTCGTCGTAGGAATCGGCGGTGGTGTCTCAGGCGGGGGCACGATGCAGCTCCGTCGGTAGAGTGATGCGTCAGCGGTGGCGTGGTGGGCGCGATCCGGCGACGGCGGTGTCTCAGGCGAGGGCACGATGCATCGCCATGCGTCGTCGGCGGCGGAGTCTCACGCGGAGTTTCTGCTGCGGGTCGGGTGCCGGTTTGTGGGCGGTTATGTTGGGGTGCGTGGGTTTTTTTTTTCTTTGACGCGTGGGTGTGAGACGTATGTGACGCGTGGGTGTGAGACGTCTAACCATGCGTTTTAGTGTTAATCGTAGCCCCTGATCTAGATGTTTAGATGGTTGAGATGTTTCGGATCTGCATGTCTGGGTCTTTTTATATTAGTAGAGATAGAGATAGAGATAGATCTACACGTGATTGTTACCAAATTCTGTTAGGTTGGAAATATTCACTTTATTATAGGCAGGTGCGTCTATATGATGGAAATCTACCGCCAAGACCAGGCCAAAGAAGTAGCTAAAAATTTCAAGAAAGACAACAAACTATTAGGAAACGGGAGTATGGCCATTGAAAATATTCAAGAGGACCATCGTAACATACATGAGTGGAATTAGTGGTCCTGCCCTTATCCAACAAGAGACTATCACCGCTGATTCTTAACCTCTCGGATCAAAGCACCAGGCCGACCCTTCGTTGCCTCGTGGGATATCAACAGTCTCAATGCCACGGACGTGGCTAGTATAGATTGACAACAAATTGTAGTTATAGGTAAGAAAAAGGAAAATCGTTTCGTTCGATCCCCCGGATCGTTGCCAGCGATAACGTGGGCCTACCACGTGCGTTCATGCCTCCCTATTCTTTTCTTCCTCGTTTCTAGCCGCGGGGAGTACAGCTCCGGCCGCCGCACCGCCCCTGCATATCCGGCCGCCGCGCCGCCGCCCGTCCTTGCAGCTCCGGTCGCCGCTCGCCTTGTAGCCCCTCCGCTGCCCGCCCTGCGGCTACTTCGTGGCGCCGCCGGATCTCCGCGGCCGAGCAACTCCTTCGCTCGTCGGAAGCCGCTGTCGTCGGATCTCCGCGGCCACCGGAGCTCGCCGCGCCTCTCCTTGCTCTCCAATGTCGACGACTGAGACGGCCAACCTCCATCTCCGGCGACGGCATCGACGACCGCGACGGTGGTCCTCCATCTCCGTCTCCCGTGTTGACGAAGCCGGCGATGCTAATGTCCCCACGGGTTCACTACATGCGGCCGTCGGGAGTGCTACCCAAGACCACCGACGCTGCTACATACAATGTCGACATATGCTATTTGCAGTCGACGAAGGTGCTACATGCGGGTGCTGCCGGTGCTACAAACGACGTCGAGTTTTGCTACAAACGACAGTGTTACAAGTGGGCATTGGGTTTGCTCGCCGGCGATGTCTCCGGCAAAGCCTTTTTTTTGCTACAGATGTTGAACTTTTCTGCTACATCTCTTTTCTAGTTTTGCTACAATACCGCAAAGTTTCTGCTACAATGTCTCCGGCGAGGTCTCCCGGTGAAAGTCTCCGGCGAGGTCCGGCTTTTGCTACATTTGCTGAACTTTTTTGCTACAACTGTATTGTGGTTCTGCTACAACAGGTTAAAATTTCTGCTACGATATCTCCGGCGAAATTTTTGCTACACGGTCGCCGGCGAAAGTCTCCGGCGAGGTTTCCGGCAAGTCTCCGGTGAGATCGGGTTTTGCTACATTAGTACAACTTTTTTGCTACACGGTTGCCGGCGAGGTCTAGTCTTTTGTATTTTCTGAGTCTAACCGTTTTTTGCTAGCAAAAGCGGGACGCAGTGTAGCAAAAGTGGAAATTAAACAGGACACGTGTCAGCAGGAGGACCCGGGGATCGGATGTTTTGATCCCTGGGGCACGCGTAGCATCGCCCTAAGAAAAAATGAGTAGAAACATACCGTCTCTTGCCGACTGAGCATTTATATGATCTGGCATTCGAGCTCTCGATCCCCTCCAACAGATACGATTCGATCCCGTGCATGAAAGATGTAAAGTCGTTACCAAGTTTTGGTGCTTGTCAACTGAATAATATAATCTCATTGAACCAGTAAGGTACAGACACCCATTAATTAGTAGAGGTTAAAAAATACCATGGACTACAAACTGTCGGAATTAATCCGGCACGGCACCGTGCTCCGTCGTATACGTGTTATACGTACATCACCGGTCCTATTAGAATAGGAATCCTAGTACTACTAGATTAGCTGATCAGGTTGATCGATTACCGAGTAAGTTTCAAACATGTATTCCGACTAGGAAAGTGGAGTTGCCTCTGGGTGTATATAAGCACATATACCTAGGCTGTAATCGATCAGTAAAATTGAGAAATAAGAAAAGATAGCAAGGCTCGATACGAGCCTCTGGCCAGATCGACTTTCGCGTGTGCATGTAGGTGTGGTGTTTGTTAGCTTTGCGACAAGTAAATAACGAAGAACAAAAATAAAATTGCAGCGAGAGGGACATAAATTTAACGTGGGAAACCCTCTCTAACAAAGAGAGGGAAAAAACCACGGGCGCCAGCCAGCGAAACTTCACTATATGGGAGAGTGTTTACACAACGCCAGGGATTTCACAGATGCAACTTATCCCAACCGGCGGCTTACAAGAAGTATATATAGCGGTGGTAACCTAGGTCATCAACGATCCGTACCGCGGGGGCTGTCGCCCCCCGCACCCCCCACGGGCCTCCGCTCCGTCAGAAGTTGGCCTTTACTTTGTAGAATTTGGATCAACATATAACAGTGTTGCTGCTAGCTTCTAATACGTACGTGAGTGCTAGCTTGGACGATTTGTACTGCGCGTCTCACCGAAGTTCATCCAAAAGTAGTCAACTGGCTACGTATTTGTCGCAGGTTGGTGTCCAGCGGAAAGTACTGCCGAGTCGGGGCCAACAATTGGTATCAGAGCCAATTTGATCTACTACTAACGGAGGTCAAATCGATCGTGAAGTTTCGACGCCACGAAAATACCGATGGCGACAGAAATGGCATCAGCAGTGTATCCAATGTTCGACCACGACAACTACGGATTATGGGCGGTGAAGATGAGTGACACGCTCAAAGCCCAAGGCCTTTGGGGCGCAGTCAACATTGGCGGTATGGAGTACGCGAAAGGAACTGTGAAGTACCGCAATGATCTTCTGGTTTTGCTAGCTCTCTACTCAGTCTTACCCAACGACGTCATACAACGGACCTTTGACAGGAAGTCGACGGCAAATGAGTTGTGGGGAGCGATCAAGGTAGTATGCGTAGGTGTCGACGACACTAGTGTTCACATTGGGCAGCAGGAGACTGTCTTGAACGACGAGATGACATTGGTAGAACCGGAAGTGACCCCGGTTGGTTCGTCAAGTGTGGCGATGCCAAGTATAGCGACCAAGGTGTCAAAAGAAGTTGGCGTGAACATATTAAATTCCGAGAAGGAGGAGTTCACCTCAAACTCGGATGCGCAACCAGAGAGTACTCGGACTACCGATGTCGCCGGACATGACGTCTAGGACCGGGAAGACGTGTCGTTGCATGATGAAGGTGGTAGCGTGGCAGGACGGCCACCAACAACACTCGGCATCACAGAAGGAGGTGCTCCATGTGTGGAGCCCGGGCCATGGGAAGGTCCAAGGGTTGGCGTCCCAGAAACGCCAGAAGGAGACGGACTAAAAGAAAAGGTCCTGCCAAGAGGTTCGGGGGCATCCATCCCAGAAATTGGAGCAGAAAAAGGAAACGGTCGGGCAAAATCTGGTGATCCAGGAGGGATCACCCAATGGGTTTTGTGCATCCCAGAAATTGGGTCGGAGGAAGACCGGCCAAGGGATGACCTAGCTCGGGTTGTACCAGACATGTTAGGAACAGACATCCTAGCAAGAAATACAAAGAAGGAGCATGCAAAGTGTAAGGCTAATCAATCAAGTCTAGAGCTAATCTATCAAGGTATACGTGGACTACCTTGTATGTGGGGGCATGACGGCCAAAAGTATCGGCAAGAGTTGCATCCATTAGGCAAGGAACTAGCTAGCTTTGCTAGTAGATTTTGCATGCACGGTGTGTATCCCGAGAAAATACTTTGACAAGATCACATCGGCGAGTCGCGAGAGAGTGACATGGTACCTCAGCCATTAAATGGAGGATCCACAACTGAAGAAGCAAGCGCTATGTCGGGTGCAGAAGAGTATGTCGTGCCGACTCTGACAGAACTAGAGCCAAGACAACTACGACCGACGCGAGCACGCATGCGACACATGTTGGACTACTGTCCGAACAAGGAATTTTGAACGGTGAATTATCCGGTGAAGATGAAGCACAAAAAACAATGTGTGTTCATCAAGGAACCGGAAGACGCGGACAAGAAGGGAGCGGCGAAAGTAATGCCGTGGATGACGCCCGCAAGGAGCAGCTGGCGTATTTGGGACCGAGGTCGTAGTGAAGGTCACGTCGTGCTTAGGGGGTGATTGTTGGAATTAATCCCGACGTTGCTGGCACCGCTCCACGACAAGGCCGGTGAGGCTAAGGCACGCAGGGGACCAAGTCTCGACGCGGCTACCAGTGGAGGCTGCCATGGCCGATGCGAAGCGGCGGAGCAGCACACGGGCTTCTGGCGAGGGTATCTAGAGGGCGAGCGACGATATCACGTCCTCGTTCTCCTCCTCCACTTCTAGCACGGGAAGATTGAGGTTGGGGACGACCGGGCAAGCGGGCATGGGAACCATGATATCCATCTTCTCTGGCTTGAGTTCCAGGCGGCGTTGCTGGCTTGAGCGCCGTGGCTGACGAGGAGGAGAACTCCGACACGAGGTCATAGCCCGACGGAGCGAAGTGCGCTTGTCCTCATCGGAGGACGTCGGAGATGGGAGGCAGGGGGCGTACCCATGGCGCAGGTAATGTTATAGCGGAGGCATTGCCTCTTCTTCCTTGTCGCTGAAGTAGCGCTCAGGGTCGTCGACGAGCCACCCGGTACTAGGCCCGCCCAACAGCCAATCCATGGACATGATAGAGAATGCGGAGAGAGGAGGCAGCAGGTCATCGATGTCCGCTGCTGTGTTGGAGGAAGAGGCCTCATCTTGGTGCTCGACGTCAACCACCACTTCTATAGCAACCTCCGGCACGACGACAACTTCCTGCATGGCGATGACAACCACCAGCACAACAACAATCTCCGGCACTGTCGGAGCCTCTTTTCGGGGGCACAACTCCCTGGTACTTAGTCCTGGTTTTCTAGGGAGTGTTGGAGTTGTGCCCAGTAGTGACCACGGTGGTGGTACTAGCGATAGTTGTGGCAGAGGTGGAGGTCACCACCATGGTCATAGCGATGACGAGGGGCACGAAGTGGTGCCCTGCGGTGGCGGAGGCCACCGTTCCTGTTCTGGTGATGTTGAACATGATGACTGAATTTCCCGCGACGTGCAGCGACAAGATTGAAAGTACCGCCACGGTGGCGATGATCCCAGCCAACAAAGCGTGCAAAAGCAAAAGCTAGGTTCGACAGGGAATCCATCCTTTTCTCACCTTTCTTCTCTATTCTTTCTGGGCGTGTTTGGTTGTGACTGCCCAAATTTCCTGCTTCCCCTACTTGGCCTGCTAGGTGCTGCATGGGAGGAGATTGGCCTTGGGCCAAATTGGACACTTTGTTTGGATTCCTATATTCATATTTTCTGCAAATTTGCCCAATTGTTTGGTTGCACAGATTCAAGACTTTTTTTCCCGCTAATGCTTTTCACAGGTGTTTGGTGTGGTGCTTTGCACCTGATCACATGGGTTATGATCAGCACTTAAAATTGGGTGATCTTACCACCCAGTACACACACAACACATGATTATAAGAACAGTCATATGGACACATAACACATTATGAGCTACATGATCACAATAACATCCATATGCAGACACAACATTACTAGCTACACAATAATAGTCATAACAGTCACATGTAGGCAGCAATCAGGGGTTCTAAATTACACCCCTGATCAAAATAACCATCAGCATGGGCATCTCGTGCCCCTCAACCACTCGAGTTTAACCCCTGATAAAAGAAACCATCAACAGAGGCATGCATGCCCCTGAACCACCATGGGTTTTAGCCCCTGATCAAAAGAACCACCATCCTAGTTCACCATCATGAGTTGTCCATCAGCAACTATTACTACTATTTACAAACCTACAAGCTACAACATAAAGGCCGCTGGCGTCTAGCCGTGGTCAGAGCAAGTGTACTGCCTGGCGCTAGAGGACCCCGCCTTGTAGATCGTCATCTTGACAATGAAGGCCTTGATCTTGAACTCCACGACATCGTTGCACTCCAGGTCATACTTGTACACTAGCTCTGGCCAGTTCTTCCTAAACGCAACCTAGCCAGCGAACCAGTCCACATGCACCCACGCAGCGCACCAGTGGCAGGCTGTGACCTACACGACACACAGCAGCGAGGCCTTGATCCAGTTCATCGGGCCAAGACAGAACGCAGACGGGATCACGAGCATGTGGAGGTTAGTAGCTTCTAGCTAGATGATGAAGAGGCGAGGGACCTCGTTGATTGGGTAGTGGCCAAGATTTGGCTGCCAGCCCTTCTTGCTTTGCGGCTGTGAAGATGCCTCCACCCTGCCGATGACCACAGGCTTCATTGCCTAGCGGTTGATTGGGAGCATGTTGGCACAACCCAGTGGGGGGTGCCAGCCCCTCCCCACAGTTTTACAGGACAACTTAACCACTTTGGCATGAAGCAAAAAAAAGGTCATCACATAAGTACTTGCCCAATTTGGAAATGGACATGGTAGAAACATGGGCAAAGTAACAAGGACTACAACTACTAGCAGATGCGACTACTATCCCCAATCGGGCAATGCCCCAGGACAGCAACCAATTTGAGGATTGGATATATATCGCCAATCGGGCTAAGTCCCAGGACAACAACCAATATGAGGATTTGGCTAAATTAAATCCCCAAATTTGACAACACACTATGAAATATGTAACAACATAGTGCAAAAAGCCCCAAATCGCTCGTTCAAAACTCTAACTACCTAGATCGAGTCCTAACTGTTGTTGATTTAGTACCAAACCCTAACCGCTAACTAGATCAGGAACTTACCCTGGTCGGCGGTGGTGACATTGATGACGATGGAGCAGTAGTAGGTGTCGTTGGAGTGAGAGAAGACGTGCCGGGCGCGGGGGTTGGGGATGCCGGCATTGGCGAAAAAACCCTATCCAAAGAGTCGAGGGTAACCGCCACTCTGGCGGGGGCTTTTCCGGCCTGCTTCGCCGCAGATGCGGCTTCCTCCGCAGATATAGAAGACGCTTCCCGAGTTTCACGCGCATAGAAGGGTGCGGGAACCCTGAGCACCATTGTGAGGGCTTCCTTGCCGCTGACAGCGAGCTTCTCCAGTTGAATGTCCGCCCATAGCCCATGGGTGCTTACCTCACCGATGTTGGGGCCGCGTAACGGAGGGAGAGGATGAGGAGCGGCGGCCATGGAGGCGAATCATGGAGGAGGAGGAACAGAGGGAGTGAAGTGGGCGGTGAGCGGAGTGTACTAGGAGTTAAGCCAAAAACGTCCCATCTTCCGCGCTTCCCCACGTGTGCAAGCGATCGGCACGTGGCGCTCGCTAGGGCCTGGCTGCATGGAAATGCACGATTTCGGCAATCCCAACGGGCCAACTTTTGGCCTGGTTTAAAACTCGTGCCGTGCAGCAAACCCATGCGGACCGAATCACCAAACGTGCTTATTTCTTCTGGCCGGATGAGAGAAACGTAAATTCGTCCTACCAAACACGCCCTCTGCGGCCTGAGTTTCTCTCGGGTAGAGTAGTGCTGGTGACGTGAAGAAAGAGAGACAAAAGATTGAAGTGAAAAGTGTGTTCTTCATTGATGTAATGTTTAGCCTTTTATAGTCTCTGAACAGGCACGAGTACAATGTCGGTTATAGTTTATATATCCCTTCGAAAGAGGCACGGTGCCTGTTTAGAATGTTTGGCGTTTGGACAACGTTAAGAAAGACAACCGCTGGCTGTTTATACTAACACAATCCTAGCAGCCCATTTGGCTTACATTTTACACTAACTACTCCTAACAGAAATGATCGCAGCAGGTGGTTGGAGGAGCTGGGTGGCCATAGTTAGGTAGGGGAGGCATGAGAAAACGCTGGCTAGATATAGACAACATCGCTTCTATTGAGCAGTCCTCGGTGCGCCCGGTAGTAGCTCTTCGGCAACAGCGAGGTTCGGTGCGTGAGAATTTGGTTTCCTTCAAAATCTTAAATAATTGTGCAAAATAAATAAAGTAAATATATATGGTTTCAGAACTAGGAAGATGTTGTACACATGAGCAATTACTTTTAGATGGATGTCTATATATAGTAGGTGAGAACATCATATAGAGCTATGTCTCTCGTTTTCGTCTCATACAAATTGTGTGAAAACTTGCTTGATCGTTTCATACTAACCATGCATCGAGTAAACTCTCACACAAACTATGTGAGCCAGAATCATGAGTATAGATATATCTATCTTAGGACCCTTTCTCTTGAGTTCTCCCTGGTTTCTAAATCACATATATTCATCATTTTCTTTTATATATAGGGTATCTATGATATATAGCAATAAAGTATATAAAAATTATAAATAGGTAGATGGACTCATCTATGTGGAAATCGTGGGAGTATATACACCCAGGTGTATAATCTCATGGTATACCTATAAGTACATACATACTCCAATGCCTCACAACACATGCGCCACCTAACGGGTTGAGCCACTAAGTTCGTTTAGTTTAGTTTAGTTTTATGGTTAGAGTAATTAATTGTTGCTGATAATCACGTGGAATTTTGAAAATCAGACTGATTCCTAGTTTGTAGCTACCATGTATAGTCGTGAGTCCATGACTTCCTCAATAAACAATCAGGCCTAGTTTGACAGCAAAGGTTTTCTAAAACTGAAGTATATCAATGCTATAGTATTTTAGTGCCTAGCAAAGCAATACTTTAATTTTTCTCATTTCTCAGTTTTAGAAAAAAGTGGGTCTAACCTCTTTCTCAAATACTTCAAAATAATCATAGTTTTAGAGGATACTTTAGTTTTAAAACCATATTATTTGTTAGACCCAAGCACCTCAAAGTATTTAATGCTTCGGTTTTTTCAAAAACCAAAGTATTCTCTTAATACTTTAAAAATACTTTGATACCAAATAGGACCTGAATGTACAGTATTCTCTCGGCTACCACCATCGCTAGCTCGCTCCCGATCTCATCCCGTGCAGCTGCCAGGGCAATTAAGCCGCCGTCGTTTCGACCTCATCTAGCTCGGCCACCACCGGTGACTACCGCAACTCAAATCTGCTGCACACTTCCTCCCTTTGTCACCTCCATCAACGTGGGTGAGATGGTCAATCGTCCATGGAACACCAAATCAATAATAAATTATTGTCTCATTAGTAGTAAGAAGCCTAAGCGAGGCAATAAATGGTGTAAAAGACTTGGCAGTAGTTGCATTTGCTGCCAGCAAGTTAATAGACGGCAACATATGAATTAGGTCCTAATGAAGCTGAGTTTAATCACAACCTTATAAAAGGAAAATTTGAACTGTTGGAATATTAGGAAATTTCTCCATGAGATTAATTACCGAAATCAACATTATGTAAGCACTAGCAGATCTAAACATATGCAGCCAAATAACCACATCTAGTAGATCTGAAAATCTAGCAAGAACTAGTGCATACAAAGAGAAGAATAGCACGTACAGGTTGACCGGGAAGGTCGTCACCGCAGCAGCACCTTGGTCATTGTTGTTGTCGCTTATGGTGCTGATGAGGTCGTCGGTTGCTGAAGAAGAACACACGAACAGGCGAGCAGTCGCGCCGAGACGCTCCCCAAAAACCTATCGTCCGTCTCCCGGTGCAGGATCTCAACGGACGGGGTTTCGGAGGCCTGCTCTCCCGGACAGCAGTGCACGCAGCCGCCGGGATAGGGAAGCCTAGAGAGTAGCGCAGTAAGATGAACACACAACGAGAGAGACTGAGAAAGAATAGGATGCGTCTAGATCTGTCTGTCTCTCGCTCTATAGCCTGGGAGGTGAGCCGGCCAAGTCGCCACGCGGTGGAAGATAAGGACACGCGTCAAACATGCACACGAATGTTGATACGTACCCAACAGCTGGTGCACCAAGCAAAAATTTAGTCTTCCACAAAACAAGTTTCTAACTCGAACTCGATTCACGGAACGCGACGCGCGTGCGGGCGAGGCGAGGCGGGCGCGGAGGAGGAGGAGTGTGTGTGGACTCCTTCTCTTCTCACTCACTTAGTGGGAGTAAAATAGTCACCTTATAAGCTAGTACAACTCTCTCTCAACTAGCAATGTGGGACTAAACTTTGTCTCCCACAGAGCTCTCAAGCTGCCATAGTAGACGGGCCTTGAGATTTCAGGATTTATTAGACTAGATGGGCTGCCTACATGGGCCGCAGCCCATATAAATCTAACAATCCCCCACCAGATCTCAGAGGCACATCACATTAGTTCCAATCACTGTTTAATATACCTGTAGTTCAGTGGAGACTGTTAAGTTGAACTTCCACCTAGACAAAGAGATACCCTTACTACAACTGAACAATAGACAATGCCTTGAATTTCTAGCCTTCCACAGCAAGTTTCACTCAATGCCGTTACCGGTACTTGGTTGCCATAGGCTACCCATCGGGTGGAGCTTATAAGTCACACTCCTCGGCCTTTCATGAGCTTCTTAGAGATTCACCCAAATCTCATACACTGTGACCAGCAGTGTAGCTCATATAGGTGTGTTCTTTCAAGATTGCTCTGTAGGACATCGTCTTTGTTCCCAAGGAGACAGACAGAACACATTAAGATTTAATCAACCTTCCTTACAGTTTGCTATGAGAGAATTGCATTTGTAGCAGAGTGGGAGTATTAAAAGTTTCTCTCAACTCAGTTGTTTCGGTTTGTTTTCCCAGGTCCTAATTTGTGGGATCTTCGATCACATAGGTTGGGTTACCCCCTTGACAACTCATGTGGGTCTCAAACACATCTCCCTGATGCATTTTCTATCAAGTTTCTTGATAGTCCTTTCATAAAAGGATCTGCCAGATTCTTAGCCATTTGAACATAATCCAATGCTATAACTCCAGAGTTTCTAAGCTTTCTGACAGACTTCAGTCTTCTCTTGACATGTCTTGAACTCTTCATATTGTCCTTAGAACTATTCACTTTGATAATCATAGTTTGGTTGTCACAGTTCATAAGGATTGCCGGTATTGGTTTTTCAACCATAGGCAAATCTGTTAAGAGTTCACAAAGCCATTCTGCTTCGACAGTCACAGTATCTAATGTTGTGAGTTCTGCTTCCATAGTTGACCTTGTTAAGATGGTCTGCTTGCAAGACTTCCATGAAATAGCGCCACCACCAAGAGTGAATATATATCCACTTGTGGCCTTTATCTCATCAGCATCTGATATCCAGTTTGAATCACTATACCCTTAAAGTACTCTTGGATACCTGGTATAATGAATTCCATAGCTCAAGGTTCCCTTTAGATAGTGCATTACTCTCTCAAGAGCATGCCAATGATCATATCCCGGGTTGGCCACAAACTGGCTAAGTTTGCTCACAGCAAACGAGATATCAGGCCTCGTAGCACAAGCTAAATACATAAGTGAGCTAATAATCTGAGAGTATCTCAATTGATCTCTAGTTGCCTTTTGATTCTTTCGAAGCAAAACACTAGGATCATAAGGTGTGGGAGAGCATTTACAATCATCATATCCAAATCTGCTCAACACCTTCTCCACATAATGTGATTGCACAAGTGTAATCCCATTATTCTCATCTCTCAATAGCTTGATGTTTAGGATAACATCAGCTTCTCCAAGATCCTTCATCTCAAAACATTGAGACAAGAAGGTTTTGACCTCATTAATCACTTTTAGACTTGTCCCAAAAATTAATATGTCATCAACATACAGACATAGGACAACTCCCTCACCCCCACCATGGCGGTAGTACACACATTTGTCGGCTTCATTTACAACAAAGCCCACATATGTCAAAGTTCTTTCAAACTTCGCATGCCATTGCTTGGGAGCTTGTTTGAGGCCATACAAAGATTTCTTCAATTTACACACCTTTCTCTCTTGACCTTCTAGTACAAAACCATCAGGCTGTTCCATGTAAATTTCCTCGTCCAACTCTCCATTTAGGAAAGTCGTCTTAACGTCCATTTGATGAACGATAAGACCGTGTGAGGCAGCCAGTGACAGTAGTACTCGAATTGTGGTCAATCTAGCCATAGGTGAGTAAGTATCAAAGAAATCATCGCCTTCCTTTTGGGTATAGCCTTTAGCCACAAGCCGAGCTTTGTACTTTTCAATAGTACCATCATCCCTTAGCTTCTTTTTAAATACCCATTTACATCCTACAGGTTTACACCCATACGGACGTTCAGATATCTCCCACGTTCCATTAGCCAAGATGGAATCCATCTTGCTTTGAACCACTTCCTTCCAGTAGTCTACATCCGGAGATGCAAAAGCTTCTGAAATGTTAGTGGGAGTGTCATCCACTAGGTACACAATGAAATCATTACCAAAAGATCTTGCGATCCTTTGTCTCTTACTCCTTGTGGGAGCTTCATTGTCATCCTCATCCGAATCTGAACTCACATCATCTGATTGTTCATTAGTCTCTATGGGAGTTTTAGCTTCAGAAACTAGATCATATTCCTTATTAGATATGATAGGCATATCTCTCATAGGAAATATATCCTCAAAGAATGTAGCATCTCTTGATTCAAAAATGGTACCGACACTCATGTCATCCATTTCAGATTTCACCACAAGAAATTTGTAAGCAATGTTGTGAGAAGCATAGCCAAGAAAGACACAATCCACAGTTTTTGGTCCAAGCTTACGCTTCTTGTTGATTGGCACGTTAACCGTTGCCAAACAACCCCAAGTTCGTAAGTAGGAGAGTGTCAACCTTTTATTTTCCCATTCTTCAAATGTTGTAATCTCTTTATTCTTAGTTGGAATACGATTTAGGACATGACACGAAGTCAATATAGCCTCCCCCACCATTCCTTAGATAAACCGACAGTGTCTAACATGGCGTTAACTAAATCTGTTAGAGTCCGGTTTTTCCTCTCAGCAATCCCATTGGATTGAGGGGAATTGGGAGGCGTCCTCTCATGTATAATACCATGTTCCGAATAGAATAAATTGAACTCATTAGAAAAGTACTCTTCACCATGATCGGACCGAATTCTTTTGATCTTTCTCTCATGAGTAATTTCAACTTCTGCCTTGTAGATTTTAAAGAAATCTAAAGCCTCGTCTTTAGTTTTCAAGAGATATACATAACAGTACCTAGTAGAATCATCAATCAATGTCATGAAATATTTCTTTCCACTAATTGTCAACACACCATTCATCTCACATAGATCCGAATGTATGAGCTCAAGAGGTGTCAAGTTTCTTTCCTTTGCAGGCTTATGAGGCTTGTGAGGCTGCTTTGCTTGCACACAAGCATGGCACTTAGAGCCTCTGACAATAGTAAATTTTGGAATTAAACTCATACCATCAAGCCGCGACATACAACCAAAATTAATATGACAAAGTCATGCATGCCAAACATTAGTTTCATTACTAGTAGTGCAAAAATGGTTCACTACATCATCACAGAAGTCTACCAATGAAAAAAGGGACATGCCTCCGCATTCATAGCCTTTTCCAACAAAGGTTCCATACTTAGACAACACAACTTTATTAGACTCAAATACCAACTTAAACCCATCTTTCATAAGACAAGAACCACTAACGAGATTCTTCTTGATAGAAGGGACATGCTGCACGTTCTTCAATTGCACGATCTTGCCCGAAGTAAACTTCATATCTACCGTGCCAGCACCAGAACAGTAGCATGTAACCCATTCCACATCATGACTGAGGAATCTCGAGCCTGATAAGAGGTGAACATGGAAATGTCAGCACACACATGAACATTGGCACCCGTATCAACCCACCATTTTGTGGGTTTAAATACTGAAAGAACAGTAGGTAATAAATTACCGTACCCAGAACCTGAAGTTCCAGCATAAGTATTGCCAATGACCATGTTGATAGATTTAGAACTCTGTCCAGCCTAACCCTTCTTGCCTTTCTTCTGTGGACAATGATGAGCCCAATGGCCAATCTCGCCACACACCTAGCAAGGTTCTTTCTTTTCCTTGTTCGACCCCTTCTTCTTCTTAAAGTTGGTAGTCTGGCAGACTTTGTTATTTCCCTTTAACTTGTGGGCATTTTTATGCACCATATTGGCAGCAGAATGTCCCTCGGTTTCACTAGTGTGTTTGTATTTTGCCCTCACCTTCTCTTCAACATCTAGAGAGCCAATGGGATACTCCACAAAGAGCTCATGCCTCTGATGTTTTAGAGAAGTGGCAAAGTTCCTCCACGAAGGGGGAAGCTTAGCGACAATGCATCCCGTGACAAACTTGTCTGGGAGCACACACTTGAGGAGTTCGAGTTCCTTTGCCATGATCTGTAGCTCATGATCCTGTTCTACTATAGATCATTTTTCAACTATCTTATAGTCATTGAACTGCTCCATAGCATACAGTTCACCACCGGCATCGGCAGCACCGAACTTAGCGTCCAGCGCATCCCACAGTTTCTTGACATCACGGATATGCAAATATGCATCAACCAACATGTCTCCAAGCACACTGAGTACAGAGCCCACGAAAAGTACAATGGCCTCCCTGGACGCTCTCTCTTCCTCGAGAGTATGCTGACCTCTGGGAGTGTGATACATTGCAAATGTATCTATAATTTTTGATGTTCCATGCTTGGTTTTATCCACTTTCTTGTGTTTTGTCCACACTTTGGAGTACTTTTCATATGATTTCTTGGACTAAACTATTATTAAGAGCCACCGTGCCAGCTGCCTGTTTTCTGCTATTTTTGGTTCCAGGAAAGTTAGAAAATGAATATTATCGGAATTGGATGGGACAAAAGCCAAAGTGCCTATTTTTCTGGAAGTCACCAGATGCCAGAATACGAGATGGAGAAGGGCCAGAGGGCGGCCACACCACCTGGCCGCGCGGCCAGGCTTGGCCCACGCTAGGGGGTGGTGTGGCCAGCCCAGGCACCCCCTCGGCCTCTCCTTCCGCCTATAAGATGCCCTCGGGACGAAAACCCTAAGTACCCGATCAAAAATCCACGAAAGAGTCTGTAGCCGCTGTCATCTCCATCCCTAGATCGGGAGGGATTTGAAGCTCTTCCCGGCACCCTGCCGGAGAGGGGAATTCACCCTGGAGGCCTTCTTCATCACCATGTAAGCCTCTGGTGTGATGTGTGAGTAGTTCATCCTTGGACTACGGATCCATGTAGTAGCTAGATGGCTGGTTCTCCTCCTTTGTGCTTGCATGTTTAGATCTTGTGAGCTCCGTTCATGATAAAGATCATCTATTTGTAATCCATACATGTTGTGTTTGCGGGGATCCGATGGATATTGAGATGCTATTTCAGATTGATTATTGATTCTATCATGTCTTTGTTATTTGTGATCTTGCATGCTTTCCGTTGTTAGTAGCTATCTTGTCCAAGTAGATGCTAGCAACTCCAGGAGTTAGTATTTATGCTCGATAGTAGGTTCATGCCTCTGGTAATCTGGGGAATTGACAGAAATATCTAAGGTACTAGATGTGCTATTGCTACTAGGGAGAAAACAATAATCCTTTGTTCATAGAACAATCGTATGGTTTACTTTACACACAATTCGTAAAGCAATAATTTGTTGCTTGCAACTTAATACTGGAGGGGGTTCGGATGATAACCTGAAGGTGGATTATTAGTCATAGATGCAGTTGGATATCGGTCTATGTATAATGTTGTAATGCCCAATCAAGTTCCAAAGGAGTCAATATGATTAGTATATGCATGTATTGCTTTCTCGATGTTTGTCAATTGCCCCGCTGTAATTTGTTCACCCAGCATGTTATCTATCTTAAGGAGAGCCACCTCTAGTGAACTATGGATCCCGGTTCTTTTCTTTTACATACAATCTATAAACTATTTACTGCTGTGTGTTTACTTTCTGCAAACTATTACTTCCTTCCATTCTATACGTTTAATCCTTTGTTTTCAGCTAAACACGATGAGATTGACAACCTCATCGCAAGTTGGGGACAAAGTTCTGTGGTTGTGTTGTGCAGGTCTCCACGTTGCTACTAGCACCGGTAGTGCGCCCTGCCAAGGCTCAACTAGCAACACCTTTGGGGTGTTTCCTTGCTCCTACTGGTTCGATTAAACCTTGGTTTCATAACTGAGGGAAACTTGTTGTTGTGCTCATCATACCTTCCTCTTGGGGTCCCCAACAAGCTCTACATCAACACCGAGCCATCAAGCATTTTTCTGGCGCCGTTGCCGGGGAGTCAAGGACATCTTCACAAGGGGAGTCCCTCATAACCAATCTCTTTACTTTGTTATTTTTGTTTTGCTTAGTTTCTTTTTGCTTAGTTTGCTTGTTTCTTTATCAAAAACACAAAAAAATTAGTTTTACTAGTTTGCTTTCTTATTTGAAAACCCAAAAAAATGACTACTCTTGAAAACACTAAGTTGTGTGACTTCACTAGCACCAACAACAATGATTTTATGAGCACACCTATTGCTCCACCTGTGCCTTAAGATACTTTCTTTCAGATAAAACCTGCTTTACTCATTCTTGTTATGAGAGAACAATTTTCTGGTATTGGTAATGAAGATGCTGCTGCCATTCTAAATAACTTTGTTGAACTTTGTGAGATGCAAAAGCATAGGGATGTAGATGGTGATATTATTAAGCTGAAATTGTTTCCTTTCTCTTTGAGAGGAAAAGCTAAAGAATGGTTGAATTCCTTAACTAGGAATAGTATTGATTCTTGGACTAAGTGCAAAAATGCTTTCATTGGAAAATACTATCCTCCCGCTAAGATTATATCTATGAGAAGTGAAATAATGAAGTTTAAACAATTTGATAATGAACATGTTGCTCAAGCTTGGGAAAGAATGAAATCTTTGGTAAAGAATTGTCCCACTCATGGACTGACTGCTTGGATGATCTGATGGCTCTATGTATTGCGCTAGAAAAATGCTGGGGCATGGTTGATGTAGAGCTCGTTGGGAACACCAAGAGGAAGGTATGATGAGCACAACAGCAAGTTTCCCTCAGTATGAAACCGAGGTTTGATCGAACCAGTAGGAGCAAGGAAACACCTCAAAGGTGTTACTAGCTGAGCTTTGGCAGGGCGCACTACCGGTTCTAGTAGCAACATGGAGACCTGCATAACACAACCACATAACTTTGTCCCCAACTTGCGATGAGGTTGTCAATCTCACCGTGTTTTGCGTAAAACAAAGGATTAAACGTATCGAATGGAAAGAAGTAAAAGTTTGCAGAAAGTAAACACAAAACAGTAAAAGATTGTAGATTGTATGTAAAAGACAAGGACCGGGATCCATAGTTTACTAGAGGTGGCTCTCCTTATATAGATAACATGCTGGGTGAACAAATTACAGCGGGGCAATTGACAAACATCGAGAAAGCAATACATGCATATACTAATCATCTTGACACCTTTGGAACTTGATTGGGCAATACAACATTATACATAGACCACCATCCAACTACATCTATGACTAATAATCCACCTTCAGGTTATCATCCGAACCCCCTCCAGTATTAAGTTGCAAGCAACAGATTATTGCTTTACGAACTGCGTGTAAAGTAAACAATACGATTGTTCTATGAACAAAGGATTGTTGTTTTCTCCCTAGTAGCAACAGCACATCTAGTACCTTAGAGATTTATGTCAGTTCCCCAGATTACCAGAGGCATGAACCCACTATCGAGCATAAATACTAACTCTTGGAGTTGCTAGCATCTACTTGGCCAAGATAGCTACTAACAATGGAAAGCATGCAAGATCACAAATAACAAAGACATGATAGAATCAATAATCAATCTGAAATAGCATCTCAATATCCATCGGGTCCCCGCAAACACAACATGTAGAATTACAAATAGATGATCTTGATCATGAACGGAGCTCACAAGATCTAAACATGAAAGCACAAAGGAGGTGAACCATCCATCTAGCTACTACATGGATTTGTAGTCCAAGGATGAACTACTCACGCATCACACCGGAGGCTTGCATGGTGATGAAGAAGGCCTCCAAGGTGAATTTCCCTCTCTGGCAGGGTGCTGGGAAGAGCTTCAGATCCCTCCTGATCTAGGGATGGAGATGACGGCGGCTACAGACTCTTTCGTGGAGTTTTTTTATTGGGTACTTAGGGTTTTCATCCCGAGGGCATCTTATAGGCGGAAGGGGAGGCCGAGGGGGTGCCTGGGCTGGCCACACCACCCCCTGGCGCGGGCCAAGCCTGGCCGCGCAGCCAGGTGGTGTGGCCAGCCTCTGGCCCCTCTCCGTCTCGTATTCTGGCATCTGATGACTTCCGAAAAAATAGGCACTTTGGATTTTGTCCCATCCAATTCCGAGAATATTCATTTTCTAACTTTCCTGGAACCAAAAACAGCAGAAAAGAGGCAGCTGGCACTGTGACTCTTGTTAATAGGTTAGTCCAAGAAATCATATGAAAAGTACTCCAAAGTGTGGACAAAACACAAGAAAGTGGATAAAACTAATCATGGAACATCAAAAATTATAGATACATTTGCAATGTATCAACATCCCCAAGCTTAACTCCTGCTCGTCCTCGAGTAGGTAAGTGATAAAAAGAAAGAATAATTTTTTAGGTGACATGCACCATCAAAGACTTGATCAAAGTATTTGTAAAACATTCAAAGCTGGGATCATAGTACTTCAATCATAACATGAAAGACAAAGTTCTAGCAATAAGCAAAAAAACTATGATGCAACATGAAAAGGCACAAACAAAAGATTCATGAATAACAATGCTTTGCAAGACGTTTGTTTGTTTCACATAAAGAAAACATAGCATAATAGCATTCAGCTTGTCCCTCGTAGAGTAGCAAATATAAATGCGTAGGACACCTTCAAAGTTCATAAGAGTGACTAGATACAAATAGTTTAAAACAAGCAGTATCATGTTATGCATCAACCAACTAGTCTTGGGACAATGCACATAGAACTAAGAATGGCCACTATGCTCTCAAAGTAGGTGCATAAAGATAGAAGGTGGAGACTCAATATAATGGTGGAAGAAAGGCCTTTTTATAAAAGGAAGTAGGGATTCAAGTCTCATAAAGAGCTTCCAAAAATTATGGTACTTATAGCTTTCAGCTCTCATTGCCCCTATCATAAGCATCTTGAAGTGATTAAGGTTAAAGTGAACAAACTATGGTGTTCATGCTTGACGAAGTATAAGTTAGAAATCTCATGTCCCTTGTATACGAGGGACGCTCCTCATGCTACTCAAGTTTAGTCACCGGTAAGTTCTTGTCATCGTAAGTACACATGTATCTTACAGAACCGCCAACGGGGTACCCCTTGCCCGATGATACGGAAGAATCCCCATATCAAAATGACAAGGCAAGCAGACAACGAGCATCTCAGCAATCTTCTTATTTACCATGGGAATATGGTGCTTTTTTCTCTCTTTCCTCTTTTCATAATCTCTTTTTTTTCTTTTTCTCAATATATGACTCTTTTTTTATAAGAAGAATGCTTCATAGGAAGCTCATTATGGTTACGCTGCAGGTTTCCACCATGTCAGCATGGATTAGACCAGCGGCCCAGGCGTTTCTCTAACACATATACATAACTCCATGGACTTACAAGCTCCCTTTCATTTCACACCGACGACATCCATATACAAAAGAGCATGATATCAACTAGGTACAAGTACCAAGTGCAATGTTGAAAGCGTTCCCCATGAAAGCATGGTTCTGCTAATTCCCAACAAATAAGTGCAAGCATATACAACATAGACGACACAATGGTTCAAGTTTATTAAGGGCAAGAAAATTAAAGTGTGACATCAAGTTCGTGAGAGCTTTAATCACTAGTTTTCTCATAACAAGTTTAATTTGGAAGGTAAACAAAAGCATGAATATACTTGGAATAGCATAAGCTAGTAGGTAGGTATGGTGTACTCTTTGGAATAACTTGGTTTAGGGAGTTGGATGCATGAGTGGAACTCATACTTGGTTGTCGAGGCTAGCAAAAGACTGGGAGCGACAAACTAAGAGAGCAATAATGGCCATAATAATGCAGAGCGACAAAACATCATTGATCAAAGCATAAAGTGATACTACAAGTTCAAAACTAAAGGATCATAAAGGCTATGGTGACTTGAGATAGTCATAACATGGTGTGAGCATGCGCCAAGTCAACCCAAATAAAGCATCAAAGGAGAATACCACTATACTATGCTTTAATATGCTAAAACAACACATGATTCAGCCAAGGCACATTAAGTAATCTCAATTGTTTATAACAAGTCATGCTACAGCAAAGAATACTAAGCATAAAGCCAAAAGAATATCAAGCATGGCATGACAAAGCATAGGCCACAGTCAAAAAACGAGCTCTTTTTACCACATAAGAATGAACTTTCCTACTCTTTTCCAAACCAAACCAAACTATTTGCAAACCAATGTATGAAAGAGGGGGTCCAACCAATTTATTCAGCAAACTAAGCAAACCAAGCAAATGAAAAACCAAAACGAAAAAAAAGAAGACACTCCAAGAATAACACAACTATGCATGAAACAATAAAAATGAAGCGTTTGGAAGAAACCTAGGATTTTTATTGATGAAGAAGGGGATGCCTTGGGCATCCCCAAGCTTTGACGCTTGTACTTCTTGGATATTTCTTGGGGTGACACGCGTGGCATCCCCAAGCTTGAGCTTTAGTCCATCCTTCATCTCATTACTCATTCCTTCCATACACCTGAAATTTTTCCTTTATACAAAACTTCACACAATCTTTATTAGCAACATTAGTGCACTCAAGATAAATAAGTCTTAAGGTTCAGTTCTAAAACCAAATAAACTTCCATTAGAACACTAGCTACTGAAGCACTTCCCTCAAAAAGCTCAATTCCCCAAAAGAACTCAAAAAGGAACCAACAAGAAGCAAATGCAGAAAATGGCAGAAATCTGTCAAAACAGACCAGCAGGTAAAGACAAAAAAATTCGAAGACCTTATGTTGCTCAAATCAAAAAGTGTTAAACTAACGAAAGTTAGATAACAACCTAGGGCAGAAGCACAAAAATTCACGCCTCAAAAGGACGTTCAGAGATTTTGCACGAATTTTTACGGTGAAGCACATAAATCTGTTTCGGGACAGCAACTTTCCCAATCATTACTTCTCTCTCATTATAGGTTACACTTGGCACAAAAAGCAAATAAAAAGGATAAGGAGAGGTTATTACAGAGGTAATAACTTCCAAGACTCATCTAAATCTTTTGGGTTATCTCCCAATAAGTACTTTTCTTTAACGCCTTTAAGTTAGGCATTATGGTTTGAGAAGATGCTCACGTAAGAAATATGAATTAAAGTAAAAGAGAGCACCAAGAAGCAAATTCAAAACACATTTAAGTGTAACCCACTTGCTATGCATAGTAATTTTGTAAGCAAATAAATGCACAAAGAACAAAGTGACAGGCATAGGAAGATAAAACAAAAGTAACTTCAAAACTTTTAGCACATAGAGAGGTGTTTCAGTACCATTAAAACTTCTACAACCATATTTTCCTCTCTCATAATAATTTTCAGTAGCCTCATGAATAAACTCAACAATATAACTATCACATAAAGCATGCTTTTCATGATCTACAAGCACTAGAGCTTTATTATAAACATTTTCAAAAGAATCCTCAGGAACATAACATTCGTCCTCCTTTGGTAAGCATGGGGGACAATCAAATAATGTAAGGGGTAAAGAGTTACTCTCATCAGAAGGTAAGGATGGGTAGATCCATTCTTCCTCTTCTTGATCATCACTCTCCTCCTCTTTTTCATCCAATGAGCTTCTAGTTTCAGCAATTTCTTCTTCCATAGGCTCCTGCAAGGCATAAGTCTCTTCCATCGGTGGAGAGCATCTATTAAGATATTCAAGAATATAGCCATTTTCTTCCTTGTAATTATCAAAGCAAAATTTAAGTATATCATAAACCTCATATTTATAAGGTGCATCATCAGTATTTTCAAGCAAATAAGCTAGTTCGAATGCACCCTTCCAAGCAATAAATTCTTCAATTTGTTCCACATCATAAAAGTCATAATTTCCCTTAACATAAGAAGATATGGTAACATTATCATTATACTCACATTGAAAAGGGAGGTGTTTATACCTCCTACAGCAACAAGATTTATCAAAGCAATAAGTAACATTATAAGTAGAGCACACGTTTATATCAATAGTATACAATTCATCAATTTGTTCCTATAAGAGTTTCCCTTTTTGTGACAAGCGGTGTTCCTTATAATAATATTTGTGTTCTTCTGTGAACCCACCTTGCCAATAAGATTCAGTTTCAAAGAAACCAACCATTGATAGAAAGCATGATAAAGCAAGACAATAACAGACCAACGAAAATAACAACTATAGTAGGAACTAAATTTTTTTTGTGTTTTCGATAAAGAAACAAGCAAACAAAGCAAAAAGAAACTAAGCAAAACAAAAATAACAAAGTAAAGAGATTGGTTATGAGGGACTCCCCTGAAGATGTCCTTGACTCCCTAGCAACGGCGCCAGAAAAATGCTTGATGGCTCTGTGTATTGCGCCAGAAAAATGCTGGGGCGTGGTTGATGTAGAGCTCGTTGGGAACCCCAAGAGGAAGGTATGATGAGCACAGCAGCAAGTTTCCCTCAGTATGAAACCAAGGTTTAATCGAACTAGTAGGAGCAAGGAAACACCTCAAAGGTGTTACCAGCTGAGCTTTGGCAGGGCACACAACTGGTGCTAGTAGCAACATGGAAACCTACACAACACAACCACAGAACTTTGTCCCCAACTTGCGATGAGGTTGTCAATCTCACCGTGTTTTGCGGAAAACAAAGGATTAAACGTATCGAATGGAAAGAAGTAAAAATTTGCAGAAAGTAAACACAAAACAGTAAAAGATTGTAGATTGTATGTAAAAGATAAGGACCGGGATCCATAGTTCACTAGAGGTGGCTCTCCTTAGATAGATAACATGCTGGGTGAACAAATTACAGCGGGGCAATTGACAAACATCGAGAAAGCAATACGTGCATATACTAATCATCTTGACTCCTTTGAAACTTGATTGGGCAATACAACATTATACATAGACCGCCATCCAACTGCATCTATGACTAATAATCCACCTTCAGGTTATCATCTGAACTCCCTCCAGTATTAAGTTGCAAGCAACAGATTATTGCTTTACGAACTGCGTGTAAAGTAAACAATACGATTGTTCTATGAACAAAGGATCGTTGTTTTCTCCCTAGTAGCAACAGCACATCTAGTACCTTAGAGATTTCTGTCACTTCCCCAGATTACCAGAGGCATGAACCCACTATCGAGCATAAATACTAACTCTTGGAGTTGCTAGCATCTACTTGGCCAAGATAGCTACTAACAATGGAAAGCATGCAAGATCACAAATAACAAAGACATGATAGAATCAATAATCAATCTGAAATAGCATCTCAATATCCATCGGGTCCCCGCAAACACAACATGTAGAATTACAAATAGATGATCTTGATCATGAACGGAGCTCACAAGATCTAAACATGAAAGCACAAAGGAGGTGAACCATCCATCTAGCTACTACATGGATTTGTAGTCCAAGGATGAACTACTCACGCATCACACCGGAGGCTTGCATGGTGATGAAGAAGGCCTCCAAGGTGAATTCCCCTCTCCGGCAGGGTGCCGGAAAGAGCTTCAGATCCCTCCCGATCTAAGGATGGATATGATGGCGGCTATAGACTCTTTCGTGAATTTTTGATCGGGTACTTAGGGTTTTCGTCCCGAGGGCATCTTATAGGCGGAAGGGGAGGCCGAGGGGGTGCCTAGGCGGGCCACACCACCCCCTGGCGCGGGCCAAGCCTAGCCGCGCGGCCAGGTGGTGTGGCCGGCCTCTGGCCCCTCTCCGTCTCGTATTCTGGCATCTGATGACTTCTGGAAAAATAGGCACTTTGTCTTTTGTCCCATCCAATTCCGAGAATATTCATTTTCTGATTTTCCTGGAACCAAAAACAGCAGAAAACAGGCAGTTGGCACTGTGGCTCTTGTTAATAGGTTAATCCAAGAAATCATATGAAAAGTACTCCAAAGTGTGGACAAAACACAACAAAGTGGATAAAACTAAGCATGGAACATCAAAAATTATAGATACATTTGCAATGTATCATGATCATCCAAACCTTTTATGCAGGATTGAACTATTCTTCAAGGAACCTATTGGACTCTGCTGCTGGAGGTACCTTTATGACCATCACTCTGGGTGCTGCAACAAAACTTCTAGACAATATGATGGTTAATTATTCTGAATGGCATACTGAGAGAGATCCACAAGGTAGGAAGGTAAATTCTGTTGAGGAAACCTCCTCCTTGAGTGATAAGATTGATATTATTATGTTTATGCTTGTGAATGGGAAAGCTCATATTGATCCAAATAATGTCCCTTTAGCCTCTTTGGTTGCTCAAGAATAACAAGTTGATGTGAACTTCATTAGAAATAATAATTTTGGCAACAATGCTTATGGTAATAACAATTATAGGCCCTACCCTCCTAATAATACTTATGGCTATAATGGTAAACTTGGATCACCTAGTGAAGGAAGAATTTTAGAAGTTGAAAGAGACACTAAAAACTTCATGCAAATGCAATATGAGCAAAATAAACTATTCACTAAAACTATGGAGGAACAATCTACCATTTTGAAGAACATTAGCCATCAACTTGAGAGTCTAAATAGGGAAATTCCTAGTTTACAATTGAAACTCTCTAATGCTGAAATAAATATATCATTTTTGTCTGAAGCTCAATCCTCTTTGATCAATTAAATGGCTGCTAAACCTGAAACTAATGATAATCCCTTTGCAGCTACTAATGCTATATAAGTAAGAATTGATGAAAATGTTAGACTATTAGTTGAATTACATGCTAAGTGGGAAAGAGAAGATGAAATTGCTAGAAACATTAGTGTTTCTACTATTACCACCACTACTGTTGAGGCTAGTAATAGTTCTACTACTCTAGATGATAAATTTGATTTTGATCTTGATGGTTGCAATATCTCTGAAGTTATTAAGTTCCTACAAAAGCTTGCTAAAAGTCCTAATGCTAGTGCTATGAACATGGCTTTTACAAAACACATTACTGATGCTCTCATAAAGATTAAAGAAGAAAATATGAAACATAAAGCTTCTATTCCTATAAAACAAGAAGATGATTGGGAACCCATCATTAATATGAAAGTGAATGACTTTGATTTCAAAGCTTTATGTGATCTTGATACTAGTGTTTCTATTATGCCTAGAAGGATTTATGATATGCTTGATTTGCCTCCACTTTAAGATTGTTATTTGAATGTCCCACTTGATGATAATGCTAAAAAAAACTCATGGGGAGTCTTAATGATGTTCTTATTATTGTTAACAATGCCTATGTCCCCGTTGATTTCTATGCTTTGGATGTTGAATGCAATGCTTTTTGTCCTATTACTTTGGGAAGACCTTTTCTTAGAACTGTTGGTGCCATTATTGATATGAAAGAAGGCACCATTAAATATCAACTCCCACTCAAGAAAGGTATAGAACACTTCCCTAAGAAGAGATAGAATATTTCTTTTGCTTCTCCTATGAAAACAAAATTTGGTCTTAATGCTTCTTCATTTGAGAACGCTTGATCCTTTTTTCTTGCTTCTTATGCCTAACTTAAAGGCTTTAAAGAAAAGTACTTATTGGGAGATAACCCAAAAAATTTAGATGAGTCTTGGAAGTTATTACTTCAGTAATAACCGCTCCTTATCCTTTTTATTTGCTTTTTGTGCCAAGAGTAACCTCTAATGGGAGAGAAGTAATTATTGGGAAAGTTGCTTTCCCGAAACAGATTTCTGTGCTTCACCGTAAATATTCGTGTAAAATCTCTAAACGTCTTTTTGAGGCGTGAATTTTTGTGCTTATGCCCCAGGTTAGTATCTAACTTTAGTTAGTTCAACACTTTTTGATTTGAGTAACATAAGGTCTTCGAAAAAATTCTACTTTACCTGCTGGTCTGTTTTGACAGATTTTTGCCATTTTCTGCATTTGCTTCTTGTTGGTTCCTTTTTGAGTTCTTTTGGGGAATTGAGCTTTTTTAGGAAAGTGATACAGTAGCTAGTGTTCTAATGGAAGTTTATTTGGTGTTGGAACTTAACCTTAAGACCTTTTATCTTGAGTGCACTAATGTTGCTAATAAAGATTGTGTGAAGTTTTGTATGAAGGAAAAATTTCAGGTGTATGGAAGGAATGAGTAATGAGATGAAGGATGGACTAAAACTCAAGCTTGGGATGCCACGCATGTCACCCCAAGAAATATCCAAGAAGTACAAGCGTCAAAGCTTGGGGATGCCCAAGGCATCCCCTTCTTCATCAATAAAAAATCTCAGGTTTCTTCCAAACGCTTCATTTTTATTGTTTCATGCACAGTTGTGTTGTTCTTGGAGAGTCTTCTTTTTCATTTTCGTTTTGGTTTTTCGTTTGCTTAGTTTGCTTAGTTTTCTGAATAAATTGGTTGGACCCCCTCTTTCATACTTTGGTTTGCAAATAGTTTGGTTTGGATTGGAAAAGAGTAGGAAAGTTCATGCTTATGTGGTAAAAAGAGCTTGTTTTTGACTGTGGCCTATGCTCTGTCATGCCATGCTTGATATTGTTTTGGCTTTATGTTTAGTATTCTTTGCTGTAGCATGACTTGTTATAAACAATTGGGATTGCTTAATGTGCTTTGGATGAATCATGCGTTGTTTTAGCATACTAAAGCATAGTATAGTGGTATCCTCCTTTGATGCTTTATTTGGGTTGACTTGGCACATGCTCACACCATGTTATGACTATCTCAAGTCACCATAGCCTTTATGATCCTTTAGTTTTCAACTTGTAGTATCACTTTATGCTTTGATCAATGTCTTTTGTCGGTCTACATGATTATGGCCATTATTGCTCTCTTAGTTTGTCGCTCCCAGTCTTTTTCTAGCCTCCATAACCAAGTATGAGTTCCACTCATGCATCCAACTCCTTAAACCAAGTTATTCCAAAGAGTCCACCATACCTACCTACTAGCTTATGCTATTCCAAGTATATTCATGCTTTTGTTTACCTTCCGAATTAAACTTGTTATGAGAAAACTAATGATTAAAGCTCTCACGAACTTGATGTCACACTTTACTTTTCTTGCCCTTAATAAACTTGAACCATTGTGTCGTCTATGTTGTATATGCTTGCACTTATTTGTTGGGGATTAGCAGAACCATGTTGTCATGGGTAACGCTTTCAACATTGCACTTGGTACTTGTACCTAGTTGATATCATGCTCTTTTGTATATGGATGCCGTCGGTGTGAAATGAAAGGGGAGCTTGTAAGTCCATTGAGTTATGTATATATGTTAGAGAAACGCCTGGGCCGCTGGTCTAATCCATGTTGACATGGTTGAAACCTGCAGCGTAACCATAATGAGCTGTCTATGAAGCATTCTTCTTATTAAAAAAAGAGTCCTATATTGAGAAAAAGAGAAAAAGAAAAAAAAGAGATATTATGAAAAGAGGAAAGAGAGAAAAAAGCACCATATTCCCATGGTAAATAAGAAGATTGCTGAGATGCTCGTTGTCTGCTTGCCTTGTCATTTTGATATGGGGATTCTTCCGTATCATCGGGCAAGGGGTACCCCGTTGGCGGTTCTCTATGATACACATGTACTTACGATGACAAGAACTTACCGGTGACTAAACTTGAGTAGCATGAGGAGCGGCTCTCGTATACAAGGGACATGACATTTCTAACTTATACTCCGTCAAGAATGTACACCATAGTTTGTTCACTTTAACCTTAACCACTTCAAGATGCTTATGATAGGGGCAATGAGAGCTGAAAGCTATAAGTACCATAATTTTTGGAAGATCTTTATGAGACTTGAATCCCTACTTCCTTTTATAAAGGACTTTCTTCCACCATTACATTGAGTCTCCACCTTCTATCTTTATGCACCTACTTTGAGAGCATAGTGGCCATTCTTAGTTCTATGTGCATTGTCCCAAGACTAGTTGATTGATGCATAACTTAATATTGCTTGTTTTAAACTATTTGTATCTAGTCACTCTTATGAACTTTGAAGGTGTCCTATGCATTTATATTTGCTACTCTTTGAGGGACAAGCTGAATACTATTATGCTATGTTTTCTTTATGTGAAACAAACAAAAGTCTTGCAAAGCATTGTTATTCACGAATCCTTTGTTTGTGCCTTTTCATGTTGCATCATAGTTTCTTTGTCTTATTGCTAGAACCTTGTCTTTCATGTTATGATTTAAGTACTATGATCCCAGCTTTGAATGTTTTACTACTATGATCCCAGCTTTGAATGTTTTACAAATACTTTGATCAAGTCTTTGATGGTGCATGTCACCTCAAAAATTATTCTTTCTTTTTATCACTTACCTACTCGAGGACGAGCAGGAGTTAAGCTTGGGGATGTTGATACATTGCAAATGTATCTATAATTTTTGATGTTCGATGGTTGGTTTTATCCACTTTCTTGTGTTTTGTCCACAATTTGGAGTACTTTTCATATGATTTCTTGGACTAACCTATTAACAAGAGCCACAGTGTCAACTGCATGTTTTCTGCTGTTTTTGGTTCCAGGAAAGTCAGAAAATGAATATTCTCAGAATTGGACGGGACAAAAGCCAAAGTGCCTATTTTTCCGGAAGTCATCAGATGCCAGAATACGAGACAGAGAAGGGCCAGAGGGTGCCCACACCACCTGGCCGCGCGGCTAGGCTTGGCCCGTGCCAGGGGGTGGTGTGGCCAGCCCAGACACCCCCTCGGCCTCTCCTTCCGCCTATAATATGCCCTCGGGAAAAAAACCCTAAGTACCCGATCAAAAATCCACGAAAGAGTCTGTAGCCGCCGTCATCTCCATCCCTAGATCGGGAGGGATCTAAAGCTCTTCCCGGCACCCTGCCGGAGAGGGGAATTCACCCTGGAGGCCTTCTTCATCACCATGCAAGCCTCCGGTGTGATGCGTGAGTAGTTCATCCTTGGACTACGGATCCATGTAGTAGCTAGATCGCTGGTTCTCCTCCTTTGTGCTTTCATGTTTAGATCTTGTGAGCTCCGTTCATGATCAAGATCATCTATTTGTAATCCATACATGTTGTGTTTGCGGGGATCCGATGGATATTGATATGCTATTTCAGATTGATTATTGATTCTATCATGTCTTTGTTATTTGTGATCTTGCATGCTTTCCGTTGTTAGTAGCTATCTTGGCCAAGTAGATGCTAGCAACTCCAAGAGTTAGCATTTATGCTCGATAGTGGGTTCATACCTCTGGTAATTTGGGGAAGTGACAGAAATCTCTAAGGTACTAGATGTGTTGTTGCTACTAGGGAGAAAACAACAATCCTTTGTTCATAGAACAATCATATTGTTTACTTTACACGCAATTCGTAAAGCAATAATCTGTTGCTTGCAACTTAATACTGGAGGGAGTTCGGATGATAACCTAAAGGTGGATTATTAGTCATAGATGCAGTTGGATGGCGGTCTATGTATAATGTTTTAATGCCCAATCAAGTTTCAAAGAAGACAAGATGATTAGTATATGCATGTATTGCTTTCTCGATGTTTGTCAATTGCCCTGCTGTAATTTATTCACCCAGCATGCTATCTATCTTAAGGAGAGCCACCTCTAGTGAACTATGGATCCCGGTTCTTTTCTTTTACATACAATCTATAAATTGTTTACTGCTTTGTGTTTACTTTCTGCAAACTATTACTTCCTTCAATTCGATATGTTTAATCCTATGTTTTTAGCAAAACACGGTGAGATTGACAACCTCGTCGCAAGTTGGGGACAAAGTTCTGTGGTTGTGTTGTGCAGGTCTCCATGTTGCTACTAGCACCGGTAGTGCGCCCTACCAAGGCTCAGCTAGCAACACCTTTGGGGTGTTTCCTTGCTCCTACTGGTTCGATTAAACCTTAGTTTCATAACTGAGGGAAACTTGCTGCTGTGCTCATCATACCTTCCTCTTGGGGTTCCCAACGAGCTCTACATCAACACCGAGCCATCAGAGTGCCATCTGCAACCTTTTCTATGCCCATTGCAGTGAGCCACAAGAGGGTTTTCCCTTGTCATCTCTTAAAATTAGCACCCGTAAAAGGGCTCGGTTTCAGCGAAGCAGCAAAGGCAGATGACGAAAATTGCCTAAATATATAAGGTTTTTGGGTTGTTGGAATATTAGGCAATTTCCCCATGAGATTAATTACCGAAATTAACATTATGTAAGCACTAGCAGATCTAAACACATGCAGCCAAACAACCACATCTAGTAGATCTGAAAATCTAGCAAGAATTAGTGCATAGAAAAAGAAGAATAGCACGTGCAGGTTGACCGGGAAGGTCGTCACCGCAGCAGCACCTTGGTCATTGTTGTTGTCGCCCATGGTGCTGATGAGGTCGTCGGTTGCTGGAGAAGAACACGCGAACGGAGGCGAGCAATCGTGCCGAGACGCTCCCCAAAAACCTTATCGCCCGTCTCCCGATGCAGGATCTCAAAGGATGGGGTTTCGGAGGCCTGCTCTCCCGGACAGCAGTGCACGCAGCCCCCGGGATGGGGAAGTCTAGAGAGCAGCGCAGTAAGAGGAACAAACAGTGAGAGAGACTGAGAAAGAACATGATGTGTCTAGATCTGTCTGTCTCTCGCTCTATAGCCTGGGAGGTGAGCCGACCGAGTCGTCACGCGGTGGAAGACAAGGACACGCGTCAAACATGCACACGAATGTTGACACGTACCCAACAGCTGGTGCACCAAGCAAAATTTTAGTCTTCCACAAAACTAGTTTCTAACTCGACGCGACGCGACGCGCGCGCGGACGGCGAAGGAGGAGGAGTGCGCGTGGACTCCTTCTCTTCTCAATCACTTAGTGGGAGTGAAATAACTCACCTTATAAGCTGGTCTAACTCTCCCAACTAGCAATGTGGGACTAAACTTTATCTCTCATAGAGCTCCCAAGCTAGACGAGTCTTGAGATTTCAGGATTTATTAGAATAGATGGACTGCTTACATGGGCCGCAGCCCGTATAAATCTAACATGAACTATTGGTTCCGATCAAAATGCGTTCATCCACAACCTTTTGAAATGAAAAATAAGCACACATTTACCTTTAGGCCAGTTTACCTTTACATCCAAATTAGTTTACAAGGCATATTATGCAACTGCGACACAATGTGACTTGGCTAAGGAAATCTGGAGTTCATGGGTACACTGCAAAATTGCGATGTGGTTATTCATCCGAGGAAGAGTATCGACGGCCAACAGACTAGCAAAACGAGGCCTTCCTCACAATGAAAGATGTGTTTTCTGCAATGTTGTCGATGAAGACCCTGCACACCTTTTCATCGGCTGTGCTGTGATCAATATTTTCTGGAACTCCATTATGAGATGGGCTGGATTCACTCAGGCAGTCCCGATCACCAACCTAAGTCTCAAATGTTGGTGGCAATAGGCGGCTGCTCACCTTCAGATTTCGGACAGGAAGAAGCTGAATATTTTGGTCATGCTTGTATCTTGGTCGATATGGCGAGAGAGGAATGGTCGTGTTTTCGAAAATACATACAAATCTATGGCTCGGATCATTGACCAAATCCAATCTGAAGCTAGGCTATGGGCGATAGCAAGCAGGGGTTGTTCCATTCTGTAGGCGTTGTCTTAGTTGTCAGTTTTAGTCGGTCCCTTTTTGAGGTTCCTTATGCTACGGATGGTCAGGTCGGGTTGAATTTTTCTGTCGAAATATATCCTTGTTGTACTTTGTCCCTCTGAGGGTGCTCTTTTTCTATATTTGCATGGTTCCCAAATAAAAACCCTTTAGGCCAGATCCAACATGCGTCTTCTTATGTTTTGCTGAATACTAAAATGGTGCACAGTGCCTCAGACTCGGACCACCAGTATCAGCAGGCGGCTTGTTCGCATGGAAAAAATAGATGCAAAGAGGATAAAACAAAAAAGGGTGAAAGCGGAAGAAGGCGCCATTATATGAGAAGACTGAGCGACATTCCGTCTCTTTACGTTTAGAAATATAAAACGTTTTAGCTTTGAATTAAGATGAGTGCTTAAGTGCATACAGTCGTTTAGGAGGAAGTCCGAACTGCTAGGGGCATTTTAGTCCGGCGCAATTTGTTGGTTCGTTTATTTTTGTCCCAGGCAGAACCCATATCCAAGTCCAGTATAGTCCCGTATCTGTATACAGGGACCGACGACGTCGTACGGCACGACCCCACGTGGGGTCCACCTAGACCTAATCACCGCGATTAGCTCCCACGTCCATGCATGCACCATTGTTCGGCGTAACTGAAGCTTTCTCTTCTCTGCCGCCTGGTAAAACTCGGTCGCTCGTACCCGCGGATCTGCTTCCCTCGGCGCCGCCGATCTACCCCGCGTCCGCCGCCGCAGATCCTCGCGCCCGCCGCTGCAGATCCTCGCGTCTGCCGTCGCAGATCCTCGAAGGTAGAAGACGCGCCAGCGGCTCGGCGTCTTCGTCACTAGGGTTTCTAATCCAAATCGTCGGCTTTATCTTCCGATCTTGTAAGTCCCCATGATCATGCTTGGTCTCTAGCAATTGTTAGATACACATAGCATTGGTGATTCTAACAATGTGGCGCAATCACTGATAGAGGAGATGGAGGACTCTAGATCTAGTATAAAGATGATCAAATCAGGCATGTCGGTGATGATTCCATATCCACCAATACGCATCCCAAAGACGGCTGGAGCGAAGATGAGTTTGATGTGAGGACACATTAGCTTCTTCTTTGATATGTAAATGTTAAATTAAATAATATATGATATCTCATGGCTTGATTTATTTAGATTATCTATGCCGACGATTTCCACGATGACCTTAACAATCATGAAGAAACGGACATGTTTGATGATACTGAGGTATGTGTAGGTAACAATGTGGTACAGTTTTATATGTCATGCACTGTATGATGCAATTATATACTAAATATTGCTAAATTGTCAGGTAACAAATGACTCTAGTATGGAGTATGACTATTTGGGTGAATCAGACTTGGAGACGGGTAATTATGATGATTGTGAAGATGCACCAAATTTTGATATCTTCGTTGACACGGAGGAGGTATTATTTATAGGCTGTTTTTTAGCAATAAACGAACCGACATCCATACTACTATAGTTCTAATGGCTAGGTTTTGAATTTGTAGCAGGCACCATGTAATCAGACTGGGAGTTCAAATAAATATAGCAACGACACTGGGTATCCTGATGATAAGAGAGAACTATACTGCAAGATAATGGAAATGACATTTTATAGTGAAGCAGCAGCCTATTCTTTCTACGACAGATATGCCAAAGATCATGGGTTCGGCATTAGGAAGCACCAAGTGAGGCGGTTTGATGATGGACTTGTTCGTCTAAGGCGCTTTGTGTGTTACAAGCAAGGGAAACGTGACAAGAAGTTACTGACAATGGAAGGCTGCAAATATAGGCTCAGAGGCGAGTCTAGGTGCAACTGTAAGGCACGTATGGTGGTGAAGTTTGATGGAAAAACTGTTCTTTGGATCGTTCAGAGTTTTGATGACACTCACAATCATGTGTTAGCGAGACCGGATGAAGTCCCTTTTCTTTGGTCCCATAAGAAGATCAACGACTCCCAAAGAGCTGAGATATTATCACGGTGTGACATGGGGGTTAGGAAACATATCATCATGCGATCAATGATTAGCAACTCTAGTGGTTCATTTGCCGGTGTGGGATTTATAAGAAAGGATTTGTACAACATGTGCTCAAGGGAGAAGAGAAAGCTGCTTTATAAAGGTGATGCTAACACAACCTTGGGCATCATGGCGGAGAGAAAAAAGAGGGACCCTGAATTTTTTTATGATTACACGCTACATGAAGGCCGTCTGCAGCACTTGTTCTGGTGCGATTCTCAATCACGTCGGGACTACCAGGACTACGGCGACGTCGTTATGTTTGACAGCACATACAAGATGAATAAGTATAGAATGCCATTTGTTCCCTTTGTAGGCTTGAACAATCACCGTAAAACAATGGTATTTGGATGTGCCATCCTATCAAACGAGACCGAAGAAACATATGCATGGCTGCTCCGAACTTTCTTGAAAGCAATGTGCCAGCAGAAGCCAAAGGCAGTAATCACGGATGCAGATGCCGCGATGAGCTCCGCTGTGGATGAAGTACTTACTGGTGTATACCATCGTATTTGCACCTTTCATGTTGAAAAAAATATGGAGATGCACCTACCTAACAAGTCACTGAACAAGTTTAGGACTCTTCTATATTACATCACGTCGGAGCAAGTATTCGAGCAGCGATGGCACGCTTTTGTAGGAAGTGGACATCACCCAAAACTACAATTTGGCTTAAGAGAATGTACACGAAGAAGAGATTATGGGCCACCGCGTATCTTTTAGAAGGGTTCTGGTTGGGTATGAAAAGCAACCAGAGGAGTGAAAGTTTAAACACGTCTCTTCACCTCCACCTTGATGGGGAAATGAACTTGGTGGACATGGTTAGTCACTACGAGAATACCATAGCACGTCTCCGTGAGAAGGAGGCCAAATATGATTGCACGGCTTCACAGACATTTTTGGTGCCAGTTACTGATTTCAAAGAACTAGAGGTAGCTACTGCGACAGTCTTCACTCCAGCTGTGTTCTATATTTTGCAAGGTGACATTTCAAAGATTGGCGGCATGCAGATTTTAGAAAGAAAGCTAGGATCTGACTCGTACACCTTTATCGTCGTATGGAAAAATAATCTTGACAGCAAGTTTTACGTGGAATACACTCCCAACTCGTCAGAAATTATAAGGTGCAGCTGCCGAAGGATGATTCGCAAAGGAATCTCTTACAAGCAAATACTGCGCGTGCTCAATCACTTAAAATTAACTGCAATACCAGACTGTTGTGCTCTGCGGCGTTTCACAAAAAATGCCAGGTTTGGGTTGCCTGCTAGACGCACGAGCGATATGTTTGGTCGGGGTTGGTCTGGGCCAGAGGAGCGGAAAAAATACAGCAGTATAAATGTGTTGGCCTCACAAGCTATGCATGTTGCATGCAATGACACGGCGGAGTACGATCTTCTGAAGAGTACCATCGATGGAATTATTTCTAAAAGACAAGGGTATGATAAATGTAGAGCATATGGTTCTCGTAGTTCAGTTAATGAAAATGCAGATGCAAGTCAAGCAAGCCAGTTTGATGTTGGTGATCCTAAAAAAGTGTCCACCAAGGACGCGTCTAAGTAAAACAAGAAAGTTCCAGTTGAGAAACATTCTCCCATGACCAAAAACGGTCGACAGCTAGGATACAAAGAGCGGAAGAAGCGGGTGTGCAGCGCTTGCCAATAGGAGGGACATAACAGGAAGAACCCAAAATGCATATATCATCCCAAGTACGGTTTTGAAAACTAGCTTGATATATTTCCTACATTTTTATTAGACTTTATTATCTAATATTGTATGTCATCTCGTGCAGGAATGTCCTACAGCAGTAAGGGTAGTCATTTTTCAAGTATCATACATGGAAATTATTTTTTAGACAGTTCGTGTGAAAATATGTATTTGTGATGTACATTTATAGTCTGCTGATATTTGTTCGGGCAAATAGCTCCTGTGTGACGTTTTTTCATGGAATTGGAAGGAGAGCGACGTCCTTGTAATTTCTCTCTGTTTTGTTTATCTCCTGATCATTGGTCATTAGACAACACAATCATTTTTTGAGTAAAAATCCTGATGCTTTGTTATCCTATAACCTACTGACATGGATGTTATGGTCTATGGCTTTGGCTTGAATAAAATCAACTCGAAATCTGGCAAATTATTATGAGATGCTCTGTTTTGCTTCTTCAGTTCGTCAGTGTTAAGAAAAACCCCGCTGACAGTTTTGTTTTATGCTCTGTTTTGTTTCCAACCTTTTGATGCACGAGCTGTTATCACATTTTGAGTCTTTTGTTTTATGCACTTGTGTACCCGTTTTGGTAGTATGCACAAGTGTGTTTTTGCACGAACTATAAGCACATATATTAATAAAACATGATTAGCAACCATTACATAGTAGAAAAGCAAGTCCAACGGACACAACAGACACGACACAACACGACACAGACACAACAGTCTTCTTCTTCCTCCGGCCCGGCCGCTCCCTGGCTCCTCCTTGGCCGCTCCTTACGCGTCATACCCCTCATCATCCAACGCCATGATGTACGGGAGACAGTGGGCCGCGCTGTTGATGGAGAAGATGTCATGGGAGTCGGTGAAGATATTGTACGTCGTGAACGCGATGAACTCGCATCCACGCTAGAACACTTGGCCGAGGAGGTGGTAGGCGTCGTAGTGGTTGACAAAGGTGACGTAGAGGCCGATGGAGAAGTTGTTGTTGCCGTTTGCACTGTCGAAGTGTTGCTCGATCTGGAACATGGGTGGAGTGCCGGGAGGGAGGTGGCGGTAGCCGGCAGCAAGGAAGAAGCGGGCCAGCTCCAGCGGTCCCCTCCACCTCGAGATGGCCCAGATGCGGAGGCGGTTCTCCACGACCTGGCCGTGCGACCACTCTCTCTCCCGCACGGTGGCGGGGCGGCGGTACGTCGTACCGTTGAACTGCATCTTGGCGGGGGAGGGGCGGGGCGGCGAGCGCTTGCTTTGAATGGTGGCGGTACATGGCGGCTAGCGGTTGCCTGAGTGGTGGCAGGGCTCGGCGGCTAGCGGTTAGATGGATTGGTACGAGCGAGTGAGAGAGGGAGATGTCGAGGGGCAGATATATAGGCGCGTCGTGGTCGCTTCGTTCTCCCCTCGTGTTTAAGGCGCACTGTTTCAAAGAGGCGTGGGCGCACGGTATCGAGGAGCATTGAATCTTTTCTGCGGGCGTGTGACGGAAAGCTGTGCCCTGTGTGAAATTGTTTGGCGCGTGACCGAGCGACACGCCCGTGTGAATTCGCAGTGAAAAAAATACGTGCAAGTAGCTAGGCTACGAGGCTGCAGCGATGTGCACTAGACAGGCTACGATGCTTCATGGCGCATGCATGGAGAAGGCCCGCCTCATTAATACACGTTCTAATGGAGCGGTCGTTGGACCGTTGGACCGTGGGATTCCTGATTAGGCCCTGTCCCCACCATGGATGCATGCATGCATGGGCGCGCAGCTGAGCGGACACATCGATCGACGTAGCATGCATCGCTCGTTTCATACTTTACGATACAGCGACTGCGCTCATTTCAGACTCGTTGAATCAGTGCATGAATTAGCGACACAGCGATTCAGAGAGCATGGAAACCGAGACGACGCACGTGATGGATACGGCCACGCCTCGTTTTGCACCAATACACGCGCAGAGCATCCGACGCGTCGTGCAGTTACTCACCGATCTTGTTCAAGCGGCACTCGAGGCTATTTAAAATTCCATATCTCCACAACATCCTCTCCCACACTCCACCCCATCCATCTGCCAAGCCCTTCTTCTTCACTAAGGTCCACCGTCCGCCGCCTAGCAAGATCCATCGCCCGCTGCCACCATGCAGTTCCACGGTGCTACCTTCCGTCCGCCTCGCACCATGCCGGAGAGGACCTACCCCTCCGGGGTCGTTGTTGAGGGGTCCCTCCATGTATGGGCAAACTCAAGGTTGAGGTCCCCGAGGGAGTTAGCCTACGCCTTCCTTAGCTTCGGCTATCGCCACCTCCGACCCGGCTCTCCGGCCATGTTCCGCCTCGAAGATCACTATGCCCTCGGAGGCTTTGCGGTAGGGCTCACGGTGCACTTCACCAACCAGTATGATGCATATCTTCTCCTCGGCGGGGTCTACTGGTGTGGGTACGAGTCGATCTTCTTCACCACCTTCAACATCTTCACGAACTTCGACAATACCTTCCCCACCGTCAACGGGATGCACACTCTCCCGTACAACCCTAAGGTAGAGTGAGGGCTGGGCAGCGCCGAGGAGATGGGATCAAGGAGGGGAGCAAGAGCAAGAGGGAGGAGACAGAGTTTATTTTCATGTTTTTTGCTTGGGCATATATGACCCGCTATGTATGTTTTCTATGTTGTAAGGGATGCCCCCTCCTATATTATATCTATCTCGTTGTTTTTATACTTTGTTCGCGCCCTTTTAGTTTGATTTCACCGAAATATGCACATCAAGCTAAACATATTAAAATACGTAGAGCACGCTATGTATATTAAAAGGCACTTGGTTGAAAGAAATGAACTAGTTTTTCAACGTGAACAACTAATTTGGGTTGAAACTAACAAGTTAAACAACCAAACCATTTCTTAGTTTTGAGTTGACCCGACACAACAGGATATGGACTGTTGTCGTAAAATGCAAACAATAAACTGTTTTACAAATCAATATGAATTTACCAGGTATGGAAACCTCCATGGACTAGTAAATTCTCAAAGGAATATACAAAGGAATAGTATACATACCTGAGAAATGTTCTTAGTCGTACGATCTCCGTCTCAGTGCTCTAGACATTGCAATACCCATAATCCACATGAGTTGCTGCCATATAGGATGAAATAAAATTCATTTATGACATCAGTTGTGCTAAAGTGATATGATTCAAAAGTACTTACGAATCATCTTGCTTTCCAATTTCATATTTTTAATAGGCCAAGTATCGATGTCAGGAAATTGCTTGTGTGTAGTTTTGTTTGTCCACCATATGTCTAGTGCAATTTGTCCTTTCTACAAAAGATTAAGAGTTAGTGAAACGCCAAAAAAAAACACGGTTTTGATGAGAAAAGTAGATAATACCAAGTCATCCAAAACTGCATGCGAATAGGTTAAATTGTACTTAGGGTCAAGGACTTGGAACTCCTTGTTGTTATGCATTACAACTGTCACATAATGTTCTCCGCGTATATTCAGAGGGAAATATGCCTACAAAATAAGATCACTAGCTATAACATCCCAAAACTTTAATCCAAGTGATCAAGATCCAAATCATCAAATTTAGGGTTAACAAAAACTTTTCCATTTAAAAATATTAAAGCATTCATATGTGTGTGCATATAATTTAAGAGTTGATTTGAATTGCCATGTTTAAGTGATCTATTGATTGTAAAATGATTCTTAGGTGAATTAAACATCATCTAGATCATTCCCAAACAAATCTCAAAGAAAAACAAATCAAAATGAATAAAAGAAGGAAATGGTCATTTGTGCCATTTTAATCATCATGCCTACTTTGGCTATTCCTAGAACTCAAATCCTAACAGAAATAAATGTGGATCTTTGCACCCCTTGCTGGTACAAGTAGTGATGTACCAAGGCCCACTTTGTGATCTACCAAAAACTTTCAAACACTAAATTCAAATGACATTTGAATATTGAATGTAGTTCATATGTATAGATCACAGTTATTCAAAAACCACTCAAATGAATTCCATTTTCAAAACCCAAGCACACCTAGAAGCTCAAGCATAAGATACACCACTCCACCAAAAATATTTTCAAAATTCAAATGTTTTGTTCTTGCGGCCATTTGATCGAGCAGGTTGCAGACAGAATCGATTTGGCCTAACTTATACTGTTTTTGATCGATTTTTGTCAAACCAATTGAACCATAGTAGATGCCCTTGTCTCTCCCAGACCCAACCCAGCCATCAAGAGGCTACCCCTTAGCCATTTGAAGCAGTACCGCGCCACCTGAGCACCATACTCGCCGGTCGAGCATGGATAGCTCGCAGCCGACCACCGCTCTCTCTCTCGCCATGTCTAGGAGCTAGACCAGACCACACCACCGCCCTCTGTCCCCTCCCCGAGCAGAGCCGAGCCGTGGACCACTCGTAGAGTGCCATGCCCAGAATGTCTGCACCATGCCGAGCACGCGCCAGAGCGCCACACCCGACAAGCGTGCACACGCCGTGCCTCGACCACAGCCCGCGCTCACCGCTTCGTCACGACCCCAGGAACCGCCCGGACATGCCCGTTCGCCACCGCTTGACCCACAGCCCCCGTGCGCCGCGTCGAACACTGCCTCTGCCGCGTCGAACGCCGCCTCTGCCGCGCAGAGCACCAGCTTCCCCCGACCAAATGCCACCGTCCCTAGCCGCGCATTTAAACCGCAGAGCACTGCCAGGAGGCAGGACACTGTCCCCTGCCTCCAGCCACGACGATAGCATGTTGTACAGCCCTCGCCGGAGTCGCCAGCCCATCTCGTTCGGTCGTCTCGTCGAACTATAAATAGAGGCCACCCCCAGCCTCATTCTGCACACCAGCTCACTCCCCTCTCTCCACTGATCCTTCGACCCCATCCCCGGAGCAAGGCGGGCTGCCGTTCGCCGGAATTTTGCCGGAGCTTGCCGCAGCAGAGGAGGAGAGGTGTCATTGATCGCGACCACCCCAAGAGCCGCCATGACCACGCCTAGAACCGCTGTCGTCCACCAGCTCGATCGCCCCCATTGCCACGTCTAGCTGGAGCCCTAGTAAGCCCCCACGTACCCCCACCGAGCCGCGAGGGTTAGCTCTCGCCGGCGACCTGTTCGCCGGGGACGACGATCCTCAGTCGTCGATCAACCTTTTAATCGTAGCGCTGAGAGTGTCGCGTACCGCTTCGCGTTTGATGTGTCGCTGACCTGCGGGACCCCCCTGTCATTTGTCATTCGTGCCGCGGAGCACCACTGGGCCGGCCCGTTAGTTTTCCTGCGCGATCCAGTTAGTTCAAATATAGATTTTTCTATTTTAGTTTGAACTCACTTCTGTCCCTTAGTTCAAAAATCAATTCAAGAAGAGCTCGTTGGGAACCCTAAGAGCTCGTTGGGAACCCCAAAAATCAATTCAAAAATCATTAAATAATAAACTTAAACTTAATTCAAAGGGATTGATGCGCTCGACTTTCGACGTAGAGCTCGTTGGGAACCCCAAGAGGAAGGTACGATGAATATAGCAGCAAGTTTTCCCTCAGTTATGAAACCAAGGTTTAATCGAACCAGTAGGAGCAAAGAAACACCCCAAAGATGTTACTAGCTGAGCTTTGGCAGGGCACACTACTGGTGCTAGTAGCAACGTGAAGACCTGCACAACACAACTACAGAACTTTGTCCCCAATTTACGATGAGGTTGTCAATCTCACCATGTTTTGTGGAAAACAAAGGATTAAACGTATCGAATGGAAAGAAGTAAAAGTTTGTAGAAAGTAAACACAAAGCAGTAAAAATTGTAGATTGTATGTAAAGTAAAAGGACCGGGATCCATAGTTCACTAGAGGTGGCTCTCCTTAGATAGATAACATGTTGGGTGAACAAATTACAGCGGGGCAATTGACAAACACCGAGAAAGCAATACATGCATATACTAATCATCTTGACTCCTCTGAGACTTGATTAGGCATTACAACATAATACATAGACCGCCATCCAACTGCATCTATGACTAATAATCCACCTTCAGGTTATCATCCGAACCCCCTCCAGTATTAAGTTGCAAGCAACAGATTATTGCTTTACGAACTACATGTAAAGTAAACAATACGATTGTTCTATGAACAAAGGATTGTTGTTTTCTCCCTAGTAGCAACAGCACATCTAGTACCTTAGAGATTTCTATCACTTCCCCAGATTACCAGAGGCATGAACCCACTATCGAGCATAAATACTAACTCTTGGAGTTTCTAGCATCTACTTGGCCAAGATAGCTACTAACAACAGAAAGCATGCAAGATCTCAAATAACAAGGACATGATAGAATCAATAATCAATCTGAAATAGCATCTCAATATCCATCGGATCCCCGCAAACACAACATGTATGAATTACAATAGATGATCTTGATCATGAACGGAGCTCACAAGATCTAAACATGAAAGCACAAAGGAGGAGAAACCAGCCATCTAGCTACTACATGGATCCGTAGTCCAAGGATGAACTACTCACACATCACACCGGAGGCTTGCATGGTGATGAAGAAGGCCTCCAAGGTGAATTCCCCTCTCCGGCAGGGTGCCGGGAAGAGCTTCAGATTCCTCCCGATCTAGGGATGGAGATGACGGCGACTACAGACTCTTTCGTGGATTTTTTGATCGGGCACTTAGGGTTTTCGTCCCGAGGGGAACTTATAGGCGGAAGGAGAGGCCGAGGGGGTGCCGGGAGCCACCACACCACCCCCTGGCGCGGGCCCAGCCTGGCCGTGTGGCCAGGTGGTGTGGCCGTCCCCTGGCCCTTCTCCGTCTCGTATTCTGGCACTTGATCCCTTCCGGAAAAATAAACACTTTGGCTTTTGTCCCGTCCAATTCCGAGAATATTCATTTTCTGACTTTCGTAGAACCAAAAACAGCAGAAAACAGGCAGCTGGTACTGTGGCTCTTGTTAATAGGTTATTCCAAGAAATTATATGAAAAGTACTCCAAAGTTGGAACAAAACACAAGAAAGTGGATAAAACCAAGCATGGAACATCAAAAATTATAGATACATTTGCAATGTATCAACATCCCCAATCTTAACTCCTGCTCGTCCTCGAGTAGGTAAGTGATAAAAAGAAATAAATTTTGAGGTGACATGCACCATCAAAGACTTGATCAAAGTATTTACAAAACATTCAAGGCTGGGATCAAAGTACTTCAATCATAACATGAAAGACTAAGTTCTAGCAATAAGCAAAGAAACTATGATGCAACATGAAAAGGCACAAACAAATGATTCATGAATAACATGCTTTGCAAGACGTTTGTTTGTTTCACATAAAGAAAACATAGCATAATAGTATTCAGCTTGTCCCTCCATAGAGTAGAAAATATAAATGCATAGGACACCTTCAAAGTTCATAAGAGTGACTAGATACAATAGTTTCAAACAAGCAATAACAAGTTATGCATCAGTCAACTAGTCTTGGGACAATGCACATAGAACTAAGAATGGCCACTATGCTCTCAAAGTAGGTGCATAAAGATAGAAGGTGGAGACTCAATATAATGGTGGAAGAAAGGCCTTTTGTAAAAGGAAGTAGGGATTTAAGTCTCATAAAGAGCTTCCAAAAATTATGGTACTTATAGCTTTCAGCTCTCATTGCCCCTATCATAAGCATCTTGAAGTGATTAAGGTTAAATGAACAAACTATGGTGTACATGCTTGACGAAGTATAAGTCAGAAATGTCATGTCCCTTGTATACGAGGGCCGCTCCTCATGCTACTCAAGTTTAGTCACCAGTAAGTTCTTGTCATCATAAGTACATGTGTACCATTGAGAACCGCCAACGGGGTACCCCTTGCCCGATGATTCAGAAGAATCCCCATATGAAAATGACAAGGCAAGCAGACAAGGAGCATCTCAGCATTCTTCTTATTTACCATGGGAATATGGTGCTTTTTTCTCTCTTTCCTCTTTTCATAGTATCTCTTTTTTTTCTCTTTTTTCTCAATATAGGACTCTTTTTTTATAAGAAGAATGCTTCATAGACATCTCATTATGGTTACGCTGCAGGTTTCCACCATGTCAGCATGGATTAGACCAGCGGCCCAGGCGTTTCTCTAACACATATGCATAACTCCATGGACTTACAAGCTCCCCTTTCATTTCACACCGACGGCATCCATATACAAAAGAGCATGATATCAACTAGGTACAAGTACCAAGTGCAATGTTGAAAGTGTTCCCCATGAAAGCATGGTTCTGCTAATTCCCAACAAATAAGTGCAAGCATATACAACATAGAAGACACAATGGTTCAAGTTTATTAAAGGCAAGTAAAGTAAGGTGTGCCATCAAGTTCGTGAGAGCTTTAATCACTAGTTTTCTCATAACAAGAGGAAGGTAAACAAAAGCATGAATATACTTGGAATAGCATAAGCTAGTAGGTAGGTATGGTGGACTCTTTGGAATAACTTGGTTTAGGGAGTTGGATGCATGAGTGGAACTCATACTTGGTTGTGGAGGCTAGCAAAATATGGGAGCGACAAACTAAGAGAGCAATAATGGCCATAATCATGTAGAGCGACAAAAGATCATTGATCAAAGCATAAAGTGATACTACAAGTTGAAAACTAAAGGATCATAAAGGCTATGGTGACTTGAGATAGTCATAACATGGTGTGAGCATGTGCCAAGTCAACCCAAATAAAGCATCAAAGGAGAATACCACTATACTATGCTTTAATATGCTAAAACAACGCATGATTCATCCAAGGCACATTAAGGAATCTCAATTGTTTATAACAAGTCATGCTACAACAAAGAATACTAAGCATAAAGACAAAACAATATCAAGCATGGCATGACAAAGCATAGGCCACAGTAAAAAAACGAGCTCTTTTTACCACATAAGTATGAACTTTCCTACTCTTTTCCAAACCAAACCAAACTATTCGCAAACCAAAGTGTGAAAGAGGGGGTCCAACCAACTTATTCATAAAACTAAGCAAACCAAGAAAACTAAAAACCAAAACAACAATGAAAAAGAAGACGCTCCAAGAAAAACACAACTATGCATGATACAATAAAAATGAAGCATTTGGAAGAAACCTGGAATTTTTATTGATGAAGAAGGGGGATGCCTTGGGAATCCCCAAGCTTTGACACTTATACTTCTTGGATATTTCTTGGGGTGACACACGTGGCATCCTCAATCTTGAGCTTTAGTCCATCATTTATCTCATTACTCGTACCTTCCATACACATGAAATTTTTCGTTCATACAAAACTTCACACAATCTTATTAGCAACATTAGTGCACTTAAGATAAATAAGTCTCAAGGTTCAGTTCTAATACCAAATAAAATTCCATTAGAACACTAGCTACTGTAGCACTTCCCTCAAAGCTCAATTCCCCAAAAGAACTCAAGAAGGAACTAACAAGAAGCAAATGCAGAAAATGGCAGAAATCTATCAAAACATACCAGCAGGTAAAGACGAATTTTTTCGAAGATATTCTGTTGATCAAATCAAAAAGTGTTGAACTAACGAAAGTTATATAACAACCTGGGGCAGAAGCACAAAACATTACAGCTCAATCCGGCATACAGAGCTCTCTCAGGAATTTTTACAGTGAAGCACAAAAATCTGTTTCGGGACAGCAACTTTCCCAATCATTACTTCTCTCTCATTAGAGGTTACTCTTGGCACAAAAAGCAAATAAAAAGGATAAAGAGAGGTTATTAAAGAGGTAATGACTTCCAAGACTCATCTAAAACTCTTGGGTTATCTCCCAACAAGTACTTTTCTTTAACGCCTTTAAGTTAGGCATAAGAAGCAAACAAAGAATCAAGTGTTCTCAAATGAAGAAGCATTAAGATCAATACCAGAAATATTTTCAACAAGGCAAGGTTTATCATCCAAGTAAGTTCTAGAGGATCCTCTCTCAATGCTCTTAGGTTCACTATTCTCATCAAAAGGGTTTGCAGGAACAATCCAATCAAGATTCTTTTCTATGGCATCATGTATTGCTACTAGTTTGAAGGGTATTGGTATCTTAGGTTCCTCCTCATTAGGTTCGGTTTTGTTCATCTTTTCTCGTATACCAACCACATCTACACATGAGCCTAGCATATTGAAATGTTCAAAAACTCTTCTAGCTTCTTTGGCAACATCATAGAACTCCTTAAACAAAGTTTCTAGAATAAAATCCCTCTTTTCAGGGTCTTCAATTTCTTTAAGCTTAAGAAACATTACTTGCATTAAGGGGTTGAGGTTAACAAACCTAGCTTCTAACATGTGGATTAAAGAAGCTGCAACAATCTCATAGTGACGAGGGTTTAACTCATCAATGCCCATTGTTATGGACTTGGGTTTTGGAGAAGGAGAGAGCGCTAGAAATCTCGGTACGGCTAGCAAACAAGCACACAGGGACGCAAGGTTTACCCAGGTTCAGGCCTCGTAGAGGACCCTACTCTTGCTTGTCTGCTCTTGATTGATGATGATCCAAAGGATTACAAGGTTACCGATGGCGGTGTCACGCAGATTGGATCTGGCGTATGTCTAGATCAATTGTGTATTGTGGGAGTCGTGATTGTCTATTGGTGTCTTAGGTTGTGTCCTCCTCGTTGGACCCTCCTAGCCTTTATATATGGGGAGGCTAGGTATCAGGTACCAATACGAGTTGGTTACAAGTTGGATTAGAACTCTAGTCTTGAGTTTTCCTTGTCTTGTGCGTTTGGGAGTCCGTATCCATATGGGCTTCATACCAGTCGAACCGTCATAGGCATCATGGACCTTGGCGATTCATCGAGTGGGCCTTCCGTCGAGCTGCACCAGGTACACTGTAGTTGAGTGCCTATTGGGCATACCCATGTCAGTAGCCCCCGAGTGTCCATGTGAATCGTAGATTCGGATGGAGACTTAGAAGTCTTGATCTTTGCATTAGGATGTCAGAGTCGACAATTGTGTCGAGTGCGAAGCACTTCACCCGGAAGTTCATCGGGTCAGTCGAATTTATAGTAGCTCATAGGGATGATGGTAAATGTGCCTGGTGTGCTCGATGGATCGGGACCAATTAATTGCTCTAGGGCAAAAACAATGCTACCTACTCAAAATCGAGTCCCTGGACTCGAATCCGGAAATTGCTGGCGTAATTCGACTCATGCCGCGGAGGCCTTACAGGAGTCGAATTCCGGTGTATGGGTGTGAGCACTCGACGCGTCCGTCAAGGCATATTCATCGTACCTGCAGGCACGGATATATCTCTGGTAGTGCGCAGGAGATGCATTGTCAGGCCTTATTCAGGTATTATCTTCACGCTGTAAGCACGGCATCCGAATTTTGTCATCACGGAGATGATTCGGGTGGCCTAGGAGACGTAATCTCTTTGTAGGGAAAGTATGGGGCGGAGTCGCCATAGCTTTCGAGTGTGGATGTTATCGACACATAGTACGATGTACAAGGAAAAATAATCATAGGGTGCGCGACCAGCGCTCCCTATGGGAGTAGCCCCCGAGTGCCTGGTTGAGTCGAAGACTCAGGCAGGGACTAAATAACTTTTGCGACTGTCGTCGTCCTTTGTTGCTTGTTTCAATCGAATATGCTTTCAGCGCTCCCTATGGGAGTAACCCGAATCGTAGATTCGAGTGAAGAGTTTTCATGATGCTTGGATATCTTCACAAATTTCTTCGGGTGCGTGGCCAGCGCTCCCTATGGGAGTAGCCCCCGAGTCCTTAGTCGAATCGTGGATTCGAGTGAGGATTCAGAGCGTGTCACTCGAGGATATTGTATATGCGCTTCCAGCGCTCCAGTTTGGAGTAGCCCCCGAGTGTCTGGCAGAGTCGTAGACTCGGGCAGAGACTCGAGTATTGTATCTTGTAGACGTAGTTGACAATCACGCGAGGAGAAACCACTGACCCGGAAGTGCATCAAGTCAGCGTCTCACGCATAAGGAGCTAAGAGTCGACGATGCAGATGGAGTCGACACAGTCACTTCTGCCGGGTGCATCGCTAGCGCCGTGTCTTTGTAGCATCAAGCGATGCAACCATCCGACGAGGAACTCGACTCAGGTCTTGAGTGTATGGCATAGTCAGTTGTTTTGTCGACTCCTATTGGCGGACCCGATAGAATAGCTCGACACAGTCGACGTTCTAGTAAGCTGCATAAAACATTAAGGAATTGTGAAGTACTTGCATCTTGTAAAGAATATTTGCATGTTGGATTGTAAAGTAAAATTCTGGTGCCAATCGAGTCGACACTTTTGCACTGTATGCTAGGCCTTTTCGTTAGCCTGATTACCCTTAGTCTCAGTACCTTGTCGAGGTACTCGGAGTTCAAGGATTCGACGATCAGGCATAATCAGCTACTCGGGCTGTCGCGTATGAGGTGCTCGAGTGTGCGGAGTCGATGGCACATTAGGTTACTCGAAGAGGGTCGTTTACTTTACAATCCAGAATGGGTCAACATGGATTCCGCAACCACCTACTTATGGGTGTGAGCACAAATAGATGATCTTGATCATGAACGGAGCTCACAAGATCTAAACATGAAAGCACAAAGGAGGAGAAACCAGCCATCTAGCTACTACATGGATCCGTAGTCCAAGGATGAACTACTCACGCATCACACCGGAGGCTTGCATGGTGATGAAGAAGGCCTCTAGGGTGAATTCCCCTCTCCGACAGGGTGCCGGGAAGAGCTTCAGATCCCTCCTGATCTAGGGATGGAGATGACGGCGGCTACAGACTCTTTCGTGGATTTTTGATCGGGCACTTAGGGTTTTCGTCCCGAGGGCAACTTATAGGCGGAAGGAGAGGCCGAGGGGGTGTCGAGAGCCACCACACCACCCCCTGGCGCGGGCCCAGCCTGGCCGTGTGGCCAGGTGGTGTGGCCGGCCCCTGGCCCTTCTCCGTCTCGTATTCTGGCACTTGATCCCTTTCGGAAAAATAAACACTTTGGCTTTTGTCCCGTCCAATTCCGAGAATATTCATTTTCTGACTTTCGTAGAACCAAAAACAGCAGAAAACAGGCAGCTGGCACTATAGCTCTTGTTAATAGGTTAGTCCAAGAAATTATATAAAAAGTACTCCAAAGCTGGAACAAAACACAAGAAAGTGGATAAAACCAAGCATGGAACATCAAAAATTATAGATACATTTGCAATGTATCAGTGATCCAACCTTTAAATCATATTCCCATATGTTAGAATATGTGGTGATGACATGTGTCTACATGATCCCATATTCTAAGTGGAGAATATTAAATCTTAGTTATTTTCAATGAGTAGAAATTACTTTTCTCAAATAAAAAGAATGAAACTAGTTAATAAAACCTTGTGATGCTTGAGATGATAATAGATCATCCAATGTGTGCCTTAGTGTGGCATCCCGCTAAAACCACTACTAGAAAATCGCTGTGTTTTTGTGCATTGCATCATCATGACCGCATGCTCGTGTCATCATGCCACATTGCATTTGAGCATCGTCATCATCATGCATGGTTTGTTTAAAAACTATTTACGAAAAGTCTATTTTGGTTTTATAAATACCCGTCTTTAATTCAAATTAAAACCCCGGCCTCTTCCGGATATTTTCTTTTGTCTACAAAACAGTTACAAAAGTCTATTTCAAACAAAATAAAATAAATAAAGCTATTTTCTTTTCGGACCGGGGAGGCAACCCAGCCGTTAGGCCAGGCCACCTACTACCTGGCCCATATAAAAACCTAGTCTATTCTAACCCTAATCCCCATCCCCTACCCTTATCCCACACACACCCAGCCACACACACCCAGCCGCACATAGCACAGAACGCACGCCATGCCCCACCTGCCTTATCCCCAGCTGCTCCTCACCGCATGCGGCCTTCCCCCCACCATTTCCCGCCCACCTGGCCCAAAACCCGGCCCCACCTCCTGGTCCCATCCACCGACCAAGCCCACCCACCGCCAGCTAACTCCCCCTCCACCCCACGTGTTTTCCCCTCCCCCCTCCTTTTTCCCCCCGGGCCCCACCGAGAGAGACCTGTCCCAAGCGCCACCTCCCTCCGACAACCCCCTCCCAGGTCCACCTGACCCCTGGCCCACCCTTCGCACGTGCCTCCCCACGCGAACCTCCGCTCGCCCTCCCTCTTCCCCGCCGCCTGGAGCTCCCTTCACCTCACCTCGCCCCCTCTCATAAAGTCGCCGGCGGCCCCCCTCTGCTCCTCTCGGTCCGCCTGGCCATCGACCGCCCTCCCGACCCTGCACCGAGCCCGCCGCCTCCCTCTCCTCGCGCGACCGCCCGAGCTCCCCGCACCAAGCGTGTCCGCGCCTCCCTGCTCGACCTTCCTCACATCGACCCTGCTCCCCGCCGCCCTTGCCCAGCGAGCACCCGCCAGAGGCCAGGCCAGCCTCTCCCTACAGCGACACCCGTCGCTAGCCTCCTCCACCGTCCTCAGCGAGCCGCCACCCGAGCCGAGCCTCGCCTTCCCCCACCTCCGGCTATCGCCTCGGCCCAGCCTCGCCGGCCGCCTCCTCTACCCCGCGCCACCGGTCCGTCCTCATCGCCCGAGCGCCACCGCGGCCGGTTTGCCTCGTCCACACTCCAACCACCTGGGCCCCCGCGTCGCTTGCCACCGTCGGACTCTGCTTCCGCTGCGACCGCAGGCCCCGACGCCCTAACCTCGGCCGCTTCCTGCCGCCGCTTCTCTTCTCGGCCACGCGTCCTCGGTACCTGTTTGTGCGTTCGGCTTGCCGAACTCAACAAGTGACCAGGCCTTTGGTGTTGTTCTCTATGGTAAGACCCTACACGTGTGTATGAGGTGGTGAAGGAATGGAGTACAGGAAGATTGCGTCTCTAGGAGCCGATGCCATCTAGTACCGGGACAAGATCCTCGATGCTCAAGATGGACGCAGAATCCACGGGAAAACCAAGATCTTCGTACGTGATTGCTTACCATGACCGGCTCAATGTTGATGGGTTCGAGGGATGTACATGGTGCCACTAGAAGACCCCGTCACGCCAAGATCTCCGTCTCGGAACGACAAGGCCTCCTCGTTGGCAAGCGTCCCGAGTCCGACACCGACAATCGAAGCCCGAAACCGACAAGTTCGCCTACCCAGACACCGTACAACAAGATCTACTTCCCGGATCCGAAGACCCCGGTACTCGATCCACTCAAGTTCGCCATCAACGACAAGATCGACACCGACCAGGGCGAATCCGATGCGCCCCTGACGCCAAACCAAGTCCTTCTTCCCGGAACGCCAAGCTCTCCTTCTGTTGTCCGAGATCGATCCCGTCGAACCGAACCCCAGATCCGGACCCTAAGACCGAACCCCGAACCCCCGGAACCCAAGATCTTCCGAACCCAGATGTGTGACCCTAAGCCTCTAATTTTATAATATGTCATATACCTGTCGCATCATTAAATCATCAAGCTTGCATACATATTTGTGGGTACGGGGGCATTATGCCGATTCACCTCATAATTAAATATGGAGTCTATATGCGGGCTATTCTTGTCTTATATCGGCTCCATTTAAATTGGTGTAGCAAACCGATGCCATGTGTTGCCTTGTTAATACAACATTTAAATTGCGGGGTTGTTAAATCACTTGAACCGTTTAATTAATTGTCGGGACCCCGGTTCCGCTTAATACTGCCTAATTGCACCGCATCTACATCATATCATAATCATGCCGGATCTTCTGCCATGGTATTAAATAGTGCATCCGGTGTTTCTTCTAGTGTTTGCTTATTCGCGGATTAGGCCGATGAGTTGATGCGAGTATCGACAAGTTCTCCGGATATGATCCATCGGCAGTGTTTCCTAGGCGAGCATCTCCCCCTTTCTACCTATTTTGCTTTTATAGTCTTTATTTCCTCCTGTTGATCTATTGCTATCCGTGTTGCGATTCTTTAGTTTCCGTGCACCATTTATACTCCTTGCAGCCTCTATATTGCCATGGACACATCCTATTGCCTGTTTTTTGATAGATAGTCAGCCTTGCGAGTCGTAGTTGCTTGCTTATGTGTTGCTTCGCGTCGTTGTCGTTTCATCGTTGACGGCAAGTTGACACATGATAAATGGTGGAGATGCTTAATGGTGGAGATGATCATGACTTTAAATACAACTATTAAATTGCTAGATATAACTAATGCAGAGGCATCGGTGGGCAATAGATTTTATTTGGTTCTCCCACGCTCACTTGTGTCCCGTCGGACGCCGAGTACTTGATACCTGTTCCTTGACAATTCGCACTATCCACATACGGGAGAGTCTATGAATCCCCCTTAGCCAGAGCTTGATTCATTTCTTATTTCTTGGGGCCACAAAGTAGTTTGGGGCTTTATTACTATCCTGTACTTATGCCATGCTTTACTGCTTTATTTAAGATTGTGCGTGGAGCACCTGTACTGTTTAGGATTGCGGAGTGTTTTCGCGGTATCGACAAGCCCAGTCACACTTTCGGGTTCCCAGTCGTTTACAGCCATTGGCACAAACCTTGGGTCTGTCTCGGAGCCGGCCAACTTCGTGGCGGGTTGCTTAATGGGGTGGTCCCCTGAAATATTTTATGAATCCTGTGATTGCTTTGTCGTGAAAGCCTCGTTGGGTTTTGATTTGGTTTTTCCGAGGTTGATCGTGTGTGTGTTGCTATTTGTGCACCCCTACAGGGTAAATCTTTCCGAAAGCCGTGTCCGCGGTTATGGACGACTTGGAGCACAGTATCTCGATCATAGACAAGCATAACTAAAGTGGTGCTATAAATTTGACTTAATATGTGACTAGTAATCAGCTCAATTATAACGGAATGGATATTAAAAATGTCAACAACTGGTAGATCTTGGTCGTATCGTGTTCTGATATACCTGCCTAGTAAGTATTGCAACTCCAATGGAATGTGATAAAAGTGCCAACAACTGCTGGGTTTTGGGATTCCTCAGGACAATTATATCTGACTAGTAAATGTTCCACTACAACAGAATGATTAATTAAAACTGCCCACTACTTATGCTGTCAGGATGACTCATGCTCTCTATATCTGACTAGTAAGTGCTGCAACTATAACAGAATGAGTAAAATTGCCAACTGTGTGAGTTCCTTGGTCTGACTTCCTCGTTTGGTCTCGAGGGGGAAATACCAGGATGGGTATGTTTGATGTTAGCTTCAGGTTGGATCCGAATAGGCCTTTCTTACCCCTCTCCGATAGCCGTTAGTTGCACCGAGTCTCTATAGGTTGTTTAGTGCCGCTGCGCTGCCGCTTCAATCCACCATACCTATGTAGGCGAGGACCGCCGAATTCTAGACTCGCCATGTACTGGCCTTAGTACTGACGCTCCTCTTTTTCCTTTGCCCTTTGTCGGCACCCCTTTTGTTTTAGCAGGTTTGAGATCGACGTCGTTAGCAGGGTTACCCTTTCGGCTTGGCCTAGGCAGGGTTATGGACGCCATTGGTTATTCTTCAGGGCTCTTAGCCCAATTTGCTTCTTGTCCGTACTCGGACGCTGTATTGTTTTCCAGGTGATTTGTATCTTTGTATTGTACACCTGTATTCTTGACTCGTGGAGTCGTTGTTGTATATATATGTTCTGTGGGTTCCATCGTGGACTAATGTGTAATGGTATTACTTTGTTATCCACCCGCACGAAAGTGCCTGGTGGGCATCCTTGAATCGTTTCTATGCGGGTTTGGCAGGAAGCGCTGAAACTTGCATAGGGCCGATTCGAGGGTGTTACACTTAGAGTGCTAAGTAGACTAGTTAAGTATTGTTTGGTGATTGTGTACTCCATATGTATTTATAGACGATGGTACCGACCAAGCTTACGAGGAGGAGGAGTTCTACCAAGAGGAGGAGGAAGAAAACTTCAACCACTACACTACCCAAGGCAAGCTACTATTGGCAAGCTAACACTTGCAAGTATTATACTAGCAAGCCTAGCACTTCAAGTAAACTGAGCAAGCTACTATTGGCAAGCTAACACTTGCAAGTATTATACTAGCAAGCCTATCACTTCAAGTAAACTGAGCAAGCTATTGTTAGCAAGCTAGAATTAAGCTAGATAACCTGAGCAAGATGTATTAGGCATGCTTTGGTTATACCACTTTGACTATTTCCTACCCCAAGTTTTATTTCCAAGATTTTACTTCTTTACTTTATTAAAAGTACCTTACTTGTTTGAAGGTAGCATAAAGAGTATAAAACTTGACCTATCTAGATAACCTTAGATGTCATTCTATGGCATGAGATTGAGATTAACATCACACCTTAGTGAACACTCTTAACTTAGTGGTTAAAACAAAACTCAAAACTTGATTTACTTTAGATGGGAACACTTGGTAAAAAGGACTTGTGAAAACCTAGGAATGATGAGTCATTCTATTGAGATGTTTTGACATGTGTTGAGAAACATAAATAGTTTAAGATGATGAAAATGTTGAGGCATGAGCCTTAACCCTTTTACAAAACTGATGGTTGGATTCGGATGCGATACCATTCCAAATTTACCGTACAACCACAATACCTGAATTGGGTAAGGCTTAGCCGAAAGTTTATATGCATTAGTATTAGTTCCCTCATGGGAGAGGTTTGAGCTGAGGCTACCTCTCAATGTTGTCCACCTATGCAGTGCCCAAGATGACAGATGGTCATGATTGGGAGGCCATGCTCATAGGAGAGGTGCTTATACTAGGGTGTGTAAAGGAAAGGTTATGTTTGATTATCTACATACTAAGTATGATGATTCAGGGTTACCCCTGACAGATGTATCGAATCTTGTGGTGAAAGTGTACCACCTCTGCAGAGTGTCAAACTATTCGAATAGCCGCGTCCGTAGTTATGGACAATTGGAGTTGGCCATACTATTTCGTTGTCAGATATTTTCAAAATGACTTATGAAATGAATGATGAATCTTGACTTGGCCACAACAGGGTTGTGACTATGCCACTAGCTTCCCAACTTAAGTGATTCTAGAACTTTATTTTATCTTTCTTTGTTTCAGAACTCATCTTAGGTTTCAAACTTAACTTTATAGTTAAACTTAGAGTTAGCATTTACACTAGAACTACTCCTTGTTAGTGGTAGTTTGCGAGTACTTAAAGAGTACTCATGGCTTTGTCCCTGGCTATTCCTATGGCCAGACTATGAAGGAGACTACCAAGATGACGGATAGCAGGATAGCTATGATAACTAGGACTATCTGCCTTAGTCAGCATTGCCTGTGCCCCTGAAGATGGACTCCACCGCTATGCTTATTACTTATTCCGCTGCTTGTTGTATTAAGACTATATCATGAGATCCGTATTTGTGTAAGACCCTATTTATGGTTTGTAATGGATGAGGTATTGTGATATCCAATCTGTTATGTCTCGCAAAAATGGTAATCCTGGGATTGCGATGTATGACATAACAGGCATCTAGGATTAAAAATCCGGGTGTTGACACTAGCATGTACTATGCAAGATTCCAAATAGTAAACAATAACATTAACTTTATAAAACAACAATGTTTACCTTGTCACACGCAAAATATTCATTTATAACCCTTCCTACAGCTCCTGGTCTTGGCACTTCTTCTACGTCAAACTTTTTCAGGTTTTTTTTTTCGTTTTGTACATTTTAATGGCTTCATTGATAAGATAGGTTGACCTCAACGGTCCACATATGTGCCGATCATAGTCAAGACGGGGAGCCAGCTCTAGAATGTAGGCATCAAGTATCTGCAAATAATAGTTGTACAATGATTACATGTTCATACTGCTTTGTTGTAAAATAACAATATAATAGGTTAGCGAATAACTTACAGCAGTACTAAGACATTCTTTTATAAGGACATTGTTAAGATTTTTCAAAGACAAGATAGCCTCATCTGCCTTCTGGTACGCCCTTTTTATAGCTTCTTTGGGGATTTTCACCAAAGTTGAAACATATTTCACAGCACCTTCTATTTCAGCAGGTGTTAACATAGTGTAACATTTTCCAATATCATGCTGTTCAAATAACATCACTGCATAACATTTATGAAAACAAACAAGTTACCGCGATGAACCATTTTGTTTGCTGCATAAAAATAATTAATGAAATCTATAAAGCTTTATACCTTTCGTATTTTTTGATTTACGTTTTGGTTGTTTCTATCACTCATATAATAGGGAGCCATACTTACTATTACCCTTGGGTACACGTTTCCTTTTGCCTAGACCATTCTCAATTTCCTTTTTGCCGCTATCAATAGAATTACCACACTTTGTTGCATCTTCCTTCCCCGCGGTACAAGTCATATTGTTGCGTGCATCGTTCTGCACGACACCGCTCTATGCACCATTTGGTGTATCCTTCTGAGTACCAAGAATGGATGCCGGTACCTCCGATGACGAGCAGACTTGGTATTTTCATTTACATCCCATGGATTCTCCTCTGTACCATCCATCTTCTGAAGGTGGTCTGGTGTGTTCAATGACATGTCAACAACAGTCGTCGGCATACGTTTTTCCTTCAAGGGTGTGACGTAACTGTCACCGCCAAATGGATCATCCACAATGGTTGCTTCAGAATTAGCCAATGTTTTTTCTCAGAATGTCATCAAGCTTGGCTTCTTTATTACCATGTTTATAGACAAATTCTTTGCCTGATTGTGATTCACTGGGAACAGATTTTACATCTTCACCATCTTCTCCTTTGTCCGACTGTGATGCTTCAGTTGGTTTGTACATGACACCATTTGTATTTAACAATTTTAGAACCTCCTGCATAACAAAATATATTAAGTACTGAGTTTTCATTCATAGTATAGTATCGTTATCATCAACATGAAACAACACATAAAATATAGATCGTATCACCTCTGCACATATCTGCGGTACAAGTGCTATCTTCATGTCCATGTGATTTTTCAAATTTGTTGTCATACGTTCGAATAGGAAGTCCATGTTACTGCCCCGTTTGTTTGAACTTGACTGTTCACCATTCATTGATGGTTTTTGCACACACTTTTTCTTATATTGCTCCCCAATATTATTACGGATCTGCATGTTACAAAAATGAACAAATTATACAAATTACAAATACAAACACGAGCTACGTATGGTGGCATATCAAAAGAATGATTAAACTGACTACCATCACTTTAGCGTTGTTTCCGAGGCCTTGACCATTCTTATAATCATAGCAACATCTCCTTTCTGATTCGTCTTCTGTCCTTTTTTTATTAGTGGCCGAATGGACACAGGGGGAATATAAGTAGGATCATCAACGATCACTAACTTCTCCCAGTAAAGAAACTGCAAACAAATTGTACAGACAAATAAAATTAGTTTTACATCGAGAGCTGAACATAAAAACTGATGATTGTTTGACTTAACATATATACCTGTGTAAGACCTAGATTTCCTTTGGGCCATGCTCTCATAGTAGATCCTACAAAGCTATCCTTCAAACTATCCATGAGAAACTTCAGTGTGAAGTAATTCCAGTTAATCTGAAAAATACGAGGAACGTCTTCCACTAAACAATATAAGGTCTTAGGTACAGTTACGTTACTCGATGGGGCTATGACAAGACCAATTAGCGCAAGCACTGCTTTGCGAACGAAGTTATCATCGGACGCCTTCTCAGTCTTTATGTCATTAATCAAATCTCTTATCACTATATTACCGCTTGACTTGTTAAGAAAACATGGGGGTATGTTATACATATTATTTTGACCATCTTCCTTTATAATTTGAAATGCGGAATAACCTTGGTTACGTAAACCATAAATATGTTCTACGTCCTCACAAGTTCCTACTATTTCTCCTGATCCTTCTTTTATGACAAAAGTGCTAGACGATGATTTGAACAACTCAATGATGAATCTGATTAAGTTTTTCCGCATCGCGATTCGTGGCACGTCCAACATCGGCCGCAAAGAAGTGCTGGTAAATCACGCACGTTGCAGCTTGTAAAGCCGGCTACCAAATCTGACCATCTTATGTAGTTACAAAATATCTCTCCATCTAAATCTTCCATTCTGCACGAATCATTTAGAGAATGTGTTAATGTCTCTCCATCTAAATCTACAACAGATTCCCACAAACCTATATGAGCATCTTGTATACACGACAAACAATCGATGAGACATGAAATCATTACCTGGACGACAGATGAGAAGAGGCGGCGAAGGGTGGCACGAATGAGAGACGATGAAAGAGAGTCCTGCGAGGATGAAGTGGTGACAGGCAGCGTCGATCCCTAGAAGACAAACGAGAGGGGTAGAGAAGGGAGGCGGCAATCTGGGACGGCGAGGGCGGCTGGTCATTGAGGCAGCGGTGAGAGGCGGCCTACCTAGGTTGAGTCGTGGGTTGATGGATGATCGACATGCTGATAACTACACCCTACGTGATTACAGAGACGTTAGGCTAGTTGTAGGTAGTTAATTGGGCCTGCAGGGTTAATAATTTTTAGTGGCTTGTTTTTTATATTTTTATGTGTTTTTTCTTATTTATAAGAGTTTTATTGTATTCTTTAATGTATTACCATATTTATTGTTTTTCCGAATTTGATATGCACAATACGAACTTTAATTAATACATAGATCAAATCAACTTCATACGATGGGAGTGTTGCTCCTATCTTTAAAGTACTTTTAATATGTACATCGCAAAGAATGTGTAAGGCGCATACGAGTCCTACCGAAGGATCACCGACACGTGTTCATGGCGAGAAATCCCAAATGAAAAATCAGCAATATAGGAAAAGGTTTAGATAAAACCAGATGCAAAACTATAACATGGGTTAACGGCAAGAAACCCAAATAAAGCATCAACAATTGTGAACATAACATGAAATGATGATTACTTAATAATTTCATATAGACCGAACTTAGTAAGCCATAATCGTTATATAAGTGTTTCACAAACATGAGAGTACATAAGCATAATATAGAACTAGAACACGAATTTGAGGTTGATTTCACACTTGATCAACCACTAGCTTCATAGTACCATCATCCCTATGACGGAACCAGAACATGAATTTCTGGTTAACTCGCATAGCATTCTGCCTGACAAGGTCCATCCAGTTTGTTGTAATCATGGCACCTCCTTCAGGTACTCCATTCACTTGGGACTTGTTCATCACCAAATTAACGTGTGCAACTTTTCCATCTCTGGAATGGGCTTTTATAACTGCTGGCAATTGAATGTTTGTAACAATATGCTTCATGGTGAAGCTCCTTGAAAAGTACTGCACATAGATTTGACAAACCAATTATAAAAATTATTTCACATTTACGCAAACAAATAAATGTGAAAAAATTTGTATGTACGAAAGAGTTATCATTTTAGCTTTATTTTTCACTGTGTTGGATTTTTTGATCGTGCATACATAAAATGGGTCTTTTGGCATGTGAGCCTCGACTAGTCGCTCAAGTTCATCAAATTCTTCCTCAGTCATCTTCACGCGATTGCCAAACTCAAAGAAACCTTTAAAATCATGCTCGCTTTTTATTACAGGATCTTAGTTTAATTTTTGCACACATTAGCGACGTCTAATATATCAATTGCTTACAAAATAAAATTGGCACAAAATGCTTACCTCTGACAAAAATAGCCTTTTTCTTCCTTTTGATTATAGCACGGATCTCAGGAGCGGTAACACGTAATGGAACCTAGCGGAATATAGAAGAATAATTAAGTCGCATGTCATATTACGGCATGAATAATGTTAAACTTTTACAGTACGAATTGAAAATCAAAAGTAGCCGAGCATCCCATCGCCCAATTGATTTTCGCTCCCTAGGACACAGTCTGCATGCGATAACACCGGCCATTCGCCTACGTGGAAAAGGAGATGGAGAGGCCAGCGGCTAAAATTGTGTCGACGCTAAAACGCACTTGCGTGATCAGCCTAGACTAGATCTACGACGAACACATTTAGATCTGTATTTTCGAACAATTCAGGTAATTATAAATCCGAATTTTTTACGACGAAATAAAAAATTGCGAGAATTAGATCTACGTCCTTTTAGATAGTAAGTTAACCTAAATATAGATCGTTGACAGGGCTTTGAATTTACGTACCTGCGTCATGGCGACCGAGGATCTCTGAAACTACCTCCTAGCGACCGTCGTTGATGAAGCTCTCTCCCGTCCAGTTTCAGATGAGACGAGGTGATGTGATGAGGTGACGGCTAGATCTAAGGGAATGTGTACGTGCGGTAGGTAAATTGTCCTAGTTTAATAAGGCACTTGTCATAATGGCCAAGTTTACCTTTGGATCCTCCTAGTGGGCCGGCCCAACCTAATATATTTAATTATGAATTTAAATATAAATCGAATAACCATATGTTTGAAAATGACAAAAAAAATATTACGGTTGTGTTTCTAATAATACGGACATCTTAGAGTATTTTTTTATAATATTTAAAAATAATTGAAAACCTGGACTTATTAGTAATGACCCTCTCAGGTAGCATAAACAGTCTATTTTGTAGACATGTGATTTTTCAACAATCTTAAAATTGCCTCCATTTTGTAGTACATGCTTGTGAGGGCATGGTGGAGCAATGTGCAAAAGCAGAGCATATTCCTTGAACACTTGGCCAGACGATTCGTCTGTACTTATTCGAAACACCCCTAAAACCCTAGATTTTAGCCGTCTATCGTGCCGAAGACATGCCCAAGCATGCCATCACTGCTCATTGAAGTGATATAAGTGTGTGGTGTGTAATTGTGAGCCATTATGCCAAGTTTGAGGTTATTCATCCATAGTCATGCTGCTATCCCGATGGGTAGACGTGTTACACCCTACTACCCTAGACCGAAGCTGGCCAGTGTGGGAAGTACATGGCCAAGCAACATGTTGTTTGTAAAACAAGCGATGTGAGTGCTTGTGAGGGCATGGTGGAGCAATATGCAAAAGGAGAGAACATTCCTTGAACACTTGGCCTGATGATTCGTCCGTACTTGTGCGAAACACCCCTAAAACCCTAGATTTTAGCCGTCTATCTTGCCGAAAGCATGCCCAAGCATGTCATCACTGCTCATTGAAGTGATATAAGTGTGTGGTGTGTCATTGTGAGCCATTGTGCTAAGTTTGAGGCCATTCATCAATAGTCATGCCGCTATCCCGACGGGTAGACATGTTACACCCTACTACCCTAGACCGAAGCTGGCCAGTGTGGGAAGTAAATGGCCAAGCAACATGTTGTTTGTAAAACAAGGGATGTGAGTGCTTGTGAGGGAATGGTGGAGCAATGCCCAAAAGTAGAGCACATTCCTTAAACACTTGGCCTGACGATTCGTCCGTACTTATGCGAAACACCCCTAAAATCCTAGATTTTAGCCGTCTACTGTGTCGAAGGCATGCCCAAACATGCCATCACTGCTCATTGAAGTGATATAAGTGTGTGGTGTGTCATTGTGAGCCATTGTGCCAAGTTTGAGGCCATTCATCAATAGTCATGCCGCTATCCCGACAGGTAGACGCGTTACACCCTACTACCATAGACCGAAGCTGGCCAGTGTGGGAAGTGCATGGCCAAGCCACATGTTGTTTGTAAAACAAGGGATGTGAGTGCTTGTGAGGGCATGGTGGAGCAATGTGCAAAAGGAGATCACATTCCTTGAACCCTTGGCCTGACGATTCGTCCGTACTTGTGCGAAACACCCCTAAAGCCCTAGATTTTAGCCGTCTACCGTGCCGAAAGCATGCCGAAGCATGCCATCACTGCTCATTGATGTGATATAAGTGTGTGGTGTGTCATTGTGAGCCATTGTGCCAAGTTTGAGGCCATTCATCAATAGTCATGCCGCTATCCCGACGGGTAGACGCGTTACACCCTACTACCCTAGACCGAAGTTGGCCAGTGTGGGAAGTACATGGCCAAGCAACATGTTGTTTGTAAAACAAGCGATGTGAGTGCTTGTGAGGGCATGGTGGAGCAATATCCAAAAGGAGAGCACATTCCTTGAACACTTGGCTTGACGATTCGTCCGTACTTGTGCGAAAAACCCCTAAAACCCTAGATTTTAGCCGTCTATCGTGCCGAAAGCATGCCCAAGCATGTCACCACTGCTCATTGAAGTGATATAAGTGTGTGGTGTGTCATTGTGACCCATTGTGCTAAGTTTGAGGCCATTCATCAATAGTCATGCCGCTATCCCGACGGGTAGACGCGTTACACCCTACTACCCTAGACCGAAGCTGGCCAGTGTGGGAAGTAAATGGCCAAGCAACATGTTGTTTGTAAAACAAGGGATGTGAGTGCTTGTGAGGGCTTGGTGGAGCAATGCGCAAAAGTAGATCACATTCCTTGAACACTTGGCATGACGATTCGTCCATACTTATGCGAAACACCCCTAAAATCCTAGATTTTAGCCGTCTACCGTGTCGAAGGCATGCCCAAGCATGCCATCACTGCTCATTGAAGTGATATAAGTGTGTGGTGTGTCATTGTGAGCCATTGTGCCAAGTTTTAGGCCATTCATCAATAGTCATGCCGCTATCCCGACGGGTAGACGTGTTACACCCTACTACCCTAGACCGAAGCTGGCCAGTGTGGGAAGTGCATGGACAAGCAACATGTTGTTTGTAAAACAAGGGATGTGAGTGCTTGTGAGGGCATGGTGGAGCAATCTGCAAAAGTAGAGAACATTCCTTGAACACTTGGCCTGACGATTTGTCCGTACTTGTGCGAAACACCCCTAAAACCCAAGATTTTATCCGTCTATTGTGCCGAAGGCATGCCCAAGCATGCCATCACTACTCATTGAAGTGATATAAGTGTGTGGTGTGTCATTGTGAGCCATTGTGCTAATTTTCAGGCCATTCATCAATAGTCATGCCACTATCCCGACGGGTAGACGCGTTACACCCTACTACCCTAGACCGAAGTTGGCCAGTGTGGGAAGTGCATGGCCAAGCCACATGTTGTTTGTAAAACAAGGGATGTGAGTGCTTGTGAGGGCATGGTGTAGCAATGTGCAAAAGGATATCACATTCCTTGAACACCTGGCCTGACGATTCGTCTGTACTCGTGCGAAACACCCCTAAAACCCTAGATTTTAGCCGTCTACCGTGCCGAAGGCATGCCCAAGCATGCCATCACTACTCATTGAACTGATATAAGTGTGTGGTGTGTCATTGTGAGCCATTGTGCCAAGTTTGAGGCCATTCATCAATAGTCATGCCGCTATCCCGACAGGTAGACGCGTTACACCCTACTACCCTAGACGGAAGCTGGCCAGTGTGGGAAGTGCATGGACAAGCAACATGTTGTTTGTAAAACAAGGGATGTGAGTGCTTGTGAGGGCATGGTGGAGCAATCTGCAAAAGGAGAGAACAATCCTTGAACACTTGGCCTGACGATTCGTCCGTACTTGTGCGAAACACCCCTAAATCCCTAGATTTTATCCGTCTATTGTGCCGAAGGCATGCCCAAGCATGCCATCACTGCTCATTGAAGTGATATAAGTGTGTGGTGTGTCATTGTGAGCCATTGTGCTAATTTTGAGGCCATTAATCAATAGTCATGCCGCTATCCCGACGGGTAGACGCATTACACCCTAGTACCCTAGACCGAAGCTGGCCAGTGTGGGAAGTGCATGGCCAAGCCACATGTTGTTTGTAAAACAAGTTATGTGAGTGCTTGTGAGGGCATGATGGAGCAATGTGCAAAAGGAGATCACATTCCTTGAACACTTGGCCTAACGATTCGTCCGTACTTGTGCGAAACACCCCTAAAACCCTAGATTTTAGCCGTCTACCATGCCGAAGGCATGCCCAAGCATGCCATCACTACTCATTGAACTGATATAAGTGTGTGGTGTGTCATTGTGAGCCATTGTGCCAAGTTTGAGGCCATTCATCAATAGTCATGCCGCTATCCCGACAGGTAGACGCGTTACACCCTACTACCGTAGACCGAAGCTGGCCAGTGTGGGAAGTGCATGGCCAAGCCACATGTTGTTTGTAAAACAAGGGATGTGAGTGCTTGTGAGGGCATGGTGGAGCAATGTGCAAAAGGAGATCACATTCCTTGAACACTTGGCCTGACGATTCGTCCGTACTTGTGCGAAACACCCCTAAAACCCTAGATTTTAGCCGTCTACCGTGCCGAAGGCATGCCGAAGCATGCCATCGCTGCTCATTGATGTGATATAAGTGTGTGGTGTGTCTTTGTGAGCCATTGTGCCAAGTTTGAGGCCATTCATCAATAGTCATGCCGCTATCCCGAAGGGTAGACGCGTTACACCCTACTACCCTAGACCGAAGTTGGCCAGTGTGGGAAGTACATGGCCAAGCAACATGTTGTTTGTAAAACAAGCGATGTGAGTGCTTGTGAGGGCATGGTGGAGCAATATGCAAAAGGAGAGCACATTCCTTGAACACTTGGCCTGACGATTCGTCCGTACTTGTGCGAAACACCCCTAAAACCCTAGATTTTAGCCGTCTATCGTGCCGAAAGCATGCCCAAGCATGTCATCGCTGCTCATTGAAGTGATATAAGTGTGTGGTGTGTCATTGTGACCCATTGTGCTAAGTTTGAGGCCATTCATCAATAGTCATGCCGCTATCCCGACGGGTAGACACGTTACACCCTACTACCCTAGACCGAAGCTGGCCAGTGTGGGAAGTAAATGGCCAAGCAACATGTTGTTTGTAAAACAAGGGATGTGAGTGCTTGTGAGGGCATGGTGGAGCAATGCGCAAAAGTAGATCACATTCCTTGAACACTTGGCATGACGATTCGTCCATACTTATGCGAAACACCCCTAAAATCCTAGATTTTAGCCGTCTACCGTGTCGAAGGCATGCCCAAGCATGCCATCACTGCTCATTGAAGTGATATAAGTGTGTGGTGTGTCATTGTGAGCCATTGTGCCAAGTTTGAGGCCATTCATCAATAGTCATGCCGCTATCCCGACGGGTAGACGTGTTACACCCTACTACCCTAGACCGAAGCTGGCCAGTGTGGGAAGTGCATGGACAAGCAACATGTTGTTTGTAAAACAAGGGATGTGAGTGCTTCTGAGGGCATGGTGGAGCAATCTGCAAAAGTAGAGAACATTCCTTGAACACTTGGCCTGACGATTTGTCCGTACTTGTGCGAAACACCCCTAAAACCCTAGATTTTATCCGTCTATTGTGCCGAAGGCATGCCCAAGCATGCCATCACTGCTCATTGAAGTGATATAAGTGTGTGGTGTGTCATTGTGAGCCATTGTGCTAATTTTGAGGCCATTCATCAATAGTCATGCCGCTATCCCGACAGGTAGACGCGTTACACCCTACTACCCTAGACCAAAGCTGGCCAGTGTGGGAAGTGCATGGCCAAGCCACATGTTGTTTGTAAAACAAGGGATGTGAGTGCTTGTGAGGGCATGGTGGAGCAATGTGCAAAAGGATATCACATTCCTTGAACACTTGGCCTGACGATTCGTCCGTACTTGTGCGAAACACCCCTAAAACCCTAGATTTTAGCCGTCTACCGTGCCGAAGGCATGCCCAAGCATGCCATCACTGCTCATTGAACTGATATAAGTGTGTGGTGTGTCATTGTGAGCCATTGTGCCAAGTTTGAGGGCATTCATCAATAGTCATGCCGCAATCCCGACAGGTAGACGCGTTACACCCTACTACCCTAGACCGAAGCTGGCCAGTGTGGGAAGTGCATGGACAAGCAACATGTTGTTTGTAAAACAAGGGATGTGAGTGCTTGTGAGGGCATGGTGGAGCAATCTGCAAAAGTAGAGAACATTCCTTGAACACTTGGCCTGACGATTCGTCCGTACTTGTGCGAAACACCCCTAAAACCCTAGATTTTAGCCGTCTATTGTGCCGAAGGCATGCCCAAGCATGCCATCACTGCTCATTGAAGTGATATAAGTGTGTGGTGTGTCATTGTGAGCCATTGTGCCAATTTTGAGGCCATTCATCAATAGTCATGCCGCTATCCCGACGGGTAGACGCGTTACACCCTACTACCCTAGACCGAAGCTGGCCAGTGTGGGAAGTGCATGGCCAAGCCATATGTTGTTTGTAAAACAAGGGATGTGAGTGCTTGTGAGGGCATGGTGGAGCAATGTGCCAAAGGATATCACATTCCTTGAACACTTGGCCTGACGATTCGTCCGTACTTGTGCGAAACACCCCTAAAACCCTAGATTTTAGCCGTCTACCGTGCCGAAGGCATGCCCAAGCATGCCATCAGTGCTCATTGAACTGATATAAGTGTGTGGTGTGTCATTGTGAGCCATTGTGACAAGTTTGAGGCCATTCATCAATAGTCATGCCGCTATCCCGACAGGTAGACGCGTTACACCCTACTACCCTAGACCGAAGCTGGCCAGTGTGGGAAGTGCATGGCCAAGCCACATGTTGTTTGTAAAACAAGGGATGTGAGTGCTTGTGAGGGCATGGTGGAGCAATGTGCAAAAGGAGATCACATTCCTTGAACACTTGGCCGGACGATTCGTCCGTACTTGTGCGAAACACCCCTAAAACCCTAGATTTTAGCCGTCTACCATGCCGAAGGCATGCCCAAGCATGCCATCACTACTCATTGAACTAATATAAGTGTGTGGTGTGTCATTGTGAGCCATTGTGCCAAGTTTGAGGCCATTCATCAATAGTCATGCCGCTATCCTGACGGGTAAACGCGTTACACCCTACTACCCTAGACCGAAGCTGGCCAGTGTGGTAAGTGCATGGCCAAGCAACATGTTGTTTGTAAAACAAGGGATGTGAGTGCTTGTGAGGGCATGGTGGAGCAATGTGCAAAAGGAGATCACATTCCTTGAACACTTGGCCTGACGATTCGTCCGTACTTGTGCGAAACACTCCTAAAACCCTTGATTTTAGCCGTCTACCGTGCCGAAGGCATGCCGAAGGCATGCCGAAGCATGCCATCACTGCTCATTGAAGCGATATAAGTGTGTGGTGTGTCATTGTGAGCCATTGTTCCAAGTTTGAGGCCATTCATCAATAGTCATGCCGCTATCCTGACGGGTAGATGCGTTACACCCTACTACCCTAGACCGAAGCTAGCCAGTGTGGGAAGTGCATGGCCAAACAACATGTTGTTTGTAAAACAAGGGATGTGAGTGCTTGTGGGGGCATGGTGGAGCAATGTGAAAAAGGAGAGAACATTCCTTGAACACTTGGCCTGACGATTCGTCCGTACTTGTGCGAAACACCCCTAAAACCCTAGATTTTAGCCGTCTACCGTGCCGAAGGCATACCCAAGCATGCCTTCACTTCTAATTAAAGTGATATAACTGTGTGGTGTGTCATTGTGAGCCATTGTGCCAAGTTTGAGGCCATTCATCAATAGTCACGCCGTTATCCCGATGGGTAGACGCGTTACATCCTACTACCCTAGACCAAAGCTGGCCAGTGTGGGAAGTGCATGGCCAAGCAACATGTTGTTTGTAAAACAAGGGATGTGAGTGCTTGTGAGGGCATGGTGGAGCAATGTGCAAAAGGAGATCACATTCCTTGAACACTTGGCCTGACGATTCGTCCGTACTTCTGCAAAACACCCCTAAAACCCTAGATTTTAGCCGTCTACCGTGCCGAAGGCATGCCTAAGCATGCCATCACTGCTCATTGAAGTGATATAAGTTTGTGGTGTGTCATTGTGAGCCATTGTGCCAAGTTTGAGGCCATTCATCAATAGTCATGCCGCTATCCCGACGGGTAGACGCGTTACACCCTACTACCCTAGACCGAAGCTGGCCAGTGTGGGAAGTACATGGCCAAGCAACATGTTGTTTGTAAAACAAGCGATGTGAGTGCTTGTGAGGGCATGGTGGAGCAATATGCAAAAGGAGAGCACATTCCTTGAACACTTGGCCTGACGATTCGTCCGTACTTGTGCGAAACACCCCTAAAACCCTAGATTTTAGCTGTCCATCGTGCCGAAAGCATGCCCAAGCATGTCATCACTGCTCATTGAAGTGATATAAGTGTGTGGTGTGTCATTGTGACCCATTGTGCTAAGTTTGAGGCCATTCATCAATAGTCATGCCGCTATCACGACGGGTAGACGCGTTACACCCTACTACCCTAGACCGAAGCTGGCCAGTGTGGGAAGTAAATGGCCAAGCAACATGTTGTTTGTAAAACAAGGGATGTGAGTGCTTGTGAGGGCATGGTGGAGCAATGCGCAAAAGTAGATCACATTCCTTGAACACTTGGCATGACGATTCGTCCATACTTATGCGAAACACCCCTAAAATCCTAGATTTTAGCCGTCTACCGTGTCGAAGGCATGCCCAAGCATGCCATCACTGCTCATTGAAGTGATATAAGTGTGTGGTGTGTCATTGTGAGCCATTGTGCCAAGTTTGAGGCCATTCATCAATAGTCATGCCGTTATCCCGACGGGTAGACGTGTTACACCCTACTACCCTAGACCGAAGCTGGCCAGTGTGGGAAGTGCATGGACAAGCAACATGTTGTTTGTAAAACAAGGGATGTGAGTGCTTGTGAGGGCATGGTGGAGCAATCTGCAAAAGTAGAGAATATTCCTTGAACACTTGGCCTGACGATTTGTCCGTACTTGTGCGAAACACCCCTAAAACCCTAGATTTTATCCGTCTATTGTGCCGAAGGCATGCCCAAGCATGCCATCACTGCTCATTGAAGTGATATAAGTGTGTGGTGTGTCATTGTGAGCCATTGTGCTAATTTTCAGGCCATTCATCAATAGTCATGCCGCTATCCCGACAGGTAGACGCGTTACACCCTACTACCCTAGACCGAAGCTGGCCAGTGTGGGAAGTGCATGGCCAAGCCACATGTTGTTTGTAAAACAAGGGATGTGAGTGCTTGTGAGGGCATGGTGGAGCAATGTGCAAAAGGATATCACATTCCTTGAACACTTGGCCTGACGATTCGTCCGTACTTGTGCGAAACACCCCTAAAACCCTAGATTTTAGCCGTCTACCGTGCCGAAGGCATGCCCAAGCATGCCATCACTGCTCATTGAACTGATATAAGTGTGTGGTGTGTCATTGTGAGCCATTGTGCCAAGTTTGAGGCCATTCATCAATAGTCATGCCGCTATCCCGACAGGTAGACGCGTTACACCCTACTACCCTAGACCGAAGCTGGCCAGTGTGGGAAGTGCATGGACAAGCAACATGTTGTTTGTAAACAAAGGGATGTGAGTGCTTGTGAGGGCATGGTGGAGCAATCTGCAAAAGTAGAGAACATTCCTTGAACACTTGGCCTGACGATTCGTCCGTACTTGTGCGAAACACCCCTAAAACCCTAGATTTTAGCCGTCTATTGTGCCGAAGGCATGCCCAAGCATGCCATCATTGCTCATTGAAGTGATATAAGTGTGTGGTGTGTCATTGTGAGCCATTGTGCCAATTTTGAGGCCATTCATCAATAGTCATGCCGCTATCCCGACGGGTAGACGCGTTACACCCTACTACCCTAGACCGAAGCTGGCCAGTGTGGGAAGTGCATGGCCAAGCCATATGTTGTTTGTAAAACAAGGGATGTGAGTGCTTGTGAGGGCATGGTGGAGCAATGTGCCAAAGGAGATCACATTCCTTGAACACTTGGCCTGACGATTCGTCCGTACTTGTGCGAAACACCCCTAAAACCCTAGATTTTAGCCGTCTACCGTGCCGAAGGCATGCCCAAGCATGCCATCAGTGCTCATTGAACTGATATAAGTGTGTGGTGTGTCATTGTGAGCCATTGTGACAAGTTTGAGGCCATTCATCAATAGTCATGCCGCTATCCCGACAGGTAGACGCGTTACACCCTACTACCCTAGACCGAAGCTGGCCAGTGTGGGAAGTGCATGGCCAAGCCACATGTTGTTTGTAAAACAAGGGATGTGAGTGCTTGTGAGGGCATGGTGGAGCAATGTGCAAAAGGAGATCACATTCCTTGAACACTTGGCCTGACGATTCGTTCGTACTTGTGCGAAACACCCCTAAAACCCTAGATTTTAGCCGTCTACCATGCCGAAGGCATGCCCAAGCATGCCATCACTACTCATTGAACTGATATAAGTGTGTGGTGCGTCATTGTGAGCCATTGTGCCAAGTTTGAGGCCATTCATCAATAGTCATGCCGCTATCCTGACGGGTAAACGCGTTACACCCTACTACCCTAGACCGAAGCTGGCCAGTGTGGTAAGTGCATGGCCAAGCAACATGTTGTTTGTACAACAAGGGATGTGAGTGCCTGTGAGGGCATGGTGGAGCAATGTGCAAAAGGAGATCACATTCCTTGAACACTTGGCCTGACGATTCGTCCGTACTTGTGCGAAACACTCCTAAAACCCTTGATTTTAGCCGTCTACCGTGCCGAAGCATGCCATCACTGCTCATTGAAGCGATATAAGTGTGTGGTGTGTCATTGTGAGCCATTGTTCCAAGTTTGAGGCCATTAATCAATAGTCATGCCGCTATCCTGACGGGTAGACGCGTTACACCCTACTACCCTAGACCGAAGCTAGCCAGTGTGGGAAGTGCATGGCCAAACAACATGTTGTTTGTAAAACAAGGGATGTGAGTGCTTGTGGGGGCATGGTGGAGCAATGTGCAAAAGGAGAGCACATTCCTTGAACACTTGGCCTGACGATTCGTCCGTACTTGTGCGAAACACCCCTAAAACCCTAGATTTTAGCCGTCTACCGTGCCGAAGGCATACCCAAGCATGCCTTCACTTCTCATTAAAGTGATATAAGTGTGTGGTGTGTCATTGTGAGCCATTGTGCCAAGTTTGAGGCCATTCATCAATAGTCATGCCGTTATCCCGACGGGTAGACGCGTTACATCCTACTACCCTAGACCAAAGCTGGCCAGTGTGGGAAGTGCATGGCCAAGCAACATGTTGTTTGTAAAACAAGGGATGTTAGTGCTTGTGAGGGCATGGTGGAGCAATGTGCAAAAGGAGATCACATTCCTTGAACACTTGGCCTGACGATTCGTCCGTACTTCTGCAAAACACCCCTAAAACCCTAGATTTTAGCCGTCTACCGTGCCGAAGGCATGCCGAAGCATGCCATCACTGCTCATTGAAGTGATATAAGTGTGTGGTGTGTCATTGTGAGCCATTGTGCCAAGTTTGAGGCCATTCATCAATAGTCATTCCGCTATCCCGACGGGTAGAGGCGTTACACCCTACTACCCTAGACCGAAGCTGGCTAGTGTGGGAAGTACATGGCCAAGCAACATGTTGTTTGTAAAACAAGCGATGTGAGTGCTTGTGAGGGCATGGTGGAGCAATATGCAAAAGGAGAGCACATTCCTTGAACACTTGGCCTGACGATTCGTCCGTACTTGTGCGAAACACCCCTAAAACCCTAGATTTTAGCTGTCTATCGTGCCGAAAGCATGCCCAAGCATGTCATCACTGCTCATTGAAGTGATATAAGTGTGTGGTGTGTCATTGTGACCCATTGTGCTAAGTTTGAGGCCATTCATCAATAGTCATGCCGCTATCACGACGGGTAGACGCGTTACACCCTACTACCCTAGACCGAAGCTGGCCAGTGTGGGAAGTAAATGGCCAAGCAACATGTTGTTTGTAAAACAAGGGATGTTAGTGCTTGTGAGGGCATGGTGGAGCAATGCCCAAAAGTAGATCACATTCCTTGAACACTTGGCATGACGATTCGTCCATACTTATGCGAAACACCCCTAAAATCCTAGATTTTAGCCGTCTACCATGTCGAAGGCATGCCCAAGCATGCCATCACTGCTCATTGAAGTGATATAAGTGTGTGGTGTGTCATTGTGAGCCATTGTGCCAAGTTTGAGGCCATTCATCAATAGTCATGCCGTTATCCCGACGGGTAGACGTGTTACACCCTACTACCCTAGACCGAAGCTGGCCAGTGTGGGAAGTGCATGGACAAGCAACATGTTGTTTGTAAAACAAGGGATGTGAGTGCTTGTGAGGGCATGGTGGAGCAATCTGCAAAAGTAGAGAACATTCCTTGAACACTTGGCCTGATGATTCGTCCGTACTTGTGCGAAACACCCCTAAAACCCTAGATTTTATCCGTCTATTGTGCCGAAGGCATGTCCAAGCATGCCATCACTGCCCATTGAAGTGATATAAGTGTGTGGTGTGTCATTGTGAGCCATTGTGCTAATTTTGAGGCCATTCATCAATAGTCATGCTGCTATCCCGACGGGTAGACGCGTTACACCCTTCTACCCTAGACCGAAGCTGGCCAGTGTGGGAAGTGCATGGGCAAGCCGCATGTTGTTTGTAAAACAAGGGATGTGAGTGCTTGTGAGGGCATGGTGGAGCAATGTGCAAAAGGATATCACATTCCTTGAACACTTGGCCTGACGATTCGTCCGTACTTGTGCGAAACACCCCTAAAACCCTAGATTTTAGCCGTCTACCGTTCCGAAGGCATGCCCAAGCATGCCATCACTGCTCATTGAACTGATATAAGTGTGTGGTGTGTCATTTTGAGCCATTGTGCCAAGTTTGAGGCCATTCATCAATAGTGATGCCGCTATCCCGACAGGTAGACGCGTTACACCCTACTACCCTAGACTGAAGCTGGCCAGTGTGGGAAGTGCATGGACAAGCAACATGTTGTTTGTAAAACAAGGGATGTGAGTGCTTGTGAGGGCATGGTGGAGCAATCTGCAAAAGTAGAGAACATTCCTTGAACACTTGGCCTGACGATTCGTCCGTACTTGTGCGAAACACCCCTAAAACCCTAGATTTTAGCCGTCTACCGTGCCGAAGGCATGCCCAAGCATGCCATCACTGCTCATTGAACTGATATAAGTGTGTGGTGTGTCATTGTGAGCCATTGTGACAAGTTTGAGGCCATTCATCAATAGTCATGCCGCTATCCCGACAGGTAGACGCGTTACACTACTACCCTAGACCGAAGCTGGCCAGTGTGGGAAGTGCATGGCCAAGACACATGTTGTTTGTAAAACAAGGGATGTGAGTGCTTGTGAGGGCATGGTGGAGCAATGTGCAAAAGGAGATCACATTCCTTGAACACTTGGCCTGACGATTCGTCCGTACTTGTGCGAAACACCCCTAAAACCCTAGATTTTAGCCGTCTACCGTGCCGAAGGCATGCCGAAGCATACCATCACTGCTCATTGAAGTGATATAAGTGTGTGGTGTGTCATTGTGAGCCATTGTGCCAAGTTTGAGTCCATTCATCAATATTCATGCCGCTATCCTGACGGGTAGACGCGTTACACCCTACTACCCTAGACCGAAGCTGGCCATTGTGGTAAGTGCATGGCCAAGCAACATGTTGTTTGTAAAACAAGGGATGTGAGTGCTTGTGAGGGCATGGTGGAGCAATGTGCAAAAGGATATCACATTCCTTGAAAACTTGGCCTGACGATTCGTCCGTACTTGTGCGAAACACTCCTAAAACCCTTGATTTTAGCCGTCTACCGTGCCGAAGGCATGCCCAAGCATGCCATCACTGCTCATTGAAGCGATATAAGTGTGTGGTGTGTCATTGTGAGCCATTGTTCCAAGTTTGAGGCCATTCATCAATAGTCATGCCGCTATCCTGACGGGTAGACGCGTTACACCCTACTACCCTAGACCGAAGCTGGCCAGGGTGGGAAGTGCATGGACAAACAACATGTTGTTTGTAAAACAAGGGATGTGAGTGCTTGTGGGGGCATGGTGGAGCAATGTGCAAAAGGAGAGCACATTCCTTGAACACTTGGCCTGACGATTCGTCCGTACTTGTGCGAAACACCCCTAAAACCCTAGATTTTAGCCGTCTACCGTGCCGAAGGCATACCCAAGCATGCCTTCACTTCTCATTGAAGTGATATAAGTGTGTGGTGTGTCATTTTGAGCCATTGTGCCAAGTTTGAGGCCATTCATCAATAGTCATGCCGTTATCCCGACGGGTAGACGCGTTACATCCTACTACCCTAGACCAAAGCTGGCCAGTGTGGGAAGTGCATGGCCAAGCAACATGTTGTTTGTAAAACAACGGATGTGAGTGCTTGTGAGGGCATGGTGGAGCAATGTGCAAAAGGAGATCACATTCCTTGAATACTTGGCCTGATGATTCGTCCGTACTTGTGCGAAACACCCCTAAAACCCTAGATTTTAGCCGTCTACCGTGCCGAAGGCCTGCCCAAGTACCATTACATCAGCAAAAAGATACAACAGAGACATCACAGAGGTACGTTCACTTGCTTTAAAATTTATTCAACACACGGATACAGCAGAGACACACAGAGAATATACGATTACATTAGCAACGCACATGGATTTTCATTTCTGCTGAATAAGCAACAGACAAAGGACAACTAACAACCCTATTACGCATTTTAGAAGAAGCACTGCTTCTGTAAGAAGATCAACCGTAGAGACCAACTTCATCAGTACCAGTTCCTCATTCCTAGGTTTTAATGCTGCTCTTTCTTTTTTCCTTAGCTCCAGAGTTTCCCTCCTCTCCTCTGCCCATCCATAAGCATCTATTGCTGCATCACCAGTTAGAATACCATTCTCACACAATTACTCCACGTACTTCGGCTTCCACCGCCAAAAATTGCATTCAGTCTGTAAAATTAGGAACACTGAATATCAAACATTTAATTTTATATGAACATTGCTCATAGTGTAGGTACATGCGCAATCAACTGCATGAAAATCAAACCAAAATGCTTACCCCATGAGTTTTGCACTTGTAAAAGACCCAGCCATCATGGTCATCGGTGCCGGAGATGTGCCTATTGACGACAATGCCGCAGTCGGAGCAGGGAACCAGAGGAATGTAGGGAGGACGGTTCCGATTATGCGACGTGCGGGACGACCTTGAAACAGACATGGCGACCACTAAGGATCCAGACCAGGGCGACAACTTCGACGGTAGATGGCTCCGGCGACAGCGCCACAATTATTTTGGGAAGGCGGTGAGAGGAAGTTAGGTTTTCTATTTCTCTTATAAATAGCCAGGCCGCATTACCTGGGTGTCTTATTGGGCCGGCCTTCATAGTTGTATTGCTCTTATAAAACCCAAACGCTATCCTTACACTGACATACATTTCTGTAAACCAGGGCTACCACCGCCAGCTAATCTTAGAGTCTCACATAAGACTGTTACCACAAATGCACATTTGATGCCACACTAAAAGTGAAACTTTAATCAATGTAATGCAGCTAATCATTTAATTTAACCCATTATCAAATAGCTGAAGAAACCCAAATACATATACATTCCATAGATTTCCTTGTTTTCCCTTTATGTCACCATTTCCCGCAAATAAACAACCAGAGTACATATGCACAGGATTAAAAATATCAAGAACAAACCAGGTTAAACATGAAACAATAAAGTTAAGAACGAACATTAGATTGTTCAAACATAAGTTCAACCACAGCAATTAACCAACTGCATCAAGTTCAACACATCACAGATAAACATAGTCTTAACATAACAACCATATTAGCAAAGAGATAGACAAGACAGATTCTAGGCCTGGGGGAGGTGCTTCAGCAGGAACACGCCATAAGCGGCATGTTTGGCCTTCAGGTGGGGCTTATGCTTCTGGATGACAGTTCCATAGTAGGTAGCATGCTGCAGCATTCCCAGGTGGTCCTTTGGCATCTCCTTCCGAAAGCACCACGTGCACTTGTACTGCCCTGGGCCTAAAAGATAGGGGATGTCCCCAACCTTGAGCTTCTTCAGCACAGCATGGCTCTTGTGGTCCCTGTCCTCCACGTCACTCCTGACATCGTCTGACTCCTATGGAAATTTGTGAAATGAAATAAGGTTTACAATAATTACTCTGTGAAATAAGACTATATGTGCCACATATTATACAACGGTAAACTTGGACAATTGCTTTTTAATTGAACATTTAAAAATCATAACAGAATAGTTAATATGTCACACATATGAAGTTAGATCAGAGCAGCATTATGTACAAATCAAATGTGTGCAGCAAAATAAAACATGATGGAGGCATTAGTGCAACAAAAAATTATGCCTTACAAGCAGATTGATCTATCACACTTATTAATCTTAAATTGTATCACTGCAGCATTAAATGTCAACTTAAGTTTGCAGCAAAACAACCCATGTCGTGAAAGCAGTAGTGTAGTAAATATTATAATCCTATGAAGCAGAATGTTGTATGACACGTAATAATCTTAAGCTAGATCACATCAGCATTAACTACCAACTTATGTGTGGAGCATAAGAAAATTGCTACTGAAAGTAGTAGTGCAACAAAAAGAATAAACCAATGAAGCAAGACAACAACAACTGTTACTAGCAGTACTACAACCAGGAATTTATGCATCTGTAACAAAACACATAAACTTTTAGCTCCAGAACTGCAACTACACAAATTCTTGATATGTTACAAATATTTTACAAATACAAATAAAAATCAACTATCATGAATGTACTAGAACCATATGGTCTATGTGAGACAAGCATTTCAAAAGACTAGCAAATTACCAAGGCAGACACTCTGACTATGAGTACATAGACAGAGTATATTTAGCTCAGTATAAAGTGATCAGATGATGTAATGAACTAAATTAATAAGAAAAGTAAATGATACCAAATACATTCTACACAACAGTATAACAGTATAATGACATGCACCTGGTACAGATTCCCATGTCTCTTTTACATAACTACTACAAGCAAATTCACAAACTAGCTATCCATGGTCACATTACCTAAATTTACAATCTCGAAGTGGTCGCAAGTAGAACCCATAAATCAATTATATGTGTAGATCAATAGGCAGCAGCCCCATTCCATTTTCATTGCAAACAAAATGCCAAGTTCTTACTTGTCAGATCGTTCAAGAACAAAAACTCAAGCACAAAGGCCAAGCATAAGATACATCATCTAGGCGCATGTAAACCTGGCACAGGTTACAGATATCATAACATTCAAAGTAAGAGGAACCACTCGACGACCTAGCCTGCCAAATTAGAAGCCTACTTGATCCTACATCCATCAGAACGTCGCCAAAGGGGTCCTGGGTAATCAGTAGCTAATCTACAGCGCATCTAACCTAGCACAAACTAGCATCGCTAGGCGCATCTAACCCTACTAGCACCACAAACCCTAGCAAGAACAGGATGAGGCAGACCTCGGCAGCAAGAACACTAGGAGAGAGAGATCTAGACTTACCTCATCGGTGTCATCGCTGTCGGACTCGCGGAAGGTCTCGACGTCGGCAGGCGAGTAGATCTTCTCCCCCCTCTCCTTCCTCTCCTGACGCAGCCTGTTCTTCAGGTTCTTCTTCTTCTTGCGCCTGATCTGCGCCTCCGTCTCGAACTTCCGCTTCATTGGATGCACGCCGGAGTAGACGGTCGGCCCACCCAAGTCGGAGCTCCCATTGCCGCCCTCTGCATCCGCGACCTGCTTCCCCTTCTCCGCGTGCTCAGCACCCGCAGCCACCTGCTTCCCCTTCTCCGTGTTGTCAGTGGTCACCGCCACCTGCTTCCCCTTCTCCATGGACGGCCACCACGATCGAGGGTTTGTGGAGAGACGGCTAGCCAGGGTTTGCTATCCGATTTGGGGAATTTCTGGAAGTGGTTAGAACGCAGACCAACTAACTATGCTACTTAAGGAAGCGGACGGTTCGGCACCCACGTGCATACGTGTATAATACGCGTCGGTGAACGGGCCGTACGGGCTTCTACGCGGGCTTCTACGGTTTGTTTTTTTCCAGAGAAGCTCCGAAAATTTTGGAAGGACGATCGTGCCCCCCGTCGTTGAACTGTTCGCGCGTATCCCAACCGTCCATGTCTTTTCCCAAACTTTTGGTTTCCAGGAGGGTGCGCACTAAAGCAGAAACGTTGAATCAAATGTATCTAGACATCTCTTAGTATATAGGTTTGTAGGGGTTCGGAGTAAACCTATATACTAAAAGACGTCTAGATATATTCATTTTACAAAGCTAAAATATCTTATATTACTAAACGGAGGGAGGTAGTTGACAGTACCTACGGAGGATCAGACTTGGGCGAGATATCAGCATGGCAGGACGTCAATCCACATCTCGTTGTCGCCAACTTCGTTAGCACAAAAGGCTTGCGACACTACAAGGCCGAAGTCATCCGAGCACCGCTTCAGGGAGGGTGGCGGTTCTCAAAAACGTCCTAATGATCATGGCAGGGACCCAACTATTGGCCACGCCAATATTCGGTGCACTAAAGCTGCCAGAACACAAGAGCGGATCAGAAATTGATTTGTGAAGCAACACTGGAGTAGAGGAGAGAGAGAGGTTCACCTGGCATCGTTGTTGTGTCGTTGTCCCCGTGTACAACTCCGATGCAGTTGGCACGTCAAGTGGGGATGCATACGCCATCACCGAAGATGGCCCAATTTCCCCAGCGATCCAATTGGCACATAGTTGCGGCGGCATTGAGAATGGAGTCTAGTAGGAAATGAGGAGATACAGAGATTGGTCGTGTTAGCCTCACATCGTGGGTCACGGTGAGACGACGGTGGTGACTGCAAGACCGTGATTGTGTGTGCTGGTGGGCGGCAATCCTGGTGAAGCAATTCGAAGCATTTGGGAGTGTGGTTTTTTAGGGGTCGGGAGAAATCCTTGTCTTCTAGACACCAACAAGGTGACGCCTGCGGGTGTCGTCGTCCTTCCTGAAGGGTGTCGGGTGTATCTCTTCCCCACCTCCCGTAGCGTATCGGGGAAACCCTAGGACCAGTTCGGGCAGCATCGCCGTTGTCGTCGCTTTCCTTCTTGGAGGTGTTGCTTGGTACGCGACGCTTCGGAGTGCTAGGAGCATGGTGGAAATTCTCGTTTTTCGTCGAGCCACTATTTTCGGCTTTGTTTTCTCTTTTGTTTTTGTTTCGTTTGTTGTTTCTTTTGGGCGTTATGCCGTTTAGCCGAGCAGCGGTCTTAAACGGTTGCTATATTAATATAGTTGGGATAAAGACTGGAGGGGGACATATAGAGATCTCTAGGAAACTGAGGAGGAGGAAAAAGCGAGATCCTTGCCACCTCTAGCACATGACTGCGGGGCCCAGTGACTAGGGGCAGCCCACCTCATCCGATGGTTGGCATGACCGCACTCGCGACCCCCAGGCGGGGGGGAGGGGCGGGGGAGGCCCCCTAAACCCTCGTCCAGGCCCTCGACGGTTGGTAGAGACCGATCTGTCCCCTATAAGGGGACCCCACCTGGTAATGTCTCCAATGAATTGGCTAATATTTGTGTTCAAGTGGAACATCCGGGGCTTTCGGAATGATGGCTGGAGACAACAGCTGTGGGAGTACCTGAGGCAAGAGGATGTGGACATTATGGGCCTTCAGGAGACGATGAGACAGGACTTCTCGATCCCTAAGCTACAAGGATTGAGCCGCCATAGTTTTATTTGGCACTGGATGCCGGTGGCTGGTCACTCAGGAGGGATCCTCCTAGGCGTGGAGGATACCTTTGAGGTAGAGGATATGGAACACGGAGAATTTTTTGTGAGTATGTCTATCACCCATAGACGATCTAACCTTAGCTGGGAGGTTATTATCGTCTATGGCCCTGCGGACCATTGATGTCTATGCACGCTTCTATTCTTGTAGACAGTGTTGGGCCTCCAAGTGTAGAGGTTTGTAGAATAGCATCAAGTTTCCCTTAAGTGGATCACCCAAGGTTTATCGAACTCAGGGAGGAAGTGGTCAAAGGTATCCCTCTCAAGCAACCCTGCAATCAAGATACAAGAAGTCTCTTGTGTCCCCAACACACCCAATACACTTATCAGGTGTATAGGTGCACTAGTTCGGCGAAGAGATAGTGAAATACAAGTAATATGGATGATTATAAGTGGTAATTGCAATCTGAAATAAGAGTGGCAGCAAGCAAACATGTAACAGGACTGATTATAAACAGTGTTTCAATGCTTAGAAACAAGGCCTAGGGATCATACTTTCACTAGTGGACACTCTCATATAAATATCTTCTCTTCATTATACTACCCTGAACTACTCTCTGGTTGGACGATGTAGGGCTATAACAGCACACCTTAAAGTTTGCATTCCCCATCTAGATAACCCCTCACTATCACCTTGAGCACTAGATGGTTCAAACAAACACCACAATCTCATAGAGACATCCAACTCAAATTATACTCAACAAACACCAAACTGTGCCTGCCTCCTGGCTCCCCTCCGTCTCCCCTTTGGACTCCGTGTCGTGTCGGGAAAAATAGGAACTTCAGGCTTTGTTTCATCCAATTCCGAGAATATGTCTTTACTAGCTTTTCTAAAACCAAAAACAACAGAAAACAGGCAACTGTCACTGTGGCATCTTGTCAATAGGTTAGTTCTAGAAATTTTATAAAAATACCTCAAAGTGTGAACAAAACATAAGAAAGTTGATATAAAACAAGCATGGAGCATCAAAAATTATAGATATGTTTACGATGTATCAACCATCGTAGATCCCATGCATTCCTAGCGGAACTCTTAGCCAAGGTGGAGAGGTGCATCATTCCAGTAATGGTGGCAGGAGACTTCAACCTTATCCGCTCTCCGGACGATAAGATATCGGATAATATGGATATCCCTAGAATGCGTATGTTCAACAACTGCATTGTTGATCTCGTGCTTAGAGAGATCACCTGTGTGGGGGCTGGTACACCTGGTCGAATTACCGGGTGGACCCTATCAGGAGTGTGCTTGATAGGGTACTTCTATTCGGTGGAATGGGTGTTGGCCTACCCCTTATGCTCCCTATGGGTAGTGACGAGGATTGGGTCGGATCACTGCTGACTCCTGCTATCCACGGGGGGGGAGGTGCCCCGCCGAGGCTTAACCGTTTCCACTTCAAAAACTTCTGGCTTTATCAATCAGGGTTCGTGGAGATGGTTCAGGCCAAGTGGCAGGCTGCGGTGGCGTCGGTTCCAAGGGTGCGCACTGTTGTAGATGTTTGGCACTTCTGCGCTATGACGGCCTGCCGGTTTATGCGTGGGTGGGGGGCCAACCTTGGCGCCGAGCTACAGTGCAAAAAAGGTGACCTCCTCACGGCCATCCAGGACTTAGATCGAGCCTCGGATACTGTTGGACTCTCTACGAAGGAATGGCTGCAGCAGTATGCGCTTGACGACTCCCTTATGGAGATCTATAGGGGTGAGGAAACTTTTTGGCGGTAGCGGAGCCATCAGAATTGGCTCCTCAAAGGGGACGCGAACACTGCCTACTTCAATGCCATTGCTAATGGCAGACATAGGAAGTGCTCCATCCCCTGCCTTTGGGAGGGTGGACGTCTCTTGGAGGAGGCCAGGGATGTCACCTCCCATATTTACTCCTTTTATAAGGAGTTGTTCTCGGCTGGGCCCCGTACTGGGGTCACGCTTGCGAGGGACTTTTGGATAGAGGGGGCCAGGGTCTCCGTCGCAGAGAATGTGGAGCTTACGCTACCGTTCCTGACAGCCGAGGTAGAGCTGGCCATTATGGATATGAAGGCTAATTCTGCCCCTGGACCTGATGGCCTTCCTGTTATTTTCTTCCAGAAGTTCTTGGAGAGAATACAAGGAGCTATCATGCACATCTTCCAGGAGCTCTATGTCGGGACCCTTGTGATGTTACGCTTGAACTTCTGGGTGATTACCCCCGCTCCCCAAGGTTGTGGGGGCCATGGACATACGCCACTTTATGCCGATCATAGCTATAAATGTTATTCAGCGGATTATGTCCAAGGTATGTGCACGCAGGCTCGCTTTTGTGATGGAGCGTCTGACGCACCCATACCAATTTGCCTTTCTTATAGGCAGATATATCCATGATGGGATTTTAGAGCTTCATGAAATTATTCATGAAGTGAAGGTTGGATGTCAGAGGGGCATGTTCCTGAAGCTAGACATCCAGAAGGCTTATGATCGTCTAGATTGGGCCTTTCTATGCTAGGTCCTCCAACATCGGGGTATCGATGATCACATGATAGGGTGGATCATGCAAATTGTCATGAGTGGGAACACGGTGATAAACATAAATGGGGAGGTGGGACCCTACTTTAAACCCTCGTATAGGGTTAGGCAAGGGGACCCTATCTCCCGAATCTTGTTTAATGCCGCGGTGGACGCCCTTGCGGAGATCCTAGAGAAGGCCAAGATATCTTGCCACATCTCGGGTGTGGTGGGGCATCTTATCCCTGGGGGTGGGGTAACCCATCTCAATATGTAGATGATACCGTGATTATGGTAGAGGGGTCGACTCAGGATATCATCAACCTAAAATTCATGCTACTCTATTTTGAGGCCATGTCGGGCCTCAAAATCAACTTTGACAAGAGTGAAGTGATGGTGCTTGGTTACCCCTTGGAAGAACAACAGAGGGTTGATGATAACTTGAATTGCCAACTGGCAGTCTTCCCCTTGAATTACCTAGGTATGCCGGTTAGGGACACCAGGATCCAGACCAAGGACTTGGAGCCCCTTATGGGTCGGGTTAAGGAGAAATCCGAGCCATGGCAAGGAAGGTTCACCTCCAAAGGGAGTAAGACCACCATCCTCATCGACTCCTGCCTCTCTAGCCTCCCCATGTACATCATGGGTTTATACCTCCTACAGGAAGATGTCCATGCCAACTTCGACAAGGAGCTTTCTCGGTTCTTCTGAATGGCAAAAGATGGCCACCAGAAGTACCATATGGTCAAGTGGGTGGACATTTGCGCCCCCAAAGAGTTTGGGGGCATAGGGATCTTATCATCGTGCCACATGAATGTGGCGCTAATGCTTAGATGGGTGTGTCATATCCCGACTGACGATGGTGGCCTTTGGCTACAACTAATAAAAGCCAAATATCTTCGGGGGCAACCGCTACTGGCTTGTGAGCGCCGAGAGGGATCTCAGTTTTGGAGATCTATCTAGGACATCAAGCTGGTGATCCAGAAGGGGCTTTCCATTTTTATTGGAGATGTAAAGAACACCCTCTTCTGGCTTGACCCTTGGGTTGGGGATCGCCCTCTGCGCCACGAGGTTCCCAAGCTGTTCGCAATTTGCACGGATCCCTTGCTCTTGGCGGCTGAGGCCTGCCAAGGAGGGATTTGGCAGGTTGCGTTTCGGTAGAACCTTGGGGCTGCCGAGATGTCTACCTGGGATGGGCTCCGGGACAGTCTCCTGCTGTCCCAACCCCAATCCCCGAACAGCAAGGCTTGCGTCCTGGCCCCCTCAAGATCATTCACCGTTGGTTCGGCGTATCGGGCCCTGTTTAGTGGGCCCACCCTCTCTTGGACTTCCCCCTTATGGAAGGCCCCCTTACCACTGAAGATCAAAATCTTTCTCTAGCAATTACTACGAGACCGGCTCCCCTCAGGAGTGGAGGTGGCCAAGCGGCATGGGCCTGGAAATGGACTGTGTCTGCTTTGTGCGATCTCGAAAACGGGCACCCACATCATGTTTACCTGCCCCACGGCTCGTTTCCTCTAGAATTTCACCTGTGAGGCTTTGGGGCCTGCATGGCAGGCCTTAGACCTAGGGGAATTCCTGGAAGCCAACACAAACCATACCGGTAGGAGGAGGCGCCTCTTCTGGTTAGTGTTTGCGGTGATGACCTGGACTCTATGGAATATCCGTAATAAGATGGTCATAGAGCGTGTCTTCTTGCGCCATGACTCTGACTCGACCTTCAAATTTCTGGCTTTCTTGCAGTAGTGGTACCCGTTGTATAGACAGTGGGAGCGGTTGGATGTGATGATAGAGCACCTACTAGTGGCAGCCCGCCAACTTGCTACACCACCCGACCGCTGAGTGTTTCTCCGGGAGGGAAACTTCTATTGTATCTGTTTGTTTTTGAGTTGTGGTGGAGACCTTGTGTTGTGTGCCGCCGTGTTTGTTGTGTTAGACATTTTCTGTTTGTTCGTTTGTCGTTCGCTTGTACTGGATGATGTTGTTTTATTTATAAAGCTCAGCGTATGGCTGTTTCGATGAAGAAGTGAGATGGACTTCTCCGCACAGAGCTCCCAATGATACGGCAGCATAATATGACGGCGTTGGCGGCGGTTGGCGGCCTCCCCCTCGAATCCTGGCACTATCGCTGTCTATTGGAGGCTGTGACGACTCCCTCCGGGTCGTCGCCGCCCGCTGCCCCCGGCGACTGAGAGCACAGGTGACCATCGCCGCTCGCCTTCACCACGTCGTACTCGGCCTCCCGTGTCGTCCGCCTTGCTCTCGCCGGCGAGATGGCACCACCACCGCCCCGACTCCACCGCATACAGTTGGCTTTGGCTGTCTGCGGAAGGCCACCCGACATGGAGTTGGGGACAGGGTTCGGACGCTGCCGTCCAAGAAAGGCCACGAGCATAGAGAGGGAGGGTGGATACTGGCTGGGTGAGGGCACCAGGCCAGCGGCGGCCAAGTTTTCTCCGGCATGGGGCTGGGAAGCGGCGGGGAAGATGGCATGGTAGGCGGCGGCTCGGGAATGGAGAGTTCTTCTCCGCCATGGGACCGAAAGGATTAGGCAGAGAGGAATTATTAGAGGAAAGAAGACGACATGTATCCAACATCCATCGTTTTGACCAAAAGAAACCAAACTTTGAAACGCGGGGTCGGATAACCGGCGACACCCGAAGGAAACAGCTCTCTCGCGGGTATGACTTGAGTTTGTCTAGATTTGTTTGTACCTATATATTAAAACATGTCTAGATATATCCAAATCTAGACAAACCCACGTCACTTATTTTAGGATGGAGAGAATAGTATATTACTAGTTAAATACATGTACGTTACCACGATCCTCTAAAAAAATAGACACACATATATTTCACATCTATAAAAATAGACGCCTCATTGTCGTGGCTAAGAATTTTTCATATTCCCAACACCCGCCTTGTTACGACCTGTGTAGGATGAATAAGTCTCGCTTATTTTAAGCTACAAATTAGTGTAAACATGAATTCTAAATGGAACTGTCTGTGTCAAGTAAGTCTCTCTAATTATACCTTCTACAAATTAGTGTACAAAGGAATTCTTAATGGAACCATGTGTGCTGATCGCATCCATAATTTCTAGGTCATGTTGCAACGCACATGTTTGATCTACACCTTATGCATTTTCAACAATTACGCATCACCACCGTTGTGTATTTTCCTTAGTAGATAAATGGACAAGTACAATATCCTAATGTAACACCAAAGATAAAAAATAGTAGCACCTTAATAACCAACAAAGGAAAAGAAAAGATTGCTAATCCAAAGTACATTTGTGGACAAGTGGCAATCTGGAGATGGTTATGTTTGCGATGACACAAAAAAAATGATGGAACTGTGTAAATGGGTAGATATATAAACATGTGCATAATTAACACTCTGACATGTTCCCGCCAGAGGAACTTACAGGCAAAATTAAAAGAGTGAAACCATTGTCAGGTGAACAACGTCAAGAGATTCTTGTGTTCAGGCTTTTTCTCTTTCACCTCTTCAGGCCTTCATGTGTTACACCAGCTGACGTGGCATCTATAGGCAGAAACGTAAACATATACCTTTTAAAGGTGTTGCCTTGGCCTCCTCTCACATTGTAAACTATCCATACTGCTGTTTTTTATCTAGTAAAATAAGGAAAAATTAAATTTGCTCCGTTCAGTACGCATCTTAGTCTAATAGTCAGGTGCTCGGGCGTTGCAACGGATTAGTTATTATCAAGTCGCCGAATAGGATAAGAAAGAGAAATAAAATAGCAGTGTGTACTTTATAATTCATGTTTCTAAATATAAATCTATTCAAATGCATTGAGCTAAATAAAAAAACCAAATCAAAATGAAGAAGAAATTTCTATTTGCCTTCTGAGTCCCATAAAACCAGATTGGATGCCATTTCATTCTCTCATGCATCAGTAACTATCTCAATACATATTAGTCTTTTCACAACAAAGAGGGAGTACAACTGATGACAGTTCGTAGAAATTTAGCATCTCTTCTCCAAAGGTAGCCGATTGTTGGCACCACTGTCAGTCTGCCGCTATTGCTACTCTTCAATTCGAAACTTCTTTTTTTTCTTGGATTTCCATACTTACTAATATTTGCAGCATCTCCATGGTCTCGTTACTTTCTACACCGTCAATCGTTACTTTCTACACCGTCAATCTGATCCTCGGGAGGACTTCGCAGACACATTTGAGTGGCACAAATTTGCTCCCTTTTGTTGTCATAGTGGTGGCACGACAGATGCCATAGATAGGCTAAACATGCGGCCAATGAGCGCTAGGAGAATCCAAGGAGGGAAACGTGGTGATTCCACGCACAGATGTTGTTGTATTTCCTCTATCGTGATAAGGAGACTATGTCTCTTACCCCCGTCACCTAGCTCTTAGAGTTCTACCTTAGACAGAGAAAATGATCGATCCCTCTCTATGGAGGCCCTGGTGCTCCTTATATAGAGGAGCCCGGGTTACAAAGTTAGGGCACACATGACAGCATATTCCTCGAATATTCCCCTAGGTTAAAGCTAGATGCTTCTTTATTCACTTTAACGGTTCGTTCGGACTTTGGACGTAACCCACTGCGTACCCCTTGCCTTTAAGCGTCACCAGACACGGGCTACGTCATCCGACATTGCCCGCGTCATCTTGGTCGGCCATGCCCCGTTGGTCCTTCCCTCTGCTTGCTCCGCTCACGCTACAGCTCGCAGAGGCCACCTTTTGACCAATGGGAGATTCCTTCCTTCTCTTGGAAGCCAAATGGTAATCCGGTCAGCGCTTGGCTAACCCGGCTACGGAAGTACCTGCATGATTAGTGGACAAACATGTCCGACATACATCTTATGACGGCCGGGTTAACGTTAGGCAAATACCCAACGGGTCGGGTTACTCCGTAAGTCGGCCTGCCTTGAGGTGACCCGGCCAGCACTTGCTTTGACCGCGTCGTACCTCGGCTAACTCGGCCTTTATACCCCGCTGTGATCCTATCCGGGGTATCCCCCCAACATTAGTCTCCGAAGCTGGTGCGGTCTTAGAAACTTCAGCTATTAAGGCCATAGCAGGTTCCCCTATCTGAATCTATGCTTCTTCAGCCGAGTTATCAAGTAACCTGGATCCTTTACTTTGACATTCCCTTGGCTCGTTCGGAGTTATTTCTCATTGGCCGGGTTTCTGCTCTCGTATTCGGGTTACCTTTCCTTCTCTTATACGCTTCCCCACATCCTACGTGGAGGGTAATCATCACTTTGTCTTATTTTAAGGGCCACGTCCATTTACTGCGCCGGTTAATGTTGTAATGTCAGGAATAACTGCTACGTCCGTCCCTTCGCAGCAGCGCCTCGTTAATCGTAACACCATGTCACGTCACGGGATCTTTTGCTCCTTGTGCCCCTTGCTGTGGTTGGCGTCTGATTGGTTGATTTTGTCGCGTACACGGCCACAACGTGCGGCTGGGCCACCGCAAAGGATCCCACTACGCGCCCGCACGCGTGGTTAAATAGGGGGTTATGGAAATCTTGGGGAGGTTCCCCACACACTGTGCGCTCCCCTACCTCCTTTCTTCTTTGCTGCGACGCCACCGCCACCACTGCTTCTTCGCCAGTGTCGCGCCGCCGCAACTGCGTCTAGACGCATCCAGCGACCGCGTCACCGCCTCTGTTCAAGATCTTCGCCACGGGGCCCTGTGCTTCTAGGTTCCCCGCGGTCGGCTACCTCTACTCCGACTTCGTCCTTGAGGACCTCGACCTCACCATGACTGAGGAAGAGGCCATTGTCGTCGCCCAGCAAGAGAAAGAAGACGAAGCTCGTGAGTGCGGTGGCTGGGATGGTGCCTTCGTTTGTCAAGATGACATCGATTGGCTATACGCCACGCACTGCATCCCCGTGGGTGTCGCCTGCTGCCTCGCCGCCGACGAGATTATTCCCTCTCCAAATCCAGGGGAGTTTGTTGTTTTTCTTTCCCACTTCCAACGTGGCTTCGGCCTTCCCGTTTCTGATTTCTTCTTCGATTTCATTTCCACCTACCAATTTCAACCACACCATCTCCCTGCCAACGCACCATTACCTCTCTCTCCTCTTTTGCCTCCGGCATACAGGGGTACCTCGGCCTATGGCCCTCCAAGAAGATGTGGATCAAGTTCTTTGGTCTGCGGAAAAACGTTGTTCTGGACCCGCACCTCACTCTAGCTCAGAAATACTTGACCCAATGCGGTGGAGCCTCCATATCTCCCCGCAAGGGCTCCACGTTTCCCTGGGTCATCGGGCTCGAGTCTTGCAAAGGCTGGGCTCAGACCTTCTTCTATGTCCGGAATACCACGAACGAGGACTTGATCTGGCTCCTTCCCTTCAAGCTCGGAGCCCTGGACACCTCTCTTTGGGAGAGAATTCTGAAGCGACCCACGGCTCTGGCGAATCTGGATGACCGCCGGATTAAGGAGCTTCTCAAGGAGAAGCTGCGGGACAAAGATATCATGATCACTTTTGTTTGTAGCCGAGTCTCCCCCCTGCAGAAGCGCGCCTGCAAGATCTACTACTTGAGCGGCCCCCTCGATCCCCACCGGACTTCCTCCTTCGAGCTCAATAACTCGGTGGTGTACCATCGGGTCAAGGCCATATTCGACATGGAGAAGGAGTTCTCCGAGGCATGGGAATGGGAGCTTGCACCCTATACCCGGGCTAATCCTCCTCCAAAGGTAATTTTTTCTCTTACTATTTCTCTGGATCTCCTTGGTATGTTGGACAACTTTTTTAACTGAACCATTTCTACTTTGTTCTCAGCGATTCCTCCAGTAGCCACTCTAGGATGGCCAGGAGCTGGCGAGCAAATGGGTGCCAGATCGCGCCGAGCCGGACGAGGTGGATCCTAATCCGGAGAGTTTCCTGCCTACTCCGGACACCGTCAAACGCACCTCTGGTAAGGCCTCTTCTTTAAGGGATTGGTCTGATGACTATGACTCGGATGTTGAGGTTCTTGAGGTACTTGACCCGGTGCCCATCTCTTACGCATTCCCGGTTATGTTCAAATCTTCAGCTAACCCGGTCGGTCAGGTCTACGAGGTTCCCCCCTCGCCACCGGTGGTCTGGTCCCTGCTTGCTCTCAAAAGCGCGCGGCTACCACGGTGATACGTTACTAACGTATCCATAATTTTTGATGTTCCATGCCTGGTTTTATCTACTTTCTTATGTTTTCTCCATACTTTGGAGTACTTTCTATACACTTTCTTGGACTAACCTATTAACAAGAGCCACAGTGTCAGCTGCAAGTTTTCTGTTGTTTTTGGTTCCAGGAAAGTCAGAAAATGAATATTCTCGGAATTGGCCGGTACAAAAGCTAAAGTCAGTTTTTCACCGAGGGACACAAGGACCAGAATACGAGACGGAGAGGGGTCAGGGGGCCGCCACACCACCTGGCCACGCGGCCCAGCCTGGCCTGCGCCAGGGGGTAGTCTGGCCGCCTCCGGCACCCCCTCGGCCTCCCCTTTCGCCTATAAGATGCCTCCGATACAGAAACCCTAAGTACCCGATCAAAATTCTACGAAAGAGTCTGTATCCGCCATCATCTCCATCCCTAGATCGGGAGGGATCTGAAGCTCTTCCTGGCACCCTGCCGGAGGGGAGAATTCACCCTGGAGGCCTTCTTCATCACCATGCAAGCCTCCGGTGTGATGCGTGAGTAGTTCATCTCTGGACTACGGGTCCATGTAGTAGTTAGATGGCTGGTTCTTCTCCTTTGTGCTATCATGTTTAGATCTTGTGAGCTCCGTTCATGATCAAGATCATCTATTTGTAATCCTACATGTTGTGTTTGCAGGGATCCGATGGATATTGAGATGATATTTCAGATTGATTATTGATTCTATCATGTCTTTGTTATTTATGATCTTGCATGCTTTCCATTGTTAGTAGCTATCTTGACCAAGTAGATGCTAGCAACTCCAAGAGTTAGTATTTATGCTCGATAGTGGGTTCATGCCTCTAGTAATCTGGGAAGTGACAGAAATCTCTAAGGTACTAGATGTGTTGTTTCTACTAGGGAGAAAACAATAATCCTTTGTTCATAGAACAATCCTATTGTTTACTTTACACGCAATGCGTAATGCAATTATCAGTTGCTTGCAACTTAATACTGGAGGGGGTTCGGATGATAACCTGAAGGTGGATTATTAGTCATAGATGCAGTTGGATTATGGTCTATGTATAATGTTGTAATTCCCAATCAAATCTCGTAGGATTCAAGATGATTAGTATATGAATGTATGCTTTCTCGATGTTTGTCAATTACCCCGCTGTAATTGGTTTTTACCTGCTGGTCTGTTTTGACAGATTTCTGCCATTATTTGCATTTGCTTCTTGTTGGTTCCTTTTTGAGTTCTTTTGGGGAATTGAGCTTTTTGAGAGAAGTGCTACAGTAGATTATGTTTTAATGGTCTATTGGTGTTGAAACTTAACCTAAAGACTTATCATCTTGAGTGCACTAATGTTGCTAATAAAGATTGTGTGTTTTGTATGAAGGAAAAAATTCAGGTGTATGGAAGGAATGAGTAATGAGATGAAGGATGGACTAAAGCTCAAGATTGGGGATGCCACGCGTGTCACCCCAAGAAATATTCAAGAAGTACAATCATCAAAGCTTGGGGATGCCCAAGGCATCCCCTTCTTCATTAATAAAAATTCCAGGTTTCTTCCAAACAGTTCATTTTTATTGTTTCATCCACAGTTGTGTTGTTCTTGGAGCATCTACTTTTTTGTTTTTGTTTTGGTTTTTCGTTTGCTTGGTTTTCTTAGTTTGCTGAATAAATTGGTTGGACCCCCTATTTCATACATTGGTTTTCAAATAGTTTGGTTTGGATTGGAAAAGAGTAGGAAAGTTCATACTTAAGTCGTAAAGAGAGCTTGTTTTGGACTGTGGCCTATGCTTTGTCATGCCATGCTTGATATTGTTTTGGCTTTATGCTTAGTATTCTTTGCTTTAGCATGACTTGTTATAAACAATTGAGATTGCTTAATGTGCCTTGGAAGAATCATGCTTGTTTTAGCATATTAAAGCATAGTATTGTGGTATTCTCCTTTGATGCTTTATTTGGGTTGACTTGGCACATGCTCACACCATGCTATGACTATCCCAAGTCACCATAAGACTTTATGATCCTTTAGTTTTCAACTTGTAGTATCACTTTATGCTTTGATTAATGATATTTTGTCGCTTTGCATGATTATGGCCATTATTGCTCTCTTAGTTGGTCACTCCCAGTCTTTTGCTAGCCTCCATAACCAAGTATGAGTTCCACTCATGCATCCAATTCCTTAAACCAAGTTATTCCAAAGAGTCCACCATACCTACCTATTAGCATATGCTATTCCAAGTATATTCATGTTTTTATCTACCTTCCGAATTAAACTTGTTATGAGAAAACTAGTGATTAAAGCTCTCACAAACTTGATGGCACACTTTACTTTCTTGCATTTAATAAACTTGAACCATTGCATCCATCGTTGTTGCGTATATGCTTGCCCTTTATAAGTTGAAGTTAGCACAACCATGTATCATGGGGAACGCTTTCAACATTGCACTTGTACTTTGTACCCCGTTGATATCATGTTTTTTTTGCTTATGGATCACGGTGGTGTGAAATAAAAGGGGAACTTGTAAGATCATGGAGTTTTTATTTGTGTTAGAGAAACGCCTGGGCCGCTAGCCTAAGCCATGCCTAATCATGGTGGAAACTTGCAGCATAACCATAATGAGCACTCTATGAAGCATCCTCAATAAAAACCTATGCAAATAGCAAATAAAAAGATCGATGAGATGCTCATTGTCTGTTTGCCTTGTCATTTTGATTATGGGATAGCTCTTGTATCATGTGGGTACCCCGTTGGTGGTTCTCTATGATACATATGTACTTACAATGACAAGAGCTTACTTGTGACTGAAGTTGAGTAGCATGAGGTTCAGTCTTCATAAGTAAGGGGCATGAGATTTCAGCTTATAACTTGTCAAGCATATCCTCTTAGTTGTGTCACTTTAACCTTAATCACCTTCAAGATGCTTATGATAGGGGCAATGAGAGCTGAAAGCTAATAAGTACCATAATTTTTGGAAGCTCTTTATGAAACTTGAATCCCTACTTCCTTCTATGAAGGCCTTTCTTTTACTTTTATGTTAAGTCTCCACCTTCTATCTTTATGCACCTACTTTGAGAGCATAGTGGCCATTCTTAGTTCTATGTGCATTGTCCCAAGACTTGTTGATTGATGCATAACTTTGATATTGCTTGTTTTAAACTATTTGTATCTAGTCACTCTTATGAACTTTGAAGGTGTCCTTTGCATTTATGTTTGCTACTCTATGAGGGACAAGCCGAATGCCACTATGCTATGTTTTCTTTATGTGAAACAAAGAAATGTCTTACAAAGCATTGTTACTCATGAATCTTTTGTTTGTGCCTTTTTCATGTTGCAACATAGTTGTTATATCTTATTGTTAGAACTTTGTCTTTCATGTTATGATTGAAGTACTATGATCCTAGCTATCAATGTTTTACAAATACTTTGATCAAGTTTATGATGGTGCATGTCACCTCAAAAATTATTCTTTCTTTTTATCACTTACCTACTCGGGGACGAGCAGGAGTTAAGCTTGGGGATGTTGATACGTTGCTAACGTATCCATAATTTTTGATGTTCCATGCTTGGTTTTATCTACTTTCTTATATTTTGTCCACACTTTGGAGTACTTTCTATACACTTTCTTGGACTAACCTATTAACAAGAGCCATAGTGCCAGCTGCCTATTTTCTGCTGTTTTTGGTTCCAGGAAAGTCAGAAAATGAATATTCTCGGAATTGGACGGGACAAAAGCTAAAGTCGGTTTTTCACCGAGGGACACAGGGAGCCAGAATACGAGATGAAGAGGGGCTAGGGGGCCGCCACACCACCTGGCCATGCGGCCCAGCCTGGCCCATGCTAGGGGGTGGTCTGGCCGCCTCCGGCACCCCTTTGGCCTCCCCTTTCGCCTATAAGATGCCTCCGATAGAGAAAACCTAAGTACCCGATCAAAATTCCACGAAAGAGTCTATAGCCGCCATCATCTCTATCCCTAGATCGGGAGGGATCTGAAGCTCTTCCCGGCACCCTGCCGGAGGGGAGAATTCACCCTGGAGACCTTCTTCATCACCATGCAAGCCTCCGGTGTGATGCATGAGTAGTTCATCTCTAGACTACGGGTCCATGTAGTAGCTAGATGGCTAGTTCTTCTCCTTTGTGCTATCTTGTTTAGATGTTGTGAGCTCCGTTCATGATCAAGATCATCTATTTGTAATCCTACATGTTGTGTTTGTGGGGATCCGATGGATATTGAGATGCTATTTCAGATTGATTATTGATTCTATCATGTCTTTTTTATTTGTGATCTTGCATGCTTTTCGTTGTTAGTAGCTATCTTGGTCAAGTAGATGCTAGCAACTCCAAGAGTTAGTATTTATGCTCGATAGTGGGTTATGGTCTACGTATAATGTTGTAATGCCCAATCGAATCTCAAAGGAGTCAAGATGAGTAGTATATGTATGAATGCTTTCTCGATGTTTGTCAATTGCCCCGTAGTAATTTCTTCACCCAACATGTCATCTATCTTAAGGAGAGCCACCACTAGTGAACTATGGACCCCGGTCCTTTCTTTTATCATCAATCTACAATCAACTATTTACTGCTTTCTGTTTACTTCCTGCAAACTATTACTTTCTTCCACACAATACGTTTAATCCTTTGTTTTCAGCAAAACCGGTGAGATTGACAACCTCACTATAAGTTGGGGACAAAGTTCTATGGTTATGTTGTGCAGGTTTCCACGTTGCTGCTGGCGCCGGTAGTGCGCCCTACCAAAGTCCAGCTAGCAACACCTTTAAGGTGTTTCCTTGCTCCTACTGGATTGATAACCTTGGTTTCATAACTGAGGGAAAACTTACTGTTGTACTCATCATACCTTCCTCTTGGGGTTCCCCAACGAGCTCGTTAATACACGAGTCAGCACTCGGCCGCAACTTCGGAGGCACCACTGCCCAAGAAGAGGCAGAAGAAGTCCGGGGTAAAACCCTCGGCGAAGCCATCCGCCAAGAGCACAGTCCGGAGGGCACCCAAAACTCGAGCACCCCCAACCTCGGATGAGTAAGTCATTTTTAGTTTGCTTTTGGGTCTTTTTTGTTCTGCCTTTGCCCTTGCCTTTTATCTGTTCTTTATTTCTATTCTTGACTTGCTGCCCTTTTATTTTCCAGAGCTCATAGGGTCATTCGCCAGAGCGGCTCCGACATTGTTTCTCCGCTCTGAAGCAGTCCTTCTCCCGCCCCCCTCCCCGCCGCGATGATGATGTTTGCCTGCTTAGTCCTATTCACGTGGACTCCGTGGTTGTGCCTGATCAGAGCCCACCTCGTCATGAGGAGGGCAATGTTGGCGTGGGGGGTAGCGGGGCAGCCCAGGATACGGCCATGCCGGATCTCCCTAGATCCTCTGCCTCGGCGCCACTGCCCAGCTCCGAGGTGCTAGTTTCACCAGCATCGCCCCTACCAATTTCTTCTTTGACTTCTATTTCTTCAGCATCGACAACACCTGTACCAGCAGCACCAGCACCAGCAGCAGTGACACCAGCAGCACCGGCAACAGCATCAGCCCCAGCACCAAAGCCAGCAACAGCAGCAACAGCCGCAGCCAAGCCTCCCAAGAAGAAAAACTCAATCCGCTGCACCCGGATCTATGGTGCCATTACGGACATCTTCCAGCCAGCTTCCCAGGCACCGTCCGGGTCTGCAGCCTCGGATCTTCTCTAGCATCCTACGTCATCCGGTAAGCTCAAGAAAGCTACCGGGCCAGCCAAGGGCATCACTTCCGGGTCTCCCGCTGCCGGATCAGAGGGCAGTAGACAACTGGCCTGCATACCAGTCCTGCTGCCGCTCAGTCCGCGAGGTGAGAGGCCCATACCAAAGGCCTGGTGACGAGTCATTCGTCCAACGGCGAGAGCTACAGCCCACTGTTGCTAGAATATGTGAACAATTGGAACAACGCCGAATTTATTGATCCAAAGGATGATCTGCCGGAGAAGTTCGGTCTAGCAGAATTCAGCGCTTAGATGAATTCCGCCACCAAGGCTATCTCTTTGGCTGGCCGCATGATGGAGGTAATCCTTTTCTTCTGATGGGCTACTTTACATGCATGAATGCTTATAAATATATCCCCTAGTCCCCGAGCCTCCTAGCGAGTAACTTGTTACTCGATCAGATGCTCCTAGAGAATTTAGTTTAATTCCTTAGCAATTTCAAATAGTGATAAAGTTAGAGCCGGGTTAAGTTCCACTTGGCCCGGATCTTGAATAATTCAAATATCCACACACCTAGAGCCGGGTTAAGTTCCACTTGGCCTGAATCTTGTAGACTTCAAATATCCATACACCTAGAGCCGGGTTAAGTTCCACTTGTCCCGGATCTTGTAGACTTCGAATATCCACACACCTAGAGCCGGGTTAAGTTCCACTTGGCCTAGATCTTATAGACTTCGAATATTCACACACCTAGAGCTGGGTTAAGTTCCACTTGGCCTGGATCTTGTAGACTTCGAATATCCACACACCTAGAGTCGGGTTAAGTTCCACTTGGCTCGGATCATGTAGACTTCGAATATCCACACACCTAGAGCCGGGTTAAGTTCCACTTGGCCCGGATCTTGTAGACTTTGAATATCCATACACCTAGAGCCAGGTTAAGTTCCTTGGCCCGGATCTTGAATACTTCGAATTGTTTCCACTTTGCCTGTGAACTAACATTGTCTTGTATTTTAGATCACTACTAACCGCCGAACTGCTGAGTTCTAGCGCCTGCTGGACTCCTACAAAGATGTCCGCGCTCGTTATGGCAAGCTGTTAGAGGATCACCAGAGGAAGGGTAACTTTCTTTACTCAAGACTTGTCCTTTTTCAGTCGCGTTCATTCGAGTTATCCATGATCCGTATTAACTTATTACTCGAACTATACAGCCGGGGTTGAGGCTGAAAACATTATCATCCGAAAAAATTTGGCTAACATCCAAGGTATTTTGTCTTGTTCTCATGATCATTGTGTGCTCTTTCCTTGACTCAGTAGATATTTATACTTCGGATCCGCCGGATTAAACCACTATTGCAGTTTCCCTTGAAGACATCGTACCTATTCCTGATATGATGATACATTTTCTTGAATAAGCAGGAAAGCATCAAGCTGAATTGAAGAAGAAGGATGACGAGATAGCTCAGCTGCGCCTCCAGGACTTAGAGATTACTCAGTTGAATGCCAAAATCCAGAGGCTTAAGGACCTCCATAATTCCGAGCTAGATAAGGCTGACCAGGAGTTTGTCGAGGAAAAGGAGCATCTGACCATGCAAATTTCCAAGGACAAGGACTTATTGTAGGAAGCCGACGTAAAACTTACGTCGGTAACCTCGGAATATGAGAAACTCCAGGCCAACTGCGCTAATGTTCATGCCAAGCTCCAGCGTCTCCTCTTCCAGATTGCTCGTGAGTTCCTTTCCCCTGCTCAATTTCCATCTCTCCGGATTTAGTGCTTTTACTCAATGTTTCCTCTGTTCTATTCTCAGGCAAGTTACCAGAAGGTGACACTCTCGCTGCTGCCGCTATATCCCGGTCTTGCGAGCAACGTGGTATTCCCACAGGTCCCGCTGCCGGATCAACCCCTTACGAGACAAAGGATCTGCTGGTGAGCCTCGTCGGTTGCATGGAGCTGGTGAAAAATTATGGTGCGGATATCATGCCGGCGGCGATGCGAATGCTCAACTCTCTCTGGCCCACTGAGCCCACTCCCAAAGGAAATGCTGCTCTTATAGCTAAATTGATGGAGTGTGAGACTCAGTTGCACTTATGGCGAGAATCTGCTGCACAAGCCGGGGCTGACATAGCACTGCAGTTCATCCCCTCATGGTATGAAGGAATAGACTTGGGGCTGCTCACCCGCATGCGCACCGGATCAAAGTGGTCCAATGATCCGGAGTGCGTTGCTCGTCGCAAAGCCTGCGCCAAGAAGCTTATCCAGTATTCCTTCTACCACGCCTGGAATGAGGAGTCGAGCTACCTTGATGCATTTGATGATGCTGATGCTTCTGAGGGTGAGGAAGATGGGGGAAGCGAGGGCGAGGCCTCCAAACTTAGCGACGAATCTAAAGATCCGGAAGATGGAGAGGCCAACCCGAAGATGAGGCCGAGGCTAACGCCCCGCCCACAGACGCTGAAGTACCCCCTCCTTCAGCCGATGATTCGGCTTCTGCCCCTGCCTCTTGAGCATGAAAAACTTGGCAACATTCGTCAGATCCCCAGGATGCCGGGTGAAGATGTATTTAAGTACCGTGGTTCGGTTTCGCTACAATTATTGTTGTTTGCTACTAAGTTTTTAATGTCGAATTATCGTGGGTGAAGTCCCTGAGTTTCCTTTTCTTGTTCCCCCAATTTTTGACTCGGCTCGTGTCTACCTTGATTCGGTTTTCTGACTTATGAGTCCGAGGTTCAAAAAATTGACTTAAAAATACTTGAAACTTTGAGATTAGCTCAAAATGATCCGGCGATAGATGAATAAAGTAAATAAGGGGTTAGTCCAAATAACAAATGTCGGCTCGATTAGTTCCTTTTCCTTAGTCGTTGTTCATGTGCTTTGCCATTCCAAACTTGTTCTCTTGCTTGCCATGAAGCCAATTCTTGTTGGATAGCAGCAAAGTCGAAGGTTGGGTTTTTGGGGCTCACACAGTACTAATCCGGCTAAGGTACAAGTAATGTAAGCAAACCGACATATAAAGAATATATAAACAAGAAAGATAATTATTATGGCAGTCCCCGAGTTTCTGCTAGGGGTGCTGAAGTTTCATTAATAAGCTCATTGCCGACATACATACCGACATATGAGTGACTCGGATACATTCACCTCTTTGTCAGGTGTAAAATGGACGAAGTAGTGCTACATTCCACGAACGCTTAGATTCCTCTCCAAACCTGTCCGCCTTGTTCTTCTCCTGTGGTTGTGCATCAATAAGATAGTAGGAATCATTGTACAAAGCTTTGCTTACAATGAAAGGTCCTTCAAATGGGGGGACAATTTATGCATGCCAGCAGTGCGTTGCACCAGCCGGAGTACTAGATCACCTTCCCGGAACACCCGGGGGTTTACTTTCCAGCTATGGTAGCGTCGGAGATTTTGCTGATATATGGCAGATCTGGACAAGGCCAGTTCTCTCGCTTCTTCCAGCAGATCAACATCATTTTGTCGGGCTTCGCGCACTTTGGATTCTGTGTATTGGGTGACCCTTGGCGAATCATGCTCCATGTCGGCTGGTAATACAACTTTTACCCCATATACCAAAAAATGCCGTATAGCCTGTTGATCAATTCGGAGTTGTTCTTAAACTCCACAGTACCGCTGGTAGTTCTTCTATCCAGCACCCCGCTGATCATTGCAGCGGCTCTATGAGCCAGGGTTTTATCCCGGACAAAACTAGTCCGTTGGATCTTTCCACTTGCCCGTTCGATGCAAGGTGGGCTACTGAGGCAACATCTAGCCGGATCTTCTTTTCCCGGCAGAACGTCGCAAATGCTCCTTCAGCAAAATTAGTGTCATTATCAGTTATGATACTGTGGGGGTAGCCATATCTCAAGATTATATCCTTGAGGAACCTCACTGCTGTTGCCCCGTCACATTTCCTGATTGGCTTAACTTCAATCCACTTTGTAAATTTGTCCACCATAACTAGGATATGGGTCATTCCTCCTTTTGCCGGCTTAAATGGTCCTACCATATCTAGGCACCATACAGCAAATGGCCATGTGATGGGAATGGTTTTGAGTTCCGACATTGGCAGGTGGGTTTTTGTGGCATATCTCTGGCAACCATTGCATTTCCTCACCAAATCTTCTGCTTGCTCCAAAGCACTTGGCCAATAAAATCCATGCCAGAAAGCCTTTGCCACCAATGCTCTTGAAGATGCATGGTGACCACATTCTCATTGGTGGATGTCTTGGAGTATGTCAAGCCCTTCCTCTGGATCAACGCATCGCTGCAGCACTCTGGTTACACTTCGCTTGTATAGTTCGGCATTGATAATGGTATAGGCCTTTGATCTTCTCTGGATTTGCCTTGAGAGCACCTCATCATTTGGCAAGATTCACTCTTTTAGGAAATCAAATATTGGCTTGGCCCAAGCAGGTATAGCTTGGATGGGAAAAGGTTCCTCGTCAATTTCCATCGCATCCACCGACATAACACCGGGTTCAGCTCAGCAGTCCCCGGGTTTACCGAAGCAGACCCTGGGTTTGCTGAAGTGCTTCCCCAATCTATCTCCATTGGCGCAGCTTCTGACCCGGAAAAGGCCGGGATATAAATTGATTCGGACTCCGGTGTTGGGGTGATAAATGCTTTTCTCAAGTGCTCCAAGGCAACATTTGGCGGGATTGGTTGCCGGGATGAGCCCAACTTGGACAGTGTGTCGGCTGCCTCATTTTCAATCCGAGGTATGTGGTGGAATTCACATCCCTTGAAGAATCCGCTTATCTTTTGCACATGAAACCTATAAAGGGCCATGTTGGCATCCAAGGCATCCCAGTTGCCAGATATTTGCTGCACCACCAAATCTGAGTCTCCAAAGCACTGTATCCAACGTATCCCTACTTCTTTTGCCACTTTGAGGCCATGCACCAGTGACTCATATTCTGCGACATTATTCGAGGCACCGAAGTGGATTTGGAGGACATATTTTAGTTGATCTTTCTTGGGCGAGGTAAGTACTACTCCGGCGCCCAGTCCCTCTTTCAGTTTTGATCCGTCAAAGTGCATTCGCCAATAATTTGAGTCCGGTAGAGGTGGTTCGTACTGCATCTCGGCCCAATCCACAAAGAAATCCGCCATAACCTGCGACTTGATCGCATCTCTTCTGTCGAACTGTGGTGCATATGGGGCAAGCTCAATTGCCCACTTTGCTATTCGGCCGCTAGCATCTTTGTTACTCATAATCTCTGATATGGGTGCCTCACATATCACTTTGATGGGGTGTAATGCTTGAGTTTCTTGGCCGACATATACACGCCATATGCCATCTTTTGATAGTGAGGGTAGTTCTGTTTTGAAGCCGATAACACTTTGCTCAAATAATACACCAGCCTTTGCACCAACTTTCCTTCTTCGCGCTCCACTACAATTACTGCACTTACGACTCGGTTGGTCGCGACTACATAGAGCAACATTGGCTCCTTGGGTAGTGGTGCAGCTAAGATTGGTGCGGTAGACAGCATCTTTTTTAATTCTCGAAACACGTTATCCGCTTGCGGTGTCCATGTAAACTTGTCTTCCTTTTTCATTAACTGGTAGAGGGGAAATGCCTTCTCTCCCAGCCGACATACAAACCGACTTAACGATGCTAGGCACCTACTGAACTTCTGCACATCGTTAAGGGATTTTGGCAATTCCATTATCTCAATGGCCCGGATCTTCATCGGGTTAGCTTCGATACCTTGGCTTGATACTAGGAAACCGAGTAATTTCCCCGCAGGCACGCCAAAGGTGCATTTTTCCGGGTTAACCTTCATCTGGAACTGTCTTAGGTTTGCAAATGTCTGCCGGATTTCATCAAGGAGCGTATTGCTTCCCTTAGTTTTTATTACCACATCATCCACGTAAACTTGTACATTTCAACCTATTTCGTCATGTAAACATTTTTGCATGCATCACTGGTACGTTGCTCTAGCATTACGTAATCCAAACGGCATAGTGCGATAGCAATAAGCCCCGTACGGGGTGATAAATGCAGTCTTTATTTGATCATACGGATTCAGGGGTATCTGGTGGAAACCAGAATATGCATCTATGAATGACAATAACTCACACCCCTCGGTTGAATCTATGACCTGATCTATCCTTAGCAGTGGGAATGGGTCTTTTGGACATGCCTTATTTAGGTTTGTGTAATTGATGCACATGCGCCATACCACGGCCACGTTCAGATCATCCTTCTTCTTTTCCATGAGTACCGGATTAGAGAGCCAATCCGGGTTAAGTACTTCCATGATAAATTCGGCTGCGAGGAGCCTAGCTATCTCATCCCCAATGACTTTTCTTCTATCCTCCGCAAAGCGACGGAGAGGTTGCTTCACCGGCTTAGCTTCGGGTCTTACATTCAAAGAGTGCTCAGCCAACTCCCTCGACACACCTTGCAGATCCTGTGTAGACCAAGCAAAAATGTCCCGATTCTCACGGAGGAAGTTGACGAGCTCGCTTTCCTATTTGTTGCTTAACCCGGCAGCAATGGCCACGGTGCGCTCTAGGAATTGATCATCAATTGGCACTTTCTTAGTATCCTTGGTCGCTTGGAATGAGACACTTCCATGCGGGTTGGTCAGGGCTGGCTAAGTTAGATCCGGCAGAAGCGTACTCAATCGAACGCCTGAAGTCCCCTAATATGGTTATCACTCCCCCTGGTCCGGGCAATTTCATCTTTAAGTAACTGATGTGAGTACTTGCCATGAACTTGTTCAGTGCGGGCCTGCCAAGCAACGCGTGATAGGCGCTCTCCAAATTCACCACTTCGAACTCCAAATTTTCAGTCCGGCAGTTATCCCTTGTTCCGAACAGTACATCAACCCAGACCTTACCAATTGGCTCACAGGAGATGCCAGGCACAATGCCATGAAAAGTGGTCCTCGTAGCTTGAAGCATATTCTCTGATATCCCCAACTTGTGCATGGTATCCTTGTACATGATGTTAATGCTATTGCCATTATCAATCAGCACCTTGGAAAACTTCACATTAAGATTCGGCCCGATGAACGTCGGATCCAGAACCAGTGCGTAGGTCCCTAGGCTAGGCATGAGCTCCGGGTGATCCTTGATACTCTACGTAATCTCCTAATCCGACCAAGGCATATACCTAACTATTGTTGGCATTACCGCATTTACCTCCATATGCCGGCGTTGTAAGCTTTTCTGGTCAGTTTCTTCCGTGGTAAATACACAGTAGCTTTGGTGATGCTCCATGTACTCGTTTCTCCCCTCATTACCATGGTATCCTTGATCTTGTTGCTGTTGGTTATTCACCTGATGTATAGCATCCCTCCTTTCCTGACTTTCATATCTCGGCGGCGGTGGAGGCAACATAAGCTGTTGTTGGTTCCCCCTAGTGAGCAACGGCTGCCGAGGTGCTTCATTCCGAGGTGCCTGAGCATTCCCCGAACTACCATGTTCTAGCTTCCTCATCCACTCACACTGCCGGGTTGTATGATTCGCCGGGCTATTCGGACTTGGCTTATGAAATTTGCAAGGTTGGTCCAGCATAGACTCGAACGTATACCTCGGATGATCTTTTCGCTCCTGCCATTGCTTCTTCTGCTCCGGGGTCCAGAGCTTCTTGCCTTCACCCTTTGGCTGCCACTATTGACCTCCAGTTTTCTGTCGTTGGCTGGCTCCAGCATTGGGCTGATCTCGGTCTACCGTTGCCACTTGATGCGAGTTATATCTGTAATCTGGACGCTCATCTCTTCTTTTTCCTCGGACACCGTTTCTTCTCAATGCCCCGGAACCATCTCAATTGTAATATTCCTCATTCGCCTCGCTTGACATTAGCCGGGGTTGAGTTGGGTCTCCCAAAGCATACGAGTCTGCGATCAAGATCATTTCAGCCAAATTGGTTGGCATATCTCGTTGTAGCCTCTGCCACAACATACTTCCGTATCTATAGCCTTGGGCGAACCACGCAATTGCTTGTGATTCAATTACCCCCTCGCATGAGTTGCGCACATTGCACCACCGAGTCAGGAAATCTCGGTCTGGCTCATACGGTCTCTGTCGGTATAACGCCAGAGTCTGTGGCCTATTGGGCCTCTTGTAAGTGCTTGAGAAGTTGCTAACGAATAATTCCTCAAAGTCCAGCCAGCAGTTTATACCCCCTGGAGGCAAGTTGTTTAGCCAGACTCTTGCAGGTCCCTCTAACATTTGAGGCACATACCTCACTGCCCATCTCAAATTTCCAGTTGCAATCTTGACCGCTGTTGCGTAATAAATAAGCCAATCTTCTGGTCTAGTGCTACCATCATTGGTCCTTGTTCCTCTGGCCAATTGAAAATTCGGTATTGGTGGTTCCCTCATGATCCGAGGCTCAAAGCATGTCGGACCAGGAGGACCCTGCACTTCGATCAGCTCCGACCTATAAATCATGTCCACCTTCAGCCTTGCATCATCTGGCTGTAAGTTTCTGCTTCCCAGCCTTGATCCAATTACATGATGCTCCGGTCTCGGGTATCCATCGTTAACCATCGCCGAATAACCATCATTGTACCTTGCCTGATCCGGACGAGCGTTTGGCTGTTGTGCTTCTTGACCTACACTTCTTTCCTGCCGAGGCGCATGTTGCTGCTGCTGCTGTTGCCGAGGTATGTGTTTCCCTGTTACCGCCAGATCACGCTGTCCGGCATTGCCGTTGGTAGCATTCCTTTGACCAGCATTACCTTAGTCGCGGTTACCTCGTCCAGCTTCACCTTGGCTGGTGTTGTGGCGATCTTCATCAACTTGCATTGATTTACCTTTTCTAGCTCTCACTGGGTCGTAGGGGACCATCTGTTTGTCTCTTCTCCCGGAGTTTACCACTTCTTCTCTCCTGTGGTTATGACCAGGAGATGATGCAGCTCCGGCGGACTTTGCCGGGTTATTTCTAGCCGAATGAACCACGTGCGACGCTCCTGGTGGTGTCGGGTTTGCCTTGTTCATTTCCTCATTTTGCTGGCACGCGACCCTCAGCAAGTGGTTCACCCTTTCCTGTTTCCTTTCCCGGGACTCTCCGGTTAGACCCTCTAACTCGGATGCAGCTGTGTTTGCCGCCCTGAGGTTCTTTGCCGGGGTACTGTACCTCTCCAGCCCTCCTGTTACGATCGTGGTTGTCTGACCTGGCCTAGGCTCGTACTCCTTGTCAATCTCAGTAATCAGGTTTCTACCTCAGATTTTCATCCCATCTATGCGGTTTTCCTTAGCATATTCCCTCAAAGTGATGTTCAAGGACTGTTGTAACTCCGCTACCTTCTTCACGCTAGCTAACATTTTCTGCCTAGTTTCTTCCAACTCAACTTGCGCCTGAGCCGGGTCTACCACAGGAGCTATTGGCGTCGCTAGGCTATCTATTGCTTGCTGGAGTACATTCTCTGGCCTCTCCAGTGGAGGAAACCTAGATCTTGCCTGTTTTGGCGTGACTTCCGGGTCTGCCGTCGGGTCCTTGCTTGCTCTCGCGTCTAGCGCGACCATCATGACCTCAACGCTGCTAGCGGGGCGAGTGACACGCACACCGCAAGCCATGCTGAGAGGCAGTTCTCCTCCCTCGACGACGTGCCGCGGATGAACGCAGGACTCGTCCACGCCGATGTAGATCTTGTGCGTGCCAAGCGTGATGAAGAGGCTGTTCCGCGGAGGGGGACGCCTGCCGAAGCTCCCGGCGTTGTCGCTGACGTAGTCCAGCGCTCCGAAGTGCTGAACCAGGCCAGAAACGACGTGCTTGTGTTGTTGGAGATGCTTCCCGTCCAGATTTTCACCCCTGCTAGCACCGCTAGCCCCACGGTGGGCGCCAACTGTCGTGGTGGCGGCACGGCAGATGCCATGGATAGGCTAAAGATGGGGCCAATGAGCGCTAGGGGAATCTAGGGAGGGAAAACATGGTGATTCCATGCACAGATGTCGTTGTATTTCCTCTATCAATGGTGGTTACAAGTGCTCCTTGAGTTGTTCGTGAGAAGGAGACTATGTCTCTTACCCCCCACCACCTAGCTCTTAGAGTGCTACCTTACATAGAGAAATTGATCGATCCCTCTCTATGGAGGCCCTGGTGCTCCTTATATAGGAGAGCCTGGGTTACAAAGTTAGGGCACACATGGCAGTATATTCCCCAAATATGCCCCTAGGTTAAAGCTAGATGCTTCTTTATTCACTTTAACGGTTCGTCCGGACTTTGGACGTAACCCACTACGTACCCCTTGCCTTTAAGCGTCACCAGACACGGGCTACATTATCCGACATTGCCCGTGTCATCTTGGTCGGCCATGCCCCGCTGGTCCTTCCCTCTGCTTGCTCCGCTCACGCTACAGCTCACAGAGGCCACCTTTTGACCAATGGGAGATTCCTTCCTTCTCTTGAAAGCCAAATGGTAATCCGGTCAGCGCTTGGCTAACCCGGCTACGGGAGTACCTGCATGATTAGTGGACAAACATGGCTGACATACATCTTATGCCGACCAGGTTAACGTTAGGCAAATACCCAACGGACCGGGTTACTCCGTAAGTCGGCCTGCCTTGAGGTGACCCGGCTAGCACTTGCTTTGACCGCGTCGTACCTCGGCTAACTCGGCCTTTATACCCCGGCGTGACCCTACCCGGGGGTATCCCCCAACATCTGTTATGCTTGTGCTTGGACGTTGGTCCCATGCTATGTTGACCTAGGGAGAAAGGTGATTCTTGGCTGCTGTGGTTCTTCGATGGCCAGTGGACCGCTTCCTAGAAGAACCTAGAAAGTCATCTGCTGATCAGTGAGTAACTGATATCATGGATATTTATTTACTGGCCGCACTTACTCCTATTCCTATGAAAAGACAGGCATTGTGAGAACTGGTAGGCACCTATTCACTAGAGACTAAAGCTATCTGACAACAGTTTAGTACCATTGAATCCGCATCTTGCGGTACATTCTATAAGGCCACGTTGGTGATATTTTGCATATGTAGATACGTTTAGTTTAGAATAGGTAAACTACACTTGCATTCATACTTTTTCTCTCCAAATTGCATGAAAGAGGCCTACTTCATGTACTTGATTCTGAAAATTTTAGTAAACCTAGCTATATCTTCTATGTTTAACCCATCGATACATTCGACATGTCATACATGTTGTCAACAGGAGTGCCCTCATACCTAACATGTCCACGGTATTAAGAGCATCAAAATGGCATTAGTGAACGAAAATGTATTCAAAAGAAATACATGCAGAAGTTAGCCTCCTTAATAGAATTTGGATCATACTTCAATACTCCCTACCGCTAGTAGTAGGACTCCCAAAACCTGGTATCTCTGTCTCTATTTCTCGAGGTTCAGGATAATGAGCGCAGCAAATTCTGCGTGAAATCTTCTCACTGGAGTTTATTCATTTATTTGTTAGTGAAAAGTTCAATTTGCATTCAGAGAGCATAGTAGAAATATAAATACAAGAGGAAATAGAGCGTATGTGCTCATTGCAAATTCGAAACAGCACCACCATCGCTAGCTGATGTTGCTCCCAGTTTAACCAGTGTGAAGTAAGCATGGTTGAAAAGATACGATATCCCAAAGAAAAGCATCTCGTAGTGATGCAAGAACCAAAAGGTAGGGCCTCCAACACCATCCACGATGCCTACTATGTGACCAAGAGCCTGAGACCATCCAGCATCTGCTACCGACATGCCCTTTTGTCACACAAACTTGGCATGAGATCTTGGCCTGGCTTCGTATGATTGCTGCCGCACCAAACCAAGATGCTTCGCTCATGGAGTGGTCGAGTAAGGCGAAGCAAGACACCCCAAGCATCTACAGAGTGCACTTGCGTCTACAGCCCTCCTAATCCCCTAGATGGTCTAGAAGCACCGGAACGACTTCATCTTTAATGGTGCCCAGTCGTCGATGACTTCCCTAACTGCAAAGATCAAGGAGGAGATCAGCCCATGGGCAAGGGCAGGTGCAAAAGGGCTTAGGGTAGTGTTGTCATCCTCTTGGGACGTGCACTGATATTAAGAATGTTATGTTGTAACCTGCCTCCTAGTGAGGATGTAACCCAAACTCTACCTTTTCAATGAAATGAAATGCATATCCTTTGCGTTTTCTCTAAAAAAAGGTGTATTGATGTAAAAAAAAGTGTATTGATGCAAGAAACAAAAGGCATTGTAAATAATAGCTTTGCAAGATGAATGAATGCACATGCCAAAAAAGCAGGTGGAGTTAAGCTTTGAGCTTCAAATATGCAATAATTTAAGCTGAGTATAATAACTGACTAAAAAAACCACTCATATTAGGTCATCCTATACATTCAAAAAGAAGGGTTTTCATCAGATGCAATTTGCATTCTAAATAAAGTGTGTAGGCAACCCAAGCCACAATTAAATTTTTTGATGATCAAAATTTCAATGCAATTATCAGAGGCACATCAACACACCTAAATAAAATGAAAGCAACACTGCAAAAAACAAGAAAAGGCATTAACTCGATGCCTCAATCTGAAGGGTGTTTACATTCTTTAGTTGAGATAGACATCTAACATCCCTTTCACTTAGTAAAATCTTCCAACAATAATCCATCACTACTACCGGTTACTTAACAAACGGATTTGACATAAATCAACATGGAGAACTAAAATAAAGATAAATTCTATGACTTTGTGAAGCATTGGTAGTGCATCTAAACATATAGAAGCACACCATTAGGTAGTAATAGAAAACCCTGCTTACTATCATTTGAAGATCGACGGAATCCTGAATCCAAGCATCCGAGACGCAGAGAAATTTCCGAAATGAGACAATTGTATGATGCACATTGCTGAGTCAAGTTCATGCAAAATATTTCAGAGCAGATGGCTGAGAAAAAAATCATATAAACATATGTTGAAGTGTTTCATGTTAACAAGACTGGCCAATAGGTGACAATCTACTTCCCTCTATAGTAGCCGAAAGAGGGTGGTCATTTTATTCTTTGCAATCACTCTTTGTTTGTAATATCACATGAATAGAATAATATAGGCACGGAATTGAGAAAATATATGCATGACTTCGAAGTTTCTTATGTAACATCAAGAACATTACAAAAGCAGATCTATAAATGATGAATCGACAAGCTTGAAATGCACTAATATCTCTCCAGGTGGAAACCATTAATTGCAAACCCAACGAAAACATTTGGATAGTCAAAATTAATAGGAAGGGGAAGCTATCAGTAAATAGCTTGGAGATGCAACATCAGTGCGATGGGTAAACAATACTACTGAGTTTTAGAAGGAGTTAGCCAGCAAAGAGCATGAACATAAACTATATTTTATCATATTGGGAAGCCATCCTGAAGCCTGATGCCCAACAATATTAAGATAGTGCTCAAGTTTATGACTGGCAATGCTAAAACCACATTACAACAATATTAAAACAAGACCACAAAAAGATAGTGAAATATGCTATCCTTGTACTACGTCGTATATAAACGGTAAGCCAGCATTACAAAGAGGTCAGAGTTTGCTCATAGGCAAAGAAAATGTTCTGCACACTACAAAAACACATTAAGAAAATCGTCATCTATGAATAAGATTGGTTGATTTGGTAAGTAAATGGCCCGGAAATCATGACATCCAGGAATTTCGAGTACCATGTCGCTGCCGTGTTCGGATGCTTGCTCTTAAAACATAAAAGGATACAAAATGTTATAGTTCAGACACCTAAAAGAGTCGTTAGGAAGTGGCAAAGATGGCATGCAAAAGATCCACCCTCACCTGAACCATATGCAAGAACCCTACACTGAAATGGGAGAGACGATGCACGTGATGGGCTATGCGGCAGCCACTCGCCATTTCAACCGTCGCGATCCCAGGAGGTAGATGGTACATGGACATCGTCGTCAACGATTGCAAGGATGCAGCACCTCCCTGTCACGTGGATGAACAGATGGAAACTTGATGTAAATTTGCTCGTTCTGAGGTTTAAAGTGTACATACAGTAACACAATTATTGTGTTTTACATATATGTTAGCAGTGCCAAAACAAACCAATTAACACGCCACATAGCATAAATCTAATTAACAAATAAAAAAACCTGAACGCTAAGTTGTTTTAACAAAGATTGAACAGGGACTAACTTAGTTGCTCATGATCTTAGTAATTAGGCCGTAGAGAGTTGATTGGTGGTGTTTTACAAGGTATCATTCCGACCTGCATATCGAGAACAACTTTGAATGATTGTAATTAAAACAATGTTATTTGATTAATACATTACCCTTTTTTTAAAAGACACATCACCCTTATTATCATGTGCCTAGAAAATTTATTACGATCCAAAGGAATGTCTCGTTCCAAAAATGTGAGATTTCGACAAATCTTTAGATGTGAAACCGATGCAGCTATACCCTGTGGATTTTTTCAAAGCAATATCAAGTTTACCTAGGACTTGAGCCAACAGAGATGAATGCAAGTGCAAGCATTGCAAATGTAATAGCTGGACCAAAATTCAGTCTAGTTGCCTTAGTACTTGAACCAACACATATGAATGCAAGGATGCAAGTATTGCAAATGTCGATATCATCCTTTAGAGTAGAAATATTTTAAAAATATCGAAGCAGGCAAACACAGAGCTAGGCAACTTATCATTCTCAATTCCATCACCATCTGTTTCGCAGATTTTTCAAGGAAGCATGCCAGAGCCAAATTGGTGAGGAATTTCAGATGCAAGTACATCAAAGAATATATGAGAACATCTTAAGAAAATACCCGCATATTAGGGAGTTGTGCTTGTGCATCCTACCTGAAGCTTATAATCAACGTCACTTACTCCATACCCTTCATGACCGCAGCTGCCCTTCCAGAGTTCCGGTACAGTGGTGGGCAAGCGGGCACCTCTAATGACGGCACCTCCGGCTCTGATGGGCAAGCTCGGACGGGCCGGTCGCTGGCACTCCTCGGTTGGCGACCGCCCTTCTCGACGGCGGACGCGGGGCGCGCTGGTACTCTTCGATTGGCGAGTGCTGTCGTCGACCTCGGATGGTTGCAGTTTCCTGAATTGCACATAAAAGTGGTTGCTCTTGTGGTGGTGACGGCAAACTACGACCGTGGCGGCGTGTATGAATCCGTTGCAGTTTCCTGAATTGCACAAGCGGTAGATCCGTAGATGGGCTGCAGGTGACATGGATGGAGGTAACGAGTGATTGCCGGCTTTCGACGCGGGAGGTGGCGCGGCTGCGGATGTGAGAGCCGCCGCGAGGAACGCGGAAGGCAGCGCTCGGGGCGGTGGATGAGCGTTTTTTTTCTTCGAGTTGTGCGGGTGAAGGAGAGTTACGGGTGCGTGGGAAGGTGGGGCAACTGTGACTCCGGCCGGTCTTCGAGCGAGTTTTTTTGTGCGGGAGCGAGATAGGACCACCGTCACATCCACTTCTTCAATAAGTACTCCCTCTGCATCTCAAAAAAAAGTACTCCCTCTGTTCAAATATAATACACTTTAGCTTTAGCTTTGTGAAATGACTATAACTAGATGTCTTTTAGTATATACGTTTACTCCGAATCTACACATAAAAGTTGTCTAGATATATTTATTTTATAAAACTAAAACGTCGTATAATTTTAGACGAAGGGAGTAATAAGATATCTCCATCACAACTAGATTCGAACTGAGAATTTAATGATAATTACAACTGAGAATTAGCACTACAAATTTATAAGTTACAACTAAATTATAATTAAGAATTAGTACAAATAGTAGTATGACTTCAACCGACCGAGACATAAGACCTTCTCAAGCTGCGACTAAGATCTAGACGCTCCCCTCTCCACTTCTCCCAACGCCAACTTGCCGGCAACAGGCACGCCTTCAGGGAGATGCAGTGGCAGGAGCGGTAAGACTGCATGTGAAACAAAAAAAGAGGTGTATAGGACAGCAACTGGATCGGGAGCCCCGCGCTGGGGTGGCCATTGTCAAGGTAGGGGAGGCACGAGTGGCCGCCGCCAGCCGGAAGGCAAGAACCTTGTTTGCGCCATGGTTTTGTGAGCAAAACTGTTTGGTCGGTGACTCGGTGTTGTTTCAGAAAAATGGTGCACATGACCGGGAATACCACCATCCGGAGCTGGCCGATGCTCCTGCCACCGATCTTCGGTGCGTCAGACTTTGGTTTCCTCCAAAGTCTTAAATAACTGTACAAAACATAGAATCTAAATACTAGATATGGTTTCAGAACTAGGAAGATGTTGTACACATGAGCAATTACTTTTAGATGGATATGTTTATATATAGTAGGTGAGAACATCATACAGAGCTATGTTTCTCTCTTTCTCGTCTCATATAAATTGTGTGAAAACTTGCTTGATCGTGTCATACTAACCATCAAGTAAACTCCCACACAAACTATGTGAGCCGGAATCAAGAGTATTGATATATCTATCTTAGAGCTTTCTCTTTAGATTTCATTAGTTTCTAGATCACATATATTCATCATTTTTCTTTATACATAGGGTACCTATGACATATAGCAATGAAGTATTACTAAAAATTGTAAATAGGAATAATGGACCTCATCTATGTGGAACGTGGGAGTATATACACCCAGTTGTATCATCTCATGGTATCCTTATAAGTACATACTCAGATACTCTTATGCCTCACAACACATGCGCCACCTAAGGGGTTGAAGCCACTAAGCCCGTTTAGTTTTATGGTTAGACTAATTAATTGTTGCAGATAATCACATGGAATTTTAAATATCATTCCTAGTTTGTAGCTACCATGCATAGCCGTGAGTCCATGACTCCCTAAATAAAGAATTAATCTACAGTATTCTCTCGGCTACCATCATCGCCAGCTCGCTCCCGATCTCATCCCGCACAGCTGCCATCACGACTACGCCGCCGCTATTTCGACCTCATCTAGCTCGGCCACCGACTAGCGCGACTCGAATCTGCTGCACACTCCCTCCCTTTGTCACCTCCATAAGGCGGGTCCTAGTGGGAGTATCATAGTTAGTATCATGCATGCCATGTTGGAAAAAATCTGATGTGGCACAACAATTAATAAAGAAAGAGATGATTAGAGTATCATAAGTAGATACCGTATCATAGCCTGTAAAACTAGAAAATGTTCATGCAAATAAATCTTGTACACAATTTTGCATTGAGATTCTACAAATCATTAAATACAATGGCACCCCCATGGTTCCCTCCCCCCCCCCCCCCCCCCCCCCAAAACCGTACGTAACAGGGGCAAGTAGTCGGTATTAGTCCTTAATACTTCGGTCATTAGCACCAGGGTCCAAGGCTAATTGTAATTCATATTTCCAAAGCATATCCAGCGTGGGTCAAGCCCAAAGGAATTTGGCAAGGGCCAAAAACCACGATGCCATCTACGTACGTGTTGAGCAGCTAGCCAGGCACGGCACGTACCTGTTGACTCGGTAGATGGAGCTGTAGTTGGCAGCAATCAATCTCAATTCTCATCTAATCTAGTATTTAGCTCAGAATCGCCGATCGCCGCCGCCGTCGCACAGGATTCCGCCGACATGCCGAGTGCCGACTGCTGTTGACTATGATCACGTCGCCACGCTCAATTCCCCTCCCGATCACACAAAGGTATTCTGTAATCTCTCCCAATATCCGCCACACCCACGCGCTCAATTTTCTCCATCACTAGTTATTGCCGTTGCCCATTGCCCCATTGGTCATTGTTCTTGCTACTTTAATTACTAAAGTCTACGTACTCTGCTAATTATATTGGGTTATTGTTTATTTTGTTCTTGTAGAGCAGTGTATCATGAAGAGGAAGACACCGCCAATTAATAAATATTTTAAGCCGATTGGTTCAACCTCCAACTCTATGGCTGAAAAATCTAGTCAGCCCGCGGAGACAGAGATTATGGAGCACCCTGCCGTACATAATGACCCCACTCCCGATCCAGTTGATGCGCAGACGTCGGATCAAATTATTGAGTCATCTGTCATGGTACCAGAACAAACTAGAGTCGGAAGCACAATATATGAGCGAGATCCTGCAAAGCACCAACAGGTCTGAGAATTACCTATTGATAAGCAAGTGGAAGCACGTCAATTCTATGTTTCCGAGGGACCATACCAGCCATACATGAGAGTGTATCCATATAATACTGATGATTCAAAACATCGTCGCCGGTTTCAGTTTAGCTGGTTCAAGCAATTTTCTTGGCTTGAGTATTCACCTTCACCAAATCGTGCATATTGCTTTCCTTGTTTCCTCTTTTTCAGAAAGCCAATCGGGAAGTGCGGCTCAGATACATTCACTATTTTGGGCTTCGATAAGTGGAGGAAGGTAAATAGTGGAAAAGATTGTGCTTTTCTGACTCATATGGGCAAAGATGCTAGTTCGGCCCATAACTACTCAACTCGCTGTCTTGAGAATTTTAAAGATAGCACGACTCATATTGATAAGGTGATTGAGAAAGCGTCCGCAAAAACAATTACAGATGCTAGACTAAGGCTCAAAGTTACAACTGATTCTATCAGGTAAGCAATAATTTATTACATCTTCTATCATGGCACATATAATACTATACATGTTGTACCATTTAATAAGTATTTTTGTGACATGATGCAGGTGGTTAACATTCCAGGCTTGTGCTTTCAGAGGCCATGATGAATCTCCAGGATCCATAAACCAGGGTAATTTCCTTGAATTATTAAAGTTCTTGGCTTCTTATAATCCAGAGGTGAAAGATGTCTTAGATAATGCTCCCGAGAATGCGAAGTACATCGCTCATTCAGTTCAGCAGGAAATTCTTGGTTTACTTTCTCGGAAGGTACAGACAACAATTAGAGAAGAAATTGGCAATAGTAAATTTTGTATAATGGTTGATGAAGCCCGTGATTAATCTAAAAAGGAGCAAATGGCATTAGTACTTTGATTTGTTAACAATGAAGGGCTTATAAGGGAGCGTTTCCTTGATATTGTTCATGTTAATGACACGGCTGCATTGACTCTCAAGGAGTCAGTTTGTGCTATTCTAGCAGATAATAACTTAAGTGTGCAAGACATTAGAGGCCAGGGATATGACGGAGAAAGTAATATGCGAGGGGAATGTAATGGACTAAAGGCTTTGATTTTGAAGGAGTGCCCTTATACGTATTATGTTCACTGTATGGCTCATCAACTACAGTTGGTTCTTGTTGCAGCATCAAGGGAGGTACAAGAAGTGCACAATATTTTCAGCATGCAATTTTTATTATAAATGCTGTTAGTGCATCGCCTAAACGAAATGATGAGTTACTAGCAAATCAAGCTGCAGAAATTGTACGTGAAATTGAATTAGGGGAGCTTGATACTGGAAAGGGGCAAATCATATAGGCTCTTTACGGAGGCCGGGGGACACTAGATGGAGTTCCCATTTTAAGTCAATTCAGAGCTTGAAGAAGATGTTTGGTGCTGCAATTGCTGTCTTGCGAAGTATAGCAAATGATCGCTCAGTCTCAAGATATTCTCGAGGAGATGCTGGAGGCGCCCTGAAGATGATTATCTCTTTTGATTTTGTGTTCATTCTGCACCTCATGGAGAAAATCATGAAAATTACTGATGTCTTGTGCCAGACGCTCCAGAAGAAATCTTTGGATATTCTGAATGTATTGAATTCAGTTTCGAACACAAAGATACTATTGGGTAATCTTAGAGAAGATGGTTGGGAACCTCTTTTAGAGGAGGTCAAGCCTTTTTGTGTGAAACATGAAATTGAAATCCCCGATATAAGTCTCAAGTAAGTCCTTTTTTTCTCGATCTCTTGAGTAGAATAATATTTAATCATAATTACTTTCCTCTAACATATATTATATTTTGTAATATGTAGGTATGATGATGTGACTAAGTCTCGGAACAAACATGATAACACCACAATGAATCATCACTACAAAGCAGATGTGTTTTATGTGGCGATTGATCAACAATTGGTTGAGCTAAATGAGCGATTTAGTGTTCAAACTACAGAGCTCCTCACACTTTGTGCATCCTTGGATCCACGACATGAATCATTTGACATGACAAAGATTTGCACCCTTGCAGAGAAGTTCTATCCAGCAGATTTTTCCAGTCAAGAACGGGCTCAGTTGGAGTCACAACTTCCACATTTTCAGTTAGATGTTTGCAATCATCCACAGCTCAATACATTGCCATCAGTTGATGATTTGACAGCCGGACTAGTTAAAACAGGTAAAGTGTCTATGTATTCAATGGTTGATAGACTATTGCGCCTGCTCATCACTCTCCCAGTGTCGACTGCAACCAAAGAGCGAGCTTTTTCAGCAATGAAGCTTATCAAGACACGTCTTCGAAATAAAATGGGTGAAGACTTTCTTCGGCATTATATGGTTGTATACATTAGGAAGGAAATAGCTGCAAAGATAGACGTTGAAGAGATCATTGATTTGTTTGATAGGCCTGGACGTAGATCCAAATTCAAACTAATAGAAATGTAGTTTCTTTTACTTAGAAAACATATATTATTGCGTATGATATACATAGCATACTTATGAGACTTGATATATTTTCTTGTGGCATCGCTTTTATGATCGAATGTCTTCTTGGCCCCCTCTATGCTCAAATCCTAGATCCGCCCCTGATTAAATATAATACTAGTATGATACTACCATATGATACTATGTACTATGGAAATAGTATCATACACTAACATTATATGCATGATATTATTAGTATGATACTACCACTATGACCAGCCTAAGTGTGGGTGAGAAAGCCAATCGTTCATGGAACACCAGATCAATAATAAATTATTGTCTCATTAGTACTCCGAAGCCTCAGGCAATAAATGGTGTAAAAGACTTGGCAGTAGTTGTATTTGCTGCCAGCAAGTTAAGACGGCAACATATGAATGATGCTGAGTTCAATCACAACCTTTTAAAAGGAAAATATAAATTATTAGTTTTGATCAAGATGCGTTCAACCACAACCTTTTGAAATGAAAAATAAGCAGACATTTACCTTTAGACCAGATCGAACATGTGTCTTCTTCCAAGTCTATTGACCTTTTCTTTTAGTTTCCTAGATAACTGATCTGTTTTGCTGAATACTAAAATGGTGTGCAGTGCCTCAGACTCAGACCACCACACTAAACTCAAATATTACGTATTTTTTTAATAAAATATTAAAACATTACATATACTTTCGTATAACATATTTTCTATTTTCCGAGTACAAAAAGGGGATGTTTTGTGAAGCAACCACCAAATACAAGTTTTAAAATGGTACCACTCCATTTTCAGAAAATACTAGGCCACCTTGCATAGACAGTGTTCCAATCAGGGTATCTTAAACCTTTCCTTCCATCCCTCGTGAAACATACAAATTCCTGCTGAATCAGTATGAAGTGGATCAGATTTGAACTACAAGTACATGATCCGATACTCATGATTTTTTGAAAAAAAATTGGGTTCACAATATGCTATTTCATCAGAGATCCACTTTAAGTTTAGCGAAGCTCGGCCTTGAGCAAAGAATCTTCATGCCCGCTGTTTTGACCATAGTTTGAAATAGGCATAAGAAATTAAAAAAGATCCAAAAAAATGTAAAACCTTCATGTGATGTCATATTATATGACATAGTTGTAAAGGAAAAATATTAAACTTGGTATATTGATCACATCTCATAAAAACCTTCTCAGAAATGAGTAATCATGCTCGAGGTTTCATGATTTTCAGGCCAAACGACCAATGTTATCGCTAAAATCGTGCAATAGTTTCTGATAATATGCTCATATTATGCACACATGTGCATCATGGGATGATGAATAATGTTGCAGGGGGAGTTTTTCTTTTCATCGCACCAAAAGGCTATTTTCCATTTTTCAAGTATAAAAAACGGGGTGTTTTGTGAAGGAACCACCAAATGAAACTTTTAAAATGGTACCACCCTATTTTTCAAAAATACTAGACAACCTTCCAAGAACAATGTTCCAACCGGATTATCTTAAATATTTTCGTCCACCCCTCGTGAAAAGACAAATTCCTACCGAATCAGTAGGAAGTGGTTCAGATTTGAACTACATGTACATGATGATCTGATACTCGTGATTTTTTGGAAAAATCATTCTTGGGTTCACAATATTCTATTTCTTCAGATATCCACTACAATTTTAGCGAGGCTCGGCCCCGAGCTAAGAATCTTCATGCCCGCCGTTTTGACCATATTTTGAAATGGACATAAGAAATTAAAAAATGATCCAAACAATATAAAATATTCGCATGGTGTCATATTATGTGACATAGTTGCAAGTAAAAATATGACATTTGGTATATTGATTGCATCTCAAAAAAGCCTTCTCAAAAATGAGCTATTATGTTCGAGGTTTTATGGTTTTTAGGCCAAAGGACCCAATGTTATGGCTAGAATCGTAACATAGTTTGTGATAATGTCTCCACGTTATATACATATGTACATCATGGGTTGGCGAACAATGTTACATGAGGAAGCTTTCATTTTTGTCGCACTAAAAGGCCATTTTCCATTTTCCGAGTGTCAAAAAGGGGTGTTTTATTAAGCACCACCAAATGAAAGTTTCTAAATGGTACCACCCCATTTTTCAAAAGTACTTGGTCACCTTATATGGACAATATCCCAACCGGGGTATCTTAAACCTTTTCGTTCACCCCTCATGAAAAAGACAAATTCCTGCCGAATCGGTTAGAAGTGGGGCAGGTTTAAACTACAGGTAGATGATTTGATGATCATGATTTTTTTTAAATCATTTTTAAGTTCACAATATGCTATTTCATTAGAGATACATTGCAAGTTTAGCGTGGCTCCGCCCCGAGCTAAGAATCTTCATGCCCGATACACGAGAAAACGCTGGCTAGATACAGACAATGTCGCTTCTATTGAGAAGGTACCCCCGGCAGCAGCTCTTCGGGGGCAGCGAGGTTCGGTGCGTCAGAATTTGGTTTCCTACAAAATCTTAAATAAATGTACAAAATAAAGAAGGTAAATATATATAGTTTCAGAACTAGGAAGATGTTGTACACATGAGCATCTACTTTTAGATGGATATATGTCTATATATAGTAGGTGAGAACATCATATAGAGCTATGCTTCTCTCGTTTGTGTCTCATATAAATTGTGTGAAAACTTGCTTGATCGTTTCATGTTTCATAATAACCATCAAGTAAACCCCCACACAAACTATGTGAGAGTATAGATACATCTATCTTAGGACGCTTTCTCTTGAGATCTCCCTGGTTTCTAAATCACATATATTCATTATTTTCCTTTATATATAAGGGTACCAATGATATATAGCAATGAAGTATACTAACAATTATAAATAGGAATGATGGAGTCATCTATGTGGAAACGTGGGAGTATGTACACCCAGGTGTACCATCTCATGTATCCCTGTAAGTATATACTCTTATGCCTCACAACACATGCGCCACCTAACGGATTGAAGCCACTAAGCCCGTTTAGTTTTATGGTTCAGATAATCACATGGAATTTTGAATATGAGAGTGATTCCTAGTTTGTAGCTAGGCCGTGAGTCTGTGACTTCCTCAATAAACAATCAATCTACACTATTCTCTCGGCTACCACCATGACACCATCGCCAGCTCGCTCCCGGTCTCATCCCGCACAGGTGCCACCATGACTACGCCGCCGCCGTTTCGACCTCATCTCGCTCGGCCACCGCCGGTGACTACCGCGACTCGAATCTGCTGCACACTCCCTTCCTTTGTCACCTCCATCAGCGTGGGTGAGAAGGTCAATCGTCCATGTTCATATACTGCAGGCCGACGACAACCATCTGTCAACTCCCGTTGGTGAGACTGAGATGGACCAGCGATCACCTTCCTCTACTCTGGTTGCCTAGGTACGTTGCACACTCTAGTGGTACGAACCTAGCACCGACCGTGCACGTATGGAGTCGTGTGTCTGATAAATTTCTTGGGATCCGGTCGTTTTTAATGTCCGTTGGTATTGTTTTAGGTAAGTCTCTTCTGGTTTTCGGTTGATATCATTAGCGATGGTTTGTTGCTCTGACATGTTGGCCCTTTAGGGGCTTAGCACGATGACTTTCCATTTGTCTATTATAATAAGTTCTACTATGGCTCCAGTGATGTAGTAGCGAGGACGGCGGCGCGTCTTCGACTCGCGCTAGTGTTTAGAGTCATCGCTATTTATTTATAATTTTTATTACTTTAAGTGTTGTCTACACTATTGTTGATGATTATTAAAGTATTGGTGCAATTTTTCGCGAAAAGAAAAATCTTATATTGATTAAGCAATTGTTGGTCAAAGACTTATCTTAATCTCTACTACTTATAAAGGCCCCAACATGAACTTTGCTACAGATACCCCGACGAGATATACATAGCAGGCTTACAACCAAACGATATCCCATCCAACGGTTTACATTACCCTAACGATTTGCCTGGGTGCATCTAGCGATAAGCTTTGACGGACTGTGTGCTCTGCCGCACGAGAAGCCACCCGCATACCCCTTGGCTAAAAACAATTAAGGAAATAAATCACAAACACGATCTGACAATCAGGAACCATCACAACCATGATCTGGATCCATCAACCCACGCATGTTAGGTCGCCACTACCTCCGCCTTCGTCGCAGCTTAGATCGCCACCGCCCCGCCACCGCCTTCGTCGCCTGCCTCTCTTCCATCCTTGCCATCGTCGCCATCAACGCCTTCCCGAATGACTACATCGCCGCACTTGACGGCACCATAGCCGCCTTCCTCGCCACCGTCTTCGTTGCCTGCCTCTCTTCCATCCTTGCCATCGTCGCCATCGACGCCTTCCCGGATGAGAACATCGTCGCACTTGATGGCACCATAGCCACCTTCCTCGCCACTGCCTTCGTCGCCTGCCTCTCTTCCATCCTATCCATCGACGCCTTCTCGGATGACAACATCGCCGCACTTGACGACACCATAGCCGCCTTCCTCGCCAGTGCTATCGACGCAATCCTGGACGACGACATTGTAGACACCTCCTTCGCCACCATCGCCATCAAAATCCTTCCTGGACGACTCCATCGCAGCACTTGACAACGCCATCGCCACCTTCCTAGCCACTGCCATCGACGTCATCCTGTAAGACGGCATTGCCGCCACTGTCACCCCGCCTTCGCCAACTCCTTCACCCTACTGCATCGCACCGCCTGGTGTGTAGGCGCCCCTCCATCGCCCTCCTCCGGCTTCGCCATCCTGTAAACGGTGACAACACAATCTTTTAGAAACAAACCATTGCTTCCATGATTGTCAAAAGATAACTAGGTAATGAATGAATATGCGACACCACCAACATAAGTAGCACATGTGGCTTCAAAGAATTTCACAGCACCCTTTTTGTTCTTAAAAAGTCATGATGTATTTACTGCACTCTTTTTATTCTAATCGTCCAATATCATTGCTTCAGTTTACACTAACTTCCACTGTAGCTCCCTAACTTCCTATCAAGACACTACATATTTACCATTACCATGTCCATATTCCCAGTCACAGACACAGAGCTTTTCAAATGAGCAACCCCAGATATTATTATTAATAAACAGCACATACATCAAACGGCTTTTGAAATGAACAACACTAGCAAATATATTCTACGACTGACACCTGGCATATAATCTGAAATAAGATGTACAGCAAACTCATATAGATTCTACAACTGCCCCTTGCCATATAATCTAAAATAAAAATATAGAGCAAACACTGTATTTTGAATCCAAAATAAGATGTAGAGCAATAATAGTTACCTCCTCCTCAGATTATAGGACTTTGTTTCATTCTTTCCTTAAGTATATTTTACAACCTGCACTTCTATGGCTACTAGTACATATGCACGTGCACCGCACGTTGGCAAAAAAAAATGTAAATACATACATTTAAGGGTGAATGAGTTTCAGTATTTCATACTCCCTCTCTCCCAAAATAAGTGACTCATGAATCTATAATTGTTTTAGTGTGAGAAACATTCAAATTTAGACAAATAGAAGTCATTTATTTTGGGATGGAGGGAGTAGATAGGAGTACATTACAGAAAATGTTATACAAAATAGTGTCCTATCATCTGTTTTATTGTACAAAAAAACCCAAAAACAAATTTCCGTGGACCATGTCACAGGACGTTAATAGATAGATGCGCTGCTCCTAGGAAGTTTGCTACTGTCTTGGCCAGCAATTAGTTGACGTGACCTCTATCATGACTTTATAAACATCTCAAATGATGAGTTCTAGAAAAAAATTACAGCTGCGCCAGGAAGCCTTATTGGGCGCACACGTTAGCATTACCTAGTCTTACTAAAGCCCTTCAGACAGTCAAGAAATTACACTATTATTGGAGCACCGGATATATAATATTACTGGTGTCAGCGGGACATATATATAATCTTGATATTTGAAGCTTCCTCAGTGAACCCATACATGACACAGGTTGTGTATCCATCCACATAAAGAGCAATCACCTTCATTTATGGGAATCTTGGGCACAATAATGCTGTGATGCACATGAAGGAGGACACCATGACATGCTGTGAAGCACCTTCGTTCACTGCCAGCATCTGAAAGTTTGTTAATCACCTTAAATAATTGATCATGGCATACATGTGCGAAGAAGGTTGAAATAGTTCAGCTTTGGACTATTCCTGTAGAAAACATCCAGAAATACAAATTATGAGTATTGAATGATCTACTCCATGGGAAATATATTAACTAATATCTAAGAGAATCATGGATTCAAACAAAAAAGAGATAAAACCCGTGAGATAGAAAATTTTTGCTCATGGCAAGCCACATGATAACAACTGACTTTGTCAAAGAAAAGGTAAAACAGGGCCCAAACTAAACAAAAGCAAAGTCATTCTTCTAATGACCAGGGTACATGGCATTTAGTGGCAAGACAAAAATTACATATTTTGATCTACGACTAAAACTGAAACCTTGACGGTTGGTGTCGAAGAGATTGCTAGCAAAATTTATCATCCTAGATATCTAAATGAAGCAAAATTAAGTAAATTCATGACTTAGCATTAAACAGACAAGGTGCTGAAGCTGTGCATGTGACAAAGAGTCTTAGTATTTTTTCCCATATCACAATGTCACATACAGATAAAAGAGCAGAAAAACACACGTCATTGTTCACATAATTCAAAACAATACTAATTTGAGTCGTTACCTTTATTGGTCATTGGATCACATCGCTACATCTGTAGTACATTTATCATATCAGAACGTCCTTATAGACAATATTTTTAGTACTTCTCCCAACTGGGTCAATATCTTTGTTTGGCTTTGCAAGTATTCTTGTTGTTTGCCTTGATATGCCTCTAGACAAAGCAACATATAATTGACCATGAGAGAATACAGGTTCTGGAAGGTAGATGCCAACATTTGGAATAGTTTGACCTTGAGCTTTATTAATCGTCATTGCAAAGCTAAGACGAATGGGAAACTGCTTTCTTATGAATTTAAAAGGAAGCACCTCATCTTCAGAAGGGTACAAAGGAATTCGTGGAAGGAAAACTCGCTTTCCAGAATGTTGTCCTCCAATAATCTCGGCATCAATAACATTACCTTGAAATGCCTTGACAATAAGCCTCGTTCCATTGCATAACCCATTAGATGGATCTAAATTCCGAAGCAAGATGACCGGACAATTGATCTTCAATCTAAGAACATGTGGAGGCAGACCATTAGGTGTGAGGGAATTGAGGAATTCAGATGGGTAGTGATTGTGTGTATCGTCCACTGCTGAGTCAAAACTGTAGTATATTTTTTCTTCTCCAGGAAATATGTCTATGAGCATTGCATTTAATTCATCAACATATTCATTTTTGGTGGAAAGAATGGCATGGGAACTTATGTAAGACGATGATCTTCCATTCTGATTAAGTGAAGGAAAGACATCATCGATCAGCTTAATAACTGAGGCTTTTGAATCCATGTAACCTATAACTATCTCTTCAGGAAGTCGCACATAGTCTTCGACAATTGATTCTTCCGTACCATTTCCGATTCTCAAGAGAAAATCAGAGAACCATGGATCAGATTTTGCTCTCATATTGCGCTAGAGTTTTATTTGCTTCATACCCTCCCACAGATAGGATTTTTTAAGGGTAGCATTAACAATTTGCGCTCTAGTGCCACGCCTCACCACAGGGAGTACTTGCCTGAAATCTCCCCCAAATACTATTACCTTTCCTCCAAACGGCGACCCACATCCCGTAATATCTTGCAAGGTTCTATCAAGTGCCTCGACAGCTTGTCGTTTTGTCATGGCAACTTCATCCTAGATTATTAAAGATGATCTACGAAGTAATTCTGCTGTTCCACTCTGCTTACTGAAGTTGCACGTAGTTTCTTCTTGAATGTTTATTGGTATCTTAAATCTAGAATGGGCAGTCCTACCACCGGGCATGATAGAAGCTGCAATGCCTGATGTTGCTGTTGCGATGGCTATTAGTCCCATGGATCGCACTTTAGCCAGTAAGGCTTCATAAAGATATGTCTTTCCTGTACCTCCTGGACCATCGATGAAGAAAACCTTGCCCTTTCTTCCTAAAACATGGTTCATTATCTCATCAAAGGCAAGTTGTTGTTCGGTGTTTAAAGTTCCATACAATTGTAAGTCTTCTCTATCAACCGAAATAGACATCTCATCAGTCAGTTCTCTCTGCTCTAAGCTTTCCAAGTCATCTACATCCAATAGATCAGGAAGATCAAAGCTCTTGATGTCCTTCCCCATTGAGTATAGCAAATCTCTAATATCTCTAAGCACCCTCTGCTCAATTGCTTCATTACTTATGTTCTCCATACGAAAATCATCAGACATGGCTTCGAAGTGCTTATCCCATAATGCATGAACATGTGTTACCTCACAGAAGACCAAAACTGTAGCAAAAAGCCTTCTAAGTGCATAAGGCATTTGAAATGTCGTAGCTTCCATGAGACAATCAGAAATACTATTGTCTGCTTCAATGAGACCCCTTCTTTCTGCAGCCTCTCTAAATGTGGAAAAAACAACACCTTCAACAGTGCGTAAATCCTCGAAAGATGTAGCCCCCCTGACATGGTTTAGCAATACTCTCAAGTAATATCGCTCGCCTTCTGCTGGATGAGCAACCACAAGTCTACCTATTTGAATCCTCTGCCTACGACGTCTCCATGTCTTGTGATTTCTCTGCCATATATAAAATTCAGGAAATTCCTTATATAGAAAATTCCTAGCATAACTATCAATGGAGTTCATTTTGAAATACTCAGTTAGCATTGTCTTGGAAGATGATTCCGTATCTATCACATTCTTCAAATTGTTAGAATCTTTGTAATGCACAATATGCATATTTGGCAAGTGAACTTGCAATTGTAAGACGGCAGGAGACATCTCGCTGATATTAAAAGAATAAATCCTCCATAGTGCCTCTGGAGGTGATATAAACCTGGCATCTCTATACTCTCGGATTTCATCAATAACTGTATCTCCTGCGGCTTCTAGGATAAAAGAGGCACGGTCATGACCTTTGTATATGTACTTGAATAAATACTTAACAGCCTTGATGCTGGAGCAAACTTCAATATTGATATGGCAATTGTATCTCATAAGCAAATATGGATTATATGGAACAACCCATTTGTTATCCAAAACCGCTCCCCTAATGCACACTTGACGACCATCATCCCTACGTCTATAGATTGGATAGGAGTCATCTCCTTGCACCGTAGCCTCTGAGAATGGACAGGGATAGTGGTATTTACAATTTCCATCCTGCATGCATGAGTTCTTTCTATTGAGAACACCACATGGACCATGTATCATGTGTTTAATAACTAAATCATGCAGCACAGGGTACTTAGCTTTATCAGGAATTTCGGCAGAAATAATCCGATCATACTGGTCAGGGTTATTGATTTTGTAATTTGACTTCAAAATTATCAAGAAATGCGCATGGGGAAGTCCTCTTTTTTGGAATTCAATCACATACACATGCGCAACAACTTCTCCAAAGATTTTTTTCTTGAATATAAGCTTCTTTAGATCCTCTAACTTCGCCTTAAAGACCCGTGCTACCAAGTCTGGTCGATCTTGTGTTGATTGCCCTGGTGCGAGCTCTTTTATTATCTCTTCCCAACTTGGGTTGCATGTCATTGTTAGAAACAAATCTGGTTTCCCAAACCGTTGTACCAAGGCCATAGCATCTAGATACCTTCGGCGCATGTCCCTTGGACCCCCAACGAAAGAGGGTGGGAGTACAATGCGCTTTCCAATCATGCAGGCACGGGTCTCACCGGCAGCAACACTATCAATCAACCCTTGATACAGATCTGCTCGTATGAGAATTTGATTTGCAGGGTTTAAGTAGAATGCTAACCTTATTGATTCAATCTTTATGTACATATCAACAACGTATTGTTGAGTGAGTCGTTTTCCAAAAAGTAAGACATTAAATTCTCTTGCTCGAATTTGCAATTTGAAACAGTAATATTCCCTTGGTGAAACACAAGAACCAGAGTTGTAATCTTGTCCTATATACAACAAAAAGTTTACATTAAAATATTAAACAAATAGAAATGAGTATATCATCAAAATATAATATATACTATTCTTACCTTCTTCATTGAGGTCATTTCGTTGATGGCTAATATTAAGAGTTGCACTTGTTCCCACTTTCAGTATATTCAAGTTCCAACCAACTTCCCCGTTGGGGAAGAAAAGTGGGTATGACAGTGGATCGTAGCAACCTTGGTATGCTTTTATGTATTGTGGTTTGTCTAATTTACCATATACGATTATACTCCTGTCGAAATGAGCTTGAGGATCGTTTCCCTCTACCCAGATTGCTGCTACTTGTGATGTAGTAGGTTTATTATATACTCGTTGATCTAAACAAATGTTGGTGTTCAGCTCAATTCGATATTCATCAAGATTTGATACTGAACCAAGGCTTCGAAATGCTTGGGCATAAGGATTATGCAAAAGTATGTGTGTCAACTTTCGGATGAGAACTCTATCAAGATTAGAGGAGTTTCTGAATCTATGCTGCAAGTCCACATCAGTGTCATAAAAGTACAGTTGTAGATGTTTTGGACCCTCCCCTGTTGGAACCAATTGGTCAATTCCGTGATAAATCTGACCTTGTGCACGAAAAGTGTAAACCCCAGACCTTTTATTGCAATATTGTTGGTCCAACATAACACCAAGAGAAGTAAAAGAAAAGTGTGAATTGAAGTACCGTATGTTGTCTTGGAAATACTTTGCTTCTAAATCTTGACTTGTGTACAATCGACGCAGTTCCTCAGGAACATGTGGAGTTACTATCGTGACTTTTCCTCCCATGCAGCAAAATGTTGGTTTCTCATACTGAAATCTTTTTGCGCCACAATGCTTGCAATTGGGTACCTCCTCCAAGACATGGTGAACACTCGTAAATTCTGATATATGTGATCATACAGATCAACTCGTGTCTCACAAGTAGCACGATTTGGTTCTCGATATGATACATATTCAGAACCTGTCCATTGTTATTGAGAAGCCAATACGTAAGGACCATGATGATAGGAATTTTTTTGTCCATTCGCATACATATGTACTAACATGTTTACCTTGTCCAGCGAATATATAGCTCTCATCATCTTCATCATCGCCTTCAGGCATATCCCGGGTTTGCCCATATTCAGATGTTATATCACCTCCATTTTCATTGAAATTACCTGATGAGCATCGAATATAAAATTAGTGGTCATAATTAATAAGTAACTTATTAAAAACATGTTATCTGGTGCTGAAATTACCTTGGTTAGGTGGAAAATTATCCATCGGCACATAGATTCCATCCTCAGATTCAGAAACAATATTCTCTTGAACTTCCATGCGAGTGTGTTGACTAAGCAAGTTGTCAATTTGTCCAGCTATATATTTTCTATCACAACAACTTGCCCGATCAGTCTCATCATGTGCATTACTACAACCTGCTCCATGAGACTTTCTTCTCTTCTTATACTCACGATTCCTTTGTTTGTATGCTTCTCTTTGTTCAGGTGTCAAGCGTGAGTACCAGCTAGTGCCACGTTGTCGCTTACGTCGATTGGTATTTGTCAACGCAATATCTGCAGCTTGATCTCCAAGAGAAATAGAAGATGTATGTACTCCAGATGGACTAACTGTCAGTCGAGTCCCATTATATGGGTGGCACGTATTTGACGGAAGAATTATGCAGTGGCCTGAATCAGATATGTCTTGTTTACCTGACTTGGATATCTCAAAAGTACCAAATGTGGCCACTGCTGTTCACATGACGAAAAAGGAAAAAAAAATAGATTATATTATAATTAGTAATACATTTAAACAGAATATTCTGACAGTGTAGACAAATATCAAACCTTGTTTCATTTTTGAGGAACAATTTGGTTGATTGCCCGCTGAACTGTGCATGCAACAATCTAAAAAAAGGAAAAATATTCTATCAGCATAGCATACAGAATAATTATTAAACCATGTTTATTATAACCCACCAAAAAGCTACCTTCTGTCACTTGAGAAGATTCCATTTGTGTTTGCCCAGCTCTATTACTGCTTGCATCGCTATATCGTTTAGCTCGTTTGTACTCACGATTTCTCTGTAAATAAGCTTCTTTTTTAATTGGTGTCATTTGCAAGTATATGTCCCTGTCACGATAACGCTTGCGGTGTACAGGATTCATCAGTACATCTGTTGGTTCAACAATATGATGATTTAGCTCAGTAAAATTAGTCCCTGCTTGAGTACACACATAACAAAGGATATGTCATTTAGAAAGTATATAAAGTTTAAGATATATGCAATAAGATGATTAGAGTTGATAGACATAGAACACCGATTCCTTTCTGATGACCTCGAATTAACCAACATTTTTTTTAGTTTTATTAATGAGTCTGAACTTCCAACTGAACGGGCCTACTGTGTAATTATTCCCATCCATATGATGCGCATGTAGAACCGGATAAAATCAGTTTTTCTTCAGTGAGTTCGTACTTCCAAACTGAGCGGACCTCCTATGTAATTATCTTCATTCATGTGATGAGCATATATGACTGGACGGAATCAGTTTATATCTCACTTTTTGTAAGGGGAGGAACTGCGTACCTGAGAATGATGACGGATGAGAAGTGAACGGGCTGATATCTGGAACAGAATGATGACGCAGAGTCATACGGGCTGGCGAGGTTGATTTTGCGTAGTTTCCAAAACCAAAATCTATAGGAGAAATGTGGATAGCACAATCGGTATCAGATACATAGACAAACCCGGATGCGAGAGAACATAATTTACAAATTAATGCTCCAACTGAAAATACATCTCCTCACGTGGAGTTTTGGACATACAAAGTTATGAAATATATAACTGTCGGAAATAGAACTTAGTTCTGTGCAAATCATGTAAGTGCACTTTCTAACCTCTTATCTCGTCAATAACAGAACACTTACAACATTCTTATCCACATAATATCTCACCACTCAACATTAAAGGTCATATACAAATCTTCTCAAATGAATATAACTTCCGAACAGATAAAAACAGTTTATATAGTATTCATGTGTTGTAAAAAGGAAGGAAAATGGATGAAGTCTCAAATGGATGCCACGTGCTGAACCAACTAACAAAAAATACAATCGACCATTCCACGTATCCATCCCATTCCGGTATGCAACTTCACAACCACACACTAATACATTGCCTTCTACTGGTCTATCACTGCATAGCTGTTTGGACAAAAAAACAAACACCTGACGTGTAAAAAAGACACACAGCGACCACAAGGACGGAAAATGCTGAGATTCGCAATGGGATAAGAATAGATAGTTGTTACGAAGAAGCATCGACTGGGACGGTAATCTGATGCGAGAAATTACCAAGAAAATTGGAACGAACGAAAAGTAGATATACAGTAATGGTAAGAAGAGGGAGTCACAGAGGTACTCACCTGAGGGCTAAGACACTTCCGCTCCCTCCTAGCGTAGATCCCACAAGCTGGATGCAGAGGAAAGTAAAGCAAGCAGATTGAATCGTAGCAGTAAGCAGGTGGAAGGGATGGAGATGCTGGCGTTTGGCGCGCTGGTCGTGTATGGTGTCCAGGAAGTGTTCCGCGCGGGCCGTTTTCAAATTTGGTAGGCCTGCAGAGAGAGTCGCGTGAGGAGCTATCGAGAAGGTGCGAGCTGGTTCGGACAGTGGTGGGGACAGGCGCTGCGAATCCAGGAAATATCAGTCATTGGATCTAAAAGATCAGTGTCAGATGGAGGGTGGATATCAGTGAAAATGAAGGAATCGACGGCTGGGATTGATCTCGTCTTGCTTTGGCGGGAAAAACTGAATCGGACGTGGTAAATCCAAATTCAAAACTGGTACGATATTCACAGGATATTGAACAATCAACTGGTATGTCATTTCCCTCTACTCGCGAGGGGGCACGCACCCCATTTCAGGATATAAGCAACACCCGCCCGTTGGGTAATATCAGCAACGAGTAGCTATGAGTACTTCTATTTTATCTGATATAATGAACAATATTGTTGATGTAATGCTAAGTAACATTATGTATCTCTACAGACCCTAGAGAATTGAAGAGGATTAGGGACGGAGAATATTATGCACGACATGCAGATGATATCCGGAAAAGACGGCGTGAGGCACTTCAAAACAAACCTGCTTCGTCAAATCTGCTTACTAATGAACAAATGGTGCTTGCTTCTCTTGCCGATATCGATGTCCAAGAAAACGAAGCACAAACACCTGTCTCCACATCTCTTGGTAATGCCCCTTCGTAATGCTGATGATTAACCAATTACTATTTTGATATACCAATTACTGTTTTCATCTAAGTGCAGATCCTAAAGAAATAAAGAGGCAAAAGGCAAGGTTATATTATGCACAGAATAGAGAGGAAATTTTAAAGCGACAACGGCAATCCCATGAACAGAAAAAAATCCGCGCTCCTAAACATAGATGACACTTTGACACATACACCGGCTACAGGTCAATCAGCTGTCACAGAACTACAGAAAATAACATCTGCAGGTTCTCTACTACCACAAAGTATTGATTGTATGTTTATAGTTTGCCAATTATTAATTCTACTATGTGGAATTTCCTTGCAGACTTATCAACTCTACCAACATCATCTCAAACACTTGGAGGCATCACCTAAGAGAACGAGAATAATGTGACTGACGAAAATGATTCCAATTGGTTGCATAAAAATGATTCATATCATATGCAAAAAATTGCATGAAGGATGAGAGCACTTGCTGTGCCTCTTGGTCATAATAAGCCACAAATAATGCAACACCATGCACGACCCCTCACACAATTGTCAGGGGTTGAAATACCACAAATGAGTAGAACCGTCAATTTACACACCTCAGGTCACACATTTGAAAACTCAGGTTAGTGCATGGATTTGTTTATACTGCATAATATTCGTTTGTGTTTAATTGGACTTAATGCGAGGGCTCTTTCATTTACTCATTTGGAGGTCCTTTTTATGGCTCCAATCAACCTCAAAATACCCAAGCTAATTATAAGAGCCAACATCTGCAAAGTACTACTAACTACCCTACATTTGTGCATTCTACCGATGTACCTGGAGAGGAAAATATTGGTATGTACTCTCATGCTAATATCAATATTTGTGTACAGGATTATGGCATTTTACTGATCGGGCCCCATTTACCATTACCTTTACTTCTCAAGTGTAGTTATTAATATTACAATTTACATAGATGGGAATGACCAACAAGACGATGTATACGGAATATTTGAGCCCAGTGATCACCCGACCAACTTTGATGGTACCTACACTCTTTTCTTTTGTTAGGATATAATGATTTTGTTAACATTTTACTCACATACATGTCCCCATCCATATGTTGCATACTAGAATGTGAGGACGGAGTACATAATAATAATGGACAAGCCGTAGATGATGAGATTGATGAGGAAGCAAGAATATTGAGGGGACAAGGTATGTATATTTACACCTTCTTGATTTCAAAATAAACACTGTTTCTATATTATTTCTTACTTTATTGTCCGTAAACATTTGTAGGTGTTGATTACGAATCAGATCGAGAAGAACCCCAGACTACTAGAGGAAACCCCATGAATGATGATATTGCCGATAGAATCTACCAAAACCTACCAAGTAGACACCATGTCCTCAGAAAGGTGCCTAACTGTCACAATTGTGGAGCAATGCAGTTTCCGTTTGAGGGGCCTGCATTTTGTTGTAGAAAAGGGAAAGTCAGTATATTCATTCCGGATGTTCCTGAAAAATTGAAATGACTGTGGACAAGTCAGGATGACGAAGATGCTATATATTTCAGAGAGCATATCCGCTACTTTAACTCCCACTTCTCATTCACGAGTCTTGGATTTACACTTGACCGTCGAGTAAGCACCGCGACAGGAACTAGGAACTATACATTTCGTGCACATGGCATGTTGTACTACAAAATGGATGATCTGGTGCCTGGCAGTAATGGGCCATGACATTTGCAGCTTTATATTTATGACGGCGATGAAACCTTGTCTCACAGGGTTCTCAGGTCTCCTGACCTAAATTTAGACCTCATTCGAAAAATATTGAGGATACTTGAGCACAACCCTTATGTGCAGACTTTCAAAAGTGTTGGGTCTTTTTCAAATCTCGATGAGTACAAGATTGAGCTAAACACAAATATAACCATGGATCAACGCCGGTATAATGCACCCACTACTTCAGAAGTTGCTGCAATATGGGTTGAAGGAAACGACCCAACAAACTCCTTCGATAGGAGTGTTGTCGTGCATGCTAAAGGAGGCCATCCGTTGTATATTAGGGCATACTATGGGTGCTATGATCCACTGGCATATCCATTATTTTTCCCGGGTGGGGAAACCGGCTGGAATGGAAAGATTCCATATATTGAGCCCCTTGATCAGACACCTGAACATTTAGTTGACAATTCTGATTTAGTCACAGGTGTCCAATGTCCTGAATTTATTAATATTGGTTTGTTATACATAAATGATGTTGCGTATCTACGTCTACACGACATGAATACCAGGCCACCGATGTACCTGATCGAGATGAATACAATACTACTGATTTACCAGCAGGCATGATAAACATTGATAATTTTACATCATTTAACAAACAACAGCCAAAATTATTCTCTTTGTTAACCATTTTATTATTTATAGATGTTGTTGTTAGGAACCAACTAGAGGACGTTATCGAGTTTGCGGAGTCCACTAGATTTGTTAGCGCAAGGGAGTACTACTGCTTTAAGTTGCAAGTACGCAAAAATTTATTTAACATCATCTTGTTTGGGGGACGCCTCTTCCAACAGTGGGCCGTTGATATGTACATCAAGATAGAAACTATGAGGCTCGACTGGTACTCAAAGCCGAGCAATCAGAAAATTATACGAGCTAACCTCTACCAGGTAACGACATATCAATAATTTTATTAATAATGTTTATGAACAATCATGAGAATGAGGTCATTTAAGTATTATGTTTGCTCTATAGGGTCTGGTTGACACTGTTGTTGCTGGCAAGGCACGTGGTGATCGGATTGGCAAGAGAATCGTGCTCCCACGGAGTTTTCCAGGTGGTGACATAGACATGCAGAGGAGGTTCCTAGATGCAATGGCTATAGTCCAGTGTTGGGGTAAACCGGACTATTTTATCACGATGACTTGCAATTCATACTGGGAGGAGATAACAAATAAACTATTACCCGGTCAACTACCACAAGATCGTCCGGACCTTGTGGCAAGAGTTTACAAGGCTAAGCAGCGTGATATGATGGATTTATTAACCAAGGAATTTTTTTTGGAGAAGTTGCTGCTTATGTGCATGTCACCGAGTTTCAGAAAAGAGGTCTCCCGCACGAGCATATCCTTCTAATCATGAAATCAGAGAGCAAGTTAAAGACCCCAGATGACTATGATCGGGTGATATCTGCAGAGATACCTGACAAAGAGAAGTATCCAGTCCTTCATGATCTGGTAGTGAAACACATGTTGCACGGACCCTGTGGTGAGTTGAAGAAAAATTGTCCTTGCATGATTGATGGGCAATGTCATTTCCACTATCCTCGACAGTTTTGTAGCCATACACGGCAGGGAAAGGATTCGTATCCCATATATAGAAGGAGGATTGATGGGTGTGTAGTCAATATCAGAGGAGCGAAGCTAGAAAATAGATGGGTGGTTCCTTACAACCCAGTTCTTCTCATGTGATACAACTGCCACATTAATGTTGAAGCGTGCTCGAGCATCAAGGCGGTCAAGTATTTGTTCAAGTATATCTACAAAGGGCACGATAAAACATCCTTTGCATTCGAGAGAGATGTCATCAATGACAGGGGAATCATCAATGAAATTTGTCAATACAGGGATGCACGCTATATATCTCCTCCAGAGGCTATTTATAGGATTTTTGGATTCCACACGTTTGGTGTCAGTCCATCTGTTCTCCAGCTCCAACTTCATTTACCCAACATGCACACTGTTGCGTTTAAAGCCGGTGATAATCTAGAAGATGTAGTCGCTCGGCCATCTTCATCCAAATCCATGCTTACCGGGTACTTTGAGATGGACCAAAAGTATTTGAAGGCACGAAAATGGTTGTATAGAGAGTTCCCAGAACAATATAGGTGGATCGCTGGAGATAAGAAGTGGCAGAAGAGAAAAAATAAGAGATCGGCAGATTGGACGACTTGTGTATGCACATCCCGCTGAAGGAGAGAGGTACTACCTGAGGGTGATCCTAAGTCATGTCCGAGGTGCTACTTCGTTTGATGACTTAAAAACGGTAAATGGAAATCTATGTAATTCCTTCAGAGAGGCGTGTGAGTACTTGGGCCTCACTGAGCACGACAGGTCACTTGATGATTGCATGACTGAGGCTGCCACATTTCAGATGCCTTGTGCTCTTAGACGGTTGTTCGCAACTATACTGGTACTCTGCAAGGCAACAGAAATCCGAAAGTTGTGGTCCAAACATCTAGCATCGATGTCTGAGGATTTCCGCCTCAATCATTCCAATGAGACGACACTTGAGCAGATGGTCCTAAGAGATATCAGAGATCTGGTGCAATCCATGGGAAAGGATATTAAAAGCTATGGACTTCCGGATTTGGTTGAGACAGATGATTCTTCTAACACCGAGTATAGAGAGGTAACACAGGAGAGACAAGTCACCGCGGACCAAGAACATCTAGATCTAATTGACTCTTTGAACAATGAACAGTTAGATGGTTACAATGAAATAATGGACCATGTGAGGAACAAGAAAAGCCAGATATTCTTTGTTGACGGTCTAGGAGGCACTGGGAAGACGTACTTATACAAGGCATTGCTTTCTAAGGTGCGTGACATGGGTCTAATAGCAATCGCGATAGCTACATCAGGTATAGCAGCATCGATTATGCCTGGAGGCCGAACTACACACTCCAGGTTTAAAATTCCAATCAAGCTCACTGACTACAGCATGTGTGGTTTCACAAAGCAGAGTGGTACAGCAGAGTTTCTTAAACAAGCGTCTTTGATAATTTGGGATGAAGTTGCTATGACAAAGCACCAAGCTGTTGAGACGCTTGATAGATCACTCTAAGATATAATGGGATATTCTTTGCCGTTTGGTGGGAAGGTTGTCGTCTTTGGTGGGGATTTTAGGCAGGTCCTTCCTGTTGTGTCACGAGGGACAAGAGAACAAATCATGGATGCTACACTACGGAGATCCTATGTGTGGGATAAGATCCGCAAGATTCCCCTCACGCACAATATGCGTGCACAGGCCGGTCCTTCATTTTCTGAGTACCTTCTAAGAATCGGCAATGGAATAGAAGAGACAATAGGCGATGACTATGTGCATCTCCCAGATGATATTGTGATTGGATATACCGAGGATGATACATCAATTAACAAGCTCATCGAAGATATCTTCCCATCGCTGCACACAAATGCTACATCGAGAGAGTATATGAGCACACGTGCAATTCTTTTGACCAAGAACGAGCATGTGGATAACCTCAATGACAAAATGATCTCTAAGTTTCCAGGCGAGGAGAAGGTATACCATAGCTTCGACTCAATCGAGGATGACTTGCAGAGTAATTACACCATTGACTTTTTGAACGCGATCACACCAAATGGCCTACCCCCACATGTCTTGCGAGTAAAGGTCAATTGCCCGGTTATTCTCCTACGGAACCTAGACCCTCATAATGGCCTATGCAATGGAACACGGCTCATGATCAGAGCCTTCCAAGATAATGCAATTGACACAGAGATTGTTGGTGGTCAGCATGCTGGAAAAAGGGTGTTCATACCTAGAATCCCTATGTCGCCCTCAGAGGACATCTCACTTCCCTTCAAACTCAAGAGAAAACAGTTTCCCATCCGCTTGAGTTTTGCGATGATCATTAACAAGGCACAAGGCCAGACCATACCAAACGTCGGTATTTACCTTCCCGAGCCTGTATTCTCACATGGACAGCTATATGTTGCATTGTCAAGGGGCGTCTCGAGGCAGACTACACGGATTTTGGCCAAGCCAAACATGGATGTTGATAAAACCAGGAAAAGCACCAAAAACATTGTTTATAGAGATGTTTTGGAGGGGTGAGGCAGGTGCGTTATTTCCAACTATGTTGTATTATCTATGCAACTACTTTTGATGCTAACAATAATTGGTTTTCTAATTCCAGGTCTTAATTCTGGTAACCATATGTTGCAGCTAGACTTCAACATTGTTCAGTTAAGGTTCAGTTAAGGTACGCCTGGTCTGACTAAAAATACTACTTGCAGCAATCGGAAGGGAAATAAAAGCACCAACCAGGTTACTGATGCTGCTATACCTCTATATTGGTTTACATAAATCCTAATTTACTTTGTCAAATATTGCAGGGAGCAACTGGTGTGTATGTGGAAGAACCAGAGATTACATACGCCAAGGCTGAAATCAATTAGGGAGGAGCTGGTGCAATTATGGCTCTGTGTATGGCGTCCAGAAAAGTGCTGGTACGTGGTTGATGTAGAGCTCGTTGGGAACCCCAAGAGAAAGGTATAATGAACACAGCATCAAGTTTCCCTCAGTTATGAAACCAAGGTTTAATCGAACCAGTAGGAGTAAGGAAACACACCAAAGGTGTTACTAGCTGAGCTTTGGCAGGGCACACTACCGGTGCTAGTAGCAACGTGGAGACCTGCACAACACAACCACAGAACTTTGTCCCCAACTTGCGATGAGGTTGTCAATCTCACCGTATTTTGCGGAAAACAAAGAATTAAACGTATCGAATGGAAAGAAGTAAAAGTTTGCAGAAAGTAAACACAAAGCAGTAAAAGATTGTAGATTGAATATAAAAGCCAAGGACCGGGATCCATAGTTCACTAGAGGTGGCCCTCCTTAGATAGATAACATGTTGGATGAACAAATTACAGCGGGGCAATTGACAAACACCGAGAAAGCAATACATGCATATACTAATCATCTTGACTCCTTTGAGAGTTGATTGGGCATTACAACATAATACATAGACTGCCATCCAACTGCATCTATGACTAATAATCCACCTTCAGGTTATCATCTGAACCCCCTCCAGTATTAAGTTGCAAGCAACAGATTATTGCTTTACGAACTGCGTGTAAAGTAAATAATACGATTGTTCTGTGAACAAAGGATTGTTGTTTTCTCCCTAGTAGCAACAACACATCTAGTACCTTAGAGATTTCTGTCACTTCTCCAGATTACCAGAGGCATGAACCCACTATCGAGCATAAATACTAACTTTTGGAGTTGCTAGCATCTACTTGGCCAAGATAGCTACTAACAACGGAAAGCATACAAGATCACAAATAACAAAGACATGATAGAATCAATAATCAATCTGAAATAGCATCTCAATATCCATCGAATCCCCGCAAACACAACATGTATGCATACAAATAGATGATCTTGATTATGAACGGAGCTCACAAGACTAAACATGGAAGCACAAAGGAGGAGAACCAGCCATGTAGCTACTACATGGATCCGTAGTCCAAGGATGAAGTACTCACGCATCATACCGGAGGCTTGCATGGTGATGAAGAACGCCTCCAGGGTGAATTCCCCTCTCCGGCAGGCTGCCGGGAAGAGCTTCAGATCCCTCCCGATCTAGGGATGGAGATGACGGCGGCTATAGACTCTTTCATAGATTTTTGATCGGGTACTTAGGATTTACGTCCCGAGGGCATCTTATAGTCGGAAGGGGAGGCCGAGGGGGTGCCGGGAGTGGCCACACCACCCCTTGGCGCAGGCCATGCCTGGACGCGCAGCCAGGTGGTATGGTGGCTCCCTGACCCTTCTCCGTCTCGTATTTTGACACTTGATCCCTTCCGGAAAAATAGGCACTTTGGCTTTTGTCCCATCCAATTCCGAGAATATTCATTTTCTGACTTTCCTGGAACCAAAAACAGCAGAAAACAGGCAGCTGGCACTGTGGCTCTTGTTAATAGGTTAGTCCAAGAAATCATATGAAAAGTACTCCAAAGTTGGAACAAAACACAAGAAAGTGGATAAAACCAAGCATGGAACATCAAAAATTATAGATACATTTGCAATGTATCATGCAATCAATTAGGGAGGAGCTGGTCCAAAAGAGAAATATTTTTGCACACATTTAATGATTCATATTTCAATTATAAAGCATGGGTTAACTTTTGGTTCTGATGTTTTCAGATTCATGTGTGTCTACTATGCGGTGCTATTGTACTCATGCTTGTAATGGAAGCACCATATTTTCAAAATAACTAAACATCCTATTTTAACACGAAAGAAAGCAGTGCTCTCAATAGTAAACAAGCATCATATAAAAGCAGGAACAATATTTTAATGAGGTGCAATTACTTACCTAGAAACATTTGTTAGACACAGGCCGTCTATCTGCGATGTGCATAACACGAATAAGATCCAGCCCCTCCACTTCCGTTTAGCGCATAAGCGAAGTACTTTTCATCCTCGCTAATAGAATATGTTAAAAGGGTGAATGTCCCATAAGTATTTAAATATTTGGATCCAAGGGAACATCCGCCTATTCGTTCAAATGATCCTACACTGTAACCACAATGCACAATCAAGCTCGTTCATGAGTTCATCAACGGTATAGCACAATAGCACGATTCAAAAAATTCAAATAGACCACACAATAATCAGGAAGTTGCATGAACAGCAAATTACCTCAAGTCAATGTATAGGAGGTAACTACATTGAGGTATGCTAGCTATTTGTTGGTAACGAACATATAATGGAACTGGTAATTTTCCCAATTCTATATTGATCTGTGTTTCTGTGCCTCGGAACCTTTGAAAGAACATTTTATATTTTTCTATGTTTTGCGTGTTAGATAACAATACTATGGAGACCATTCATGTGCGCTAAGTGTGTAGGAAGTTTCGGGGGGGGGGGGCAGATAATCCGCCCCACCAAGGGCCGGATAATCCGGCCTACCTCATCGCTCAAAGGAAGCCAAGGCGCGTCGCTCAGTACCCGGTCGGATTTTCTTCCGAAAAATCCGAACTGGGGCGATTTTTCCTCCCCAGGCCGGAGAATCCGAATGTCGCACGGGCCGGATAATCTGGCCCCCAGTTTTTGAGCAAAAGGAGGCAAGGCGCGTCGCTCGGTATCCGGTCGGATTTTCTCCCGGAAAATCCGAACTGGGGCGGTTTTTCCTCCCCAGGCCGGATAATCCGGCCCTCGCATAGGACCGGATAATTCGGCCTCCAGAAGTTGATCAAGGGTAAGCTCGGCGCGATGCTCAGAGAGGAGGCGGATTATCTGCCGGATATTCCGAGTCTAGGGCGGTGTTTTCCCAGGCCGGATAATTCAACCCTCACTTGGGCCGGATAATCCGGCCCCCAAAGTGTGCAACGGCTGGTTTCTAAAGGGGGTATAAATACCCCTTCTTCTCCAACATTCAGACCTCTTGATTCATTCGAAATTGTCCAGACATTGTGCAAGAGCTCTCATTCTTGATCTCCCACTTCAACCACCTGAAGGTCTTGATCTTTGGTGGAATTGAAGGAGGAGAAGTTCATCATCATCATCAAGAATCAAGCGCTTCAACTCCTCTCCATTCACTTGGAGAAATCCCTGATCTAGTATTCTTGTCAATACTTAGATCTTGTTTATTGTATTTGATAACTTTGTTCTTGTGGCAGCTTGTTCTCATTTCGGGAGCCTCCAAGTTGTTGTGGAGTTGTTGCCCCGCTAGTTGTGTAAAGGCGCCGGTGCCCGCCTCGAAGGGTACCTATAGTGGAAAGGTGGATCAGGCCTTTTGTGGCGAGATCCATCGGAGAACAGGGTGAGGCCTTTTGTGGCGTGGTGGTCTTAGTACCGCCCACCCCTCCAACACAGACATACTTCCCTTAACAAGGAAGGAACTGCGGTCAAACAAATTATGTGTCTCCGCGTGCTTCACTTCGGTTTACCCGTTCCTCTTCCACTCGCTCTTTACTCGCTAGTAGATAGGGTTGCATATAGGGAAATTCCACCTAATAGTTTATCTAGAGAATTTACCCTTTGTGCTAAGCCTAAAATTAAAAAAGAATTAAAAATTGCTGTAGCACCTATTCACCCCCCCCCCCCTCTAGGTGTCCATACGATCCATTTCAATTGGTATCAGAGCCCCGGCTCTTAATTCGGGCTTAACCGCCTAAGAGTAGTATGGGTACCGAGGATGGTGGAAATGAGGCTATGGATAAGGTCACAATGGATGATCTCAAATCGTTGGAAACAACCTTGTTGAAATCCTTTGAGGCCAAGATGGAGGAGATGAATCAAATGATTGCTCGCCTTACATCATCCATAGCCCCATCTCCATCCTCCTCTAAGGCTGCCACACCATCATCTAAGGAAAAGGGTAACACCGGATCCAATGATGATGATGTGGAAGGTGAAAAACTTAATGGTTCCACCTCTAAGAAAAGGGAAGTGGTAAGGAGGAATATAGTGAGGTTCGCCACGTATATTCCCCCGACCCACCTATCCCTCATCCTCATATAAACAATAGGGGTGATCCACCCAAGCTCACTGCATCCTCTTTTAATCAATGGCAATTCCTAATGAAATCTCATGTTTGCAGCTCCTCTATTGAGTTGTGGAGGATTATTGAAGAGGGTCTTCATATTGGAGATCAAACCAATCTAACAAGAAGAGAAGTTGTGGATAGCCAGTTGAATGCCACTGCTCTCCACATGATACAGCTGGGTGTGGGTCCTAAGGACATGCCACACATTGAACATCTCAACACAGCTAAAGAGGCTTGGGATGCTCTTACGGATCTCTTCGTTGGAAATGAAAGCATGAGAAAAAACAGGTATGATGCCCTTAGTAATGAAGCTGAGGGATTCTACATGTTGGATGGTGAAAACCATGAGGACATGTATAGAAGACTCAAGGGCATCGCAACAACATTTCGAAAGCATGGGGCCACTCACATTGATGATGCATGGATAAAAAGGAAATATGTGAGTACCTTAATGCCTTTCGAGCCAACGGACTTGAAGAGCCTGCAAGGTAGACATAACTATCATCAAATGACATCCAACGAAGTCATGCAAGAAATGGCGTCATTCAAAGTGGCAGCAAAGAATGCTGAAGATGCTCGTGCTCAGGCCATTGGAATGCAAAAGGGTGTCAATGTGGCTCTCAAAGCCAATGTTGTTGAGCAAGAGGAAGATGAAGGAGCTTTTGAGGGGGTATCCATGGACTTCCCCGATGAGGTCAAACGTACTCATGGTGAGTACATGCCATTTTATGCAAGGAACTTTTGGAAGGACCCTGCCAAAGCCAAGTCTGAACTTGAGCGCAAGAACGTGTCAAATGGAAGAAGAGAAAGTGGCCCAAGATTGAGAACTTGCTTCAACTGTGGAGATAGAATGCACTTTGTAGCTGAGTGTCCATATCAAAACAGAGAAGACAATGGTGGCAGGCTCATTCTTAAAGAGAAATCTAAAGCACCTAAGAAGAAGCCATTTACTAAGAAGAATGGCCCTTTCAAGAAGCAACCCAAGATTGTCTTGGTAGCTCAAGAGGAATACTCCTCCGCAAGTGAAGATGAAGAGGATGATGATAGCTCCCGCGAGGTGGCTGCTATAGCCACCACATCGACTCCCTCATCACTCTTCGACTCGCCGAACGAGAACGCCATCAACAACAACGCCACTTGCCTAATGGCAAGAGGGTCCGAGGTATCAACTTCTAGCTCTTCATTTCCTAAGACTAACATAATTTTGGATATGGATGATCATGACAGTCTTATAATGAAAGAAGAAGTTATTGCCTTGGATACTTTTTTCACTAACCTACAAGGTGAGCACAAACTTCATTTTGATGCTCTTATGAGTCAACTTGCTCAAGCCGAAGATCTCCTTGAAGAAAAGGGCAGAATTGAAAGAGAAGATGCCTTGGAGATAGCTTCTTTGAAGAATGCCTTGGAAGAGGAAGAGGAAGCTCGAGTATCTTTGGAAGAAAGACTCGAATCCCTTGAGGAGTCACAAGAAGAAGTTGTAGCTCAGCTCATTAAAGAACATAACCATGCTCTTGCCAAGGTAAAGAAACTAAAGAAAGAAAAGATTGACTTTGGGGCTGTTCATGCTAGACTTTTGGAGAAGTTTGATAATCTTGAAAGTGCCCACAAGGCATTGAAGAGTGATCATTCTACTCTAAATGAGTCTCATGACCAGCTCCAAACTCAATTGAAACGGTATGATATGCCAAGTACCTCCACTTCATCCTTTGGAAAAGAAGACCTTGCAAGAAGTTCTCAACACAAAGGTAAAGGGGTTATTGATGAGATACTGAGCAGGCAAAGGACAAACAATAGTAAGGAAGGTCTTGGTTACATACCCAAGATAAAGAGCAAGAAAAACAACAAGAATAAGAAGAGCAAGACTGCTCAATCAAAGACTAGCAACATTACCAATGACAAGACTAATTATGATGGTTTTGTAGGGATCAACAATCCTAACTTTGAACTATATTGTAATTATTATGGTGATGTTTATGCTAGTTATGTAGGCCCTTATGATTGTTACATTCCTTGGTCTATTTAGGTTCCCAAGATCCTTGTTACTAACATGAGAGGACCCATTGAAAAATGGGTACCTAAAACCAAGAAGTAATTTTCTTGCAGGGCTATGCTTCCGGTGGTTATAAATGGGTACTCGATAGCGGTTGCACGAGTCATATGACCAGAAGCAAGGAGATCATCACGGAGATGCGGCCAAACCTTGATCACATAACCGTCTCCTATGGTGACAAGTCAAAATCTGAGGTATTGGGTCTTGGCAAAGTTGTGGTGGCTCACGATATCTCTCTCGTGGACGTCATGCTCATTGAGACCCTCGGGTACAACTTACTTTCAGTTCGCGCCCTTGGTAAGATGGGCTTTGCAGTTTATATTGATGCTGATTTGGTGGTACTCTTGTGGAGCAAGTCTCTAAAAGTCGCTTTCGTGGGATATGTCGAAAACGACCTATACGTGGTGGACTTTTTAGGGAAAACCACTACAGGCCCGATGTGTCTTTTCAGAAAGGCTGGCTTGGGTTAGCTATGGCATCACCGACTAGCCCACGTCAATATGAGAACTTTGCAAAGTCTCCACAAGGGTGGCCACATTCTTGGACTAAAAGAAAATGTCTCATTTGCGAAAGATCGTGTTTGCAGGGCTTGTGTTGAAGGGAAAATGCATGACTCGCCTCATCAAAGGAAAACCATTATCTCTTCAAAAAGAATTTTGGAGCTCCTTCATGTGGACCTCTTCGGACCTCCATCTCATGCAAGCCTCGGTGGGAAGAAGTATTGTCTAGTGATTGTTGATGATTACTCAAGATACACTTGGGTTTATTTCTTCAAGTTGAAGAGTGAAACTCAACAAACTGTCATCGACTTCGCCAACGAGGTTCAACGTTAACACAACGTCCCTATTCTGGCTATAAGGAGTGATAACGGCTCTGAGTTCAAGAACTACACCTTAAATGAGTTCCTAAGTGAAGAGGGGATAAGACATCAATATTCCGCTACGTACACCCCTCAACAAAATGGTGTAGCCGAGAGGAAGAATCGAACTCTAATGGATATGGCAAGATCAATGTTAGTCGAATGTAAATCTCCATATAACTTCTGGGTTGAAGCAATCTCTACTGCTTGTCATTCATCCAACCGTTTATACCTCCGTAAGATATTGGACAAGACTCCGTATGAAATACTTACCGGTAACAAGCCAAACTTCTCATACTTCCGGGTATTCGGGTGTAAGTGTTTCTTTCTTATTAAAGGAGTTCGTTTATCTAAGTTTAAATCTAAGGCTTTAGAAGGTATTTTTGTTGGTTATGGTGTCGAATCCCATACTTATAGAGTCTACAATAAGCTCTCCGAAACTGTTGTAGAATCTTGTAGTGTGGTGTTCGAGGAAAATGACGGTTCCCGTGCGGAGCAAGTTGGTGTTTGTGATGCAGATGTTGAAATACCCCAAGATGCCATAAGAAGAATGGGCGTGGGATTTTTCCGCCCCATTGAGGAACCCCTTGTGGCGGACCGGGAAGGACAATGCTCTACTCATATAGAGCCCTCATCTACACATACTCAACATGTTCCAACCATGGGGGCAACTTCTACACCATCTCCATCAACTGTTGAAGGTCAAGTTGTTCCAGAAAGCTCCAGGCCAGATTTTCCGGTTGACACCGGATTATCCGGCCACCCTGCTCCAGCTGATCTTGCTGCTTCTGGTGGTGAAGATATCAACGCAAGCTCCAGGCCGGATTTTCCGGCTAGCCCCGGATTATCCGGCTCCTCGCCAGTTCAAGCAAGTCCTAGGCTTCCTGATGAAGCTGCTACAAATTCTCCCAGGCAGGATTATCCGGCCTCTCCATCGGCCGGATTATCCAGCCCTGACTCTCCAATTCTGCAGCCCCCTGTTGCGGCTACGGACTCACCTCAAGGGCACGCGTCTCCATCACCTGCTACTGATATTCCAGTTCCTGATCAAGGTCGAGAAAATGCTTCCAATGAAGACTCAAGTGATGAATCTCCTCCACCAAGAGACAACAAACTTATTGAACTTCTTCGCAAGGCTCGGGCTGACCGAAACCTTGAGTTGAGGGGTCACACTCTCGACAAGGTTGTTGGTGATCTTCGATGAAGGGTTTCTACAAGAAGAGAATTGGCCAGTTTTGGTGAGCATCAAGCTCATATCTCTATGGTGGAACCCAAGAAGGTCTTTGAAGCTCTTGAAGACCCATACTGGGTTGTTGCTATGCACGAAGAATTGAATAATTTCGAGCGCAACAAAGTCTGGAAACTCATGGAGAAACCCAAAGAGTGCCGCAATGTTATCGGCACCAAGTGGATTTTCAAAAACAAGCAAGATGAGAATGACATTGTTGTGAGGAACAAGACAAGACTTGTGGCACAAGGTTACTCCCAAGTTGAGGGCATCGACTTCGGCGAGACCTATGCTCCAGTGGCTCGCCTTGACTCCATCTGTATCCTTCTTGCTTATGCTGCTCATAACAACTTTAAATTGCAGCAAATGGACGTCAAGAGTGCCTTCCTTAACGGTCCTCTACATGAGTTGGTATACGTAAAGCAACCCCCAGGGTTTGAGGATCCTAACTTTCCGGACCATGTCTACAAACTCGATAAGGCACTATATGGCCTTAAACAAGCCCCACGTGCGTGGTATGAGCACCTTAAAGAGCTTTTGTTAGATCGTGGCTTCAAAGTTGGGCAAATCGATCCCACTCTTTTTACTAAGAAGGTTAAGGGGGAGCTCTTCGTATGCCAACTATATGTACGATATCATCTTTGATTCTACTAACAAAGCTTTTAATGATGAATTTTCAAAGCTTATGACTGACAGGTTTGAGATGTCTATGATGGGGGAATTACGGTTCTTTCTTGGATTTGAGATCAAGCAACTTAGAGAAGGAACCTTTATTAATCAAGCAAAGTACATCCAAGATATGCTCAAGAGGATCAAGATGACGGATCTAAATGGTGTCGCAACTCCGATGCAAACAAAATGTCATCTTGAACTTAACCCACATGGTAAAGATGTGGACCAAAAGGTATACCGGTCCATGATCGGCTCTCTTCTTTACCTCTGCGCATCTAGACCCGATATTGTGTTGAGTGTGGGAGTGTGTGCAAGGTATCAAGCAGCTCCTAAAGAAAGCCACTTAGTGGCGGTCAAGAGGATCTTTCGATATTTGGTTCATTCCCCTAACTTTGGTCTCTGGTATCCCAAGGGCTCCAATTTCTCTTTATGTGGTTATACTGACTCATATCGGGCTGGTGATAAGGATGATCGGGAATCCACTTCTGAAGCTTGTCAATTCTTGGGAAGATCTCTTGTATGTTGGTCCTCTAAAAAGCAGAATTGTATATCTCTCTCCACCGTCGAAGCTGAATATGTTGTTGCTGCCAGCGCTTGTACTCAATTATTGTGGATGAGGCAAACTTTAAAGGAATACGGTGTCATTTGTGACAAAGTGCCTCTTTTATGTGATAATGAAAGTGCAATCAAAATTGCGTACAATCCTGTTCAGCACACAAGGACAAAGCATATTGATTATTCGAGACCATGTTGCTCGCGGCGATATTGATCTATCCTTTGTGAGCACGAAGAACCAACTGGCGGATATTTTTACAAAGCCACTTGATGAAGCAAGATTCTGCTATTTGAAAAATGAGCTAAATATCATTGATTCCAGGAGCTTGTCTTGATTACCCATGCACTCACTCGTACATCTCAATCCTTCTTTGGTTCAGGTGTGGGCATGGATATAGGGGGAGTGTGGTCCTAACTCGTTGGGCTAACCCTGCCCCATAATGCCAATAGCAAGATAAATCATTTCTCTTAATATCATGTTGTGATATGTGAGCTTATTGATGAGTGTTGGTCATGAACCCAAGTTATATCTTCGCGGTGTCACACCATACACTCCAACAAGGTGGGTTCGGCCACCGCCCTCTCCCTTGAGGAGAATTGGATCTTTTTGGCTGTTATTTGCTCTCTCATGTTCTTATGGGAATCACACTCAATCTTGGCTTTTATTTGATTTGGATTTTGCAATTTTGAGTGTCTAGTACCATCTCAGTTTGGCTCTCTTAATCCTAAGCCTTTTCTTACCCCTAAGCCATCTATTCTAGCACACAAGTCTCTTGTACACCTTGTGGGGGTGTTGTTTGGGGACGCGCGGGCCTGGTTCTGTGTATAACAGAATCCCAGATTTTAGGCCGGATAATCTGGCCCAAGTGTAGGCCGGATAATCCGGCCCTAGCGGATTTCATCTTAAAGGGCAGGGCTCGGGGGGAAGGGCTCATAACGAGCAGCACTTCTCCCCCAGCCCTCTCCTCCTCCTCAGCCGCCGCCTGCCTCCCTCACCCTCCTCGGAGCCTCTCCGGCCACCGGATTTACCGGACCTCCCCGAATCTTCTTCTCGGCGCCTCCGGGTACCTTCTCCTTCGTGTTCTTCCTCCAATGAGTGAGGGTAACTCCCTCTCTCCCAATCTTTGGCTAGATGTGTAACTTGTTGGGTGGAACGTTGTCTAGAAGGATGTGTTTTCGCATAGAAATTGTAGTCTTACAGTTTCTAGGCCCGATCTACTTTTTTGCATTCAATCTAGGTGAAATCAAAAATTTCTGCCAGGGCCGGATTATCCGCCCCTGGCCAGGCCGGATAATCCGGCCTGACAGATTCGATTCTGGTTCAGTTTCACTCTGGAATATGCATTGAGTAGTTTTGTCCTATGAACTTTTTGACTACTTTTTCCATGCTCTCTCCTGGACTTGTGTGTATGCTTATCCCCTTGCTATCGCCCTTATTCTCCTCACAGATGGTTCCGGTGCTCCTCCGGCTCCTACACCTCCCACTCTGTATGCTCGGTGGAACTCTTCCTCCGGGTTGAACTATGGTGAGCTGGAGCGTCACTTGTTCCCCTCTGCGCCTGCTGATGATGATGAAGATGAGGATGGTGACACTGAGGAGCTTGAAGATGAGGATGAGGAAGAGAATGAAGAAGAGGACGAGGACGAGGACTACGAGTGATCCCATGGGGCGTTAGCATCGCTCTTCTCCCTTTTTGGTGTCTCGATGCCAAAGGGGGAGAAGTAGTTCTATTAGGTTGTTCGTGGATTTGTATGGGTCAGGCATAAGCACTTAAACTTTTCTATTCGTCTTTTTCTTGCTTATGCCCATTTAGCGTTGAACTTTAAATTCGTGATTTGTGGTTGTTTGAGACTTTATGTGGTTGTCTAGATTATGCTTTTGGACTTCATATCATGAATTATGCTTATGGATCTATCTATTCATATCCTATTGTTGGAGGTTTATCATGGAAGGCGCGCTCATAATGGTTATCTGGTAATAATTGTGACTTATGTCAAGGATGCCTACTCTCTACCTCAGTGGTATATTTTTTATTGCTCATATGTCTATGGAATAGTTTAACCTATTTGTGTGCATTTGTATTCCAATGCAAAACTCTATTATGCACACATTAAGGGGGAGTCTCTTTCATAGTTATCACTATTTGTCATGTGTCTTTCTCCTGCAAATCCTGGTATTGTCATCTAACACCAAAAAGGGGGAGATTGAAAGAACATTTCATGTTTTCCTATGTTTTGCGTGTTAGATAACAATACTATGGAGACCATTCATGTGCGCTAAGTGTGCAGGAAGTTTTGAGGGGCGCCGGATAATCCGCCCCACCAAGGGCCGAATAATCTGGCCTACCTCATCGCTCAAAGGAAGCCAAGGCGCGTCGCTCAGTACCCGGTCGGATTTTCTCCCGGAAAATCCGAACTGGGGCGATTTTTCCTCCCCAGGCCGGATAATCCGGGTGTCGCACAGGCTGGATAATCCGGCCCCCAATTTTCGAGCAAAAGGAGGCAAGGCGCGTCGCTCGGTATCCGGTCGGATTTTCTCCCGAAAAATCCGAACTGGGGCGGTTTTTCCTTTCCAGGCCGGATAATCCGGCCCTCGCATAGGACCGGATAATCCGGCCCCCAGAAGTTGATCAAGGGCAAGCTCGGCGCGATGCTCAGAGAGGAGGCGGATTATCTGCCGGATATTCCGAGTCTGGGGCGGTGTTTTCCCTAGGCCGGATAATCCGGCCCTCACTTAGGCCGGATAATCCGGCCCCCAAAGTGTGCAACGGCTGGTTTCTGAAGGGGGTATAAATACCCCTTCTTCTCCAACATTCAGACCTCTTGATTCATTCGAAATTGTCCAGACATTGTGCAAGAGCTCTCATTCTCGATCTCCCACTTCAACCACCCGAAGGTCTTAATCTTTGGTGGAATTGAAGGAGGAGAAGTTCATCATCATCATCAAGAATCAAGCGCTTCAACTCCTCTCCATTCACTTAGAGAAATCCCTGATCTAGTATTCTTGTCAATACTTAGATCTTGTTTATTGTATTTGATAACTTTGTTCTTGTGGCAGCTTGTTCTCATTTCGGGAGCCTTGCTCTGCTAGTTGTGTAAAGGCGCCGGTGCCCGCCTCGAAGGGTACCTATAGTGGAAATGTGGATCAGGCCTTTTGTGGCGAGATCCATCGGAGAACAGGGTGAGGCCTTTTGTGGCGTGGTGGTCTTAGTACCGCACACCCCTCCAACGCAGACATATTTCCCTTAACAAGGAACTGCGGTCAAACAAATCCTGTGTCTCCGCGTGCTTCACTTCGGTTTACCCGTTCCTCTTCCACTCGCTCTTTACTCGCTAGTAGATAGGGTTGCATATAGGGAAATTCTACCTAATAGTTTATCTAGAATTTACCCTTTGTGCTAAGCCTAAAATTGAAAAAGAATTAAAAATTGATGTAGCACCTACTCAACCCCCCCCCCCCCCCCCCCCCCCCCCCCGCGTCTAGGTGTCCATACGATCCATTTCAACCTTGTAAATTTTATACTTATTAAGGCCCATAGCTTGCTACATACAAACGAGCCCAACTAACTTAACAGCCCATTTTAAAGCTCACGATTATTGCCTACGTGGGGTATAAGAAAAAGAAAAAAAGAAAATAGTGGAACCCGAGATAACTACCAGAAGAATCACACAAGTACGTCTCCCTAGGAGCAAAATAAAATCTGTAGCCTCACGATCTGTTCCTAGGGTTTTTGCACCATAGGGTTTCCATCCACCTCTCCTCCATCCTCGCGATCTCGCTGCCGCATCCCCACTCTCCCCCACCGCGCCGGCCTCCTCCACCGCAAGTCTCTCCACTAGGCGCACGCACCTGCCTGTGGTGCATCGTTCTCAATGTCTACGCCACCATCCCCGATGGCCTCTAGAGATCAATCTACAACCAGATCGGGTACTATTGTCCATGCTATCAACAAGGTAATGATAAATCTCTATAACTTCGTCATATGCAAGGTTTCGCATCTAAAATTGCTACGATTGGGTTTTCAGGAAAACATCGACAAGGGAGGAAAGGACGACGATACAGAAAATATGCAGAGTCAAGAGGTGATAACCAAAGATGAATATATATGCCCTGAGTCGACACATGAGATACAAGTAGATACCAATATGGAGGATACACAAAATATGCAATTTGAAGAAGTCATAACCAAAGATGAGGACACAAACCTAAGTCGACAAAGGCCATACAAGAAGAAGCCATTATGGAGGGTCCACAATATATGCAGATTGAAGAGGTGATAACCAAATATGATCATACAAACCTCCACTTGACAAAGGCAAGATTTTATTCACATGTCATTATAATTCTAATTCTAACAGCACAGAAATTTTTTATTTTTTAGTATAACATATCATACATGGAAGTTTGCTACTCTTCTTTTATAATATTAGCTCTTCTATAAATAGTGGAAATTGTATTATTGGTTGTTTGAGTTACTAAGCGAGGACAAATCAAGTGGAATAGCCGACAAAGATGAAGTAGAGAAAAAGAACAGCATGGAGTCCACAGATTCCAAAATCACACAGGCATGTTTTCTTTAACAATATATGTCTCACAAATAGTTCTAAGTAAAATTATATTCTATCACCCACCGTAGCTCAGTTTGATAAACGTTTCTTATGTTCTTCCGCGGAAACTGAGAGTTCACATGCCAATTTTAACCGACATACATTAAATAGGAGACAACAAACCCCATGCACTTCATGCCTAACGGTGAGCACAAACTAAGATACAGATAAGGGATTAATCCCTGTCGCATCATAATCCAAAAAAGAACAATGGAATGACCTGCAAAACTAAAACTGCAACTACATAAATATTATGTTAATAAGGCTTATCAGTGGAACACACCTTAATATCACATGTGCTACGAAAGAGTATGTCACCATACTTGTGGAAACTTATAGTCATTACCAAAATTTCCAAAACCAGGTCACTAATGGAGCAGAATCCTGACGCCTCATACTTATTTGCATCATGCAGACTACCAGCCCAATTAATAGCAATATAACATGTTTTGTGATTTAGTCTTCGAGCCGCATCTGAAAAATAAATAACAGCTTAGAGAGATCACAAAATAGAATACATAAGCATAATTCTTTGTAATCTTCTTCTCAGGAATTAACCAACAACAAAACAAGTCAACAAATGATGGCAGCTCACGACGAGGAATTAGCACAAACATCTGGCATGGAAGGGCCAGAAACTTCAAGGGACAATCTGACAATGCCCGTGCAGATAGAGAAACATGTATGACGCCATAACAAGCCTAAGAAGGCACGAGACTACGTGGTGGCTCCACAAGGCACGGAACAAATCCTTCTATGCCCTGTTTTTGCTATATTTATTTTCTCTTTATTACTAATAAATGTTATTACTTCCATCGTGACAGATTATGCCTGCACCGTCAATGATTCGTTAGTGATTCAAAATATTAGAAAAGAACCAAGCGATAAAAAAAAATTAGTGAGCATCGACGACGCATATCTAAATAAGAAACAGTTACTAGATCTTTTAAAACCAACAGAATTCGTTGGCGATGAAGTAAGTATATGGAGCTTTATGTCAAGAAAGATGCTATTTTAATATGATAATTGATTATATCCTATAACCAATGTATGCATTTCAAATTGTAGATCATAAATGCCTACATATGTTGCTTAAGTGCTACAGAGCATCTACAAGTGAGGTCAGGTGGAAGTGTGTTCTTAGAGAATGCATGTATCTCAAAGATGATAAAGAGCGGTACTTGTCTGGGGGATGCTGCACCAGCATGGGTATTGAAGAGAGTCAAATCGTATTTGGAGCATGATATGGTTAGTCTTAATTTCGTACATATTACTATGAATTCAGTCAAGCATGAATTTTTGTCTATATGGAACCTAAACTAACAAAAATCCATTTTTTCAGATATTCGTTTCAATAAACATTGACGACTTTCATTGGTACCTAGCAGTTCTAAATACCCAAAAACGATGTGTCCAAGTGCTCGACTCACTAGGCAGTAGAATGCACCGCAAAGATCTCGATGCTATGGTTAGGAATTAGTCCCACTACCTCATATTTTGATAAGATGCTTATCTGGTATTCTTTGATTGTGATGCTGATACTTTTTCATTTATTTTTGCAACAGCTGGAAGGACTAGAAAATGTATTCAAATTCGCATCATTTCAAATGGAGCTAAAATCTGATAAGTGGAAAGACTTTAATGTCACAACATGGCAAAGAGAAGAATGTATTAAGAGCAGCCTACAGACAGATGGGTACACCTCCTAACTCAACGCAATCTATATTATGTGTTTTTGTGAAGGTACAATCCAAAGTGGAGAAGCATTAGCTGCTGCTTCTTCCATTACCTCATACAACATATCAGGGCATAAAAGGGCAAGCAAACCATTGATGAAAATACCAGAATGTTCCGATTAACTTATTTCATTTTGCTATAAAACTATATCTACTGTAACCAACTGAATCAAGAAGAATTGAGACGAGGGGGGCGACCAATTACCAGGCCTGAGAAAGTTGGAGATCGGCGTCAGCCGAGAGGCTTGCGACACGGACAACCAGCCAAAGAGGGGCGTCCTCCTCGGCGCTGTGGATCCCTCCGACGCTCGCGTCCAATGGAGACGGCCTAGCACATGTTTGCTTGGCCTGATGTGAGTGGTGACAAGGCAGGGGAGGGGCCGACTGTTGTGGTAGTCGCGAGGAGGCAGGGCGGGGGTGGAATCGCAGCAGACGATGGGAGGCAAGGGACGGTCATGGCGCCGGCGTAGGGGAACCTGGGGAGGGCCCAGTCATGGCGCCGGCGGAGGGGAACCTGGGGAGGGCCCGGTCATGGCGCCAGCGGAGGGGAACCTGGGGAGGGCCCGGTCATGGCGCCGGCGGGGGGAACCCGGGGAGGAGGAAGATGTCGTGAGCTGCAGCAGATAGGCAGTGTCTTTGAGCTGCCATTTTCACCGGTGGTGAGGGAGAAGGGGATAAGACGAGTGTTTGCCAAAAAAAAAGAACGGGAAGAGTGAGAAGAATAGGAGAGGGTGGGCAGACAGGGGCATGTGTACATTAGTTGGGGAGATTAATTGACACCGGTAAAAACATCCTCTATAAAAACAAGTGCTTAGTGGTAGGGTGAGTTTTTTGGTTGCGGTCACTAATTCAAAAGGTGATAAATTGTCCTTCTTAAAAAACTAATAATATTTTTAAAATGTGTATGACCAAAAATTTGTAATTGTGTAGATCATCATGTGGTTTGTGGATGTTAAACTTCATGGAGTACTGGACAGGAAATATTTTGTCTGACATTTTTGACTAGGTATATTTCACTCGGTATCATGTGTTAAATATAGTATTATAATTTTTTACACTAATTTTCATTATTACTTCATAGGTTCACATGACAAATTTTAGGACAAAATTGGCTGTAATTTTGATTGACTCGGAATTTAATAATGAATGCGTGAGAAATTTAAACTTGGATGTTGAGGAAAGCAAAATAAATACCAAGGATTGTATGATATTGGATGGTCCACCTAATGAAACCACATCGTCAAACTCATCATCAAAGGTTGAGTTCATCTCGCAACCTTTTATCCTTTTATCGTCTATCAATCCAACAGATGATGACTTAATAGACGAGCTTTGCTTGTGCATCAGCATGGTTGATGATGTCACTTCACTGGAGTAAGCATTTTTTCTATTAATTTTGTGTTCTAATAAGCTACTCTTGTGCCATTGTAATTGACGGAATCCGATCTCGCAGGACGGAATGGGTGAAAAGCACTAATCCTTATCCTATTAGTTTAAATTTGAGACAATTAAGGAAAATATTAAAGATGGATGAATACATGGAAGTTGACTGCTTTAACATGGCTGTGCGGATACTAGCATGCCACGACATCCAGCTTGCTAGAGACACTCCGGTTCACTATATGGATTTAAACTTCTGTGTAAGTTACTATAATCAGATACTGCATTTTTTACTCATAATGCTACTAATATTTTCGTATTGTTATTTTAGTCGATGTCCCACTATGCACGAGATCCAAGTCGTCATGCAAATCCGGATGTTGCTAGGTTCGGACAACTGTTTGCTAGCTGGCCTGATAGCAATGAGTACCAAATCTCAGAATGCAATATGGTAAGGTTTTAATTCTTCATTACTAGGAGTGGTTTATTTGGTCTTATATTTATATATTTCTAAGAGATTCATCACTGCAGATTATATTGCCTTGGGATATTCTTGGGATCTTCCAATTGTTTGTATTGGATCAAAATAAAAAAGTTGTCTATATTTTGGATCCGCTTCCAATACCTACATTCGGAAAGAATATACTTAAAACTGTTGTCAATAGTTTGAACCTTGCACTCAGAGATGCAAACCCAACATTGAAAGAAGACATCTCTAAGTGGGGATGCAAAGTTTCAACAGTTCCCACAAACTCATACGGGTACGTCTCCCGTCAATGCATTACAATCTTAATTGATTCATTCAAGACACAATGTAACATTTTATACATGCAGTCCTCTATCGGGTTATTTAGTGTTTAATTTGATGCACTTCTGGGACGATGGAGCGCTACATTTTCTAATACCTGAGGTGAGTATTTACACCATGTTCATTGGTACATTCGATGCATAGGTAAAGTTTTATAATAATGTTTTATAATGTATATATGTAGGAGAATCTTGAACTGAGGAGGCGATTCTTGGTTCATATTTTAAAATACGAAGGAAATGAGGCTCTAAAGAATATCTCGGCAATGGAGTGAAGCATTATAGAGCGCATAATTAGATGGACCTTCAAGAGATAAACATCTTCAGAGAATTAATAGTACTAACGTTGCTTAGTTGTTCTTTTTATTATTTTTATAACTAATTATCATGCATTTATGCGGTCATGAATTTTATATGAAGATATGTCTTTGGACTGTGTGTTACATATGCGCTTACATTTTGCTCATAAGATACATATATGATTGACTTGATAAAAAAAATTGCTAAAAGAAAATAGTCTTTTTTTCTAGACGTACATTGCACGTGCACGCTTACTAGTGAAATAAAATACGGGGAGTATAACCGAATAATAATTGTTGTGGATGGGAAATTGATCAGTGGTTTTTTAACCTGGTCGTGTTGTTTGGAAGTTTCCTAGCGAGGACTTCTTTCGCGGAGGGAAAGTTGGGCCGGACGTGTTGGCGACGGCAACGCGCGTAGATTGAATGGACGACGAACATTGATATCTGCACCGATGCTGGTAGTTGGAAGGAACCAACGTTAAGCAATCAAAGACGACGCGCCAAAGAAACGTATACTGGCAACATGGCCATCCGGATCTGACGAACATTTGGACTTTAGCGTATCACTAGAAGAAGAGACCTTGAACTTCCAGTCAATACTCGATGCCTCTAATATAAGTTAAACGTTGTCAATCCTTTTCTGGACAATATATTTGTTTCAGCTGACTCAACCTCTACACTCACAACGGTCATATAAAAAACTCACAACGGTCATATAGGAGTATGTTAATCCAGCGATGGCACGACTGAAGACTGTGCATTATTTTTTGCTGCGACACAGGTTGTGTGCATGGTGACATGGCTTCCCTTTTTTTTCTTGGTGGCGTTTGTATGCATGTTGGATTGCTTGTTCTTGTTTGTTTGTTTGTTTGTGTAAAACTCCACACGATTGAAATACTCCCTCCGTCTTGAAAAAGATATCGGTCATTTCTCTAAATTTAGATATATCTACACGTCATTTAGTATATAGTTACATCCAAATTTTAACGAATTTGCAACATCATTTTTAAGACAGAGGGGGTATATTGTTTTATCCAAATCACATGGTGGAGCCCAGTCCTCACTAATGGCTCACATGATTTTTTTGACACAAATGGCTAACATGATTAAGTGAGCAGCAATCAACATGGCTCAACCATGTACTACCTTTGTTTTAAAATATAAGTATTTTTTTCTCAAAAAAATATAAGTATTTTTAGCTGTTCAAATTAAACCAATCCATCTGTCCTAAAATAAGTGACTTGGGTTTGTCCAGATTCGCATGTATCTAGTTTTTAAAACATGTCTAGATATATACGAATCTAGACAAACTCAAGTCACTTATCAAGCCAAAACCTATATCCACTAGATTCAACTAAGTGCACCAAAAACCTATGCTAAGCAAGACAAGCAACAAGGTGATAGTAAGATATAATACTTCAAGCATGATGGCTATCACAATATAAATTGCATAAGTAAAGGGCTCGGTTGAGAGGTAACCGATGGACGCGGAGACGATGATTTGTTTCCCGAAGTTCAATTCCAAAGAAACTACGTCTCCGTTGGAGAGGTGCGGGGGAGCAATGTACTTCGAACGCCACAAGTGGCTCACCTCGAGGTGTGGTGGCTCGATGCTCACTCAACACCACACAAGGCCTCACCCCAAGATGCGAAGGCACGCAATTCACCGACGCCACAAAGGCTCACCCTATTCTCCCATGAGCTCGCCACAAAGGCCTACTTCCGTTGCACTATGGGACACTTGAGGGCGGTCACCAAACCCGTACAAGGCTTGGGAAAATCTCCACAACTCAATTGGAGGGATCCCAAAAAATGCCACAAAGGCACCACAAATACCACAATAGGCCAACAAGCTTGGGGAGTCTCCACAACTCAATTGGAGCCCCCAAGAACACACCACGACTCCACAAAACTGTCTAGGGTTCCAAGAACCCAAGAGAAACAAGCTCAAGAGCTTGAACTTGCCGAGTCTCTGAGGAGAACTCACACTTATGCACCAAATGCAAGAGGAAAGTCCTTCTCTCTCAAATTCCACCAAAGCTGCAAAAGCTATTGGGGAATAAGAGAGGAAGAACACAAAACTCTCCAAGATCTAGATCCCAAGGATTCCTTCACAAAGAAGGGATTTGGTTTGGTGGGGTTGTAGATCTAGATCTCCTCTCTCAAATCCCTCAAAAGGATGCAAGAATCATAGGAGGGGGAAGGGGAGAGGACAAGCTCTTTAAGGTCAACAATGGAGTAGAGAGAGAAAATCCAAAACCAAGAAAAAGCGAGTTGGCCCCCGAAGGGAAAGGGGAGCTCCTTTTAAAGGGCTCCCCGATCTGCCCGTTACTCACAGACTCGCGCACAGACGATAGTACCGGTGGGTGGCCGGTACTATCGGTGGCACCTAGCCAACGGTCCAAAACAGCGACATGAACAAACACAAAAATGATCCTGGCCGGTACTACCGCCGTCCACCGGAACTTCCGGCAGGGACGATACTACCGCCTAAAATACCGACAGAAGTACCATCAAATAGCGCATACAAAGACAGAGAGAGTACTGAACCAAAATCGGGTTTACCAGAATTTGGGCCGGAATTAACACCGGTACTACCGGCGGCAAATGCCCTAGCGGTACTACCGGTGGACGGCCGGAACTTCCGGTCAGGCAAAAAATCCAGAACCAAAACTGCCACAACTTTTGCATCCGAACTCCAAACAAGATGAAACCAATTTTGTTGGAAAGATAACGACGTGTAGGATCCAACAAAAAGGTGTGGAGCCTAAAACCCCAGAAGGTCAAAAAGGTGTGGATCCGGAAAACCTGCAAGATCAAAAAGGTGTGGGTATCACCAAGGGAGAAAATACTAGAAAACCCGCAAGATCAAAAAATGCAATAAGATATGCAAGGGAAATCCGTTTTTGATGAACTAGAGCTTGTTATGAAGATAACCACAAGCTCTATATCCTCGCATGGACAAGAACCAAACAACAACCAAGAAAGATGATGCTATGTATGCAAAGGTTTGAGCTCTCTCCGAAAGATACAAACGATTCACCCACTAGAGAGCCCCTCTTGATAGTACGGCTATGTATCATAAACCCGGTCTCTCAACATTACAAGAGACCAGTAAAATAGAAAGCCTATCAAGATCATACATTTGCCATGAGCAATCCACTTGATCTTGACGTAGACCGTCTTGTTCTTCTCAAGATGGATCACCTTTCTTGATTTCTCTTGCTTGATGAAGACTTGAGAAATGCTCCCCCAAAACCCATGGGGAAACCTCTTATTTGAACTTGTCTTCATCACTCCATGATCACATGATCACTGAGGATGGCAAGCTTCAAGCATGAGATCTTCTAGAGATGGCGCAACTTGAGCTTGCCCTTTATTTCTTGATGATGTCTTGAAGATAACCATAAGGGACTCTATCTTCTTCTTCAAGACATACTTGATCTTCTTCTTCTACTTGATTCCAATAGGCACACAACCTTGGATATTGCTTCTTCTTTTTCAACCTTGAAACCAACACATAGTCCAAGCGATGCCAATGGACAAACCTACAAGTGAAACTCAATTTGCACATTAGTCCATAGAGATTGTTATTAATTACCAAAACCACACATGGGGGCATACATGCCCTTTCAAAAGGTTCAGATGATAAATTGGATTTTCATGGAACTAGTGGGAGTCATTATGAATCTCCAGGTCCCGCTAATGATTATTGATCGGAGAGAGTGTTGACCATGTCTACATAGTTCTCGAACCCGTAGAGAGACACACTTAAGGTTAGTCAACGCAATTGAGCGGATAGGAAACACAGGGGAAGACAATGAATATCGCAGGAATTTATTCTGTCGAATCTGCCGAAATGGTTTCGGGGTATCGAAACAAAGCAAGGGATTGAATTGTTAATGCGTTCATTAAATGAAGTGTTCATTAAATGAGTGACATTAAATCAAGTGAATTAAAAGTGGTTTTAATGAAAAGACTCTTGATTTTTGAGTGGAAAATGAATAAGAGAAAGTGGAGAGAGTTTTTATGTGAGTGGAGAGTCCACCATATAAATTGAGGAAGATGTGGGGCCAGCCATATGGCTATGCGCCTAGCCCCCTTGGGCTTCCGCCTCACCTATATATATCCCCCTCCTCTCCTCTCTCTCACACACATTCACCCCTCTCTCATATGCCCTTTGGTTGGCATATTCTCCCTCTTGCTAGCCATGTCCATTGCTAATAGAAATGTTCTTAGGCGAAGTCCTGCTCGAGATCTTTCCCTCCACCACCTCTACCATGGTGTAGCGCTGCTGGAGTTCCCGGGATTCATTACTTCCGCTTCCTGGCTAGAGAGAGGGATCAGGAGTCGTCAGCACATCGTACGTGTGACCGATTATGTAGGCGTTGCCTCTTGTGGTGCTGATCGTCTGCACGTCCTTGAGGACGGTCGTGTACACTCTACACTATCCACGTTTGTTTGCGGGAACGTTATCCCATGTTACGGTCTTCGAGGGTGAGTCCATCTGAAACCGTTACATGTATCTCCGAGATATGATCTTGGTGGTTGCAACCATAGGAATTTTTTTCATTTTCTATGCAACGAACTCCATTAGTGGTATCAGAGCTATGTCTATGCGTAGATGCTTTGTACGGTTAGAACACATAGAGATGTGGGTGTTGATAGTCTTGTTGTTTCATACCTACGTAAGTTTTGATCATGGTGGCATGTTGGGATGAAGTGGCCCGGACTAACTTTACATGTCCTCGCGCATGAGACATGTCCCACAGTTGACATGCAAATCATATTGCATAAGTGGCTCATCGGGTGTTTGTCTCTTCCAACATAATCGTGATCTAATTTACAACGGTTTGCAAATAACTTGATTATTGATACATTGCAAATGTATCTATAATTTTTGATGTTCCATGCTTGGTTTTATCCACTTTCTTGTGTTTTGTCCACACTTTGGAGTACTTTTCATATGATTTCTTGGACTAACCTATTAACAAGAGCCACAGTGCCAGCTGCTTGTTTTCTACTATTTTTGGTTCTAGGAAAGTCAGAAAATGAATATTCTCGGAATTGGACAGGACAAAAGCCAAAAATCCTATTTCACCAGAAGACTCCAGGAGCCAGAATATGAGACGGAGTGGGCTGGGGCCCAGCCACACCACCTGGCCGCGTGGGCTGGGCCTAGCCGCGCCAGGGGGTGGTTGATACATTGCAAATGTGTCTATAATTTTTGATGTTTCATGCTTGGTTTTATCCACTTTCTTGTGTTTTGTTCCAACTTTGGAGTACTTTTCATATGATTTCTTGGAATAACCTATTAACAAGAGCCACAGTGCCAGCTGCCTGTTTTCTATTGTTTTTGGTTCCAGGAAAGTCAGAAAATGAATATTCTCGGAATTGGACGGGACAAAAGCCAAAGTGCCTATTTTTCTGGAAGGGATCAAGTGCCAGAATACGAGACGAAGAAGGGCCAGGGGCCAGCCACACCACCTGGCCGCGCGGCCAGGCTGGGCCCGTGCCAGGGGGTGGTGTGGTGGCTCCCGGCACCCCCTCGGCCTCTCCTTCTGCCTATAAGTTGCCCTCGGGACGAAAACCCTAAGTGCCCGATCAAAAATCCACGAAAGAGTCTGTAGCCGCCATCATCTCCATCCCTAGATCGGGAGGGATCTGAAGCTCTTCCCGGCACCCTGCCGGAGAGGGGAATTCACCCTGGAGGCCTTCTTCATCACCATGCAAGCCTCCGGTGTGATGTGTGAGTAGTTCATCCTTGGACTATGGATCCATGTAGTAGCTAGATGGCTGGTTTCTCCTCCTTTGTGCTTTCATGTTTAGATCTTGTGAGCTCCGTTCATGATCAAGATCATCTATTTGTAATTCATACATGTTGTGTTTGCGGGGATCCGATGGATATTGAGATGCTATTTCAGATTGATTATTGATTCTATCATGTCTTTGTTATTTGAGATCTTGCATGCTTTCCGTTGTTAGTAGCTATCTTGGCCAAGTAGATGCTAGCAACTCCAAGAGTTAGTATTTATGCTCGATAGTGGGTTCATGCCTCTGGTAATCTGGAGAAGTGACAGAAATCTCTAAGGTACTAGATGTGTTGTTGCTACTAGGGAGAAAACAACAATCCTTTGTTCATAGAACAATCGTATTGTTTACTTTACACGCAATTCATAAAGCAATAATCTGTTGCTTGCAACTTAATACTGGAGGGGGTTCGGATGATAACCTGAAGGTGGATTATTAGTCATAGATGAAGTTGGATGGCGGTCTATGTATTATGTTGTAATGGCCAATCAAGTCTCAGAGGAGTCAAGATGATTAGTATATGCATGTATTGCTTTCTCGGTGTTTGTCAATTGCCCCGCTGTAATTTGTTCACCTAGCATGTTATCTATCTAAGGAGAGCCACCTTTAGTGAACTATGGATCCCGGTCCTTTTACTTTACATACAGTCTACAATCTTTTACTGCTTTGTGTTTACTTTCTGCAAACTTTTACTTCTTTCCATTCGATACGTTTAATCCTTTGTTTTCTGCAAAATACGGTGAGATTGACAACCTCATCGCAAGTTGGGGACAAAGTTCTGTGGTTGTGTTGTGTAGGTCTCCACGTTGCTACTAGCACCGGTAGTGCGCCCTGCCAAAGCTCAGCTAGTAACACATTTGGGGTGTTTCCTTGCTCCTACTGGTTCGATTAAACCTTGGTTTCATAACTGAGGGAAAACTTGCTGCGATATTCATCGTACCTTCCTCTTGGGGTTCCCAACGAGCTCTACATCGAAAGTCGAGCGCATCAGTGGTCTGGCCGCGCCAGACCCCCCCTTAGTCTCTCTCTTCGCCTATAAGATACCTTCTGACCTAAAAACTCAGGGGGGTCGACGTTTTTCCAGAAGGAGTTCCGCTCCGCCGCCACCACCAGATTTCACAAAACAATACCAGAAACTCCGTTCTAGCACCCTGCCAGGACGGGGAATTGGAGGAGATCATCACCATCGCTTCTCCATCGACCATACATGTTTTCCCCATCTATGAGTGAGTAATCCCCCACTATAGGCCATGGGGATGGTAGGGATTGGATAAGATCGTTCATGTAATGGCATCAGATTGTTAGGGCATGGTGCCTAGTATCTTTTATTAGTGCTTTATGACTTTGTTGCGACTTGTTATGCTTAATGCTTGTCACTAGGGCCCGAGTGCCATGATTTCAGATCTGAACATGTTATTGATTCATTATGATAGTATTGTTTATGGTCTTATCTGCAAGTTGTATACACACGTTGTTGTCTGGAACCAATGGCCCCGAAGTGATAGAAATCGGGATAACCGGAGGGAATGGCTTTGATGTGAGGATCACATGTGTTCACGGAATGTTAATGCTTTGCTCCGGTGCTCTATTAAAAGGATCACCTTAATTGCCAGTAGTTCCCTTGAGGCCCCACTGCAAACGGGCTGGCAGGACAAAAGATGTTGTGCAAGTTCTCATTGCGAGCATGTATGACTATATATGGAACACATGCCTAGGATTATCTAGTACTTGGATGCTTTATCTTATTTATCTGCAATTGCCCTATGTTTTGATTGCTATGTAAATTGTCTTGTCCATGAAACGCCCGTCCATCCATCCCTATGCCTATCGCACTCGAATCCCACTGTTTACTGCTATTGTTACTGTTGTCTTTACTTTACTATTGCTGTTACTTTACTATTCCTACTACAAAATTATTGCTACTGATAAGCTGTTGTGAGCAAGATTGTTTCCAGGTGCAGCTGAATTGACAACTCAGTTTTTAAGGCTTATAAATATTCTTTGGCTCCCCTTGTATCGAATCAATAAATTGGGTTTCACTTCCCTCGAAAATACTGCGATACACCCCCTATACTTGTGGGCCATCAATTATCGACGTTGTGGCTAAAATTCTTAGGTAGAGCGGTTCTCTCCTATAAATCCCAAAGCCGCGTAAAATATGCAAAAATAAATTAGAGGCATCTAACTTGTTTTTGCAGGGCATGTGATGTGATATGGTCTATGATACAAAGATTATTGTATGCAATGTGTTTTATTGTAAAACAATCGGTAGTAGCCATATGGTTGTTATTTTATTTTATGGCCTGCATGTTGGAAAATAAAAAATCCATGCAATTAGATTAGTGGAGAATAACCATGGTGATGGTGCCATGGATCTTGGTGGCATGCCGTTGGAGTGATGGAGATCATACCAAGACGCACAAGATGGAGATCAAATGTGAGAAGGACCATATCATATCACATTATATATGCATGTGATGTTTATCCTTTGATGCATCTTATTTTGCATTGATTTGATCGCCTCGGTAGTATTTGATTGCCTCGGTAGTATTATAAGATGATCCCTCCCACTAAATATCATGATAATAATATGTTCTTCCTTATTATGCATCGTTAAGAAAGTTCGTCGTCTCGAAGCACCACGTGATGATCGGGTGTGATAGATTCTACGTTCGCATACAACGGGTGTAAGATAGTTTTACACACGCGAGTACTAAGATTCTTACTTGACGAGCCTAGCATGTACATACATGGCCTCGAGACATGAACCGAAAGGTAAAGCATGAGTCTTATGGATGATATGATGCACATACAATGCTCGCCATTGGAGCTGCACCACCACTCGTGATGATCGGTCATGGCGTAGTGAATTTGGTTCGTGTAATCACTAAAATGACTAGAGGGATGTAATTTTGAGTGGGAGTTCTTATAAGTAATTTTTTGGATTTACTTGAACTCTATATGTTTTAAACCTAGTCTAAATAGTCTTGCAAATACATTGTAAATCATGGCACCTCCTGCATTCAATTTTAATGCATTTCTTGAGAAAGAAAAACTGCAAGACAATGGGTCTAACTTCACCAACTGGCACCGCAACATGAGGATTATCCTCACGGGTATGAAGAAGTCCTATGTGTTGTACGGTCCGTTAGTGACGCCCCTACAGCTAGCGCGACTCAGGAAGAGCGCGACACATATGACGTGAAATTTTGATGACTACACTCTTGTGCGGTGTGCGATCCTCCAGTCGCTGGAGCCTGAACTCCAAAAGCGCTTTGAACTAACCAATGCGGATATCATGGTAGAGGAACTCAAAACTATGTTTAGGGACCAAATCCGTGCTAAGAGATATGAGATCTCTGATAAGTTTTTTAGCGCTAATATGGAGGAGCACAACTCTGTGAATGAGCACGTCATTAAGATGACGGGCTACGCTCAATGTATTGACACACTGGGATATGAGATTCCAGCTGATCTCACTACGGACAGGGTTCTGCAATCGCTTCCACCAAGTTACAAAGGGTTTATAATTAATTACAAGATGAATGGTGCAACCAAGTTGCTCACTGAACTCGCAGCTATGCTTAAGACTGCCGAGGTAGACATTAAAAAGGAACATCAAGTGTTGATGGTCAATAAAAACACCAGTTTCAAGAAAAGAGGAAAGAAAGGCAAGCCTAAAGGTAACTTCAAGAAGGACGACAAATATGTTGTCGCGCCTGAGAAAAAAACCAAGGGAGGCTCTAAGCCCGATACTGAGTGCTATTACTACAAAGGGGCTGGTCACTAGAAGCAGAATTGCCCGAAGTACTTGGGAGATAAGAAGGTCGGGAAAGTGAACAAAGGTATATGTGATATACATGTTATTGATGTGTACCTAACTAGTAGTCGGAGTAGTACTTGGGTATTTCATACCGGTTCAGTTGCTAATATATGTAACTCGAAACAAGGACTAAGGAATAGTCGACTGCTAGCGAGGGATGAAGTTACGATGCAGGTAGGCAATGGATCAAAGGTTGATGTGATTGTCGTTGGGACGCTGCCACTTCATCTACCTTCGGGATTGACAATAAACCTGAATAATTGTTATTATGTGCCTGCATTGAGCATGAACATCATGTCTGAATCATGTTTAATGCAAGACGGTTATTCATTTGTATCCGAGAACAATGGTTGTTCCTTTTATATGAATAATATATTTTATGGTCATGCACCTGTGTTGAATAGTATATTTATTTTGAATCTTGATATTAGTGATACACATATTCATAATGTGAATGCCAAAAGAATCAAGTTGAATGATGATATTGCTGCATATTTGTGGCATTGCCGTTTTGTTCATATTGGTGTTATACGCATGAAGAAGCTCCATTCTGATGGACTGCTAGAATCACTTGATTATGAATCATTTGAAATATGTAAACCATGTCTTATGGGAAAGATGACTAGAACTCCGTTCTTCAGAACAATGGAGTATGCAAACGACTTGTTGGAAATAATACATACCGATGTATGTGGTCCAATAAGTGTGTCGGCATGTGGTGGATATCATTATTTTGTAACCTTCATGGATGATTTAAGTAGATATGGGTATATTTACTTAATGAAACACAAATCTGAAACATTTAAAAAGTTCAAAGAATTTCAGAGTGAAGCAGAAAATCATCGTAACAGAAAGATCAAGTTCCTATAATCTGATCGTGGAGGAGAATATCTTAGTTACGAGTTTGACACACACATGAGACAATGTGGGACTGTTTCACAACTCACTCCTGCTGGAACACCACAACGTAATGGTGTATCCGAACGTTGTAATCAAACTTTATTAGATATGGTATGATTTATGATGTCCCTTACCAACTTGCCACTATCATTTTGGGGTCATGCATTAGAGACAACTGCATTCACTTTAAATAGAGCACCATCAAAATCCGTTGAAACAACACCGTATGAATTATAGTTTGGAAACAAACCTAAGATGTTATTTCTAAAAGTTTGGGGCTATGATGCTTATGTGTAGAAACTTCAGCCTGATAAGCTCAAACCCAAAACGGAAAAATGCGTCTTCATAGGATACCCAAAAGAAATAATTGGGTACACCTTCTATCACCGATCCAAAGGCAAAGTTTTTGTTGCCAAAAATGGATCCTTTCTAAAAAAGAGTTTCTCTCGAAAGGTGTAAGTAGTAGGAAGGTAGAACTCGATGAAATTATTGAACCTTCTCTTCCTGAAGTGGCGATTAGCGCAACACCGGAATCTGTTCTAGTATTGACTCCACCAAGGGAAGAAGGAAATGGTGATGAGGTACCAACCCCTCGTCATGAAACTCCGATAGAGAGTACTACCGAACCTCGCAGGTCAGGAAGGATACGTACAGCTCCAAAACTGTATGGTGATCCAGTCCTCAATTTCATGGTAGATGGAAACGATGACCCTGCGACATATGATGAAGCGATGATGAGTCCAGATTCTAACAAATGGCTTGAGGCCATGCAATCCAAGATATAATCCATGTATGAAAACCAAGTTTGGACTTTGGTAGACTTACCTCACGACCGAGAGGCTGTTGAGAACAAGTGGATTTTCAAAAAGAAAACGGACGCTGATGGTAATGTGACTGTCTATAAAGCACGACTTGTCGCGAAGGGGTTCCAACAAATTCAAGGAGTTGACTATGATGAGACTTTCTCATCGGTAGCGATGCTAAAGTCTATTAGAATTATGTTAGCAATTGCTGCATTTTTCGATTATGAAATCTGCCAGATGGATGTCAAGACAGTGTTCCTTAATGGAAACATTGAGGAAGAGTTGTATATAATACAACCTAAAGGTTTTGTCGATCCTAAGGATACTAACAAGGTATGAAAACTTCAGTAATCAATTTATGGACTGAAGCAAGCATCCAGAAGTTGGAGTCTCTAATTTGATGAAGTAATCAAAGGTTTTGGATTTGTCCAAACCGTTGGAGAAGCTTGTATTTACAAGAAAGTGAGTGGAAGATCTATTGCATTTCTAATATTATATGTGGATGACATATTGTTGATTGGAAATGACATAGAACTTTTGAAAAGTGTAAAGGTTTACTTAAATAGTAAGTTTTCAATGAAAAATCTTGGTGAAGCTGCATACATATTAGGCATCAAGATCTATAGATCAAGACGCTTAATAGGATTATCACAAAGTACATACCTTGAAGATATTTTGAAGAAGTTCATAATGGACGAAAGTAAGAAGGGGTTCTTACCTATGTTATAAGGCACTGTTTTGAGTAAGACTCAAAGTCCGGCTAAAGCAACAAATGGAGAATTGATAGACCGTGTCCCCTATGCCTCAGCCATAGGTTTTCTTATGTATGCTATGCTATGTACAATACTAGATGTGGCACATGATGTTAGTTTGACTAGCAGGTATCAATATGATCCAGGTTTGGAACACTGGAAGGCAGTAAAGGATGTCTTTAAGTACTTGAGAAGAATTAAAGACATGTTTCTTGTATATGGTGGTGAAGAAGAGCTCGTCGCAAGGTGTTACATCGATGCTAGCTTCGACACCTATCCGGATGACTCTAAGTCACAATTCGAATATGTGTTTTTTAATGAATGGTGAAGCGGTGAGTTGGAGGATCTCCAAACAACCAGTGATAGCGAGATCTACAATGGAGGTGGAATATATCTCTTCTTTATAAGCAGAGACTGGAAGGAATATGCCCAAGAGGCAATAATAAAGTGGTTATTATGCTATTCTAGGTTTATAACAAATGCTTATTTTTCATGCTATAATTGTGTTAATAAGAAACATTAACACATGTGTGATTTATAAACAGAAAAGGTTCCTAGTAAAGTCTCTCTTAATACTAGCTGTTGATTAACTGATGATCACAGGTTTCTTGATCATGAACATTGGATGTTGTTAATAACAGGGTCATATCATTGGATAATGATATGATGAAAGTCACCCGAAGTAGATGTAACAATACGATCATGTCCTCAAGTCTATATTATTATCATATTCGTCGTAACTCAATGTTCTTAGAAAATTAGATCACGTCAATAACTTTCACCGGAAAGGTAATTTGATTACATCAAACGTCACTTCGTAACTGGGTGATTATAAAGGTGTCGTCGGGTATTTGAAAAGTGTCAATTGAGGCTCGTGGATCAATAGTGGGATTTGTCCATCCGGATGACAGAGAGATATACTCAGGGCCCTCACAGTGATATCATATTAACATAGCTTGCAAGCAAGTGATTTGATCACTAGAATGTTATATCACAGAAACGCGAAAAAGAGTACTTGTCGGAAACGATATTAAACAAGGTATGGATGATATCGAGTGATCGAATCTCGGACAACTAAAATATCGTGAGACAAAAGGAATTTGATTATAGCGAAAAAGGTTCAGATGATCAATTGGATTTTCGTGGAACTAGTGAGAGTCATTATGGATCTCCAGGTCCCGCTAATGATTATTGATCGGAGAGTGTCTCGATCATGTCTACATAGTTCTCGAACATGTAGGGAGACACACTTAAGGTTAGTCGACACAATTGAGCGGATAGAAAACACAGGGGAAGACAATGGACATCGTAGGAATTTATTCTGTCGAATCTGCCAAAATGGTTTTGGGGTATCAAAATAAAGCAAGAGATTGAATTATTAATGTGTTCATTAAATGAAGTATTCATTAAATGAAGTACTCAAAGTATTCATTAAATGAGTGACATTAAATCAAGTGAACTAAAAGTGGTTCTAACGAAAAGACTCTTGATTTTTAACTGGAAAATGAATGAGAGAAAGTAGAGAGAGTTTTTATGTGTGGAGAGTCCACCACATAAATTGGGGAAGAGGTGGGGGCAGCCATATGGCTGTGCGCCTAGCCCCCTTGGGCTGCCCCCTCGCCTATATATAGCCCCCTCCTCTCCTCTCTCACACACACATTCACCCCCTCTCATATGCCCTTTGGTTGGCATCTTCCCCCTCTTGCTAACCTTGTCCATTGCCATTAGAAAGGTGCTTAGGCGAAGCCCTGCTCGATATCTTCTCCTCCACCACCTCTACCATGGTGTATCGTTGTTGGAGTTCCCGGGAATACGCTACTTTCGCTGCCCGGCCGGAGCAAGGGATCGGGAGTCGTCGGCACACTGTATGTGTGACCGATTACGGAGGCGCTGCCTCGTGGTGCTGATTGTCTGCACGTCCTTGAGGATGGTCGTGTACACTCTACATCATCCACGTTTGTTTGCGGGAACGTTATCCCGTGTTACGGTCTTCGAGGGTGAGTCTATCTGAAACTGTTATATGTATCTTCTAGATATGATCTTGGTGGTTGCAACCGTATAATTTTTTTGCTTTCTATGCAACGAACCGCACCAGGACCTTATTCTGACTTCAGGATGTAACCATCGTCTCAACATCCTGAAGAAGACACTAAAAAGAACGCGAAACAAAGAACGGAAAACCTCCCGTCAGCGAGGGGTGCGGAACCCTAGATGGGTTTTACTGCTCCCGCCACCCTCTCCCTAGCGGCGGTAGTGTACGTCTACGTACCAGTTTGGTTATGTTTCCTACTGTTTCCTCCTCAATTAACTATCAGCAATATCTATACAGCTGGTTTAGTGGGTGACATGGGTATGACTAATCGGGTCCTTATAATTAGTTATCCTAGTTGTATAAAGGCCTACAACCCACAAAGCCCATAAAGAATAAAGGAAGGTCCAGAAAGCATCCGACGGCCGGAAAGCATGTCTTGATAATCAAGGAAATAGTAGGAACCGACATTGTATTAATGTTATAATTATAACTTGTAACCTATCCGTATAGGCTTTGGGACCCACCCTATTATATAAAGGCTGGGAGGAGCCAATGAAGGAGCACCGAAGCTTTGAGCAATTTGTAATTACATTGTCCATAAGCAATCAGACAACTTCGACACCCTTATTTGTCTGATCAACCGACAAAATCTCTATCGTTCTTTTTTCCATGAAACCCTAAGTCCATAACCATGGGCATTGTCAAGGTTACCCATCGTCAATGGGAGTACCATATACTTGTATCGTATTCGTGTGGAGTATATTGGTATCATAGTATACTATGCAAATTTGTGTATAAAAACATTTTTTTAGTTTCATGTGCTTTGATAATACGATACCACTGTCAACTATTTATTCATTAATTGCGGTGCTACATCATATTTTTGATGACATGGATTGCATAATACTCTAGCTATGATACTCATAGGCTACCCATAACGGAAGTACCATAGCTGGAGTACCATGCAATCTCAAAAATCATATTTCAAAGTTTAAAAAAAATATATAATTAATCATGCATGTACATATTACCTTGATACTTACTCTTTTGTAATTTTTTAAGAAAAAATACGATCATATGTGGCCCATGCGAAAATAAAATGGAACTTTATATTTGTTATCACTAAAAAAATCCAGTCCGTATACCGGTACTCGGACATTTTGTATTTTTCGCACAAGTTGCATACTTTGGTATTTCATTTCAAACTTGACATGCAAAGTACATGCACGTGATTTATGTCATATTTTATATTTTTTAAAGTTTTTATATGATTGTACTATTCATAAGGGGTCTATGAGCAGTCATGTCCACCAAATATTGGTGGACATGAGTGCTTATGAACCCTTTAAATCATGCATGTAGAGAATGTGTGTAGGTACTTTGCATGTCAAGGCTGAAAATAAAATACCAAAGAATGCAACTTGTGTGAAAAAGACAAAGTGTCCAAGTAACAATACAAGTATTGGATTTTTACTGTGATACGTATTTTTGCGTAGGCCACATACGATCATATTTTTACTTGAAAACTTACACAAGAGTAAGTATCAAGGTAATATGTACATGCCTGAGTAATTTTATTTTTTTGAAACTCTGAAATATTATTTATGAGATCCTTTGAAATCAGGTCCACCTAGACCCATGTTCTCTTGGCTATTTTCATGACCACACTGCCAAGTTTCAAGAAAAAATTGTGGACCTCTTTGTAAAGTTCTTATGCAAAAGAGCGGAAGAGGACCAGGAGTATCTAGCTTGTTTAGATTTTGATTTGGTTGTGTCTATTGTATTAGGTGTTTCTTATTCTTATTAATCAAACATCCAAATTTACGCTATCTGCAAATGCTTTCTTATTGATTTTCGTTTTTCTAGACCAACAAATATTCATACCATGGCCCCTATTACGCGAGCGTGTGACAAACACCCAAGTCACACACAATGTGCGACAAACACTATAGAGGTGAAAATACGCATCCGAGTAATACACTAATGCACATCAGTGAGGTGCATGAACTATCAAACTAGGGTACGGCCACCCTCTTGAGTCATGATCATCTAACCACAAGATGGTTCTCATCTTTTTTATCCTTTATTTATAGTTAGATAATTTATTTTTTATGAATATCAATAATGCCATCTCTCAATAGTAGAGGAGGTTATACATACCTCGACTACTAAGGATCAACACAATATCGAGTTCATAGGGTCACAACTGGAGAAAAGTGTCTTCGGCTCCCGAGTTTTAGTGATCTCTTTATTTAATAATCATACTTATAAATTTAAAAAAAAACTGAAAATAATTTTGGACATAGTAAGTAATGTATCCTACTATAAGAATGCAAAATTTCACAAAATTCTTTGTATTTTTTGCTACACAAAAATGACAAAACTGATAAATTTAAAGATTTAAAAATATGCATACTCAAATCCATACTTTTTTCATTTTTGTGTAGCTTGGAATATAAAGTATTCAAAATTATCAGTTTACATATTTGTGGGATCAATCATCGGGAATCGAATTTTTCTCATAGGTGTGGATGCACCAATTGTCTAAAAACACATTTTAAAATGTGAAACAAATATGTACATGTACAAACATTCTATGTTCGAACATAATATTTTGGCAAAAAGGAACATTTCGTGTCTTGTGTAGAAAAAGACAATATTTGATGCTCCAATATGACAAATTTTTTTGTCTTTTTACACAACTCACAAAAAATGCTCTTTGTCGGCAAAACTTTGCGTGTGAACAAAGAATGTACGGACGTACCGTGACAATTTCTTTCGAATTTTCGACATCTTCAATGCATTTTTCATAATGAGTGCATCTATACCTACGAGGCAAAATTCCACCTCCGATATATCATTGGCTACATCCGTATTTTTTTCATTTTCCAAAACTTGTAAATATGAGTTTTTATTTTTTTATTTAAATAAAAGGATAAGTGGAGCTTGGGAACCAAAATCCGCTCGCTTGAGAAAAGTTATTCTTCTTGCAAGAGCCAATGGTCCGCATGGAGATTTGGTGTATATGGGCATGAGTGGTCTCGTTTCATATTTCCTAGTTCCAAAATATTTTGAAAACAAATCAGGATATAACAGGTGATATATACCACAATGCTTCAAACTATTAATTAATTAGAAATAATGTGTATGTTGAACATGTTCCGGAACCAAAATTAGCCGATTTTCTAAAAAGAAAAATAAATGGGTGCACGCACGCCATACGTATGTCAGGTACTGAAACTCCGGAGAAAACAGGGAACCAAATCAGGTAACCATAAATGCACCCTGTTGGGGACGCGTTTCCGGTCGCAGCAAGCAGGCAAAGTGGCCGGGCCGGGCTGGTCCAGCCCGAGCCACCCGAGGCGCGTCATATGGCCCCACCAAGGCCCAGTGCCCACGTTCCGGACGCGGTTTGGCAAAGGCGAATTCCGCCTATATAAAACCCACCTGACCCGAGGCGGATTCCAAACCCCAACATCTGAAGCGAAAGACCTTGCACAGCTCCGATCGCCGCAAGAAACCAGCGAACCCCGGAGCGAGGAGGAGGAGAAGATGAGCTACTACAACCAGCAGCCACCCGTCGGCGCCCCGCCGCAGCAAGGTCTCGATCTCCATCCCGTGTATCTATCTATTTGCTTTTATTCGTGGTATTCCTTTCCTCTTTTCGAGTGGCCGAGAGACTCAATTTCTGTCCTCTGGATCTTCGATTCCTCAGGTTACCCGGGGAAGGACGGCTACCCGCCGCCGGGGTACCCTCCTGCAGGCTACCCACCCCCGGCGCAGGGCTACCCGCCGGCCGGCTACCCCCAGCAGGGCTACCCGCCGCAGTACGCGCAGCAGCCGCCGCCCTACCAGCAGCAGCAACAGCAGCAGAGCAGCGGGCCTTCCTTCATGGAGGGATGGTACGCTCCTCGTCGCATCTAATAATTCCATTATTTTTCTGCCTGCATCCGTCCGTAGTATCTCTTCCCAGTACTAGATTAGATCAAAAATAAGTTTAGGTCTCGCTTAGGGTAAGAAATCAGGATCGCCCGGGTCAGATCTGTGAGGGCCAGCACGCCGCCAGGCAGCTTTCCCCCTCCGGTCGCCGTCGCGCTCACGTTTGCTTGGTTGGGTTGAGGGCTGTGACTTGACGCGTGAGCGAACCCTCTGGAAAAGGCGAGAGCGGTCGTCGTCTCGACGACGTGTCGGTCGCTCCAGCGAAGCGCACACGTATTCCCCGCGGCGAGGGGTGGTTGTCTTCTCCCTCTAGTCGCGTAGACCGTCTGATCCTAGATGTACGGCTAGGATGCAAAATTAAAGCCATCTTTTGTGTCGTCTCAGCAGTCACATGTGTCTGGTGGCTGCTTTGGACTGGCATTGAGATAAGACCAAAGTGCCTGCTAGTACTATAGAAATAGTAGGCGATTCCTTCGGGAAGAGGCAACCTGGCAATCAATATTTCCGTTGACGCCGCAGTACTACCAAAGAACGGCTACCATCTCCCCTAATATCACCACCAATCAGCTTAGGCTCACGCACAATTGTTTATCTATTCACAATCTATTCTGAAACAGCGTTTAGAATTGCAATATATAACGTATTGGTTGGGCATTACGAAGAAAGAATCATATGTAGGAGTATCATATCATCTTTCCAGTCAGAGGCACCACACAGGAATATACTTCTTGCAAATGTCAGCATTATTGTATAATATAGAACTACTTTTCTTGCCTTGGGTGTGTTCTGTCCTAATGATTCTCTTCTGATATTTTGTTGCAACAGCCTGGCGGCACTTTGCTGCTGCTGTCTCCTGGACGCCTGCTTCTGAGGAGGGAGGAAGACGACGGCGGATTCAATCAACTGGAACTGGGCTATCTTTGACAGAAGAAAGATGCTGCTAGCTTAATTATTTCTTGTCGGGCGTTATCACCTTCTTTGTTTACTGCATGTTTATGAACCTTGCGATGGAATTATTCGGTTGGTGTGGATGGATGATTAAGCTGTGTGCCTGCCAATGTGAATTGTGTGGGTTTCTGTGGTCTTGTGTGGGTGTTCAGTTTGATCTTTTCTGGTACATTCCCAATGATGGATCGTCACGTTCTGCTCTGTCTTTCTTTTAGCTGCCGGTCACACTCACACCTGTGTTTTTTTGTTTGCAAACGTATTTTATTTGAAACTTCAATTTGACGTTCGCAGCCTGCAGGGATCCCTGAATTTTGAGAACATGGTCTTATTTTTTATCAAAGTTTGTACGTCTGCTATTACTATAATACATACTGGGGTGGGTGATTGCAATGTTACACCTAGTCATACTAAAAATTGCACATTCAAAGAGCGCAATTTTAGGCTTAGTAATGTGCCATTAAAGAGAATATATTCCAATTGAAACACTTACGCCAACTTAATAGTGCTCGTTTAATCTTATACTCCAGTTGATCTCACAATCATACTGAAATCGCAGACTTGAAAGAGCACAATTTTAGGCTTAAGTAGTGTGCCGTTAAAGAGAGTATATTCCAATTGATAAACACTTGAGCCAACTTAATACTCAGGCTTGACCCTTAAAATGGTCATTTATGGTTTTTGTCGAGAAAAGTGGACAGATAAGGCCCCTTATATTGGTCAAACCCGTAGGCCACCATATCTTTAGTTTTAGATGAAAATTTATAGGGCACCTTAAGTGCCATAACCGTCATCGGAAAGGGGGATCGTCGTTGTCGGACTCGCCGGAATCCGGCGAAATCCCGCGTGAGTCTTTGGAATTCGTGCATGTCGCTGTCAATTTCACGTTGCTCATCTCGGAACGGACCAATTTTAGGCCAAATCGTCGGAGACTACGACGGCGGCGGCCATGGCGCGAACACGGGCGAGCGGCCACGGCGGACTTGGTCGGCCATGGAGGACCCGCACCAGCGGCCATCGACGTGCGGGGCCTGGCGATGCTCAACGGTGTAGGCGAGCGGGAGGGGCCTGCCAGTCGACGGTGCTCGGGGGAGGCGCAGGGGCGGCGGTGCGGGATGGCCGTGGACCGGCGGCGGTGTGCGCAGCAGGAGCGGCGCTGGGCCGGCGGAGAAGAAGACCCAGCAGGAAAAAACAATATACTGGTGAGCCCTGTTCTTTTAGTGGTTGTTTGGATGACGAGAATTAGCGCTAGGTTTTAGGAAAACACGTTTTAGGTAGATTTTTTGTAAAACCGGATTTACTAGTATTTTGGTTAGGAACTAGTAGATGGGAAACCACGTTTGGGTCAAAAAGTCCTGAAACGAGTTTTACACATGCCTTGTTTGGCTTACACGAGTGGGTCTTATCCTCTTCTTCCTCGAGCAGTCCAGCTCCAGCGCTCTATCCCCTTCGTGACTCTCTCTGGTCTCCACTTCAGAGCACCTGCGCCTCGAATCCACCACGGAGGATCTCGGCGAGCCCGCGAGGATCTCAACGCCGGCCGCTTCGACCCCCGCATCCATACCCAGGCAAGGGAAAAGCTCGAGAGCATGGTCGACACCACTGGCCGCGACGCCCGTGGCGGTCATCCGCTCAAGCTCGGATGTGACGCCGGAAGCCTGGACACCCGTCGCAGTAATCGACTCGCATAAGATTCTCGGCGTCGTTCGCCGCAGGGGTCATGGCAGTCTCCCCCACATAGCAGTCTCGACGCCGCCTGCCACGGCTGTGGTAGTCGTCCCCACGCATCGGTGCTCAGATTCGCGAGCATTCTCAACGCCGCCCGCAACGAGGGGCGTGGCACTTGTCCCCGCTACTTCCGGCGGCACGGGATGCAGCATGTAGGACTGGTGTCGCCACCTTCCAAAGAATTTCAGGTGAGCTCATCCTCTGTAAATTTCTTTTGTACTGAAGCTTGAGAAGTTACTACAATTTTCTTCAAACGTACTTTATTTTCATGGTTGATTGTACGTAATGTATCTCCACACTGCTAGCTAACTCGAATCAATGATCCATGAACGAGTATAACATTGTAACAATGTTCTAATTTGAAGAAATTATGTTGCCTGGTTCATTTGCTAAAACTATTGGTAGAAAATGACATTCCAGCCAATACTATCATCCAGAACATATAAAAGAGTAGAAAGTTCTTGAACATACAAAGGAATGTAATGAAAAAATTTAAGAATAATTATCCAATGTATAACTAAATCAACAACTATGGGAAAAATAAATATTGTAGTGCTTAATCATCTTCTTGATGTTGATTGGTACGTTGTTGATGATCAGCCCACAACTGCCGAGCGATGCCTCCACGAATTCGCTCACCAGCAGCTCGCTCATCTTCTCGTACATTTGTGTGCCCTCTAACTTCATTATCACCATTGTCCACGGTACTTGATGTTTCCCCATGCTCATATAGCTCGAACAACTCATCAGGCTGATTAACCTTCCTTATGAAGTTATGAATAATGCAACAAGCCATAACAATTTTGACTTGAGTTTTATAAGAATAAGGAATTCCTCCTTTCCTGCTTAAAATTGGAAAACGAGCTTTCAAAACACCAAAAGTTCGTTCAACAACATTTCGTAGTTATGCATGCAGATGATTGAACAAATCTTGTGCACTATTATATCGTCGATTACTTCCACGGAAAGAACCAATATGATAGCGATCTCCACGATAGGGGGCAATAAATTTTGGAGTATTTGCGTAGCCTGAGTCGGCGAGATAAAATTTACCTACATGGAAAGTTTGATAGCACACTCATTTTCTCTAGTATACGTTTGAGACAATAAAGATAAACTTTACTTGCATGCCACTAAAATTCATGCATTTCAATAACTTTACCTTCAGGAACAACAAACCCACCACTAGTAACAGCCCACCGTAGCACAGCTTGATCTGATGCAGAACCTTCCCATCCGGCAACCACATATGAAAATGTCATGTCAAACGACACTACTGCCATTACATTCTGAGAGATATAACCATGCCTATTTCTGTAAGGAGTTTGTCTATCAAGCTTGATTTTTGCATCAATATGTGTTCCATCGATTGCTCCTACACAGTTCTGTTCCAAAAAGTCGATAAGAAGAAAGTAAGGACTAAAATTTTGTACAAGTCATATGTGAAATAAACATGTGATTGAGAGAGAAATATACCTTGAAATACGGATAGTACCTTGAGTCGCCCAATATTTTTGTTGAAACTACATCAGGAGGATCTTTTATGTAGACATCAAGCAAACCATTTATAGCTTTTAAGACTTTATGGAAGTGCCGACTTATTGTTTCTTCAAAATGTTGAAATTTATCCTGGAGGACACGATTCCTAAGATTGTGACCAATGGTATGAAGAAATATCACTAGTTGTTCATTGACATCCATCCGTTCAGTATCCTGAAGTAAATTCCTCTCACATAATGCATCACGCGGTAAGAAGAATATGTGCTTTTCAACACGAAGTTGTTCATAAAATCGAACTGGATGTCCTTCCAACCACTCTTTAGTTTTCTGAGCACCAGTCAATTTAGAGGTGTTACGGCATGTTTTGAATAGTCTAGTGAACAACACGTCTCGAAACACTGACACTGCTGAAATGTTATTAATTATGATTTGCTCAGAATCAGAAAAATTTTCATCGTCCATATTTTCCATGGTTCTGCAAAATTTCAAACAGTAATATTTATTAACTATAGTACATATGGTGTCCAAAGTTCTTTGTTTTGGAGCTGCTAGGACAACACTGCCACAATGAATGCCTAACTTCCACTAGTTCATTAACTAGCATGAGAATTTGCAATTGGGATCATATAATCAACAAGTAGTACCAGCCAAACTAATATAAAAATATGAAGTGATATTAATTGTTCGATCACAAACAGGTAGAAAACGATAATGGAAAATTGACCTAGTATAAAATCTCAATGGAACAAAAAAGAAAAAACTAAGCATCTTGGATCCAAAGAGACCGGGTCTCTTCATCCATCTCAATGAAAATCGCCCTTTGGTTGCCATCTGCAAATGCTTGTGCAGCTTTTAATTTTTTCTTTGCCTCAAGGTCAGGCATACTATTTAATATATGCATGCATGCCTTCACAGAGTATGCTTCTGTCTGTTGTGCTGCATTTTTCTTCGACTCAACAATACTGAGTGATGCGTCAGCAAGGCGATCTAATGCGTTTATAGCATCATCAGCTGTTCGCTTTCGACCTTTGGAAGTATCTTGTGATCCATTTGCATTGCACTTCTTATTTTTATCTGGCTTAGTGGTATCAGGCTTTTCAGGACAAGCAATAGGGTGGTCATTTGCTTCAAAATCCACTACCTCATTCAGATCAATTTCTACTTTACTGGTTTCGCCTTTCCCTTTGCTAGATATAGCACCAATTCCAGATGCGGTAGAGCTAGCACATATGTCTACAAGGTCTGTCCAAGTAGGCCACACTTTATCCCGATATTCTTGAATATTCTTATCCTTCTGCAGTTTATTAGTATATTGTTAGTCTATTAGTTAACCATATGCTTGCAATTATATACAAATTATATGTACTTAAACTCACCGAAATTAGATCCTCCCAAGTTTCATCGGAAGCTTTGATCATTTTGTCCTCGTCATCCCAGCCAAACCCAGTGAGTTTTAGAAGTCTATCCATGGTAGCATAACAACTCCTGTAGTACTTGTGACGATTTTTTATTTGTTGCAACTTAAGTTTGTCTACCTTTGATTCATTGAACTGTTCTTGGATTTCACGCCATGCTTTCTTTGTGTAACCTGTTCCTTCTTTCCCTCCATTTACGGTTTGCTCTTTCAATATATTGAGCAATATTTTGTCCTCTGATGATTTCCATATGTGACGCTTTATGGGCTGCTTATTGGTGTTCTCCTTCTTAATTTCTTTTACCTTATCAGCCATATTTTCTACATGGAAATAAAGCAACAACATCATTACTAGTATCTATCTATGTGAACATGTTGAAGATCTAACATAAATGATTAATATAGTAAGTAGAAATGTGCTGTCTATGGTCAAGGATTCATACATGGCTAGTGGTTGGAAGAAAAAGATTGTCATAAGCGTGCACTCATTCACTCAATGGAGGAAGGATACAATCATACTATGATTTACGCAACTAGAACTAATCTACTCCCTCCGATCCAAATTAGTGTTCTCAGATTTGTCTAGATTCGAATGTATATAGCAATATACATTCGAATCTAGACAAATCTGAGAATATTAATATGGATCGGAAGGAGTAAAAAGCCTAGAACAGCCTTTGTATACGATTCACTGCACTTTCTTACACAGTACATGCCTGACAGCTAAGTCAAAACTCACAATGCTCTAATATATCAGAGATAGTTCATGCACCGCTATAGAATAATATCTCCTTTGTTTATCTGATTGTGGATATTACCTGTAGGATGATGAACCTGCAGTCCGTCTGTTGGCGATGAAAACAAGTGGAGGAAGAGCGGCCTCGTCTTCCCAGCCGATGTCCGCCGGCGAGTGAATTGTTGATCTGAGCCGGCGTCAGCCCCTAGCCATGGAATGACTACACATGTTTGTTTCTAGATCTGTGTTATTTTGTTTCCTCATCTTCTATCGTCATCACGTATAAATAGACGAGATGAAAAAAGGGCGCGCATGGAGTGGCGGGAGCGACAGACTTGGCGCAAAGAAGTTTGTTGAGGAAGATGCGGCCAAAAAAGTTTGTTAAGATTTGATTTTTCTGTAATCGCGTTTACACAAAAACGAACGAGTATTAGTCGTTTTGGCCAGAACGCGGTTTCCTGGCTTTGTGGGAACCAATTTTAATCAATCCCCGTTTTTGCCGCCGGACCCAAACATGGATTTAGTTTGTTACATGGTTACACGGGGGCAACTTACAATTGTTGTTCTGCCAAGCCTTTTTCGCACCGTAAACCAGATTTTTCGCGACCCTTGTACGTGTTTTAAAGGCCGGTTTTTTAAGGGATCTCCTAAAGATGCTCTAAGCATGAAATATAGTGCATATTAGATTTGTTCTAAGTCAAACTTTGTAAATGTTGGACAAATTTATAGGAAAAGTAGATGTCAAATAAGTGACTTGGATTTGTCTAGATTCACATGCATCCTAATTCATATTAGTGGTATTGATTTGGGATTGTCTATGTTGATTACATTTTCTATACAGACCTATAGAGAAAATATACTCTTGAATTTTGTTTCGTCTTGGAGAGCATATACTCTTGATTCAACACGGTTCCACTTGTAGTGCCTGAGTCCTCTGACCACAATACCACGCACAATACACTAGTATTCGATGCCGGCAACAAGTCAGTATTAGACGCAGGCAACAGGTCAGCATCACTTGTAGATTGTCTTGTAGAATTGCGTAACTGTGCTTCCGTTCCAACGCTTGGTGCCGAAGTTTTTCGTTTGAACGCTCGCTTGGTGCCGAAGTTTCAACAGGCAACTTCTGGTTCCCATCATGCTTTTCACAAAAAAAGGTCTCCGTCGAGAAGCAATAGTATAAAAAGGCAACCGTTTTTATGATCCATCAAGAGTGTAGTGATGGTTTGGCAGAGGCCAACCATCTATCTATTCAGTGTCGATGCTGGAAAAGGAAAGCACGCATCGCAAGCTACACGGCTATTGGTGAATGGTGACATTTTTGCTTTAGATTCTCACTGATGACGACACGACGCTGCCGAAATTCATCCACCACACACAAAGATGGCCACCACAATCGGCAGCCCAGTGCACCAGCATGCGCGTGGATCTCAGTCTTCTAATTGAATATCCAACCATGAAATTTATTCATCACCAACTTGCTGCCAGCTCGTAAGGATGGGGTGCAGCTACATGCGAAATAATTTCAGCAAGTATATACATGTCGAGTAGCTTTATAAAAAGCAAACCTCGACTCGAAGTACTCCCTTTCCATCTATTATCTTAAGTCGTAGAAGATATAAACGACATTTGCCTCTCAATCCAGGCAATGGGGCAAAAGGAAATCATCAAAGGAATCAAACAGAAAAGGTAAAAATGACAACCTAGCTCTAGCTAGCATGTGCAGATCTGCAGCCCATCTTTCCTGAAGCATTGAGAGTGATTGGCCACCAGGAGCATAAACTTTACATTGTTTTCTTTTCTTCAGTGAACAGGTAGACTCAATCAGGGTAGCATACGCACACCTACCTTTGGCATCGCTTACATTGCTTGGTGATGGGGTTTGAATAGAATTTCCTTTCCTGTTTGATTTCTGTTTTGGCACAAAGTTTATTTACATCCATGTGATGAATAAAATAAAAGTATTTTAAAGCACTATCACAAACTGCACCAAAATCCTTGAAAAAATTGTTAACCAGCGCAGAATTTTCATATAACCAGATAGGATATCATGTCGACTTCCACCAAATTCCTTGTAAGCCTTGTCATCTGCCAACAAAATTGTTGGCTGTGACACCAGCATGCTTCTTCTGGAGCTGGAGCTGCTTTATGTAGTATTTAGATCCACGTGCCAGATTGATACGTTTTCTCCTCTGCTCAGGAATAGACTCGATCGAGCACTCTGAGAAGCCACGCCGCACGAACCTGCATAATTTCAAAACTAAGCACCGCGAACATATTGACCTAATGAAGCCATGCAAAAGCAACATGTCAAACCGTCAACAAGATTTGAGACAAACTCTATACCCAACACAGACCAACTTACAGATTTTCGCTTTACTCAGGCTGCAACCGTTTTCCTCTATGAAACTAGGAATTTAAAAGAGCCTAATGCTGATTGAATATCACCAGCAATCCGTAATGTTTGAACTAGAGCAAGTGATAACTCAATGTCTACACTAAGATCAATCATGAAACAATAAGCTATCAGATCATCCACATAACGAGACAAGAGAAGGATATGTACGTACCAATCAGCCGTCCGTGTAGTGAGCAAGAATAGGTTCCTAAGGCCACGGGACAATGCCTCTTTCTCAACATAATCTGAAGAACAATAACCAGAAGTAAAAGAAGATGTGTATTATCCTTTCTGGTAGAAACTAATAACAGCATGTGAGAGCTCTATTAATACAAAAGAGAGGAGGTTTCTTTAACAAGGCAAAAGGCTTTCCTTTTTCATTAATTAAAAAGAGAAGGTTTAAATTACAGGACGACCTTGAGGTCACGTTAAGAGAGCAAGTATTAACTGGTACATTGAGGAGTACTAACAAATAACATTCTGCTTTTTTGCTCTTACTATCAGATGGTTAGTAGTGGGCTAGGTAGTTATCAAGGAACCCCCTCATTACCACTAATTTTTTCATTGGTTGTTTCTTCTTTACTTATTTATTCAACATATTAGTTTCTGTGTGCGCATGTGACAAAGCAGCCAACTGGACAACAACAATCGAAAACAATCAATGCACCTAAGTCAGCTGTGGCATTTTCAGTTTTGTCCCAATAAAACAAAACCCTGGATTGCGTAGAGAATCAGACACATGCATCCCTGAAATCTGTGTATTTAAATACTAATCAAATTAAGGTAAAAACACTTGGAATGGTGAAAATCAGATCACAGAATATGCACTGGGACAGAAAGCAAGGTACATTGTATCTAACCCAGTATTTCTTAGCTGTGACACAGCTCGACACCACCAGATGCTAAGTGATATTAGTGAATTGGTATGTTTATAATATTATATTGTACTAAGATATCGGCTTTGAGTTTTTGCAGTGGACAAGATTTGATAGCTACTTTCAGAACACCAAATAGGCAGTCAACATACCAAGCAACTTGTCGCCTAGACCTCTCCCTCGGCATTCTTCAGATACAGCAATTGCAGCAACTTCACCAGATTGGTCCTCAGGGAACGGAAAAAGAGCAGCACATGCAATGATTGAACCATCTCTTTCAACGACATAGAATGAATACAGAGCTTCAAGAAGCTGAGGAGAAGTGGGAAACAAGACATACATTTTTAGTGTTACTAAGCACGAAGAAAAATCAAAACAGAAGAAAAAAGACCAATTGGCTTGACACTTAAGCACTCAATATATATTATTCAAAGTTTTAGCACACCTCTTTATCTGTTCTTCGCACTAAAACACCAGATTCCTCTAGTGGGTGAATGAGTTTTCTTATACCATGAAGATCTTCCTCCGTAGCCATCCTTGTTCCTTCATAAACATCCCTAAAAACATGCGGTAGGGTATATGTACCATTATTTCATACTCCCTCCGTTCCAAATTAATTGATTCAACTTTGTCTAGATACGCATGTATCTAGACGCGTTTTAGTGTGTAGATACATGTGTATCTAAGCAAAGCTGAGTCAGTTAATTTGGGACAGAGGGAGTAATATTTTGAAGAAGCTATTAGATTCCAAAAGGCATTCATATATTCACAATACCATGGTGAATATATTTGTTGGGGAACTACAGCTAGAGTTCAAAACAATGATATATCTTCAGCCTTGGCATACATTATGGACCAATGCTAACATTATGCAACAAAATCTACAAAATATTTACTTATGTGCTGATGTGGATAGTAACATAGGAGCTGTAGTGTCTTGGCATGGTACACGGTATCGTTTTTTCTTTTCTTAGTAAGCAATCCACATAAGCACAAAAATTGTAGATATGTTTGTAAGTACAGTATTACTCTATATTATGCAAAAGTACTCCCTCTGACCCAATTACTTGTCACAGATTCATTGAATCTAGACAGATTTTAGGCAACATTTTTCCTAAATATGCGACAAGTAATTTGGGTTGGAGGGAGTATTAAACTAAAACAGCAAGATATTAATCAGTTGAGGAAATGCATCTAAGTGGATGCTCAATAGGAGGATAAAGCAAGCCTTGAAGCATTGCCTTGTGTATTAACATATACTTTTTAGAATTAAAATTTTCAAGAAAGGACCTTCAGGATACCTTGCTATCATTGTCCCTGCGCCATCTCTTGTAAACAATTCTAACAGCAGTGATCCATCAACTGTTCCGTCGATGATATGCACTCTTTGAACGCCACCCTGACATACGGAAGAAACAAATGCATAGTCAAGTCTAAGTAATAGAAACTGTCATGAAACTTTCAAGCTTATGCTCCATAGAGAATATGGTTGCCGTATTTCAGGATTTGAAGAAATAATGTTCATTTTATTGAAAGAGAAAATGCAAGTGTCTTAGGACATGTCACCTGCTCAAACTGCACTCAAGCTGTAATATAATTATATGCAGGTCATCTCCACATACATTATATACTATTGTAATGTAGTTCTGAGCAGGGTTATACATATCTAGCACAACTAAAATATACATGCACGGGATAAAGGGCTCGATATGTGGTTCAGTGTACCAGTCTTTTCAGACCTGAGAACACTTCAGGCAATATGGGTATTGCTCCATCAGAACTGCTACAGCTAGCTCAGAAACAAATGGATCCAAGGCTTAGATACATAGCAGCATGACACTATAATACTGTATCAACAACTATATTGATCAAGAAACCTAACGTAAGCTGGCAAATTCAGAAAACAATTATGCTGCCTCACAGACCATGCAATTTCCAAAAAAAAAGATGTGCATAGTATGCTCTGTGGAAAGCTAGTAATCTAGAACCAGAACTACAGAATTTAACAGAATGCCATATGGAAGGTACAACACTTACATGGCACACATATGCTGCTGCAGCCAACTCAGAAAGGTAGCCATTTGACCTGCTTAATCGCTCTTCACCACCAATAGCAAACCCTTGCTCGCCAGAATAAATACCATTCCCATTGTTAAAGCCCAAACCGTTTTGAAAAGAAGGAGCATAACCATTAAGGTGACCCCTTCCGTTCAAAGATGGTTCATGATCTTCCTCATCCACAACCTTGACATAATTTGCAGCAATATCACTTAACTTAGCACGCTTTCTGATCAACATGTCAGCTTCCTCAAGGGACATGAAATGAATGACTCGTCCATGCTCATCAAATATCTGACCATCCACAACGCAGATAAGTTTATCTGCCTCTATGGCCAAAGCACAAGCGGTGGCAACTTCATAAGTGCTGAATGTTTGTGAACAAAATAAACCAATTTTGTTTAGTAGGCTAACAATAATATATACAAATTACAAACAACAACATTCTTTTGTATAACTTTTAGAAGCTTAAATAAGAAAGGGCATTCACACACATTTTCTATATTATATACTCATAACTTAGAACTGGGAAATAACAACATACTCCCTCCTCCGTCCACGAATAAGTGTGCATTGAGCTTTTGTCCTAAGTCAAACTTCCTTAAGTTTGACCAACTTCCTAGAAAAAAAAATAGCAACATTTATGACACTAAATTAATATCACTGGATCTATCTTGAAATGTGGTTTCATGATATACTAATTTGATGTCACATATATTGCTATAATTTTCTATAAAGTTGGCCAAATGTAATAAAGTTTGACTTAAGACAAAAGCTAAACGTACACTTATTCACGGACGGAGGGAGTAAGCATGTGTAGTTTTTAGGGGAAAAATTCTTGGATGGGCTAGTCCCTTGGACCACCACACCCTTTTATATATAGCTAAACTTAGGCTACATCTTATCTAGTACACTAGAATACTCTAGACTCTGCTAGGACACTAACTTAGACTCCAACATTCACTGGAACATTCCAAGCTCTCCTAGGACAACACTACTATACTAACACTCACTGGAATATTCTAGGCTCTCCTAGGGCACCACTTCTATACTAACACAGTCCAACACTCCCCCTCAAGATAGGTGATAGATATCTATCATTCCCATCTTGTTACAAGCTGAACTACACTCTTTAATTCCTAATCCTTTAGTTAAACAGTTAGCAATTTGCTCGCTAGAGGTTACATGATTTACCTTAATTATACCGTCATCCAACTTCTCCTTTATGAAGAAGCGATCAATCTCCACATGCTTGGTTCTATCATGTTGAACAGGGTTGTTTGCGATGTTGATCGCCGACTGGTTGTCACACCACAAATTTAGAGGGCCTTTCTTCAACACTTTCAGTTCTGAAAGAAGATTACTCACCCATAACATCTCACTCAAACCTTGCGACATAGCTATATATTCAGCTCAGTTGTTGATTTTGAAACCACCGGCTGCTTCTAGGATCATGCATGTATCTACTCACTACACTCACTGCATATGAAATATCAGGTCTTGTGTGGCATAAATAGATGAGCCTTCCAACAAGCTTCTGGTACTTCTTATCCACTAGATCACCAGATTCAGCACATAATTTGTGGTTTTGGTCGATAGGTGTTGATGCAACCCGACACCCAAGCATGCCCGTGTCACTAAGCAAGTCCAATACATACTTCCGCTGGGAGAGCACAATCCCTTCGGGGGATCTAGCAATTTCTATGCCAAGAAAGTACTTGAGTTGACGAAGATCCTTTACCTCAAATTCCTTGTGTAGGTTGTCTTTCAGTCGTGATATCTCCACCGCATCATCTCCTATGATTATGATATCATCAACATATATAGCAAGGATTGTAATTTGGCTATTTGAGTGCCGATAGAACACCGTATGATACCCATTACACTGCTTATATCCCATACCACATACAACTCATCTAAATCTATCAAACCATGCCCGTGGAGATTGCTTGAGGCCGTATAGAGATTTTCTCAACCTACATACCTTTCCTGATGTTCTAGGAGTGGAGAAACCAGGTGGGATCTCCATGTATACCTCCTCCTGTAAATCTCCATGCAAGAATGCATTCTTGACATCCAACTGATGCAAAGGCCACCTGAAGTTAGTTGCACAAGAGATTAGGATCCTCCCTATGTTCATCTTTGCCACCGGCGCAAATGTCTCATCATAGTCAATCCCATATGTTTGACTATATCCTCTGGCAACTACTCTTGCCTTGTGCCTTTCAATTTTCCCTTCTGGATTTTGTTTCAGTGTAAATCCATTTACACCCAACAGCTCTCTTTCCTGCTGGAAGATGTACAAGTTCCCAAGTTTTATTCCTTTCGAGAGCATTTAACTCCTCTATCATGGCCTCACGCCACTTCGGGTCTTGCTTTGCTACTTTCCAGTCTCTTGGGATCACCACGGATTGCAATGAAGCAATGAAGGCCATGTAGTTTTTTGAGAGAGATGTATATGATACATAATTAGCTATGTCATGCTCACTCGGTACCAATTTGGAGGTTTTGTAGCTCCAACTCGGATTCCTTTTCTTAAGGCAATGGGCAAGTCCATTGAATCTCTCGTATTAGATGGACCCACGTCCTTAGTCAATTCAACAATTTTAACACTTGTTGGAGCATGTTGCTCCCCCTGCACTTGTGTGTCACCTGCTGTAGGAGCCTGTTGCTGCTGCTCATGTTGTGGTTTTCTCTGTGTATACACTTAATTTTTCTTCCTCGTTCGGTTTTCTCCATCTCTCTTCACTTGTAGCTTACCTCCTTGTATACACCCTCAAATTTTCTTCCTCATTTGGCTTTCTCCATCTCTCTTCACTCGCAGGAGATGGAATTGAACCAACAACTCTCGATTGTTCATCTTTCTTTGTCCTCAACAGTTCAGTCTCCCCCTCTCGACTAGCATCAATTGTGCTAGGAGAGTCAAAGTCAAACAACGAGCTAAGATCCGTCTTCTCTCCGTAGAACGGCTCGGACTCTCTAAATGTCATATCCATGCTAACAAATGTTCTCCGCTCACTAAGGCTCCAACACTTGTAGCCCTTTTGTCCAGATGGGTATCCAATGAAGATGCACTTCGCAACACGTGGGTCCAATTATCCTACTGAAGGTCTATGGTCTCTAACAAAGCATGTACACCCAAACACCTTTGGTCGAACAATGGACTCATTTTTACCAAAGATCATTTCATATGGGGTCTTCATCCCAAGAATTCTTGACGGCATTCGGTTGATGAGATAAGTAGCAGTCATAACTGCTTCACTCCATAAGAATTTTGGCACATTCATAGTAAACATAAGCGATCGGGCTACCTCCAGCAGATGCCGATTCTTCCTCTCAGCTACTCCATTCCGTGGAGAAGTATCAGGGCATGAAGTTTGATGAAGTATTCCTTTTTCTAAAAGAAAGTTGCCAAATTCATGGTTCACACTCTATCCCATTATCAGTCCTGATAATTTGAATACTAATGTTGAAAAGATTTTGGATATATGCATAGAAGTAACAACTAAGCACCTCGCTTTTTTGTTTCATGAGATATATCCAAGTCATCCGCGAGTAACAGTCAATGAAGGTGACAAAGTAATTCATTCCACTAATAGAGACCATGACAGAAGTCTAGACATCAGAGTGAATCAACACGAAAGGCGATGTGCTTCGGAGTCCACGACTCACATATGATGTCCTTGTGTGTTTTCCATATTCACAAGCATCACACAAGTTTTTCTTTATCCACCTTCATTTCTTCAGGAAATATCTTACTCATAGTATCAAAGGACATATGGCCCATCTGACAATGTAAGAGTGTCACCTTTGCTTCATCATCACCAGCAACAACTATCAAAGCGGTGCATAATGCATCATATGTTTCATGTCTATCCAAGTACCATAGTCCCTTATGCATGACACCGACCCCAAGTCTCCTTCCAGTTGTCCTCTCCTCAATTATACAGTTGTATCGGTCAGCAATAATTCGACAGTCAATGCCATCAACCAAGCCACTCATAGACACACACTCACTGGAAATGATGGAGCATGCAAGACCGAAGACAATGTAATTGACGGAGTGCATTTCACCGTGCTGACTCCTTTGACGGGCTGATAAGTCCCATCAGCTGTTTGGATGGTCTCTTTATGCATGGATGGATTTGGAGCATATGATGCGAACTCACTCCACCTTCCTGTGACATGTGCAGATGCTCCCGAATCTAGTATCCAATTTGAACAAGTTTCGTTTAATGTAGGAGCTCGATTTGACATCCTTCTTCCGCTTGTGAGTGATACACAATTTCGTAGGGCTGTTGTTTTTTCACCTTGCTTTGGAACTTCCGCAATCTTCTTCGACTCTCTCAATTCTTCTATGTACTTCATCAATTGAGTTATTTTCTCAAGTAGCTTCTCAATTCTTTGATTTTCCCCCATTGATCAGTGTTGCTGAAAAGCACCAACAAACAAGCTTTTATGACTCCTGTCTGCTCTAGTTGACCTTCTCTTGTAAATCACTTGAGCAACAATAGTGAACAGCTAGGTTCAGTACTTGAGATTGAATCCACAACGCTATTCAGCTGTTCTACAAGTCCAGCCTGCACACGCTCTTCTCCGTAGCTATAGCACAACCCAAACCGCTCCTCCACTGCAGTACAACCCACTCCTAGTTGCACTGTCTGACCACTTCTCCTGGTTGCATTGCACACACACCGCCGTCTGCCACCACAGAAACCTCAAAGTGGAGCAGCACAACGTCCGATCCCTGCTGCTTTTGCTGAGAGACACGAGCTCACGAAGCTCTCTTCTGTCCTCTGCTAGCACACACCACAAACAACAATCACCTCTGCTTTGAGCAGCCGTAGCTCCCTTGCTTCTCCTTCTTCTCCGCAAGTCAACCTGGCCAGCACTTCTCCACCAATGCTAGCTACCCCTGTCTGCACTCACACCTGAACGCCTAGAGCTCCTCCACAAGCCGCTATTTCACCACCAGCCACCACCAGGACCAAGCGCCCTCTTCCTCAGCTTATGCCACAGCAGAGCAGCCCTGCTTCATCACCATTGCCACTTCTCAGGAGCACTAAGGCTCTGATACCATGTAGTTTTTAGGGGGGGAATTCTTGGATGGGCTAGTCCCTTGGACCACCACACCCTTTTATACATAGCTGAACTTAGGCCACATCTTATCTAGTACACTAGAATACTCTAGACTCTGCTAGGACACTAACTTAGACTCCAACATTCACTGGAACATTCCAGGCTCTCCTAGGACAGCACTCGAATCAGGCTTTCGCCCTGCTATATTAATATAGCAACCAACACAACCGGTACAAACACGATACCACTGCTGGGGCAGACAGCACAGCAATGCCCAAAAGGAAAAACAAGAGAAAAAAGAGAAAAGAATGCCGATAGCGCCGGATCGACAAAAGCGATGATGGCTCGCAACCGTTGTGCCCTCCGAAGAATTCCCACCACACTCCTATGCCTTCGAATCGCCGTGTACCAAGCAGCACCTTCAAGAAGGGGTGCGACGACGACGACGCTGTTGCCCGGATAGCTCCTAGGATTTCTCCCGGTACACGGAGGGGAGTGAGAGGGAGTACACCCGACGCCCTGCACGGGGAAGGTGGCGCCCGCAGACGTCACCGCGTCGGTGCCGACAACGCCAACAGGGATTTCTCCCGACCCGCAGAACCCACCACCCGGACAGTCCGAAGCGCTCCCCCAAGCTTGCCGCCCACCAACATGCACCACCACGGTCTTGAGGTACCAGCGTCGTCTCCCCGTGGCAAACAATGCGAGGCCGGCCGGACTGAAAGGAGAGACCGTAGCAAGGAGCGGCAGTACAATAGCCCCGTGGGAGGGAACAACCTCCACCGCCAAAGACGGTAGTCGTCCGGACGCAACAACGAGAGCAGACCTGGCCACTAGGAGCCGAAGGGTGGCAACCGCAGAGCCATCTGGAGGGCATCCTCCACCGCTAAGGGCAGGTGCCGACCGGACGCGGTAGTAAGGACACACCAGGACGGAGGCCCGGCCGAACCCAAGAGGGGTCCGTAAAGTCCTCGCCCCCACGTTGCAGCACATAGGCCTGCCGTCGCTACCCTCATGTTTAGCGTCCTAGGCCTGGCGGGGCAAGCCCGTGAAGCTCCCGCCGCTTTGCTGCAGCAGACGTGGCGTTAGTGCCGCCACCCTCGTCACGATCTCTACCTCAGTCCAACTTGAGTCGACGCAACAGGACCCGCCCCAGCCCAGATCGAGGTCCCCGCCACCGCCGCCTGCACCACCAACTGGAAGCACCCGCCGCCTCACAGCCACCCGTATCACGTCGGAGCGTCGCTGGCCTATACAAACCACCGCCGAGACGGCCCTCTCGAGCGGAGCAACTCGGCCAGGGAGTTAGTGTGGCACCGCTGTCTCCTGGAGGGGTCCGGGCCAGCCACGGCTGGGCCAGCGGTCGAAGCCCGGCTAGCCCAGATCGAGCCCGGATGGGCCTAGATCTGGGCCGCAGCGGCTCCAACCACAGCACGCCGCGGTGCCCCCCATCAACCACCGCAGCCAGCCGCGCCGCCACACATCACGTCGCCGCCGCCACGCAGCCATGCCCGCCACCCGTCTCGAATATCGCCGGCTGAACGCGCCGCCGCTTGAAGAACCAGACCCGCGTGGGTCATCAAGTGCCGGGAAGAAGCAGACCCACCGCCGCCAGCAGTGCCCGCGGGCTTTGCCCTGGCGGCTCCCGCCGGCGGCGGCAGGGGGACGGGAGGAGGGGAACGGGGTACGGCGGAGTGGGGCCGTCTCCATCGCCCGCGGGAGGCGATGAGACACAGGGGGGAGGGTGTCCCGTTTCCCTAGGACAGCACTACTATACTGACACTCACTGGAATATTCTAGGCTCTCCTAGGACACCACTTCTATACTAACACAGTGTCCAACAGCATGTAATAAATAACATGTCATAAAAATGAGTAACGGGTAGGAAAAACCACATACTTGCAGTTTAAGACTTCTCCCGAGCTCGAGTATCCCATATTGCTCACAACAACTATGCTATCACTATTAAGCCTTTCTTTTATCCGTAAAACGTCTATTTTCTTGACTTCACCAGTGAATCCGTAATCAACACCATTAACTACCCCCCTTCTCTGTCAAAAGTAGTTGCATAAATTTAGTATACAGGACCTCCAGCCAACTGAAGTTCAGTGAAACATAAAGACAATATGAAGTGGAGAAACACCATGCAGGCAGACACACATGCACGCTATGAGAAATAGACACTTAGTGTTCCTAATATTACAGTTGTTCTCCAATATCTAACATGTTATGTGCGAAGACTATAAAGTTACAAGTCGGGAACATAAGCCTGCCAATTCCAGATCATGACTCCTGACCCTAGAGTTCTTCACATTGTTCTAAGCACGTCGATTCATAGGAGCAAATTGTCACATGCTAAGACTGGTACCGGTCCTAACACCTCACAATATGACAAGATTGGGGGCAGTAGTCTAAGGAGCTAGGGTTCACCGGTCATGCTGCAGGGGATGAAAGGGAAAAAAGTTTGGGGACAGAGATTAGATCTTTAATACTCCCTCCGTCTCAAAATAGATCTCGGAGATTTGTCTAGATTCGCATGTATCTAGACGCGTTTTAGTGTATAGGTACATGCGAATTTAGACAAATCTCCAACATGTATTTCGAGACGGAGGGAGTAGTTTATGCTTACTCACTGGACGGGGAGGGTCAACTTGATGCCTAAGAATAGAACCCCAACTTTCCTAACAAACCATAAGTTTTTTTCCTATCTAAACTGGCCTCTTCCCTAACTAAATAGATATCCTTACTGACTAAGTAATGTACTATAATTATCTCTAAAATGGGCTAAGAGCGGAGATCCACGCCTTTGACAATATTCCAACTTCACCGGAATGACAGTTGAAGGGTATTTACAACAACGCGAAAAACTAGTCCTTAACCACGAATTTGTATCAGGCAGTTGTTTGCATGTTGCAAGTAACTCAGTGACTTGAACATGGAATTACTGCCAGCATGGAACGGCTTTTAATACAAGAGCAAGTTTTCTATTTTCGACACTTTGTCATTTGGACAGATCCACCTGGTGGTTAAATGTTACTCCGTTGGTTGTAATAACATCTTATATATTGGTTGTAATAACATCTTATATTATGGGGCAGAGGGAGTACAATTTAAGGCTCTGTATCCAGAATTTAAGAGTGGACATGAAACAAATGAAATGTAAAATAGTTGGAAAGGTGAAATGAGTCCTTTGAACACAGGCATAATAAAAAAATCTTTGAAATAATAAGGAAATCCCTGTTATCATGAAGTACATGTATAAAGAACATTATTGAAATATACCAAGTTAATCACTACTTTGGCATTGCATTATCATGGAACTAAACAATTTGACAAACTTCAATTAAAAGATACAAAAGAAAGTATCTGTTAATCAGAACTAATGTCTACATTATGCAAATAGTGATTTTCCAGTTCCTAGTATTTATCTATCTGAATTTCCAAACTTACATAAACTGATTATCTCCAGTTAAACCATAACTCAAAAAGTAGGGTTTTGAGGTTTTAGGACAAAGAGTAAAGGAGGGGCAAAGTTCAGGGTCCAAAAGTGATTCTTCTGAATAAAGACTCCACGGTACATCTCTATTCTGAAGTAACAGAGTGGAAGCAAAAACCTATGGTTTACTCTCATAGTGGAGCTATTTACAAGCATAAAATTTTCGCCGAGCACATGTTACACAATAATTGCAAGTTGCAAGATAATATGGTGAAGACTACTTATTTTTGAGGAAGTGCTCGATAAAATTTCACCTTAGCACCAAGGAAGTTGCCACTTGCGACATTATCCACAAGACCATGTGAATGTCCAATAACACCATGTCTACGGAGATTTAACATTGGAGGACCAGGAGAGAGCTTTGCCTCTATTGTTAACCTTATTCTGCCAGCTGCCTCCATTGCAGCCTCTAATGAATCGGAATCAGTAACTCGGTACTGACCGACATATTTAGCCTTCCTTCCTACAGAAATTCATAAGGTGATCAGTTGCACTACCAGATTTTTTTTAGAAATAAGTTGCAAGAAGAACAACGTCTGCCAAAATTAGCATAAGCTAAGGACAATACAATAGTGAAGAAAAGAATCATTCTCCACATCATTTTAACCTATCAAAGAACTAATAACTTTATGTTTTCATGTATTTAACCCACAACAATTGTCAAGCTAGTCCTGGTTTCAGAGTTCCTCCGCAAATAACAGTCGGATATAACTCCATGGAAGATTTTACAAGAGAGTGAGGCAGACATTGACGAACTAAATGCTAGACTTCCTAATAAGATGCTATTCACTGACAAGGTATCAGTGTGCAGTAGCAAAATGGGTTCTGCTGTATTTCTAGTCATCCAGCCTGGTCATGTGCTTCACAGATTAAGTTATACTTACAAAAATTATACAAATCATGTCGCAATCTTTGCAAATAAATAAATCCACATGAGCAGTACAAATCATTTTCCAGCGCTGTGTCAACGGCATAGCCAATTTCAAGAGTGATAGATGAAGAATGAATGGCAAGTACGGCAACAAGGATGTGTGCTGTGTGTGCAGAACCGACCTCTTTCTGACAAGAGCTTATCAATCTGAACATGTGTCCCCGGAACAAGAACAAAGTTAACCCCGAGACCATGAAGAAGTGAAATATCCTGCATGTGATAGAAATGTAATGTTTCCCTTAAAAAATGTAATGCAGTTGATAACTAGGAATCCATAACCCTGTGAAATTCGATGACCATGAAAGAAGATAAATCTATCACACAAAACAACTCAAGCCTTGGCCACATGAATGCAACACTTTCCAGATTCCTCACAGGAAAATCGATGTTTTCTGCTCCTTTTTCCCAATAATGTACTAATGCTGACATGATTTAAAGTCTTGAATCACATTCATAACCTCAATCCTCCTACCTATCAAAAAATTGAAGTCAATCTTTGTTCTATTTCCCAATTCTTATCCCCATTAAAAAAGCCCAATAATAAGTGTTACTATCTCCTACCTACCCCCAAAAAAGTTACTCTTCATTCTATTTCCAGTAATGTATCGCATAGCTATACAGTTCTTTCTCATAGTTTCTCTTTGTTCTGGCTTTGCTTCGGTTTGGATTTAGCTTAGTTCCTTTTGCTTTGCCATTTTGGTTGCAAGACTTGCACCATCTCAGTGCCTTACTCTTCTTTCTATTCCCCAATTTTGTATAGGAGTATCAATTAATAAAGTCCAATGAATCACTCTTAAAAGTCTCTTGCTGGTCTATGACTATTTTGATATATATATAAAAAGGAGAGTGCTTTATTGTGAAACTACGGCGGGCATATCACTGATCACAATGGCTATTATAATTTAATTACTCCCTCCGACCCAAATTAGTTGACTGAAATTTATCAAGATACGGATGTATCTAATACTAAACCATGTCGAGATACAATCGAATCTAGACAAATCTAAGTCAACTAATTTGGGTCGGAGGGAGTACTTTGTTTGGCTAATTTGTGATTATGCTGTTTGGACAATTACTAAGTGCAACTGAAAGAGCCCCAAGGACTGCAAAGCAGGTGGCATGTACTTTATATGAACAAAGAACTGGAACAAATCCAAAAAATCACCAACTCAACTCAACTTAAACAATGCAGCACCTGCAGAATGCCGTCCAAGTGCGGCCCTGACACGACCTCGCTGGAGATGACGACCACGAAGGTGCTCCCGCGGTGGCCCCGGATGTACGGCCACGCCTCCCGGAAGAACCCCACGAACTCCTCCCCCGCGTCCACGCCGCTGCCGCTGCCGCCGCCGGGATGGCGAACTACGCAGCACCGGATGCTGCCCTGACGCCGGCGAGGCGGGGGCAGACTCAGGCTCCTTGACGGAAGGGCCCGGGCGGTTGCATCCCGAGACGCCGGCCGCAATACCCCGCCGGCGAGGCGCGCGGCGGCGACCGATGAGGCCATGTAAGCAAATGGCGACGGTCGTACGGCCTAGGAACCCTAGGGGACTGGGGCCCGGGGAGGGGACAGTTGCGATTTGCGGCGAGGGTAGGTTGTCGTTCCGGGAAGCGGATTGGCGCGTACCCGCGGACCTGCACACAGTTTGGGCTTAACGAGACACGAGCTACCTACCAACCACCGCATGCGGCTCAGCCGATTTGTTGTATTTTCGAGGACCTGGTGTCTTTTGTAGCACTTGCTCGGCCCGGCCTGGATCTTCATCAGGCCCAAAGTCAACTAACCTGGCCATACAAAACTGGCCCATTTTACGTTCATAAATAAAAAGCTCTCGTCATCCCCTCAAAGAAAATAAACTCTTGTCCTACACAGATCGCACTTCCAAGAAAAACTATTCTTCTTTCCCTCAAATAATACAAAAATTCTTCTTCTTCCCCAACAGACTAGAGCTCACGTAAGGATTGGAGATTTGGTGCACAGATCGTTTAAGAAAAATCAAAATATCAAAGAATAGGATGGAGCCAATGACATGCAAACTATCAACTGAAATAACGTGTATTTTAAGCTACATAAAAATGACAAAACTGTGGATCTCACCGTCACATTTTCAGATCTCCAAAAAATATTAGCCTCGTTTGACATCAAAGTATTTTTTAAGTATTTAGAGAATACTTTGGTTTCTAAAATACTAAAGTATTGAATATTTTAGACCTTGTTTGGCATTAAAGTATTTTAAAAATATCGAGGGAATATTTCGGTTTCTAAAAATACTAAAATATTGAATACTTTAGACCTCGTTTGGCATCAAAGCATTTTAAAAATATTGAGGGAATACTTTGGCTTCCAAAAATACTGAAATAATCACTACAAAAATAAACCCCTCCTCTTCCGCGTCCTTGACACTTTTTTTTGGCGGGACAAGAAAAAAATAGCGTGCAATAACATAGTCAGCGGATGAGCATTCTCGATACCATTTGTACGCGGCGGCCACGTATACGTCGTGGCAGACGCTCTACCAACGTTTATATGTGTCGTGCAAGGTGGTAATCAATAGCGGCGTGTTTCGGCTGTCCTTGTTCAAAGGAGGCAGAAGTAACTGTCTCGTGAATTCCCACGTGGGCTAGTTGTGACGTATTTCACCGTAATTGTTCAATATAGAGTCACTACTAATGGTTCCAACCGCCTCCTCGACATAATGATCTCGCTTTCTGGCGAGGGGTAACCTCGGGGATGTCCATTATTATGGATTTAGGTTTCAGCGAAAAGGGTGCGCTGGTGATTTCGTTGGCTTATCTGAAAAACAAGGGAGACGAGGTTTATCCAGGTTTAGGCCCTCGTTGAGGAAACCAAACTTCCTGCATATCTAATCTTTATTGATGGAGAGAGTACAAAATCGCTAGGTTGCTAGATGCAATCTAGCTTACAGCGTATTGCTATGAGTAGATTCAGGTGCCCTTCTTGTTGGCTGCTCCCAGCCTTTATATGAGAGGTCGGGTCTCAGAGTTTAATCCGGGGCGGTTACAGAATAAAAGATAACTTTACGACTACATCGGCTACATCTTGGGCTTTGCCTTTTTGACACGGTTGATTCCTGTGCTTTGGGTGCTTTCAAAACCTCTGGCTCTTTATGGGCCTTATAGGCCTTGTCATGATATGTACCAGTTATACTAACAATGGAGACCCTATAGGTCATACCCATGCCAGTATCCCTCGAGGCTCTACTCGAGTCGTAGGCTCGGGTTGAGTCCCCAAGTCCCGTTCAATACGTCTGTAAGATGAACCCGAATATTTCTTCGGGTGAGCGAACTATAAGTTCAATAAGTATTTTGTCATGGGGATATTCGTATAACGAGTCTAGTGCATCTGGCGGATCAGGAACCAGTTAATTGCTCTTAATAAAAAAATTGTGAAACTTCTCAGGCTCAAGTCCCCGACTCGAACCTAGTATATACTAGCATAATTCAGATTCGGACCACGGAGATCTTATCGAATCTGAATTCCAGTTTTGTGTTTGGGTACCCAACGCGTCCATCAGGATTTTTCATCATATCGAAGATATGGAAAATTTCTAGCGGAGCGCAGCGTGTGCAGTTACCAAGCCAATAGGACAGATCCTTAGGTCTTACCTTCGTATTGTAAATGCGACATTCAGACATGTTATAGCGGCGGACATGGTCTGAGAATTCAAAGATTCTCTCAACCGCTGATGTAGTTGTTGAAGTTGTCGTGTTCTTGAAGTGATGTTGACATTTTCATCGGTGTGTAACCGGTGCTCCCGATGAGAGTAGCCCCCGAGGATATGTTCAGGTGCTTGCATCCGAGTATAGGCTCGAAGTAATCTTTATTGTGAGTGAAGATATTCTTATGTCAACTCCGTTAGAGAACTTGTTGTTTCTATCGGGTGCGCGACCAGCGCTCCCGATGGGAGTAGCCCCAAGGATATGTTCGGGTGCTTGCATCCGAGCATAGTCTCAAAGATCATCTTCATCTGAGGAGGTACTCGACTTAGGTCTTGTTTGTCCTTGATCGCAAGTAATGTCTCTATTCGAGAATTGTTTCTATCGGGTGTGCGATCAGCACTTCCGATGGGAGTAGCCCCCGAGGCTATGTTAGGATGCTTGTATCTGAGCATAAGCTCAAAAATCCTTTTCATCCGAGAAGGTACCCGACTCGGGTCTTCTATCTTGGAGGTACCGATGATTTTTGTCGAGTCTATTTCTCCAAACCCGACAATATTGTATCCTCGCTCATGACATCAGGGATGATGATGATGGCATGCTCAAATTCCTCTTCAAAAAACTTGATGTGACAGGACGATGGTTGGCCCATGACGTAGGATGATTGGTGTGTGGACATCACATCAGCGGTTGATTTGACCGTACGACCCACAGTTGTGTGTAAATCGAGGCGTCGTGTGGTTGAACTCCTCTTTTACCGCAGTAATAAAGTTAATGGGGGCGGTTCATTCTCCCCCCCTCCACGTGGAGGCACGGATTTGCTTCATACGAACCGATCGCAGCGTCCAATGGTCCTTCTCTCTTGCTACTTCTTTTATAAGCAACAGAGGGTAATTTTACTGCTCACTTTCCCCAACTACGGTTCCCGCTCATATTCTTCCTTGCGTTCCTTCTCCGTTGCCACCGAGAGGTCACACTCCACTTCCTTTGAAACTCCTTTGAGGGAACTCACCATACTCGCCACGGGGAAAACCAAGTCTGCCGGCTCTACCACCGATGATACTGCGGCAAAGACGAAGATTGGACGATGGGCTAGATCCAAATGCTTCGACCAAGACATCTAGAAAGCTCGCAAGGTCGGGATTCTAACGCTAGAGATGATGGTTAAGACCACTAGCAACGAGGCCATGCCTGCACCCAAAGAGGGATCGCGAGTATTTTTTTGTCCTTCCTCTTTCGTGGTCTCTCTCTCTTCCTGCCCACGAGTTCCTTCGTGGGTTCCTCATCGTCTACGGCGTACAGCTGCACCAGCTCACGCCAGACTCTATTCTCCACATCGCTTGCTTCATCATGTTATGTGAGTGCTTCCTCGGCATCCATCCACATTGGGGCCTATGGAAGCGCTTGTATTTTATGCGGAGGAACGCGAAAAAGGACGTTTTCTACGGCGTCGGCGACGCCATCATCTCCATTCGATCGGAGGACGACTACTTCGACTTCAAGATATCCGACTCTATCCAAGATTGGCGAAGGAATGGTTCTATATCAAGGACGATAAGCTTGAGTCCCAACAATTTGGACTGGCTCCCTTTGACCCGACGAAAGGCATGGTGAAGTACAAGTCTTGGGATCACGAGTTGTCTCAGGCCAAGATTGACGAGATGAACCCATTGATGGCGCGGATCCACGTGATGCAGTAGAAGGGTAAGGAGGTCCACAGCCTTCAAATAAGTGAGACCATAATGCATGGCTTAATAGGATTGATAGGATACTCATACCAACAAGTTGCAACTTCTTTTCCGGAAGCTCGTTCGAAAAGAACTCTAAGGTTAAGCGTGCTTGGCCTAGAGAAATTCTAGGATGGGTGACCGACCTGGAAGTGGGTACCCGGTGCGCACGAGTGAGGACAAAGTGTGTAGAAAAGACTAGTGTTGGTCTATGGGGCCAGTCTAGATATCCTATTAAGCTATCAGGAGTGACACCCCCGGGGCCTAGTGGACGGGGTGTTACAAGTGGTATCAGAGCCAATCCTCGCGGTTAAACGGGTATGTGTGGGTCAGTGGCGAGACATGTGGATCATGGCACGTGTGGCCTAGAGTGGACATGGCATGGCACATGTGCCGGCACTGGACGCACAAACGCGTGCTAAGAGGGGACGTTCCTGGTCTGTGCTTGATCGACAAGGGCGTCGATCTTATAAGGGTGGGTGTATGTGAGACCCTGATGCATGGCTTAATAGGATTGATAGGATACTCATACCAACAAGTTGCAACTTAATTTTTGGAAGCTCATCCGAAAAGAACTCTAAGGTTAAGCATGCTTGGCCTAGAGAAATTCTAGGACGGGTGACCGACCGGGAAGTGGGTACCGGGTGCACACGAGTGAGGAAAAAGTGTGCAGAAAAGACTAGTGTTGGTCTGTGGTGCCAGTCTAGATATCCTATTAAGCTGCTAGGAGTGACACCCCCGGGGCCCAGTGGACGGGGTGTTACAAAATCATGTCACTCTTCCTCCAACATCGGATTCAACCTCTTCATGCTAGAATTTTGGCTATGTGGACATACGCTAGGAAGAAGGATCTAATGAGGATTTCCTCGGAGGAACTCTACCACTAAACTCGAGAAGAAGGTAAGGTTGTGATGACTGCAAGTGCACAGATCGTTTGTAGCTAGTTTCGAAATAAAGATATCAATCCCACAGGAAGCAGTAGGCGAAAGACTAAAATGCTTTTAACTATAACTAAACGAAGTACTTAAGAAATAACTTTAAGATGCAAGTAGAGTAGAGTTGTTTTGGGGTTTTTGGTTGAACAAGGTAATTTAAAGTAAAGCAAAACTTAATCCAGAAAGTAAGAATCGCGTGTGTAATGGAACTTTGGAACTACAATAGGGAAAAAGGCGTTCTCAGGGAATAGTGGATACACCGCTAACAATCTAAACTGAGCAATCGAGATTATTATAGTGAATATTCTCATAATGTGTATGCATGTGGGAGGAGCTCCATATATGGACGAATAGCCAGCAACCGCTGCACACATCATCCTCATAACCACATCAGACAGCAATCGACATCAATCGAATTACTGCGCTATTAAGGGATTTCTCCCATGGCATGGACATGACTTTGTGAGTTCTCCTTAATTCCCCAAGTTAGTACATAAAGAATGACAATAGTTTTATAGTCACAGTAAGTGCTATCATCCCTCCATCTATCAAGAAGTAATCACCTTCATCCAGTCCCTGTAAGAGGCAAATGTTAAGGAGGTGCACAACTCCCAACATCAAGATGAAGACAATTAACACATACACGTAATGATGTATAACATAATAATCTCTATCTCATCTCAGTCATATGTTAGGGTTTCTCCATCTCCCCAAGAACTAGAGATCTACTCAGACATGGAGGCAATCAACATCATAGCAATGGTAATGGAAACAATTATAGATGAATAGTATTTGTATAAATCCACAACAAGAACGGGAATTACAACAAGATCTAGACAAGATGTAGATGGGATGTATGGAGATGGTGGTGATGCAGCAGCGGATGATGAAGATCGATGCCTTAGCCTCCCGTATCTGCGCAGGGCGAAGATGGATCCCTTTAGGATGAGTTCCCCCTCCAGATGCCTTTCGGAGGTAAGGTTTCGGTGATTTCTGGGTGTTCTGTATGTCATCTCCTCGAACCAATTGCACGGGGTGAAACTATTTGACGAGGTGGAGGCGTCGCCAACTATACGGTCGGAAAATTTGCCTCGGTTGTATAGTTGGTCATTGGACTCTCTACCTCCCTTGTTCGCTTCTGGTTTTATTCTAGTATTATTAATATTTCCCAAATAAGCGATTTACGTTGTTTTTGACTCCTTTTCTCCACAGTACAACTACTTCAAGAATTGTATCCATTGGATCCATCATTTGTCCTGATCCTGGTGAAAAACAGACATAAAATGTGCGCGCGAGCGCCTAAAATACCAAGATCCTACATCTACAATGCAAAATAATAATGTAAAACATGATGAAAATATGCACTCATCAACTTCCCTAAGATTAGACTCTTGCTAGTCCCGAGCAAGTTTTAGCTTAATGGATGTGATCCTCATATTTATGAAGCTGAGTTGATAAAATAAATGAGGCAGATGTAGCATGTGTTTATGATATATGATACATAGGAAAAAGTTCATGAGTAGTACCTCACTCGAACCATCTGAATAGTACTAGCAGGCTTCCACACCTTAGTGATCAACAGTTCATAAAAGATGAATCTCAACATAATGTAAAAGTATTCGGTTCGACCGAATGAGTTAGCGAGGTAGTCCCAAGTGTTTTTAGGATCAATGTATTCACTTGGGATTCAAAATCTCAAAAGTGTATCTCTGTCATACTACAATGCAGTGGTATATGCTTATTTGTTTTTTACACACTCGCTCTTTTTCTTCTTCCTTTTCTTTCTTTTGTATACATGCTCAAACTTTTGTTTAAGTGCTCTACAAAGGAGCTAGCCATACATTCCACTTCATGTAGGAAATTCAAAGTTTAACGATCTCAATTATCAAATTCCAATTGTATATGAAGAGTCATTATGACTTGAAGATTCTACCTCGACTTGTTCTCACTCTATTTCGATAGCACTTTCATTTTTCTTTGTTCAAGGTTTCTTTTCCAACTCAATTGTATAGATAATTTCTCTTTGTAAATCAAACCGTAGACCTACAACATATTGACCAAATTATCTTTAGGTGTTCCATTAATACCAATGGTGTGGAAGACTCCTATTGCATCATCAAGTGCAAGTAATATTATACTCAAGCCATTCATATATCAATAAAGCAAACACAAACTCAAAACTGCTCCATATATAATAATAAACTCGGAATTTCATGAAAGGGATCAACTATTCCTGAAGGGAATGCTAATTATGCAAACTTTATTTGTAGTTTGAACTAATGCAAAAACGGTAATATAAAACTTATAAGAAAGATTACAAGGTCTTTAAAGATCTCCCCAAGCTTGGAATCAAGCCAGGCGGGATCAATTAACTCCTTGTTGGTACCTATTCCTCCTCCTAGGTAGAAAGAGTGTTGCCATATTCTTTTACGTTGCCCTCTTTAACTATGCTTGCAAAGCGAATGCTGAGCTCGGCCATGTCATATTGGAGCTTCAACATTTTCCTCTTGAGGAATCCCTTCTCATCTATCAACTCAAAGATAGTTTTAATCAAGAAACCAACTCTACCATCGATGTCATCGACCTTCTTCTCAAGGTCTTTGCTCATCATCCAGTAGGAGTCAATCCCTTCTCCAATTGTTTCAACACATGCCTTAGAAGCCTTTTCTAACTCATAGATCTTAGCATGAATCTCATCTTTCCGCACCTTCTTAGGTTTAAGAGGTGATGGACCAAGAGGAGGTTTATAATAGGATCCTATGTTGTAACAATAAGGATTAAGGAGGTACTCATCCTTGTTCCTTCCCCGTTCAGCTTGTCTCATCATCTCCATACTTTGCGAGAACATGTCCTCCCAATTTGGGAGAGGTTTGATCTCCGGGCCGGATGACGACGACGATCCTTTGGGTCTTGCTTCTTCGATTCTCTTCACGGGCTTCTCTTTTTTCTTCTTCCAGATCTTGTTGACATGGAAGGGCCGCATGGCTTCGCTGCACGGGTGTTGTTAAAGGGGCTTGTATAGGGACGGCGAAGACCTTTCGAGGCTGGAGGCTATGGCTCTGCCAAAACTTAATGAAAAAGGTTAGATGTGATCAGCTTTAAAGGGAGGGGTCAAAAACCCTAGCCACCTTGCGTAACGAGCAACTATACGGGCACAGCCCGTATAGCTCCCGCTGTATAGTTGTGAACCGACTATAGATTAGATCTATGGTGGAACTTAACTATACGACCGGAACTATACGGGCGGGAATTTTTATTCCCGCTGTATAGTTGGTCGTTAAACTCTCTGTATCGTGAATAATTTTTTTGGAGATGGGTCGATAACTATACGACCGCAACTATATGGGCAGAATTTTTAATTTCGGCCGTATAGTTGGTTGTTAAACTCTCAGTACTCCGGAAATTATTTTGTCAAAGGCGTTGACAACTATACGACCGCAACTCTATGGGCGGAATTTTTAATTCCGGCCGTATAGTTGGTCATTAAACTCTCAGTACCTTTTGTGGATGGAAGTGTTGATGCCGCAACAACTATACGACCGGAACTATACGGCCGGAATTTTTATTCCCGCCGTATAGTTGGTCATTAAACCTTCTGTGTCCACCAAAAAATTTCTGCTTCTCCAAGGATTCTTTATTAATCTGAAACTTAACGAACTATCGAGTTTTGACAGAAAAATGCCATCTTAGATTTTTGACCAATTTTGGCATCATCAATCTTCCTTCTTCTTTGCTAGAGCATCAATTATTTCTCATTTAACACAATACGCAAACTAGACTTTAACTAAAAATTTAAAAACTTACTCAAACCTTTATTTTACATGGGTTGCCTCCCATGAAGCGCTCTTTTATAGTCAATAGCTTGACCGTTGTACTGCTCATCCCATCTCGAGTTCATTCTTCTTGCAGTTGTCATTCCATGTATATCTTCGCTTTATCACTTCTTCTGGGGTGCTCAATTCTATGGTGATTGCGCTTATATCTTCTTTTACCCGATAGGGATTCAAGTGTTGTCCATTTACCACCCATGCAAGAGAGGGTGTTTTTCCTTGGAGCTTCACTGCTCCTGATGAATAGGCTTCTTCAACTACATATGGACCTTCCCACTTTGATATGAGTTTTCTTGGAAACAACTTAAAACAAGAATTATAGGGCAACACTTTATCTTCACTTTTAAAAGTCTTATTCTCTGTTTTTCTATCATGCCATCTTTTCACTTTTTCCTTAAACAACCTAGCATTCTCATAGGCTTCACTTCTAAACTCGTCTAAAGCATGAATATCTAATAAACGCTTCTCCCCTGCTGCCTTGAGATCATAATTTAGATTCTTGATTGCCCAAAAAGCTTTGTGTTCCAGTTCTAAAGGTCAATGGCATGCCTTACCGTACACCATCTTATAAGGTGTCATTGTAGGGGTTCCGCGCATAAAAACAATAAATTTTACTCTACGCCCCTGAACCCCTGAAGCTGCCAGGACCTATCTATTAGTAATACAGTAACGGGAGGGGCTTTTCGCAAACTTACCCTTGAAGACCGAAAAACGTTGTCAACGCTCAGGAGAGCGTGGTTGATGTAGACGAGCCGAAGCCGACCTCAAGGTCGTGATGAAGTCCTTGCGCTCCTTCTGGATCCAACGACTTGAGTGCCTCAAGTGTGACACCTTGTGGGAGTTACACACGTCTGGTGCCTGACGATGACTCCCGCTTCCCCGATCTAGCAGCAGTTGAGGAAGTAGAGCTCCCGGATCCGAATCCCGCAGCGCGACGGCGCTCCGCGGTGAAGATGTCTCTCGCTCGCGCAGTCCAAACTTGGGACCACGGTCACGAGAGAGAGAGGAAGAGAGAAAATATGAATTAGAGGTCCTCCCAAAAGTGGGGAGACCTTTATTGATTATTGGGTGGGTTTTCTAGGCCAATATACCCCACTATATATAGGGGGAGGGGAGGTACTACCTCCCCTCAAGTCCCGGGGTGGGACTAAAGGAGAGGAGGGGGTGGGGTGGCCGCCGGCCAGCCCCTAGTGGGCCCCGCGGGGGGGGGGGGGCAAGGCCCAGCCGGCCTCCCCCTTGGTCCCTTCCTCCCTCTCTCCTTTCCCTAATGGGCCCTCTCCCTCCGGAAATTGGCCCATTAAGCCTTTGAACTTTTAATTGATTTTCTCTTTATTTAAATAATTATGAATAAATTATTAAATCAATATTTAACATTCATTCACACATTATCTAATCTCTATGGCTATGGAACACCTTCCACCTCCACTCAGGACATCCTCCAGACTTACCGAAACCCTTCTGGTTTTCTCCATTCTTTTCTTTGGTGATTCTACCGATCCTATAAATGCTCTCTAAGCATCATCAAGCCCTTAAGCGTGATACCCTACGGTTCGGGAACACTCTAGACATGGTCGGGACACTCCCGCACCAATGATCGATAGAGGGACCTGGATGGCCATGTGACCCCTGTGCATTCCACGAAGATCTTTCGTCGTTTGAACCGGTGACAGTCGTGTCTTATTCCCTTTGTCATTCGATACTTGCATTGGCCGAGACCTGATCAATGACATCACCATGTCGAGTTCAATCTCGTTACTGAACAATGCTACTTAACTCGTTCCGACAAGTGATATCCCCGTGATCTAATCACACGTTGTGCAGCTATTGGATATAACCTCTCCGAGTGGGCCCTTGAGTATCTTCCCGTCACATGGATGGACAAATCCCACTCTTGACATATATTGCCTCTACGGTTTCCTCCGAATACCTGAACACACCTTTATAACCACCGTTTTACCAGATGGCGTTTGATGCTATCTAAGCATTCTCGGGAGATAGTGATTGATATAGCCTCACGGTCTAAGGAATAGTCTACGAGGATCCTTTTCTAATCATTGTAACTTGAACTTCGTGACATGATCGAATCACGATGTTTAGGTTGGGTATTGGTTCATCATCTCATTCAGAGAATGAGATGACCTCATTTCCAACTGGCATAAATGCCACATGATCAGGAAACTTGATCATCTGTTGACTAATGAACCAGTGACTAGAGTTTCACTGGGAACCCCTGGTTTGTTTGTATATCACACGTGTATTGATGTTTCCACTCAATACAGTTATAGCATGATATAAAACTTAATCATAAACTATATGAAATATGATAATAGTCCTTACTACTATTTGTCTCTAGGGAATATTTCCAACAGTTTCCCACTTGCACTAGAGTACAAATACACTAGCTGCATTTGTTCTTAATTATTGGTACCATATAACCGGTACCTAGAACATGCTTGCTTATGGAAGAGGTTGAGTCTTGGTTCTATACTTTACAGTCCCAGATCCTTTGCAACTTACTAATGTCACTTTGATTGACATTAATATTCTATCATCACATGACAACATCTATGTGTATGCATCATTGCTATGGCAGCAGAACGAGGCCTGATTCCAGGAGCCTACAATGACGTTAGATCAACCTCGAGGGCTTTCTCGTGGGCACTGTGCCCTGGGACACATCATTCTATGTTAAAAGCGAATTAGCCCCACCATAACATTATACAACACTTTAGATGGTACCCTTATCTATTATTATAAATGTATTCATCGAAACACTAGTGCACTCTGTGCAACTTTCGATGTTTTCTTCACCTTGCTTCCTACTTGACTCTAATTGGTATCTAGAGGAGTTTCCAACATATTCCCTTATAACATAACTCTTTATGCTTTAAGATATGTCATCCTTTATGGATTTGAAAACATGTCTACAGTTCTCTATTAGACTCTGCGGACAAACTTAGCTCAACATTCTGTGATTCGAACTTAATCACTTTCAAATGTTCCTTATTTGGATCACATATTATGCTAAGCTATCATCATGGTTTACTAAGATAGAACCTATGTCTTAACATAGTGGATGATGATCATCCTATTCTTTCTTTCAACCATTGATGTTTAAACTTAATGCTATTCCTAATTTTAGTTATTAAGGACTGGTTCCTCAATTAACTTCAATTCTGAAACAGTTTTCAGAATCCTTTAAGGTATACTACATAATATCATAATACACTTATTATCAACTTCTACATCTTATAAATCATTATTTATAAGTTTTTGCGCTTTCATCCTTAACTTACTTAAGAATTACTCCTATAAGCTCCCACTCAAAATATGTTTCTAACATATTTGGGTACGAGTCAGCACTCTTACTCAAACTATGTTCCTACATATTTGAATTTGAGTCTTATGTTGCTCCCACTTAAAAATATGTCAATCACATATTGTTTCAGGAAGACTTTCATAGCTCCCACTCAATTTTATGTAAATTGCATACCTCCTTTACTATTTTGAATAACTTCAAAATCCTTTGATCAAATATCAAACTTGGAGATTTACTTCGAGATACTAGTACTTTACTAGTTTTAAATCCACTAGACATCCAGCACACATGAATCAAATTCATTTGAATTTGTCCAATACTTGATAAATTGTGTTTTTGTCATTCACCCCTTTTTCCTACTATGGCTTTGTAGTCATTTGGGAAAAATTCAAGTAACCCCTTTTACTTGTGAGATTCAACAACGAATTGCTTTCTAATCTCAAGGGAATTTTGCTTCTAGGATTTCTCATAATTTAGTTTACCATTATTTCCTTTGTAGTTCGTAGGTATGTCACATTTCAAAAATCATGACAAATGATTCACAAATGTCTCCATACAAGATATGGATTTACATTTTGAATCCTACTTCTTATAGTGAAAAACAATAGTGGAGGGAAAAACACAATGATCAAAATCATTGATTCTTTCCTTCTATGAAGAGAATCTTTCAGGAATGCTGTCCGTTGCGCTTCTCAACACTCTGATGCAGGGTTTTGAATCCTCATCGTGTTTTACACTAATTTCCATTTGCTCCATAATTGAGAAACATCACTAGAAGTGAGCTTTCTCAAGAATGCACCAAAATCCAAGCAATACGAATCTTGCTTACCTTTTGGTTTCAGCTATGGATTTCGTATTCAAAGTTTCCAATGAATACTCTACAAGGACTTATTCGCTATTGTTTTGGTTATATAGAATAACCCCAAAACTTTCACGAATTCAAATGGTTTACCAATTCTAATTGAGTGCTAACTATTTCTAAGCTAATGGTCTCTACATATACACTACAACGATTTATTTGGTGCCTTCTATTCAACCCCTTTTTGATATCTAATATCACATTGTGATGCTTTGTATTTTGACGTTTCAAAACACTTTGCATTCCACAATGTCTTTTATGCCATTCTTATAAAGTTGATTTTTATTACTATTGATCAAATCATAGTAATTGGATTCTCTTTTATATTTATACCCTTTGTTGATGAAACACTTTGATCAAATCAAATAGTTTCATATTCATGTTTCCTTTGGTAAACTTACTTTACACATTAAAACAATCATTTAATGATAATTACCATTTTCGTTAAAACTCAATACATTGGATATGTATATACTTTTAACAATTCATTAAACACTTTGTATTCAAGTAATACACGGTGTTCAAGTTATTTTGCCGAACTTAGGCATGATTTATATGTGAAAAGTAATCAAATGACTTTCACATATTATCGCATAACTTTGAATTTAAACAATGGTTTCATTCATTAATGAAATATCATTAAGTTGGGTATTTTAAACAAGGCATTTTTAATGTTTTACAAATGTTCATACATTATCAATTAGTTTCAAACAACAAGGATAATTCACACATAATCAAACAAGATATGAACACGAATAGAAATCATTCATAAAAGCAGAACAACTGTTTGTTACAAACTCATATGAATAACCGTCTCACGAAGTGTGAGACACACTAAAGAAGTTCACAATCTCTTGATTACAAAAATCATCCTAAAACATAAACTAAGTGATAAATGTCGAGGGAGAGTGTCGTCGGCCATCATCATCATCATGCTCGCCATCAACACGCAATGTCACCTCCTCTCCAGCAAGCACCTCTATGCAGAAGGACCTGTTTTCACCAAAACAGAACAAGTATCATATATACTTAATACTTCAAATGTGTTTGCAAGATTATAACATTTATAAAACTGTATATCAAATATATACCTTGGTCATCGATGACCTCTTCGGCGATTGGTTCAACCTTTACATTCCGGAAATGTAATATGAACTCATGGAAGTCCAATGCTTCTGTATCACCACTCATGATGCTACTGCGAACATGTCCTCTGTAGCTAGGAGGCAATGAACGAAGAACATCTATTGCAAATGGATCAGCCATCCAGTAATCCACGAAGTGAACCAGTCTCTTGTGTGCATCAAGCATGCGCTCCAAGTGACTCTTCAGACATGTATGCTCCTCCATCTGTATGGAAAGGAACTCTCCAAGCAACTCGTGCTTCCACATGCGCACATGGCCTATGAACTCTGCTCTCGGCTGATCCACCATCGAATATGGGTCAAGATCACCCATGAGCGGATGTAGTTCATCCACCATCCCGTAACGCATTATTATCTGAATGTAAGTGGACATCTCTTGGCGATAGTAGCGGTCTGCCAGCTCTTGTGGGGTCTCATAGTAATCTGGCTCAGTCAAATCCATCGTGCGGCGTATGTAGTCTACCACATGATTCCTAGTAAGGAGATCATCTAGGCACACAAGCCAACTAGGGAAGTTGGATCCATCAAGTCTAAGTTTCTCACCCTTTACCCAATCCTCAATAGCAAAGTAAGCTTCACGGTGAGCCATCTACATTTATAATTGCAAAAGGAATTTAGACTAAGTTTATAATTAAATGAGTTAATAATAACTCCACTCAGAAACACCTATCCCCAAAGAGGGTTCCTAGTGATAACACGACCCCTATCAGCCACATCTCCCCCGATCATCATGGCCATCAATGTGGGTTCAAAGGTGGATGCTAAACGTCGGTCACATCATTTATGCGACTCGTGCTCGATCTTTCGACCATCCGTGTTCCGAGGCCATGTCTGTACATGCTAGGCTCGCCAACTCAACCTTAGTGTATTCGCTGTGCAACATGGCTTGCACCCACTGTATGCGAACATAGATATGTCTGACACCCTGGCCTGTAACCTTGGATCGCCTCATACCGAAGAACTTTCTTGGTGGTGCACACTAAGGGGGAACACAATCGTTGGTTATTTTAACAGTGATCATCTTATTAGGCTACCGTCGAGTATCTAATACTAGCACACAACAAGACATACAAACAATAACATTGAATGTAAATGCTATGTGATATGGTCCTTCATGTCATGATCTCCATCCACCGTCACCGGGTTCCGGCGCCAGGGTTCCGGCGCCGTAGACACTAGGGTACCAGTGTCATTCCGGCGCGGTAGTTTGTCACCTCCGTGACTATCTACTACTATGCAACAAAAGGTAATTACTTTACCTTTGCCACAACCATATCACAAAGCAACGCCCCCCCGCAAAACAAAGTTAGACGCTTCTACTTTATCTTTGCATGTTTTACGTGGCTGAATGGGCTTTCGCACAAGAACCGTTCTTACCTACGAACTTTCAGCACAACACTGATCAAGTAGTTGTCTATACTACACCCCTATCGGGGCCCTCCGTTGCAAATGGTATACCAACTAATGCGAGAGAGACAGACACCCCCCTAAGCCACTTTATACGGTACAAGCCGTATGTCAAGCATGGACCAGTCTCGCGAATGAACGCGTAAAGTCGGTTGGGGGCTGCTTCATCAAGCATTGCTGCAGTATACACAAGTACACGTGGGAGGGTAACAACTAAAAGATCAACGCCCACACGCTACATCTCGTGTGTTCTACCCTTACTAGTATTACTACGCATAGATCTAGCTCTGATACCACTGTAGGGGTTCCGTGCATAAAAACAATAAATTTTACTCTACGCCCCTAAACCCCTGAAGCTGCCAGGACCTATCTATTAGTAATACGGTAACGGGAGGGGCTTTTCGCGAACTTACCCTTGAAGACCGAAAAGCGTTGTCAACGCTCAGGAGAGCGTGGTTGATGTAGACGAGCCGAAGCCGACCTCAAGGTCGTGATGAAGTCCTTGCGCTCCTTATGGCTCCAAAGACTTGAGTGCCTCAAGTGCGACACCTCGTGGGAGTTACACACGTCCGGTGCCTGACGATGACTCCTGCTTCCTCGATCCAGCAGCAGTTGTGAAAGTAGAGCTCCCGGATCCGAATCCCGCAGCGCGATGGCGCTCCACGGTGAAGATGTCTCTCGCTCGCGCAGTCCAGACTTGGGACCACGGTCAGGAGAGAGAGAGGGGAAGAGAGAAAATATCAATTAGAGGTCCTGCCAAAAGTGGGGAGACCTTTATTGATTATTGGGTGGGTTTTCTAGGCCAATATACCCCACTATATATAGGGGGAGGGGAGGTACTACCTCCCCTCAAGTCCCGGGGTGGGACTAAAGGAGAGGAGGGGGTGGGGTGGCTGCCGGCCAGCCTCTAGTGGGCCCCGCGGGAGGGGCAAGGCCCAGCCGACCTCCCCCTTGGTCCCTTCCTCCCTCTCTCCTTTCCCCAATGGGCCCTCTCCCTCCGGAAATTGGCCCATTAAGCCTTTGACCTTTTAATTGATTTTCTCTTTATTTAAATAATTATGAATAAATGATTAAATCAATATTTAACATTCAACACACATTATCTAATCTCCGTGGCTATGGAACACCTTCCACCTCCACTCCGGACATCCTCCGGACTTACCGAAACCCTTCCGGTTTTCTCCCTTCTTTTCTTCGATGATTCTACCGATCCTATAAATGTTCTCTAAGCATCATCAAGCCCTTAAGCGTGATACCCTACGGTTCGGGAACACTCCAGACATGGTCGGGACACTCCCGCACCAATGATCGACAGAGGGACCTGGATGGCCATGTGACCCCTATGCATTCCACGAAGATCTTTCGTCGTTTGAACCGGTGACAGTCGTGTCTTATTCCCTTTGTCATTCGATACTTGCATTGCCCGAGACCTGATCAATGACATCACCATGTTGAGTTCAATATCATTACTGAACAATGCTACTTAACTCGTTCCGACAAGTGATATCCCTGTGATCTAATCACACGCTGTGCAGCTATTGGATATAACCTCTCCGAGTGGGCCCTTGAGTATCTTCCCGTCACATGGACGGACAAATCCCGCTCTTGACATATATTGCCTCTACGGTTTCCTCCGAATACCTGAACACACCTTTATAACCACCATTTTACCAGATGGCGTTTGATGCTATCTAAGCATTCTCGGGAGACAGTGATTGATATAGCCTCACAGTCTAAGGAATAGTCTACGAGGATCCTTTTCTAATCATCATAACTTGAACTTCGTGACAGGATCGAATCACGATGTTTAGGTTGGGTATTGGTTCATCATCTCATTATCTGAATGAGATGACCTCATTTCCAACTGGCATAAATCCCACATGATCAGGAAACTTGATCATCTGTTGACCAATGAACCAGTGACTAGAGTTTCACTGGGAACCCCTGGTTTGTTTGTATATCACACGTGTATTGATGTTTCCACTCAATACAGTTATAACATGATATAAAACTTAATCATAAACTATATGAAATATGATAATAGTCCTTACTACTATTTGTCTCTAGGGCATATTTCCAACAGTCATACCCATTGGATTTTTAAACGCAGTACAGTATGCCCATAGAGTTTCCTTTAACTTGTATGACCAATCTTTTTCTTGATTTGTCCACCGTCTTCTCGAGTATGGTCTTCGATTCTCTATTAGAGAGTTCCACTTGACCACTTGTTTGGGGATGATATGGTGAAGCGACGCGGTGAGTTACTCCATACTTGCTGAGGATTTTCCTGAAAGTTCCTTTCATAAAATGAGAACCACCATCAGTAATTAAAAATCTAGGAACTCCAAACCTGGGAAATATGACATCCTTGATCATCTTCACTGAGGTAGCTGCATCTGCATGATTTGTTGGGATAGCTTCAACCCATTTAGTAACATAGTCAACAGCAACAAGAATATGAGTATAACCATTCGACTCTATAAATGGTCCCATGTAATCTATTCCCCATACATCAAAGGGTTTAATTATGAGACTATAATTCATTGCCATGTCTTGTATCCTACCTATATTACCTCTTCTTTGGCAAGCATCGCAATATTCCACATACCTGTGTGCATCCTTGAGCAAGGTGGGCCAGTAGAATCCGGATTGAAGTACCTTTGCAACAGTTCTCTTACCTACATGATGCCCTCCATACGGACTGTCATTACAAGCTTTCAATATCGCATTCATTTCATGGTTAGGAACACACTTCCGGATCATTCCATCAAGTCCATGACAATATAGATACGGATCATCCCAAAAGTAATATTTAAGATCGTTAAAGAATTTCATTCTTTGATTTCTTGACATACCAGGAGGTATAAATTTTGTTGCTAGATAGTTAGCATAATCTGCATAACATGGATCAGCAATTTCCACCTTTGCTAAATATTCTCCTAGAAATGATACATTAATAGGTACAGGGTCACTAATTATTCCCTCCAGCCTAGAGAGATGATCTGCTACCGGATTATCCTTACCCCTCCTATCTACTATTTGCAAATCGTATTCTTGTAGTAATAAAACCCACCTAATCAACCTGGGCTTAGCATCCTTTTTCACAAGGAGGTGACGCAAAGCTTGGTGATCTGTATGAATTATTACCTTAGAATTAATTATGTAAGATCTAAATTTGTCGCAAACAAAAATTATAGCTAGAAACTCTTTTTCTGTAGTGGCATAATGTTTCTAAATCTTATTAAGAGGTCTACTAGCATAATAAATAACATTCAAATTCTTTCCATCTCGCTGTCCCAACACAGCCCCTAAAGCATAATCACTAGCGTCACACATGATTTCGAAAGGTTTATCCCACTTTGGAGATTGCATGATAGGTGCTGAAACTAGTTTATCCTTAAGGTTCTCAAAAGCTGCAATGCAGTCATGATCTAAATAGAATGGAGTTTATTTATCAAGAAGATTGGTGAGGGGCATAGCTAGTTTAGAAAAATCTTTTGTAAACCGCTTATAAAAACCTGCATGTCCCAGAAACATTTTTAGGTTTTTAATGTCCTGAGGTAGTGGAAGATTCGCTGTAGCATTTATATTAGCTTTATCTGTTTCTATTCCCTTCTTTGAAACTTTGTGCCCAAAAATTTACCTTCTCTTTCCATGAAACGACATTGTTCCCAATTCAAAACCAAGTTGGATTGCCTGCATCTCTGCAAGACTTTGGTCAGATTGTAGAGGAAATTATCAAAATTTGTTCCACAAACAACAAAATCATTTGTTAGAACTTCCATAGTCTTCTCAACAAAAGCATAAAAAATCTTTAGAACACATTCCTGAAAAGTTGCTGCTGCACTACATAAGCCAAATGGAATTAATCTATAAGCATATGTGCCATAAGGACAGGTGAAAGTTGTTTTCTCTTGATCTTCCGGTTGTATGGCAATTTGAGAATATCTAGAATAACCGTCAAGAAAACAAAAGTAAGAATTATTACTAAGTCTTTCTAAGATTTTATCCATGAATGATATAGGTTTATGATTTTTCTGTGTCTCTCGGTTTAGCTTCCTAAAATCAATGCACATACGATATCCTACAATTGGCCTCACAGGAACAAGCTCACCATCCTCATTCATAGCAGCATCAAGACCACCCTGTCTTGGTATGCAATGAGCTGGGCTAACCCACTTACTGTCAGAAATAGGATATATTATGCCAGTATCTAATAAGCATATAACCTTTTTTCTTACTACTTCCTTCATTTTAGGATTAAGCCTTCTTTGTGTATCTACTACAGATTCAGCATCATCAAGCATGGTAATCTTATGTGTTATGATGGATGGATCTATTCCTTTAATATCACTCAGTGTATATCCAAAGGCTTCATGATGCTTAACCAAAACTGACATGAGTTTGTTTGTTTCATTTTTCGATAGATTCTTGCTAATAATGACAGGACATTTATTTTCATTATCTAAAAACTCCAGGAAGTTTTTTCAATTCTACTAGTGGAGGATCTTCATCTCCTTTTCTTACCAGTTCTTCATAGTCATGTGGATTTTGTGCTTCCGGAATTGAATCAACGTAATCATCCATGTATTCCTTCTCCTTATCATCTGGTGCTTCCTCCCAATTAATCAGGCTCCTCTCTAATTCATCTTGTGGAGTATTGAAATGAATTGCCGCTAGCTTGGCAATCATCTTCTCTTCCTTGATATCCTCCACTTCATATGGCCTCTTCTTTAGTTTGGCGAAGGGGAATATCATTTCCTCTTCTCTAAACTTCAGTGAAATAGTTTCCTTCTTATTATATACTCGAGCTTTGGTAATGGAAATAAAAGGCCTGCCTAAAAGAATAGGACAAAAAGAATCTCGAGGCATGTCAACAATATGAAAATCAAGGGGGTACATGAGTGAGCCAATAAAGATATAGATATTTCTGATTACTCCTTCCGGTTTTATATTGGTTCTATTAGACAATTTAATAATAGTGTCTACCGGTTCCACATCTGGATTATTTAAATTGTAGCGGAGTTCCTCATAAAGTGATGAAGGCATAATATTTATAGTGGAAATTGGTTCGCAAATTCCATATAAGAAAGTTTCTCCACAATATATAGGGGTCACTGGTTTAGAAGTTTTGTTACCTGGAACCTTACCTTTGATGAATTCTGAGGTCTCAAGGTCTAACATAACCACTTCATCTTCCACTGTTCATGCTTCCATAAAATCCTTTAATATAACATTGTTTATATTTGTAGCTTCGGAATTCCTTTCTGGTTTCTTTGATCTCTTCTTTATTTGTTCTTCCTCTTTTTGTCTTTTTTCGGAGATCCCTTGAATAGGTATCGAGGAGAACTCTTCCATTAGCGCTCTTGCACGCTTATTTTCTTTGAGGGGTTTACGAGGATCCCATTCTGTAGATACTTGCATAATTCTCAATAATTTTCTTTACTGAGTAGGAATCAATACCGAGGGTTTTAATCATTGTATCTATTCTTTCATATGCAAGGAAATCGTTAATGCAAGCATATTCATAAAAACTATTTGCAATGTTTTCCTTATCTTTAAGATTTTCCGTTGCGTCCCTCATTTTTATTATTAGATTCCAAGCCTCATTGTAGGTATAAGATAGAAAGCTGCCATTAGAAGCAGTGTCTAGATTCATCCTATTTTCAATATTTAGCCCTCCATAAAAGGTATGGGTGATTAACCAATCAGGCAAACAATGATGGGTGCAATTATCTAGGTAGCTTTTATACCTTAGATATCCTTCATATAAGCCCTCACTACGATTATTTTTTAAACTGATAATAATATCTCTCATCCTGTGAGCTTTGCTTTCAGAATAATATTTTTATAGGAATTTGGTTGTCAATTCCTCCGAAGTCCTTGGTGCTTCTGCACAAAAAGATTTTTACCAGTCGCAAGCATTATTAGAGAGAGTTTGTCTAAACAACTGGGTTTTAACCATATCAAGATTACAGTCGTCGAAAATAAAGGAACTAAGAACGTCTTCAAAGAATTGTAAGTGTCCATATGGACTTTCTTCATTGGTTCCTGCAAATTTCTTAGAATGTAATAATTCAAATAATAAAGGATGGATCTCGAATCCATCCGGATTTATGCTTTTGTTGGCAGTTATAAAAGCGTCCATGGGCGAACCCATTTTCCTTACTGCCTCAAGTTGGTTTAAATGTTGAGTGTTATCCATTGTTGTGGTCCTACAACTCAAGTAAAAATTAGTACAACGAAAGTAAATCACTAAAAGTAAAGTGACTTATAGCGCTAAGCTCCCTAGCAACGGCTCTAGAAAATAGCTTGATGACTGCAAGTGCACAGATCGTTTGTAACTAGTTTCGAAATAAAGATATCGATCCCACAGGGAGCAGTAGGCGAAAGACTAAAATGCTTTTAACTATAACTAAATGAAGTACTTAAGAAATAACTTTAAGATGCAAGTAGAGTAGAGTTGTTTTTGGGTTTTTGGTTGAACAAGGTAATTTAAAGTAAAGCAAAACTTAATGCAGAAAGTAAGAATCGCGTGTGTAATGGAACTTTGGAACTACAATAGGGAAAAGGCGTTCTTAGGGAATAGTGGATACACCGCTAACAATCTAGACTGAGCAATCAAGGTTATTATAACGAATATTCTCATAATGTGTATGCATGTGGGAGGATCTCCATATATGGACGAATAGCCAGCAACCACTGCACACATCATCCTCATAACCACAGCAAATAGCAATCGACATCAATCCAATTAGTGCGCTATTATGGGATTTCTCCCATGGCATGGACATGGCTTTGTGAGTTCTGTCGTGGTGGTGTCACAGCAGATGCCATGGATAGGCTAAAGGTGGGGCCAATATGCACTAGAGGGAACCAAGGAGGGATAGTGTGGTGATTCCACACACAGTCGCTTTGTATACTCCAAGCTTGATGAGTTTATAGATGCTCCTTGAGCTGTATTGGGGAGAGGTGGAAGGAGGAGCTCTCTTACTCTCACCACTACCACTACTCAAAGAACCAACTCCTCAAATGCCAACCCCTACTACAGAGGCCCTAGTGCCCCTTATAAAGGGGAGGCTAGGTCTCCAATTAGGGCATACGTGGAGGCATATTCCAGGGAATATGCCTCTTTCCAAAATAGCAAATCGACCGGGTCACCTTTTGCCATCATAAGCCACGCAGAGGCTACATAAGCCTCTGCGGCGCCAACGTCATCTGACACAGGCTGCGTCACCCTTGTCGGCCACGCCTCGGTGGTCCTTCCCTCTGTCCGCTTCGCTCATGCTCCAGCGTATAGTGCCCACCTTTTGACTAGCGAGATACCTTCCTTCTCTTGCAAGCCTGATATAACCCGGATCATACCTAGTTAATCCGGCCCCACGGGTACCTGCATACAAGTTACAAAATGCATGCCGGCATACGACATACGTCGGTCGGGACTCAGTTAGGTGGACATCCTCCGGTCCGGGTTACCCTGTAAGTCGGCCTGCCTTGAGGTGACTCGGCCAACATTCGCTTTGACCTTGCCATACCTCGGCTAACTCGGCCTCTATACCCTGGCGTGACCCTACCCGGGGGTATCCCCCCAACATTAGTCCCCGAAGCTGGTGCGGTCTTAGCACCTTAGCTGCTAAGGCCACGACAGGTTCAATCTTTTTTCTCCTTTTTCCGAGTTACTCCGTATCTCGGATCCCGTGTCGTAGCGTTCCCTTGGCACATTCCGAGTCATCACTCGCTGGCCGGGTCACCCTTTAGTTTTCCGGGTTATCCTTCCTTCTCTCATACACTTCTCTACGTCCTACGTGGAGGGTAATCATTATCTTGCCTCATTTTAAGGGCCTGCGCCCGTTATTGTACTTATTGTCAGTGTTTACTATAGCGCACGTCGCATCACCACTGCCTCCTCGTTAACTGCATCATCACGTCGCGTCATGGGATCTCCTGTGCCCTGTGGCCCTTCCTGTGGCTTGCCTCTGATTGGCTGATCTGGTTGATACACGGCCACACCGTGTGGCCTTGACACATTGCACGATCCCACTACCCTCCACTAGGGCGCGGTTAAATAGGGGAGGGGGCGCGTCCCTTGGGCGTTTTCCCCTTCTCGCGCCCCTTAGCTTCTCTGCCTCTTCTTCTTCCTTGCAACAGCGCCGCCGCCGCCGCATCTGCTTTGTAGCGCCGCCGCCGCACCATGATCTGTCGCACTAGCCTCGCCGCCGCTCCCGCACTGCTTCATCGCCACGGGTCCGTGCCAATCCAAGCCTCTGCCTCCCACCTCCGATAGGTCTGGAAAGGACAGTGACTTGGAGATGACCGAAGAGGAGCTCGCCGTCGCTGAAGCAGAGATGGAGGAGGGGGGATCCATGGAGCGTGGTGCTTGGGCCGGTTCTTGGGTGTGCCAAGATGATTTGGACCGCATCCCCGAGGGCGTGATTGCCCGTCTTGCCTCCGAGGAGCTCGCTCCCTCACCCAATCCGGGTGAGTTCGTCGTGTTCCTCTCTCACTTCTAGCGCGACTTCGGCCTGCTAGTGAGCGATTTCTTCCATGACTTCCTCAACATCTACGAACTCCAACCTCACCATCTTCTGGCGAATGCCATTACATCCCTTTCTTCATTCGCCTCCACCGTGGAAGGATATGTCGGCATGTGGCCCACCAAAGAGCTCTGGATCCGGTTCTTTGGTCTGCGAAGGAACGTGATTCTGGATAAGCTGCGTGCCCTGGAGGACAAACATCTGACTCAATTTGGTGCCACCTCCATTTCTCCCTGGAAGCAATCCGTCTTCCCCCGAGTCACGGGGATTGACTCTTGTAAGGGCTGGGCCCGGACCTTCTTCTATGTGAGGAATGGCACGGATGAGGATCTGATCCGGCTGCGCCCCTATGCTCCGGGTCCTCCTAATCCGGATTTGTGGGACCGGGTTTCCAAGAAACCAACTGTCTTGGCGAATCAAGTCAACAAGCGGTTCTAGGAGTTGAAGGATTTGGGACTGCGCAACAAGGACGCGATGATCACATTCATCCGCAGTCGGATCTCCCCTCTCCAGAAGCGCACACACAAACTTTGCCACATGAGCTGGCGACTTGACCCCAACCGGACTTCTTCCTTTGAACTTAACAACACCGAGATATTCCGCCGGGTCAAGGCCCTCTTTACGACCGACAAGGACTTCTTCGCTGATTGGGAGTGGGGGTTGGAGCATTACTGTCGGGACAAGCCTCCTCCTACGGTAAATCCCGTGATTCAATCTTTTCCGGGTCATATCCTATGTCGGACTTTGTTGTTTATTTGATCCCTTTGCACTTTCTTTTTAGTTGTTTCTTCAGCAAACCCTTGAAGATGGCACCGAGCCTTCCCTCAAATGGGCGAAGGATCTACTTGCCTCGAACGAGGAGGAGCCGGATCAGGAAATGTTCCTGCCATTCCCGGATGCAACCAAGCGACCCACTGGTAACTTCTCTTCCTTAAGGGATTGGCCTGACGATGAAGATGATTCCGACGTTGAGGTGATGGAGGCATTTGACGCTGTGCCCATTTCTTACGCATTTCCGGCTTCAGCTAACTCGGCTGGGCAGATCCATGAAGATCCTCCTCTCGCTACGGGTGAGCCGGTCCCAGCCGCGTCTAAGAAACGGGCTGTCACTTCCGCTGCTTCGTCCGGACCTCCCAAAACGACCAAGAGGCGAAAGAAGTCCGCCGACAAGACCGCCCCCAAGCCTCCGACTAAAGCTATAGTCCAGAGAGCTCGAAAGCCCAAGGAGCCCTTGACTTCTGACGAGTAAGTCACTTCTTCCTTTTTGCCAGTTCTCTGCATCATGCTTTTCCATCTATGTGCCTTTCTGTTGTTATAACTTATTATTCGTCGTTTCATTCGGCAGGGCTGCGGTGGAGGTTCCCCAGAGCGGCTCTAGCATCTCCTCCTCTTTCCGGCATAGCCCATCTCCCCCTCGTGGCGACGATACACGCCCGCTGAGCCCAATTCAGGAGGGTTCAGTGGTTGCTCCGGGTTTTAGCCCACCTCGTCTAGAGGAGGGTAACCTTGGAGCAGGGGGAAGTAGCTCTGCTGAGGTAGCAGATGCTCCCAGCTCCTCATCGGCTCAGACACAGCCCGCCACCTCCGAGGTACCAACAACAGCAATAACACCACCGCCAAGACCAGCACCAGCACAAGCACGAGCATCAGCACCAGCACAAGCACGAGCATCAGCACCAGCAGCAACACAAGCACTAGCACCAGTGCCAACTCCCTCTGCCTCGTCTGAGTCTTCCAAGACTCGGTGAGAAGACCCGGCTAGCACCAAGGCTGCAGCCAAATCCAAATCTGCAGCTCAAACTTCAGCCTCCCAAGAGCAACCCAACGCCAAGAAAGGTTCTGGGGCCACCAGGGCAGCATCCATCAAAGCTGGACAGCGCACGCTCGCGTCCATGCTACCGGAGAAAACTCTGCCGAAGAAAGATGCCTCCCCCAGGTCAGCTGGCAAGCAACTTGCATTGCACACCAGCCCTACTGCCGCCCAAGTTGAAAGGAGGGAGGCCCACGCCAAGGGCTTGGTTGCTCCCCATATGCTTAGTGGAGAGAGATATATGTTGGGTCCGCAGCATAGAAAACAAAAAAATTCCTACGATGAGAACTATACGCCAAGATCTATCTACTAGATACAGAGCAACGGGTGGACATACATCCATGGAGAACTTACCCTCGAAGACAACGAGTTTTGTTAACGAGTAGGAACTCGTGGTTGATGTAGTCGTACACTTGCCGATCTCAAGATCGTGAGGAAGTCCGAGCGCCGCAACTCAGCAGCGCATCCGCACTCGCACACACGTTAAAGCCACCGGACAACCTCCACCTCCTCGCTCCAGCGATCCAGCGGAAGCAGCAACTCCTTCCAGATGAAATGCCACCAGGAACATGTATCTCGCTAATCCGAGACCATGGGGGAATAATTCTAGAGGGGGAGAGAGATCCTTCACAAGGAGGTGTGAGGATGAAGGAGGGAATGGGTGGCCTTTTATAGGAGGAGGGGGGTGCCCCCTCTCTCCATGGCCGGCGCATGGGGGGGTGACCCCTCACCTCCCCCATTCATGTGGTGGTAACCCCTCCACATTAAAATGCCTCTTCACATTCCCTTTTAAAGTCTCCACTTTAAATGCATTAAATTTCTCCAAATTTAATGCTCTCTCATTTAATAAAACTCTTTTTATTAAATTTATTCAGAATTTTGTTAATTACTTTAATTAACAAACATTCACATATAGCCCCTTGCAATATTTCAATATCACATGCAGAACCACCTTCTACAATTTCACCCGAAACAATTTCCGGTTTCTATTGAAACAATTCCTGTGCTTTGCAATTCTTTTGCCTGAAACATATGTGCTCCAAAATGGTGTCCGGTAACTCTTAAGTGTGCCACCCTATGGTTCGTGAATAATGCAGACATGATCGAGACCCTTCTCCGATCAATAATCAGCAGCAGGACCTGGAGATCCATACTGACTCCTACACATTCAACGATGACTCCTGTGATCATGAGAACCTTTAACGCTTGTAACTAAATCCCTTTGTCTCTCGATATATTACATGTCCGAGATTCGGTCATCGGTATCTCCACACCTAGTTTGATCTCGTTACCGACATGCACTCTTTTCTCGTTCCCGTGATATAACATTCTAGTGATCACATCACTTTCTTGCAAGCTATCCTAATGTGATATCACCGAGAGGGCCCAGAGTATATCTATCCGTCATCTGGATTGACAAATTCCACTCTTGATCCATGAGCCTCAACATAACACCTTCGTAGTACTGAACACATCTTTATAGTCACCCTGTTACGGTGTGACGTTTGATGTTATCAAGATACTCTTCCGGTGTTAGCAATTAACATGATCTCATGGTCTAAGGATAAAGATTACTTCGTATGATGTTATAGCAATATAAACATAATGACTTGATTGTAATGCTATACTTTGGATGAATGTTCATCACATCATTTCACAAATGCTGTGACCTTGTTATTAACAACATCCAATGTCCATGATCAGGAAACCTTGATCATCTTGTTAATCAACAAGCTAGTCTATAAGAGAGGCATAACTAGGAACCCTTTTTGTTTATTAAACACACATGTATTAATGTTTCCTATCAATACAATTACAGCATGCAAAATAAACATCTATCATATACAAGGAATACATAATAGCAACTTTATTATTGCCTCTCAGGGCATATTTCCTTCAGTCTCCCACTTGCACTAGAGACAATAATCTAGTTTGTATAGTGATAAATCTAACACCCATGGAGTTCTGGTGTTGATCATGTTTTGCCCTAGGGAGTACTTTAGTCAACGGATCTGCTACATTCAGGTCCGTGTGCACTTTACAAATCTTTATATCTCCATCCTTGAAATGCCCGTTGATGGAGTGAAACTGGCGCTTAATATGTTTGGAATTCTTGTGAGACCTTGGTTCCTTTGTGTTGGCTATGGATCCATTGTTGTCACAATAGATCACCATCGGGTCCAACGCACTGGGAACCACACCCAGTTCCATAATGAACTCTTTCATCCAAACTGCCTCCTGCGCCGCTTCTGAAGCAGCAACATATTCCGCCTCCGTTGTTGATCCAGCCACCAAAGGTTGTTTGGAACTCCTCCAACTAACTGCTGCTCCATTCAAGAGAAATACGTATTCGGATTGAGACTTAGAGTCATCCAGATCAGTGTCAAAGCTAGCATCGACATAACACTTAGCGACTAGCTCTTTTTCACCTCCGTATACAAGAAACATATCCTTAGTTCTTCTCAAGTACTTAAGGATATTCTTGACCGCTATCCAGTGTTTCGAACCTGGATCAGATTGGTACCTACTAGTCAAACTAATAGCATGTGCCACATCCGGTCTTGTACATAGCATGGCATACATTATAGAGCCTATGGCTGAGGCATAGGGGATCTTATCCATTATCTCTCTTTCTTCCGCCTTAGCCGGACTTTGAGTCTTACTCAATGTCTTGCCTTGCAACATAGGTAAGTACCCCTTCTTACTTCCGTCCATATTAAACTTCTTTAATATCTTATCAAGGTATGTACTCTGTGATAGCCCAATTAGGCGTCTTGATCTATCTCTATAGATTTTAATGCCTAATATATATGAAGCTTCACCAAGGTCCTTCATCGAAAATTTGCTGTTTAGATAACTTTTAACACTGTTTAAAAGATCTATATCATTTCCAATCAATAATATGTCATCCACATATAATATCAGAAATGCCACATTTCTCCCACTCACTTTCTTGTAAATACAAGCCTCTCCATAAGTTTGGACAAATCCAAACTCTTTGATCACCTCATCAAAGCGGAGATTCCAACTCCGGGATGCTTGCTTCAGTCCATAGATGGATTGCTGAAGTTTGCACACCTTATCAGCATCCTTAGGATCGACAAAACCCTTAGGTTGTATCATATACAACTCTTCTTCAATATTACCATTGAGGAACGCAGTTTTGACATCCATCTGCCATATTTCATAATCGAAATATGCAGCAATTGCTAACATAATCCTAACCGACTTAAGCATCGCTACGGGAGAGAATGTCTGATCGCAGTCAACTCCTTGAATTTGTCGAAACCCCTTTGCGACAAGTCGAGCCTTATAGATGGTTACATTACCATCAACATCAGTTTTTCTTTTGAAAATCCATTTATTCTCAACGGCCTTTCGATCGTGAGGTAAGTCCACCAAGGTCCAAACCTGGTTTTCGTACATGGATTCCATCTCGGATTTCATGGCTTCTAGCCATTTGTTGGAATCAGGGCTCATCATCGCTTCTTCATACGTCGCAGGGTCATCTATTTCATCAATCATGAAATTCATAACAGGATTGCCGTACAGTTCAGGAGCTGCACGTGCCTTGCTTGACCTGCGAGGTTCGGCAGTGTCCTCTTTCGGAGTTTCATGATCATTATCATTAGCTCTCTCTTCATTAGGTGAAGTCAACTCCGAAACAACTTCTGGAGCTGCGCTACTCGCCATTTCATGAAGAGAAGGTTCAATAACCTCTTCGAGTTCTACCTTCCGACTACTCACACCTTTCGCGAGAAACTCCTTCTCAAGAAAGGATCCATTCTTGGCAACAAAGACCTTGCCCTCGGATCTGTGATAGAAGGTATACCCAATCGTTTCCTTAGGGTATCCTATGAAGACGCATTTTTTTCCGCTTTGGGTTCGAGTTTATCCGGTTGAAGTTTCTTCACATAAACATCGCATCCCCAAACTTTAAGAAATGACAGCTTAGGTTTGTTTCCAAACCATAATTCATACGGTGTCTTTTCAACGGATTTAGATGGTGCCCTATTTAAAGTGAATGCAGCGGTTTCCAGTGCATAACCCCAAAATGACAGTGGCAAGTCAGTTAGAGACATCATAGATCGAACCATATCCAATAAAGTACGATTACGACGTTCTGACACACCATTACGTTGCGGTGTTCCGGCAGGCGTGAGTTGTGAAACTATTCCACAGTCTTTCATATGTGTGCTAAACTCGTAACTAAGATACTCTCCTCCACGGCCGGACCACAGAAATTTGATCTTTCTGTTACGATGATTTTCCACTTCATTCTGAAATTCTTTGAACCTTTCAAAGGTTTCAGACTTATGTTTCATCAAATAGATATACTCGTATCTACTCAAATCATCCGTGAAAGTAACAAAATAACGATATCCACCTCGCACCGACACACTCATTGGTCCACACACATCAGTATGTATGATTTCCAATAAATCTGTCGCCCATTCCATTGAACCGGAAAACGGCGTTCTAGTCATCTTGCCCATAAGGCATGGCTCACATGTATCAAATGATTCAAAATCAAGTGATTCTAAAAGTCCATCAGAATGGAGTTTCTTCATGCGTTTAACGCCAATATGACCTAGATGGCAGTGCCACATATATGTAGATATATCATTATCAAGTTTAATCCTTTTAGCATCAACATTATGAATATGCGTAATACTACTATCGAGATCCAACAGAAATAAACCATTCAACACAGGTGCATGACCATAAAAGATATTATTCATATAAATCGAACAACCATTGTTTTCAGACTTAAACGAATAACCACTTTGCATCAAACACGATCCGGATACAATGTTCATGCTCAGTGCAGGCACCAAATAACAATTATTCAGGTTTATAACTAATCCCAACGGCATATGGAGAGGCAGCGTTCCGACGGCGATCACATCAACTCTTGATCCATTGCCGACCCGCATCGTGACCTCATCCCTTGCTAGTTGTCGCTTGTTCCGCAGCCCCTGAATCGAGTTACATATATTAGCAACCGATCCCGTATCAAATACCTAGGTGCTACTGCGAGTACTAGTCAAGTACACATCAATAACATGTATATCACATATACCTTTGTTTGCCTTGCCGGCCTTCTTGTCCGCCAAATACTTGGGGCAGTTGCGCTTCCAATGGCCAGTCCCCTTGCAATAGTAGCACTCGGTGTCAGACTTAGGGCCAGCTTGGGGTTTCTTTTCAGGCGCGGCAACAGATTTGCCGCCCTTCTTTCCCTTCTACTTGCCTTTCTTGTCCTTCTTGAAACCGGTGGTCTTATTGATCATCAACACTTGATGTTCTTTCCTAATCTCCACTTCTGCAGTCTTAAGCATTGACAGAAGCTCGGGAAGAGACATCTACATGCCCTGCATATTATAGTTCATCACGAAGCTCTTGTAGCTAGGTGGCAGAGATTGGAGAACACGATGTATGCCTAAGTCAATGGGAATCGTTATTCCCAAGGACACAAGCTTATCGGCGTACCCAGGCATTTTGAGTACATGCTCACTAACGGAGTTGTTCTCTTCCATCATGCAACTAAAGAACTTTTTAGAAGCATTATAACTCTCTACGGTAGCATGGGTATCGAAAATCATTTTCAATTCTCCCATGGTATCAAAGGCATTGCCATTTTCGAAACGTTTTTGAAGTTCTGGCTCTAGCCCATACAGTATGCCGCAATGAACTAAGTTGTGGTCCTCCTGACGAGTTATATAAATGTTCTTTCCCTCGTCAGGGGCATCAGGAGCTGGTGGGGAGCCTAGAGGCGCCTCTAGCACATATTGCTTTTGTGCAGCAGTGAGGAGAATCCTCAAATTCATAGCCCAGTTGGTGAAGTTGCTACCATTCGCAACAAGCTTCTCTTTCTCCATGAACACATTGAAATTAAAAGCAGGTGGTGCCATCTACAACAGAATTTGTAAAATATATTTAGACTAAGTTTATGATAGATTGAGTTCAACTAATCCAAATTACTAATGAACTCCCACTCAAAAACGACATCCCTCGTGTCCTTTTGGTGATTACATGAACCAAATCCACTACACCAAGTCCGATCATCACGTGAGTCGGTGTAGCTTCAAAGGCGAGCATCTATATGGGCATCATATCAACTATATGACTCATGCTTAACCTTTCGGTCCGTGTTCTGAGGCCATGTCTATACATTCTAGGCTCGTCAAGTAAGAACCTTAGTATTTGCATGTGTAAAACTGTCTTACACCCGTTGTATGAAAGCGTAGAGTCGAGAACACCCGATCATCACGTGATGCCTCAAAACACGATCCACAAAATGGTGCATACTTAAGGAAGAACACATTTTATCTTGATATCTAAATGAGGGATCATCTTATAATGCTACCAAAAGCGCCAAACTAGCAATATAAGATGCTAATGTGTGAAGTGAGGTGATATGGTCCATGCATTTGATCTCTATCATTTGCATCGTGGTATGATCTCTATCATTCCTTTGTGTGTAAGGCCAAGGTCTATGGAACTTACACGTTAAGTGAGTTGTAACAATATCTATCGTACATCTACTTACAACAATACCATATAAATACACAAGCCCAGCAACGATCTAAACTAGACGCCTCTAATTTATCAATTGCAAGTTTTACGTGGCTTAGGGCTTTCGGAGATAGAACCGGTCTTATCTACGAACATGAACCACAACGAGGATAACCAAGTTATTAGCAACTCGTTGTAAATCAGATATTGACTATAGTAGGAGAGACAGACACCCGTTAGCCACTTATGCAAAACTAGTTGCATGTCAGTCGTGGAACCGGTCTCATGTACGATGACATGTAAGGTTGGTCCGGGCCGCTTCATCCCACTATGCCACCAATATCCAAAGTACATAGAAGATGCAATAACATGATCATCATCGCCCACATATAAACATATGTGTACTACCCGTGCAAAGCACCTACGCATAGATCAGGCTCTGATACCACTGTTGGGTCCGCAGCATAGAAAACAAAAAATTTCCTACGATGAGAACTATACGCCAAGATCTATCTACTAGATACAAAGCAATGGGTGGACATACATCCATGGAGAACTTACCCTCGAAGACAACGAGTTTTGTTAACGAGTAGGAACTCGTGGTTGATGTAGTCGTACACTTGCCGATCTCAAGATCATGAGGAAGTCCGAGCGCCGCAACTCAGCAGCGCATCCGCACTCGCACACACGTTCAAGCCACCGGACAACCTCCACCTGCTCGCTCCAGCGATCCAGCAGAAGCAACAACTCCTTCCAGACGAAATGCCAGCGGGAACATGTATCTCGCTAATCCGAGACCATGGGGAAATAATTCTAGAGGGGGAGAGAGATCCTTCACAAGGAGGTGTGAGGATGAAGGAGGGAATGGGTGGCCTTTTATAGGAGGAGGGGGTGCCCCCTCTCTCCATGGCTGGCGCATGGGGGGGGGTGACCCCTCACCTCCCCCATTCATGTGGTGGTAACCCCTCCACATTAAAATGCCTCTTCACATTCCCTTTTAAAGTCTCCACTTTAAATGCATTAAATTTCTCCAAATTTAATGCTCTCTCATTTAATAAAACTCTTTTTATTAAATTTATTCAGATTTTTGTTAATTACTTTAATTACCAAACATTCACATTAGCCCCTTGCAATATTTCAATATCACATGCAGAACCACCTTCTGCAATTTCACCCGAAACAATTTCCGGTTTCTATTGAAACAATTCCTGCGCTTTGCAATTCTTTTGTCTGAAACATATGTGCTCCAAAATGGTGTCCGATAACTCTTAAGTGTGCCACCCTATGGTTCGTGAATAATGCAGACATGATCGAGACCCTTCTCCGATCAATAATCAGCAGCGGGACCTGGAGATCCGTACTGACTCCTACACATTCAACGATGACTCCTGTGATCATGAGAACCTTTAACGCTTGTAACTAAATCCCTTTGTCTCTCGATATATTACATGTCCGAGATTCGATCATCGGTATCTCCACACCTAGTTTGATATCGTTACCGACATGCACTCTTTTCTCGTTCCCATGATATAACATTCTAGTGATCACATCACTTGCTTGCAAGCTATCCTAATGTGATATCACCGAGAGGGCCCAGAGTATATCTATCCGTCATCTGGATTGACAAATTCCACTCTTGATCCATGAGCCTCAACATAACACCTTCGTAGTACTAAACCCATCTTTATAGTCACCCTGTTACGGTGTGACGTTTGATGTTATCAAGATACTCTTCTGGTGTTAGCAATTAACATGATCTCATGGTCTAAGGATAAAGATTACTTCGTATGATTTTATAGCAATATAAACATAATGACTTGATTGTAATGCTATACTTCGGATGAATGTTCATCACATCATTTCACAAATGCTGTGACCTTGTTATTAACAACATCCAATATCCATGATCCCTTTTTTTGTTTATTAAACACACATGTATTGATGTTTCCTATCAATACAATTATAGCATGCAAAATAAACATCTATCATATACATGGAATACATAATAACAACTTTATTATTGCCTCTCAGGGCATATTTCCTTCAATATCCTCCGGCTTTAATCGAATACGTCAATAACTGGAATAAAGCGGAGTTCGTCAATCCTGACGACGATCTCCCAGAGAAATTTGGGCCCACCGAATTTAGCATCCAAATGAACACAGCAGCCAAGGCAATGAACCTCGCTGGCCGGATGATGGAGGTACGCTACTTTGATTTTTTACTTAATACGCGTAAGTGCTTAGAGATATACCCATTAGTCCCCGAGCCTCCGGGGGAGTGACTTGTTACTCGGCCGGATGCTTCTTAGAGAACTAGCATAACTCCTTAGTATTTTCGAATATGCACACACCTAGAGCCGGGTCAAGTTCCACTTGACCCAAATCTTGTACACTTCAAATATGCACACACCTAGAGTCAGGTTAAGTTCCACTTGGCCTGGATTCTTGTACACTTTGAATATGCACACACCTAGAGCCGAGTTAAGTTCTACTTGGCCCGGATTCTTGTACACTTCGAATATGCCCACACCTAGAGCCAGGTTAAGTTCCACTTGGCCCGGATTTTTGTACACTTCGAATATGCAAACACCTAGAGCCGGGTTAAGTTCCACTTGGCCCGGATTATTGTACACTTGGAATATGCCCATACCTTGAGCCGGGTTAAGTTCCACTTGGCCCAGATTCTTGTACACTTCGAATATGCCTATAACCGAGCCAACCTTGCTCTTTTCAGATCACTACCAATCGTCGGACCGCCGAGTTTCAGCGCCTCCTGGATTCACACAAGGTGATGTGCACAAAGCATACCACGCTTCTCGCTGAGTTCGAGAAAAGGGGTAAGTTTTCTCTTCGACCTCTTCCTTATCCTTGTTTTTCTGCCGAACTAATCTATTATTCGGATTGGGTAGCCGAAGTGGAGGCCGAAGTGGGTGCAGATGTACTAAGCATACTGATTATGTTTTGCTACTAAGTTGTTCACCCCTGATTAACTTGGGCATAGTCCCCGAGTTTCATTTTCTTGTTTCTCCAATTTCATGGCTCGGCTCACGTCTACCTTGATTCGGTTTTGTGACTTACGAGTCCGAGTTTCAAAAATTGACTTAACAATACTTGGAAACTTTGGGACTAGCTCAAAATAATCCAGCATAGTAAAAACAAGGTAAACATAAAGTTAGTCCGAATAACAAACGTCGGCTCGATTACGTTCTTTTCCTTAGTCGTTTTTCGTGTGCTACACAATTCCAAACTTGTTCTCTTGCTTGCCATGAAGCCAATTCTTGTTGGACAGCAGCAAGTCGAAGAGTTGAGCTTTTGGTGCTCACACACTACTAATCAGGCTTAGGTAGAAGCAACTTAAGCCAACCGACATAAAAATAAATAACAAGCACAGAAGACAACAAATATTATTAAGGCAGTCCCCGAGTTACTGCTCGAGGTGCCAAGATTTCATCGATAAACTCACTGCCGGCATACATACCGATGTATGAGAGACTCGGATACACACACTTCTTTGTTAAGTGTAGAATGGTCGAAGTAGAGCTACATTCCATGGACGCTTAGATTCCTCGCCAGACCCGTCCGCCTTGTTCTTCTCCTATGGTTTTGCATCGATGAGATAATAAGAGTCATTGTGCAATGCTTTTCTCACAATGAATGGCCCTTCCCATGGGGGGGATAACTTATGCATGCCAACAGTACGTTGTACCAGCCGGAGTACCAGATCACCTTCCCGGAAGACTCGGGGGTTTACTTTCCGGCTATGATAGCGTCGGAGGTTTTGCTGATATATGGCGGATGTGGACAATGCCAACTCTCTCGCTTCTTCCAGCAGATCAACATTGTTTTGCCGGGCTTCTCGCACTTCGGCTTCTGTGTATTGGGTGACCCTAGGCGAATCATGCTCTATGTCGGCTGGTAATACAGCTTCTGCCCCATATACCAGAAAAAATGGCGTATAGCCTGTTGATCGATTCAGAGTTGTTCTTAAACTCCATAGTACCGCTGGTAGTTCTTCTATCCAGCACCCCGCTGATCTTTGCAGCGGCTCAATGAGACGGGGTTTTATTCCGGATAATACTAATCCGTTGGATCTCTCCACTTGTCCGTTCGATGCGGGGTGGGCTACTGAAGCAACGTCCAGCCGGATCTTCTTATCCTGGAAGAATCGCGCAAATGCTCCTTCAGCAAAATTGTTGCCGTTATCTGTTATGATACTGTGAGGATAGCCATATCTCAGAATGATATCTTTGAGGAATGTCACGGCTGTAGCTCCATCACATTTTCTTATTGGCTTTACTTCAATCCATTTGGTAAATTTGTCTACCATAACCAAGATATGGGTCATATTTCCTCTCGCCGGCTTAAATGGGCCAACCATATCCAAACACCATACGGCAAATGGCCAGGTAATTGGTATGGTCTTGAGCTCCGACATTGGCATGTGTGTCTTGGTAGCATACCTCTGACAACCATTGCATTTTCTTACTAGATCTTCTGCTTGTTCTAAGGCACTTGGCTAGTAAAAACCCATGCCAGAAAGCTTTTGCCACTAAGGATCTGGACGAGGCGTGATGCCCACATTCCCCTTAATGTATATCTCGGAGGATGTCAAGCCCTTCTTCCGGGTCAACACATCGTTGGAGGACACTCGTGACACTCCTCTTGTATAGCTCGGCATTGATAATTGTGTATGCCTTTGCGCGCCTCTAAATTTTCCTGGAAAGCACTTCTTCATTGGGCAAAGTTCCATCCTTCAGGAATTGAAACATGGGCAGTGCCCAAGCTGGTATAGCTCGCACCGGAAACACATCCTCATCAATTTACATTTGATCCACCGACATAACCTCGGCCGGATCACGCTGCGCAGTCCTCGGGTTCTGCGAAGCAGTCCCCGGGTTTCCTGAACCACTTCCCACATCAATGTCCATGGGTACAGCTCCGGACTCCGGATCTGCCGGGATGTAGATTGACTCGGATTCTGGGGATGGCCTGATAGATGGTTTTCTGAGGTGCTCTAGTGCTACACCCGATGGAATTGCTTGTCAGGTTGATCCGAGCTTCGACAATACGTCGGCAGCCTCGTTTTCCAGCCGGGGTACATGGTGAAACTCGCATACCTCAAAGTACCCTGATATCTTTTGCACATGAAATCTGTACAATGCCATGTTTGCATCCAAAGCATCCCATTGCCTCGAGACTTGTTGAACTACCAAATCCGAGTCACCAAACCACTGGATCCGTCGTATTCCAATTTCTTTTGCCACTTTGAGCCCATGCACAAGTGCTTCATATTCTGCAACATTGTTTGATGCTGCGAAATGGATCTGCAGCACATACTTCAGCTGGTCCTTCTTGGGTGAGGTGAGTACAACTCCGGTGCCTAACCTGGTTTTTGTCTTTGATCCGTCAAAATGCATTCTCCAGTAGTTCGGATCTAGCAATGGTGGCTCATACTGCATTTCAGCCCAATCTACGAAAAAGTCGGCCACAACCTGAGACTTGATCGCATCTCTTCTGTCGTATTGTGGAGCATAAGGGGCTAACTCGATAGCCCATTTTGTGATCTGGCCGCTCGCATCCTTGTTTCTCATTATCTCAGATATAGGAGCTTCGCATATCACTTTGATTGGGTGTTCTTCAAAATAGTGTTTCAGCTTCTTCGCTGCTATATACACACCATATGCCATCTTCTGATAGTGAGGGTAGTTTTGCTTTGATGCTGATAATACTTCGCTCAGGTAATAGACTGGCCTTTGCACTGACTTACCCTCTTCGTCGCGCTCTACCACTACTACTGCACTTATAACTCGGTTGGTTGCGGCTATATAGAGCAACATTGGCTCTTTTGATAGTGGAGAAGCTAACACTGGTGCAGTGGATAACATTTTCTTTAACTGGATGAAGGCTTCATTGGCCTGCGGGGTCCATACGAACTTGTCTGACTTTTTCATCAGTTGATAGAGAGGCAATGCCTTTTCTCCCATCCGACATACAAACCGACTTAAGGATGCCAGACAACTAGTGAACTTCTGGACATCATTAAGACACTTTAGCAATTCCATTCGCTCTATGGCTCGGATTTTAGTTGGGTTAGCTTCGATTCCTCGGCTGGATACCAGAAATCCGAGTAATTTTCCAGCCGGGACACCGAAGGTACACTTCTCCGGGTTAAGTTTCATTCGGAATCTCCTTAGGTTCGCGAACGTTTGCCTGATATCATCAATGAGCGTTTTGCTTTCCTTGGTTTTTATAACCACATCATCCACATATACTTGCACATTTCGGCCAATTTGGTCGTGTAAACATTTTTGCATACATCTTTGGTACATTGTGCCTGCATTACGTAAGCCAAAAGGCATGGTGCGATAGCAATAAGCCCTATACGGGGTAATAAACGCAGTTTTTATTTGATCATTCGTGTTCAGAGGTATCTGGTGGAAACCAGAATATGCATCTATGAATGACAACAGCTCACATCCAGCAGTAGAATCTATGACTTGATCTATTCTTGGCAGTAGGAATGGATCTTTTGGACACACCTTATTCAGGTTCGTGTAATTGATGCACATGCACCAAACCACTGCCACATTCGGATCATCTTTCTTCTTTTCCACCAGCACCGGATTAGATAGCCAATCCAGGTAAAGTACTTCCATGATGAACCCAGTTGCTAGGAGCCGAGCTATCTCATCTCCAATGACTTTTCTCCTGTCTTCGGCGAAGCGGTGGAGAGGTTGCTTCACCGGCTTTGCTCCGGGTCTCACATTTAAAGAGTGCTCGACCAACTCCCTCGGAACACCTTGCAAGTCCTGTGTGGACCAAGCAAAGATATCCCGATTCTCACGGAGGAAGTTGACGAGCTTGCTTTCCTATTTGTCAGTTAACCCGGCACCAATCGTTACAGTGAGCTCTAGGAACAGATCATCAATAGGTACTTTCTTTGTATCCTTTGTTGCTTGAAATGATACACTTCCATGCGAGTTACTCAACACCGGCATATACTACTACGTGGACTGAGCCAATGCCGCTACTTCCTAGATCTTTCTCTTTTCCAGTGCAATCCCGAGTGACTCGGCCAGGTTAGACCCGGCTGGCGCACACTCAATGGAACGTCGGAAATCCCCAGCTATGGTAATCACACCATTTGGTCCAGGCAACTTCATCTTTAGGTAACTGATGTGAGTACTTGCCATGATTTGTTCAGGGCTGGCCTGCCGAGTAACGCGTGATATGCGCTTTCTAAGTTCACAACCTCAAACTCCAAATTCTCAGTTCGACAGTTATCTCTTGTGCTGAATAACACGTGAACCTAGACTTTTCCAATGGGTTCACAGGAAATGCCTGGCACAATACCATGGGAAGTTGTCCTCGTGGCCTGGAGCATGTTCTCCAAGATACCCAACTTGCGCATTGTATCCACGTACATGATATTAATGCTGCTGCCATTGTCAATCAGCACATTAGAAAATCTCACATTGATATTGGGCCCGATGAACGTTGGGTCCAGCACTAATGCATACGAACCAGGGCTTGGCATAAGCTTGAGATGGTCCTTGATACTCCAGGTAATTTCCTGATCTGACCAAGGCATATACCTCGTCACTGCCGGCATAACCGCATTCACTTCCATATGTCGGCGTTGCAGGCTCTTTCTATCTGTTTCCTCCATGGTAAACACACAGTAACTCTGGTGATGTTCTCTATATTCATTTCTCCCATCATTGCCGAGGTACCTTTGATCTGGCCGATGCTGGTTTTCCACCTGATGCACTGCATCTCTTCTCTCCTGATTCTCATACCTCGGCGGAGGTGGTGGTAACATTAATTGTTGCGTGTTTGCTCTGGAGAGCAACTGCTGCCGTGGTAACTCCTGCCGAGATTGATCGTTCTGAGGTGCCTGAGCATTCCCCGAACCACTTTGCTCTATCTTCCTCATCCACTCACATTGTCGGGTTGTGTGACCCACAGGGTTATTCGGATTTGGCGTGTGAAATTTGCATGGCTGATCTAGCATTGACTCATACGTAAACCTCGACCGGTCTTTCTTTTCTTGCCACTGTCTCTTTTGCTCGGGCATCCAAGTTTTCTTGCCATCATTTCTTGGGGTCCACTATTGCCCTCCAGTTTTCTGACTCTGATTACTCCCTGCTCCGGGTTGATCTTGGTTTACAGCAGCAACTTGTTGCGAATTGTACCTGTAATCCGGTCTATCATCTCTTCTCTTTCCCCGATAATCATTTCGTCGGGATGATCCGGCTCCATCTCGCTGGTAGTACTCCTCATTTGACTCGTTTGACACAAGCCGGGGTTGAGTCGGATCCCCCAATGCATACGAATCAGCAATCCGGATTGTCTCAGCCAGTGTAGTTGGCATATCCCTTTGTAATCTTTGCCATAACATACTTGCATATCTACACCCTTGTGCAAACCAGGCTATGGCCTGAGACTCAATCACACCTTCACATGAGTTTCTCACGGTGCACCAGCGGGTCAAGAACTTCCTGTCTGTTTCATTTGGTCTCTGCTTGCACATCGCTAAGGTCTGTGGCCTATTCGGCCTCTGATACGTGCTCGAGAAGTTACTGACAAACATTTCCTCAAAATCGATCCAACAGTTGATACTTCCAGGCGGTAAATTGTTTAACCATACCCTCGCTGGCCCCTCCAACATCTGAGGCACGTATCTCACCGCCCATCTCAAATTGCCTATCGCAATCTTCACTGTCGTTGTGTAGTTGATCAACCAATCCTCTAGCTTGGTGCTGCCGTCATATGTTTTCGTGCCTCTGGGTAACTGGAAATTAGGTACCAGAGGTTCTTTCATGATCCGGGGCCCAAAGCACGCTGGACCTGGAGGACCTTGCCCCCCAATCTGCTCTGACCTATAGAGCCAATCCAGCTTTAACCTGGCATCGTTAGGCATCAAGTTCCTGCTTCCCAACCTTGACCCTATCACGTGATAATCTGGCCTTAGGTATCCCGCGTTCACCATTTCTGAATCACCATCATTGTATCTATCTTGCTCTTGTGGAGCGCATCTCTGCTGCATACCTTGGCCGGCACTTCGCTCTTGCCGTGGTATATTCCGCTGCCGCGGTTGCCCTACACCCACTGAGTTACGCTGTCCGGCATTGCCGTTTATAGCGTTTCCCTGACCGGCATTGCCTTGGTCACGGTTTCCTTGGCCAGCCTCACCTCGGCTGACACTCCGTTGATCCTCATTTCCCCGCACTGCTTTTCCTTTCCCTTCCCTTGCCGGGTCATATGGGACTATCTGTTTGTTTCTCCTCGCTGAAGTTACACTTCCTCTCTTCTTGGACCATCATGAGGGGACGATGCAGCTCCAGCAGATTTCTCCGGGTTACTCACCGCTGAATAAATGACTTTGGAAGCCCCAGCTCTTGCCGGGTTAGCCCTAAGAAACTCTTCATTTTGTTTGTTAGCGATCCGAACTAACTTGTTGACCCTCTCCTATTGTCTTTGCCGGGCTTCACCCATCAAACCCTCTAACTCGGATGCAGCTGCATCCGCTGCTCCGAGGTTCTTTGCCGGGGTGCTGTACTTTGGCAACCCCATGGACAAAGGGTTCTCTGATTCCTCAACTCTAGTATCACCCTCTTTATTCATCTCACTGATGAGGTTTCTCCCTTTTACTTTTACAGCATCTACCTTATTGGCTCTTGCGTACTCACGCAACGTCATGTTCAACGAGTGTTGAGCCACGGCTATCTTTTTCGCGCCCTCTAGTATTTTCTGCCTAGTTTCCTCTAACTCGGCTTGTGCCTGAGCCGGATCTACCACATGTGCTATGGGGCTTTCCAAGCTATCTATCGCCTGCTGCAACAAGTTTTCTGGCCTCTCTAGCAGAGGACCTCTACCTTTCCTGGGCGCCTTAGGTGTTACCTCCGGATCTGGTGCCGGGTCTCTACTCGCGCCAGCGTCAGGCGCTGTCATCATCACCTCAGCGCGATCCGGGGAGCGAGTGATACGCGCACCGTGAGCCACGCTAAGTGGTGGCTCGCCTCCCTTGACGACGTGCCGCGGATGAATGCAAGACACATCGATGCCGACGTAGATCCTATGGGTGCCAAGCTTGACGAAGACGCCATTGCACGGTGGAGGCTGCTTGCCGAAGGAGCCAGCATTGTCGCTGACGTAGTCCAGCGCTCCAAAGCGCTGAACGATCCCAGAGACGATGCGCTCGCTGTTGTCGATGAGGTTTCCTGTCCGGATCTTCACTTCTGCTAGCGCCGCTAGCCCAACGGTGGGTGCCAACTGTCGTGGTGGTGTCACGGCAGATGCCATGGATAGGCTAAAGGTGGGGCCAATGTGCACTAGAGGAATCCAAGGAGGGATAGTGTGGTGATTCCACACACAGTCGCTTTGTATACTCCAAGCTTGATGAGTTTACAGATGCTCCTTGAGCTGTATTGGGGAGAGGTGGAAGGAGGAGCTCTCTTACTCTCACCACTACCACTACTCAAAGAACCTACTCCTCAAATGCCAACCCCTACTACAGAGGCCCTAGTGCCCCTTATAAAGGGGAGGCTAGGTCTCCAATTAGGGCATACGTGGAGGCATATTCCAGGGAATATGCCTCTTTCCAAAATAGCAAACCGACCGGGTCACCTTTTGCCATCATAAGCCACGCAGAGGCTACATAAGCCTCTGCGGCGCCAACGTCATCCGACACAGGCTGCGTCACCCTTGTCGGCCACGCCTCGGTGGTCCTTCCCTCTGTCCGCTTCGCTCATGCTCCAGCGTATAGTGCCCACCTTTTGACCAACGAGATACCTTCCTTCTCTTGCAAGCCTGATATAACCCGGATCATACCTGGTTAATCCGGCCCCACGGGTACCTGCATACAAGTTACAAAATGCCTGCCGGCATATGACATACGTCGGTCGGGACTCAGTTAGGTGGACATCCTCCGGTCCGGGTTACCCTGTAAGTCGGCCTGCCTTGAGGTGACTCGGCCAACATTCGCTTTGACCTTGCCATACCTCGGCTAACTCGGCCTCTATACCCTGGCGTGACCCTACCTGGGGGTATCCCCCCAACATTAGTCCCCGAAGCTGGTGCGGTCTTAGCAACCTCAACTGCTAAGGCCATGACAGGTTCAATCTTTTTGCTCCTTTTTCCGAGTTACTCCGTATCTCGGATCCCGTGTCATAGCGTTCCCTTGGCACATTCCGAGTCATCACTCGCTGGCCGGGTCACCCTTCAGTTTTCCGGGTTATCCTTCCTTCTCTCATACACTTCTCCACGTCCTACGTGGAGGGTAATCATTATCTTGCCTCATTTTAAGGGCCTGCGCCCGTTATTGTACTTATTGTCAGTGTTTACTGCAGCGCACGTCGCATCACCACTGCCTCCTCGTTAACTGCATCATCACATCGCGTCATGGGATCTCCTGTGCCCTGTGGCCCTTCCTGTGGCTTGCCTCTGATTGGCTGATCTGGTTGATACACAGCCACACCGTGTGGCCTTGACACATTGCACGATCCCACTACCCTCCACTAGGGCGCGGTTAAATAGGGGAGGGGGCGCGTCCCTTGGGCGTTTTCCCCTTCTCGCGCCCCTTAGCTTCTCTGCCTCTTCTTCTTCCTTGCAACAACGCCGCCGCCGCCGCATCTGTTTTGTAGCGCCGCCGCCGCACCATGATCTGTCGCACTAGCCTCGCCGCTGCTCCCGCACTGCTTCATCGCCACGGGTCCGTGCCAATCCAAGCCTCTGCCTCCCACCTCCGATAGGTCCGGCGAGGACAATGACTTGGAGATGACTGAAGAGGAGCTCGCCGTCGCTGAAGCAGAGATGGAGGAGGGGGGATCCATGGAACGTGGTGCTTGGGCCAGTTCTTGGGTGTGCCAAGACAATTTGGACTGGCTCTACCGCACCCGCCGCATCCCCGAGGGCGTGATTGCCCGCCTTGCCTCCGAGGAGCTTGCTCCCTCACCCAATCCGGGTGAGTTCGTCGTGTTCCTCTCTCACTTCTAGCGTGGCTTCGGCCTGCCAGTGAGCGATTTCTTCCATGACTCCTCAACATCTACGAACTCCAACCTCACCATCTTCCGGCGAATGCCATTATGTCCCTTTCTTCATTTGCCTCCACCGTAGAAGGATATGTCGGCCTGTGGCCCACCAAAGAGCTCTGGATCCGGTTCTTCGGTCTGCGAAGGAACGTGATTTCGGATAAGCTGCGTGCCCTGGAGGACAAACATCTGACTCAATTTGGTGCCGCCTCCATTTCTCCCCGGAAGCAATCCGTCTTCCCTCGAGTCACAAGGCTTGACTCTTGTAAGGGCTGGGCCCGGACCTTCTTCTATGTGAGGAATGGCATGGATGAGGATCTGATCCGGCTGCGCCCCTATGCTCCGGGTCCTAATCCGGATTTGTGGGACCGAGTTTCCAAGAAACCAACTGTCTTGGCGAATCAAGTCAACAAGCGGTTCCAGGAGTTGAAGGATTTGGGACTGCGCAACGAGGACACGATGATCACATTCATCCGCAGCCGGATCTCCCCTCTCCAGAAGCGCACACACAAGCTTTGCCACATGAGCTGGCGACTTGACCCCAACCGGAATTTGACTTAACAACACCAAGATATTCCACCGGGTCAAGGCCCTCTTTATGACCGACAAGGACTTCCCCGTTGATTGGGAGTGGGGGTTGGAGCATTACTGCCGGGACAAGCCTCCTCCTACGGTAAATCCTGTGATTCAGTCTTTTCCGGGTCATATCCTATGTCGGACTTTGTTGTTTATTTGATCGCTTTGCACTTTCTTTTTAGTTGTTTCTTCAGCAAACCCTTGAAGATGGCACCAAGCCTTCCCTCAAATGGGCGAAGGATCGACTTGCCTCGGACGAGGAGGAGCTGGATCAGGAAATGTTCCTGCCATTCCTGGATGCAACCAAGCGACCCACTGGTAACTTCTCTTCCTTAAGGGATTGGCCTGACGATGAAGATGATTCTGACGTTGAGGTGATGGAGGCATTTGACGTTGTGCCCATTTCTTACGATTTCCGGCTTCAGCTAACCCGGCTGGGCAGATCCATGAAGATCCTCCTCTCGCTACGGGTGAGCCGGTCCCAACCGCGTCTAAGAAACGGGCTACCACTTCTGCTGCTTCGTCCGGACCTCCCAAAACGACCAAGAGGCGAAAGAAGTCCGCCGACAAGACCGCCACCAAGCCTCTGACTAAAGCTATAGTCCGGAGAGCTCGAAAGCCCAAGGAGCCCTTGACTTCTGACGAGTAAGTCACTTCTTCCTTTTGTCCAGTTCTCTGCTTCATGATTTTCCGTCTATGTGCCTTTATCTTGTTATAACTTGTTATTCGTCGTTTGATTCGGCAGGGCTGCGGTGGAGGTTCCACAGAGAGGCTCTAGCATCTCCTCCTCTTTCCGGCACAGCCCATCTCCCCCTCATGGCGATGATACATGCACAATGAGCCCAATTCAGGAGGGTTCAGTGGCTGCTCCGGGTTCTAGCCCACCTCATCCAGTGGAGGGCAACATTGGAGCAGGGGGAAGTGGCTCTGCCGAGGTAGCGGATGCTCCTAGCTCCTCATCGGCTCAGACGCAGCCCGCCACCTCTGAGGTACCAACAGCAGCAACAACACCACCGCCAAGACCAGCACCAGCACCAGCACGAGCATCAGCACCAGCACCAACAGCAGCACCAGCAGCAACACAAGCACCAGCACCAGCGCCAACTCCCTCTGCCTCATCAGAGTCTTCCAAGGCTTGGCGAGAAGACCCGGCTAGCACCAAGGCTGCAGCCAAATCTAAATCTGCAGCTCAAACTTCAGCCTCCCAAGAGCAACCCAAGGCCAAGAAAGGTTCTAGGGCCACCAGGGAAGCATCCATCGAAGCTGGACAGCGCACGCTCGCGTCCATGCTGCCGAAGAAAACTCTGCCGAAGAAAGATGCCTCCCCCAGGTCAGCTGGCAAGCAACTTGCATTGCACACCAACCCTGCTACCGCCCAAGTTGAAAGGAGGGAGGCCCATGCCAAGGGCTTGGTTGTGCCCCATATGTTTAGTGGAGAGAGCTATCTTCTGGCTTTAATCGAATACGTCAGTAACTGGAATAAAGCGAAGTTCGTCAATCCTGACGACGATCTCCCGGAGAAATTTGGGCCCGCTGAATTTAGCGTCCAAATGAACACAGCAGCCAAGGCAATCAACCTTGCTGGCCGGATGATGGAGGTACGCTACTTTGCTTTTTTACTTAATACGCGTAAGTGCTTAGAGATATACCCATTAGTCCCCGAGCCTCCGGAGGAGTGCCTTGTTACTCGGCTGGATGCTTCTTAGAGAACTAGCATAGCTCCTTAGTATTTTCGAATATGCACACACCTAGAGCCGGTTCAAGTTCCTCTTGGCCCGAATCTTGTACACTTCAAATATGCACACTCCTAGAGCCTGATTAAGTTCCACTTGGCCCGGATTCTTGTACACTTCGAATATGCACACACCTAGAGCCAGGTTAAGTTCCACTTGGCCCAGATTCTTGTACACTTCGAATATGCCCACACCTAGAGCCGGGTTAAGTTCCACTTGGCCCGGATTTTTGTACACTTCGAATATGCACACACCTAGAGCCAGGTTAAGTTCCACTTGGCCTGAATTCTTGTACACTTGGAATATGCCCACACCTTGAGACGGGTTAAGTTCCACTTGGCCCAGATTCTTGTACACTTCGAATATGCCTATAACCGAGCCAACCTTGCTCTTTTCAGATCACTACCAATCGTCGGACCGCCGAGTTTTAGCGCCTCCTGGATTCACACAAGGTGCCGCGCACAAAGTATACCATGCTTCTCGCTGAGTTCGAGAAAAGGGGTAAGTTTTCTCTTCGACCTCTTCCTTATCCTTGTTTTTCTGCCGAACTAATCTATTATTCGGATTGGGTAGCCGAAGTGGAGGCCGAAAACACCATCATGAGGAAGTACTTGGATCAGATAAAAGGTAAGTCACTTTGGTTACTCAATTTCCGTGCTCTCTCTCCTTTCTCCTGAGCTCGGCAGATATTCATACCTCGGCTCTGCCGGGTCAACAAACCATTTCAGCATCCCTTGAAGATAGTGTGCCCGTGCCTGATATGATGCTGCATTTTCTCGAACAAGCAGATGCAACATCAGGCCGAACTCAAGAAGAAGGACGACAAGCTTGCCAAGCTCCGAGCTAAGGATGATGAAATTGCCAAGCTCAAGGCTAAGATGAAAAAGCTCAAAGAGCTCCACAAAGTTGAGATGGACAAGGCTGGCTAGGACTTCACTGAAGAGCGAGAGCGCCTTAACCTCCAACTTGCAAAGGATCAAGAATTGCTGAAGGAGGCCGACGTCAAGCTTGACTCGGCTAACGTTGAACTTGACAAGCTCCGGAAGAGGCGTGCTGATTGCACCAATGAGCTAACCCGGATCCATAGTCATATCTCACGTAAACTCCTTTCCTGCAGCCGACATGTATTTTTCCGGGTTAAGTTCTTTTACTTATTTCACTTGTTTCGTCTTCAGGCAAATTCCCCCAGAGCTATGCCATTGCGGCTACTGCTGTCGCCAAGTTCTGCCAACAGAGGGGTACTCCAACTGGTCCAGGCTCTGAACCCATTCCTTATGACATGGAGGATCTGCTCGTCAGCCTCTCCGCCCGGATTGAAACTGTGAAGAACTATGGTTCGGGTCTCCTAGATGCAGGCGTCTGGATCTTCCGTGCCCTTTGGCCTGAAGAGGATGTTCCGGAGGGATCCGCTCCTTTGATTAACAGGCTGATGGATTGCGAGACCTAGCTTGACCTCTAGAGGGAATCTGGTGGACGCGCCGGAGCTGAAACTGTCCTCCACTTTGTTCTCTCATGGTATGAAAAGCTAGATCTGAAGCTTCTCGAGCGCTTACGCACCGGATCAAGGTGGTCGAATGACCCGGATTGGGTAGCCCGGCGTAAGGCTTGCGCCCACAACCTCATCTAGTTTGCTCCCGTCCATCAATGGAATGAAGGACCAAGTTTCCTTGGTGCTATTAACGACGAATACGTCGAAGATGGTTCGGAAGACGAGGAAGATGACGAAGCTTCTGATATCGTAGAAAATGAAGACGACGACGAGGCTGAAGTTAACCCGGACAACGAGGCTGAAGCTGCTGCTGCACCCGCTGGCGCCGAGTTACCCCCTCCTGCTGCTGCTCCTTGAGCACCAAAAAACACTTTTAAATTTATCAGATCCCCGGTATGCCGGGTGCAGATGTACTAAGCATACTGATTATGTTTTGCTACTAAGTTGTTCACCCCAGCTAACTCGGCTAACTCGCTTTGACCTTGCCGTAGCTGGGCTAACTCGGCCTCTATACCCCGGCGTGACCCTACCCGGGGGTATCCCCCCAACAAGTTCTCCTTGATTCCCCAAGTTAGTACATAAAGAATGACAACAGCTTTATAGTCACAGTAAGTGATATCATCCCTATGTCTACCAACAAGTAATCACCTTCATCGAGTCCCTGTAAGAGGCAAATGTTAAGGAGGTGCACAACTCCCAACATCAAGATGAAGACAATTAACACATACACGTAATGATGTATAACATAATAATCTCTACCTCATCTCAGTCATATGCTAGGGTTTCTCCATCTTTCCAAGAACTAGAGATCTACTCAGACATGGAGGCAATCAACATCATAGCAATGGTAATGGAAACAATCATAGATGAATAGTACTTGTATAAATACACAACAAGAACGGGAACTACAACAAGATCTAGATAAGATGTAGATGGGATGGATGGAGATGGTGGTGATGCAGCAGTGTATGATGAAGATCGATGCCTTAGTCTCCCGGATCTGCATAGGGCGAAGATGGATCCCTTGTGGATGAGTTCCCCCTCCAGATACCTTTCGGAGGTGAGGTTTCGGCGATTTCTAGGTGTGTTGTATGTCATCTCTCTGAACCAATTGCACGGGGTGAAACTATTTGACGAGGCAGAGGCGGCGCCAACTATACGGCTGGAAGTATACGGCCGAAAAATTTGCTCCGGTCGTAAAGTTGGTCGTTGGACTCTCTGTCTCCCTTGTTCGCTTCTGGTTTTCTTCTGGTATTATTAATATTTCCCAAATAAGCGATTTACGTTGTTTTTTACTCCTTTTCTCCACAGTACAACTGCTTCAAGAATTGTATCCATTGGATCCATCATCTGTCCTGATCCTGGTGAAAACAGACATAAAATGTCCACGCGAGGGTCGTAAAATACCAAGATCCTACATCTACAATGCAAAATAATAATGTAAAACATGATGCAAATATGCACTTATCAGGTTGTTCACTAATCTCACTCAAGAGAATTATATTCCCTCATCTTGTCGAGTTGAGCCATTTGGAAAAAAGAATCTGCCACCAGCTGTAAGTTTGTGTTTCATGTCTTCTATTTGACTTGTTTTCCTATTGTTTCTTCTTCCTCGAACCATGATTTTTCTGACTACAGGACCATGCGGATCTATACTCCCTTCCTCCTTTGCCTGAGGGAGGCAAAGTACCCAAGGCCGATGCGGACCCTGAAGGAGACGCAGATCCGAGGGTTGTTAAAGAAAACACGAACGAAGAGGATTCATCCACCGAATCTTCTGAATCCCTAACGATGATCCCTTCTGCCAATTCTCAGTATTATGTTGTTGATGTTGCAAAAGGGAAAAAGGAAGTGAACTGATGAGGGTGTCGAGGCTATCGAAGATTCTAAAAATTCGAGTTATTCCAAGCCAAAGATGATCCGACCAATAAGGTCAGCTCCTCCTGCCAAGAAGTTGTATGAGAAGGGGATTTTTCATATGGCACAGGAAATCATCTTGTAAGTGTTGACTCCTTATTTATTTTCGTAACCTGAGGAATTTACTTTTAAACAAATACTACAATTTTTCCTTCAGGGACGAGGAGGAAGAAACTTCCCCAAAGTTGCCCATTGCTGAGATAGCCAAGCCGATGGAGGCCCCTACCGAAACACCGGTGAAGCTAGTGGACCCACAAGATCAAATTGTGGATTCATTGGTCATTACGGTTACCTAGTGCTCCACTGCATGTTGTAGAGCACGAGTCGTAGGCATAACACTTACGAGAGTCCTTCCTCATAAATATTACACCCTCAGAGTAGTACAACGAAACCATTGTGGGTCCAAATAATACTTTATTCCTTACTTATAACACAAGGGCAATACAAGCTTTGAGATCCTCCTCGGTCTAGTGAAGATTCACCCATACTACGAAATTTAAAAGCATTAGCTTGAGAAACAATGGTGCTTCTAAGATAAGTACCATTAGAGCATTGCAACTTAATTGGGTTCGACCTAGATTGCTCAGCTCAAATATCTTATGCGTGCAAAATTATTCCTCTACGTCTACACTATTCTCTCCTATTCCAAACTCTATTCCATAGTATATGCCTTCAATTCCTCCTAAGAGAGTGGGTTCATCATAATAAACCTCTTCCTTAGTGGAGTCTTCTGGAGTATTCGTGTCTTCTGTCTTTGAAGTACCTAAGCAAGGGTTTTAAGAAGTATGGATTGAGTACGAGCGTACTCATCAAATTCTATAGTGGTTGTTTGATGTTCTATTTAAAGCCGTGGATAAGAATCCTGAGCTTATGCTTAGTTTTTGAAATCGATTTTTAGAAAAGATAAATTTTAGTCTCTGAAAAACTATGTCCATTAGTCTTCATGGGTTGTACAAGATTTCATGGAATCCCTTTCCTGTTGCGGTTGCAATACTTTCACAGGATAGGCAGTAACATGTCATGGTTCATACACTCTCGAGAAGGACACTACTTTTCCCACAAATGATCTAAAGCCCGAGAGCATCAAAGGGGTATGCTTTCCCGTTCAAACTTCCTTGGTTCGAATCTCAGTCAAGATCCAAGCCAATAACTATCCTTCGCCACGACCCCGTATTCCACCTATTGTAACGAGTTTCGGTCGAGAGACCTACGATACATTACACTCCCTTCTAATATGCTAAGTCATTACCCCGTGGAACAAGATAGGGATGTCATGGGCTCCCACCCGCTGATCTCCTCTTTGGATCTCATCTCAACTTAGGATACAAGGACATACGAAAGGAAAAAAGTACAACTGACTTCTGTGTCCCATTACAGAACTTGTGCCTAGCATGTTATTGTACGACACAAGAATCACTAACTATATTGGTTATTAATCCTAAGTGTATACCCGGTACAATGTAATATCTACCATATGATCTCCCATATCTTATCCATGATTCCACCGCCCACCATTTTAGATTATTCGACTAACCTGAGCCGGTAATCCATATTTCATATTTATTATAAAAATATTTTTGCTTATGAGTGCATGTGATAAGGTTTTGAAAACGTTTTATAAAATACGTCAACAAACATGTAAGCAATCCCTTGCAATGAATATTGCAAGTTTGGTCTCACAAGGTATGCAAGAGTGAATTTGACTGGGTTTTTCGGATTAAGATAATTTGTGGGTTCTATAATATTCTAGACCTCACACTACAAGAAAAGTTGTCTTTTACAATGGACGATTTTCGTGGTTGAAGGCCCGTTTTTCGTGGCTAAAAAGTCTTCTATGACGGATGCCCATCATGGTAAAACCCTGTCACAAAAGAATCTACCACGGTTTTTTCTGACCGTGGCGGATCGCACTCTTCAGCCACGAAAACTTGTTCCGTCATAGATTTATTTGCCAGCCGTGTTGACTGCAGACTCATAAAAAATGCCACGTGGCAAACACCGTTAACGACCAGTTACCGCTGTTAATAGCCACGGAAACCATGGTAGAAGCCAGGCCCAGCCAAGGCCTGCTCATAATTAAGTGGGCCAGCCCATCAAGAGAGTCCAATAAGATTATGGCCCGTTACTGTTTCGTTTGACAATGTTTGAGATGGGCCCAAAGATGTGGCCAGTAGCAGCCCACGAATGTCAGGCCCGTTACTGTTTCGGCCTACAAAATCCCAGACTGTTCAAATACTATGCGGTCCGTTAACAGGCTGCGTCAAGTAGGCCCGATACTGTTAAAGCCCACGGTTAGCCCATCGCTATTCTCACAGCTCGTCCTGGGCCGCCTATGAACGACCCACTTTTGAGAAGGTCCGATACTGTTCTAGCCTTTTACTATTCTGGCTCGTTACTGTTCTGGCCGTCTACTATTCATGTCTGTTACTGTTGTGGTCCTTTACTATTTTAGCCCGTTACTATGCTGGTTACCCCTGTTCTGGCCTGCTACTATTCAGGCATGTTACTGTTCTGGCCTATTAGTATTCTGGCCTGTTACTGTGCTGGATTGCCACTGTTCTAGTCTGCTGGTGTTTTGGCCTGCTACTATTTGGCCTATACTGTTTTGGCCTGTTACTGTTTTGGCCTGTTACTGTTTTGGTCTATTACTTTTTTGGCATGTTACTATTTTGGCCAGTTACCATTACTGTTTTGGTCTATTACTGTTTTGGCATGTTACTATGGCGCAGTTATGGTACCGCCATGCGTGGATGGTGTCAACTAAATGCCTACATGGCCTATGTGAGTTATCTAGATATTACATCAACTGCAAACTTCTTAAAAATATTACAAAATATGAACAAAAGGGAAATAAAATTCAGCATTTTAGTTGTGAATCAAGTTGATAACAGAGTCCTCAATTTGCTTTCTCAATCCATCAACTGCATCTCCCTTTGAGTGTGACAACTACATTGGAAAAATGATACATTGCAAATTTATCTATAATTTTTGATGTTCCATGCTTGGTTTTATCCACTTTCTTGTGTTTTGTCCACACTTTGGAGTACTTTTCATATGATTTCTTGGACTAACCTATTAACAAGAGCCACAGTGCTAGCTGCCTGTTTTCTGGTGTTTTTGGTTCTAGGAAAGTCAAAAAATGAATATTCTCGGAATTAGACGGGACAAAAGCCAAAGTGCCTATTTTTCCGGAAGTCATCAGATGCTAGAATACGAGACAGAGAGGGGCCAGGGGCCACCACACCACCTGGCCGTGCGGCCGAGCCTGGCCCGCGCCAGGGGGTGGTCTGGCCGCCTCCGGCACCCCCTCGGCCTCTCCTTCCGCCTATAAGATGCCCTCGGGACGAAAACCCTAAGTACCCGATCAAAAATCCACGAAAGAGTCTGTAGCCGCCGTCATATCCATCCCTAGATCGAGAAGGATCTGAAGCTCTTCCCGGCACCTTGCCGGAGAGGGGAATTCACCCTGGAGGCCTTCTTCATCATCATGCAAGCTTCCGGTGTGATGCGTGAGTAGTTCATCCTTGGACTACGGATCCATGTGGTAGCTAGATAACTGGTTCTCCTCCTTTGTGCTTTCATGTTTAGATCTGGTGAGCTCCGTTCATGATCAAGATCATCTATTTGTAATTCTGCATGTTGTGTTTGCGGGGATCCGATGGATATTGAGATGCTATTTTAGATTGATTATTGATTCTATCATGTCTTTGTTATTTGTGATCTTGCATGCTTTCCGTTGTTAGTAGCTATCTTGGCCAAGTAGATGCTAGCAACTCCAAGAGTTAGTATTTATGCTCGATAGTGGGTTCATGCCTCTAGTAATCTGGAGAAGTGACAAAAATCTCTAAGGTACTAGATGTGTTGTTGCTACTAGGGAGAAAACAACAATCCTTTGTTCATAGAACAATCGTATTGTTTACTTTACACGCAATTCATAAAGCAATAATCTGTTGCTTGCAACTTAATACTGGAGGGGGTTCGGATGATAACCCGAAGGTGGATTATTAGTCATATATGCAGTTGGATGGCGGTCTATGTATAATGTTGTAATGCCCAATCAAGTTCCAAAGGAGTCAAGATGATTAGTATATGCATGTATTGCTTTCTCGATGTTTGTCAATTGCCCCACTGTAATTTGTTCATCCAACATGTTATCTATCAAGGAGAGCCACCTCTAGTGAACTATGGATCCCGGTCCTCTTTTCTTTTACATACAATCTACAGACTGTTTACTGCTTTGTGTTTACTTTCTGCAAACTATTACTTCTTTCCATTCGATACGTTTAATCCTTTGTTTTCAGCAAAACACGGTGAGATTGACAACCTCATCGCAAGTTGGGGACATAGTTTTGTGGTTGTGTTGTGCAGGTATCCACGTTGCTACTAGCACCGGTAGTGCGCCCTGCCAAGGCTCAGCTAGCAACACCTTTGGGGTGTTTCCTTGCTCCTACTAGTTCGATTAAACCTTGGTTTCATAACTGAGGGAAACTTGCTGCTGTGCTCATCATACCTTCCTCTTGGGGTTCCCAACGAGCTCTACATCAACACCGAGCCATCAAGCATTTTTCTAGCGCCGTTGCCGGGGAGTCAAGGACATCTTCACAAGGGGAGTCCCTCATAACCAGTTTCTTTACTTTGTTATTTTTTTTTGGTTAGTTTCTTTTTGCTTTGTTTGCTTGTTTCTTTATCAAAAACACAAAAAATTAGTTTTACTAGTTTGCTTTCTTATTTGAAAACACAAAAAAATGACTACTCTTGAAAACACTAAGTTGTGTGACTTCACTAGCACCAACAACAATGATTTTATGAGCACACCTATTGCTCAACCTGTGCCTGAAGATACCTTCTTTGAGATAAAACCTGCTTTGCTAAATCTTGTTATGAGAGAACAATTTTCTAGTATTGGTAATGAAGATGTTGCTGCCCATCTAAATAACTTTATTGAACTTTGTGAGATGCAAAAGCATAGGGATGTAGATGGTGATATTATTAAGCTGAAATTGTTTCCTTTCTCTTTGAGAGGAAAAGCTAAAGAATGGTTGAATTCCTTAACTAGGAATAGTATTGATTCTTGGACTAAGTGCAAAGATGCTTTCATTGGAAAATACTATCCTCCTGCTAAGATTATATCTATGAGAAGTGAAATAATGAAGTTTAAACAATCTGATAATGAACATGTTGCTCAAGCTTGGGAAAGAATGAAATCTTTGGTTAAGAATTGTCCCACTCATGGACTGACTACTTGGATGATCATCCAAACTTTTTATGCAGGATTGAACTATTCTTCAAGGAACCTATTGGACTCTACTGCTAGAGGTACCTTTATGACCATCACTTTGGGTGCTGCAACAAAACTTCTGGATAATATGATGGTTAATTATTCTGAATGGCATACCAAGTGAGCTCCACAAGGTAGGAAGGTAAATTGTATTGAGGAAACGTCCTCCTTGAGTGATAAGATTGATATTATTATGTCTATGCTTGTGAATGGGAAAGCCCATATTGTTCCAAATAATGTTCCTTTAGCCTCTTTGGTTGCTCAAGAAGAGCAAGTTGATGTGAACTTCATAAGAAATAACAATTTTGGCAATAATGCTTATAGGAGTAATTTTGGTAACAACAATTATAAGCCATATCCTCCCAACAATGGTAATGCTTATGGAAGTTCTTATAACAACAATAGGAGTGCACCCTCTGAACTTGAAGCTATGCTGAAGGACTTTATTAGTAAACAAACTGCTTTCAATAAAACTATTGAGGAAAAACTCTCTAATGCTGAAAGAAATATAACATCTTTGGTTGAAGCTCAATCTTCTTTGAATAAAATGGCTGCTAAACCTGAAAATAATGAGAATCCCTTTGCAGCTACTAATGCTATACAAGTAAGAATTGATGAAAATGTTAGACTATTAGCTGAATTACGTGCTAAGTGGGAAAGAGAAGATGAAATTGCTAGAAACATTAGTGTTTCTACTATTACCACCACTAGTGTTGAGGCTAGTAATAGTTCTACTACTTTAAATGATAATTATGATTTTGATCTTGATGGTTGCAATATCTCTGAAGTTATTAAGTTCCTACAAAAGCTTGCTAAAAGTCCTAATGCTAGTGCTATGAACATGGCCTTTACAAAACACATTACTGATGCCCTCATAAAGATTAAAGAAGAAAAGATGAAACATAAAGCTTCTATTCCTATAAAACAAGAAGATGGTTGGGAACCCATTATTAATATGAAAGTGAATGACTTTGATTTTAAAGCTTTATGTGATCATGATAGTAGTGTTTCTATTATGCCTAGAAGGATTTATGATATGCTTGATTTGCCTCCACTTGAAGATTGTTATTTGAATGTCCCACTTGATGATAATGCTAAAAAGAAACTCATGGGGAGTCTTAATGATGTTCTTATTATGGTTAACAATGCCTATGTCCCCGTTGATTTCTATGTTTTGGAGGTTGAATGCAATGCTTCATGTCCTATTACTTTGGGAAGACTTTTCTTAGAACTGTTGGTGCCATTATTGATATGAAAGAGGGCACCATTAAATATCAACTCCCACTCAATAAAGGTATATAACACTTCCCTAAAAAGAGAGAGAAGATTTCTTTTGCTTCTCCTATGAAAACAAAATTTGGTCTTAATGCTTCTTCATTTGAGAATACTTGATTCTTTCTTTGCTTCTTATGCCTAACTTAAAGGCTTTAAAGAAAAGTAATTATTGGGAGATAACCCAAAAGTTTTAGATGAGTCTTGGAAGTTATTACTTCAGTAATAACCGCTCCTTATCCTTTTTATTTGCTTTTTGTGCCATGAGTAACCTCTAATGAGAGAGAAGTAATGATTGGGAAAGTTGCTGTCCTGAAACAGATTTCTGTGCTTCACCGTAAAAATTCGTGTAAAATCTCTGAACGTATTTTTGAGGCGTGAATTTTTGTTATTCTGCCCCAGGTTGTTATCTAACTTTCGTTATTTCAACACTTTTTGATTTGAGCAATAGAAGGTCTTCTAAAAAATTCTTCTTTACCTGCTGGTCTGTTTTGACAGATTTCTGCCATTTTCTGCATTTGCTTCTTGTTGGTTCGTTTTTGAGTTCTTTTGGGGAATTGAGATTTTTTAGGGAAGTGCTACTGTAGATAGTGTTCTAATGGAAGTTTATTTGGTGTTATAACTGAACCTTAAGACTTATTTATCTTGAGTGCACTAATGTTGCTAATAAAGATTGTGTGAAGTTTTGTATGAAGGAAAATTTTTAGGTGTATGGAAGGAATGAGTAATGAGATGAAGGATGGACTAAAGCTCAAGCTTGGGGATGCCACGCATGTCACCCCAAGAAATATCCAAGAAGTACAAGCGTCAAGCTTGGGGATGCCCAAGGCATCCCTTTCTTCATCAATAAAAATCCCAGGTTTCTTCCAAACGCTTCATTTTTATTGTTTCATGCACAGTTGTGTTGTTCTTGGAGCGTCTTCTTTTTCGTTTTTGTTTTGGTTTTTCGTTTGCTTTTGTTTTCTTAGTTTGCTGAATAAATTGGTTGGACCCCCTCTTTCATACATTGGTTTGCAAATAGTTTAGTTTGGTTTGGAAAAGAGCATGAAAGTTCATGCTTATGTGGTAAAAAGAGCTCGTTTTTGACTGTCGCCTATGCTCTGTCATGCCATGCTTGATATTGTTTTGGCTTTATGCTTAGTATTCTTTCCTGTAGCAGGACTTGTTATAAACATTTGAGATTTCTTAATGTGCCTTGGATGAATCATGCGTTGTTTTAGCATATTAAAGCATAGTATAGTGGTATTCTCCTTTGATGCTTTATTTGGGTTGACTTGGCACATGCTCATACCATGTTATGACTATCTCAAGCCACCATAAGCCTTTATGATCCTTTAGTTTTCAACTTGTAGTATCACTTTATGCTTTGATCAATGATGTTTTGTCGCTCTGCATGATTATGGCCATTATTGCTCTCTTTGTTTGCCACTCCCAGTCTTTTGCTAGCCTCCACAACCAAGTATGAGTTCCACTCATGCATCCAACTCCCTAAACCAAGTTATTCCAAAGAGTCCACCATACCTACCTACTAGCTTATGCTATTCCAAGTATATTCATGTTTTTGTTTACCTTCCATATTAAACTTGTTATGAGAAAACTAGTGATTAAAGCTCTCACGAACTTGATGGCACACTTTACTTTTCTTTCTCTTAATAAACTTGAACCATTGTGTTGTCTATGTTGTATATGCTTGCACTTATTTGTTGGGGATTATCAGAACCATGCTTTCATGGGGAACGCTTTCAACATTGCACTTGGTACTTGTACCTAGTTGATATCATGCTCTTTTGTATATGGATGTCGTCGGTGTGAAATAAAAGGGGAGCTTGTAAGTCCGTGGAGTTATGTATATGTGTTAGAGAAACGCCTGGGCCGCTGGTCTAATCCATGCTGACATGGTGGAAACCTGCAGCGTAACCATAATGAGCTATCTATGAAGCATTCTTATAAAAAAAGAGTCCTATATTGAGAAAAAAGAGAAAAAGAAAAAAAAGATATTATGAAAAGAGGAAAGAGAGAAAAAAGCACCATATTCCCATGGTAAATAAGAAGATTGTTGAGATGCTCGTTGTCTGCTTGCCTTGTCATTTTGATATGGGGATTCTTCCATATCATCGGGCAAGGGGTATCCCGTTGGCGGTTCTCTATGATACACATGTACTTACAATGACAAGAACTTACCGGTGACTAAACTTGAGTAGCATGAGGAGCGACCCTCGTATACAAGGGACATGAGATTTCTAACTTATACTTCGTCAAGCATGTACACCATAGTTTGTTCACTTTAACCTTAATCACTTCAAGATGCTTATGATAGGGGCAATGAGAGCTGAAAGCTATAAGTACCATAATTTTTGGAAGCTCTTTATGAGACTTGAATCCCTACTTCCTTTTATGAAGGCCTTTCTTCCACCATTATATTGAGTCTCCACCTTCTATCTTTATGCACCTACTTTGAGAGCATAGTGGCCATTCTTAGTTCTATGTGCATTGTCCCAAGACTAGTTGATTGATGCATAACTTGATATTGCTTGTTTTAAACTATTTGTATCTAGTCACTCTTATGAACTTTGAAGGTGTCCTATGCATTTATATTTCCTACTCTATGACGGACAAGCTGAATACTATTATGCTATGTCTTCTTTATGTGAAACAAACAAATGTCTTGCAAATCATTGTTATTCACGAATCCTTTGTTTGTGCCTTTTCATGTTGCATCATAGTTTCTTTGTCTTATTGCTAGAACCTTGTCTTTCATGTTATGATTTAAGTACTATGATCCCAGCTTTCAATGTTTTACTACTATGATCCCAGCTTTGAATGTTTTACAAATACTTTGATCAAGTCTTTGATGGTGCATGTCACCTCAAAAATTATTCTTTCTTTTTATCACTTACCTACTCGAGGACGAGCAGGAGTTAAGCTTGGGGATGTTGATACATTGCAAATGTATCTATAATTTTTGATGTTTCATGCTTGGTTTTATCCACTTTCTTGTGTTTTGTCCACACTTTGGAGTACCTTTCATATGATTTCTTGGACTAACCTATGAACAAGAGCCACAGTGCCAGCTGCCCGTTTTCTGCCGTTTTTGGTTCCAGGAAAGTCAGAAAATGAATATCCTCGGAATTGGACGGGACAAAAGTCAAAGTGCCTATTTTTCTGGAAGTCATCAGATGCCAGAATACAAGACGGAGAGGGGCCAGGGGGCCACCACACCACCTGGCCACGTGACCTAGCCTGGCCCGCACCAGGGGGTGGTCTGTCCTCCTCCGGCACCCCCTCGGCCTCTCCTTCCGCCTATAAGATGCCCTTGGGACGAAAACCCTAAGTACCCAATCAAAAATCCACGAAATAGTCTGTAGCCGCCGTCATCTCCATCCCTAGATCGGGAGGGATCTGAAGCTCTTCCTGGCACCCTTTCGGAGAGGGGAATTCACCCTGGAGGCCTTCTTCATCATCATGCAAGCCTCCGGTGTGATGCGTGAGTAGTTCATCCTTGGACTACAGATCCATGTAGTAGCTAGATGGCTGGTTCTCCTCCTTTGTGCTTTCATGTTTAGATCTTGTGAGCTCCGTTCATGATCAAGATCATCTATTTGTAATTCTGCATGTTGTGTTTGCGGGGATCTAATGGATATTGAGATGCTATTTCAGATTGATTATTGATTCTATCATGTCTTTGTTATTTGTGATCTTGCATGCTTTCCGTTGTTAGTAGCTATCTTGGCCAAGTAGATGCTAGCAACTCCAAGAGTTAGTATTTATGCTCGATAGTGGGTTCATGCCTCTGGTAATCTGGGGAAGTGACAGAAATCTCTAAGGTACTAGATGTGCTATTGCTACTAGGAAGAAAACAACAATCCTTTGTTCATAGAACAATCGTATTGTTTACTTTACACGCAATTCATAAAGCAATAATTTGTTGCTTGCAACTTAATACTAGAGGGGGTTCGGATGATAACCTGAAGGTGGATTATTAGTCGTAGATGCAGTTGGATGGCGGTCTATGTATAATGTTGTAATTCCCAATCAAGTTCCAAAGGAGTCAAGATGATTAGTATATGCATGTATTGTTTTCTCGATGTTTGTCAATTGCCCCGCTGTAATTTGTTCACCCAGCATGTTATCTATCAAGGAGAGCCACCTCTAGTGAACTATGGATCCCGGTCCTCTTTTCTTTTACATACAATCTACAAACTGTTTACTGCTTTGTGTTTACTTTCTGCAAACTATTACTTCTTTCCATTTGATACATTTAATCCTTTGTTTTCAGCATAACACGGTGAGATTGACAACCTCATCACAAGTTGGGGACAGAGTTCTGTGGTTGTGTTGTGCAGGTCTCCACGTTGCTAGTAGCACCGGTAGTGCGCCCTACCAAGGCTCAGCTAGCAACACCTTTGGGGTGTTTCCTTGCTCCTACTAGTTCGATTAAACCTTGGTTTCATAACTGAGGGAAACTTGCTGCTGTGCTCATCATACCTTCCTCTTGGGGTTCCCAACGAGCTCTACATCAACACCGAGCCATCAAAAACCACCTTGAGATATGATCTTGCAGTCCCCTCTTTGGTGGTGATAGCAATAATTGCAGTCTGAAACTAACTAATAACAAGTTAATACAGCAAAGAAGACAAACTACTCATAGCTAAGAATGAACCAGATAGGAATTATAACTGCATAATACGAACTTGTAGAGCAGGAATGCAAACCGTGAATGAACTATATAATAGAGGGTAGTTATGTCGTTGCTTAGGACGAACCATAACCAGATATGAGATATAATGGTGTGGCTTGTGAACCTGTAGAACAGGACAAACAAGCATTAGACAAGTATGCCAACAATGAAATGAGCAATCAAACGAAGTGTTTCTTAGAATTTTAGTTTAAACTATATGGAAGCAGTGGTATCTCCTGGAATGCAAGAGGCATTGGGTGACTCGGAATTTGCGGTGAGCTACACAATGGCATGCAGTTACTGTCATAGCTAAGAATGAACCACATAGAAATTATAACCGCGTCATACCAGAACTTGTCTAGTAGGAATGGAAAACACGAATGAACTATACAGTAAAGAATAATTATGCCATTGATTAGGACGAATCAGCACCATATACAGAAAATATATAATGGCATCGCTGGTGGACCTGTAGGTTGTGCAAACCAACATGTTCAGTGTTGCCTTTTTGAGCTCTACGCAAAGAAAACAAAAATAGTGAGTGTTTCAGCTTTTGAAGAACCAGATGGCAACAACAAAATTATAATCGAACTAGTACGAAGAGTTTAAACGGGTACCATAGGATAGCAGAACGATGTTAGTGAGGAAATAATAGCAGGAACTTAACTTAGGAATAACCAGATAGAGTCAGTAACTGTGTAGCAGGAAATCCACACTAATATTTCCACTGACATTACATTTTGCAAGAACTACACAATAGCAGGCATTTACTGGTGTACGGAGCAACTAAGATAAGAACATGTGCACGACAAAATAACAGACATCTACATGACTTGATATTTGTAGATTAGCAAATGCAAACCAACATGTCTAATGACCTTGTATGTACTAGCATGAAGAACAGGCGTGCCCAGTGACCTGTATGTACTAGCACGATTACAAAAATGTAGTTCACTGCGACAGGATTGAACCTGCTATACCACTGACAAAACAAAAACAGGTTGGAGATCTGGTTACCTTGGTCAGAGAGGCATCTAGGCATCGTTGGTAGCGTACGAGTGACGTCCAGGTCACCGAGGGTGCTGCGGTTGCGGTGGCTGTTGGCATCAGGGAAGCAGATCTTGGGCGGTCGATGCCGGTGTAACTACCTCGGTGAATTACGCTCTTAGTTACAAGCCTGGATGAGCGGAAATGGTTAAAATAGTACGGTGGGGCCAAATGCCACTCACAGGTAGACCTTTCGGCCGTCCTAACCATTTCCAAACATCAGGACAAGAACGAGCGGCGTAATCGGCAGGCGAAGGGATCAACTACATACACAAATGAGTATGTATGCAAGCCACATACAACAATCCTCAGAGCCATTCCATCTAAAAGAAATAGAAATATTGCAACGCCATACGACAAGATCCAAATATCCTAGATAGATATAATAGTTTAGGATATCTCCTCATACATCAAACATCAAAGTATCAGGCGGAAGTGGAAAACAAGATCCGAGTACGGATAAGAAGCAAATCGGCATAAGATGCCCCATAAATAAGCACATCTCGCCCACAGATCTCACGGATCCCCGTTCCCAGAATCTCTACACCGAGTGGTCGTTGCCAACATCATCTGTCTCTTCCACCCAGTATCCATCTTGCGGGTACACCTGTTCATCTGAATCAAACAATTTATCGTGTGAGACCCTAGGGGTACTCAGCAAGTCTTTATGCCTCTAAAGGGGACACAACCTGGGGTGACGCAATTGCAGCAAAAGATAATACCTAACAATTCTATAGATACTCGCTAACCATCCGCCTAACCAAAGATAGACGGATGTCCGTTAATTAAGAACAACAGTTATAACAGTAATATTAACAGATCCATCCTCCTCCTCGCTTACCAACGAGGAAGCGGACGAACAACCCCCATCCGTTGGCAGTTTTATTAACCCTTCAATGAGTGGTGCACTGTTTACTAGTCAGGTACTTAGTCAAATTAAAAGCGATACTTTAGTTATACTTGTCTATGATCGAGAAACTGTGCTCCAAGTCGTCCATAACAGCGGACACGACTTTCAGAAAGATTTACCCTGCAGGGGTGCACAAATAGCAACACACACTCGATCAACCTCGGAAAACCAAATCAAAACCCAATGAGGCATTCACGACAAAGCGATCACAGGATTCAGAAATGTTTCAGGGGGCCACCCCACTAAGCTACCCGCAACGAAGTTGGCCGGCTCCAGAACGGACCCAGGGTTTGTGTGGACGGCGGTAAACGACTGGGAACCCGAAAATGTGACTGGGCTTGTCGATACAGCGAAAACGTGTCACGGTCCTAAACAGTACAGGTGCTCCACGCACAATCTTAAATAAAGCAGTAAAGCATGGCATAAGTACATGATAGTAATAAAGCCCCAAACTACTTTGTGGCCCCAAGAAATAAGAATGAATCAAGCTCTGGCTCAGGGGGGTCCATAAGGCCTCCCGGATGTGGATAGTGCGAATAGTCAAGGAACATGAATCAAGTACTCGGGGTCCTACGGGACACAAGTGAGCATGAAGAACCAAATAGCAGATATTGCTCACCGGTGCCACTTTCATTAGTTATCCCATTACTACTCAGGTTAAGTTGTTTAGGTACCTCGTTATCCATCAGACACTCACATACCCTACACATGCTGTTCTACGACCCGCATGGCTCAAACAACTCCTGTAGTAATGGCTCATGGGATGGAGGAACAAGCTTCGGTGGGGTTTAAAAGTAAAGGCTATGCAGTACTTGGGATTCAGTTTAATGCAACCGCGACTCAATGATGCAAGAATAAGATAGAGGCAATAGGTACTATATGTATGCAAGCATGTGGTAGTGCTTGCCTGGCAGCTCAGTTGAAGCGAGGGACGGATCTGGGTAGTGCTCCTGGGATTCCTGATATATCCCCTGCTCAGTGTCTATGGCTAAGTCTGTCTGAGACCAGGCACATGGCTTAATAAGATTGATAGAATACTCATACCAACAAGTTGCAACTTCTTTTCCGGAAGCTCATTCGAAAAGAACTCTAAGGTTAAGCGTGCTTGGCCTAGAGCAATTCTAGGATGGGTGACCGACCGGGAAGTGGGTAACCGGGTGCGCACGAGTGAGGACAAAGTGCGCAGAAAAGACTAGTGTTGGTCTGTGGGGCCAGTCTAGATATCCTATTAAGCTGCCAGGAGTGACACCCCCCGGGCCCAGGAGTGGACGGGGTGTTACAGCCGGTGCAGTCAACGGCGACGACCGTGTAGCTGGTCTAGAGCAGTGGACATGGAACTTGTTGAATTAGATCTCGTCTAGTGGACAATGATACATCCATTTTGCATCACTATTCTATGTCATAATTCACTGTTATTCATTGATATATTTCGTATTGAGAGGTGATACTTATGTTATTTCATCTGTTTTTGCATGGTTGATGACTTTTGGAGCATGGACCACTGCAGTCAGGATTCTGATGGAAAAGGTGCTATTTGGAGGAAAAATTCGCGAAGATCAGAAAATCCGGGAAAATACATGGAAAATCCTATTTTTCAGAAGACGAAGGAAGCCAGAAGGGGGGCTGGAGATGGGCCACAGGGGCCCACACCACCCCCTGGCGCGGGCCAGCCTAGGCCACACCACCAGGTGGTGTGGCCACCCTGGTTCACCCCTGGCACTCTCCTCTGGCGTATATTATCCTCCCGAAACCCTAAGACTCGGGGAGCGACCATAGAAAGATTCCATCGCCTCTGCGGGGCGGAAAACACCGAGAGAGAAAGATCTCTCCGGCAGACAGATTTCTGCCAGGGGAATTCCTTCCCGGAGAGGGGAGATCGTCGCCATCAACACCACCATCAAGCTGGACTTCATTGGGATCATCATCATCATCATCACCATCATCATGACCATCATCACCATCTCCATATTGCTGTAACAATTGGGTTGAATCTTGCATAGTTCATAGGGGAACCTTTCCCGGTGTTGATTACTCTCTGTAGTTGATGCTATTGAGTGAACCATTGAATTACTGTTTATGTTCAGATTGTTATACATTATTATTCCATCTCTGATCATGATCCATATGATGTCTTGTGAGTAGTTCGTTTTGTTCTTGAGGACATGGGAGAAGTCATGTTGTTAGTAGTGGAATTGTGTTGAGGAAGATTCAATAGTTTGATATTTAAGTTGTGGTGTACTTCTTCTAGTGGTGTCATGTGAATGTCGACTACATGATACTTCACCTATATGGGCCTAGGGGAATGCATTGTGTATTTGTCTACTAATCGTAGGGGTTGCCGGAGTGACAGAAACCTGAACCCCCGTTAGGAAACCATTGCACAAGGGACGTAAGGGTCTTAGAGTTTAAACCTATGGTTAGGTTTCTACCTTAATTACTTTCTTGTACTTACGGATGTTTGCAAGGGGTATAATCACAAGTATGTATTAGTCCTAGGAAGGTCGGTACATTAGCACAGGTTCACCCACACAACACTTAGCAAGCTAAAGAAGATTAATCCGCTATATGAAGCGAAAGCACTTGACAGTCTTCCCATGTGTCCTCGAGAACGTTTGTTCATCTTAAGTAATACAACCGGCTTGTCCTTTGCTGCATAAAGGATTAGGCCACTTGCTGCATGTATTCCTACTGACTTTTTTTTACTCGTACTTTGTTTACTTACTTTATCAAAAACCCCTAAAAATCTTTTTGCTAAGTATTTGCAGAGATTTCCTGATCCGTACCACTAGCCAGCACCTTCTGCTCCTCGTTGGGTTCGACACTCTTACTTATCGAAAATACTGTGATACACCCCCTATACTTGTGGGTCATCAGACAACGGTGAAGCAGCTCTAGTATGGTTGGGTAGCTTTCAGCGGCGGGGAAGTAGAGTGTGGGTGGTCGACAACACCATAGGCGCGGTCAGTGAGACCACAACTCTGGTGGAGTGGTAGAGAGATCCAGTGAACAAGATCCGATGGGGTGGGCGTCGACGAAGTGGCTCCGGCTGCCGTGGAATTGCCGCTGGGCGGTGCGCGTGGTATTCATGGAGGTGAGGGCGTGGGAGAGAAGCCTGGGATTTTGGGAGGGCCAGCTGGAAAAACTGCGCGAATTAGGTCTATGGAGGTGAATAGAAAAATAATTACGATCGTTCCCCCAAGCTACCGACTTTAGCATGCCATAGGGCGTCGAAACAATGGGTAGAAAAGGAACTTTAATGTCAAAAGTTTTTAAAACAGAGGGGCGTGAAATGCTTCAAAGTCGGTCTCTGGTTTCGCTGCTCGATTGAGATTTTCAATTTGGCTAATAATAGAAAAATGGTAATCCCCCGGTGGGAGATTTTGCCTCAAAGTTTTTGAAACGGTGGGGCGGGAAATGCTTCAAGGTCGGTCTGTGATTTTGCCGCTCGACCGAGATTTTGAATTTGGTTACTGGACAAATAATAATAATAGAAAAATGATTCCCCATGTGTGGGAGATTTTGCCTCAAAGTTTTCGAAACGGCGGGTGGGGGGGGGATGCTTCAAGGTCGGTGTGTGAATTTTCCGCCCGATTGAGATTTTGAATTTGGCTACCGGACAAATAATAATACTGTAATAGAAAAATGGTACTCCACGATGGGATATTTTGCCTCAAAGTTTTTGAAACGGTGGGGCAGGAAATTCTCAAGGTCGGTGTGTGTTTTGCCGCTCGATAGCGATTTTGAATTTGGCTACAGGACAAATAATAATAATAGAAAAATGGTACTCCCTGGTCGGAGATTTTTTTCAATGTTTTTGAAACGGTGGGGCGGGAAATGCTTCAAGGTCGGTGTGTGATTTTGCCGCTCGATTGAGATTTTGAATTTGGCAAGTGTACAAGTAATACTAGAAAAATGGTACTCCATCGGTGGGAGATTCTGGCTGAAAATGTTTGAAATGGAGGGGCGCGAAATGCATATGAGTCGGTTGGGATTTTGCCACTCGATTTTATGATTTTGAATTTGGCTAGAGTGAAGTAATAATAGAAAAAGATAGTTGTAGACTAGTACACTATCTGGTCAGGAATTGAAGACCGAGAGTCACATCAACTGACCATCCATTACATAATTGCGCAGAATATTGGTAAATTTTGCTGCTCAACTGAGATTTTGAATTTGGCTAGAGTACAAGTAATAATTTGAAAAAATGCTACTCCCTATGTTTAGGAATAAAAAATATTCCCATAGAAAAAATAATGTTGACACCATCTGCGAAATTGTTTGGGCTGTAGGTTTTTACCCTCGGTTAAGATTTTGAATTTGGATATAGTCCTAGTAAAAAAAATATGAGCGAACCCCACCACCCAATCCAGCAATTTCACAATCGCCATTGGTCATCAGTATGATATGTCAAACGGAATTTCGTAGTATACGAAAGATTAAACATGGGGCCCAAATATTTCGTGTAGGCGGGAGCTTTTGCCTCTCGATTCAGAATTTGAATTTGGTGACAGTCCAAGTAATAACTGCTAGTAAACTGTACTTCCCTCTGTTCACGAATCCAAGGCCTGGTCACATCAACTGATCATCTAGGACTTTGCTCAAAGTATCCTTTTTCTACACGGACGAGTAGAAAATTGGATACCATGATCGGATTCAAAAATATTACGGTGGACGGCGGGAGGATTTGCGGCTCCAGTACGGTTTTGAATGTGACTACTCCAAGTAACAAAACAAAAAAATTGTATAAGGTCTTTTTTTGCGGGTCGTACTCCATCTGTTCATCAGTCCATTCAGACGTGAAACAAAATGTTGAGCTCCGATTCAAAAATGTATTTCCATTTATCACATGACGCGTATGAATATGGTGTGAAACAAAGGTCTAAGGCATTGTTTTGAGAACCTGAACCTTATGATCAATGATCCAGGACAACAACACTTGTAACATAATGTACTGTATCACACTAGTACATATTGGTGCATCCACACATAACCAGTTTGTGGCATTTGTTGCACAAACACAAAAACAATTTCTTTTTTTTGCATCTAGCACAGTTTCTTTTGTGTAACATAAAGATTCATAGTTCATATATATAGTAATACTAGCATCATCCTAATATCAATAAATTAGTCATACATAGTAATAGCATCATCCTAATTTGCTAAAATCTCATGCCAGCTCATACTTAACAAGATGAATAAGAGAGAAGCTCAATGTTCATACACCATTATTCATACATGCAAGCTCCATTTATTCATAGATTTCCCGTATTGGAGTAAATTACTAGCAAAGTCCACCTATTCATAATCGATACTAATGACCTTGCATCTCCACTAGTTATTTCATTGAAATTGGCATGTATTTCTTCCCAAAATTGTTGGAAAGGCTGGTCGACTCCAATAATTGTTTGATGATACCAAGCAAAGTACAAATCATTGTCGTCATCCTTAGACCATGGAGCTTCGCTTTTCTTCACCTTGCTACAAAGAATCATCTAGATTAGAAAATTGACGAGCTTTAACCAAAAACGCTACAAAGAACCCTGGAGCTTATCTCTTCCTCACCTTGTTCTGGCGGCGCCGGTATGGGAAGGTGCCGGTGCGGATCCAAGGGTTGGTGCCAGTGCGGCTACTGGTGCCGGATCCATAGCTAATGGCGGCGTGGGTGCTCGGGGCGCCGCTCCTGCAAGCTCGGTCAGGGAGTTGCAATGGTGTGTAGTCATGCCGGAGGGTGCTTGGCCTCCGGGATCCAATCGTATCGCGGCAAATCCTGGCCACGATGCGTCGAATCTGGCGAAGCTTGGCGGCACATTTGTGGCCGGGGAAAATGGCTTGTGGCGGCCGATTCCGGCGACGTAGGCTACCACAAGAAGCACAGAGGGTATCTTGCCATTGGCGGAGCACAGATCCGGTGAAGGGCAGTGGGCCGACAGCGAACGTGCGGGTGGGGGAGAAAAAAATAAAGGAGTCGAGGTCGCGGTGGCAAGTCCTATATTTATTCTCCTCTCGGCGATAGGGGTTAGGGTTAGGTTCGGTGCGGCTTCGGCCGTTTACTCCTCCATTGCTGTTTTGGGGATGGGTTAGAGATGCTCTAACCCATCAGGTTAAGATGTTTATTTGGGCCAGGTGCAAAAAATTAAGCCACAAACCGTGCTAGCCACAAAAAGCGGCCCCGTTTCTGTGTTCTATGCAACAAATGCCACAAAGACTGGTGTTAGATGCAATTTTCTCCATCCACACATATTAAGTACACAACAATCCAACCTTGCAGCATAGAAAGCAACAATATTAAGCAGGCTAGCAATCTAGAGATCACACATTCATGAATCATACTACTTCCATATTGGTGCATTATGTTCCTCAATGGTACCTCCATTGATACTATAAGGATCTTTAGCAAGCTAAAACAGCTTTGCTAAAAAGGGATATATTTTGAAACAGAGGAAGTACATTATAAGGTACCATACAAATTAAAGACATGTCGCAACAAGGAAACAACCCAAGTTCATAACAAGTGCAGACTAGTGCACTAACAAATACTTTCAGCTTCGGGTTCCATTTCACGACAAAGGGACTAACCTCAGCTGTTAGTGCTCAACCACAAATACTGAGCATCTTCATGACTTTCTCCTTATTTTCTATGGAGTGCTCCAGCCGAATTAAAATTTCTTCTAACTTTGCGATTAAACGTTCATTGTATACACTTAGGGCAGATGATAACGATTGTTCAGCTTGGAGTTGTTCCTCTAGAACTTGAATATGCAAAGAAATGGCCTTGGAGTTGGACTTGAACTTGAACTTGGAATTTGACGAGCTCGCTGGGAACCCAGTATTACACAACAACATATTCTTGGCTATAGCACCGTGTTGTAGTACCTTGGAAAATAAATCCACACATTCTTTTGGAGTTTTTACTAAATAGTCTTTCCTAGGATTTGCCAGATCCTCTTTCAATTCAGCATGAATTTTTTTCAGTTGATAGACATGTGTAAGAGAAGTGAAGTTACTACAGAGAAACATGTAGACAGGTTTAACATGTGCATGAACTGCTATAATTGGCAGTACCGATAACGCATCATATACACTTCAGTAAACAGATCTTTTTGCTGTGTATTTTTTTGATGTCATTTACTAACAAGACTAAAAATGTGGCTTCCTGTGTAAACACTGTGATGTGCATGATATGCCAACTGTTTGTACAATTCATAACTGAAACTGACTTTAGTTGCAAATTATGAAGTAAAATGAAAATAAAACTAAGAAGCAGTCTAAGCAAGGTTGCATATCAAACTTATACGTACAAATCACTGCAAGTGCAACATCACAAAATGCAGAGAAGACTTACAATAACTTTCTTTACAATGACACCATATCTATCCGTCTGTCATCCCTCAAATTTCTCCAGCATAGTCAACTGTTTTTTGGATCCCCATTAGACTTCGTCTGCATTTGGACGGGCGAAAATAAATTGCATCACATGGTGGAAATGGAGGTTGAAAGATAAGATGCATACAAATTCCACAACATCAATTATATACTTATTGAAAATATACAGTACAGAACAACAAGTCCTTACCAATTGGTAGAGGTGCCCAATTATGCTACGGGATCCTGTACGACTTAGTACTCGTACTTTATTACGGCTGGAACAGTTCCTTTGAGCGATGGCCTACAAAATGAGACCTGTAAAACACATGCATAAATACGAATTGACAATGCGATCTAGTCTCAGTCTTCTCAAATCATACCTCATTCTTTTGATCAAGCCAGTGGTGGAGAAGATCACCCCACTAATCGTCAGTCATGTGATCCATAGGAGACGTTCTTATAACATCCTTAAAACACTTGCTCGAGAAGTGTTGCTTATTTAGCCTGTGGCATTGCTGGCGCAAACATGCGGAGAATATGCTTTTGAGAACAACCTTTACTTCCTTGCTATTCTCATCGAACATGAAAAATCTCTGTAGACAACAATGAGGAGCATATATAACAAACGGAAAGCTAAGAAGACAAGGGACAAAGCAATGGAGTATGTCCAAGAGACAGAGGACTTACATGTAACTTCTTCAGTAAACATTCAAAATGCTTAGGGGTATTTCGGTGGTGTTTCCATGAGGGTAAGATGGGAATATCATTTCTCACGAAAACGCATGTGATCGATGCAATATAAGCACTCATGTGGATCCAGTGGCCTTCTGAATCCTGCTATAGATGTGATTTCAAGCATCTGCTCAAGATTTTTCCCATCGTCGCCCCCCTTGTTAATCTTCGTCGTAGTGCAAGTAAAAAAAAATACATCAAAATATAAATGTATACATATTACATATAAAAGGGCATGCTACTACTAGTCTCTGAACATATAACAAATTTGGTGTCAAGCTCATTTGCAAGGGAGTATATGTCTCTATCAGTACTAAAGGTCATTGGGACATCATAACCAGTTCGTTGATGAGAACCTGCTGTTGAAACTGGTTCTGCTGCCAATTCTTCCTGGGTAACCGGATGGGCTACTAGCGACTATGGGATGTGTATTTTTTCTATTTGCAGCCACCAGTGCAACTAGACCAACTGATGCGGGATTAGGACGAAACTTTTTATGCTGATGTTTTGCATTATTGTCTTTTTTGGCCTGGTTGTCATTTTCAACTAGATTAAGTAGAGTCTGAGACCTTATTCTGACTTTGTTTTCTGCATTGGAAGCAAATAGCTTTTCAGATTTATCATGGAATCGTGTGAAAAAAGAAGAAATTATTAGGAGTTCTTGCAGAGGTTGACGGCTCGAAAAGCAATGATTCCCGTCACAACTCTAGTACAGTACTTCCTCTATGAGTACTCTAACCATATGTAACCCTGAGTGAGAAGAAACCACATGAAGTTCCAATACAATCGACTAACCTGTAGGCTTGACTATAATACTGGTAACATAACTAGCAGGGCCTGCCTGGTTATACTCTAAACAAGGAGCCATGGCATACTAATTTGGCTTAGGATGTCAGCTAGAGTTGACGTATACCAGCTGTGCTATCTATAAACCTGTACGCCCCAACTAGAATCATTTTAGGAGATATTCCATAGATATTAGAGGAGCTTCATAACGATGGTAATGAAGGATCTAGCAAACTTTAGTAACGATCGAGTATATGAGCAAGATGCAGTACACTACAACAAACGATGAAGTACTTTTGATAGTAATAAGGTGCATAATGAAAGGAAGCATAAAGTGTACAACAACCTTCATATAGGGAGGAGTCGAGTTTACGCTTCACGTTGGTGCGGTCGAACGGGGGGTGCATCATTTTCCCATCTCTCCGGTGCCGGAGACCAGGGAGTCCGTGAAGCAGATGGGACTTTGCAGCGACCGTACTGTGTTTGCCGGTGACGCTATGCATGCTCCAGCATGGTGGTCGTCGGCGTCGGGAAGCCGCTCCGTCTTGCTAAACAAGGGAGTGGTGCCTTCGGTCACAATGGTACCTGGCGAGGAGGCAGTGGTGGTGGGGAGGGACGGTGGTGCGAGGCCACATTCGTGGGAGATGCTCCGGCTCTGAGGTCGAGTGAGAGATGTGGGATACGGCGTGTTTTATATGTATCACAAGGGCGCCGGTGGTAGGTTTGAAACTTTTGAATTGCGTCACGTCGGGTAGTTCAAAGAAAAACCCACCAATGTCATTCAAATTTTGGTGATCTCACTTTAGAACGAGATGAACCCGCCAAAAAAATTGGCGATCTCTACTCTATGATTATTGCTACACTAGCCAGGAGCCGAGCTAGAGGAAGTGCATCGAATGCGATGGGAGGTATGAATGCACCAACAACCTTTTCCAGGTGCAGACTCCGTGTAGTCCCTACTGCGAAAAGCTACGCGCAGTCATGAGAAGGGCCTCTGCTTCAAGCACTCCTACTCTAGGGTCCGTTTGATTCAAAGGATTTTCCTAGGAATTTTGTAGTATTAAATCCTATAGGAAAATTTCCTATGATGGCTGTTTGATTTTTAGGATTGGTTCCCATAGTACTAGTTTTTATAGGAAATCAAACATCCACCCATACCTCTTTTTCAGATTATAGGGCATGTTTGATTCCTAGGAAAGGAAAATCGTAGGAGTAGCAAAAATGTAGGATTGCAATGTCATGTCCACTCCAATCCTATAGGAATTCATATGAACCAAAGTGCGTTTGAATCTACCATACGAATCTGAAAAAGAGGTATGGGTGGATGTTTGATATCCTATGAAAACTAGTACAAAGGAATCCTTAGGAAAAAATCCTATGGGAATCAATCCTACAAATCAAACAGCCGTTGTAGGAAAATTTCCTATAGGATTTAATCCTACAAAATCCCTAGGGAAATCCTTTGAATCAAACGGACACATATGGTGGAATCAAACACACTTTGGTTCATATGAATTCCTATAGGATTGGAGTGGGATGACATTGAAATCCTACATTTTGTCTACTCCTACGATTTTCCTATCCTACGAATCAAACATGTACACTCCCCTTTTAGGAAAAAAACTACTATGTAGTATACTACCTCCATTCCGGTTCATTAGACAAATACGTACTCGAAGAAAATAATTTCACCATAAATTTGGTCACCAATTTATGAATTGTATGTCTCAAAAATTGTACCATTGGAATCGTATTTTGGATATAAATAAATTGGTTAAAAATTATTAAATATAATTATATATTATTGACCAGATTTACGGTTAAACTATGTTCTTGAAGTAAGTATTTGCATAATAATTTGCACGTGAGATGTATGTGTTCTCTTGTGAGACCTTTAACTTTGTTCACATGGTTGGTGTTTGTATCAACCTTATCTGGTCCATAAACTATACTCGGTACTTGGTTTTTAATAAAAGGGATTTGTGCATCCTTTGAGTGCAGAGGCTGCGGTATCCCCATTTCAAAACAAACAAACGCGAGACTCAAATAAAAGACTATCATGTCATCTCTAGCTATGAGATGGAAAGTAAGACATGTCATCACTTATAAAATTATAATAGGTAAAGCTCAAAAGACTATTAAAGAATTTTGAACCACATCATATCCATAAATTATTAGGTGTATACTTGGTCCTTGGTACATAATAATACTCAAAAAAATTGTAACATGCTTAGAGAAATGACAGAGAAGATTCTATAATGGCGGAGAATTGTGTTTTGAAGTTTTAGCATAGCGTTCATTATGCTAAAGACCAGCCATTGAATCTTCTAGTGCTCAAATGGTAAAGATCCAGAGGTTAGATATGTTGCGATTTGTCAGTCTTCATCCAACGATCAACCTTCAAAGTTATTCGTACACTATATAGTAGTAATAAGATAAGATAAGAAAGTTCGACCTAGTTTCACGATATCGTTTCTTTTTCTTTTTGCGACGGACTCGCTGCAGTTGAGTCGGTCCAAGAAATTCCACATATTTTCTAGGTGTGTGCCAGAGCACAAGGGGCACAGTCGTTGTCACATAGAAACTAATACACACGTTTTTCCATTTTTCATGGATTTGTTGCATTTTCCGTAATAGGGTGACAAATTGTCAGGAAGACCATTGATAGAATATTCATTCATTTACTCATATATGTACCACTCTCCCCTCTTTATTAGATCCTATGTAATCCTGCTTACTCAATATGTTGAGCTCGTTGGGGAACCCCAAGAGGAAGGTATGATGAGTATAGGAACAAGTTTTCCCTTAGTTATGAAACCAAGGTTATCGAACCAGTAGGAGCAAGGAAACACCTCCAAGGTGTTGTTTCCAACTTGGAATCCTGCACAACACAATCACAAAACTTTGCCCCAACTTACAGTGAGGTTGTCAATCTCACCGGTCTTGCTGAAAACAAAGGATTAAACATATTGTGTGGAAGATAGTAATTGCTTGTAGAAAGTAAACAGAAAACAGTAAATAGCTTTGTAGATTGATAGTAAAAGAAAGGACCGAGGTCCATAGTTCACTAGTGGTGATTCTCCTTAAGATAGATGACATGTTGGGTGAACAAATTACAGCGGGGCAATTGACAGACACCGAGAAAGCATACATGCATATACTAATCATCATGACTCCTATTAGATTTGATTGGGCATTACAACATTATACATAGACCGTAATCCAACTTCATCTATGACTAATAATCTACCTTTAGATTATCATCCGAACCCCCTCCAGTATTAAGTTGCAAGCAACAGATAATTGAATTAAGCATTGTGTGTAAAGTAAACAATACGATTGTTCTATGAACAAAGGATTGCTGTTTTCTCCCTAGTAGCAACAACACATCTTGTACCTTAGAGATTTCTGTCACTTCCCCAGATTACTAGAGGCATGAACCCACTATCGAGCATAAATACTCCCTCTTGGAGTTGCTAGCATCTACTCGGCCAAGATAGCTACTAACAACAGAGAGCATGCAAGATCACAAATAACAAAGACATGATAGAATCAATAATCAATCTGAAATAGCATCTCAATATCCATTTGATCCCCGCAAACACAACATGTAAGATTACAAATAGATGATCTTGATCATGAACGGAGCTCACAAGATCTAAACATGGTAACACAAAGGAGAAGAACCAACCATCTAGCTACTACATGGACCCGTAGTCTAGGGATGAACTACTCATGCATCACACCGGAGGCAGGCATGGTGATGAAGAAGGCCTCCAGGGTGAATTCTCCTCTCCGGCAAGGTGCCAGGAAGAGCTTCAGATCCCTCCCGATCTAGGGATGGAGATGGCGGTGGCTACAAACTCTTTCGTGGAATTTTGATAGGGTCCTTAGGGTTTCTATATCGGAGGCAATATATAGGTGAAAGGGGAGACCGAGGGGGTGCCCTAGGCGGCCGCACCACCCCCTGGCATGGGCCAGGCCTGGCCGCGCGACCAGGTGGTGTGGTCGGCCCCTGGCCCCTCTCCGTCTCGTATTCTGTCCATGTTCCCCTCGGTGAAATATTGACTTTGGATTTTGTCCCATCCAATTCCGAGAATATTCATTTTCTGGCTTTCCTGGAACCAAAAACGGCAGAAAACAGGCAACTCACACTATGGCATCTTGTTAATAGGTTAGTCCAAGCAAGTGTGTAGAAATACTCCAAAGTGTGGACAAAACATAAGAAAGTAGATATAAAAAAAGCATGGAACATCAAAAATTATAGATACATTTGCAATGTATTAACATCCCCAAGCTTAACTCCTGCTCGTCCTCGAGTAGGTAAGTGATAAAAAGAAAGAATAATTTTTGAGGTGACATGCACCATCATAATGTTGATCAAAGTATTTGTAGAACATTGATAACTGGGATCATAGTACTTTAGCATAGCATGAAAGATATAGTTCTAAAAATAAGACATAGCAACTATGTTGTAACATGAAAAGGTACAAACAAAAGATTCATGAATAACAATGCTTTGCAAGACGTTTGTTTGTTTCACATAAATAAAGCATAATGAGAATGGTATTCAGCTTGTCCCTCATAGTGTAGCAAAACATAAATGCATAGGACACCTTCAAAGTTCATAAGGGTGACTAGATACAAATAGTTTAAGAACAAGCAATATCAAAGTTATGCATCAATCAACAAGTCTTGGGACAATGCACATTAAACTAAGAATGCCCACTATGCTCTCTCAATAGGTGCATACAGATAGAAGATGGAGACTCAACATAAAAGTAAAATAAAGGCCTTCATAAAAGGAAGCAGGGATTCAAGTCTCATAAAGAGCTTCCAAATATTATGGTACTTATTAGCTTTTAGCTCTCATTGCCCCTATCATAAGCATCTTGAAGTGACGATTAAGGTTAAAGTGAACAAACTATGGAGTATATGCTTGACAAAGTATAAGTTGGCAATCTCATGTCCCTTGAATACGAGGGCCGGTCCTCATGCTACTCAAGTTTAGTTACCGGTAAGTTCTTGTCATAGTAAGTATATGTGTATCATAGAGAACCTCTAACGGGGTACCCCTTGCCCGATGATACGGAAGAATCCCCATATCAAAATGACAAGGAAAGCAGACAATAAGCATCTCAGCAATCTTCTTATTTACCATGGGAAAATGGTGCTTTTTTTATCTCTTACCTTTTTTCTCATCTTTTTTTCTTTTTCTCAATCTCTATATCTTTTTTTATAAGAAGAATGCTTCATAGATTTCTCATTATGGTTACGCTGCAGGTTTCTAACATGATTAGGCATGGATTAGACCAGCAGCCCACGCGTTTCTCTAAAACACATACATAACTCCATGGACTTACAAGCTCCCCTTTCATTTCATACTGACGACATCCATAAACAAAAGAGCATGATATCAACTGGGTACAATGTACAAGTGTAATGTTGAAAGCATTCCCCATGACAGCATGGTTCTGCTAATCCCCAACATATAAGTGCAAGCATATAAAACATAGATGACACAATGGTTCAAGTTTATTATGAGCAAAAAAAGTAAAGTGTGCCATCAAGTTCGTGAGAGCTTTAATCGCTAATTTTCTCATAACAAGTTTAATTCGGAAGGTAGATAAAAACATGAATATACTTGGAATAGAAAATGGTAATAGGTATGTATGATGGATTCTTTGGGATAACTTGGTTTTATTTGGAGTTGGATGCATGAATGGAACTCATACTTGGTTATGGAGGCTAGCAAAAGACTGGGAGCGACCAACTAAGAGAGCAATAATGGCCATAATCATGCAAAGCGACAAAACATCATTAATCAAATTACAAGTTAAAAACTAAAGGATCATAGAGGCTATGGTGACTTGGGATAGTCTTAACATGGTGTGAGCATGCGCCAAGTCAACCCAAATAAAGCATCAAAGGAGAATACCACAATACTATGCTTTAATATGCTAAAACAACGCATGATTCTTTCTAGGCATAATAGAAACACTACTATCAAGATCACATAAAGCTTTGAGATCAAAATCATTCACTTTCATATTAATTATGGGTTCCCAACCATCTTCTAATTTCGTAGGAATAGAAGCTTTATGTTTCATCTTTTCTTCTTTAATTTTTGTGAGAGCATCAGTAATGTGTTTTGTAAAGGCCATATTCATAGCACTAGCATTAGGACTTTTAGCAAGCTTTTGTAGGAACATAATTACTTCAGAGATATTGCAACCATCAAGATCAAAATCATACTTATCATCTAAAGTAGTAGAGCTATTGTTTCCCATATTTCGAAGAATTTTAGCATTTTTATTAGAAAAAGGTTCCATTGGGTTTACTAGCTTCAACATTAGTGGTAGTGATAGTAGAAATACTAATATTTCTAGCAATTTGATCTTCTCTTTCCCACTTAGCATGCAATTCAGCTAATAGTCTAACATTTTCATCAATTCTAACTTCTATGGCATTAGTAGCAGCAAAGGGGTTTTCAATAGTTTCAGATTTAGCAGCCATTTTATTCAAATAAGATTGAGCTTCAGACAATGATGTTATATTTCTTTCAGCATTAGAGTTTTTCCTCAATAGTTTTATTGAAAGCAGTTTGTTTACTAATAAAATCTTTAAGCATAACTTCAAGTTCAGAGGATGCACTCCTATTATTGTTGTAGGAATTTCCATAAGCATTACCATTATTGGGAGGATATGACCTATAATTATTATTACCAAAATTGTTCCTGTAGGTATTATTGCTAAAATCATTATTTCTTATTAAGTTCACATCAACTTGCTCTTCTTGAGCAACCAAAGAGGCTAAGGGAACATGATTTGGATCAATATGAGCTTTTCCATTAACAAGCATAGACATAATAACATCAATTTTATCACTCAAGGAAGAGGTCTCTTCAACAGAATTTACCTTCTTACTTTGTGGAGCTCTCTCAGTGTGCCATTCAGAATAGTTAACCATCACATTATCCAGAAGCTTTGTTGCAACACCCAAAGTAATGGTCATAAAGGTACTTCCAACAGCAGAATCCAGTAGATTTCTTGAAGAATAATTCAGTCCTGCATAAAAGATTTGGATAATCATCCAAGTAGTCAGTCCATGAGTGGGACAATTCTTTACCAAAGATTTCATTCTTTCCCAAGCTTGAGCAACATGTTCATTATCAGATTGTTTAAATTTCATTATTTCACTTCTCATAGATATAATTTTAGCAGGAGGAATGTTATATCATGGAACAAGTAAAAGAGTACTTGTCGGCAACAAGATCGAACTAGGTATGGATGATACCAAATGATCGGATCTCAGACAATGTAACACCCTCGAATCGGCCCTATGAAAGTTTCAGCGCTTCCCGCCAAACCCGCATAGAAACGATTCAAGGACGCCCACCAGGCACTTTCGTGCGGGTGGAGAACGAAGTAATACCATTACACATTAGTCCATGATGGAACCCACAGAACATATATATACAACAATGACTCCATGAGTCAAGAATACAGATATACTATACAAAGATCCAAATCACCTTGAAACGATAGAGCGTCTGACTACGGACAAGATACAAATGGGGCTAAGAGCCCTGAAGAATAACCAATGGAGTCCATAACCCTGCCCAGGACAAGCTGGAAGGGTAACCCTGCTAACGACGTCGATCTCAAACCTGCTAAAACAAAAGGGGTGCCGACATAGGGCAAAGGAAAAAGAGGAGCGTCAGTACTGAGGCTAGTATACTGCGAGGCTAGAATTCGGCGGCTCTCGCCTACATAGGTATGGTGGACTGAAGCGGCAGCGCAGCAGCACTAAACAACCTATAGAGACTTTGTGAAACTGGCGGCTATTAGAGAGGGATAAGAAAGACCTATTCGGATCCAACCTGAGACTACACCAAACATACCCATCCTGGTATTTCCCCCTCGAGACCAAACGAGGAAGTCAGACCGAGGAACTCACACGGTTGGCAATTTTACTCATTCCGTTTTAGTTGCAGCACTTACTATTCAGATGTAGATAGCATGAGTCATCCTGAAGCATAAGTAGCGGGCAGTTTTAATTAACCATCTGTGGTGGTTGGAACATTTACTAGTCAGATATAGTTGTCCTGAGAAATCCCAAAACCCAGTAGTTGTTGGCAATTTTATCACATTCCATTGGAGTTGCAATACTTACTAGGCATATAGCATGTCACAAAACAACCCAGATCCACCAGCCGTTGGCATTTTTAATATCCATTCCGTTATACTTGAGCTGATTACTAGTCACATATTAAGTCAAATTTATAGCACTACTTTAGTTATGCTTGTCTATGATCGAGATACTGTGCTCCAAGTCGTCCATAACCGCGGACACGGCTTTCAGAAAGTTTTACCCTGCAGGGGTGCACAAATAGCAACACACACTCGATCAACCTTGGAAAAATCAACTCAAAACCCAACGAGGCATTCACGACAAAGCGATCACAGGATTCAGAAATATTTCAGGGGGTCACCCCACTAAGCTACCCGCAACAAAGTTGGCTGGCTCCGGAATGGACCCAGGGTTTGCGACGACGGCTGTAAACGACTAGGAACCCGAAAGTGTGACTTGGCTTGTCGATACCGCAAAAACGTGGCGCGATCTAAAACAGTACAGGTGCTCCACGCACAATCTTAAATAAAGTAGTAACATGGCATAAGTACAGGATAGTAATAAAGCCCCAAACTACTTTGTGGCCCCAAGAAATAGAAATGAATCAAGCTCTGGCTCAGGAGGGTCCACGGCCTCCCGGATGTGGATAGTGCGAAAAATCAAGGAACAGGTATCAAGTACTCGGGGTCCTACGGGACACAAGTGAGCATGGAAGAACCAAATAACATCTATTGCCCACCGATGCCTCTGCATTAGTTATATCTAACATCTTAATAGTTGTAATTAAAGTCATGATCATCTCCACCATTAAGCATCTCCACCATTAACATCTGCCAGCATTCCAACAACTGTGGTACTTGACAACATGATATCGCACCTGAGCAAGCAACTACGACTCGCAAGGCCAGCTATCTACCAAACACGGGTAATAGGAGGTGTCCAAGGCAATATAGAGGCTGCACGGAATATAACTGGTGTACGGAAACTAAAGCATCATGACACGGATAGCAATAGATCAACAGGAGGAAATAAAGACTATAAATGTAAAATAGGTAGAAGGGGGAGAGATGCTCGCCTGGGAAACACTGCTGACAGATCAAATCCGGAGAACTTGTCGATACTCACATCAACTCATCGGTCTAGTCCGCGAAGAAGCAAACACTAGAAGAAACACCGGATGCAATATTTAATACTACGGTAGAAGATCCGGCATGCTTATGATATGATGCATGACATGGCACAGATGCGGTGCAATTAGGCAATATTAAGCAGAACTGGGGTCCCGTCAATTAATTAGACGGTTCAAGTTATTTAGAACCCCGCAATTGAAATGTTGTATTAACAGGGTGAAACATGGCATCGGTTCGCTACACCAATTTAAATGGAGTCCGGAATAAGACAAAGGTATCCCGCATGTTGACTCCATATTTAATTATGAGGTGAATCGGCATAATGCCCCAAACCACAGACAGGTATGCATGCATGAACAATTTAATATGCGACAGTTGATAATGTCATATTATAAAAATAGGGGCTTAGGGGCACACATCTGGGTTCGGAAGATCTTGGTTTCCGGGGGGTTCGGGGTCGGACTCAGGGTTCGACGGGGACGACGAGGTTCAGATACAAGATGGAGAACTTGTCGAGACATGAAGGTGAACTTGGGTTCCAAGCTGTCGATCTTGCCGTCGATGGCGAACTTGAATGGATCGGGTACCGGCGGTCTTCGGGTCCGTGTAGGAGATCTTGATGCCTATGACGAAGAACTCGGGTTCGGACAGAGGTCTTGGCATTCCGATGGATCGGTCTTCGGGTCGAAGAACTTGGCGTGCCAGGGTTCGGTCTTCGGATCCGGGGTTCGGGCTTTTGAATCCTTTGCGATGCTCTTGTCGTACCGGGATGAAGACCTTGGTGTGCCATCTCGAACATCGGTCAACGCGTTTGGAAGTAGATCTTGGCATCCGTGATGAAGATCTTGTCGGTCCCAACTTCAGAGATCTTGGGTCTCGGTCATCGAACTCCAGGAAGTAGCCACTGTGTAGGATATCTGGAGGTTCCTTGTCGGAGATCTTGTTGTATGTTGGTCGTGGAGGTAGTTGTTCATGCAACATTGAGGCTCTTGTCCAGCTTTGTCTTTCGAGAGGTAGTCTGTGTCTTTGTTTCATCTCTTTGTCCCACAGTAGCCGATCAAAGCCGCAGTGGTAAGTAGTGACCACTTCAACACATAGCGCAGCATGCTCCACGACTTCACACCACAAGCTGGGACACCACGGGCTGGAAGCTGAGGTGATACTACCCAACAGCAGAGACGCGCGGTTCTGGGCTTCAGAGACGTGACCACCTGGGACGGTCTCGCAACACATGGAGGCGAGGGGCGCTGATGAACTCACCGAAGACAGATAGAGGGGCTCGAGGCGGCTCGGCCGACGAGGTGGAGGTCACCCGCGGTGGCGTGGAGGCAGCAGCCCAGAGCGGGGCTCCGGCAAGTGAGACCGATACCAGGTCGTAGCTGCTGACGGTGGGAGACGCGACAGGCATAGGCCAGTCTCTAGTTCGAGAGAGGCGAGTGGAAGGAGGGCTCCCAGCGACAGCGTCGGAGGCAGAGCGGAGGCGGCTCCGGCGGGATCTGCGAGGTGGCGTGGATGGAGTGGACGAGGAGGGGGACGGGATGGTTGACGCCGACCTAGTCCATGAGCATGAAGGCAGGGCCGGACGCGGGCCTGGCCAGAGGCAGAGGAGAGGGCGACGGACGCGGGGCTCGGTCGAGGTGGAGGCGTGCTCGGCGAGGCCGAGCGGTGGAGAGTGGCGCCGGTCGATGATGCGAGGAGGGGAGCTCGCGGCCTCGAGGTCGGTAGAGAGGAGGACGAGGTCGGCCGCGGTGGCGGTGTGGGGCGAGCTGGAGAGGAAGGCCACCTGGAGGCGACAACGTCGGTGGTACTCGGACAGCGAAGAGAGGCGCATCCATGGGGAGTACGAGGGTGGAGGCGGAGGTGCTCGGGGCGGGGAGGACTCGCAGGTGGTGGGGCAGCGAGCGGAGCGCGGGTCGGGCGGTGATCGGAGGAGATCGCGGCGGCGGAGCGAGCCTGGCGACGGGGTCGGGTCGCGTTGACGCGGGGTCACAGGGCTCGATCGGGGTGCGGGAGCGGGGCGGTAGGTGGGGAACGTGGGGCTGGGACGGGCGTGGGAGGGCGTGTCTAGGTGGGGAACGGTCGGTGGGGGCGTTGGGATCGGGACCCAGGGGCGGTCAGTGCGGTGCATCGAGCGCGTGGTAGGTGGGCTCAGCCAGGGGATCGTGCGGGGTGGTGGTATCGCGTGTGTGTGGGGGGGCATGCGTTCTATCCGCGTGGTCGTGGACGGTGGGGCTGGGCCGGGGAACGTAGCAGGGCGAGCGGGTGGACGGGCGGGGATCAGTGCGTGCGTTTGTGTGCATGTGGCGTGTGTGGATTGGCGTCGGGTGGAGTTGGTGGGGTGGAGTGGGGAGGCGTGCAGGAGTGGGGCAGCATGCAGCGCGCGCGTGTGTGGTTGCGGGGTGGCGACTGGAGGGAGCTGCGTTAGGGGTAGGTAGCTAGGGTTTTGGTCCAACCGGCTGGGAATTGGGCCGGGTCGGTTTAGGTCTAGGGTTTGGAGGTGGCCGACCGGGCTTTTGGGCCTGGCTGGCTGCCTCCCAAAAATAATGCAAACTTTTATTTTTAAATTTAAAATAGACTTTTGTAAATAGTTTTTAGACAAATAAAAGACCTGGAAAAGACCGGAGTTTGGATTTGAAATAAAGACAGGGGACATTTTAGAAAACGAAACTAGGCTTTTAGAAAATAGTTTTTGACAAAACATATGCATGATGATGACGATGCTCAAATGCAAGGTGGCATGATGACATGAGCATGCGGTCATGATGATGCAATGCACAGAAACACAGCGATTTTCTAGTAGTGATTTATTGCGGGATGCCACAGACAAGTAAAAGGAATTAGTTACCATGAAAAAGGTTCACATGATCACTCGATTCATCGTTGATTAAGTGGGAGTCATCACGGATTTCCAGATCCTGCTGATGATTATTGATCGAAGAGGTGTCTCGATCATGTCAATGTTATGCATGAACTGTAGGGTGACACACTTAAGGTTCACTGACACGTTTTGAGTGGATTTTGAACTCCGACTAAATGATTGGATAGCAAAGGGGTTGTTACAGAAAAGCGCCAAAAATATTTCAAAATATCGAAATAACATAAGGGGTAATTGTTAATGTTTGTTAATTGAATGAATTACAAATGTTAAATAAATAAAAAATGTTTTATTAATTCCATAAGTGTGGTCTAATTGTTATGAATGTCATGCAATTAAAAAGGTAAATAATAGAGGGGGTTACCTACTTGATGTAGGGGGTTACCACCATGAAGAGGGAGAGGTGGCACCTCTAGGGGTCGGCACACCCCCTAGGGGTTGCCCCCTCCTCTCATATAAAAGGTGGCAACTCCTCCTCTCTTCTTTTTAGACATTCGAGCCTCCGTCTTCCCCCTCCCTTGTTTCTCCACCATTGCCACTGCTTAGCGAAGCTCTGCCGCAAAATAGTTCGAAGTCTACACTTAGAGAAGTGGAGTAGGAGTTTCCGACGGATCCCTTCTTTCACTGCCTTGCTGGACCGAGGGCGTGAAGGACATCAATGATCCGCACGTGTGACTGAGTACGAATGTGTCGCCGATTGTGGCACCTTGAGTACCCGATCTTGAGGTCGCTGCATGTACACCTTCATCTTCACCGATAATGTTTGAATGGTACCATAATCACGCTTATGGTCTTCGAGGGTGAGTTACTCATTGGTACCATCTCGTGATGATCTTGGCTAGATATGGGTCGTGCGTAGGATTTTTTCCCATTCAATGAACCCATCAGTGGTATCAGAGCCGTGTCTATGCGTAGATGCTATGCACGAGTAGAACACATGGAGGTGTGGGTGTTGATGATCATGTTATTGCTTTATTTGTGTATTTTAGATCATAGTGGCATAGTGGGAAGTGGCCTGAGACTAACCTTACATATCCTCGCAGATGAGACTTGTCCCACGCTTGACATGCAACTTGTTTTGCATAAGTGGCTCATCGGGTGCCTGTCTCTCCCACTATAGTTATGATCTAATTTACAAAGGATTGCTAATAATATTTTATCACCGTTGTTGTTACATGTTCGTATGTAAGAACGGTTCTTCCTAAAAAGCCCTAAACCATGTAAAATATGCAAGACAAATTAGAAGCATCTAACTTGTTTTTGTAGGGCATGTGATGTGATATGGTCAAATGTTACAAATTGCATGCAATGATCCTTTTTTGTAAGTTATAAACAACTGGCGTGAGCCTTATGGTTGTCATTTCATTTTATGGTATGTGTGCTAAATATATATATATATATATATATACAAGTGATATATTGTAATGGAGGAACACAATTAAGGTGGAGGCGTCATGGACCTTGGTGCTACATTGGTGGAATGATGGAGATCATGCCATGACGCACAAGATGGAGATCGAATGCGTTAAGGACCATATCATATCACATTATATATGCATGTTATGTTTATCCATTTATGCATCTTATTTTGCTTATGTATTGCTTAGTTCTTGGCGGTAGCATTATAAGATCATCCCTCTCACTGAATATCAAGACAATAATATGTTCTTCCTTAGTATGCACCATTAAGAAAGTTCATAGTTTCGAAGCACCACGTGATGATCGGGTGTGATAGACTCTACATTCGCATACAACGGGTGTAAGAAAATTTTACACACGCGAGTACTAAGGTTCTTACTTGGCGAGCCTAGCATGTATAGACATGGCCTCGGAACATGAACTGAAAGGTAAAACACGAGTCATATGAATGCTATGATGTCCATATGATGCTCTCCATTGCAGCTGCACCACCTCACGTGATTGAATCAAGAGTAACAAATTCCAGTGTTAGTATCTAAGTATCATGCTTGCCTCCATGATCCTTGATATTGAAAAGTTGTTTTAATATCAATGTTATCTAGGAGATAAAAGAATTGTTTCAAAAACCATCATGCGTGAAATATATTATGATATCTGAAACAATGTTTGGTTACAATATGATAGAATTAGCATATAATTTTAGTAAGATACATGTTCTCATATTGTATGAGAATTTGTGAAGGTTGGAGACGCTAGGCTTCCTAATCACCCAAAAGGTTTTGGGAATTAACATTGTATTCACGATTCGTCCTTATGAGATATACTAGCTTGATCATGAAAGTTATCATGATAAGGATGGATATAATATCTAAGTAAAATGTTTACTACATTCAAAGGATTACTAGAAAAAATGAAATTTGGAAGAGCGCCAAACATTTGATGATGGTGATCTACATCAAAAGTGGAAGTTCAAGGATATTAGTGTTTGACTAACATGATTTGGACTATGTGTCATGTGTATGACACCACTTTTTAAGTTTATAGATTCTTCTAACAAGGAAACGAAATGCTGAAAGAGAATATGGTAAATATTTGGCAGAAAAGGAAAAAGACTGGAAATGTCACTACAAGAAAAGTGTCCATCCGCAACGACTTTGCCCGACGGTTGTCGTAGAAGGCGCGTCTTCCACGACGAAATTCTCGGCTCGACCGTGGCTGATGGAATTTTTTTCCAGTTTCGCGGCCCTCTTCTACGATGAAACCGCTAAAAACATGGAGCAAACTCGGTCGACACATGGGAGAAGCAAGATTTTCAGTTCATCACATGATGTTCACTCGCCGAAGTATTTTGAGGCGTGTGGGTCCCGGACGTCGGTGTCTCTAGCACACCATTATTTTCGGCCGTGCCTCCCTAATTTGAAATCGATAACGTTGCTCGATGCATCTGCCATTTAGTCAGGCTAATGGGTCCCACATTCCAGCCTCTCATTAGAAGAATCGTGTGTATTATGGAATTTTCCCCTTCGCTCGTGCTACCCTGTTCCGAACCTAATAGCGCTACTCGATGCATCTGTCGTTTAATCAGGATGCCGGGTCCCACATGTCATCCTCTCATTAGAAGAAACATGTGCATGATGATTTTTTTCCTTTGCTCGTGCCTCCTGATTTCAACTCGATAATGTTGCTCGATCTATCTGCTGTTTAGTCAAGTTGTTGGGTCTCCCATGTCAGCCCCTCATTAGAAGAATCGTGTGTATGATGGATTTTTTCCTTCGCTTGCGCTACCCTGTTATGAACTTTATAGCATTGTTCGATGCATTTTCCATTTAATCACACTGCTAGGCCCCACATGTCATCCTCTCATTAGAAGAACCATGTGTATGATGGAATTTTTTCCCTCGGTCACACCTCCGTGTTTCGAACTTGATAGCGTTGCTCGCTGCATCATCTGTTTAATCAAGCTGGTGGGTCCCCTATGTCAGCCTCTCATTAGAAGAATCATGTGAATATGATGGATTTTTTTATTCTCTAACACTACCCTATTCCTAACTAGATAGCGTTACTCGATAAATCTGCCGTTTAGTCACGCAGTTGGGTCCCACATGTCGGCCTCTCATTAGCAGAAATGTGTGCATGTTGGGTTTTTTCTCGCCCGCGCCTCCCTGTTTCGAATTAGGCAACATTGCTCGATACATAACCTATATAAGGTCTCGCTAGTGGGTCCCACATGCCAGTCTCTGTGTAGCTGAAAAGTGTGTAGGATGGACTTTTTTTTGGCTGTGTCCGTTGTTTTGACCTTGGCAATATTGCTCGATGCGGCAACCGTGTATGGTCTGCTGGGGCCCCATTGTCAGACTCTCTGGTATGTTCTGACTTGTGGGTCCCAGATGCATCCTAGTGTGTTTTGGCTACTGGGTCCCGGATGCCGGCCTCTCTGTATAAGTATTTAAATTTTTTCAAACCTGCCCATTAAACTCGAGGGACGCTGTAGGCTGGTGGGTCTATGATGTCAGCCTCTCTATAATGTGATATTGCTAGAAGAAAAATGTAAACCCAAGATATATATGTACGCCCAAGGGATTCGAACTAAAGACCTTCAAATTAAATAGATGTAAACTGAGTGCGTTACCACTACACCAATTATATTTATAGAAAAGATATCATTAAATGTTTATTAGTACTACACCTTATGTATTAGTCTTCTTAAAAATATTTTGTGTCCATGTTTATCTCTTTTAACCTATAAATGGGCAGTGTTCCTGGCATCTCAATTTATAAAATGTCGTATAATGGAGTAATTTTTTAAAAATATGGGTAGGTAGAGTTTTTTTATTTTGAGAGGTGAGGCGGAATGCCCAAAAGGCCGAATTAAAAGAGTTTGGCTGATGGGGATATGCCAAATGGGGTATGCCTAGCAGGAGGTTCTGATTGGTCCAAAGGCCTCGCGAGTGGGCCTACAGGACATCGACTGGAACGCGATTGACAAGCAAGCCTGGCGACTGGAGACTGGAGGCCCAAAAGCGTAGCTGAAGCCCAGTCGAATTAGGTCAAAGCCTACGAATCCCTGACTAGTTCGGTTGTATACTGTAACCCTAGCGAGGTACCCCTATATAAACCTCCCTAGGGTTCCCTTTGTACGCACGTTCCATCATACACCCCTTCAAGCGACTCGCTGCTTAGACGCTGAGATCGCCACCCCTGTAACTCGCTCTCCGCCAACAAAATATAGCAGGAGTAGGTCTTTACCCTCCGGGGGGCGGAACCTGGGTAAACTCATGTGCATTCGCCCCCATATCGCACCGCATATGGCCGCCAACTCCCGCCCCCAATCTTATCAATCGCTACCCCTGGTAGCGACTGCCGTGGTCATTCCCATGATAGTGGCGCCCACCGTGGGGCATAGCCGGACTGGCCTGAGTTCTGCGGCGAGACCCTACTCGCCAATCGATCGTCCGATCGCCATCGGCCGCATGATCGCTAGCACCGAGATCCTCCAGATCCTGCCCAGCAGCTACATCCCGGTGTCGCGCCCGATCACCCATAGCACGGTGATGCCATTCGGCACCATAAACCTGTTCGTCGGCTTCACCAACATAGTCGACCCGGTGGGAACGATGATCATCGGCGGGTCACCACCATGCCGCAATCTGCTCTCGGAGGAGCAGATCCGCTCTATCAGTCGCCTTGCCACCGAGTACGACTCGGCTGCCAGCAACGCGGCCGGGACCAACGCCGCTGCAGACGACGCGACTCTTCACGACGATGCTGACTCCGCGACCCCTGCCTTGGTCACCGGTTCCATTACCGCTGCATCACGGGAGGACTCCATCACGCGGGTCTCCAACCCTGAGGACTTCGAGGACTCCTCCATCTTCGGGATCCTCGATTCTGATTCCGGCTCGGAGTCCCCCCGAGAACTTCTCCGCCAGATCCAATCGCTTCAACATGATCTACATGGCGGGCAGCACGGCTGCCTCGCCAGATCCATTCTCCACGCCGATCCTGCGAACCACCACGGCGACAGAGGTGGAGGAAGCCCGCCTGCGCCTGGAAGAGGCGACACGCAAGGAGCTCGCCGAACGCGAGAAATTCCGTCTCGAGCGGGAGGCGGCGCAGGAGCTATCGCTCTACCATCAGCCCCGCATCAGGACCCGCCTGCACTCCAACATCCAGGGCCGCTCCCTGAACTTCAACAACGAGGGCAACCACACACGCGCGGCCGAGCACGAGTACTGCAAGAACACGCCACCCGGCGGTAGCAGTCGCCCACCACCCGACGCACTAGTGTCGGAGCCCCACCACCACCCATAGGTCACGCGCCTCCACTGGACCAGCCGCGAATCATCATCTCGCCGCAGGCCCGCGACACCAATTGGCTCCCGCTGTACTCCACCCCCATGGACAATGTCATCGCGGCAGATGCCGCGGTCGCCCATCTTGACATCCAAGGAGAAGGCACGCTGCAGATCCAGTACGCCACGTCCCTACTCGACTGGGCCATTGAGCAGCAAGCCACGAGAGTTGACCCGTGAGGGCGGATGTATTCTCGCTCATCGGCAAGCAGGGCGACCTCAAGAGGCCACCCAACCGTCGCCAACGCCCTCAACTGCCACCGCCCGAACCGCTGCCGCACCAGCCACGGGTCGCCAACCCCGCACTCTCAGCCAACGAGCCACGGCCAGTGAACAACACGGTCGCTGCCAATGGTCAGCCCGTCGACGCACACACTCACATCGTCAACAACTAGGCCTGGCGGGCACACCAGCCCAACGACTTGAGGCACACCCTCAACAACCGTGGTGACCCCGAACCAAGGGGCTCACTAAGCCAAGTCGGCCCCCAGTGCTCCAGACCAATGATCCAAGGCGAGAAGTACCCCGCCAACTTCAAGGCGCCCAAGGAGATCGAAAAATACGATCCCACGTACGACCCAGCGGCATGGCTAGACACGTACCTTATGGAGATGGGAATCGCCAGCCACACCGACCTCCTAGCCGCTCACTACCTCCCCCTAATGATGGAGGGAGCGACCAGGCAATGGATCAACACCCTCCTCGCCGACACCATAGACTCGTGGGTGGAAATGTGCGACGCCTTCATCAGGCACATCGAGGGCTCCTACACACGTTCCACCACCATCGAAGATCTAGAGCGCTGCATCCAGGGACACCGCGAGTCGACCCGCCACTCGATCCAGAGGTGGCAGGAACTGTGGATCAACGCCTCCGGCATCCACTCGGACACGGCGATCCACTGGTTCGAGAACGCCTGCTGGTACGAGCCCCTGGTTGCCAAGATCAAGAGGGTCTACCGGACGCTCGAAAATGTCCCCAACCTACTCGAAATCACCAAGCACTACATGGAGGAGGACCCCAACCAAGACTCCAACGACGAGTCGGGAGGAAGACGCCGCACCAGCGGCAATGACAACGGGCGACAACGCGACATGCGCTACAACAATACTCGCCTCACCAGAAAACGCCGCGTGGATGGGCGAGTCGACTTTGTCGCCAACACCGGCTATGGCCAATGCGACCTGAAGAACTTCCGCCACGATGGAGGAAACTACCATGATAGCAGAAATTATCACGCCAACAACGCGGCAAGGACGAAATTCGACCCAGCCGCCCTGGTCAACCAGCCCTGCGTTTACCATAGCAGGGAGGGGAAGCCCGCCACTCACACCACCGAATACTGCCACTCCCTAAAGGAGATCGAGAAGTCAAGGAAGGCGCGGGACAACCCCAACAACAACCCTCCAAGGGACAATGGCAATGCCGGTGGCTTCAGCAACGCCATCGGATCACTCCACACCTTCACCGGGCTCGGCACCAAGCGCGAGAAGAAGGTGCTCGCCCACGCAGTCGTCGTCAATGCGGTGACTAAGGTCGACATCCCCCGCTTCCTCAACTGGTCTAAGCAAAGCATCACCTAGAGTCGCCAAGACCACGCGCCCGAGTCGCCCTGGTGGTCATGCCCAAAGTGGCTGACTAATGGCTGCCCAAGACGCTGATGGACGGCGGGAGCTCCATCAACATCATGTACTTGGACACATTCAAGAGGCTCTGCCTCCTAGAGTCAGCGATCGAGCCGACCCTCACAACCTTCCATGGCATCATCCCCGGTCGGAAGGCGTACCCGATCAGCAAGGTGATGCTGCCACTCACCTGCGGCACACCAGCGAACTACCGCACCAAGCGGATCGTCTTTTAGCTGGTGAACTTCCGCAGCCCCTACCACTGCATCCTGGGGCACTAGGCGTTTGCCAAATTCATGGCGACCCCGCACTATGCCTACAACATGATGAAGCTCCTAGGGTCAAGCGGCATCATCACCATCCACGACGACCCCGATATAGCCGTGGAATGGGAGGACAACGACACTAAGCTTGCTGACGCCGTCATCACCGTAGAGACTGACTACACGGTCGAGCTCGCGAAATACACGGGCCACATTAACAAGGACGACCCCACCATCTTGAAGAAACCAACCACCGCGAACTCTACTTTTGAGGCGACTACGTACACCCGCACCGTCGAGCTCGTCCCGGGCGACTCCAGCCAGACGGTCACCATCGGGACGAACATGAGCCCCGCATAGGAAAGAGAGCTCATCGGGTTCCTACGTGAGAATCACGACATCTTTGCATGGAAACCATCTGACATGCCTAGTGTCCCGAGGGAACTCGCTGAGCACAAACTCAACGTCGACCCCAAAGTGTGACCGTGAAAGAGTCGCTGCAGCCCTTCAATGAAGAACACCACCGAGCAATCGCTAAAGAAGTACAACGCCTACTCGCCACAGGCTTCATTCGGCCATCAAGTACTCCAAGTGGATGGCAAACCCAGTCCTGGTTCTGAAAAAGAACAACACATGGAGAATGTGTATCAACTACACCAATCTCAACAGCGCCTGCCTGAAGGAGGATTTCGTCCTACTACGCATCGACTAGATCATCGACTAGACCGTGGGATCGGAGTCGCTGTGCTTCCTCAATGCATACTCTAGCTATAACCAGATCAAAATGGCGGTCGAGGATGAGGAGAAGACGGCGTTCATCATGCCATTCGGCGCCTTCTGTTACACGGCCATGACGTTCGGCCTCAAGAACACCGGCGCAACCTACCAAAGGTGCATGCAGGAGTGCCTCGCGAGCCAAATTGGCTGCAACATCCACGTCTACATCAACGATGTTGTGGTGAAATCCACCCGCCAGGACGACCTGCTCGTCGACCTGGGCAAGACCTTCGCGAATCTGTGGAGGTACAAGATCAAGCTCAATCGAGGGAAGTGCACCTTCGGTGTCCCCACCGGACAGCTCCTGGGGTATGTGGTCTCCAAGCGAGGCATCGAGCCAAACCCCACCAAGATCGACACCATCACGCGGCTCGGGAAACCCGAGTACCTATGCGACATCTAGAAGTTGGCCGAGCGAGTCGCGGCTTTCAGTCGCTTCATCCCCCGGCTCGGTGAGAAGGCAATGCCTCTCTATCGCCTGATGCGCAAGAATCACACGTTCCAATGTGACGCAGAAGCAAACAACATGCTCAAGGCACTCAAAGAAGTGCTACTCATGGTGCCATTACTCGCCACCCCAATCGACAAAGAGCCAATTCTCGTCTACGACGCGGCCTCCTCTCGAGTCGTTAGCGCCGTGATGGTCGTCGAACAGCCAGAAGAAGGAAAGGAGTGCCCTGTACATCGCCCTGTTTACTATCAGCGAGGTCCTGATGGACTCAAGGCAGCGCTATCCGTAGTACCAGAAACTGGTGTACGCGGTATTTCGAGCTGAGCGGCAACTCCCCCACTATTTCCAGGAGCACCCCATCCCGGTCGTATCCTCCATGCTGTTGCAGGACATTATCCGCAACCGCGAGGCGACTGGGCGAGTTGCCAAGTGGGCCATCAAAATTGGCATCCACAACATCAAGTACGAGCCACGCAAATCGAAAAAATCGCAGGCCTTGGCCAATTTCCTCGCCGACTGGTAAGAAGCATAGCAGCCGGAGAAGCTACCCTACCTCCATTACTGGTCGCTCCACTTCGACGGTTCCAAGAACACCGATGGCGCGGGGGTTGAGGTCATACTGACCTCCCCCAAAGGCGACAAGCTCGGCTACGTGCTCCACCTCGACTTCAAGCCCTGCACCAACAACATGGACGAGTACGAGGCCCTCCTCCACGGCGTGAGGGCCGCCAAGGAAATGAACGTGAACCACGTAAGGTGGTACGGTGACTCCGACCTAGTCACGGGCCAAGTCGTGGGGACCTGTGATGGTACTATAGCAGCTCTATGTTTGTCTCTCTTTTTTCATAACTTTGCTCTGACATCGAACCACCTTTAACTCCTCTTCGTTGTTGCCCTCTCGGGCTTCCTTCTCTAACCTCATAATCTCTTCTATAGTATCTCTTCATTTTCCCCCTCTATTTCGATCCATCTTTTTCCTAGTACTACCACTTGCTTTACGGAAAACAATGTTCCAGTTTTGCAAAAAACTCTTGTCTCTTGGAAAATTGAGATCATCTATTTTCCTAATACTTGTTGGAAACTCCCCTTGGAAAAATATTGTTTACCATGCCAAGATGCACCAATCTACCTAATATGTGAAATTACCATAAACTATGATGTGGATCACAGGATATGGCATTAACCTTGGTCGTCCGGCTCGAAACCTGTTCATACATGGCAGGACAATTTTGTGAACCTAGTTTTTCAAAAGTTGTCAAAACTCAAGTTTATCATTTTTCATGGCATGTGATACATTCAAAAGGATGCCATGTTAAAGGGAATATACCCGAGAGGCAATAATAAAGTGGTTATTATCTTATTCCATGTTTATGATAAATGTTTATTTTGCATGCTATAATTGTATTGATTGGAAACATTAATACATGTGTGTTTAATAAACAAATAAAGAGTTCCTAGTTATGCCTCTCATATAAACTAGCTCATTGATTAACAATATGATCAAGGTTTCCTGATCATGGACATTGGATGTTGTTAATAACGAGGTCACAACATTGGTAGAATGATGTGATGAACATTCATCCAAAGTATAGCAATACGATCAAATTCATTGTGTTTAAATTGCTATAACATCATACAAAGTAATTCTAGTCCTTAGACCATGAGATCATGTCAATCACTAACACTAGAAGAGTATCTTTATAACATCAAATGTCACACTGTAACAGGGTGACAATAAAGGTGGGTTCAGATACTCCGAAGGTGTTATGTTGAGGCTCATGGATCAAGAGTGGGATTTGTCCATCCCGATGACAGATAGATATACTCTGGGCCCTCTCGGTGATATCACATTGAGATATCTTGCAAGCAAGTGATGTGATCACTAAAATATTATATCACGGGAACGAGAAAAGCTCAACAGATGCATCCAAAAATTCAAGACAAATAGAATTAGAGAGACGAAATCTAGAAGCTTATTACCTCATCCGACGAGGAGGAATAGTTCCCGAGGCCGGCGAGGATCTCGCTGTTGTCCATTTTCTTAACCATGGCGACACATATGCAGGCGGCGTAGATCTGAGGTGCAACCATGATTTGACGTCTGCGGCACCTCGTGGCTACGAAATCCAGATTTTGGGGTTCTCGATCTAAATCGTGGCTGGCGGACAGCGATGGGTGGGGGCAGCCAGTGGTGGTGGTTTGGGAGGGAGAATACAGAGGGCGTGTGGTAGAAAGGGGGCTTCAGAAGAGTGAGGAGGAAATCTAGGCGAAGGGTCTGGTCACGGGTCATAAAGAGGAGAAGGATTGCTCGGATAATAATCGGACGTGCTAGTAAAATGCCTTTTTGGATTACTTCAATTTTCATCTATTTGTTTTAGGATAAATGTTGTATTAAATGCATGTGAATTCATATTTTATTACTCGTTCATATTAATTTGTTTTATTTTGCAGATGGACCATGGGTGGATGTACCTAGGGAATTGTGCGACCGATGTGTACCTTGACGGTGTCAAGGAGTTTTTGAACACAGCTGAAATGAATGTAGTTCATACAAAGAACCCATGGATACTTTGCTCGTGTTGTGACTGTAAAAACAATTAGAGTTTTACAAGCATTTCACAAATTGAGACACATTTGATCAAAACGGGATTCATGGTGGGGTATGATTGTTGGCTCCAGCACGGAGAAGTACGACAAAGTACATATGAGGAGGGTGATGCTAATGAGGATGCCAACATGGATGATGTTGAGATTACCACCTTATTTCCATCAACTGATGACGAGGTTGGTCGAAGAAATGACATGGACAATATATCATCGCAAGACAATGTGAGTCAGATGTTGCGGGAGTTGAAAGAAAACTGTGAGGATCAGAAAATGAATGATAAATATGCTTGCATGATCAAAGACTCGGAGACACCAATGTATCATGGGTATAAGCCGCACTACACAAATTTAGCTAATGTGCTAGAACTGATGCAGATGAAGAAAATGTTCAGACGGTCAGATAAGAGTGTAACCAAGTTGTTAACTTTCTTATAAGACTTTGTTCCTGAAGGAAACCACATGCCGGATAGTTTTTACAAAGCTAAGCGGATTATGTGTCCGTTGGTAATGGAGGTTCAGAGAATACATGCATGTAAAAAATGATTGTATTTTGTACCGTGGTGATTCCTGCATCAATTTGTGTGAATGTCCGGAGTGAAAATTTCCAAGGTTCAAGGTTCCCTAGGTTGAGGCAACTAATATGGCAGATGACAGCAGTAGTGAGGATGACCTGGACACTGATCAGGCGAGCAAGAAGAAGCATAAAAAACCGGGTAGGAAGGACATCCCGGTAAAAGTGTGTTGGTACCTACGTACTATTCCTCATTTGACACGCTTATATGCAAACCCAGATACGGCAAAACTGATGCGTTTGCACGTAGAGGAGCGCATTCAGGATGACATGCTCAGACACCCTACTGACTTTCCACAGTGGAGGAACATCAATAGGTTGATGCCTTTGGGTCTAGATGGTGATCGTTTTGGAGATGATCCTAGAAATGTGAGGTTTGCACTGAGCACCGATGGAATGAACCCGTTAGGCAACTATAGTACCACCCACAACACCTGGCCCATGAATCTCAGCATTTACAACCTTCCTCCATGGTTATGCATGAAGCGAAAGTATATCATGCTTGCAATACTAATCCAGGGCCCCAAGCTACCTGGTGACGACATTGATGTGTACCTTGCACCTTTAGTGGAAGATTTGAAACTTCTTTGGATTGAAGGAGTAAAAATATATGATGCACATGTGAAGGAAAACTTTACCCTGAGATGCATGTTATTCATAACCATCAATGATTATCCAGCCTATGGGAACTCCTCTGGCCAGGCTATAAAAGGGACCTATGCGTGTGTCTAGTGCCTAGACAAGACAGCAAGTAGGTATTTGCATGAGTGTAAGAAAATTGTGTACATGCTGACTCAGAGGTTTTTGCCAAAGGGTCATAAATATCGGACTCTAAATAAAAAGTTTGATAACACTTGTGAGAATGATTTGGCTCCTCCAATTTTAAATGGTAGTCAGATCTATGATCAACTTAAACACTTGAGAGTTGTGCATGGAAAAAGACAACAATTCAAATGCAGGGGCGGAGGTAGAGGCAAAGGCAAATGCAAGGATAAAGAAATAGATATAGATGACCAGCCTCGCAAAATAAAACTGGTCTAGAAGAGGAGATCGATACTATGGGACTTACCTTATTGGGAGCATATGGATGTTCGACATTCCATCGATGTGATGCATGTTGAGAAGAATGTGTTAGAAATCATAATAGGGACATTGCTCAACATGAAGGACAAAACTAAAGATAGTGCAAACGCATGACTTGAAGCTGCCAAAGTCAGAGGGGAAAACCCACCTGAGATTGATGCTCAAGGAAAGCCAGCCCCTGTGTGTTATGTTTGCGACAAAGTAGAGGGAAAAGTTTGTGCGATTCTCTATATGGCATGCATTTTCCAACGGGCTACGCCACAAACATGCAAAAAATTGTTTCAAAGATAGAAAACAGAGTAACGGGTATGAAGTCACACGATTGCCATGCTCTGATTGCGCAAACGCTCCTTGTCGCGATAAGGAATGTCTTGAAATCACATGTTCCATACAGGCTAACGCGTTTGTGTGAACTTTTCAACACAATTTCTCAGAAGGTGATTGATCCTATTAAGTTGGATGAGCTACAAATAGAAGTGGTGGAGACTCTATGCAATTTGGAGATGATATTCCCTCCATCATTCTTTGATATCCTGGTACATCTCATTGTCCACCTTGTGCACGAGATAAATATGTGTGGTCCCGTATATCTGTGAAGCATGTACCCGTTTGAATGCTATATGGGAATTCTTAAGCACTATGTCAGGAATCGAGCACGTCCAGAGGGAAGCATCATCGAGGGCTATGTAACCGAAGAGGTCGTTGAGTTCTGTCTTGATTACATGGCACGTATTGACCCGGTAGGGGTGCCTAGGTCTATCCATGAGGGGAAGCTTACTGGTGTCAAAACGAGTGAAAAGATCAAGTTTAGGCCGACTCACACTCAATATAATCACTCCGTACACAGAAGAACACCATGACAGTCCACGAGCAATGCATCCCCATCGATATCCGATCGAGACACTCCACGTCGAGGAGTTCAACACCTGGTTCAGTGATCGACTACGTGATGTTGAAGCAAAAGATCCTAGAATTGCTGCTCTTGCAAGATGCCCTACATGGGAGGTCAGATAGTTTTAGGTGTATAAGATCAACGGGTACACATTTTCTACGAAGAAAAAGATAGCACAACAACGATGCAAAATAGTGGTGTAGTTTTAGAGGAAATTGAAGAAATGACACAACTCTACTACAGATACATAGAAGAGATTTGGGGGCTAGACTATGTGGATTTCAAGTTTCCATTGTTCCGTTGTCGTTGGGCTCATAGGAATCAGGTGGATCCAAATGACGATGGCCAAACTACCGTGAACCTCAATCATGCTGCTTACAAGAAAAGGACATTCATACCAGCTAACCTGGTTCATCAAGTCTTCTACATCATCGACTCAAAGAATAAGAAGAGACATGTAGTTATGCCATCAAAAAGGAGTATCATCAGTGTGGCTGGCGTGTTCTCCGAGGAAGATTACAACAATATCGATGATGTTCCTGGCCCTTCGTACTCGGTCAAGCAAAGAGACCAACAAGATGAGGTTCTTCTAGAAGAACCGCACATTCGCGATCAAGAATCCGGAGAATGGATTTGTACGACTAATCAAAACATTTGTATGAAGTTGTAATAAATTTCTAACTAGTTATGATGAATATTTAGAATAATCCAAACATGTTATGATATATGATCGACATTTACTATATTCAGGGCGTTTATCAGGCCGGTAGTGGATTTCTAGAGTGGCTGGGATCCAAATATGGCACAACATAGAGGCGATCATATGTGTTTGACAAACGTGTCTAATAAACTTTTAGAGGTTGTTAAGAAAACAACCCGTCTAGTATAGCAGGTTCAGAGGAGGTTTTTAAAAAATCCGTTCGAGGTAACAACTGTTAGAGGCGGTTATTAAAATAACCCGTCTGAGGTGTGACTAGGAGTCCATGACGGAGCATGGATGGCGGTGACCCAAAGACACAACGGTGTCCTCTCCTCCGCCTTTTTATTGCAATGCATTATACGAACACACATTACAAATAATAACATTAGACAAAAATATATAGCTAGATGATGATATATTAATAAGATTGTGCTGCAAACATTACGAATAAACAACATTGAGAAATATAGATATATACAACTAGAACCAAAGGTTAGCTAGCTAGCAGGGATAATATATTACATAGCCAACAGGTGCATCCACCGGCTAGATCAGTCAAAAGAAAACATACTAGTGATCACTAGTTGTTGCCACGCCAGCCATCGTCTCCCTGCTCCCACCTGTTCTACCCCCAGCCATCATCTCCCTGCTCCCACCTATTCTTCCCCTAGCCATCGCCTCCCTGCTCCCACCTACTCTCTCCCTAGCCATCACCTCTCTGCTTCCACCTCTTCTGTCCCCATCCATCGCCTCCCTGATCCGACCGGTTTTGTCCCCATCCATCGCAGCCCTGCTTCCACATGTTCTATCCCCAGTCATGCCCTCCTTCCTACTGGACTTTCTTCACATGTTTGGACCTCCTATAATCCTCGTCGATCTTGCATCTCGGACAGATATTATCATTCAAAATTGGATTTCCTAGACCTATCCCTACCTTCATCTTCAAGATCTTATTGTACATCTCGTAGCTCACATAGCCATCAATTGCAGCATACTTCGGTTGATCCGGGCTAAGCATCTGATGCCATATCTTGTGCATATCCTTTGTACACTTATCCTTCATATCCAAGTAGAAGCCGTCGATGATGTCCGCCGCAAGATAACCCATGCCATCCGTGGGTCCCCGGTCAATCATCTTGTACACTTCCTAGATGTCGATGTAGTACTCAGCAGGTATACGTATATTTTTGACCTAGAGGATATCCCTGTCTCTCCTTATATCAACACTAGAAAAAGTAATCCGCTTCTTCTCCAAGAGCAGGCAAATCGCTCGACGCCCATCGCCATACCTTGGGCTCCTGCAGAAATGATAGACTAGGACATGATGTCGCAAAGCTAGCTGCACCACCGTGACTGTCCACGGCTCATCACTACCACGAGGAGGGTAGGTGTACTCGAGGTCCAACCCAACAATCTGATCCTTTTCTGATTCAAGCCAAGACTCGTACATGGCAAGAGTTTCTTGGACCTTCGATTCCTCATTTGTGTACACCACCGTCAGGGCGGTGGTGCCATGCGCAGTGATGGAGACCGTGTCTGTGAATATCCTCCATCATCGACCGGTAGGTAGACGGCCATGGCGAAAAGGAAGATGGGTGGTTCCACTGGAGTGAGGAAGAGGAATGGGGGCGCTGGAGAGAGGGAAGAGGAAGTGGTCGGAGCAATGCCGCGGATGATTTATAGAACTAGCACGGGTGATTTTGGCGGTGGAATAGGAAGAGGGAGCAGTGGGGAATAGGAAGAGGAACTGCCCACGGTAATGCCGCAGTGTAGTTTCTTGAATTGGCCGGGGATCGAGGCGACAAACAGAGGATAGTACAACAGAGCGATGGTTCCTGATAAAACAGGGCGCAGGAAGTTGTGTGTCCCATCATTTTGACTCGCAGAGGCACCCGTAATTACTAACCGTCTCCTAGGAAGTTGTCACGTGTACCCGGTGTTTTTAGAGACGGTTCTTTTAGGCGGACGTCTGAGGATGACTATTAGATGCGCTTAGGAATAATGCCCATCTGAGGGTGTATCATCGGCGGTGACAAATTCGGTGGTGTTTGCTTCTCCGCCATCAGGGACGCTGTGATCTTGCCGGTTCTGAATATATATAGCTCATACTCCATAATATATAGTAGTAGTTCAAAAGCTAATAATTAAACCCATCTCTATGATAAATATAAGCAGTTCAAAAGTACTCTAGAATGAGCACAAAATCACCCCCACATATATACAACAAAGTTTGATGAATGAAGATGCAATATCTAGAACGACGGATCATCATCGACTTCATCATTGTCACTGACTTCATCTTCACCGAAGTCATCATCACTGACTTCATCGTCAATAGGAGGTCGTGTTGATATTGCATCTTCTGCATCATCACTACACACAAATACATCATATTCATTAGAAAGATCACTCCCCTTCTCCTCGGACCCGGCTGGAGTCGGCATATCAATTTTGTTGTGCCTGATTAATGCTTTCAACATCCTGGTGTTCTCTTTCAGTCTAGCACGATCCCTATGATGCTTGTCCTGGTCTTCCATGTAGATGGCATGCCATGCTCGTATCCCTTTAATGAGATGCTCTTGTGTCTTGTTGTTCTCGTAGGTAGATCATCTAGGAATATCCAGATACTCCACATCTCTCGGATCCCTGTTCCGCTATGATTCCTTGGTCACACCTTTGATAGGATTATCAAGGGGGGTCTGTGAATACAATGCTTCTTGTAGCACATTCCAGAGTTATACTGTAGTTTGGTGACATGCTGAATGAATGCATGAATGTATGGAGCATACACTAGTGACCTCCGACAATCGACCACGTTACTCCTTATCTCTTGATACAAGAGACCCATAACATCAATCTTTCCTTCCTTCCTTTGTAGGACAAACCATATGAGGTTTTTGCATATCCATGTATGTTAGAGGAGTCTCCCAAATTTGGGAACAAGGTCCACCGAAAAAGCTTGTGCAATGTGTCAAAGAAGGGCAAGAGGCCACCTATTTGCCCATGCATAACAGCATTACCCTCAGGATGGGAAGCTGGATGATATCAGCCATTTAGTTCATTGGGTTTCTTTGTGAGATCATCATGGAGATGGATGAAATTAGTATCATCTGGATCAACCATATTGATTCCAAGAGTTGCAAAAAATTCACTAAGTGGGGCACGGTATTCTTTGTTATCGGTCATCCACCAAAAATGCCTAGAATCATCCTTCTCAAGAAAGAGGGTACAATAGAATTATATGACCACTTATTTGTTGTAGTGACACCTGAAATCCATGATCTTCACTAAGCCTAGGCGATCATATGTTTCAAATATGTTGACAAATATTTCCTTGTTTTTCTTGATGTGCTCAAAGTTGATTGCCCTTTGAGGAGCAACCTTAGTTTTAAGTAGGAGAATCATCTCAAAGACCTTTTGCTGATTTAATGTGCGGAACCATTTGCCGGTACCTTTATCTCTCTTAGCCTACTGATTTTCATCCCAATGAAGAGCTTCGTACTGGCGCTTTGGCAATTTCATCAAGCTTCTACATTTTTCAGGCAATGCCACTTTGGGAGCTGCGAATATGACCTTCTTTGCGGCGGGGTTTGATGAGCTGCCTGGCATATCAGTTGCATCTCTCTTCATAGCAATTCTTTTAGGATTTGTGCTCCTATTCACCTAAGTCATCGCAACCATGTGCCTATTCCCTTTTTTCTTTGCAACCTCGTTCCTTTTCCCTTTCTTCTTCGCAACCTCATGCTCACTTGAACCTATGGTATGAGATAAAAATTATAGAAAATATGAACTCTAGGAAATATGACCAAATCTATTATGTATACTTTATTCAAGTGTGAGTTGGATAAATATATTAAGATGCAATAGCTGACTGTCCTAACTCTAACGAAACTGAATCATAATAAATAGCTAACTCCTGAAACTGAATCTTGCGCTGAATCGGTACAAGATCTACTAGCACTACGAGAGATTTCATCACAAAATATAATGGTACTACAAGAGGGATTTGAAGAAATCGATTAGCGAAGTTTGTACCAAACTCGTCTGACAACATCTCCATTCGATGAGATTGTGACCGTTCTTCCAACAAGGCAATGGCGGAGAGGCGTGGGCTGGCAAGGAGGGCGGTGGAGGCATGGGCTAGCAAAGAGAGGGGTTGCGGCAGTGTCGCGGTCACACGAGAGACGGCAGAGACATCGGGATATGGTTTGAGTGGCGGCAGCCGGCGGGATAGGGTTTGACTAGCGGTGGCCAGTAGGATAGGGTTTGACTGGCGGCGGATGGCGGGATAGGAAATATTAACATCGATCTGTTCCCTGAAGAACAGGTAGGCAGTGAGTGATGACCGCCCAAGGGAGATCCAACACACGAGATAAATCCGGAGTTGGTTCCAATTTGGAGTGCCTAGATAAATCTGGAGGCCCAACTTTAGTTTTACTAGTATTATTCAATAAATATTTGTCTAAACTTGAGAATTGTAATCATATAACTTAACATACCAGGTAATGTTGGAAATGTGATTTTTTAGAATATGAAAAAAATATATCCTATTTGTTAATGAAACTTGCCATTTGTTCATTTCTATTTTTAATAAAGTCTAAAAATACTTAGATAATTATGAAGCTTTCCATCTATTCATTTTATGGTATCTAGATTATGTGGTAAAAATATTAGTCAATTCTAAAACACTTGCACCAATGTTGCTTTGTAACGAGTACATCAACAACACAAGTATCATACCTACTAGGGTGAAATCCAAAGTTTGTACTACGTTGCGTACTTTCTTCAACGTATCAACTCATTTCTTGCCATACGAATTCATTTCACGCTACTAATCACATATTCAACTTTGATTACCTTTTAATTTTGAATAATTTGCGTGTTTTAGAATTTTCTAACCCAGAGTGTCCGAAAAAATCCGGGGTGTCTGAACTTTGCTCTTTCACAGCAAGCGGATCTGCCTATTAGAGACGGTTAGATATTTTGACAGCATGCGAGGTCCTGGATCTAAATATTTTGAAGATGTGGTGGCAAAACCAAAATTTTGGGCAAAATGGGGGGACAGTCATCTTTTCCTCATTCGTCTCCGCCCGTCCGGCCTGACCCGAAGTGTTCAAACCCTCGCTATCGCCGCCCTTCCCCTGCCACAACACCCCACCGCCTTTGTTCCGCATGTGCTCCTCCCCACCGCCTTTTTTCCGCTGTTGCTCCTCACTATCGCCGTCCTCCCCACCACAGGCCAATCTCTCGCGCACGCAGATCTAGCGGTTCCCACACCGGCCATTCCACCCCCTTCTCCACCGCCGTCGGCGGGGCTTCTCAACGAGACCGCGTGCACGCTGCTCCATGTCGCTGCCCTGCTCCTCCCCGATGCCGGGCTCCTCGGTACCCTCGTCGCTCCTGCATTCTCACCGCTTAGCGGATGCTGCCTCTGACAATACCGAGGACATCCACGAAGGGCCAAAGTCGTCTTCACGGTGAGAGTCTTTGAATTTTTTGTTTTTAGTTATCTTTAGGACCTTTTCCTTTAAAAATAGGATATATTGTAAGTATGTGCACATTCTTAATTGTAAGTACATTGTCCTGGTACAGTTCAGTGGTAGAAAATGGTTTAGTCCCATGTACTAAGAGGGCCTAATATAATTCTTACATAATGAAGTGCATTTTTAGTTAGTATACTATTATTTTGTGTGTTATCTCATTTCTATATTGATTTTCTACATAATCAGCAATGACTCTAACCCAGTGCCGTCAATATCTACACGAACCAGAAGAGAGAAAACCCGAAAGGGTGACAGGCATGGGAAAATAAGTAGGCCAGAGTGTAAGTTCATCATGACACACATCAATCCAAAAAATGGTGTTTCGTTAAAGCCAGATAATGCAAGAAAAAAGTTCTCGGGGATTTGTGGGGTTGTGGCACGAGAAGTAGTGTCCATCACCTTTACAGGATGGACGAAAATATCGAAGATCGCTCGTGATAAGGTCAAGGGAGAGATTCTCATGTATTTCACCATCCGACTGAAGGACATGCCGCATGTTGAGCGAGCGGCTATAATGCTCGCATGCAAGGCCTGGAAGCAATGGAAGTACAGGCCCGTGACAGAGTTCGTGGAAGCAAACAATAGCCCCCTTGATATGTACCCACAGATCACCCAAGAGGCTTGGGATGAGTTTGTGGTGTAGAAAAAATCTGTGGAGTTTAAAATAAAGAGTCAAAAAGCAAGAGAGCGTCCCCCATTATTCAAGAACCACCACAGAATGGGGACTGTTGGGTATGTGGGCATGTCCCATAAATGGGAAGAACAGGATTTAGAGGCAGGGGCACTAGGACAGCAGAAACCATTTGGAGATATTAGAGATGAGAGGGCAAGAGACTAGACTAGAGCAAGGGCTAAATGTGACAAAAAACGGGCGGTGTGCCAACTTCAGTTAGGGATGAGGACATCCAAGCATATGGAAAATTGGTGAGGCTTCACATGTTAGCTAGAATTGATGATTATTTCATCAACAAATTCACCCTTTGGTCTAAATGCTTCATTAATTTGTTTTATAGGTTGCGAAGGATGCTGAGAAGGAAGCAGGCGTCTTCAAGGGAGATGTCCTTGTAGCGGTTTTGGGCCAGAGCACCATGGTCACACGAGGGGGGTAAGTTCCATTGCCCCGTGGAAAACAGGACACGATTGGAAGTTGAAGGACAAGCCTGCTTGCAAAAAATCTAAGAAGGAGCTTTATGAAAAAGAGATGCGAGAAAAATGAAAGCTAAAATACTTGCATAGTTCAGAATGGAATTGGAGTTGACGGGTCATCCCGTTCCACCATTGCTTGGCCCGCAGCCTCCTCTAGTTTCGAGCAATTGTGCTTCTTCCCAACTCGTCATCATTTCTGGTACAGACACTAGTACGGACCCTAACGTGATCAGCTATCCTTGTGATCACATAGAGGTAATTAAACCCATTGATAATGCAAAGCATGTATTACATCAAATGAATTATGCATTGTCATATGGCATGCTAGTTGACCTAATCCTTCTTTGTAGGTAGCCACCATCTTCCAGCTACTAGCGAGGAAAGTTGGCTCGGATCGACCCGAGCCGGCTGCGGGGCGCTAGTGCATCCACCAACCAGAGGGCAAATGGTACACAGCTGTCCTCTTCGTGACGGTTTTTCTAGGGTCAATATTGATGATGTCCAACGGCAATTCAATGAGATCGCTTTGCTGGTCCCTCCCAATGAAGAAATCATGACTCTGATTGAGGCGAAGGGCACCTTCGTTCAGTGGCCAAAGAAAGATATCCTTCTTCAAATGCCAGTTATCCTCGACACACCTATCACCGATAACACTGAATCCCAACATCAAGGAAGCACTGGTTTTTCAAGCTGATGATGATCATTTAGAAACCGAAGCGAGTGTGCCTACCAAGACCTCAATCAGTGTTGTTGTGCCAGCTCCTACAAATACGGCGCACTCCTCACAAGAAGCGCCACCCCCAGAAAAGAAGTTCCCCCCAATACACCATTGCCCGACCCCCAGAATATGCCCCCTCCAAATATGTCGCCCCGCCAAAATGTGTCGCTCCCCTAGGATATTATATCACTGATAGTATGGGCCACTGCTGATAGCCTCACTAGTTTGCCCAAGGCTAAAGAAACTGAAGAGGCTGCCCCAAATAGTGTGGCCACCAAGACCAGGGTTGGCATGCCAATTACTCCAACAAATAAGGTCTTGCTGTCACAAGTGCCCCCTGTAGCCCCGAAGATAGCAGAGAAACTAGTGCCTGCATCTGCCGTAAAACACCCCAGTATTATGCCCAATGATAAAGACACCACGCCTATTTTGGCTGCCAAGGGGTGCCACCAGCTCTAGCTAGGATCACGTGCTCAAATGCGCATTCCAAGCCCACAGGGAATCCTCGAGCTCTTGTGAAAACCAAAGCTACCACGAGGAAGGCCAAAAATAATGCCAGAACTTCTACAAAAAATGTGAAGACCAGGCAGTGGTTGTTGGCTAATCTTGCTAATGTGGACCTCATTCAAATGGATACCCAGCAATTGCATTCATTCTTTGAGGGGTCGGTAAGGTGGGGGAGGCCCAGATACACGAGACATTATATAATCCTGGGGAAATCTAATAAAAGGTGATATTAGTAATATTGAGGCTGAGTTTGGCAAAGACATTGCATTGTTGCACAAGCACTATGTGGATAATTTAAAGAAACCATAGAGCATGCAAGAAATTGGAATATTCGGTCGCTTACCTGCTGTAACCTTTGACCATCATGACAGCATGAGTGATGCTTCCGATTTCCCCATGACGTGGAAGGACTTGTACATGTCTATGAATATGAACAGCTTTGACATCTATAGAATGAGATGTGTGCAATTGTGAGTATTTAATAATCAGTGTGTTAGTATATATATCTATGCGTGCATGGTTCTAGCTACCAGCTATCTATACAGTTTTAAAATTGTTCATATATATATGTGCGTTTGTATGTAGGTTATTATTTGTGAGATCCAGGACCTATAAGCATAAAATATTGTTCGTCGACCCCGCCATTTATTCCCAAGCGTGCATGGACCTTAACGAAAGGGATGTCGAGGATTACATCATCAACTTGTTGGAGAAGAGCAAAGATCAGGAACTAATTCTATGGCCTTTTCATAAAGAGTAGGCAAGCTTAATTACTACCGCATCCTCGTTTATGAATTTGAGTGGTTTCATCCAACTAATAATTGGATCAACTTTTAGTTTTCACTGGATTCTTATCGGCTATCTCACTTCTGGATGGCCATGTCCATTATCTCGATTCTTATGGTACTAAAAAGAATGTGAATTATGATGATGTACAGAGGCTTATTAATAGGAGATTTAATACTTTCATCTACATAATAAGAGTGATATACATCATGGTTTCATAATGATATACTTTGTTTGTCTTCCTGCTTTTAGATCGGTTAAAGTAGTTCGTTCAAAAGAAGGAAATGCAAGGAAGAACTACAAAGAGCTAGTCCATCACATGGGTGAACCGGTTAGTTTCTATCAGCACTTGTACACATATATATGCATGCATGTTAAATATATTTTCTGGGTAATACGGTTATTTCCACATATGCTCTGTTTCAGTGCCACCAGCAGCCTCCATCGATGCATCTTTGCGGCTACTATGTTTTCCATCATATGAGCATCATAATGGTTAACCTGGTTGTTCCTAGACGAGAACAACTGGTATGCAAACATTATCTTGTTTTATTATTGAAATATTCTTCTTATTCGTACCGGTTTTGATCATGATTAAATTTACATAGTGCCTGCAAATTGAAGAGACGATACGGCCGATGGCCAAGCTAAAAATGATCTACGCGGAGCTTGTTGAATTTGTTGCTCAACAAGTGTTGAAAGGTGATGGAGAGTTCCACGGTGAATCCTTTTGAGAGCAAGTATATTCCAAACATTGTTATATTGCCAGGGTTCTTGAAACTCTAATACTTGCCATGCCTTGCTAGCTATGGCAATTCTAGTGTTTACATTGATTTGTGGTATGTACTATGGTGTACATTGATTTGTGTGACATATTAGCTATGTCAGGATTCTTGAGACTTCTCTTGACAATAAATATATTACTTGTATTCCAAATGTATTCCGAATTATTCTGGACCATCCAGATATTATGCTCCCTGGTTAACTGTCAGGGGGATGATCCCTGGGCACCCCGACCCGAATAAGAAACAAGACAGTCGGATCTCTTCCGGCTGACCAGATGCAGCTGGACAGGGTAGGACGAGCCGGCTACCACCCAGTAGCCGGATCATGAAGAGGCAGCCGGATACGACGACGTAGCCAGATCCAATCAGAGGGACAGGACGACGTGCGTATCAGTGCACGGTACGCCCTGTACGACGACAAGACGGGCAACCACCTGCCCATACCGAAGACTTGGCGTGGCTGACGCGGGAACAGTGGCATGTGCTGACGACGGGCTCGCACGGCGTCCACTGTGCCTACGACAGCCATACCGCTCATACACCGATGTGACATACCATGCCGGGTACTGTAGATGACTAGTCGGCTGGGACCCGCCTGTGGGGCCTGCCAGTCGGACTAGCCAGTGAGACCCTTGCCTCTCTTCCTATATAAGGAGAGGGAGGGCCTCAGTAGAAGGGGTTGGTCTCAGTTCATTTAAAGCAGTAGCTAAAGAATACAGCTCAAGGAGCACTTGTAATTCGTGTATTCCACATAGTCAGATCCGGCAGGAGTAGGGGCTTTACCTCACCACGAGGGCCCCAAACCTGGGTACTTCTTGCGTCCCGCTACGCTCGCTCGTATCCAATCTCGCCCGCGGACGCCGTCGATAGCTTTCCTGCTAGTCCCCACACCTCTATCTAACCTTTTTAGGTACCGCCGTTCCCAATACAACGACAGTTGGCGCCCACCGTGGGGCTAATGGCTTCGACTGGAGTCACGTTCCGCACGGGACCCCGCACTTCAACCGGTGAGCGCGTGGCCTCCGGCCTGGTGCTCATGCTCGGCAAGTTCGACTGCGTCATCGACAACGCCTCCTGCTTCGCCGAAACTTCCTTCCCGGCAAACGACACCGTTCTGCTATTCGGCGATCTCCCCGTCTACATCGCCACCGTCCCGGAGCATTTCCCTAGGGAAATCGTCTCTGTCGCGGGGCCGCCATGCTCAAGCGGCGGCACCTTCGCCGCACCTCGCGGCGTGGAGGTCATGATGGCTGGATCCAGCTCGCAGCCCCGCCGGCCGCGGGAGCGAGGCATGGACGAGGTTGGAACTTCCGCTCCCCCGCAGCCTCGGAACCCGGTCGAGGATGCCATTGATCGGCTCCTGACGCCGGTTAACCTCGGGGACAACCCGGAGGAGGCGGAGGCCAACTTCACCATGGAGAGATAGATCCTCCTCCAGGAGGCCATGGAGCTGGCAGCAGCCCGCAAGCAACTGGAGATCGCTAGACGCGAGTACGACCGCGTGCACGGCCTCACTCCGGCTACCGGGGAGCCGAGCCGGCGCGGCCAGGTACGACGTCGGGGCGGTGAGCTAAGCGGCAGGATGGAGAAGGACGGGAAACCGGATCCCGCGCCTGCTCCTACACGGCCCACCTACAGCACGCCCATCAAGAACTTCCGTGCGGCGCGAGCCGCAGCAGAAGAACTACCCAGCCTGGAGGGCGAGGAGCGAGCCCGCCAGCACGCTCGTGTCCAGGAGCTCCTCCGCGTCGCGGACGAGCAGGCCGACGCCAACCGGCAGACGCAGGAGGACCTTAGCTACTCCAGAGGAAGCAGGCTACCCGCCAACAGCAGGGGCGCACCGCGCGACACCCAGCAGGCATCCTCCCCTCAGCCGGCTAGGGCCCGCAGCAGGCGTCGCAGCTCCGGCAACAGGGGCCAGCCACGCCAGGAGCAGATGGTCAACAGCAACCCGCCACCTCCCCCACCACCAGCCGGAGCACCCAGACCAGCCGGTTCCCGCCTCTCGGGCCGGGTGGGTGCGCCCAACCCGGATTGTCCGGATGCCCGCGACCGCATCGAGCTGCTTGCTCAAGCGCGCGTCACGGAGGAGGAAGATTCTACCGGACCAGTTTGTTTCGGACCCCACATTCGGAACGAGCCGTTTCCGGATAAATTCTCCCTGCCTAGGGACACCCCCAAGTACGACAGCAACATGAAGCCGGAAGACTGGCTGACCGACTACGCCACGGCAGTCGGCATCACCCACGGGAATAAGCGCACAGCCGTGCGCTATGTCCCTCTCATGCTAACCGGGTCGGCAAGGACCTGGCTCAATAGCCTCGCGCCCAACAGCATCAACGCCTGGCCTGATTTCGAGAAGGTGTTCGTCCGCAACTTCAACGGCACGTACAAGCGCCCAGGGCGCCCGCGCGACCTGGCCTTGTGCGTCCAGGGCGACCGCGAGTATCTCGCCAAGTGGACGGAGCTCCGCAACACTTGCGAGGGCATCCTGGAGAGCCAAGCCATCGGTTTCTTCATCGAAGGATGCCGAGAGGGCACCATGCTTCGCCACCGGCTACTGTGTGACGAGCCAAAGACCATGGCGGAGCTCATGACGGTTGCCAACCAGTACGCCACGGCGGATGCCGCCATGAAGAAGCCCCTCCGAGTAAACGCGGAAGGACGTCCGACTCCCACGGAGCCGGCTCGCGACCGTCCAAGCAATCCGGCTGGTGAAGCCGGATCCTCCAGATGCCACGGCAACGACAACCGGTTCCACGGGGACCGCCAGGACAGGCAACAGAAGCCTCGCTACCACGCGCGGCAGGTCAATGCTGTAGAGGGTGCGCCCGACGCACCGGCTAACGACACAAGAAGGCAGAAGCCCCGGCTCACCTTCGACCAGATGATTGACGGCCCGTGCAAGTGGCATAGCGGTCCCTTCAAACCGGCTACGCACACCACCCGGAACTGCAGCTGGACTCGCCAGCTAAAGGACCAGGGCAACCAGCCTCGTCTCCCGCCTCCCCCACTGGGTGGACCCCCACCACCGGCTAGGGGAGCCGGTAATGATGGTAACGGCGGCAACGGCGGCAACAACAACAATGGCTACCCCCAGCCGCACGCCGCCTACCACATCTTCGAGACGGAGCAGGACGACAAGCATAGCCATAGGCGACGCTCCAAGGAGGTCAACGCCATCGTCTCTCCGGTCCCCCAATACCTGAACTGGTCGGAAACCCCCATCACCTGGAGCCAGGCAGATCAGCCTGAGCATCTGCCGACTCCCGGAGGCTACGCCATGGTGCTCGACCCCCTCATCGTCTCCAACGTGCGCACCTGCCGATTCTCGCGCGTCCTCATCGACGGAGGCAGCAGCCTCAACCTCCTCTACCAGTCCTCGCTGGAGAAGCTGGGCATTCGCGAAAGCGACCTGCGCCCGACTACCACGACGTTCCACGGCGTACTGTCGGGGCCAGCCTACGCTCCGCTGGGAAAAATCCAGCTGGACGTTATCTTCGGGACCAAGGAGAACTTCCGCCGCGAACCAATCTGGTTCGAGGTGGTAAATTTGACAAGCTCCTACCACGCTCTCCTCGGGCGCCCCGCCCTCGCCAAGTTCATGGCCATCCCCCACTACGCATACCTCAAGACGAAGATGCCAGGACCCAACGGCGTGATCACCGTCGCCGGCTGCTTCAGGCGATCGATGGAGTGCGCCTCAGTCGGTTCCAAACTAGTAGGGGCCCTCATCATAGCCGAAGAAAAGCGCGCGATCATGCGCAATGTGGCCATGGCCCAGCAGGACATCCCGGCTAGCAGCAAACCGGCTGGAGAAGGAGCCTTCCAACCGGCAAAGGAGACGAAGAGGATCCTGCTCGACCCCTCCGACCCGACTAAGTTCGTCACCATTGGTGCCGGCTTAGACAGCAAATAGGAAGGCGCGCTCGTCGACTTCCTCCGTGAGAATCGGGACATCTTCGCATGGTCTCCCAAAGACATGCCGGGTGTGCCGAGGGAGTTCGCCAAGCACTCACTTCATGTGCGTCCGGATGCCAAGCCGGTCAAGCAACCTCTGTGATGGTTCGCAGAAGAGAAGAGAAAGATAATCGGTGACGAGATCACCCGGCTCATCGCAGCCGGGTTCATCATGGAAGTATACCACCTGGACTGGCTGGCGAACCCAGTCTTGGTGTTGAAAAAGAACAAGACCTGGCGCATGTGTATCGACTACACCAGCCTGAACAAGGCGTGCCCGAAAGACCCCTTCGCCTTGCCCCGTATCGATCAAGTCATCGATTCGACGGCCGGCTGTGATTTGTTGTCTTTTCTAGATTGTTATTTCGGGTACAATCAGATCCGGCTAAACCCGGCTAATCATATTAAGACATCATTTATCACCCCCTACGGGGCTTTCTGCTATGTAACCATGCCTTTCAGCCTAAAGAACGCAGGCGCCACCTATCAGCGATCCATACAGAAATGTTTGCACTCGCAGATAGGCCGAAACATGCACGCTTACGTTGATGACGTAGTCATCAAAACCAAGGAGAAGCGCACCCTCCTCGAAGATCTAAGAGAGACATTCGGCAACCTCCGCCAGTACTAGATGAAGCTGAACCCGGAAAAGTGCGTCTTCGGAGTACCATCCGGCCAGCTACTCGGTTTCCTCGTATATCAACGAGGCATCGAGGCAAATCCGGAGAAGATCGCGGCCATCGAGAGGCTGCAGCTACCCAAGAACCTGCTTGGAGTCCAGAAGTTCACCGGATGCCTGGCTTCCCTCAGTCGTTTCGTCAGCCGGCTGGGAGAGAAGGCACTTCTGTTGTACCAGCTGATGAAAAAGACGGACAAGTTCTCCTGGACTTCTCAAGCCGACACCGCGTTTCACGACCTCAAGCGCATGCTGTCCACAACGCCGGTTCTAGCCACGCCGGCTAGCAAGGAGCCGATGTTGCTCTATATAGCAGCCACCAGCCGGGTCGTCAGCATCGTCCTGGTGGTGGAGCGCCCCGAGGAAGGCAAGGCTCAGCCGGTTCAGAGACCCGTCTACTACCTCGGCGAGGTTCTCTCCCTCTCCAAGAAGAACTACCCCCACTACCAAAAGATGTGCTATGGCGTGTACCTGGCATGCAAGAAGCTCAAGCACTACTTCCAGGAGCACCCGATCAAGGTCGTGTGCACTGCACCCCTTTCAGAAATCATCGGCAACAAGGACGCCACCGGCCGGGTCGCCAAATGGGCCATCGAGCTCGCCGCCTACTCCATCCAGTACGAGCCCCGGCTCACGATCAAGTCATAGGCGATGGTGGACTTCCTCGTCGACTGGGCCAAGACCCAGTATCTCCCACCGGTTCCGGATTCGGACCATTGGAGGATGCACTTCAATGGGTCGAAGATGCTCGGGGGCTTGGGAGCCGGCATCGTGCTCACCTCGCCCAAGGGAGACCGGCTGGAGTACGTGTTGTAGATCCACTTCAAGGCCTCCAACAACGTAGCCGAATACGAGGCACTGGCGCACGGGCTCCGGCTGGCCAAGGAAATTGGCGTCAACCGGATCCTGTGCTTCGGCGATTCGGACTTGGTGGTACAACAGGTGTCCGGGGAATGGGATGCCAGAGATGCCAACATGGCCCTCTACCGGTTCCACATCCAAAAGCTCAGCTCCTCCTTCGACGGGTGTGAATTTCATCACGTCCCCCGCACCAACAACGAGGCAGCCGGCACGCTCCCCAAGATAGGGTCCACCAGGCAGGCCATCCCACCAGGGGTCTCCCTGGAGCATCTGCGCAAGCCATCCATCAACCCGTCGCCGGAATCGGATTCCATCATCTGGGCGGGAAGCGTTCCAGCGGTCGGGGCAGCGGAAGCGTAGCCGGCAGAACCACCAAGGAAGAAAACTCGCGCCAACTCCGGCCAGGCGGTGTCCTCCAGCTCGCAGGACCCGGGGTCGGCCGACTCGCCCGGTGGCTCGGGGGCCGCCATCCCGGATATCCCACCCGGACGGCCCACCGACACCCGTCAGCCGGAGGACAGGAGCGTCCTCATCATCCGGGAAGTACCATCCTGGGCACAACCCTTCATGAACTACATTGCCAACAGCGAACTCCCAGACGACGAGGTGGAGGCCAGACAAATCCGACGCCGCACGCATACATACACCATCATAAACAGCGAGCTATACAAGCGCAGTGTATCCGGTATCTTCCAAAGATGTGTCGATGTAGACACAGGCTACCGGCTACTCAAGGACATCCACCAGGGCGAGTGTGGGCACCACGCTTCGTCAAGGGCGATAGTCGCCAAGGCGTTTCGCCATGGCTTCTATTGGCCCACCGCCCTCAAGGATGCCGAGCAGCTGGTCCGCGCGTGCAATGGGTGCCAACGCTTCGGGCAGCTCAGGCACATGCCAACCTCGGTGCTCAAGACCATACCAATCACCTGGCCCTTCGCGGTTTGGGGCCTCGACATGGTCGAGCCCTTCAAGCGAGCTCACGCGGGAATGACCCACCTGCTGGTAGCGGTGGACAAGTTCACAAAGTGGATCGAGGCCAAGCCTATCCAGAAGCTGGATGGGGAGACGGTTGTCACCTTGTTCACCGACATCATCAACCGCTTCGGCTACCCCAATAGCATCATCACCGACAACGGCACGAACTTCGCCAAGGGGGCCTTCGCCCGGTTCTGCAGCAACAAGGGCATCCGGCTAGACCTCGCCTCCGTTGCACATCCGCAGTCCAACGGGCAGGTCGAACGAGCAAATGGCTTGGTGCTAGCCGGCATCAAACCACGTCTCATCGAGCCGTTGGAGCGGTCACCCGGATGCTGGATCGAAGAACTTCCGGCTGTGCTGTGGAGCCTCCGCACCACACCGAATAGGTCAACCGGCTACACGCCATTCTTCCTGGTCTACGGATCGGAAGCCGTCCTCTCCGCCGACATCGAATTTGACTCCCCCTGCAAGCTCCTCTACGACGAGCAGGCCAATAAGGAGGCGCGGGAGGACGGGGTAGATCTCCTGGAGGAGGCCCGCGAGCTGGCCCTGTCCAGATCTGCCCTGTACCAGCAGTGACTACGGCGCTACCATTCTAGCCGGATTCGCCCAGTCGCATTCCGCGAGGGTGACCTGGTTCTCCGGCTGGTGCAAGACACGAAGGGCATGCACAAGCTATCACCACCCTGGGAGGGCCCCTTCATCATCAGCCGAGCGTTGCCCAACGACTCTTACTACCTCATCGACACACAGCAGCCGCGCAAGAACAAGATGGACAAATCGGACGAGGAGACCGAACGTCCTTGGAACGCGGCCCTGCTGCGCCCGTTTTACACCTAGTCGCCAGACAGTGTATGTATCCCGAAAACCTCATAAATGAAAATGCGGACTCCCACAAGAATCTCGGGGGCTCCTTCTAGAAATGTGTGCGTACCTGTTCTCCAATTAAAATTTTCCGGCTCCGACAACCCCTACCCGGGGGCTCGCCGGCTGGCCCGGCCTGTTAAACCAACAAACCGGCTAAGTAGTGTGCTATGATGTCAGAGGCCCACTCTTCGTCTCAGCTACAGACCGCAACCCGGCTGTCCGGCTAGCAAGAGCAAAAGCCCGAGGCATCCCACATGAAAAACAGGGAAGAGGCGTGACAGATCGGGCGTCCCGGCCCCACAACTAGCTCAAACCAATCCAGCTGCTAAGCCGCTAGTACCGTGCGTAATGTACTGTCAGCTCCCTTCGATTCCGGCTGCAGACCGCAACCCGGCTGTCCGGCAAGGACGCAGTGAAAACAGCAGAACACACGAGAAAACGACTAAGTGCCTAGAAAGGAGCAAGCCAGTTTTTGAAAAATAAGCCGTTTTCCAGCTACGATTTGACAGACTAACCTATTAACCTATGAAGATGTATGTGTATGCATATGTGCGTTCTTGTCCGACTACTTCGAGTCGGAATTCAGGAGAAGGAAAGAAGATTCAAAGTCCTTGCCTTCATCAAGCGCTCCGAATATCGGGGGCTACACCCAGTGGGTGCGCTCGCGCGCCCCCAGTGGAATCTTGTAGTTCCTGGCCGACTAAGGGCATTTATCCGGCCGTTCGGAGCCCAGGTGAGGGCAAGGGCGGGAGCAATAAGGACAAGAAAGATTCGAAGCACCTGGCTACGCCAGCTACTCCGAATCTCGGGGGCTACACCTAGTGGGTGCGCTCGCGCGCCCCCACTGGAATGTTAGTTCCCTCGGCTGAAGGCGTCCAGCCGACGAAAGCAGCCGACTGGGGCGAGGCCAGTCGGATAAAGTTAGAAGAACGGGGAAGAACAAGGAAGATTCGAAGCACCTGGCTACGCCAGCTACTCCGAATCTCGGGGGCTACACCCAGTGGGTGCGCTGGCGTGCCCCCACTGGAGGTGTAGTTCGTCCGGCTAAAAGTGTGTAGCCGAACTAGGTCAGCCAGGCGAAGTGAGCCGGCAAAGATATCAAAAGGAAATTCAAGACACAAGTGAAGACTCAAGAATTCAATATTAACAAGCAAAAGGGAGATGAAGCTCCCGAGAGTTACCCGGCATCAAAGATAGCCGGTACAGACAGACAAGTTTCACGATAATCTAAAACAAGACAAATACACCTGGCATCCCGGGGCAACAGCTAAATAGCAGGGCCTTTGCCGTGGGGGAGTTCCTGGCCGGCAGATGCTGGAGGTGGGGGAGGAGCCGCAGTGCTTGTTCCGGCTCCAGCGCTGGCGGGCGGCGGCACCGAGGGCTCCGCATCCGGAGTGTCGGGGGACTCCGAGTCGGTGAGCACCTCGTCCGGATCAACGTAGTCGGCGATCTTGATGGCGGACCCGTGAAGCTCCGGATGGGCTTGGCGGATGGCGGCAAGATCGGCTCCGGCACGGAAGCCCCCGTCAATCTTCTCGACGCGAGCATCCTTGTACCAGGAAAGCATCAGCGCCAGGGCCATCTCCGCTCCACCCCGCGCCGCCAGATCCCGCAGCCGGTCCATCGTAGCCGGCACCTCTCCCACCTTCGCCGCCAGCTGCGCCATCGTCTCCAGAACCGGAGCCTTCGTCCACATAAAGGAGAAGATGTCCCATGCCGCCTGATGAAGCTTCACGGCCTCCTCGCCAAGAAGGACGATGAGCTCCTGAGCCGTCGGCTGCGCTCCCAGCCAGTTCTCCTGCAGTCGGTTGTAGGCCAGCAGGTCTATGCCGGGGTAAAAGGCTGTCAGAAAAGAGGAGTCAAATCCGGCTACCGGATCCGGAAAGAAAAGAAGACGGAAGAAAGAACTCACCTTTGGCAGTGTGGCCGACTTGCATCAGCTCCTCCACCAGCACCTTCTCCTTGACCGCTAGCTGTTTTATCTCCTTCTCTTGGTCCTTGTTCTAGGCCTCGAGAAGGGAGAAGGCTTCGGCCCGACTAGCGAGCGAGGCGTCGTGCTCCTTGACGGTAGCCTCCAAGCCGTCTACTCGCGCGTGCCAGTCCTTGTTCTGCAAGCACAGTGTGGAGTTGGACCTGCTCAGCCGGTCGTTCGCTTTCTTCAAGCGATCAATCTCGCGCTGGGTGCACACGAGGACAACTGCAACGAAGTCGACTATTAAAAAAAAAGAGCCAGACGGATAAGGAGAACTTACTCTGGGAGCTCCCGTTGGTAGCAGCAAGCTTCTGCTCTAGGGTCCAGTTCCCACCGGTTGTGGCCTCAAGCAGCCGTATCTCCTTCACCGCTAGCTCGAGCGTGGCGGCAAGATCCGACAGCGAAGCGGCGGAAGAGGCATCGTCGTCCACGGCGTTGACGGATAAGGACTCCTTTGCCGCAAGCACCGTTGTTTGCCACTCCTCCCCGAGCTCCTCGTCAGAGTCGTCGTCGCCAACCACGACAAGCTCCTTGCCAGTAGCCCCCCACGCGCCCGCGGAGGAACCTTCTGGCTGGGAGCGATTCGCTTCCGGCTGGGGACCCTCCGGCTGGGAGGGGCAGCCGGCTCAGCTTGAGGAGGAGAAGGAGGCTGTGCCTCAGAGGAAGGGGAGGCGCCGGTTGGATCAGTCGAGGCGCGAGGCGGTGACCCGGCTGGCGTCCGAGCCGGGCTCGTGGCGCCGAAAGAAACCAGTGCGCTAAAGGGAAAGAGGAAAAGACAAGAGCAAAACAGGCTAAAGTCAGAAAAGCAAGGACAAGGACAAACAAACAGAAAGCACCGAGGGATGGGGGAGAAAAACGTACCCCGGCACGACCGGGGGCGGCCCTTTCTTCCGGCCAAGACGACTTGGCGGCAGGGCGCTAGTCCGGCCCCTCTTCGGAGCCGGCTCCTCCATCGCAGGCCGGCGGGAGCCGGAATGGCTGGAGCCGCTCCCGCCTACTTCGCCGTTTGTCGCGGAGCGCGTCACCGGCTCCGCAGTCGGCCCGGCCTCCTCCTCCTCATGCACCTCCGCGTGTGGGTCGGCGACCGGCTCGTCATTTCGGCTAGGAAAGGCATCCCTGAGCGCGCGGCTCGGGCAAGTCCGGTGCGAACACCTTGAGAGGAGCGTCGCCCTCCTCGCGAAGGATGCAGGCGAAGATCTGGTAAATGCAAAAGGTCAGCCAGACAGAACAAGGAGATAACACAGAGGGAATAAGCAAAAATTCCGGCTACAAGAACTTACCCGGGGCATGCGGTTCTCCCGGCTGTAGGGCGCCAGGCTGAACTTCCAGTTCTTCGGCAGCCGCTCCTTGCTGATCGTCCACAACCACTCCTTCAAGTTGTGGTAGCGGGGATCGCGGCGCGAAAACCTGGTCGGGTCCAGCCGGCCGGAGTAGAAGCACATCTTGTGCGCCCTCTACTGCAGTGGCATCATCAGCCGGGACATCCAGCTAAGAGTGATGTCCCGACCAGTTAACTGGCAGGTGACAAGGGAGCGCATGCGTGCCAGCATCGCGTCTGTCTCCGCCTTGTCGTCGTAGATCTTCAGATCCCAGTGCTGCCGGCTGGACTCGACGTCTTGGAAGGCCGGCAGGTTTATTCGGTCGACGCCAGTGACGTTCTTGACATAAAAATACAACTGCTGCCACAGCCGTACCGTGTCCTGGAGCAAGAACTTCGGGTAGCCGGATTGGGCGTGGGAGTATATGGAGGCGCCACCGCAGACGACTAGCGGGCCCTTCGTGTACTGCACCTGCGGCCAAACTCGGAAGAGCCGGCAGAAGAGCCCGAGATCCGGCTAGATCCCGAGGTAACTCTCGCAGAACGCCATGAAGTGCGCCAGTGTTCCGATGGCGTTGGCACCGAGGTGGTGGAGGCGGAGGTCGAAGAAGGCCAAAAAAGTCAGAAAGAAGGGGTGGAGCGGCAGCGCAAACCCACGCGCCAGGTGCGAGAGGAAGATAACACGCTCCCCCTCCGCCGGATGCGGCAACACTTCCCCCACCGGCGCCAACCGCACCGCCACCTCCTCCGCTGGCGGGAGGACGCGGGTCGCGTGATACTTCACGATCTGATCCTTGGTGACGGAGGAGCCACACCAGGCTCCGCGGTCAGCGGCCATTTCTGGCTGAGGAGAAGGAGCGGCAACGGAGGAGTGACGGTGGCCCGTAAGGTCGACGACGGCGAGCGGGCGACGCAGAAGGCAAGAGCGCAGGAGCAGCAGCACGCGAGAAGGAGAGAAAGATTGCAGCGGGGGAACGAAGGAAAAGAACTGCCTCCCCCACGGCGTCCCTTTAAAGGGCCGGAAGGGCAACCGTCGGCGGGGCCACGTGGCGCGCATCCGGGCATCCCACATCCCAACCGCCGCCTAGATCTCGTGTGCCGGGACAAGATGCGCAGAAGATCCTGGAGCGAGAACCGAAGCGCCGGACAAGCAGTTCCCCAAGGTGACATGCGACGGGACGTTACGCTGCCCGCCGCAGAGCAATGATGGCGCGTGCGCGCGTGGCCGGCGTCAGCACTGACGTCACGGGTAGCGCAACAGCCAGGCTCAGCCGGATGAAAATTCGAAAAGCAAGAAGGAGCGCGCGCACATTTCGCCCAAGGGTGGAATCCCCACGTGCTCGGGGGCTAGTGTCAGGGGGATGATGCCCGGGCACCCCACCCGAATAAGAAACAGGATAGTCGGATCTCTTCTGGCTGACCAGATGCAGCCGGACAGGGTAGGACAAGCCGATTACCACCCAGTAGCCGGATCATGAAGAGGCAGCCGGATACGACGACGTAGCCAGATCCAATCAGAGGGACAGGACGACGTGCGTATCAGTGCACGGTACGCCCTGTACAACGACAAGACGGGCAACCACCCGCCCATACCAAAGACTTGGCGTGACTGACGCGGGAACAATGGCATGTGCTGATGACGGGCTCACACGGCGTCCACTGTGCCTACGACAGCCATACCGCTCATACACCGATGTGACATACCATGCCGGGTACTATAGATGACTAGTCGGCTGGGACCCGCCTGTGGGGCCCGCCAGTCGGACTAGCCAGTGAGACCCTTGCCTCTCTTCCTATATAAGGAGAGGGAGGGCCTCAGTAGAAGGGGTTGGTCTCAGTTCATTTAAAGCAGTAGCTAAAGAATACAGCTCAAGGAGCACTTATAATTCGTGTATTCCACATAGTCAGATCCGGCAGGAGTAGGGGCTTTACCTCACCACGAGGGCCCCGAACTTGGGTACTTCTTACGTCCCGCTACGCTTGCTCGTATCCAATCTCGCCTGCGGACGCCGTCGATAGCTTTCCTGCTAGTCCCCACACCTCTATCTAACCTTTTTAGGTACTGTCGTTCCCAATACAACGACATTAACAGTAGCTGAAAGCTACCTAATACAGGTACGAATCACTAGAGGCGGTTTCTTAAAAACGTCATATCGGTGCGAACTTAACCTAGAGACTATCGGGCAAAAAGGCTGACTCCCTGATACGTTGATAACGTATCCATAATTTTTGATGTTCCATGCTTGGTTTTATCTACTTTCTTATGTTTTGTCCACACTTTGGAGTACTTTTCATATGATTTCTTGGACTAACCTATTAACAAGAGCCACAGTGCCAGTTGCCTATTTTCTGCTGTTTTTGGTTCCAGAAAGTCAGAAAATGAATATTCTTGGAATTGGACCGAACAAAAGCCAAAGTCGTTATTTTCCCGGAAGACTCATGGAGCCAGAAGACGAGGCGGAGAGGGGCCACACCATGTGGTGGCGCGGGCTATCCCTGGCCGCGCCACCAGGTGGTGTGGGCCCCCTGGCCGCCCACCGACCTTGCCTCTTCGCCTATAAGATGCCTCCCGGTAAAAATGCAAAAATCCTAGATCGTTAAACCTCCATCCACGAAAAGTTCTGCAGCGCCGCCGCCAACGAAGGGGAGATTCGGGGGACAGAAAGTCTCTGTTCCAGCACCCTGCCGGGACGGGGAACTGCCCCCGGAGCCATCTCCATCAATCTCCACTGCCATCTCCATCGCCGTTGCTGATTCCTATGATGAGGAGGGAGTAGTTCTCTCTCGAGGCTAAGGGTTCTACCGGTAGCTATGTGTTCATCTCTCTCTCTATGCATGATCATATTGTGATCATGAGCTTTGTAATCAAGTAGATCTACCTTGCTACTCAAGTACTTTAATAGATCTCTGCTCTCCCCATGTGTGTGTAAGTGACAGCGTGCACACCATGGTGGCACTTAGGCTAGAGATTACAAATACTTGTTATGAGTTATATTTGGAGTTGGATGTCTTTATGAAATTGTGGTGTTTATTTGAACCATCTAGTGCTCAAGGTGATAGTGTGGGGTTATCTAGATGGGAAAGGCTTACTTTGAGGTGTGTTGTTATATCCCTACCATGGATTAGAGTGTCCAACCGGAGAGTATTTCAGAGTAGTATCATAAAGAGAAGATATTTATATGAGAGTGTTCACTAGTGAAAGTATGATCCCTAGGCCTTGTTTCTAAGCACTGAAACACCGTTTGCTATTAGATCTATTACATGTTTGCTTACTTCTATCTTTATTCCAGTTTTACTTTAGTCTTTTCCATGCCATCAAGCTATTTTCTATCGCTGTTAGCACTTATAATTATCTATACCACTTGTATTTCACTATCTCTTCGCCTAACTAGTGCACCTATACACCTGACTAGTGTATTGGGTGTGTTGGGGACACAAGAGACTTCTTGTATCTTGATTGTAGGGTTGCTTGAGAGGGAATACCTTTGACCACTTCCTCCCTTAGTTCGATAAACCTCGGGTGATCCACTTAAGGGAAAACTTGCTGTTGTTCTACAAACCTCTACACTTGGAGGCCCAACAACTGTCTACAAGAATAAATGTGCATAGACATCAAGCTATTTTTCTGGCGCTGTTGCCGGGGAGGTAAGGTAAAAGGTACTCACATCCTCCGGTGTGAGTGCTCGAGTTATTTCCTTTAGATTCTGCAATTTTGTCTTTTTGTTTCTTGTTTTCACTAGTTAGGCTTAATGGAAAACAACAACAAAATTAGAGAGCTTTATAGTATTTATCTTGAGTTAGGACATGAAGTGTTTGAAGAGAAAATTAAAAAACCTATGGAACTTTATTTGCATGCTAATAGCAATGTTGTTAGTATGAATTCTGTGGACACCATTATTGGTAATTCTATGGAAAAGTCTAAGCTTGGGGAAGCTAGTTTTTATGAAAATGATCTTTTTAGTTCCCCAGCTTTGGAAGATAGCTATTCTATTGCTAATGATGATACCAAACCTCCAATATATGATGATTACAATGATCAATATGATATTTTCAGTCCACCTACTATTGAGGAGGAAATTAATTATGATTACAATATGCCTCCTATATTTGATGATTATGGTGATGAAAATAATAATGATAGCTATTTTATTGAATTTGCTCCCACTATAATTAATAAGAATGACTATGTTTATGTGGGTAGTACTAATTATTTTATGCATGTGGCTCATGATAAGAATGTTTTATGTGATAGTTATATTGTTAATTTTATTCATGATGCTACTGAAAGTTATTATAAGATAGAGAAACATGGTTTTATGTGTCTCAACAATATTAAGTTTCCCCTCTTTATGTTGAATGTCTTGAAGTTGCACTTGTTTTGCCTTACTATGCTTGTTGCTTTGTGCTTTCATGACTTGTTTATTTAAAAGATTCTTATGCATAGGAAGTGGGTTAGACTTAAATGTGCTTTGAATTTGCTTCTTGATGCTCTATTTTACTTCAATTCATATTTCTTATGTGAGCATCTTCTCAAACTATCAAGCCTAACTTAAAGGCGTTAAAGAAAAGTACTTATTGGGAGATAACCCAAAAGTTTTAGATGATTCTTGGAATTTATTACTTCAGTAATAACCGCTCCTTATCCTTTTTATTTGCTTTTTGTGCCAAGAGTAACCTCTAATGAGAGAGAAGTAATGATTGGGAAAGTTGCTGTCCCGAAACAGATTTATGTGCTTCACCGTAAAAGTTCATGTAAAATCTCTGTATGTCCTTTTGAGGCGTAAATTTGTGTGCTTCTGCCCCAGGCTGTTATCTAACTTTGGTTAGTTCAAAACATTTCGATTTGAGCAACAGAAGGTCTTCAAAAAATTCTTCTTTACCTGCTGGTCTGTTTTGACAGATTTCTGCCATTATTTGCATTTGCTTCTTGTTGGTTCCTTTTTGAGTTCTTTTGGGGAATTGAGATTTTTGAGGGAAGTGCTACAGTATCTTGTGTTTTAATGGAAGTTTTATTGGTTTTGAAACTGAACCCAAAGACTTATTATCTTGAGTGCACTAATGTTGCTAATAAAGATTGTGTGAAGTTTTGTATGAAGGAAAAATTTCAGGTGTAATGGAAGAATGATGTAATGAGATGAAGAATGGACAAAACCTCAAGCTTGGGGATGCCACCCGTGTCACCCCAAGAAATATTCAAGAAGTATAAGTGTCAAAGCTTGGGGATGCCCAAGGCATCCCCTTCTTCATCAATAAAAATCTCAGGTCTTTCTAGACACTTCATTTTTATTGTTTCATGCATTGTTGTGTTGTTCTTGGAGCGTCTTTGTTTTTGTTTTTAGTTTTATTTTTTTGGTTTTATTAAATAATTTGGTTGGATCCCAACACACTTCTTTTGGAGAGAGACACACCCTGTTATTCATTGCCTAGAACACCCTACTTTTCATTCTTATTGTTTTGTGAGTGTTCTCTTTTGCTAGCATTGTGTTTAGCCTTAGTTTTGTTGTGCTTTCAGCTTAGAACTTTTTAGTTCTTCTTTGTGGATTTGTGAGACAAGCTCACTGATCTTTATTTATTATTATCTTTGTGAGTTGTTTCAAATAAGTCGATTGGTGTTGGAAAGTAGGAAATTCATGCTTAATTGGTAAAAAGGAGCTTGTTTTTAACTGTGACTTAGACTTTGTCATGTCATGCTTGATATTGTTTTGGCTTTATGCTTAGTGATTTTTGCTGTAGCATGACATGTTATAAACAACTGACATTGCTTAAGGTGCCTTGAAAGAATCATGCATTGTTTTAGCATATTAAAGCATAGTATTGTGGTATTCACCTTTGATACTTTATTTGGGTTGACTTGGCGCATGCTCACACCATGTTATGAATATCCCAAGTCACCATAGCCTTTATGATCCTTTAGTTTTCAACTTGTAGTTCACTTTATGCTTTGATCAATGATGTTTTGTCGCTCTGCATGATTATGGCCATTATTGCTCTCTTAGTTGGTCGCTCCCAGTCTTTTGCCAGCCTCCATAACCAAGTATGAGTTCCGCTCATGCATCCAACTCCTAAAACCAAGTTATTCCAAAGAGTCTACCAAACCTACCTACTAGCATATGCTATTCCAAGTATATTCATGTTTTTATCTACCTTCCGAATTAAACTTGTTATGAGAAAACTAGTGATTAAAGTTCTCACGAACTTGATGGCACACTTTACTTTTCTTGCCCTTAAGAAACTTGAACCATTGTGTCGTCTATGTTGTATATGCTTGCACTTATTTGTTGGGGATTAGCAGAACCATGCTATCATGGGGAACGCTTTCAACATTGCACTTGTACTTTGTACCTAGTTGATATCATGCTCTTTTGTCTATGGATGTCGTCAGTGTGAAATGAAAGGGGAGCTTGTAAGTCCATGGAGTTATGTATATGTGTTAGAGAAACGCCTGGGCCGCTGGTCTAATCCATGCTATCATGGTGGAAACCTACATCGTAACCATAATGAGCTGTCTATGAAGCATTCTTCTTATAAAAAAGAGTCAGATATTGAGAAAAAAGAGAAAAAGAAAAAATATGAGAAAAGAGGAAAGAGAGAAAAAAGCACCATATTCCCATGGTAAATAAGAATATTGCTGAGATGCTCATTGTCTGCTTGCCTTGTCATTTTGATATGGGGATTTTTCCGTATCATTGGGCAAGGGGTACCCCGTTGGCGGTTCTCTATGATACACATGTACTTACGATGACAAGAACTTACCAGTAACTAAACTTGAGTACCATGAGGAGCGACCCCCGTATTCAAGGGACATGAGATTTCCAACTTGTACTTTGTCAAGCATATACTCCATAGTTTGTTCACTTTAACCTTAATCACTTTAAGATGCTTATGATAGGGGCAATGAGGGTTGAAAGCTAAAAAGTACCATAATTTTTGGAAGCTCTTTATGAAACTTGAATCCCTACTTCCTTCTATGAAGGCCTTTCTTTTACTTTTATGTTGAGTCTCCACCTTCTATCTTTATGCACCTACTTTGAGAGCATAGTGGCCATTCTTAGTTCTATGTGCATTGCCCCAAGACTTGTTGATTGATGCATAACTTTGATATTGCTTGTTTTAAACTATTTGTCTCTAGTCACTCTTATGAACTTTGAAGGTGTCCTATGCATTTATGTTTGCTACTCTATGAGGGACAAGCTGAATGCCACTATGCTATGTTTTCTTTATGTGAAACAAACAAACGTCTTGCAAAGCATTATTATTCATGAATCTTTTGTTTGTGCCTTTTCATGTTGCAACATAGTTGCTTTGTCTTATTGCTAGAACTTTGTCTTTCATGTTATGATTGAAGTACTATGATCCCAGCTATCAATGTTTTACAAATACTTTGATCAAGTTTATGATGGTGCATGTCACCTCAACGTTATTCTTTCTTTTTATCACTTACCTACTCGAGGACGAGTAGGAGTTAAGCTTGGGGATGTTGATACGTTGCTAACATATCCATAATTTTTGGTGTTCCATGCTTGGTTTTATCTACTTTCTTATGTTTTGTCCACACTTTGGAGTACTTTTCATATGATTTCTTGGACTAACCTATTAACAAGAGACACAGTGCCAGTTGCCTGTTTTCTGCTGTTTTTGGTTCCAGAAAGTCGGAAAATGAATATTCTCGGAATTGGACCGGACAAAAGCCAAAGTCGTTATTTTCCCGGAAGACTCACGGAGCCAAAAGACAAGACGGAGAGGGGCCACAGGGTGGCCACACCATGTGGTGGCGCGGGCTAGCCCTGGCCGCGCCACCAGGTGGTGTGGGCCCCCTGGCCGCCCACCGACCTTGCCTCTTCACCTATAAGATGCCTCCCGATGCAAAAAACCTAGATCGTCAAGCCTCTAGCCACGAAAAGTTCCACAGTGCCGCCGCCACCGAAGGGGAGATTCGGGGGACAAAAAGTCTCTGTTCTGGCACCCTGCCGGGGGGAAGTGCCCTCGGATCCATCTCCATCGCCGTTGCTAATTCCCATGATGAGGAGGGAGTAGTTCTCTCTTGAGGATAAGGGTTCTACCGGTAGTTATGTGTTCATCTCTCTCTCTATGCATGATCATATTGTGATCATGAGCTTTGTAATCAAGTAGATCTACCTTGCTACTCAAGTACTTTAATAGATCTCTGCTCTCCCAATGTGTGTGAAAGTGACAGCGTGCACACCATGGTGGCACTTAGGCTAGAGATTACAAATACTTGTTATGAGTTATATTTGGAGTTGGATGTCTTTATGAAATTGTGGTGTTTGGTTGAACCATCTAGTGCTCAAGGTGATAGTGTGGGGTTATATAGATGGGAAAGGCTTACTTTGAGGTGTGTTGTTATAGCCCTACCATGGATTAGAGTGTCCAACCGGAGAGTAGTTCAGAGTAGTATCATAAAGAGAAGATATTTATATGAGAGTGTTCACTAGTGAAAGTATGATCCCTAGGCCTTGATTCTAAGCACTGAAACACCATTTGCTATTAGTCTTTTCCATGCCATCAAGCTATTTTCTATCGCCGTTACCACTTATAATTATCTATACCACTTGTATTTCACTGAATCTTCGCCGAACTAGTGCACCTATACACCTGACAAGTGTATTGGGTGTATTGGGGACACAAGAGACTTCTTGTATCTTGATTGCAGGGTTGCTTGAGAGGGAATACCTTTGACCACTTCCTCCCTGAGTTTGATAAACCTTGGGTGATCCACTTAAGGGAAAACTTGCTGTTGTTCTACAAACCTCTGCACTTGGAGTCCCAACAACTGTCTACAAGAATAGAAGTGCGTAGACATCACTCCCCCTAGGAAACTCTAAGAGACAGTTGTAGGTTAACTCCGTCTTAGATTGTAGAGGAGGCTACCGTAATAACCAGTCTCAAAGAGGAAATGTATTAGAGACGGACGAAACATGGAGCCGTCTCAGGTCTGAAATTTATAGAGGCGGCTTATCATAATAGCCGACTCAGGTCTCCTGACTATTGGAGACGGTCCCTAGTATAGGCTATCTGAGGTTGACAAGTTCTTGCAAGTGGTTCGAAATACGGGTCGTCTCCATCTCGTACAAGTTAGAGGCATTTTACTTTTTGCACCGTCTGAGGTCTCATATCTTAGAGACGCAAAGAAAAACCGGCTCAGTTGGTGTGCTCTTAGAAAGCTATGCGCTTGAGCCAGAACGAGAAACCGGTTGAGGCCCATGGGAAATTGATGTCTCTAAGTAACGCATTTGTACTAGTGTCAATTATCCACATAGCCTGTTTCATTACCCTGTGCGAGTGCTGGCTCGGCAATGAGCCACACTTTGGCATTTTCAAGAAGCTTTTTAGTTTGAAGAGGCAGTCGGGTTCTGGGTCCATAGTATACGATGTTAGCGGGTGCGGTATATCCGTTAGCCCAGGTGTGTAGTACTTTAGCTTTAGCTTTGTAGATTCTGCTCAAGGATGGAGAGACAGGTGGTTCTACATCCGAGATCAGAAAGTAGGAGAGCGGAAATTTTGCCTAGCTTCGTTTGATTCGGGTTCTAAGACGAAGAGGAAAAGCTCCTAGAAGAACGTGGTCATGCCAGGTGAAATAGATGAAGTTGAGGTCTTGTACCAGCGAGTGCAGTATATTCAACATATCCAAGGCAAGGAGGTCACCGATGTAGACATCATTCGGACCTTCCTACAACATTGAATGCAGCCGCTGTAGGTCAGAGTCTACCGAATGATCCTATGGGCTGGCAAGTCAGACCCAACACGTGTTTCTTTTGAAGACTTGTCGTCCATGGAGATCGAAAGGAAGATTAGGTCATTGACCAAACTCACTGCGGATGAGCCTCTCCCCGCGGAAACAGAGACTAAGCCATTCATTGCCATCAATCCTATGCCTGCGGTAATGCTTTGTCTTCTGTTTTCTTTGCCTTGTGACTATTTTAATAGAGACCTGATGGTGTTATCACCTTTTGTTGCAGGATTAGAAAGTTGAAAGTTTGATGCCTCCCCTACCTAAGAGCTTGCTCCCTCTAGAGGGCACAGAGATGGATGAATCAGGCTCGACTATCCATGTTGTGTAATCACAGGAAGCTCCCGAGTTTAGAAATGATGGAGCTCGCAAGAGGGAACAGAGTGTTGATTCGAATGCCTCTACTCCTGATTCCCCCAGGGAGCCTGCACCTGATGCAGATTCTTGCAAACAATTTCTAGTGGTGCCCCTCCTTACCATGCTTCCCGAACCTCAGGTGAAGAAACGGAAGCGGGTGGAGATTTTTGACCTTGACGAATTCGACAGGTAAGCCTCTTCAAGCTTGCAATTTTGGAGTATGTTGCTCGTTGCCTTTCCTAGATAAATGTTCTTTGTGTTGTTTTATTGATAGGGGTTAACACCGTCTGAAAGTGTCAAGGGCATAGAGGATGAGGGAGTTGCGGACTCCAAGGCCAAGGACGTGGAGATAGCAGCACCCTCCCCGAAGACGGTGGCCACCTCCGGTGATAGCTCCTCGAGTTCCTCCAGGCTGGGGCGCCGCAGGGTTCTAGCTCGAACGACTAGACCAGAACCTTTGGAGTCTTCAGTCGATCATGTAAGTGTGTTTTGTCCATTCGAGGGAGCCCCCCGAGTCCTTTTCTTGATCTAATCTAAAGTACTACACTAGCCCTTCATGCGGGACATGGTGTGCATGGGCCAGCAGCATGTGCAGCTAGATGTTGACTTCTGGCAACTCTAGGGTAAAACTCCTTGTCCTTTTGCACGATTCATCCGGATATGCAGGAAACTTCTGACTAATGTATTTTCGTGTGCGTCAAAGGAGAATAACCAAGCTCTTTGTTGGCTGCAGTCTCTCGAAAAGAGTCTCAGCACCTCAAATACCAATAGGAAGGATGTGGTCAAAGCCCTCGATCATTTCAAGACAGATTCGAAGCAGTGCGATGAAAACCTGGCAACGGTCGCTGCAGAACGAGAGAAGGGTCTGGTTTACCAGCTCATGGCAGTTGCTCAAGCCTTGTGCAGTAAGTTGGTGGTGTTAGTTGCTCTTCCTTCTTATCTTCCTTCGAGTCCTTGCTTTGGATCTGTGATTACTATAGTTTGTAGATGTGACTGGTCTTGATTTTGACCGTCAAGTGCTGGAAAACAATGACCCCTTGGTTGGTGTCATGGCTATAGTTGAAGACCACAACAATTCTGCCCAAGAAGCACTTCTGAAGGTCAAGGACATGCTCGATCGTTTCCATCAGGAGATGTTTCCGAAAGACAAGGCCATTGAGGATGTTGGTGGTCTTGTAGAGGCCTTTGCAGAGGGTGTGCCCATAGAGTACAAACAAACGTAGAAGGCGGCGGGTGCCTCCCTCGGACTACCGATGGCACAAGCTTGTGGTGCTGGGTTGGAAATCAGCAAGGTCACCTCCGAGATGCTAGTGACAACATAAGGCGAAGAGGTAGCCTTTGCTCCTTTTTGCCAACCGCTATAAGAAGTACATCCCTTGACTCATCGAGATGCTTGCAAAGTATTCCGTGGATCAAAGAAGGTTGGCCACGGCGAAAGCCACACAATCGGAGGTTGTCACGGACTCCACGAAGCCTTCAGATGCTTATGCATAGACTATGCCGCACCATTACCACTACTTTTCTTGTATACCAATGTTAGGATTTTGTAATCCCTTCGACGGTACCGTTAGTTGGAGTCAGCAAAACTTGTGATAGTATTTTTACTAAACTTTTGTATATATTGGTTGCTTGCCTATGTCTGTGCTTGAGCTTTTCACTTGTTGCTTCACGATTAAAAGAGTCTTTATCCTTCGATTGTTTGCTTGAATAGGGTTCTGCAAGTGGCGCATCGGTCGCGCCACCTTCCTCTGCTCCTACAGATCCTCCCCAGACAAGGGTGGACGAATTGTCGCAACTTCCCTTGCCGCTCGATTGCGTGAAGGATTTGGATAAGACCGTTGCTATCATCCGCGACCATGCTGTTGTATGGAAGTCGAAGGTGGAAGAGGCCTTTGAGCGGGAAAGGTATCTGCTTGGTGAGGTTGCCCAGATTGGAGAGCAGTCGCAATGTGAGCTTCATTTGGTTGACTTGCGTTCTTTTGACCTTGCTTTGATGTTGGCTGGCATGTCCTTTGTTTTGTGTGCGTAGTTGTAAACTTGATCCCGCTGGAGGAGAAAGAGTGTGCCAGTATCCGATTGAACTGCCTCACACAAGCAGAACTAGAGGCTGGCGGGTTCTTCTGGACTGATCGAGGTCGAGCGACCATGTTGGCAACGCTACAGGATCGTGTTGCTCAGGTGCTGCATTACTTGAAGAAGGCCCAATCCTCTTTCAAGCACATTTTTAGGGCGATGTTTCCGCTAGACGCAGCTCCTTCGATCTTGTTGGCATTGCTATGAAAGATTCATGATGTGGGTGTTGTACACAAATGTGTACACCAGCAACTTGTTGCAGGTGCAAAGGCTGCCTTAGCCTTTGTACATATGCAGTGTCCAGATTTGGACCTGGAGGCCATCGCTGAAGGGCCACCAGTGCCTCCGGATGGAATGGTGTGGAATATGCGACCGCACTACCAGGCAGTTTCCTAGCCTATGGAGGATATTATTCAGTTGTTCGACAAGCGCACCAATGTCCTAATTCAGCAGCGACAATGAAAGTTATCCTGCATAAGACATCTACATAATGTAAACTTGATATAATTTGAGAGGGATTTATGGCCCGTGTGACTTTATTGTGTGTTTGTATGTATTGACGCGAGTGTGTTAGTGCCACGCCTTTTCGTTAGCCTAACACCGACAAATCTCAGTACCTTGCCATCATGTCAGTTGTGTCGCAACTGGGTTGGAGTTTTTGAAGGATTTTGGTTGTTGTTTCAGTCAGCTACTAGGGCATAGGCAGTAAATTATTTTTTCAACGGGGGAACCAAGGGGACGCAGCCCCCGAGTGTGTTGCGTGTGACAAAATAAAAGGAAAAAATAAACTCATGGTTGAGGAACTTAGCTTTATTTATCAAAGGGTAGCGGGTACATGTTTCAGCTAAGTAGCCTGGCTAAGTAGCCTTATTGAAAGGTAAAAACATCTAAGGGTAGAAACATTGCAGCTGTGAAACGTTCCAAGGATTAGAGTATTTGAATCTAGTTTATACGTCCTTGAGGCGATAAGCGCCACCTGGAATCACCTCGGTGATGATGCAAGGTCCCTCCCACGGGGACTCGAGTTTTAGGTGACCTTTCCGCTTGAGTCACAGGACGAGGTCACCTTCGACGAAGGATCTTGGATGTAGCCATTGGCTGTGGTAGTTGTGGAGGCTCTGCTGGTACACCGTTGATCGTGCGGTAGTGATGTCGCATGACTCCTCGAGTAGGTCGACGCTGTCTTCAAGTGTGGTCGCGGATTCAGCTTCGCTATAAGTGACGACATGTGGGGCCTTGTAGCATACTTCTATGGGTAGGACCATGATGTCTATGCACGCTTGTATTTTTGTAGACAGTGTTGGGCCTCCAAGTGTTGAGGTTTGTAGAACATCAGCAAGTTTCCCTTAAGTGTATCACCCAAGGTTTATCGAACTCAGGGAGGAAGTGGTCAAAGGTATCCCTCTCAAGCAACCCTGCAATCAAGATACAAGAAGTCTCTTGTGTCCCCAACACACCCAATACACTTGTCAGGTGTATAGGTGCACTAGTTCGGCGAAGAGATAGTGAAATACAAGTAATATGGATGATTATAAGTAGTAATTGCAATCTGAAATAAGAGTGGAAGCAAGCAAATATGTAACAGGACTGATTGTAAATGGTGTTTCAATGCTTAGAAACAAGGCCTAGGTATCATACTTTCACTAGTGGACACTCTCATATAAATATCTTCTCTTCATTATGATACCCTGAACTACTCTCCGGTTGGACGATGTAGGGCTATAACAACACACCTTAAAGTTCGCATTCCCCATCTAGATAACCCCTCAATCACCTTGAGCGCTAGATGGTTCCAACAAAAACCACAATCTCATAGAGACATCCAACTCAAATTATACTCATGATAAGTATTTATGTAACCTTAGCCTAAGTTCCACACGATGTGCACACTGTCAACTTCACACACGTGAGGATAAGCAGAGATTAATTAAAGCACTTGAGTAGCAGAATAGATCTATTTATTCAACTAGATTACAAAGCTCATGATCTCAATAAGATCACGCATAGAGAGAGAGATGAACACATAGCTACCGGTAGAGCCCTTAGCCTCGAGAGAGAACTACTCCCTCCTCATCATGGGAGTCAGCAACGGCGATGGAGATGGAGGTGGAGTCGATGCAGATGGCTCCGGGGGCACTTCCCCATCCTGGTAGGGTGCCGGAACAAAGGCTTCTGTTCCCTGAATCTCCTCTTTGGTGGCGGCGGTGCTGTAGAACTTTTTGTGGAATTCTGATCCTCCCTTTAGGGTTTTTGCCTTGAGGGGTTTATATAGGAGAAGAGGCAAGGTCGGTGGCCGTGCGAGGGGCCACACCAGGGCCTGGCACTCCCAGGGGGGGCCACCCTATGGTGTGGCTGCCTCGTGGCTCTCCTCTATCTCTACTTTGGACTTTTGTGTCGTGTCGGGAAAAATAGGAACTTCATCTTTTGTTTCGTCCAATTCTGAGAATATTTCTTTACTAGCTTTTCTGAAACCAAAAACAACAGAAAATAGGCAACTGGCACTGCGGCATCTTGTCAATAGGTTAGTTCCAGAAAATGTATAAAAATGCCTCAAAGTGTAGACAAAACATAATATAGTTGATACAAAACAAGCATGGAGCATCAAATATTATAGATACGTTTACGACGTATCAAGCATCCCCAAGCTTAACTCCTTCTCGTCCTCGAGTAGGTAAGTGATAAAAAGAATAATTTTTGAGGTGACATGTACCATCACAATCTTGATCAAGGTATTGTAAAACATTGATAGCTAGGATCATAGTACTCTAACATAAACATGAAATATATAGTTCTAACAATAAGACAAAGCAACTAAGTTGCAACATAAAAAGGTACAACCAAAAGATCATGAATAACAATGCATTGAAAGACATTTGTTTGTTTCACATATAGAAAACATAATAAGAGTGGTAATCAGCTTGTCCTTCATGGATTAGCAGAACATAAATGGATAGGACACCTTCAAAGTTCTTAAGGGTGACTAGGTACAAATAATTTAAGAGCAAGCAATACCAAAATTATGAATCAATCAATAAGTTTTGGGACAATGCACATTGAACTAAGAATGACAACTATGCTCTCTTAATTGGTGCATAAAGATAGAAGATGGAGACTCAATCATAAAAAGATAAAATGAAAGCCCTTCACAGAAGGAAGCAGGGATTTCAAGTTTCATAAAGAGCTTCCAAAAATTATGGTACTTACTAGCTTTGAGCTCTCATTGCCCCTGCCATTGGCATCTTGAAGTGATTAAGGTTAAAGTGACACAAATATGAGGATATGCTTGACAAATTATAAGTTTAAAATCTCATGCCCCTTGTGTACGAGTACCGAACCTCATGCTACTCAACTTTGGTCTCAAGCAAGTTCTTGTCATTGTAAGTATATGTGTATCATAGAGAACCGCCAATGGGGTACCCCTTGCTGCATGAGGAGCTTTCCCATATCAAAATGACAAGGCAACAGACAACGAGTATCTTAGCGATTTTTTATTTGCTATTTGCATAGGTTTTTATTGAGGATGCTTCACAGAATACTCATTATGGTTATGTTGCACGTTTCCACCATGATTAGGCATGGCTTAGGCTAGCCGCCTAGGAATTTCTCTAACACGCATACAGACTCCATGAGCTTTCAAGCTCCCCTTTTATTTCACACTGCCGGGATCCATAAACAAAAGAACACGATATCAACTGAATAATAAGTGCAATGTTGAAAGTGTTCCCCGTGGTAAGATGGTTCTGCTAACTCACAACTTATAAAATGCAAGCATATAGGTAACATAGATGGGCACAATGGTTCAAGTTTATTAAGTGCAAGAAAATAAAGTGTGCCGTCAAGTTTGTGAGAGCTTTAATCACTAATTTTCACATAACAAAAGTTTAATTTGGAAGATAGATAAACACATGAATATACTTGGAATGGTGTAACTGAAGGGGATCCGCAGCAGAAAACAAAAAATTCCTACGTTGGAACCCAAAAACTGCCTAGGATCTATCTATGTAGTAATGCAGTAACGGCCAATGGGTATAGAATACATACCCTTGTAGACCATACGCGGTTAACGTTTCGAGGGGAACGTGGTTGATGTAGTCGTACTCGTAGCCGACCTCAAGGTCACGAAGCTCTTCGCAGGTCACCCCTTGCTCCTTCTTCATCGTGCAGCAGCTCCGGCTCACGACATTTAAGCGCCCCAAGTGTTGCGTCTCGTGTCTTCGTACACATCCGGTGCACGATGAGACCTCTGGATCCCCAATCCCACCGGGAGTGCGAAAGTTGATATCCGGCTAGGAATCCCTGCAGCGCAATGGTGTACTGCAGGTGTGCCTTGTTCGCACAGCCCAAACTTGGGGCCATGGTCACAAGGGCTAGAGAGAGAGGGAAGGAGGAAGTCAACCAAAGGACTTCTCCAATTGTTGGTGTATTGGTGTATTTTTAATCCCACCCATGGGCACCCCTTTATATAGGCTAAGGGGGTGTGCCTTTCTCAAAGGGTTAGCCATATGGGACTAAAGGGCAAAGGAAAAGGGGCAAAAAGGAGCCAGCCAGCCGGCTGGGCCAGCAAGCCACAACCCATCAACCACCACAGCAAGCCGGACGGCTGGTTGTGCCGACGCGGCCCGCGCTCGGTCACAATAGCCAGGCAAGCCAGCCCGGGTGGGCCGGCCATGGCCCAGTGCATGCCTGCACGACGGCGAGCGGTAGTGACTGCCCAGCCCGGGTGGGCCTGCTTGTCCTGGCGCGGCCCAGCGGTGCAGCCCGCCAGCCCGCTCCCCGCGAGCTCCTATTGGGCCAGGTTGAGCTGGCCTAGCAGCGGCGGCTGCCAGCTATTGTCTGCCCCATGCGGCGGTAACTATCTGCCGCCCACGTGGGCTGGTTGATTTTCCTTTTTCCCTTTCTTTTTTCTGTAGCTTTTCTTCTAGGCTAATTCCCTCCGGGGATTTGGCCTAATATAAAAGTTGCTTTTATAAATCTTAATTTAAATATTATTTAGAATATATTAATTCATAATTAACATATACTAAATGTATATTCAAATTCCCGTTTATCCGAAAACACTTTTCTGGTCTTTTCGTTTATTCTTTCTCCGAACAACTTCGGATCTCTCCGTGGAACATTTCCGGCTTTCTCTTTCTCTACTGTGATTCCGTCTTACGAATGATCGCTCTCATCGTACCCTTAAGTGTATCCTCTCACGGCTCAGGAATGCTCTAGACATGATCTAAATCAATGATCAACAGAGGGACCAGGGATATCCATGTGACCCCTATGCATTCCTGATGACAATGTCGTTTGAACCGGTAAATGTAGCTTCAAATTTCCTTTTGTTTCTTGATACGACTTGTTTGAGATCTGGTCATTTGTATCCCATACCTTCGTCAATCTCGTTAACAACAAGTTCTATTTTCTTGTTACCGTGATATTACATCCCCGTGACCGAGTCACATGTTGCAACATTTATGGATGTAATCTCACCAAACCGGCCATATGTATCTTTACCCGTCATGTGGGTGAACAAATCCCGGTCTTGCAGTCACATGTCATCTATTGTTCCTTTGGAATACCCAACGTACACCTTTATGGCCACCGTATTACCAGATGACGGTTGATCCAATCTAAGCAGCCTCGGGAAACAGTGAGTAATATGAGCTCACGGTCTAAGGAAAAGGAATCTAGATTTAGATGTTTCAACAATGAACTATATGACTTGATCATGTCGCAATCCTTCGAGGAATGTCCATCACATCATTCTCCAATGATATGACCCCGTTGTCAATTGGCATAAATGCCCACGATCTTGAAACCCAGATCATCCTCATGACCAACAAACTAGTATGAATAGAGGCTACTACGGACTTGGTTGTTTCATACCACACCTGTACCAATGTTTCTACTTGGCACAATTATAGCACAATATGAAACTATTATAAACTAATTGAGATATGACAATAAAAACCTATTTATTATTTGCCTCTAGGGCATATCTCCTTCAGTAACACACCATGCATAGGAATTTATAGTGGACTCTTTGGAATAACTTGGTTTCTTGGGAGTTGGATGCATAAGTAGAACTCATACTCAGTATAGGTGGAGGCTAGCAAAAGACTGGGAGCGACCAACTAAGAGAGCAATAATGGCCATAATCATGCAAAGCGACAAAACATTATTAATTAAAGCATAAAGTGATATTGCATGTCAAAAACTAAATAATCATAGAGTCTATGGTTACTGGTTCATAGTCCTAACATGGCGTAAGCATGTGCCAAGTCAACCCAAATAAAGCATCAAAGGAGAATACCACAATATTATGCTTTTGTATGCTAAAACAACGCATGATTCTTTCAAGGAACATTAAGAAATCTCAATTGTTTGAAACAAGTCATGCTACAACAATAATCACTAAGCATATGGTCAAAGCAATATCTAGCATGACATGATAAAGTCTAAGTCATAGTCAAAACAAGCTTCCTTTTGTACCACTATAAGCATGAAACTTCCTACTCTTTTCCAACACCAATCGACTTATTTGAAACAACTCTCAAAGATAATAATCAATAAAGACCAGAGAGCACGTATCACCCATCTACAAACAAGAACTAAAAAGTTCTAAGCCAAAATAATAAGAAAACTAAAGCTAAACGCAATGCTAGCAACAGAGAACACTCATAGAACAATAAGAGTGAAAACTAGAGTGTTCTAGGCAATGAATAACAGGGTGTGTGTCTATCCAAAAGAAGTGTGTTAGGATCCAACCAACTTATTGCGGCAAAGAAAGCAAAATAAAACTAAAAACAAAGACGCTCCAAGAACAACACATAGTGCATAAGGTAATAAAAATAAAGTGTCTTGAAAGAAGACCTAGGATTATTGATGAAGAAGGGTATGCCTTGGGCATCCCCAAGCTTTGACGCTTGTACTTCTTGAATATTTCTTGGGGTAACACACGTGGCATCCCCAAGCTTGAGCTTTTGTCCATACTTCATCTCATCACATCATTCTCTTCCTGCACTTGAAAACTTCCTTCATACAAAACTTCACACAATCTTCATTAGCAACATTAGTGTATTCAAAATAATAATCCTTTGGGTTCAGTTTCAACTCAAGTAAATCATCCATTAAAACATAAGATACTGTAGCAATTTCTTTTAAAATCTCAAGTGATCCAAGAGAACTCAAAAAGAAACCGATTAAGAGGCAAATGCAAATAATGACAGAAATCTGTCAAAACAGACCAGCAGGTAAAGACCGATTTTTTCGAAAATCTTTTGTTGCTCAAATCGAAAAGTGCAAAACTAACGAAAGTTGGGTAATAACCTGGGGCATAAGCACAAAATATTACATCTCAATCCGACGTACTGAGATTTTTCACGATGTTTTACAGTGACGCACAGAAATCTGTTTTGGTGCAACAACTTCCCCATATCATACTTCCCTCTCATTAGAGGTTATTCTTGGCACAAAAACCAAACAAAAAGGATAAGGAGAGGTTATTACAGAGGCAATAACTTCCAATACTCAACAAAACAAAAATAAACTGAAAGTAAAAATATAATGGGTTGTCTCCCAAAAGCTCTTTCTTTATAGCCATTAAGATAGGCATGATAATATCGATGATGCTCACATAAGAAATATGAATCAAAGTAAAAGAGAGCATCAAGAAGCAAATATGCAACAAATTTAAGTCTAACCCTCTTCCTATGAAAAATAATCTTGTAAAGAAACAAGTCATGAAAGCACAAAGCAACAAGCATAGGAAAGCAAAACAAGTGCAACTTCAAAAATTTCAACATAAAGAGGGGAGACTTAATATTGTTGAGATACATAAAACCATGTTTCCCTCACTAATAATAACTTTCAGTAGCATCATGAATAAAATTAACAATACAAATATCACATAAAACATTCTTATCATGAGCCACATGCATAAAATAATTATTACTCTCCCTATAAGCATAGTCATTCTTATTAATCATAGTGGGAGCAAATTCAACAAAATAGCTATCATTATTATTATCATCACCATAATCATCAAATATAGGAGGCATATTGTAATCATAATTAATTTTCTCCTCAATAGTAGGTGGCCTGAAAATATCATATTCATCATTGTAATCATCATATATTGGAGGTATAGTATCATCATAAGCAATAGAATAGTTATCTTCCAAAGTGTGTTCATTTGTAAACATATCATCATTGGAAGGAACATGGATAGTACTAATAGTACAACAATTATTAACATCATCATTTTCATAATTGGTACCGAAGAGATTTTCAATATCAAAAGTAGTGTGCTTTTCCCAATCATGATCACTACTATAGGTAATAGGCATAGGAACATCATCGAGTTCAGACTCATCAAAAACTATAATAGGAGCACCATGCTTGGGGGAAAATACCGTTTCCTCCCTCCTTTTACTCATCCTCCTCTTCTTTTTCTTCTTCTCTTTAGGAGGGAGAGGCTTGAAAGGAAGCTTATCCATATACCCTGGTTTATTGTTAGACACAATAGAAGAAACTTTGGAGGATTCCTCCTTTTCATTAATAAGAAAAAAACACATATTAGTCCTGCCATATTTTGGTAAAATCTCATATTTTATAATATTGTGTATGTAAGTATTTGTGTGGCAATTATCAACACAATAAAGATGACAACCATGCAGGACGCTATTCATATCAAAAGCACTCATATCTACCAAAGAAGTTTTTCTTGATAACTCTTCGAACCCAAAAATAATGTAAGTTCATTATGCTAATTAGGAGTGATCGTGTTATCACAATACAAACTTGCAATTTCATTGGATTAGAAGGGCTATTATTATGTCCTAAGCATTGAAAATTGAAATGACCCACTCCAAAGCAAAGTTCACAAATAAAAGGATAGAGGGCACAAACTTTTTTACCAAGATCATTTAGAGCCCTATACCACATTCTAGTTTTTTCATTCCTGTGGGTGATACAATATTCTTATTCAATTTGATTCTTTTCACAAGGTCTATGTACTCCACAAAAATTAACATGCTTATAAGAAATAGTACTTTTAGAGGTATGAGCATGTTTATTGCTATCATTAATAACAATTTCATTTTTCATGCAAGTGTCTTTAAAAGGCTCATGATACATGTCCCATTTTTCTTTACAAGCATTAATATGAGAAGCAAAGTCTCTACAACAATCAAAAAGAATTTGAGGATTAAGACCATATTTAGCGCTAAGCTCTTGAAAATCAGCAGTTTCAGCGAAAGACTTAATGCAATCATATTCATAGTTTATACCTGGTTCTTTACCTTTGTCGTTATCCCAATCTTCGGTATTGCTTTGAATTGTTTCAAGAAGATCCCACTTAGATTTGACCTCCTTCCTTGTGAAGGATCCCTCTAAACAGGTATCTAGGTAGTCGTTGTAATGCCCTGAAAACCTTGTATAAAAATTATTAATAACAATATTACTGGGGAGCTCATGAATGGGACATTTGAGCATTAGTGACCTCAATCTCCCCAATGCTTGGGCAATACTTTCTCCATCATGAGGATGAAAATTATAAATATAATTCCTATCTTTATGAATTTCATGAGGAGGATAAAATTTAGAGTAAAAGAGAGATTCAAGTTCCTTCCACTCCGAATGATGAGGATCGTCTAGTAGCTCATACCACTCCCTTGCTTTGCCCTTAAGTGATAAAGAGAATAGCTTCCTCTTAACTTGGTTCATTGAAATACCTGCACACTTGAGCAACTCGCATAATTCATGTACAAAGAGTAAATGATCACCAGGATGGATAGTTTGATCTCCAAAATAACAATTATTCATAACACGTTCAACAATTTCCATAGGTATTTTAAAAGGGAGGCTTTCAATATGTGGATTTAAAATATCACAAGTATCATTAGAATTACCACATATGGGAGATAAAGTATCATCAGCGCAAATTTTCTCCTCTAAAGCTAGGGAACTAAAAAGATCATTTTTATAAAAACTAACTTCCCCAAGATTAGACGTTTCCATAATATTAGTAACAAAGGTGTTCAAAAAATTCATACTAATAACATTGTTATTAGCATGCAAATAAAGTTCCATGTGTTTTTTAATTTTCTTTTCAAACCATTCATGTTCTACCTCAGGAAAAATACTAAAAAGCTCTCTAATTTTTTTTCCATTAAGCCTAACTAGTGAAAATAAAAACAAGAAACAAAAAGATATAATTGCAGAATCTAAAGGAAATAACTTCGAGCACTCACACACCAGTAATAGTACTAGAAGATAGTTTAGTAGCCAGAGGATGTGAGTACCTTTTACCTTACCTCCCCGACAACAGCGCCAGAAAATAGCTTGATGTCTACGCACGCTTCTATTCGTGTAGACAGTGTTGGGCCTCCAAGTGCAGAGGTTTGTAGAACAGCATCAAGTTTCCCTTAAGTGGATCACCCAAGGTTTATCGAACTCAGGGAGGAAGTGTTCAAAGGTATCCCTCTCAAGCAACCCTGCAATCAAGATACAATAAGTCTCTTGTGTCCCCAACACACCCAATACACTTGTCAGGTGTATAGGTGCACTATTTCGGCGAAGAGATAGTCAAATACAAGTAATATGGATGATTATAAGTGGTAATTGCAATCTAAAATAAGAGTGGCAGTAAGCAAACATGCAACAAGACTGATTGTAAATAGTGTTTCAATGCTTAGAAACAAGGCCTAGGGATCATACTTTCACTAGTGGACACTCTCATATAAATATCTTCTCTTCATTATGCTACCCTGAACTACTCTCTGGTTGGACGATGTAGGGCTATAACAGCACACCATAAGGTTCGCATTCCCCATCTAGATAAGCCCTCACTATCACCTTGTGCGCTAGATGGTTCCAACAAACACCACAATCTCATAGAGACATCCAACTCAAATTATACTCATGATAAGTATTTCTGTAACCTTAGCCTAAGTGCCACACGGTGTGTACACTGTCAACTTCACACATGTGGGGATAAGCAGAGATTAATTAAAGCACTTGAGTAGCAGAATATATCTACTTATTCAACTAGATTACAAAGCTCATGTTCTCAATAAGATCACGCATAGAGAGAGATGAACACATAGCTACCGGTAGAGCCCTTAGCCTCGAGAGAGAACTATTCCCTCCTCATCATGGGAGTCAGCAACAGCGATGGAGATGGCGGTGGAGTCAATGCAGATGGCTCCGGGGGCACTTCCCCGTCCCGGCAGGGTGCCGGAATAGAGACTTCTGTCCCCTGAATCCCCTCTTCGGTGACGGAGGCGCTGCGGAACTTTTCGTGGAATTCTGATCCTCCCTTTAGGGTTTTCGTCTCAGGGGGATTAGATAGGCGAAGAGGCGAGGTTGGTGGCTGCCCGAGGGGCCCACACCAGGGCCCGGTGCGCCCAGGGGGGCCGTGCCACCCTATGGTGTGGCTGCCTCGTGGCTCTCCTCCGTATCTGCTTTGGACTTCTATGTCATGTCAGGAAAAATAGGAACTTTGGCTTTTGTTTCGTCCAATTCTGAGAATATTTCTTTACTACCTTTTCTGAAACCAAAAACAGCAGAAAACAGGCAACTGGCACTGCGGCATCTTGTCAATAGGTTAGTTCCAGAAAATGTATAAAAATGCCTCAAAGTGTAGACAAAACATAAGATTCAACACAAGGGGAGCCAAAGAATATTTATCAGCCTTAACAACTGAGTTGTCAATTCAGCTGCACCTGGAAACAATATTGCTCATAGCAGTTTATCAGTAGCAACAGTTTTGTAGTAGGAATAGTAAAGTAACAGCAGTAGCAAAGCAAAGACAGTAGTAACAAAAGCAGTAAACAGTGGGATTCGAGTGCCGTAGGCATAGGGATGGATGAACGGGCGTTGCATGGACAAGACAATTCACATAGCACTCAGAACATAGGGCAATTGCAGATAAATAAGATAAAGCATCCAAGTACTAGACAATCCTAGGCATGTGTTCCATATATAGTCATACGTGCTCGCAATGAGAACTTGCACAACATCTTTTGTCCTGCCAGCCCGTTTGCAGCGGGGCCTCTAGGGAGCTACTGGCAATTAAGGTGCTCCTTTTAATAGAGCACCAGAGCAAAGCATTAACACTCCGTGAACACATGTGATCCTCACATCAAAGCCTTTCCCTTCCGGTTATCCCGATTTCTATCACTTCGGGGCCATAGGTTCCGGATAACAACGTGTGTATACAACTTGTAGATAAGACCAAGAACAATACTATCATAATGAATCAATAACATGTTCAGATCTGAAATCATGGCACTCGGGCCCTAGTGACAAGCATTAAGCACAACAAGTCGCAACAAAGTCATAAAGCACTAATAAAATATACTAGGCACCATGCCCTAACAATCTGATGCCATTACATGAACGATCTCATCCAATCCCTACCATCCCCATAGCCTACAGCGGGGGATTACTCACTCATAGATGGGGGAAACATGGATGGTCGATGGAGAAGCGATGGTGATGATGATGGCGATGATCTCCTCCAATTCCTCGTCCCGGCAGGGTGCCAGAATGGAGTTTCTGGTGCTGTTTCGTGGAATCTGGTGGTGGCGGCGGAGCGGAACTCCTTCTGGAAAAACGTCGAACCCCCCAAAGTTTTTAGGTCAGAAGGCTCCTTATAGGCGAAGAGAGAGGCCGAGGGGGTGCCTGGGGGCCCACACCACCCCTTGGCGCGGCCTGGCCTGGCCCGCGCCACCAGGTGGTGTGGCCACCCCCTGGCTCTTCTCCGTCTCGTATTCTGGCTCCTGGAGTCTTCGGGTGAAATAGAATTTTTGGCATATTTTCCGGGAGTTTTCCTGATAGTTGATTTTCTGCACAAAAAGTAGACACTAAGGCAATTCTGCTAAAAACAGTGTCAGTTTGCATTAGTTGCATCCAAATCACACAAGTATAGATGAGAAACAATAGCAAAAGTTTTCGGGAAAGTAGATACGTTTTGAACGTATCAACTCCCCCCAAGCTTAGCTTATTGCTTATCCTCAAGCAATTCAGTTGAAAACTGAGTGCGATAAAAGAACTTTCACGAACACATTTGCTTCATATGATGTAAATATTCTCAGCAATGCGATCAACTACTTAAACAGTTCATAATAAAGAGTATGCAACTAAGTCTACTTAATAGTCATTGCAAGCTATGAAGATATTCCAACTCAAGAATAATAAGTAGCATGAAACACGAACATAAGCAACATTACAATGCTCATATAAAGGTATGATAGAGTGGTATCTCGCTTGCCTTTGATTATGAATGCCAAGGCACCTCTGAAGTTCAAGTGGTGACTAGAAGTAAAGATATCAAGGATACAAGCATCAAAGTCATAACACAAATAATCAAGTAATGAGACAAGCACAAAAATGACAACTATGCTCTCAAGAAGGTGCTCAAAGAATATGTGGAGACTCAACAAGTACAAGAAAAAGGTTTTGAATAATTTTGAAAGGCTTCCAAATGCTGAAAGTATGGTACTCGTTAGCTTTGAGCTCTCATTGCTCCTATCATAAGCATCTTTAATGTGGTTAAGGTGAAAGTGAGGTCCAATTTGAGTTATATGCTTCACAGACTATAAACTGAAAATCTCAAGTCCCTTGAGTACGAGGGCCACTCCTCATGCTACTCAACTTTAGTTACCGGTAAGTTCTTGTCATCGTAAGTATGTGCGTATCATTGAGAACCGCCAACGGGGTACCCCTTTCCCGATGATACGGAAGAATCCCCATATCAAAATGACAAGGCAAGCAGACAATGAGTATCTCAGCAATCTTCTTATTTACCATGGGAAAATGGTGCTTTTTTTCTCTCTTTCCTCTTTTCATAAAACTCTTTTTTTTCTTTTTCTCAATAGCTATCTCTCTCTTTTTTATAAGAAGAATGCTTCATAGATATCATTATGGTTACGCTGCAGGTTTCCACCATGTCAGCATGGATTAGACCAGTGGCCCAGGCGTTTCTCTAACACACATACATAACTCCATGGACTTACAAGCTCCCCTTTTATTTCACACCGATGACATCCGCAAACAAAAGAGCAAGGTATCAACTGGGTATATATTTACAAGTGTTGAAAGCGTTCCCCGTGATAGCATGGTTCTGCTAATCCCCAACCTATAATTAGCAAGCATATAACTTTCATGGAGAGTTCACAATGGTTCAGATTTATTAAGTGCAGAAAATAAAGTGTGCCATCAAGTTCGTGAGAGCTTTACTAACTACTTTTCCCATAACAAGCAAACATTTTATTCGGAAGAAAACAAGGCACATTGAATATGCACGGGAGTAGCAAATGATGCTAATAGTAGGTATGGTGGACACTTTGGAAATATTTGGTTTAGGAAGTTGGAAACTTGAGTAAAACACTCAGTGGAAGTGAAGGCTAGCAATAGTAAGGGAACGACAAACGAGAGAGCAATAGCTGTCATTATCATGCTTGCAACAAAACAAGACTACTCATGGCATGAAAGTGATTCAAGATCCTCAAGGCAAAATAATTCGTCAAGGCTTAACTGATTATTACAGTCATGTGCATGCATGAGCATGTGCCAAGTCAATTCAGATGAAACATTCAGAGGAGGATACCACGGTGTCATACCAATTTATGAATAGAGCAACACAAGCAAAACATTCATAAGACATGCTACAAACTATTAGCGAGCTAGAGCTAATCATAAGAAAGCAAGAACTATTAAGCATCCAAAGAAAACATACACTCTACATGAACGGACTAAGCAAGCTCACAGTGATGAGTATATGTACAAAAATGAAAACAAATAGAGTTCGTTACCAGCCTCTTACCACGCCTCAAGTTGTCATGAATCCTCATTATTGCTCTTCACTTGTGTGGCTTGAATAATAATATGAAACCAATATTCCACTGAGAACTGCCGAACCCTGTAGCAAACTCGCAAAATCAAAGAAGAACGACAAATATTTTTGGTGTTTTCGATTTTTAAACAAGAACCAAAAAGGAAAAACAAACAAAGCAAAATCTTTTTGGATTTTGCGAATAGTTCAAACAAAGCAAAAGGGAAAAACAAACCAAGGCAAAAAGAAGAAGCAAACCAAAGAGAAACAACAAAAATATTTTTGGTCTTTTTGTGTTTTTAGAAAGCAAAAGCAAAGAAGAACAAAAACTAAAAAGAGAACGCAAACATGAATATACAACGTACCGACGCAACATGATATGGATATGAGTGCGGTGTCGGTGTACCTCCCCCAAGCTTAGGCTTTTGGCCTAAGTGGGTATCAATCCATGTACGAATAGGGGTTCCAAGCGGGCGGATCTTGGTAAGAATGGTCGTAGCTAGGCCCATGAGAAGAAGAATAAGCTCCCCAATCATAAGCGGGCTGCTGATATGAAGACTCTCCCTCATTCGAGGGCTGGACTGAATCATCCATGACCTCCCTTCTAGTGTCCTGCTCCTGTTGGCAGAGTTCTCCCAAGTACATGTCAAGCTCTTCCTCAGTGAGGGACCATCCTTCCCTGTTATTAAGGTTAAAAAAACAGGTGCAGGCAAAAGAACAACACGCTCGGACTTGCTCTTTCTCCAACCAGCTTTGAGAAAGGTTATTTCATAAGACAGCTCACTCAAACTAGCCCATGAGGAAACAAATTTATGCTGTATCATGGAATTAAGATCAAGCCTCTCTATGGGAAACTATAGGTCTAGATGATGAGGCACTAAACCATGCAATGCTAGTAAACGAGAAGCAATGAGGCCTCCACAAATTCCACCTTTCTCACGGTTAGCAGCAAGACGGAAAGCTATCAAAGCACCCAATTTGTAAGACCTATCTCGTCTAAGAGCAGCAGAGATAAATGCTAGATCAAACGAAGATAACTTATTGGCAGTTTTCCTAGCAAGAACACACTTGGCAATAAAGTAGGCAAAGTAGCGAATGGAGGGAAGATGAATGTTACGGATTTTTCTATTCTCCTTCGAGAAGCTACTCCCTTGGCAATTTTCTGCATATAAATCCATGAGTGGTTCTGGTCTTTCTTTAATCTTCCTACATGATCCCCCATTGAGGTACCTTAATAGCTGCACAAAAATCATCAAGAGAAAGGTTGACAGCAATATTGTAAATTTTGTAATGGACCATGGGGTTAGGCAAAGAGTGACTAAATTTGAAATCCTACACCACAGACATGGTTAGCTTAACAAATTGACAAGGTTCATCTTCCAGAAAGCGCTCTAACCCTGCATTAGAAACCAAAGTGTGGAAATCTTGTAGAATTCCTGCAGCTCTCATGAACTCAGGGCATGGATAAATGGAGGGAAAAACTTCCTCCTCCCGATGGACCTTCATGACCTCAGGCACCCAAACCTCATGTTGGTTTAGGTGGTGTTCACTCATATTCTATTCTGAAATTTAAACACCTTTTAAACAAGTGATTGCAAAGTAAATATAAGGAAGGATTCTACTCATAGGGACTTGCAAGAGGCCTAAACATGCATCAAAACTATATCTCTAAGTATCAAACAAGCTTACAAGATCTCATAACCAATCACCTACAGCAGCAAAATACTCAACATATAATCCACTAAACACAAATCTACTTGGACAACGGGAGGAGTCACATACCAGGGAACAAATGCTCCAAATTTCAGCAAGAAAGATGGGCTGAGCAAGGAGATCAAAGAAATCGAGAGTAAGCATAGAAAGAACGTGATTTTGAGCTATGAACTGGAGCTTACTCGGGAGAGAGAAGAAAGTGGCAGGTGAGAGAGGTAGTAGGGGGCCAGGGGTGGCCCACACCAGGGCATGGCGCCACCTAGGGCTGGCGGCGCCACCACATGGTGTGCCTGCCTGGTGGGCCCCCTGGTACCTACCAGGTACTCCTCTGCCCCTTTTTTCACGTACAAATTTAATATGAATTTTCTGGAATTTTTCGAGACACTTTATTTTTGGGCATTTTCAGGCATAGAAGAATGATTTTCTAACAGACATATTTTTTTCTTTTGGAAACATGATGCAAGGACAAAACAAGGCTAGAACTACAGAAGTTCTAGCATCCAAGCAACTAACAACACAAAGAAAACTAAACGAAAGCAAAAACTAAAATGCAAAGGATAGAAATAAACGGAGATAATCATAATGAAAACATTGTTTTGTTCAATGGAATCCTTTTTTTACCAAGGTTAATCAAGTCTTGCTACCAAAACAATTGCATATGAGACAAAACTTTGTACTCCACTAATGATTATGTTACATTAACCTTGATAGCAATGGTCCCAATCATAATGTTTCAAATTTTTCTCTTGGTATGGGACAATATATTTCTCCAACTTGAATGCCTTCAACATGTTCAATTGAATTCAAACCATAAGTCCTTTCAATCTTCTTAGGGAAATAGACAGTATGTTCCTTGTCATTAACATTGAAGGTCACCTTTCCTTGATTACAATTAATAACAGCTCCTGCAGTATTAAGAAAAGGTCTCCCAAGAATAATAGACATATTATCATCTTCAAGCATTTCAAGCACAACAAAATCAGTCAATATCAAGCAATTGTGAGCCACCTAAATAGGTACATCCTCACATATACCCACAGGAATAGTGGTAGATTTATCATCCATTTGCAAAGATATATCAGTTGGTATCAAATTTTTAAGCTGAAGCCTCTTATAGAGAGAGAAAGGCATATCACTAACTCTAGCTCCCAAATCACACAAAGCAGTTCTAACATAATTGTTCTTAATAGAGCAAGGGATAGTTGGAATCCCTGGGTCTCCAAGTTTTTTAGGAACCTTACCATTGAAGGAATAATTAGCAAGCAAAGTAGAAATTTCTTCATTAAGGATCTTCCTTTTATTCGAAACAATGTCCTTCATATACTTTGAGTAAGGAGGCAACTTAATAGCATCAGTCAAAGGAATTTGCAAGAATAAAGGCTTCATCCACTCACAAAACTTATTATAGTGTTCATCTTCCTTTGACTTGTGTTTCTTATCAGGGAAAGGCATAGGTTTTTGGACCCAAGGTTCTCTTTCACTACCATGTTTCTTAGCAATAAAATCTTCTTTGGTGTATTTAGTATTCTTAGTGTGGTTTTCAGGTTCTTCTTCAACTTTTTCTTCATTAGGAACAACATTTTCTTCATTACCACTTTCAGTTTCAGCATCAGAGATAGATATACTATTAGGATCTATAGCAGGTTCAGAGGGTTCTACAACAGTTTTATGTTTCTTTTTCCTTTTCTTACGAGTAGAACCACTATTTTCAGCTTGTTGAGAATCCTGCTCAATTCTTTTGGGATGCCCCTCAGGATATAGAGGATCCTAGGTAGCAGCTCCACTTCTAGTTCTAATTTCATAAGCATGTTTTTCTTTAGCAGCATTAACTAGCAAGTTGTTTTGCACTTTAACGAGTTGATCTATTTGAGTTTGAACCATTTGAAAGTGTTTAACAATCATTTTAACATCATTAGAGGTTCTTTCCACAATATCTTTCAACTCAACAATAGCTCTAGTGTTTTCCATTAGATGATTTTGCACCCTTTTATTAAAGTTATCTTCTAAGCATTGATTAGGAGGTTTAGATTAAGGGATATCACCTTCATCAAAGTGTTGGAGAGAGTGTACCTCAATAGTGGGTGAGTAGGGAATAGGCTTACATAATTCTTCTATAGGAGGTAAATTCTTGACATCTGCAGCTTTAATTCCCTTCTCCTTAAGACATTTCTTAGCTTCCTTCATCACTTCATCATTTAATTCAATAGCTCCCCTCTTCTTTGATGTTGGAATAGGCATAGGAATAGATGGTGCAGGTACAATTACTTCAGGTATAGCTTGTTTAGGAGGAGTCCAATCTTCATAATTCTTGCTTGTTTTAGCCATTAATTCCTCAGCTTCCTTAGGAGTCCTATTCCTGAAAACACAATCAGCACAACTATCTAGGTATGTCCTAGATTCCTCGGTTAGTCCATTATAAAATATATCAAGTAGCTCATTCTTAGGTAAAGGACTTCCATCATGTGCATGAATCAAAGCACAAAACCTTGCCCAAGATTCTGGCAATGCCTCTTTTTCTCCCTGTTTGAAATCAAAAAGTTCCTGCAAAATAGCATGTCTAGCACTAGGAGGAAAATATTTCTGCAGGAAAGTACTAATCAAGCACTCAGGGCTATCAATAGATCCAGGAGGTAAATTACTAAACCAAGTTTTAGCTTCTCCTTTCAGTGAAAAAGGAAAAAATCTTAGCAACAAAGTAAGTACGCATCTTAATATCATCAGAAAACAAGCCACTCATGGTAGAAAGTTCATTCATATGTGCTACCGCACTTTCATTCTTAGTCCCACAAAAAGGTTCTTTCTCGACAATAGCTATGTAAGATAGATCGAGAGAGAAATCATAATCTTCTTCTGTAATGTTTATGGGAGAAGCAGCAAACTTAGCAGCAGGATATAATTTGGGTCTAATAGTATGCCTCTCAAGGAGACTCTTACCAGCGCTCCTATCATGGGTGTTCTTACATTCTTTAATAAACTCATCGGTCATCTCAACATAATCTTCTTCAATATCATAACTCTCACTAGACTCAGGTGAGCTAACAGGTGTGGTAGTGTCTTAATTAGGAGTTTCGGTATTTCCAGCTATAGTTCTAGCAATCGTAGCATCTAGGAAAGGACCTAATGAACCACTCTTATCAAGCATAGTAGAAGCAGCATCATAAGCATCAGAAGTTTCAGATTCAGCAGTAGTAGCACTGTGTGTGGCATGTGTATGTGGTGGTGTAACGAGCTTACTTATAACAAAAGGTGAATCAAGAGCAGCAGAGGTGTTCAGAACCGTACCTCTTCTTGTAGTGGATGGTAAAATAGGAACCTTGCCATCACGAGACTTACCCATGATGGATGGATAGCGGCGAACAATAGAGAATCCAAGTGAGCTTGATAAAGAAAGCTATGCTCTCCGGCAACGGCGCTAGAAAATAGTCTTGATGACCCACAAGTATAGGGGGTGTATCGCAGTATTTTCGAGGGAAGTGAAACCCCATTTATTGATTCGACACAAGGGGAGCCAAAGAATATTTATCAGCCTTAACAACTGAGTTGTCAATTCAGCTGCACCTGGAAACAATATTGCTCATAGCAGTTTATCAGTAGCAACAGTTTTGTAGTAGGAATAGTAAAGTAACAGCAGTAGCAAAGCAAAGACAGTAGTAACAAAAGCAGTAAACAGTGGGATTCGAGTGCCGTAGGCATAGGGATGGATGAACGGGCATTGCATGGACAAGACAATTCACATAGAAATCAGAACATAGGGCAATTGCAGATAAATAAGATAAAGCATCCAAGTACTAGACAATCCTAGGCATGTGTTCCATATATAGTCATACGTGCTCGCAATGAGAACTTGCACAACATCTTTTGTCCTGCCAGCCCGTTTGCAGCGGGGCCTCTAGGGAACTACTGGCAATTAAGGTGCTCCTTTTAATAGAGCACCGGAGCAAAGCATTAACACTCCGTGAACACATGTGATCCTCACATCAAAGCCTTTCCCTTCCGGTTATCCCGATTTCTATCACTTCGGGGCCATAGGTTCCGGACAACAACGTGTGTATACAACTTGTAGATAAGACCAAGAACAATACTATCATAATGAATCAATAACATGTTCAGATCTGAAATCATGGCACTCGGGCCCTAGTGACAAGCATTAAGCACAACAAGTCGCAACAAAGTCATAAAGCACTAATAAAAGATACTAGGCACCATGCCCTAACAATCTGATGCCATTACATGAACGATCTCATCCAATCCCTACCATCCCCATAGCCTACAGCGGGGGATTACTCACTCATAGATGGGGGAAACATGGATGGTCGATGGAGAAGCGATGGTGATGATGATGGCGATGATCTCCTCCAATTCCTCGTCCCGGCAGGGTGCCAGAACGGAGTTTCTGGTGTTGTTTCGTGGAATCTGGTGGTGGCGGCGGAGCGGAACTCCTTCTGGAAAAACGTCGAACCCCCCAAAGTTTTTAGGTCAGAAGGCTCCTTATAGGCGAAGAGAGAGGCCGAGGGGGTGCCTGGGGGGCCCACACCACCCCTTGGCGTGGCCTGGCCTGGCCCGCGCCACCAGGTGGTGTGGCCACCCCCTGGCTCTTCTCCGTCTCGTATTCTGGCTCCTGGAGTCTTCGGGTGAAATAGAATTTTTGGCATATTTTCCCGGAGTTTTCCTGATAGTTGATTTTCTGCACAAAAAGTAGACACTAAGGCAATTCTGCTAAAAACAACGTCAGTTCGCATTAGTTGCATCCAAATCACACAAGTATAGAGGAGAAACAATCGCAAAAGTGTTCGGGAAAGTAGATACGTTTTGGACGTATCAAGGATCCGACTCTGCCCCCAGCTGGTGCTTCGACCTTGTTGGGTGGTGCAGCCCCCGAGTGTGTTGCAGACCCTAAAGGCCCTATTGGTGGCTTGGTCTTGATAGAGCGTTCACATATTTGCTCCAGGAATACTCTAGGTGGAACCGGGGCACGGGTGGAGCCGATGCTGGCCAATCGATTGGCCTCTTTATAGCTTTCACGGCTGATGTGCTGGAGTTCGCAGCCTTCGAGGTCACCCTCGAGTGAGTTGAAGAGGTCACGGTAGGCGACCATGTTGTCGTTGATGGCATCACACGGGTTCATAGTTTGTTGCACGACGAGCTAGGAGTCGACGTATATCGTCAGTTGCGTGGCGCCGCAAGCTTTTGCCATCCGCATCCCATGGATAAGGGAATCATACTCTGCTTCGTTGTTGGATGCTCGGAACTTCATGCGCGGTACGTACCACATCTTGTCGCCTAGTGGGGATGCCAGGATGACACCGGCACTATCCTCAAATGTGCAGAGTAACCTTACTGCATCTTTACCACCATATGGCCATGATTTGTCAAGGACAAGAGAGTATCCAACTCAACCTTTATGTGAGGCACCCAAGATTCCCATTTGCCTATTGATGATCTTTCACTGGACCACGATTTTTAGAGTGAAGTCTCTTATAACCGCAAGGGCAACATCTCCATTATGACCCTTAACAAAGACAAGATTGCGTCTAGAAATATCATGTGTCTCATGTGGGCACTCAATATAACATAGTTTTGTTGTCACGTTGTCGAAGGCAACTATATATATAGACTTCATTGTTGGCCAGCACAAAATGCCCCTATGAGAGTTGCAGGCTTATGATTAATCTCAGCCAGCATCTCAGAAGGTTTAATCCAGTCCTCCCACTTTCCTAGCTTTGATAAGTACCTCTGGCCCAGTGCTTGGTTACCATTGGTTACTATCCAAACAACCTAAAAATTGTTGCAACAGTGTGAAGACAATTTCCCATGGTTTCTCGAACAAAGAATTGTGCCGTTGTCATACTTACATCTCCGCCAAATCGTTGCTTCCAGTATCCCTGTTTCACTTCCACTGATTGGATCCCAAGCTATTATCATTTTAGACCCTTGCGGATAATGAAGTAGCACCCTACCATTACGACATCCAAGCACAGAGGGTTTGTAGGATTTATGCACTTCCACTAGGTTGTTCAGGTTCTGTAAGATGGCTTGGTCAAGATCATGATCTGTTATGAATCGAGCGTCCTAGGAGCTATTGGTGAAACATCCAAGTAACGACATTCCTCTATTGTGTGACAGGGTTAGCTTTTTGAAATCATTGCTTCCCATGAAGTCCATCCAAAAATTTTGGGCGACTGATGCCCTCAGTATGCAGGATGCGTGTGGAGAAATCCTGACAAGAATCTGACCGAATACATTGCCTAGCAAGTCATTGATTGTTGCATATGTTCTTCCACTAAAACTGGTAGGATGATGCAAATAGCACAATGCATCATCAGAAATAAGTAAACAGCACAACGCACAATGCACAATCCTAAAATAAGAATTAAGTAAACACCAGAATGCATCATCTAATTTGACAGGAAAATTTATCATCGAAAATTCCTAAACTGCATGCATCCGAAAAATTACCTAAAAAGAAGAGTGTGTCATCAAAATACCCAAACAGTACAAAGCATCAACTAGAGTAGTACAAAAGCACTGCAAAATGCTTCACCATGTCAGAACTGGGTAAAGGGAATGATGAATATTTTTTCAGAGCTCATCAGGGAGGACACAAAGGACCCCACCTAAATTTTCTCGTTGTATCATAAAAAAGGGGAGAAAAGGATGCACCTTTAGTGACTTGGTGAACCCAAGTCTCACGGTGACTTGCCCCAAGATCCACCTTCCATCTTGGATCCAACATATGACAGTAGCTCAGATTTTGAACTCCAAAGTAAAACAATTCGTTTTTTTGTAAATTTTTTAGTAAATCATAGGTGCCTAGGTTTGAATCCTATGAAAGTTTCATCGCATTCATATCACTAGTTTGTGATTAAATAGCTTTTTATGTTTCTAGTACTAGTTTAAACTAATATCCACTGCGTCCAGAAAAACATCAGAGCAGAATACACAAAAGAGGGAGGGAGATAACATCCAATGTAGAAATTACAAAGGGGTCCATGTTGATTACGTCTAGAACTATTTTCATTTTTAAAAAACTTGTAAATATGATTTTGATTTTTTTAAATAAATAGAGCACTGGAGCTCGATAGTCAAAGACACTTTCCAAATTTACCATTAACAAAACTTATCTATAATGTTAAGGTGTGCATTGAACGTGCTTATAGACTAGTATATATATATATGTATATTTTTGGGTTTCGACCCGAACAACCAAGGTCGTCATGGCCATATCGACATCATAGTTTACGATATGATAAAGTTTCCTACACTAATTTGGTAGATGGGTGCATCTTGGCATAGTAAGAAATTGTTGTCCATGGGATACATTCAATTTCCCTAGTTACGATGGTTTTGTTTTTCTGTAAAGAAAGTTCGAAGGATATGGTTCGAAATGCGACAAGCCCATGTTTTCAGACATAGTGGATCATGCTTCCTATCTAACTCCGCTCGCTTAAATGACTTTATATTGATTTATCGAAGCTAGCTAGGTCAAATTAATTTGAAGTACAAGTAATAAGTGGTAGAGATATTGCTCTCGAAACATTATAGAAGGCCTTTGAGGGTACCCCCACCAGGCAATCAATATATGAGAATGACCGAGAGTTTTTAAAGATTCAACTTCTTGCTAATAATTCGCATGCCAATAAAGTTGACCCTGTTTTAAAAACAGTAGAAAAATATAAAGGAAAATTGTGATGACGGTGATTTTTTTCTTTAAAGAAAGACCGAATAATATGGTTCTCTGAGTACTTACATAAGACACTAGGGGCTCGTTTGATCAAAGGAATTTCAAAGAATGTTTGAAGGATTTTGTCCCTTAGGAAATATTCCTATGTTGGTCATTTGATTCAAAGGATTATAATCCTTAGGAATTCCTTCAAAGGATTCCTTTGCTCTCTGATGTCTACGCATTTCTATTCTTGTGGACGGTTGTTAGGCCTCCAAGTGTAGAGGTTTGTAGAACAGCAGCAAGTTTTCCCTTAAGTGGATCACCCAAGGTTTATCGAACTCAGGGAGGAAGTGGTCAAAGGTATCCCTCTCAAACAACCCTTGTCGTGGTGGTGTCACGGCAGATGCCACGGATAGGCTAAAGGTGGGGACTAATATGCGCTAGGGGAATCCAGGGAGGGATAGTAGAGTGATTCTCTACACAGAAGCTTTGTACTAATGTTCTAACTCCAAGATTACAAGTGCTCCTTGAGCTGTATTGACAAGAGGAGGAAGAAGAAACTATCTTACTCTTGCCTACTATCTAGCCCAAGAACCCTAGATCCACTAGTGCTCGACCAACTAGAAATCTGCCAACTCTGTATCCCACAAAAACCCAACCCCTCTACCAGAACCCTAACCCCCCTTATATAGAGGTGGTTCGGTCCTGGCATAGGGCATACGTGGAGGCATATTCCTAAGAATATGCCCCTTCCCAAAGTAGTAACCCGACAGGGGTGCTTTTCCCCCGCGTCACACTTGCTTTAGCGACGTAGCCTCTGCGGCGCCCGCGTCAGCCGACGTGAGCGTTGTTACCCTTGTCGGCCATGATCCGGTGGTCCTGCCCTTGCTTTATTCGCTCATCCAGTATGCACCGGACCTTCTTTTTTGACCAGAGAGATTCCTTCCTTCTCCTGGAAGCCAAGCGAGGATCCGGATCACAGTAGATCCGGCCACACCTGTTCCTGCATATAAGTTAGACAAGCATTTCCGACTTACTCCTTAAGTCGGATGAGACAACGTTAGGCGTCCCCCTGGCCCGGGTTACTCCGTGATCCGGCCTGCCTTGAGGTGACTCGGCCCTTATACCCTGGAGTGACCCTACCCGGGGGTATCCCCCCAACATTAGTCCCTGAAGCTGGTGCGGCCTTAGCGGCCTTGGTCGCTAAGGCCACATCAGGTTCATTCATATTCGAGCCTCGAATGTTTAGTTCCGGGTTAACTTCTTGTATCGGATTATATGGATTTACATTCCCTTCGCACGCTTCAAGTTTCCACTTGCCGGCCGGGTCACCACTTCGGCTCGGATCCTATGGTTTTACTTTCCCTCTGCACATTTCAAGTTTTCACTTGCCGGCCGGGTTACCATTGTGTCTCGGATCCGGGCCTTGCTTCCTTCTCTCATACGCCAACCCATGTAAAGGTTAATCATTACGTTGCCTCATTTTAAGGGCCTGCATAGTAACTGCCGCAGTAACTGTCAGTGATTACTGTGCGTGGGTTACGTCACGCCTGTCTCCTCGTTTACCGCAACTGCACGTCGTGTCATGGGATCATATTTACTCTGTGGCCCCCGGTGTGGCTTCTCTCTGATTGGCTGATGCCGGTGATACACGGCCACAGCGTGTGGCTCTCCGGCGCAGCCCGATCCCACTCATCGATCACTGGGGGCAGTTAAATAGGGGAGGGGCGCGTCCCTTAGCACTTTTCCATCTCCGCACCCCTTTGCCCGTTCGTCTTCTTCTTCCTCGCGACCGCGCCGCCGCCAGTGCCCGTTGCCGCAGCGCCGCCGCCGCACCTTATCCGTGCCTCCGCACCGCAGCCACCGCTGCACAACTGCTTAGCCACGGGTCCTCGTCAATCTAGACCGCAGAGCCCCGCCGCTGCTAGATCCAGCGAGGACAGCGGATTCGAGATGACGGAGGAGGAGCTCATCATCGTCGAGCAGGAGATGGAGGAGGACGCCGGCGCGGCGGACCGCGGCGCATGGGCCGGCTCGTGGGTCTGCCAGGACGACATCGACTGGCTCTAACGGACCCGGCGTATTCCCGTCGGCATCGCTGCTCGTCTCCCCTCCTCGGAATTGGCCCCCTCACCCAATCCGGGTGAGTTCGTTGTTTTCCTATCCCATTTCCAACGGGGATTTGGTCTTCCGATGAGTGATTTCTTCCGGGACTGGGTCCGGACCTATCATTTGCAACCACACCATCTCCCGGCGAACGCCATCACCTCTCTGTCCGCTTTCGTGTCTACAATCGAGGGCTACACCGGACTATGGCCCACGAAGGAGCTGTGGATCCGGTTCTTCGGCCTCCGTGGCAACGTCGTCCCCAACATCCACGTTGAGTCGGAGGACAAGCAGCGCACTCAGTTTGGAGCTGCCTCGATCTCGCCCCGGAGATTTTCAATCTTTCCCCGGGTCACCGGGCTTGACTCCTGCAAAGGATGGGCCCGGACCTTCTTCTACGTCCGGAATGAAGGTACCGAAGACTTGATCCGGTTGCTGCCCTACGCTCCGGGTCCCCCTGACACGGATTTCTGGGAGGAGGTCGCCAAAAAACCTACAACTCTGGCCAACCAAGTCCACAAAAGGTCCGCGGAGCTGAAGAAGCTCGGATTGCGCAACGAGGATGCCATGATCACATTCGTGCGCAACCGAATCTCTCCCCTCCAGCGGCGCACTCACAAGTTGTGCCACATGAGCTTCAGCCGCGACCCCAACCGAACCTCCTCGTTCGAGTTGAGCAATACGGAGATCTTCCGCCGGGTCAAGGCTCTTTTCACCACCCATAAGGATTTCTCCGCCGAATGGACGTGGGGAATCGAGCATTACTATCGTGACAGGCTCCCTCCCGCGGTAAGCTTCGCGGGGTAAACTTATTTCGGATCAATTACGTGTCGGTTCTTATCATATTTTTTGACTCTGCTCTTTGTGCTTTTTTCTCAGCTGTTTCTCCAGCAAACCCTCGAGTATGGCACGGATCTGACCCTTAAGTGGGCCCCGGACCGAGAAAACCCGGATGAGGAGGAGCCGGACCAGGAGATGTTCCTCCCCACGACCGACGCCACCAAACGACCCAGCGGTAAATTCTCTTCTCTTAGAGATTGGCCCGACGATGAGGATGACTCAGATATCGACATGATTGAACCTGTTGAGGCTGTCCCTCTTTCTTTTGCCTTCCCGGCATCAGCTAACCCCGGTGGGCATATCCACGAGGATCCTCCACTTGCCACGGGCGAGCCTGTTCTGGTGGCGTCGAAGAAGAAGCGCGGATCCGCGTCAAGTTCTTCTTCCGAACCTTCTCAGCCTACCAAGAGGCAAAAGAAGGCCGGAGACAAGACTGCCTCCAAACGGGCAGGCAAAGCCCTAGCACGGAGGGCCCGGAAACCTAAGGAGGCCGAGACCTCGGATGTGTAAGTCATTTTTCACTACGCAACACACTTATCCCTGCATTGGGGTCATTTCACTCCTGACATTATTTTCTTTTGCAGGGCTCCTGTGGAGGTCCCTCAGAGCGGATCGAGCATCTCTTCTCCCATTCGGTCCGGTCCTTCCCCTCCTCGTGACGACGAGTCACGCCCGCTGAGCCCTATTCCGGAGGGCTCTGCGGCCGCTCTGGGTTCCGCAGTACCTCCTCCAGAGGAACGCGACCTCGGATCGGGAGGGGTCGGATCGGCCGAGGCAACGGCGTCCGCCACTTCGGCATTGCCGCAACCAGCAACCACCAACTCTACCGCAACTCCAGCACCAGCAGCAGCTCCAGCACCAGCCACCGAACTAGCGCCTGTCCCGGCTCCGAAGAAACCAACAGCAGCTCCCAGTCCTGCTACCAAAGCTCCCGTGCCAAGTTCGTCTGCCTCGTCCGAGTCATCCCAAGCTCAGCGAGGAACCACTCCAGCGGCTTCCAAGGGCAAATCCACTGTGGTCACATCCTCCCAGCAAGCCAAAGTCAAGTCTACCTCCGTCGAGGCCGGGCAGCGAACCTTGTCGTCAATGCTTCTGAAGAAGTCACCTGCAGCGACGGATCCTCCTGCCGAGCCAGCCGATTCGCAGCAGATGGTTCTTCACACCAGCCCAGCTCTTGCCCTGATTGAGAGGAAGGAAGCTCACGCAAAGGGCTTGGTGGCACCCCACATGCCCACTAGCGAACGGTACCCTCCGATCCTTATCGAGTTCGTCATGAACTGGAATAAGGCAGAGTTTGTCTACAACGACGATCTCCCGGAAAAGTTCGGCCCCGCTGAATTTTCCGCTCAGATGAATACCGCCGCCAAGGCCATTAACCTTGCTGGGCGAATGATGGAGGTACGTCGTTTCTTCTTTACATGTTGTAGATAGTAACCATTAGTCCCCGAGCCTCCGGCGGAGTAACTTGTTACTCGGCCGGATGCTCATTAGAAGATCAACGTAGCTGCATGTAAACTTCAAATATGCACACATTTAGAGTCGGGTTAAGTTCCACTTGGCCCGGATCTTGCACACTTCGAATATGCACACACCTAGAGCCGGGTTAAGTTCCGCTTGTCCCGGATCTTGTACACTTCGAATATGCACACACCTAGAGCCGAGTTAAGTTCCGCTTGGCCCGGATCTTGCACACTTCGAATATGCACACACCTAGAGCCGGGTTGAGTTCCGCTTGGCCCGGATCTTGTACATTTCGAATATGCACACACCTAGAGCCGGGTTAAGTTCCGCTTGGCCCGGATCTTGCACACTTCGAATATGCACACACCTAGAGCCGGGTTAAGTTCTGCTTGGCCCGGATCTTGTACACTTCAAATATGCACACACCTAGAGCCGGGTTAAGTTCCACTTAGCCCGAATCTTTTACACTTCAAATATGCACACACCTAGAGCCGGGTTAAGTTTCGCTTGGCCCGGATCTTGTACACTTCAAATATGCACACACCTAGAGCCGGGTTAAGTTCCGCTTGGCCCGGATATTGTACACTTCAAATATGCACACACCTAGAGCCGGGTTAAGTTCCGCTTGGCCCGGATCTTGTACACTTCAAATATGCAACAAACTAATTTTACACTCCTGTACCTTTGTCAGGTAACTACCAATCGCTGGAGCGCCGAATTTCAGCGCCTGCTTGATACCCACAAGATCTTGCGCGCAAAACATGTTGCACTTGGCGCGGAGCATGAAAAGAGGGGTAATTTCCTCCCTCAACACCTCTCTGTTTCACTTGTTTCCGCTGGACTAACCTCCTCATTCGGTTTTTTGCAGCTGGGGTGGAGGCTGAAAACAAAATTATGCGGAAGAACTTGGAGGAAATCCGAGGTATGTCCTCTTTCGCCCAACCTTGTTGTGTTTTCCATTTCTTCTTCTCCTTGGCTCGGCAAACATTCACTCCTCAACTTTGCCGGGTCAACATACTATTTCAGCATCGCTTGAGGATAGTGTGCCCGTGCCTGATATGATGCTGCATTTTCTCGAACAAGCAGGACAGCATCAAGCCGAGCTGAAGAAGAAGAATGATGAGCTTGCCCTCCTCCGGACCAAGGACGACGAAATAGCCAAACTCAAGGCCGAGATGGAGAAGATGAAGGCCCAACACAAAACCGAGCTTCAAAAAGTTGGCCAGAACTTCACTGAAGAACGTGAGCGCTTTACCCTCCAGATCTCCAAGGACCAGGACCTGCTCAAGGAATCCGAGGTCCAGCTTGGGTCGGCGCTCGCTGAGCTTGAACAACTTCGCCAGAGACGCGACAGTTGTATCAAGGAGTTTACCCGGATCCATCGCCATATATCACGTAAGTTTCTTCCCCTTGTCCGACATAGTTTTCTAGGTTAGCTCATATGCCTTTGCTTCAGCATCTTCCCTTTCCTTATTTTCAGATCACTTTCCGGAGGGTACTCCCATCGCCAGTGCTCCCGTTGCCAAATTCCGCCGAGAGAGGGGTACTCCCGTCGCTCCTGATGGTGAGAGCGTCCCCTTAGACATGGAGGACCTGTTGGTCAGCGTGCCAGCTCGGGTGGAAACCATCAAGAACTATGGGAAAGATCTCCTCGACGTTGCGGTCCGGATCTACAGCACTTTCTGGCCAAGCGAGAGCGCTCCAAAAAGGATCACACTCCTTGCTGAGAAGCTATTGGAAATCGAGACACAGCTTGATCTCTGGAGAGAATCCGCCGGGCGTGCCGCAGCAGATACCCTCCTCCATCATATCCTTACATGGTACAAGAAGATCGACCTGAGCCTCCTCACACGCCGGCGCACCGGATCCAAATGGACCGATGATCCGGAGTGGGTAGCTCGGCGCCAGGCTTGCGCCTACAGCCTTGTCGAATATTCTCCCATCCATGACTGGGTTGAGGGGCCGAGCTTTCTGGAGTCCGGCGAGGAGGAGCAGATGGAGAACGTGGAGGATGGGTCGGGCGAGGATGGAGAAGATGTTGCTTCAGATATTGAAGACAGTGCCGATGACACCGAACTTCCTCCTCCTGCCGCTCCTCAGTGGGAAAAAAACTTGAAAATTTATCAGATCCCCGGTATGCCGGGTGCAATTGTATGTTGAATACATGATATTTTGCTACTATGCTTGTATGCCGGATTAACTTGGGTGTAGTCCCCGAGTTTCATTTTCTTGTTCGTCCAATTCTCCGGCTCGATCCGTGTCTATCTTGATTCGGTTTTACGACTTACGAATCCGAGCTTCAAGAATCGTTTTAACAATACTGAGAAACTTTGAGGCTTGGCTCAAAATAATTCAACATAATAACTTGAAAGTAAATATGGGGTTAGTCCAAAAAAACAAACGTTAGCTGGAATAAGTTCGTTTCCTTAGTGGTTTTTCATGTGCTACGCAATTCCAAACTTGTTCCCTTGCTTGCCATGAAGCCAACTCTTGTTGGACAGCAGCAAGTCGAAGGGTTGGGTTTCTGGTGCTCACACATTACTAATCCGGGTTAAGCGAAACGAGTCATTCCAGCTAACGCATAAAAAGTAACAGCAACTGTTTATTAAGGTACTCCTCGAGTTACTGCTCGAGGCTCCGCTATTTCATTGATAAGCTCATTGCTGACATACATACCGACACATGAGATGACTCGGATACATACACTTCTTAGCTAAGTGTAGAAGGGGCGAAGTAGTGCTACATTCCATGGTCGCTTCGATTCCTCTCCGGACCTGTCTGCCTTGTTCTTTTCCTGTGGCTTCGCATCTATAAGATAGTAGGAATTATTGTGCAATGCTTTGCTCACAATAAATGGTCCTTCCCATGGGGGATAATTTATGCATGCCAGTGGTACGCTGTACCAACCGGAGCACCAGATCACCTTCCCGGAAGACTCGGGGGCACACTTTCCGGCTATGATAGCGTCGGAGATTTTGCTAATATATGGCGGATCTGGACAGTGCCAGTTCTCTCGCTTCTTCCAGCAGATCAACATCATTTTGCCGGGCTTCTTGCACTTCGGAAATCCTACGGACAGATAGTTTTCCGACCCTTCCAGTCCATCATCACCTTCTCTGTTCATCTCGTTCATGAGATTTTTTCCTTTTACCCTTACTGCATCAACCTTGTTTGCTTTTGCGTACTCGCGCAGCGTCATGTTCAACGACTGCTGAGCTGCTGCTATTTTCTTTGCGCCCTCCAGTATCTTTTGTCGGGTCTCCTCTAGCTCGGCCTGTGCCTGAGCCGGATCTACCACTGCTGCCATCGGGTTTGCCAAGCTATCCATAGCTTCCCTCAGCACGTTCTCAGGCCTCTCTAGCGGAGGACCCCTAGCTTTCCTCGGTGCCTTAGGCGTTACCTCCGGGTCTGGCGCTGGATCCTTGCTCATGCCCGCGCCTGGCGCAGTCATCATCACCTTTGCATGGTCCGGGGAGCGAGCGATACGCGCCCCGCGAGCCACAGTGAGGGGTGGTTCTCCTGCATCGACGATGCGACGCGGATGAACGCAAGACATGTCCATATCAACGTAGACCTTGTGTGCACCGAGCTTGACGAAGATGCCGTTGCGCGGAAGGGGGCGCGTGTCGAAGCAGCCAGCGTTGTCACTGACGTAGTCCAGCGCTCCAAAGCACTAAACGAGCCCGGAGACGATGCGTTCGCCAGTGCCGATGAGGTTTCCCATCCAGATCTTCACCCCTGCTAGCCCCACGGTGGGCGTCAACTGTCGTGGTGGTGTCACGGCAGATGCCATGGATAGGCTAAAGGTGGGGACTAATATGCGCTAGGGGAATCCAGGGAGGGATAGTAGAGTGATTCTCTACACAGAAGCTTTGTAGTGATGTTCTAACTCCAAGATTACAAGTGCTCCTTGAGCTGTATTGACAAGAGGAGGAAGAAGAAACTCTCTTACTCTTGCCTACTATCTAGCCCAAGAACCCTAGATCCACTAGTGCTCGACCAACTAGAAATCTGCCAACTCTGTATCCCAGAAAAACCCAACCCCTCTACCAGAACCCTAACCCCCCTTATATAGAGGTGGTTCGGTCCTAGCCTAGGGCATACGTGGAGGCATATTCCTAAGAATATGCCCCCTCCCAAAGTAGCAACCCGACAGGGGTGCTTTTCCCCCGCGTCACACTTGATTTAGCGACGTAGCCTCTGCGGCGCCCGCGTCAGCCGACGTGAGCGTTGTCACCCTTGTCGGCCACGATCCAGTACGCACCGAACCTTCTTTTTTGACCAGAGAGATTCCTTCCTTCTCCTGGAAGCCAAGCGAGGATCCGGATCACAGTAGATCCGGCCACACCTGTTCCTGCATATAAGTTAGACAAGCATTTCCGACTTACTCCTTAAGTCGGATGAGACAACGTTAGGCGTCCCCCCTGGCCCGGGTTACTCCGTGATCCGGCCTGCCTTGAGGTGACTCGGCCCTTATACCCCGGAGTGACCCTACCCGGGGGTATCCCCCAACAACCCTGCAATCAAGATACAAGAAGTCTCTTGTGTCCCCAACACACCCAATACACTTGTCAGGTGTATAGGTGCACTAGTTCAGCGAAAAGATAGTAAAATACAAGTGGTATGGATATAAGACAACGGTGCCAGAAAATAGCTTGATGGAGTGGAAGAGACTAAAGGCAAACTGAAATAAAGATGGAAGCAAGCAAACATGTTACAGATCTAGTTGCAAATGGTGTTTCAATGTTTAGAAACAAGGCCTAGGGATCTTACTTTCACTAGTGAACACTCTCATATAAATATCTTCTTTTTATGATACTACTCTTAACTACTCTCCGGTTGTACACTCTAATCCATGGTAGGGCTATAACAGCACACCTCAAAGTTCACTTTCCGCATCTTGATAACCCCACACTGTCACCTTGAGCACTAGATGGTTCCAACAAACCCCACAATTTCATAGAGACATCCAACTCCAAATATAACTCATAACAAGTATTTGTAATCTCTAGCCTAAGTGCCACCATGGTGTGCACGCTATCACTTTCACACACATGGGGAGAGCAGAGATCTATTAAAGCACTTGAGTAGCAAGGTAGATCTACTTGATTACAAATCTCATGGTCACAATATGATCATGCATAGAGAGAGAGAGAGATGAACACATAGCTACCGGTAGAACCCTTAGCCTCGAGAGAGAACTACTCCCTCATCATCATGGGAATCAGCAACGGCGATGGAGATGGCGGTGGAGATTGATGGAGATGGATCCAGGGGCACTTCCCTGTCCCGGCAGGGTGCCGGAACAGAGACTTTCTGTCCCCTGAATCTCCCCTTCGGTGGTGGCGGCGCTGTGGAACTTTTCGTGGCTGGAGGCTGTTCGATTTAGGATTTTTGCATCAGGAGAGATATATAGGCAAAAGAGTCAAGGTCGGTGGCCACCCAGGGGGCCCACACCATGCCCTGGCACGGCCAGGGGACCCGTGCCAGGGGTGGTGTGGCCACCCTGTGGCCCCCCGTCGTCTCTCCTTCTAGCTCCGTGAGTCTTCCGGAAAAATAACGACTTTGGCTTTTGTCCGGTCCAATTCCGAGAATATTCATTTTCTGACTTTCCTGGAACCAAAAACAGCAGAAAATAGGCAACTGGCACTGTGGCATCTTGTTAATAGGTTAGTCCCAAAAAGTGTATAGAAATACTCCAAAGTGTGGACAAAACATAAGAAAGTAGATATAAAACAAGCATGGAACATCAAAAATTATAGATACGTTTGCAACGTATCACTCTCTATTTTGTAGGAAAAAATCCATCCACTCCAACCTCATGTTAGAATTCTTTTGTTTTTCCTGTGATTCAAACACATATTATTTGATCCAAATTCCTGTAGGATACAAGAGCTCGTGCCACTCCAATCCTATGATTTTCCTATTCCTATGGGTTGAGAATCCTGCACCCTAGTTGGTCAAATCGACAATCAAACTTAGACCTCAAAATATGCTTGTATGCCACTAATGCACGAATAAATAGGGACAGAGAGAGTGTTGGCCCCTAGATGGATGTACCCCCAAGAAACAAACAAAAAAGCACTCTAGTACTACATTACTCCTCTATAGTATGTCTTAAAGACACTTGTTTCGCCATGCTTAATAAGCTATTCATCACTCATGTCGGTTCTCACTGGTCAGGCGGATAAAGTCACTGACTTGTTGATTGGTACTGTATCGTCGATCTTCTTTCGTCACTGATAGATAATAAATTCTTCCGCCGGTTCCAGACGCGTGCTTTCGTGGAGCTACAACCAGTAGCTCAGACATCTACTCGCGTGGCTTTCGAGCAATCACCACCGTCCATTCAAAAAGAACGGGAGGGATTAGACAACGGATTTTCTATTGGTGGATTGTTGATTTTTGTTTGAGATATGGTCGATTTGGGGTCTGGGAATGGGGGCGTAGTCGCGTAGATGCCGGTAGAAGAGAGGAATTTCGTGATGTGGCAGGCAAGCTGATTTGGGTGGCAGCGTGTGGGTGTACATATCCCATTTTGTGATCATTTTTGTTGTTGTACAAGAGTTCCAGAGTATTCTGGTTTTTGTTCCTTACTGGTGTGCCGAACTTGGACATGTTTAGTAGCAGTAATATAGTACTTGTTCCAAATGTTTTTTAGAGAAAGCTTGTTGCAAATATGCCTACACACGATGATGAATGAAGAAGATCCAAGGATTATTACGTTCGACAAGAGGAGCTCCGAGTATACTCCAGAGTGTATCTCTGCCATGAGCGTTCATTTCATAGGATCGTATAACTCCATGGCGTGCTATACTAGCTATGCTTTAGTAAAACTACTATAATCAACTTAGGCCAGACCCTACTACTCGATAAGCATAGGGAAACATAGAGAAGAGAGAGAAATCATGCTCTGTAAGTTGGTAAGATTTCAATTGATTTATTTTATTTTGCTTTGCTCTCCATCCTCTTCCTCCCCATCTTCTCGCTGATCCCCACTCACCACCTTAGAACACGCCAATGCTGCCATGTCGCTTTCAGATCATCTCCGTAGCCCAGTTCGACAAGCACATTAGATTTAGTAGACAGAAAGAAGGCACGCTTGGTTTTATTTCATTTTGTATTTCTCCTTGCCTCGATATCCATCCTCTCTCTTCACCTCCAACGTCTCGACGAAGGCCATCTCCACTCGCACACCCATACATGCATGTGCCAACACTGCCATGCCGCTTTAGGATTAGCTTCGGCGTCCAGTTTGATAGATTGTTTTCCGTCTCACCCTGCCTCTCCTCCAAAACCACAATCAAATTCAATCAAAACCCCAATCAAAACCAAACACCATCGTCCCCACATGATCGAGCTCTTCTTCTTGATGTCCCAATTGATCGATGACAGTGACACTTCTAGGGTGTTTTCTGATGACCCCTTGAAGAAGTGTCAGCCAGATGTGATGTCATCACCGCTGCGAGCCTTGTCGCCTGATGCAAATGTTATCTTCACTCAGCAACACATAGTGCCTCCTTGGCCAAGTCTCATCAATTTGGTCTCCCCAGTATTCTTCACTCTCACCTGACTAAGCTACCACGTGAGTACAATGTCTTCTACCGTGACAATCGCAAGAAGCAGTTCTACAAGGGCAGCTACTATTGCAGCAGGGTCAAGAAGAAGCCACATAAGGTCAGGTGGACCGTGTGTGAGCAGACGTCGCTGGACAGGTCCTCCTCCGATGATGTGATGCTAGATTGTGTGGGTAAGAAGTGGGCAGGAGCGCATAGAGATTGGATCGCCACTATTGGCCTCGCCTGGAACTGGGAGCTTGTCAATGTGTTCACTCGTCGCTGGATTCCTCTACCAGCAATCTTCAATTTTGAGGCCACCCCCGAGGTACTTAAGTTTGTGGCGGCTAGTCAGCATACTAATCTACTGAAGATAGCATTTTCCAAGTTCCCACAGCTACTGGGAACTATAAGGATTTGTTTATCCTGACTATCTTCGACGCGGTAATTGCCTTCCTTGATGGTTGTCATGGTATGTGGGTGGTTCTTGAGAACCAGTTCAGCATGTTCAGCTACCACGATACAATTATCCATAATGGACTTGTGTATGTTGTAACTTAGATTGGAAATGTTTATGCATGGAATCCTCTAACATGGGGTAAAATTTTCATCCTTAAATTTTAAAGCTTCATCATTCAAATTTTGCCAAACTAACCTCTAAATGTGCTTTCATTGCAAGGTCATGTGCGTCTATCGGGGCCATCCGTTTTTTATAGTAATGATCAGTACGGTCCTAATCTGTGGTGGTTAGCAAGATCTCATAATGGTGGTAGCCTTATTCTGATCAATATTATGGGTGTTACTGATGGACGGTATGACACAACTTATAGTGGTTATCCTAACGCTGAAAATGTTACTGATCATCATGGTCGCACTATTTGCACATATTCTATTGGGTTTTACTTCCATGTGTTCTCGATTAACACTATTAGGTTACTTCCACCGATGCAAAGGTTGACTTCTACATGATATAATGTACAAGAACCAAATATACACCTGATACTTTATGGATATGATGTGACTTAAATTATAATTATCTTTTCATCTTTACCTATTATAATTTTATATAGAGATGACATGTCATAATTCTATTATCTGGGTCTCACGTGCAAGACACATGCAACTTATGCTAGTAATACTAGTAAGTTGCACATGCCCTGCACGCGAGACTCAGATAATAGACATATCACATATCATCACTGTATAAAATTATAATAGGTAAACTTAAAAAATTATAAATTTGATTGACACCTATAAAGTATGGGTGTATATTTGGTTCTTGTACTTTGTATCATGTAGAAGTCAATATTTATTAGCTACCTAACACTTGAAAATTGTGGTAACATGGTCTAGAGAAACAACGGAGAAGATTCTTGAATGATGAAGAAGTGTGTTTTGAGGTTTGGGCAGAGCGTTCATTGTGATAAAGACTATCAGCAACAGAATTTTCTAGATGCTAGAATGGAAAAAAGATCCAATAGCTGGAAATATTGGGATTCACGAGTCTTGATCCAACGATCAATATTCAAAGTTATTCGTGCAGTATATAGTGGTATGAAATATGATACATGTTCACGATTTATTGCACATGGTTTGAATACTTCGAAGTGAGACATGCAACAACTAGTTGCGGGTGCAACTAGTTGCAAATTGTAATTTCCGCCGTAGACATCTCTAGCGGCTCCGGGTATAATTATGCATGCAAAGGCTCACTAGCACGTGGGGTCGATCTAAACTGGGCCTACCTGTCAATGGTTTAGGTCCACACAAGTCATTCATGTTACCTGACTTAAGCGAAATCTAGTGTATTGTTGACCGAGTACGTAGTACACGTCTCTCATTTTGCTGCGCAGTTGCATATTGGGCACGTCTAACACCATGTACTCTTGTACAAGAACATATATGAGCAAATGCAAATGGCTTAATTACCATGGACACACGTATTATATCTGGTATATATTTTCTCTCTTGTACTATGACTTATGCATGTAGGGGAACAAGATGAAAGTGCTAGTAGTAGTTTGTCCTCCTATTTTTCATCGAAATATGTTGAAATAAAAGCTTTAAAAAGAAAATCCTCTAGCCAAACTGATGTGACTAGACAACACTACACACTGATATTGGTAGTAAACTTCTACTAGCTCGGCGTGTGCTACTCTAACCTACAGTAAAAGCCTAGGCGGTGACCTCGATGCAACTGCCGACTAGACAGAGCTAGCAAGTAGAAAAATCTCCTCCTTCTCGTTTTTTATTGCCTCTCCATATTCTTCCCCACTCCACCCACGATCTCCCCTCCTCCTCCAGAAAACCCCAATTGCACTTGCATCCGCCTAATCCGCCTAAATCCATCCGGCTATGATGGACGATTCGAAGCATAGCGGGCGCTACAAGTGGGATCAACTTAGCATGGACGATGTCGACCTCACGTTCAGTGTTTGGACATTTCTAGCACCATTAGGCTCACCGCATGCTACAAGCTGATATATGATCGTCTCAACAATAACGAAGGTACGAAATAGACTTTGCACTATTAGAGTGAACCCTACCTACTGATGTCTCAGCCTTCTCATTGGTTCTATGAGCACTATGAAGAGTTGATGATACATCGTGTGAAAAACACGGTGTATGATGTGGTGCCCCTCGACCATCCTCGGTGTACCACCATCTTGCCCTTCATGCACAAAATATTCCGGGTTGGCATGAACGGCGACTGGCTCACCGCCGTGGATGTGAGCCAGGTCTGGTGCCTAGCGAACATCTATGCCTATCGAGTAAACAACCTTCCATCATTGGCTACTTGTGGCATTGAGCACATCTCGTCTCCACATTATAACAGGTAATGCCACTAGCCAGTCAGGGTTCCCATAGTCACTTGTACTCATTTCTATACTCATGCATGTTTGATAAGTTTATTTTGGCGAATCCCCAAGGTTGCAGAAAAGTACACCATGTCGTGGGTTGGATGTCTTGACTTGTTGAAGATCGTAATCTGCAAAGTGCCCACAGAAGCTGGGTGTTACGTAGACTACAAGCTCCTCGCATTGTTCGACAGTGAAATCACCTACCTGAAAGGCGGTAAGGAAGTTTGGAGACTTGTGGACCATTCAGTGATGGAAGACGACATTACCATAATGCCATTGAACATGGTAGCCTCATTTTTGCGGTCACAAGCCAAGGCTGCAGCTGCTGCTAGGATCCCACATTGGAAGGTAATTCTACTTCCATGATACATTGTGAGTGATTCTGTGAAGTTGTTCTTTAACTACCTTGTTTATGTTTTACCTTTCATATAAAATGAATGAGAACACCCTTTATATGAAAATGAATGAACCATTGCTAGTAATGAATTAGTGCCACTAATAAGTCTTTAAAAATATAGTGTATGACGGCGTCCCTGCACTAGTAAGGTCGTTCCATTGTCAGAATATCAAAGGTATTTACCAGCATCTCAAATGTGAGCGCAACACAATGAAGTTGTGTTTCTTGATTTGTTTTTACTTTTAGTCCCTCCTCGGATTGTAGGAATCACATAGGAATTTTGTAGGACACCAATCTTTTCCTTTGGATTGCTTTGGAATTCAGAGGAATTGTGTAGAATTTTTGTAGGATTTCTAACCTTAGGAATGTGTTCCATAAATGCTATTTGATTCAAAAGATTATAATCCTTAGGAATTCTTTCAAAGAATTCCTTTGCACTCTATTTTGGAGTAAATTTCCATCCACTCCACACAATTTGTACAATTACTTTAGTTTTCCTGTGCAATCAAACACTACACTTGATCCAAAATCCTGTAGGCATCTAATCCTATAGGATTCAAGTGAGAATGCCTCTATATCAATAAAAATTGGTGATGTCAGCACTTTTGTCAAAATAAAAGTGGACATGCCACTCCAACCCTTACACACAAATTTGACAAGGTTGTAGGTACAAAACATAGGTTGCAAAACAGAGGAAATCTGCACATTAATTACAAATCCTTTGAAATTCCTTTGAATCAGGCGAACCTTAGTAATTTGGATGAAATATAGGAAAAGTGCCTCGATCCTACGTGAATGAGTGTAAAAAATAAGTTGAAGTGGATGTTGAAATTCCTATGGGGTTTTGGGGTGTACGAGTGCAATCCATATGAATTTTGGAGGTATTGTTCCTTTGGTCCAAGGATTCCTTAGGGAAAAATCCTATGGTTAAATTCCTCCAATTTTCCTTTCAAAACCCTTGAATCCAAATAGGCAATGACATATTCCTATGCCTTAATCCCATAGGATTTGAACATCCATTCCAACCCCTTTTTAAGACACGATCGCCTAGGATCGAGGAATGTTTCTTGTGTTTTTCCTGTGTCCCATCCATATGACTATTCCTGCACTTTTTTGTGCTTTAGAATCCTATGATTTGCACCTGCAATGCTACCATATTCCTCTATTTTTTCTCATTCATGTGTTCCTGTGATCCAAGGAGACCCTCATTTTTTCATAATATAACTGAATAATTGGTCCCTGTTTTGAAACATAGAACAACTAGGAAAGCAAGATATGTAAGAAATCCAAATATTCGGATTAGGGGAATAAGAAATGCAATTAGTAATGTTGTTAATTTATTGATTAATATTATCATCGGGATTTTCATATTCAGACTGTGAGCATGAACAATGAATAATTCTGGTGTTATAATATGTATGCCACTAACACACTTTTGTCTCCAATTCAGATGATGCAGTTTGTAATCCCAACTCCTTTTCTAAATCATTGACCAGGCATGTGGTTCCTCGCTCGATCGGCTGACGACGAATACTTGATGATCATAATTATGACGTATGGCATGTGGGTTGCCCATTGAGAAGATCATGAAGTTATTCCCTACACTCAAAATGGGACTAACCTATGCATATATTCTGTTGCTAGTGTCTACGTTTTTGAATAGGATGCTAGCTCTGCTAGACATCCAGCGGTCTTCGTTTGGAGGCAGGTTAACAGCCTGGGCGACAACTCCCTATTTCTCGATCTCAATTATCCGATCATTGACAAGCTGATGAAGAAACACAGATGCAAGGCTCCTAATGCAACATTGTTCCCATTCATGAGGAAAACTGTGTACACATCGTACTAGTGGTTTCACGGAACACAATACCCTCAGATTAAGCGCTCCAACCTGCAACCAAATGAAGGTGAGCCTATGGGAGTTATAAGTCTTCCCAAAGATGATTGGACAGTGTGTGACAAATGATGATTTGGTTTAGGCCTAGTTTAGGTATGGTAGGCTCGTTGTTATGTCCTTAGACTGAGCAGTGGATCTTTATGGTGTATTGTTGTGCCATCTTTTTTGTATCATGGTTCAACAGTTGACTAGTTTTAGTGGCTAGCATGAATCAATTTATATGTGCCCTACCATGCTTTGGTAATTAGCATTGCCTAACATGTTATAATCCATGTAGTTGTGCTTATTTCATAGCGTCATTTCTGTATTATAGTTATTAGGACTATTACTGGCTTTGTATATATCCACCTCCCACAGCTTTGTGTTTTGAGAGGAACATTCCTTCTTTCCTCTGTAATGTTGGGTTCTTGGAATTTCAGGTTGCATATGGGTGTCCTTGGCATTTCTTTTGAAATTTGCAATAGTCTTGCTTTTCTTTTGAAATTTGGCGTTGTCACGATCTAGATGAGTCCTTGGCATTTCGGGTTGCATATGGGTGTCACACAGGCATTGACGTGAGAAGGAGGCATTCACATAGAAGCAAACTTGATCGTGAGTTTTGCTTGCTCCAATGGTCGAGTGCGTTCGGGGAAAAGGGCAAATTGATCGTGCGCCAAGATTTTTTAAGCTAGAATAAGAACTAATTCTCTCTATACTGCTATTGAATTTCAAGCAGAAAGCTACTGAATCTCTTAAATGTTCTCTCGTTGCTATTATTAAAGCATTTTGTGGAACTAATACTGATGTATCGGTACTTGTCTTGCTTTTATTTTGAAACATGTCCTTATCACAATCTAGATGAGACTTTGGCATTTCGGGTTGCATATGGGGGTCACACATGCATTGATGTGAAAAGAACATACTCGAAAGTAGACTTAATCATCAGTTTTGCTTGCTCCAATGTTCGAGTGTGTCTGGAGAAAAGGGCAAATTGATCGTGCAACAAGGTTTTTAGAGCTGAAACATGAACTAGTTCTCTTTGTACTGCTATTAAATTTTAGTGTCAGTATTGCTGAATCGGTCACTTTGAAATGCTGATGAATCGTTTGAGTGCCGATGAATATGAACTGCGAATCTGTCGATATTTTTTGTCTTATTCTGTACTGCAGCATTTTTATATGAATATCTGTCAAAAGAATTATCAATTTTCCCCCTCCCCCTGTGAGGTCTTTGTTTTGAACCCGGCCGAGCCATAGCATAATGCAATTTTTGTTAACGAGGAGAAAAATCTAGCCCAGTCGGCCTCTCTTTAGCCCAAAACATTTTAATTCGGCCTTTTCGGTGTCAGGGGACTACTGCTGACCACAGTCCAATGAAATTTGAGAAAGGAGCTCATGGAGCATAGCTCAAGATATTTTAATTCAGCCTTTTCGGGATCAAGGGACTGCTAAGCACAACCTAGTGAAATTTGAGAAAGGAACCCATGAAGCATAGCCCATGTAGAGTAGCCCATGTAGAATTGCAAAATCTTTTTAATTCGACCTTTTGGCATTGCCCCGCACCTCTTAAAAAAATCCACCCGCATACGTTTTTAAGAAACTACTTCATCATGTGGCATTTTATAAATTTAAATGTCAGGGGTGCTACCCTTTATTTTAGAAGAGATAAACATAGACACACAAAATCTTTTAAAGAAGACTAATACATAAGTTATACTAGGTATTAATCTTTAATGATAACATTTCTAGAAATATCGATGGTGTAGTGGCGATAGACTCATTATGCATCTATTGGAAGTCTTGCATTCGAACCCTCTGTGCGTACATACCTTGGATTAACATTTTATTTGTAGCAATATTGCTTTACAGTGAGGCTGACATCGCGGGCCCACTTCAGCGTTCCTCGAATTTAATGGGCGGGTTTAAAAAAGTTATGTACTTGTACAGAGAGACTAGCATCAGGACCCACTAGCCAGGACACACATGACTGCATCGAGATATGTTAAGAATATCAAAGTAACGAACGTGACCGAAAGAAAAGAGATATGTTAAGAATATCAAAGTAACGGACGTGACCGAAAGAAAAAAAGTTCAGCATGCACACGTTTCTTCTAATGAGAGGCTGACATGTGGGACCCAGCAGCCTGAATAAACGGCTAATGTAACGAGCAACATTATCGAGTTCACATCAGAAAGCACGAGTCAAATAAAAAAGTACATCATGCACACGTTTCTTCTAATGAGAGGCTGACATGTGGGACCCGACATCCTCAATAAATGGTTAATAAAGTGAGAAAACGTTATCAAGTTTGAAACAGGGAGGCGTGAGGGAAGAAAAAAAGTTCAGCATGCACACGTTCCTTCTAATGAGAGACTAGCATGTGGGACCCAACAATGTGACCGAACGACGGATGTGTCTAGCGATGCTATAAGTCTAGAACAGGGAAGCACGAGTGAAGATTTTTTTTCCATCATACACACGATTCTTGTAATGAGAGGCTGACGTGGGGACCCACCAGCCTGATTAAACGGATGATGCATCGATCAACGCTATCGAGTTCACATCAGGGAGGCACGAGCCAAGGAAAAAATTATATCATACACACAATTCTTCTAATGAGAGACTAACATGCGGGACCCATCATCCTGACTAAACGGCAGATGCATCGATCATCGCTATCAAGTTCGGAATAGTGTAGTATGAGAGAAGGAAAATTTTCCATTATAACATGTTTATTCTAATGAGAGGCTAACATGCGGGACCCAGCAGCCTGACTAAACGGTATATACATCGAGCAATGTTATCTAGTTTAAATTAGGGAGGCATGACCGAAAAGTTTGGTCCGCTAGAGACACTGACATCCAGGACCCGCACGCCTCAAAAGATTTCGCTCGGTCAACATCACGCGAGGAACTGAAAATCTTACTTCTACCACACACCGGTCGAACTTCGTCCATGATGTTAGCGATTTTGTCGTAGTAGAGGGGCGCGGAACTGGGAAAAAAAGGTTTTTCATCGTCCATGGTCGAGCGAAGAAATTTGTCGCAGAAGACATGCCTTATACGACGACCGACGTGCCAAATTGTTGTGGATGGAAACATTTTTGTAGTGATAGGAGATATGCCACACCGTGACACTTGATTAAGTGGATTGAATTGATCTTTGCTTCTGGCACTTCCTCAGTATTTCTCAATGGGGTTCGAGGGAAAAAATGTACTATAGAAGGGGGGTTAGGCAGGGTGATCCACTTTCACCTTTACTTTTTGTCCTGGCTGCAGATTTTTTACAATCAATCCTCAATACAGCAATGAATATGGGTCTACTGACTACTCCTCTGAATCACCCTACATGTCATGATTTCCCTGTGATTCAGTATGCAGATGACACTTTAATGGTTTTAAATGCTAATGCTACACAGCTTATAACACTCAAGGCTATTCTGAATTCTTTTGCTAGCTTCGCGGTCTAAAAGTCAATTATCAAAAATCTAGCATGATGCCCATAAATATGAATGAGGAAAGGCTGACACATTTTTCCCTCACTCTAAACTGTCAAAAAGGAACTCTTCCATTTACCTATCTGGGTTTACCTCTTGGTATCACAAAACCAAGCTTGGAGTATTTTCTACCCATGGTTTCTAGGGTTGAAAAAAGACTCTATGGCATTGCAAACTTCCTCAATTACGGAGGGAAACTTGAAATGGTTAAATCGGTACTTTCCTCTCTGCCTCTATTTTACATGTGCTGCCTAGACATTCCTCCTACCATCAAAAATCAAGTAATAAAGTACATGCGACATTGTCTTTGGAGGAAGAAAAACACTGAGGTCCAAGCTAGAAGTTTTGCTCTAGTAGCTTGGTCAAAAATCAGTAGACCAAAAGGACATGGAGGGTTGGGGACCTTGATCTCAACATTCAGAATAATGCTCTTCTACTAAAAAAACTTGGATAAGTTCTATGATAATCATGACATTCCTTGGGTTAAATTGATCAGACACTCATATTACAATAATGGAATTCTACCAGGTAATCATATGGAAGGTTCTTTCTGGTGGAAAGCACATTTAAAATTATTGGATATATACAAGAGAATGGCAAGAGGAAACCTTGGAGATGGCAAAACCATTAGTTTCTGGTCTAACCTTTGGCAAGAGTCATGCATGCAACATAAACTTCCACATCTTCTATCATATGCCAAGGAAACAAATCTAAACATTCATGATGTTGTCAACACTGAATTCTTACAACACCTATTTCATTTACCTCTCTCTCAACAAACTTATGAAGAATTCATTCAGTTTGAAGACATGTGTGATCAGGCATATCAAAAGATTCAGGAAGGACAACAAGACATATGGAGTTATATTTGGGGATCTAACATATTTAGCTCTCAAAAAGCTTACAAAGTAATGATGGGACACAGCTCTGCTCCCCCACACTTTACATGGATGTGGGAATCTTCCTATCAGCCAAAGCACAAATTCTTCTTCTAGATGCTCTTACTTGACAGATTAAACACAAGAAACTTGTTGGGAAGACAAAATATGTAGTTACAGTCATATTCCTGCATCATGATAAATTGTCCCCATGAGGAAACTCCTAAACACCTTTTCTTTACCTGCCCATTCTCTATGAGATATTGGGATTTCATTTGCCCACAGAGAACACAAAATCTCTCAGTGTTGGATACTATTTTGGATATTAAAAACAGGTTACAAGTTCCTTTTGCAATGGAAATTATCATCCTGGCAGCTTGGAGCATCTGGATTACAAGGAACAATAAACTTTTCAATCAGCAAAGACCCAGTTTTGAATCATGGAAAGAGATATATAAATAGGAATTGAGAATGGTTAGTTACAGAATAAAGAAGAAACATGCAGAAACCTTCAAGGAATGGTTACAGTCACAAGTGTAGTTTTCCATGTAAACTTATCTTTTATTTTTATTTTTTGGGGAGACTGTATACATAGCTTGTAACAAAACTCCTTATTATTAATAAAAAGTTGCAGTGGGATCTGTTTTACCCTTTAAAAAGTGCCCAAGCCCGGGTCTATCCTCCGGGATCATCCCGACTCTGGTCCCCCTGGTCATGAGACAAATCTCCCTTCCCATAGGAGAAATGCCTCATCGTGACGCTGGGTGAAGGGCCCGGGCACGGCGAGGTGCCGGAAGCTAGGTTTGTCCTCCGTGATCATCCTAGATTTGGTTCTCCTTGGGTCACGGGACAAATCTCCCTTCGCATAGGAGAAATGCCACACCGTGATGCTGGGTAATGGGTCCGGGCGCGGTGAAGTGCCGACGCCTGGGTCCATTATTCGGGATCATCCCAGCTCTGGTCCCCTTCGATCATGGGACAAATCTCCCTTCACATAGGAGATATGCCACACCGTGAAGCTTGGTGAAGGGCACGAGCGTGGCGAGGTGCCGAGGCCCGGGTCTGTCCTCCGGGATCATCCCGGCTCTGGTTCCCCTCTGGTCACGGGACAAATCTCCCTTCGCATATGAGAAATGCCACGCCGTGACACTGGGTGAAGGTCCCGGGTACGGTGAGGTGCTGGAACCCGGGTCTGTACTCCGGGGTCATCTTGGCTCTGGTTCCCCTTGGGTCATGGGACAAATCTCCCTTTGCATAGGATAAATGCCACGTCGTGACGCTGGGAGAAGGGCTCAGGCACGGTGAGGTGCCAAAGCCTGGGTCTATCCTCCCGGGATTATCTCATGTCAGGCTTCCCTTTGGCCATGAGACAAGTCTCCCTTCGCATAGGAGAGATGCCACGCTGTGATGCGAGGGGTAGGGTCCGGGCGCAGTGAGGTGCCAGAACCTAGGTTTTGTCCCCAAGACCATCCCGGCTCATGCTTATGTGTGGGCCTCCTGGAAAGGCCCGCCATCATCTTCCACGTAGTTCTGAAGGAGTCGACCTCCGTATTCACGACCCGGGATGTGCTCTCGCTAGGAATGGTTCTCATGGGCCCCGTCCTGGCCTCCTGGGTCACCCTTCGTGTCTTATCAATATCGTTGTTCATGGCAATCCCTTGGGTGATGGCCAGGTTTGAGGCAGATGAAGTAGTCCTTGTGGGTTCGCATCTCCACTAGGGACTTGAACCGGCTACAATTCTTCAGGGCATGAGACAGTGAGTTGTGGATGGGGCACCAGGGCCCACCGTCTGTGTCGGCTACAGTCACCTCGGGCGCCTTTGCTTTCTTGTGTTCTGGTTTGATCACTAGGGCCTTCTTCGCAGGCATGACCTTGTGATTCGTTTTCTTGGTGGAGTCTTCGTCTTCGTCGCGGGCTTTGCCAGGTTAAAGACGCCCCTCTTCGGCCTGGGCACACTTGTCCGCCAGAGCGAACAGCTCTGGGGTGGTGTCCAAGTCGCGTGTGCTCATCTTTTCTCTCATACGAGGGTCCTGGACGCCAACGTGGTACGCCACCGCAATGTCTTCGGGGGTGATCTTGGGGATGGTGTGTAGTACCTGGCAAAATTGTTGAGTGAACTTCCCTAGGCTTTCTCGGGCTTTTGAGATAGCTTATGGAGGTCGCTGACTGTCCCGGGACATTTGAAACCTCCTTGGAAGGCCCTGACGAACTGGTCGTAGAGGTCTTCCCATGACTTGATGGATCCTGTCGGCAGGTTGATGAGCCATGCTCGGGCTTCACCCTTGAGAGCAAGGGGAACGGGTTGGTCATAAGCCGCACGTTGCCCCCGGCCGCTTGCACAGCCGTGTAGTAAATCTAGAGGAAATCCTTAGGGTTGGTCTTCCCGTCGTACTTGTCTGGTACATCGGGTTGGAACTTCGGGGGACACGTGATACTTCGCAGTTCCGAACTGAAGGCGGTGTAACCAGTCACAAACTTTGGGGCACTCCGCCCAGCTCTGGCCAGCTCAACACTATCGCAGAGATGACACTCCCGCCGGCATATGATATGCGTCTGGGCGTCTTCCCCTTGACGCTCGTTCAGGACCCGACATAGGTCCCGCGACCGCGAGGTCTGGGAGGAGCCCATAGAAGCGCGATCGTCACCTCTCTCCCTGGCTAAACTCCGGGGAAGACCTCGCCCGCGGCAGCTCTCCAAGCGGACATGATTCGGCAGGTCACGTGCGTGCTTCGTAGCTCTCTTGCTAGCAGGGCGAGGGGGCCTGGCACCCATCGCGGGGCGCTCGTTAGCCCCCATAGCCCCTGGGAAGGAGTGGCCCTAATCGTTGAACGCGAGACAGCTAGTCCTCCTTGGAGACGGGTGGCGCTGACGAAGTGTGCCAACCTCGCGAGCCACACATTAGCACACGAGTTGTCCCCGATTTCTTTCGGTGGAAACTCTAGCATAGCTTCCACAGCGACTAAAGCAGCGACGGGACTGGGGGCCCCGGGCGGAGTCGGGGCGAGTCGCTGGTTGCCAGCGACGGTCGAGACTCCCCGGGGCCGTTGTGCTTCCTTGTGGGGATGCAGAATGGATTAGTCAGGCAAGTTCTTCCGCACAGGCTAGTTGTCCTCCCCTTCCGGCGTCCTCGATGTGTGTGAGCGCTCCGCCGAGAGAAGCTCTCTCATGCCCCTCGAGGGCACGGTGGTCCGCGTGGACCCTCTATTTGATGCGGGTTGGTTGGCGGCTTCTTTTTCTTGGCGATGTCGCTCTGCCCGGCGTCGGGCGGCGCTCAGACGAGTAGTAGCTCCCACCGTACCTTGGGGCGCTCCTCCTGAGCTTCGAGGCATGGTGACGGGGACTATCGCTGCGCGCTGATGGAGGTGCGCCCCTCTACCTGGTGCGCCAGATGTCGTGTCTTGATTTTCGACACCAGGGGGTATGAGGCCCCCTTTGTTGTTCGGCCAGGGGCGCAATGTCCGGCGAGCTAGAGGAACGCAATCATGGAGAGAGACACACGATGTTTTTACCCAGGTTTAGGTCCGCAGTGAGCGGATCCCTACGTACTGCAACTAGCTACTATCTGAGATCACAAGGTTACACTCGTTCCTTTCCCGGGAGGGTTCACTAGTCCCCCAAATCCTCCCCTCTCTCGTTCGACCTGGGCCTCCTTTTATACAGAAAGGGGTCACCACAGGGGTCGGTGAACACGCGGTAGAGGGCTCGATGCTACATGGTCAGCCAAGCTATGCATGGCCTCAACGTGGTGGGCCTTTGTTGTTGCCCATACGCGTCACCCTACGTCCTAGCTAGGTAGCCTGAGACATAGGCCAGGGGTAGCTCTGCCTACTCTGACATAGATTCTTTCCCCGGGTGACTAGGCGGGGAGCATGTACCCGGGCTGGCTAGGAGGTGTGGGCGTGGCCTTGAGTCGCTTCTTGGGGAGTCCCCCTTAAGCGGGTTCCTCTGCGAAACTGACACCAGAAAATATTATTGCAGACACGAAACACTTGTGCCAAGCACGTATATAGGACGACACCGAATTATGTTGGGCACGCTAGCTAATACGACACCTAGGCAGTGCCAGCATAAAATGGGACATGGCGTTAACGTTGTGCTGCCGTGGTAGCACTAGCTCAATGGTTGACAATGTGTCGAGTCAAAAAAGTGCCGTCTAAAAACTTTTTTCAATACAGTTATTCCTGGTGTCTTTTTTGCCGCACTAGCACGAACCTAGTGACTAGGTGTGTACTTCGGCATTTATAAGCGCGAGGACACGGGATGCATGTTGTAGTGAATAAATAATTTAAGGTGTTTGGATCCAACAAATAATACGGTTTTCTCTAAAACTATGGTTTTTTGAGGTTTGAAAAGATGTCAGGCCCTCTTTTTTTCCAAAATCGAGAAAAGAGAAAAACTAAAGTATTAATTTGCTAGGCATTAACTATAGTATTAATACACTCTAGTTTTAGAAAAACTTTGTTGCCAAATTGAGTCTCAAAGTGTTCGGATCCAATAAATAATGTGGTTTCAAAAGTGAAGTTTTCTCTGCGATATTTTTTTAGTACTTGAGAAAGACGTCATAACCTTTTTTTTCTAAAATTAGAAAGGAGACAAACTGTGGTATTCGTTAGCCGGATGGTTGGAATATTTTGGTCTTGAAACACTTTGATTTACAAAATACTAAGCTACCAAAAAAATGGAAAAATGAAACACTTTGGTTTCTCGACTTTCTCAATTTTTATAGCCTATAATAAAAGTAATTTTATATTCCGATTTTTTGCATATTCTTAGGATATATCATTGAAAAAAGTTCAGAAATGTTTCTAATTTATTTAAATTTATAGTTTTAAAAAAATATAAAATTTTATCGATATATTAATAATCATCAACAACAGTAAAAAAAGCGTTAAAAGTAATGAAATGTACAATTATAGCTCATGTTACAAGAAGAACTTTTCGTCATGCATGTAAGTTTCGGTGACAAAACAATAATATCTGACCCGGGAAATAAAATATAATACTCTCTTTGTCTAGAAATAATTGACTTAGATTTGTTTAGATTCGAATATATTTATACACTCAAATACGATGTATATCTAGTAAGTCAGCTATTTTTTGACGGAGGGAGTATCGAGGGTCGGAAGCATCCTGCAGAAAATGTCTGAACCGATGATATTTTTAAAAAAAAGTTGTATACATGTGCGAGCAAAATCCAGGGATCGATTAATCGTCACATACTCACATCACATGTGCTTGCAAGAGTAGAGCTTGAATGCGTTGCGCGCAGCAGCAAGCAAGCACCATTAACGTACGGTAGAGTCATGACCCCAGCTGTAGCGCAGCGCGCAGAAGCAGAGCACCGCCACCGAAGCATGCATGCCGTATCGCAGCGCAGCGTGTGCGTCGCCTCGCGACGCGCGCTCGCCACTCGCCGGGCGGGAGCGCCTGCCTGCCTCTCCCCGCGCCCGCCAATGGCCGCGCCGCCACTCGTCGCGCCACCATCCTGTCCGCTCGACACGGCACACAGCACATGCCGCGCATGCATGCGCGAACCGGGGGGTTAAAGTATTCCTATACCACCAGTAGCGTCCAAAGTTTCTGTTCTCGAGTGGGCCGGCCGGGGAAGAAGAGGACCAAACAGTAGGGCATGGGCATGCATGCTCCGCGTGTCAACCTTTGGCCAGTGAGCTTTCGTGTACAAAGCAGTTTGCGTCTACTACTAGGACGACCGTATACGTGAATACTCCGTGATGTACTCCAGGTTACCGGCTGTACTCCCTTCGTTCACAATTAGATCGTATTCTGGGTTTAGTCAAAGTCAAACTTTTTAAAGTTTAACCAAATATTTAGTAAAAAATAAAAATATTTATGATATAAAATTTATAGTATTGAAATCTTTGTAAGTTATATTTTCATAATATATGTATTTGGAATAATGAATGTTTTTATATTTTCATATATTCTTGGTCAAAGTTGAAAAAGTTTGACTTAATAAAATCCTAAAACGCGAAGTAATAAAAAACAGAGGGAGTACATACGTGCCGCTCCGGCCAGTTTCGGTGCGAGTTACCTGTAGTATTAATTCTTGTAGAAGTACCGTATATCTACGGGCTTTTGTCCACATTATCTGGACTCGAGTTTGGCTATAGTAGCCAGGAAATGGACGATGCATCTGACGTACGTATGCTAGCGTCGTAGGTACGCAATGCGGTGCTCCTGTGCGCCACATGCATGCTAAGAGTGTTTCGTCACCAGCTTTTATTTCGTTTGACGATGGCGGATTACTATCGCAAATGTGTACGTATATCCAAAGCATATACTGCCTTACGATCATCAACACGTGGGGATACACCCAACGTACGTACGTCCGTTAGGCGGTCTTGCCGTTGGTTGTTTGTGAGCATAGTTATACTATACTCCAAATGCTCCTTTACGTATATGTGTAGATTGGGAAAAGTAGATTGAAGTAGTAGTAAGTATGTACATTGTACCTGCATAAAATTAGAATGTAAGCCGACTTAGTGAGGAAGGGCAGCGGCAGCACGCCGTCCGACACGGTCTGAAGGTTGGAGATGAAGGACAGCTCCAGAATTTCGTTGAGGTTTCTTTAAAAAAAAATGTGTGAAGTGCTTGATCTGCTAGGTAGTGCTAGCACGGTAGCACCGGGTTGGCGGCCAATGCCGCAGTATCTGCCAACGTGACCCCACGGCCCATAAATGGAACGGTCCGCGGCTGGACGCGCCACGAGGGACGAGGCGCCACGAAGCCAGCCACGGTGCGGCGAACGCGATCGCGCCGAAGCGGCCAAAAGCGACTCGCGGCGCAGCGCATGCAACGCAACGGGCCTCGCGCGCGCCCGGTGCCTCCCCTCCCCCCTCCCACTCCGTCACACGCCTGACGCCTCTCTCACTGGACGCCACTGGAATCCACGCCTCCCTCCCCAAAGCAGCGCGCCCCCGCGACTCGCCTCCGCCTACGTGTCGGCCGCGTCCCCGCCCGCTCGCCCACGTACCCCGCCACTCCCTCCCACGTGCCCCTCCCTCTGCGCGCATCCGATTGGCTGCCCACGCCTTCTTAACCCGGCACGCCACAGGCAACCAACCCCGTACTCTCCGTCGACTTGTCTCGACTGACCCCCGTCCGTCTCGTGCAGGTCTCGCAATGGCCATGGTGCAGCCGGTGGACATGACCGTCAAGGCCAACCAGATCCTCGCGCGGTTCCGGCCCATCGCGCCCAAGCCGGCCGCCCTGCAGACGTCGCCGGCCGCGCAGGCGATCGACGGCGCCGCCGCGGTGGCCGCCAACCGCGTGCTCTGCCACCTGCAGAGCAGGCCGTGCCGGGCGCGGAAGCGCGGCCGCCCCAGCGTCGCGCCGGTGTCCCCGTCTTCCGCCAAGAGGAAGAGGCCCGCGTACCCGGTGCCGCTCCGGTGCGCGGCCACCAACGCGGTGGTGGCCACGGCGACGAGGGCGCATGTGTCCGTGAACGTGCCGGGCAGTGCATGCATGTCCCTGGCATCGCTCTCGCCGAACAGCGCGGGTGCCGGCGGGGCCCTCGCAACCAAGGACGCGGCAGGCCAGGACGAGGAGGGGAGGGACGTCCCCGTGGAGCGCGACCTGCTGCGGAAGCTGCTGGAGCCCAAGGTGATCTCGCCGCGGGCGGTGCGTCCCGTGGGCTCCACCATCCACATCGAGTCCGCCCTCCACGGAGCAGGCACCGACGCGGCAACCTGCACCGCCGCCACCGCCTCGAAGACAGCGGGGGAGGTGGAGGCAGAGCTGGACGCCGACGCGCTCCCGGCGGTCGTGTCGGACTCGAGCAACCGCGTCCGGCTGGTGAACGACGCGTACAAGAAGATGGTGGGCGCGCCCGAGTGCCCGTGGCTGGGCGCGGTGGCAGCGGCGGCGTCGAGGAGGATCAGCGGCGAGGTGGCGCTGGTGGTGCCGCCCGAGCAGGCGACGCTGCCGGAGACCCGCGGGGGGTTCTCGTGCACGGCCAAGATCGAGTGGGAGCGCGGCGGCGAGCGGGCTTCCATCCATGCAGCGTGCGACGTCAGCCGGCTGCACTGCGACTCCAGAGACTACCTTTTCGCCTGGAGGTTTCGCACCGCCGATGCATCACCCGTCAGCAGCCACTGCACCGGCGACGCATGAGACACCTACAGTCTGTACATCCTGCGTCGACAAAGAAATATCTGAGGCGTCCGAAATCCAAAGTGCATAATATGCCATAGATTAAGCTGCATGTTCTTTTGTTTAAGACTACTAGGTTAAGGTGCATGTTTCGTGGTACTGGTAAACCTAGGTGGGCTGTTTCCTCTTTTGGTAAGTCTACAGGATGCATGGCCAGGTACTAGAGTACATAGTATGATGTTGACTGGAGAATGGAAGGGAAAATATGACATGTGCTTTAGTGGATTGTACATCTGTTGGTGCGTTCTCAGGTTCTTGTACTCCATTTGATAACGACTTGTGATTGCATATGCTTTGCGAAGGACAAGGCAGGATAGGCAAAAAGCCTAGTCACAGACTGGCAGTCAGGATCTGCCTCGCCTCCTTTGCGTGCAACCGGGGGTGACTGGGCAAGCAAATATAGTAGAGAACAGGTTATGATTTCAACGATAGGAGCAAGTTCTTCGAGTGATCGAGAAACTTTATGAAATGACCAACACATGGTAAATGTTTGGCTAATCAGTTAACAAACATCTGATGATAAGATGAACATTGTGTTCAGTTACAATGCGTGCTTATTACACGTTTGATGAAGACATGTTCTAGCTCATTGCACGACGGTTGTTGATCAAAGCAAAAAACAGTACAGGCAGCATATGCATGAAAACAACATCTCATCAAATTCTTCACACACAACATGCAAGTCCACAGCTCAGGCTGCTTCCTCCGCCTTCGGGGGACCTTTCCACTTGAAGTTTTCTGCATACGTTTTGGACTGCATGATTGAACAGCAACTGTTAAGTATTAACAATATCTTCAATACACAGAGAACTCGGTCAAAAATAGCTTGCTATACCGAAGACTGAAGCATGCAAGTATCTAGTGTACGGTTGCAATTGGCATGCTCATTAATCATTAATCTTACTATCTGAGTCCGATATGAATTTTGTCAAGTACCACTCTGTTCCATAATATAGAACGTTTTAGCAAACTAAAATAGTTTGGCAAAACGTTCTACATTATGAAACGGAGGGAGTAGCTCACACGTATGCAATTCTAGAGAATCACATCACAGACTGACCAACATAAACCTCAACTTGTTTTTTAGCTGATAACAAGTCAAATCCTTGGCACCGTGAAAACACTGCCAAAACAGTGGTCTCGTTCCTCGCTATTGTGTAGTGTAGGCACACTAATTCAACCAGCACGGCGGCCAGTACTGACTAGCTTGTCCTCATCGAGTTTCTAGTAACAAAAAGATACGGATCGATGAGGACGGTAAAACTCTGGCCAAGTTCACATTCGCTGTACTTACAATGTTGTACTCTAGCCCAGTTCACATTCGAGGTGCTTCTAACGTTGATGACAATTTTGTTTTTTCTCTACAGACCGCTGACTTCTAAGTACCGAGGAAGGACCTGAACTGACGGCAATCTAATTTCCATGAAAAAGAAACGCCTTCAGGTCGAAGTTCCAGCACACCAGATACATGAAAAATGTGAGTGTCACAAACCAAGCAACAGGCTACCCGTTAAATGCAGGATTTGCCTTCTCCCTTGGTCTTCACACTTCCTTCATCTCCTCCCCAGACCCCAAGCTAAAGTTAGTCCTAGCTAGTCATTACCAAGTTGGTCTTCGCCCATTACTCTTACATGTCATCCTCCCTTGCCTCTACCCTAAGCTTAAGAAACCCTTGGCAGGCTGTCAGTGGCACCATTGCCCTCCAGTCCAAAGATGGAAACACCCAAGTCACCAACCTCACATCCAACTTCCAAATATGTCCTAATTTCATCTCTGCTCCATTCCCCATATTTTAATGCATTGAGATGAGTTATCCTGACGAACAAGGATCACATCGCTTGAGGAAATAAGCACATTAGTGCTTAGTACCAAAATCATCACCACTAATTTCTCTTATCAGAAGATTCACTTAATATCTTGCTTGCGACTCAATGTTAAGTACTTCCTATTAGGATATGTCTATGTCAAATCCAGTAAATCGACGCAGAAGATGTGTAAGAACCATGGTTTTAAAGGCGTCGCCTAGGCCACACTTAGGCGTCTAGGTGCCCCTCCGCTTTGAAAAAATGCCCGCTTTAGGCGCCTAGGCGTCCAAAGCGCCCGCCTAGGCGTCCAAAGCACTCGCCTAGGCGCTAAAGCGCCCCTAGATTGCCTTAAGTCGCCTTAACGCCTTAAAAACCATGGTAAGAACACTTAGAAAAGTACATATTCTATAATTAGGACACAGTACAAGTAATCACAAACAGATTCAGAAGCCATAGTTGCAAGTATTATGCCTAAGCAAGGCGAGAAGGTGTATTCAGTTAAAAAGACTAGAGATGCGAGATGCATTAACCAAGTCAAAATGAAGGATGTGTAGGGTATACAGACCTTCAAAAGAGGTGTATGACGTTTCCTCACCTGCAATAAAGTATTTGTAGATGTAAGTATACAGTTCTCATTTTCCAAGAAAATAAATACAAAAGAGGCATTCCAAAAAACTGGCCCAGCACAAATTTCTGAATACTACAGAATAGCCCAAGGAGATTCAACTCAACATGATTAATGTTCAAAAAATCCGCTGACTAGACAAATAAACGCCCATGTAAAACGCTGTACTGAACCCACCATGGTGATTAGGCCATAGTTGGCTCATGTGTGGCTAACCAATTAGACTGGCCATACACCACTTCAGTCGGTCCAAGGCGGACTAATGTGCAGAGAAAGGTAAATCGTTTTCTGGGAAGACTCAGGACATTTGGCAGAGGCATACAGTGAAACAGATCGAGCCAGCAGAGAGACGCCCACGACCATCTATGCCCCCACCGTCAGAACAAAGCTGGCACGGCTGACTGCAACAAGACCAGCGAGGCCCCTCCGCCTCTGCTTCTGCTTCAACATGCTCCTTTGCCTCTGCTTCTGCTGACCGGGTCGAATCAAACTGCAGCACTCTTGTGCTCTGCTCTAATGCTTTGCTCTGTTCGTATTTATGGTTCAGTTGACTGATTGGTTCTGCCTGTTTGGGACAGTGAGACTTGGTAGCTCTGCATCTTTTTGTAGCTGTAGGGACGATTGACAGCTTACCGTCTAGATTAATTAATCGTCTGACTACCTCTCTAATCACAAGTCAACGACTGACCGACTGCACCCCAACTAGCAATATTTGGAACATAGCCAGAAATAGAATTTCAAACTTAATGATGACTTCCTTTTAACAGCACATACAAAACACATCTCCTCCTCCCGGGCCACTCCCGCTCGAGCGGCTCCGGAGGCTCCCCAACTCCGGCCAGACCACACACCAGCCAGTACGCCCCTGGCCGTCGCTGTCGCCGACGCCGGCGGCGGTGGCGGCGCCCATCCTGTCGAAGGCGGAGGGCAGAGGAGGTGCGCCGCTGCGGAGAAGCTTTGGCGACGGGCGGGTCGCGCAGGCGAGATGGAGCAGTGGTGGAGGGAGGTGGCGGTGGAGGTCCTAGGCGCGTCGACGAAGCTAGCAGGGTCACAGGCGGCGGCATGGGCCCAATCTGGGCCCGCAGGGCCGCGGCCGTTTCCACGCTTCGCTGCTCTGCTGCGACATCGCAGCTGGGCAGCAGGCTCCATCGAGGTCCCAGGTGCTGAGCGGCGCGGGACTGTGGGAGGTGGCGACGCGGCTCTGTTTTGGGCCCGATCTGGGCTCTGAGGGCCGCGGTTGGAGATCGAGCGGGACGGCGTTGCATGCTCTCCACCAGTGCGGGGAAGAGGAAGTTTCGGCCGGCAGCGCTGGGCTGGTCGTGTAGGAGGGTCAGGCTGATGCGGGACAAGCTCCTGCAGGGGCAAGCGCGAGCGGCAGTGGAGGCGCAGGAAGATGGGCAGGCCAGCGTTGCTGTGGCGAGTGGCTGGGCGAGGTACTGGCGGCTGGCGGGAGAAGCGCCAGGATGGGCGTTGCATCCTTCCATCCAATGCAGGGTTGAGGAAGAAGGTTGTGCGGCACGTCGGGCTGGCCTGGGTGATGCTTGAGGTGATCAACACCTCTCTCGCCGGTGACAAGTGTTGGCCTCTCATCGGTGGCTTGTCTGGCCTCCGGCCGATTTGTTCTTGTGCACAGCGGGATTGATGTTAGGGCTGGGAGAAACCCCTATGCGGTAGCGGACGACAGCGACGCCCGCGGGCGTCGTCACCTTCTTGAAGGCGTCGTCTACGCCCTCTTCGTCATGCCCAATTCCATGCAACGGGGGAAACCCTAGATCCAGCTTGCTGGTCCAGGCAGTGGTGGCGCTACGGCGTCGTTCCCTCCTTGGAGGCTCTGTTCGGGTTGCACATGGAGTCCCAAGACAGCTGTTGGACTCAAGGTTGGCAGCTGCTCGGAGCATGGGCCCCTAGGGCGCGATGTACACTGATGCAACATCTCTTCGACGATGCTCTCCTAGGTTCCGGTCGGGTCCTGCAATCTATACCGCCACTACTTCTAGGTGTCAAGGGTAGATTGTACGTTGACACGTGCTGTCTTCGTGTGAGGGTTGCGCTTGCGAGCTGTCTTGCTTCGGTTGTGAAGCGGTTTAGTGGCTCTGTCCTCTCGCCTACTCGGCTAGGTTTAGCAAGGCTGAGTCCTTGTTGTGTGCTTTTTGGTTGTGTGTTGTAAGCCGATAGGCATTGTCTGTACGCTTTTTGGGTCCGGTTTCCCTTATAAACTGGACCAACTTTCTATCTGTTCAATGAATTTAGCAGCTCTCCTGCTAACATTCAAAAAAAATGATGTCTTCAGCTTAGTTAAAAAAAGTTTCATGCAAATTTAGCACCAAAACTTACACTGCCACTAAATTGGAAAGAATACAGTGAGCTTATAGATGATATCTCACCCAAATGGGTTTCAGAGAAGGAACATGATCAATATTTGACTTTTCATTGAGAGAAAATTAAACTTTATATGACTAGCTTGAAATCCATCTCCATCTGTACTTGATTAAATGGGCCTAGCTGGTTTGCAAACTTACCATCGGATGACAGGAACCCTACAACACTGCCCAGTTTGAATATTTAAATTAGAGAAGAATCGAGTATCAAACTATCCTAGATGTTCGAAAGTGTAACAAATCATGCTTCCATCCTTCCGAATATTCTTGAAGTTCCCATCCTGAATAGAATATCTAATTTGCGACCTATCTACCAGAATACCAAGAAGGGAGGAGAAGGACCCACCACATATTCCCATCCGTGTTTTTCAGCAAATGCCTTTGCTGACTCAGCACTGTCAAATGTAAGTCCAGCTTCACCAACATTAGCATATGGATCACCAGTAGATGTCCATCCCATTAATGGGTTCTCCCACCTATCATGAATTCAAATGTTAGAGCCAGTTTCTCAAACAGAAAAAGGAACAGTATCAGATAGTGTCAGTTTGATAACCAAAATCTAATTTAAGGAGACAAGAACAGAATAAGTGCACAAGTCATGACCCTGAGCCATATACAAGAGAAAAAAAAGGCAAACTGTAGCACCTAATCAAAGAGACCTGCTTAATCGGAGGTCGAATACATCAGCTGTGATCTTCAAGGTTTACATTTTGCGACAATGATAAAAATGAAAGCAGGAAAAACTGTAGCAGTTTCCAGCTTCTTTGTTTTTGTAACTGCAGATTCTACAGGAAGTTTAAAGTATGTTGCAATCAGCCTACTGAAACATGCACAATCTGCATTCTGCAGTGATAGAGCAGTCCTTCTCAAGTTACTTATCCTCGATCCAGATAATATAACAGTGTTCCCGATAGTACCGGTAAGGTATACCAAGTCAAAGAGCACAGTTATAAGCTTCTAGCATCCCGTGTGCTTGCAGAAGCAAACCCGGTTACATGGAATGTTATGGTACCACGACACATAATAAGATACTACTTAATCGAGGACCTCAAGATCATGTCACATAGGTATTGAGGGTATTATAGACAACAATGCTAGAAGCAAGACAAAAGGGCCTACAATAGTTGTGTGATGCCATCAAATTAGATTGGCATTCAGATGTCTACCTCTACCCGCATGGCCATATGGCATGGTAAATTGGATTGTAAGATGATTTGCTGTGCACAGAGCACTTCCATAATATATCTATAGATATCTTCTTTTGAGCATGACAAGTAAGAACCCGTAACACACAGCACATCTGAAAGAAAAATATCAAAAACACTTCCAGTCCTAATAGATATAACTATGTTACAAATGTTTTTTAAGTTTGTGTAGGTTTTGGGGGGAAATTTCTGGATGGGCTTGTCCCTTGGACCTCCACATCCTCTCATATATATAGCTGAACTTAGGTACATCATAACTAGTACACTGGAATACTCTAGAATCTTGTAGGACACTAACTTAGACTCCAACACTGGAATGTTCCAGGCACTCCTAGGACAGCACTACTATACTAACACTCACTAGAATATTCTAGGCTCTCCTAGGACACTCTCCAACACTCCCCCTCAAGATGGGTGATAGATATCTATCATTCCCATCTTGTTACAAGCTGAACTACATTCTTTATTTCCTAATCCTTTAGTTAAACAGTCTGCAATTTGCTCGCTAGAGGTTACATAATTTATCTTAATTATACCGTCATCCAATTTCTCCTTTATGAAGAAGCGATCAATCTCCACATGCTTGGTTCTATCATGTTGAACAGGGTTGTTTGCGATGTTGATCGCCGACTTGTTGTCACACCACAAATTTAAAGGACCTTCCCTCAACACTTTCAGTTCTAAAAGAAGATTCCTCACCCATAACATCTCACTCAAACCTTGTGACATAGCTCTGTATTCAGCTTCAGCTGTTGACTTTGAAACCACCTGTTGCTTCTTACTTCGCCATGACACTAAATTTCCCCCGACAAATACACAATAACCAGATGTTGATCTCCTGTCATCCAAGCAACTTGCCTAGTCAGCGTCACAATACCCATCCACATTTAGATGACCATTCCTTTTGAACCACAGTCCCTTTCCTGGACTACCCTTCAAGTACCGGAGGATTTGATTGACCGCATCCAAGTGTCCGCTCCTAGGATCATGCATGTATCTGCTCACTACACTCACTGCATATGAAATATCAGGTCTTGTGTGACATAGATAGATGAGCCTTCCAACAAGCTTCTGGTACTTCTCCTTATCCACTGGTTCCCCAGATTCGGCACATAATTTGTGGTTTTGATCAATAGGTGTTGATGCAACCCGACACCCAAGCATGCCTGTGTCACTAAGCAAGTCCAATACGTACTTTCGCTGGGAGAGAACAATCCCATTGGGAGATCTAGCAATTTCTATGCCAAGAAAGTACTTGAGTTGCCCAAGGTCCTTTACCTCAAATTCCTTGCGTAGGCTGTCTTTCAATCGTGATATCTCCACCTCATCATCTCCGGTGATTATAATATCATCAACATATACGGCAAGGATTGTAATCTGGCTATTTGAGTGCCGATAGAACACCGTATGATCCCCATTACACTGCTTATATCCCATACTACATACAACTCGTCTAAATCTATCAAACCATGCCCGTGGAGATTGCTTGAGGCCGTATAGAGATTTTCTCAACCTGCATACCTTTCCTGATGTTGTAGGAGTAGAGAAACCAGGTGGGATCTCCATGTATACCTCCTCCTGTAAATCTCCATGCAAGAATGCATTCTTGACATCCAACTGATGCAACGGCCACCCGAAGTTAGTTGCACATGAGATTAGGATCCTCACTGTGTTCATTTTTGCCACCGGCGCAAATGTCTCATCATAGTCAATCTCATATGTTTGACTATATCCTCTCGCAACTAGTCTTGCCTTGTACCTTTCAATTTTCCCTTCTGGATTCTGTTTCATGTTGTAGATCCATTTACACCCAACAGCTTTCTTTCCTGCTGGAAGATGTACAAGTTCCCAAGTTTTATTCCTTTCGAGAGCATTTAACTCCTCTATCATGGCCTCGCGCCACTTTGGATCTTGCTTTGCTACTTTCCAGTCTCTTGGGATCACCACAGATTGCAATGATGCGATGAAGGCCATGTAGTTCGTAGATAGAGATGTATATGATACATACTTAGCTATGTCATGCTCCTCCCGGTACCAATTTGGAGGTTTTCTAGCTCCAGCTCGGGTTCCTTTTCTTAAGGCAATGGGCAAATCCAATGAGTCATCAGTGACACATGGCACACTCTCAGATGAGTCAACTTCATTGACCCCTGGAATTTGTTGTTGATGTGGCTCCCCCTGCAGCTGGATCTCACCATTTGTTTGACCCTACTGTTGATGTTGCTCCCCCTGCAGCTGGATCTCACCATTTGTTTGACCTTGTTGTTGATGTTGCTCCCCCTGCAGCTGGATCTCACCATTTGTTTGACCCTGTTGTTGATGCGGTTGCCTCCTCGTATACACCCTTAAATCTTCTTCTTCATTTGGTTTTCTCCATCTCTCTTCACTCATAGGACATGGAATTGAATCAACCACAAATCTCGATGGTTCATCTTCCCTTGTCCTGAATGGTTCACTCTCCCCCTCTCGACTAGCATTACTTGTGCTAGGAGAGTCAAAGTCAAATAATGAGCTGAGATCCGTCTTCTCTCCATAGAACGGTTCAGACTCTCTGAATGTCATATCCATGCTCATAAATGTTCTCCGTTCACTAGGACTCCAACACTTGTAGCCCTTTTGTCCAGATGGGTATCCAATGAAGATACACTTCACAGCGCGTGGATCTAATTTTCCCACTGATGGTCTGTGGTCCCTAACAAAGCACGTACAACCAAATACTTTTGGGGGAACAATGAACTCATTTTTTCCATAGATCATTTCATACGGAGTCCTCATCCCAAGAACTCTTGATGGCATCCGATTGATTAGATAAGTAGCAGTCATAACTGCTTCACTCCATAAGAATTTAGGCACATTCATAGTAAACATAAGTGATCGAGCTACCTCTAGCAGATGTCGATTCTTTCTCTCAGCTACTCCGTTTTGTGGAGAAGTATCGGGGCACGAAGTTTGATGAATTACTCCCTTTTCTGAAAGAAAATTGCCAAATTCATGGTTCACATACTCAGTCCCATTATCAGTCCTGATAATTTGAACACCAATGTTGAAATGATTTTGGATATATGCATAGAAATCCCTGAAACATGCAAACACCTCACTTTTTTGTTTCATGAGATATATCCAAGTCATCCGAGAGTAACAATCAATGAAGGTGACAAAATACTTCATTCCACTAACAGAGACCACAGGAGATGTCCAGACATCAGAGTGAATCAACACAAAGGGCGATGTGCTCCGAAGTCCACGACTCACATATGATGTCCTTGTGTGTTTTCCGTACTCACATGCATCACACACAAGCTTGTCTTTATCCATCTTCTTCATCTTTTCAGGAAATACCTTACTCATAGTATCAAAGGACATATGGCCCAATCGACAATGTTAGAGTATCACCCTTGCCTCATCATTACTTGCAACTGCCAAAGCGGTGCACACTGCTCCATCACTTTCGTGTCTATCTAAGTACCATAGTCCCTTATGTCTCACACCGATCCCAAGCCTCCTTATGGTCTTCCTCTCCTCAATTATGCAATTGTATCGATCAACGATGATTCTACAATCAATATCATCAACCAAGGAGCTCATAGACACCAAACTCACTGGAAATGATGGAGCATATAAGACCGAAGACAATGTAATTGACGGAGTGCATTTCACCGTGCCGACACCTTTGACAGGTTGATAAGTTCCATCGGCTGTTTGGATGGTCTCTTTATGCATGGGTGGATGTGGAGCATATGATGCAAACTCACTCCACCTACCGGTGACGTGTGTCGTTGCTCCTGAGTCTAGTATCCAATTTGAACGAGAAGTTTCATCTAATGTAGGAGCCTGATTTGAGATACCTTCTTTAATTTGTGCAAGATTAACAAAATTGCCAAGAACTGTTGTTTTCCCACTTTGATTGGTCCTTTCCGCACTCCTATTTGATTTTTTTAATGTCTCCAAATCTTTGGTCGAGAATTCAAGCACCTCCCATGATCCCTTGGCAGTCAAAATCAACGTGTCCTTGTCTCTGCCCTTGAACAGTTCAGCCAATTTGTTGAGCAATTGCTCAATATCTCGATTCTCTTCCATTCTTAGAGCACCGCTATGCCCTCTTGTTCTCCCTTTCTTACGTGTCTTGCTGCACTATGCCCTCTTGTTCTCCCTTTCTTATGTGTCTTGCTGCACGAACTCTGCTTCTCCTTAGCACGAACTCTAAACCACACCAGCTCTTTAGCTGCCTACCGCTGTTGAAGCCACCAACGCAACCGATTCAAGCAGCACGAGTCTGCACTTTCCACCAGCTCACCTTTTGGACTGCTTTGTGAGCCTCCAATCCACTCCTCCCTGCAAATGCTGCTAAACTATCTACAGCTGCTCTGGCTCCTTCTCCTCTCTTTGCTGCAGTAGCAACTCTCCCTGCAACACCAAGTCAACCACGTACAAGGGTAGGGTTTACTTCCCTGCACCAAGCCACCAAGCTGCCGCTGGCTTCAATTGCGTCCTCCTCACTAATCCACTGTTGTTTCCAACTTGCTGCAGCGCCGCTAGTTCTCCTCGCCGCACGCACACTGCTGGCCACCAGTCCAGCCTTTTTCTTCTTCCTAGAGTCACCACTGAGCCTCACCTACAGCTCGCCCCCTGCTCCACCGCCGTGTCTCCTGCAGGGCACCTCCACACACGCGAGCTCTAGCACTTGGTGATTCACCGTTGGCCACCTCCAGGAACCAGCAGCACCTCCACCTTGTGCTCTGATACCATGTAGGTTTTGGGGGGAAATTTCTGGATGGGCTTGTCCCTTGGACCTCCACATCCTCTCATATATATAGCTGAACTTAGGTACATCATAACTAGTACACTGGAATACTCTAGAATCTTGTAGGACACTAACTTAGACTCCAACATTCACTGGAATGTTCCAGGCACTCCTAGGATAGCACTACTATACTAACACTCACTAGAATAGTCTAGGCTCTCCTAGGACACTCTCCAACAGTTTGTGTCCAGCTCGACAGTGCATAAAGAGAATGGCTGGGATGTCTACAATTCTTCATAAACTTAGAAGTACGGTGAGATATGGTCATAGTTGAGACTCGAGCAGGACTCTAGGAGTATTAATGTCATTCCTTATATAGTTACAGATACAATAACATCTCTAACCATGGGGGTATTCTTTGTGTGCCGTCCACTAGTAACCCATGCATCAAGTTGATTGTTCGTCAGAAGTTACCCAAAAAATGTGAGTCATAGTAAAGTGATTGCGAAGCTCAGGTGTTCAATAGGTATTAGCATTCTGATAATAAGCATGAGTGGGTCTGTGCTTGCATAGGTGAACTCCCACTATTTCAATCATTAAATGACCCTTGAGATCTGGCATATTCTCTTACCATATACATTTATAGCAATAGCGATGGGAGAATGTGCACAGATCTCAAGGCACATTCGGTAGTTTTTATCCACTTGGAAGGTAAGTTTTAATGTATCAAGGTTAAATACTTAAATTTAAACAAAGCAATTTGTTCAATTTCATGTCATCTTGAGCTAGCCCTTCTAACAACATGACACTATCACAGGAATTTGGGATGTATGGCCCATTAGAAAGAACAAGAGAACCAACAAAGCACAAGAAGAAACATACTTTTGAGTTGACATAAAGTTGATTTTCCACCTCCCGACTTTACCGGAGCCTTGCTGAGATGCAGTCCTAGCTGGTGAATAGATTAGAACCTGCGTATTCCCAAGGATAAAGTGATTGTTTAGAAAGGGAGAAAAGGTTCAGATACAAAAAAAACTGGGCTCTAGCACCTATTCTCTAAAATTGGATTTGTGAATCCAAACCAGGCATTTAGGATTCAGCACCTATCCTCCTGAAAGCATATAATTAGCATATAAACCATCACACCTTAAGCTCCGAAATTGCAGAGTTTCTGACCAAATAGTATCAACTCCCATGAAACATTTTCAAGAAGTTCTTGGAGGCACATATAACTATGACTGTGCACAATGGACAAGCAAAGTCAAAACTATAGCAAAATAGAAAGCAAACCAGGATCACTTATCCAAAGTTACAGACCGCAAGGGGTAATGCGGGCAGTGCGTCTCTACCTTTTGTTTTCATTTTTTTGCAGAGACATGTCTCTCTAACCAAATACCCCAACAAAAATGGTCTAACACAGTCGCTCCACATCGTCATTGGGTTGAAAATTTGGCATAATCCATGCCGGATGAAACCAAACCTCCCACACATTTCTCATCACCATAGCTCAAACCAAATGAAATTTGGAAGTATACTAATACCACTAAATTCGCATTTCTGTCAAATCCTAAAGTACAAACTCCAACCACAACTAACGCATGGAAATGGAACAATCGCCTCGCACCTAACAACCCCTAAAAAAACTAGAAGCCCGAACATCTCGAGAGATGCCCACACGGATCCATTAAATACTAGTCTATTGCGGTGACAGCGAGGCCAAGGAAGGCTAGGTAACGTTACCTTGCGGCGGAGGTGCTCCTCGGGGATGCCGGAGACCATGCCGATCTCGCCGGGCTTGATCTCCACGAGGGCGTCGGAGGCCTCTGCGGAGAGCATCCGCGCGGGCGTAGGCGATAACAGGGCGCGGCCTAGGCCGGGGAAGACCCGCCGGAGTGGGGCGGCCATCCCGTCGGAGCCGTACACCGGGGAGAGGTGGGGGCGAAAGGAGATGCGGGGGAGAATAGCTTCGGAGCAGACGGCGTGCGAATGTGCGATCTGGCCGCACCGAGAATATGACAGAACCCAGAGGGATCAGGTCCATGGCTGGGCGGCTAGGTTACCGGGCCTTAAAGATAATTGTTATGCATGCTTAGGCCCACCTGGGTTTGTAGGACTAGGAAAAGGCCCAGAAATACGCCTCTGGCTAGATGCACCACTGTCAAATATATATTGGGACCTCTCAAAAAAAAATACATATTGCAGAATGTCAAAATTTCGAAAACAAAATACCCGGTGAACATCCATGCATTTTATCTTCGCACACAATGTTCTGCCAAGACATTTATGTCGTGTAAAAAGAGAATTTTGGTGCTCTAAAATAGCTTTCCACGAGTAGATGCTCGGGTTGGGCCGATAGGTTGGTCTAAACTCAATCTAAAATCTTAAAACAATGGCGTACATGTATATGGTGTTCAAAAATTCTCCAAAAACCTCGTGGTGTTGAAATTTGGCCAAGCAAATTTTCATCAAACAACCGCTGAGTTTTAAAAAAATGACAAACTGAGGTTTTAGGGGTGGGGGTTGTCTTGACCCCTTTGTGAAATCACGCACCTTTAACTCAATTTTAGCATACATTGGAAGATGCCTATCCGAAATTAAAAAGGGCCCACAACTGAGATTTTGGTTCCAAAATCTGCTCTAAAGCCAAAAATATGTTTTTTCGGCTATTGGTTGCTATAAGCCCTTGATCATGATGAACTCCGATGTAATATTTTTATTTTATTTTATTATTCTCGGTTACAATTAAGAGTCGAAAGCATATAAAATGGGTAAAACAAACACAAAATAGGCAAAAGTGGGTAGTACAAACAGGATTATGATAATCCATTATAATACCAATTGTTGTCTAAGTATGACCAAAACTTCGTTGAAACTGGTATGGGGCGCACGGTTTTTTTTTTAATAATGTAAGATGAAGAAGCGGAGAAAGTTATCTGAAAATACGAAGACCTCAAAATAAAGATCTGAAATATACAAACTTTAAAACACCTAGAACCTAATTTCAAGAATGGTGACATGATAGTGGACATCATTCGAAAAAAACATTATAGGCATTAATGCTGGGGGTGACCTGTACTCCCCGAGGCAGCAGAACATGTCGGGCGTGCCTATATATCAAAACAAAAAACAAACATTGACAAGAACATATAATGTCGAGTATCATTCACACACAAAAATACAATAGCAAGTATGGAAATTCTCTTTTCCAAAGTCGTTGTCTTTCTATTCTTTTTTTGACGGGAATGTCCATTCTGCTATTTTTTTGAAAAAAGGGCGCTTTATTAGTTATAAGTAATGTTTACATCCGGCTTCTGCATAGTTAGGATCGCGTACATCCCTCCACAAACAAGTCGTAAAACTCCATACGTTATAGAGTAGTCTATGACCAGAGAATAGCCGTGACCTGATAAATAACCTACAGATTAAAAGACATAATGTTATTAAAAATCTTGTTATTTCTACATAGTCATAGCGACCAAATAATGGTAAGCGCTCCCATCCTAAATAAAGTCCTGTATTTATCATCTATCCACCATGTAACTAGTTACCAAATATATTGACAACCGAACATGTAGAAGATAAACCCGAGGCTATTTGGATGATTGACCATATAGAGCAAGCAAATTTATAATGGAAGAATAAATGTCAAATTGTCTCCTCATGATGTTAAAAAACACATTGTGTACTTCCATGACAATTCTTCTTTACAAGAATTATCTTTATAAAAATGACTTCCTTACGAAGATACCATGATAATATCTTTATCTTTAAAGGTATCTTCATCTTTCAAATTTTACTATGATCATTGACAGGAATATCAGGCTGTATCAAGGCTCTGTACATTCAGTCAACGGAAAATTTACAACTCTCTAGTAATTTTCATTTGAAATCGTCCACACCATCCGACGGCTGTATCGTGGATAATCATAATAAAAGATTATTTCAAGATAACAGTCGTGGGCCGATGAGGTTTCTTTTGAAAGCCACATTCGGAAGATTAGATTCCACTACTATGGAAAGTGTATCCTTTTTATGTCTAACGATTGAATATAGAGTTGGATATTGTTCGTGAATAGAAGTTGGGCCAAGCCACTTATCTTCCTAAAATCTAATCTGTGATCCATCCTTAATATTGAAAACAATAAACTAGAAGAAATGCTTTTTGGACGCCATTAGACCAGCCCAAAAATGTGAATCGCCGGATTTCCAAACCAATTGAGTCACAGCTTTGGAGCCAACATATTTCCTCCATAGAATGGTTTGTTAGACACCATCTTCTGTTAGTAGTTGATACATTGCAAATGTATCTATAATTTTTGGTGTTCCATGCTTGGTTTTATCTACTTTCTTATGTTTTGTTCACACTTTGGAGTACTTTTCATATGATTTCTTGGACTAACCTATTAACAAGAGCCACAGTGGCAGCTGCCTGTTTTCTGCTGTTTTTGGTTTCAGAAAAGTCAGAAAATGAATATTCTCGGAATTGGACGGGACAAAAGCCAAAGTCATTATTTTACTGGGGGACACTTGGAGCCAGAATACGAGACGGAGAGGGGCTAGGGCCCGGCCACACCACCTGGCCGCGCGGCCAGGCCTGGCCCGCGCCAGGGGGTGGTCTGGCCACCCAGGCACCTCCTCGGCCTCTCCTTCCGCCTATATTGCCTCTGATACTGAAACCCTAAGTACCCGATCAAAATTCCACGAAAGAGTCTATAGCCGCCGTCATCTCCATCCCTAGATCGGGAGGGATCTGAAGCTCTTCTCGGCACCCTGCCGGAGAGGGGAATTCACCCCGGAGGCCTTCTTCATCATCATGCAAGCCTCTGGTGTGATGTGTGAGTAGTTCATCTCTGGACTACGGGTCCATGTAGTAGCTAGATGGTTGGTTCTCCTCCTTTGTTCTATCATGTCTAGATCTTGTGAGCTCCGTTCATGATCAAGATCATCTATTTGTAATTCTGCATGTTATGTTTACGGGGATCCGATGGATATTGAGATGTTATTTCAGATTAATTATTGATTCTATCATGTCTTTGTTATTTGTGATCTTGCATGTTTTCCGTTGTTAGTAGCTATCTTGGCCAAGTAGATGCTAGCAACTCTAAGAGTTAGTATTTATGCTTGATAGTGGGTTCATGCCTCTGATAATCTGGGAAAGTGACTGATACGTCCAAAACGTATCTACTTTCCCGAACACTTTTGCTATTGTTTCTCCTCTAAACTTGTGTTATTTGGATACAACTAATGCGGACTGGCGCTGTTTTCAGCAGAATTGCCTTGGTGTCTACTTTTTGTGCAGAAAATCAACTCTCGGGAAAAATCCTGGAAAATATGCCAAAAATCCTATTTCACCCGAAAACTCCAGGAGCCAGAATACGAGACGGAGAAGAGCCAGGGGGTGGCCACACCACCTGGTGGCGCGGGTCATGCCAGGCCGCGCCAGGGGGTGGTGTGGGCCCCCCTAGGCACCCCCTCGGCCTCTCTCTTCGCCTATAAGGAGCCTTCTGACCTAAAAACTTCGGGGGGAGCGACGCTTTTCCAGAAGGAGTTCCGCTCCGCCGCAACCACCAGATTCCACGAAACAGCACCAAAAACTCCGTTTTGGCACCCTGTCGGGACGGGGAATTGGAGGAGATCATCGCCATCATCATCACCATCGCTTCTCCATCGACCATCCATGTTTCCCCCATCTATGAGTGAGTAATCCCTCGCTGTAGGCTATGGGGATGGTAGGGATTGGATGAGATCGTTCATGTAATGACATCAGATTGTTAGGGCATGGTGCCTAGTATCTTTTATTAGTGCTTTATGACTTTGTTACGACTTGTTATGCTTAATGCTTGTCACTAGGGCCCGAGTGCCATGATTTCAGATCTGAACATGTTATTGATTCATTATGATAGTATTGTTTATGGTCTTATCTGCAAGTTGTATACTGAAGGAAATATGCCCTGAGAGGCAATGATAAAGTTGTTATTATGTATTCCTTGTATATGATAGATGTTTATTTTGCATGCTATAATTGTATTGATAGGAAACATCAATACATGTGTGTTTAATAAACAAAAAGGGTTCCTAGTTATGCCTCTCTTATAGACTAGCTTGTTGATTAACAAGATGATCAAGGTTTCCTGATCATGGACATTGGATGTTGTTAATAACAAGGTCACAGCATTTGTGAAATGATGTGATGAACATTCATCCGAAGTATAGCATTACGATCAAGTCATTATGTTTATATTGCTATAACATCATATGAAATAATCTTTATCCTTAGACCATGAGATCATGTTAATTGCTAACACCGAAAGAGTATCTTGATAACATCAAACGTCACACCGTAACAGGGTGACTATAAAGATGGGTTCAGTACTACGAAGGTGTTATGTTGAGGCTCATGGATCAAGAGTGGAATTTGTCAATCCAGATGACAGAAAGATATACTCTGGGCCCTCTCGGTGATATCACATTAGGATAGCTTGCAAGCAAGTGATGTGATCACTAGAATGTTATATCACGGGAACGAGAAAAGAGTGCATGTCGGTAACGATATCAAACTAGGTATGGAGATACCGATGATCGAATCTCGGACATGTAATATATCGAGAGACAAAGAGATTTAGTTACAAGCGTTAAAGGTTCTCACGATCACAGGAGTCATCGTTGAATGTGTAGGAGTCAGTACGGATCTCCAGGTCCCGCTGCTGATTATTGATCGGAGAAGGGTCTCGATCATGTCTGCATTATTCGCGAACTGTGGGGTGGCACACTTAAGAGTTACCGGACACCATTTTGGAGCACATATGTTTCAGACGAAAGAATTGCAAAGCGCAGGAATTGTTTCAATAGAAACCGGAAATTGTTTCGGGTGAAATTGCAGAAGGTGGTTCTGCATGTGATATTGAAATATTGCAAGGGGCTATATGTGAATGTTTGTTAATTAAAGTAATTAACAAAATTCTGAATAAATTTAATAAAAAGAGTTTTATTAAATGAGAGAGCATTAAATTTGGAGAAATTTAATGCATTTAAAGTGGAGACTTTAAAAGGGAATGTGAAGAGGCATTTTAATGTGGAGGGGTTACCACCACATGAATGGGGGAGGTGAGGGGTCACCCCCCCATGCACCGGCCATGGAGAGAGGGGGCACCCCCCTCCTCCTATAAAAGGCCACTCATTCCCTCCTTCATCCGCACACCTCCTTGTGAAGGATCTCTCTCCCCCTCTAGAATTATTCCCCCATGGTCTCGGATTAGCGAGATACATGTTCCCGGTGGCATTTCGTCTGGAAGGAGTTGCTGCTTCCACTGGATCGCTGGAGCGAGGAGGTGGAGGTTGTCCGGTGGCTTGAACGTGTGTGTGAGTGCGGATGCGCTGCTGAGTTGCGGCGCTCGGACTTCCTCACGATCTTGAGATCGGCAAGTGTACGACTACATCAACCACGAGTTCCTACTCGTTAACAAAACTCGTTGTCTTCGAGGGTAAGTTCTCCATGGATGTATATCCACCCGTTGCTCTGTATCTAGTAGATAGATCTTGGTGTATAGTTCTCATCGTAGGAAATTTTTTGTTTTCTATGTTGCGGACCCAACAGTGGTATCAGAGCCTGGTCTATGTGTAGGTGCTTTGCACGGGTAGTACACATATGTTTATATGTGGGCGATGATGATCATGTTATTGCATCTTCTATGTACTTTGGATATTGGTGGCATAGTGGGATGAAGCGGCCCGGACCAACCTTACATGTCATCGTACATGATACCGGTTCCACGACTGACATGCAACTAGTTTTGCATAAGTGGCTAGCGGGTGTCTATCTCTCCTACTATAGTCAATATCTGATTTACAACGAGTTGCTAATAACTTGGTTATCCTCGTTGTGGTTCATGTTCGTAGGTAAGACCGGTTCTATCTCCGAAAGCCCTAAGCCACGTAAAACTTGCAATTGATAAATTAGAGGCGTCTAGTTTAGATCGTTGCTGGGTTAGTGTATTGATATGGTATTGTTGTAAGTAGATGTATGATAGATACTTTTACAACTCACTTAACGTGTAAGTTCCATAGACCTTGGCCTTACACACAAAGGAATGATAGAGATCATACCACGATGCAAATGATAGAGATCAAATGCATGGACCATATCACCTCACTTCACATATTAGCATCTTATATTGCTAGTTTGGCGCTTTTGGTAGCATTATAAGATGATCCCTCATTTAGATATCAAGATAAAATGTGTTCTTCCTTAAGTATGCACCATTTTGTGGATCGTGTTTTGAGGCATCACGTGATGATCGGGTGTTCTCGACTCTACACTTTCATACAACGGGTGTAAGACAGTTTTACACACGCAAATACTAAGGTTCTTACTTGACGAGCCTAGCATGTACAGACATGGCCTCGGAACACGGACCGAAAGGTTAAGCATGAGTCATATAGTTTATATGATGCCCATATAGATGCTCGCCTTTGAAGCTACACCGACTCACGTGATGATCGGACTTGGTGTAGTGGATTTGGTTCATGTAATCACCAAAAGGACACGAGGGATGTCGTTTTTGAGTGGGAGTTTATTAGTAATTTGGATTAGTTGAACTCAATCTATCATAAACTTAGTCTAAATATATTTTACAAATTCTGTTGTAGATGGCACCACCTGCTTTTAATTTCAATGTGTTCATGGAGAAAGAGAAGCTTGCTGCGAATGGTAGCAACTTCACCAACTGGGCTATGAATTTGAGGATTCTCCTCACTGCTGCACAAAAGCAATATGTGCTAGAGGCGCCGCTAGGCCCCCCACCAGCTCCTGATGCCCCTGACAAGGAAAAGAACATCTATATAACTCGTCGGGAGGACCACAACTTAGTTCATTGCGGCATACTGTATTGGCTAGAGCCAGAACTTCGAAAACTTTTCGAAAATGGCAATGCCTTTGATACCATGGGAGAATTGAAAATGATTTTCGATACCCATGCTGCCGTAGAGAGTTATAATGCTTCTGAAAAGTTCTTTAGCTGCATGATGGAAGAGAACAGCTCCGTTAGTGAGCACGTACTCAAAATGTCTGGGTACACTGATAAGCTTGTGTCCTTGGGAATAACGATTCCCATTGACTTAGGCATACATCGTGTTCTCCAATCTCTGCCACCTAGCTACAAGAGCTTCGTGATGAACTATAATATGCAGGGCATGAAGAAGTCTCTTCCCGAGCTTCTGTCAATGCTTAAGACTGCAGAAGTGGAGATTAGGAAAGAACATCAAGTGTTGATGATCAATAAGACCACTAGTTTCAAGAAAGGCAAGCAGAAAGGAAAGAAGGGCGGCAAATATGTTGCCGTGCCTGAAAAGAAACCCCGAGCTGGCCCTAAGTCTGACACCGAGTGCTACTATTGCAAGGGGACTAGCCATTGGAAGCGCAACTGCCCCAAGTATTTGGCAGACAAGAAAGCCGGCAAGGCAAACAAAGGTATATGTGATATACATGTTATTGATGTGTACTTGACTAGTACTCGCAGTAGCACCTGGGTATTTGATACGGGATCGGTTGCTAATATATGTAACTCGGTTCAGGGGCTGCGGAACAAGCGACAACTAGCAAGGGATGAGGTCACGATGCGGGTCGGCAATGGATCAAGAGTTGATGTGATCGCCATCAGAACGCTGCCTCTCCATATGCCGTCGGGATTAGTTATAAACCTAAATAATTGTTATTTGGTGCTTGCACTGAGCATAAACATTGTATCCGGATCATGTTTGATGCAAAGTGGTTATTCGTTTAAGTCTGAAAACAATGGTTGTTCGATTTATATGAATAATATCTTTTATGGTCATGCACCTATGTTGAATGGTTTATTTCTGTTGGATCTCGATAGTAGTATTACGCATATTCATAATGTTGATGCTAAAAGGATTAAACTTGATAATGATATATCTACATATATGTGGCACTGCCGTCTAGGTCATATTGGCGTTAAACGCATGAAGAAACTCCATTCTGATGGACTTTTGGAATCACTTGATTTTGAATCATTTGATACATGTGAGCCATGCCTTATGGGAAAGATGACTAGAACGCCGTTTTCCGGTTCAATGGAACGGGCGACAGATTTATTGGAAATCATACATACTGATGTGTGTGGACCAATGAGTGTGTCGGCGCGAGGTGGATATCGTTATTTTGTTACTTTCACGGATGATTTAAGTAGATACGGGTATATCTATTTGATGAAACATAAGTCTGAAACCTTTGAAAGGTTCAAAGAATTTCAGAATGAAGTGGAAAATCATCGTAACAGAAAGATCAAATTTCTGCGGTCCGACCGTGGAGGAGAGTATCTTAGTTATGAGTTTAGCACACATATAAAAGACTGTGGAATAGTTTCACAACTCACGCCTGCCGGAACACCACAACGTAATGGTGTGTTAGAACGTCGTAATTGTACTTTATTGGATATGGTTCGATCTATGATATCTCTGACTGACTTGCCACTGTCATTTTGGGGTTATGCACTGGAAACCGCTGCATTCACTTTAAATAGGGCACCATCTAAATCCGTTGAAAAGACACCGTATGAATTATGGTTTGGAAACAAACCTAAGCTGTCATTTCTTAAAGTTTGGGAATGCGATGTTTATGTGAAGAAACTTCAACCGGATAAACTCGAACCCAAAGCAGAAAAATGCGTCTTCATAGGATACCCTAAGGAAACGATTGGGTATACCTTCTATCACAGATCCGAGGGCAAGGTCTTTGTTGCCAAGAATGGATCCTTTCTTGAGAAGGAGTTTCTCGCGAAAGGTGTGAGTAGTCGGAAGGTAGAACTCGAAGAGGTTATTGAACCTTCTCTTCATGAAATGGCGAGTAGCACAGCTCCAGAAGTTGTTTCGGAGTTGACTTCACCTAATGAAGAGAGAGCTAATGATATTGATCATGAAACTCCGAAAGAGGACACTACCGAACCTCACAGGTCAAGCAGGACACATGCAGCTCCTGAACTGTACGGCATTCCTGTTATGAATTTCATGATTGATGAAATAGATGACCCTGCGACGTATGAAGAAGCGATGATGAGCCCTTCCAATAAATGGCTAGAAGCCATGAAATCCGAGATGGAATCCATGTACGAAAACCAGGTTTGGACCTTGGTGGACTTACCTCACGATCGAAAGGCCGTTGAGAATAAATGGATTTTCAAAAGAAAAATTGATGCTGATGGTAATGTAACCATCTATAAGGCTCGACTTGTCGCAAAGGGGTTTCGACAAATTCAAGGAGTTAACTACGATGAGGCATTCTCTCCCGTAGCGATGCTTAAGTCGGTTAGGATTATGTTAGCAATTGCTGCATATTTCGATTATGAAATATGGCAGATGGATGTCAAAACTGCGTTCCTCAATGGTAATATTGAAGAAGAGTTGTATATGATACAGCCTAAGGGTTTTGTCGATCCTAAGGATGCTGATAAGGTGTGCAAACTTCAGCGATCCATCTATGGACTGAAGCAAGCATCCCAGAGTTGGAATCTCCGCTTTGATGAGGTGATCAAAGAGTTTGGATTTGTCCAAACTTATGGAGAGGCTTGTATTTACAAGAAAGTGAGCGGGAGCAATGTGGCATTTCTGATATTATATGTGGATGACATATTATTGATTGGAAATGATATATATCTTTTAAACAGTGTTAAAAGTTATCTAAACAGCAATTTTTTTATGAAGGACCTTAGTGAAGCTTCATATATATTAGGCATTAAAATCTATAGAGATAGATCAAGACGCCTAATTGGGCTATCGCAGAGTACATACCTTGATAAGATATTAAAGAAGTTTAATATGGACGGAAGTAAGAAGGGGTACTTACCTATGTTGCAAGGCAAGACATTGAGTAAGACTCAAAGTCCGGCTATGGCGGAAGAAAGAGAGATAATGGATAAGATCCCCTATGCCTCAGCCATAGGCTCTATAATGTATGCCATGCTATGTACAAGACCGGATGTGGCACATGCTATTAGTTTAACTAGTAGGTACCAATCTGATCCAAGTTCGGAACACTGGATAGCGGTCAAGAATATCCTTAAGTACTTGAGAAGAACTAAGGATATGTTTCTTGTATACGAAGGTGAAGAAGAGCTAGTCGCTAAGTGTTATGTTGATGCTAGCTTTGACACTGATCCGGATGACTCTAAGTCTCAATCCGGATACGTATTTCTCTTGAACGGAGCAGCAGTTAGTTGGAGGAGCTCCAAACAACCTGTGGTGGCTGGATCAACGACGGAGGCGGAATATGTTGCTGCTTCAGAAGCAGCGCAGGAAGCGGTTTGGATGAAGGAGTTCATAACGGAACTAGGTGTGGTTCCTAGTGCGTTGGACCCAATGGTGATCTATTGTGACAATAATGGAGCCATAGCCAACGCCAAGAAACCAAGGTCTCACAAGAATTCCAAGCATATTAAGCGCCGGTTTCACTCCATCCGCGAGCAAGTCAAGGATGGAGATATAAAGATTTGTAAAGTGCACACAGACCTGAATGTAGTAGATCCGTTGACTAAAGTACTCCCTAGGGAAAAACATGATCAACACCAGAACTCCTTGGGTGTTAGATTTATCACTATATAACTAGATTATTGTCTCTAGTGCAAGTGGGAGACTGAAGGAAATATGCCCTGAGAGGCAATAATAAAGTTGTTATTATGTATTCCTTGTATATGATAGATGTTTATTTTGCATGCTATAATTGTATTGATAGGAAACATCAATACATGTGTGTTTAATAAACAAAAAGGGTTCCTAGTTATGCCTCTCTTATAGACTAGCTTGTTGATTAACAAGATGATCAAGGTTTCCTGATCATGGACATTGGATGTTGTTAATAACAAGGTCACAACATTTGTGAAATGATGTGATGAACATTCATCCAAAGTATAGCATTACGATCAAGTCATTATGTTTATATTGCTATAACATCATACGAAGTAATCTTTATCCTTAGACCATGAGATCATGTTAATTGCTAACACCGGAAGAGTATCTTGATAACATCAAACGTCACACCGTAACAGGATGACTATAAAGATGGGTTCAGTACTACGAAGGTGTTATGTTGAGGCTCATGGATCAAGAGTGGAATTTGTCAATCCAGATGACGGAAAGATATACTCTGGGCCCTCTCGGTGATATCACATTAGGATAGCTTGCAAGCAAGTGATGTGATCACTAGAATGTTATATCACGGGAACGAGAAAAGAGTGCATGTCGGTAACGATATCAAACTAGGTATGGAGATACCGATGATCGAATCTCGGACATGTAATATATCGAGAGACAAAGGAATTTAGTTACAAGCGTTAAAGGTTCTCACGATCACAGGAGTCATCGTTGAATGTGTAGGAGTTAGTACGGATCTCCAGGTCCCGCTGCTGATTATTGATCGGAGAAGGGTCTCGGTCATGTCTGCATTATTCGTGAACCGTAGGGTGGCACACTTAAGAGTTACCGGACACCATTTTGGAGCACATATGTTTTAGACGAAAGAATTGCAAAGCGCAGGAATTGTTTCAATAGAAACCGGAAATTGTTTCGGGTGAAATTGCAGAAGGTGGTTATGCATGTGATATTGAAATATTGCAAGGGGCTATATGTGAATGTTTGTTAATTAAAGTAATTAACAAAATTCTGAATAAATTTAATAAAAAGAGTTTTATTAAATGAGAGAACATTAAATTTGGAGAAATTTAATGCATTTAAAGTGGAGACTTTAAAAGGGAATGTGAAGAGGCATTTTAATGTGGAGGGGTTACCACCACATGAATGGGGAAGGTGAGGGGTCACCCCCCATGCACCGGCCATGGAGAGAGGGGGCACCCCCCTCCTCCTATAAAAGGCCACCCATTCCCTCCTTCATCCACACACCTCCTTGTGAAGGATCTCTCTCCCCCTCTAGAATTATTCCCCCATGGTCTCGAATTAGCGAGATACATGTTCCCGGTGGAATTTCGTCTGGAAGGAGTTGCTGCTTCTGCTGGATCGCTGGAGCGAGGAGGTGGAGGTTGTCCGGTGGCTTGAACGTGTGTGCGAGTGCGGATGCGCTGCTAAGTTGCGGCGCTCGGACTTCCTCACGATCTTGAGATCGGCAATTGTACGACTACATCAATCACGAGTTCCTACTCGTTAACAAAACTCGTTGTCTTCGAGGGTAAGTTCTCCATGGATGTATGTCCACCCGTTGCTCTGTATCTAGTAGATAGATCTTGGCGTATAGTTCTCATCGTAGGAAATTTTTTGTTTTCTATGCTGCGGACCCAACAGTGGTATCAGAGCCTGGTCTATGCGTAGGTGCTTTGCACGAGTAGTACACATATGTTTATATGTGGGCGATGATGATCATGTTATTGCATCTTCTATGTACTTTGGATATTGGTGGCATAGTGGGATGAAGCGGCCCGGACCAACCTTACATGTCATCGTACATGAGACCGGTTCCACGACTGACATGCAACTAGTTTTGCATAAGTGGCTAGCGGGTGTCTGTCTCTCCTACATATCTGATTTACAACGAGTTGCTAATAACTTGGTTATCCTCATTGTGGTTCATGTTCGTAGGTAAGACCGGCTCTATCTCCGAAAGCCCTAAGCCACGTAATACTTGCAATTGATAAATTAGAGGCGTCTAGTTTAGATCGTTGCTGGGCTAGTGTATTGATATGGTATTGTTGTAAGTAGATGTATGATAGATACTTTTACAACTCACTTAACGTGTAAGTTCCATAGACCTTGGCCTTACACACAAAGGAATGATAGAGATCATACCACGATGCAAATGATAGAGATCAAATGCATGGACCATATCACCTCACTTCACACATTAGCATCTTATATTGCTAGTTTGGTGCTTTTGGTAGCATTATAAGATGATCCCTCATTTAGATATCAAGATAAAATATGTTCTTCCTTAAGTATGCACCGTTTTGTGGATCGTGTTTTGAGGCATCACGTGATGATCGGGTGTTCTCGACTCTACGCTTTCATACAACGGGTGTAAGACAGTTTTACACACACAAATACTAAGGTTCTTACTTGACGAGCCTAGCATGTCCATGCAACGCCCGTCCATCCATCCCTATGCCTACCGCACTCGAGTCCTACTATTTACTGCTATTGTTACTGCTGTCTTTGCTTTACTACTGCTGTTACTTTGCTATTCCTACTACAAAACTGTTGCTACTGATAAACTTCTGTGAGCAAGATTGTTTAAAGGTGCAGCTGAATTGACAACTCAGTGGTTAAGGCTTATAAATATTCTTTGGCTCCCCTTGTGTCGAATCAATAAATTGGGTTTCACTTCCCTCGAAAATACTGCGATACACCCCCTATACTTGTGGGTCATCAAGACTATTTTCTGGCGCCGTTGCCGGAGAGCATAGCTTTATTTATCAAGTTCACTTGGATTCTCTGTTGTTCGCTGCTATCCATCCATCATGGGTAAGTCTCGTGATGGCAAGGTTCCTATTTTACCATCCACTACAAGAAGAGGTACGGTTCTAAACACCTCTGTTGCTCTTGATTCACCGTATGTTATGAGTAAGTTCCTTACACCACCACATACACATGCTACACACACTACTACTACTGCTGAATCTGAAACTTCTGATGCTTATGATGCTGCTTCTACTATGCTTGATAAGAGTGGTTCATTAGGTCCTTTCCTAGATGCTATGATTGCTCGAACTATAGCTGGAAATACCGAAACTCCTAATGAAGACACTACCACACCTGTTAGTTCACCTGAGTCTAGTGAGAGTTATGATATTGAAGATGGTTATGTTGAGATGACCGATGCATTTATTAAAGAATGTAAGAACACCCATGATAGGAGCGCTGCTAAGAGTCTCCTTGAGAGGCGTACTATTAGACCCAAATTATCTCCCGTTGCTAAGTTTGCTGCTTCTCCCATAAACATTATAGATGAAGATTATGATTTCTCTCTCGATCTATCTTACATAGCTATTGTCGAGAAAGAACCTTTTTGTGGGACTAAGAATGAAAGTGCGGTAACACATATGAATGAACTTTATACCATGAGTGGCTTGTTTTCTGATGATATTAATATGCGTACTTACTTTGTTGCTAAGATTTTCCCCTTTTCACTGAAAGGAGAAGCTAAAACTTGGTTTAGTAATTTACCTCCTGGATCTATTGATAGCCCTGAGTGCTTGATTAGTACTTTCCCGCAGAAATATTTTCCTCATAGTGCTAGACATGCTATTTTGCAGGAACTTTTTGATTTTAAATAGGGAGAAAAAGAGGTATTGCCCGAATCTTGGGCAAGATTTTGTGCTTTGATTCATGCACAGGCTGGAAGTCCATTACCTAAGAATGAGCTTCTTGATATATTTTATAATGGACTAAATGAAGAATCTAGGACATACCTAGATAGTTGTGCTGATTGTGTTTTCAGGAATAGGACTCCAAAGGAAGCTGAGGAATTGATGGCCAAAATAAGTAAGAATTATGAAGATTGGACTCCTCCTAAACAAGCTATACTTGAAGTAATTGTACTTGAACCTTCTATTCCAGTGCCTATTCCAACATCAAAGAAGAGGGGAGTTATTATGTTAAATGATGAAGTGATGAAGGAAGCTAAGAAATGTCTTAAGGAGAAGGGAATTAAAGCTGCAGATGTCAAGAATTTACCTCCTATAGAAGAATTATGTAAGCCTATTCCCTACTCACCCACTATCGAGGTACACTCTCTCCAACACTTTGATGAAGGTGATATCCCTTACTCTAAACCTCCTGATCAATGCTTAGAAGAATTCGATATCTTTATTGTTAAGCAAGATAATTTTAATAAAAGGGTGCAAAATCATCTAATGGAAAACACTAGAGCTATTGTTAAGTTGAAAGATATTGTGGAAAGAACCTCTAATGATGTTAAAATGATTGTTAAACACTTTCAAATGGTTCAAACTCAAATAGATCAACTCGTTGAAGTGCAAAACGACTTGCTAGTTAATGCTGCTAGAGAAAAACATGCTTATGAAATTAGAACTAGAAGTGGAGCTGCTACCCAGGATCCTCTATATCTTGAGGGGCATCCCAAAAGAATTGAGCAGGATTCTCAACAAGCTGAAAATAGTGGTTCTACTCGTAAGAAAAGGAAAAAGAAACATAAAACTGTTGTAGAACCCTCTGAACCTGCTATAGATCCTAATAGTATATCTATCTCTGATGCTGAAACTAAAAGTGGTAATGAAGAAAATGAAGCTCCTAATGAAGAAAAAGTTGAAGAACCTGAAAACCACACTAAGAATACTAAATACACCTAAGAAGATTTTATTGCTAAGAAACATGGTAGTGAAAGAGAACCTTGGGTCCAAAAACCTATGCCTTTCCCTGATAAGAAACACAAGTCAAAGGAAGATGAACACTATAATAAGTTTTGTGAGTGGATGAAGCCTTTATTCTTGCAAATTCCTTTGACTGATGCTATTAAGTTGCCTCCTTACTCAAAGTATATGAAGGACATTGTTTCGAATAAAAGGAAGATCCTTAATGAAGAAATTTCTACTTTGCTTGCTAATTATTCCTTCAATGGTAAGGTTCCTAAAAAACTTGGAGACCCAGGGATTCCAACTATCCCTTGCTCTATTAAGAACAATTATGTTAGAACTGCTTTGTGTGATTTGGGAGCTAGAGTTAGTGATATGCCTTTCTCTCTCTATAAGAGGCTTCAACTTGAAAAATTAATACCAACTGATATATCTTTGCAAATGGCTGATAAATCTACCACTATTCCTGTGGGTATGTGTGAGGATGTACCTGTTCAAGTGGCTCATAATTGCTTGATATTAACTGATTTTGTTGTGCTTGAAATGCCTGAAGATGATAATATGTCTATTATTCTTGGGAGACCTTTTCTTAATACTGCAGGAGCTGTTATTAATTGTAATCAAGGAAAGGTGACTTTCAATGTTAATTATAAGGAACATATTGTCTATTTCCCCAAGAAGATTGAAAGGACTTATGGTTTGAATTCAATTGAACATGTTGAAGGCATTCAAGTTGGAGAAATATATTGTCCTATACCAAGAGAAAAATTTGAAACTATTATGATTGGGACCATTGCTATCAAGGTTGAGGTAACATAATCATTAGTGGAATACAAAGTTTTGTCTCATATGGAATTGTTTTGGTAGCAAGACTTGATCAACCTTGTTAACAAAAGAATTTCATTGAACAAAACAATGTTTTCATTATGATTATCTCCATTTATTTCTATCCTTTGCATTTTAGTTTTTGTTTTCGTTTAGTTTTCTTTATTGTTAGTTGCTTGCATGTTAGAGTGTCTTAGAACTTTTGTAGTTCTAGCCTTGTTTTGTCCTGGCATCATGTTTCCAAAAGAAAAATCTGTCTGTCAGAAAAATTATTCTTCTATGCCTGAAATTGCCCAAAAATAAAGTGTCTCGAAAAATTCTAGAAAAATCATATTAAATTTTTACGTGAAAAAGGGGCAGAGGAGTACCTGGGAGGTACCAGGGGGACCCACCAGGCAGGCACACCACCTGGTGGTGCGGCCAGCCCTGGGTGGCGCCATGCCCTGGTGTGGGTCACCCCTCCCCCCACTAGCTCTCTCACCTGCCACTTTCTTCTCTCTCCCGAGTAAGCTCTAGTTCATTGCTCAAAATCGTGTTCTTGTTGTGCTTGCTCTCGATTTTTTCGATCTCCTTGCTCATCCCATCTTTCTTACTGAAATTTCGAGCATTTGTTCCCTGGTATGTGACTCCTCCCCTTGTCCAAGTAGATTTGTGTTTAGTGGATTATATATGGAGTATTTTGCTGCTGTAGGTGACTGGTTATGAGAGCTTCTAAGCTTGTTTGATGCTTAGAGATATAGTTTTGATGCATGTTTAAGCCTCTTACAAGTCCCTATGAGTAGAATCCTTCATTATATTTACTTTACAATCACTTGTTTAATAGGTGTTTAAATTTCAGAATAGAAGATGAGTGAACACCACCTAAACCAACATGAGCTTTGGGTGCCCGAGGTCACGAAGGTCCACCAGGAGGAGGAAGTCTTTCCCTCCATTTATCCATGCTCTGAGTTCATGAGAGCTGTAGGAATTCTACAAGATTTCCACACTTTGGTTTCTAATGCAGGGTTAGAGCACTTTTTGGAAGATGAACCTTGTCAATTTGTGAAGCTAACCATGTCTATGGTGCAGGATTTCCAATTTAGTCACTCTTTGCCTAACCCCATGGTTCATTACAAAATTTACAATATCGCTGTCGACCTTTCTCTTGATGATTTTTGTGCAGCTATTAAGGTACCTCAATGGGGATCATGTAGGAAGATTAAGGAGAGACCTGAACCACTCATAGATTTATACGCAGAAATTTGCCAAGGGAGTAGCTTCTCGAAGGAGAGTGGAAAAATCCATAACATTCATCTTCCCTCCATTCGCTACTTTGCCTACTTTATTGCCAAGTGTGTTCTTGCTAGGAAAACTGCCAACAAGTTATCTTTGTTTGATCTAGCATTTATCTCTGCTGGTCTTAAACGAGATAGGTCTTACAACTTAGGTGCTTTGATAGCTTTTCGTCTTGCTGCTAACCGTGAGAAAGGTGGAATTTGTGGAGGCCTCATTACTTCTCGTTTACTAGATTTGCATGGTTTAGTGCCTAATCATCTAGACCTATAGTTTCCTATAGAAATGCTTGATCTTAATTCCATGATACAACACAAATTTGTTTCCTCGTGGGCTAGTATGAGTGAGTTATCTTATGAAATAACCTTTCTCAAAGCTGGTTGGAGAAAGAGCAAGTCCGAGCGTGTCGTTCTTTTGCCTGCACTTGTTTTGTTTAACCTTGATAATAGGGAAGGATGGTCCCTCACTGAGGAGGAGCTTGACATGTACTTGGGAGAGCTCTCCCAACAGGAGCAGGACACTAGAAGGGAGGTCACGGATGATTCGGTCCAGCCCTCGAATGAGGGAGAGTCTTCATATCAGCAGCCTGCCTATGATTGGGGAGCTTCTTCTTCTTCCCATGGGCCCAACTACGATCATTCTTATCAAGATCCGCCTGCTTGGAACCCCTATTCGTACATGGATTGATACCCACTTAGGCCAAAAGCCTAAGCTTGGGGGGAGGTACGCCGACACCGCACTCATCTTCATATCATGTTGCATCGGTACTTTGTATATTCATGTTTTCGTTCTCTTTTTAGTTTTCGTTCTTTTTTTGCTTTTGCTTTCTAAAACACAAAAAGACCAAAAATATTTCTGTCGTTTCTCTTTGGTTTGCTTCTTCTTTTTGCCTTGGTTTGTTTTTCCCTTTTTTTTGCTTTGTTTGAACTATTTGAAAAACCCAAAAAGATTTTGCTTTGCTTGTTTTTCCTCTTTGGTTCTTGTTTTAAAAATCAAAAACAACAAAAATATTTGTCGTTCTTCCTTGGTTTTTGTGAGTTTGCTACAGGGTTCAGCAGTCCTCAGTGGATATTGGTTTCATATTATTATTCAAGCCACACAAGTGAAGAGCAATAATGAGGATTAATGACAACTTGAGGCGTGGTAAGAGGCTGGTAACGAACTCTATTTGTTTTCATTTTTGTACATATACTCGTTACTGTGGGCATGCTTAGTCCGTTCATGTAGAGTGTGTGTTATCTTTGGATCCTTAGTAGTTCTTGCTTTCTTATGATTAGCTCCAGCTCGTTAATAGTTTGTAGCATGTCTTATGAATATTTGCTTGTATTGCTCTATTCATAAATTGGTATGACACCGTGGTATCCTCCTCTAAATGTTTCATTTGAATTGACTTGACACATGCTCACGCATGCACATGACTCTGATAATCAGTTAAGCCTTGATGAATTATTTTGCCTTGAGGATCTTGAATCACTTTCATGCCATGAGTAGTCCTGTTTTGTTGCAAGCATGATAATGACAACTATTGCTCTCTTGTTTATCGCTCCCTTACTATTGCTAGCCTTCACTTTTACTGAGTATGTTTTACTCAAGTTCTCAACTCCCTAAACCAAATATTTCCAAAGTGTCCATCATACCTACCTACTAGCATCATTTGCTACCTCCGTGCATATTCAATATGCCTTGTTTTCTTCCGAATAAAATGTTTGCTTGTTATGAGAAAGTTAGTTAGTAAAGCTCTCACGAACTTGATGGCACGCTTTATTTTCTTGCACTTAATAAACCTGAACCATTGTGTCCTTCTTTGTCGTGTATATGCTTGCGCTTTATGAGTTGAAGTTAGCAGAACCATGTATCATGGGGACCGCTTTCAACACTTCATTGGTACTTTGTACCTAGTTGATATCATGTTCTTTTGCTTATGGATCCCGACGGTGTGAAATAAAAGTGGAACTTGTAAGATCATGGAGTTTGTATGTATGTTAGAGAAACGCCTGGGCCGCTAGCCTAAGCCATGCCTAATCATGGTGGAAACTTGTAGCATAACCGTAATGAGCATTCTATGAAGCATCCTCAATAAAAATCTATGCACATAGTAAATAAAAAGATCGTTGAGATGCTCATTGTCTGCTTGCCTTGTTATTTTGATTATGGGACAGCTCCCGTGTCATGTGCAAGGGGTACCCCGTTGGCAGTTCTCTATGATACGTATATACTTACAATGACAAGAGCTTACTTGTGACTGAAGTTGAGTAGCATGAGGATCGGTCTTCGTAAGTAAGGGGCATGAGACTTCAATTTATAACTTGTCAAGCATATCCTCTTAGTTGTGTCACTTTCACCTTAACCACATTAAAGATGCTTATGATAGGGGCAATGAGAGCTCAAAGCTAATGAGTACCATACTTTTAGCATTTGGAAGCCTTTCAAACTTTTCAAAACCTATTCATTTCCTTGTTGAGTCTCCACATATTCTTTGAGCACCTTCTTGAGAGCATAGTTGTCATTCTTTGTGCTTGTCTCATTACTTAATTATTTGTGTTATGACTTTGATGCTTGTATCTTTGATATCTTTATTTCTAGTCATCACTTGAATTTCAGAGGTGCCTTGATATTCATAATCAAAGGAAAGCGAGATACCACTCTATCATACCTTTTTGTGAGCATTGTAATGTTGCTTATGTTTATGCCTCATGCTACCTATTATTTTTGAGTTGGAATCTCTTCATAGCTTGCAATGCCTATTAAGTAAGCTTAGTTGCATACTCTTTATTATGAACTGTCTAAGTAGTTGATCATATTGCTGAGAATATTTACATCATATGAAGCAAATGTGTTCATGAAAGTTCTTTTATCGCACTCAGTTTTCAACTGAATTGCTTGAGGACAAGCAATAACTAAGCTTGGGGGGAGTTGATACATCCAAAACGTATCTACTTTCCCGAACACTTTTGCTATTGTTTCTCCTCTAAACTTGTGTGATTTGGAGAAAACTAACGCGGACTGACGCTGTTCAGCAGAATTGCCTTGGTGTCTACTTTTTGTGCAGAAAATCAACTATCAGGAAAAATCCTGGAAAATATGCCAAAAATCTTATTTCACCCGAAGACTCCAGGAGCCATAATACGAGACGGAGAAGAGCCAGGGGGTGGCCACACCACCTGGTGGCGCGGGCCAGGCTAGGCCGCGCCAGGGGGTGGTGTGGGCCCCCAGGCACCCCCTCGGCCTCTCTCTTCGCCTATAAGGAGCCTTCTGACCTAAAAACTTCGGGGGGTTCGACGTTTTTCCAGAAGGAGTTCCGCTCCGCCGGTACCACCAGATTCCACGAAACAGCACCAAAAACTCCGTTTTGGCACCCTGTCGGGACGGGGAATTGGAGGAGATCATCGCCATCATCATCACCATCGCTTCTGCATCGACCATCCATGTTTCCCCTATCTATGAGTGAGTAATCCCCCGCTGTAGGCTATGGAGATGGTAGGGATTGGATGAGATCGTTCATGTAATGGCATCAGATTGTTAGGGCATGGTGCCTAGTATCTTTTATTAGTGCTTTATGACTTTGTTGCGACTTATTATGCTTAATGCTTGTCACTAGGGCCCGAGTGCCATGATTTCAGATCTGAACATGTTATTGATTCATTATGATAGTATTGTTTATGGTCTTATCTGCAAGTTGTATACACACGTTGTCGTCCGGAACCAATGGCCCCGAAGTGACAGAAATCAGGATAACCGGAGGGAATGGCTTTGATGTGAGGATCACATGTGTTCACGGAGTGTTAATGCTTTGCTTCGGTGCTTTATTAAAAGGAGCACCTTAATTGCCAGTAGTTCCCTCTTGTGGCCCCGTTGCAAACGTGCTGGCAGGACAAAATATGTTGTGTAAGTTCTCATTGTGAGCACGTATGACTATATATGGAACACATGCCTAGGATTATCGAGTACTTGGATGCTTTATCTTATTTATCTGCATTTGCCCTATGTTCTGATTGCTATGTGAATTGTCTTGTCCATGCAACGCCCGTCCATCCATCCCTATACCTACCGCACTCGAATCCTACTATTTACTGCTATTGTTACTGTTGTCTTTGCTTTACTACTGTTGTTACTTTGCTATTCCTACTACAAAATTGTTGCTACTGATAAACTACTGTGAGCAAGATTGTTTCCACATGCAGCTGAATTGATAACTCAATTGTTAAGGCTTATAAATATTCTTTGGATCCCCTTGTGTCAAATTAATAAATTGGGTTTCACTTCCCTTGAAAATACTGCGATACACCCCCTATTATTGTGGGTCATCAGTGACAGAAATCTCTAAGGTACTAGATGTGCTGTTGCTACTAGGGAGAAAACAACAATCCTTTGTTCATAGAACAATCGTATTGTTTACTTTACACGTAATTCATAAAACAATAATCTGTTGCTTGCAACTTAATACTGGAGGGGGTTCGGATGATAACCTGAAGGTGGATTATTAGTTATAGATGCAGTTGGATGGCGGTCTATGTATAATGTTGTAATGCCTAATCGAATCTTAAAGGAGTCAAGATGAGTAGTATATGCTTGTATGCTTTCTCGATGTTTGTCAATTGCCCCGCTATAATTTGTTCACCTAGCATGTTATCTATCTTAAGGAGAGCCATCTCTAGTGAACTATGGACCCCAGTCCTTTCTTTTACTTTCAATCTACAATCAAACTGTTTACTGCTTTGTGTTACTTCCTTCCGTTCGATACGTTTAATCCTTTATTTTCAGCAAAACCGGTGAGATTGACAACCTCATCGCAAGTTGGGGGCAAAGTTCTGTGGTTGTGTTGTGCAGGTCTCCATGTTGTTGCTGGCATCGATAGTGCACCCTGCCAACGTTCAGCTAGCAACACCTTTGAAGTGTTTCCTTACTCCTACTGGATTGATAACCTTAGTTTCGTACTGAGGGAAAACTTACTGTTATGCTCATCATACCTTCCTCTTGAGGTTCCCCAACGAGCTCGATATATTTTGGGCCATCAGTAGTTTGAAAAGCCATTTATCTATAAGCGCGGTATTTTTGACTTGCAAATCATGTACGCCAAGTCCACCATATTCTTTCGGTCGGCAAACCACATTTCATCTTGCAAGTTGATATTTCTTCTTTTCACTATCCCCTGCCAAAAGAATCTTGAGCGGAAATAATCACCTTTATGCACGACACCTTTTTGTTAACTAAAAAACGAGATCATACACATTACCATATTGGTGAGTACTGAATTTATGAGTACAAGTCTTCCTCCAAGGGATAATACTTTACCTTTCCAACTATTAAGATGTTTTTGGAGTCTTTTCTCTACGAGTTTCCATTCAGCAATCGTGAGACGCCGATAATTGGTATTCCTAGATACTCCCTCTGTTTCAAATTACTCTACATGAACGCTTACCTAGGTGGGCTAGTACTCTCTTATTTTTCATCCAAAAAATTCCTGAGATTTTTGGAATACGTAGTACACATTCTATACTATCTATTTTAAAAATCTCAGGATTTTTTGAATGAAAAATGAGGGAGTACTAGCCCACCTAGGTAAGTGTGGAGTAATTTAAAACAGAGGGAGTAGTTGATTAGAAATTGCCCTTGCCCACAACTGAATAGATCATCATATAGGTGGGTCTCGTTTTGTTCCTCGTCAAAACAATACAAATCACTCTTATAGAAGTTAATTTTCAATCCAAAAAGTTGCTCGAATACCGATAATATTAATTTTAGATTCTTAGCTTTCTCCAGATCATGTTTCATAAATAAGATTGTGTCATCAGCGTATTGAAGAATAGAAAGTCCACCATTAATAAGATGAGAAACTAATCCTTCAATTTGGCCATTAGCCTTTGCCTCTCTCGATCAGGATAGCCAATATATTAAATAATATCGGTGATAGTGGATCCCCTGTCTCAGTCCCTTCTTGATCTGAAAGTAATTGCTAGTGTCATTATTTACTTTTATGGTAACACTACCACCAAACACAAAAGAATGTATGAGAGCACGCCACTCGTCGAAAAACCTTTCATGTGGAGTGTTTTCTGAAAAAATACCAATTAACTTTATCATACGTGTTCTCAAAGTCAATCTTGAACAGTACACCATTTAGTTTTTTAAGTGTAGTTCGTGAATTATTTCATGCAGGATTACTACACCATCTTAAATATTTCTTTTTTGCATGAAAGTGGTTTGAGAAGAGCGTACAACATGGTCAGTCACTGAGTTTAGTCTAATCATGGCAAATTTTGTGAAAAATTTAAAACTAACGTTAAGAAGGCAAATTGAACGATATTGTTGTATATGTTTTGCATTATTAACCTTAGGTCTAAAAATATCAACTTGACCGACATGCAAAAACCTAAACAAATTCATCAGGTCCTCTTTGATGACTTCCTAAAATTTTTGGTAAAATTCCGCTAAGAAACCATTAGGTCCTGGCGCTTTGTTATGTTCCATTTGAAAAATAGCTTTCTTGACCTCCTCCTCCGTATAATAAGTGGTTAGGAAGTTGTTCTCCTAAATAGAAACTTGTGGGATATCCATCGTTTGGGACTCATCTATAGTAAAAGAGTTTTCCGGAGGTGCCCCAAACAAAGATTTGTAATAACTTGTAATATAATACTTTAGTTACTCCTCTCCCTCAATCATACCCATCATCATGGTTCAAAGAGTGAATAAATTTCTTCTTATGCTTGTCATTGGCAACATCATGAAAGTATCTTGTATTCACGTCTCCTTCCAGAATGAATTTCGCTTTAGAGCATTGGTAACACTTGAGTTCCTCCTCACACAGCAGTCGTGCGATCTCCGCATTCAATTGTCTTTTAAGCTCAATCTCTTGTGCAGATAACGGCCATACTTCCGCAAAAGCTTCTAAGTCATAATAGTGGAAGGCACATTTTATTTTATTTTTTAAGGATTTAAGTAGTGTGTCTAGCCCAACCTCGAAGGAACTTACATAAAACACGTATTTTATTATTCCATCACCGTATAGATGTTTGGCCACTAATAGGTTTCTCCTAAATAGCCTTCAGCATGTCATGGAAACCATCAAGAATCATCCAGCCAAGTTCAAATTTGAATATCATGCTTAGATTTTAGTGGCGAGAATGCAACAAATAAAAGTAAAGAAGCATGATCCGACAAAATCTCAATACGCTCTAGAGCGTGAACAATTACCATGGGGAACTTCTCTTCCCACTCGGTATCCATAAGCACTTTATCTAATTTTTCATATATTCGAAAGACTATTTGCCCAACTAAATTTTCTTCATAACATGGTAACTTCTCTTAAGTCCAAGCTATCTATGACAACATTAAACCAAAAAATCAATATTCGTCGAAATGACCCCAACTTTTCCCATGAGAAAATCTTAGCAAATTAAAATCACCACCTATAAGAATAGGATACAGACTATCTTTTGCCAAATTTACTAATTCATGTTAAAAGTCAGGTTTGTATACATCATGGGTGGCCCCATAAATGGCGACTATAGACCATGTGAAATCATCAGCCTTGTTTCGTATATAGAGTTTGATGAAAAAATCTCCAACCGAACTAGCTAAGACTTGCATAGTCTCATCTCTAACGCTAACAGGATCCCCCGGATCTGCCACATGGTGGCCGTGATATCCACATAAAGTTCACTCCGCTAGAAAGGCAATTAAGTAGGGCTTGTGAAAAATCACGTCTATCAATCTCGGAAATAGCCAAAAATCCAATTTATAATCTCTCACACAATCAACAAAGAACAAATGTTTAGCCAACTCCCAAAGACCTCTGCTATTTGAAACCATGTCATTCATTAAGAAACTATAGGATATTTGAGTACACTGGGTCTCTTGCGAGATTTCTGGCTCTTTGATATACGACCAGATGCTTTAAACTCATACAGAGGGCCAAGCCCAGCCTCAACAAAGTCCACTTCTGACACTTCACCAATTAAATGAGAGAGAGAGAGGAGTTACCATATATTGTGGCATGCAAATGCAACTCCTCCTCCTCTATTGGCGGAGGGTCGGGAATAACAGAGACCTTAGGAGTAACCGTTAGACAGTCAACCTCCATGTATCTCAAAACATTATAAAAAAGAACTTCCTTTACAGAACTATCCAAGCTAACGCCAACATTGGCCAACTTAGAAGTAATAATTGGTGTAGAAAAAGAAAGAAATGACTTGGATGAACTCATTATACCAGGTGAATCTAAATTATTTTCCGCCTTACGATGCATCGCCTTGACCAAAGAGTCTTCATCCGTAGACTACACACCAGAGGCATCGACCCCATGGTGAGAGCTCCGCCTGTATGGCGTAACACCCCCTGCACGTCGGTCAGAGCATCACCGCCATGAGCAGAAGAACGTGTCGGGGTCAGGGAAGCAGCAACCCCTCCCGGGTCGGGCCACCCCCATCCACCAAAGGGCCCGACTGAGCCGTCGGAGCCTCCAGCCCCACCTGGGACAGAGGGGGTGCCGCCTTGGCAGTGTACTGCGTCTAGGCCATTTGGTCCAGGAGAGGAGGCGGGGAACCGCTTGCGGCCGGCCGCCCCACCTAGGCCTGCTATTGAATAAACTTATGATTGTTCTCGTAAAAAAGGTGAACGGTAGTATATCTATACTTAATAATAAAGGATGGATTGTTTCTTCCGGTCTAAACACTTTTTCTAGATGGATTTACGCTCCCACCAATGTAGTAATTGTGTTTCGTCCGCTTGCCTCCTATTCTCCGTGTGCCATGCGGTCGTATACATAGGCCGAGCCCAATAAGGCAAACGTGTCCCGATCGAATGCCTACTCCTTGATCTCAACTACCGATTTGATTCCTACGTCACAACCAGAACATAAAAAGCAGGCACGCCGTCACCTCAATAGCCCACAGATCGACGATTCCGTTTGTGCACTAGAGAGAGGATTAGGGTTCGGCGTGCAACTGCCGGCCACGACACCGAAAACCGAGATCGCCGGTCACCGGCCACGAGTCCATAAAAAACCGCGATCACCGTCCGCCCGACATCCTGTCACCTCTGCTCCATCCTCCAGGTCGCCAAGCCTCTGCCGATCGTCCTCCACTGTCATAGCCACCGCCCTTGAGATTCAAAGTCAATGTATACTGATTGCATGGCGTGCAGAAAAAGGATCCAACACTGGAAGAACTAATTAAAGGACGATGTGGGCGATAACTGCCCCTTCCCGTCCGAGTGGAACTGGACGTATGAGTTCTAGATCATGGACCAGATTGGCAGCTCCTTCTACCTACTCTCCACCTGCCTATAGTGGCATCTGTATGTCCACTTGAAATTGGACACGTTGTGTTTTAGCCAAATCTGCATGTGCATGTTATGTTACCTAGATCGTTCCACGACACTTCAGTGCTAGCTGGAGTTCATGGTCTGCTGGTCGGCTCCTCTGACGTACGAGTTCATGACTTGGCGAGAGGGAATTTTTGGAGCACCGGACTTTCTTTCTCCAAGAGGGAAGCTCATCAAAACCAAAAGAAGGAATGCCAGGTTGAAAGGTGTGCAGCTACGTCCGTGCGCAGGCACAACTTTTCCGTTCCAGGTCAAGGGCCAGTCTGCAGCTTCTTATACTTCCTCTCCACCAGCCACATGCGCATCGCCGGCGGCTTCAGCGACATCATCATCAAAAACTGCGATGTCATCAACCAGCCGCATGCGCATCGCCGACGACTTCAGCCTCGTGTTTCACGTCACACCGCTGCCCATCCTCTCGACAACACCGGCGACGATGGAGGGACTATTTGAAGGGCGTTTGTTGTAGCACGATAGACCCCTGATTCTCGCTGGCCAACATCATCTGCATGCACACCAACAACCATGTCTTCGCTCCATTCATGTGAAACAACAAGCGGCAGTACATCACCTGCCATTTAGACTACAAGTTGTTGTAGCTTTTGTACGCGCTCAATCGCGAGAGACACTACTTCTACTGCTTTTTCATGTATGTTTACTTGCACAAATTATAGATCCATTCGTTTTTTATGGATCCAAAAGTAACTTCCTAGATAACTATAATTTGTATTAATCAAGCAGGTTTGAACATGGCGGATTACACTGACATGTGAGAAGGGTCGGGGACGAGCATGATGGCCATGAACGCGGAGGTGCATGGCCCTCGAGATCGAGGAGCAAGGGTCCCGAAAAAGTGGAGGCTGCGCCGACCAGGCGGGGACCGAGTAGGTCAGTCAGGAGACGTCTTGCAAAGGGAGGTCAAGTCGGTGCCAATGCCAATGCAGTAAGTATTTTTAGCTTATGTCGATTAATGTAGTTATTATCATTTATTTTTCGATGCAACGCACGGACACTTTGCTAGTGAGCTCTAAAAGTGAAAGAAAAATGAAAGAGCTTGATCGGTTGATGGCATGGCATGCATAGAAAATCGTTTTAGAAGACACCTTCACGTACAGAGTCACATCTACTGTTCATTTTTGTTTTGGAATTGGTGTGTCAGTTTAGTCCTTTTCAAGCCAGCTTATGGATGACGTCACTAACTGAACAGAATTAAAACTGAACTAAAGCATAATTAAAACTGTTACATATTTGTGATACAGTTTATAAACAGCAGGAGATATTTCATAAGTTTCACAAGTTATATTTTTGTTTCATAAATTTTTAGTTTTCTAGTTAGCACATGGCTGGAGTCACGGGTCAGAGTATGCATGTGTGGGACTAGAGTATGCATGCAGGCGGCTCCTCGGGATGTGCACATTCATGCAGAAGATCCGCGGATGGTCGGACTGCCAGCTCACCGCAGTCCCTGGCCGATGGCTCGATGTTCAGCTGGTATCGGGTGTGGTGTGCCGCCACTGATGGTTGCGGGCCTTGGTGACACGAAGCCCTAATTTCTGTTGGCACCATCAGCACGTCGACCATGGCTACATCGCCTTGATTACATTGGTACTCGCGGGTTGTCACGACAGTTGCACTCAGAAGGCTAGAGAAATATTTGAAAGGCACATGTCGAGTCGAGACCGTAGACCGCTAAGGGATGGCGAAAGCAGGGAATGGTGGCGATCGACCGAGACATTGATTTTTCGCATAGCATGGTTTCATTATCATGTGCGTGAGTTGCCTCTCTGAGTTGTTTAACTGAATTCACCGTGATATCTATTGATTCAGAGGAGTACACATAAATACATCAAAGTCCACAATCGTGCGCACATATCGGATCATGCACTATAGACTAGGTCCTATAGTTACAACTGTAACGATATTGTACAATTACATATATCTATAGTTTAAGTTTGGTGGGCACGGAGGCATTTCAGGGCATCTGTCGTGCGCTTGGCTGTTTCGTGTCTCTACATATGGGCTTTTGTTGGTATCGTTGTTGTTTGTGGGCATGCGGAGGCTTTGCTTCTGCACTGCTTCGCATGGACGGTGGATGGGCTTGCACGTGCGTTGTTCTAGGGTCGGGTGGGTGTGCGGCGTGGTTTTTTTTCGCTTGACTGGTGGCCATTTGTTTGTGGAATCAGTTTGTCATTCATGGAGTTGTCGCTCCTCGGTCGCCCCCCACGGGCAACTAGGAGCATAACTTAGCCACGCCTCTCCCGTATCCCCCTTCTCCCCTCCCTCCCGCCGCTGCCGTCGGCGAATGCCGACGGGCAAAGGCCATGTGGTGCCAGCTGTGATGGTTTCTTTTGGTTTGTCTCTGCTAGGAGGGCGGTGACAGCGAACTACATCACTGGTCCTGGACTTCCCGGTGCAGTGGGCCGGCGATTTGTGAACGCGGTGGACCAGCGTGTTGGAGGCAGCAGGGCTCGGCGGTGGGTTCGCCTTCCTCACGTGGGAGATGGCTATGGCGGCCGGTGCTTCTTCTGGAGATCGTCATCGGCGACCACAGGGCCCTAGGCGGCGCCCTCCACCTGGACAAGAACTGTGCTGCAAGTCCGGGACGAAGGCGGCTGGCGGAGCTGGCCTAGAGGCTGTCGGGCCTACCTCGGCCTAGATGTAGGCCCATCCGGGCCCGATCTAGGTTGGCAGGCCTAGCGGCCTCCATGGGTTCTAGGGGCAACCAGCGGGTCTGGGAGCCCATCCCCTGACCATGGTGTGGTTGGGGTGCCAGATCCGGGCCTGGAGGCCGAGATCTAGCGTTCGCCTAGCAGTCCCTTTCACCGGGTTCTCCGGGTTTAACTTATGGGAGTGCCCTTCTCATTGAAACCCCATCCGAGTGCTAGAGGGCTAGCTTGGATCTCTCTTGTCTGCTCCGGGGGATGTGTCGTTGGGCGTTGTCAAGTCAAGGGCGAGATCTCGGATGCCGGGGTGGTGGACCTGGAAGGTGTTCTATGCGGGTATCTCGACGGCGGGGTGGCTTTGCGACGGTGATGGATCATCTCTTTGGTCCTCGAGGGTGGAAAGGAGTGGGCTTCGGGGGATCATGGTGGTGGCAGCGCCTAGATCGCGGTTGGAAGCTCGACTTGAGACTTGGTGATGGTCCAAGGTACTGAATGTGGCGAGAGTTTTTCCAGGCGAAAGCCTCGCGCTCTGGCACAGACAACGACAACACCTGTGGGTGTTGTGACCCTCTTGGGGGCATTGCTTTGGCTACTTTCACCCTATTAGAGCTCCGGGTGAAAACCCTAGACCCTTGTGGTCTCGACGACGGCAGCACCTACGGCGTCGTTACCTTCTTGTAGGCGTTGTCATGGATCTTAGGTCTCCTTAGTCTCGCCTTCCTTGGTGGCAAGTTAGATGCTTCCTAGGCTTCATAGTTTATCTTTTTGATATTCTTGTAAGAGGAACTCCTTATTACTATGTATCGGTTTGGCCATCTGGCTTTATTTATAAAGTGGGGCGAAAGCCTGGTTCGAGAGTTTTTCATTCACGATGTACTTTCGGTGGGGTGGGTTTTTCTTGCTTTGGTTCGTGGGAGTGGGGGATCATCCCTCCTGGTATCTCCGGTACTTTGACACGGTTGACGGGTTGAGATGTTCATAGTGATGGGCGTGGGCAGCTCCGCGTGCTCTATGGCCGAATCATGCTATCCTTGGTGATGGGCGGCCAGACATTCCAGTGTTACCCCGACTCCTCCTAGAAGGTGAGTTATTCACATTGATGGGGGATCTATCAGGTCGTAAGGAGAGATCATCCATGGATCCCTCTTCTCCTCTAGTGGCCTGCTCACTCCATCATGTTGACATTCTTCTGCGGGCGGTGAAATAAGAGAGGGAGGGGTTTGCCATCCATGGCGAGTCCTTGATCCTCTCACCTCCATCCCCAAATTAGCCACGAGAGTCATTTAATGGCGATTTTCTGGCCCTGCATCTGCTAATTTATTTCTTCACAGCTGATTCTCATGTGACTTTTTAGTTTTGTACTGTGGTGGCGTTGTCTCAAGTACGGGGATAAATTGGCATGACATAGGTGCAAGACATCTATATACTACCTTGTAGATGTTTGATGGAATGTCCCATAGGTGCTAAGGTTCAGGTATTTTTTGTTGCTCTTTTCCTCTATTTTAATTGTTACTTAAATACTCATCTCTAGGTGAATTTTGTCACACAATAGTATACTGTGCATGGATCGTGTGCTTGTTATAAGAAGAGTGATATTATCTTCGGGGAGGTAGACGTTCTTTGAATTGTTCCTAAGGTCTATTTTTAAATGGGGATCATAGCTCTTTTCTCCATGTATAAAAGGTGAATTATAAAAATCCATGGACATTGTAAATTTAGAGTCTTTTAGTTACACAGATATAGATTTTCTTCTTCTGTTCATATCAATTTGATGTCCCAATGCTAGGCTACGTGCAGATGTGGAATTGGACTTCCAAAACAATAAACAACGCAATTTGTGGTGTCACAGAAAAAGCAAAACACCTTTTGTCTATCGAGGTTGAACGTTC